>OW204026.1:7500-2507500 GCA_934048045.1 Polygonum aviculare
CCTAAGCCTTAAACCCCAAACCCTACGCAGCTAACTGCTTAGCAAACTTTGTTCTAGAATTTGATGTTTCTTTTCAGTTTTTTTATTCTATCCGTGATTGCATTAGTTATGATTGCCTCCGAGTTGTAACTCCTATTTGGGAGAATGCTTAATTTTGCTAATAAAGAATCACCCTCTTGAGGATAAAAAAAAGAATGTGCTACAACCTCATGTATTCTTCATTTTGTATTATATTGATTGTAACTTAGACCTTGTAAATTAATCTATTTAATTTTAAATTTAAGTGTTTTAGACATAAATATATATCCGGTTAGTCTAATCGGACCAGATATCCATTTGTGAACACCCTTACTCCCTGTTGCGCCTACTCCCAAACAACTAAACAAGGAACACCCCTACTCCCAAACAACTAAACAAGGATCAAATTCGGATCCGAATTAGCCCCAAATTCTTCCATTACAATCTACAAGCAAACGAACCACATAAACCACAAAGATCCCATCTTTATCACCATAAGCAAACGAACCACACAACACAACAAAAAAAACTCAAATCACACACTATTGAAAATACATACAATCCAACACAACTATCATCATCAAGCACATGCACATGCACAAGCACTTTCGGCAGGCAACCCGCCAGAGCCAGCCCGGAACAAGAAAAACCCAAGGGCGAGCCCAACAACAACGGCAATCAACACGCCGCCGTTGAACGACATGACGGCTAGCATGATCATGTACCCTAGCGCGGAGTTCGCTCCGAACAAGATGGCTGAGGCCGCCCTCCGAGCGCAGGTTCCGGCGGGGAGCTTGGCCGTGTAGCCGGCGAGGAGAGGGGTCCGGATTCCGGCGGAGGAGGAGGAGGGGATGAGCTGGAGGCGAAGGTTCTCGAGGAATTGGTAGAGCGCGGAGAAGAGGAGGCAGGCGAGGAGGGCTAGGGCGTAATCGAGCCAGGATTGGGTTTTCCAGGAATCGAAGAGGAGTGTTACTTGTTTCCCCCAATAGAAGGTCATGTGCATCATCTTCACGAGTTGGGTCTTCTTGAATCGAGGATTTGGGATATGGGTTGTCTTGAATTGGTGGAATGGTGGTTGGGGAAGAGAGGGATCGGAGAAGAAGGGGATAAAAGAGGGGAATTGGGAACTGGGATTTGGGAAGAAAGTACGGTTCTTTTTTGGGGGGAGTAGTACTAGTTGGAGGGGTAGTGTAGCTGAATTTTTATTATAGTACATACTTATATATACAACAACTAAACTTCCTGGGTTGTGTAGATTTATGGGTCTAGGCCCATTAAGAATGAATGATCATGGTGTACTTATTATGATCACCATGTGTTTTTTTTTAATTAATGAAAGAGATTATGCCAAAGCATCCTTATAAATAAGGTCCCGAAGAACCGGATCAGAACTAAGAGACAAAGAAGATACAAAACGAAAAGAAGTCGCAATGAAGTCAGCAGCAGCATTCGCATCACGAGGAGAGTACGCGTATAACAACAACTGCTCTTATATGTGTCCAGACTATGAAGTTTTTAAGGTGCCTTCATTGAAGAAAGTTAAGCTCTTCTTCATGAGAGGTACAAGTTGTAGTACTACTAAACCAAATATATGACTGTACACAAGCCAGAGAGTTTCATTCACAGAAACGTCAGAAAGTACGGAGTATAAATCAAGACCTTCTCAAAATCTACAAACCTTATATGCTTTAGCACAGGTATAGCAACAATTACAGTATTGCACACGTACAAGATTGACAAAAAAAAAGAGCACCATGGATGATCATATAAAATACATCTGAATATCAGCTGCTGTCTGATTCTGAAGACTGAATATCACTTTCTGAATCCAACTTCCACCATGGCTGACCATCCTTACAACTCATTATTAGATCACCCTCCTCTTCACCCATGACGTCCTCTCCCTCGCTCTCTTCGCCCACAAACTTCGCCGTCTCCGGCTCATACGTCCAGTCCAGCCTCTTCAAAACGTCCCGATCCCTCCACCTCCCGACGACTGTCGGCCCTTCGCTTCTCGCCTTGCCAACTAAAATGTCCTTCCAAGAAAACCAAGCATCTGCATTCCTTTTCAAAACCCCGTCGTTCCTATCCCCGACCGCAACCGTCTTCAAACACCTCTCCCTTGCCTCACTGAGCACACCCACAAAGTCCGAGTCGTCTGAAACCAAAACCAGACAATCCACCCGCCTACGATCCATCAAATCCACCATGTGGGCCCTCAACGCCGACTCAGCCGCCTGTGGCCGATGCTCCACGATATTCACCCAAAACCCAGCCCTCTTCAGCTCGTCGCCCAAACCATACCAAACTTTAGGGGTCCAAATCTCACTCGCACCCTTTTTATATTTCTCCATTTTGGAAGAATATTTCCCCACCAGATCAAGCCTCTTACGTCCCTTGGCAGCGTCGATCTGATTCAGCCTCTTCTGGTGCTCGCGCTCGTGGATCTTGAAATGGTTCAGCAGCTTGTGGTTGTTATAAATCCTCCTCCCACAAACATGACACTTGTGCTGCTCGATTGGTTTAATCAGACCTTCATTTTCCAGGTCATTCACGACTTCCTTTGCCTTTCTTTAGTTTCTGACCTTTGGGGGAACATAGCTGAAGGCGTGCGCGTTTGCATAGGCTACCATATGCCTGATTACGCCAAAGGAGGAGACTGCCTTCTTCAACCTCATGGCAGCTTCATAGGGTGGCAGAGAATTGGGAGGCTTGTTCTCTAAGTCCCAAAAGACGCCGACTTTAGCTTTGGGGGTACTTTTTGTCGTAGGGCATAAGTATGAAGAATTAGGATGGGAATGGAGGAATGTAATAGAAAAGAGGTGCTGGGGAATCTGTTTCGGGATTTTAGTGTTTCGAACGAATCTGAACATGCCAGGGTTTCTTCAAGCAAACAAACAAGACAGAAGCTTGGATTCAATCAAATACTGTTAGCTGGGGAATAAGAAGCTGATAAATTTTTGTCATTTGGATATTGATTACAGGAACACAATGGATTTATGAAATGTTCTTTGCCGATACAAACCTATACAGAAAAACGTCTGGAACGGTAGGATCCTTTCAAGGTATAACTGCATAGGAATTTTCAAACAATATCAATATGCACTACTGTAAGCATTTTTCATCAAAGATTGTGAATAACTATACACCAGTATAATCTTATGAATGGATCGTTCATATGATTTGTAGAAAACTTATAGACCAATTCAAGCAAAATTTGGAAATAAATAAATTACTAGTATATAACATGATCAAGCTATATTGTTTCTCGAAAAAGAAGGGTTCTTTGTTCGAGGTGACCCAAAATCAAGCTACATTTGAGATAAGAAGATGAATCTCAGTAAGCACATTTCATCATATCCAATATGTTAAAAAGTAGGGAAATTTGCATTTAACCACCTCTTATTTTACACTTGTTGCATTTAACCACCCTTTATATTTTTTTGTACACTTAACCACCCTTTATTTATAAATAGTTGCATTTAACCACCCATTTGACAAAAATGGTATTCTCTCAAAAATAAATGACATATTTGTCCTTATTTTTATTTTTTTATATAAAAATAAAAGAATTATTAAGCTCATATAGTATCTCCCAACTGAAAAAATTAGTTTCGGATCCTAAAACTTTTCTAAAGTTGTATAGTTGATTCTCGAATTGTATCTACCAACTAAAAAAAAAATTTTGAATCCTAACACTCCTCTAACGTTGTACAATTTTTTTGTTGAGACCCGATATGAGATCAGTGGGTCAAAGAAAGACCCGACTAGGTCATTTATTGGATAAAACTTGAAACTCAAGATCTGATGGGTCTACCCGAAATACTGTTTTTTAAAAATAGTATATCCTTCGTAATTGAATAATCTAAATACTTTATTATTAAGATGGATACATAAATAATACTTTTTTTACTCTATTATAATAATTAAATAAAATTAATTCTATTAATAGTTACGTAAATCAAAATTCATACGAACCTGAAGTGAACCAACCTGAAATGAACCAACCGGAACATGTAATAGAGGGAATAATATTTTTATATGAACTATGGGTGGTTAAGTGCAACTATTTGTAAATAAAGGGTGGTTAAGTACAGGAAAAAATATAAAGGGTGGTTAAATACAACAATTTGTAAATAAGGGGTGGTTAAATGCAAAAAAAAATATAAGGGGTGGTTAAATGCAAAAACAAATATAAGGGGTGGTTAAATGCAACAAATGTAAAATAAGGGGTGGTTAAATGCAATTTCCCCTAAAAAGTATATAAATTTGTTTAGTGGAATTTTGCCCAGCAAATTATGGCAGACAAGAATCAATGTAGCAATTGTATGCTCTCAATTACATCACATTAACTAAAGCTCAAAAGCAATTCCAAGCCAATTTAATCGAGACAAATCAATCAGAAACCAAAAAGGGCATGTTTAAGGGCTCATATCAAGTGTAATTAGATGCATCACAGCGGCTGAAAATCTGCAAATTCCCCCAGTTCGAAATGGATGAGCAGACGAAACAGAGGAACAAAGGAGAAGAGCCAAACCCTAGAAAAAAGGGGGCGGCGAATTAGTTCACCCATTCTTCTCTTTGCCCCTCCATTCCACCTTCCCAAACCCCAAATCGAATGTAATTGGAGAAAAAGGCAAGTACTTTTCAGCCACTCCACCCTCTCTCTTTTTAATCACTGCCCAGAAACAGCAGATTCATGTAACCAAGAACATTACAAAAAAATCATTGAACAAACTCTCAAACAATTCTCGCGATAAAAAACCAGCAAACCCTAAGGGGAAAGGGAATCCGCAGAAGCACTCAGGATTGTACAGAATCAAAATCAAAGCAAGGGAAACGAAGAAGAAGCTCACCTACGATGCGATTGGCAGTGCTGAAATCGGGAAACGTATAAACGACGACAAAATCCAATTTACTTAATTTTGAATTTGTCTGTAAAACTTGCATATAACGGTATCTTCATTTGATACGTCTATATTATAATCACATTCACATTTCGTCTAGCTATAGAGTGTATATATAAAAATATAAATGTTAATCGTTCATGTGACCGGTAAGTGTCAGACAAGTAAATCTTCAAAAGTGTATATTTATTAGGACTTCAAATTCGGTCAAACATCAAAATGTTGATATAAACCTGAGGGTGGATGACCCTAAGGCTCAGGTACCTGAAGCGTTAGCAAAGAAGACTTGCAAAAAAATAGGATATCCATGGATTTTGACCCAAAAAAAATAGGGGGATTTGCGAAAATGCCCCACCTAGAAAAAACGGTTTGCAAAAACGCTCCTTAAAACAAAAAAATAGCGAAGAATGTTGTTTTGAGCGTTTTTGCAATAAAATTTACATTATTTTGTATTTTCTTTTAAATAGAAGTTTATTAAAAAAATCATTATAATTACATTAAAAATATTTATCCATAAATTTTGGAAATTCATTTTAAATACAGAATTGAAAAATAGTATAAGAAAAAAGAAAATAGTTTTGAAACATTGAGATTTTTTGGAAACGATGAGATATTGTAAAAGATATGGTGGAAGATATTTTTTGAAAATATTAAACATAAATACATATGAATCATTATTATCTTCGTTTCAACATTGATCATGATTATCTTCGTGATTATCTTCGTTATTATCTTTGTTTCATCACAAAGTAGAGTAAGATTCATCTTGTCACCCTCAGTAAACATCTTGTCATACACAACGAAATTTTCTGTCACCCTTTTGTAAAGAGATGATGGTAAATCTATATCCAGAGAGATTATTTGCCTTTTTTTGTAAGATTTTCAATTTTTCTTTTATTTCGGTGAGGCTTTTGTAAAGTATGGTGAGGCTTTTGTAAAGAGACGATGACAAAATGGGGAAAATCCGGTTTTTTTTTTATTTCGGTTCAGGTTCAGAACCGGCCGGTTCCATTCGGTTCAGGTTCCGGAACCAGTCAAAGATCGGTTTCATAACCGATTTTTGACCGGTTTTCCAATTTCGGTTCACATGCTGGGCCGGTTCCGGTTTCGGACAGTTATAACGCCAGTTTCATCCGGTTCCGATTTAGGTTCCGGAACCACTCAAAGATCGGAACTATTTGGGTGAACCGGACTTTTTTGAGAGTCGGTCAAAAGGATGAGATTTCGGGTTTAAGTTTAACCTTCTCCCTGAATTAAAGTAAATAAACCATTGAGAGCAAGACAGGCTAAGCAGCGCTGACGTGCAGGTGAGCCTCCAGAGAAAGAATCGTTCTTTAATCTCATCTCTTTCTTCTCTAAATCCCTCTCTAATCCAGGTGTTGTTTATGCCAGACTAAGGAATACAACAAGGGGCCCCATCCATA
The DNA here is from genome assembly GCA_934048045.1 of Polygonum aviculare. NCBI lineage: Eukaryota > Viridiplantae > Streptophyta > Magnoliopsida > Caryophyllales > Polygonaceae > Polygonum > Polygonum aviculare. Next base: position 13,850 of record OW204026.1, read on the forward strand.
GACGGACCTAGGGGGGCATGAGTGGGCCCTTGCCCCCCCTCCCGTCGGGTTAATTACCGGTATATATAGCCAATTTTAGATTAAATATGAATATATTTTAAATAAATTTGTACTAATATGACATGAAAGTCTAATAGTCTAGATGGTTTCTTGTTTAAGTTTGTTTTAATTCCACCAAGGTTCAATTCTCCATAGCATCATTTTGTTTTTTTATCATGTCCCGTGCTACACACGGGTTCATAGGAACTGGCAAATGCCATAACTAAGTTTTATTTTTCATAGGCAAATAAGTAAGCATTTGTGAGTATTTTCATATCTATATTGGCAAATAAAATATGAGAGAGGATTGAACCAAAATATTTTTATAATCACTCTAGTGATGATGCCCGTGCTACGCACGGGACAAAGATTTTATATAAATATGTATGTTACAAATGGAGTTGAAAAGATTGTCGGTTGATTTTATATAATCACTCTTTTCTCTCTTTTTTCATTTTTTCACTCGAATTTTGCTTAAATAGCATAGTTGAGAGCTTTCATTGTTGTCATTAAATTGATTGTAATTATTTTGATATTGAAGTTGGAGAAATAGGATTAATTTACACAATATAGTGAGATTGTTCAAATGTGCATTCATTGTCGTGCGTAACACCCACTATTCAAATCTGGCAGTAATTGTCATGTGTAACACCCTCTTTTACTGATTGTATTATGTATGCATAAAAAGTTAAATTATTTTTTAAGCTCTATTGGATAAAATCAAAAGGGTATTAGGCAAGACTCGAACCTTAGACCAAGTGTATATGACGTGACATAGATACCATCTGAGCCGCATTAATTTGCTGATTTATTTTGCATCCAAGTGTATATATAAAAAGGTGGGAAAGAAGAGAGATTAAGGCAATAAATGGTGGCAACAACCCATTCTTATATGTATATAAGATTCACATTTAATGCATTTCTCTCCAATTTTTGTTTTTCAACTAGCTATTTATTGCATACATTAAATTTCATACATAGTGTATTTTTTTTTGAGAAATATGTATCTATTTTTTTACTACTTAAGACTATTGATTAACTAAATTTATCGTTATTCTTGAATCATTAAATCTCGTATACGAACTGTGCCCCCTTTAAATCCATTTTGCGTCCGTCACTGGCCCCATCCACGTGGTTCTTCCCACTCTCTTCGCACAACCCCAGTGACAACCGAGCAAAACTCTCTGATCTGAGCCGATTTCAATTGCCATGGTTCATGTTCAGCCACCCAGAAGAAGAACAGGAAGAACCCACTAACCCCATCCTTAATTAACCCAATTTCCCGAATCCAACAATGAAAGCATTCAAAGGCGCTTTCACACCCCCCGGAGACTATGTCTACTTCAAGTCCCAGGTTCCTCTTCACAAGATCCCTATGAGTATAAGCTCTCATCTTCATGGGTTTATCATCATTGTTTATTTGCAACCTGGAATTAAAGGTGGGTGATTTGAGTTCATGCCCAATGATCTGCTATAGGGAATTGTGTTGACCTGGGGAGGGATAGGGTTTGCATCCATTATTGAGATGTATTTGTGGGAGATTGACTTTTTTGTTGTTCATGTCTGAGACATTTTCCTGCATTTAGATGGTTAAAGAATTGGGAGGGAAGTGTAACATTGACCTAAGAAAGCTGAATTTTCAGGCTTTTAACATGGGGGAATTGATATGGCTTTTTCAAATGCTGAATTGATGATCAGTGATGCCCTTCACTACTACTTCAGGCAGATTTATTGCCACTTTTAATTGATGACAGTTGTGTGTCTTGAGATTGGCTTCTGAGATGTGCTGGGTTGGTGGTGTTCTTAATTGTTGTTTCCTGATCTTTGGTGGAATGAATGGTGCATAGAGGTTATTTTGCTACTTCCACTTTTTGCTTAGTTGATAACACATGTTATAATAGCCTTTTATGTTGGATGTAGATCGGTATAAAGCAATGGAGATACTATGACTTCGGTCCAAAAGCCGTTCCCCCTCTTATTTGTATTCCCGGGACAGCTGGAACATCAGATGTATACTACAAACAAATCATGGCATTATCAATGAAGGTAGCTTCATCTTTTGGATCTATACTGTTTTTACCACTTAATTTTGGAGCTATCTCCTAGATTTTATGATTAAGCCACCATTGACCTTTCTCGTGAAGGATAGTATTTGAACCATCATATGTTCTTTGAAGTCTCTGAAAATTAAGAGTATGCATGTTGTCATCTAAACCGTTGCTACTGTCCTCTACTTAATGGACATAGTTATGTGTGATAGTGAATTAGTAAGGATAAGAAGCATCATGATAACTTTTAGTTCTGTTTTATAACTATAGTTATGTTATTCTCATTGATCGGCCATTATAGATGTTTAGCTATTCAAATCATAGTTTTGATGCTGTCAAGTTTGAGGTCTCGTGTATCAAACACATATAACAGAGCTGATTTTCTCTTTCAGGGTTATAGGGTGATTTCTGTTGATATTCCTCGTGTTTGGAATTCTCAAGAATGGATTCAAGCATTTGAAAAGTTCTTGGATGTTATTGATGTTCACCATGTAAGGATGTGTTTGAAATTCTGCTTACCTATATGCTTGATGGACTTCTAAGCTCCTATGGATTGAACTCTTTACTAAGCTTAAATTTTCCTTACAAACTTGATGCAGTCATTATAAGACAATTTGCATATATACAAAATGACTCCGGTGCAATATATCTGAGTTATGAAGTCTATAAGAGTCAACTTGGTCCTTCTGAAGCCTAAATATATTTACCATATGGAGATTCTGTTAATCTGTTAACTTATCAGGAATGATTTTTATACTCATCTCTCTAATAGGCACATCATGCATAATATTTGTCTTGTATTGACGTGGCCTCTCTCTTTTAATCTGACAGGTACATATATACGGGACATCACTCGGAGGATTCTTGGCGCAACTTTTTTCTCAGCATCGTCCAAGGCGTGTTAGGTCATTAATCCTTTCAAATGCATTCTTGGATACACGCACTTTTTCAGCTGCAATGCCTTGGGATCCTGTGTAAGTTACCAGATTTTTATTTCCTACCATTTACCAAAAACAAGTTAGTATTGGCCATGTTAATATGGTCTTGTGATACTGGTGAAACATGCACAACATATTATACCGTTATAGTATGGGTGAAGTCATGAAATACAGTCTCCTGAGAACTTTAGGGGGAAAGATGATCATTGATTTAGTTTTGGCCATGTGAAGAGTTAAACTGCTTTGAAGTGTCAAACTGATTAAATCTGATTATGTTCGTACAAAATGGTTGAGGGCAGCAATGCAATGAGTAACCGAAACTTTAAACCTAGACCATAGTTAATGAATCCACAAAACGTCTCTACCGTCACTATTGTTTGTCAATCCCTTGCCCTTGCAACTACATCTGCAGTGTAGCTGGTTCTCAACTTTGTGGGTAAACAGAGTTTATTAGAGCTGAAAAATCGCCTACTAGAGTTGCATTTGACTCACTCTAACTCAAAGCTGAAAAGTTTCAACTTTATTATGTCAGAAACTAGTTCATTGGACTTACAGATCTCAATATTAAGCTATCAGATATGGTTTGAAATAATAGGAGCCAAGGATCGACCTCCAAGTTATGCTCTATTTTATGTATGGACTGTCACATAAGCACTAGACATTTCTATTTAGAAAAGAATAAGGGATGGATGAAATAAAAAGTATGTGTTTGATTTTCGATATTATGGCCTGGATGCTTGACATAGATCTTTGAGTGGAATGAGATCTCCTTGCCCAATAGCAAACAGAACGAAAGAAATGCACGTTTAAGTTTGTCTCGGTTATTTTTAGGTTTCCTTCTGATCTAGCAACATTTTTCAAGCTTTTTTGTTAACCTTCATTCTTAGATACAAATTGGCATCTGATGGGATTGCAAATGATGTAGTGTCAGCTGGATACCTTCTTTCATGCTAAAGAGATACGTCTTGACCGGAATCAGATCTGGACCATGTTTTAGCCAAAATTTGCTTATTAATCTAGCAAGTTCTAGCCAAGATCGGGCTGAAACGAAAGTATTGCTTGAACGTAATTTGATTGAGATTTTTGTACAAAAGAGAGTGTTTTTTATGATTACAAGGCTTCTCCCCCTTAGATTGTGTGTCTTCTACAATTTTGATAACCCCTTTTTATACTAATTTCCCCCATCCTTTACAATTCCTCAACCCCATAATTAAGTACTTAATTAAGCTAATCAAATACTTAGTCATTAGTGTCATCCGTTCACTAGCTAGCCTCTTGGTATTTCCACATGTGAAGGCTCATTTATGGGGCTTTTAGGTTGCTAGAATGGAAGGGTCTTGAGCTGGGAAGTTCCATTGGGCTTCAAGAGTCTTAGGCTTTAATGGGCCTTCTTTGGGCCGGGTCCAACAATACCCCCGAATCAGATTTCGGATCTGCTAGCCAAGCTGGACGGAATCTGATTCGTCGACACTCCGATCGGGGACATCAGCCGCTTGGATTGCTGAATGTAAGCTAGAGTGCACTAGCGATCCATTGCGTCTCTAGAGGGTTCTGGCCTTTGAGATTGTTTGTGTTGTTTCTAGCGGTTACTTGTGGTGTCTAGCATATGGCGTGTAATAACTAGCAAATAGTGTGTGGCAGTAAGCGACTAATGATCAATAGCTAGCGATGGTTGGTGACTGTTGACGAATGACTGTAGAGCGAGCATCAACTTGTGGCAACTTGTAGGTAACCTGTGACAATCCGGGGAATAAACCGTAGCTAGCGAGATCTAGCATTAGGCTTGCGATAGCTAGCGAGTGACATAAGCTAGCGCCAGCTAGCAATGAACTTGTGACAACAGACGAGGTCGGTTGTAGCTAGCGTGAGCTAGCAAGTGGTGGGAGAGCTAGAGGGTCCTAGCACTTTATGAGTTTATTAGCGGTCTCGTGCGATCAATGTCGAATGGTAGACCAGCTAGTGGGTGCTAGCAGTTTCCTGCGTTTAGCAGCAAGTGATTGACTGGCTAAAAGATGCTAGCATTTTCGAGTGACTAGTAGCAAGCGACGTATTTAGCTAGTGAGTGCTAGCGTGAAGCTTATGACAAATGACAAAATCGATTTCGGCTAGCCTGAGCTAGGACTCGCGATAGAGGCGAAATTGATTTTAGCTAGCTTGAGCTAGGACTCGCGACAGAGGCGAAATTGATTTCAGCTAGCCTGAGCTAGGACTCGCGACAGAGGCGAAATTGATTTCAGCTAGGCCGAGCTAGGACTCGCGACAGAGGCGAAATTGATTTCAGCTAGCCTGAGCTAGGACTCGCGACAGAGGCGAAATTGATTTCAGCTAGCCTGAGCTAGGACTCACGACAGAGGCGAAATTGATTTCAACTAGCCTGAGCTAGGACTCGCGACAGAGGCAAAATTGATTTCAACTAGCCTGAGCTAGGACTCGCGACAGAGGCGAAATTGATTTCAACTAGCCTGAGCTAGGACTCGCGACAGAGGCGAAGTTATTCAGCTAGCTTGAGCTAGGATTGGCGACAATTGCGAAATTATTCAGCTAGCCTAAGCTAGGACTCGCGACAACGGCGAAATTCAGCTAGCCTGGGCTAGGACTGGACTACTTTGATAGTCGAGGGGCTCTGTCTCTAGGTAACGGAGGGACTACGCCTCTAGATATTATTGAGAGACTAAACCTCTAAATAGCATAATCGTAAAACAAGATGTTTAATAGTGGTATGGATGATACATGTGTTCCTCGTGATTGTGGATGACTGGATAATGGTTGTGGTCATCGTCTTCGCTAGCAGACTCCTGTTCAGGCGGGCTCTCCATAGCGGTCTGGTGATCGGATTCTGGCGTCTGGGCATCATGCTCTCGGACAGGCTTTCGTAATTCACGGTCCTTCTCTAGGCGCACTTGAGCTAATGTCTTGGCTTGTACATCTTCAAAGCTAGCACATGGGTATTTAGTCAGCTCTTTATACAACTTGCCATCTGGAGTTACCCCCTGCCGGAAGGCCTCCATGGCGGTAACAACGTCACAACCTGTGATGGAGATCTTTTCCTGGTTGAAGCGATCGAGGTAGTCTCTAGTCGACTCATGAGATCTCTGGACGATCCTATAGAGATCGCTAGATCGTTTCTCAAACCGTCGGCTGCTAGCAAACTGGGTGCGGAAGGAATCCACCAAGTTAGCAAAGGAGGACACACTGCTCCGAGGAAGGTTGATGAACCAGGTTAATGCTGGTCCGGCTAGCGTGGTCCCAAAACCCTTGCACATTAGAGCCTCTTTTGATTGGTGGGGCATCCCGCTAGTCGTCAACTTTTGTTTGTACATGGATACATGGTCGTTAGGGTCACTCGCCCCATCGTAGGCATCCATGGTTGGCACCAAGAACTTCTTTGGGATTTCTACACGAGCAATACGAGCTACGAAAGGAGACTCGTCATAACTATCTAGCGCTTCCCGCTCCATCGGGTGAGATACCCCAGTCCGAGCAATCTGGTCGGCGAACCGGTTGACTTGCTCCCTGACCTTTCGCTGGACGATCGCATCCAGATCCAATGGTAGCCTCTGATTCAAATCTTCCTCCCGGTCCTCCCTAGCGAGTCTTACGCCCTGGTGATGGAAAGGTGGGCGGTTGCTAGCCGAGCGGATAACCACTAGCGGGGCTGTGGTCCGGCTAGCCCTCCCCGTTGCCTGAGCGTCGAGGCTCCAAGAAGGGTTGTTGGTGATGTGATGCAGTCAGTTCTAGCGTCATGGCCAATGTGTGTGTTTGAAACTCCTGCCCCGCTGTCTAGATACAGCCTTCGCCTTAGACTGCCAGTCTCTCTGGCGACTTCGGCCGACTGGCACCCCCTGGCCAACCGTCGATTCCAAGACCTTAGTTGGTCGTTCTCTTGGGTCAAGCGCTCCGCATGAGCCTCATAGAAACTCCTTCGGTCACTAAGTTCCTTCTCTAGGCCATCTAACCACCGGCGGAAATCAGCCATCTCGTCCGCCTGGGTGTAGTCAGAGGACTCCGTCGCCGGTAGAGGGTTTAGTTCCACGTCTTGCTGGGCAACCGGGATGTCCGAGTTGGTTACGCTCATCTTGAGTTGAGAGGGGATTGATTGATTCAAGCGAAAACCTTCGATTCGGGCCCCACGGTGGGCGTCAAACTGTTTTAGCCAAAATTTGCGTATTAATCTAGCAAGCTCTAGCCAAGATCGGGCTGAAACGAAAGTATTGCTTGAACGTAATTTGATTGAGATTTTTGTACAAAAGAGAGTGTTTTTTATGATTACAAGGCTTCTCCCCCTTAGATTGTGTGTCTTCTACAATTTTGATAACCCCTTTTTATACTAATTTCCCCCATCCTTTACAATTCCTCAACCCCATAATTAAGTACTTAATTAAGCTAATCAAATACTTAGTCATTAGTGCCATCCGTTCACTAGCTAGCCTCTTGGTATTTTCACATGTGAAGGCTCATTTATGGGGCTTTTAGGTTGCTAGAATGGAAGGGTCTTGAGCTGGGAAGTTCCATTGGACTTCAAGAGTCTTAGGCTTTAATGGGCCTTCTTTGGGCCGGGTCCAACAGACCACATGAGCCGTTCATTGCTGATTCTGTTGACTTCGTTGTATCCCAGGTGATGATATTTTCAATGCATCTCTTGGATAGTAAAAACTTCAGAATAATTCTTACTATTGTGTGTGATCTGTGTTATTGTATCTTCAAGTTGAAACACTGTCGAAAGACGACTTAGCATCCAAATTGACATTGACGGTGGACTCAACTGCAGTCAGAGCTCTTTTATTATCCGATGCTTTTATTACCATAATGGACGTATGTACTCCATCCGGTTGTGTGTTCCAGCATTGGCTTTGGCTACTATGTATTCGGTCTCACTTGGATTTTCCTTTCTTATGCGCAGACAAACGACTACTGTGCAATTCCTCAAGAATGCAAAGACGAAGTAAGCGAAAGGTACCCTGGAGCCAGACGAGCAGATTTGAAGATCGGGGGCGATTTCCCATTCCTTTCACATCCCGATGAAGTCAACCTACATTTGCAGGTATTGTTTCCAAAGATCAATCCGTCGTTCTTACTTTCTTGATGAAAAAAAAACTTCTTTCAAGTTTCAATAATGACATGATTTACAGCTCCATCTAAGAAGAGCCGGAGTAGAGCCTCGTTCCGACCTAGTTGCAAGTGCTGCAAATAAGCCCACCGGCAGAGGAGTTGCAAACGAGGAACCACAAGACGACGTCACAATCATGATGAGATTACCAATGAAGATCCTGAGGCTCTTAGTCATGATGAAGTACCTCCAAAGGAGGATGCAAATAATGATAACATCCAAGAAAATGGGAAAAGAGAAGACTCTGATGAAAGGATTGTTAATCATGCATTGGCAGAGTCAAGAAATGTAGTTGTTGTTGAATAACTTGGCTGAATGAATACAAAGGACGTTGGAATGAGCTGTTTGTGATGGGGGTAGTTGTATACTAGTTGGATATATGGATCAACACTTTGACAATCACTGTAATAAGATTGATTTATTTTATTTTTCTCTTTTCTTCTCTTTTTGGATTTGGGCTTTTTTTTCTCTTTCTTTGAACTATGTTTTGTCATTCATAGTGGGCCAGCTAGGCTGTTCAAAAAAATGTTGATAGTTTGTTTGGAGATTTGGTGGTTTTATACAACAAGATAAGGGATCTCTTTGTAATGAATTGTATTTTCCATCTAGTGCAATAATTTATGAGAACCCTTTTTGTTCCTTTTGTAAGTGAACCAACTCCTACACACCCAAATCCCAAACATGAAAATCTTAGTGCATTAATCTTTGTTTGAAGATTTGGTCGATACCCATTTGACTTTGACTAGCGTGGTTTATGGGAGTACTTAAGAATTAATCATTAGTTTAAGAAAGTGAATTAATTGATAGGATAGACTTTTTAAGCTCTAAGGGTGGGATATACAAACTTTTAAGTAGATCGTCAAAGAAAAAATTAAGTATTTTTCATGTCTTGAGACCTCAATCATGTCGAAAATGGTGGAGGAAGATCGTGCTATTGGTGTTAAAAGTACTCTCATCTTTGTCAATGTATCTCCTCTTTTTTCTTTCTAGTATACAATCATATCTCCTCTTTTTTTCTTCATTTGCTTAGAAATCTAAATTAAAAACCAACTAACCTGTTCATTTCCAATAAAACAGGCTTGTTAGAAACGTTACAACATGCACCCAAAGCTCACGCATATTACTTACGTATGTTATAAGTAGATTCATTCTCCAAACACGTCGTCTTACGTTATATCTAAAGTTATAACTACCTTTTGTCCCGACCCTTCTTATGTATATGACTTGTACGATTCGACCCTTATAATATCAGTATCTGTTACATCTAAAGTTATAACTAACTTTTTTGCGGAAAATATTTAAGGTGTCTAACATCACTCTAACGTCAATCCTACTAAGAACAAAAAAATATTTTGGTGTGGACATCACAAAGGCCAACGAATACGTGAAAGAAAAAGATGAGAAATGCATCATTTTTTTTGATACGGAAAGTAATTAGGACAAAAGTAGATGTCTAGATGAGACGTTATCCTAGAACATCCTTACGAATGAGGTCCCGAAAAATCGGGATGGAGCTAAGAGGCGGAGGAAAGACACGGCGGAATGACATAAGATAAGGCCAAAGTCATTTTATGAAAGTACATACACGCGGGTAAATTAAAACTCACAAGTTAAAGAAAGAATGGCCATTGAAATGTAACTTTCGGGTGTTAGTGGTGGGGGTAGGTCCATCACTCACACAAATGACAAATCCAGTAGCTAGCTAATTAAGCTAGTGCATTGGATACCAATATAGATACCATATTTCACCATCCTCTATATAAACCCTATTTGAATGTCCACATGACATTCATTCCATCATTCCTAAGTTTTAGTAATGTTGTACGTCTTGCATGCATTACATTATTTATATATAAGTTCCCAATTTAAAATATAGCTAGACGAATTCAGGGGCGGACCTAGCAATGTGTTTAGGATTTGATTATGTGTGTGAATCCAAATTTGATTTAGACTGGAATGTTTAAATTATGGGGAAAGTGCAAGACCCATCACCCAAGTCCACCGCCGCACATGCGCCACTTAACCCGCAACCATGCAACCATTTAACCACTTAATTATTTATTTAATTACATTCTAAGTATAATTTCTTACGTACTAAGCACTATATATAGTATATTGGTTTTTAATCATATCATACTTTTTGACTTGCTAATTAAACATATTTTTACAGTATATCGGCGTGGAACATCGATGAAAATCCTCAAACATTCTATATATTTAATCGATCCTCTCAACATTAGGTTCTTTCATTTAAATAAATCCAACACTAGTATAAATACAAGCTAGTAAACATGAATGAAGAGGAAATCTTATACGGAGTACTCCGTATGTATGAAGAAGAAGAGGACAAAAGATCATGTAGTAATGGAATTGAACTTCAAGATCGTTAAAAAGGGAATCTCATATGATTATACCTTCCAACTAGTACCAAACATGTTACTAGTCAGATAAAGTGATTTTTTTGAGTCCCTTCAAATGTAAAAATTCTACAAAAAAGACACCCCTAAAGTTCAAAATGTTAGTATAAAGTACGGTGCAAAAGTTGCTTTTCAAAAAAAAAAAAGTTTCGACACAAATGTGAATTCCTTGCTATTTGTGCAACTTAAGTTGATTTTTTCAAAAATTGATATTCATAAAGAAAAAGAATCCAAGCACTAGGCACCAATTTGTCACAAAACAATGTTAGTGATTCTAAGTAACATTACTTTGTGTTTTGGTCGAACTCTAAATGTCATTATGGAATATACACAAACTCTAAAATTTATAAGTGGTAAATGGGTAACCTATAAATTACATAGAAACCTTTAGAAAAAATTGTACTATAATTATTTATTAGCATATCAAACAGTCTTTACAGTTCAAGAGACTGAGAAGTTCAAAAACCGGACAAACCGGCATGATAAATTGAACAAACAATACAAACAACCAAGAATAACAAACATTGCAAACATCACAAAATTATATCGAAATTGAAATAACTAAGGAACCAACTATACATCGTGTCATAAACTCATAATATACGGAATCAGTTCACTATGCATCCAAATGATCCAACTAAAACTAATCACTAAACAGATCAAAAGTAACCATTCATCCAAGCTAGGGGAAATATTCCACTTTTATCTTGTACATGCAAGGCTACAACTCTAATGGTGACTTGACATGAAATTCACAAACCCCACAATGAACATGGACAAAGATGTCAAAGGTGTACAAGCTGGACATATGTTGGCTTCATATTGCACAAAACTTAGTTTGGTTTTTTCCGTCTTCATTATTGAATCTTAATTTTAGCATGAACCTTATTAGCTATCTTATTCACTTCATTCAATTCTCCCGCCATTTCAACATCTCTTCCTAGTTCCAAGTCTAGTGTCTTTCCCGATACACTCGTAGAAACGAAATAGCCCTACCGTACTTTAGTTATGTAACCAAATTGACCTTACAAATTCATGTGATTAGGGATGAATATGCTTATATGCATAATACTTTGGTTTGTTATTCACTTTTTACTCTTTTTTTTTTCCTTCTGATGAAATTGAAAGGTCAATAAAGCCAATCGTTGGAGAAATTGACATGAGTAACAAATTAATGTGAGAAAAACAAAAACAAACAAACATGAGATAATACAACAAAGATCTTGAGCAAGATTTTAGCGAACATAGAAAGCGGGAATGGAATGAGTAAATCACTGAGTTGAAAACCTATGCCAAATAAAGCACCGTTAGAAAAAGTGTAAATGAACATCCACGCCATCTCCCGTTGAGATGAAGGATCTTTGATAGTTTTCAATACGACTACGACCTTGATTCAAACCACTTAATTGATCAACGCCCAAGATCCAAAAAAAAGGATAAACAATAAAAAAGTATAGTTTTGTTTACTCCCTCCGTTTCAAAATACATGACCATTTGAGGATTGCACATATATTAAGAAAAACTTGTTATTCCTATAATACCCCTATAGAATGTAAACTCAATTATTTGTTTAGAGAAATATGAAAAAGTGTAATGATTATGATAAAGTTAATTATTAGGGGTATAAATGGAAAGAGAAGGGGAAAAATATAAAATGGTCATGTATTTTGAAACAACCTAAATTGTCTAAAAGACCATGTTTTTTGAAACGGAGGGAGTATTATTATTTATAGTATTATTGCATACTTGCATGTACCTATATAAAGTCATATGGCTCAAAACAGTTGGCATTGTGTAAACGGTGTTTGATGATGGGTCTAGAAGTTTTAATACATTGAAATTAGTCAAAGGAAGGTGTGCCAAATTCCACTGGCTACTAGAAACTAATCTAATTAGACTTGAAAAAAACATCCCTAATCAATCCCATCAAATATAAAATCCAAAGTTAACACCCATACAGAACCAAACTGTCCTAATTTTATGATTTTTTAAATGGAATAAAGTCTTGATGTCACAAAACCCTTTTCCTAAACTTAATTGATTCAAACATCATTCAAAAACCTAAATAGAATGCTACCTAGCTACGTGTATTAAGCTTTTACCTTATGTAGGGATAGTTGGATTTCTTACTCGCTCCCCCTTTACGTTTAGTCAGTGTCACTATCTTTACTCCAAGATAAGTCCACTCGATTATTGTTGTTGTTGTTGTTGCCTTATTTTCATATTCTTCACTAAAAAAATTAAAAGTATTTTATGAGCAAAACTTTCACAAATTGAATTCAAGACACATATTAAGAAGAATATTCCACCCATTCATTTCTAGCAATCACACTAGAAACATCAATAAAAAGATCTTCCACATCATTAAACCATAGTCCACACTAATCAACTTTCAATTTTAATTACATGATTCAAAACCTGCCCAACTAAATTTGTCTTGTTACAAAACCAGTCATCGTCATCTTGAGGCACACAAAAAAAACCAGATTTGGGCCCCAATCCTCTTTATTTTCCATTCCCACACCCACCTCCTCCATTTGAAAACTACACTCTTATTCACTCTTCTGCCCATACACGTTCCCACTACATCTATTTTCAGTCCATTTCGTTCCCCTGTTCTTCTCCCCCATCCAAAAAGATCGCACCTTTCCCAAATTTCAGACCTTTTAATCCCACCAATTTCACACCCAGATCCTCAATTACTCCACAATGGCTCATTTCTACCTTCTCATCTTTCTGTTTCTGCTAAAACCTATTTCAATCTCAGCGAGCTCCGAGGTCGGAGCTTTAATGGAGCTCAAATCGGCTTTGGACCCGGAAGATCGGTTCTTGACGACGTGGACGGTCGCCGGAGACCCCTGCAACTCCGGCGAGTTCGACGGCGTTGCTTGTAATGAGCTTGGCAAAGTGGCCAATATTTCACTTGAGAACAAAAAGCTCGCCGGGAAACTCTCGCCGGAAATTTCCGGACTTGGGTCCTTGTCGGGTCTTTACTTGCACTATAACTCTTTGACAGGAGAGATTCCGAGCGAGATTGCGAAGCTCAAGGAGCTAACGGATCTCTACCTTAATGAGAACAATCTCTCCGGCGGAATCCCGCCGGAGATCGGCGAAATGAGGAGTCTTCAAGGTAAAGAAACTGAGTTGATATGGTGTTGTTGTTTTTTTGTTGAGCTGAATTGGGTTGGTTCAGAATGATGTGAATAGAGGTGGGTTTGTCTTAGTTTTTGCAATCATGATTTCTTTGTTTTTTGTTTCTAGTGCTGATGAATTGAGAAATTGCCTAGTTTGTCTTCCTGGAATCTTGGTTCTGCAATCAAAGTTTGCTTCTTTATGTTGGCTTATCCAATAGTTTAATGAACTGATAACTGATCTGTCTTTCTATGCTTTTTTGTTCTCATCTGTTGAAACTTGAAAGTGTCTTTGGAACAGTTTATTCAAGTTCCTTCCTTTTCAATTTGAAAACTTCAAAGTTTGTATCTTCAATGTGTTGCCTTCAGCTTTGGGGAACTCCGGATGAATCTATGTGTCCCATGAATGTATAGTCAGTCACAAACAGTGAAGTTTTGTCTTCAAGCAACTAATGGTGGAAATTGCATTTGAATTGCAGTTCTACAACTATCTGGTAACCAGCTAACAGGCACCATTCCTACAGAGATAGGCTCTTTAAAGAAACTAAGTGTTCTTGCAATTGAATCCAATCACTTCACTGGCTCAATTCCTCCAAATCTCAGCAACCTTGTCATGCTAAAAGCCCTTTATCTAAGCAACAACAATCTCTCTGGCCCAATCCCTGCCAACATAGCCAGCATTCCTCAGCTACAATCATTCGACATTCGTAGCAACTCCCTCACCGGAATCGTACCTCCAGGTAAGATAGAAAAAGACTTGAGTCCTAAGGCCTAGTTCAAATTCCAAATACATTCTTACAAATTGTACTTATTGAACTAACTCTTTTGTGCTCTCATTTCCATCTAAAGCACTGAAGAAGCTAAACGACGGGTTCCTATACTCCAACAACTCAGGCCTATGCAGCAACTTGTTTCCTTCATTGAGGCATTGCACTTCCTTTGACATAGGAGACACAACAACTTCACCTCTGCAGCCTTTGGTTGGTCCCGTCTTGCTTAACCACACGGCGGAGTCAGCAAACTCCAGCTCGGGTTGCAACGGGTCATCTTGCTCGAACCGCTCTCATTTACCACAAATCATCATTGCTGTTGTGGGCGTGGCTCTGGCCACTTTGATGCTTAGTGGTGCGGTGTTGCTCGCCTTCCTGCGCTACCGGCGTCACAAGCAAAAGATTGGGGATGCTGTTGATGCATCCGTCTCGAGAATGAGCACTGATCATGCACCTGATCCATACAGCAAGAGTCCTTCCCCTTTGGTCAGCCTTGCTTACTCTTCTGGGTGGGACCCGCGTGCCGACGGCCTAACTAGTGATGGCTTCTCACAAGAGATTCTCCAAAGATTCAGGTGCATTTTCAGCCTAATCTACCAACTCATAGGTTACAAAAACTGTACATAATTTACATTCTTTAATGTGCTTATGTTTGTTAAATTTCAGGTTCAACATGGAAGATGTGCAATCAGCAACTCAGCACCTTTCGCAGGCGAATGTGCTGGGTAAAGGGAGCTTCTCAACTGTCTATGGAGGAATTCTAAGAGATGGGTCATCGGTGGCTATCAAAAGCATCAATGTGAGCAGCTGCAAATCGGAGGAAGACGAGTTTGTGAAGGGGATGAAGCTGTTGATCTCTCTAAGGCATGAAAACCTGGTGTCCTTGAAAGGCTTTTGCTGCTCAAGAGGCAGGGGAGAGTGCTTCCTGATCTACGAATTCGCTCCAAACGGGACGCTGGCGAGATTTTTTGATGCAAGTGACTATGGAGGGAGCAAGGCCAGCCAGGTTCTTGATTGGCCCACTAGGGTCTCCATCATACATGGCATTGCAAAAGGTCAGGCTCTACATTATTGCAAATGATTCTGTTCAGTTGTTCATTCATTCACCTTTCCACTTTAAGGTGTCTGATATCATTGCAAATAGCTTTCTGCCATATCTATAATCTGTCAGGGCTTCCCTAATAGACATCAATGATTGATGTCTAACAATCATAGCAAGAAACGCACCAAGATCAACATAACTGCCAGTTTGGTACTAGTTCTAGGCTAAATGCCTGGTTTTATGCATTAGTATAGGCATTAAGTAAGCATGTTTTAAGCTATGTTACATTGAGTTAGTAGAACTTTACAATGACATAGATTTTATGTATTATAGTGTATCATGATGCACAAGTGCTTTGCAATGTAGGTGTTCATTATCTTCACAAGGAAAACGCCACGAAACCGTCACTGGTGCACCAAAACCTCTCAGCAGAGAAGATTCTAATGGACCATCATTTCAACCCTTTGATATCCGACTCGGGCCTACGCAAGATCCTAGCCGATGACCTCATCTATTCGGTGCTCAAGGTGAGTGCAGCCATGGGGTACTTGGCACCAGAATACATTACAACAGGCAAGTTCACCGAAAAGAGTGACGTGTACTCGTTCGGTGTCATAGCTCTTCAGATCCTCTCGGGGAAGCAGAAGCTACCAAGCAGAACCATGGTGAAGATTGCACCTGATCCAGAACAAGAAGTTGACCAGTTGGATGAAATCATTGACCGGAATCTTGATGGGAAGTTTGCTGTGATGGAGGCTTCTAAGCTTGCAAATATGGCCATGGCATGTATTCATGAGGATCCTAGCGAACGACCGACTATGGAGGAAGTCGTTGGAGAGCTCGAGGCGAAACTTTAATCATGGTGATCGTATTAACAGCTACTCTCTGAGGATTTTGATTTGGGAGGATGTACAAAATCTTACTACAAGGCTTGTCTGCCTTGATCTTAGGTAGGTTTATGTGTTATTTATATAAAAACCAAGATTATTTAAAAAATGGAACAAGACCAAATTAAGCTGAAGATGCCTTCACACTTTCATCCTAGAATAGTACCTCACAAGCAACTCAGTGAAAAAAAAGTCACTGCGAGAAACTCATTCAATTCCATACCATCTTCACAAGCCATACCAAAGAATTAAGAAACAAAACATCTAGATAAAGATGAAGGATCCAACTAACCAGATGATTCAATACATTTTCTGAATAAGCTCCTTCACTCTTGCACTTTCCTTCTCATGTGCAAAGCCGCGTATCAATGTACTGTATGTCGTGGCATCAGGGGAGCAACCCTTGGCTTCCATAGCAACAAACAGATTGAATGCATCCTCCACCATCCCAGCTTTACAGTACCAATGTATTAATGCATTATAAGATTCCACATCACACTCGTACCCACAGCTTTCCATCGTTGAAATCACATTTCGTACGGCTTGCTTCATACTTCCTTTCTTTCCAAGATTGGTCATTATAGTTTTAAATGTCACGGCATCCGGTGAAATACCATCTCTGATCATCTGCTCCAGTAATGTGCTAGCCTCCTCCAGATTTCCAGAGCGGTAAAACCCATCAATTAAAATGTTATAGCTTATAACATTGGGAGAAATCCCACTAGTTTGCATGTGCAGAAAAAGATCTTTAGCTTAATTTATGCATGTCTCCTTCCTTGCACAATCCATACATCAGAGCATTATATACAACCTTCATGTGGAGAAACACCAGTAGCTAGCATTTCCAAGAAGAGCTTTTGAGCCTTGCCTGTATTCCCATGCTTACATAGTCCATCAATCAGACAGGAGTAGACATGGCTATCTGGAGATATACCACTATCCTGCATTTCCAGGAAAAGCTCTTCGGCCTTATCTAAATGCCCTTCTTTACACAATCCATCAATCATTGTAGCATATGTGACTCCATTTGGACTGCAAGAACCATTGTCGTCCATGTTTTTCATGTCTCTGAATAAACCCATGGCATCTCCAGCTTTCCTCGCAAGAAAAAGGCCTTTCAGCAATGTATTCATAGTCACATCATTGGCGAAAATCCCCCTAGAGGTGATATCTTTGTACAAACTCATTGCAGTTTCAATCTTCCCAATTTTGCAGTAACCATCCACAATTGCTTCTTCGACCTTACCTTTCTTGCACAGCAGGTGTATCACAGTGCTATAAGTAACTGTATCAGGTGTATCACAGCTTCGACCATTTTCCCCTCCAAACACAACCCTTTGAGCCTCTTTTCATACTAGAATAGCAATTTAGTAACACATTATATTCAAGATGATGAGATCCGGCTGTAATCCATGAACACCAAAAACATTAAGCCTCTTGTAGAAGGACATAGCTACAGAGAAATGCTGAGACTTAACTAGACCACCCAAGAGTTTAGTGAAGCGTGAAATTGGGGGCGGAGGCCTCATATAAAGCATCTCCTTGAAAAAGTGATGGGCTTTACTCACGTCGATGTTGCCCGACTTACAATCAATGCTCAGGATGCGTAGATGGAACATTATACTCCGTAAGATTTTGTGCACACGCAACGCAACCTGCATTAATTATTTAATTGTAATTGCAAACCCTAAGTTTGACAATCATTGGCTTCATTAAGCATCTGGATTGTTTACAGAAAATCAAATGGGCCTTTGAAAAGATTAATTAAAAGGGATATCTAATCTCTATACTAGTATGTCTATTCCCGGTGGCTTACGATAGTCCACTTTACGTACCTATGGATATATTTTTGTTTTTATATGGACTTCTAGCTAAATTTTTAAAAGATGATGTATCTAGATTCTAGGTGTAATAGTGACAAGTTCAATGCCTTCTCAAGTAGAAAAATGTCAATATTGTCACCATCGATTTCGATTAGTTTTTTTACATGTGCCCTGCGTTTTAGTTGCTTCTAAACGCCCACTCTCTAAGACCATTACCAACCATGAGCCCCAAAATCCCATTATTTTACTATTATTTCTCCATTCACCACATCCATGATCTTCTATATATTTTTTCATCTCAATCATGAGCCTCATGAACCCATCTTTTTAACTTTTCTCATTTCCCAATACTTATTTATTTCTCCAATCACAATTACATATATACCCTCAATATTTATTATTATATATATCATAATTATCTTTTTGTTCTTTATTCTTTATTCGTTTTCTTCCTTCTTTCTTTTAGCCTTAGTAGTAGCTTTGGTTAGCTGTTGGTTTTTAAACTCTTCGTAGTAGGTTGTTAAGTGGTACGGTTTGTGTCCTTTGGGTCGTTTTTGGGCGCATTTCATCTAGGTTTGGAATGCCCCCGTCCTGACCCCCTAGATCCTGCTTTTACGGGAGTCCTTGGGTATATGTTGTTGTTATTGTATATCATAATTATCTTATTAAACACACATATTTACTAGTTTTAAAGCATTACCCATTTAATGACATTGTTAAAACTTAAAAAATTCTCAAATTTCTTGTTTTAAAATTAAATTGATTATTCTATTTTTTCGGTCAAAATTTCTTATTTATTAATATCTATAGAAATGTGAAAGAAAATCATAAATTTCGATGTAAGAGCCAAAGTCTCGTTATTTGGATGGGATAATAGCAGGATGCACACCTAATTGAACCCAATCTAGTGAGTTCGTTAGGTGACTTTTAGCTACACAACCAATAGAAGCCTAAAGTCGAATGTGTTTTTTTCCCAATGTCAACAAAGTCTTTATATGGGCTATAACGCAGACTAGTAGTAATAGGTAAAAACCGTTAAAATTGCAATACTAGTATAAAGGGCTGAGCAAAATCTGGTCCGGACCGGATTTTTGGATCGGACCGGACCGGATTTTTGGACCGGACCGGACCGGACCGATACCGACCGGGACCGGACCGGGGCCGGTCCGGTCCTCGGTCCATGGATTTTAGAAATCCGGTCCCCGGTCCGGTCCCGGTCCGGACCGGATATTTATAAAAATTAAATAAAAAATAAAAATAAATAAATTTTATATTAGTTTTAATGTTTTTATAGTTTATTTTTAATATTTAAGTTTCACATTTATATTATATACTTAATAATATTATATTTTTCATAATTTATATATAATTTTTCTAAATAAATTATAATTCTTTCAATAAAAAAATAATTTTTATTTCAAATAATATTATTTTTTTAAAAAAATAAAAATCCGGTCCTTGTATTTAGGGACATCCGGTCCCCGGTCCCCGGTCCGGTTTTGGACCGGTGCTCAGCCCTACTAGTATACATTCACAGATGAAATCCAACCAACAACGGCCAAGTCTCGTCAGATAACTTGGACGAGACTACAACTTGTGTCATTCATTTCGTTTCACCAAGAATGATTTCATGGTCAGTGCACTCGATAAAAAAAAGGATCAGTGATGCATAAGTTTATTGATTTTTATCAAGAACTAGTTTAACCCCCGTACAATGTACGGATAATATGATTATAAATCCAATTTAATATAGATATGTAATGTCAATGATCATGTTAAAATTATAGAATCATATATAATTAACTTCGTATTATGATAAGTGATTTTTTATCAATAGTAAATCAACTCATAATATAAATAAGTTGAGTTTGTTTAAGAATTAATTTATGATAAATATCATGTTTTATTAAATAGTAATATTTATGAGAAGATTATAACTAATTCGTGGTAAGTGATAATTTATAATTTTCGGGATAATTCATAATTTTTGGTAAATTGTAATCAACTTTTATAGGATAAGATTATATGAGATTCTAACTACCTAATTTGTATAAAGGAGGGTCCGACTGATTATTTTATTATTGAAATGACACGTGGCGCAAATTTTTGTGAAGACATTGTCTCCGCTTTATACTATAATGGGCTTTGTATTGTGCTACATGTTGGTACGCATATGGGCTCTTTAAGCCCAGAGCCACAGCCTGGGCCGCCCATTCTTTTGATTATCTAAGTTAGAATTAGATTTGTATGTAAAACTTGCAAAAGAAAAAAAATATATAAATGTATCGCCCACAGATACCAAAGAGCCAACTATTGTCTTCGGGCATTTAGGTAAGCAGTTAAGCCTCCAAGAGTAATACCTAGAGGTTACCGATTCGACTCTCCTGAGCAGTGCCTTCAAAAAAAAAAGACCAACTAATTTGTTAAAACGGTTTGAAAGTGACCTATTAACAAACAAAACATGGCAATGAAAAAAGAGAGAGTGAGAAGTTTGAAAGGGTTTTAAACCCTTACTCCATACTAGCATCACTTCGGGGTTGAGCAATGCGCATTATGCTAATTAAGTTAAAGCCACCGTCGAGAATGAGAAGCCATCGCAAATCTCAACGAGCAAGGATCGAGAAGATTGCCCCACTACATGACCTTCGAGTCTCAAAAGTCTTGATTCAAATTAAAATTTAGATTGTGCTATGTAATTCTAGCTATGGTATATTAATTAACAAATCAGCGCAATTGAAGCTCGATAAGTGTAATTCTAGCTATGACATGTTACAAGTACGAAGTTTGTTACCAAGAGTATGTACCTCATCTATACTATATATTAAAGTCGGAGAATTTCGAGCCTCCACGTTGATTCTGGCCCCACCATATATATAGCCAAAATAATTTTTAAAGTCTTTTAATTAACTACCTTATCAACAATATCTATCCATACTATCAAAAAAAAGAATTTTGCTACAATTTTGCTATGTAAATTTTCAATCTTTTAATTAACTACCTTATCAATAATTTCTATCGATATTTTTTTGGGGTCAATATCTTTTGAATAATTGAAAATTTGTACGTAAAATTTTGGTACATATCTTTTAAGAATTCATCACGTTTTTGTACGTAAGTTTGTACGTATTTAAAAATTGTTTATCTTTGTACGGCCAATATCTTTTAATATTTTGATTTCTATGTAAATTGTCAACCATTTTGATTTTTCCTAATATTTATCTTTGTTTAACCTAATATATGCTACGTAAATATTCAATCAAAATTGCATATTATCTATGGCCATATTATCCTAATATATCTATCCATATTATCTATCTTTAAAATTGCATCCTATATAAACATTGTTCTGTCTCAATCAGAATAACAAAGGCATTGTTCTCAACCCATTAGAAAAAAAAAACAGGCGTTGTTTTGAGAAAAAAACAATTTGTTCTCAATGCCCAACTTTATCGAGGAGCTTACTAAAAATCAAAAGAATCAATATCAATATCAGTATCTATACTATATATTAAAGCCGAAGAATTTCGAGCCTCCACACTAATTCTGGCCTCACCACATATTAAATTCATTATAGATCAATTATCTATTCTCATATGTATCTATCTATTTATCATATATTGACATATCAAAATAATATCTATATCCATAATCTATCAAAATATTTTTTTGACGTATACAATTATTATATATGCAAAATTGCTCGTGCATAATAATTAATATCTACTTCCATGCACGCATAATGATTATTAAATAAAAAAATTGTCCGTGCATACTATTATTATAAAAAATTCTATACAAAATATTTTTTTGACGTATACGATTATTATCGATTGTGCATAATGATCATTGCCCGTGCATATATTGTCCTAATATTTGAAATGTTCATTAGAAGTACGGGGTCAAAAAAAACATCAAAAAATTATTATATATCTATATAATTTGTGCTATAATATTCATTTCTAGACTATATTGATCTATAACTATACTATTATTATATTAATTATTAATTTATAATATCTGTAAAAATATGTATTTTATTTCAAAAATTATTATCGATCATGTTTGTGCGATTTTATTGGTACACATGGCGATTTCAGAGCGCACCACGTGGCGTAATAGTTTCTAAAGACATTGCTACTCAAATAATATATAGGGAGATGGACGGTCCAGATTTTAAAAAATATATTATCAGGAAAAGTTTTTTTTAATTTACGAAAACGATATTATGCTCTGTTCTGAAAAATACCGTGAACATTTAAGTACGACAATTCAATTTTATACACTAAAGAGTTCAAATTAATAATACAAATATCTATCTATTATAAATTAATAATACAAGTTTTTCCCACGTTATTGAATAATGCAATTCTCTTATTATTCAATATCTCACATTATGGATCAAAAATTAGCACAAAATCCCACGTTATTGGTTTTTTTTTTAGTTCGATCAAAAAAAATATCTATCTATTTACTAGGTTTATACTGTACTAGATTTATATTTATCATGATATACATGGTTATTTAAGAAATCTTTCTTATTTATAATATATAATTGGATTTTTTTATAATCATAACAAAAAGAATAATCATACACGTAGAGGAAGATAATCATATCTAAAATTAAATACAAAATAACATAATATTTGTAAAGATAGAAACCATGTATTTTTTTATCACGTAATATTTGCCTTCGGTGGAAAAAAGTAATCATAGCTAACAAAATACACTTGATCACGTAAATATAGAAATTAAGTCCGGTATCCATATTTGCCCAGCACTCTCCAAGAAATCTTTTTACTATATATGTTGTTATTTAAGTCCGGTAGTTAGTATTTTTTACTAGATTTATACTTATCACGCGATACGTTTTGGTTCAAGTGGGAACTACTCTTATAATAATAACTACTCCTTGTGGTAAAGAGTAATCTCATCTATTAGTAATCTGTAAAACGTAAAGTTAGTAGAGGGAGCCTGAAAAACACCAAAGCATAAATAAAACACAATATTGTTTCTAAGATTTTTTTAATTCGTCATAGAGGGAGCCTGGAAAACACAAAAGTTTAACTCTTATGAATATAAATAATTATATCAAGGTTGAGAAGGGTTTCGTATCAAAAACAATTCAAAATGTAAATTTTTTAATATATAAATGATTGAATAACATATTCAACCCAAAAAAATTGATCAACATACGGTCAAAAACCCGTACAGGGTACGGGTCAAAAACTAGTTATCATAAAATCCAAAGAAACCCAAGACCCATAGAGTCATATATCTAGCAATTAACACATTCTAATCCTTGCTAACCCTTATTTAGTCTCTCTAATCCAATAATAAACAAAATCTCAAAGCTCCCATAGCCACGCCCTAGGGCCGCCGCTTCCGCCGCATCACCACCTTTATGTCGGACAATTAGCTCGTAATTAACTCATTAACTCATAATTAATCTCGCAACATGATCTATAGATTTTCATTAAACAAAACACCTCAGCTACCTCTAAGCACACCTAGCCTTAGTTAATTCTTATAATCTCATATACCCGTATATTGAGGATTATACTATACTATACATACATACATACATGTATATATATATATATATATCATGTCAACCCCTACATTATTAAAACTATATTCAATCGTTAATCACCTGCCCCTAAATCTTTGAAAACGACGTTAAATGTTTTGAAAGTGCAAACTTATCTTATTCGGCCAACGAATAACATTCAACACATTTTTTTCCCACTTGGAGGATAAGTATAGTATACTAATAAATACGGAGTACTATATATGATAACTTGTACACATGCACTACCTTATACACAAGTGATAAGTCAACGTAAACGTATGGGATAAGCACCTTCAACTATATAGATATGTACTTAATTAAATGAACATTTATTTATGTATTCGCAGTGGGTATCGTATAAAATTTCCTAAATTCATGTATAGTGTTCAATTTGGATTTCTATGCTATTGAATGACATTTTGGATTTTTATGTTTAAAGCGAGTTAAAGACAAACATGTATGTGAGGTGCATGAACTACAATTTACCACTCTTTTGACTTGGAAAGTTTACACGTTATTTTAATGAATTTACCCGTATATATATATTGATATAAATATCAAGTGGAGGCTCCAACTTGTAGTAGTGACACTATATTCAATTTTGTGAATATTGAAATAAATATTACGGCTAAGTTTTGTATACTTGCGTCTAGATTTGATCGAGAAGCATTTTATCGAATAAAATTGGTACAAAATAAATAAATAAATCCACAAAATTATAGTTTTACCCTTTTTGTAAACATATATGGTTGATAGTTGCACTAAATTGCATAATAGTGGGTGAATGAAGATCACACTTTTGATAAGAACAAGTTGAGCTACAACTTCCGTATCCGACAGGGAAAGGAAGAGAACATTGTATTACCTTAATACAACGTCTTTCGATCGAGTTGAAAAGAATCCTTCTGATTCGTTTAATCTGGTTGAATGATAATGACATTCAAGTTGCTTGATACTTTCATAGAGTGCAAGTAGTGATTATTGATTAAGGAGCATGTATGTGGTATGTCTAACCAATAAAGTGAAGCCATCGATATTAGACAACCCATTTCGTGGTAATTAGTGAGTACTAATTTGAAACTTTGTTAGGTTACTTTTTTTTTTTTATCAATTATAACCGCTTTAGTTAAGACTGGATATTGTATAAATCTTTTGACAAAAAAAAAGGTAGTATAATATTGCATAAATCCTTTAATTAAGTAATTCTGCAAATTCAATTTCTTTTTCATACACGGTATACATTCGTAAGGTTATAATCGAACTTAACAGAGTCGAGCCAAGATTTAAATTGTTCAAACACAAGCTTGGTTTGGTTGGTTCGCTCAAAAGCTCACCGAGATCAAATGTACATAACTCATGAGTTGCTTGTTTGGTTTGGTTGTGGGAAGAGCTTACAAACGAAGCGTATACAAGTATACGGACTAGTACTCATCTTATTATCAATTGGTTTTAAAATAAAATTTTACAGTATTAGATTTATATACCGTGCTTATAATTATATATCCATGCCCTCGATTCATCGGCCAGTAAAAGTTTAATATACTCGACCAACAAATGAAATTAAAATTAAACTACAGTATACGGAAACAACCCCATGTATATAGTTTACCCTCCGAGTCATAAACTTATAATCAAGCCGAACACGAATAAATCTTAACGCAAGACGAAAACATGGTTGCGCAAAAACAGCTTAATAACCTTACAATATCGATGGAATAAATTAACATTGAGTATATATGTATATACACTTGAGCTGGCAACACGTATCTACACGACATGTTGCGTGTCACTTTCAAGTTGTTACTTCAAACTTGGAGCATTGTATAAGTTGTAACCAATTGTCTTTTTAAACAAATGCATTTTAGGAAGGTGGTGGGCATTTGGCAAGAGGTGCAAAATTCCAACAAACCTTAACTTTACGGTTGAATTTTGTAATCAAATTCAACCTCAACCCACGAAAGCCGTGACCAAATCTCTCAACGCCATTTTCAAATTTCTTTTAACTCCTTTCTTGAATCCTTCGTACCCTATTTCTAAAGTCAAATCTTATACATCTCTCTAGAATATATGGTATATATCAATCTCAAAACATAATATTCTTATTTATCTTTTTGATCGGATCGAGATGAGAGTCACCGCAAACATTACTTAGATTCTACTCTAAGAAAAAAATTGAAACCGCCGTCCATGGGGTTAAAAAGAGTGATCTCGGAGTAGTGCATGCATCAAGGGCTCAAGTGTTGAATCAAATACCCGAAGGTTAATATTCATATTTTCTAGTTATACATAAATCGATTTCGACCCAAAAAAAGTATATATAAATCGATTGGTTACCTACATGTTTACCTCTTATATTTGACGTACAAAATATGTTTTTCTTCTTCTTCTTGTAGCATGTGTTTTAGGCTAAAACGACCTAAGTTAAAAGTTAAGTCCTATAATTATAGTTACGTGACATAAACCATGTAAGAAATTGTATATATAGTTCTAGAAGAAGGGGATCGAATTAAAGGTGCAACAACAAAGGGAGACATATTCGTAGACCTTAATGGGTTTTGTTAGGTTTTGGTCTTCCATGATTAAAACTAAACCCCACCATAACAAGATATGAAAGTGATGCCCATTTTTCTTTCATCAGCAATTAGAATATTCTAATTCATGTTATTAATGTGTCATTTTCTACCATTAATTTGTGGGCACTAAAGTTTAATTCCAACTATGCTACAAAAGATAAGTATCTCACGTAAGGTTGACAGGCCCTATTTACCACTCGTATTTTCGGACGATCATGTGAAGTAATTATTAAACCTGATTATGTAATGAACAATTTAATTTGTAGGTTAATTAAATCCATTCTTAGGAATGAGACAAAAAGAAGAGAGAGCATTAGAGCAATTTGAAAATTTATAAGCTTGACCAAACCCTACATTTTCAACCATTATCCACAAGCATGATAGTAGTACGTTTTTATAGTGAGAAATTGGAAAACATGTTAAAAGTTACAAATTGGTCTTGGAAGGAAGCAACGTACGACCTTCGTAAATCACAATCAAGGCAAAAGTACGACGAGTCCACGAGATGCTCATTTCATACCTATGACCTAAGTTTATTTTTAGTTAGCCGTCTACGTACGACTTTTTTAACATTTTTGGTTTTGTTTCCATTTGTTTAGTGCAAGGTCGGAGTCCGTACGTACAAATTAACTATGGATAAATCATAAATTGTTGATTTGTAATGTTTTTTCTTTTCAATATATATTGTTATTCATATCGTATTTTAAAGTTATTCTTATTCGACTACAACTCTACAAGTGATCGAGTAATTAACAAGGGTATATTATCATTGGCTTATTTGAAGAAATTGATGTTTTTGCTCTCATATTTTCTTCGTTCGATGTCAGGGGTGTAAATGAATCAATCTGTTGGTGATCGAGTAAGTTGGTGTTCAGTTTAGTTAAGTCTCGTTTGAGTTCGTCCAGATTAGCGATCTAAAGATAAAATAGTGGACTTTGAACACATGAAAACTCGATCAACTTGGTCTTTTTTTCAATAGGTAAGCTCGATTATATGTTTACAAATAAACTCCACTACGCATGTTATGGTGTATAG
The DNA here is from genome assembly GCA_934048045.1 of Polygonum aviculare. Taxonomy (NCBI): domain Eukaryota; kingdom Viridiplantae; phylum Streptophyta; class Magnoliopsida; order Caryophyllales; family Polygonaceae; genus Polygonum; species Polygonum aviculare. The sequence goes on from OW204026.1 coordinate 41,229, forward strand.
TTTAAGTAAATCTACTTGGCTAATCTCTAGTTTCGTTTGTTTATATAGATGATTTAGTGAAGGAGTTGTTCACAAATTAGTCTCACAAACAAATTAAGCAAGAGAGTTTTGAGCTTGATTGAACCGCGTTTGAGTCATTCAAAGCCCGACTCTGGTCGATCATTCATTAACATTTCATATTAAGTGTAACATCCCAATAATTTATAAGGGGTTAAGGTGCATTTGAGGTCAATAAGAGATCTTTATTTTCATGATTCGAGATGGTCAAAAGAATTATGAAGTTAAGCGTGCTAAGGCAAGAATAGTACCACAATGGGTGACCTCTTGGGAAATTCTCGAGTTGGCATGGGATAACCCTTTTTGGGCCTCGGGCCTTACAAATGGTATTAGAGCTGACTCTGGGTTACAAGTTGACTTGATCCAGAGGGCGGTCACTCGTTCCAGGGAGCGGTTCTTGGGCCTCGACGAATGACAATAAAAGTTTTGAGTGGTACCAGGATAGGTGACCTTTTAAGAAGTCTTGGGATTTAGATGGGATAATGCTTCTAGGACCTCGTGACTTGCAGTTAGAGAGACAATCGTACTACTTCATAGTATTTGTACATAACATTAAGTACTAGAGAATGCAAGTAGACCTGTCAATCGGGTCGGGTCGGACGGGTTCGGGTTGGATCGTTTCGGGTTTGGGTCATTCCGGGTTCGGGTTGAGATCGGGTTTGGGTCCATCTGGGTCGGGTCTTGACGGATTATCGGGCGGGTTCAGGTTGGCTGGTGGGTCAATTTTTTTTTGAAACTGCACAAACTAAAAATTTGAAACTTTAAAGAAGACCACCAATACATACATGTTAAATAGTGTGGTATTGATATTGATAAAATTCTGGATATATATATAGTATAAGGTTGTGGATATATAATATATATATATATATATATATGACATGGGTAGAAATGAATTTCCTAACTTAATTTGATTTTTTGTTATCAACTTCTTTTTTGTGAAAGAGGGGAAAGCTACATCTAGATTTAGCTATGAATGACTCATAATGAAAACAATCAGTCAAGCATTTAGAAACATACAAAAACATGCGAACTTATAAAAGTCCACAAACTGATTTAATTTACTACTTCTAGTCATTTGTATACTTCCAATTCAATCAAGGATGACATCTTTCGTAGTGGACACAAGCTTCACAAGTTAGAGATAAGCAAAATGCAGCAAACAAATTTACAAAAAAAAAAGAACTAAAATGAAACAACAATCCGCCATTTTCAAAATTTAGGAAAAATTTCAAAATAAATTTAGCGCCTAAAAATTTCATGACCCGTCGGGTTGGACCCGACCCTAACCCAAAATTTTCCGGATTTACCGGGTCGGGTTGTGTAATGAATGGGTAAATAATGTAATTAGGGAATTAAAGGGTATTTTGTATAATATCTTGTAAGGCTATATAAGCCAAGCTCTGGTATGTGAGAAGTTATCCATAATGAAATAATGACATTTTCCTAACTTTCTCTACTAGCTGTCCCTTACCTTCTTGGCTTCTTCCTCCGAATCTTCTACTTCCTCTTCTTAATCTCTCTTCCTTTCTTCCTAATCTCCCTTAATCTCTCTCTAATTCACCCTATTCCTAGCCTAATTCTAGTCCGGACATGACAGGTTGAAACTAGGTTTCGGGTTTAAATTACCAGGTTGAAACCCTGAAAATTTCGATCGGGTCGGTCGGGTATACGGATCGGATCAGGTTTTGACAGGTCTAGATGCAAGCTTTTGAATCTCTTTGTGTTTAGGGATATTCTTCCAGTGAGAGTGCAACGGTTTATAATATTAGTGAATGTGTTAGTAATTTCAATCAACCAAAAATAATACTTTATTAATTACAATCCACCAAACCAACTTTCTACTTTTACTTCTTCTTTTTTTCCAATGAGAGTGCAACTTTCTACTCATTTTTTTTTCTCTGATAAAAAAAAATCTACTTTTTCTTACATGCATCCTCAATTAATTTACCTAACTATTACTCCCTCCATTTCATAATAAGTGTCGTTTTAGTACTTAAGGTTTGTTTCATAATATGTGTCGTTTTATGTTTTCAAAGTGATTTAATAGGGGTGAATGATGATAATTTTTATTGGGATGTGTATTTGTTGACTAAAGTTGTTCATGCATTGGCCAAAAAAATGTAATGAGTGGTAAGATTAAGAAAAAGTTGTAAGTTTTAAAGTGAATTTCTTAAAAACTGTACTAAGAGATAAAACGACACTTATTGTGAAACGGAGGGAGTAGCAATATTGCGAATACTGTCTCACTAGTAATTTTAATCAAAATGTTGTTGACTAACCAATAGGTGGACCCAAAATCCCATCTATGTGTACAAATAAGGATTGAATTTGTACTCGTCTATCACCTACGTGCCATGCATGTCACTATAGAAGTGTCTTCTGTTGCAAGAAATATTGCACACGTATTTAAACACGTACAAGAAAATGTCTTACACCAAAATATCTTGTTGTGTGATCATATTATATACAAATTATGTATATAAGTAGATAGTTGTCTTTTTTATTCCTTGTAGTGTTCTGAAAAAGATCAGTCAATTTTATCATAAATGTCTTAACAAATTATAAAATTAGATGAACGAGACATTTTAACATTTAAACAAGATTTAGATTAGTCATGGGTTTGACTCGGTTCGAACCAGCAAACCGAACCGTAGAAACGACCTGTTTTGGGAATCAGACCGAAGGAACCAGTCATCCTCCAGTTTCGGGTCTTCATTTCTTGAAACTTGTGGTACCAAACCAGTAAAACCGTCGGTTCATTCTGTAAAAAAAATAATCGGATGCGAATCTTGATTGCAACCTCGGTTAAAAATCAAAACCGAAACGAAAAAACTGATTATATTATGGTTCGTGAACTGAACTCATTTGGACATGTACAAAATTTTTCGAACATTAAGGTTCTGCTCGTCAGTCCGGATAGCGAAAAGCGGAAGAAGAAAAACGCTAACGAAATCCAGTCCCCTTAATATTACAAGGGTGCAATTTTTTAGAGAAGTATGTCTCCAATAACAAAATAGGCCACCCGTTCTTCTAGCGACGAACAAAGCCTAATGCTATGATAGCAATAAAGAAAGTGTGGGCAAGTGAGAATGTGGTAAGCAAAGACGTGTTCGTACCTTTCTACACGTCAATTTCGCCAAACCGAAAATGAAATATTATATTATATTCAGGAATTTTTAAAAACGCCCCACAATTGAACACAAACCCCCGCCCACAGAAATTTAAAACCCAATCAAAAAACCCAAAAATCAAACTGAAAATTCAATTGCAAAAAATAAAATAAAAAAATAAAAACGCAACCTAGAAAATAGAAATTGCCAACTGTTTCTCTGGAAACAAGAAATGTCAACGATTTCGTGTTTATAAAGGCCGAGCCATGCCCCCCCTTTGTTCCGTTCTCATTCAACCTCACTTTCTGTTTCTCCTTTTCCCCTCTCTCTGTTTCTCTCAAACCACCTCAAAATCGCTCTAAACTCTCTCAATCTCACCTTGTTCCTGAAATCTGCGCTCTGAATCTCAACCGTGCAACAAATCGGAAGAAGAAGACGGAAAATGAAGCTAGTCTGGTCTCCTGAAACGGCTTCGCAAGCCTACATCGACACCGTCGGAGCTGTAAGTGTTCTTTCCGCTCTGAATCCACTCAATTACGATGTTCATGCATGATTAGAGCTCCGAATCGACAAATTCCACTCTCGAATCGAGCCGATTCGGTGAAATTTTAGATCTAGGAGTCAGATTCGGTTTCGCTAGGGTTTCATGTCCGAATCAGAAGAGCGATCGCTGGAATTAATTATCTGTTTGTGCGATTCGATTGACCGATTCCGGTCTCTTTTGCAGTGTAAATCGGCTAAGGAATCGGGAGTAACGGAGCTGATCTCGGCCATGGCGGGAGGCTGGAACGCGAAGCTGATCGTCGAGACCTGGCAACAAGGCGGCGCGATCGCGACGAGCGTCGGCCTCGCGATCGCCAGCCGTCACACGAGCGGCCGACACGTGTGCGTCGTCCCCGACGAGGCCTCGAGATCCGAGTACCTCCGGCTGATCGGAGACTCGGCCTCGCCGGAGGTGATTGTCGGAGAGGCGGAGGAGGCGATGGCGGAGGATTCGCTCCAAGGAGTGGATTTCCTGGTGGTGGATTGTCGGCGGAGGGACTTTTCTAGGGTTTTGAGGCTGGCGAGGCTGAGCCAGAGAGGAGCGGTGTTGATTTGCAAGAATGCGAGTTTGAAGGCGGCGTCGGCGTTTCGGTGGCGGAGTGTGGTGGATTGTGGACGCTACAGGGTGGTTAGGACGGCGTTTCTGCCGGTGGGGAAAGGGATCGATATGGCACATGTTGGAGTGAATGGGAGCGGTGGGGGGAGCGGAGCGAGACGGTGGGTCAAGCACGTTGACCAGCGGTCCGGCGAGGAGCATGTGATTCGGACGACGAGGGTAGTTTAGTCATTTTAGGTTTTCTTTTTTTGGGGTGTTGGTTGAATTGTGGAATCGGAAAATGAAATTGGTGTTGTTTAATGTCATTTTGGGAAGTGTTTTGTGTTGTTAGTTTAGATTATTTTGGCTGACCTGCTATCTATTTTGTACAGAACTGAAAAAGGATATGTGTACATATATGATGACATCAGTGTGAAATTATGTGCTACCAAGTGGTGTATTTATGTGCTTGATGTATACGAATGATGGGAAGTTTCTGGCCATGATCGTTGTTGTCAGGGCTCTTGCATGAGCCTTGTTTTCCTGTCAGTGAAAACCAAGCTTGGCTTACACTGAATTTGTCAGTAGTGGCCAAGAGTTTGATGTAGAATTATTTTGATGTACTCGGTGAGATATTACGTTAGTAAGTTGCACCAATTCCATCAAATCAATCTATTACTAGGAATTAGGGTCGTTATAAGTACTATTTGGGCTCGCCTAGAGTGTTGTCCTGCAGTCTCGCACCTGATACTTCATGGTACTCCCATGAATTCTCAATCAGTGAGCTGATGCGCCAAACGCAACATGTATAAGTTTCAATAGATACTCCCTCCTTCCGTTTGTAGGGAAAATGGACAAATATTTAAAAACAGAAGTGAATACTGTGTAGAATAGATAGTCTATTTTATCATGAAGCATGAACAATAAAATTTAGTTCAAGTTGTGGCTCTAATTGTTCGATGTCTAGATTGATGAGGTGAAAATGAATGAGGTGTTTCAAATTCATTTTTTAGACGAGAAAAGAGGTATTCATTTTCCCTTCGTGCCTTGATGTATATTCAATGACAAATTGAGTAGAAGTGAGTAGAACATAGAATAGGATCACAGGTTCTTCATTCACAAAATATATTAGGGAAATTCCGCCCGGTAACCACAAGGTTTTGCAAATTCCGCGTGGTACCCAAAGGTTTTAGGTATTCCGTATGGTAACCACGAGGTTTTGCAGATTCCGCGTGGTAACCTTGGTCTATTATAAAAAGTTAAAGTTATATAAAAACTTACCCATCCTTTCTACTTAATTACACAAACGACCCTATCTTTAGTTTTTTTTAAACTATCTAATCTATTTTATAAAACACCTAACTTTATAATTTTATTATTATGTATATCTTTTTTTATTTAATCTTTTTCCATGACATTATATATTATTATTTTACAAAATCTTATAGTTTTTAATTATTTAATAAAGAACCACTTTTTTCAAATTTGTATTAAAAAGTTAAAATAGATTTGATAGGTTTGTTGAAAAAATAAAAAACAATTTATTATACCTAATTTGAAGTATCATTTAAATAGGTTTTTTCAACAAAACTATCAAATCTATTTTCTTAAAATACTTAGTGAGAAGTATTACTTAATACATATTTTATTTTCAAATATTAATTTATTATAAATACAAAAAATTGCCTAAAGTTGTACATGTTGTAAAAAAAACTTATAATGTTTACACATTTTTAATGTCATGATATATGTACATTATGTTAAGAAAAAACAATCTTATATTATTTTAAAAACACATTACTTGAACTAATGCACCAACTTTTAAAGAACACCCTCTTAAAAGATCAACTATTAATAAAGTTCAAGTTTATATTTTGTTAATAAGAAATGGTAATTTTATAAAAATTAGGTATGCTTTTGTTAATTTGAAAAAAAGAACTATTTGTTTTATACAAATTTGAAAAACGTGGTTCTTTTTATAATAATAAAAAAATAAGATTATGTAAAATAACAATATATAGTTTCATGGAAAAAAAGTAAATAAAAAAATATAATACTAAAATTATGATTTTAGGTGTTTTATAAAATAGATTAGATAGCTTAAAAAAAACTAAAGATAGGGTGGTTTGTGTAATTAAGTAGAAAGGATGGGTAAATTTTTATGTAACTTTAACTTTTTATAATAGACCAAGGTTACCACGCGGAATCTGCAAAACCTCGTGGTTACCACACGGAATACCTAAAAGCTTTGGGTACCACACGGAATTTGCAAAACCTTGTGGTTACCGGGCGGAATTTCCCAATATATTATCTAGAATGAGCAAACCCACCGTCCTTACTCCTTCAATTTGAATTTAATACCTCTTTCAAACTCTAATTATGGCATTACCGGCCATTTCCCACTGAAGTCATATCTCCAAGAAGAAAATATATATATTTTTTGTCTATCTCAAAGTTATAAAATAAAATCTCCTTGGAACATTCTTGGCATTTCCCTCTTTATATTACGATATAAATATGTGGCACTAATTTGACCCCTTGCATTTTTTTTTTCTAGTCCTCGTTTCGAAAATTATGAAAAGTATGCATGGCATTTATAAAACATAGTGTATAAAAAGAAGTAAATGAACGTAGGAAATTAAATGAACATATATATAGTGAACCGATATATAGTTGCATGACTACTTAGCTTACACGTAACTTCTTCCGGAAAAGAGTTTGTTTTATTTTGCAGCTCCATTTGTGCATTCACATTTCCAGCTAATTGCTCTTATCTCTCTTCCTTAATTTGCAAGAGACAAGCATCCAATACTGTTCTGTAGTTATCCCAATTCAAGCCTAACTCCAACTAAAGAGAATCAAAATCTATACCTTTTACATTAACACAATAGGCACTTGCTTATAGAATACTGATTAAATACTCAACTCAATACTATATAGTCTAATTAACAAAAGGTGACGAATTAAGCTAGAACATTCTACTTTTAATTAAGATAAAATTACCTGCATGTAGGCACACACAATGTTCCGACGGTCTCAGACCGTCTAGCCTTACTCGTGACATATACTCTATTCTAAATATAAATTGTTCAAAAATTAAACGGGTCTAACCCGTCTAGCTTTTTAGGTAGAGTACCATTGTTATATATAGGAAAACTCTCTAAGCGTTGGGCGGCTCCAACTGTGTAATTGTTTTATCAAAATATAAACGTTTGTCTGGAATATTAAATTATTTAGACACTAAATGACTCCTCTTAATTTTAAGATAATTGGGTGTGTGTAATTTTTGTTAGAGGGTTAGGGTCAAAACGAAAAAGGATGGCTGATGGAAATGTTGATCAAAACCAATTAGCTTAATCAAGGCATTATCACATCTGATGTGACTTTGCAACAGATTGATAAGCATGTTAACAAAACATGGTTTCCACTTAAACTCCTAGCACCAGACTTCGCATGCATAACTTAGATGAAAAGTCAAAGGTTTGTTAGCATTAATTAAGCCAAATTGTTGTACGAAACTAAGTATAAGAGGGAAATAGACTACAATGCCACATAAACATCACATGCATTTGTGTTAGATTGACACTACCCAAAACGTACCAAACCTATAAAAAGTCTATGATTATGCTGTCTTTTTTTAAACCATTAATTTAATTGGTTGATTCTTTAATTAGCCGTTAGGTAGACAATCTCAAGTATAATAATATTGTTGATCATAAACTAACTACAAAAGCACGTATAGCAAGAAACGATCGAAAATGCCTTCGGGCATCTAGTCAAACGGTTAAGCCTCTAAGGGTAATACCCAGAGGTCACCGGTTCGATTCTCATGGGCAGCACCCTCAACCAAAAAAAAAGAAACGATCGAAAATTGTGCTTCAAGGCAAATTATCATTTGTTAATAAGGATTAGTAATGCTAAATTTAAGACAAGTAGGAGCCTGGCAACCACCAAAACCTCGCATATTCCGCATTTTGCATGCTTTTGATCCAAGTCTTGCTTCCTAAATCATAATATTAAACAATGCACTTGAGGGTGATTAGCTAATTAACCTTTCGAAAATTTTGCGTGGTAACCCTCAAGTTAAGGCAATTTCACATGGTACCCAACACTTTTTAAAATTTTGTGTGGTAACCCTCACTTTTTAATTTTTTTTGCCCCATACCCAACTGTTAATTTCAACCATAAAAACGTTGAAAAAAATGTAATCCACTCTCATCTTCTCAAACTCACTGGAAGTTCTTTATCACCTTCTCACCAGAACCATCTTTGGACGATTTTGCAAACAAGGTCCTGGCGGGGGTGGACGATTATTTTGCCTTCTTTTTCTCTTTGTGTCAATTACTTTTTTTTTTTTGAGTGAACATTGTTCATGTGTGCTTGTATATAAGTATATAAATGTTAGTGATTGTCATTTAATATACTATTATTGGAGAAGAGAAAGTATCACCACAGAGCTAAGTATTAGTGTAATTATGAAGGGGAATGAGTACTTGTCATAAGGACGAAATAATATATCTGTAGAATCAGTTTTCTGATGTTTTTTTGATCAAAATCAGTTTCTGATGTTAGTTGTTGATGCAATGTACTTGATCGATCATGTATCATCAGTTCAACTACATGAATATTGAAGATGTCACTTTATTGGCGTCTTCTTTGCTAGCTTGGAATATAATAAGTTCCAAGCTGATCGATCATTTTTATTATTTGATGGAGTGAAGAACCATTCACCTTCTTAGCATCTTTTTATTAATTATAACCCTAATTTCTAAACTAATACCTTCAAATTGCAGAAACCATAAACCTTACAACCTTGACTGAAGTCGTCGTTGTTCATTACAACCTTGAGTGTGAAGAGATATGCTCTCTCCATTTTAAAATAGTTGTTAATTTGATTGCCATTTTACAACCTTGACTGAAGTCGTCGTTGTCCGATACCTAGTAGATCGTTGTTGCCTACCACCGTACCGGAAGTCGTCACTCAGTGTCTCCGTCCTCTACAAATTTGTCCACCGCTAAGGAGGACGCCATTGATGTTACAAAAGATAGAAGATGAGAAATATTTTGTATTAACACCAATTAATATTTTTAACCCACTAACGTTTTTTTATGGTTGAAATTAACAGTTGGGTATGGGGCAAAAAAAATTTAAAAGTGAGGGTTACCACACCAAATTTTAAAAAGTGTTGGGTACCATGTGAAATTGCCTTAACTTGAGGGTTACCACGTGAAATTTCCGTTAACCTTTCCTAAGTGAAACCCAATTTGAATTTAAATAGGTTTAATTGATCAATAAGGTACTTTGGTGGTCTATTTACTTTGATTAAGCAAAGTGTATTTTTCTATGTATAGTTTATCGAACGGGTCTAGTTGATCAAGCATCATATTTTGAGAAAGTTTGGTTGTTTATATTTATTTAGTGATTTAAATATATTTTTATGGGTTTATATATTCCATTAAAGGGTTTTAGTTTCTTTTTTTGGTTAAGGGCACTGCCCATGAGAGTCGAACCGATGACCTCTGGTTACTACCTTTGGAGACTTAACCATTTTCACTAAATCTGAGTTGTTTATCCTATGGGTTTTAGTTTCTAAATCCGAGTTGTTTATCCTATGGGTTAGAAAGACCGATAATTTATTTATTTTCACAAATCAAACCGAGTGGACATTAAGTAGACTACAAGAAGTAGATGACATGATTCTTTCGATTCATTCCTTTTGTTTTGGCGAAGCCCATTTTATTTATTTTGTATATAATCCATTTGTACTACTATGTGACAATGTAACCATGTAGATCAAAGATAATTCTGTCCATCAATTCATCATTTTCTGGGTGCATTGCTAATGCCATTTGACTCATTTCAGCCTATAGCTCACAAATGGGCCATTGTTTGGTTTATTCACACTGATGCAACACAAACTCGAGTATAGGCAGCAGAAAACTCAAAGCCCAATACCCAAAGTCCAACTATTTGGGCCCAATACAGGGCCCAAAATCAAGCCCAAAACAATTTCGTACATAGCTTGATGTGGGTGCCTTGAACTATCATCAAACTAAACACAATGCCAAAGGCCGAAAGAGAAATATTGATCATTTGCACAACATTTTGATGATGTGAACAAGAAGAGTACAGTAAGCATAGTAGTTTTAATAGTATGATCCTTACTAGCTTATGTCATCGAATATGATGCCCCATGTGAGCCTGTTGATCCTGGGACAGGGAAATTTATTGCTCATTTTGAGTAGTAGATGTGAAATTATTACTGTAGTATAATCTGAAGCTAAGTGGGAAGTGAAATTATCAAAAATTGAAATGAACGAATTCAACTTCAAGTTGTATTTTTGCTTCTGCTTGCTTTCAGAATTTACTGATCAATGTCCACTCTACTCATCATAGACTGTGATCACATAGAGAAAGAAAAGAGACCGGCTGTGGGGTAATTTATTCTTTTAGGTTATTTTTTTGCTTAAATAGTTAAAAGGGTAAAAAGATTCAACCGTTTAACCTTCAAGTTACTTAGGGTTGTCAAAGAAAGTATTACTGTATCAATGATTTCTTGCCTATTTGTCATGAAAATCAAAAAAATACCCTTGGGCAAGAGAAATTTAGAAACTTAAATGTGGGAAAAGACAATCGGATTGCTAAGAGGCCGTTAAGTTTGGTATGAATTTATTAGAACTGACCTAGGAGGTCCAATGACCCATGTTGTCCAATTGCTTACAGTTTGATTAAATGCTAAGTCTGAATCGTTCATTCATATGCAACTAACCTAGACTTAGATTTATAGTTCGGTTAGAAGTAGAGGCGACACTCTATCCAATTTTTTGTATATTAAGACTAGTTCATAATGATATGCAACCTAGTAATAATAGGAAAAAAACTTATCAGAAAAGCTAATCCAAATGTTAAGTGTTTTAATAAGTTCTGCTTATTCATTAACTTCAACTTTTGTATTAAGAAGTGGATCCCGACGCATATGTAAGGGAGCATGTTGTGAGAAATCACGGGGTATAACCGACTTATACAATTTAAGATGTTTTAATCCCGACCCTTTAGACATTGAAAGGTATGAATTCGAGATAAAAGTCGTCATCTTTATAAGATGCGATTTTCATCTAAATGAAGGGATGATAGTACCTTAACTTAATTAATCACAAATTTCATCACAAGATGTCTTGATCAAACATCTCATTTTTCAAAAAAACGCAAAATTTAGGGAAGAAAGGGACCACCTTGAAAGCCTTAAATGCAAATGCTGAATATCAAAAAAGATGAAAGACACCTCATTTATTGATTTCACATGTTCTTCTTTCACCTTCTCTCACTCATCCTGTGGTAGGTTTTCCACCTTCAGAGCCCCGTTTTCATGCAAACGTGTTCCTTCACAGATTGAGATGGGCGTTGGGATTGAAAATGCCCTCCATTTAGTGCCCTTTGGTAGTTGAGAGGCTTTAGATCACCTTATTTAATGCACATACACCTCGCTTTTCCACAGGTGTCATCAATGCCCTTACAATGATTCCTTTACTAGAGTTTTAATGTAAAGTTTTGTACCCAAAAGTTATGTTACAGTATCTAAGTTACTCATGAGTCATGATCATTGATAATCGCTTATGCATAATACATTATTGTTTCCAATCAAAAGTTCCAACTCAACCAAAATATCTTAGTTGGTCTTAGTAATATAAAATATTGTCTACCCTATGATATCTCTATTATACAGACTCTTGAACATGATTACATAGGAAGACCAAAGTAGCAAAAAAACAAAGCTGTTAACAAATACGGAGTATTTGTATAGCAAGGAGATCCAGTCTCTCACCGAACGTATATCCGTCATTAATGTAAATGTACCTGTACAGTATAACATCATCATGTAATGTATGTTAGGTAGTCATTTAACCATATGTATGTACTTACCATACTCAAAAACAATAATAAATCCAATCCACTCCCACTTGCCCTATTCAACTCTTGTCAAATACTACCGATTAAGCATTCATGTCATAACACTTAAGACATCACAGTAACTTTTTTTGTATTCTAGCACTGTTGACCTTGCAGAGAGAAAACTAGCTCAATCCACACTTTCTCAACAGGACCACAAATGGCTCATCAGCCTTAATACAGCTATGCACACAGGTCACACCAACTATTCAACTTTGGTCCATGCACAGTCACCCAAATCAAGTAACTAATCACCCATTCATCACCCCTAATCCACGTGCTTGAGATCCCTAAGTATGTATTTAACCCTGGTCCTAAAAAAGTTACAGCTTCCTTCCTTTGACCCCAATCTACCTCCCTCTTTCCCCCCCTCAGGCCTTAACTCCACCAATGGATTATGGGGCTCAGAGCTCACCACAGAAAAGACAAACACCCCTTTCAGGCTATTGCCCCTATATACCAACATCATCAAGATTTTCAAATATACAAACACAGATAAACACACACCAGAGAAGAAAATCAAATTCTCACCTGACAAGAAGAAGAAGTTTGCTCAGACCATGGCTCCTTCTTCCTCTTCCAAATCCCCTCATCTCCCTCCTCACCCCTCCCACCATTTCACCCCTGTAAGTCTCAACTCATCATCACCTAACTTGGTTCTAATTTTCTCCTACTGAATTTCTCTGTGTTTGTGTTTGTGGTTTCAGATTGAGGAAGGCGATGAGAGCGAGGAATGCTCCGAACGACGTCGTCCTGGCTCAGCATCAAGCTTCCGCCACAATCCAAGCCCACTCAAGTCGCCATCACCAGCCTCGGCCTCCACAATCAGCACAGGGAAGCGCTCAATCAGAAAACGCTCGTCGCAGAAAGTCTCCGTCATCTGCAACAATTGCAGACCTACAAACCGAGACAAAACCACCACGTCTTCGTCCGTGGTCCCCGTCGCCGACACCAAACACCACTCCCTCTCCATGCCAAGCCCTAACGCGATCCTCAAATCGATCCTCTCCACCGTCTCCCGCCGGAGCCCCCGGCCGTCGCCGGAGACGACGACGGCGACAAACGAGGAGCGGTGGAAGATCGCCGTGGCCGAGCTCTCTCACAAGCTCGTACAGGCGAGCCGGAAACGCGACGAGGCCGTTCTCGAAGCATCGAAACTCAAATTCTCCATGGCCGAGCTCGAGCGGAAGCTCAACAAGCTCGAGATCTACTGCCATGGCCTCAAATCAAACCTCGACGTCTGCAATTCCGAATCGGAGACTCTCTCGCCGTTCAACCACATCCGGATCGGAAACCAAAACCACGACCAGGTCATCGATCGCTTCCTGATCTCCGTCTCCGACGCCCGATCCGCCGTCCGCCTCCTCAGCCGAGCTCTCTCCGTCCAGATCCGGCAGGTCGGAGTCAAGGTCTTCGATCGGATCGCCTCCCTCCTCCAACCCTACGACATCAAAATCGCCCTCTCCCGAAACCCTAGAAATCTCGTCTCCTATCTCGAAGCGCTCCTGAATTTAGCCCTCTTTGAGGACTTCGAGTCGACCGGGTTCGTAAAAAGCTCCGCGAACCGGATCTTGAACCCGCTGGACCGGTGCGAGGCCCAATACGCTGCGTTTAGCGCGCTCAGGGGTTTGACCTGGGAGGAGGTCCTTAGTAAAGGGACCAAGCATTTTAGTGAGGAGTTTAGCGGGTTCTGTGACCGGAAAATGAGCGAGATTGTGGGCTTGTTGGGTTGGACCCGGGCCTGGCCCGAGCCGCTCTTGCAGGCGTTTTTCGGGGCGTCGAAGAGCGTTTGGTTGGTTCATTTGTTGGCGAACTCGGTCCACCCTGGGTTGCCTATATTTCGGGTCGAGAAGGGGTCTGAGTTCGATTCGTTGTATATGGAGGATATGGGTGGGGATCGGACCGTGCATAGGCTTGTTCCGAGTATGGTTCGGATCATGGTCGCGCCCGGGTTCTATGTTTATGATAATGTGGTCAAGTGTAAGGTCCTTTGCAGGTATCATAGTACTAGTAGTTGTAGTGGTAGTAGTAACAACGTTGGGGCTAATATTGTGAAAAAATGATCAATGGTGTAATGTCATCATGTTATGAGTTTGGTCATATTTGTATAAAATGGGTAATGGTTGGGCGGAAAAATGCAACAAACTGAATTTGCTGGATGGGGAGAGGGAATTTGGAGTTTTGTTGATTGTTGGGTTAAAAACAAAAAAAACTGTCAAAGTAAGAATTTGGACTCATCTTTCTCGTTGGCACTTGTGTGGAGGTTTTGTAAGTTTGCTCGATCTTCGAACTTTGATTGGTCGCTTTCGTGGTTCTTGGGTTCGTTCAGTGTATCCCTATATTGGCATCTTTTGTCTTGTGAGTTGTGACAATGGACCATTTTGTAGATGCATTCAAAATTTTGGATCTTTTCCGCAATTTTGAGATACTTTTTTTTTGGGTACCCAAATGGTCCCTTTGTATATGCATTAATATAGTATGAGTTATGTGACTAAAGGCTTGAAGGCTTCATTTCAAAAATCTTTAATAGACACCTATTTACAAATTATTTTGAGTAATGAATGGTCGATTTGATTTTAAAAACTAAAAAAAAAAATTCGACCTCTATTAGGAAGTCAATGACCATTCACCCATTTCTCACCTTTCGCAAACGCCCGATAAAGAATATTCAAAATAAATACCCTTCTCGAAGTAGTATGAATTTGAGAGTCAAGGAAAAATGGTCATTTATCGACAACTCTGCACATTACAGCCCTTAAAGGTATAGATTGTTTTTTTTTTTTGAGCAAAAAGGTATAGATTGTTGAATGCGGAGAAGTTTAGTTTTTACATTTTTGTAACTCCTACGTATGCATTGTATACATTAGAGTTTCACAAATTCTTATGAGCAAAATGGTCCAAAAGAAACCACAATTCCCTAGTTATGGTGCCTTGTGAAAAGGAAATTGCAAACTCCAATCGAATTGAGTTATAAAACAATACTACTATAGTACTGATATAAGGGCAAATGGCTGAGGTTTGGAATGATTAGGGTAAGATGTCAAAAGTTGTACTCCCTCCGTTTCAAAATACATGACCATTTGAGGATTGCACATATATTAAGAAAAATATGTTATTCCTATATTACCCCTATAGAATGTAGACTCAATTATTTACTTAGAGAAATATGTAAAAGTGTAATGATTATGATAAAGTTAATTATTAGGGGTATAAATGGAAAGAGAAAGGAAAAAATATAAAATGGTCATGTATTTTGAAACAATCTAAATTGTCTAAAAGACCATGTTTTTTGAAACGGAGGGAGTAGTTTATAAGTATGTGATTAGAAAATCATTAGATTAGATTTGTGCAACACATTTCGAGAAAGTTAAAGAATACGGAGTAATATGTTTGCTTTGGACGGTTCTCCTTGGAAATGGGTTAGTACTATTTTATCTCCTATGTAAAGTAACGTAGGATTTTTTTTTTTAATCGAAAAAAGGGCGAGGTCCTAGCGGAGGGAAGGACTAAGCCCTCGTTAGACGAGAGAAAGTCCGATCCTCAGAGTTCTCCAACAAAAACGTACAAGTTTCAGCCGGAGGCTCGGAAAGAAAATGAAAACCAAGCGGAAAATTAAAGGCTAAGCTAGCAAGGGAGTCGGCGACAGCGTTCGCTTCCCTAAAGACATGAGTGACACAGACCGACCAGTTCCGCGTAAGAAAGCCTTGGCACTCCCGGGCCAGGCTGAAGAGTGGATGAGACGAGTTAGGCTGATTCAGGGCAAGCTGAACGGCCAATGCGGAGTCCGACTCAATCCAAACATCCCTAAAGCCTTTCTCCCAGGCAAGAGCGAGGCCATTACGAATGCCCCAAAGCTCCGCCATCGGGACCGAGCAAATGCCAATGTGATGAACGAAACCTCCCAGCCAGACACCAGCCGCATTGCGCAGGACCCCCGCAGCCGCTGCACGCCCATCACCAATCACAGCACCGTTCGTATTAATCTTCACTTGATTCTCCGCTGGCTTGCACCATTTTATCAGCACCGCGCCCATAGCTCCGCACCCAGTCCTCTTGCTCCGCGTCTCCCAAGTCTGCTTGTACTCCTTCGCCACGCTCAAGACGAAGCCAACCGGATCACGCATCTCTCTCGGCTGCCCAAAAACAACCTCGTTTCTCCACCGCCACGTCCACCAAACGGCATTGCAAAACACCGCACTCCACTCCGTGCCATCCCGTAGCTTGGACTTGGACAGGATATTCGCCCTGACCCACACTGCAAAGGAACACACAAAGAAATTAGGGACATCACTCGGTAAAATAAGCTTGCGCCAAAACGCTTAATGTTCGGGCAATCCCGAAAAAGGTGGGGAAGGGTTTCGACTTCCCTGTTACATAGGCAGCAGGTATCGGTGTCGGAAAGATGTCTGCGCCTCCTTTCCGCGTTCGTTAATCATGCATTGTGCATGCAAAGGCTCACAATCATGCATGTGTTATGATTGCCCATATACAGGGACGTCCATCGGGCTGTGCAAACAGCCCGATGGAATAGGACCCCCAAATTCTTGGGGGCCCCAAATTAAATGGGTTAGTATATATTAAAACAGTCCGCAACGTGAACAATCTAGTTTAATAGTACAGTTGGTTTATTGCTTCTTCAATCTATCAAACCTCTCTGGTTCGAATCCCACTTACAGCGGATTATTTTTGCTTTCCTTAATTATCTTTGCCTTTTTTATTTTTCCCAGACAAATTAATTTTTAATTTTTTCCAGACAAATTAGTATTCCTTAATGGGCTCTCATGTGCGATGTGCATGTGCCCCACCCTCCCAAACGGTTAATTAGTAGTATTCCTTAATGGGCTCAAAACAAATTACCTTCCTTAATTTGTTTTAATCTTTTATCAGATTATTAGTTTTAATGAAATATGAAGACTTGTATTGTAATTATTTAGTGTACTTATTTGAGAGATAATACACTGTTTTTTTTGCTAAAGGTACTTGATTTTGGTTAATATAATGGTCATAATTAAAAAATATACATATTTTAATAATTACAAGAATATTCATAATTAATTTGTAATTACTAAAAGAAGTTCAAAATTTTAAGCCTTTACCATTTTGCATATCCTTACAAACTCAATTTATTATTTAATTACATTTTTTTAAGAATAAAATTCAAAAAGATTCAATGTTTTATTTCCTTTTCAATTAAAAGTATTTTCTTGAGCACCTACAATATAATATAAGATAGGGACATATTATATTATTTTACTACCAAAAGTATTCAATTGTACAATAAAAAAACCCTTATTTATACATATCAACATTTAAATATACAAAAAAAATGTAATTGTCAGTTAAAATGTGAAAATTTTGATTTTACTATTTAGTTTATAGAAAAACCGCACAGGGCCTCCGAAAACGATTGGACGGCCCTGCCCATATATCTTTATTGTAAGAAGAAGAAGATTCTTGATTGTCATCAAAGCTTCTATTCAAGGCCGTCAAGGATCTTTCACGTGCTAATTACACTATCATTTCAGATTTAATCTTTCTTTACATAATCTCTCGTAAACCATTTACCTTACATTTTCTCTTTGTTGTTGACATTTTTGTACAATCCGGTTCAAGCTTGTGTTGTAGAGTAGAATTGGTAGTCTCTGAATATTACCCAAAGTCCTAATCATCTAACTATATTTTCGACATCATGACGACGTTCAACAAGCTTAGATTCGGGTTAGGCTAGATTGAAACCGAAAAAAATGGAATGATTTCCTTAAATTTACACAAGCATTCTTCGCAAATACTCATGAACGAGGTGTTTTTACTTGGGTTTACTCCACAAAATTCAGTTCATCTATACTATCTATATTATCTATAGTATAAAGCGGAGACAAAGTTTTCACAAAGCGTGATATTTATCGTAAATTAATTTTTGAACAAATCCAACTTATTTATATTATGAGTTGATTTACTATTGGTAAAAAAACACTATCATAATACGAAGATACATATATGATCCTATATTTTTAACGTGATCATTGACGTTACATATCTAATTACATTGGGTTTATAATCGCATTACCCGTACATAGTACGGGGGTTAAACTAGTTTGAAAATTGAATTGTGATTGAATCAATTTTTTGGAGTTATTTTGAAGTTGTGATAGAACTAGGTCGGTCCATATACTCTGGACTTCCAGCCCAATAACAACCTGGGCCAAATGGATTGTTGTTTGGCCCATTTGACAAGATCTAGATTTGGACCCGACCCGTTTGGTGGTGGGTCGAGAAGAGATGTGGGCCCAATGAATTTTGGGTGGGTGGAAGATAAGTGGGTTGGTGGGCTATATTGTGGGGCTGATTTTGGCCAGCCCTTTAGGGGACAGCACAGTGCTAAGAGGCCATTTAAAGGAGTGGATTTGGACTGACATACGTGGCTCAATCTGCTCCTTACACGTATTTTATGCTGTTATTATAAACGCGATCATGATTTTTGGCGAGGAAACCACCTTCGATACAAAATTTGGACTAACAAACAAGGTCCATTGAATAGGTAAATCGGTTTACACTGACCGACTCGACATGAGGCAAGAAAGTGTATGGTAACACTTGTTTTTCCACCCAACTACAAGGGTAGAGGCAAAGATCTAATCGGCTGAGACTTCGAATACCTTCTTTTGTTAGACGATTTGTTAACTATGAAATTATGTCGTAAATGGCTTAACTTTGTTTTGCGGAAAAGAAATTATTGACATTGGATATGAAACTAAATATAAGAAGTCCATCCATAACCACTTTAGTATCTAGATGCTAATTCTCTAGTTGCAATTTGTTAATTATTCTTTTTAAATAATAAGCTTTTATGCCATTTACTAAGGCAAAAAAAAATGAACATTTTGGAGTACCATTTACTAATGCAAGTGCTTGTATTCCATGGCCCCAAATCTAAATCGATTGGGCCCCTTTTTAATAAATCACAAGGCCCAATTCAACTTTCGGCGTGGTTTAGAATTTCATATTTTGGTCAACTAATTATCTTGTAAGTAGCAAATGAGTGTTGTTTACTTGTTTTATTCAAAAAAAACTCCCAAAGAATTTGGAACTATCAAAATCAATCCCAATTGAGAAAAATCAATTTTGGTTCCCGTTAGAATGTTCTTCCAAGGGTCAATTAATCATCTCATCTTTCAATCCAAAAAAGTCAAATAAAAAATTAGCATAGGCTTTTGACTCATATGGTAAAAAATAAAATTTGGTATCATTTGCCAATATTAGACTAATTTTAAATCGATACAAAGGCTTTACTAACAAGACTTAAAGCTACAACACCTTTACCATTATCATACATCAATCACCATGCTATACCAAAAATCCTGAACCAACTTAATTTGATATAAACCATTAACTAAAAATCCTGAACCAACTAAATCATTATTCTTAAACAAACTGAAACGTCCATCACCAGTAGATGAAGAAAAGCCATCAAGATCAAGTTTAGACAAGGAAATCAAATTGCGAGAAACTGTAGGAACATAAAGAGTATTCTCTAAATCTAAATGAAAACCAGTACTTAAAACTAAACGAAAAGTTCCAATGGCTTCTACTGGTGCTTTCATCCTATTTCCCATGTAAAGGTAAGCTTCATTTGGACTTATGTTCCGGGTTGTAAGGTATCCCTGCATCGAGTTTGAAACGTGAACATTAGATCCAGAATCAATCCACCATGTATTAGAAGGTGCTTCTACAAAGTTTGATTCAAAACATACAAAAGCCAGAGGCTTACCCTTCTTTTCGAACCATTCTTTGCGCTTTACGCAATCCTTCTGAATGTGCCCATTCTTTTTGCAAAAATGGCAGTTATCATTCTTCTTAGCTTTCTTTGGTGTAGATTGACTGGACTGGTTGGAAGAGTTATTCTGATTGGAGGAACTTTTCTTAATGTCCTTCCAATTTTTCTTTCTGAATTTGTTCTTCCCATTCCCATGCATGTAGTTTGCGTTAGGCACATGGCTGCTTTGTTGCTTAATTCTAGCCTCTTCTTGAACCAGCTTATTGGTCAACTGATTCACATTCCACGTTTCCGTAATCGTGTTATAATGAATCTGAAAAGGATCATATTGTTGAGGCAAAGAGTTGAGGATAAACTGGACTAGGAATGAATCCTCTACTTTCATGCCCAGTTTAGCCAATTTTGCAGCCAAGTTAGCCATGTCAAGTACATGTTGCTGCATGGTCTTAGTACCATCATAACGGGCAGTGGTGAGTTCAGCCATAAGTTTTCCAGCAATAGCTTTGTCGCCAGGCTTAAAGCGTTCAGTGATTGTCTGTAAGTACCCCTTAGCGGTTAAGGTATCACTTTCAGGAATGAAAGACTTAATGTTGGATGCTGTGGTGAGACGTAGGAACTTCAAGCACAGTTTATTGGCTTTAGTCCAAGCTTGATGGGCAAGTTTCTGTTCATCTGTGGACTCAGCTGTAAGATCAGCTGGTTTATCCGCAGTCAAGTCCGAGTCTATCTCAAGCACACCCAAGTAAAACTCCACATGTTCTTTCCACTCATTATAGTTAGTCCCATCTAGTTCAGGAACTGAGTTAACAAAGGAGTTAAGCTGTGCAGGTTGAGGAACTGCAATATATAAAGGAATCATCTCACAATAATTAAATTTCGAGGCAAAATATAACATACATGACTAAGATTTGAATATATAGGAATGATTTACATCCTACAATTAAACAAGTATGGTATCTGTGGATATCCTATACATGCTCAATCGCATAAAAAAAAATCATCCATTTAATGGTTATATTCTACTTATGATGCATAGTCTACCTGTGAGCATACCATTATGCTAAGAAATAAACCAATCAATAATATTACTTAGTCTAACATCCAAAACATACTTTGAATCTACTGTGGCAGATTGCAAACAATAATATGAATGTCATTTAATGATAGAATACAATAAACACATATGATTTAACATCCAAGACATGCTTTGAATCTACTGTGGCAGATTGCAAACAATAATATGAATGTCACTCTATGATGAAATACAATATACATGTATTGAATTGTTATCACTGTGGTGAATTTCAAAACAATATAATATGATATTGTATATCAGAATACAGAAATCCCGGTATTGAGCATGCATAACAAACAAGCAATTAATCAAGACTTTTTTTTTTTTTTTTTTTAGACTTTACTTCATTAGGTTATACATGTTACCAGGATCAATAAGCAATTCGTAAAAACATCATACGAATTTTCTATCATCATAAAATAGCATTACAATAATTGCCGAAAAGTCGAAAAACGCAATTTTGAGGGCTTAAACGATGATGATAGAAAATCATATCTTCTATCATCATCCTTATCTTATCAAATCAACATGTTCCATAAATAAACCTAATGTGATATGGACCACATAATGAGATCTTATTAATATTTATTAATATCTTACACTTTCGGCCAAGTCAATCATTAAGAAAAACAATACACATGGATTAAATTAAACCTAACTAATTGTTATGGTGGTGTTTTTTCATTAATTATTAGCTAATGTGCTAACCCACAACAAGAAAAAGATAATTAATTAATTGAGGCACAAAGAGAAATTCACAAAGTTGATTAAGAATGATGATACCATATAACCACTCTTTGATTATTTGTAGTAGACAAATTAAACATAAAATCGTCATATATCTATTTTTTTTAATCAAGAAACGGGGTTTCCCCCTGCGAAAATTTTATTGCTTAAACGAAATTATGCTCAACATGAGCTACACAATCCTCATGGAGGAGGTCAATAATAGTAGGGGTGCAGTGGGTTAGTATTCAGAGATTTTTATCAAAACAAACGATGGTCGAAAAATAGTTGAAGGAGTTGATTGATGAAGTAGAGAATCTTATTAGATCGATTGTCACTTAACGAGAACATAACACAAGATAAGGACATTTAGAAAGCTAGAGTTATTAGAGATTAAGTCGTGGAGTGTCTCATTTACTTCTTTTGTTTTATAAGACTGCGTAACTTTAATCTTAAAATCAATAGGTTCTGCCTCAGATTCCGTCTCGTATATATTTTATACGGAGTATCTTTTAACCTTTTTTTTTTTGAGTAAGAGTATCTTTTAACCTTGGGTTTATTAGAAACACCAAAAAAATGTACATCGTAACATCTATTTTTTTTTGTAACAACGAGATATGCTATGTGAATATTTTTTCTTTGATCAGAATGCTACGTTAATATTTGATGGTATCGTACAAGTGCAACCCCTCAAAGTACATTTTTTCGGCATAAAATATATATGGAGTCCCCTGTACTTGTACAAAATGTGCAAACGGGCTCCCATACTTTTTTATGTTCTATTGAGCACCTGTACCTATCCAATTTTGTTCTATTGAGCACATTTACCTATCCAATTTTGTTCTATTGAGCACCTTTACCTATCCAATTTTGTTCTATTGACCACTTGTGTCCCAATTAGTGTCCGCGTACATTTTACATCCTCTGTTTAATTGCCATGTAATGACCATGTAACATGATTTTTGCCATTTAATGTCCACGTAATGCAAATTCAAGTCACGTAGCACTAGGTAATGCCACGAAACACCGTAAAATACCACAATCAATTTTGTTTTAACTTTTTGTTTACGGTGTTTTGTGGCATTATAGAGCGTTATGTGGCTTGAATTTGCATTACGTGAATATTAAATGACAAAAATCGTGTTACGTGGTCATTACATGACAATTAAACAGAGCGCGTAAAATGCACGCAGACACTAACTGGGACACAAGTGCTCAATAGAACAAAATTGGATAGGTATAAGGGCTTAATAGAAAAAAACAAATACGGGAACCCGTTTACACATTTTATACAAGTATGGAGGCCTCCGTACTTATTTACGTTTTTTCCCCTAGCTATAAATGAGGATGCCCCATTTTTATACCACGGGTGGTGTATGATTAAAATTTTCCGACCCTCACGTGACCAACTATGTCGGAGCACGTGAGTATTGCAAATGTGGTGTGTCATGTGTGGCAGATTTACGCGAGCCAATCATATGTTGCCTAATAACACCGGGTAGATTTCCTTGATTACTGAGCTGGGTCCCACGCCATCGTATACTAGCACACCTGGTCACAAAATTATGGTAAATCTATAAATTGACCTAAGAAGTAAATAAACGATTTTTCTATCCCATGCATCTAAGATTTACAATATAATTTAAATTTTTAATAATAGAATTTATACTTCATCAAATGTGAATTAATTTTGTAAATCAAGACTCTTGTCTTATATTGTTGAGACATAAGATGAAAAATGATTTGAGATATTATCTAATGTCATACTCCACTAATTTAGGTTATGTATGTTCTTGAATTGTTTGGAATTGTTATATTAAATTTGGTGAGTTTATACTATCTCCATTAATATGTGTTCTTTTTTCTTAGAAATACCTAATATCCTTGGTACTTGTTTTATTTGTGGCTTTTATATTTTATCATCCATAATTTCATACGTTCTGTTCATGTTTGTTTGATACTGTGATATTTTTAATTTTTGGTATCTAAGTGGACAATAATATCTTAATGTAATAAAGTTGAGGAGTCAAGTTCACCAAAATCTACATCAAAAGTCTAAAATAAAAGAGATAAATTGTAAATAATAAGTTTTGTGCCAGTTGGAGTAATTTACATAAATTGAGGGCCACGGATTAGTATTATAGAGAACATAGAAAATGACGTGGTCCAATGGAAGGAGAGTGACGTCACGTAGTACGGAAAAGTTGACTGATGGCGGATCTTTGTGACGAAAGCAACGGTGAATTATTTTAGATCGGCACGTGACCTGCACCTACACACCACCAAAAAGAGGGGTTCCGGTGGATGTGGTTGTACCATAAATGTGGTGCACCCCATTCCTCATTTGTTCTTTCCTTTTAAGGTCTTGTTATAAACGTGCAAGCATCGATCCAAGGCTAATATACAAATCTGTGTTACGAATCATTTGTTTTAATTAATTGGATTCTGGAAGTTGATCACAGCCAATACAACTAAAAACATACACGAGCGCATGAATGCACTATTGTTGGCATCAATTAACGAGAATAAGTCCTTGCGAGTCGAGGTTTAATTTATACTAGAGTACCTCTTATCGTGGAGTTATTATCCGATGTTTTCTTTACATTCGGTGAGTGCTCGTTTGGTTAGACGTAGAAATTACAATTCTCAGGAAATTAAATCACATAAAGTTAATTCCCATATGTTGAATTTCACATGATTCGAGAAAAAAAAGTTTGGTTATACTCCCTCCGTTTCAAAATACATGGCCTTTTAGACACTTTATGTTGTTTCAAAATACATGACCATTTCATATTTTTTTCCTCTTCTTTCCGCATATGCCCTTCATGATTGTCTTTACAAACATGCTTTTTCTTTTTGAAAAAAAAAACATGCATGACTTTTAGTTGAAATTATTATTATGGTACAAGGGTAGTTTAGGTAATACTCCCTCCGTCCCATATCTATTGTCCGTCTTTCCAAAACGGGCGTCCCAAAACTTTCGTCCACCTTTATTTCTTTCCATTTTTATCCAATCATTTACACTTTTATCCCAATCACATCACTTCTCTTACCTAACCTATCTTCTTCTTCCACCCAACTAACTTATCTCAACCAAATTAAATCAACCAAAACTTTACAAATAAACAAATCATATTGCAAAATTTACACAAAATTGCATTAAAATTCTCATACCCATTTTTTTTTTTTGAATCTAACAAGATCCATGTTGATGTGTTTTGGGGGAAAAAATTTGGGCCAAAATTAGACTAAAAACCGAGCTCTACCATGGGCATTTATGGGCTTGTGGTCTGATGACCCAATTGTGGGGTATGTGATGGCATTTGTGTGGAACCCTAGCTCATTTGTTCTCTTGTGCCGTTCCCACTCTCTCATCTTCCCATACACTCTCTCATTTCCCCTAACACTCTCATCCAAGAATCCTAGCTATCCCCTCTCCATCTCACTCAAAAACCCTTGGATCCTCCATGTATGCTTGCTTTCATTGTCGTTTTGGAGTTTGATTTCGGTGTTTGATGCTTGTGCTTGCCTGATTTCTCGTTTTGAGGTTGGTTTTCTCTTGAGCTTTCGCCTCTGTGTTCCTTTTGCCTAATTCGTCTCTGTCTTCCTTCTTGCTTGATTTGTCGTTTTTGTTGTTGGATCTTGGGTTTCTCTTGACATCTAGCTTGGATTTCTCTTGATTTCTCGTTTTTTGTTGTTGGATGTTGGTTTTCTGTTGAGATCTCGCTTGGATTTGTCTTGAGACCTCGTATTTGTTCTTGGATCTTGGCTTTCTCTTGAGATCTGGCTTGGATTTGTCTTGAGACCTCGTTTTTGTCTTGGATCTTGACTTTCTCTTGCTGTTGTCGTTTGGATTTCGTCTATGTTCTTGCTTTGTCATGTGCTTTTTGGTGTTGATTTTGGGCTTCGATCTTGCTTTTGGTTTTGTGGGTTTCGATCTCTTGAGAGCTCGTTTTTCGTGTCTGTTTTTGTTTTCATTGGATTTGGTTTTACTGGCTTCTTTGTTGAGGCTTCGTTGTTGCTTCTGCTATTGTGTTTGGGGCTTCCATCTTGCTTCTGTGTTTGGTTTGTGGCTTCGATCTCGATTCCTTGTCTCCGCCTTGGATCTTGCTTGGATCTTGCTTTTGAGCTTTGAGGTTAGCTTGCATGTTCCATAATCTCACTTGCATGCTTTCTTCCATGTTTGGATCTCGCGTTTTTTATGTTGGAAGAGTTGGTTTCTGCTATTTGAACCACATTTATCTCACTTTGATCCTTGTACTGAGATTTTGACCCCTGGATCCTTCGATCCTTAGCTTGTGATTTTTTAATCTTTGTTATTTGAGCTTTTGGTTTGTGTTTCTGGTGTTTTGGGCTTTGTTATCGTTCTGTTGCTCACTTTGTTTCTTTCTCTGGTGTTTCCCTTGTGTTTATGGTGTGGTGTTGGTTCTCTGTGCTTGGTCCTTCCTTGGCTCTTCTGGTTTGTTGAGATGGATCCATCTTCTAATCCCACAGATGGTGAGTCTATGTTTCTGTGGATTTGTTGTTCCATGTTTTGTTGTTGTTGTTGCTCATCTCTGATTCACTTGTCTCCTCTATTCTCACTCGTCATTGTATTTATGATTTGTGCATATGCCATGGTGCCTCTGTTCTTCATCTCTGGCTGGTGACTGTTTGCCTGCTTCTGTCTTTGGTTCACCTTCCATGTCTTACTCTAGTGAGTTGAACTTTAACCATGCAATCTGTAATTTATGTTTCTGTCATTTTTTTTTGTTTTTGGTTTTGTTTCTAACTACTGTCTCTATTTGGTTTGCAGGTTCACAGTTTCCCCTGCTCAACCTGAGTTGGATCCTGATGAAGTATTTCGTGATGATTCTCCCCTATCATACGATGATAGGGAGGATCCATACTGCTCTGAACCAGACTGTGACTGGGGCACAGCCTGTAAGGGGGTGCACTCCTTCAGTCAGTGGCGTCTAAGGCCAGAGTGGGAACCCCCAAAAAAAAACCAAAGGAGACTACTGAGAAAGGTGGTCCAAGCAAATCCCCTAATGCTCAAAATGCTGAGAATGCTGAAATGGTTGAGAACTCTGAAGAGAGCTATGCTGGTTTGGACTCTCTTGATGGGGAATACGCCCCTGATTCTGAGGATGATAGTCAACAGAGCTAAGTCCCCTAAAACCTATATGTATGTTGAGCATGTTTGTGCTTTTGTTTGTGTATGAATCTGTCATGTTTGTGCTTTTGTTTGTGTATGAATCTGGTGTGTGTTTGTGCCTTTGTTTGTGTATGAATCTGTCATGTTTGTTGAGATGCATGAGTCTGCAATGTTTACAGATTTCAGAATGTATTATGTTACTTTGTTTGTGTATGTTGATCATGTGTATGTTGAGCATGTTTTTATGTTTATTGAATCTGTTGAGCATGTGTATGTTGAGCATGTTTGTATGTTTACAGATTTCAGTTTGTATTATGTTACTTGAATCTGTTGAGCATGTGTATGTTGAGCATGTTTGTATGTTTACAGATTTCTGTTTCTGTGTTTGTGTCTGTGCTCTTGTTTGTGTCTGTGTTTTTTTGTTTTCAACTTTTTTCTTTTATCAATGATGATACCTCTTGAGCTGAGATGCATGATCTTTGAGTGCTTCACTCCCATTGACATTCTTGTGAAGCCAGTCATTTATATGGCTTTGGCATGCACAATGGTGCATTGGTTGAGAGTGGCTGATCATGCATCAATGATGAAAGGGGATAGTCTGAGATTATTTTTTCTTTTTTTTGTATCAATGATGATGCCTTGTAAGCTGAGATGCATGTTCATAGGTGGCCTCACTCCCATTGACATGCTTGTGACGCCAGTCATTTATATGGCTCTGGCATGCACAAAGCTGCATTGGTTGAGAGTGGTTGAACATGCATCAATGATGGCAGGGGAATATCTGAGATTAATTTTTTTTTTCAAACATCCTCCAAGCTTCTTGCTTCTGTTTTCATGTTGTGCTATCTGTGCTAAATGCCTGCATACTAAATTCACTTCACTTGCATTACAAAAGTCAGTTTACAAAAGTCATGTTTTACTTCTGTTTTTTGCTTCTTACTTACATATCTTTACACAAAAAGTGACCAAAATACAATTTTCACTTGATTTCATGGAGGGAAAGCATGTTTGCTATCCCTCCATGAAATCATGTTCTTCAAATGGATCCTCTTGACTTGCTTGAGTGTTTTCTTCCATTGCTTCTTCCTCTTGCACTCCACTTCTGTTTCCAGCTCTGTTTTCAGCTCTGTTTTCAGCTCTGTTTTCAGTTCTATTTTCAGCTCTGTTTTGACTTCTGTTTTCATGAACCAAATTCCAAGCTTGTTGTACTGCCCACATAGGTGCTGATACTTCACTTGGCAGATTTCCCTGACTTTCTAGCCTTCTTTTGTTCACATGTGGGATTTCATAATCATTCCCTCCCTTCACTTTCATGATTTCATTCATGACATATTGAAGTGTCATCCATACATTGCTTAAAGTCTTAGGATCTAGCTCATTGAATGCATCATGAACTGCATCTAGCATCCCATCTATGTCCTTGGGCATTTTCTTGTGCATTAAGGATTGAATAGACCTAAAAAACCCTAGGTCTAAAATGTTTAAATCTGGGCTATTAGGTGGCTGTTGTAGCAGAATAAAAGTGAATCCATCTTGCTTGTTTACCTTTTGCCATGCTGAATCTTGCTGAGTTATGTGAGCCTTTGCATTATCTTGCTGAATAAATATGACTCTATGCCCTGCCCCATCTTTTGGCCACTTTGCTTTAATTGCTGGGACTATTTGCTCAATTAGCATTTTCCTTGTGACCTTTTGATTGATAGACTCAACTAGTTTAGTCACCATTGTTCCTTTGACTCTGTTCTTTGAATTCCTCTTTGTTGGCTCCTTGTATGTGAATGGAAAAATACCAATTTTGCCATCAAATATGCACTGTCCCCCTGCATCAAACCTAGGTCTAGCCACTGCTGCAGTGAACATTACCTTTGGTATGAATTTGCTTGAGCTTGCTGATCTATACTGCCCTTTCTCATGTTGTGCTAGATAGACACGCTGAGTTTTCTTGCTTAAATTGAACCACTTTTCATCAATGTGCACGAAATCAAACATTGGAAAATACTGTGTCTTGCTTGCTGCTAAGGCTCCATTTAATAGGCTTAGAATCCACTCTAACCTTGTTAGCTTGTTTGCATCCTTGAGTCATGGCTTGAGGGCATTTGTGTGTGGTCTTATTTTTCCTCTTTTGAGTAGTCTGTGTGTAGAACTCTTTGACATCTCTAGCTTGCTTGCCAAATCTCTTATGCAAGTTCTATCCCCCATGCTTAGTGCTGATATTTTTGCTATGTCAATCTCTATCCTCTTTCTACCTCCATTCTGGAATTTTGTGCTCAAATTTGGCACTTGCCCTGCTTGTTCTTGTTGTTGAGCCATGTTCCAGATTCTGGATATGGTCCTTGTTGTGACATTAAATTGATTTGCAACTTCTTGCATTTGTCCTCGCATGAGACGTCCCCTTTCTGTTGGTATTTGATGCAGTTTCATAAGAATGTGGATCCTTTGTTGTGTGCTGAGCTTTGATTTCCTTGGCTGATGATGTGAACTTGTCGCCTGCCCTTCTTGAGTCTATGTTTGATGTTCTCCCTCCTCTGTCATCTCCCATGCTGGCTGATTGAGATCAAAACTGTGTTGCATTGGCTCTGAAACTTCTGGAGGTGGATCGTCATTGAGGTCAAGAACTGAAGCCATGGGTTAAAGCAATGATGCCTTCTGTTTTTTTTTACTGTAATTTAATGAACTGTAATTTTCTGGTTTGAGCAGAGAATATTCTCTGGTTTGTAAGCTTTAATGGTGGTGTAAATGTGTGTGTTTTTATGCTTTTATAGAGAAGAAACCAGATCTGTATGGGTGATTTAGGGGGGGATCCGTGTGCATTGAATGCACAAATCTGATTGGTCCCCACAAAACTCAAACTTTAATCTGATTGGTTTAAAACTAAAGTGTTGGATCCCTCCTAAAAACCCCACTTTTCTACCAACTCTATTCCCCAAAATACTCAACCTTTCCATTTACATAAATAACAGTGCCACTTCCACTTTATGGACAATAGATATGGGACAGAGGGAGTATGAAAATTCCTTAATATACGTGAAATATTGAAAAGGCCATGTATTTTGAAACGGAGGGAGTATTACTTAATTATCTGGTAATTGAATTCCTACAATTTACCATAATAACCTTTATTCCTTACAAACAGTAATGTACACTAAGGGCAAAAATGAAATTTATAATTTAAATAAAAAAATAATTATTTTAAATATATGGAGTAATTAAAACTCACCCACCCCTTCCATGCATGGTAATTGCAATTCCTCCATTTTGGAAGAAATGCAATTCATGGAAATTTAGTTTCCCATGATTTTGGTGCTAACCAAATATAACCAAACACATAAATTTAAAACTAATTCCTGGGTTTTTTCAATTCTCATGATTTTGAAAGTTAACCAAACAAGCATGAGTCAAGTTATTATACTCTACCCAAACGAGCTTATTAGAGCCAAGTTTTGAGCATCATAAAAATCTTTTCATAATTGAGGTTATGAAGCAAACTAATTCAAAATTTTGGATACCAACAAGAAATTAAAGAGTTTCAACCCTAATAAGCTCGTTTGAGTGTTACTCTAGTATAAGTTACTCCTCTAACCTCAAACGTACACTAGAGTACCTCTATTTTGTAAGAGTTTCAACCCAAATGATTCTTGAACTCGGGAGCTCTCACTCAATCGCCATAACTCAAACCAAATCTAATAAAATCAACTAATTCATCTGAAATGACACTATAAGGAATTGCCTATTTCTAGATGAGATAGTCTCTCTCAGTTTCGCCCTAAAAAAAAGTAAAATTAAATTTATTTTGTAATGAAGTATGATTTTAGGGCCTTTTCATAGGATAAAGTGGTAGTTGAACAACGAGCATAGTATGAAATTCTTTAATATAAGGAATGCCATAATTTAATTTGTAAGATAAAAGTTGTGGACATAGTATGAAAAAATGCAAAAATATAGTGTTAAAGCATAGAAAAATTCCTCTTGGTAGAATTTTAGCAGTTCTTTTTTTGCTTTCCTATAGAAAAATATTATTTTGATACCTTTGATGTTTTAGCTTTTCTCGTTTGTGCCCTTCTTTTATTCGAACTAATTAGATTCAAGCGCACCATTATGTTCTCTACTCGTTGATTACTAAGATTCAACTATTGAAACATCCAAATACATAAACAAATTAATCACCTAGTTTGAATTTCTATACAATCCCCAATTCAAAGGTTTTAAGT
The DNA here is from genome assembly GCA_934048045.1 of Polygonum aviculare. Classification (NCBI taxonomy): domain Eukaryota; kingdom Viridiplantae; phylum Streptophyta; class Magnoliopsida; order Caryophyllales; family Polygonaceae; genus Polygonum; species Polygonum aviculare. The sequence continues at coordinate 72,345 of OW204026.1, forward strand.
ATAGTTGTTTAGAAATTCAAATTGATATAGTTTGATTATGGATTTAAGTGTTCTAAGAGTCTAATCCTATCAACTTAAGAGCGAGGTAGACAATGATAGACTTGAATTTAATCCATTCAAATAAAAATAGACACAAACATTAAAAAAGAAAAAAGGGAAATCTCAAGAGGCACCAATTTTTTTAATCTAAATCATAATAAGGTAACTCAAACTGGCTTGGAAAAATTAGGGGGCCCAAGTTCCACATGCTTATCACTTATCAGCCCAAATTAGTTCTTAATTAACCGTTGTTCTTACATAAAAAATGCATCTTGATGTCAGTTCGGATCAATCTTTTTTAAAGATCGAGCTCGTAATAAGTATATATGAACTCTTGTTTTTGTAGAGAAAATAAGCTAATATTGTGATAAACCATCTATTAATAGGCCTAGGCCTATTTTTTCACTTTAAACATACAATAAGAATTAGGTAGTTGTAGTGTAGTACGTATTATGATGGAGAGTAATTTAGAAGCTAATCAAGGTATGCATTACATATAATTAGTTTGAATAGGTCGATATACAATGAACAAGAATTCGAAACAATGCACATGTACATTTAGTACTATAAAATTAGACGAATAATTAGGAGATTAAATGGTGAGTTTGATTAAACAACCAAAAAAATTAAGGCCAAACCCACTACATACATAATGGGAAAAGGTCATGTCATGATATACATCATATGGGCAAATCATGTCTTGGCATAGGGCTCATGGGCCCTTTTTACTTGTATCGTGCAAGTAGATGTATGTGCATTTAATTAAAATAACTTTTGACATTATATGTAGTACGTACTATTTCTGCAATTTTATATACAAATCTATACTGTATTCGTGAAATAAAGGTGAACAAACCAATAACCACTACTTGTACTATATTTTTATTCTTGTCGTATGCATTATCGAAATATACGTGTATATATTTGTCGTGTATGGACCAATAATTCAACAACAGATTCAAGTATCATACTCATATAATGATAGTTATATGTTAAATTACACAACTAAAAAACAACTACCTTTTTATCATCTAAATAAGTGAACAAATCTTCAAGATCCTTATTAATCATATAATTTTAGTTGTCCACGTATGAATTTTTGTTGCTCTTAATTAGTTACACGGGTAAGTTCGGATTTCAACCCAATCAGTTTCAGGTTAATCGGGTTCGATTTTTTTCTTTATCCGTTATTTTTTCGCGTTGGATTTTTATCCTAAAATTTCCGATCAGTTCAGATCAGGTTGCCTCCTGAAGAGTAACGGAGGTGTGCGAAGGTAGGCTCAAGCGTCTATTCTGCTCATGAGCGTAATGGTATAAGCCTGCCTGACTGTGAGACCGACTGGTCGAACAGAGACGAAAGTCGGTCATAGTGAGATTCGGGTGAGATTTTGACAACTCTAAATATAGCAAATTAGGAGGCTAAAAGAATAAGACAATATAATGAAGAAATATACACAAATCCAACGTACCATTTTTTTTTTGGTCGATAATCCAACGTACCATGATATAGCCCATGTGAAACAACAGCAAGTATACAATTAATTTTCACAAATAATTAAAGTATTGTCCTTAGCTACATGTACGTACAGTTAAGCCATTAATCTTAGATCATTATATTATACACTAGTTTAATTATTCCATATAAAAAAAAGGAAGTTAGGGAGCATAGAAAAAATTAAGAGCGCTTTTAGTTTAGTGGTGGGGCAACGAAATTATGTAGTGAAATGTCAAAGAAAAATCTGGTGTCGTTAATTTATGAACCGAGAGAGCGTTGGTAATGACAAGGCAATCACTTTCAATTCTTTTGGGGCTAATTTTATAATTAAATGCAAAAAAGGGGGTCAATAATCAATCCATTATCTATATGTATTCACTGTTGCCCTACAACTTCTTTGTGAAGCAATATAAAGTTGAGTGGATGCAACAACACTGAATGAATCGTCACAAATTAAGCAAATAAAGCAAAGATTTGGTAAAAAATAATTATTACTTGTAGTGGTATGGTTCTTATATTGTGATTAATTATGTGCATAAGAGCATAATAATGTACTATTATATATGACTAGTCATAGATGCTAATAGAGCTGTCAAAACCTGACCCGACCCGAAAAATCGACCCGAACCGACCGAAATTTTTTGGGTTGAAACCCGACCCGAATAGTAGCGAGCAAAGAAAAAAACCGAACCCGATTGACCCGAACCCGATTGGGTTAAAACCCGAGACCGACCCGACCGACCCGATATATTATATATATGTAGAATAAATATATTGTAATGTAAATATTATAATATATTTTATAATAAAACCTATTATAAATAAAATATTATTATACAAATATATTAATAAAAATATTTTATTATTAAATAGTATTATTTAATCATAATATTATTTTAATAATCATTAAAAATTCAAATTCTTGACCTGTTAGGTCGACCCGAACCCGCACGATAACCTGCCAAGACCCGACCCGGCTTGACCTGTAACTCGATTAACCTGAACCCGCACTCAACCCGAACCCGAATCCACCCGACCCGACCTGTTTGACACCTCTAGATGCTATGCATGACATATAATACTTTGATTTATGAAAAAATATGGTTTTTTTATCAAAAGAAAACTACAAATTAATCGTAGTTGTTATGCAATAATGACGTATACGTGGGATCTGTATTTATTAATCTCTTATTCTCTATTAAACTAGATTCTAGTTATCTTCTAAGGCTCCGTTCTCCACTTATCTAGTTTTTCAGCTGGTTTGAGTTTTTTCTTAGTTTTTTAGATAGCGTCAAGAATCTATCCCTCCTTATAGTGAATTTTTAGCTTAAAAAATTAAAAAAACACTCCAACTAACTTACAAAAATAACATACCAAATAGAGCCTAAGTTGAGAATTTAAGTACTAAAACTTTCGACCGGGAAAAACAAGAAATTAAAAAATATTGCATTTGAATGTATTATCTAGAACACAAAGACCGCGATAAAAAATCATTTAAAAACAAAAAAAAATGGAAAATTTCTAACCTATGTCTTAAATCGTAAGGGTATACTTAAAAAACGTCTTGCCCAACTGTGCACCACTTTGCCAACTACAGTCAATTAATTCAGCAACTCTAACCACGGTGATCGAATTTCGGGCTGGATCGCGCTACCTCTATTCATGACCTAGTTCCTCCAATCCGCAACTTTCAGATAATTTTGGCTCCGCCACTAATTACATCCCTCCTTTTCGGGGTAACCACAAAAAAATTTTATACACAAGTGATGAATCATGCCGCATTCCATGTTATTGAATAATTCACGTACTTGATTACGATGATAGTCGTGTGGACATTATTAAGAAAATCTTCGAGCAATAGCTATGTATGTTTCCTAGTTTGTATAAGAGGATGTGAAATTGTGAATACAATCAAGAAAGCTTGTTGTTAAGTTAGATAGAACTTTTTTTCTTTTTTTCGGTCGAAGGAGAGGCGGCACTCTCCGGCTCACTAGGAGAGTGCCGCCTAACTAACTATATATACAATTAATACAACCATGTAGCTTAACATTAACCTAATAACTTTTAGCTAACCCTAACTAACTAATACTATTAATTCCAATACATAAGCATCTCTTATAAGTTATAAGTATGCATACAAGACATCTTTATTGGCTTCTTTTGGGATTACTTCGAGTAATTACCGGATCATACAAACACATGTCTCATGTGAGTATGTGACTATACACAACTATTGTAAACATATATAGTTTTTTTAATAGAACACAAATGATAATTAAGGAGCCCCAAAGATTCTTGTATAAAGGATGGGCCTTGTCGTCCTTTCTACTCATCATCATGTCACTCTTTTATCTTTTTTTTTTTGATAAACACTCTTTTATCTTAATTAGCCTTTCAAAATATACACAAATTAACACACATAAAATTAAACAATGAAACATTAATTAAAATAAGTAGTACTAATATTTTGTGCAGTGAAATTTTGTTCATTTTGATACAAAATACTCCATATATAATTATTACATACTTTAGTAGGTAAGCAGTCATCTAACCGACCCCCCTTGCCGACAAGAATTTCTGTCCTTCCACTAATTTCAGCAACTTTAATGTATTGTGTATATACAGTAAAACTATATAATTAGATGTACTTTATCCTAATTTAGTTTGAATCAATTTAGGGCAGACTAATACCACTAGGGTTTTGTGGGTGGACTACTGATTTATGAGACTTAATTATTTTTGTTTTTTCAATTTTTTTATAAGTATACAAGCAAGTAGTGACAAAGTTTGTGACATACCTTTTCTTAGACAATAACTTATATACCAAATTATATGATAACACTTAGAATACTCTAAAGCCAAATACTCTTTTGTTACAAAGTAAATCTATGACGCCTGCTTAGGTAATTTTTTTTAAATATTAATAAAAAGCTCGAGATCCCTAGGGATCGGATAGTATCGTCTCTCCTTCAACAAAAAAACAGCACATCAAATTGTACGGAATTTATTTTGATCACTCGATATCAACTTCAATTATTTTCTTAAAAATTTAAAAATTTTCAAGTGACGGTCTCGTATTCTATTTTTTTTAGCTCTCAAACTATTTGCTTTAGGTAAAGAGATAAGGAGACTTATACAAATTTTTATTAATTGTATATGAATTGAAGTTGTATTGTACATGATATAATAAATGGGATAAAAATTCATGGAGTTAGTGTATATTGATAATTGATATATGGTTTATATGTACCTAGTATCCACCCTTCATTGACTCTACATTACAAAAGGTGAAGCCAATATCACTTTGTATTTCTTTTGCTGTCTACCTTTTCACTGTGTTTATACTCTTGTCACCATGTGTAAGTTGGTGAGTCAAAGTAAATCTATGAAGTTTTTTAAAAGGAAGGTTTATTATAATGAAGATTAAAAAAGGGTAATTAATGCCTTGGAAGAGGGAATTTTCAAAGTGTGATTGCTTTATAGTGGTAGAACTAGACTATGTGTATATTATCATGAAAAGAATAAAAATGATTAAAGTAGTATATGCTTGTTGGAGGTTAAAATATGTAGATGGTAATCATGTGACTGATTCAAATGCCAAAATTTAACCAAAGACATACATGGGCACCAAAAATTGTTAATTAAGTTTGATGGGTTTACATTAAAAGCAACTTTAATCCTCAATCAAGTGAAAATTGATGTATTTGGATTAGGTCATTTTTTCCCTCTATATAATATATATGCTTATTTTATGTCCATGTCATATAGGAGTACTTTGTTTTTATCTTCTCTTTCGGTTTCTCCTTTCTCAAGTCATTATATTATACACACACACACACTTTGGAGTTTATTTGTACATCACAATCCTTATGATTTTGCTATCTTCAATCTTCTAAATTAAGCGTTCAGATTTGGAAAAAGAGAAAAAAAATCTCGTATCATTGAGTGTTTTTTATTTGAAAAGAGTAATAAATAGGTTGGAGTAATTATTGGGAAATTACTCTATAGTCATTGGAAACAATGGATGTGACATTATACTAATGATTATAAATATGTAAGTTCAAACCCTTTCTTTAACTTTTACATAAGAATAATAAATATTCACTATTGGAAAATGAAGTTTGACAATGCACTATAAAGCATGTAACATGTTTTTATAATTAATCTTTTGTAACCATCTAAATGATGAAAGCCAAAGAAAAGAAAAAGGAACGTTCTTTTTTGGGGATAAAGTGTGACAAAATTTTACCTTGCTTCCTTCTAAATCTCAAAGTTAAACATAACTAACAAATTTCACCAAGAAGTGCATGTGCCTTGTGAAAATCTCCATCAATGGAGATTTTATACTATGACCTCTTTCCATGAATAAACGTACATTACAATAGTCATACTTTATGGCAAATCAAATTCACCTTTTCACCCTCACAATTATCACTCATGTGAATAAGAAAGATTCATACTCTTGAATTATTTATATAATGGCCATATGGTATGTATATTTTGCAACACACAAGTTTGACTATTAAATCTAAATTAATGATTCCAAAAGAGGTATATAGATTTTCTAAGAATGGTTCAAGTGGTTTGACCATGGCTCAAAAAGCTTGGTTTTGAAGGAGCCTACCTATAGGGACCAAATTAACATTGTACAAGAACCAACAATTGTTGACTCTTTGTAAAACTAGACACTCAAGACCTCCACTAAGTAAAGATCAAGTTTTGAGAACTTTTGGACATGCAAACTCTAATATCTTCCTAAATAACGTGGCACATGTACAATATAAGCCCAATATATATTACTACAATCTAGTAAAGTTTTATCCCAAGCCAATTAATAACAAGAGATAATTCATGAAATCATATGATAATTTATTTTATCTCTCGACTTTAATGTGAGAAGGCGTATTCTCACGTACCACCGTTTGCACTTAAATAAGAATCTAGCACGCACCTCAATCTTTGTGTAGTTAGCTCAGACAAAATAGGTATCTTACTCTATTTATATCCAACTCAATTTAAACGAGTCTAAACCGACAGATGGATATAAACAAATGATATACTTGAATCCCAAATAATCAAAAAATAGGTCCAAGAGTACAAGACGGTCTTAAATGATACCATGCGAAATTCCTTTGGTCGATAATTTTGAGGTTGTGCACACAAGTAATGTGATTACTTTTAACATTCACTTGAAAATAAAGAGTCGGATTTAGAGTTGAATTCTACTTAACTTTGCTCCTATCTAGTCTAGAGATTATTTCTAAACATGTAATTAACACTCTTACTATATGGAGTACTAATTAAGGTACTTAATCTTAAGATAAAATGAAATAGGCCGGTCCCTAGCTTAATGATCTCGTGCTTTTACCCCTTGGCAAATGGCAAAAAATTTACCATGGTCGTTAGACACATTTTTGGTAAGTTCACCAGGTGAAAAACTTTTCAACGTTGGCCTCTTTCCTTGTAAAAGCACATGCTAAAAAGCCACCTTATAGCTAGAGAGCGTTGAAAAGGACAAGGTTCTTCCAACTACAAAAATTGGAAAATAAATAAAACCTTCAGAGGGGGATTTACACAACCACTTCTTTCTCACATATGGTGGGGTTTGTAAAGAGACACAAAAGCCATAAGATATGGATGAGATTGATGAAAACATGTTGCAAATTGAAATTCCTACGAAGTGCTTCTCCAGCTAGAAAAACAACAAAAAATTAAAAGAAGGTTTCATTGTTGGTCATTTCATAATTTGTAAGTGATAGTACTATAATTCAGTATGTTGCCTACACATTGTCCGACTAGTTCAAGAAGGATTGAGCTTTGGTTGGTAGATTGGTTACCTTTTTAACAAGTGTTTTCTTCTTCAAATGATCATGCACTTGAGGAAAACTAGTGTGATTTTTAGCACTATGCATTGTTCCTTGCCAACACTAAAGTGTTAAATCATAAACCATCTTTATGGCACTTTACATTCTCATGCAAAAATTGAAAATTTCTTTTCAAGATCAATCATACACAATTTATAATGTAAGGTTTTAAAAATTGCTTTCAACAATCGCGTGACATTTCCTTTACGAGGAGCGCACCTCTGGTGGCAAACGACGGTGTTCGTGAACTGGTAAGTAAAGACCACGAGCCAGGTAAAAAAAAACACGACGTTGTTAAGAAGATCAAGATCCCATCAATTAAGAGACAATTTGCATAAGTTACATGAAGGAGGTCTCCCAACAACAAGAATACATACTAAAACTTCAATACCCTAGCAATGTAGTAGCTCCCCTTTTTCATCACATGGGTGCCCTAATGGAGTCTTAATTCCTATTGTTTGAACAAAAAAAAGCAATACAAAGGGAGGAAATTAAGACAAAAAGTCATGACAAAGAATCCAATAAATTCTACTCCGTACAATATTTATATATTTATATTAATAGTAATCCTAACAAGAATTAAAAATCAAATCTTTTTGGCTTCTTCTTTTTGTGGACAAATTGCTTACATTGAGGATGCATCAGCAAACACATCATTCAGCACATCATCTTGATCACCATTAGCTGATGCAACAAACATCTCTGCATCCTTCTCATCCTCACTTGTAAAGTCCCTCCTCTCAAGCTTAGAGTTGGCTGCAATAAAGATCATCTTTTGCGCCTTCTCCAAGCCCGCCCTCGATTGCCCAACCGCCTGGATCCATCGCATGAAAGCCGGGTTGCACTTGATCCCGTGCGATGTAGCATGGAGAAAGATTAACCGAACCGCGACTTTCCCCAACGCCTTGAACTCGGTTAAGTAAGTCTCCCAAACAAGCCTACTACTTTGAGGATTAGCAATCTTCATTTTCCCTGTCGTTTGATCCCTCTGCCTAAGTTGCACGGCTTGAGCATAGACCGGATCAAGCCCTTCGGACCTCCATTTCATGAGCTCCATTAGCGCAATGTGGGCTTCGTCTTTAGACACCAGCCGCGTTATGAGCTTATCGACATCCTTTTCTTGGTTCGGTGTCAAGTTCTTGAACGGCGGCAAGTACTTTCCGCTCGCATCCCTAATCAAGTACAACGGGTCTAGAATATAAGCCGCGGCCCAAGCCGGGTGGTAGTTCTTCTTGAACCGCCTTTCCAGAATCTTCTCGACGATCCCTTCCGAGATGTGGAACTTGACACACCAATTCTTGATTCTAGACCTCAGCTCATCCCACAACGGAAGGCATTGGCCAACAAGAGGCCGTTCGGTCTCGACATCATGAGCCATCTCCTTGATCATCTTCACAATGGACCGAACCGCCTCTAGATCATTCCAGAACCCGACATCCCTAACCATCTCCCCGAACTCTCTCGCCTCCGGATCCTCCATGGAAACGACCTTATACGACTCGTCTACAAGCAAACTCTGCAGCGCTCTAGACGAACCCAAAACATCCTCCACCATACAAAACACAGGGTCGAAATTCACCCTCTCGGCGCCATCACCATTCGACGACAACCTGAGGAGCCCGGAGCGACCATACTCGTGAGCCTGGTGCCTCTTGAAACTGTTCCGCACATGGGTCTTGTTGTTCACGAAAGCCGCGAGCTTTCGACAGTTGTCGGCGACGCTACGAAACAGAGGAAGCTCCCTGTACAAGTCCTTGATCAAGCTCAGCAAGCCCTGATACTGACAGCAAAGATTCACCATCCATTGATGCTGGCTCTCCAAGTTCCAAAGCGCCTTGTTCTTGAACCTGTCCGCTACAATGCCCACACACTCCTGAACAGAGCTCCCACACACATCACCAACAGTCTCCCACAGCACCTCCTCCGCATACTTGGAAGGCACCTGAGAGCAGCACCCTCCTGTCAAAACCGCCTTCTTGAACACACTCGTCCCATTAGGGAGATTGACGGTCAAACCCACAAGACTCTCATCGTTGACTCTCTTCAGCTTCCACCCATCACAGGCAATCTGAAAGAACATGGCATCCCTAATCCTAGCATCCGCCTCCGCCTTGGCCTCTTTGTACCTGGAATCTAGTCTTGGCCCAGAAAGCTCCCTTCTTGAGATAGATGGGAGACCCACCTGGCTAAGAAAGAGCCTGAACTTGGGATGCTCCAAACTCGAAAACGAAACCGACCCGAACGACTCGTAGACCCAATCGGACAAGCAATCGAGCGCGAACCCGATCTGGGTCTTGCTCAAAGGAGGCCCAGGGGACGTTTTAGGACTCCTGAGCCTCTTGACACTGTCTTCTAGCATTGCCAGAGGACCCAGATCCTCCTTCCCACCGGACAACACCAAATGCTGGTGTTGGTGTTGGTGGTGGCCGGAGACCGTCGTCGGCGATGCCAGAGACTGGATCGGAGTCGGCGACGGCGAGTAGGGGACCTCGTGAGTGTACCTGGAGGGATCGACGATCGAGAGCGGGGAGACGTTGTACGAGGAGGAGGAGCTCCGTTTCCGGTGGTTCGCCGGAGAGTTGGAATTCTCCGGCGGGGTGGGGGAAACAGAGGAAGGGGGGTTTTGGGCGGAGAAGTTGGGGCAAGTTCCTCTCTTGAGGTGCTCGGAGGCCGTCCGGGAGGGGTTGGAGGCGGAGAAGAGGGTCTGACAGAGACAGCACCGGAGCTTGACGGCCTTGGGGAGGCCGGAGTCGGTGCCGGTGACAAGGAGGGGCTCAAGGTGGGCCCAATACCAGGCGCCTTTGCCCCTCACCGCCTTGTTTCGTACCATCAGGAGCCCCTCGTAGCGCTTGTGGATGGCCTTCGCCGTCGCCTCCTCCGCCGGCGAGAACGAGGCCTCCATCGCCGGCGTCGGCGTCGGCGGAGGAGGGTTTCCCGCTACCATACACTCTGAGACCTCCGTCGGAATTAAATTGGGGGGTTAAAGATTGGAGCTTGAATTTTTTTATTTGAGAATTGTTAATGGGTGTACGGTCGCCGGAGAACGGAGCTCCGGTGAGCTGCCATGCCGGAGATAAAGGACGGATCTTTTGGGGTTTTTGGGATTTGGACAGTCGGAATCGGAAATTTGGGAGTTCAATTTGGGGGATTAGTGAAGAAATGAGAGAGAGGAGGACAACGAGTTTTAGAGGAGGGAGCGGGGAGCGTGAGAGGAACGCGCTAGGAAAGAGCGCGTGGGAAGGTAAAACTGTTGACGTATTGGAATGCCAGGTCATACAGGGGAGGTCGCGCCAAAGTCCAACGTACGATATCGGAAAGCGACTGTGTTACCTCACTCTCGTTGTATGCGCGTGCGTGGCACGCGCTATAGGTATACAAGAATGTGGGCTCCGCCCGCCATTATCAATAAGTGAGATTTTTATTACTGTGAAACAATTTCAAACGGAAAAATGAAAATTGCTCTACTTTCGAGCATTTTTTCCGTTGGTGTTTTTGTAAGTCTTATAATGTGTATTTTTGGTTGATGTGTGGAAGTTGTTTAATTTTTTTAGGGTGGTTTGGATGTTGTTGGATATATTGGATTAGATGTTTTCTAGTGTTCGATGATGGTGACTCGACGATAGAGGTCATGAACTGATCAATGATGTGAAAATTGGGTTTTACGTGTTTTAAAATTCATTCAAATCAAAATGGTTTGGAAGAGTTTTAGTACTGTATTTTTTAAGAGTGAAATCCAATTTAATTTGAGAGTGAAAAAAACACGGATAAACTTGAATTTAATTGTTTTCAACAAAATTAGAACATCACCCAAAATCTAAAACATATCGGCACCAACTAGAAATACACTCTTAAACTCGGGTACGAAATGATAATTCTCTTGATTTTTATTTTTTTTTGTAAAAAAGTGGGAGCCATAGGGGCCCACTGTCCTATAACCTTTTTTGTGTCAATTATTTTAATTTCATTTTTGGTGGAAAATATAATATAATTTGAAATTAAAAAAAAATATATAATGGGTACACCATAGTAGACTACCAGGTAGAATGGAGTAGAGTGCATGGTAGGAAAGAGGGAGGTGGGGCAACCCCTCCACAAAGCAAAGTGATTTGGTGCATGATTTGGTATTGATTTGGTATACAAAGGTGTATAGACAAATTAAGAGCCTCCCAATTTTAATTCCTTACATATTTGGGAAAATCTAATCTCAATCATTGATAATCTGAAATCCAGAGAAACTACGCCTACTGCATTAACAGCCTTTCATTCTTCTTAATACAAAAATCTTAATGCCCACCTCATACAATTCATATATGTATCCTAGTCAAATCTAGATTTTTCAAGTAGGTTATTAAATTTTAGTTTGATACAATGCTTGAATTCGAGTTAAGTCAAGCCTAGCTTTCAAGAAATCAAAGATATATAGACATATATTTTGAGTCCCTTTCGTTGATAGGATGGCAAACCCGAGTCATATAACTGAGAACCGTGAGTTGTTTCGGCTCATCCATCTTCATGTTTTAGAATAGTTTTCTACTAATTAAATTGATAGATTATTATCCTGATATTCTGATCGATAATATTCCTTTCGTCAAATAAAAAGAGATATAATTATGTTGTATGTTATCAAAAAAATACTAGTACCACACACTCGATACGTCTATTTTGTGTCGGAAACTAGAAACTCATTTCTTAATGTAAAGTTAAGCTAACTCTCTTGTACATTTTCCTATACGACGTCTTTGTGTATTAAGCTTGGACATTAAAAATAGAGAAAGGCTAAGCTAATAAGTTCCTATAAATGGAGGAAAAATGAATGGTGATAGGGGAAACAGTAGCATATAGTTGGCTTTAGCCAAAACAGTATAAAAAGAGGGAAATAAATGGGTGGCAACTTACACTAAAAAAGGGTTGGAAAAAAGGAAGGTTGAAATTGTTGAATATGTAAATCAAATGAAATTTGAAGAAATTTACTTTTTTTTTTTTACCAAAACTTGATTTGGGAAATTCAAATAAAAATACAAGATCGAGTAGGTTTCTGGTTGAGGGCACTGCCCATTAGAGTCGAATCAGTGACCTCTGGGTACTACCCTTGGAGGCTTAACCGTTTTGACTAAATGCCCGAAGGCCACAGTATGAATCTTTTATTTACAGTCCATTCATAAATGTTATTCATTGGATTCCAATATTAGAGGATGATTAGCTAGGGTTTATGATTCTTTTTGTCCACTAATTAATTTTGAACGTACATAATCATGAACTAACATAGCTAACTCACAATTATGACCTTGTCCAAATTAATAACCTAATATGTGTAAGTTAAAATTTGCATGGCATACAATTAACTTTTGTTGATCACTACTTAAATCTCTCATAAGAGGATATATATATATGTAATACATCAATCTTAAGAGGATATAAATAAAATACATATGTTATAAATATTTTCCCTCGTTTAAAGCATCGTGGTTGGCCCAGCCAACAAAAATAATTAAAATTTTGTTATATGAGGGGTCTGTTTCATGTTATTCCAAACAACTTGGAATATATAAATATGGAATTGGTAAGTATTCATTTAACACATTTTAAAAACCATGGAACTCATGTGTACAGTGGTCAGTGGACCTGTGTGCAGCTATTAAAAACATTTGTTTCTGATATATTGTTACTTGTACAAATTAAGAAGATTAGTTGGTTAATTGGTTTTGAAGAATAATTAAAACAACCTTGTACGGTTCAAACATAGGGCAAAATAATTCCACCACGCTAATGAGTACGTGGAATGAGACCAATCTATTGGAGAATGCTATTTCCATCTCGATTAACTCAAAAAGCAAATGCTAATCAGCCACATAATCGTGATCATTAAGGCAACAATGCACTGTCATTAACTAAACTATACTCCCACAAATTGACTCACATCCAATGCAATGTCTTGGTAGCTAGGGTTTTATAGTTGGCCCATAAAAATGGCGTGTATGGGTATTGTTTAAATTGCAATTAATCTAGATTATTTAACTTAATATATAAAAAAGAAGAAGATTAAGACAGTCTCTATTGTTCAAGTATATGCCAAATGAAGCTAAGTTTTTGCTCCCCACTAAGGAATAAATCCATGAGACATGGATGTGCAATTAATGTCCCTCCATACCTTATCCCAACCTAAAACTTCTTTTCAAAGTTTCTGGCCCTTTTTTTAGGTATACAACTCTTTGCTTTTGAAAAAGGTAGAAAGATGTACACTTTTAATGGTAGTCATCTTGTAATTGGACCCTTTTGTAGATGATACATCAAATCTTGCTATTTTGCTCTCCATTGTCACTTCCCACCTTAAGATTATCATTGATCATTTGATATATATGGTATCAATGATCTAATGGTATCGGCGTGACACAATTCATGTTTATAGGCACAATTGATTCATTGATTTGTTCGTACAATGTACCTATACTTGAGCTAGTTTCATGTGAAAAAGGTTATCATATGTATGCATACGTAATTGTCATCTCAAACCGTCGAGATGATTAATTGCATAATTACAAACCATGTGTATACATCAACTCTTAGAAGTTTTGCTAATTGATCAAACGTTGTGTGTGTGTATTGATTGGTAAGTACATAGTACGTACTAGTTACAAATTTACAATCCTCATTTCGAAAATTATGTGTAATTGATGTGGGCCGGAGGAGTCCAAACAGTTTGTTTGGGCCCAATACGAGATTGAGGCCCATAACATGTCTGGTACTAATTATTCAATCCAATACAACAATAGTTGACGATTTTCATAAATATGCACACAGTTTGATACTTTGCCCGGGTACACATTTTATCACTTGTCAATTTAACATCTTCTTATTGACCATATAGGATTCAGTGTAGCTGACATCTTGAATCTTCATAAATTGTCTTGTCTTGCACCACTACGATAAATCTAATGACAATCAAACAAAATTTTGATCTTGTTTCCGTTCCATAAGGTTGTGACCAAACAAGCTAAGTAGAAGCTAGAAAGGAGACAAACGAAGGGTTTTTTCTTTCTTTCTTTTTTCCCATTCAATTCATAAGATTAAACAACCAGAGAAGCTAGAAACTGCTTACAAGTCTTGTACTGAACTACATAGCCAATAGTTCCTTAACACTCCATCGTACACACTGGTGACACTGCACAAGAAACCCACAAGCAAAACCATGGCCGACTCCAGGTAATGCTCGACACTATCGACGGAGCAAAATCGGGTGGATATCAGCTCAACTGACAGATTAAAACGCCAGGCAGAGCCACTAATCGGACTTGACATTTTGAGACGAAATGTACATGTCCTCTTTCATCTGCATTAAACCAACAAAGATCAGGAAACAGAATTTCATTGATATGTATGATGGACTTAGGATCTAGAGATGACAGATTTCTCAAGAGGGTTTACCTTGGAGATGAGCTTCTTCTGATACCGGAATCCCTGATAGCATCATGAAGATGATTTCGTTAATGATCAATATGAAAGCTTGTTAAACAGATGAAAAATATGAAAGACAGTGAGGATGAACCTTATCAGTTCCGTAAATGTAGTCACAGTATGTGAATACTGAAGCAAAGTTGCTCTGGCTTAGTCCTCCAACATAATGATGATAGTCATGATACTCGGCACCGCCATAAAATGGTATATACTTGGTCAGGGTCCAGGGGAAATCGTACCTATAACACGAGAACAGCTTCTAAAAATCAAATGCAGTTGCATAGTAATTTAGTTTTTTCTTAACTTGATGTAGAATGAGAATTCTGCAAACAGCAGACAAGCAATAGCTGTATACACCTGGGTAACAAGGTGGCCAATATGCAGAAGACAATTGAAGATAATATTAGAAGAAATAACAG
This sequence comes from Polygonum aviculare, assembly GCA_934048045.1. NCBI lineage: Eukaryota > Viridiplantae > Streptophyta > Magnoliopsida > Caryophyllales > Polygonaceae > Polygonum > Polygonum aviculare. Next base: position 87,614 of record OW204026.1, read on the forward strand.
GAAGTCCAAACAAGCCTAGTGGAACAGGAATTTAACTATTGGATTTAAAAGCAATCACTTGGTGCACATTCTATATAAGAGAGTCAAAAAGAAAGAGACTTCATATAAAACTCAACAACATATATCATTGTCAACCAAGGCACTAGAACTCCATTATTAAATTGCCACAAACTTTTCCAATTAACTTGAACATTTAATATGCAAGTTGAAGAGCTCAGACTACTGAGAGATGGCAGGAACATCTCAAAAACCAGAATTTCTAGACTTCATCCACAGACACGCATGACTGAAATTAGGTTGTACATATAAGTCAAATCTATTAATACAAGAGACAGTCCTTGAAGTAGCATGTGAGAGCAAATAGGCAAACCTAACCCATATTCATGTACCCATCAAAGTTGAAACATCAGTTTAGAATCTCATTCAGCAAAATACCAACCACATGGCACAAGTGGCCAGCTTTGAGATGGATGGTTTCCATTGAATTCTTCATGAGATGAAGATATTTGACATAGTGAAAGAGTGACTATGCAATCAAGAGGCGTCAAGCAAGCTTTTCTTTTGTCAGGATTACAAAAATATGCTCAAAAACATGCACATTTGGCAAACCATGTCCTCAGATATACGCCAAAATACTATTCCAGAGTAAAACAATAAGCATGACATCCCTGAACCTTTAAAATCACAGCAGTAGAATAATGTGAAGTAAACTACTATTCTGCATCACTGCTAATAAGTTTACAACAGTAAAACTAATACTAATCAAACTCATCAGAAAATAGGCTTTTTATGGGAAGTGGGATCACCACTGCCTTTGTCACTAGCAAGGATAAAAATAGTTCAATTAATTTGCACTCATACACTTCAATACCCATACCCTTCTTTCATTTATTACAGAATGAATGGTCAACCATGTTGACATAAAAGTCTTGTCAAGAGGCCCAAAGGAAATAAGCAGGATCACAGAACACAAACAACGCACCAAAGTGTGTCATAATACATACAACTAAGGACAAAACATAGCCTAACATTTACTGCTGAAACATACTAGTCACTCAACCTATATATCACCCAAGCAGAACAGGAGCGGCCGATTTTCATAGCAAAAAAAGATGAATGGATGGCCATAACCAAAATGAAAAAGACATCATTCTTTTGCTACAGATAAAAAGCAAGTCACTACTCAAGATCCTTCAAATCACAGAAAGAGACTTTCCTTATGCAATCAGAAAAAAAGGAGCCATCAAAAGCAAACCACTATTGAGAAACCAACATGATTAGCACATCAGATCAGAGAAAATCATTGACCAAAAAACACAAAAAGCGGGAAGGAACCATTAGCAGCCCTAGCATGCTTACCCACTATGAGTCTCAATGGCCTCAATCTGCCTCAAAGCAATCCAAAGCCAGAAGGTAATCATGTGACCAGGAGCCATGGCCGGCCCAAGGAACGAAGGAATCCCGAGGATCAGAATCTCGGCCCAGTGCGCATAAGGCGCTGCGAACGCAATGGGAGCCGTGTACTCATGGTGAACCCTGTGGATCTTCTCATATCCCCACTTGCAATGCAACCACCTGTGGATCCAGTAGTTGGTGTAGTCCTCAACCGTGAAATAAACAACCAATTGAGCCAGAACCTCCCACACGGACGGCAATGGCAGCCCCGTTCTTATCCCAATCATCTGATACAAAACCAAATACAAAGGAGTCTCAACTCATCTCCAAAATTACACCAATATTCACCTCCTACAGGTAAAAAAGCCGGACGAAATTGCAAACATTGTTCTAAAAATCCCTTCTAGGGCCCGTCTAGGCGCCTAACCTTATAACCCGCCTAGGCGGCGTCTAGGTATCTGTTTAGGCCGCCTAGGCAACCGTTTAGGCTGACTAGGCGCTAGACGGTGTCTCTCCACCTAGAATTCGCCTAGATTTTTTAAGAAAACTGATTGCAAATCCAAATCTCAGTCAGCATTCATCAAATCGCACACTCAAACAACACATAAATCACTCCATTTAAGCAATTGAATGTGAACAGAAAGTGAAACCACAGCAATTCAACAATTTGCGGACTCAATTGAACGGGAACTGAAACCAATTGACCTAGATTTCAAGAGGCGAACCTTAATGGAGGGGTAGGAGACGAGTTGGAGAGGGCCGACGACGAGGAGGAACATCTTGAGGACGGATTTGTAGCAGGAGAGGATCTCGGAGGGGGAGAGCTTGACCTTGGGCTGGAGTTTGAAGCGGTCGAGGCGGGGAGAGCGGAGGAGGTCGGCGAGGACGACGGGGAGGGGGGCGAGGGAGAAGACCACGAAGAGGAAGAGGATGTTGTGGCAGAAGAGCAAGTAATCGGACTTGTCGGCCGAGTAGTTGAGCCAGAGGGACTCGAAGAAGGTCAGGCTCCGGTGGAGGGAGGCCTCGGCGTCGGCGACCGTTTTGTACGGAAGCATTTTCCGGCGAGTTAGGGCGGCGGAGCAAGACGGAAGGTAATTTGGGGATGCGCTGCCCAGAATATGCGGGAAATTCAGGAGGCCCGTGTTTCTTTTTAAAACGGTGTTGCAATATTTATAATAGATTTTTTTATATCTGTTTTTTTTTTTTTATCGTGTGCCTCGAGGGGGAGGACATGATAATTATACCAAAAATTAAAATTAAAACCTTAAATTATAAGGTACGTGGCAGAAAAATCTTCTTAGAGCCTCTTTGCATAGCATATTGTAATGTATTAAAATGCATTATGAATATCTTAAGGCATTAAAAATTGAAAGTGTGTTTGGCTAATTAATTACTTCTAGTCTTATCTAGAATAGTGTATTAAAGTGAATTTCTGAAAGCTCATTTAATGCATTTTAAAATTTAAACTAAGTATAATTTAATACATAATGTATTTTAATACAATGGATCAATCCAAACGGCCGACCCTTATATATAATTACGAAATTTCCTCACCTGATGATCTCGATGTCTCTCTTTCGATACCCATCGTCAATTAAGTCTTGAATTTAGTGCTTGACTCGACTCGACTCACCTACTGGCGTAATCGTCTATGATAAAATACACACCCATAGAATGGTTTTCTACAACAACTTAAGTCACGATTGCACAACCCGTACCACATGCATGTCGATTGGGAGATTTCGGGTCCAAAATAACGTTGCGGATGCAAGTTTAATTTGGATCCGGAACCTCCCGAACGACATGGGGCTTCCTATCTCTGAACTGTTCGAGTGCTTATTGTGGTATGACCGTATAGAAGCCCCACGTTGGACCCAATGGGGCGAGACATCTCATGCTTATTCGACACATGCACAGCACAAACTCCACGCTGTAGTCCTTGGCTTGTAGTAGCAGTGGCCATATTGGCAAACTTTATATGCATGGTTGGTTTTTGTTTAAATATACACGTAAGCAAATTGTGAGTTGGTTAACAATGACTACTTCTTTTATAGAGCTTCTTATATACTGTAAGAGAAACAATTTTTGCCCTACTAGAAGAGACGTACACTTAAGCCATAATAAGGAAAGGACCTCAATTCTCAAAGTCACGGGTCATGAATGGAACATGAGATCACATATAGGCTGATAAATAGTGATCCAAACACTATTATTTTAATCCAACCTTTGTGGTCTGTTTGGTTTAAAATATTATTATTATTACGTGAATTCATATGCATGCATGCACCGCCTTGTACAGACTTAATTAATTGGCCTTATCAAGTGTCATTAGGCATAATCTGCATCATTAAATTTTCTTTAAATTAAGCGCTAAATTTTCGTCTTCTTTTACGTGGAGTTCCAAAAAAAGAGTCTGATATGTATCAGCTAGCTAGAACATAACATATGTCACACTCCATCAACATAAATTTGGCCAATTCTTAGCAAAAGCTAGCCATTCATTTTTGTCACAAAGTCCATCCAAATTTGGCTTATACAAACGTGTGACATAACTCTTCACTTGTAATTAGGCCAGCCAATTGAAAGGTGATGAGTGGCCCATTAGTGAACACCATGCAAATCTACACGGTGTAGGCCATTTCTTCTTCCTTTCTTTTTTTTTCCTTGAATGTGACAAGCTACGTACTCGATTTGTGATCCATATCTTCTGTCTGATAAATTCCTCTCCAAACATGTTCCATTTATTTTGATCGATCTAAAGTTTAGAATCAAATTTTTTTTTTGCTTTTTAAAGTTTCAATCTATCATTTTGGATCAATCAAAACTAATGGGACAGGTTTATAGGACAGAAAATATGGATTGCTCAATATGTACGTGCTTCTCTTTTTTCATTACCCGTGACATAATACAAGCACACTAATTAAATTAAGAAAACTAACCCTTATCTATTATCAATGGTGAAGCTAAGGGTTTTTTCCCAGGGAAGAGAGGCTTAAGGCAAGGTGATCCCTTATCCCCTTTTCTCTTTGTTCTTGTAATGGAAATGTTCCATAGAAAACTGCAGCTTATAAGCAAGAAGAGAGGGTTTTGTTGGCATCCTAAATGCAAAAGAGTCAGTATTATTGATATTTCCTTTGCCGATGACCTACTGATTTTTTGCAAGCCTAACTCTGTGACCCTGAGGCTAATCAAAACTTGTCTTTTGGACTTTGGTAAAGAGTCTGGATTGATAGCTAACCCTGCAAAGAGCAAAGTCTTTTTTGGTGGAATCAGTGTTACAGACAAGCAGAATTTTTGTTCTCTTCTTGGGATTGAGATGGGCAGATTTCCAATCAAGTACCTTGGATCTCCCCTCCACTCTAATCGGCCTAAGATTAGCCATTATGGTCCTTTGATTAATAGAATCACCTCTATTGTCCAGAGAAGCACTGTCAGCAGGCTTTCCTATGCAGGTAGAGCCCAAGTAATCAAGTCTTTAATTGAAGGTGTGGTTACTTTTTGGATGCAGGTGCTAATTCTCCCAAAATGTGTGATTAAGAAGATTGAAAGCCTTTGTAGAGCTTTTCTCTGGTCTGGGGCTAGTGAAAGTAAAAGGAGCTTAGTGGCTTGGAGTAATGTTTGTGCGCCCTTAGAGGAAGGTGGTTTGAGCTTCAAGGAGCTTCTGTCCTGGAATAAAACCCTCCTCTTCAAGTTGGCCTTTGACATTATTATGGGAAAGATGAATTTGTGGACAAGCTGGGCTATGGCATATCTCCTGAATATACACTCTTTTTGGACAGTAAACTTTTCTGCAGGAAGTTCCTGGATTTGGAAGGAAATTTTAAAGCTGAGAAATAGGTTGATTCAGGCTTTGAATATCAGTAATGAGAGTGCAATTAATCAATGCAGTGCTCTTGCTAAAGCAGATGGCAAGCTCAACTGTCAGCTGGTTTACAATCTTTTCAGACATCAGCATCCTACTCTTCCTTGGTGTTCGTTAATTTGGCATGAAATTCAATCTAAGAAGTGGGCTTTTCATTGCTGGCTTGCAACTAATAAAAAGCTTCCAGCTGCAAGTAAGCTTTGTAATTGGAGGCTGATCCAATCTAATAGATGTATCCTTTGTGGTACCCTTGAGGAAAATGAGGATCATATTTGGTTTGCCTGTCAGTTTGTGAAGGATGTGGCTGATATTGTGATGAGCTGGTTGGGCATTCATATTCGTTTTAGTAATTTGCTTAGTCTTTGGGGCTGGTTTCTTCAGTGCAAGAGCAGGAAAAACAATATTTTTCAGACAAAGCTGGCTGGAATGATGTGCTTGATTTATCAGACTTGGCAGATCAGAAATGAAGCAATTTTCAAGGCTGCTAAACCAGTAATCCAGGAATGTGCAAAAGTGATAATTTCTCTTTGCAAAATCAGATTTATTGTTAAACTCAAGATTGATGGCAAAAGAGGGCAAGCTCTTAGGAACAGGCTGCATCTTTAATTTTGTTTGGATGGCTTGGTTAGGTGGGGCTGTTTAGTTTTTTAGGGGCTGTTTTGAGAGAAATGCCCTTGATCCCTTATTGCTGAATGTTTTTGACTGATGTCAGGCATAAGGAGGCAGTATAGGGACTTGGCCTTCATTTTGGCATCGTGAACCTACCTCTTTTAGTGCTTTTGCATAAGGATGAAGTGGTCTTGGTTCCTTACTGGGCTTTGGCTATCTCTCTCTTTTTGTTGTTTTTTCCCTCTGGGTTTAGATTTTGGGTAGCTTGTATCTTGCTGTCCCCCCTCTCCCCACTTTGTAGAATGGTTTTACTGATGTAAGCCATAAGGACACTGGTGGGGGTTTGTTCCTCATATTTGCATCGAGCGCAGGCTAGTGAGGAGTGTCTTGGACATTAGGATTCACTTGTCTTGAGCCTTGCAGGAAGTTCGGGACAGCGTTAGGGCTGTGTGTTTTTTTGTTTTTTGAGGTTGTGCTTTGTAAATTTCTTCCTTTCTTAATGCATTTTACCATTCGCAGAAAACTAACCCTTATAAACTTAATTAATTAAACTCCATCTTTGTCCCATTACCCTAGCAAGTCTTGACGTGCGCATAGATTGTTGACTTAATCTCATCATTGTGCTACTTTAACTATAAAATTTGTAAGCCTTGATTTGTTTACTTTGTTTGACTCCGAGAAACCGACTTTCGATAGCAAACTTTATAATAGTGCTTTAGCTGAACCGGACCACGGACAATTGTTGTCCGACGAAATAGTACTAACTAGCTCTAAATTTCAGGATGAAAACTCGTCCAGCTTTAAAGAAAATACTGTAGGACAAACCATCGCCCGGGAGTCTCGAACCAGAGACCTCATAGTAGTATCATGAATGCTCAATTCATGAGCTAATACGCCAAGCGCGAGAGAAGTCCTGATATCCCCATGTCTCTATGGTCGTACTCGTACCTTCCACCAAAAAAAAAATGGTCGTACTCGTACCAGTCTACCACTAGGCCACACCTTGTGTTTATTCTTCTATATATCAATGGACCCAAAACGAGCGGATCCAGTGTTATAGTTGGGCCTTAGTTAAACATCATTAGGTGTGTAGGCCTACATATAACACAATGCACAACCCTGAGCCCACTAGGAAATTGACCACCCCTATCAAAATAAAACAAATAAATAATAAATAACGGGTCAAAATCACGAAACGACCTTGTTATAAAACAAAACGACTAACAAATTAATCCGCCCAATCTCCGGGCAGGTGAGCGAACCGAGACACGCAAACAAACTTACAATCACCTCCAACAACTAACCGTCAAACTCGACAACTAAATGTCGTCGGAGAGATCTCACCGGCGATCCAAGCTCCGGCCGTCCCACACTCCATCTCCGTCTCCTCGCCGGGGAAGCCCTCTCCTCCCCGGCGACGGATCTCCGGGATCCGGCGACTGGTTCCACCGTCAGATGACTTGCACCGACCTGCTCTCGCCGGATCGCCCCCTCAGTCCTCACGAGGTTAGCGATTCTCAATTTCTAGGGTTTTATCGCTTCTGCTCAATTTCTCCATCTCCATCTGTTGTGGTTATGGAAGCTGATTAGGTTTTGAATTGGGGTCGATTTCAGGGGTACCAGAAGGACACGAAGGTGGTCGTGACGGTGACCGTGGAAGGCAGCCCTGGCCCAATACGGACCATGGCCAAATTGGGGTCCAGTGTGGACCAGATCATCAAGCTGGTGATCCTAAAGTATGGCAGAGAAGGCCGAACGCCTAAACTGGGTCCAAACTCGGCTTTCCACTATGAATTGCACCTTTCCTACTTCAGCCTTGAGAGTCAGTTTTTCCTCTTCTGTTATGTTCTTCTTTCTTCTGTTATGTCCTTATTTGCATTTATTTGTTCAGCAGCAGCTGATTGTGATCAAACATGCTGCAATTGTTTCCTCAACAGGTCTAGATGGGTCGGATGTGATTGGTGATATAGGAAGCAGGAGCTTCTTTCTTCGGAAAGGCGCGGGGTCAGCATTGGCCTCGGATCCCGATCTTTACCAGCCTGCTCCGTCGATTGTGTTCCTCCCGGGGCGCTATGCTCGAAACATTGCCAAGGTTGTGAGGAGAATCCGTCGCCTCTGGAAGGTCTTCTGCCTTCATTGATGTGCGATTTATATGCTAATACAGGCGATGGCGTCGCGATTATTGAACAAGATTGTATGATTTAGAGATGAGTTTGAATCATTTTAGGTTAGTTTCCCGCTTATTAAATGGGAAAATTCATGAAAAAATATGGTGTTGAGTTATTGTTATTGAGGGGAAAAAAGAGGTGGAAAAGAACTTCCTATTCCCTCTTGTTTGTGAAATTTGTCAAAAAGGATTGGCTTTGTAAATTTTAGAAAATGTATAATATATTTACTATGGTAGTGTAACACTAGTGTTTATGCTGAAACTCTCACTGCTGATTTGGTGAAGAGTTATAGTTTTCTCATGAGGCATTATTTTCAGCTATAACTATAAGCAAAGGCTATATAGTGAGGAATCATATATGTATTTAGTACATAGTATTGATTTTGCATCTAAAAAAAACTTTATTATATGTAAACAAGTAGTCAATTTTCAGAGCAAGTGGCCGGTTACAACCTTGAAAATTAGTTGATCAGCTAGAAAAATATTGCACGGTCGGTTGTGGATGGAACGTGATATTCTTAAGTAGTGTAATCTCTTTACAACAGCAGAAAAAACAAGAGTGTCAATTTTATATATTTTTCCAACATTATCCGGTGCATATTTAAATAGCAGCTGTTTGCAAATTGTGACCATTTTGTTTTTAGCTCGAATTAATTCCAATATTTTTCATAAAAATGGTAGAATTATTTTGCCACCAATTCATTGCATAAGAAATCACACATGGCATAAGAAATCCATTGCCACCAATTCCACCATTTTTGTCTCTGTACCCTTCTTCCTTAAAACAGATAACATACAAATCCTCAAAGAGCTTGTCACTTTGTACTCCATTTCAATCCTCAAAAACACTTGCAAATTCAAAGTTTTACATCAACTCTCTTAAATTTGTTCATAACCAGCAATCTCCAAATTGTAAGAGAACTAATCAATCATTCATCACTTCTGATACAAGTTTGCACAGCTAGAAGATTGAAATTTACGCTTCATCATGAACAGTCTTCATCATGTGACCAATTTAGATAACCAACATGCCAACATTGATCCAAGATTTGAAATGGAAGCTTACCCTTTTCTTGCTATCATCCAAAACTCTTACTCCAATCGACAATGGCGACACAAACCCACCTTCTAGGAAATTTCTCTCCACATGTAACTCACAAGCTGTAGCCCCAATCTTCCATAGTTATCAGAATCTGTAACAACAACAAAAACCACACAGTAAAAGAGGCACCAAAATTGGCCTACTAAGACTTCATTTCCCCCTTTTGGGCTCAGTATAAAACGACCCACATCAATAATCTTCAAGTTGAAGCTCACATCTCTCACAGACATTTCGTCGAACACCTTACCGGCATACAACAGCAAAAAGCCAACCCTCTCTATAAACAGCTTGTGAAACAATGCCGGAGGCCCAAACGGGGGAGCTGTCTCGCCGGAGGGGAGGTCTGATCAGCGTCCCGCCGGCGGCGAGGCTTTCCCGGCGGCCGGAGAGAGGCGTCGGAGGTGAGAAAAGGCTGACAAAGCTTTTACTGAATGTGAACGTGCAAGGGAGTCTGGGGCCTGTTCAGGTCGTCATGTCGCCGGAAAACACCGTCGGGGAACTGATCAAGGCGGCGTTAGAGGCTTATGTGAGGGAAAGACGCCGGCCGTTGCAGGCTCACAAGGATCCTGGTTGCTTTCGGCTCCATTACTCCCAATTCAGCCTTGAGAGTGAGAACATAAAGACTCAATCTTTATTGGTGTTTTGAGTGCATAAAGATTCAATCTTTATTGTGTTTTGACTTTTGAGTGCATAAAGACTCAATCTTTATTGATGGGTTTTTGTTCCCAGGTCTAAAGCCAAGGGAGAAACTGATGAATTTGGGATCTAGGAACTTCTTTCTTTGCCGGGGTCCGGCGTGCTCAGGCAACGGTTGCTGCTCTGTTGAGCTGATGAAGAAGACGGCCAAGAACCCGTTTCCTTTGACCAGGCTCATGGATTTCTTGCTCTGAAACTTCACCAAGCTACAAATGGTTATATATATTGTCTGTTGTTGTTATGTTAGTAGGTGGTTCTCAAGGGTAGATCATAAGATGTTATTCACGTGTAAGTTTGTACTGATTGTAAGAAATATATATATGTGTGCATATTAGCATATATGGTCTAGAGTTTCAGACGGAAGAAAAGAGTATGAGATCAAGTGCAATTTCATGGGTTTACCGATGATAGTTGAAATGTGAAAGAATGACAATAAATGTGAATTTAGGAATGAAATATAGCACAACATATGGTGATTATAAGAGTATATGAAGATAGTAGATCACCAGAGCACAAAAGTCGGAATCTTTTGTAAGATGGATCCCTATTCGAAGAGTGTCGTAACGTCGGTACAGCCGATATTAGATATCGAATATTGGTATCTACATACGTACCAAGATAGGGTACTCGAGAATCGAGATATGAAAGGCTCGTATAAACTTGATATCGATATGAGAGTATACCTCAACTATAGGTACAACTCGTATCTATACCAAACGGATCCTTAATACCAAACGGATCCTTAATCTACGTGGCTGACAGGATGTAGCTAAAACCTTTTTACACAGATGGAATGTCTAGTTAGTATTACAACTTAAAAGTGGAAAATAGATTCTGAATCTCAAACTTAATACTCATTACTCAATGTACTCTTGCTAAACTTAAAAATGCAAAATGGGCTTTAAGAAGAGAAATTTTGAGTCTTAAGAGTCTAAAACAATTCAGCCAATTAGATTATCTTGTCATTAATGAAACAATAGAATAAACTAGTTAATCTAACTATATGACTCCACCAATAGAAGCTAATATTCACTTCTTACCTAACAATGCTACATCACAATCTTAGTTGATGTGACATATCATAGTATATCTATAAAAAACGAAGGCCTACCTCTATCTTCAATCATCTACCTCATTCTCATATTTTAGCGTTTAATAAAGAATTATGAATCTTCAAGCTTAAAGCTTTCTGTCTGTGGTCAGCCATATGCCCTGGCAAGAAGCAAGGCAGAACAAGCTGCAAATGCATACCTTAATACATACAAATAAGATAGTTTCTGTTTCAAAAAACAGCAAGGAAAATGATGAAAAATGTACTTAACACCCAAGTGCCTAATTTAACCAGTACAAATTTGGATCCGGATACTGATCCTAGTAATCCGGTCCGCCGGATCGGATAATGTACATTCTAGCATCATCTGCAGAATCCCTGATCTAATCAAGACCTAAACATAGATTAATTCACTAACAACGCTACAAAGATAGAAGATAACTAGCTTAGAACAGCCCACAACTTGAATCAGCAGTCTTCGTCTCTTCTCCAGACAATCAACCTTCACAGAAAGATTTGTGCATTAAACTGTTAATTCTCCGCTGACATCAATTTTTTTTTTAATCTTTTTAATGGATGAGTTAAAAAGTGTGTACCTGAAGAGGAGTGGTGTCCTGCATTTACATGGGAATCATGCATTGCAATGGCGGATATGGGAATAGCTGCAACTGATGGAGCGACGTCGGGTTTCTGTTTCTTCGGAAACTGGTCATGTTGATTTCCCGCCAGAAAACTTCCCACCACAATCTGATGCACGCAAAGATTTGCTCATTAATCAACCAACACCAGTCTCTGTTGAATAGGGCTATTTGCAGAGATGCCGAAAAAGGGCAAGAAAAATGTAAGAAGGATTGAAAAAGAAGTCCTACTTGAATAGGGCTAGCAGCAACTAACAAGCCAGCAACGCCCCCTCCAACAACTCGGCCATCTGGGCTTGCCAAAGAGACGCTCATGCCGCCTGATCTGTTCCTAATACCGCCACTTTCAGAGGGCATGAAAGATCCGGTTAGTGTAAGGATCTCAAAGCGGCCCTGTTGCACCAACATTCAAACCACACAGTTTTAGAATTTGGATTTAACATCATTAACTCGTAAGAAGGGAAAGGATTAGTATCACTATTTGACCTTATCAATTTATCACTCTAGTCTGAAATACTGGTTTTGTATGCTGACTATGTCAGCCTTTGTACGAAAATCAGATTAAAAAAAAGGCTTGTTTTCATATTTAGTGATTTGAAGGAACAACGATTTGTAAGAGTATAAATGGATTATTACCTCATAGGTGAGTGTACCGCCTGATGAATCAGGCTGTCGCAAGGTAACACTGGATATCACACCGTTTGCTGAGAGGATGCATATAGCTCGCGGACCTTGCTGGGAAAATGATATAACCTTCATCAATATATCCTGAGGATTCAAGAAACAAAGCAAGTTCAGTGATGCAGTAAACATCTTGTTAGAACATCAGTTTATTACCAAATGGACTCTTAACATTACCTCGCCAGCATTCACCGTGATAATATGAGGGGTGAAATTGGCACCGACAGAGCACGGAACCCATTCACCTTCAAACAAGCCATGATAAAACATACATCATTGTTAAACATGTATAATCTTTTACAAAGTAATAATCCCTAGTCCCTACAAAGCTGAAAGCATGTCTATCCTCTTAAAAGCCCTAGTCCCAAGTTGAAGAAAAGTAGTTCCATTTGGACCATTTTATATTTGGCTAAATTAATTATGGTCCTTATCCACCAAGCCAACAAACCTAACAAAGGGAAGCAAATCATAGAAGACAACAAATATCATGGTTCCCACTTCATCACAGAGGTTGCATAAGCAAAGTGCAAACAAACAGAACTTTACACACAAAGCAAGCTCGTCGGCTCGCCACCTGTCCCAAATGAACAGCCACACATAAACACACACACACACCACATCATTCCATCATCAAATATCAGCAAACACAACAACTAACAAAGCAGGATCAGATGCTCCATCACTGTGAATTGGATTATTGGTAGGCCAAAAAACCCATCACCAGGCACAAGTTGCAGATACTTGTAAAGTTGTAATACACTACACACAACTTTCTGGAAGGTTCCAAGTTCCAATCTTGAAGACAACAGCTACACAGCTAGGTCAAACACAAGGAGCAATAGCAAAGACCTTTTCCACACACTTGAAAACAAAAAGAATATAACCACCTTTCATCCAAAACTTAGGCAAGCTTCAGCAACCCCAAGATCTCTCTAGTAATGAAGGCATCATCTATTCTGAGGTCCCACGCCACCAGTAAGAAAACAACAGCACAAGGAAAGACTGATTCTACATCCCAAATCCTCAAACAAACAGTTAAAGCACCCACCAAATTAGATTTCCATCCTAGAAAAAACTCCACTATTCCTAGTTTCTACCCATATAAATCAGATCTGGGAAGAACCATCAAACATGCACACCCTAAACCATAAAAAAGACACCTTCTTGCATCATAAAGACACAAAATTGGAACCCTTTTTTTGACATAATAGAACTAAAGACTCTATCTTTACCTAAATTCTCCACCTCAAAGTTGGGCTTCTGTTGCTTATAGAAAACGTCGGCCGCTGGCCGGACTTTCTGGGGCTTCTCGGCGGCCGGAAATTGGGGCCTCTCGCCGGAAAAGTCGATTATCGGCGGCGGAGGCGGCGCCGACGAGATGGGTTTGGGTGTATAGGCCGGATTCAAAGACCCATCTGGTGCAAACTTTCTGGGTCTCCCTCTCTTCTTCTTCACCGGCGGAGAAGCGAAACCCGCCTGAGAACTCGCCGGAGGCGCCGATCCGGCCACGTTGGAGTCGTTTTCCGTCCTATGGGCGATGTGGTAGTCCGTCGGAGAGTCTGAGCTCACCACCTTAACGCCACTGTTTAAACCACTAGCTTCCTTAGCTTCCATTTTTTCATGAAATTGAGGGTCGGATTTCTAACAGCAACCCATTAAAGATCAAAGCTTTATGATGAGTATGGAAGTTTGGAGCAAGAAAAACAGTTGAAAAAACCAGAACACAGGCCCGGAAATTGGAAAAAGGGTTCAGATTTCAGGAAGAGGGAGTTGATTGGTAACAAGCTAAGCTTTTGGAGTGGAGAGACCCAGAGATTTCTGCAACTGCTTGTGAATTTTCACCATTGAAATCGGGAGATCAAGCTCCAATGGAGCCTCGGGGAAATTTTCCCTTTTTTTTTTGTAATTTTAGGGATTTTTTCGATTTTTTAGGGATGGGATAGAGATGAGAAAATGGGTTTTTAGGTCTAATTTTTGGTGAGGTAAACTGGATTTTTGTGTTTGAGTTTGGAGCATATGAAATTTCTCTCTACTTTCCTAATGTAAATAGATTAGTAGATGTGAATTAAAAAAAACAGTATAACAAATTACTTTATATATAATATTACTTATTGATATATACATATGATTATTTTAGTAATAAAATAAGGGGGAATATGCGTTATGGTGAAGGAAATGGTTTGGTGCCTGAAAAAAATAATAAAAGAAATTTTGGTAAAGTAAATTAGGTTGCCAACGCAAAAGGACATTTGTTGAGAAATAAGATTATAAATGAGAAAAAAGAGGAGATTTTAAAAGAAGATGACTTTAAATAGTAAAAAAATCAAAACTTATGTTGATTTTGGGGAAAGAATATATTTTTTTTTGTTTGTAAACTTGAGAGCCATCACTCACATATCACAATACTAATTTTTCAAAATAAATATCTTTCCTTCCTTCTTCTAACTTTTCTAATGAATGTTACAATTTGATTGGTAAGGGGAAAAAACATTTATTTCTATGGGATTCCTTATCAAAATAATTTATTTCTATGAGATTTGGTGTCAACATTGCGTCCTCAAAAAAAGCCACAAGCCTATAATGCAAACTATACTTCATCCACATATAAGTTAATAGGTAGCCTAAGAGAAAGGAAAAGATAATTCAGAAAAAACAAAAATAAACATTTACGTAAAAGGTTAAAGTTTCTTATTTTCAAATTTTCCACTAAGCATCATAATGTTTCCTACAAAGACAGGTTTGTAAGGAAAAAGAGGAGTACCTAACATGGGGTTTTAGGCTAATAAACACAAATCTCTACTTTTCTATGCTTGAATTTAAAGATTGCCGTATGATCATTCCTTCCTTCCTACAAGAAAAGCAAAAATCCATTGGATCCTGTACAGGTATTCGGTGAACTAAATAATTTTACTATTTAATCTCGAAGGACTGATTTAGTGGAGAAAGACAAGGTATCAATCTCACAAATTAAATATTTGATTTCCCACTAGTGTCTTTGAATTGGGACGGCGGGATACCATCCCCTCATCCTAAAATTTTGCTACCAAAAAAACATTTTACTATTTTAACTTCTAAAATATGACTAATTGTAAGATTTGTAGATGTCCATGGATGCTTCATGTAACAATTTTTCCAACTTAGGGACATAGGTCAATATATCAAATTGAAATGTTTTGATATTTTAGATATACTTAAAATTATATTAATATTTTAATGGATTTATCAATTTCAATTGACGATTTTAGTTTAAAAAACAACAATCTCAACTTATCTTCGAAAATTCGTTCATATAAGAACAAATCTATAAAACTTTCAAAATTTTATGAAAAAAAGTAGAATTTTCAAATTAATTAAGTAGTAATAAACGCGTATATTAGCTTTATGTTCTGCAAAATAAATAATATATACAAAGTTAGCATGCAGGACCACTAAACTTTGAAGCATTGACCCGGAGAGCTTGCACTTAATTAAATAATATAAAAATGCCAAAATTTCAAAATTTCAAAATTTAGATGGCAGCGAATAACTCATAATTTAATTTTAAATAATTAAAATCTAAATGACAGGGAATAACTCATAATTATGCTTTGATCAACGTTTAGTATTAAATCATTGCTTTTTTCCGAAACAATATTAAATCATTGCTTAGATAAGAACGAGCTTATTTGTATACGATCTCTTGTTTTTTAGCTGTGGCGGCAAATTCAATATAATAGCGACGAGATGCCTTTTTTATTCACTCTCTACAATATGTTTATTATAATGGATTAAAAAAGTGATACATGTCATTTTTCCCCTCTTAATGGCCTCTTAAATATATTTTAAAAAACAGTGGAAAACATTTCAACTTGCATAGTTTATTACACCCCTTAGTAGGTTCAAAACAACTACAACCAAATAAACAATTAACAAAAAGAGAAATGCCAATCTTGTTTTATGGATTTCCTTCAATAACACTCCATGATAAGGAAAAAAATATTATCTATTTAATTATAATAATACTTGAGATAATAATAACAATAATAATGATAATGTCGTTATTACTATTCGTTTTTTTTTGTTGGCAGCCCACCTTTTTATAAAAGAGTTTCTTTCTTATAACACACAAATCGTCTTGGAAAAACAATTTGTTAAACATACCCACCTAATTCCATTTTGCAATGAGATCTCATATCATTTTTTCCAAGTCTTAATCTTGCTGAAATATTTCATATGCAAAAAGATCAAACTTGTTCGACCAAAAAAAAAAAGATCAAACTTGTTAATTATTGTATAACTTTATTTGAGAAAAGAATTGGCATTACTTTCTCATTTATCGGCTTAGTTTATACACATGAAAGAAAACGCGCGAAGCAGACCGTTATTTCTCCAAAATGCACCAAAAGTCCAATTGCACCAAGTTCCAATGCATGGGCTTATAAACCCATCTACCGATTACTTTTCTTTGGAAAATTGTAAGTGGGCCCAAGCCCAATACATCACACAGGCCCATAATTTGCCATGTTACACTAGTAAGTCACTATATACTAATGTGCCATGCATTGAAAGCAAAACAAGTGGTATCTCATCATCAATCAGTCATCATCGGAGCTTCCATCATCACTGCTATAGTCACTACTATCGTCGTCGTCGTCGTCTTCTCGAATATCCAGCTGAACATGTGCCACTTGAATAGGCTCAGGTCCCCTTGGCATAGCATGAGCAGAGCTCATTGGTGGCAATGGCACAGGATCCTAGTCTATAGGTATACAGACTTGTAGGGTTTTAAATTAGGTTTGATCTTGTTGGGAAAGATATTTTTTTGGAATCGGTTGCTAGCGAAAGCAATGTACCCTTGCCAACACCCTAACAAGTTTAAACTCGTTCTAAGAGCTACTAGACAACAATACCATGTTGGAATTCAAGGACATCCATCTAAGTATTGGTTGTCATGTATTCTATTTGACTGTCCTGAGGGTGTTTTGTGTTTTATTGCTGATGATGTAAGGAGTTAAGTTGTTTACCGATTGATTAATACTTAGGCTGTCTTCGGCAAAACAAGGTTTATGGGGGGTGAAACTTTTTAAGAAGGTTTTTTTGGTAGGTGTAGGTTTTTTAGTAGATGGAGGTTTTCTTATTTAAAACCTCTCAGAACCTTATAAGGTGTTCGGTATTGCAAGGTTTTTAGATATGTTGTCCTTTAAACTATCAAAAACAATATTAATTAAAATAATTAATAAGAAAATTTGTGTTAAAATTTTCACAAACCTCCTAAAACCTATCTACACCAAGGTTCCTAGCTATTTTTTGCCGAACACCTATTTGAGTAGGGTTAAACAATAGAAACCTCCTAAAACCTATACCAAACAAGGCCTTAGTTCATTTTCTACCTAATTAATAAAACGCTCCTTGAAGATAAAGAGAATAGTGTCTATCCTTGGCGAAAAAAAGGCAGGACTCATGTGTACATTATGGGAGCAAGTTTTGGGAGCTTGATGGAGTGATTAAGCAGACAAAGCAAGAAGCAAGAATGTTAATTAATTAATTAATAATTAAAACTAATTAACAAAAAAAGATGAAAGATGATCGAGGTGGTATTAACAAAAAACAAGGACACCACATGGTGTCTCTCTCTACTTATTTAAGATGGAAGTCTTTTGTCATCTTCTTCCCCTTTGCCGATGGATCAAGTGACAAGCCAATTAATTAATTAATAAAAGGTTAATCAGTAATTAGCACTTTGATTAATAATTAACTAAGTAGTGGAGGGTTAATGAAGGGGAGGAAGAAGGGCACAGAAACAAATGCAAAGGATGGAATGGGAGGTGCCCTTTATTTCCACATGCCCCACCCATTCTCCGTGGTCTTCGCTTCTCCTCCCATTATCCTTGTTACTTGTTGCAATCCATCAACCACCAATACCCTTGCTCTAACTTCTAAATCTCATTAGCTTTGGCATCTTCTTGTGTTGGTATGTAAAAAAATTCTTTCTCAAAGATACGCTTGAAGGGTTGAGATCTTGTATGAAAGGTCGTGACAAAGATAAATTAAAAGCGTGGATCGTTTCACTGGAAAAAATGATACGAAGATTATTCGATGAATAATATTGACATATAGGCTACACACGATATTCATAACTTTTGTCCTAGATGTACATCAATTAGTATCTAACTGCAGCACAACTTTGCAAGAGCTTTTAAGCACATTTAGGCGAATTGTATGCACATAGATAATTGTCGTGCATAAAAATCGATGGAAACTCATTTCTTGTGAATTGATAGAAGTCTTGACCAAATTCTCACCCTTGATGGCAGTTTGCCAAAATTGAATGAGAACTTCATCCATGTTTAAATCATGTTACAAGATCGACGACTATCCTTTTGTATTAAGGTCAACAAGCCAAACAAGTTGGCCAATCTATTACATCCGTGACGATTGTCCTAATCAAATTTTGAAATGTTTTTAGATCAAATTCACTCTGATACCATCAAAATCCAGACCTAGAGTGTGAATATTCAATCTTTATATATAACTTATAGTATCACGTGTGACTTATATTTCTTACCTGTATAAACAAATTTTTACTCTCTCTAGCTCTATAAAAAAATGTCTCTCACAATGTTTGATGAAGGCAAATGAATGTGTACATCTTGATTCCTCGAACCTCATGTTGTTGAAACTATACTAAAACGACATAGTTGTTTATCTTGTATCCAGGTCAAACGCGCTCCGATCCTTATGGCAGGTAAGCGATCCGAATCTTCTGTCCCATAAACACGTCCCATTAATTTTGATTGGTTGAAATGTTATATTGGGGCTTAAAAAACACAAAAAAAACATCATAAAATTTTAAAGTTTCAACTTTCAACCAATCAAAATCAATGAAACGTGTTATGCGATGTGTTTATGGAACAAAAGATTTGGATAGGCAAGTAAGCACAAGTACATGCACACAAGGTCCTATAAGTACGGTTAAGATATATAATTACAAAATGGTCCATATTATAAAGTCATATTTGTATAGTTGCTACCTTTGCTTCCTTTTTCAATAAAAATGGCTGTACGACTTTGTCCTCTATACATTTCTTTGCATGTTTAACCCTTTTGTAGATAAACAAAGAAATTAAAACCCTTGACTGGATAAGGAAATTGGTCGAAAATCCCTGTCAATGCATGTCGAAATCTCAAATAATAAAGATGGCCATTGACTTTACATGAAACCAATGAAAGTAATCTTCTTGAATATGTAACCACCAAATGTAATGTACATATATTGATCGGTCTAATAAGAGAATCAAGTCATAACCCATAACAATCATCAATTTAATAAAATAAAAAAAATGGGATTTGAGAAGTTGATTAGGACTTAATTGGGATGCATGAACATGAATAAGAGTGAGGCCGACAAAGAGCATCTTTTATGAAGCATCAAAGTTTCAGATTTCAGAGCCCTCTTTGTACAACCCTCCCCTCTATATGCACATTGTGAGGTTTTTGTCTCCGTGGGTGCTTGTCTTTTTTTTGTCTTTTCTCAAATATACATGTACCGTTACTAACAAATCCACACGAGCCTCATTTGTATTGATATCAAAGATATGAGATATACAAAGTCGGTATTGATACATATGACAACGTACCAGTAATATTAAGATATTAGATGTATGAATATGAGTAATATCTTCGATATAGATGTATTTCAGAATACGATTCTAATATTGATATTAATGTTGTTCTTATATTGATATTATACTGGTGTCCAACATATTGACTCCTAAATAATCTCTTCGTTATAAAATGTTGGTCAAGAGTTTTGTTGTAACATGAGATCGAACAAGAACAGTAAACAATATCAACATAGCGATTTACGTGGTTTGATAATGGCATGTTACCTATGTGCGCCGGCAAAGAAACATTATATCCATGAAAGACAGAATTCGGATTACAGAGTTCGTATTTCGAAAGCTTATATATTGACTCAAGAAACCCTAGTTACAAATTATAGGTCGCATGCCCAAAACAGATTTTAACATGCCCTAAAACAGAAAATATAATATAGTGTTTGTTCTAGGGATTACGCCTCCCCCGGACCCCCCGGCCAGGGGGAATACATTCGAACATACAAGGTTTGAGACTAACCAATTCTAGTAGTAATTATCGTCTTAGAGGAGTATGGTTCTTGTTATTAGTTGATTTTAATTTTTCACTATGTACTTATTTGCACAAATACCCATTGCTATTCTACTAAGGATCCCACAGATTTAACTAAACCGATATTGGAAGAGTCACACTCAAAACAACCATGGTTTCAAGTATTAGATCGATTTGGTCATTCTCTTAAACATAGAATGTTATCTGTCGATCAAACCGGACAAGTTGTAAGATACAACCAAGAAAGTAGATTGAAGGGAGAAAAGATAACTACACGAGGTACAAAGTCGTACAATTACATTTGAGAAAGATTGTAAGACTTCCATGAATGAGTACACACACACACACACCTACATGGAGGATCCAATTAATTGATGCTATCTACAACGTTATAAAGGGCGCATTATAGAACGCGTGGGCCAGGCCGGCGGTAGAGGCGTGTGGAGTTTAGCGGGCCCCACAAAGACATTGCGCACGATACGTGCTTCTTTCCCGCGATTCTTGCTTCCTCACTCTTTCATTTTTTGATCTTATCCTCTCATTTTATTGTATTTCCTATTTTAGCAAAACTTTATTAGTCCATTTATATACATGGAATTACTTACATTTGTATCTATTTTTTTCCATACATCTAGATGGCCGTATTATGTGTGATTATGTTTTAAATACTAATAAAAATATATCATGATAGTATTGTTATGTTTAATTCGAATTAACTTGTTTTTTCCATATAAATTTTGATCGTAATATATTTTCTTATTTATAAATTCTGTCTAATATCAATACTTGATTTGTCTTATAGACCATCCTAAAATATTAAATATAATATTGATATTTTCTTATCAAAATCTACACAAATAAATATAATACTGATGTCCTAACAAGTTAGATATTCTAAATATATATAATATTATCATATAACCTAAAATCATATTTTTTATAGGTAAATATATAAAGTTATATATATGTATATATATGTTAATGTTAGCATTTATAATTTCTTTCATAATAAATCTAAATATTTTCTTAACTAGTATGATATTCATAGATTGTATGGATAAATATTATTTTGATAGATTATTTTAGGGTTAATCTAAATATTTTCTTAATTACAGAGTAGTACGATATTGATGGATTGAATAAATATTATTTGGATAGTTTATAAATGTAGGATATCATTTTGATAGATTATAGATATAGATACTGTTTTCATATACTCATATATGGTATTTACATAAAGACATATGAAAACTTTTTAAGTATAGAGGTAATAAGAATATATAATTAATTTAATTAATTTAACATGAGATAAAGACAGAATTAAGTCTCATCTTAAGTCTCGTCTTACATTATCATTCAAGATTGTTCTATATTGACCGGTCATTTTAGTTTAGTCTTTTCATATATAGAGATTTGTTCCTGAACAACGAGTATCTAACATCTCCTCGATCTCGCATGACCAATCAAAATTGTATACGTTGAACGACCCTCTTAGTTTAGTTTTTTCATACATGTTCTAATAGATTTGGAGCCGATCTAAACAACTATATATAGTATCTACTATCTAAGCTCTCATCTCGAATAGCATCAATGTCAAACTGGTGAAAGGTGTCACTTATAAAGTATGATAGAAACATATATATTTGTTGTCAACAAACAGGGTCGACATGGAGTAGATGAAAAGAATTATAAAGTAATCTTTGTGAAAAGGTTTTCTATACTGTTTGATGATTTAATTTAAATGCTCTACGTTTATAGCATGTGTGATTTGATTTGTGTGTAAAATAATTGGCCCATTATTTTACATAAACATAGTTGCATTCTATATAGCACGTAATATAAAACGGGTACTTTAAGAACGAATATGTGAGTTTATTATATAATTCGGCTAAGAGACATACATACAAAATAAAACATTTTTTACTTGACCGGTGACTAAACCAATCGATCTAATAATAGCTACAGTCTTATTAGTTTATTTAAACATATGTTATATAATTCTACCAAAAAAACACATGTTGTATATAACACTTATGTATTACTATATATATTTGCAACAAATCGCTCGTCACAAACTTGTGAAGGAATTTTTTTTCCATTATATTAGATTTTAGATACTCCATCCGTTTCAAAATAGTTTATATGCAACCGTGAGAGCGAAATCGATAAGCAAAGTAAAAAGAGTGAAGCACATGTAGTAAAAATTATAAATATATGAATTTTTTTAATAAAACGATAAACTCGTATCATTTATAATGCAAAGCAATATCGTTGTGTCATTTTTTCTTTCGTTTTTATTTATTGTGTACTATATGTTCGTTTTCAATCCATGCTCAACGCCTTCGAACCTCGGTTAATCCATAACTGTAGAGTCTCGTTATCTTCCAATGCTTTAGGATTTCTTGTAAAAGTGAGCCTTTAAGGCTTGATAAAGTGGAGTTCTTGGGTATTACGAGATAGATTTTGGATATTATATTGATGAGGGGCGGCTCACTCGATGAGTCATGGGTCTAACTCATCGGGACAGGTGGGTTCTAAAAGCGAACTTTAGTGGTCATGAATATGACCAAAATTAGGGGAGCATGTACACGAGTCTAAGGTGCTAAAGTTGTGGGAGAGCGAGTTAGGATGTGGAATCATGGCTCTAGGAGGCCGTGTGTTGTGGGATGTGAGCACGGGAGGGTTGGGGGTTCATGACCATGGAAAGTGAGCCAAAAGGGCATAGAGTAGCAAGGGCGCATGACTACATGGGTGCGTGTCAATGAGGGTGCATGGCAGGGGTGCACAATCGTAGGGCCATAATGTAAAAGTCCAAGGTCGTGACGCGTGAGCGTTGTGAAGGGACTGAAGGCCGGCCACATGTCCATGGATCACTTTTGGAACTGTCATTAAACATCTTAGTCAACATTTTTCAAGAGGGTACGAGTTTGTTTGAAACCGCCGTTTCAGTCAGAGTATTTAAAGCGGAGAATTCCTGATACCCACTTTCTCATATTCACACAGAAGAAGTAGTCGTTTCCAGTTAATTTATCTTTTTTTTTTTTAATTTACCAAGTTAATGGTTTATATTCATACCCTTATCATATAAGCAGAGATTATTGCAATAGTGGTGTTGTCTCTTGTCCTTTTTTTTTTTGCTTATGTTCTAAATGGTTAGGAATTTCCAAAAAGGTGTTTTAAAATAACATTAATAAACCTTAGATTTCAAAAATAGGAAAATGGTTCCAAATCATAATTGGTAAAAATATCCCTTAAAATGTTACTACATGCTAAGGATATCAACACTTAATTTCTCCTATCAATCAGTGGCGGAGCGAGGGGGGCGAAGGGGGGCGGCTGCCCCCTCTCTCCTGCTCTGATTATACTGTTATTATGTAATAAATTCGAAAGATGAACTAGTAAAACTCTCTGGCACACTGGTTCTTTGCCCATGTAGTATGCAGGAGGTTGAGCGTTCAAAACTCACTAGAGGAGCCATTCACCTTCTTTTTTTGAGCATTCCCCTTTTTTAGTCAAACGGTAGTGTATAATTAATGCACCTTTTTTTTTTGTAATCATTAACTTCTATGTGGTTCAATGGATGTACTTGTAGGTTGTATTATTAGCTCTTTTTTCGTTCTTATTTAACTAGTTAGATAAATTAAACTATATTTTTTACTTAGTTTGATAAGTAGGTTTAAAATATGTTTAACGTTAAATGTGAATAGTTAATACTTAATTAACATAACATTTAACTATTTATTTATTTATTAATCCTACTAGGTTATAGAAAAGAATTTAATTTCCTCACACATACTTCAATTTGTATTACTTATTATATAGAAGTATTTTCTTACAAACTAACCTATTATATAAGTATTTACATTTGTTTTAATTATTTATTATTTAAATAATATATCAATGTCAATATA
The DNA here is from genome assembly GCA_934048045.1 of Polygonum aviculare. NCBI lineage: Eukaryota > Viridiplantae > Streptophyta > Magnoliopsida > Caryophyllales > Polygonaceae > Polygonum > Polygonum aviculare. The sequence goes on from OW204026.1 coordinate 111,853, forward strand.
TTATCCTACTTATCAACACACAAAATTGACTTCGCCCCCCTTTCGGTTTTTTCTGGCTCCGCCACTGCTATCAATTATATTGTAAAAGTCTTGGACTTATTGCTTGCTATAATGGGTTGAGTATTTAAAACGAAATGCCCAAGTAAAACAATGTAGGAGAGTGTTAGAGCTAGGACTTGAATGCAACTCCCACTTGTCAAATGACTTTATTACGAGTTTCAAAGGTTGTCTATTATTGTTGTTTTGGTCTAATTCAAAGATGGTCTATTATCAAGGTTTGAACTTATATAGTCAATCAATCTCATTGTTAACCCAACTCATATTCCGTGGTTAACCGGATCACTACATATGTATGCCTTGTATTTGAGGAATAAAGACAAAGAAGAGAAGAGAAGCTTTGTGAAACTTGGTAGGTGGGACCCACTACAAGAACTGGCCACGTTGTGGCAACATTTGACCCAAAATCAAGCCAATCACTCTCTCCCTCTCATCTTCATCTATTGCACTTCATCATATCTAACCCTAACCCACTCAAAAACCAAAAAAACTCATCACAAAATCCCTCTTTCATAATTCCCATCTCAACCCACAAAAGTTGCACACCACCCTCCAAACAAGAAAGCTCAAATCTTGCAAAAGCTTGTCAAGTTTTGTAAGACCTATCCAACCTAGGTAGCAACTAGTGCATATATACATACATACATACAATAGAGACATGAATCCGGTGGCGGCCTCGGGTCACGGCCACTCTCTCCCGCCGCCGTTCCACCTCCACCAGCAGTTCCAGCTCCACCCCCACCTCCACCACCACAACTCCGAGGACGAGCAACAAAGCGGGCAGGCCCGCCAGGGCCCGAACCTCAAGCGAGATCGAGATCGCGATGGGGACAACAACAACAACAACAACAACAACGACCACAACGACGAAGACGCTAATGGGGACCACCACTCCGAGTCGGGAGGCAACAACGGGGAGGGCGGGGGATCGGGGTCGGGCGAGATCACGAGGCGCCCACGAGGGCGCCCCGCGGGCTCGAAGAACAAGCCGAAGCCGCCCATCATCATCACGCGCGACAGCGCCAACGCGCTCCGCACGCACGTCATGGAGGTGGCCGACGGGTGCGACATCATGGAGAGCGTGGCGGCCTTCGCCCGGCGCCGCCAGCGCGGCGTCTGCATCCTCAGCGGCACCGGCACCGTGGCCAACGTCACGCTCCGCCAGCCGGCCTCCCCGGGCCAGGTCGTGACCCTCCACGGCCGCTTCGAGATCCTCTCCCTCTCGGGCTCGTTCCTCCCCCCGCCCGCCCCGCCCGCCGCCACCGGCCTCACCATCTACCTCGCCGGCGGCCAGGGCCAGGTCGTCGGCGGGAGCGTGGTCGGCCAGCTCCTCGCGTCCGGGCCCGTCGTCGTCATGGCCGCCTCCTTTAGCAACGCCGCCTACGAGCGCCTCCCCTTGGAGGACGACGCGCCCGCGTTGCCTATCCAAGGCGGCGGTGGCGGTGGCGGTGAGACATTAGGATCACCAACGGCGGCGATGGGTGGCGGGCAGCAGGGAATGATGGCGGGGCCCGGGCACGACCCGAGCTCGCCCTTGTTTCACCAAGGGATGGGGGCCGGGCCGCCGCCGCCAAACCTACTAAACTCGATGCAATTGCCCGGTGGCGATGCCGCGTATTGGGGCGGAGGCGCCCCCGGCCGGCAGCCGTTCTAGACGCGTATTATACGGTGTGTGATCGATCATTTTGGCCGGTGCAATTTCAAGGCTTTGTTATTTTCTAACGGTCCGTACATTTATTTGTTTAGCATGATTAGCAAACTTATGTAGGACGTTTTTTTTGACTAGTCTCTTTCGATCTCACTAGGCGGATTGCAATGTGATGTGCCCACAAAAGTTGTAGGGTTTTGTTTTGAATTGCCTCTTCTTCGTCTTTGTTCGATCTTGTTGTTAGCATTGCGTTGACTTTTTAAACTGTTTAATCAGTTGAACTCTCTTTTTTTTTTCCCAAGCATGGGTTGTACTTTGTTGGTGGTTCATGTGGAATGAGTTGAAAGGAGGAAGAAATTAATTAGTACCTTTTTTGGGTCAATGAAGTTAGTTTGTTGATTAATGCATTGTGAGATTAGTATATGATTTATTAACTTGATTCCTTTTTCTATTCTTCTACATTTTATGTGGCATTGAACCATGAGTTCTGTGTCATTGATAATGCCAGCTTAGATATGTGTTGTATTCAGTTTAAGTTTGTTGATAGTTGATGTTTACAATCTGATCTCCTCAGATGAATGAATTAAGCTTACGTTTTGTTCAAACTGGACCTAGGGCAATTGTATGTTTTGTAATTTGAATAGTTTGTCATATGGGAGGGAAAAAATGTATAATTATGATATTAGGTTGTCACAATAGTATAAGGCACACTAACCCACATCACCATATGCAAGCCTATTATCATTTCGCTTGTTTTTGTCTACACATGGTTGGATCACTTAAGTATATTTGCTAAAGCTAGGCACTTTTTGGTGAATACAGCTTATAATCGTTTGCTTTAGCGTTACCCTTTTGCCCCTTTTATTTTCTCATTGATCTTTCTAACATAAGTGTATCATGGGACGTCGTGCTCTAAAAACTACGTCTAGGACCCTAGCTCGAATGTGCTAGCTAGAAGGTCCAATCCCGGGTAACCTTCTAGCTTTCTGGCGAGAGGGGTCGTCTAGCGTTTTTTAAGAAGATATATTGTTGATGGGTATCGATTAATTAGTATTTAAGCAAGACTGATGTGTTGAGTACGTGCATGATTTGTGGTGCACATAAAGGCTTATCATAACAAGGATCACAGATTTTCCTTCTGGGGGGTTTCAATTCAAAGGGGCAAAGAAACTAAATGCGCAGAGCATAGAAAAGATGCATGAGAAAACGTGGGATGTAGGGGCTTGAATGAGGCAGCGGAAACAGGGGGGGGATTGATATTTGATGGGCATGGGCTTGACAATGTACGTTGGCATCTGCAATGAGGCCTGCCTGCTGAGACTGGCAAGTGATGGCCGCATGTGCACGTGCACCCCCCTCTGTCACACTCGCCCTTAATTCTGTCCCTTTCCAACAACATGTCTTCAACACTACTAGCACTTGTTGTACCGGCCCACACCCACATTGCTTTCCTTTGAATCATCATCCATCCTCCTCTTTTTTGCATCATGACCACTCTTTTGATCAAATCTTACTCTTCACCAATCTTCAAGTACCAGCGTTACCCACCTGAACAAGCCCGAGCTGGCCCGTGAATTAGAATAGGCTTCGAAAGCCAAGTTATAAAGGATCGGCATGCTAGGCCGACCTAAACCCGTTGCCTAATAGTGTCATTGACCTAATAATATAAGGTGAAATATATTTAAAAAGGTTAATGTGCCTTGAATCTGAACATATTTGTAACTAAGGTTTCTTGAGTCTCGATATACTTAGAGCTCTGTAATCCAAATTCTGTCTTTCTTAGTAATATATTGTTTCGTTGAGCAAAAAAAATAATATATTGTTTCTTTGCCCGTGGACGTAGGTAACACACCGTTACCGAACCACGTAAATCTTTGTGTCGATTTTGTTTATTGTTCTCAGCTCGTTCGATCTCTCATTACAACAAAATATTATGTCTAACTTTGGAAAATCATTCAACAAAAGATGATAATACTATATAATATTTATCAAATTTTAAACCAAATTAAATTAGCAAAAATCTATAAAGATACAAGAGTTAAATAAAGCTTATAAGAAAAAGTTAAAGTGCCTAGGCCAGTGAATAATAATAAAAGAATGCAAAATCTAGTCCTAATCCTAACTAATTAACTTCCAATTTCACATTCACTCGTGAGACAACTTTCCAAGCCAAGCAGGAGGCACCATGCCAGTTTGTTCATTCACAGTCTTGAGCAACGGAGGCAACATAGTATACACATCCGCCACAGCCTTGAGCGGGTTTCCCTCTGAGCTCGAGCCGGACCCACCGACTCCCGTCCACATAGTCATCTTAGGGTTAAGTCCCTTGATTGCATCGGCATTTGCCCTAGCCAACTCCTGGAACACACCTTTCTCAATCATCAAGTAGTCCCTCAATGCCGGGTATTTTTTGTCTAATGCGTCGAAAATCGTCTTCAAGTAGACCCCCTGCGCCTGCGCCAAGGCCGCTAGTCCCTCAGCCTCGTTCCTCTTCGCGTAAAGTTGTGCGTCGGCGATTTGCTTCTGGGAGAAGAACTCTGCCTCGGCTTTCGCCTTTTGGGCCTCGGCTTCCTTCATGCTCTTGTACAAAGCAGCTTCGGCCTCCTTTTCCTTCTTGTACAACTCCCAGTTTGCCTCTTGCACCTTATTGAGATAAGGTGCAACTAAATTAACCAAAACCGTAACAATCATGTAACATAATGCTAAAAGGACATAAGTTAGAAAAATCGAATTGTTACCTTAATATCATATTCAACACTAGCCTTGCTAAGCAACTCGGCACGGAGCTTCTGGGTGCAAGCGGCAGCGTTCTGCTTCTCCACCTCGCTCTGGAGCTCGGCATCCCTAATGGCGACGGCCTTGGCAGCCTCCACCTCAGCAATCTGAGCGGATTGGGCCCACCCGGCTTTCTTGGCCGCCAAGTCAGCATTGGCCTTGGCCACCTCAGCCTCCTTTTGGGTCTCAAAGATCTTGACATCAGTTTTGACCTTGATCTCCTCCTTGGTCCCCTCTCCTTGCCTCTTAGTCGCGATCACCTTGGTCTCCGCATCGATCTTTGCAGCATTCTGCACCGTCAGCCCCATTCGCTCCTTGGCGCCAATCTCTCCCTTCATCTTGGCCTCGGCCACGTCAATCTGTAGTCAATGCAACCATACAAAAACAGATTATCATAAACATAGCTACTAATCATACGAACGATGTTGTCTTTTAGGGCTTAGAGATTGAAGGATGGTTATAATTTCACGTACTTTGGCTTGATTAGCGGCTTCCATCTGGGTCTTCTGACCCAAGTAAGAAAAGTACTCATGACCAACAACGTCAACCAATTGCTTAACGTTGGCGTTGTAGATCACTAGTCCAAATTGGTTCAACTCCAACTGGACCTTGTCGAACACCTCGCTCTTGAACTCCTTGGTTCCTTTGAAGATCTGCTCCATCGTCATCGACGAAGCCAGGACACGTGTCTCTCCCTCAATCACTCCCTGAATAGAATTGTTTCAATAACTTTTCACGCTCCAAGACAAAATAAGGGCATTGAACGTTCGCAGGCTAGAAAATAAACTGTCTTTCAAGGCAAATATAAGTAGTAATACCTGGACAAGTTGGTTGACGTGGTTTGATTTGGTGTCATGCGAGGCGATGAGCTTGGCAAACTTGAGAAGGGCATCTGGCTCGTCGACACGTGGACCAATGGTGAACACGGCCGGGAGTACGAAGGGGAGTTTCTCGGCGCTCATGGCTTGAACTTCGAAGGTGTAGTTCACCGGCGAGATGTCGATTCGCGCGCATTTTTGCCCGGGGAGAATGAAGGCCTTCTTCGTGAGCTTGATGTCGTTGATTTTGTATCCGGTTATGGCTAGCAATTCGTTGGGACAAGCAACTTTGTAACCCACCATGATGGAAGATTGTAGGAAAAACTAATGAAAGTGGTTGATGAAAACGTAACAACTTTTGTAAGAGTTGATCGGTGATTGTTGAAGAATTTTGTGAGCATGAATGGATTCGTGAGATTGTTTTTATAGGACAAATATGCGCACAAGATATTAGATATAGATATTGTTTTCAAAAGATTAACCGTGTCTCGTTTGTGGGAGCAATATTAATCTATCCAAATATGTAATAAAGATCTTTTTTTAACTGATCAAAAGATATTTTTTTATGGAACTTTAGCAATTGAGCTATCTTTTATGATATTTTTTATGGAGCTATATGAATAGAGCTATTTACATCAATTTATTTTTTTGTGAAATATTTAAAGAAATATTAATATATGTTTCATATTTTATATTTAAAACTATTCAACTATCTAGTAAATAACTTTGTGCTTATTCTACCAAAGAAAAGGGGAGATAAAACTATGATTCCGATTCGCACACAATAGAATAAGAATTGGGCCTGAGATTGGGCTACTAAGGAATGAATGTGGCATTCAAGCCCAGGCCCAACTCACCTGACCAATTCCACTCCTTTTTGGCAATGCATTTCACAATTCACATATATTCACATAAGTGGACCAAATCAAAAAAATTGTCAAAAAATTTCAAAGTGGAGATTACTTAAAAGGTTTTCCGGAAAGTGTATATTATTTAAAAATTATACTTTTTATAAACAGGTATTTCTTCAAAGTAAGTGTAGCAAGTCCTAAGTTTTTAAAGTAGAATTTCCATTTTTTATAAAATGTGTACTTCTTTTACCTCATAATTCGTAAAAATTAACTAAATTTCACACATTTTAAAGTATAAAAAGTATATTTTTTTACAAAAAATTACTTCTTGCATACAAGTATAGCAATACCTCAAGTAGAACTTGAGGCTAACTTTATTTGTACTTGGCTCCGTTCGGTAATGGGTAGATGGTAGATGAAAGATGATAGATAAAAGATGAAACTGGGTTGAAGACGCGTTCGATAACAAATATTCAGCTAGATGAAAGAGAAAAATTTGCCTAAATTGAGCTATCATCTACCCCCTACCCCCAAACTTGTAGATGGTAGATGAAGCTTGTAGTTGGTAGATGATTTTTTTTGGGTTTACCGAACGGGGCTTAACTAACCGAAATTTCGACTGAGTGGCCATAGACCTATACCGAGGGTGCAAGTAGGCCCCAAGTCAAGGAAAGACACTGAGTTGAGGGAAAAGGATGGGTCAAGATCTTGATCAGTGAAGCCCATTAACCAACTGACCAAACCACATTCAATTCCAACTCAAACCAGCTTGCTATGAGCTGTCAATGTGGCAACTAATGCATCCATGCTTAAGGCTGGAAACAGCAACAACAATAACAAACCAACCAAGTGTTAAATTGGGTTTGCCAGTTGCCACTTTCTCTTCATCTTATTAGTTTGATGGTGGTGGTGCCAACTATTGTGCACTTGTGTTGTGCCAAATTTATCACTTCAAACTAACTCAAAGAACTAATATCATGATTTTACACAGTAACTAATGATCCATCATTCAATTAAAGCTCAAGCCTTTGACACGTGTACTAATGTCATGATTATACAATAACCCATCATCCGTTTTTTCAATTACCAAACTTTGCTAAACAGCAATTAGCTCTTTTTCACTGTTTGGTGCTTTGTGCATGACATTGACCAACAACTAATTTACCACCCAAAATTTGGAGTTTTTTAGCTACAAATCCCACAAAATGTGCCCGTTATCATTCAAACCAAAATGTCACAAACATAATACAATGTGGCCACACCAAGAGGATTAAAGATTAATCAACCATAAACATGCGAACATTGATCGATCCATCTATTCATACAATAACACAATCCTTAAACATTCAACAATCCTTCAAAACAACCTATTAAAAGAACCTCTCTTTAAAGACTCAATCTTTTTCTTATCCACTCCTCCTCAAAACCTCTCCACTTTATCAGCCTTCACCACCGGATTCGCCTTCGCAATGGCGTCTTTTCCGACGGCCTTGAAGTCGAACGAGCACCCGGGTACCGATGGGGCCCACAGAATGTGGCCCCACACCGGCACTTAAACCCCACAACCCCAACCTTCTTGTCACAACACCCACACCGGCTCGCCGGCGCCGGCGCCGGAGACATCACCTTCTCTGCCGGAAAAGGGATCGGACCCACTGAATTCTCAACGGCGGCGATCAATTTGAGGTCTCTGTGGCATTTTGAGCAGAGATTCATCGTCGCCGGAGCTCCGAAGAACCCGCATCCGTTCTCGCAGAGGGTCGGAGTCTTGTTCTCGGAAGCCATTGATGGTCTCTGTTTTTTCTTGCTGTTGTTGCTCTGTTTCTGAAAGAGCAGAACGGGTGATCAAGGAAACAGAGACCAGGGTTTTAAAGATTGGAACTTTTTGTAGAGGGGGAGCTCCAAATCTAGATTTGATTTTGTGGGGTTTGTCTTCCTCAGCTTTTGGAGGGTTTTTGAAGTGATTTTCGGTTGGAAGCGTCTCAATGAAGAAGAGCTAGAATTACTAGAAAAGCAGAGCAACAGAAACCGAAAGGGGATTTTGCAGAATCAGCCCCATATTTTAGTCGTTTTGCCGAAAACCACCCCCTTAACCTAAACTTTATTACAAAACCACCCACTTTTTTTTGAGCAAAAATCGCCCCTCTTTTGACTTTGTTCGGAATGTGACGTCCCACGTCGGAGTATTAGAAGATGGTCCCAACCTCATACATCTACGTGGTTAAGAACCTAATATGCCATCATCTTTAATTGCAACCTTATACATCTACGTGGTTAAGAACCTAATATGCCATCGTGTTTAATTGTCGTCCCAAGAGATTCCAACATATTTCAATTTCGATGAGTGTGTCATGGCTGCCTTAATCGTAATTGGAATGTTCACCTTTACCACGGCTTTGGGGTAGTGAATATGATCACTGACTTCTTAATTTGCTCATGTTATGGATATGGATGGGGGCTCATCGGCTCGATGAACACTTAGCCAATTTTCGTGTTACAATATCGCCTCTCCTTCAACCGAAATAAAAAATGTAGGCCGTTTATACGATAAGTTGAAATGGAAATTTCAACTGGAAGTGCTCTTATTCTTTTCCACAAAACCAATTTAAACCATGAAGAACGTAACAATGTAACATAGAGCTAGATTTTGTTACAAAATACAAATAATTTCTAGTTTATAGCGTTCATGGGCTGCATTAAGTTGGGCCCAGAAATCAGAGTCCATTGGCTAGTTTCGTTTGGACCGACGTTTGTTCTTTTTAATTTTTTTTTACAACATTTCTTTCATCCACTTGCCTTGTTTCCTCATCGTGATTGTGATTTGTGATGGCAATGAAGTATTTTAATCAGTTCGAATTGAAACATGTTCCATGTCTCCCTTCCCTACCAACACACCTCTTTTTGCTACTTGGAAAATCTTAGCTCACAATTAGTTGACATTTTAGTTATTGACACATATTAAAAAAATATACTGTATGATTCAACTCAAATATCCTATTTTCCTAACCCATGTCCTACAACATAATGCTTGGACAAATTTTGTTAGGGAGCTAGGTATATTTTAAGATTTTTATTGGGTATGTAACCCTATTTAGGAAAGGTTTAGGAAAAAAAAAATAATATTGATGGCTAGTGATAATGTGGATAAGTAAATAATCCACTCAGTTAGTAGGGAGATAAGTTTAGTCACAATTTATGGATGTGAAAACTTATATTATCAACAACAATTATGAATTACTTTATTTTCATAAATATGTTATAGGCCTTATTTGTAAGGATGAATAGGGTTTATTCCACCATTTTTTTAAAAAAAAAAAAATTAGAGCAAAATAAGATTGGGAATTTTTGAGTATGAACACCAAAAAAAGGAACTCACTAAACTAGCACCCTTTTTTCTTCTTTTGGGTCACATTCTCACATGGTTATATGAAAGTGCTATAGCATTAATGATTTCCACCAAAGTGTAGTATGGTATGAATTGTCCTACACTCTCAAGTAATACTATTGTTTAGGCCCACCCGCATTTATATTATGCATGACTTATGTTCCGAATCATTTTCTATTTTATATATGTGATTGAGAACCCTTTCAGTCTACTTATTGTGACTTTGATAGCTAAAATATCTTTGTTAGTTACTTATTTCATTCAAACCGTTTTTATGTCTAAAAAACGAAAATGACATACTACACAAATTGTAAGTTATTATAACTCAAAAGTTAAGGGTCATGTTTTTAAATATATTATATGTTCCGCGTAGAATGATGAAAGATAAAGTTTTATCATTGTCTTTCATTTTTATTGGAAAGCGACAATCAACGTAAACCGATTTACCTTATTTATCAATTATCGTATGCATTGATTGGGTAGTGACAAAATTAGCGTTACCCGAAATGAAGAGCGAACTTTCTGCAACTCCACCTTGATCTTCGCCAAACTGCTCGTCCCGATTATCCATGTGAGCGGACTGATGTCCGCGTTTTTAGGTAGATTTTTAGGGTCTAGATAGGTTAGTTTAAGTTGATTTTCGTAGTTGAGTCTTGTGTTTTTGAGTCTTTTTGCATGAGTTTTCGTATTTCCTTGAGATTCGGAAACTACGCGCTTTTGTGTCGTTTTGTAGGTATTTTGAAGCTTGAGAGCGAGTTTGGAGCGAGACTTGGAGAGGATGGTTGAGCTAGGAGGAAGATATCAAGATGACAAGCTAAGGAGAAGAGCTAAGAGAAGCTAAATCAAGAGAAGAAGTGAAGACATCGACCCCAAGATCGAGCCCAAGGAGGTCGAGCTCGAGCCATTTGACCGAACTTGGAGCGCAAGGAACAACAGCTCCCAGGATCGACCCTGAAGGGGTCGATATCGACCCTATGGGGGGTCGAATGCGCGTGACCGACTTCCTTATTCCGGATATCTTGTGCAAGTTTCCTAGTTTGTATTTTAGGAAGGTGTTTGTTTGTGTTTCCTAGTTAGATTAGGACTTCTTTTTGTCTATAAAAGGAGGTTGAACCTATAGTTATGATGGATTCAATCAATTAGGAATTCATGCTTAGGGAATACTTTTGGATGCTTTGCTAGGAAGAAGACTTGGAGGACAATTTTGAGGTTTGTAAGATTGATCTTTGGTTTTTATTTGATTTTGAGTTTGGTTTTGATCATGTCTTCTTCTTCTTCTTCCTTGTTCTTCTTTGCTATGAGTGAGTAGTCCTCTTAAATTCTAGGGTTGGGCAAAAGCCCAACACAATCATGCATGTTTAAAACTTGAATTCATGACTTGAATGCTAGATGATCATATCTACCTTATCTTATGCTTAATCCTTTGCGAAAGTTGAGGCATGTCTTGTGATTAACCATAGCGAAAGTGAAAGTTAGTTGCTTGATTAGTTCTAATAGGATTATTTGCGAAAGTTGATATTCCTAGGTTGAAGGATAGGTAGAAAGTTGTTTGATTTGCGAAAGTTGATTGAATAACTTGAATTGTTTGCGAAAGTTAACTTTTCTATGATCTAGATGGCATGATAGTTGTGAATTCTTGTTGAAAGCATGTATGGTTGTTGTTGTTGTGGTAGCCCTAGCCCTAGGATTTGCCCTTTTTATTGATTGAAATTTGTGATTTTTCCTTGATCTCGACCTCCCCTAGGTCGTGCTCGAGCTAGTTGTGTGATTCGTGCTAGTTTGCTCTCAGGTTCGACCCCCTAAGGGTCGAGATCGACCCTCCTCTGGTCGATCCTGACTCTGTTTGTTTGCGTTTCTTTTGCTCTTTTCGTAGTTATCAATTAAACTTAGCACTACTCCCACTCCCGTGGACGATCCTGACTTCGCTATACACAGCGGGGTCTTGACTACAAATTTATTTGTTCGAGAAACCCTTCAACACGGACCTCCAAATTCCACTACGAGGTGTCGTAGTCGCTCCTGTATCAGTCAGTATAAAAACCGACCCACTAATTCTGTCAATGCAGATTGATGACAACATACTCCAAATTTACCATCAAAAATAGATTCATCGTTGTCGCAAATCATAAAACGTCGTTCAATCCGAAAGTTTACGAAGTGGGTAAGGTAGCTATCTAATCTTCTTACTAGCAAGACTAATTAGATTAAATAAATTGCAAATTAACTTACGTGACGACGAAGTGATTGAGAGGGGGTTTCACTTTCATGATTTCATCGTCCAAGGACATAATTAAACATTTTGAGATTTCTATTTAATTCCGATGGAGAATCCAAATCTGACAACTGGACTTACTGACCTCACTGGTGAAGAGTCAACTTCGACAACAAAATCTCCTTTCATCCTCACCGTTCATTCTAATGTTGTAACAATAATTATACTATACTAGTACTAATTGTATTTATAAAGCATTAATTAGCATAGAATACAAATTAAGTGACCCTTTAATTAGACCTTCCATTTCCCACGGGTGAACCCACCGACGACTTCCATCTTTAGGCAAACATATTGACCACCGACGCCCCCAACATTCAATAACACTCACACATATACACTTGAATGTCTAGCGAAAGAGAAAGTGTTATCTTTTTTGAGCTTTTGTATTTCTTTGGTAACTCATAACATTTTTTTTTGTTTTTGTTTTTAAATGAAAGATTTGAAGTATTTTTGATGGTTCTATATAAACCGAGCGGAGTTGATAAAAGATTCATCAAAGTCCAGTTTTAATGCTAACCAACCGAACTCTTATAGTTTTATGTTTGTACCATCTAGACCGCCTAAACACCAAGCGTCCATTCAATTGTAGCGTCTTCGGTAGCTTGTTCCGCTAGTGAGGATGAAATTTTACCCCATGAACTTTCAAGGAGCGAGAGACTGACTTTCCAGGAGCATTTTCCTTCCATACTTGCTAAATACAAGCACATGGAACTTACCTAAAGCACGTTAATTAAAGAATAATAATAAACTTGTTACCAAATCCTTTTAATACCACCCTTGCTTACGAAGTACTACATCTACTAAACTCACCATTCAACGAAAATTAATTAATGCAAATGTCTCACCCCACAGATCTACTCTCCACAACATAATCCCATACAAATTGGGCATCCATAACACAACAACTCATATATAAAACGCAACTACGTACTATACACAAATCACAGTTTTTTTCAGATCAAAAAAAACAAATCACAGTTTTTTCAGACAAACAACAAACACCATTAATCAACAAACATTTAAAACCGTCCGATCTGCCACCTCGCCACAGAATCCAACGGCCGAGATCGTCCCACTCTCTCTCTCCACCCCAGCAGATCCGCCCATTCTTATCCCCCAACTCACCCCTCCCTCTCTCAGATCTCCTTTTCCCCCTCTCTCCAGACTCCAATGGTGGCGGTGGACGCTCAGAAATGGGCCACTCGCCGGAACAGCAACCCCCGCCTCTCTCTAGACTCCTCAACATCCCCAACCACCGCCGAAAACCACCACCTCCTCGACATCCCGTCCACTCCTCCGGCCGAGTCCCGCCCCTCCGCCTCACACTTCCTCTCAATGTCCCTTTCTCCGGCCGCTATCACGGCGACCGCCATCGCCGCCTGGTACACCTCTAACATAGGAGTTCTGCTCCTCAACAAGTACCTCCTCAGCATCTACGGCTTCCGCTACCCGATCTTCCTCACCATGCTCCACATGATCTCCTGCTCCGCCTACTCCTTCGCCGCCGTCCACTGGCTCGCCGTCGTCCCTCCGCAGCCAATCCACTCGCGCCGCCAGCTCCTCAAGATCCTCTCCCTCTCCGCCATCTTCTGCTTCTCCGTCGTCTGCGGAAACGCCTCCCTCCGCTACATTCCGGTGTCGTTTAACCAGGCCATCGGCGCCACCACTCCCTTCTTCACCGCCGTCTTCGCCTTCCTCATCACCTGCAAGAAGGAGCTCCCCGAGGTCTACCTCTCGTTGTTGCCTGTCGTCTTCGGCATCGTCCTCGCCTCCAACAGCGAGCCGCTCTTCCACCTCTTTGGATTCATCGTCTGCGTCGGCTCCACCGCCGGCCGCGCTCTCAAGTCCGTCGTCCAGGTAATTCTTCCTTCAACTCTCTCTCAATTTGAAGCGCGATCTGGATTGATCTGGATTTGTGCGTTGATTTTGGTTGACTGTGGGAGTGGAATTTGAGAGAAATTGGACCAGTGAGTTAGACCTAGGGTTTCTATTTTGACGGAATCGTGAATCTCGGATGCGCCAGATCTTGAATTCTGACATGTATAGCGGAAATGGAGGATGATTGCTTGATGGATTGAATAGAGCAGGGACTGACACTCTATGGTGGAAATGGTTGACTGTGTGAGTGGAAGAATTTGATAGAAATTGGACCAGCGAGCTAGAGCTAGGGTTTCAAATTAGGCCGAGATTATCTCGGAAGCTTCCAGATCTAGAATTCTGAGATGTATGGTGGAAATGGAGGATGATTGATTGATGGATTAACTAACAGGGACTGATCTTGTCATCGGATTCGGAGAAGCTCCACTCGATGAACCTGCTGTTGTACATGGCGCCAATGGCGGCGATGATCCTGCTGCCGTTCTCGCTCTACCTGGAGGGAAACGTGCTGGCGAAGACGGTGGACAAGGCCAACGGCGACTGGTTCATCGTCTTCCTGCTCTTCGGGAACGCCACGGTGGCGTATCTCGTCAACTTGACCAACTTCCTGGTGACCAAGCATACCAGCGCGCTCACGCTCCAGGTGCTCGGCAATGCCAAGGCGGCCGTGGCCGCCATCGTGTCCGTGCTCATCTTCAGGAATCCGGTCACCGTCATGGGGATCGCTGGCTTCGCCGTCACCGTTATGGGGGTTGTGCTTTACAGCGAGGCCAAGAAAAGGGCCAAGCTCACATCTCATTGAGAATTAATTCTTTCTTTTTTCTCACACTTTTTCTTTTTCTTTTTTATATAAAAAAAATGTATTTTTTGCTGTAATTTTTGATTGATTTATTGCTGGGAAATTGAATTTAGAAAAATATTGAAACAACCGATTTTTTCTTCCATTTTTTTTGTATATGGTATATAAGGTGTAGCTACAGGAAATTTTATTACTTGGACATTTGTTTTTTGTTTTTTTTACATGAATTGATTTTGAGTAGAGTTGCTTTGTGTTCTCATATATAAAAAGAAAAGGAGTTTGTTTTTCATAGAACAAAATTTTGGTGGATTGGGAATTTTTGTGCTCTAGTTGCACAAAGCACCACCTTTGAGCCAACTTTTTTTTTTTTTTTTTTTTGTATTCTAGCAGCTCTAGTTGATACATAAAAAAAGGTTCTATATCATGGTCATTTGGCAACAATGAAATCCAACGGTAGAATTAGAAAAGCTTGGACATTGACAATTTGGGTCACAAGGCTACTATAGATGTTGCGAATTTTATCCGAAACGGTGCTATAGTACGCATTTTCTTGTGAATGTCGTGAACATGGCGACGGTTTGGAAAACTGTATATGGGACATCGAGATCATCGTTTCTTATTCAACGTAACCTTCTAAAGGCTCGAATGCTAGAGCATCTCCCATCTTGAATCGCATCTAAACGGATGTTAGAAAACCCAAAGGATGTAATTGCTTCCTCCTAATCCTTATTAAGAAAAAGGTTTGTATATGTAATCGGGGTTGTTTTTTGGGTTCTAAACATTTTTTTTTCGGTCGGCGGGTTCTAAACATTTCATTGCACATTGTGTGGTGAATTTTACACATTGATAATGGGCTTTCAAGTCCAATAGCTGCCCTTTCCTTAATGGGCTTTGTGCATGCAAGGCTGCAACATAACCCTTGGGTCTGTAAAACTATCCTAGTTTAATAGAATTAAGCTGAAGAAAGTCTTGCTAATTAATACTCCGTAATTGTAAGGTTAATCAAGTTCAGACAACAATATTTCAAAGATGAAAAGTTTCACAAATTCGTTAATGTTTCGTTAATTATGCTTTGCCCATCTTTCACCGTTATTTCGGATACTGGATATGTGAAATTTACATTTAACCACCTCTTATTTTACACTTGTTACATTTAATCACCATTTATATTTTACACTTAAACCACCCAGCCCATCTTCTTGCTTCTTCTTCCTTTAATTTACTTGTTGTTGACAATTATTATGTGTTTTGTCCTTCTGAACTTCTTGATGTCTGTTCAAACGATCTAGCTGAGTAATAAAGTGTGTTTTGTGCTCATAAAAAAAACAATCATCCTCATTTATGTGCTCATCCTTAAAGACAAGCCTGTTTCTAGCATTCCAAGTATGATAGATTGCCACACTATGTTAGAGGTTCCAAAGATTAAACCACATAAGGCAAAATGTTTTTTATTTGTAAAAGAAAGTATTTTTTTATCCTTATATGAAGATTCTATATAATTAATTAAAATAGTAGATTTCATAATTTAAATTATAAAAAAAGTTAAAATACATATATAGTTCACTATGTTCAGATTTGGGTTATACATTACTGAGTAAAAAATAGGCTCGGATTTAAATTTAATCTAATATTGATTAAATCGGATTTATATTCACATTACCCGTACATGGTACGGATTTGTACCAGTTTATATATCTAAATTATAGTCGTGGACAACGGGTTAAACTAGGATCTTACTCCCTCCATTTCAATAAACATGTCGTTTTAGCTCTAAAACTTTGTTTCAAAATACATGTCGTTTTACATTTTTTGGCGTTTACTTTACAGATTTACCCTTATAATCATTAGCAGTTTATTAGTAGTGGTTTTCAATAAAGTAAAAAAGTGAGGTAATAATTAGGGGTATAGTAGTACATTTAATAGCTTCCTTGATATATGTGCAAATGGCTAAAACGACATGTTTATTGAAACGGAGGGAGTATTACTTTCAACCACGTTAGTTTGCATTTTCAATTTGGGAGTACGCTGACCAACTAGTTTCGATCGGGCTGACAAAGTCAGCTTTGATTAAAAAAATTAACTTTGTGATTCATATGGTCAATTGTAAAAATTAGGTCAAATAAAATATTCTATGATTTATTTGATAAAAAAATATACTATGTTTAATTGTTTTTCCGTTCATTTTTTTAGGTAGTGGTTTTTTTATCTGGAAATATTTAGGATAGCCCAAATACTACTTCTAGTATTCGTGAAGGGACGAAAACTGATTACTGACCAATTCTAGAAAAGTAGAGCAAAATCGCTGCAAGACTTGAATTTGTAACCTTATGATAATATCACGAGACCTCGTGACATTTGCAAAAATATTAGTATTGGTTATATGAAGAAAGATTAAACCTAGGATATTGTATTATCGAATGAGTTTTCCTAATTAAAAAAGTTATTATTTAAATTAGATAATAAACAAATTTTGACTCAGTTTATTCATTTAAGGATCCGGTTCAAATAAAAACTCAGTTTATCCTAAAAACTAAAAACGAACAGGAGCCGTCCGATTACGAGATTAGAAAGTTTGTCCTTTTATCTTTTATAGACACGGGGGCATTGTTGTAATTTCATTTTGCCCAGCCCACGCCAGCAGTCACGCGGTATCGTCTTCTCCTTCAACGTTCACCGGTGGTCTGCACAGTCCAACACCCTCTCGCCCCAACGTCGCCTCCGACGCAACCCACCTGCCACCTTCAACCTACGTCGGGCGCTGTCACCACTCAGCTTCGAGATTTGGGTGGGTTTTTTAGGGTTATCGTTCTTCGATCAAGATGCCCATAGATGGATCGATTTGGGTGGTTTTGGCGATACAGACATGTTACTTCCGCCCATCTTCATTTGGGTCCTCCCCGAGTGCGATCAAGGCCCATGCCACTCTCATCCGGGTCGGCAAGGAGGCGGCCACCACGCTCTACACGGTGTTCTCCTTCCTGGAGAATCGGAGGCGGGTGGTGGGTTGTGGGGCCGTCCCGATTCTCGTTCGGGTCGCCGGAGCAGGCCTTGAGCGGGCCGTGGAGGTGCTGGTTAAGTCTAGGGAATGAAGGGAGGAGATGGTGAGGTGTGATGGGCTTGTGAGGATTTTGGTTGGTCTGGGAGCTCTAGAGGCGTTCCCTATGTGTTGGAAGGCTAGAAGGGAAGGTGGTTTAGAGATTTGTCTAGGATTTTTGGAGGATGATAATGAGAAGGTTAGGAGGAATACCAATGGCTTGGCTGACTGAGGTTGCTGTGATGGAAGCTGGGAAATGCAGGTGAGTGGAGTTGTGTTTTGGTGCTTGGATAGATTTGTTTTTTTTGTATGAACAAATGCAGGAAGAGAGGTTTTGTGATGTACGTGGCACAAGCTATTTTGTTTTGGTTTAGGCTTTTCTTGATGTTGTACATTTGAATAATGATGGGATATAATAGGCTAGTTTCGGTCTTTTGCTGCCTTTGATAGGAAAAGCTTCTTACATTCTCTAGGCTTTTGACAATGTAATTGTTTCCCATGTGAAAATGTGGCTAAGTGCTTGTTAATTTTTCCCATATGACCGCTTAGCACAAGGTAGGAAAATAATGCAGGCAAGCTTACTATCCAACAGTCCAAGTTTAAACCAAAGTATAACAATTCATCAAGGATTTTGCTGGACACTCACATAATGTTGAAGACTTTGATCGAAGGAACTCAAAATTATCCAACTTTTTTTTCAATATGGTTATCTTGCTACGGGTTACAGAGAAATGATGTTGCGTTTGTGGTCCTGTTGGAGGCAAGGAGCTTGCGTCAAACACCATCGTATTTATTTCATCGTAAAGCTTCATTGCTTCGCTATATTCCAAGACCCGTGCCTCAGCTAGAGAAGCCATTTGACCTGCACACAGACTAACCTGTATCTTTAAGACTCAAAACATTTTGAAGACGTCCAGTTTTGGAAACAACCTAGTTGATACAGTAATACAACTATATACTACAACGATTTGTACATGTCACATGTGATTAATAATAGTGAAATCAAAAGCAGGGCATCCGAAAGAACAATAAATCAGCCAATAGGAACAAGCTTTATATCTGTCCCAACCATAAAACATGATTTCTTCCTATATAGTGGTTAGTGGGGTATCAAACAATTAGAACAGGAGTACAGTTCATGATCCATCGTCAATCAGTCTTTCAAGATTGGTATTTGATCATTTCAGAAAGAAAAATTTTAACCAAAGAACTCATCAAGCCTGCATGTGAACATTATACTCAAATATGTGAACGTACATCTGATAAAAAAAATGTGAACGTACATCTAAAATATGTGAATACAGACATCACATTTTTATTTGAGTTAACATTGTGTTATTTGATATGTGAACCATGTAAAAAAGGTATGAAACATATGAACACTTGCATGATGTGAACATAGGCGTGAAATATGTGAACAAAGACATTAAATATGTGAACAGAGGCATGGAATATGTGAATAGAGGCATGGAATATGTGAACTGGATTAATCCGCATTCATGTACCATCTTTAATAATACGTGAACCACGACATAAAATATGTGAACAACCTCATAAAATATGTAAACACTCAAAGAAAAAACGTGAACATGGAAACGGACATAATAAATTATTTCACATATTTAAACTTATTTATACTTACTTATGCGTCATATAATGCATGAACGTGAATGTATTAGAAATTTAGCAATCAACCTTTTTTCTCTATCTCTACTTGTTATCTCCATCGAATTATCTTACAAATGCAGCTTTGCTGCATTTGTTTTCACTATAACCCAACTTATCATTTTATAATTTTATATATAGAGAGATCATGTTTTACAATTGTGCAAATTCGAAAGCTATACATATTTGTGTGCAGGAATTTGACAACATTAATTTGAACATACGTCTAAAATACGTGAACACAGGCACTTTATATGTGAACGTACATCTAAACATGATATTCAAATACGTGAACATTATACTCAAATATGTGAACGTAAATTTAAAATACGTGAACATGATACTCAAATATGTGAACACAACTACTTTATATGTGAACGTACATCTAAACATGATATTCAAATACGTGAACATTATACTCAAATATGTGAACGTACATCTAAAACACGTGAACATGATACTCAAATACGTGAACACAACTACTTCATACGTGAACGCACATCTAAAATATGTAAACATGATACTTAAATACGTGAACATTATACTCAAATATGTGAACGTACATGTAAAATACGTGAACATTATACTCAAATATGTGAACATACATATAAAATACGTTAACATGATACTCAAATACGTGAACATTATACTCAAATATGTGAACGCACATCTAAAATATGTGAACATGATACTCAAATACGTGAATATTATACTCAAATATGTGAACGCACATCTAAATTACGTGAACATGATGCTCAAATATGTGAACACACATCTAAAATACGTGAACATAATAGGTAGTGGTCGTGTGAGAGGTTGAGAGAGATGAGTATCATTTTGAGTCAAAAACCAATCATGACAATAAAATTCATTATTCCACCAACCTTAATTTAATTTTAAAAAAATCAGTAGGTTATCATAGTCAAACGATAAAAATCATTAAAAATTAGTAGCCCATTTCATCAACTTACATTTCTATTCCTTTAAAACTTGTTAATTTTACTTTTGTCTTTGATCAATTGTGGTGTGTGATTCTTCCATCTCCAACAATGGGCCATGGACTTTTCTGACGTTCAGTATATCTTGGTATGTGAATTTGTGATATAAGGGAAGTTACAACATTAAGCTACCATTTTTGTTTCCTAAGGTAAATACTTTTCAAATAAATAGAAAATTGTCAAAAACAAACAAAGCAACTGCAGCAGCTTCAAGTAATGTGAACTAACGTTGTAAATAGATTGAAAAATTTACCAGGTTATTTTGTTTCCTAAGTTACAGCATTAAACATTTCAGAAGTCAAATATGGTAACTTTCTCACTAGGGCGACTCCCACCAAACGAACTAGAAAAAAAAGACGTGGCCTAGACTTCTACTTCTTAACCCCTTCATATTCAACCTCAGGTCTTTGTTTGCCACCCTGTGACCCACCAGATGAAGCGTCGCTAGACCCACTGCCCAACATTTGCTGGCCGATCTTCGACACAACCTTGTTTACAGCATCAATCTTGGCCTTAATCTCTTTAGCATCATCTTTGTGCATCACATGCTCAAATCAGCAATTGCATCCTCTATTTCCTTTGCAACCTCACTAGGAATCTTCTCTCTGTACTCTCCTAAGCTCTTCTCAATGCTGTAAATGGTGGTGTGAGCAGTGTTCCTGGTGTCAATGAGATTCTTTCTCTCTTGACCTTTCAGAGCATGTAATTCCGCCTCTTTAAACATCCGCTCAATCTTGTCTTCTGCGAGTCCACCCGAGGAACGAATGGTGATTTACTGTTCTTTATTAGTGGCCTTGTCTTTGGCGAAAACGGTCACGATCCCGTTTGCATCAATGTCGAATGTCACCTCGATTTGAGGCATGTGACGTGGCGCTGGCGGGATGCCCATCAGCTCAAACTCGCCCAGAAGCTTGTTATTTGAAGCCATTTCACGTTCACCCTGTAAGACCTTGATTCCTACTTGGGTTTGGTTGTCAGCTGCTGTTGAGAATACCTGAAAATCCCAAAACAAAGTTTATGATCTGACACAGAAAGTGAGAAAGGTAACTACACATCTTTTTCCATCATTTTAATCACAAGAATGTTCAAAGATTATAATCAAAACCCACATGCATACACACGCCCAAAAGATCACAAGCATGAGGAAGATGAAGAAAAACCATTCTAGGAAAAAAAAACACAATCAAAACTCCAAAAACTAAGATGCTTTAATGATTGCTATTGTTATGGAAATGGTGGTGCGTATACACCAGAACATTTCAGATCATTACAGCAGAAAACAACAAAAAAATTAACACAATAATTTGGCTTCACTAGTCAACAAAATACCAAATACAATGCCAACACAATCAAAAAGTAGCAAATTGCTATACACAATTTATATCCACTTTTATTCATAAGGATGCTTAGCATCCAATTTAGTCAGCTTAAGAGCTTGCTATAGACATCATCAAGCCACCAAAACAACTAGTTTCGGCACTTTTAGTTTCAGAAGCCTCACATGAAAATGTCAACATTCCAATAGGCATCATATAAAGCCACCAAAACAAGTTGCTTTGCCACTTTCAGTTACAAAAGCATCATATGAACAGGTCAAAACCCACATTTTTCAACTGCACTAGCATTCTTATAAACTAACTTTAGCCTGACAGTTGGATGGACTTTTTTTCTTCTTTGTTGGTACATTATTTCAATGTTTCAGGCTTATAAGGCAAAATTTAAACTTGGTAATCACTTGATCTGAGCACATAAAAGCACGATAATTAAGTGGACAGAGATCTAATTCAAATTCAAAGCTGATGAAATCAGAATCCAGATCAATTCAAAATCAACTAAAAACATTTAATTGGAGAACAGACTTTGAACAAGATGGTGGCAACAATAGCCTGAACCGCCTGTTGTAGAATAACACCTTTAACAACGGTGGCTCTGGAGACCAGATTCTTGTCGTCCTCATCGATCTTGGAATGCAGACGGTATTTATCAAACGACCAAAACAACATGTAGAGCCCAGAATACACCCCGTAGACCAAAACAACAGAATCTCTCCCACAAAGCCTATTTACACTTTAGGAATTAGGGTTACAGAGTTAGCCTGATTACCGTCTGGTGTGGAAGAGGCGAGACAAGAGCCTGGAGAAGGTTGTGTGGAGGCGACGGTGAGCCCTAATGGCGTAGACGATCGATTGGCGAAGAGCGTCCTCCATCGTCTCCGTGAGCAGATTAGTGTTAGAGGCACTGTTGAGAAGGCGACAACGAAGAACAACTGAAGCATTTTGAGGCCGGCCTTCTTCTTTTTCTTCTTCTTCTTCAATGGCGGTCAAATTCCTTCTTCTTCAAGTCGTTTGCAAGGTTAACATCGTCGATCGGCCAAAAAGGGAGGCGAATCCAGAGAGAAAGCGCATAGAAATTTCAAGAGGTGTGCTCGTCCCTTCTTCTTCTGTTTTAATCCGAAAGTACAATTATACCCTTACACTTTCATATAATTGCAAAAAAGCCACCGTTCCTTTTTAAATTCTCATTCTCCAGTCTACCTGTCTATTTTAATCTTAACCGTGAATCTAACGGTTCTTATTTATTTAGAGTTTATATCTTAAGAGGTGTTTTCATGGAAATCACCTTCTTCATTTAAATGATAATGCTTACGATTTTCATTGGTCAATCTAAGATCGATCTATTGAAATAAGTTTGCCGTAATAGTAAACATTATTTGTCACCACCTTAATTATTTGGAAAACTAATCATGTCGAACTTTGTAGGAGCCAATACATGCACTTAGGCAAAGCATGTGATAAGATTTTTCTTCATACAATTTCTCATTTACTACATCTTTTTAAATCCAAAATTTTATTACTCCGTAACACACAATTAGTCAATCTTATTTGACTACGCGATCCATTTTGGATGTGGATGAGGATGAGTGTCCCAGGAAAAGGTATATATTGAATTTTTTTTTGAGAAAGGTATATATTGAAATTATTACGTCTTTATCTGACTACGCGCAATCCATATACGCCAATATCGATCTCTTGGTTAAACATTCAAACTCTACGGAATTGGACAGAATAAATTAACAAGAGCGCAGTTTAGTCCAAAATGGCTAGCGCAATTATTATACCTTATTTACCGAACGAAACGGTATTGATAAGTTAAATGATATTGATAAGTGAATGATATTGAGGTTGAATCGTTGATATTGATTTTCGGTATTGATTCTCATATTGATTTAAGGTACTGATTAGTTAAATGAAAGGATAAATGATACTGATCATGACCCTATTGATACTTGATACTGATGCTTACAAATATCATTTAACTTATTTTAACAAATAAGTTACTTATTTCAAGTTTATCACACACCTTAATTCTTAATTTTTTTTTATTGATCCTTAAACTTAATTATATGCGGATTCCTAAATTATGGACATGTTTGTACACATGGTGCTTCTATTAATAATTTTAGATTCCTAAGAATTATTTTCATTTACAAAAGTACTTTAGAGACCTAAGTAACAAATATTGATATTTTAGGACCTATAAGAAAAATAATTCTTTTCAACAAAAGATAAAATTCGCTAGTATAGGTTTGGCTAATGTCACCAAATATCGGGCTTAAATTTAACCTATCGGTAGAAGAACTTGTGTATGAGAAATCTTGAGCATGTAATTAACTTGTACATAATACTCCACTAGTCATCATATAGGACAACAACATTGACATTATAACTATAGCTTTTCCAACAAAAAAAAATTGGATTTTGGCTATACCTCTAGTAAAACTTGAAGGGTTAAATAGGAGCAACACCTTAGAAGTTAAAATGGAAAATCTGCGTGGTAACTAAGAGGTTTTACGAATTTTCGCGTAGTACACAAAGTTTTCCGACATTCCGCATGGTAACCTTGAAGTTTTGCAAATTCCGCATGGTAACCTTGCTTCTAACAATTCTTTCCGATATATATGCATTTTATATTATGCCGAGGTTATAACACGGAATTTGTAAAATCTCAAGGTCAAGATGCGGAATCCCGAAAAACTTTGTGTACCACACGGAATTCGTAAAACCTCGTCGTTACCATGCGCGGAATCTCTCAAGTTAAAATGTGCACTCAATAGACTAGGAAAATAAGATTAGCAAAACAATTAATACCAAATTAAACAAAACAGCTTAGTGTAATATGGTATTAACCAATGAGCTAGCCTTGATCTTCTTCCTTCAAGGTGTTAAACAGACTACAATATAAACCACTAGAGTAGTTTAATTATTTTAGGCTCTTTAACTATATATGATGCCATGAATAATTATTATAAACCAGTAAACTCAAAAAAGTTTCTACTATTATCAGAAAAAAAAATCCAATAAATAATTTCTTATTAAAAGAGGATTTACAATATACAACACACATCATTTTTTTTCAGGTTGAGACAATTTAGTGAGCCAACCAATTCAATCAGGATATTCGTTGATGTGTATATGCTCATCAAGGCCAGTTCCCGCTATTCAATTAAATATTATTCATAATATTAATACAATACAAGATTTTTTCAACCAAAAAAAAAGTACAATACAAGATTTTTGAATATCTATGCTACGTATGCTATAAAGGGTCATATTCTTTGATAGAAAAAATATAGGGTCATGTGTAGACCTGTCAAAACCTAACCCGATTCGTAAATCCGATCCGACCCGGTCGAAAATTTCAGGGTTTCAACCCGGTAATTTGAACCCGAAACCCAGTTTCAATCCGACCCGATAAATCCGGAAAATTTTGGGTTAGGGACGGGTCCTGAAGTTTTCAGACGCTAAATTTATTTTGAATTTTTTCCTAAAATTTGAAAATAGCGGGTTGTTAAATTTCTATTTGATGCATTTCAATTCATTTTTTTGTAAACTTGTTTGTTGCATTTTGTTTATCTCTAATTTGTGAAGCTTGTGTCCACTATGAAAGATGTCATCTTTGATTGAATTGAAACTATACAGATGACTAGAAGTAGTAAATTAAATTAGTTTGTGGACTTTTATAAGTTCACATGTTTTTGTATGTTTCTAAATGCTTGACTGATTGTTTTTTATTATATATGAGTCATTAATGGCTAAATACAGTTCTAGCTTTCCCTTCTTTCACAAAAAAGAACTTGATAACAAAGAATCAAATTAAGGTAGGAAGTTCATTTCTACCAATGTCATATAATATATCCGGAATTTTGTTTATATATATATCCACAACCTTATACCAGAATTTTGTCAATTGCAATACCACACTATTTAACATGTACTCCTATGTCTTTGTGGTCTTTAAAGAATTTCAAATTTTTAGTTCGTAAAGTTTCAAGAAAAATTGACCCACCGGCCAACCCGAACCCGCCCGATAACTCGTCAAGACCCGACCCAAATGGACCCGAATCCGATTTCAACCCGAACCCGAAATGACCCGAACCCGGAACGACCCAACGCGAACCCGCCCAACCTGACCCTATTGACAGGTCTAGTCATATGCATACTATGTGCTTAGAATTCGACCCAAAAAAAAAAATACTACGTGCTTAGAATATGACTTGATTATTAAACGCATAAAATTACGACGACCTAACATGATAATATATCTATAATTTAATTAAGGAGAAGTAATCATCATGATAATCACGCTACGATAAAGTACAAGACCTAAACGACACTATATATACACATGCATGTAGGATTATTGCATGTAAATCGTACAAACAAAGTACATACAATTACATTAACTAAACATGCAACTAGGTTGGATAACACTAGTTCACATCCTCCTCACATGGCTCACAGCCACCTTCCTCCTCTCCCTCCTCCGACGTCGGCGCCTGCCACCGGGGCCCATCCCGCTCCCGGTGGTGGGCAACCTGCTGAGCCTGGGCACGAAGCCCCATGTGTCCCTGGCGCGCCTGGCCAGGGCCCATGGGGACGTGATGTCCCTCCAGCTCGGGGCCATGACCACGATCGTGGTGTCCTCGGCCGAGGTGGCCAAGCTCGTGCTCCAGACACACGACGCCGCTTTCTCTAGTAGGACTGTGCTCGATGCCCACACCGTGCTCGGGCATAGCAAGGCCTCCGTCATTCTCCTGCCGCCCACCGCCAAGTGGCGGGCGCTCAGGAAGATTTGCACCACCAATATCTTTAGCAATAGCCGCCTTGAAGCTAGCCGCGAGCTTCGTCGTCGGAAGGTTCAACAGCTCCTCGACTTTGTCCAGGTAAGGACGTGCTTGATTGGATTTTTGTCATTTCTTTGTTTTAATCGAGGGTACTATTCATAAAAGTCGAATCGGAGAACCCTGCCTTATATGCTAGCTGATTGACTAATTAAATAACCCAAGTCATTTCTCATCGGATCGGCTTCCCTAAGTTACATTGAATCATCTTAATAAGGGTATGTGTACGAGTGTACAACCTTAACTGTTTTATTTGCACCGTTTACCAAAATCTCGATTGCATTGACCGGAGGTCTTGAAATTAATTTTTTGGTTTCCTAAGTTTAGCAAGATTTTCTTCTTCTCAATATATATGTACCTTTTAACTAATCAACTAATAGCATCAAATATAACATAAATAAACTAATTGAACATATGGTTGTCTCATTTTATTGTCATATATAAGGTGGTTAAGTGATAAGGGATATAATATGACATTAAACATTGCGAGTTTATTTGAGATCTTAGTACTTGAGTGAAAAACTAAGTCTTATGTCGGATCAAATGATTCACGGACTTGCTTATTAACTCGATTAGGAGCAGCCATTAAAAAAAATGCTACGACGTACTATGTTCATACCATTTCATAGAAAAGGTTCTTCCCACCTAATCAATAAGCGATTAAATACGTATAGAAAATATCAATTAAGGTTACCGGTTCGACTCTTATACACGTCAACCTCGACCAACAAAAGGAAAGGTACGTTCTTCACAGCAAAGGGTTGCCATATACTAGTATTACGGATTAGGTACATGTACAACGCGGTTCAAGATTGGTAAGTACACAATGTCAAAAGTTTTGAATTGAACCTTTTTACTTGACCAAAACCAAATCTAGGTTATTATTAAACTAGTGAGTAGTGAGAGAACCCTTTATGAGACTTAGGTTCGTCCAAATATTATCTTAATTTCCAATGATTAGATCTTAAATGTCAAGACAGCAGCCATACATAAAATCTAGCTTAATTATATCAAATGAATGACTCCTAGGGGAGTTCATCCAACTATGTTTGTTTAGACAATATTATCCTTTTGATTATTAATTATAACCAATCAAGTCAACAAATTACAAAATTGTAACACTATTAACGTTGCCTTACGCATGCATGCAGGATTGTTGCAAATCCGGCAAGACAGTGAACATAGGCGAGGCAGCCTTCACAACCTCCCTCAACTTCCTAACAAACACACTCTTCTCCCTCGACATGGCGGACCCGAGATCCGAGCTCGGGAGGGAGCTCAAGCACGTGATCTCCGTGATCATGGAGGAGGCCGGATCGGTCAACATTGCCGATTTGTATCCCATCCTCAAGTTCGCTGACCCTCTTCGTTTTCGTGCTCGTATGGCCGTGGTTATGAAAAGGATGTACAAGATTTTCGACGACGTCTTGGACGCGAGATTGAAGGCGAGAGGCGAGAATGTTCGCGTTGCCGACGAGAAGGATGTCTTGGATGCTCTTATTAATATTGCTTATGAGGAGGGTAGCGATTTTCATCTCCATGATATTCGCCATCTCTTGCTGGTAAGTTTTTTCTCTTTCATAGTAAATATATATCACTTTGGTAACACTTTACAAACGGTGAAAATAGTATAGTTTTATTGCTTGCTTAGCTCATAGTTTAGGGCACATGAATATATATATGCCTCCAACTTTAAGGGCATAAGATAAACAATTCACGTCTATAAACTAAAACTCTAAAAATAAAATGTATAAGAACAACCGTAAAAAAAGTGTAAATTACTAAATAAATAAATATAACAAAATTTTCTAAATTTGATTATAAAATCCGATACAAATATGCCAAATATAAGAACAACTTTCGTTTTGAATCGTGTGTAATTGAATAGTTGGCAGACGTTGACTACAAATATACTACAGTACTAAATATAAGAACAAGTTTCGTTTCATTAGTCCACGTACGAGTGACGTGTTCGTAGCCTTGTCTGTTTCTTGGATAGTCGTTTGACTACTATATATTAAGTATATATGTAGTTAGAACTTATATCGTATATAATTATAGTAATAAACTAATAATCAAGTTCTATGCACGGCTTAGTCGATCGAGGCGTGTATGAATGAATGAACGAATGTTATTAAACCTAGTGGCCAATAGAATTAGAAATCGTGTACGGAACAGGTCTGGTACAAATAAGTCAGAGTATTGAAATTAAATAAGCTTCGTTTTAAAATTAATTGACAATATTATAATAGTTTTTACCTTGACGAAACTAGCCTAATTCTTTCCATATAAAAACAAATGTCAGAGTATTAAAGTTAAACTAGATTATTGCCCGTACTCTGTACGGGACACGGTAGATAATTTTTTTTTGAAGTATTATTCAATTAATAAAGGAATGTATAATAATATTATTAAAAATTAGATATTGATATCGTTTTTTTTGTATCCAAAATCGTTGCAATATTTTGTTAATCCAAGATCGTGATTTGGTGTTAAAAATAAACTTAAATTTAAATTTACATAACATGAATTAAATAAAAAGTATAGATAAAACACAATCATATTATTTCAAAATGTATTTGATTAATTTAAAAATCATATGTGATACGATATGAAATCTCAAGTGAAATATTTTACCAACACATATATTTTTATAATCAATAATATTTTTATATACGATGATAGAAATAAAAAATTAACTTAATTATGGAATCAAAAATTAATTTAATTATGGCTTCTTTAAATAAAGATTTTAGAAAAAAAAGACTTGAATTAGTAATAACTAGTTTAACCCCCGTACCATGTACGGGTAATGTGATTATAAATTCAATTTAATATAGATATGTAATGTCATCAATGATTACGTTAAAATTATAGGATCATATATATATTTTTTAATTTATGTTCGTATTGTGATTAGTGTTTTTTTACCTATAGTAAATCAATTCATAATATAAATAAGTTGGATTTCTTAAAAAATTACTTTACGATAAATATCACGTTTTATTAAATAATACTATTTATCAAAAGATTATAACTAATTCTTGGTAAGTGATAATTCATGATTTTCAAGATAATTCATAACTTTTGATAAATTTTAAGCAGTTTTTACGGGATAAGATTATATGAGATTCTAACTACCTAATTAAAACACAGGAGGGCCCGACTTATTATTTTATTTCTGAAATGACACGTGGCGCAAATTTTTGTGAAGATATTGTCTCCGCTTTATACTATAGGTAGTATAGATTTCTAGAGCAAATTGTGTACGTGTGATACATGATTATTATTTAGGAAGAATTTTTAATCCTTCCTTTGTAGATATCGAATTTTTGTAAACGTGATTTTGCCTACAGTTCTATTTAATATACGAAACAAAGTATCCAGGAAGAATTTTTAATCATGTAGCTCTTATTTTTGTAGCAAATTGTGTACGCGTGATTTTGCCGAATTTTTAATCATGTAGTTGTAGCTAATTAATTGTGTACGTGTGATACATGATTGTTATTTAGGAAGAATTTTTAATCCTTCCTTTGTAGATATCAACTTTTTGTAAAATATATCTTTCTAAATATCTTCCTATTGTCTCCGCTTTATACTATAGAGAGTATAGATAAGCTTCCGTTCTAAAATTAATTGACAATAATAGAATAACTTAGGAAATGTCATGTTTAGGACCTGTTTGGTGCGGGAACCGACACGACTTCCAACACAATCGAATGGGCCATGACGGAGCTACTCCGCCACCCATCGAAGCTCCACAAGGCCCAAGCGGAGCTACGGGAGGTAATCGGCCGAGGCAACTCTGTCGACGAGTCCGATAGCATCCGTCTCCCGTACCTCCAGGCGGTGGTCAAGGAGTCGCTTCGGCTACACCCTCCGGCAGCGTTCCTTGTCCCACGACGGGTCGACACTGATACCGAGCTTTGCGGGTACACGGTTCCCAAGAATGCACAGGTGTTCGTGAACGTGTGGGCCATGGGGAGAGACGAGCGGGCGTGGGAAAATGCTGGCTCGTTTGAACCGGAGCGGTTCATGGAGTCGAACATGGATTATAAGGGAAGGGATTTCGGGTTTTTGCCGTTCGGGGCGGGTCGTAGGATTTGCCCCGGGCTGCCCCTGGCCCATAGGATGCTACACCTTGTTGTAGGGTCATTGATTCATGAGTTTGATTGGAAACTTGAGCAAGGGTTGACTCCGGAAATGATAGACATGGAGGAGAATTTTGGCTTCACATTGCAGAAAACCAAGCCACTTGTTGCCGTTCCCGTTGCCATTTAGGGTTATTGGATCGTAGTCAAATGACACTTTCTTGCATTACAATACAAGATATATAATGTCATTATGGTAGCGAGTCAAACAAACCCTTAATAAATAAGTTTGTATTTCCCTTTGGTTAAATTCATGGTTAAGAGAAGATTGAAGTTGTAATCGTTAGATAGCTTAACAGATGTAGAACCAATTGGTAATGGAATAAGTTATAAGCAATACATGAACTTATATATTGACTTGTTTTTCTCGTCTTATATAGTTGCATAGGCGGCCTAGACAAATAACCGAGATGTCCCAATGCTCGATGAAAAGAACATCCTTAGTTCCTTACGGTGTATTCTCCTTTGTGTTATTGTGGACACTTTTCCTAGAAATGGGCCGGATTGAGAGCTTTGATAATTTATACTAAAATGGGCCGGACTGACAGCCCTATTAGGACCGTACGATTACAGACAAGTTTCTACATCTAAGCTCTGTAGGGTTCGATTGTACATGGATGTATGCTCTAAACGATAACTTAGGATCTCAACCAAAAAAAAAACGATAACTTAGGATATTAAAAACTGAAAAATAATAATTAGACTATATTTTCTTAAATTTTTTAAATGACAATCCTTCCTTCCATTGGTCCAACTTCTCTTTTACGTTTGTACTCCAACTACTTAGAAAATTATCAAATTAAAATTTGAACAACTTTATATACATGTGTGGAAAGTAAGAATCATATTATACGATTTTTATACAAATTTTAGGAATACACTTTATACGAAAATCACAAATAAAAAAATGTATACACATGTACATAGTAAAAATTTACTATATAAATATCACTATTTTTAAATTCTAATGTGAATTTTTTTGGTAGATCTAACTTGAGACGGAGTAGTATTTTTTTCTAAGTAGCTAGTTTTGAACACAATTGTAACATGGAAGTTAGAATATTCCCTACCATGCTGCACTACAATTTTGACCTTTGACTATAATTCCATATTTGCGATGGCACGTAATTGGTTTCAGACAGTGACAGACTTTTATTTCGTCAAAATTGATGAGCTAGTTAGCTAGTCACAAAGTTTCCCATTTCTTGCACCCTTGTTTACACAATTTAATTTGACGGCTGCTACCCATGACGCTAATTATTTTGTTGACTAGTCCGATAATGTGGACAATTTCAAGTTTCTTACATCCTTTAATTTGACGATGTTAAGGCATGGCAATTTCACCCGCACGTAATGGGTATCCGTTTCACCCGACCCGAAAAAACGGGCGAAAACCCGAAAAAAGACGGGTTGAAGTCGGGTTTTGGGTGATGCGGGTGATGGGTCGGGTCGGGTTCGGGTGAAGGTCCATCCACCCATAACCCGACCCGATAACCCAACCCGATAACCCGACCCGATAACCCGACTTAAATGTTTATATGTATATTCCCTTGGTACCTTTTACTCATTAAATTAATTATGTTTTACCAATAAAATATACATATTTCTTAAGATTAAAATATGTTAAAATAATATCAATGATCCATATATATTTAGTATCATAATTTGTATGAAGTGTAATTATAAAATAGATGAAAAATAATGGAGAAATGTTATCTCTTATAAAAAGTGTGAAAGATATAACTTCATTTTCTATTAAAATTATAAAGTTTTATATGATAATGACCATGATTGAAATACATGATAAATTTGTGACTTTGTATTATAATAAAGCTTATGATAAGTAATTTGCAAATATCTTACTTTATCTTATATTGTTGATGGATCTTTTAGTTGTTTATGATCTTATGGACAATGATCGATTATTTCAATGAGTTGACTAAACAAATTAATATGGAGTACTAGAGTAGTATGTTTTATTATCTTCAACTAGCTTAGCTTAACACTAGTAAAATGTATGGATAGCTATAGTAAATTTACTAAGCATATTTGGTGAGAAATATATAATATCTACAAGTTCACGTACTTATTTGAGCAAAAGTTTAATTAAAATAATGTATAGAGTATTATAAAAATGTTTATGTATATGAATAATATGATCTAAAGTCTAAACTCTCAAAGTAAATATGTAATATAGTTCAACTAAAATTTTGAAATATATAAGGTTTAGGGTTTAGCCAAGGTTTTGTTGTAACTTTTTTATTTTGTTTTGATGGGAGATTTTAAATCATAGTCAAACACTCAAACTTGTGATTTATCAAATTTAAATAATAACTGAAAAGTTAATTAAAATTGTTAAATACGGTGATTATCACTAAATCCTAACAATAAAATCTTACCAATACAGTATAGAAATATAGGTTTAGATCTTATCCTTATATAGGTTATAATAGGTACACACCACCCGAAGCATCACCCGATCCACCCGACCCACCCGTTAATATAGGGTGGATTGGGTTTGGGTGATCCATGCTAACGGGTCGGGTCGGGTTTGGGTGGGGGGAATTATATAACGGGTCGGGTTTGGAAATGGTCCATCCACCCGAAACCCGACCCATTGCCACCCCTAAGCAAGAATTTAATTAATTACTATAAACTACTCCCTAGATGTGCAATAATTGTCGTGTACTTAGCACTACTACTTACAGATTAATTATATGTTTCAAGACTATAGTACAATTAGTAGTTAATGAAATATTGATCAAGCATGCATTCACAAGCTACATATTATTGTCCATAACATATATTGGGATTATATATTATTTTAAGCTACTTTACTAAACTTGTTTGACTTTTGTGCACCATTGTGCTTTTTGTGGCCTGCGTGCCAGTAGCAATTGAAAGCCTTTTAAGGCAGCTATAGCAGACCTTTCACTTCAACAATTGAAAATTAGAAAGGAAGCTTTCTTCCTCCCAAAACCTTTTAAGCTTCCATGGCTTCTTCAACCTTCCTTCTCTTCTTAATATAACAACATGGTATCAGAGCAGATTTTCCTTTTGATCATTCAATAGATCGGCTCTTCACCTTTCAGAAAAGCTTTTCCTTTTCTCTTTTCGTCATCTTCACTTATGGCGGCAGAACCGATCGACAACAACGACCCTCTCTTCCTCCATAATGGTGACCATCCAGGGCTCTCTCTAGTGCCTCAAGTGTTTGACGGGACCAACTTCGGAGAATGGAGAATATCTTTTCACATTGCCCTCTCGGCGAAAAACAAGGTGGGTTTCATCAACGGAACCCTCGCTAGGCCCCCAAAGACAGATGCACGTTCCGCCAGGTGGGAACGATGCAACAACATGGTCATCATGTGGATCTTGAACGGTCTCAGCCCAGAAATCCGTCGAAGCGTCCTCTACACCGACACCGCTCGAGGTATTTGGGACGAACTCCTTGCTAGATTCGGGCAGACGAGCGGAACGCAACTGTACACGTTGGAGAGAGAGCTCGGCGCACTTAACCAGGGCTCTGACTCAATTTCTACCTACTATACAAAGTTTAAGACCCTTTGGGATGAACTAAACTCAATGTATCAACTTCCTTTTTGCACTTGTGGGAGTGTACAGGAAATTATGAAGCATGACGAGAGTAGGAGGCTCATTAGTTTTTTGATGGGTTTGAATGAACAGTACACCAATGCTAGAGGAGCTATATTGATGATGAAGCCCATGCCCACACTTGCCGTTGCATATTCTATGCTACTTCAAGAGGAAAAACAGAGAGAAGCTCAAACACCCGCTCAAGCATTCAGCGAGTCTGTTTCTATGAATGCAACTGTCAGAAACTCCAACCCTATATCAAAGGGAAGTGGAGAAAAGAAGCAGATGCACTGCACTAACTGCAAGAAAGACAACCATAATGTTGATAAGTGTTACTTTCTGATCGGATTTCCACCAGGATATAAAGAAAACAAGAAGAATGGCAAGAAACCAGTTCAGGAGAGAAAATTTGCAGGGGCAGCTTCTGCTGGAGAACTGACTCAGGAACAGATTTCTCAGCTGTTAGGACTTCTTAATACAAACAACAAAAAGGGAAAGGAGGTAGCAAAAGATGACTTTGCTGGTTTTGCAGGTACATCCCTAATCTCTAAAATTTTTAATAAGAAAAGCACATGGATTATTGACAGTGGAGCAAGCTGTCACATGTGTGGAGATATGGGTTTGTTTGCAACAAGGAGAAATTTGTCGAAGCCCTTTGTTGTGACATTGCCAAACAATGAGACTGCTTGTGTTGATGTTGCTGGATCAGTTTCTGTGTTGCCTGAATTGATGTTAAAGGATGTGTTGTTTGTGCCTAGTTTCAAGTGTAACTTGATTTCAGTGGCAAAGTTAATTAGAGACATGCCTTGCAACGTTTTATTTACTGCCACGAGGTGTCTTCTGCAGGGTCCTTCGATGAAGACACCTTTGGTGGTTGGTGAGGCGCATAAGGACTTGTTTCTATTGCATTCAGAAGATCAGTCAGAGATTGCAGAGAAGACAGTCAGTGCAGAATCAAGTAAAGCCATTTCTTGTCATGTTGATCTCAATGTCTGGCATGCAAGGATGGGTCATTTGCCTTATTATAAGCTTAGTAGTTTTCCTTTTGTTCATGGTAGTAAACCAGAAATTGTGCCTTGTGCTGTATGTGCAAAGTCAAGGCAAGCAAGACTTCCTTTTCCCACTAAACAGATCACTACTAGTTCAGCTTTTCAGCTTGTTCATGTAGATGTTTGGGGTCCCTATCACACTCCAACTTTTAATGGATACAAATATTTTATAACGATTGTTGATGACTTTACCCGTTCTACTTGGGTGCATTTGTTGGCTACAAAAAGTAATGCTTTTACAGTGTTTAAAGCCTTCTTAGCTATGGTAGAGACTCAGTTTGGTAAAAAGGTGCAAATTCTCAGAACAGACAATGCTCTTGAGCTTGGAGGGAGTAGAGAAACTTCAGCATTTCTAGAAGAAAGAGGCATCAAACATGAAACCTCATGTGTGGCCACGCCCCAACAGAATGGGGTGGTGGAAAGGAAGCACAAGCACATCTTAGAAATAGCGAGAACACTAATGTTCCAGTCCAAAGCACCAATAAAGTTCTGGGGAGAAAGTGTTTTGACAACTGTATACATCATGAACAGATTACCCTCTAAGCTTCTTCACCATAAGAGTCCCTATCATCTTCTTCATGGCAAAGAGCCAAGATATGACCATCTCAGGAGCTTCGGCTGCCTATGTTTTGCTTCTACATTGAAACAAGGAAGAGATAAATTTCAGGCAAGGGCTTCTCCATGTCTCTTCCTTGGATATCCCTTTGGGAAGAAGGCTTATAAACTCTACAACTTGGAAAGCAAGCAACTCTTCTCTTCTAGAGATGTGGTTTTCCATGAAAATATTTTTCCATACCAAAACTCAGCCGTCAGAGAATTTCTTTCACCCCATGTCTCACCCACCTTACCTAGCGACAGTGATGATGAGTGTGATTTATCAACAACTACACAACCTCCTCCATCCACTGAACCTACCATTGCTGATTTCCCCATGTCAGATCCTAGTAGCCCACCAGAACCAGCCTCTGACGCACCTCTTCCTCAGCTGAGAAGGTCAACAAGGACCCATAATCCTCCAAGCTACTTGGCAGATTACATGTGTGGTGCTGCACACGCAGATGAACAGTTTTGTGCCCACACACTCACGTCAACCATCTCCTTTCCTCATCAATCCAGTGTGTTGCCATATCAACCTGAAATTGAACCTTTTAGCTATGATCAAGCTTGCAAGTTTGGTGTGTGGAGAGAAGCAATGGTTGCTGAATTTTCTGCCTTAGAGTCTAATAAGACGTGGGATATTGTTTCACTCCCAAAGGGAAAGAAAGCCATTTCATGTAAATGGGTTTACAAAATAAAGAGGAAGGCTGATGGAAGCATTGAGAGACACAAGGCTAGGCTAGTCGTCAGGGGATTTACGCAAAAGGAAGGTGTAGATTATAACGAGACCTTCTCCCCTGTCATAAAAATGACTACTGTCAGGATGCTAGTTTCCATTGCTCTAAAAAGAGGTTGGCACATTTCACAACTCGACGTGAATAATGCTTTTCTTCATGGCGAGTTAGATGAAGAAGTTTATATGAAGGCTCCGCCTGGGCTAAGCGTTGAACATCCTGATTGTGTCTGCAAGCTCAACAAGTCCCTTTACGGACTAAAACAGGCGTCCAGACAGTGGTATGCTAAGCTTTCTTCTTCTTTGCGCAGCAGGGGTTATACTCAGTCCTTGAATGACTATTCATTATTCTCCAAGAAGGTTGGCTCATCAATGGTTTATGTTGCTGTGTATGTGGATGACATACTCTTAACTGGTGATAACATGGCAGAAATTCGATCTTTGAAGTCTCACTTGGATGCTGCCTTCAAAATTAAAGACCTTGGAGAACTTCATCTTTTCCTGGGAATTGAATTCGTGAAAACAGATCAGGGAATGCTCATGAGCCAGCAGAGATTTATAGACGAGATGTTGAATGAGTTTCCTTGCCCAAACAAGCACAACGCCGCCAGCCCTCTTGATTTGAGACTCAAGCTCCATAGAACTGACAACTCACCTTTGATAGACCCTTTGCCATACAGAAAACTAATAGGAAAACTTAACTTCCTTGTGAACACTCGGCCTGACATTGCCTACTCAATTCAAGTTCTCAGCCAGTTCAACAATCAGCCCCATGAGTCCCATATGGATGCTGCCCTTCATGTTTTATCTTATATAAGGGGGACCAAAACCAAGGCTTTGTTCCTGAACAATAGTCCATACTTTCAACTTCAAGGCTATTGTGATGCAGATTGGGCAACTTGCCCCTTTTCTAGGAAATCAGTAAGTGGCTTTGTCATCTTTCTTGGAGGTAGTCTGGTCTCCTGGAAGTCTAAAAAGCAACAAAGCATCTCGTTATCTTCTGCAGAGGCCGAGTATAGATCCCTAAGAAGAATTTGCGCTGAACTTGCTTGGATGAGTAGGATTGCAGCTGAGCTCGGGGTTGAAGACGTTACACCTATACCAGTTAAGTGTGACAACCAAGCAGCCATTTACATTGCTAAAAACCCAGTCTTTCACGAGCGCACAAAGCACATTGAGTTAGATTGCCATTTTGCCCGGGAGAAGCTCTTGGAGGGTCTCATTTCGTTGTCACACACTCCTACAAAGTCCCAGCTGGCAGATTGCATGACCAAATCTCTACCAGGCTCACATTTGTTTCACATTCTTCCCAAGATGGGGATGATAGATCCTCCTCCATCTTGAGGGGGGATATTGGGATTATATATTATTTTAAGCTACTTTACTAAACTTGTTTGACTTTTGTGCACCATTGTGCTTTTTGTGGCCTGCGTGCCAGTAGCAATTGAAAGCCTTTTAAGGCAGTGTAGCAGACCTTTCACTTCAACAATTGAAAATTAGAAAGGAAGCTTTCTTCCTCCCAAAACCTTTTAAGCTTCCATGGCTTCTTCAACCTTCCTTCTCTTCTTAATATAACAACAACATATGCATGAAAACTGCTGGTACAATTACATTGCTTCCGATGTGATAGGTTGCACATACTATGCTTATACTGAACAAAGTCCTCTGAACCAATATATATTAACGGATCGGAAGTAGTGTCCGTCCGAAAACACACTCGATGCGCGCGAGTGAGCCTAACACATTACACGTGCTAATGATGCTATCAGCGGCGGATCCAGGGGGGGCGGAGGGGGGCGGCCGCCCCCCCATGGCGTCGGAGGAATGGGTAAGCGTAGTGGGGCGGTGTGGATTTGAGGAAAACTGAGCGGGGCGGATGGGGGCGAAGTGGGATGGCGACGGGCCGTGGATAGCGAGGGCGAGCGGTGGGGCGTGAGGGCGGGATGGGAGATGACGGAGGAGTCGCCGACCGAGATCGGACCTTCAATGACGGCAGGCCAGCGGGATGGAGTCTGGAGATGGAAGAAGGAGGGTTTTGCTTAAAAATTCTATACGACGTCGCTTCCATTTTTTTACCATCTTACATTTGAAGTGGGCCAGGATGGAATTTTCTTTTTTTCATTTTGTTTTAAGTGGCATTTGCATTCACTTTTTTTTTTCTTTTCTTTTTACATTGAAGGAACTTTACTCTTACAAAATTTAAAATCTATAGTAACATGTATTTAGATATTTTAATTTGGATTCCACCAAAAAAAAAGATATTTTAAGTTGGACAACAAGTTTTACACGGATGATATTTTTTTTGTTAATGAATATAAAAATAATATATTCTATTATTTTATTTTATCATTTCATAGCCTAATAAAGTGTTACATGTATGAGAGAGTTATTTACTATCTAAAATTCTTAAAGTTTACTATCATGGAAAAAATATGTATTATTAATTGAAATCCATTTCTCATTCAACAAATTATTAAGGCCTTTTTATAATTAAAAAAAAAGAAGATTAACTCCAAATAAACAATATCTTTAACTAATTTGGCCTTAAATTGAACAATATGCTACTACCGCGGTTAATAGCGCACTATCGAAATTTTTTTAGCCCGCCCCCCCATTCAGCGAATCCTGGATCCGCCACTGGATGCTATCATAAAACCAGTTTTCGTTACGAGGAGTAGCTCACTCGACTTATATTTTTCGACTTTATTTCATCAAATCTCCGACGTGGGAAGCTCTATTTAATTTTCACCGGAACCGCGAGCAAGGGCTTAACTTTCTGCAAAGTGAACCCAAACTTCTCCTCCATATCCAACTTCTCCGGAGTCAAACCTTCCTCGAGCCTCCAGTCAAACCCATGAATCAACGATCCCAACACCAAATGCAACATCCGTTGCCCCAAGGGCAACCCGGGGCAAATCCTTCGACCCGCTCCAAACGGCAGGTACTCGAAGTCGCGGCCCTTGTAGTCCGGCCCCGAGTCCACGAACCGCTCCGGTTCGAACGAGCCGGCGTTTTCCCACACGCTTTCGTCTCTCCCCATGGCCCACACGTTCACGAACACCTGCGCGTTCTTGGGCACCGTGTACTCGTACAACTCCACGTCCACGTCAACTCTTCGGGGCACGAGGAAAGGGACGGGTGGATGGAGGCGCAACGTCTCCTTCACCACTGCTTGGAGGTACGGAAGGCGAACGCTATCGGACTCTTCCACGGCCTCGCCTTGGCCAATCACCGACCGCACCTCTTCCTTGGCCTTTTCTAGCTTGGATGGGTTGTGGAGGAGCTCTGCCATGGCCCATTCGATTGTGCTAGAAGTCGTGTCGGTTCCCGCGCCAAAGAGGTCCTACACGTAGAGTATACTCACGGGTCATTTTGTAGGTTAGGCAGGCATAAGTTTTGGTACAATTATTGCATGTAACTTATAGCTTGGTGAATCATTGCCAGCGCTACACCAGTCAGGCCTGGGAGGCCCGACTTACCCATGTCTTCGTGGATGTGATTATGGTCGTCGATTCCCTCGCTAAACTTGTTTTCGATCTCTTTTCCAACAGGTTATCATGTTTTGCTGGATACCCCTATAGGTGTCCTTGGCATTTTGTAGGATGATGTTGCGGGGAGGGCCACCCCGCGCATTTCCAACTCTTAAGGCGTTTTTATTCTTGGGGTTTAATTTAACCCCTTTTCCGACCCAAAAAAAATAATCTAAAAAGAGCGCATGTTCTGTGAGGACTAGCTAGCTAGCTTACCAACAAAAGATGGCGAATATCATGGAGCTCAAACCCGCTGCCCTCTTGGTTGGCAATGTTAATAAGAGCATCCAACACATCCTTCTCCTCCGCCACGTGTATGTTTTCGCCTCTCGCCCGCAACCTCTCCTCGGTGATGTCGTCGAACATCTTGTACATGCGCTTCATGAGGCCCTCCATACGCGCCCGAAAGCCCTGCGGATCGGCCCACTTCAAGATCGGGTAAAAGTCGGCCACGTTTGGGGTGCCCGCCTCCACCATCAGTCCCCAAATCAGCTGCTTCAGCTCGCTAGCTTTTTCGGATCTCGGATCCGCCATGTCCTTGGAGAAGAAGGTGTTGGTTAGGAAGTTGAGCGAAGTTGCGAAGGCCGCTTCCCCTATGTTCACTGGCTTTCCTTCTTTACAACAATCCTGTAAAAGATAACGTATGAGGAGACGGGACCAACTGTCGACATATCGAGAAATTCGAGAGAATGTTCATGCATCGAGAAATTCGAGAGGATGTTTACGACGAGACCAAAAATATAATTATTAAGATGTTTATGTATAAAGAAATTCGAGAGGATGTTTACGACCAGACAAAACGTATAATTGTTTAGTGTTTAAGTATCGAGAAATTTGAGAGGATGTTTACGACGAGACCAAAAATATAAGTATTAAGATGTTTATGCATCGAGAAATGCGAGAGATCTGTACGACGAGGCCAAATATATAATTATTAGGGCCTAGTCTAATTCATTTCCGTATTAAAAAAATAATTATTAAGATGTTTATGTATCTAGAAATCCGAGAGGATGTTTACGACGAGACCAAACATATTATTATTAAGATGTTTACGCATAGTTATATGGAGAAATTCGAGAGGATGTTTCCGAAAGTAACATTAATTACCTGAACATAGTGGACCAGCTGGTCCACCTTCTGACGACGAAGCTCACGGCTATTCTCAAGCCTAGCATTAGAGAACACCTGAGTCACACATATCTTTCTGAGCATCCTCCACCGCTCGTTCGAGGGCAAGAGCACGATGGACGCGTCGCAATGCCCGAGCACGGTGTGGGAGTCGAGCACGGCCCGGTTAGAGAAAACCGCGTCGTGCTTCTGGAGCACGAGCTTGGCCGCCTTGGCGGACGACACCACCAC
The DNA here is from genome assembly GCA_934048045.1 of Polygonum aviculare. Classification (NCBI taxonomy): domain Eukaryota; kingdom Viridiplantae; phylum Streptophyta; class Magnoliopsida; order Caryophyllales; family Polygonaceae; genus Polygonum; species Polygonum aviculare. The sequence goes on from OW204026.1 coordinate 153,233, forward strand.
CACAACCGCGGCCCCTAGTTGTAGCGACATCACGTCTCCGTGGGCCCTTGCGAGGCCCGCAAGGGACACGTGGGGGCTCGTGCCCAGGCTCAGTAGGTTGCCCACGACGGGGAGCGGGGTGGGCCCCGGCGGGAGCCGTTTGCGGCTGAACCGGGTCCGTTTGAAGAGGGAGTAGAGGAAGGTGAGGGTTAGCCATGTGAGGAGGAGGTGCACAAGATTGCTCCAACTAAGCATTGTGTTTGTTAATAATGAACTTGGTTTCTAAGTTGTATGGGTTTTATTTCTGGCCACATTTTATATATTGTTATGTTGGTCCCATATATATATGTGTGTGTGATGTCCTACACAATTTGGTTTGTCAAATTTGTACGGTGGAAAAGTTTCCAAATTTGTTCATTTGCTCTAATTTCCGTGAAGTATCCACATGCATAATTGCGTAAATATCTTTTTGGGCTCAAATTTTTGCTATGTTGAAACATGTGGCCGATCAAAACAATAGGCCGAAACGATCCATGGTCTTTTATATGATTGACCAAATCGAATGTTTGATAGAAAAAAATTGACATAATGTGGTAACAAATTGCTAATTAGTGATGGAAATTCTTCTTCTTCTTTTTTTTTTATAAATCGAAATGATGGGGTTATAATATCGCCTTACATGCCTATATAAAATTCTCAGCAAGGAAATAAAAAAAATGCCTTCATTTAATAGCTTTTCAAATAAAAAGTACGTAGCTTAAATCATATATTATGTGTTTTTTCACTTTAATTTGTGATATTGTAATGGCGGTTATGGGTTTGAGGGAGGGGTTAAACACGTACTCGTCCTTTCAATTTGAAAATATTATATTTTTATGCATTAAATTTGAAATTTCGAGTTATGTGAGTGAGTCCATTATCAACTTAATTTCGGAGTGCTAGAACTTTGCAGGAAACTTCATAACTAATAGTCTTGAGATGTGTTCAGTCAAATTGTGACACTGCCCTCAGTCAAATATGAAACAATGGCACGTAAGACTACACTTTGTTTTGCAGAAGAACTTTCTTGATTGTAAAGATCGTATATCTATAAACAAGCATTTTTTGCCAACTGTTATTGACTCGTTAGGTAAAAATATATGGATAAATCAAGATGGTCCTAAATGACATTTGATGGGAAGTTGATGAAAATTAATTGAGGGGGAAAACGTGGGCCTAAAACTTGAATTATTTGATAGGCCAACCAAACAAGAAAGTAATTTCATTCTACATTAGAATACTATATATTAATGTCTCTTTCATTAGCTACTACTACTACTAGTCTACTAGTGAGTTAATTTTCTATATAACTAAGTTCATTATTGAGAGGGGTCTTACTTTATGTCTCTTTCACCGGTGTGTGTAATTTTCAAGTTCCTCGTTTCTCAATATACACTAATTTTCTTCTTACTAAGGATTTTTATTTTCCTCCTCCCCTTTATGACATTGTAGCAAACGATTTGGGTGTATTTTAATGAAACTCTGTTTTCATAAAAAAAAAAATCTGACCAAAAAAAAAAAAACTAATTAACTAGACCGGCCGCCCGGTGGAGATTCTCTGTCTCCTCTTGATTTCCCTTAAATTTTATTGGTTCACATCCCCTTTAACTAATCTAAAATTGATTTTGCTTTAATAAAATTATATAAATTAACCAATCAAATTGAAGAGGATTACAAGAAAGGGACATCAAGAGGGACAGAGGATCTCATCCGCCACCGGATATTAGCAAGTGTTGAAACCGATTATTGCATTATATTTACCGAATTCTTATATTTCCTAAAGCCATCGTCCATTACCCAATTTTTTATATTTATCCAATTCTTAGGTATTAGTCCCTCAGTCGATAAGTACCATTTTTTTCCCCGCGTCGGCATCTAATGAAGATTCTCTAGTCCACTTTCATGATCCAATTTGGTAGTCTTTTTTTTTTACTATTAGTCTAAATAATATTCTTAAATTAAAAAAAAACATAAAAAGAAAAAAAACTTTTTTTTTCCCAATTCTTCTCTCTATAAAACAGTGAACCCTGAGGCTGGACCATAAAAGTGAACCAGAGGATCCACATTGATCCGCCAGTATGTCCTCTTGGAATTTATAAACAAAATTTAAAAAACATGTAAATTGGATTAATTACCCTTTTTTTTAATTAGATTGATCTCTTTTTATAACTCATTTATGTGATTTTAAAAGATTGATCTCTTCAATTTCCCCCCAAAACCCCCCTCCCCACCCCAATCCCTCAAAAAATGTAATCAAATACATGAAATAATTAATATTATTTAATAAAAAAATTAAGTTAAAAAAACAAATATTCACAAATGGGGAGTCCATTCAAAATTTCTCGACAGTCCATTCAAATTTAATATCTAGTCAAGTTTAGACTCTTTAGAAAGTGCTGTTGATTTGGCTTTTCATTCAATTTGTAGGAGTACGGTGCTTTTATCGTTAGATACTTAGATGACATATACTTACTGTTGAATATATCTTTACATCCTACTATCATTATAATAATATTTTTATTCAATCATATATATATATATATATTACTTCTATTATTCAACTTCCTCGTAAATTTCTTTATTATTTATAATTTTTTATCTCTATAAAATTATCCTATCTAATCCAACTTCTAAGAGATTTTCATTATTTTGGACAAATTTTTAACACGAAGGGAGTATTATTTTTGTGGAATTGTGTTTGTCGTATGGTATAAAAAAATTCGGTCGATACTCTTGAGTCTTGACTAAAGAGGAAGAATTAATCAGATAAAAAAAAGAGGAAGAATTAAGTTCATGGCCATCAATCATGATCGTATCATCTCTTATTAAAAAAGAGACAAGATCTTTTTTATTCTATTCTACTTGGGTGTTCTAGACTTGACTTTGAATTGTCCATTTCAAAATAAGCTTATTGACTTTTTTATATAACTTGTTTAACCTCTTTATTTATTTTTATGTGTAATGTTAATAAATTTGTCCAAGACATTGATAAGGATAATATATCTATACTACCTATAGTATAAAGCGGAGACAATGTCTTCACAAAAATTTGCGCCACGTGTCATTTCAATAATAAAATAATCAGTCGGGCCCTCTTTTATACAAATTAGGTAGTTAGAATCTCATATAATCTTATCCCGTAAAAATTGATTAAAATTTAACAAAAATTATGAATTATCCCGAAAATTATAAATTATCACTTACCAAGAATTAGTTATAATCTTCCCATAAGTATTACTATTTAATAAAACGTGATATTTATCATAAAGTAAGTTTTAAACAAATCCAACTTGTTTATATTATGAGTTGATTTACTATTGGTAAAAAAACACTAATAATAATATGAACATAAATATATATGAGCCTATAATTTTAACATGATCATTGACATTACATATCTATATTTTTTTTTGTGAGAACATTACATATCTATATTAAATTAGATTTATAATCACATTACCCGTACATGGTACGGGGGTTAAACTAGTTTTACTTATAAAGTTTTTCTATTTGAATAAAAATGTTATTAAAATAATTTATGAAATATATAAGATATATTTTAATAAACCATGTGAGATTTATTTTCATTCTATTAATATTAATGGTATGAATCAAAATCTAAGCACTGAAAATAAATAAATATAATTTCCTTTTTTAAATCTAGAAAATTCAGAAATTCTTATTATAATAAAATATTTTGATATTACTTTTTTCTACATCAATAATAGTTGCAAGTTTAAGCTAAATCAAACATAAACCAACAAAATGTCATATTTTCACGACCTAAATCGCAGTGGGAATAGCAAGTAAGGGCCTAGCTTTTTGCAAAGTGAACCCGAACTTCTCCTCTAAATACATATCCCGGCTCAAATTATCTGCAAGCTTCCAATCAAACCCATGGATCAAGGTCCCCAACTCCAAATACAACATCCGTTGCCCTAACGGTAACCCGGGACAAATCCTCCGACCCGCCCCGAACGGCAAGAACTCGAAATCCCGACCCTTGTAATCGAGGCTCGAGTCCAAGAACCGCTCGGGTTCGAATGACTCGGCGTTCTTCCACACGCTCTCGTCCCTCCCCATTGCCCACACGTTCACAAACACTTGGGCGCTCTTCGGGATCGTGTAGTCGTACAACTCGATGTCCACGTTGACTTTTCTCGGGATTAGGAACGGAACCGGTGGATGGAGCCGGAGTGTCTCTTTCACCACCGCATGGAGATACGGAAGATGGGCGCTATCGGACTTTTCGATAGCGTTGTCTTGGCCAATCACCTCGCGCAGCTCGGCCTTGGCTTTTTCGAGCTTAGATTGGTTGAGGAGAAGCTCCGCCATCGCCCATTCGATTGTGCTAGAGGTCGTGTCTGTACCCGCCACAATGAGGTCCTACGTACGCATGATTCATTGCCATATATTAGTAGTCATAATTAGATAGCTAGGATGCAAAAAAGTAGGGATTCATTTCATAACACAAAAGCTTAAGCTAACGCCCTTAATTACTAGATTTTTGATCTAGCAATCTTTTAGCTAGCTAGCCCACAAATGAGTTCATTTCAATTTCTTAAGTACTTTTATATATAAGGTGGTCGATATCTACCTTCTAAGTTATAACAAACATGTTAAACAATAATTTTCTTAAGTACATACGAGGTACTTAGCTAGCTAGGTTACCAGAAAAAGATGACGAATGTCCGAGAGCTCGAAGCCGGTACCCTCTTGATTGGCAATGTTAATGAGAGCATCCAACACGTCTTTCTCCTCCGCGACATGGGCATTTTCGCCTCTCATCTTCAACCTCTCTTCGATGATGTCTTCATAAATCTTGAACATACTTGTCACGTGAGCTAACATTCGGGCCCGAAAACCTTGAGGATCAGCAAACTTGAGCATCGGGTACAAGTCGGCGATGTTGATGTTGCCAGCCTCCTCCATTATACTCCATACTAACTGCTTTAGCTCGCTACCTTTCTTTGACCTCAAATCTACCATGTCCATTGAGAAGAAGGTATTGGTTAGGACGTTGAGTGATGTCGCGAATGCTGCTTCCCCTATGTTCACTGCCTTTCCTCCCTCGCAACATTCCTATATACAAAAAATACACATGGATAAATAATGAAGTGACACCATGGGCGGACTTAGGGGTGGGTTAGGGTCTGCACTAACCCATCTCAAAATTATTACTATATGGTAGAAGTAAAAAGTTTATAAATTTTTAATTAGTCTAAATGGCAAAAACTCTTTATTGCCTTTGTTAAGACCAAGGTTCGAATCTCAATAACTCTTCCTAAGCTATTTTATGTTTTTGTGACATACATATCTCTCTTAAATAAGTGTTTCAAGTGAAAGTTTGAAAGTGACACAAATGTAAGATCAATGTTTCATCGTAACAATCATCTAGTAAGAAGTTGGTGTAGGCACCATAAGTAGATTATTTGCCATAAACCAAATAATTCCCTATCTATTTCACAAGTACGTTGGTCGCACTAGAAGAACACCAAGCCTAACCGTCAACAAAGTACACATACTTTGACCAAAAAAACAAAGCACACATATGTAACAAGAAATGGACCGATAGTTCTGACCAAAAAAAAAGAAGAAATGGACCGATAGTAGTCCTTGATGGGCCATGGGTTTTAGTAGCTAGTTCGAACAAACCAAGGACAACACACAACTAGTAACGTCTTGAATCTGAAATAACTGTACCCGGATTCGACTAAATTAAACCAATTCACAAGTCTATACTTTCCAAATGGACTATACATTTATTTTGATAAGGAGAGGGATTAGGGTCGCCGTCATAAGTAATATTTGGACTCACGTGGTTACTAGCCAGCTCTAAAGAGAAAAGGACAAACTGTCGTCCCAGAATCTCGAATCCGAAACCTCATGGAACATCCATAAGTGCTCAACCAGTGAGCTAATGCGGCAAGCGCAATGGACAAAATATGTGCGTATGCTAAGTTATTTACCTGGACGTAACTTAGCAGTTGTTGCACCTTCTGGTGGCGAAGGCCGCGACTAGCATCAATCCGACTATGAGAAAACACTTGAGTCATACAAATCTTCCTCAGCGTCCTCCACCTATCGGTCAATGGCAAGAGCACGACGGAGGCTTCCGAGTGCCCAAACACCGTGTGAGAGTCGGCCACGGTCCGGTCCCCGAACACCGTGTCGTGCTTTTGCAACACGAGCTTGGCCACCTCGGCCGACGACACCACTACCGTCGTCACCCTTCCCAACAAAAGCGTCATCAGTCCGCCGTGTGCCCTGGCCATCACGGCCAGGGACACGTGGGGCTTCGTGCCGAGGCTCAGTAGGTTGCCGACGACGGGGAGCGGGACGGGGCCCGGCGGGAGCCGCTTAGGGCTGAACCGGGTCCGTTTGAGGATGGAGGTGAGGAAGGTGAGTGTTAGCCATGTAAGGAGGATTAGAAAAAGAGTGGCCCAACTAAGCATTTTGTTTGGCTTTGAATTGTCAATTAATTGTATGAGTTTGATCCTTGTTAAGTACGTACGGTATGGTGTGTGTTGTATTAGTCGGATATTTATATATGTGATTTGGTATATGGATGATGTATCACGTTTTGACTATTGGAATCTTTATTTGTGGATCAAAATTTTCCCATTCAAAAAATCGTACTATATCTATATTTTTCACATTTTGACTGTGTATTGTATTTGTGGATCCTTGTTAATATCTCTTTATATAACTTTCACGTTTCAAATCGAATTTTAATTAATTTCACAGACGGCGTGGAATGCAAATGCTTTGGAAAATGTCAAGCTATTCAAATATACTTTACTTAACCTATGAAATTATTAGAGATTGAACATTACTTTTCTTACATATTTTTAACTCAAAATATCATTTTAGATATTTGAACTTAATCAAATAGTCTCTATAGTTTCGACCAAAAAAAAAATAGTCTCTATAGTCCAAAACAAAAATGATGGTCTTGACCGAAAAAAAAAACAAAAATGATGGTGAGCATAATAATCAACTCAATTGTCAATAGTCCAAAACGTGCAATTATAAAAATTAAATATTTCGTATTAATTTAAGTTCATGACCTCATACACGGCCCAGGCTTCCCTTAATATATGAGTCAAAATTGTTATTATAAATTAAGGGCATCCTTTGCATTTGATTTCAAACCTTACTAAGAATGAAAATTCCATGGTATTTTTCCTATTTTTGTCTTAGCTCTTATTTTTAAGATTGTGAATAACTCATAAGATCATGCTAGCTCTTAGCTAAGGTAATATCATTATTTTAGTGCTTTAGCATTAACTTAATCATAATGTCTTTCCTTTGGTTTTTGATACTAGTTCATACTCCGTATATGTTAAGGAAGTAGTTCAAGAATATTGATCAGAAACTTGTGAAAGTTGGGCATCAATTGAAAAAAAGGTTATGGTTAATTTGAGACGAAAATGGGTGTGTGGGTGGCGGGCAGCCAAAATTGGAGCAAATAGGAGGCGCGGAGATTTAATGAGCTCCTATAGGCGATTTGCCGAAAATGCCCCCATAGAGAGGCGGAAAATAACGCCCATGCCACCGTCACATTTAATGAGCTCCCTCCCCCCAAACCCTAGCTAGCTTCCCGCAACCCCATCGTCATCCATTGCGGCCAGCGAAAATCGCGAGATTCGGCGCACAAAACACGCGATTCGGGCAGGCGATTGAAACGATGGAGTGATGACGCCGTGAGGAACGATCGATTGAAGCTTGGAAAGACGATGACAACTTCTTGGGGCCTACGGAGTTGCATGTCGTGAGTCCGCGTCTTGAGTCCGAAATCCAGCGCTCTGTCAAGGTAAAAACACTCGAGACCTTGTGAAAACTCGAGGTTATTGGATGACACATTGTGTTCTGCTTATCACTTGAATGGATTATTGTGATAAGTGGATATGTGATGACGAGGAAAGGGTGAATGAGAGCAATGGATGAATGTGATGACAAGATATGGGGACTGAACGTGTTATGTGATGACACATGATGACATGACCTATATTGCGGACAAAACCCTGGATGTGATGACGTGTTTTTAGTCGTTGTTGTTATGATCCGATGACATGTTTGAATGTGATGACGTGTTTTAGCTGTTTTCCATTAGTTACGACGTCATTTTCATACCTTTTGATGACCTGGCATCATTAAATGAAGTGAGGACAATAGCATATTAAATGCTTTTTTTCTTGTTTTATGTATATAGTACATGCTGATGTGATGACAACTTTTTATGTATATAGTTCATTTGTTTTACTTTTTGCCAATCTGGCAGGACAATAACAATGAAGCTCCTAAGTGTTTGCTTTGGTGGGGAGTGGGACTGTGAAGGCAAATATGTTGGTGATGTGAACTACAAAGCAGTGGTCGTCAAAGATGGCATGACATTAGAAGAGTTGACTTCAAAAATCATGAAGAGATGTAATATTGAACCTGGTGGCAATGGATTGTTGTTGACTCACTTGAATCCCTTCCAAGTAGTTGGCAAGCCTTACACAGTTGAGAATGAGGATGACTTGGTGTCGTTCCTGGAGATAAATGACTCCCCTGAGGTAAAGTGGAAGATGCCCTTGTATGTGACCTTGAAGGCTGGGGGGTGCAACAGATGACAAGGTGCATGGTGAGAGGAATGTCAGGGTGGAGAATATTGATGACAACCCTGCAATGGATGACAGGGTGGAGAATGTTGGTGGAGCTGTATCTGATGACAGGTTGATGGTAGTTGGAGAGGAGCCTGAGTTTGTTGAGATGCATGTTTATGGTGATGACGAGATGCCAGAAATACTAGATTATGGTGATGACATGACAGCCAACAATGACTTCTTGAAAGTGGGGCAGCTATATCCATCAAAAGATGAGCTGAAATCTGCTGTTTCCAAGCAAGCCTTAAGAGACAGGTTTGGGTACAAAGTGTACAAGTCCACAACACAGATCTACAAGGTTGTGTGTGTGGTCAAGGAATGCAATTGGTTAATGCTAGCCACAAAGGTGAAAGACGTTGACTACTTCCAAATAAGGAAATACACCTACAAGCACACCTGTCCCTTTGAAACCAGGTTCCAAAAGCACCACAAACCATCCTACCTAACTGTCGCTGAAGAGATTAAGACAAGGTGCTTTGTCCTGTCATCAGTTCTCTGATAATTACAATAATACAGCCCCTGTCATCTAATAAAATGTAATGACAATTGCAGGTTCGAAGGTGTGAAGGATGACCCTGATGTGCACCAGATTCAGAATGATGTCCAAAAGGAGTTGCATGAGAGAATAAGCTACAGGAAAGCAAGGAAAGCAAGGGAGAAAGCTCAAGAACTAATCAGAGGCTCCCCAGAAGAGAACTACGCATTGCTACCTGCCTATTGCCACGTCCTAACACAAGTGAATCCAGGAACATACACAAAGCTGGTTATAGATGAGGAGACAGACCGCTTCAAATCTATCTTCATCGCATTTGGAGTGTCAATCAGAGGCTTCGCTTTTATGAGAAAGGTATGTATTAATGTTGTCATCACTTCTAGTAGCTGTGTGGATATGTCTCATCAGAGGCTTCTATCAGATGCTTCTGATCTCTGTGCTCAATCTGCTCTCTGTATATACTTGTCATCACTTTCTGCTCTCTGTGCTCTCTCTGTTGTCTGTGCATACTTGTCATCGCTTCTGGCCTCTGTGTATAATTGTCATCTCTTGTGCTCTCTATGTGTTCTCTGTGCATACTTGTCATCGCTTCTGGCCTCTGTGTATAATTGTCATCGCTTGTGCTCTCTATGTGTTCTCTTACTTGTCATCGCTTGTGCTCTCTATGTGTTCTCTTACTTGTCATCGCTTCTGGTCTTTGTGTATTCTTGTCATCGCTTCTGCTCTCTCTGTGTTCTCTGTGCATACTTGTCATCGCTTCTGGTCTCCGTGTATTTTTGTCATCGCTTCTACTCTCTCTGTGGTCTCTGTGCCTACTTGTCATCGCTTCTGTGTTTAAACTAGTCATCACTTCTGTGTGAACTCGTCATCAATTCTGTCCATTGTCCTACAAAAAAATGTTGCAGGTCGTGTCTGTGGATGGAACTTTCCTGCATGGTAAGTATGGGGGGGCCCTAGTTACAGCTGTGGCGCAAGATGCCAACCACCAAGTGTATCCTCTAGCCTTTGCTATAGTGGAAACAGAAAATGATGTTGGATGGACTTGGTTTTTCCAGCAACTACTGAATGTGGTGCCAAACACTCCAGGGTTGATGATACTATCAGATAGACACAAGAGCATAAAGAAGGCAGTATCGACAGTGTATACCTCAGCTAAGCACATCTGTTGCAAGAGGCATCTACAACAGAATCTTGTAACCAGATTTCATGATAGTGGATTGATGAGTTTGTACAACCAAGTTGCAGATGCTTACACTACACAGGAGTTTGATGGTTATTTTAATGATATATGCAGACTAAATCCTGAAATGGGGAAGTATCTCACTGATGCAGACTTCAAGAAGTGGAGCAGGGCACATTGTGAAGGGGATAGGTACAACATGATGACAACAAACAACTCCGAGTGTGTGAACTCAGCTCTAAAGATTGCTAGGTCCTACCAATTGGTTGCACTGTTCGAGTTCATTAGAGATATGGTTACAAGATGGTTCTATGAGTGCAGAACAAAGGCCCTTGCTTATGAGGGACAACCCAGTGAAGTTGTCATCGCCATATTAAATGCAAGACTGGACTTGTCATCAAGGTATGATATCAAACCCCTTAATGATGCGCAGTTCCAAGTAACTGGGGGCACATTTTCTGGAATTGTTGATCTTGCCAAGACGACCTGCTGTTGTAGGGTGTTTGATTTGGACCACTATCCATGTACACATGCCATATGTGCAATTCAGAAAATGCAATATAGGGTAGGCGACTTCATAGATGACCACTTCAAAAGTAGCTACTGGTTGAATGCATACAAAGAGACCCTGTACCCTTTACCCTACAGGACTACTTGGGATGTGCCAGATGCCATTAAACATATGACATGCTTACCACCAAATAACAGTAGGAAAGTTGGGAGGCCAAGGGTGAAGAGGTTGCCATCTTTAGGAGAGTTCAAAAAGGAGGTCAGGAAAAGGGGGCAGCCCTCAACCTACAGGTGCAGCCTGTGTGGGAAGGATGGACACAACAAGAAGAGATGCCCCTCAGCTCCCCCATCTGCAGGAAAGCTTTGCATCAAGTATAAAACCAAGAAAACATAGGTGCTACCAAGACTTGTCATCCACTGGCTCCTGTGAAGACCTGTCATCTATCAGCTACTAGAACAAGATTTTAATATTCTGCTATTATTAGTATTCTATCTCAGTGATGAACACTGATATTATTTTTGCTTTATTAGTATTCTATCTCAGTGATGAACACTGATATTATTTTTGCATATATGTGCATCATTGCACGTTTTTTGGTGTAGTGGCTGCAAAACAGATGACATGATTTTTGTGTGTGAAAACAGATGACAGCTTATTGTTAAATGAATGATAGTTTTTTGCAATATTATACATTACCCTAGTTTGAATTCTCAGTGATGACATGATTTGTGCTAGAAAATCTTTCGAGTACATTTGTGTTGTGCTAATTTCAGCCGATGGAATCCCCCCCCTCGCTTTCATTTTAAAAGTATTACTTGTGTGAAAGTGTACCATCACTGTACACCAGGTGACAAGACTTGTCATAGCTCTAGGTGTGGGTCAAAAATAGGTACTTTGAACGATGCATTGACCACCCATACTCCTTTATTGGAAATAGGCATCATAACTAAAAAGGTTCTGAATCTTGATCCCATAATCAATGCATTACCCCCCAAGGAAGTCAGTATAAATAAAGTGCTAAGGAGTATGAACCTTGTCATCACTTTCTGATCCCAAAGCTTGTCATCGCTTTCTCATCACCTTGTGATACAATACTTGTCATCGAAATGGCTAACCGTCCTGTGCCTAATGGACTAAGAAGGGTGCAACCACGACCTCCACAACTACCTTACTTTGAGGTAGTTGTCCGCCGCAGGGTGAGAAAAAACACACTTACAAACCCCCGTTCTGAACGTCTTCTTGTTATGTATATAAACCTGTCATCAGTTTCGTGCATATGTAGGATTCCCGGGATTTTAGGGTGATGCTCACTGCAGAGACCCGACTATGCCAGCTAGTTGATGTATACTGCCACGATGAAGCCCTTCACCCTCGGAATATGCACTTCTACTTCAACGATCAAGAGCTTCTGGATCGAAACAGAACTCTAACAGCTCGAGAGGTCATACATGAACTCGTCATCAGAAGTAGTATACGTGGCTTGTTACCTTTGAACTATATTGTGCTAAACTGTGCATCTGTTGTTGTCGTGCAGATTGGTCTAAGAAACAACTCCGTTATCCATGCTATCTTCAGGCCAGGAGTAGGAGAACCTGGGTATCGAACATGGGTTCGTAGGACGATTCAAGGTTACAGACGGTTAAGGGCAGAACAAAGAGCAGCTGGTATTCCGCGTCCAGAAGGTGCTCCACCAACGCCACCAATGACGCCGCCAGGGTCTCCACCATGAAATGTCGATTGTTGTTGAACTTGTCATCTAGTTGTCCTTGTTGTTGTTCTTGTTGTTGTTTAAGTTGTTTATGTTCAGTTGTTGTTGTTGAACTTGTGATCCAGTTGTCCTTGTTGTTGCTTTTTGTGCTTGTCATCCAGTAGTTGTTGTGTAAGTTGTGATCTAGTTGTTGATTTGTGAGTTGTCACCCATATGTTGGGGTGGAGGGTGTCATCTATTTCCCGCTGCATTGTAATATCTATCAAGAAATGAACTATGTTGTTCAGTGTTGTCATCCGTTGCTCCTGTCATCTAGTTTAGTGTGCGTTCCAAAGACCAATTTATTCTTTGAAAAGTGTGAATGATTTTGCGTGTGCATGCTTTAAAAACTGGACAACACCTTGTCTTGTCATCTGTTGTACTCTTGCCTACTGAGGTCATGAAATGCATGCTCCCTTTTAAAATAGATGACCGTTGGTTGAGTTTATCCAATGCATATACTAAAAAAGTCTAAATGTATTCCCAACCATGAATTGAATGTACCTAACGTTGATTAGAGGTGAGGAGCTATAAATAGGGACGCCCTGTACGCATGAAACATCTTCATATAACTTGCCATCCATTCCTTGGAAGTTCAAGAGAAGACAACGTTGTCATCACCTTGCACAATGAATGGGCAAAGAAGGCCTGTAACAGCCAGAAGAAGGGTGTATGCGCCGCGAGAAAGGTGGAGAGTAACCATCATCAATGGGGTGAGACCAAAGATCTTACATCTACCTGTTTTGTTTTATATCACTTCCGAGATAATTGCTCATACATAGTTTCTTGTCATCTGTTTCCTTTCCATGTAGCACACCTTGTCACCAACATTCATCACAGTGACCCCCAACGTCAAGGTGGTTAACATCTATAATTTTTATTGTGTGGAAAGTGTCACGCCGGGGGGCTGGGTGGCATTTTACTTCAACAATCGACGTGTCCGAGACCCAAACAGAACTCTAACCTGTGAAGAGGTGGGAGATATACTTATCATGTGCTCAAGTTTACCCTGTCATCACCTTTAACAATTGGTATATTAATCCAAACTATTGTTGCCATGTTTGCAGCTTGGACTTTCTGATGACTGCGTCATTGTTGCTTTACATCATCCCCCAGGGAGAATAGCTGAGGACTGGCCTCCAGAAACACTGCCAGCCAATCTAGCACAATGAACTTGTCATCACCTGTTTTGTTTTTTGTATTTCCAGTTTGTTGTTGTTTGGTTGTTGCCATCTTGTGTCATATCTATGTATTTGTGATTTGAACTTGTTAACTCGAATATTACACGCTACTATTTTCTTGTCATATGTTGTTTATTCCACTGGTCTTATGCATCATTTGTTCAAGTGAACCTGATGACAAGGGAATAATGCATTCAAACCCCAATGCATTTACCAATCAGTGTGTTGTTGTGGGAATTAACATAACAAATCCTAACGCATATAGAAATCCAATGCATCTGACAATTCTAACAAATAACAAATTGACCTTGTCATCACATCAGCATACATGTCACGTACAATGCAAAACCTGTCATCAATTGATGCTTCCTAAAGATTCCTTGCACAAATCCATGATCATCCAACTACCACCAGAACCTACTTCCTAGAACATAGTTCATTCCTCAAATCTAATGAAAAACATGTCATCATCAAGTGAAATCACAACTACATGTCATCACATCTAAACTGAGTCTACATACATGTCATCACATCCTACTCCTCGTCAAATACCCACTCGCGGTTCCACAACTCAATTGCAATCTTCTCCCTGTAGGCATTGATGTTGTCTTCATTGACCTTGAATGAGGTACCAAACGCCAGAGACTCAATGGTTTTGACAGTCATTAACCCACAATTACCACTACACATTTGGAAGCATTATGCAAAGGGTTAGTCCTCCACCATGAAACCACATATGAACATGTCATCAACTAAGTAAAAGCATACTATAGCAACTTACCTAGCAGGGTCTTGAGGCGCATCTCTGACTCGATGGATCTTGAAGGGCATACTAAGGTCTACCAGCTTAGCCATCCTATCACATGAGTGGAAAAACATTGGCAGCATAGTTGCCATAGCCCCTAGGAACTCTTCAATCTCAGAATCACTGTACAAATCCAACCGACAATCATGAACATTGATTTGATTCAGAGTAATGTCAATCTCCAGCGCAAACCAGTGCCTTTCAGGGATGCCAAATGCTGCATAAAACCTCTTGACATCATAACATTGCTTCCCAAAATGCCCAGGAGCCAACCCATCGAGATAATCTGTCCAATGGTCTTGAAATGCCAGCCTGCCAGAATACAGATCATCCAACTGGGACTCATTAAATCTTCCAGACCAAAGATTATCAAAGATAGCAACTTCTTTGTAGCGCTCAGGGTCAGAGTGCAACTTCTTCCTGAAGTGGAATAGGATCTCATCAATATGCTGCACAAAAAAAAAAAACAAGGCACATGAAACATGTCATCACATGGTACTTGTCATCACAAAGAAGCTAAGAAACATTCAGGTCAGAAATGCCTTACATTATCGTCCAACCAGTTACCTCTGGTAGTTGTTAGCTTGAAGAATTCCTTCCTCAAATGTGGTACTTCACATCCAACCCAGTATGTAGTCCTACGTGGACAAAAGTTGGCAGAATCAGATGACAGCTTCCATGAATATAAAATGTGATGACAACAACAAAAACAGATGACACAGAGATAGGGGGCATACTTTTCATCATTGTACCAATCATAGAAAGGTGTTCTCTCAGCATTTGTGAAGAAGCAGTTCTTTGGCCTCCTTGGAAGTTTCTTCTTCTCCTTCCCAACTGTGTATGGAGATGTTATCAAGTCGCTGGGTTTGGTGTGCCTAGTTGACCTCCTAAGAGCTACACCAGCTTGATTTGGCTGCACCACATCATCTGAGTGACTTTCCCCAGAGTCACTTCCACCAGAGTCGTCCCTATCCAGAGCAACTGTTGCATCACCACACACTCCAACATCCACAGGAATATCCCTGGGCTCTTCATCAAAATTTCCTCTACCCACAGATGCAGCAGATGGATCAGCATCATCACCCAAGTGAGCTGTAGAAGGCTGTAATTCAGGGTTGGGATACTTGTCATCCATTTTTGCATCAGTCTGCTCAACCTCAGTATTGTCATCAACCCTTGCACCTTGAGGCTCAGCCTTGGACTTCCTATCAATGCTTGCATCAGCCTGCACATCATCATGCTTGTCATCTCCTCTTGCACCATCATGCTTGTCATCAGCCTTGGACTTGTCATCAGCACTTGCATCAACCTCATCCTCAGCATTGTCATCAACAGTGACATCATCACTGTGTTGAGCTCCACAACAAGCACCTCCAAATAGGTGAGCATGCTCCTCAGGCCTAGAGCATTGACCCTGAATGTCAGCAAGTATGTCCTTCAACTCAAAATCAGCTTCCTCTCTCTGTTTCATGATCTTCTGGGTGTTGGTTTGTGTTGGTGCTTGTGCTTGTATGCCAAGATGACAGATCACGGCATCCAACTTCATAAGAATCTCATCTTGCTTCTGAGACATTTGCTGGTTGTTCAGTTCAATAGCATTCTGCCTCTCACAACACCTCAACACCTGGTTTGCCAGATCACCAACATTCCACTTCATGGATTTGATCGTACGGCCCTGAATTCTTATATCATCAGTGAGGTTATTGGCCCACTCAGGCAGCTCCACCTTCCTACCACCTCTGGACTTGTCATCACCCTTTCTTCTCCTTTGTTTTTGGGGGGCCAACTCACCTTCCAATATCACCACATCTTCTTCAACATCCATCCTGTCATCACCTTCCTTACCTGATTTGTCTACCCCAGCACCGGCTACATCATCCACCTTGTCATCCATCCTGTCATCCTCCTTCACCTCACTTGGACCACTTCCAGCATCCTTGACCTTGTCATCACCCCTGCTCTCCAATCTTGGATCACAATCAACAACAATCTTGTCATCACTCTTTATCTCAGAAGTGCCCTTTTCTGCAAATGTCACTCTTGCCTTTGGAGGAGGTACACCAAACTTCTTCCCATGCAGCTTGAGCTTCTTGCCCATATCAGCCAAACTGACAAAGTCGTCATCATCATCAGCAGCAGCAGCCTCAGCCTCCCCCTTCACTTCACCCTTCTTGATCTCAATCTTGCTGGGCTCTTTCACTACACTTTTGTCTTGGGCAGCAGGCTTCTTCTTCCTTGTATGCACCTCCTCATCAGGCTCCTCTACTGGTCTCTTCTTTGAAGCAGACTTCCCTTTGTTGGCTGACTTGTACTTCTTCTGAACCGGCTTGTCATCAATTGTTTCTTCAGAAGACACGCTCTGTGATGTGGATGTTATAAGTTTGTAAACAGCAAACTTCATCCTCAACCTTATTGCCTTAGCACCCTCAACTTTATCGCCCCTCTCATTGTTGAGTGCACCTTGTAGGGCTGGTGGAGGGATCACTACATTAGACATCCTCCACTGGACAAAGGGATCGATGACATGATCAGGTTTCTCCTCTGGGAATCCAAATCCACCCAGATTTACAGCATCATACCTAAACACAGGAACCTGCAACAACACCAACACCACCAAATGACACTTGTCATCACATCCAGAGCTTCCTTATTGCAAACACTAACTACTTCATAAATGATCTCACATACCTGCCTAACAGTTAACAAAGCATCTTCAAGTTTGTTGTGCATCAAAGGAACCTGTGGTTCCATAGAATGCCATATAGGACCTGAGCATCCTTTAACTTTGTAACCCACATTACACACTGCTTGAAGATGGGGGAATGTCTCAAGTATCCAGATCTGCAAGCACAACAATAACAAATGCTAATGCTGAGATGTTGTCATCAGATGAAAAACATATACTTGTCATCAGGTATTAACATACCAAATGGAAAACAATACCTGAAAAGCCATGGGGTACCCCAGCAAGTTGAAACCAGGCCTCCCCTGGCCACTATATTTGTGTTGAGACACTTTGCTCAGCCCATCAACAGTAGCCAGATACACCTTCCTACCCCATGGATACTTACTAAACTTCTCCATGTCAGAAGCAAGGGAGACAAATGAAGTTCTAATGGAGGCTTCACTCCTGTGTGGCAACAAAATTCCCTCTAAAACCAACAGGTGAGCCATCATCAACCTCTTCCTTGAATTCTTCTCCTTTGAGAACATCACCTCAAGGTCAGAGACTGAGCATTTCTTCACTCCTAAAACTCTCCTGCATGTCAACCTTTGGAACATCTGGCATCTCTTGAGAGCAATTGAGGCCTGTGACTGCAGCAAACTCATGAATGGAAAACCTCACCACATTTTCACACACTTTGAACCACAACTCCAATTCCTTGCAAGTCTTCACTTCATGCATCATCACCATATTGACCAATACACCCATGAATCTGAGACCCTCACCAATCTGGAAAACTGAGCCAAAGCATCCATCACAAAGGCTCTGCCACTCCTGATCACTAACATGCCTCTTTATGGTTGACACTATATCCATTCTGGAATATATATTGTACCTCCCCTTGAATCGAGATTGGGGGCGGAAATAATACCTCAAGTCCTACATGACATGCATTTTATTCAAATCAATCAATAAGTTGTCATCAGGTATTAGTTCCAACATGTCATCACACGATACACATACTATACCTCAAGTGAAGGACGTAATTGAGAGCTGCAAGAAACCTCTGGAGCAGGGAGTATGAGCTGAGATACAGACATCCTAAAAACCTGTCATCCAAAATACTTGTCATCAGTTTCCTATTACCATGACCACAACACATGAACCAGGGCATAACCCCACTTGTCATAACATTACAACCCTAAGCCAAAATGAACTTGTCATCACCTCGACTACACCGATACCTAATCCTTTCATCTATAATACTTGTCATCAGTTTCCTACTACCATGACCACAACACAGGAGCCAGGGTGTAAAACCACTTTTCATCACATCAAACCATTACACATCAATGAACTTGTCATCACCCCACCCAAACTCATGACCCCAGCCTGGACTAAACGCGACTTGTCATCAGCCCTAACCTACGACAACATGATGACCACATTACCAAATGCGCAGAATTCCGAACAAAATCAAAACCGCCATTAAACCTAACCCTCACATACACAGAAAGGCATGATTTTTCAAGCTCACTATGCAAAAACCGCCATTGAAACACAGTTACAGCCCTAGCATTCTGACGGAAACGAGAATACTTACCAAATCAAGACGGAATCGGTAATGCAGGCTTGGCGACGGTTGCAGAGCAAGCAAAACAGCGCAAAATCGAAGCAAGAGGGGAGGGGGGGAAGATGGCGATGGCACAGCTCGAGATTTTCGGGAAGAGAGGGAAGAAGCGGAGAGAGAGTGGGGGGACCGAAAAAAATAAAAGCAAAACCGTTTTTTTGAATTTCGCCTACTTAGCTAATTAATTTTTCCGCTCGCCCCACCCCTCCAAAATCACCCCCAAAACACCCTCCCCACCCCAATCCCTCTTAATTTGACTGTTTGATATGTCTATTTTTTTTTTTGAGCAAGATATGTCTATTATTGTTTCTTGATTGTGTGATAAATTAGTCAAATTTAAGACGTTTGAGAATATTTTAATAGCTAGTCGAATTTAGATTACTTGAGTACGTGAGTCATCACAGCAAATCCTTTGCACCAATCAGATTGTTGATTTAGTCAAATTTTAAATACATAATTAATGGAGAAGAGATATCCGTACTATACACGTAGTACTAAATTATTTTCCTTGGCAACCATTTTGAAAAAACAAAAACTAAAGGGTACTAAACAAAATTTTCATTAATTATTCCTTTAAAAAACAACAAGAAATAGCCAGCACATCCAAATTGATGGAGATTGAGAGGACAAGATGGAACTCTATCTTATAAGTACTATGTTAAATGGTTCAATTTACTTGATACATTACTCGTTTTTTTCGACTTATTGAAAATTTTAGTATGACATCAGAGCAGGTTTGGTCCGAGTCCATTCTTCTTAAGTATATGAGATTAGGTTTAGCCATATGAGCCCGTTCTTGGGGTTGAGTTGGATAAAAAGAGATTGATCTTTGTACACCATCTCTTATGGGCTAGCTAAGAGAAAATTGAGATACTAGACCATTGTATCAAATGGTAACTAGGTTAGACTGATTATCACTTGAAAGGACATGTCAAGAGATATAAATAGCTTCCCACATTAGTCAAAATCGAGAAACAAAATATCACTAATATATAAGGAGAGGTTACACATTGACTTAAACATTTGGGTTAGAAGGTGGATTACTGCTTTATATATATGCTAAGTGGTTCAATTTCTGCAAAATGATGACCGCCCGTTTCTCGACCCACTAAAATTTAACAAATCACATCCACAAATCAAGTGAACCGAGACCATAAGGGGGGGAAGTTCTACACATTTGACATACTTGGTCCAACAACTCCAATTACATGAACTTTTGTATTATTGCACTTTGATTGAGCCAGATGAGAAAAATGGTCCAACTTAGTGTCTTCGAGCATCAACCTTGTGCATGGGTACTTGGTGCTACAATCAAACTTGAAAGCTTCCACCATCCTAGCTTGATGTTCCGTTTATGTTTTTAAACTCGACGTTGCTTATCTTTCCAAATGATGGCTGTTATCACAAAGATAAAACATATAATCAACTATCATGGTCAATCTCATAGTTAAAATAAGACCCTATTAGAAATTGACAAAATGACCTCAAGCCTAACAAAGAGAAAGATGCCCATTGGACTTGATATGGTCGGACAATAATTAATTCTGGTCAATTATTATGGGGTTGCTCACATTGTTGATGATGGTGTTCGGAAAATGGACGTCGTTAATATATAGTTTCATAATATGACCTTGCCCATGTCTTTATACGAAATCCATTTTTCGTGCCGTGGGAATAGATGTCCTTTGCCGTCACACTTTGCGCCCCTAATTCCTTTTCTTGATATGCCAAGCTACATATGATGTAATTACACGCATAAGGTAAGCTTATTATATTATGAGATGACTTTCACCTAGGGACATAACAAAAAATTAAAATCTGGCTAGGTTGAATTGCCAAATAATTAAATTACCTTAGTATTCACTTTCTAGTACAAGTTAACTTAATTCCTACTTTTTATATTAATTTCTCTATATTTTTTTAGGGGTGTGCTAAGTATACTTTATTGCTTTGGCCTAGATATATCGATCGTAAATAAACTGTTTGATTGAAAAGATCATATAAATGAATAATGATCATGACCTTATGGTGTTGAGTCCGGCCACATAGGATCCATATGTTTTCGGAGCCCTATCCATGCCAAGAGATATACAGTCGTCTCCGGTTCGAAAATAGGAGTTGGTGATGGTGACTCCAACACTTTTTTGGATGTGAATTCCGTCGGTGTTGGAGCTATTTTCGAGAGAGTCAATTTCAACACCAAAGATAGTAAGGTTTTCTGAATTTCCAATGACAATGTGGAAGCCTTGGCTATGGTCTATGGTAAGATTGTTTAACCGTACCTCATTTGAGTTGGAGATTCTCAACATCTGTAAATGTGTACAATCACATTCAATCTCCACAATTAACATATGCATGCATGCAACACGTAAAAATAAAGATTTAGTGGACTATTTTCTAGCAAAAGAAGTCTTTTTTTGTGTATGTTAGTACAAATTAAATTTTAATTTCTTACTACGGTCAATTTTCAAACGTGGTAAACCATTAAGATTAAAGAAACATTAGTTCAAAGTTTTCAAATAACTTTCCAATAGAATTAAAGACATCTTGCTATAATTGTTATAGAAGTTACTTCAAAAATGGTTTACTCTTATCAATCACTTGAATTGGTGACATTGTCCATTTAGAATAATTAAAAAAAACTCAAAAAACTAGAATCATACTAACCCTTCCTCTGTAGGGACAACTAGAATCATTAGATTGTGTAGCCGGCTTGCGCTTGGTGAAGTATCCTCCACGGCCAACCGACTTGTCCTTGGGGGCCAACAACGTCGACCCATCGATTCTGGCCATCCGTTTCGGACATTTGCGTCTCCCCAATCTCACTTGATGTAGTGCACTTGCACCACATAATCCCCTAAGAACGTACATCTCTGCCTCGACATGCACTATGCATAACTCATTCCATGCCAGCTCGAACGCTTTCGTCGAATCCGTCGTTCCGTCTCCATTAGCCCTGTATTGGAGTATGTTGATTTGTGGGACTAAAGATAATACCAAAAGGAGTTGGGATGAGAGGGCGAGGAAGAGAATGGTTAGGGTTGAAGAGTACCTCATTTTCCAAGAACTTTTGTTTAAATTTCGAACCATAAATCATTAATTAGATAACGCAATAAAATTCAACCGACATTATTTCCAATAGAATACATAATGGAGTATAATCTCTTCAACCTTGGATTGGGGCACCATCCCCTCAACCTAAATTTATATGATCGAAAAAAAATAAAAATATTTCAAGGTTAGCGCGCACACTACCCATAATTTCAAAAACAAAATAAATAATTTTCAACAAATCTTATCTCTCAACTTACAAATCAAATTTATTCCAACATTTAAATTACGCAACATTTACTATTCTTTGTAACTTACTAATTCTATCAAGATTTAGAAATGAGGAAAATATTTAATTTCAAATCGATACAAACTTAAATCTGCAAAAGCAAACTATACTATACAAACTCCTTGAATTAAGTTAGTTAAACCATGATAAACCCATTAATTGAACAAACCCTAGAATCAATAATGAAAACCATAGTTTTTTTTTTTTGAGAGCAAATGAAAACCATAGTTAATACATATAACTATGTCAACTTAAATAATGCAACAAAAACAGAATTTGAGACTAGAGGAGTACCGCTTACAATCACAAAATGTGCACGTATATAGGAATTGAATTACACAGATCAAGTGCTTATTGTACACTGTCTTTTTTTTGGTCGATATTGTACACTGTCTTTGTAAGCTTATATACGTATATATATGCATGGATTTTTTTTTGTACTGAGGAATCTGGTTGAAATAGATATTAGGTTATGTAAGATTGTGTAGGCGTTTGTTTTAGGGCATGGAAATGTGGGATGTTTGGCACATGGACTTCCCTTGCACACATTAAAGTATAACTACCCAACATAGCATATCCTTTGTTGCTACACCTTGTAACAACACATATGTGATCGACCACAAATGTCATGGCACAATGTTTGGTCAATAGTCATGTACAATTTTTTTAAAGCGTCGTAAAATGTGTGCCATTGCTAAAAAATGCTATCAAATATATGTCGATCGTCAAATATCATATCATCATTCAAAGTGTCATCAAACAAGTGTTGTCATCAAATATGTATATCAATCAAATATATTATCAAACAAATATCATCTATTTATTTTTTTTCAATCAAATAAGCGTGCCCCTTTGTTTCAAGGGTCAATCAAATTGAGCTCAACAATTTTGACTGAAAAGGAAGAAAGTCTTCCACTTGAGCATGCCAAAGATGACTTTGCATAACAAAAGTTGTCATGTAAATCGGTCAATTACTTCAATGCCGATAAATTGAAGTTCTAGGCAGCACTCTTTTCCGTGTCATCAAGTTAGACCTGTCAAAACTCGACTCGGTTCCACAACTCGAACCATCCAAGATTTTTAACGTTAAGGCCCAACCCGGAAATCAATATCTATCTATTACTATATACTAAAGCGGAAGCAAATTCTGCCACTATATTGCGCCACATCACCACCCTTATTAAAAAAATTATCTTATCACATCTTAGCTTTATCATAATATATAATCTTAATCTTATTTTTATTTAATTAAAATATTGGTTCTATCTTAAATTTTGAGTTGCTTAATTAATATTCTATCTTAATGTATAAATCTCAATCTTATCATTATATGATTACCTATTTATTTCATGAATAGATTTATTTTAATCTTTTTATTTACAAAAAACTTTTTTACCCAATTATTTAAACAGTATATTATTACTAAGTATTTTTTCGTAATTATTTTCTAATATTTTCTAAAAAATATCAATAGTAGAAAATTATACCAATATATTTACGACCTATCTTTTTTTTATTATTAAAATAGCATATTATTTTTTCTATCATATCTTATTGAAACCAAATAAAAGTATTAATAAAAAGATTAGATAATATATTTACTCTGAATATATATACAAGATAATTTCATCTTCTTTTTTATCATATTAAATATTCTCTACATTTTTTAATATAATCTGTAACATTATATATTGATTACGTTTTAGATAAAAGATAGATTTCTTATTAAAATAATGACTCATTAATATTTTTATTTTATATTTATATACTTCTTATTTATTTAATTTGTTACATAATAATAAAATATATACAAGATAATTTCGTTTTATTTTTGATCATATTAAATATTCTTTATATTTTTAATATAATACTATATTAATCTAACTTTTTGTTTTTACATTGTTGATTAATTTATATAAGTTAGTTTATGCAGTTTAATTTAAATTCCTCAATTTTTATTTATGTATAAAAAGAGCTAATATATAAATATATGAGAACTATATTATTTTATAATCTAAAAATTACACGTCGTTTTAAGAAAAATAGACATATGATGATATTTGTAATTATTATAGTAAATTCATACACAAGATAAAAAAAAAAAACGTCCCCGTACAAGGTGCGGGTCATTAGCTAGTATATTATAAAAGCCGACCGTTTTCGAGCCACCACGTTGATTTTGGCCCCGCTTGATTAAAATTTTATTTTTCAACTCAAATAGATATTAGGAATTTTATATCTTTTATTTTCCTTAATTATCCAATACTCAATTGTATCTTTAAAATCATTCTATCTATCTTTAATTTTATTTTCCTTAAATAATTTTATCTTTAATTTTCTCCCATAAAAGATAGCCAATATTTAGTACATCATTCCAGAACAAATTTTCTTTGGCATTTCTTGCCATTTTCAACCTCACCGTACTACATTATCCTTAATTATTGGCACTGCTCGATCAAAAAAAATAATTATTGCCACTGCTAATCAAATCCTTAATTGCCTTTCATAAAAAAAAAAAACTTAACCGCCGAATTTGTAAAATTTTGGATAACGTAAAAACAACGCTTTTCTATTTTGACATTAAAGATTATAATAAAAAATATTAACTTTGGTAAATATTTTTATCATACAATGTTTAATGTTGATCAACTGTTTGATCGGCAACTTTTGAATAAAATTTTATTTGGGGAT
This sequence comes from Polygonum aviculare, assembly GCA_934048045.1. Taxonomy (NCBI): domain Eukaryota; kingdom Viridiplantae; phylum Streptophyta; class Magnoliopsida; order Caryophyllales; family Polygonaceae; genus Polygonum; species Polygonum aviculare. The sequence goes on from OW204026.1 coordinate 178,145, forward strand.
TATAGATTTGGTACAAATCATACATTTTTTATCTAACAATAAATCATAATAACAATTTTAAAGTTATATTTTAATAAGTGAAAAGATTTGGAAAATATTTAATAGGATATTAATAAGTGAAAATATTTAATGAAAATCTTAGCATATGAGAATGTTATTTTTCTAGACAAAGTAGATTTAATATTAACCATCAAATCAAGAGTTTCAATATTAACCACTTGGACATCGAATTTGTATGTCAATTTTATTTTATATTATATAATAAAGATATTGATATAATAATTAATTATCTAATCATAAGATAAAATATAATTTTAAATACACTTAGTTGCATGGAAAAGATTTTGTCAATAACCAAACTAATAGCCTAATACGTGGATTTTTTTGCTCAAAGAGATATAGAATAAAACAATTGGAAGTCATATAACTAAAATTTAATTAATTAATTATGGAATTCACAAATATTAAAAGTTTATATAACAATAATTATTCTCACCCACCTTATATTTTTTTATAAATTGTTTTTAACAATTTCTATTAATTTCCTAATATTTTCTAAAGCAATTGTTTTTTAGATTCAGAATATCATGATCTTTAAAATATATTATATTTTAATAAGATATTTATTTTGGTCTATTCATACATATAGAGGCAAAATATTATTCATTAAATGTTATGATTAACATAGCTACATGTTTAATTTGGGTAGATCAAGTTGGTGCTTTGTATATACTAAAATATAAGTAAATACAAATTGCAAAATAGTGTATTTTATTGTCTATAAAATATAATTACTTGATTTGCTTAATGAACCCAAATTATGTTAAAACTTTTATTATACATTTCATATTAAAATTCTATTTATTATATATCCAAAAATAAATTTAAAAATACAAGTCGTGCATGGCACGACGGGTACAACTAGTTAATGGTTAAAGAGCGACCCGGAACTTGATAGGCAGGCAACCCTTTAGCAACCGGGTTGCCAAATCCGTAATGACCCGTAATGATCAGACCTGATAGCAATAATTTGACACCCAAGAGAAGTAATTGAAACTGAACCCCGGCCTAAGTAAACCGTTTGACAGGTCTAGATGCAACACAACGGCTCAATTATCTTCAATAGTGGATTTGAAATACAAATTACAAGCATTCTTGAGCTTGATGGAGGGCTCATTATTTGATTAAAAGGCCAAAATAAAAATGCAGATCTAGACTTTACTTGAAACGAAGTCGTTGTTTGTGGCCTCCCAAATGGTAGTGCCATCACATGTGCAGAGCTTCTTGTAATTCTCACCAACACCAGCGCTCCTCGCGATCACAGCTGCGGCTAGGCCCGGATCTGACCTGTTTTCGGAGTTGTATATGGCAACGGCTCTTCCAATCAGGTCTCCAACCTTCAAGTTCGGTTTGATGCCGGAGTAAAAGGCCTCGCCTTTTTCATTGGCGTCTAGTGTTCCCAGGTCGCCAACTGGCTGAAAAAGATACACCATGTGAATTTTATTTCGGATATTCTGAACGATCACGAGTCACAAGGGTGTGTTTGGATTGCCCAAGATAATGCAGCAAATCTTACTACCTCCTAGAAAAGACTGTCATTTTGGCCATCTAATGTTGTCAAGAAAGGTTTGACATTTTATAACTTCGGGTGATGATGTGTTGAATGCTAAAATATCAATCTTTAATGAAAAGAAGGTGTAACATTCAGTACAAAATAATGCATTATTTTGGGAATTCAAAGGCATCTCAAGAATCTAGGGATTTGCAGATAATTATAAGTCTGTGTGCTTCCTAAAAGCCATCAAAGCAACAAAACAACAGGAGTCTGTGTTTGGCAAGTGATTAATGGGAAGCCATACCTGCGCATCGTTTCCTTGTGTTGTTGGATTGTATACTTTTCCAGTGCTGGCTACACCTCTTGTCAGGTCACCAAAGTCGTTTATAGACCAACCGTGTTTTCCAGGTGACAGCCCACTGAAATTGGCTTCAATCCTTGCTAATTCCATACTCACCTGAGCCAAGCGAACTACTCCAAAGACGTCGGGACCCTTGAATTCAGCAACAGCAGCAGAGATGAGAAAATCTGCACAACATTCTCAGCATCAACCAAAAGGTAAGTACAATGCTAACTGGAAAAACATGAGTAGAGAGTTCACAATAAAGGAAAACGGAAGCGTCAAGAAAAAGAAGCCCACTTTAGGTCTTTACAAGTCATCAAAGCATAAAAAGCGTTTTGCTTGCAATGAACAATCTAGAAGGCAAGACAAGCTGAAGCAGAGTTATACTGGAAGTAAAGTTTCAGCATTCAGTCATAGCAAGGGTTTTGGCGATAGCAAATAAGCACATACACAAAAAGCTCAATTGCACTTTGATAGGCTATCTTAATTTTTAATACTTCATGACACAAGCGTATTAAACCACAACATCATCATTATATGCTAAACAAAATACTGTAGAAGAAGAAAAGCCTTCCAAAGCTCACACCAGACCAGAGCATGCTATAAACAAGGTAAATTAACCAGGAAAACCCAAGAACTTTTTAATTTAGACTACATAATGAGACCCGTCGACTATCAATTCCATCCACATGGTATAACATGATAGGAAAAGCATTGTGACAAGAACATTAGTTTAAGCAAATGGTTTCCTATCCTAATGATTATCCCAGCTCATCAAGATTGGAAACTGGGGAAGACGCAACCATGAGTTGAAATTATCCAGAGCAAAGCTAACAATGGCATAGCAGGTACAATTAGTGACATACTGCTTCTAGCATTTCACACAACCCAACAAAACGAATAACGTGATCATTTGACCATGCACATACACCCAGAAAACAAAGAATAATGCAACAGCCTGAAACTCCCAAAGTTCATCCACAAAACAGATTTTAGCGATGTATGACACCAACGTTTCTAGCACGTCTCTGAAGATTATTTTGCTTAACAAGGTTCCATTAGCACATTTAGGTCAGATGTGTTAGTTTTACTTCTCTGAATTCAGTAAACGTGCAACACAAGATACTAACTGTCAACAGAATTGTGAAACTGGTTTTTTGTGTTGTATTCGAAGTAACTTCTTGAAGTACAACCGACTGGATAACCATCACATAGAATGATTGTTTCACATATACACTTCTAACTAAATACTGTCAATAACTGTCATTCAACTGCTTCATGACAGTTAAATAACTACCTTAATATTAATGGCGCCAGATGGACTATCTGACTTGACTTCCTAACTGTTTTTTTTTCTTGACTTAAGCAGAAAGTAAACCAGCTGAATTAAATACATATATAGACACGACAGACGGACTATATCAAACATGCTTATATCCAACAAGATGCCCACCCTTAAAAATCAAACATTTGAAAGCACATCCTAGGTCATAAAACGCATAGAGAAGAGAAGAAATTCTTCACTGCAGCCAGAAGAAACTGACCTTCAGGTACACCTTGGCCAATCAATCTAGCTTTAAAACCTGTTTGCTCCAAAGCTTCCTCAAGTAGTTTCACAGGGGTTGATCCCAGAATCCTCACTATCTGATTACTTAGGTCCACTTCAATATTCTTGATCCCTGATTTTTTTACACAAAATTGGTAATTATGAGTTATTAAAACTAATAAAAAGGAAAAACGACAAAGCTCATGTAGTTAGTTGACTTAGAAACTGAGGTGTACCTTCAACAGTTTCAAGCTTAGTCTTGACAGATTTAACACATCCTTCACACTTCATATCCACCATAAACTCAGTCTGTAGCAAGAAGAACAGAACAATTAACCAAAGAGCGCAACAATCAATTATCTCCACAAGAGAAAAAAGATAGTTGCAAGTTGCAACACTAAGATCACCATTACAACCTCAATGCATAACAACATAAGTATATGGAGGTAGAAGGTCTCATATTTCATGTCAACATTATTAGTGCCCAGCTAATGCAATTGCTTTGTTTATTATGAGCCAAAGAAGTAATAAGAGTGAAGAAAAAACAGTTCCTCATATATAATACTTACGGCATGTTTACTATAAAGAGCAAGTATACAATAATGCATTACTAGCTCTAACTTTCCTTCACTTTTCAGCTCTCCACTCACTGATTGCTTACTTTCAACAACAGGGATAAGGTACCTTCATTCTCTTATCAAAGATTCAACATAACCAAACTGGTTCTTACCCTCCTACCAGCCTAAAGCTGGTTATCTGTCTATAGTATGTAAATCACATAACACACTCAGCCAACGGCAACAGCAACATCACTATAACCTCAATCCTTAAGCTTTGATAATAGTTATTGCTCTACACCAACCAAGACATCATTTGTAAGAATTACTGCTAGGTCCTGAAAGATGCCCAAAAAAAAAAAACAAGGCCTTCTATCATTGAAGTATTATAGCCTCTTACTAAGCAGAAAATCTGCAATTTTGTTCATCAAATCATCCATTTTCCTTCTCCCCTTAATAACTCATTCTTTTGTAATTTCCTATTGCTTTCTTTGTCTACAAATTTCAGGTCAACGACATCAATCACAGAGGGAGTAGCTCAAAAACGCAATTCAAATAAAGAACTATCCCAATTTGCTGATGCAAAACTCACCTGCAACTCAGGCAACGCCACATCTTCCTGCAAAAATTGAAGCAAAAAAGGTAAAATTAGAGTCCGGACCGATGGAGAAGAATAAGAAGGAAAAACGGAAGATTGAAAGAGAGGGACAAACCTGAGAGGTGAGCTTCTGATTATCCATTTGAACAGCGGAAACCGGAGAGCTGAAGCTCTTTGCCAATCCAAATCTGCTAGCACCGATAACCGGAGCCGGGGAGAGAAATCGGAGGTCTAGAGACTTCGGCGATGAAGAAGACGAAGGCGAAGAAGAAGAAGAGGAAGAGGAAGCGAAGACGGTTGGAAGAGCAGTGGCTACAATGGCCGCCGCTGAGGTTGAAGCCACCGACCGCAGAAGTTTCATTCTTGATTGAATTCCCTTTTCTCAGTTTTTATTATTCTGGTTTTCTCCTGTTCCCATTTATTATATGTTCAAGATCCAACCTTTTTTACTTGATGTTTCTAGATTCTTGTTGTAGGCTTGTGTTGTGCCCTTCTCTAACCACACACAAAAAAAGGGTAGTATTTATTTCCTTACAAAATACAGCAAATCTAAGCAAAATTTGAATTGCCCAAGAAAGCAAAACTTGTCAATGCATCTAGCAAGCATTTTTAGCGCCATAAAAAATAACTGTTAAACATCTTGGCATTGCCCAAAAGGCCAAAATCAGTCAGCTTTTGAAGAATGTTCATTAGTCCATAAGCAGCACTATAGTAGCACAAATTGAAATCTACAGCTAGAGGCAATACATTGAAAGTGAAATCATGATTGCCAAGCAGGAAGAATGTGACTATTTCTAATGTGGTCAAGTGTTCCCCCTTTTCCCTAAAATCTCTTTGGATTGATTGCAAAACTGCTTAGCAGTTCTTATGTGTTTACGCGCCCATTTGGCAGCATACAATACAGAAGACAGCCTCCAGCTACTACCAACTTGCATAAATTTGAAGTTATAGAACAAATGAGGAGCGAATCAAGTCAACCGAATCCAGGAGGCGCATCAAGATCATCATCACTTTCGTCACATATATCTTCATGATTCCCATTTGAAGAGAATCCAGGAGGTGGACTTGGATCCCCGTCCTCTTTATCTGATTGCCTGGGGGCTTGACGAGGCTGCTCATGAGTACGAATCTGGCCATCAGGGCCCGTGGATTCCTTCAGCTGGCCGTCAGAAAGCTGTTCAGTGCCGTTCTCTGCAGCATCCTGTCTTGGTAGTGCATGGGACGAGGAGGCGAAATGATCCTCCGTTTTCGCAGGAGGGTTGAGTTTATCATAGGTTGACTGTACTGCATCTGTTATTTCAGCCTTCATACCGTCGGTTGATCTGATTATTTCCCACAAACCATCAGAAATCTGGGACATCACCTTTTCCCTGCAGTTAATACAGTTAGAACACATGAAGATCCAATGGCCCAAGACAACATAATCACGAATATCGTTTAGAACAGAAGCGTAGATTTAAGATCCAAGGCCACGGAATTCAGAAGGTAAAACTGAACCATCATTGTATTAGCAGCACAAGAATTCAATTACAATGTAGCCAGAAACTTGAACAAGGAAGAATGGTCAGTTGCATTAGTATAGAATCTAACCATATGTCTTCATAGCATCATCTTATGTTTTCAAGAAACCAACTAGAAGATCAACTTATTCCAACTACTCATTTCAGTTCTTTAGATAGCACATGTGATGAACTTATCCAAGTTAAGACTACATATTTCACATGTAATGAAAATGAATCTGTAAGGTTTTGCTATTGTTGAGAGCTTTACAGATACAAATAGCTCACACCTGACTTCGTCGTGAATGAGGTCGCCGAGCTCCCTTGGTTTCATACTTTCGGCCCCTGGACGATTCAGTGCTGATGATTGTTTCACCACTTCAGTAATTTTACCACGTAGCTCCTCCTGCAACAATCAACAACCCATGGATTTTTAACAGCCCTTTTTCACTGTAAAAATGCAATCTTGAGGACTATATCATCAGACATGAGTCTGTGACTCTGTGAGTGATGACAATGTACAATAGCATGAATTCAGGAATCCACAAAATACGCAAACGAAGAATCAAACCTTCCCAATTACTAGATTAAACGGCACAACCATTCTCAAAAGACTCGAAATTAGGGTTCAAAACGAAATCAAATTTAGGGCTCATAAAATTGATACGGACAATACAAAATGGCAAATTCAATGTCATTCGCTAAGCAAATTCCAATTTCTCCTGTCCAATTGGCAGACCAATGGAGAAGATCGGAAAAGACACTCAAATCATAAGACGAGAGAAAGAAATTGGGAGAATCCGGGAAATACATTGTCTTTGAGCTTGCGAATGATTTTGAGACGAAGCCTGTCGAAATCGCCGTCGTCTTTGAGCTTGGTAACGACCTCTTCCGGCGAGATCTCTCGGCCGCCGGCCATCGGGAAATTAGGTTTTGGTACGTCCTAGCGCCGGAAAAGCGATACGGAGAAGAACAGAGCCGTTCGAACTACGGAGTGGAGTTTCAATTTGACTGTAAATTTCACAAAAGCACCCCTAAAATATAGACTTTCTCACAAAACCGCCTTTAAATGATATAATTGCGCAAAATCACCCCATTAACAGAAGACGTTATCACAGCCGCCGAACCAATCGCAATATTTCCTTATTATATAGTGTTGTTTACGTATATTAAAACGCTCTAAACATAGTGGAGTAGGTTTGACCGATTTAAAAAATTAACGGTCAAAAGTGTTAAAGTTTGATTAGTGGCTAATTACGTGTACCACTTTCGACACTTCCGAGGTAATTGCCGGATATATTTTTGTATTTTTAATAGACTTGGGCGCCAAGTCATATTGTGTATATAATCCCTTAAAATGTAAAATGGAAAGAATAAGAGCATAAAGTTGGCGCCTTTGGCATCTAATAAGCAAATCTTAACTACTAGCTAGTCCCGTGGCTGAATTTGGCCATCAGGCCGAGTTGGAAGACGAAATCGCCTTGCTCAATCGGCGAAACCCTGAGGTTAGGACCTTCGATTTGGTTACATGTAGTGAATAGACAATGATCTGAACTATTCTATTGAGCTATATATACTAAGTTTCAGTCAATGCTCTTTCTAGGCTGGTGCAAAGCCAAGCTCACAAGCTCAGAAGGCCCAAGCAACTGATGGCGACGATACGGATCCCTCTGTAAGCAACTTTAGTCTGTTCCTTATGAGAAGCTATGGTTAAGATTTCTCTAAGAAACTATTGATTAGTTCAAGTTATGGCATGTTTGTGGCAGCAATACTGCGAAAATCGGCTGAAAGTCCTTGCAGCCATGAAGGAGACTGGAATTAATCCATACCCACATAAGTTCTCTGTTTCAATGTCCATTATGGAGTTTATAAGGAACTATGGCAGCCTAAGTGATGGACAACATTGTGACGATGACGTCCGAGTATCTTTGGCTGGTACTTTATTACATTTTCATCTCAACTTATGTTACTGTCAGTTATTGCTAGATGTTTGATGAGCATTAGTTCCTCTTTAAGGGAGAGTAATGAGCAAAAGAGCGTCTTCTTCAAAGCTTTTCTTCTATGATTTGCACGAAGCGGGTGCTAAAGTTCAAGTTATGGCTGATGCAAGGTATTATTGGATTTACTGCTGTAAATTTCTTGAGCATATGTATATATTGTAGCCTACCAGGAGGTAACTTAATTGTGGTCTAGGGAATAGGAGTTTTTCTAAATGGCAATACTCTTTTCTGTATGTTATGTATAGGTCTTCTGAATTGGATGAAACTGAGTTTCCCACATTCCATTCCAGAGTAAAGCATGGTGACATTGTTGGTGTTACTGGGATTCCAGGTTTTTCATTTTTATGTTACTGATTGCTCAGATGAAAGCAATTTTAAACTGACAACCATGATCTTAGTTGCATCATAAGATGGCATTTGTCACTAACTAACTTACCATCTTCAGGAAAAACTAAAAGAGGTGAACTTTCAATCTTTCCAAAGTCATTTGTGGTTTTATCTCATTGTCTTCACATGATGCCTAGGCCGAAAGCCGGACCTGGATCCGAGAACAGCAATGTATGTGTATCCCTTTCCAGAGGTCATTTTTTCTTTTTGTATGTGCTTGGCTGAGCTATTCTAACAGTTGCTCATCTATGTGTACAGAAAGCAAAAGCATGGACTCCAGGAAATGTGAGAAATTTCGAGGACTACTATTCTTAGTTTTATTATTGGGCTTGTGGCCCAATCTTTATCATTTCCCTAGTCTGTCATATATATTGCTAATGATGTACGTTGCTGAACTTGTGAAGCACATTTTCAATCAAAACAGACAACTTTCTTCTTTCCACCGTTTGCTTCTATGGCTTGGTTCCCAAGTTTATTTTCCGCATATGTGTTTATGGTATCAGAGCTCGGGCTACAAACCCAAGCTTAAATCAGTCGATCCTTGCTTAAGAACCTAGAGGAAAGCTAGATTTGTTCAAAAGGAATCAGCTTTCCCAGAAAAACCACAAGAAATGGCCAACACCACAGACCCTATAGATAACAATGATCCTCTCTTCTTAGCTTCTAATGACAACCCAGGCCTTAGCCTCACTTCTCTGGTTTTTGATGGAACCGGTTTTGGGGAGTGGAGAATGTCTATGAACATGTCTTTGTCAGCAAAGAACAAAACTTGCTTTGTTGATGGGAGCTATCGAAAACCAGGAAGAACAGACGCAAAACTCAAGAGGTGGGTTCGTTGTAACGACATGGTAAAGTCGTGGATATTGAACTCTCTCAGCTCAGATATTCGAAGGAGTGTGCTTTACATCGAGACAGCCCATGGAGTTTGGCAAGAACTTCAGACCCGTTATGGCCAGTTGAGTGGTGCTCAACTCTATTCTGTCAAACAGGAGCTTCACAATCTTACACAAGGTTCGAATGCTGTCTCTGTTTATTTCACCAAGCTGAGATCTTTGTGGGACGAATTAGATAGCCTTCGTGAATACACTAAGTGTACGTGTGGCTCTATGAAAGAAATGAAAACTCATGAAGAAGAACAGCGCCTGATTGATTTCTTGATCGGCTTGAACGAAAGGTATACCACAGTCAGGGGCAATATCCTTATGATGAAGCCACTTCCGGACATCAATCAGGCTTATGGGATGGTGATGCAAGAGGAGAAGCAACGTGACATTCAAAATTCGTCACAAATATTCAACGAGTCGGCTTCTATGAGCGTAAACTCGAGGAGCTCTCAAAACAATCAGAATCAGCAGAAGGGAAATGGCGAAAGCAAAGATCTCTACTGCACAAATTGCAAGAAAACCAATCATAATGTTGACAAGTGTTTTCACTTGATTGGCTTTCCTCCAAATTACAGAGAAAACAAGAAGAAGAAACCAGTTGTGAATGAGAAGTTTGCTGGAAATGTGCAGCCACCTGGAAACTCGAGTGGCCAAGGAACGAAAGAGTTAAGTGCTGATCAGATTGCTAAACTTCTCAGTCTTTTGGAGACAAAATCGTCCAAGGGAAAAGAGGTGGCAAATGACGACTTTGCTGGCTTCGCAGGTACATCATTCACTTCTAAACTTTTTCAGAAAGGAACTTGGATTATCGATAGCGGGGCAAGTTGCCATATGTGCTGTGATGTGTCTTTGTTTGATACACACCAGAAATTATCAAAACCCTTCATCATATCCTTGCCGAATGGGACAACAGTTAGGGTTGAGTTTGCAGGAACAATTCGGGTTTTACCAAATGTTACACTCAAAGATGTTCTTCTTGTTCCGAATTTTAAGTGCAACCTGATTTCTGTTGCGAAATTGGTGAAGGATCAGAGATGCAACATTGTATTTACTGAGTCTAAATGTCTCTTGCAGGCTCCTTCCACGGGGATGCCTGTGGAGGTTGGTGAAGCAGATCATGACCTATACTTTATGGTTCCTAAACCTCAACGGGAACTAAAACAGGTTGAGGAGAATAAATGTGGCGGTGACCAATTCTCAGGCAATGTTACTCTTCGGACATGGCATTCCAAGATGGGACATTTACCACTTTACAAGCTTCAAGTTTTGCCTTTTGCTAAGAATTTTAGTTTCAATAAGGGAGCCTTGCCCTGCACGGTTTGTGCCAAATCAAGACAAACTCGCCTTCCATTTCCCACAAGCACAATATCCAACATCTTTCCCTTCCAAATGGTGCATGTGGATTTATGGGGGCCCTTCCATACTCCAACCTATAACGGCTATAGATACTTCATCACAATCGTGGATGACTTCACCAGGGCGACTTGGGTTCATTTGTTGGCCACTAAGAGCAATGCCTTCAGCCTTCTCAAGAGCTTCATCGCAATGGTTGAGAGACAGTTTCAGAAATCTGTTCAAGTGTTGAGATCTGACAATGCTTTAGAACTGGGATCCAGTCATGAAACAGCTGAGTACTTGAGCTCCAAAGGAATCCTACATCAGACCTCTTGTGTTGCAACGCCCCAACAAAACGGAGTCGTAGAGAGAAAACATAGGCACTTGCTTGAGATAGCGAGAGCCCTTATGTTTCATTCAAAGTTGCCCTTGAGATTTTGGGGAGAAAGTGTGCTCACAGCAGCCTACATACTGAATCGCCTACCTTATAAACTCCTCAAAGACAAAAGCCCTTTCCAAATTCTCTACGACAAAGAACCTACCTACAACCACATTAGAACTTTTGGGTGCCTATGTTTTGAAGCATGGAAGAGACAAATTCCAACCAAGAGCTTCTCCATGCATATTCTTAGGCTACCCTTTTGGGAAGAAAGCATACAAAGTTTTTGACCTTGAAAACAAGAGAATTATTTTGTCCAGAGATGTGGTTTTTCATGAGGAAATTTTTCCATTCCACAATCCTGACTTTCAATCAACCCCCTCTCTCATGTTTCCCTTGCCAACTTGTGAGAACCATGATGATCTTGAGACCTTTCCAGAAAATTCAGCAGCTGAGCCAATTGAAGATACAGCAGATTTGTTTAATGAAGAGCAGGTTGAAGACCAAGGGATCGATCCACCAGTCAGGCGATCGACCAGGGAACACAGGGCTCCTTCACACTTGACAGATTATGTGTGTTCAGCGGTCTTTGACAGCAGCATCTTTTGTGGCCATACTTTGACATCCATGATAGCTTTTCCTTCACATACTGACAGGACTGATTTCAAACCTGATTTTGAGCCTTTGAATTATGAAGAGGCTTGCAAATATGATGTGTGGAGGACAGCAATGAAGGATGAATTTGATGCACTGAAATTGAACAACACATGGGAAGTAGTAAAGCTGCCACCAGGAAAGAAAACCATCAGTAGCAAGTGGGTCTTCAAGGTCAAGAGGCGAGCTGATGGGCAAATAGAGAGATATAAGGCTAGGCTAGTTGTCAGAGGTTTCACTCAACGAGAAGGGATAGATTACAATGAAACTTTTTCTCCGGTCATAAAGATGACGACAGTGAGGACTTTAATCTCGGTTGCTTTGAAAAAGAAATGGCCAATATTTCAGCTGGACGTCAATAACGCTTTTTTGCACGGGGATCTCGATGAGGAGGTGTACATGAAGACACCTTCGGGAATGCTTGTTGAAGATACTACTCTTGCTTGTCGTCTGAAAAAGTCACTTTATGGACTCAAGCAGGCTTCGAGACAATGGTATGCAAAGTTATCTTCATTTTTGAGACTCAAAGGTTATGTGCAGTCTCTAAACGACTATTCTCTCTTTAGCAAAAGAACAGTCAGCTCAGTGGTCTTCATAGCAGTATATGTTGATGATGTGCTGATTTCAGGCAATGATCTTACAGAGATGACAGCTTTGAAAGAGAATCTGCACTCTGAATTTAAGATTAAAGACTTGGGCTCGTTGAATTATTTCTTGGGGATAGAGTTTATTCCTACTCCTCAAGGGCTATTAATGAGTCAAAGAAAATTTGTGGCTAAGTTGCTGCATGATTTTTCAGTTACCGACGAGCATGTTGTCGCTAGTCCTCTTGATCCAAGAGTGAAATTGCTTCCTGAAGATGGCGATCTTCTACTTGATCCAACAGTTTATAGAAGACTCGTTGGGAAGTTGAATTTCTTGGTCAACACGAGACCAGATATAGCCTTTGCAGTACAGGTTTTGAGTCAATTCAACCAATCTCCAAGAGCACCTCACCTCAAAGCAGCTTTCCATGTTCTGTCGTACCTAAGGGGCACCCAAACAAAGGCTTTGCTGCTCAATGCAAAGTCAGACTACACACTACAGGCCTTTTGTGATGCCGACTGGGCAACTTGCCCTCATTCACGCAAGTCTGTAAGTGGCTTCGTAATATTTCTGGGAGGAAGCTTGATCAACTGGAAATCTAAAAAGCAACAAAGCGTTTCCCTTTCGTCGGCAAAAGCAGAATATCGGTCTTTGAGAAGAGTTTGTGCAGAATTATCTTGGTTGAGCCGCCTCCTTGATGAGCTAACAGTGGGAGACATCACTCCAATTCCGGTCAAGTGCGACAACCAGGCTGCTATCTACATCGCCAAGAACCCCGTCTTCCACGAGAGGACGAAACACATTGAGTTAGACTGCCATTTCACAAGAGAAAAATTGCTTGAAGGGATGATCTCATTGCAGCACTACTCAACAAAACATCAGCTGGCAGATTTCTTGACTAAGAACCTGCCTGGATCGCACCTCAGGGGTCTTTTGCCCAAGATGGGAATGCAGAATACGCCTCCATCTTGAAGGGCTACTATTCTTAGTTTTATTATTGGGCTTGTGGCCCAATCTTTATCATTTCCCTAGTCTGTCATATATATTGCTAATGATGTACGTCGCTGAACTTGTGAAGCACATTTTCAATCAAAACAGACAACTTTCTTCTTTCCACCGTTTGCTTCTATGGCTTGGTTCCCAAGTTTATTTTCCGCATATGTGTTTAAGAGACCAGGTAATTAACAGATCAGTTTTAAACTTGTTTCTGGGCTGAGCTGAACAAATGTGCTCTCGAACAGTATATATTGTTCCATTTTGATACAGAGCAAAACTTGTCAATGATGACCCAATAATGGTGGTGATCTGATCCAGCTGTTCTGTTTCCAGGAAACTAGGTACCGACAAAGATATCTGGACTTGATTGTGAACCCAGAAGTCAAGGCGATATTCGAAACTCGGGCTAAGATTATTCAATATGTTAGGCGATTCCTTGACGAAAAGGATTTCTTAGAGGTAAGTGAATTTCTCAAGGTTTTGGTACTTTAGTCACATTGGGCAGACAAAAATTCTGATTAGTTTTGCACAACCTTTCATCTTCTTTTTTCTAGGTGGAAACCTCAATGATGAACTTGATTCCGGGTGGAGCGATTGCTCGGCCGTTTGTGACTCATCACAATGAGCTTAACATGAGACTATTTTTGAGAATAGCTCCAGAGCTGTATCTTAAACAGCTTATCGTAGGTGGATTTAGCCGTGTCTACGAAATCGGAAAGCAATTCAGAAACGAGGGAATGGACCCGACCCACAACCAGCATGTGAGTTCTATATGGCCTTTGCAGACTACAATGACCTGATGAAGATGACTGAGGATATGCTAAGTGGTAAGCTTCCTTCTAGTTTTTGAGTTCCATGGTTTTGTTGTTTACTTGCTTGGTTCTGCTGTCTAAAGGGTTATTCTGAACAGGAATGGTGAAACAACTCACTGGTGGGTATGTAGTTAAGTATCATGCCAATGGACTTGACAAGAATCCCATTGAGATTGATTCCAAACTAGTGACATGAAAACTCAGTATATGGGCTTTGCAGAAGGATTGACATGATTGGGGAGCTACAGAAGACGGCCGGCTTAAACATACCGAAAGATCTAGCCAGTGAGGAGGCGAATCAATACCTAAACGACGCCTGTGCGAAGCTTGATGTCAAGTGTCTTCCGCCACAAACAACAGCAAGACTGTTGGACAAAGTAAGTAGATTTTGTACATTTTGGTTATCTGGTGATCAAGATAACTAGAGTTAAACATGTGTGTGGCCTAGATGCAAGCTTGGTGGGATTACATCCCAAAAGCAATTGACGATAGGAGGAGTAACCCACCATTTATATACTAGGCAGTTTTGTCTCCCAACTTCAGATGTGGGATGGTTTTGTATTGTTTCCCAGCAACTAGATCCTTGTTTGATGAGGGTTTGTTTTTGTTTGTGTAAGTCAATTGGTGGGTCAAGAAGAAGTGTGTGAACCCAACGTTCATTATGGACCATCCAGAGATAATGAGTCCACTAGCCAAATGGCACAGATCTAGACCCGGGTTGACAGAGCGATTCGAGCTGTTCATCAACAAGCACGAGGTCTGCAACGCGTACACCGAGCTGAATGACCCGGTAGTACAACGCGAACGCTTTGCCGAGCAACTCAAGGTAAGAGCACAAGGCACTTCGCGAACGCTTTTTCGAACAGCCATAATAGCTGCTGGAGTTGTTGTTTTCAGGACCAGGAATCGGGCGACGACGAAGCCATGGCCATGGATGAAGCCTTTTGTACATCCCTTGAGTATGGTCTGCCTCCTACTGCTGGTTGGGGCATGGGCATTGACCGAATGACTATGTTGCTTACAGACTCACAGAACATTAAGGTAGTAAGTTTTTTGGTCTTTTGTTGTTATCTTTACATGCACAAGATTAGATGGTTTTTTAATCTGTGGTTTGATGTAATGATGTGGTTTACAGGAAGTCATTTTCTTTCCTGCCATGAAGCCTCAAGATGAGGGATCAACTACGCCAATCTAGCTTGGAAGAACCAATATAAACCATTTTTAGTTTTTTTGTAATTTTTTGTTGTCTTATTATATTGCCAATGTATGATATGGTTAGTTTTCTTGTTTAAAAAGACTCTGTTGTGTATTTTTTCTAGCGTGTTTTTTTAATAAATGTTTGTTTAGTTCTTTGTTTCCTAAATCTTGGAGACCAAGTCTTGTCTAGAGAGAATTTTCAGTACTAAAAAACAGGTCAAGTTGTAAAATATCTAATGAAATTATGAGTTGTTGACTAAACATAGTGGAGTAGGTTTGATTAGTGATTATCCTCATTTGACTTTAAACAGTTAACGGACGAAAGTTGGAATAATGGCTAATTGCGTGCTAAGGAGGGGTTGATTCAGGTCACCACTCTTAGCTAGTCCGATGGCTGAAATCGGAGACGACATCGCCTTGCTCAACCGAGAACTAGCTTCGTCTCGAGAGGAGATCCTCCGATTGCGACGCGAATTGGAGAAACGCGATGGGAAATTGACGGTGAGCATGTAATGAGTAGACAGTGATCTGAATTAGTCTAATCAGTAATCAGCTATCTTGAATTTCATTACATGTTCTTTCTAGACCACTGCAAAGCCAAGGTCACAAGCTCAGAAGGCCCAAGCAACTGTTGAAGATGATATGGATTCCTCTGTAGGCAACTTTTTTAGTATCTTACTTGAATATATAGCTAGGATTAAGATTTTGCTAAGACTATATATTGATTAGATTTTGTTCATATATATACACTCAGCAATACTTTGAAAATCGGTTGAAGTTCCTTGCACTCAAGAAAGAAGCTGGAATCAATCCATACCCACATAAGTTCTGTGTCTCAATGTCCATGATAGAGTTCACGCACAAATATGGAGGCCTAAATGATGGAGAGCGTTGTAATGAAGATGTTCAAGTGTCTCTGGCTGGTAAAATTACAGTTTTCCATCTGTAAATTATTGTTAGCTAGATGTTTCTTGAACCTTAATCTCTAAAATAAAACTTTGTTTCGCGTTTTTCAGGGAGAATAATGAGCAAAAACGCGTCTTCTTCGAGGCTTTTCTTCTATGACTTGCATGAAATGGGTGCTAATGTTCAAGTCATGGCTGATGCAAGGTAATTACTATTGTAAACTCTTGAACCAGAAGGGTTAATTTGTTCCTAATTGTTTAAACTTTTTGTGTACTATAAAGGTCATCTGAATTGGATGAAACTGAGTTTTTCAAGCTCCATTCCGATGTCAAGCATGGTGATATTGTTGGTGTTACTGGGATTCCAGGTTTGTCACTTGTTATCTATATGATGAGCACTGTCTTATCTTCTTTTATGTCTTTCATTGCTTTCTGAAGGTCTATCTTGTTGATATGATTTGTCACTTGTTGTCTAAAGGAAAAAGTAAGAGAGGTGAGCTTTCAATCTTTTCAAAGTCATTTGTGGTCTTATCTCATTGTCTTCATAAAATGCCTAGGCCAAAAGCCGGACCTGGATCGAAAAACAACAATGTAAGTGTGATTTTTGGCAGAGCTATTCTAATAGGTGCTCGTTTATGTATTATTAATGGTGGTGAACTGGTGATGAAGTCTTTCTGTTTCCAGGAAACTAGGTACCGTCAAAGATATCTGGACTTGATTCTGAACCCGGAAGTCAAGACAATATTCGAGACTCGGGCTAAGATTATTCAATATGTTAGGCGATTTCTCGACGAAAAGGATTTCTTAGAGGTACCTGAATTTCTTCAAGTTTTGGTGCTCAAGTGAACATCAGGCAGACATAATGTTGTGTATGTAGAAAAGCCTAATGTTTGTAGCTTGTACAAAAGCTCTGATTAGTTTTGAGCAATGTTTCATCGTCTGTTTTTTTCTAGGTGGAAACCTCAATGATGAACTTGCTTCCTGTTGGAAAACTTGTTCCATTTGTAACTCATCACAATGAGCTTAATATGAGACAATACATGAGAATAGCTCCAGAGCTGTATCTTAAGCAGCTTATCGTAGGTGGATATAGCCGAGTCTACGAAATCGGAAAGCAGTTCAGAAACGAGGGGATTGATCCGACCCACAATACCGAATTCACCACATGTGAGTTCTATATGGCCTTTGCAGACTACCATGATCTGTTGAAGGTAACTGAGGATATGCTAAGTGGTAAGTTACTTTCTCTTTTTGTTACTTCCATGGTTTTGTGTACATGCTTGGTTTTGAGGTCTAAAGGGTTAGTCTGAACAGGAATGGTGAAGGAACTCACTGGTGGATATGTGATTAAATATCATGCCAATGGACTTGACAAGGATCCTATTGAGATTGATTTTACCCCTCCTTTCAGGTTTGTGAGTTTGTGTTTGTTTGGTATTTTTAGCTTTCCAATCTTGGTGAAATGAAAACTCAGTATGTGGGCTTTGCAGAAGGATTGACATGATTGGAGAGCTAGAGAAGACGGCCAACTTAACCATACCGAAAAATTTAGCCAGTGAGGAAGCGAATCAATACCTAAACGACGCGTGTGTAGAGCTTGATGTCAAGTGCCTTCCGCCACGAACGACACCAAGACTGTTGGATAGAGTAAGTAAACTTTGTACATTTGGTTATCAGGTGTTCAGATAATCAGATCCTTGTTTGATGAGGGTTTGTTTTTGTTTGTGTAAATACAGTTGGTGGGTCATTTCTTGGAGAAGAAGTGTGTGAACCCAACATTCATTATGGATCATCCAGAGGCAACAAGTCCTCTAGCTAAGTGGCACAGATCGAGACCCGGCTTGACAGAGCGTTTCGAGCTGTTCATCAACAAGTATGAGGTGTTTGTGTGTGGTTTGCTCATTCTGTATAAAGCACAACTTCTTCATATTCTTCTCTGCTACACATTGACTCTCGAAATCCTCTCTGGAACTTTCAGGTCTGCAATGCATATACTGAGCTGAATGACCCGGTAATACAACGCGAACGCTTTGCCGAACAGCTCAAGGTAGAGTAGATTTAGCTCGATTACTTTTGGAGGCATATGGATTGAAGTGTTGAATAGCTGTTGTTGAACTTGTTGTTTTCAGGACCTGCGGTCAGGTGACGATGAAGCCATGGCCATGGACGACTCATTCTGTACGTCCCTCGAGTATGGTCTGCCTCCTACTGCTGGTTGGGGTACAGAACATTAAGGTGAGTTATTGTTCTTTTTATTCTCTTTACATGGGCAAGTATACATGGTTTTTAATCTGTGGTTGATGTACTGATGTGGTTTACAGGAAGTAATTTTTTTCCCGACCATGAAGCCTCAAGATACCAACTCTTACCATCTCTAGCTTGAAAGTTTGTTTGATAAAGCTTGGAAGAACCCAAGTAGACCATGTTTGTTAATTCTTATCAGTACACCTATGGGGCAGTTGGAAACCATGTTAGTCTTACCAATACAAACAAATGAAACAATCTCTTGTAAATTTGAAGGGCTTGTTTTGGTATGACGTGAACCATGCAATCAAAAACATATTGATTGAAAGACAACATAGATCATATACTAGTTCTAGCGATTCAATTGTATCAATGACCTTGCCGATAGAATTTACAAACATCCCCTTCAAATTGGTCCCAGAAATATCATGGGCCAAGATTTGAAGACAAAAAAAGGAGCTGGAGCATACCCGGATTAGTTAATGTACACAGTTTGGTTCCAACACCTTGCAAAATGAGAATTCTTACAGACATATATGGTACAAAGGTGACAACAACGTGACAATAGTTGAGGCCTGCTGGTTCACCGAGAACGGCTCTTTCAATGAACGCGGTGAAGCTAACTATTGCAGGTTACTAAAAAATGTACCGTCTGATGAGAATACAGCAGAAACATGTCAACGAAGCCTGGCAATACGACTTCAATGACGACTCCTCTTGCGAGAGTGCTTATGGTCACTGAGAGACGACCTGCGAATCATTCAAATTTATAAAATAATTGCTTTGAATATTCAAGGGCAAATGTATTTTATGTCTGAAGAGGAGACTGAAGTAAATAGCTGTAAATCAATAGAAACGAAGACTTACGCATCCTCGTCGTCCTCTTTATTAGCTTGCTTTCCTCTGGATGGTTTAACCGCCTGTGAATAATTGCAAAAGAAAAAGCAGCTTGGTGACCCGCTATATATATGGAATTCAGTTGAAAAGGTTATACTGCTGCAGAAAATGAGCTTAGGCACGCATACCGAAGGCTGGGTTTCTAAACTGACAACTAATATGGTATGTGAATCGAAACCAATTTCAATTGGAGTATTTCTCAATGAAGGTGTTACGGTGGATCTGTACAAGGAAAAAGGTATTTAGCTCAATACTTTAGGCTTGCACCATCTACAATTGAACCAGAACACGTGTTCAAGTGATGCCTAAAAGTCTTCTGTCTTCAAGTGGTCAAAGTCATCAGACAATAGTTTCACTTGAATTGCCAACTGGATATGACCGTCTCAAGTCATAGAAAGTCAATAAAGCCATTTAACTGGCAGGAAACTCAATAGTTCATTAACCAGAAATGCCAATCCAATCAGGGAAATGGTCTAGCATTGTTTGCACACAATCTACATCACACAGAAACTTTAAAACTGAAAACAGCCATATTGGATATTCAAGGAGACAGGATATGGATACAGAATAAGCCAATTCTGAGCAATTTCCACATATTACAAGAAAAAGTAGCTACACCATTGTGTTGAGCTTGTACTGGTTCATTTAAGACCTTATAAAAATGTAATGGACTCAATATGTTGTTGCACAAAAAACAAATTATGGGTTAATGGTTTCCTAGTTCCTAACTTGAAAAAAAACATTTGCCACTCATCCTGAGTTATACCAGCATCCTATTACAATATCAAGGGCACACAAGTCACCACCATATGCTTTTTTTGTCTTATGGTATTGATACTATATAGAACTCTTCATATTGGATACACTTAGTGTGATTGCAAAATGAACCCCAATGTCACTAATCCAGTTAGAGTAGGGGTGGAGGTAGACAGTAAGCAGGAGGAAAAGAGCAACGGCGATGATAGTTTATCAAACACAGTAGTTATGAATCTCATTCAGCACAGAAGTGTAAATATTAGTGGACAACAATGATACATCCCGATATCTATCCTAGTAGAGAGCAACAAAAAGATTTAGAAAGAGTAGAAACGTTGGAGCCAGATATCAAGCAAATATTAATGAAGCGTCCACAAAGTGAGGCACTTTAGCATGAATGCAAGCCCAATGGGGATAAACCCACCGGCCACCAAACAATGTTTGATTTTGTATGATATAACACACTGGGAATAAACCAACTAGCCACCAGCAACACTTGTTGTGCAAGACCCAGTCAGTAGCGTGAAAACAGTGGAGTAAGAAAAAAAGGACTAACAGATAAAGTACATGTGAATGGTGGGGGCTATGTTGTCAGAAGCATAAGTGTGGTGTTGTGTTTATGTTTATTCTGTTTTTAGAAGACAATGATGCAATAGAAATACAAGATCTACTGACCAGGTTGCTTCGCCTTTTATTTTTTCCACTGTGAGCCTCCAAGTATTCTTCATAAGACTGCAAGCAAAACTCCACCTTTTAAAGCAAAGATCACGTGTGCTACAATGCTACATTAATGCAAAAAATAGTTGTATGGATAGCACAAAATTATCACAATCAACATCCTCCTTAAGCAACGATCACATGAAAGCATGAATTCTCCAATAAACCATAGGGACAGATTGAAATATAATAACATGCAACTAGTACAACTGCTAACAATAACAAGTTCAACACTTATTTGCACAAAATCCAGAACTAGGCCCGAGTAATTATATGTGCATACCAATAAATGATGGTCTGCTACAGTTCAATGGAGGTTATTACTAGAAATACATGTTTAAAATGCTAAAGAGAAATGTCAGCAGGACATAATATGCATCTTCAAAGCTGTTTTGATAGAAAAAAGAATGATAACTGATTCATTATTTAAGATTATCTCCATATAGAGGATAAAACTAGGAACTCGAACATCTTTATCACTAACTCTAAGCACATGGGGCATAACAAGTTAATTTACCTCAAGTTCTACAAGAGGCTAAGATAAGAAACTATACCATTTCAAGAAACTCCTCCTCAGAAATATTACTATTATAGAGGGGATCTGCCTCACCAGACAAATCCCACCCATCTAGATGTGAAGAAACTTGAGGGTCTTCTGCGTCTACAATCTTGTGACTCGGAAGAGAATACCTAGAGTGTGCAGGCTTTGATGTCATGAAAGGTACACATCCTGGATAAAATACTCCCACTGATCCCTGATAAGTTCCACCAGACCTGCTTGCTTCAGCGAATTGCTGTTGAAGCAAAGAAGGGTAAGGCATGGACCTTCCTCCCAGACCTGTATTAGTAGGAGGGACATTATAATCCTCATTCTGTAAAGAGCATGCAGACTCCATGCTATGCCATCTCAGATGGGCGTCGTCCCTGGAGAATTAATACGATACAGATTACAACCACAAACAACAATCAACATAGCTAGAATATCATGATCAATAGTTAAATCCCTACCTTACCCCTTTCTCTCCATCATCTATCTCTTTATCAATCAACTCACAAAGAGATTCTCCAATATCTGGAGATAGCTCCTAATATTAGCACACAAAACACCCTATAATTAGCGCACAGATAATTTTTAATGCGAATATTAGCAAGAAAAAGGAACTCTTAAGGAAAGCACACCTGGCAATCTCTGCTTATTTTTACTGGTTTGTAGTCATTCAGTGGATTCTTGAGATGAAGAGTCTTATGAAAGGGTAAATTATTCAATCGTAACCATTTCACTTTAAAACTGCGTCCCCAGGGATTACTACCACCTGTTCCTTGGCTCCAAACATCATCTCGTCTCCAACCAACAGATGACATCATTTGAGCATACCCTTGGAAGAAGCCACTCATGTTGACACTAAATATTAGAATTACTTTATCAGAGTTCTGCAAGACAAGCATAAAGCTTCCCTGTAAGATTTCACAGATGGGGATAGTATGCATATGATATCAGCTGACACAAATCTTACATGGAAGGCTTCATCTAAGATTGGTTCGTTCATCACTTGAGTAGCCCAAATTCCTTTTTGAACTGACAGTTGGATATTCTGATGACTCAAGCTCTTGATAATATAGTATCTTGTAATTTTTTTAGCTTTTTTAACTGCAGAAATGTTTTTCACTGAATTTTCACGCTGTAATCCTTGTTCTGCAGTGGGGTGCTGACCATGCTCATCTGGTCTACAGCTGGAATCCTCTGATAATTAAATTTGAAAGTGTTCAGTGATAATTTGCATTAAGAGCTACAGTATCAAAAGAATTGTACATGAATAACACAATCTAGATATTCCATAAATGCAATCAGATATTTAGATGATCAGACCACAAAACCAAGGACATGTAAGTATATAACTACTGCATTTAACAGATATTGTTTGCTTGGCCAGTTTAGTTTGCATCTAGCAACATCCATTCTTACTGCAATTACAGATATAGGTACTACTACCTCCGTTCAGTAATGTTTGATGTTTTAGCCAATTAGCCTTGTTAAAAAATGTTTGATGTTTTACACTTTTATGTATCTATTTTTCCAAATTTACCCCATATAAATCTTTCCTTAACAGAATTTCTTCTTAAACCATTATGAAATTAAAGCAATTTAATGGGGGTAATTAAGTAATTTTGTAGGCTTTCTTAATTTCAGGTTGAAATGCTAAAACATCAAACATTACTGAACGGAGGGAGTATAATAATACCAATACAAGGGTAGCTTTCATTGCATCTTTATTATGTGTTTGTTAATAGAAACAACCCAACTGATAAATCAGATAAGAACCGAAACCAGCTTTACTAATGATTAAAAGATGATGCAAAATATGATACGTTAATTTGAGCAACATACGACTTCACAGTCAGCAAGAGTTGCAGCACTAATCTTTCAGCCAAAGTAAGCTCTGCATGCATAAATGTGCAAAACATTTTATGGGCTTAAGCTAACAAAATAATCAGAGCATGATATTGATTCTTCTACATTAATTTTCATGAGCACAGTAAGGAAAATTGACCAGATATTTCTCATCAACCACCTGAGTAAATGATGCTTGTATTACAGAACAAAAGAAGGTTGTGACTTATTTTTCTCAGAGTTTGTGTTCAGTAAGCTAAAGGCAATATGTTATATCTCAGAAAAACGTCGGAGCCTACTAAAAAGGATTTATATCAGCAATTTCAAAGCTTCCACAGATTGCAGCTTATTATAATTTTAGTCAAGGTCATAGTACGCCAAAATAAAGTAAAGATTTCCTATACTATTCTTGTTCTAATTGACACAACATGCATTTGCTATATACCTACATGCTTGACTGCTGATACTTGATAGCAAGGTTCATTTGCAGCAAAGGAAGGAATCAAATACTATCTCAGCGACACTAGCAAGCATGAAATGAGAAAATGAAATAAAATGTACTACTTGGTTTTATAGCAAATACAAGGACTTAAGCAATAAAGCGATTTCATTGAGCTCACACTCTATATGAGAACTACTAGATCTGTCACCTGTATGAGCCTGAACTTATAGGATTAAACATCATATCAACTAACAGCTACATCTCCAGAAAAATTCACCGGGTTCAGAAGAGAAACCAATCCTTCATTTTAAGTCTCTAACCAACAGAAATTACAACTGCATCGAATTGGATTTTTTAGCAACAATAATTTCAAATGCGTAAAATATTGAGAAGTAAGTTTACTTCACTTATATTATGGCACTGACAAATTCAAAGAAGGTTGTCTGCA
Source organism: Polygonum aviculare (assembly GCA_934048045.1). Lineage (NCBI taxonomy): Eukaryota > Viridiplantae > Streptophyta > Magnoliopsida > Caryophyllales > Polygonaceae > Polygonum > Polygonum aviculare. The sequence goes on from OW204026.1 coordinate 202,270, forward strand.
TCAGTCTAATTAATGTGCAGGAGTACCTGCATCGTCTACATATCCCACATCAAGCTTCTGAGTAACAGATGAATCAACCACAGATGCGTTATCCTTTGCAGTGTCAGTGGACATGTCCTGGAAGTAAGCTACTGCCACTTTTCGAAAAATTGAACAGCATGAGAACAGCAGCAATTACAGCCTACATAATTCAGATAGAGCCAAAAATATGCCGTCTATTCATCAATCAGCTGATAATACACAATATATCCGTTGCATAAAAGTGACAAAAGATGAAATATACAAATCCATAACAAAATGACGAAATCAGGGAAACAGCCATAGAACCAAAAGAAACCTTTCACAAGTTTATTTTCAACTCCTCATACCAGCAATAAAAAACATCTAATAAACGTATTTGAGGCCTTTTTTCCCCCTTTTTTCTCTATTCCTTATCAGAGGGCTGAGTATTGCAATGACATCTCCCCTTTATAAAAGTTCCTTGCTTCCCCTATCCTTATCAAGATGCTATAGACTAATTCAAATTCACTTTCAGCACAAGCAAATTTATGAGCAACATGTACCTTAGAAGAACAAAGACAATTGGCACTACTAGACGAACAACCACGAAAACCTACAGAATAGCGTAGACAGACCGACACAAGTCCCATGGCATAACCAGACACTAAGCAAACTCAATAAACCTAAGCCGATAAACAGCGAATTCGGCCGCTACACCGCCAACAAATTCAACGAAGCTGGCTTTCAAAAATCAACCAACCGAAATGTGAATAGAGGAATTGAAATTGACACCAATAGAAGAAAGGAAACGAATTAGGAACCTCAATTGGTAGCAGAGCACGTACGTTTGGGGAATGACGATGGAGAAGTTGGAGCCCTAATTTGGTTTCCCTCCGGTGAGAAGGAAGAAAAAGAGAGCTTAGCTTTCAAGTGTGTCCGCGGCGTGTTGGATAAATCTAAACAGTGAAAGTACTTGTAAAACAACCTGTCATTGCAAATGAGTTGGGGGATAAATTACATTTATGATAACAGGGGATAAATTAAATTTGGTTTTCAATTAATGAATCTAAAATCGAAAGTCCCTTTTTTCTTTAATTGCTCCACAGTTTCATATAGAATAATTTTTTAAAAATTACAAATAATTTGAGATAAATTATGAAAGCTGGGAGTTTAAATCATGATAATTAAATTATAATTGTATGTGGCTTGTACGACATTAGTAGTTGTGAAATATAGATGTATAATAACTAATAAACAAAGTCTACAATAAAACGGCATAGATATATGTTTTTCGATGCAGCACTTAGGATAATCTTGCAGAAAGCTTTGGAAAGTGATAGCTTAAGGTAGATATCACTGCATAATACTGTATTATTTTGTGTAGATAGGCTTTTTTTTGTTGAAATTATTTTGTGTACATAGACTTTGTGCTCTTTGGTTGAACATAGGCATTAGGCAGTGTCAAAAAAATTGCCTATTAACTTAATTTTCATGACTAATAATAATGTGTGGTTATAACCTGGGATTATTAAGGGAAAAGAGTTCTTACCCACTAGATTTTTTTATTTTTTTTTTGATGAAAGGCAAATCTTCATTAACTTAAACACAAGTCCTTACACAGAACATCGGAAGAGTCCTTAGGCAAATTCAAAGAACCAGAAGAGTCCTTAGGCAAATTCAAAGAACCAGAAAACAAGAAATAGGCAGCAACATTCCACTGACTTAGCCAATGAGCAGCCCCATCAGCCGAACGTTAAATGAATCTCCATTTGCACATCAGCAAATCAAAGCTAGCTAGCTTCAAGGATCGAAGCAATGACGTTTCCAGTGGCATTCCTCGGAAGTTCCCCGCCTTGAAGCCTACGAATCAGTCCCAAATTATCCGATTCCACCAAAATTCGTTCGCACCCTTTCTCCTTTGCCACCTGACCGCCTCCGCCTCTGCAGTAAGAACATCAATCCCGGATGGAATCGACTTAGATCCAATGAACAGAACTTGACCTGGCCACGATTCCCACCCGGACCCCCTCACCCTTCACTGCAGCATCACAACAAACTGATGTCCAACCACTCTCCGGTTTTTACCAGAGCTCGTTCTACCAATCAAGGCAATTCATTCAGCACCTGCATTAAACTCATCCAGACTGCGTATCGCATCTTCAATAATTGTGGCAGCCTCAGTACGAGCATGCTCAAATAATTGAGCCAGTCAATAAACATACAATTTTTATTCAAATGTCTTGCATAGTAAAATATTGATCACATTATGGCAATTCACCAAGTGGACACACAATTGGAATTGCATGCACACTGTGAACACTTTTAAGTAACAAAAGGCTAGTCAACTTCACTAGCAAAAACTGTGCTGATCCATCAACAGATGCAAAATAGGCTGCAAGCTTGCATAGTTAATACTATATCAGCAACAACACTTGAATCAAGCCCAGGGAAAGATCAATGGTGGTCAAGAAGAAGAGCTCAATGCACAAGAACAACAACAGTAAAAAGACTTTCTGATGATGATTATCATTTATACTGAAACCAATACAGGCAGTTCAAAATGCCAGATTTAATCCTTTCCTTATTCAAAGAAAGAAAGCCTAATCGAAACCGAAATGAAGTTCACTACCAGGGGAGACTAGCAACTGAGAAACCGAAAACTAAGCTGGAGTTCTCATCAACATGTCGATTCGACATCACACCTCATTTCATCTTCGCTTCAGTGAAGAGAACATGCCGATTCACCCGTGGATCGTATTTCCTGAACTCGAGCTTCTCTGTCATTTTCTTGGGATTCTTCTTCTTCACATAGAAAAACCCGGTGCCCGCGGAAGAAACCAGCCTTATGAATATTGTACCAGCCTTCTTTTCTCTACCCATAACTTCAGTTTGTATATTGCAAAAATCTGTCGATAAATTAAGCCAAAAAAACAGAAACATCATACAGTCAGATGCAGTGCTTAAACACATGATGATTCCATTATCACTCAATTTTTTTTTCCAATGCTACAGAAACATTATACTATCAAAGTTAAGTACTCTAATAACTCCTCAACAGCCGAAATTATCATCAGCAACTGATTTATATCGAAGATTTTCTAGCTACAATGAGTAACCTAACCTCAGATAAATCAAGAAAACTTGCAATTTCACATTTAGGCCTAAACCCTAAACCCGAACAAGGGTCAACCGAACCCAAATCACATGAACCCTTCTGTTCCAAAGAACAGAGAGGTCATAGAGAACCACAGATCTATTGTGTTTTTCAACATGAACAGCAATTCTACTATGAATCAACAAAATTTGAGGAGAATTTGATCTGAAACGAAAAGATGCTTTCTCTTTCTTACCGGATTGAAGAGCAGAGTGAGAAACGGAGCCCAACGAAGATGCAAACGACGAAGAGGACGAATTGCGAGGGAAAGGGGAGAGTTGTAGAAGAAAGCACGCACAAGAAGAATGCAACTTTAGGTTTTAGGGTTTTTCCAATTTTGTAGGGCAATGGGTCGGATCGGGTACGGGTTGACTAGATCCGCGACCCGATCCGAATTTGAAAACCGTCAACCCGATCTGACCCATAAATTTTGGTGTGTTATCCTAAACCGAACCACCTAAAAATTATTGGTTTTGGGGTCGGATTGAATAATTTTTCGGATGTCATCGATCATACTATATCTAATTTAAATACTTGTTAAAATCCATATTACAGAATCATAGAATACTTATTTTTATCCAAAATATATCAACTTATTGAAATCCAATTAATCTGCTAAAATGTAATCCAAATCAAAAACAAGTATGATACTTTCAACCCAAAAAAAAACAATTCTAATAACCGAGTGGTGGATATACAACAACTCTAGAAAGCAAATGCTATGGATTGCCCTTTATAACACTTTCCCTGCATTCTATGAACAATTTTAAGCTATTTAAAAGCAAGTTGATCTTCTTAGGTTTTGAGAAGATTCTACAAGGTTGACAGTGAACTACGTACGTGAACCTGTGACCAAAGAAGATCTTGTTGCTGATCGAGGTATTGATCTACACCCCCTTCTTGTTTAACTTATTCCGCTGGAGTTCAGACACTTGTTAATATCAGAAGGAACTCAATTGTTGAAGCTACAATCCACTTGTATTATATTGTAGCTAGTTTGCATCAGTTTATATAGGTGGCCATTGTTGAACAGTTCAAACATTGTGGGTGAAATTTGGCCTAACATCACAACAGGATCCATTTTGGAAACAATGCTTCTTCAATTTTGCTGAGCTTTGGTTCTTCCCCCCTTCTGATTTTTATGGAGTTTTTGGTACTATTTGTATAGTAGTACATTCACTTTAATCACGATTATCCTACAATGGTTCCCAGGAATCCGAACCCATAATCACGCATTCACATCATCCGACCACTGCAAAATATCAGTTGACATTACGAATAGCAGAATGATCAAAGCGGCACCTTTCAAGATGGAAAAGATGTGGCTCATGAGGAAAGATTATCGGAATGTGGTTAAGCAAACATGGAGGGCCTGTTATCAAGGGTCATTCATGTTTCAGCTCATGAAGAAAACTCAGCTACTAAAAGAACAAACGAAACAATGGAAAAGGAAGACATTCGGTAATACATTCGAACAACTAAGGGAAATTGAAGACACCCTCCTCGAACTACAACAGAAGATTATTGTATCACCGCAACCAGCTCTTATACAAAAACAGATTCGATTCTTGCAAAAGAAGGAGTGCATCCTTCGGTTCCATAGAGCATATTGGAAGCAACGGGCGAAGACTAAGCATGTAAAACTGTCTGACTCAAATTCAGGATACTTTCATAAAATAGCAACAGGAAGGAGAAATCATAAAACCATAAGAACAATCGTGTTGACTGATGGTACCCAAATTGTGGGTGAGGAAAATATCTGTCGAGAAATTAGAAATGATTTTTGTAAGCGGTATAGGAAACAAGGTATAAACACCGTCGTGCTAGAAGATTATCTGACACTGATTGATAAGGAAATAACGGATCAAGACAATGACATTCTAACGAAGCCAGTAACAAATGAAGAAATAAAGAAGAGTGTATTCCGGCTTGGTTCAGACAAATCACCGGGCCCAGATGGTATGACATCGGAATTCTACAAGAAGTACTGGGACATCGTGGGGCCTACAGTCATTAAAGCAGTAAAAGGATTTTTCCATTCTGGAAAGATTTTAAAACAAAGTAACCATACGTTCATCTCGCTATTACCGAAAAATGACAACCCATCGACAACGAACCATTACAGGCCTATTAGTCTATGCACAACAATATATAAAATAATAGCAAAAATCTTAACAGAAAGATTAAAGGTGGTAATGCCCAAAATTATTCACCCACTCCAAGGAGCATTTGTAGCTGGAAGGGCAATCCAGGACAACGTGCTAATAGCACATGAAATATTTCATTCATTCAGAAGTAGCCAAGCAAAGGAAGGATGGATGACTGTAAAATTGGATATGGAAAAAGCGTATGATAGGGTGGACTGGGAATTTCTTCTCCGAATTCTCTACCAATTTGGCTTTGATGATAAGTTTGTAGGATGGATCCGTGAATGTGTATGCACAGTGTCATTCTCTGTTTTGGTCAACAATGGACCGACTGCACCATTTACACCGGAACGCGGAATCAGGCAAGGAGATCCGCTATCACCATATTTGTTTGTAATCGGAGCAGAGATTCTTGCCAGGAAACTCCAAAAGGCTAGCGAGGGCCCAAAACCGCTAATAGGATTCCCGATAGCTAGAGGTGGCATGAGAATTCCTTTTCTAGCGTTTGCAGATGACATTACCATCTTTGCAAAAGGAAACCAGAATGCTTGCAACCAAATGAAAAGGATTATTGAAGAGTATTGTTTAGCCACAAGTCAAAAGGTGAATTATCACAAATCAGCTTTCCATACGTCTAAGAAAGTGAGAAATCAACAGAAACAAAATATTAAACAAACAATGGGGATAAGCACGATGGAGAACCTAGAAAAATATTTAGGATGCCCAATCATTAATGGGAGAGTAAACAGAGAGAGATTTCATGACACAATTGGAAATGTCCAGCGACAGTTGACAAAATGGAAGGCCAATACGCTATCCCAGGAAGGGAGAACAGTGTTAATTAGATCGAATTTATCCACAAAGCCAAACTACATAATGCAAAGTTTTATGTTGCCAAAATATGTTAGTGATGAAATAGATGTCACAAACAGAATGTTCTTTTGGAACAAAGATAGACAGCATAAGCCACTTATTAGTTGGGACCGACTATGTAAACCAAAAGGGGTTAGTTCAATGGGGCTCAGGGGAAAAATGCTTCAGTGTAGAAAAAATGCTTTTGTTATTCAATGGGGCTCAGGGGAAAAATGCTTTTGAATTATGAGAAAGTTCTTCAGTGTAGAAAAAATTAAACTACGTTCCTTATCAATGAACAATAATTGTGTAACGCATGCATGAACAGCTTGAAAAGAGGCAAAGAAGCTAGGCTAATTCTTGGGTAGTTCGCTACTTGCTATGCATTAGCACTAAGTGCACAACTTAACTTTTCCCTGCATATAATCAAGCACACCAAATGACTAGTTATACCTACATTTCACAAAATATCTAGACATTGTTATTAATTACTATGCTATCATCATGATTGCTGGAACGGCAAAGATCGATCATAATATAACATCACATTTTAAGCTAACGATCCATTGATGATTTGATGCATAATGTGCCTTGTTTAAATTTCCTGATCCTCTCATTAGTCCATATTTCCATCCTGAAGGATTTTTATGCTGTGTTTTGTTGTTGTCAGAACAAGGATACTTGATGAAACTATGTAGCTAAGTTTCTGTAGTTTCTGCTAGACATTGACAGCAGTTAAGTTTGTTTGAAATTTATATTGCTGTGTTTTCCCCCCTGATCAACCTTTTGCACGGGTGGGTAAATTGGCTAGACTAAGATCAAGAATTAACAGGCTTCTAAACAATGTACCAATATACAGATACATAGAGTATAGCTACATGCACATTTAGGTAATTATGTCAGATTTCCAAGTTTTGCTGGTTTGAGATGATAAAATCTGTGTTGTTTATGTAATTATGTTTTTGTTTGTTAGAAAAACAATGTGGAGTAAGACTTGGTTTGTATGCAAATTCACAATGGACGAAGAATATAGTCTATTTGATGTTTATCGTCTTGACAGTCGATTTTAGTTTGGTACCACAGCTGGTAATTGTGTGGGCAAGATTTGTTGGGAATGCACCCTTCAATGACAAACTTTGATTCACATGAAAATTAGATAGATGGTTTTAAATGATTGATGAAGTCTGTTCTGCATATACTGCAGAAGACATTTACAGAGAAGAATTGGGGGCCTTTTGTTATTCAAGAATAGCTAACAGAAGAATCTTGTGAACTAGGTTCTCTAAAATTGTCCCACGTAATGGAAGGGTGATATGTGCTGCTGGAAGTTCTGGCTCAAATGATATTCTTGTGGCTGTTGGTCAGTTTTTAGTATCTGCATATATCTATTGGAGTACTTCATTTTGTTGGCTTATGCACTAATTTCAGTTTGTGATTGCCACTGATGTAGAACAGGCCCTTTTGATTATATGGTAGTGTTGCACCTATTATGCTCCTATTGATAGTTCAAAGCTCTCAAGTATTTTATCAAAAAAAAAAAAAAAAAAACTCTTAAGTATTGATTCGAAATCCGCCAATGCCACCCATTGTTTCAGAGGCGGATTCGTCTCAATAGAAGGTGGCATGTGCGAGCTTCCATGGTGCCGGCTTGAAGGCCCCAAGCGACAGGCTTGCTATGCAAGCAAGCCAGCAAGATTAAGGACAGTCTCCATGAACAGGCCATGGTTTTTAGGCAGAGTTCTTACTTTAGATACTTGCTTAATGTTGTTGAACTGGGAAGCGAAATCAACCTCTGTTGGCTTGTGCAATGTAGAATTCAAAGACAGAATAATTCTAGTATATGATCCAACAGAAGATTTACACTGTAAACATACATCAATCTGGTTTGAGCATGTGAAAAAATCCCTGTTGCTTTTGCCGTTCTAGTTATACAGAGAATTTATACAATATGGTAACCTGCATTTGCGAATGTACCAAAGCAGAAGAGAACAACATTTACATATGCTCGGCCAGATTCCGAATCTACAGAGAAAAAATCACTGCATTATCCAACACAAGTTGTAATAACCTTTCCAGAGCAAAATTCATAAACTCGGTTTGGACAAAAAAAGAGGAGCACACCTTTATTTTTAAGCACTTCCTTCAGGTAGTGTTATCAGGCGTTTTCTTTTATCAAATTCCAGCGGAGTTGTGCAGCTATGTGGGCGAAAAAACCACCAAAAAGGGGTTAGTTCAAAATTGACAAAAAAAACTCCATAGTAAAACTTAGAGAAGTGAATAGATTGTATTGACTTACTTTGCGCATTTTAGGTTGTTTGTGGTGCCGCCACTAGAAATCGTTAGGATGGTCCCGAAAAACGAGACATTCTCTGTGCCACAGTTGGGGCAGGGGCCCTATAACCCGAAAGGAGGAGAGGTTAGAAATTGATCATACAATTGTATTGCAAAGTTTACAGTGGTCAGGATAGTTTACCTTCAAAATGAGGAAATCCTTAACAATGAGTTTTGTGAAAGCTTGAGATAGCCAGACTATCAAGGGTATGGCAGCGAACCAGGTGAAGATGAAGCTGAATGGCTCGGGAAGCTGCAATGTCAAACGATTATCCATCTATGAGCTTTGGGACGCGTTTGGATTACATTATATGATTGTCCAAACACACCCTTGGTGGACTTGGAGTTGTTTCTTTCTAAGGACTTCAATTGAGCTCTAAATTATATGATTGGCATTGAAGTATAGGCATATATCTGAAACTACTCACCTCCAACAGATAGGTAATCTCGAATCCGGTGATATCATCCAAAAAGAAGAAGCTGATAAAGAAACCAAAAAAACATGTAAATACAAGTTTTGGGAAGAGCTTTAGAAACCATGAGTGTTTAAGTATATTGTATTTGCAGAAGATGATACTTACAGCCCAAGTGCGGTAACAGCGGCTGGGACGTACAACAAGAACATCTTGATATAGTCAACAGAAAGATCACTATACACCTATTTGAAACAATAAAGAAGATCAAATTCTCTCTTTGATGAGAACTCTAGTTCAGTCATATACTGAACTTTAACTGTCAGAATTTTATTTTTCCCTTCACACAAAGTACCTTTCTGCTGCGCAAACTGCATCTTGGACCCTCCACGACAATTTGACTACCGCCATCCTAGAAAAGAATTGATATTCTCATTACACTCAAACTAAAAAATAGAAGTACTTTATAAGCAAGGCTCTAAGTTCAAGTACAAACCTTAAGCCTGAGCTTCAGATCATCAAATTCCGAATCAGTCAGTATTGGTTTCCCAGAGACATAAGCCATTGATGCTTCCAAGAACCTCTGTTCATCCCCACCTATCGTGGATCGATATCAAGAGAATTAGGTTAGAGTTGTGATACAGTTTGATAAAGAAAAATAAGGTTGGGTAGGTACAGACTTAGCATCACAACGCTGCTTCCTTCCCACATAAGCTCTTCCTTCAGATTGTCAAACTCTTCATTTGACATTATAGCCTTTCCGTCATAGTAAAACGACTGAAGAATTGAAGAAAATATCAGCATCTTAGATTTTACTTTAGTGGCTTGTTTTTGTCATTGTGAAAAAATGTAGAGAAAAAGAAAGAAAGAAAATAAATTAAAGGGCTACTAGGTATATACTTGCAAGGCTTGTAAAAACTCGGATTCGAGCTCTCCAAGCGACTTCTTCTTCTTGTCAATGCTACAGTATTGCATTATCTTACCTTCAACAACTTCATCTTGCTCAACCTGACCTGGAAGGTATAATGAGAGACGTCAAGAGATTTTCGGAATACAGCATCAGCAAAAGCAAACACATCATTCAGCTAGGTTGAGTATTGATAACTCGAAAACAATGAGCAAGAACATAAGCTTATAAATTGTCAAGTATAAGAACTACAGAGATGCCTTTAACATTCCCTTAAAGTATAGTAGATCATACTGTTCATACAATAGTCTAACTATCTCTATAACAATAGTTCACCCAATTTTTCTTATATGAATCTCAATGGACCTTCAACAGATTCTACACACCTGATTACCTATTTTGATCAATGGACCTTCTATGCTTGCAAACCAATACCATGGATACTCAATTCTTCTTATAAACCAAAATAGGCATGTTTGAAGAGTTCTCAAATCATAAAAAATCATTAAATTTGCACAACATCAGCCTTCATCACCAACCCTAAGAAGACATAGACCTATTTCACAAGACTCAACCTTTAGCCCACAAAATTATTCACAAAACCCACAAAATAGCCAACATACCAGGCTGATCAGGAGTGGCCTTAGGCACACGAATCAACCATTTTCGCCTGATCCCCAACCGATGACCAATCAATTGCAAAGACTCTTCACTTGTAAAACAAGAGGAAGAGGTTGATGATGAAATCGGCAAAGATGAAGAGAGTGAAATCGAGGGCTTCCTAAGCAACAAGCTTGAGGATGTCAAAGTAACCCCCAATCTAGACGCCATCGGAAGCTCCAAACAGTTCTCTGGACGATTTGAAATCGTAGCTGATCAGAAATTGGTGAGCTGTTGTAGGGACGAGAAAGAAAGGAGAAGTCTTTGAGTTCATTGTGAAGTGAAAAAATCTGAAAGGGGAAAAAAAAGAGGGATAAGGCAGAGGATGAATGTGTGGCTCATCTGCCAATTGGGGGCGGTCTCTTTGATTTTGCAAGAATTTGCCATGTCAGCGCTTTGATGATGTGGCTATCGTACGTGGCTGGCATTTGCCACGTGGTATTTCTAGCGCGTGATCGAATGAAAGTTTGCACCAGTTTTGTTTCATCAATTGGAAACAACATTCGCCCCCGCGGGCCCACCCGATACATATCCGACGAGACCGATCCGATAAAATACGCAAATTTTCAAAAAAGAATGCGGGTTGAAACGGATTACGGATTAGGCTCGTTTCGGGTTGCCATATATCCAGCCCGTACCGCCTAACCGCTATATTTTAACATATATATATTTATAATAAAAAATAGTTTGTGGTCAACCTAATATTTGACCCTTAGACCGTTATCTAATCCAATCGATATAATACTTATGATTGAATATTCTATTATAATATGTACTAATGTTAAATTTTCTTTTTACAAGGATTACGACTCAAAAAGCCTTTAAATATGTGATAATAATATTGACGAAGAAGAGGAAGTCAATAGTACTAGTGAAGTTGTCAATTTAATTAACTAAAAATATAGTTTTGTATATCAAATTTAACGTTTGATACATTTTATTTTATTTAACTATATGATAATGTTTTCTTGAATGATATTACTTCCCTTTTGAAGGAAGAAGGGGTTTATCTCAATCTTTAATTGAAAATGAATACAATACTAATAATATAGATTTGGATTTGTATTATTTATTTCGCATAAATTTATAGTTTAGATTTGAATAATAGACTCTAGCTTTCTTATGAGCTAAAGTTGGTGTGAACCCTGTTCAATGCTTTCTTAATTCAGCTTTGTATAAATAATAGACTTTAGCTTTCTTACAAGCTAAGTGAGAGAAATGTGATTGTAAGCTAGCTAAAAGAGTGAGCGGGAAAAGCTGTTGAGCTGAGTAGCTTTCACAATCTGTTGAGCTGACGATACAGGCGGCGCATTACTACCTACCTCGATCGGCTGCGTGTACTCATTGTAGCGCCCAGGAGGAGTCCATGATCCACATTTTTCGCGACTGCCCCCTCGCTCAGAGTGTCTAGGCTGGCCTGTATGATCACTGCACCCTCATCAGTCTCCTGGGGTTGCCCCCGCTCCCATGGCCCGCCCGAAGCCTTCAGGAAGAGTTCACCACCACAACCGGGGCCAACTCCGCCCTAACGTTTTCTGTGACCACTTGGTGGCTCTGGAAATGGAGATGTTGTAGAGTACGTCTTTGGGGGGAAGATGGATGGTACAAACTCAACACCGACGGATCCGTCGTCCAGGGGCGAGCTGCTACAGGTGGCGTGATCCAATGGGTTTCAGGCTTCGTTGCGAATGTGGGAGCTTGCAACAGGGATGTTTTCACACGCTCAAACCGGATTGATGTATGTTTACAATGTAAATCTTCTGTTGGATCATATACTAGAATTAGTCTGCCTTTGAATTCTACTTTGCACAAGCCAACAGAGGTTTATCCGTTTATGTACCATTTGTCAAATGTTGTACATGTTATAATATATCAGTCGTCAAATGTTGTACCTTTTGTCATTTGTCAACGCACGCATTTAACACCCTAAGCAAGTATCTAGCAATAGGAGAAGAGCTGATGCACCCACAGAGCTGATGTACCATTTGGACGCCCGTGAATTGTGGAATTTGGCCATCAAGGTGATTATGACTCAAAGACAACCTTGAGACTATTCAGATTGGCCAAAGATTTAGCAAGTGATCCAGATAGATTGTTGTGGTCAAGAGAAAGAAAATTGAGAGAAATGGAGTGATAAAGTCCACCTGGAATCGAGCCCCAAAGAGAATTGAAGCTCAAATTCAGCCTGTAAACTCTAGCGGAATTCCCGAGGATGGAAGGGATTGACCCATTTAGGAAATTCCTACTTAGATCAACATTTTGCAAGCTATGACTCCTTCCAATGGAGAGAGGAATCGGACCCGAGAGGCGATTGTTGAACAAGTGAAGGCCTCTAAGATTAGGAAGCAGGCCGATTGAAGAAGGGATCTTGCCTGTGATGAAACTGTTATGTAAGCTGATTTTTCTAAGGCCCCTGAGTAGCCCAATCTGAGCAGTGATCACTCCACTTCCGAATCAATAGTTGAGAGCTTTGAACTAACAATAGGAGCATAATAGGTGCAACAATACCATATAATCAAAAGGGCCTATTTTACATCAGTTGCAAATTGCAATAATAAACTGAAATCACTGCATAAGCCAACAAACTTAGCTATAATAGCCACAAGAATGAGCAGATGAGTTCAACCTTGACAGTAAAATTGTTCATGTCATTGATGGTTCAGGATCACTTCACAAAAGGATTCAAAAGGTTTCATTGACAAACTTTGATGCTAGAATAGTTCCCAAAAGCTTTACCAAAAAGAATATCATCATTGTTGCACTAATTGAATGCCACAACTCAAAGATGGCTACAATGGAATCACCTAGAATCTAGATTACCACTTAGTGTAAAATCACTCCTACCAAATCAGTCCTATACAATCAATATGAAACTAGAATCAGTGTCTCATATCTTCTCTATCTTATCCACAAATTCACCTGGTTTAAGCGACTTCAGCTTCGACATGAACTCATTTTCAGGAAATCCATCAGTAAGATCAACTACTGCCATCGTCGCAATGACAACAAAATTCTCTCCATTCCTAGTATCAATCTTGTAAATCTCAGCAAACTCCGCTCTCAGCCTGAGCACCAAAACCCCAAAATCCACCTCCGTCGGAGGAATCACATTCAAAACCAAGAGCCCAGCACCACAGAGACAACACTTGGCAGCCGCAATCACCCGTTCGTGCTGAAACTTCCACGGCGGCACACTCGTATCCGAAAAATCAGCAGGATCCAAATCCACCATGATCACATCAACCTTCACCCCTGAATCTTTCCTGGCCTTCAAGAATTCGATCCCATCGCCAACAAGAGCCTCCTCGTATTGCTCTAATCCGAAATACCTCTTTGCAGTCTCCAAAACCACTGGATCAATCTCCACACCTACAACAGCAAAACCCAACTGAGTTGCCAAGAACCCAATCAACGACCCCCCTCCAACACCAAGACACAAAGCCCTTGGCCGAATCTTGGAATGAAGACACGCCTGCAAATGAACACTCGCCAAAGACAGACCAGCGGCCATTGGAGCCAAGTAAACGTGCACCAAAGCGCTCAAATCAGGCTGAAACTTCATCTCCCGGAGAGATAAAGAATCTGAATCCGAATTTGGCATAATCTTGATCTCAGTTTGAATCAAATTAGGCATTCGCTTAAACCTCAATCGCCTCCTGAACTCCCTGCCATGGCCGTCGTCCTCGATTTCAACATCTTCGACCAACATCTCGCCAACAATCGGCCCAACGAACCTCTCCAGATCAACAGCCCTAACCAGAGCATCCTCATACCGGAGAAACGTGATATGAAAATCCTCCATTAAAATACTTCTCTTGGGGAGGAAGTTGACCAAGAAAGAGTACAAGCAATCCTCTGATTGCTTGAGAAACTCCTGAGAATCCCCCTCCGGCCTCGTATACGAGCCACATTCCGATTCCTCGGCGGAAGGAGCGTTTCCGATCAGGATGAATCTCGAAACTCCGGGCGCGTCTAACATGAGTTGCATCTGGCCGGCTTCTGTGCTGAAAATCCAGTCGGACTCGCGATTTTGGGGGACTATCATGGCGGCCGTTGACAGTGGATCAGGCGGAGCTTGGGAATCTTCATCCGGAGGGGAGTCGAGAATCGCAATTCGGATTCGGTCGGTGTGGAGGTACGATTTCAGGTTAGGGATTTCGGGAGGGCTTGGTAGAATCATGGATTTGTAGGGTGAAGGGTATGGTGGAACTAATGAAGGGTATGGTGGAACTAATGAATGGTGAAATGAGCTTGAGCTTGTTTCCATGGCGGAGGAAATTGGAAGTTGGGTTTGTTACTGTTGAGTGTAACGAAAACCCTAGACTGTGTAATTTATAGGCAAGTTCGCGAGCGCTCGAAACTGGTGAAGAAGGTGTTTAAAATTCCAACTTTGTCTCGGAAGGGGAAAACCGAGATCCACTTGTCATTATCACACTCAAAGTTTTACCTTCCAGAATGTGATTTGGTATTGACTCAATGTCTTTGTATCTCAAATATTTACATTTTGAGATTTGTAAGTAATATTTTGATATGCGACTGACTTTATCTTTACTTAGAATTCAGCAGCAAAAATGGACTCTATCTGAGCAGAAATGGAGAAAGGAGTCCATTGCTCTTGTTGTACCCTAAATTTACCCCTTGATTCTAGCCTATCTCATGAGAATATCAGTGAAAAACAAGGTTTCTAGGGCTATCGCTGCAGACTATAGTCCCAGAAAGCTCCCAAAAGCTCTGCCAGAAAGTGCCAGCAGAAAGCTCCTGCAGAAACCGACGGCTGACGCCTCCAGCAGGTCAAACGAGATCCCTAGATCTCCGGAAACCACTTCAACAACTTTGACCACGTTTTTCTCAACCTTCCGGAGCTATTTTCAAGGGAGAACAAGTCAAAAGTCATATTCAAAGGTGGACCTATTATGTGGCCTATTTTCTAGGGCGGTTATACCCACTTTCTCTATCTTGTAACCTTATAAATAGAGTCCTTAGGCCATAGAAACGGGCAGAGCACATGAGAATACACAAGACCACAATAGCCACGACTTGCATTTGTATTTCTCTCTATAGCTTGTAATTTATAGCCCTCCTAGCTAAGATCGCCACCGCCGGCCGCCGCCGACCGCCACCGACCGCCGCTGTCCGACAACTTTCTACCATCAGCCCGGAGGCTTCCGGATCCGAAATCCAAAGCTATCGATTGTAATTTGTCGATCTATTATAATAAAAAGGAGATAAGCAATTTTCCTTATTTGTTTAGTTCTTTCATTCGATTTATATTGAGTTTCTACCGCTTTCTATTGTTATTTTCTACTCAATTTACCGACAACCGAAACCGATCGTAAACCTTTGGCTATTGGCCTCCTCCAAAGGACGTTTGAGTGCTTTGTGCATTTTTCGTCCAAAACAATTTGGCGCCCACCGTGGGGCCGATAGCTAAAGGGAAAACGATCATCCTTCCGTCAAACTCCAACCGTTTCCCATGGACGAACTTTTTGCTCGTCTAGATGCCTTCCAAAAAGACTTCGATGAATTCAAAGCCGAAACCTCCAGAACCAACGCCGAATTGGCGCAACTAATAGTTGAAAATGAGTTTGTGAGATCGCAGGTACCGACGGACAGGACCGTGACTCCGGCAGTAGCTTTCCAAGAAGTTTCCACGACCACCGACGGGGCTTTCCTGTTGGAAAGTGTCACCGGTCAGGATACTGCTGCAGTTGTCTTTCCTAGGCATCAGCCCACAAAAGATGTTGGGGTTGTTCCCACTCTTCTCGACATCAAAGACATCATCAAGCAAGAGGTCCAAAAGCAGCTTAAGGCTCTTTACGAGCAGATCGCAACGATTTCCGGGATTCCGCATCCCATGGAGAAAGAGCCCGACAACGGCTATGAGGCCTCTCCATTTGTGGAAGCCATAGCTGGGGTCGAGTTTCCTAAGGGGTTCACCATTCCCGATATGTCAAGCTACGATGGCACCAATGATCCCAACGATCATGTATCGATCTTCAAGCAAAAGATGATGACGGTTTCCATCCTTGGAAAGGACCGTGAAGCCATCATGTGCAAGTGTTTTGGGGCTACTCTTGAGGGCCCAGCCCTAAGATGGTTCCTTGGTTTACCACGGGGATCCGTGGAGTCATTCGCGAATCTCATTGATTTATTTAAAGTTCAATTCATAAGTAGTCGACGTCTTGAGAAGTGTTCTAATGATTTATATCAAATTACGCAGGGGTATGACGAAACTCTCAGAGATTACTTGAATCATTTCGTTCACGAGAAAGTCAAGATTCCCGATTGCAATGTTTTGACGGCTATCGAAGCATTCCGCCAAGGCCTTCAAACGAGCAACGAACTTTATGATGAATTGACCATGAACCCGTGTACAACTTTCGAGGATGTCCAAGCGAAAGCAATGACCCAAATCCGCCTCGAAGAAGATAAGGCTAGTCGGAGGATTCTGGAACATGACTTCCAGAAACTCGAATCTAGTGACCAAACCGCGGAAGATAGCGAATCTGTCCAAGAAAGCTCTGAAAGTGATAGTGAGGACGACCAAGAAAGTCACGGTCATGGTCCAATCGCTCGTGATCGCAAGGAACACAGGTTTCATCCGTATCGTCGCTAAGGATCTTATATTATTTTACACTATACACTTTCTTTATGATTTCTTAAGCATACGTTACTAACTTGAGCATTGAAGGGTCATTGGAGAAACCCACGACCAAACCTTCTAACTACTTGTCTTGTCTTGTAGAAAGCACATGAGGCGCTAACCGTCAGTTACAATCACGGTCTGATCATGATCAAAAGACATTCCTTGCTAGAAACCATCGCAAGCACTTTCTGCAGGGGTTTCGTGTCCAAGCCTCCAGTTTTCGGAGCATAGACCCTCAGTTTTGAGGCATAGACCCTCAGTTTCGAGGCATAGACCCTCAGTTTCGAGGCATAGACTCTCAGTTTCGGACATAGACCCTCAGTTTCGAGGCATAGACTCTCAGTTTCCGAGACGAAACCTCAGTTTCCGAGACGTAACCTCAGTTTCCGAGACGAAACCTCAGTTTCCAAGACGAAACCTCAGTTTCCGAGACAAAGACTCTCAGTTTCCGAGACGAAAGCTCAGTTTCCAGAGCACCACCTTCATATGACGGCAAGTCTAAGCCCTTGGCTAGCGGCTTCGGTCGAGTCTTAGCTAAAGGCTAGCGACTTTGGTCAAGTTAACGCCCGACGCTAACGGTTTTCGTCAAGTTAAACGCCCGAGGCTACACGACTTCGATAAAACCAACGCCACCGGCAAACGACTTCGTCCGTGCCTTTAGTTGACGACTCCGATCGAGTCCATGCCCTCGGCTAACGACTTCCTTCATAAAGACGCTAGTTGACCAGAAACTCCAACAACGGGGTACTCTTGCAAACGATGTAGCATCCGGTGAAAAGAATGAAATTCATCTCACCCATCTCCTTACCTCGACGACCAAGATGAATTTGGGGTATTGTTGTACCCTAAATTTACCCCTTGATTCTAGCCTATCTCATGAGAATATCAGTGAAAAACAAGGTTTCTAGGGCTATCGCTGCAGACTATAGTCCCAGAAAGCTCCCAAAAGCTCTGCCAGAAAGTGCCAGCAGAAAGCTCCTGCAGAAACCGACGGCTGACGCCTCCAGCAGGTCAAACGAGATCCCTAGATCTCCGGAAACCACTTCAACAACTTTGACCACGTTTTTCTCAACCTTCCGGAGCTATTTTCAAGGGAGAACAAGTCAAAAGTCATATTCAAAGGTGGACCTATTATGTGGCCTATTTTCTAGGGCGGTTATACCCACTTTCTCTATCTTGTAACCTTATAAATAGAGTCCTTAGGCCATAGAAACGGGCAGAGCACATGAGAATACACAAGACCACAATAGCCACGACTTGCATTTGTATTTCTCTCTATAGCTTGTAATTTATAGCCCTCCTAGCTAAGATCGCCACCGCTGGCCGCCGCCGACCGCCACCGACCGCCGCTGTCCGACAACTTTCTACCATCAACCCGGAGGCTTCCGGATCCGAAATCCAAAGCTATCGATTGTAATTTGTCGATCTATTATAATAAAAAGGAGATAAGCAATTTTCCTTATTTGTTTAGTTCTTTCATTCGATTTATATTGAGTTTCTACCGCTTTCTATTGTTATTTTCTACTCAATTTACCGACAACCGAAACCGATCGTAAACCTTTGGCTTTTGGCCTCCTCCAAAGGACGTTTGAGTGCTTTGTGCATTTTTCGTCCAAAACAACTCTTAACATGCTCTTGAAGGATCACTGAAGACCCATTTGTGCATTAGGCAAAAGTAGCACTCGGTAGGCAGTGGGGAACTCAGCTGGCTAATAATAAGTCGCGATCGGTTCCCATGACGTTCTCAACAGCGACGGTGGATGCTATGAAGAAGTCCCGATCCTAACAGTCGAAGAAGAAGATGACATAAGGTCTTGATTGGCGGTGGGCTACAAAATCTATGCAGTGCCTCCGCAATGTGATCGGGGTGATGTGCGTCGAGACGTGTGGGATATTCTCGAGAGGATAGCGAGAACCCGGGTTATCTTTTGATCAACGTTTTCAGCGTGGAGGAGCTAGCTTCCTCATGCTGCTGACAATGCTCAGCGAGTCGTTGATGACACATGACCACACGAGTTTAAGACATGCGTCGAGTTCAATGGAGGATATGGTTGAAAAGGAAAGGATCAAAGTGCAAGCTTGGTGTTAATTCTTGGTGGGACACATCTGACGTAGGGTTCATATGTCGGTTTGTGCACATATGCACGGTAGGTCCAGCACATAAGTCGATAGGGTTCCACCATGAAACTAATAGGCAATAAGGGGAATAGCCCGTGTACTATACGGTGGATCAGTGGGTGTGTTCTTTTTCAATTTCCAACGTGCTAACACTCCTCCACACTTGCTTTCTGTAGTTGGTGCCAAGTTGGGTTCATAGGTTGACTTCATTTGTCAACGCATGTATGTTGCATACATTTGCTCTATCGTATGCAAAAACACAGGAATTATTTGTACGTCGAGGAAAAATACAAAACACATGAATTACGGAGCCGTCCAATAGGCCATAAGGTTTTGAAAATCCAATTTTTTCATTTACTAATTAGGAAATGTTAGAGAAAGTCAAAATAAGATAACGATTATTTTGTTGTCTGAAGTTCTATGCATTGTTTAATGGCATCCATTCTCGGCAGATTCATGCAAACAGACCACAAAACCCCTGACTTGTCAGCACGTCCGTTGCATTTAAAATTTCCTAACGCCAAACTTAAACATAATGTACCAAACTAAAACATACTAACCATGAAATTTCCTCCCCTAACAACTCTCTTAGTGTTAATCACGTACTCCTGCTCCCAAATTCATGGGCACCAAACTTCCAATACGAATTCATTACACCCTATATATACAGAGGCCACTTGATTTCCATTCCAAGCTCAGCAACATCAACAAGTATCTAAACTAAGAGCTCGTCGAAAAAACCATGGCCTATTCATGGAGAGTGTCCTTGATCTTGCTGGCTTGCTTGCTGTTATGTGTATTGAACCCATCACTCGGGGCCTTCAAACCGACGCCATGGAAGCTTGCGCATGCCACCTTCTATGGAGACGAATCCGCCTCCGAAACAATGGGTGAGTCCTAGATCAATCTGTCGCTTGACAAAACAAATACCGTTACTAGTTACTATAGACAGTACTTAAACAAAAATCATTTGTCATGTGTGGATTGCAGGAGGAGCTTGTGGGTACGGAAACCTGTTTGACAACGGATACGGGACAGCCACAGCTGCACTGAGCACGGTCCTGTTCCACAACGGATACGCGTGTGGGACTTGCTTCCAGATGAGGTGTGCACAGTCACCTTGGTGTCTTGGTGGCCGTTACCTTACTGTAACTGCTACAAACCTTTGCCCGCCTAATTGGTACCAAGATAGCAACAACGGCGGCTGGTGTAACCCGCCTAGGGAGCACTTTGATCTAGCAAAGCCTGCTTTCATGCAGATTGCACAATGGAAGGCTGGCATTGTCCCTGTCATGTATAGGAGGTAAGCATGTGATACAATTCACAAACTCTAACAAAATATATAATGAAAAGGAATCAAATAGTACATGAAAATTTCTTCCAACTAGTTAACAATTCTCATGAATAACTCCGTTGAACTCTCTTTTCACTTGGCAGGGTGCCTTGCATGAGGAGTGGTGGGCTGAGATTCACCTTTCAAGGAAACCCATACTGGCTATTGGTCTATGTGATGAACGTAGGAGGCGGAGGCGACATCTACAAGATGTGGGTGAAAGGAAGCAAAACCGGGTGGATCCGCATGACCCATAACTGGGGTGCCTCTTATCAAGCCTTTTCACAGCTTGGCGGCCAACCACTCTCCTTCAAAATCATGTCTCTTACAACTAAACAGGTCATAGTAGCCAACAACGTCGCTCCTGCCTATTGGACCACCGGCAAGGCTTACTCAACCAATGTCAATTTCAAGTGATTATAGCTAAGAACTCAGCCTAGTCTCAAACTCAGCATTGGTGTTCAAGTAAACTCGGCAAAACCCAAGCTGGGATCCATATATATGTTTTAGTTTGATTACACACTCTTAAGGTTATGTTCTCTCAAAATGATTAGCTCCCTGGCTCTTGTTCCAAGAGGAGAATGCAAACTCAACATTAATACAAAACAGTGTTGAATTACTAAGCTCTACTGGTTTCTAATACAGACTTGTATAAGTTATCAAGTGCTTATAATCCTCTCTTGCACCAAATGTATATAGCAGAAAAGAACTTAGAAAGCCATAATGCCAATTCAAAAACTTGTTATGGGTAAGTCAAGCTTAATGATTGACACAAAGAAAATACAGTGTAAGATGATGAAGAGGACCCACAAAGCACCAATTAGTTAGAAAGGGTAAGAGTTGAAAAATGAAGGCTCAAAAAAGTGATTGGTATGGTAAGACATGTTATCAAGAGATTCAAGAGAAATAAAAAAGTTTTTCATCCCTAAAAAATGGCCATGTATGTTCCCCCATCTCCTCATTCTAATCTCCCAAAGCACGCTTGAACCCATTGCACCTCCTCTTTTTGCTTTACTATTTTTTTGCCATCATCACTCTCATGCTAGAATCATTCCTCCACACCTCCTCTATAAAGTCTTCCACTCTTGCTTTTTGAAGATCATTTCCACCTCAATTAGATGAATTAATGCTCCCACAAGTAAAGTCATGGGGATTAACAAGCAACCAGAGCACTTTAGATCAGAAATCAAATGACAGTTTTCGTAAGCCTATAAAACTTGACATAAGAATCTGAAATTGCATACCTCACAAGCCGAATCCACAAAATGCATCTGAGAATTTTGATCTATCTTGCCTCTAAGTAAGGACTTGAATGACTGACTTGTGAAAACTTGTTAGTCCTCTGTATATGTGTGAGAAATTCAGAAATATACAGCTAGTTTTATACTCTTCCCTTTCTCAACTCATACATGGGCCTCATCATATGTTCACACCCTCCAAAACAAAACATCATTTCGAATCCCAATCCAAAAGTCGCCCTTTTGTTATAAAGAAACATGAAAGGTCACCAACTTTACCTTTCTTTCCTCTAAAATCACTCACAGATCTCATTCCATTTTGCATTCCAACTTCAGTTAGCACACTAAACTCTCCTTCTCTTCATTCCCTTTCACTTGCTCATTCGGTCTCTTCATTCTGTTTGTAGTCCTACAGACAGATTACCTCCCAAATCTCCATGGCCAATGCCAGCTCCAAGTTCTTCTAATCAGAAGCAAGCCGACGATAAAACTCACAAAAACAGCGGATCGCGAAAACGCAACAACCAAACTGAGGGCACAGTTCCATCATTCAAGCATCAACCTTGAAAACACACATAACAGAACCACATGGGCTCTCTCTTCTCTGCTCTCCTCCTCCTCGTCACCCTCTTCTCGTCGTCCCCATCTCCGTCTTCCTCATCCCAACCAATCACCTCCCCGCGAATGCTCGACCTCCTCATAAGAGACTACATCACCACCAACAAAACCATTGCAACAGGTGTTCCCAAAACCATCCACCTCCCATCCAACCTCTCAAGCGCTACCATAACCACGCTCCGCCTCCGCTGCGGCAGCCTCCGCCGCTACGGCGCCCAGCTCGACGAGTTCCACCTCCCGGGGTCCGCCTCAATCACCGCCCTCCCCTGCATCGAACGGCTCCTCCTCATCCGCCAGCTCCTCCCCCTAAACTCCTCCTCAATCTACCACACCGCCTACGATCTCCGCGGCTACCGCCTCCTCACCCCGGTCCTGGGCCTCCTCGCGTACAACGCCGGCGACAACCCCTTCGAGCTCGGGGTCTTCTCCAGCCCCAAGAACCCCATCAAAATCGACTTCAGCCGCCTCGGCATTTCGTCGAACACCTTGCGTGCGAGGCACTTCTGCGCCACATTCGAGTCCGGGAAGCTCAATCTTCTCAACATGGTGGCCCCCCTCGTCTGCGTCGCCGAGAAGGAAGGCCATTTCGCACTAGTTGCCCATCCTCCGCCGATGCCTCCGCCTTCGCCGACGACGAAACAGAATTCTCCGGCGACGGGGGCGGGATCGGAAGCGGGATCCGGGGGGAGGGCGAGCAGGTGGAAGGTGGCGTTGGGGAGCTCTGTAGGGGCGGCGTTAGGGGCGTTCTTGCTAGGGCTTCTGCTGATAGCGATGGTGGTGAGGGCGAAACAGAGGACGAAGGTGGAGGAGGATAGGGTTAGAAGGGCGTATGAGGAGGAGGCTTTGCAGGTTTCGATGGTGGGCCATGTTAGGGCGCCGGTGGCGGCGGGGAGTAGGACGGCCCCCGCCATTGAACACCATTACAGACCTTCGCCGAGGTCGTGAGACCGGATTTTTTGTTTTTGAATTTTTGAGCCGTTTTTCGGTTTGGTATTTATAGTTTATGTTATTCAAAACGATAAATTTGGAAAGGAAAAAATGTGTCACGGTCGTATTTCTTATGGAAATGAATTAATACCATTATCTGTGGTGGAGATTATGTTTGGCCTTGTTCAAATTATAGTATAGTATTCGATATGTTAATGTTGGACACTTGGACGTCCAAAATAGGACAATGGGCAACGTGAAATCACTCCCTACATCATCACTATTAGTGGTGGTGATTTGAGTGATTGAAATTTAAATCACTTGTTAAAGTATTTGTACAAAAAGTTTTAAAATGATGCTAAGCTTCAACAGATCCAACTACTACTGATCTATAACGTTTAACATGTTTTTTGGGTAGCATAACGTCTAACATGTTAATCTTGACATACACCATCACCTTATCTTCATTGAACATTCATAATGTCATTTTTTTTTCCCTTCCATCTATGCTATAGCAAATAGAGTAAGCACTTGAATGAGATGTCTTGTTAGATCACGTTCAAGTACGATCTTGAACTCCATTTATCCTAATACGTGCATGTAATCTATTGAAATGGTAATTTCTACCACGTGCAAAAATTATTTCTGCTTTCATTTTTTCCCTTACAATTTTTTTATTTAATACTGTAACATATACCATATTTCAATAAGAAATCAACAAATTAATTTCAATTTTTATATTAATTACTTTCTCATATTTATTTATAATTTATATATTCATTCATATTGCAAAACGTTAGTAATAGGAGAAAACCAGACAAATTAATTTCAATTTCAATTTCAATAATTGCATTTTTGAAAAATTACAGCAAGAAAACATTAATTTTCTATTCCCTAAAAAGGGAAACCCGCAAAGGAGGAGATGGAGTTACGGACTGGCATGACAATTCTGGTTTCTCTCTGTCTCCTTTGACTTGTCTCTCTTCTCCTCCATCGATCTCTTTCTCTCTCGAGTCTCCAAGAAACCTCCCTCCCTATCTCTCTCTTTCTTCCTCGGTACTCAATCAGTCGCCGGACTTCTTCGCCATGGATTCGCCGATCTCGGAGGAGCTACAACCGCCGCCACCGCCTCCTCCTCATCAATCGCCTCCGCGAAGAGAAGAGCCTCCAAAAGAATGCCTCCACAAGACCAAGACTATCCAGTTCTTCAACCGCCTTACTCCCATCATCCTCCAGAACGACAATGGACCTTGCCCGCTCCTCGCCATCTGTAACCTCCTTTCCCTCCCTCTTTCTCATTTCTAGGGTTTCAATTTCGTACTCTCCCTCTCGCGATCGGTTTTTCGTTTCAATTACGTCCTCGATTGCTTGATTACGCGGTTTCTTTGATCCGATTTCGTTTCCGTTGATTCCTGATCGATACTGTATCCGTTTGTGTGATGGAATTGGTAAGTGATTCGTGCTGTGTGTGGGATTTCTTTGTCGCGTAGGCAATGTGCTCTTGTTGAGGAATCAACTGAACTTGAGCGCTGATATAAGTGAAGTCTCACAGGAGAAGCTGCTCTCCCTTGTTGCAGAGCGGTTGATTGATTCGAACAGCAATACTGATGTTAGTGGTGTTTCTTGAGTCTAGTTACTGTTATTGGTAGAAAGTGCTGATTTGTGGATTTGTCTTCCAGGATGACTGATTTGTTTTTTCCCCTAATGGCTGTAATGCAGCATAAGGATGCTGAATATGTGCAGAATCAGCAGCAAAACATTTCTGATGCAATTGATTTACTCCCTCGCCTGACAACGGGGATTGATGTAAATATAAAGTTTCAAAGGTTTGGTAATCTAGTTCTTGTTTTCTAGAATCTGATCCTTATGTCTTCTTCTTGGTAGGCTGCATGTTTGCCTCGTAGTGCCATCTTTATTAACTGTTCTGATGACTTTTCTTGCAGAATTGGTGACTTTGAATTTACTCGAGAGTGTGCAATATTTGACCTCCTCGATATTCCATTATACCATGGGTGGTTAGTTGATCCTCAGGTATGTGTGTTTTTAGAGGATAGTCTTCCCATATTTGGTGGATGTAAGAAAGAGAAGGATATATGCGACTTGATAAATTGTTTGGTTTTCTCCAATCACTTGTCCTGCTTTGTGAATCCTAGTAATACTGCAAAACTTAGGGATCATCTTGGATTTATCTACTTATTGTTGAGTGCATCTCTTGCATATTGCCATGTCATTTACACTCTAATGGGTTTTCAGAATTTTACCGTGATCATTAATAAGTGAAAGCTTCCTTTTATTTCTTCCAATTTTTGTGTTTAGGGTTCCGCCATGTATTCCAGCTGCAGAATTATACCACATAGACTTCATATGATATTTAACTTGCTATAGTTTATACCTTTTGAGGGAAGTCAATTTTTCACTCTATATGGTTAGTCCTGCCTGCTTACTGCTTTACCGATTTGTCTCTATATATAATATATGTAAGATATTTTCTCTTGGTTCTTGTAGGATGGCATGACTGCAAAAGCTATAGGGTCAAAATCATACAATACCATTACACGGGAGCTTGTTTCCCTTCAGGAAATGGTTGGAAAACTGAAGGATAAATCTCAGGAAGATTCTGTTGATTTTGCTGCTGCGACCGCTGCGACTCTGGGAGTTCCATCCCCATGTCTATCAATAGCCAAGTCCTTTAATGATTCTCCTCGTGCTGCCTCTGAACCTGATGTTAGAAAAGGAGATTTTGAGGAAGAACAAGAGTTGCTGAGAGTAATGAAACTCTCTGAAAATGAGTCATGTATTGGTGAGAGTAATTCTATTGCAGCTGTTTCTAACGAAGAAAGTGTGATTGTCAGTTCTAATGAAAATCTAGATCTGATGCAAACAGTACCCACGAGTTCTATAGATATACCGCATGAAGATGATCATAATGGAAAAGTTTATGGAGAGCCATCAGTATCAAGTGGAACTGATTTGTCTCATAATAGGGATGACTTAATTTCCTTTGAAGAACCTGATCATTCATCTGCAAATAAAACTAAAGCCAGTGATCTGTTTAGTGTTACTCAATCTGAAGGTTCCTTGCTTGATGATATAACCAGTGTTGCTACTGGTACATGGGGTCAAAATGAAACTAAACCGTCCCCTTGTGAAACAGATATTGTATCAGTACATGATCAAGATACTCAAGTTAAATCTTGGACAGATGGTTTGATTGAAACACCCTCGTTGAATGGACATGAACATCCTGCCTCAACCATACAGGATGCTGATCATCTCCAAATCCATTCTGCTCTTGATGCTGGATTTGGAGAGGACATATCTGAGGAGAATAGCATTGTAAAAGAAACTGTAATAAGTGGTCCTTCTGATTCACATATTGGCAATATACAGAAGACTGAGGCAACTGAATCATTTACTTCGAGTCTGAATGATAGCGAACCTCTTTACGAAGGCGAAGAGTGTATATTGGATTCAGTAGCAACAGTTTGTGAAGACCGAGAACCCATATATGAAGGTGAGGTAGTTCTTGCCAAACAAGGTGATGAGAACAATATCAATGTCCATGATTCTCGTTCAAAGGATGAAATTACTCCAGAAGAAGGTACGTGATTCTCTAGCTTGAAAAGTTGGGGTTTTGTTTTTGTAGAGGCTTGTTCAGCATGTCAAAATTGACTTTATGAATGTGGGTTTAGTCTTTTGCTTTCTTCCAATATTTTTGCAGGGGAACTTATCAGTAACTTCTTGAAGAACAATGCAAGCCAGTTGACCTTTTGTGGGTATAGCCTTGCTCTATCCGTTTGGTGTGTAAAACTCTGTTGGTATTTATGAGGGTTAACTTCTTGATTAATTAAAATTTTAATGGTTTGCAGCTTGTTCGCTTTACAAGATGGTCTCAAAGAGAGAGAACTTTGTGTGTTTTTTCGGAACAATCACTTTTGCACCATGTTTAAGGTTAGTAGTATTTTAGCATATGTGGAGATATTCTTTTTTTTTCTTTGAGCAGCATATTCATTTTTGAGATATGCATATTTTTTATTGATGAGTTGAGAACATTGTTGTGCTTAGCTTTCATCTAGATTAGTTTAGATCAGTCGCTCTTCAGTTTTTTCAGCACTCATGAGTTTCTTTATTTCATTCATGTGCCAGTTTGGGGGAGAACTTTACCTTTTAACTACTGATCAAGGATACCTGAATCAGTCTGGTATAGTGTGGGAAAAGCTCAATGAGGTAAGAACCTGTTTTTAAGTATGTTTCCTTATGCACATTAATAGTGTTTGTTTTTTGCAATAAATAGGATATCATAGTTCTTATGTTTTTACACTGTCAACATCTTAATTCTGTAAAAGTTGAAGTTTTGACATGGAGCAATTGTGTATTGGCATATTTTTAAGTTTTGAAGGCAATTATATGTTTTGCAGGTTAATGGAGATTCCGTGTTTTATGATAGTGATTTCAAAGAATTTAGTCTAGAAACTCAAGCTAATGGGTCATGGGATGAGCAGAATGTTGTTGCAAGTACAACGGTATTGTCATCATACTTCACTTTGACATATGGAAAGCTTAATCTTTAAGGACACATTTTCTTGAGAATTTGATTGCTGTCACGAGGTTTATAATTTGTCAGAATAATTCATTTCTTACAATATCATGCTGCAGGATTATTTAGCTAGCATTGGAAACGATGGAAAGGATGGTTCAAATATAAAGTAATCGCCTTTTCATATTTTGCTAGGAAATCAATCTTCCTGCTATTTTCTCTATATTGTTATTAAGCTTGACTTTCCGTCCTTGGCCTTTGATCTTAACAGTTCCGATCTACAACTTGCAATAGCTTTGCAACAACAAGAGTTTGAGCAGCAACAACCACAAAGGCGTATAGCTCCACAACAGCCATCTGCACCTACTACACTCGGTAGTTCAAGACTAATAACCGGGCCCCAGGTACTTTTTCGCATGCCTTCCCTTCTTGTCCTGTTTCACACATTCCAGTTTCTGTGTTATACTCGAATGCTATCAACTAAGCTTATGTGAACATGGTTATTTCGAGTATTTTCTGCTTGTATTGAAATTTCAGTTGGGTTTTAGTGGGATTCATATGTATATGGGGGCTTATATGACGTGTGCCAAAATTGGCCTTATCAGCATTGTTTTTGAATGATAAGGCATGTTTTGATGAAACTATTTCTTCTTCAACCTTGTTTTGGCTCATCATATTGCAGACATCAAGAAGCAGTGTCAAGCCCTCCGCATCGTCTCCGAAGCAGGATAAGAAAAACAAGGATGGATGTAGCATCATGTAGAGCTGGAAAGGCTTGCGGTGTTGTTAATTGGGCTTGTAACTTCCCATTGCCATGGCATTCCATGACCATAAAAGCACCCTCTGTACTCAACCTTTTTTCTTTCCCCTTCATTTTCTCTATTATAGGAACAGTTGATTTGTGTTTTGGGGAAAAAAGAATTTGTAGTTGTTTTTGTGTGTGGCTTGTCTGGCTGTAAATAAATGGAAGTATATAAAAATGGACACGACGGGAAGAAGTAAGAACCCTTTTGGAGCATTTTGTGTATGTTTTTTCTGGGACATTTTTGTAGCATTAATAATATGGTTATGTAGCAGTTGCTAATCATCATCTGACAAATAACAATAACATAGTGATGAAGCCATTTCGAGTTTACTGTGTGGCGATTCATAGCTCTAATATTCATGAGTCCTTAATTGCATAGATTGTCGATCATGTTGTATATAATTATTGGCAAACGGTAATAGAAAAGAAATACGATTTAACCATAACTAGTTGAAGACCCGTACCATGTACGGATAATGATTATTTTTTTTGTTAATTTGTGTATCTACTATAATCTATACTATATATTAATTCTTATATATAAATAGATTAAAATGGGGATTGAAAAGTTAAGTTAATTAATATGTATCTTTTATAGAAGGAAATTTTAAAGATAGATAATATTGTTTCAAAGATAGATATTAGATGAGTAAGAAAAAGGATAAAATTAAAGGTTAGCTAATTAAAGAAATTTTAAAGATAAATAATATGCCTTTAAAGATAGATATTTGATGGGTAAGAAAAAAGATAAAGTTAAAGATTAGATAATTAGGAAAAATAAAACATAAAAAACTGTTAATCAAGTGGGGCCAGAATTAACGTGGAGGCTCGAAATTCTCCGGCTTTAATATATAGTATAGATGTGTTGAAATATGAAACACCTAAGGTATGATATAACATAATGAGTTATAACTTACACCAGAAAAAACATAATGTGCTATATTATACAGAGCAAGAGGAGAGTGATGATTCATTAGTGCACTTTGTAGTTTATTTATTTGATGTTTTATGCTAGTTTACCGATAGATAAATATTTACAAGACAACCCGATAAGAACACGTAGAAACTAGATTATACAAAATTTCTATTACGGAAAAATCCCAAATAAAAGAAGGAAGTGCGAGCTCAAAATAAATAAAAAAAAAGGGAAGAGAAAGGTGCAAAAATCAAAGAAAGAGCAAAGGAGATTGGGGCGTCGACAATGGAGGAAGAGGAAGGAGGGATCAGGCTGAGCAAGAGGTTTACGGATCAAGGAGGAGAGGTCGACTACAAGAGCACATCCGGAACTGCTTGGAGCCACTCCTTCCTGAACCAGAAGCCATGGCATCCTCTCTCTTACCCTAACCAGCGCAAAAAGTGGATCGCCGAGCAACAACACGCTCAGCACCAGCGCCGAAACGAAGAGGTCTCCCGTGAGGTACTATCAATCGCGATTTGCTCCTGACGAATCTCTCTTTATCGATTTCCCCCTTTTCCGGTATAAACCCTAGCTGACCTTCAATGTCGATGTATCTTTGTGGTTGCTTTTTGTTGTTTCAGTATGCTCAGGAGCAGGAGTTCTTCCGCCAGGCTGCTCTTGTTTCGAAGAAAGAGAAGGAAAAGGTAGGATCGGTATTGTGGTTTTCTACTGATTCTTTTTGTTAACTATCGTGTTCAGCTTTCTGTCGACAATGTATGCACATTTTGATTCATAAGGAAGGAAGAGAAGTTATCCATATAGAAAGTACTAGAGAGCTAGCTAATCAGACTTTGTGCAATCTAAATTTGTAGATAAAAGAAAGTATAGCTTCTTCCCAAAGACAGAGGTATTTAGGTTGGTGGAGCTTAAAAGAGTTTTTGAAGTCCCTAATAAGTTGTAATTCATGATATCACTGGATGTAATCATAAAATTGGGAACAGTAAACAGTAAACACCCACGGCTGTGTAGCTATATGATTTAGTCCCGATGCATCAGTTATCAAGTGTATGATTTTGGGTTATCAAATCTATCATAGAGGTTTGATTGCTATTTTCTGTTTGGCTTTGCTTTTTCATATAGCTGGAGATAATGCAAGCGGTTAGCTTTATGTATGTGCGTCCTCCTGGTTATAATGCCGAGAGTGCTAAAGCAGCAGAGCTTGCTGAGGAAGATAAGAAAACTGCTCAGAACAATCCTTCTGAAGGGACTTCGTCTTCCATGTATTAATCTTTCTTTAATGGTTCATATGAGATTCTGTATGTGACATATTGTGTTTGTCTTCCACAAACTTTGCTCATGTTCGTTAACTGGATGCTTATGTTTTTCTACCCTCTTGTAGGCCTCAACATCAAGAGGGTGCACCTGTGAAGGAAGAAAAGAAGAAGGCTAGGCCAAAGGATGTCTTTGGTCGCACTTTGCCCACCGAGGAGGAATTTCAAGTTCTAAAAAATGCTCCCAAGTACGTACTATTATTTTGTTACTTTGTTAGAGCATAGTTTTTTTTCTTAAAATTCATTTGGTTTTTTTAAACTCAGAACAAAATTACTTCTGGTTATGCTAATTCCAGTTACAAATATGAACTGCACTTCCTTCACTGTTAGTCATTCCTAGAAGTTTGATATATACTTTGTCACACTGTAGCCCCATATGTAAATCATTCCTTTTTCGTGAACATATATCCCTTAGTCTAAATCGTGTGATAAGTGATAACCTGATAGGAAATTAGGAATAGCAGAAGATAACATGCTCTGATAGATTTATGTGTGTAGTGGAACATATGGTACTCTGACCATTGATTTAAAGGACTTGAAAATGTGTAGGTTGCGTACCATATTCTGCTAAAATATTTTTAAGTGCTCTGATTGGTGTAGGAAACATTATGAAGAACGTACTTAGCAGGAACATAATCCATAGAATTTCTCTTTTTAAGTTGTCATTTACATTTACAGGTGCTTAGTCTGTAGTAGTTTAGACAAACTTGTGGGGGTAAATTATGCTTGTTCGTCAATCATTATGGGAGTTTTCTCTTCTGATGCTTGCAGCAAAAATTTTGACATTGTTGATCAATAAACCAAAATGAGATTAGTTTTTTGTAGTCCATGAAGGTTGTGAATCATCTCAGTGAGATACCTAATGCCGTTTTAACCTGTCATGTAATCCCAGGATGGATACAGGTGTTCATGGAAGAGTTAAACCATTTGCTGT
The DNA here is from genome assembly GCA_934048045.1 of Polygonum aviculare. NCBI lineage: Eukaryota > Viridiplantae > Streptophyta > Magnoliopsida > Caryophyllales > Polygonaceae > Polygonum > Polygonum aviculare. The sequence goes on from OW204026.1 coordinate 234,119, forward strand.
GGAAGTTCGCAATGTCAAGTGTGTTAGATGTGGAAATTTTGGGCATCAGAGTGGCGATCGGGAATGCCCACTGAAGGATGCAATTATGCCAAGTGAAGAGAATAGGCTGAAAAGGGATGATCCCTTAACTGCTATTATTGCTCACACAGATGCTTCTGAGGTTAGTTTGAATTGTTTTGCCTTATTTGTATTATCTGAAAAATTGAAGTGGCATGTGAGTGTTACGTAAGTAGTAACTAGTGCATTTCAGGCTTTATAACGAGGGTTAGGTTATTATTATCTTATGATTCCTAGTTTCGGCATGCTATCAAGCATCATCTGATGTGTTTCAGTTGTGTTTGTTCCTTGTATTTTTAGCCTGTGAAGTGGGAGTTGAAGCAGAAACCCGGACTAAGCCCGCCACGTGGAGGATTTGATCCTGATGACCCTAACCAGCAAATCGTGGCTGAGGACATATATGACGAGTATGGAGGTAAATGCCTTTTCTTTAATCTTTTAGCATTGTCTTCATTTACATGTGTATTACCTCCTTAATGATGCCGATACTGCTATTTCACAAATAACATGTTCAGGCTTTCTTGGCGGGGGAGGTTTGTCTGATTTATTGCCCGGTTTTCCTTCATTAAAACGAAAAAAGAAGTCTAAGAAGAAGAGCAAGCACAAAAAACTGTCTTCAAGCAGTGATGATGACATTGATGGGAGGAGAACAAGGGTAAAAGATATCAAGCATAGGAGGAAGAAAAAAGATGAGCCTTCATTAAGCTCACCAGAGGACTCTGGTTCGGAGAAACATGTTACAAAGAGAAAGAAAAAGCATTACTCTTCTGATGATCAAGAACTTGCTCATCACCAAAAGCGTTCAAGTTCTAGACATAGGACTGAGAGGACCGAACGCTCAGCCTCAACTTCATCAGAGGAATTAGAGTCTGAGAAATCCGATCGTGATAAGCATAAACCTTCAACTTCTAGACATAGAAACACAAGAAGACATGGCTTGAGTAAAAAGGAAAAGAAGATTCCTAATTCTAGTGACGATGAGGACTCAGATCATGATACCACAAAACGCTCGACTTCTGGACGTAGTAATGCAAGAACCGTCCATGTGGACAGGTGGCAGCCATCACCTTATGATGATGGTCGTAGGAGCTCAAGGAGGAAGGAAAAGAAGTATTATTCTTCTGAAGATGAAGATTTAGATCATGATCATAAAAAGAACGTGTCTTCTTCTAGACATGGAAATGTAAGGCCACACAGGTCAGGATCACCTTATGATGATGGTGACAGGAGCTTGAGGAAGAAGCAAAGCAAGGATTCTTATTCTTCTGATGAGCAAGTTTCTGATCATGACCATCAAAGACACCGGGATTCTAGGAATAGAAATGTAAGACAGGCGATGGACAAGAGAAAGGAAGAAAGACATGAAAAGAGAAAGAAGCCGAAGAATGATGGCTTGGGCGACTCATCTGAGAGTTCAGATTATAATAGGCATCGTGAAAGAAGTCATCACAAGCACTCTTATCCACCAGACTCTGATGAGCCTCGCCACCATCACCGGCAACATAGGCATCATCGATGAGATTTGATAAACATGGTGAACTTGGGTGATGGCTGTGGTGATTTTGTATTTGTGTCATCTTTTAGTGGATGCATTTGCACTTTGCAAAATATTTGACAGCATGTACTGAGCTTTTTCATTTTGAGTGGCTTGAAACTCTTGTAACTGTTAGCTTTCTCCACTTAAGAGGATTTACAGGGCTTATACGGAAAACTCATTCATACGGTATTGGTCACCCATCCAAGGAAACGAATGTTGCTTATTGGCTTGTAATAATGTCTAGTATCAGTGTATTTCCGTAAAATTTCTCCCATATTGTTTAGTGTTTATACAATGCAGCTAGAGAAACCCAAGTGTAATAAACGGACTACAAGCTATACACGTACATATACATACATTCATACGTACTATACCAGAGTCCAGAGAAACCTAAGCTGTCAACTGTCATTCTATTTGTAATGTGTTGAAAGTTGAAACACAAAGTATATCATACATATAATACACAATCTGATCACTAAAGTTCCTTGGTGGAGCTATTTAGCTTAGACAGTAAATAAAGGCACCCGGATGAAAGAAGAACAGAAGCTGAGAAGCAGAGCAAGTCAGTAGAAGAATGAATGGCAGCTTTCTTACTCTTATCAAACAAGCCTATCAGTAGCAGCATCACTATCAAATGTCCAAGTTTCGTCTTTAGCTCGTTCACTGATTTTATTTCCAACCATTTTGGACTTTGCTGCAAACGAAAAAGAGCACACAATTGTAAAAACATATCCACAGGTAGTTCTGTAAATTACTCCTGTGAATAGTAAAACTGCACACTATGATCAACAACAGTAACTACTTGAAGCCTTTAGTGGGTTGGTTTCAGCGTAGGAAAATCATACAAAAGGAAGAAGAAGCCATAAGACATACCATCAAGGTAAACAGTCCAAACAGATTTGAGCGCTGTAGATCCTTCTTATCCGAATGTGAGTTTGCAATGTCAAGATTGGATATAAAGAGCTCATACATACCCATTCCAAACACCAGCATTACTGTTCCTAAGAGATAGATATCTGACAACAACAACACAAAATCAGTCAACTTTCAACCAAATTACTAAATGATCAAACAAAAGGAATCGTTTCCCAAGTGTTGGCTGAGTATAACAATCAGTATGAATAACAAGAATTGAACATCAGAAAGACAAGCATTTTCATGCCAAAAAGATAAAAAATACCCAACTAGTTTCAGTATCTGATTTGCAGTGTTCTCTGGTAGCAAATGTCATAATCTATTATATATATTTAAAACCACCGAAGAATAAAACCTTCTCATTGTGCCGCCTAGGATTAATCAACATGACGATTTCATATTATGCCACCTAGTATTTGTCCATGTGTCACTATTTGCCTAAACCATGTCATGTTGTACTGTACATCATATTATATGTTGCTATGTTTTCATATGCAAAGTATAATATTATATGTTGCTTTATACGACAAATAAAATAGTATATTAGTAACTGAATTAAAATACATAAATTCTATATTATAATACTAATATATTTGAAAATAATTATAGTATTTGATACATGTCGTAAATGGTACGACGCGGTTAAACTAGTATTTCTCTAATGTTCGATCAGTATATACATGAGGATGGATAATTCCGTGGTAACAGGTAAATGTATATAAAATAAAATCTCTTACGTTTCATCTAATGATCATAAATATATACTAAAGCGGAGGTTACAAATAATATTTAGCACGACACTTGTCAACTTCTCATTGGACCGCATCACACATCTTTATTAAAACAATCTAATTGGTTAAAATTTGATTATAGACCTCACATATATATACAATATGAAAGAATATATATATTATTGAAATTATATCTATAAGGTTTCCTTAAATATTTAATTAAATAATCTTACTCTATACTAAATTGGACATTAAAATAATATTATATAACAACCTATGTCAACCCCAAATAAATATACAATTAAATTAATAGTAGTATATTGAAGATATACAAACCATAACTATTTTATCAAATAAATTTATTGGTTGGCATATAATTGACTTATTTATTATTGGCTAAATTTTTTATTTTAGATTCTAAATATATATATAAATTATATATATGATTTAGACTTGATATTTTATCCAAAATAACTATAAAATAATAATATTTACTGTAAAATAAAGAAACTTATTGATAAAAACAAGTATTCATCCTTGTACAAAAATTACAAATCTGTTCGATTAAAAGAATGTATTATAACAAAAACAATGTATCATGAAAATAAATTTCATAAGAAGTAAATTGAATAGAACAATACAAGATTTTATATCAAACTATTCTTTTGAATAACTTTATATAAAATTTAAAGTGAGTTTTTTGTCAAATCAAAATCGTGCATTCAAGGCATGGGGACTTATACTAGTTTCATTCTAATATTACATTTTCATTTATCTATTTTTGGATATAGCATGTATATATATATTATTATATTTCAGTATTCAGGGAATAAAAAAATGATTTCAGAAATAAAAAAAGATGCTATGTCCAAAATTAAATCGAATGCATTGCATATATATATTGCCTAGCTAGGTGCAGTGGTGCACTATATATATATATATATATAAGTAAGTACATTCGTGAATCTGTTTAAATTGAAAGCATGCATGTATATTGCCTAGCTAGGTGCACTATATTATATATAAGTAGGTACATCCGTGAATCTGTCTAATTTTCACACTCAATCCACAATCTCACAAAAGCAATCGCAATGGAGGGTTTACATGCAATCACGCTCGTCTTCCTATTAGCTACCATGCTTCCAATGTCTAGCTCAACTAGATCCAATCCCAATAACCCATCAAGCCACACTCAAGCCACAAACAATAACACTGGGCGCTTTGGCTTTACTTTGCCCATCTATCATAGACACCACCCAAAGGTAAAGAGCTTCTTTCGCACCCTCGAACCACAATGGGTATCGCCGATCCATACGGAGCGGGAGTACAACGATCTCGTGTACTACGCGGACTTCGACTTGGGCGACACGCCCACGATGGCGGTGCTCGATACGGGGAGCTACTTCACCTGGCTCGAAAGAGGGCCGGGTTTCAATCCAAAAGGATCGCGCACCTACGTTCCGGTCGAATGCAGCACTCGCTTGTGCAACGAGGTGCCCGACAGCAACTGCACGCGCACGGCGGGCACCTCGCAGTGCCTCTTCAACCTAAGATACTTCGACGGGACGATTATGAGTGGCGACGTCGGGATCGACTACATCTCCGTTTTCCAGGCCACGCACGAGGGCCACACCAAGAAACACCCGCTGCGGACGCAGATGGTGTTCGCCTTCCAGAACATTTGGGTGCCGTTGACGGACAGGTGGTGCCTGGGGTTCCGTCGGACCAATGCGCGCCGGAGTATATTGGGCATCAAACAAATGCAGGGATGGAATTTTGGGTTCGACTACACCGACAGTAATCTTTTCGTTTCTGAAAGTAATACTTGCATTTAGTTTTTTTGGTATCCATATATTGTTAGGCTAAAGAGTTACTGGTATTAATGTTTTGTCTTTCAATTTGCTACACAGCATTAGAGCTACTCGTACTAATAAAGATCGGGCATGTACCTGTTCAACTTGTACAATTATGTCTGTCTTTATAATTTGCTTGACAAATAATATGTTTCGCTTACTTCTCGTAAAATCTTTGGATATGTTTACTTGAAATCTTTGGTTGGCAAACAAGGCCCCATTTGGTACAATTTCCGGAGAATCAGGAATGACTGATTTCAATATCCTGTTTGGCAGAGAAATATCTGGAATCGATTTCATTCCATGGAATGACTCATTTCAAGTCTGTAGGCTAATTTGATTCCAGCAGAAATTAGAGGGTATCATCTATTCCAGAAATTGCAATTCTTCATTTTCAATCTTAATTTTATTAACCTTATTTTATAAATCCTAGTAACTATAAACCTTTAAAATCATCAGTAAGAACTCTAAACCTTAAGAATTTCAAACCGAAATTATCTAGAATGGTTCATTTCGGCAGTATACCAAACAACATGCCTAAGAAATGGTTCATTCCGATTCCTGATTCCAATCCTATTCCAACAACATACCAAACGGGGCCTAATATCATTTGAGCTTTTGCCGGTCACCCATAAAACTGTTATCCAAGGAAACGAATGTTGCTCGGCAATGTATTGGCTTGTAATAAGGTCTAGTATCAGTGTATTTCCGTAAAATCTTTCTCATATTGTTCAGTGTTTATACAATGCAGCTAGAGAAACCCAAGTGTAATAAACGGACCACAATCATACATTACATCCGTACTATACCAGAGAAACCTAAGCTGTCAGCTGTCATTCTATTTGTATTTTGTGTTGAAACACAAGTATATCATACATATAGTACACAATCTGATCACTAAAGTTCCTAGGTGGAGCCATTTAGCTTAGACAGTAAATAAAGGCACCCGGATGAAAGAAGAACAGAAGCTGAGAAGCAGAGCAAGTCAGTAGAAGAATGAATGGCAGCTTTCTTACTCTTATCAAACAAGCCTATCAGTAGCAGCATCACTATCACATGTCCAAGTTTGGTCTTCAGCTCGTTCACTGATTTAATTTCCAACCATTTTGGCCTTTGCTGCAAACAAAATAGAACACACAATTCTTAAAACATATCCACAGGTAGTTCTGTAAATCATTCCTGGGAATAGTAAAATTGCACACTATGATCAATACCAGTAACTACTTAAAGCCTTTAATGGGTTGTTTTCTGTGTAGGAAAATCCTACAAAAAGAAGAAGAAGCCATAAGACGTTAAGACATACCATTAAGGTAAACAATCCAAACAGATTTGAGCGTTGTAGATCCCTCTGATCTGAATGTGAGTTTGCAATGTCAAGATTGGATATAAAGAGCTCATACATACCCATTCCAAACACCAGCATTACTGTTCCTAAGAGATAGATATCTGGCAACAGCAACATAAAATCAGTCAGCAAGATGCTTGTCTTTCAAACCAATTACTAAATGATCAAACAAAAGGAATCGTTTCCCAAGTGTAGTTTGAGCATAACAATCAGTATGAATAACAAGAACTGAACTTCAGAAAGACAACCATTTTCATGCCTATAACCCAACTTGTTTCAGTATCTGATTTGCAGTGTTCTCTGATAGCAAATGTAACAATATGTAACTAATCTGAGTTAGCAGGGAATTTGGTATGATGGCTATACATTCTATAATTCAATAAATGCACAACTAAAATGTAGGGCTTAATCATGAAATGGAATACCAATTGCCTCAACAAGAAACGTGATCACTTTCCCACGGTTCACAAAGTACTCTAAGAAGGCCTCTGCAACAACAGTACAGCCCTGTAGATCATCATCAACCAATAACATCAGTTTCATCACTCTTTCCTGCTCTTATAAAGTTATAATCCTAATCGATCACCACCAAATTACAATCACATAAACAACAAGCACCTTAAGAAAGCAAAGAAGCGATCCAACCAGGGATCCCATAACCCCAAAGAACGTCAAAAACCGGCATCTGTACACAGCCTGAAAAACAGCAAAAAAAACATCAGCAAAACCCTAGCAACACACTTTTTCAAATCCACTCAAACTCAGAGCCGATCGATTGTTCACCTTTTCGACATTCTCCTCCACGGCGTTGGCCTGCGAATTCGAGACCTCGAGCGCTTGATTCGGCCGGAAATCGGAATCAACCAGCGACGAGGAAGACGAAGATCGAGCTGATCGTGGCGGAGGAAGGGGAAATCGATGATTAGCCGAGAGCGGAGAGTTGAATCCGGATCGTGAATTCTGCGAATTCGGGAGAATCGAAGTGGTGAGAGTTACAGAGGAGAGACGAGTGGTTGTGGAAGGGGTGAGTGGCACGAACGATTTCATGGCTGCTGAAAATGAGTGAGTTGACTCGTGACTCGGTAGTAAACTTGAAGTGCAACTCCTACAAAGCTTTTGGTACAAGATTCAGAAACTTGTAGAGCTGAGATTTTTTGATCGCTTTTGCTGTACAAATTTCGGGGACAGAATTTTTACATGATCACCTTTTTAAAGTAAAATTACATAAAATAGCCTAAAACTGAGGAAAGTACAGAAAATAACCCAATGTTGATGGTAGTTGATAAATGCCCAAACTTGAAAAATTTACAGAAAATAACCCCATATGGCCACATCTAATTTACATACAATTGGGAATTTGGGCACAAAAAATTTGGCAATCACAAAACATAGATTAAAATCAAGTACTATACCCTTCAAATGTCACGCTAAGTAAGGACTTTGAATCTTATTCGTTACTACATGTTACACTATAGATTACAATTACATAATTACGTACTTAGTGTCAAAAAAATATTATCAAAACACACAAATGGTTCATCTAATGGAGCAAACCCCCCATGAAACAAACAACATTATCATAACATTTGAGTTTTAATTAGCCAAAGATTGAAAGTATCATGAAGATCTAGAGGTGCAATGGGACATAAGACTATCTCCTTCTTTCTTGAACTCAAGTGGACAATTGAGGCGACACCAGAATCTGACTGAGCCAAGAAGACCCACATTCCACCGAGCCCTGGCCCGACCCATGAGCTCGAACCGGACCCGGTTCCGGTCTAGTGATGTGACTGCGAATCTCTTTTGTTCAGGATCCAACGGGACCGGGCTTGCCTCCACCACGTAGTTGAGGATCGCCGTCGAGTTCTTGGCCAGCTCGAACGGCATTGCTTGTAGTAACGCCACCTTTATGCCGTCGAATTTCAGGGTGTAGCTGTTTTCATCCACATTACACGTTAGACATTTGGTTGTTTGTAGTTGGTTTGAATCCAATATTGTTTTAGATGAGTACAATAATGTTATACATGGTATTCAATTTGGGTATTTAGTCAAGCGGTTAAGTCTCCGATGGTACTACCCAAAAGTTACCGTTTGACTCTCATAATAGTGTTCTCAACCAAAAACAAAGGGGAAGATTAAGATTTTTTAGAATGAAACTATAGAAAGAAAGAAAAGGACAAATACCTAAAATCAGAAAACCTAGCATGGGCCTTGGTGTTGTCATTCTCAGCCTTGATGACAACGGTGAGCCTGGTGGTCAACAGCCCCGACCGGTCAAGCTTGAATGCATCGAGCTGCGCATAGTCAACGGTAACGAAGGGCACCTTGGGCCTAATCGTAAGGTACCCTATGAACACCACCAGCCCCGTCACGATCACCACCACGGTTAAGATCGCGCACACCACTGCCACGCACCATATCAACGGGTGGGTTCCGCCTAGTGGCACGAGCTTCCCTAGCTTCTTCGCAGACGATATCGATCTATACATCAATGCAAGTTTGCCAATGTGTGTTAGACGGTTAGGTTTGTTTTTTTGAGTGTTTTGTGAAGTACGTAGCAAATGGAGGATGAGGCCGGGTGTAATAATATATGTGGGTTATTTAGAATTAATATGTTTTTCCTTGTGGGAAAGTTATGTATTGTGTTTTTGAGATTCTATTTTTGTACTTTATGTTTGTCAAAACTAAAGAGTGACGTTTGCTTGTAGTAAGAGTATATTTGTGTGGAAGTGCCTTAACATTTAAGGTATTTATGTCAAATTGCAATTGAATGTACTAAGGATATATGTTTGTGTATAAGAAAGCAATGCAAATGAAAGAAAAAAAATGGTAGTTAGGGTCTACTTTTTGTTTAGAGATTCAAATGCTTTACTTGATACGGCTACATAAGCATATAACAAAGCAAACAAATGTAAACGAAAAGCATGAGGCCCATTCCTTTTGTTTTTAATGATGAAAAACTCATGTGTTTGTGGTGATAAACTTTGAGTTTGCAACGATCTTTGTAGACCTAAAATAGTAAAATATGTCCATGTTAGCCATCCATTTAGTGAAGTTTTACTAGTTTAAGTAATAAGGGATCATATCGGCATAACTCTAAACTTGCCTCTTCTATTGTAATGGCCTAAACATGTCGTTAGTTGGACCTTTTATATAGACAAAGTATCCCGATATATGAAACACCTGCGCATGATATCTAGACACAAGACTGTTGTGTGTACTCTTTTTTTTTGGTCGAAAGTGTTATGTGTACGATCTACGTACTTCATCACATTGTATGGACGTTTATACTGCTACATTAATCGGGAGTAGGGTTTGAAATTTGCAAGCCACAACATTACGTGGAAGTACGTTTTCAAATTTTACGATCATCATTTTGCATGAACGCGCGTCCACGCCACCACATCTTCAAATTTTACTATCATCACGTTGTGACACATTCCATTTCATTAGGACATAATTGCAAAAATAGAAACACAGGCCCAAAAAAAACCTTACAAGACAAGGGCACTTTGAAAATTGTATAACGTGGACAAGTATTACCAATTGTAGCATAATTGTCAATGACATCTTGATCCATCGCTATCAATATCATCAATGCCGATTATGCGCCAATGATGAAGTCGTAAAATTGTCCTTAAATTATTGAGACAATGCAAACTCGTCAAAAAAAAATGCGTTGCTTTGAGCAAAAAAAAAAAAAGCGTTGTAGTACATGTATTTTTAAAAAAATTGGGAAAGTGAGAAACTCGGTCTATACAAGTTCTTATACTATCAAGATATTTTAACGTTTATTGGTTGAAATTAAAAAATTACTACTTGAATTTTTGTGTTCTTAAAGGTCACATACAAAATCTCAACCAATCAATGATAAGGGAATGTGTTAGGGGACAGAAGATTTGAATCGATTTGTATCCTCAAACTTTGACACCAAACTAAGATAATCCACTAATCCACATATATAAGATAATCCACTAATCCTCAAACTTTGACACCAAACTAAGTAGCAAAAATGGGTGGAATGGCATCCAAATAACACTGTTTTCTAATGTTTATCAATTATTAACGCACACTTTTTTAAGTTAATAACTATATTAACGATAGTGACGCTAGTGTAAAGAATATCTGCAAAATCTTACTAGTCCATTATCTCATATGGCTAGGCCGCGTGTGACCTGGCCCTGCCATAACTTTTTTCCTTTGGACTTTTTTTTTGTATACGAATAAATAATAAATAAATGTTAAAAAATGTTATACGGAGTACAAAAATAGATAAAATATGGGAAATTCAATGCTGAGCCGGCCCTCTGTGTGCCTGCACCTGCTGCAGCTGTAGCTTGACAGATTGTTTGGGTAACCGTCACTACCACGTGGCCTCACGTGATTCGTCTGTCACGCTTATAATTAACCTCCCCTCTCGGTTTCCCCTTTGCCTAACCAAATTCGTGCAAGCTGAAAAACTCATCAGAGAAGAAGAACAAAGAGCGAGAGAAAAGACGAACTTTTCGCGCTAGTCTCCGATTCGCTTGGTGCAGGTCGGGAAAATCGCCTTTTTTCGCTCGCCGTTCTCCGGCGCCGGAACTCAGAAAATTTTCCGGCGATTCATCTTTCGGTGTTTTCTGGAAGCTCGTGTTTCCGGTCTTCTGGTGGTGGCTTGTGGTCCGTTTTCCCGCCTTGCATCAACTGAATCGGAGACTAAAAGCGATTGAGACGAAGATCGGAGGTTTGATGATTCAGTTCGCCTCGCTGATTTGGAGTTTATGCGATTGATATAGGTCAGAATTCGTTCTCGTTCTTACTCGTTCTTCGGTTCGATTTTGCGTATGAATCCGTAAGGTCTTTTGCTTAGATCCTGAAACCGTGTTTGATCTGAGAAAGCGAGTCTGTTTCTTTTAGTTGTGGTTAGGATTGTGAATCGGTTGATTAGTGTAGGCCAGAGTTTGAATCTGTTTGAGGAGCGTTCGATTTCTGGATCACAGAAATCGGAAGCTTTGTCTGTGTATTCAGTGAGTGATTAATTTGCTTTTGTTCCTACACAAAGCCTTCATTTGTGTGGTTGTGGTTGTCGTTTTTAGCATCATTTTGAGTCTGGCTGAATCCAAGAGCAGTACTATTAAATCAACTGTTCTTGCTGTCTGTTTCGTGTGTAATTAGGCTATGCCATTTAGACACTACCTGCCTAATCCAAGTTTTGTTTGTAGAGATGACTATTATGAATGTTGGCCTCTTGCAATATGAACAGTCAAGATTCTTTATTGGACTTGTTACATCAAGAGCTTTGTCTATGTATGTTTGTGTTTTTAACTTGCTAATTGCTTTGCTACTACACAGAGCATGTAAGCTTGTTAATGGCTGTCCTTTGTCTATGTGTGTTTGTGTTTACTAAGTTTCTACATTTAGTATGCTGGTGAAGGAGACATTACACCATAATGTTTCTCATTTTTTAAGCAATATGTTGAGAAACATATATACTTCCTTTCAGTTTCGAATTTCTTTCAGCCCGGTTTTCACGGATTGGTACGAATCACCATTAATGAAATGTACAAAGAGTTTCCAAGATTAATCACTTCCTGAACTAATAATGGATCAGCGGTATAATCAGCCAGGTACATGTTTAACTTCCCTGTTCAATGCATATCTATATCATGTTGGCTATGAGCATAATGGGTTAATGCTTAATGCTTGAGTATTAAACATGATTAAATTTTAATCCTCGTTCTATACATTTCAAAGACAATTTATTTTCATGATCTTTCTTCACCTGACCAGCATAGTGAGTGCATTATTGTCTCTATTTTGAATTTACAGCTCACTGTCCAGTTGTCATTGTATTTATGAGTCATAAATGTTGGACAATAAGAAATCTTAAGGGCTCTTCTCTTGGATGTTTTAGTAGACTTCTCAATGCAGGAACTTGCATTTCTCAGCCATGAAGAAGTGGCAAAGGATGTTGAGCAAACGCCAGCGAATCCGACTTGAAAAGGGTCCTTGCAAGCTTGGCCTACAATGTACTCTTCAGAATTGGAGATGTCTTACAAAAAGATTGTACTATTGTAGTATGAGGCTCTTAGGGTGTGTTTGGATTGCATTGATATTATATGTTTGTTACTTAACCAACTCGACTACTTTTGTCGTCGTCTGGGGAACACAAAATGTGATCTGTCGGTGATTTGTTTTGCAAATACACTTCAAAGCTCATTACACTCCAACCAGATGGACGTGAATAACGTGAAGTGACCCTTTTCTGTAAAATGTGTCTTCAAACTTTGTTTTCTTCTCAAAAAACAAAGTTCATTTTTCTTTTGACATGTAAACCAAAAACTTTTGTACCGTTACACAGTTACTCTTTTTTTTTTTTTTGTCAATCGATAACCTGTAAAGGTAAAAAAGTGAATATTTTTTATGGCCCATTGGGCTGGTCCACAATAATTATTGCTGTCTCAGCCCAGTCCAGCTCACGTGCTCTCTTCCCACCACGCACCTTCTTCAACGACCCCACCCTGTAAAGCCAAGAAAAACTCCAAAAAAAAAGAAAAAAGAAAAGAAATTGAAAAGCAAAGCCAGAAAGCCAGGCAAGACTCCATGTTGCATTCATGAAATCCTCCACTCTTCACTACACACCTCCCACTTTTCACGCAAATTGCTTCTTCCTTTTCTCGATGTTCGTGTCTTTGGACCGGAAATCGGACATGTAGGTGTGAGTACAAGCTTCGATCTCGAGCTCTCGTCAATGGCGGAGAAGAGCGCAGATCTAGGCAGCTCCGGAGCGATTCATTGTGCGATTTTGATGGAGAATGTGGAATTAGGTTAGAAATTGAATGTGTTGTAGCTTTTAGATCTCGGGAGGTGGATTGTTGTTTTGAAAATCGTCCGGTGAAGAGGATGGGATCCTCGAGTAGCAAAACGCGGCGTTTTGACGGAACTGGCTCGTCCTGCTCGTCGTTTTCGTCGTCGGTTTCGTCAATTGCTGTTGGTGAGGGCGCTAGTGGGAGTAGTGATGGTAATCGCAGGCGATTTAGAGCTCGGAGCGTTTTTCATTCTTCTTGTTTGGGATCGACTTCGAGGACTTGTGATAGCGACGATGATAACGAGGTTTCTCCTCCCACTCTCTTTTGCTTCTTCGATTGTGGCTTGATTTTAATGATGGATTTTGATTTCGATTTGGATTGTGCATGGCCTTGCTCAATTGGATTGCCTTCTGTTTGGATTGTGCATGATGTGATTAGAATCTTTTATATCCTGTTCATTAAAGGGGTTTTTTATTTGGCTTCTAGCAAGCATATGAAGAGAATAGTTGAAGCTACAATATAATTAACTTTATAAAGATTTTCCCTTTACGTAATCTTTGCTCTTTCAAAGTCTTTTCAGAACTTCCGAATTTAGTTTAATCCCATGTGAAACGCATGAATTGGGTTCACTTTCAACTATAGCTTCAGGTCTCTTTGGCACTGCATTGGCTTATATTGTTTGGTACTCAAGTGATAGTATATTGTTCAAAACTAGATGATGGAAACTATATGATGTAAAAATATGGATTTCGCAAGCTAATCTTTGGTAAAGCCTAGGTATCTGTAGGATTTTTCTGTAATTTGTATAATGTGATGAATGATTTTTCATTTACCTTCGTTCATAAAATATACTCTGGAATGATGTTTTGACTTGAAAGATACTAACTCTAGATTTGCTTTAATAACCTTATATTTCAACAATCAATACAGTTTTATGATGTATGGAATGAATGTCGTCTGCTTATGGAAATAATGACTCAACAATGAAAAAGGTTCTATTGAAGTAAATCTTCTTTTATAAGATCAATCTAACTCTTATTATTATTGATTCCTGTCCAGATTCCTAATCCCAGCCATGAAGAAAATGGTGTAGCAGATTATGGCCAGCAAATGCAAAGGGATGAGTTAATTGCAGATGAAGTGAAAATTGAATGTTACCGAAACCTTAAAGTTGAACAGCCTGATGAGATGGCTTGTGTATCTCCTGATGTTGATCTTACTGAGTGGATTGAAGCAAGTGACATGGATATTACCGACAATGTCAACAGTAGTCCACCTCCAACTTCTTCTAGCCAACCCTTGAATCTTTCAAGTCGGTTCCGCTCTTGCTTCAATATGGCCCCTGGTAATGTTAGCTTCAGGTTGAGTAGAGCGAACAGCTTACACTCAGTAAGGGCTGATCCTGATTCTAGAGAAGAATCTCATCTGCCTGCTCGTTCAAGTATTGGTTCAATCAGTAGACATGACAACCAAGAAGACATACACTACAGTGGTTCACCCAACCCTACAACATCTACTTCAGCAAGTCGTTCATTGGACTATCATCCTATCATTTCAACCAGAAGTATGGTCAGAGATAATGCTGGTAGAATAACTAGAGGTGTTGCGTGCTCACCACGCACACCGTATTCAAGAAGTCATATTGAAACGCAAAATGTTAATGCAAGAAATGCAACTCGTGAGCCGATTGATCGAAATTCCCGCTTCAGCAGGACTCTCAGTGTTGGAAGGCTTTGCGATAGGGTTCTTCGTAGACCATCATTTTCAGATATGACATTTCCTCCTTTACAGCAAGACAGGATGGCTACTGATTCCCATGAAGTTCATGGAGTAAGTGCAAGTACTGCTGAGACCAGGACAGCCACTGTGGATGAAAATCCTGTTCTCTCACTTGCTTCAAGTTACCAAGGATACAGTAGCCAGAATGTGGATAATGAAGCATCACAATTAAGAGAATCCGGGTTCAATGATATTTTACACCAAAGGTCCAATTTCTTGGAGCGCCAAAGACGAATAAGATCTCGGGTCTGTTTGCTTTCTTCATCCTAATTCATATTCCTGAATAGAAATGCAAGTTGGCTTTCCCCAAATATTCCACTGAAAGCTAGTTATAGTTACTGCATAACTCTAGATTTTCATCCTTAGGGTAATCCCGCATCATGTTTGTAGGCATGGTAATCTTGTTTAGTTGTTGGGATTTATATGTATATTCACCACATTTGTGTAACTGTTTCATCTCACCCATGCCTTATGTTAAAGGTTTTCCAGAATTGTTTAGCATGTGGTTAACAGTATAGCCTAATGTTTCAGGTCCGTGCACTACAGCGTAGCCGTTTTGAAACGTTATCAGGGCATGAAAGATCTTGCATTTTATCAGGCCATCATCGAACTGGTCGGTGCACATGCCACATGAATGCTCGAGGTCCTAATTCAAATGATGATACTGGTGCTCGAGCTAGCATATCCAGAATTGTAATGCTAGCTGAAGCACTGTTTGAGGTAATGCAACCTTTTCTTTACTTTCCATGGTATGCCTGTTGGCATTTCTGTTTGATGTGTGTGTGTCATTTTGTTATTATTTTCTTGATTATTTAGTATGCATTATAACTAGGTTCTGGATGAAATTCACCAGCAATCAGTGACGTTGCCCTCCCAACCATCTGTCTCTTCCATTGGTTCCATCCCTGCACCTAACGAAGTGGTAGAATCTTTGCCTTTAAAAACCTACAGCAAGGCAACAATGTTCGAGAATGAAGAGGCCGGGCAGTAAGTTTTCTCTCCTTTTACTGCATTATAAATTCATAAATAAAGATAATGTTCAAGCAAGAAACGCATAAACCCATGGAAAAACTTAGTGATGTGTTAGTGTGGTTTGAAGCTGAGGATACCAAGCTATACTTATTCTTTATAAGTGCAATAATAGTGATGAGTGCTGGATTCAGAGAAAAGGGTTTTAACCTGTTAAAAGCTGAGTGCTCTATGCTACTATTGTTATAACAAAAATCTGTAACAGTGTTGCCAGACATTGGTATCAACATTGTTCAGCTTCTTGGTTTCATATGCTGTGCATACAATGGTTCTTTACTGCAATTTCTAATCTTGAAGGTAAGGGCTGCTTCTTGCACATGATTTCGTGTATGATTCTGAATTCGTTTGCATCTTGATTGACCAACAGATGTTACATTTGCCTTGTGGAGTACGAGGATGGAGACGACATGCGAATACTGCCTTGCCATCATGAATTTCACAGAGCGTGTGTTGACAAGTGGCTCAAGGAGATTCACAGGTTTGGGAATTTTACTCTGTAGTGTTTAGTCTTTGTCTAAGAAGGATCAACCTCGAAAAAACATTAAAAAAACTTTCTATTCTTCTACAGGGTGTGCCCTCTGTGCCGTGGAGACATCTGCATATCTCGTTCGTCTGTGTAACCGAGAGCTAACCAGGTTTCCCCACCTTCAATGAATTTCATCACAAAATCTCATGTGGTCGTTGAAGTCATTCAACCATGTTGGTTGTCTTGTATTTTAGTAATCCTTGTATACCTTATTACCTTTTGTTGCTGTGAGTGCCTAATGAGAAGGGAAGATGCTGCCTCCATTGTGTGGAGACATGTATTGCTTTTAATGATGAGATGAAGTTGTCATAGATGAAGCAAAGCAGCATTCTTTTTCTGTCTCATAAAATCCAATTTGACTGTGTTCTCATGTGCATTTTGTTTTCACGACCTTGACTATTGGCCCAGATTGCAAATTCAGGACTTGAGAAACCAAACTTCAAAACAGAAGTTTGTTTATTGTTTTGCCTGACAATGGAGCAGGTCCATGGGGTCTGAGTGTACACACCCATGCCCTGAGCAAATCAAGATGATGTTTTCGATAGACACAAAAAGAAGCGAAATGTCAAAAATGGTCAAACTGACAAAGCAAAAGTAACTGTGTTGAGCAAGCTGGTTTACTGAATTTACTGCTGAGGTTATTGAGCAATGCAGACTTGTACAATAACAGTAGCTATCACATTACACACTGAATCTGATCTCAGAACATGAATCTCATGAAGTAACCTTCCCCTGGGATCATCACACCATGACCAAATCATGTCTTTATTTCACACATTTGATGAATATATGTATCTAAAAAACCTATCAACTTCTATATTTTCCCCCAATTTATATCGTCAAATCGAAGAATACATGTATACCCCTCCCAATTGTAAAGAATCACTTTGTATGGATGTCAAATGAACCTATATCTCTGGGTGTTCTTCTGGACTGAACACCCGGTTATGGCACGTTCGATCACACGGATATGGGCAATCAATCCTCTGGAACGGAACGCGATCATAGAACCAATCTCCAACTGCTTTTGCAATTGTCTGGCAATATAACAGACAGTTACATATTAGTGTCAGATGAGTGTAAGGTAAAAGAGAAGAGTAGCAGAACATGAAATACCGTATTGGACAATTTCGGGG
Organism: Polygonum aviculare; assembly: GCA_934048045.1. Lineage (NCBI taxonomy): Eukaryota > Viridiplantae > Streptophyta > Magnoliopsida > Caryophyllales > Polygonaceae > Polygonum > Polygonum aviculare. The sequence continues at coordinate 251,815 of OW204026.1, forward strand.
AGTCGGGTCTGAACCAAGTCTCTTGTACTTCGGTTTGGCAATGGGCAAAGCAAGAGTTTATGAACAAGCCTCTTGACACTGATCTGCCTAGCCTGATCAGTGCCACTAAGAACTCTGATCTGAACTCTGACATGATTTTTGCAACATCTTGTTAGAAGCTATCATCTACTGGAAAAGTCATTTTAGTTATGCGTGAAGTTGTTGGCCTAAATGGAGCTTCTATCTCACATAATCACATGGTTTTAACTGTTTGTTATTGGCAGTAATTATCAAGCTTGCAATTAGCTCACAAGAAAGGATTATAGAACAAACCTTGCATAACTCTGAGTTGAGTAGGCGAGCAGTTCTTTATGTCAAGCTTGCAATCAGACCAGTGGCCCCGAGGATCAGCAGCAACAGGCGCCAAAATATTCTTAATCTGAAACACAAAAATAAAACTTCGAGGTTAAAAACCTGTTAAAGAAAGACTAGACATAAATGTTTTGTCATACTTGAACTGTTTCAATGAATAACATATTCAGATTACACAAACCTGCCATGAATCGTACGCTGCATTGATTAAAAAGAGTGGTGTTCGTATCTGCCTCACCATATACTGTGGAAAGAAACACTACGACAACAAAACCAAAATGCAATGGTAAGAATGAAACATAGGAGTACAGGAAGTGAAACCAATATAGAAAATTGTTGATGCATAATGTTAAGCTCACCAAGTACGGTCTCGGTGACTTTGTTGTACAGTATGAAGGCAAGTTCCTCACTGAACCCTGTGTCATGATTTTAAGGTTCAAATCAAAGGCATAAATCAAAGGCAAGATGAAGAATAAATGAAGACATAATAACAGAGATGTCTTGATATATCTGTATTAAGTGTTAACTCAACTGATCCTTATGTACACAAAGTTCAGAGATGTCTTGATATTTTTCAAAAGATATACAAATGAAACATTAAAAAAAATTGTTAGACAAAAACTAAGGGTGAGGGAGACGAGAAAATACATGTAATTCAACAATTTGCTTAAAGTAAGATTCGACATATCGCGCTCCAGAAACATCAGGCCTGTAGAAATGAAAACCCATAAATTTGGAATAGAAATTGGCAGAATAAGATGACAAGTGAATAAGGGAAGTTGTGATCTACTCACACATTCACGAAGAAGCCAGCATCTGAAAGGCACTTCACTTTAGTACCGAGTGGTAAGAGAGCTCGAAAGCTATCACAATGCAAAATGGAAGTCAATCCACCAGCTGAACATCCAGAAAGAATAGCCTAATGTGGCAACTCTTCAGTAATAATCACCACAAAGAAATGCGCGGTGCAAAAGCATATAAATGAGAATGAAATGCCAGTAGGTAATAAAAAAAAACTCAATACATTTTCGGCAGATTTCATTCCTTTTGCAAGAAGTTCTTCCATGACAGCGAGCCAAATTCTCGCTCCTCTATAGTGAAGCTTAGTAACCTATTTTGCAATGACGAAAAGGAGCGAATTATTACTGAAAATATCACCACCAACAATTTTGTTTGTTAACTGCTTTGTTTAACGGTGCTTACAGGATTGACAGCTTCTACATCTCCTGTGAATGATGATCCATCACAGTACCGAACCTTCACCCTATTCCAGTTATAGAATTCTGCATCATGATTTCAGTTTAAGCATGTATCCTAGATTTATTTTTTTATAACAAAAAACATACTGACTGAGCTCAAAATTAGCCTGGCTATGGCATCACCTGGATTGAACATTGGATTGTTTCCGAGAATCCCAGAGAATGCGAGTGGTGTCGCCATCTTCTTTGATGATCCCAGACTACTGTACTTTCGAGAAAAACAAGCCGTGACATTATTGCACCATCCTCCTCCCTAAGATCAAGAATTCACAAACACATAAGCCATAAACTAAGCCAATGTTCAACATCAAGATTGTAAATTCCTACACTAATAAGCCTCCAATTTTAGCTTGCAGCTTCACCAGTTGATTTGACGATTCAACCACACACAAGGCAGTTACTATCTATACACTGAATTCGATCACTTATCGTATCCTTTAGATCATAACATTCCTCCATCAGCAACTCCACACACAAGGAAAAGTTACACATTTGACAATCAATTATAGTACTAACCTCCATGTGAACTAACCAACTATTTACCCCGGTCCCAGATCCTCTATCTAGGTGATAAGCTGCTGGGCTTCCATCCAAACAAACTGCAAAAAATTACCCAGAAAACTCAATCAAAGAAAACATCAGACTGTTAAAAAATCACAGTTAAAAAAATAGGTCTTCCACTAGATCTTCTTACCAGCTCCTTTGGCCACAGCATTTGTGAGATAAGTAATTCCAACATACAAGGCATCAGCTCTCACAACAATAAGTGAACAGATCAGAATTTGCATCCAACTCAGGGCTCCCCAATCCGCCATTCTGTACACAGTTTCACAAATTGGTGAAATCAGCCATCTATTTTCAGCAGAAAAAGGCACAGCTAGGAGAAAAATTCCCCCTTTCCCACTCACATCATACAAATCTTACAAGCATTGTATTGTCATGAAAGTTCAATGACAGCAAAAACAGTGCAAAGGGCAAACGCATCTAAAAAGCTCCTTTCACATTTATAAAAGGGTAGAAGCGATTCCAAATAAGCGCCGAAAAAAGAACCCACATTTTGATGGGTCCTCAACCTAAGCAAGGAATTAAGGTTTTCAGTTTTCAACCCAGAAATGTCACTTTTGAAAGATTCGATCTTGCATCATGCAAATCAACACAAACTTAAGAAAAGATGAAATCTTTAATGGAAAGAAAGACCCAGAAAGCCAAAATGAGGAGCTTCAAGGGAATAGCAATGGCGGACTTGGAAGTCTGAAGCTTACCTATTCATGGCGGGAGAGGTGATAATGGTGTGGTGGATGACAGAATGATCAAATTAAAGCCTTGCCCAGAGGACCATTTTCTCAGTATTTTATTGGGTCATGATGAATTTATAGGATCATCAATTTTTATGAGGGAAGAAAGAGAAAGCGAGGGTTCACAGTACCCAAGAACCGACACTAATTCGCTAGTGCTATAAACAAACTTATTTATGTAATAAAGGGAATGTATGATTTTTAATTACTAACATATAGATTACCACGTAGATAACGTAATTATATTTATTTAAGTATGATTTACCAAGATAAAATATTGTGGGTCTCTCTAAGTTATGACTCGTGTTATACCTATGTCAAAAAATAGGTAATTAGGCAGAATTTGGTGCACTTGGTGGTTCCTCAAATTTGGTAGGTTGGTAGAAAATATGTTTGATTGAGGGATTTCTTGTAAGTAACTGAAGTATTTTTACCTACCTTATCTTTATGTTGACCAATTTGAAAGCAAAAGAGCGAAATATAATTGGTTAAAGACTCTTGTTTTATTAAGTATTGAGTGATTATTTACAAAGTCTCATTTCAAATACATTTTCGCTTTTTGTTAACGTTTAGTGAGCTTTATTTGTTTGTTATTTTATTATTTTTTCATATTGATTTGTCCGCATGTCAAAATTGACCAAAAAAAAAATCTTATCATACAATAAAAAAGAAGAAGTGGAAATCAATCTAACTTGTTAGCTTATCAAACAATTGACTATTGTCATTATTTACAATGAAATGGTAGAAGTCTAGAATCTAATTAAAAAAACATAAAATCCAAAAACCTACTTATGATCTTAGATTCTAAATATTCACTTCAAAATTCATAAACCAAAATTTATAATCCTTAAGTATTACAAAATTATTCCTTAGTACTAATATTTACGAAGGTAAGTCATGCGTAATTACTCACGTCCTATTCCTAACACACCGTTTCATCCAATCTAGGAAACCCATGTGTAACTTCTAGGTGTCAAACATTAGCCGCTTCTAATCATTGAAATAATCAAAATGTGTGTCCAAAACAGACAGTATTAGATCCAAATAGACTGAAATATAATTATATTATAGAGTTTGGGAGTTTGGTTCTGGTAAGAACAACCCTTATAGTGTAAAATGAGAAACAGTCTCTACCGTTAGATCTTTCGGATCTGACGGTAGAGATTAAAGGAGGATATAAGGAAAACGGAAAAAACGGTGGCAAACTTGTAAATAAATTGATTTTGACCAAAAAGGTTCATTGTACTCCAAATAGAGGTTCATTGTGTTCCACTTGTAGGTTCATTGTTTTTAAATTCATGAAGTATAATTATTTGGTTCATTGAATTCGACGTAATGGTTCATGAATTTGAATCACTCGGTTCATATATGAAATGCGTAAATTGTGTAACATAAAAGAATTTGGTTCATTGTGTTCCACTTGTAGGTTCATGTCGTGTAATTATACAGTTCATTTAATGTTAAAGTGCATAGAAGATAACTGAATCCTCAAACACACATATCAAAACATTGTTTGAAGTTTATATTCAACCGTACAAGTAGTAATGAAATAAGAACAATCTTGTGATAAGTGAAGAATGTAGGCATCGTTATCGTGCTCATCGTTATCATTATTGTGCGAAAGGTGCGTTCAGCTTTTCATGAAGTTCATATCAATCGCGGTTCATAAACGACAGGTGTTTGGTTCATTGGGTTCACCTTGTCGGTTCATGAACTTTAGTCATTCGGTTCATTTAATGTGAAACTGCATATAAGACAGCTTAATCCTCAAAACGCGATGGTTCATTATGTTCTACGCGATGGTTCATTATCTTCTACGCGATGGTTCATGAATATGAATCACTTGGTTCATGTATGACACAACGCGAAAAGTGTGTAAACACTTGGGAAAAAAGTTGACTACATGGTAGGCTTAAAAGAAGCTGTGCAATTGGTACCGAGAAGGCTACTTAAACAGATTGAGATAGTAAGTGTGATTTTTCAATCCAATATAAAAACTTGTGTTCTTGCATCATTGTCATTCAATGAAAGTCCATCGGTACTAGCATCACCATCCGAATGAGAAATGTTAGGATGGCCGGAACTTGATGAACAACCTACAAAAGAAACATAAAAGCTATGAGTGAAACAACATGAAAACACACTACAAATGGGCAAATACGGGTATTCTTTTGGTTCACAAAGAGTATCGGTATGGTTCATAAACTTTCAAGTAAAGGTTCATTGGAATCCATTGAACGGTTCATGTAAATTTAAGCACGTTGGTTGAGGCATTTTGTCGAACACATGGTAGGCAATCGGGCAAAACGTACATAATCAGCTTTTAGGGTCAATCGAAAACTTCAAAATCACTTTCTAATGCAATCAAATCATGTAAACACCAATCATACACCCAATCTTATGTCAAATTCACAAGTTCTCAGTTATCTTGCTCAAGGAAAACCTAAAACTAGCAAAGCATAAATTCTCACTTTCAAAAATCATAAATCGTTACCTATATCCATAGAAGCAATTGAACAAGAGCCAAAGGACGAAAATACAGTTGAAAAACAATCGAATTTTGTTGGAGAAGAGAGCCGAAGAGATCAATGAACAATTCGCCAAAACAAACGCTCTGTGCGAGCGTAGAGAAATAAGGGGGAGATCGATGAACAGTAAAGCAGGGCAAAAAGACGAAAATGCCCTTCCCAGTTAAAAGCAAGGGGGAGCTGCGTGTTAAAATCAGTCCGTTGATTTGCCCAGATCTAACGGCCATAAGGTGTTCGCATTTTACACCGTATGAGCTGTTCTCACTTGATCGCGAATCTAGAGTTTGATTCTGGTAAGAATAACCCTTATAGTGTAAAATGAGAAACAGTCTCTACCGTTAGATCTTTCGGATCTGACGGTAGAGATTAAAGGAGGATATAAGGAAAACGGACAAAAACGGTGGCAAACTTGTAAATAAATTGATTTTGACCAAAAAGGTTCATTGTACTCTACTTATAGGTTCATTGTGTTCCACTTGTGGGTTCATTGTTTGTAAGTTCATGAAGTTTAATTATTTGGTTCATTGAATTCGACGTAATGGTTCATGAATTTGAATCACTCGGTTCATATATGAAATGCGTAAATTGTGTAAAATAAAAGAATTTGGTTCATTGTGTTTAACTTGTAGGTTCATGTCGTGTAAATATACAGTTCATTTAATGTTAAAGTTTATAGAAGATAATTGAATCCTCAAACACACATAACAAAACATTGTTTGAAGTTTATATTCAACCGTACAAGTAGTAATGAAATAAGAACAATCTTGTGATAAGTGAAGAATGTAGACATCGTTATCGTGCTCATCATCATCCAATGGGGCTCCACCAATGGTACTAGTTTTATTATGAAAATCCTTCAACTAAACTCCATCAATACTAACATCACCATTTGAATGAGACATGTTAGAATGACCCGAGCTTGATGAGCAATTTTCAAAAAAATGTTAAGCTATGTGTAAAGTGACTTGAAACACATAATGAGTACTACAAATGTGCAAATACAATTCTTCTTTTGTTTCACAAAGAATGTCATTATGGTTCATAAATTTTCAAGGAAAGGTTCATTAAAACCATGAAACGGTTCATGTAAATTAAGGCACATGTGTTGAGGCATTTTGTCGAACACATGGTGGGCAACCAGACAAGCATACACTTTCAACCTCTCTATTTAATTTTTCGGTTCATGAATTTGAATCACTCGGTTCATGAATGACAAAATGCTCATGTATGACAAAATGCAATACTTTTGTAATCGAAAATGTGTTTGGTTCATTGTGTTTAACTTGTAGGTTCATGAAACTTAATGAATTGGTGCATAAAACGAAAGGTGTGTTCAGCTTTTCATGAAGTTCATATCAATCGGTTCATAAACGACAGGTGTTTGGTTCATTGGGTTCACCTTGTCGGTTCATGAACTTTAGTCATTTGGTTCATTTAATGTGAAACTGCATATAAGACAGCTTAATCCTCAAAACGCGATGGTTCATTATCTTCTACGTGATGGTTCATTATCTTCTACGCGATGGTTCATGAATGTGAATCACTTGGTTCATGTATGACAAAACGCGAAAATTGTGTAAACACTTGGGAAAAATAAAAAAATACAATGATGAATCGTGGAACATAGAAGACAATTCAATTCCCAGGTAAAAGCATCACCATTCGAACGCCGGAACTTGATGAACAACCTACAAAAGAAACGTAAAAGCTATGAGTGAAGCAACATGAAACGCGCATAATGAGTAGTACAAATGGGCAAATACGGGTATTCTTTTGGTTCACAAAGAGTATCGGTATGGTTCATAAACTTTCAAGTAATGGTTCATTGAAAGCAATTGGACGGTTCATGTATGTTAAGGCACATTGGTTGAGGCATTTTGTCGAACACATGGTAGGCAATAAGGCAAACGTACGTAATCAGCTTCTATGTTCAATCGAAGACTTCAAAATCACTTTCTAATGCAATCAAATCATGTAAACACCAATCACACACCCAAATCTTATCTCAAATTCACAAGTTCTCACTTAACTTACTCAAGGAAAACCTAAAAACAAGCAAAGCATAAGTTCTAACTTTCCAAAACCCCAAATCATTACCTATATCCATAAAAGTAATTGAACAAGAGCCAAAAGGCGAAAATACAATTGAAAAGAACAAGAGAGCCGAAGAAGGATGTGGAATGAACAAGAGAGCCGAAGAGATTTGCGAAAGAGCCGAAGAGATTTCCGTGGAGGGCCGAAGGATGAACAGTGCGATCAACTGGGATTCTGGGAAGAAGGATGAACAGTGCAGAGGCGTAAAAAGACGAAAATACCCATAGCAGCTAAAAAGCCTTTAAAATCCGCGTGTACATCCGGCCGTTAATTTTTCCCGATCCAACGGCCATGATATATTCGCATTTTACACCCTAATTTGTGATCTCACCTGATCGCAAATCTTATATTATAATCTAGGAGAAAACACCTTAAAATTAAACTACATATCTTACATTAAATTAATACAAACATTTAAAAATTAATTTCATATGTTGTCTTAATAGTTATAACCGAAAATAATACTATATATAAAAAATAAAGAGTTTATTTATTTTTTTGTGAAAATTCCAATACTCCATACGTATAATATATTTGGTGAACGTCAAGTGGAAGGCAAGATGTTGATGGTATTATCATCGAAGCAAATTGCCAATTGCCACCCAAATAATTTTTATTTATTTTTGATCGATAATAGCCACCCAAATAATTAAGAAGGGAAAATGATTTTTTTTTTATCCAAGAAGGGAAAATGATAGCCAATATGTAGGAATATGCAAGGTAACCAAGTTTAATACTCAATGATCCAATCCTGATTTGATACGTACTCAATTCTATGGCATCGGTGCAACTTAAATAGATAATGAAAGCGAAACCAATCCGTAACACAAACGAAAGTTGCCAAACAATGCACCATTTATTGGCCAAACACTAAATATCCTTAAGTGGTAATTTAATGATATTATTTCCATCTTATCTTAAAGGATAAGACTGATCCTTACCTTTTTCGATAAATCCTTCGTAGTGATCTAGTATCTCAAGGTCTTAATCGTCGATTCAAATATCCGAATGCTTTGGTAGTGATCACATAAAACGTTATGGCACAAGGTACATGTAAATATGATTGATTTTTTCTGTACTTCCGATGTTGGTTCTATAAGAGCAAGTCAGATAGGGGAAATTATACAATAATTCCTTATTTCAGAGATATCATGTTTTCTAATTATTTTTACATAAGTGAAGATATCTCAAGAATATAAAAATTATCGTATAATTTAAATGCTTCTCCTTTTTAACTTTGATGACAAGGATAACTAATTAACTATATATATACCTATTAAATTAATGTAAAAATATAAATAAAATAATTTAATACCATTATTGAATATGAATAATAAATTAGAATAATGTGATTATCAGTCAAACAAATTCTTAATACTGTTCATGTTTTGTACTTTAAAATCATTGAATTTCTCTTTTCCATTTTTTTCTGGTCGAAATTTCTCTTTACTATTTAGCATTTTTTTTAGCCACCATTTAGCATTTCTTAATACTAATTATTGAAGATTTAGCTTGTTATGGCAAACCATAGTCCCATAAAAAAAAAAGGACTATGATGATGAAGCTTTCCACATAATGCGATCAAAAAAGAAAGTGATACTCTGTATAAATTGTAATCATAGGACATTAACTAACGTTGTTAATTACACTATAAGATGTATGGATATACTACTGAGTACTCCCTCTGTTTCATTGAATGTGTCATTTTAGCAATTTGCACATATATTAAGGAAACTATTAAATGTACTATTATACCCGTTTATTACCTCACTTTTTTACTTTATTGAAAACCAATACTAATAAACTGTTAATGATTATAAGGGTAAATCTGTAAAATAAATGCAAAAAATGTAAAAAAGACATGTATTTTAAAACAAAATTTTAGATCTAAAATGACAACTTTTATGAAACGGAGGGAGTAATAAATAACCAGCCTCTTCAATAAGTACTTTTGTAAATTATGTTGCACACAGAAAAAAAACAAAGTACGGAGTAACCTAATTGGGAAATTAGTCAAAATAGCATCATTTTCCCTTGAGGGAATTCGAAAGTGAATAGTGTACGTTATTCCAAGTTACACAAGGCTTTCATCCAACATACTCAAACACAATGGCGATGAAAATAAATGTGCGAGTCATGTGGAAATAATTATTGCTAGTTGGTAGATGGATTAGCATTTAATTACGACTTACAATCACCACTTGATTAAAGGCCCACGCCACCCACCAACGGTTGCATAAGTTTCTTTTCGTGATAGAAATATGCATCAAAAAGATTTACACTGTTGTTGTAGATCTATTTTTGCAATAAAATGTTTCATATGCATACTATGTAATAGCAATCTCTTTCAAGGAAAGCTTCAATAACAAAACAAGCTTGATAAATCAAGAGATTTAAAAAAATAATAGGATAAATCGACATGAGTCGGTTTATGATTCCTTTTTTCATTACATTCTCATATTATCAAATGATCAATGTTAATTTTTTCCCCATGATAAGAAACAACTGGCAAATGCTGAACTCATAATTCAGCTGGTAAGGAAGAAGGATTAGTAAGTGATTTTTGTTTATAATGACTAAGGTTCTGTTCCACAAGTTGTAAGTAGACAGTGGAATTTCGCTTCTGCTAGCGGATCCGCTCTCCCCTTGCACACCCAAAGGTGCTATTTTTTGAAGAATTCCGCTTCCGCTAGCGGATTTCGCTACCCAACCCGCTAGTACCAAACTTGAGGCTAAGTGATATGACGGATGGAGCAAAGTTTTGATCATTCTTAAAGTAAAGATTAATTACAAACTAGCTATGTTAGTCCCGTGCATAGCACGGGATAAGGTTGAATAATTTAATTGATTATAGGTAGACCTGTCAATCGGGTTGGGTAGGGCAGGTTCGGGTCGGGTCGTTTTGGGTTCGGGTTCGGGTCAATCGGGTTACGGGTCAAATTGGGTCGGGTCGTTGCTGATTTTCAGGTAGGGTCGGATCAACCCAACGGGTTAAGAGTATCAATTTTTTTACCAAAATTTAAATAGAATCTTATATAAATAATAAAATATGATAATAACATATTATTTTTTAAATTTTAAATAATAAAATATAACATAATTTTCAGAAAAAGGTTTATATATTGTATAATAATTTAAACTATAAAATATCGGGTCCGACCCAACGGGTTCGGGTCTAACCCAACGGATTTAGGTTTCAATTGGGTCGGGTTGAAAGTGGGTCACGGGTCGGGTCGGGTTTGCGGGTCGGGTCAGCTTTTAACAGGTCTAATTATATATATTAAATATTTTAATTATGATTAAACTTGAATGATTTAGAACATTAAGCATTTAATTATGGTTATGTCTTATGGTTTAACAATAAATTGATAGGTATTAATTTTAATGAAACTTATATGAAAACATAAAGAAGTATAAACGGTTTTAGTGTATACAACTTTCCAGTAGATGTGTCAAACTATCAACACTAGTTGTACCCGTCGTGCCATGCACGACTCGTGTTTTGTAATTTTTTGTATATATTATAAATAGAATATTAGTGTAAAAATGTATAATAAAAAATTTGACGTAATTTAATTTCATGGAATATTAGAAGACTTTAATTGTTCTATAATCGACTAAGAATATATTGTTATGCAAATCACGTACTTATATTTTATAGTGAATAACTTACATTATTTCGCAAATTATATTTACTTATATTAAATATAGTATGCAAATCGCCAACTTGATATAACCAAAATAAACATGTAGTTATTTTAATCATAATATTTAATAAGTAGATCATATAAAAAAAACAATATACTATAAAAATAAGTAGATCAAAAACAATGTGAAGATCATATAAAAATATAAAAAACGTACATGAATGCAAAGGGAAAAAAATTAGTACTTGAATGAATTTGACAGTGTACGTGGCAAAGGAAAAATCAATACTTGTTATGAAAATAATGTGTTTTATGCTTTTTACTTTCTCTTATTTGCCTATCTTTTATAGAAGAAAATTTTAAAGATAGATAGTCTTGTTTGAAAGATAGATATTGGATGAATATAAAAAATATTAGATAATTAAGGAAAAATATAAAATGTAAAGTTGTTCATATCCATTTGAGTTGAATAAGAAAAACATTAAAATCAACATATGAAGTGAGCCAGAATCAACGTGGTGGCTCGAAATCAGTTAGCGTAGCCTATCGTACCACGTACGATTGTATCTCAAATATTAAAATTATTTGAAATATAATATATTTTTGAATTTATGCACATTTAATTCACTTATTAATAAAATACATCATGATAGTACTATTTATTTAATTCCAATTAACTTATTATTACAATATAAATTTTAGTCGTAGTATATTTTTAATTTATAAATTTCTTCTACTACCAACACTTGATATGTCTACGTACTAAACCAACTTAAAATATAAAATCATATATTCTATGTAGATTTATTATATAAAACAACATATATTTATCTTTACCATATAACTTTAGTTTGATAATTCTTCAAACTTTATACAAATAAAAATAATACTGATATCCTAATAAATCATATTTTCTAAATTTATAACTTTAGCATATAACCTAAAATAATATTTTTATGGATAAATATATAAATTTATAAATTTATAAAATATACAATTCTAGCATGACGTAAAGTTATATATTCATATAAATAAATTCGTTCATTTGCTAACATATTAGGGTAAATCAAAATATTTTCTTAATTAGTAGGGTATTGATAGATTCTGTAGATATATATTATTTGGATTGATTATATATAGATATTATTTTGATAAACTCTTTTAGGATAAATCTAAATACTTTTATAATTAGTTCGATATTGATAGATTGTGGATATATATATATATATATGTGTGTGTGTGTTGATTTGAACGAATATTCTTTGAATAATATCTATAATAGATGGATATTGATGATTAAAGAAAACAATAGTTAGTTCATGTGCAACCGAAATAAAAGCATAGTTAATGTAAAAAGATGGATACACTTGTTAATTAGAAAGGAAACTTATACGATACAACTTAGTGGATGAGGAATAAAATCAAATTTGATAGCAAGATCGAAAAATCAAATATAATAGGGAAGAAAAATATAGTTTATCTTGTAAATATAGAAATAACTTATGTTTAAAAATGATAGATTTGTTTAGGTAAATCAAATAATAAAAAGATAAAATTAGATTTTCTATCAAATATACGGTGGGGCCAGAATCAACGTGGTGGCTCGAAAACGGTCGGCTTTTATAATATATATTGATTGATTGCACAATGTCTTAATATTTATTGCTCGGTATTATTTTGATCATTTTTTATGGTTGTGTCAAATGGTTTCGTTGGCCGTTTTATATTCGAATAATATATTGCTTTCTTTAAATAATTTTTTTTGAGCTCCCTTTCTTTACATAATTGGAATGCTATTACTATCATATTTTTGTACTATTAAGATTATAAATTATTGAAAATAAAACATTATATCCCTAATTTATAAGTTTTTGTTATAATAATGACATTGGTTATCCAAAAACTAACTTAATAAAGAAATTCCGAAATGAATCATTTTTTTTATAATACAACATTTTTTTACTAAAACAACTGAAATCTCAAGCATTATTATGGAATTGTTGCCATAAATAAATAACTTATGATGCAAATAGATATAATATAATTCAATAATATATATATTTTAAACTAAGAATAAGGGTATGAAAGATAGTAATAAAATAAGCAAAGAGAATCGGTTTTGTACAACCAGATATCTCCAGAATCTTAATAGAAGTCACCAACAGAATGAGGAAGTTTTCCGATCTCATAAATCTCCAACCCATACAACTGTCTAAATGAGGATAAAAATTGCATTCCAAGACTTGTAGTAAGCCTAACCTTTTCTCTATGTTGTCACACCATCATAAGGAGGAAAATTAAAGAAGATAAACATTTTGGATTGATCAATTACATCATCATCTTAAAAGCATATCATGGTGTATATTATATATATCGATGAAGATGCATCCTGAACATATATGTTGTACAGTTGCTCCTATAGATTTTTCAAACATGTAACATTTAATGGGTAAAGTGATTACAACTTCAGAAGTGGAAAGAGCTTGCTCAAATGAATCAGCTAACAACATTGATTTAAGAGGCATGTAATGTTTCCATGGCAAATTAATTTGATGAACGAACAGAGTTGTAATACGATGGCTATAAAGGAAGACAACAAATTCGTCCACTGTTGTTGCATTTCCATATCAGCAACAGGGGCAGCCAACGTTAGCATTCATCAACGCATTTAATCCGGCAAAATCAAGTAAGGCATAGAAAAAGATTGTTGAGAGCCTGTAAATTTTACAAGATGCCCAAGTTACATTGGTATTTCACATCTAACACAAAAACAGAATGGAAGAACTGCACTTGGAAAAAAACATGTTCTAACGTCTCCTCTTTCTACGTCTTTCCCTATCACTTTCTTTTGAGCTTGATGAAGACGAGTCCGACTCAGAAGTTGATGATTCTGAACCGGATGAAGACGCTGACTTAGATTCTGATTCCTTATCTTCAGAAAGTTCCTGTTGTCGTTGCATTATAATCCTAGGCATGTTCTTCAAGTATTCTCTGTAATACCACCAAGACCAATTGAAGTGAAGAATTTGATGGCAAATCTTGTGTTTCTCGAATCATCTCTTGGGAAAATTGACTCGAAAGAATCTTGCATGGTAGGGTCATTCAACTTCTTTTTGTTCGAGATGTAAGCATGTAATCGTTGTAAACAGTAGCCAAAAATGCAGATGCTACTGGGTGCTGCAGGGCATCCACTCACTCACCCATATCAAACCACCTGTATCAACGATAAAAGATGGTGAATAACTCACTCAGTTTATACACAAGCAACTTAGCAAAGGCATAATATGGCTATACAAGTACAACGTATTTTCAGAATCAAGTACTTTCCTATTGAATGCTAATCAGTCCTAATAAGGCGAGTTGACTTGAATATCGGTTGTTAGAAGAATGTGTGACCCTAAAAACAATACAGAACCTAATGTCATTATATCCAGAGGGAGGGAAGATTACCATCTGTTCTGCTGGATGTAGCAGTGGAGAGTTTGGGAAGAGGCCACACATCACAGCTTCAGCTGTTTGTCTATACTGTTTGAGGGCAGAACTTGCAGAGCTTGACACACCCTTTCCATTGAAGAAGCTGAGCCTGGATATCAATACTTGCAAGTTTCAATTCGATAAAACTATCAAATTAAATTACAGAACAATATGCCATCCTAAAGCACAAAATGACAACAAACTCAGCAAGAACCAAGAAAAAAGATACGGAGTACTTTACAGGGTGTGGTCTGAACTTGAACCCATATCCATATTCAGCCCAAGTTAAATGAAAATTTTAACGGTTAAAACTTAACATCATAGGAGCACTGTCTGAGACGTGCTGTTAAAATGGATGTGGTGTGAGAGGGGTTCCACATGGAATGGAACACGGCAAGTTGGGTGATGTCGTTATTGGTAATGAATACTAACTATATGGTATATTGATTGATTGATTGCATAGTTGAATGAAAAATAAGCACAAACAAAAGGAGGATTGATGATTGTGTAGTAGTAGTAGTAGGGAACTAACCCTACGTACGTACTCCTCCAGCAATACTCAAATTGCTAGTGTCAAACTAACCATAATAATCCTAACTAAGTCTTGATTAATAACTAAATTAAGTAAGTAATGGAGTACCTGGTAAGGCGATGAAGTCGTCAGTTTGTCGCGCCATTTCTAAACCTAAAAGAAAGGAGCATAAAAAATCAGTTCTAGAACTATTGTTTGTTAAAGAGTCCACAATTAAATATAATAGATATCACCTCCAATTCCAACAAATCCCAAATCCCGACTTCGAATTCTTGACCTCGACCTACAATGGCGGCCAATTCCTCCGCAAATCCCAAAGATCAACCAAGTGAAACCCTACCACCGCTCTCCTCACCGATCCCCGGCCGCCGACGACGATCCTCCTCCACCTCCACCAAACCAACCACCGTCCTCTTCAGTGGCACTGCCTCCATTTTCGCCTCCCTCTTCCTCTCCGCCAAAACCTCGAATTGCAACCCCCAATCCACCTCTCGCCCCGTCGTCCTCCTCATCTCCTCCGACGGATTCTGAATCGGGTCCCAATTCAAGGCCCCGACCCCCAACATCCACCGCCTGATCAACAATGGTGACGAGGCCGGATTCGGCCTGATCCCGAACATGTATGGGACACATGGATCAAACCAAAAACGAATTAAAACATGGAGTAGAAATTTACTCAATCCAGATTGAAACCAACCCAAACACGAATGGAAGCGACTGAGGGAAAGGCTTCGAAAGAGAGACAAATGAGTCGGGGAGATGCCATAACTTTATACGGGATCTACGGGATAGTAGATAAGCAGTTTTTTCTTTGGTTAGAACGTGGTGCTATTTTTGGGGGAAGGTGGGAAAGGTGATACAAAAAGAGATTTTTATTAACAAAAATGAAAAAATAAAATGGGGTTGAAGAAGAGTACACGTGGCTGAATAAGGAAGGTTTGAAAGGTTTTGCTTTAAAGATATAGTAGGATGACAAGAGCACAATCCAGCTTGGGGCGCGAAACAAGCCAATTTGTGAGCCCGTAATACTTGTCATAAATGGGCCAAAGCCCAATACCATGCTAACTATCATTACATTGCGCCACAAGAGTGAAAGAGATAATTGTATTTTTTTATTTAAAATAAATAAGAGAAATATTATTTACACATATATGGATAAGATCAAAAAAATACTTATATAAGTAGTTTTATATTGAGTGGGACCCGAATTAGTATTTGAGCTTGAAAAGGGGCAACTTTGATATATAGTATAGATATATTTTGATAGATTATGGATATAAATATTAATTTGATATATTCATATATATGAATTAGATAAAGATATATGAATTTTTTTATTGTAAAACTAATAAGGATATAAAATTATTAAAATATTATTGATTAATATATAATTTAATATGATGTGGGTTCATATGTAACTTGAAAAATATCTTATTTAATATATAGTTTAAGATTGTTCCCCCTTAAGTATCTTATTAAATAAAATAAAATATTCTATATTATTTAAAATATTTTAATCAAATCATGAAAAAATATTTTATGATAGATATTTTAATCAAATCATGAAAGATACTTTAACTCTCCCTGTCTACCTATACTTGTCTGTCTTCCCAATATACTTGTCTCTGATTTTGTTGTGTGTTGGGTAAATTAGAAAGTGCAATGTATACATAACAGTATAGCACACAAGATGCAGAATTGCAGAGCCAAACACAATCACAAGCAAAGCCATTGAAACCTATACTGTATATAAACTAACACAGAAAGCTATGGATTGGTAGTTCATTGCCCCTACAATGTAGATTATAAAGAAATTAATAACATTAATTGAAATAGTATAAACAAAATTTTGAATATTTCTGTTCTTTCCTCAGATCCACCTAGTCCTGTCGTTGGACTATAGAGTGGTCGTCATCGTACATTATGATAGTAGAATGCCATACTCGTTCCTCGTCTTTGTCTACAACTTTCAAAGGCGCCAATGGAGGCAAGTTGCGGATTATCGAGCCGGAAGGAGGAAGATCGACAAGTGAAAGGCCCTGGATGGATGGAATATGGCGTCGAAGAATCCTGGACCCAGGTTTACACTATCAATCCCGACGTTGATGGTGTGTTCAGCAGACTCGATGGGATAGATTACGAGGAGGATCCGTGTGCTAACGAATGTGGTGGTGCTATTCGTGTTAAGAGGCTCGCGTTCTAAGTTGTACAGCTTGATGATGGTACGCGGGAGATCGTGTTGTTTGATAAGGTTGGGCATCAAGTGATTAAACGCGGTGCTCGATCTTATGAGCCCCGTAGGTGTCTTGATACAGTCGAGGATGGTATCGGCGGATTTTTGGCTCTATTAGTATTGATCATGTTGATGACAACCAGTTTAGTTGGAATACTCCCGGAATTACGACTTATATCGAGACCTTAGAGCGCCTCGATTTGTTGTCAGAACCCTATTCGGCCCTTAGCAAAGTACTAGTATGTTTATGTACTTTGGGAGTAGTTCGTTTCCTCTACCAAGGGTTTCACCATGTTTAAAATTCCATTCCTAATCAATATACTTGTCTCTGATTTCGTTGTGTGCTGTCTGAATTAGAAAGTGCAATGTATACATAACACACAAGATGCAGAGCCAAACACAATCACAAGCAAAGCCATTGAAACTCATTGAAACATATATTGTATACAAACTAACACAGAAAGCTAAAACCCCAACGCCGTTTTTTCACTTGTAACGACGCTCATGATCATCATCATCTTCAAGCCCAAAAGTCTCCATTCTTGAAGAAACCTGCTTAGCCCACTTAACAATCTTCTCAGCCTCCTCATTGATCCTCATCTCCTCCTTCACAGCCCTCTTCAGTATCCTCTCCTGCTCCCTCCTCGAAATCGACCCCACTCCAAACTCCTCCAAAACGCCGTCGTTTGTTCCACCCCTTTTGCCAAACTCCCCCAAAACGCCGTCGTTTCCACCGCCCCTTTTGCTAAAGCTCATCTTTCTCAAAGCCCTTTTCGGCGAGCACCACAAACACCCCGTCTTCCTCTTCGGAGGCGGCGAAACCGACCCGGATTTCAATTCGGGCGAGTCCTTGGCCTCCAGCCACGAATTCGAGGACTCCGATGAGGAAGAGCGGGAAAGGCGGCGCCTTTCGGATCCGGAGCGCGATTTCGGGTCTAGGGTTTGGGAATCGGAAACGTGGCGAGTTGACTCGGTGAGTTCGGGGGCCGAGTTGAGGGGTTGTTGAGAGGAAGGGAAGGTTTTGAGGCGGCGGAAACGGGACTCGAGGTGTTGGGGGAGGACGGAATCGGAGGCGGAGGCCAGGTTGAGGGCGGAGATCTGTTTGAGGGCGACGAGGTCGGCGGCTTCCGAGAGGATTTCGTCCACCGCCGAGTCGTCGGTGTCGGAGAGGAACGAGAAGTCGGCCATTGACGAGCTGTAGGCTAGAGTGGGGAAGGGCAAAATGGGGAAAAGGAAAAGAGTGATTACAGAGACTTCACAGCAAAGAGCCAAAGTGGTGAGAAGAGTCCGAGAGGGGAGAAAATGGGGAAAATGTGGGCCCGGGTACGGCCAACGGCTATTTGTTTAGCGGTGGCTATGGTGTGGAATGATCCACCGAAAGTGGCAAAAGACGTTTCAAGGGGTGTTTATGGTAGGAATTTAGTCAATTTGACTACTTGAGTGATGGTGGGATTTGCATGGAAATTAATTAATACGAGAATATTGTTACACGTAAGCACGGAGATTGAAGGTGTTATTGGACGGTTTTAAAGTCTGATCAAGGGATCACAATTTTTGGATTTTATTATAACTTAATACTAGAATACATGCCCCGTCCGATGGACGGGGGAAAGCACGCCATAAAAATATTAGAAATTTTTAATAATATCATGGTATATTATAAATCATCGAAGTTCTTAATAATATCATGGTATATTTTTATTGAATCGCGGTGTATTAGTATTATATATTAATGTTTAGGATCTAATATTATGCTACTGGTTGTACTTCTCATTTTCCTTTACAACTTTGGAGTGTATCTTATGTAGTCCTATCTTCTTGTTTTATGCATCTAACCTATGAACTCCGATACCTAACATGTCATAGTGTGGTACTAACGAAGCTATTAAGTTCGGCCCAATTAAAATTATTTCATGTCCATGTTAATTGAAAACCCCCACTTATTTCATCAAAAAAAAAACCCCACTTAAACCTCCTCCAATATCAATATCAAGTTATGAAACAAAAAACAATACTGTAGCAAATTTATCAAATGTTCAATTAATTGGACCATAACATAAACTTATACTCTCCGTAAAAGAAATGGCAATAGCTTGGAAGAAAAAAGGACATTCTCCAACTGCACGATGTGTACTTAAGTGCTTCATTTCCTGCTTTGTTAGGGGTTGAAGGATTGAACCCATAATTTATTTTTACTTTTTCACTTTGAGAAAAAGCTCAGTAAATTAGAGAGGGTAAATAAAAACCTAAATCACTATTCACTGACGAAATCTAAATGACTAATATCTCATGCTTTACCATGTACAGGGTGTGGACATTCCAACCCTGCAGGAAGTACCAAACTTCTTTGTTATGCTTCACTCAAATCCCTAGCTAAGCTAACTAATCTTGCTCTGAACTTTTTCCTCTTCCTCTTGACTTATAAGCTGAATAATGTAGCCTAGCCGTTAGCGGACGGGGCGCCCTCGTTCTCTAGTCGAACCCTCTAATGCAAACATATTCTGAATGAACAAAACAAAGTAAGTCAATGGGTCAAGTATAGGATACAAATCATAGCCTCTCAACCTTTGCTGCTTTTCATGTGTGATCTGTCTTATGTTTTAGGGTGCATACCTCGCCAAAAACAGCGTTGAATATATCCTGTGGACAGACCTGGAAAGAATAACATTTGTGATCAGTGTTGTTTCAAGAATTAGGCTGGGCCTCTTTTGCATCGGCATTATACTGTGTAACTTTGAATATGGTTGGAACGGAGGTTCCAAAATAGACTGTTCGTCTTGGAAGATTCCATAGAGATGAAGTGGGGACTTGGATTGGGTTATGACTCGAAGCTTGGTCTCCAAACACCTGCATCATTTTGTCATCACACCTGTGTTAAATAAAAGAGAGAAAAAAAAGAGCAAACTGAAATGCATGATGCAAGTTTGGCAAATTAAACTTATGTTTTACCTCATTGACTTGAAAATAGGTGTCATTGAGTGGGAAAACTTCCTCTCATTGTTGTTCTACATGGTATATGTTCAAACAAAGTCCTCAATTGTTGAGGTTAAGTGTGAATTTGTAGACTAAACCCTACCAGAAAACAATTCTTGTTGGAACCTCTGGTTAAAATGTGTATTTATCAAAAGTGTCCTCAATTATGGCTAAGTGTGTGACTTCAGTCATTCGACATCTAATTCATCAACTAATTCACCATCAAATTCAACAAAAGAAAAACAGACCCTAAAGCATAACTTCTATCCACCAATAATTCATCAATAAATTCACAATCAAATTCAGTCAAAACACGCTCATAACCAACTCTTCTCCAGATCATTCATAAGGCCCTTTTCCAATTTCCAACCTAATGTACTATTTACATTTATGAGTGTCTCAATAATCATCCAAATATTCAGTGTTCCAACTTATAACTATCACTACTCCTGGCAAAAAACCATGATATATATATGGATTGCTTTTGTACAGAGTGGTAATAGAAAGATTACCAATCTCATTGTCTCTAAAATATCCTTCACCATGCAATAGGTACGGTCATTTTGAATTCCTTAATTCCTCCGGCAATAGGTACGGTCTTTAACGCCATATCATCCTACAAGCACATGACGATCATCCAAAGTGATGACTACAGATTTGACAGCAATCACCATAGGGTGTGGGTACAAGGGCAATGCCCAGTTCCAGGCTTTATCAAAACTTGGCACCTCAATTTTACCAACTGAGTTTAAAATCATTTGTTCTCATCACAAGCACACACACACACACACAACAGAGTCAGACTCAAGATACGCAAAGCTCTATCATGAAAGATAAATCAATTTCCATAGGGCAATTTGCAATAGCTCACCGGATAAATTTAAGCAGATGTAGAAGGTCTGATATTGATTATATTCAAGATCTCTGCTTTTGAAAGGAGATAGGGCTCAAGGCGATAGGGCTCACATTTTTCTATAAACTCATGAATTATTTCTATAGTCTGAACGGAGGCAACAGTTTCAACCAAATAATCATAAACCTAAAGCAAAAAACCCAATTCCAAAAACATCAGCATCCATCCAATTCCAAATACAAATCTAGTACAGCTACGAAGAAATGAGAAAGCAGAGAAATTTAAACCTAACCTTGTACTCAGAAGGTGCTATAGGAGCCATAAGACGTAAAAATTCCTTGGAGACAATCTGTTTCTCACCCATACCTTTCACTTGTCCTCCTGCTTGACGCTCCAAGTGAGTCCACATTCTTGTCAGCCTACGCAACTGGTATTCCATTTGTGCCAATGCTACCTAGAATATTATAAGCCAACACTTCAACAATACAAAGATGTAAAAGGCACTACTGACTTGAGGTTTCAGGTTGAAATGAAAACTACCTGTAGAGCAGCTACATGTGTTGCTGCACGCTGATTGAATATATCCAGATAAGGGCTCTTCGATCACAAACACGAACATCTCCCCCAAAAGCCTTCTCTAAATTACGCATTTGCCTGAAGTAATTGACAGGTTAAAGGCCAAAACAAGCTGGAATTTCATGGACAATGTCCATAATAACCACAAAACAGCAATGGAATTTGCAAGTCTTATTAGTTATTACCCAGGTGAAAGCTCATCATCAAAGATGACAGTTTCAACATCCAATCAGAGCTGCTAGCTGCCCACATGAACTCGTTTCATAACATATGACACCAATCCCATTGTAAATGGCAAAAGCAACGCATCATGCTAAAGATCTTCATAATGCAGCAAATTTTTTCAGTTCTGCCATGAAATTTTGTATCTCACTTTAGCAGAAATTTTTTTCCAGTACTGCTGCATCTTACATTGGAATGTGACAATAAACTCTTGCAATAACTTAGAAAGAAAATCTGAGTCTACCTATAGGTCATACTAAATCCCTTACCTTTCTTTGATGCAATCAGAACAGAAGACTCTCTTCTTGCAAGTGAGACACTTGGTCAAAGTAACGTTAGCATTCTTCCTACACCAATGGCACTTCTTCCTCCCACCACCAGCAGGTTCAGCTCCATCTTTACCTTTCACATTCTCAGCATAAGGCACAGCCTTCAAAACACACAATTTCACAAGTTCAACTTCAAGCGTACAAAATATTTGGAAAAGAACAAACGCATATAACTTAAATGCTAGTACCAATTACTGTATATCTCAAAATTTGGCCAAAGAAGTTACCTTGACAGTGCTAATTGGAGGGCGTTCAATGTTCTTGGACCTGAATCTCCGATTTTCCAGACGGTAATCTGACTCCTTCAGCCCTAATTTCACCGGAGGAGGCGCGGAATTGGCGACTGAAGATGCGGCTGGCAGGGGAGAAATAGCCATCCGTCCGTAAGGCAATTCCCTGGTGAAAACCCTCAGCAGCTCCCTCTTCTTAATCTTCTTCTTTTCAATCTCCCTCTTGACGAAAACCCTCAGCAGCTCCTCGGCCTTGTTCTTGGTCTTCTTCTCGGCGAGATCGTTGGCTTCGGAGTCGTCAGACGGCCGAGAACGCTTCCTCTTCTTGGACCTGTCGAGATGGTCCCTCGGCGCCGTCATCACGACCACCAACCCGCTCAACACCTCCAACGAATTCGCCAAGCAAATCCGTTCGCACTAATGTCCTTCTGAATTTTGGAGCGTCTTCCTCAGGGTCTCAGGGGCCAATCCGACCATGAAATCCAACGATTCCACATCGAATCCGGTCACCGTCAGATAGGTTCCGTTGACGGAGATGCTGTCGCCGAGGTTCACGTCTCCGAGCACGATTTTCGCGTCAATTTGGAGATCGAATCCGCCGTCTTCCCCATGCCCTAATTTCTTAACCCGGCCGACTTCCTCGACGATCCCGGTGAAGAGGGACTTGACTTGGCTCCGATTGGGCTTGGATTTGGAGCGGCGAAGAAGAAACAGTGAAGGAGAGGGAGATGAGAGGGAATTATGAAACAGTGAAGGAGAGGGAGAGAGCTATGGCGAATTTGATTGAAGTTAAACTGCCGGTGAGACTCGGAAAGAGAGGCGCCTATCCATCTCACTGGACTTCAATGCTCTTCATGGAACCTTCAGTTGTAAACCAAATCGTCAACTCAAAGAACTGCATCTACTAATCACGGTGGAAGGCCACTGGTCTCAATGGGTTAATAATTCACTACATCAACAATAAGAAAACACAAATATGGGGTGGGTAATGAAAACACATGCATTTATGTGAACTTCTTGTTGGGGATAATCTTTATATGTATAGAGATAGGCATTCGGACGTTTAGTCAATCAGTATATAAAAGTTTCCGACATTTAGTCAATCGGTAAAGTCTATAGAATCATATTTAAAAGTTTCCGACATTTAATCAATCGGTAAAGTCTATAAAACCATATTTAAAAGTTAATCAATCAATAAAGTCTACTATCTAAAAGTTTTTGATTCAATTCGCATGGACAATGCTCTATAAAAAAAAATACTACGGAGTATATGTTATGCCACAAACTGTATGTTACTAGTTCAGGGAAGTTGAAAGCATGTGATAATTTGTTTTCGTGCTAATGAAGTGGGCTTTAGCCCATTAGCATTTGTTTCAGGTCCACTTAGTTTTCCTTTCTACTCGTGCAATGCAGCCATCCCAGCCCGTTGCCTAAAAGAAGAAGCTCGAAACCCGGTCCGATCGTAGAGCGACTTTGGTCTGTCGAACGGGACGAGAGGGTTACTTGCCGGTTTACTATGAGTTTTATCCAATACGAGGAATCCACCTTCATGGCAAACCTCAAACGTGTAGTCTAACCGGTAAGGATCACGAACCAAATAAACGTAGATGGTTTGTATAGACTAGTGAAACGAGGAACAAGAAGACTTGAATCGAACCCAAAATTTTCCAACTTTCCTTCATACCTCCTATGAATATGCCAATCCTTGTTGGACAATAGCTAGTATGGATTAGTTATTTGAGTCAATACTATTTATATTCGCATTATATCAACCCTATTTATCCACACATTAATACTATTACATTTTGTTGTAACATTTGACGTAATATTCCTTCTCTTTCTCGAATCTTAATACATCAAACAACTTTAACATATGATGTTACTGATCTCACAATATAACCCACTCAAATACGTGCCCAAATCAATTTGGATCATATTTGATCACCTCTTTTTAAGAAAGTTTGTACGTGAAGATGAGATCGTGGTAGTTACAGCAATGAAGAAAACAATCTCTAGAGGCAAGAAAAAATCATATATGCCAAGATTGATAGCTTCATGTGAACCATAACCCTAGAGGAATAATGTGAAGTAAGAAAGCCAAAAATGACCGAAATTGGTTAGCTAAGTATGTCACGATTGGACATAGAGCGGTTGAAAGTGCCAAATAGTGGAGTAGGAGAGAAAACCTAGCCATGTTTTAGTCTTTTATGCATCACGTTACATTCTTTATTATATCATATAGTTTTTTTTAATATTAATAACAACAAGTTTGACTATATAATAATTCAATGTTGATATACGATTGGATAGGATTGAAGCTCAATTCAAGACTGTTCTTCTATAATTTCCTATTTGACATGCTAAAAATACTAATTATATGTCAACTAGCTACGACACTTACTTGCCCACTTATCATGTTGGAAGATATGATCAAGTACAATTGTACAAATAACGTAATCACTTAGACTTATTTGCACTATGTTAATTAGTCCAATAATTAGTTTGAACGAAAACTAATTGAAGAGCCTATGTGAAAATTATGGCGTACCAAAAGTTGATCATACTAAACTAATTAAGATAGTTTGTCAGTATCCGTTTGTAATTATAGTTGACTTACCTAATTAGTTTATTGTGTGTGTATATAGTATCCGTTCAATTATAACGTTTCATTTTCCTTCAAGGTTGAAAATGTAACTATACACGACGGATCTACTATGTCGGTCGACCTATGCAAGAGATTAGCAAGCCAATATATCTCGAACAAGCAAATAAACTAGTAAAATGTAAATGCAATATGACTCACAAATCATTCAATCCATATTTCGGGTCATAGAATGACTCTTACTTCTTAGATCGTTTCATGTGAGTACCTATCAGTATAATTTTCCTTACTTGGCATCTCGTCGCATTGTTTCGAGTTTTAAATTTAGTCTCACTTTGGGTGTGCTAGTGCTAGAAAGTTTCGGATTCGATTTCTACCTTTGTGTTATTCTTGGATGAAAAATCTAAGTTTTGACATCTTTTTTTTGGATGAAAAACAAGTAAATTTCTCTCAAAAGGTCAATTTTTTTGGTTAGTGATCCTTATCAATTGAATTAAATTTTTTGAATTTCCGATATTACTTATTAGTCCGACTAGCTCAAACCGAAACTAGTCCCTGCTAGTTGGGACAAGTTAGAAAAGTTGGGACACGACGTTCAACCTAATACAATTTCCCCGTCTTTCTCGACACTGAACCCATCAGACGAATTCTCATCCGAAATGCTCTAGTCTAACATGGAAAATTTCTAAACTCTCGAGTAGAAAGAAGCCTTCATTTGAAACCGGAAAAATGAAACTCGGTTTGGTTCAAGTCTTCAAGATATTATAATGTTGATGCTATATATAGTATATTTTAGTACATGTCTCGTCTCGAATTCCATGATCATGTCACATATTCCTATCTACTATATGATTATGGTCACTTATTTACTAATTTATTTTGGTATGGATGACATGATTTAAATAAGTTGAAATGGTATATCTCTACACACACGTCTCTTAGAGATTGATCCTTCACATGAACCCTTTAGGCCCTCCAAATGTTATTCTTCAATTTCATAGAGCTATATATATTAATGACCAGGGAGCCCAAAATATCATCAACCACCCTGAACATATAGAATTAAGCTAGAGAAGAATTAGAGAGTGAGGTAGGTGTGACCCTTTGTTTTTTCTCGTGTCTCGCTCATAAAAATTGCACACAACTTGTAACACTCAATTACTCATAACCTCAGTTATTGTGCATCAAGTTGATCAAAAAAAAGTTCTTGTGCATCAACACACAAGGTTTTAAGTACTAACCGTATTATAATCCACGGGTAGTATCCAGAGGGTCACCGTTTTGACTCCCTACCACAAAAATTGGCTACCACTTGAAACACTCAATTTCCCAAACCGTTTTGGTATGTGCAAGCACTTTTGATGGTTTGTCTAAAAACTGAAATTTTAAGGACATAAGTTAGAATAACCTAACAAACAATATAATCCATCTACGAAATCAACTTATGTATTTAAGCAAAAAAACAAATCAACCCTGCTAAATATACATGATACATGGACATTTTCAAGTGAGATATGTTATTTTGAAATTCATAAGAAAATATTGAGACATCATTTACATTAGGGTTATATTTACAATCGAACATGGATGAATGAGATTTTTGTTAGACAAAAAAAAGCTAATTTTTGAAACTCCAATTTGCCCTTTAGATCAATGACTGTCTCAAAATACCATTTTTCCCTATCCTACAAAATTCGTCACCCAAACAATATCAATTTCGAAAGTTATGTATCCTTTCACCCCAAATTTTGTATCTTTGTGACCTAACAAAAGCCCTAAATATAGGACCCGATATTGCGTATTATACACATTATTTTATTAATGATGTTGAAAGGTGACCTTACCCAATCAAAAATTTTAAGCAAATAGGATAAGATTTTGCCACAAAAACAAGACACTAGAAACACATACAATTTTAGTAGAGTTGTTGGAGTAGTTATAGAAAAAACAAAGCACACCCTCTCCCCTTAAATTAAGTAACTTCGCCCATTTTCACTATACACAACACAAACTTTAAAACCCACAACAACAACAACAACAACTAAACCACTCCTTCAAACCAACTCAAAATTGCCTCTATCTACATCAATTCTCCTCCTCAAAAACCCTAAGAAAAAAAAAACTAACACCACACCAAAAATTCAATCAAAGACACGAGATGACAACAAAGGCGAAACTCGAAAGGAAGTCCTGGAGGCCGATAACCTCCACATGTTGCTCGGTGGAGGAGTCGGTTTACCTAGGGATCAAGTGCAAGCCCAAAATGTCGTCGTCTCCCTCCTCTAAGACGGACTTGGTGGGTGGGCCCGCGATGCCTTCTTTTAGGAGGCTAGCCTACTCGGGCCACCTTAGCAACCTAAGCAACTCGTCGTCTCAGAGGATAACGGAGGACTTGGCTCAGTCCTTTGGGTCCGAGTTGCACGACTTCCAACTCAATGAGCTGAGAGGGATAACGCAGAACTTTTCGAGCATGTACTTGCTCGGTGCCGGAGGGTTCGGGAAGGTGCACAAGGGGTACGTCGATGAAGGGTTGAAAGGTGGCTTGAAGCCTCAGCCGGTGGCCGTTAAGCACTTGGATATTGAAGGCCTTCAAGGTCATAGGGAGTGGTTGGTAAGTTACATGCACATTTTTACAAAAATCATTCTTACTTAGCTTTTATAGATTCTCTTGATGTTTAGAGTTACTTGTGACGTTACGTTAGGTGAATTCTGTTGTTATTTGGGAATGGGTTTGCAACATGGAAATATTCTTTTACCGTACCCTAATTTGTTTCTTATCAACATGTCTATCTAACGTGGGTAAAAGTGAATTATATATTTTTTGGACTAGTGGTGACTTAAATTACATTTTTTTTGTAGGGATACTTGTATCCGCTATTGTGTCATGCATAACTTGTATTTTTAAATTTACTTTTGGATATATAATAAAAATTGTCCAGAAAAAATATTTAACATGAGGGTATGTTTTTTTTTTTCAGTTTTGCTTATTTGCTATTATGTGTGGTAAGCCACTAATTCTTTCTTGTAATCATTGGGGGGTGGTTTAGGTGGGGTTTGACCTAATTACGTTAAATAGTACTAACAAATCTGACCAAATGAGATGTTTTGTCATAAAATAATAACTAATCAATTAACACTATCAATAATATTATAGATCCCTTGGCATATGTCACTTTTATTGATTAATAATATTATACCATTTCTTTGATTTTACTTACATTTTAAGTGTCATGTTGCCAACTAAATTCGATATTGAATTGTAACTTTACAATTCTTGCAAGTTAGGCACAGCCCGACAAACTTTATAGAGACTAATTAATGGGAACCGTGATAAAATTGTATTTAGGTTTAACATAATTTAATCTTAAATTCTTAATACATTAGCCTATGCCAATAATATTTACATATTGCATTCAAAATGTATCGGTTTGTGTGAAAAAATACGATGTCTATGTCCTTTTTGCTCATTGTTTAGTAAAACAGAATATAGAAATATTTGGACTTGAACAATTTGGCCGATTATCGTTGACTAAGAAGTGTTTTATGGTTGAAATATTAGGCTGAAGTGATATTTTTGGGGCAGCTAAGACACCCAAATTTGGTGAAGCTGATTGGCTATTGTTGCGAGGAAGAAGAGAGACTATTAGTCTATGAGTTCATGCCACGTGGCAGCTTGGAAAATCACCTCTTCAAAAGTGAGTTATCATTAAGTCATTAACGGTTGATGATTTGACTAATTGGTTAAACAAACAGTGTGTTAAGAAGAAATATCGGTCTAGTGATGATTCATCATGTTTCAAAATTCCGTTTTGGTTTGGTTTGGCTTGGTTCGATTGTAGACTGATGTCTAACCTTAGTGTTTGTGACGTCAAAGTAAAAGTAAATTGAGTTTAAGTTCTAAGAGTTCCAGAAACACAGCATTGAAACTTTAATGTGTAAATAAGTTCTATGCTAAAGTATTGCTTGACACTCTGTTCTAAGCCCACGGCTAAGATTCTAAGAAACATAATCCTTCAACCATTCAGAAATTTGTCTATCACATTTCCTTCAGATGTTCGATGTCTGGCCCTAACTGTATCAAACTAATCATGTTAAATAAAACGGTACATAATAGGGTTATCAATATCATTGCCATGGGCAACAAGGCTACGAATCGCAATAGGAGCCGCCAAGGGGCTAGCCTTCTTACACGGTGCAGAGCAACCGGTCATCTACCGCGACTTCAAGACCTCCAACATCCTCCTTGACTCTGTATGTTCCCTTACTATACTCACAAGTTATAATTATTTGTATGAAAAATAGGGAATAAGAGACATGGTAGATACGAATGTTCGCGTTCTAACGAGATCTTTCTCTCGTCGTCTTTATAAAGGATTTCACGGCCAAACTCTCAGATTTCGGGCTAGCAAAGATGGGTCCTGAAGGATCCAAATCCCATGTTACTACAAGAGTGATGGGTACCTATGGATACGCGGCTCCGGAGTACGTTTCCACAGGTTAGTTATGCTTTACTACTATGTTTTACAATATGTTGTAACATATATTCAAGTTTAAAAAATTGGAGTTTGATCATGACAGGGCACTTGACAACAAAGAGCGACGTCTATAGCTTTGGAGTAGTACTACTAGAGCTCCTAACAGGGAGGCGGTGCATGGATAAGCTAAGGCCAAAGATCGAGCAAAACCTAGTGGAGTGGGCAAGACCCTACTTATCGAACAACCGGAGACTTCACAACATAATGGACCCGAGGCTTGGAGGGCAGTACTCGATCAAGGGTTCAAAAGACATGGCTCGTTTGGCACTCCAATGCGTGAGTCTGAACCCGAAGGATAGGCCTAGGATGTTGGGCGTTGTTCAAGCACTCGAGGCTTTGCAGGCTTACAACAAGGACATGGCCATTGCATCTGGCCAATGGCCAGTTGGAAACAACAAACATAGTAATAATGCGAGGGGTTGCAAAAATGCTATTGCTGTGAGAGGAGGAAGAAGAGAGAGGCTTGTGCCTTCACCACTTGGTCACACTAAGAGGTGTGCTCAAGCCTAAAGTCTAGGAACAAATTTGAATATGAAGTTGATTTTGGAGGAAGAATGAAGAAGGGATGTTTCCGTTGTAGGAGTCAGGTTCTATAGTGGATAGCTTCCTATAGAGAACCAGTGTACAAATCTCATCCGTAGGATGAGATTTGTAATGGATGGATAGATTTGCATCTTCAATAATAATTAATAAGAAAATAGAAATAAAAATCAAAAATAGGAGAGATTCTCTCCCATATTTTGTAACCACCCAAATCACAATTTCCATAGAAGACGCATCTGCAGACGCTATTGAATCCCATCGTCATTGCTCCTCCATCGCTACAGAATACCGGCGAGCCCCCACGAGTGAATACCGGCGACCGATCCCGCATGCCACCGACGACCACCACCATGATAGATCGCGCAAGCCACCGGCGAGCCGTCCAGCGTTCATCGCGGCTAGGGCGAATGGCGGGCGGCCAGGGCGAACGGCGACCTACGATAGATCCTCTGCTCACCGGCGACCACCAGCGTGTTCTCGCCAACCACCAGTGTTCCGGCGACTGGCGATAGATCCCCTGCTCACCGGCCACCACCATTGCGCCAGCCACCTCGAGCCACCATTGCGCCGGCCGTCGCAACACCGATTCGTCGGAGCCCCCGTCCAAACCACGACAACGAACCACCCCCCGTCGGAACCACCGCATCGAACCACCACGTCGCCAAATCCACCACGAACCACCACGTTGCCAATTATTAATCGTATAAATATGGCATCAGGTAAATTTGTATATAATTTTTTCAATATGTATATGATTGATTGGATTTAGTATATGTCGTGAATTTATGTATAAATTGTTCATGTGACATATTTCTACAGATCAAGATGTATATATATAACGTAATATTGTATATGATAACCTGAGGAATGTATATACGAAATTTGTTGTTACTAGATTGTTTATGTGACCTATTTCTACGGATCAAGATGTATATATGTCCAATAATATTGTATAAGCCAACCTGAGGGATGTATATACTAAATTTGTTGTTGCTGGATTGTTTTGTGACCTATTTATACAGATCAAGATGTATATATATGTACATTAATATTGTATATGACAACTTGAGGAATGTATATACGAATTTTGATGTGGTTGGATTGTTTATGTGACCTATCCCTACATATCAAGATGTATATATGTATATTAATAGTGTATATGATAACTTTATACGTGTATATACGAAATTTGACGTGGCTGGATTGTTTAGGTGACCCATTGCACCGGCCGTCGGAACCACCAATTCGCTAGGAGGCCCCATCGGAACCACCACATTGAACCACCACGTCGCCAAAGCCACCACTAACACCGCGTTGCCAATTATTGTATATATGTATAGTAATTTTGTATATGACAACCTGAAGAATGTATATACGAAATTTGTTGTGACTAGATTGTTTATGTGACCTATTTCTAAAGAACAAGATGTATATGTGTACAGTACTATTGTATATGACAACCTATGCAATGTATATACGAAATTTCTTGTGGCTGTATTGTTTATGTGACCTAATCTACATATCAAGATGTATACATGTACAGTAATATTGTATATCACAACCTAAGGAATGTATATACGAAATTTGTTGTGGCTGAATTGTTTATGTGACCAATTCCTACAGAATAAGATGTATATATGTACAATATATTGTATATGACAACCTAAGAAATGTATATACGAAATTTGTTGAGGTTGGGTACTAATTAGTAATTACATGATTGTATGTACAACTAATGAAAAATGTCTCTTATATTTACGATTTGGATTATGTATACATTCGAAAGCAGCGTATATACATGTAATTCAGTGTTAATATACATGACTTCGTACGTAAGCTATCGGCGAGCGGCGATGGTGGTGGCCGGAATTTGGGGGTGATGGGCGAGCGGCGACTATTATTGGCGAGGGGCGGTGAGCGAGCGACGAGGGGCGGTGAGGGAGCGACGAGCGGCGACGAGGATCGGCGGTTAAAGTTTTCCGACTGTAGAGGGCGGTAGCCGGCGTCGGAGACAACTCAGGTTCTGGCGAGGAGCGGCGACGGGAGCAAGGCAAGCGACGACGAGAGTGAGGGTTGTGCGGCGGTGCTAGCGTCCCGACGAGAGGATGTCCCGACGGCGGTGCAAGTTTTCCAGGAAACTCGTGTTTCCTTTTTGATTTTTAAATAATTGGAATTTGTTTTTATTGTTGCTACAATTAAGGGGGTGTATTATCATTATTATTTTGTCCATTTTAAGAATCAATCTTAACCATTAAAACAAATCTCATCCAAAGGTCCATAACTGTCCACCGGTTCACTCATATTTAGCTGTCCACTATTGAACTTTATTCTCCGTTGTAGTATCTACTTTTTTACCATATTGTGTTGTTTTGGGGTAGTTGGTGAAGGTTTGTATGTAGATATGTTCTCAGTGGAAATAAGTGCTACTTTATGAAAGAAAATTACAAGGGAGAATCAAGATTGTATATATTTTGTACTAACGCAAACGGTATTGTGTTGCAATTTGGTTTGATATGGATTGTAAGTTGTAACACTAACAGTTACTGATAGAGAGATAGATAACATATATTGATAAATCAAACATGTGACAAAAGATAAAAATGAAGGTTAGTTTCTTGCAAGATAAAATAGTTGCAAATATTACTGAAAACATTATGACATAATGCGAAAAACCTCAAAAGGGTTGCAATCGATTTCAACCTAACTTCAACATAATTGTGAAACTTCATTGAAAGGCAACGAGTGCACCAGAAGTTAATTAAAAAAGTAGGGTAAATCAGCTTAGTTTAGGGTTAGTGATAATTCACTATCGAAGCAGAACAAGTACCATAATTAGACAAGTTGATGCAAATTAAGCAAACATATGGAGTGGTCTGCAAAAGCTCATAATAGAAGCAAACAAGTTTCAAAAGACAAGGACAAAGTTGTAAGCTACAAACTATTGCAGTCTGAAGTTTGAACTGAAAGCAGCATTGATAGAAACTAAATGTGAGTCTAAACCAAAATTGTACTCATTCAAAAACAAAACTAGAATGTATTAATTCCATAGCATCAGCTGAAACTCTCATTTAAGCAGTAGTAGCTGCTTGGGCTTGAAGCCTCTTTCTAGCTTCCTCAATGATGGTCAGCTTAATACCCTTGCCCTTAGGAAGAGAGATCCATGGCTTGGTACCTTTGCCGATGGTGAACACATTGCCCAAACGAGTAGCGAACTCATGGCCTTGAGAATCAGTGACGTGGATGGTCTCAAAGCTTCCCTTATGCTTTTCCCTGTTCTTGATGACTCCAACACGACCTCTGTTCCTACCACCAGTCACCATCACAACATTGCCGACATCAAACTTGATGAAATCAACAATCTTGTTGGTATCAAGGTCAAGCTTGATGGTGTCGTTGGCTTTGATGAGAGGGTCTGGGTAGCGAATGGTGCGACCATCATAGGTGTTGATGTAGGGAATTCCCTTCTGGCCGAACTTCACTGAACGGACCTTGCAAAGCTTGAACTGTTCATACATAACATAATGCAATTGTGAAGATTAGTTGAATGATTATTTTTTTGAAAAAGATGGAGAATTAAGATTAAAAAAAAGAGAGGTAATAAGCATACTAACCTTAGCTTCCTCATCCCTGATAGAGTGGAGGCGGAATCTGCCCTTGGTGTCATAGAGCAGACGGAAGTTCTCATTGGTCTTGGGGATAGAAACAACATCTGAAGAAGTCATCAGAAAAATATAAGAATTGGCAACACAGATGGTTGTAATAAATGTTAAGTCGGAAAAAATTAGTTATTACTGGTAACAAGAATATAATGTTATTAAAAATACTTCATATTAGCATGAGTAGTAGTTCATAGTTACTTATAGGGCCTACAAAAATATGACAAAGTAAATAAATTGAACATGCTGATACTAATAATGGTAAACTAGAGTTTTGCACTACAGTATAGACTAATTATTAGATTGCTCCAAAAAAGAAATCATTCTCGAAACCAAAGCCAGAAAAATAATCCATCATAAAACTTCTATTTTCCCTACATGCACATGATATGCAGTCAGCTGAGATAAGTGGCAGAAAAAACTCAGCCTTAACTTGAAATCAATGAGGTTAAACAAATATTGGCAATGTATGAGAAATAACAGTGAAAATAAACTTTATATAATCCTATCTGCAACTTGAGATGCATGAGAAAAAACATGTATTATCTCCACAAATTTATCATGCAATTTTAAAGGTTAAAGGGACACTTACCCATGAAACCAGCTGGGTAAGTCTTGTCAGTCCTAACTTTGTTGTCCACAAGCACATGCCTTTGCATCAAGATGGCAGTGACTTCAGCGCCTGTGAGAGCATACTTCAACCTGTTCCTGAGGATAAGGATCAAGGGCAAGCACTCCCTCGACTTGTGTGGTCCAGATGATGGCTTGGGGGCCTGCACAGAAAAGAAAAGAGAATCAATATATGTTAGTGTATAGTGAGGCGGATACGCCCATTTAGATACACTTAATACATTAAAACAGTAAAAATCGCTGAGCCACTTACAAAAGCACCACCAAGTTTGTCAAGCATCCAGTGCTTGGGGGCATTAAGCCTCTTCATATGCTTCTTCAAACCTCTCGCCTGCAATGAAGATAAAGAAACCACATTGCTTAGAACTCAAAGACAACACAAAATGTCCACGTCAACTCCTTTTTTAACCATTATTCACAATATTACTGATTTCCAAACAAAATGTAGACAAGTAGTACAAGGTCAGTAAATAAGAGCTCAAAATCCAAGCCTTTAGATACATATTCCAAATTAGTCAGAATAGCATATAAACACACATTTTGCACATACATTGTATATGCTTCTGAAAAATGTAGACAGACCAAATACAGGCATGATTACAAAAAAAAATATTATACATGAATATCGTTTGTCTGTAATCCTTGAGACTATTCAAATAAATCAAACCAGATCCAGGATGATCATTCTCAAACATACCGCTCAGAGATCGAAATACCAGATCCAAGACAGTAAGACACAAGACATTCTATTACAATTACAGTTTCCTTCGGAATCAAATCTTCAGTTCTCCATTACCGGTCGGTTCAGAAAACAATACGTTCACAGCATACCAAATCCAAGCGAATACGCGAGGTTCATACAAGAAAACGAGCTCATTTCTAGTAGAAGACGAATCAACCATGAAACAATCGGCCAAAATCAAACAACTGAACGAAATCAGTAAAAGCACATCATTCCTAA
Organism: Polygonum aviculare; assembly: GCA_934048045.1. Classification (NCBI taxonomy): domain Eukaryota; kingdom Viridiplantae; phylum Streptophyta; class Magnoliopsida; order Caryophyllales; family Polygonaceae; genus Polygonum; species Polygonum aviculare. The sequence continues at coordinate 287,338 of OW204026.1, forward strand.
ACTCATCGCGAAAAGAACAGAGTAACGAAAGAGAGATAGAGAGGGACGAACCATGGTGGAAGCGCTTGGAGAATTCCCTCGACGAGAATGGAAGACTAGGTTTTCAGAGTGGCAGCTCTCTCCTTCCCTTCTGATGTCTAGTGCGAAACCCTAGTTTATATTTTGCGCTCCATGGTTGGACGGAAATGGGCCGAGGAGTGTATCAGTTAAGTTGGGCCGACATTTGTCCAACACTGAAAGCCCAGTTAGCTTTCGAAAGTGGACACATGAGATTTCGTTAGCCCAGGTACGTAGGGTCCGTTTGATATTCACTAGCGTTTTACGCTCTGTTCGGCATTAGCGGAATGAGTAACGTGTTCCACCAGTGGGGGCGGAATTCTCAAAATAAAATAGCATCATTGTACCCTTAAGAGGACTGGACTCCAGTCACTCCACTAGTGTTTTTCTTCTTCCGCTCTCTGCTACCTGCCCAACCGTACGAGTCTTAATGATAGCGGAAACGACGCCTCCTTAAGGAATCCAAGTCCTGGACCGGCCCGGTATAAAATTGGGTTACAATGGGCCGAGTTGTGGGTCTGGCCGGGCTTACATAGTAAGGCCCAGTCCGATATTGTTGCGGAAAGGGCCAACCCATTGCCAAACAACAACAACAACAACATTTACCCAGCGAAAACCCGCAAACGCAGGATCTGGGGGTCAAGATGGGGGCATTCAAGACCTAGATGAAATGCGCCCAGAACAACCCAAGAGTAAACACTCAATACACTTAAACTAAAAAGCCTAAACACAACAAAGCAACTAGCACTGAAACAAAACTAAATTGAAAAAAGAAAAGCAAATGTAAAGAAAAGAATAAAATAAGACTAAGACTAAACAAAACCACGCAAAGCGCCACCAACAACCCATTGACAAATACAAATAAAATAAATTTTGGTGGGTTTAGCCCGGGACCGAACCATGGCCCTAACGGGTTTAGCCCGGTTGGCCCCCGAGCTGTGGGGCGGCCCTTACCTTTGTCCATCTTCTAATGGGTAATGGTATTGTTACATGTAATTATTATATGAGAAGACTTTTGCACTAATGTAGGTTGAAGACTTTTGAATAATCAAGTCAACGGTGGCACCAAATCTCCAAAAATCCATATGGTGGTATGGTACCCAACCTAACCTTGAAGCAACCCTCGCAAAAAATTCAACTTTCGTCTAATTTCTTATTCAATTATTTTATTCCTCCATAGTCAACCTTTTGCTTTTCCTTCAACATGAGAAAAGTATTAATCTGAATTTTCAAATCGAAGCTATTGTTCACAAGATCCACCCACACCCCCTGTTATAATATACACATTGCACATGACTTATGATTCAGAAAACCACATACGTTATATGTGTATTTTATCGTGTGGTAAATATTATTCGACCATTTAGCTTTTCATTTTTTTGCCCACTACATATGCATAACGTGCAACTAATTCCTTCAAAGTGCAACAACAACAACAACAACATATACCCAGAGAAATCCCGCACAAGCAGGATCTGGGGGGTCAGGTGGGGGCATTCCAGACCTAGATGGAATGCGCCCAATACGACACAGGAGACATGGACCAGACCATTCAGCAAACTTTACCGAAACCTAAAAACTAAAACCTATAAACCCGACAGGCAAACAAAACTACTACTACGGCTAAAAGAAAGAAAAAAGAAAAGAAGAAAGAAATATAAAACTAAGCTAAACAGAAACAAGACCAATAAGCGAAAAAAACCACGGCCAACACAAGATTAAAAGGCTCCACTAGGCTCAATCAACAAGCTGACTAACTGTCTGACACGCTGATCTTCTCTCTCCAACTCTCTCTACATTGCGCCAAATCCACAGAAATCCTTAACATGGTGATATCCTGCCTTATGTTGTCCATCCAGCGCTTCTTCGGTCGGCCTCTATCCCTCCGGTAAGCCTCTAGATCCAAACGCTCGCACCTCCTAACTGTCGCATCTGGGCTCCGCCTCTGAACATGGCCAAACCAACGTAGTCTCGCTTCCCGCAGCTTGTCTCCTATGCTAGCCACCCCAAGCTTGCCTCTGATCTCTTCATTCTTAATCCTGTCCATCCTCGTGTGACCACACATCCACCTCAGCATCCTCATCTCTACGACTGCAAGTTCCTTCAAAGTGCAAACTCCTCTTAAAGATCGGCTAGTTGTATAGCTACTATGCCATCAACTTGACTTGTATTAGATTCATCCCCACATCAAAAAAATGCATGTGTTCCCCAAGACCTCGTTTCGTAAAGTTTCATTTCTCTTCTTGCGACGAGTTGAATAATTTGTTCATCGATCATGTCATTCTGATATCGACTTTTTCGTGTGACTTTTGTAGTTTTTGACTTTTTGTAGCTAACTCGTTTGTTCTCTCATTTCGGTTAGCCTAATTGCGGAGTTTCTCGGCCTCTTAAGTATCAAATAGTTAATTACTTATAGTGTACGAGTTAAATACAAATAAACCGTATTAGTAATTTTTAAACAAAAGTATACTTTATTTACCTTAAAATGCGTAATTTAGTTATTTCTTATCAATTTCGAGGTAAATCAAGTATATTTTTTCCGGGAAAAAAACGTTCGAGAGGAAAGTAGAACAAGGCAGCATTAATGGTACCAAATCTAACGAGGTTAAGGAAAATTAAACTAGAGTTAGCCCTAGTCACTTAGCATACACATGACTAGCTCAAAGACGCCTAGTGCCTATATAGATCTTTGCAAAATATAGATTATATATTATGGGAGATGCTATACATCACACTCTATTACTTTACATCACACCCTAAAATTACCTTAATACCCTTTTTTTCTTCAAATAACAAAAATTGGGAAAAATAGTATATGAAGATATCTCATAAGATTCTTGCTAGTAATAAACATATTTGCTAGACTTCATCATATCAACCATCTTTGGAAAATAAAAAAAAAACGATTTTTTTTCTAAAATAATAATTCTCGGTAATTTACCTAAAAATTTCTAACCATGTATTTTTAACTTGTAATAAAATAACAAAAATAGAAACGGACCCAGTAAAAAAACAAAATATTTAAAAAATGAATGAATTGCCCCTTTAAAAAAAAGCACCTATAAATAACAATCCTCTAACTTTGATGCTAACATTCAACAATTTATAAAAAAACAATAATACCATATTTTGCAACCTACTCAAATTTCTTCAACGTAATTTTTTAGTAGCAAAATTTAAAGCTAAATTATTAGGATTATTGAAAAAGGTTAAACCCTCATTGAATAAAAGAAATGTTTACATAAATCATACTCTATATAATAATCATATGTAGGTGATTTATTTAAGGCAAGTTATATCTAGGAGATTTTATAGGTAAAGATTGAGTAGATTTCCATATATATGTTTTATAGCTATATGATAGATTGTTTTTGCTAAAGCTAGATCAAGGGTTCTATCGGAAAAAAAATGGTAAAATGTGAAGAAAATGAAAATATGATGTGAAGTTTAGCAGCTATGTATATTATACACATAGTATTTTTCCCAAAAAAGAAATTAATTACACTTTAGATTCGACCCAAAAAAATAATTAATTACACTTTGGACTAAGACTCACGTTATAGTGCGCCCTTTCCTTCGTAGAAAATTCAATTGGTGTGAGAACACACTTACGTTATAGTGCGCCCTTACCGGCGCAAACTCCGTCCACGCCCTACACGCCACCCTGGCCATGCTACTCCGCCTAACTTTTCTTGTTATCTTCCTCGATTCAAATCTCAACAAAATTCCTTCCAATTAATCCACAATCCCACCTTAATCCCTATGAAACCAATCCCCTTCCATGGCCTCCTCAAATCTCCTCAAACCCTCAAGAAACAAGCCCTCTAATGCCACCATGAACGCCAATCTTTGCACCACTCTCTTCTTCATCGTCCTCTTCACAATCCCGGCCCTCTTCCTCCTCCGATCCAACTCCGCCCTCCTTTGCAACTCCCCGGCCTTCTCCGCCGGAGGCGGCGGCTCCGGCGTCTGGTCCGGCGACCTCCGCAAGGCGACGTTCGCATGGAACCGCCTCGCGCTCGACGAGAGCCCGAGCCACCGCCTCCGCGTCGCGGTGTTCTCGAGAAAGTGGCCCACGGGATCGGCCCCGGGCGGGATGGAGCGCCACGCGTACTCGCTCCACATGGCGCTCTCGGGCCGGGGCCACGACGTCCACGTGTTCACCTCCCCGACGGATTCTGCGTCTGGCCCGACCCAGGCCCGGCCCGACCCGCATGGCCCGACGATACACTGCCACGAGGGGGCCGTGCCGGGCCAGTGGAGGTACAATAAGGCGTGGGATCAGTTTGTTGAGGAGAACAAGCGGGCCCCGTTCGATGTCGTCCATTCCGAGAGCGTCGCTCTGCCCCACCACCTGGCCCGACACCTGCCCAACTTGGCGGTGTCGTGGCACGGGATCGCGCTCGAGAGCCTCCAGTCTAGCATCTTTCAGGACTTGACCCGGCCCGAAAGCGAGCCCATGTCTCCGGGCTTTAATGATAGTATTCGGGCCTTTATACCCAAGGTCCTCGCCGAGATCAGGTAATTAGTGTGAATGAATTGATGATTTTTTTTACTAACCGATCCGATTTTGGAACAAAAGAATGAACTTCGTCTTGATTGAATCGAAAATTTATTAATTACGATGATTTTTTTTTATGTTGTAGCGCTCGAGAATTTTAACCAAATTTAGTATTTCACGTGATTTTGAGGTTGTACTAATCGAATTAAGCTAAGCGATATCGACCAAAAAAATTAACCTAAGCGATATACTTTCCGTAATATAGTACTGCTAGTAAATGACCCGCACCTTGTACGGGTTGTTTTTTTTGTTTTTAGTACATTGTACATGAATTCACTATAATAATTACAAATATTATTATATATTTAATTTCTTTTAAAAGACGCATATCTTTTAAATTATAAAGTAACATATTTCTCATATATTATCAAATAATTATATCTTATATATTAACTGATATAAAATTGAGATTTAAATTGTACGAGTATAAGCTAACTTATATAAATAAATTAATTAATTAAAATAAACATTTGGATTAATATAGTATTATATTTTAAAATATAGAGAATATTTAATAACATACGGAATTTAAGATAGAGTTAATATTTTAATTAAATATCTATAAGATTATGATTATATATTATGATAAAACTAATATTGATAAGATTATTTTTTAATAAGGGGGTGATGTGGCATAATATGATGACATAATTTATTTCTACTTTAGTATATAGTAATAGATTTAATAAAAATATAATTATTAATAGATTTAAATATACCATATAATATATTAGATTTTATATATGTCTTAGCTAAAAATTTTAACATGATATATTAGATCTTTACAATGTATATAAAATTAACATAAGTAGTAGAAAAATATTACATATATTGAATGGTAAGTTGGACAAATATTTCACGAGCCGTAAAGAAATGTTAAAACAATAAGCAATAATCCGTAAAAGCCATAGCTTTGTACATGGTATTTATTTACTATATAAATATTTCATGTACATAGATTACACTTATAAATTATATCTTTTATGTAATATATAGTATCTCATGGTACGTAGTCGTAGACTAATGGTAAGAATTTTTTTGTATATATATTATTTTCCAATAATATAACCGGTCCAAGTTACTATTCAATTTATATAGAGGATAAAAGATAAAATTTCTAAATAGTAGAAAGATAAATTTTTCAATTTAATACATAGCCAAAGATAAATTTTCTAAATAATAGAAAGATAGATTTTCCAATTTAATAGATGGCAACATAATTTATATGAAATATATTATTTTAATAAAAGGGGTGATGTGGCGCAATATGGTGGTGAAATTTGGTGGTGAAATTTGCTTCCGCTTTAGTATATAGTAATAGATAATTTTTTCAAAATGAACTTATTTGATCGAATTGAAAATTTGTTACACATTTTTCAGGTTAAAAAATATTATAAATAAGATTATAATGGTATTTTTGGGATGACAATCATATTGAGACGTGGGAGTGGTAATATTAAATAATGTTATGGCTAGGTTAATGATTTTATTAAACAAATTATAAATTGCATATTCTTTAGATTCTTGATGTTGGATTAACCACAACATTAATTAGCATCATTAGAACACTAATTCTATCATGTGTTTGTCATAAATTGATTATGTATCATATTCTACAGATTCTTCCATAGTTACACGCACCACGTGGCAATCAGCGACAGTTGTGGCGAGATGCTGCGTGACGTGTACCAAATCCCCAACAAAAGAGTCCACGTCATCCTCAACGGAGTCAGCGACCACGATTTCAAGCCCGACCCGGAATCCGGGTCCAAGTTCCGGTCCAAGATCGGACTACCAAAAAACGCTACATTAGTCCTAGGCGTGGCCGGTAGGTTAGTCAAGGACAAAGGCCACCCGCTATTATACGCCGCCTTTTCAAAGCTCATTAAAAGGCACCCCAACGTGTATCTCGTCGTGGCCGGGTCGGGCCCGTGGGGCAACCGGTACAAGGACCTAGGCCCGCAGGCTATGGTGTTGGGCTCGATGAGCCCGTCGGAGCTTGGGGCGTTCTATAATGGGATCGACATTTTCGTGAACCCGACGATGAGGCCACAAGGGCTTGACTTGACTTTGATGGAGGCTATGATGAGCGGGAAGCCTGTGATGGCGTCGAGGTTTCCTAGTATAAAGGGGACCATTGTCGTCGAGGAGGAGTTCGGGTTTATGTTCGCTCCGAACGTGCAGGAGCTCGAGGAGGCGCTGGAGGAGGCGGTGAAGGAGGGGCCGACGCGGCTCGCCGAGAGGGGCCGGGCTTGTATGAGGTATGCTGAGAGGATGTTTACTACTAGGAAGATGGCCTTGGCTTATGAGAGGATGTTCCTTTGTGTTAAGAATGAGACTTTTTGTACTTACCCTTTGTGATTTTTTAAATTTGGATTATGATAGTTTTCTTATTTGCAATATATATACACAAGATTCATGCATTGAATTGATAGGGGAATGAATAGATTTGTATCTTGTTGGATAAATGGAAGATGGGTGTGTATGGTAATATTGTTGGTTCATTCAATTTGACCATTATGAGTCGATTTGATTGTTCAAGTCCACATTAATGTATCTAGAGTTAAAAGAGCCTTCAGACAAAAAAAAAAAGAGTCTCGTACCTTCATTCTCTAGAGGTAAGGATAGTACACAGAGATCACGGATTTGATTCTAATGCGAATTGTACTCAACTAAAAAAAATCTACTTGTAAGAGTTATAGTCCAACCAAATAATCAAACTTTGTGCAAATAATTGGTTGTTAAAAAGAGCAAAAACGTTATGTTTTCCCACACATGAAAACACCTCATAGACATGCAATTATGCAAAGGGACACATTTATCAATTTTATCATTTGTAGAAAATCAAATATTATCATTACAATATAAAATTCATGATCGTTAATTTCACCAACAGTCCATAAAAAGAGACTAGTTTGACTTTGACCCACCAATTGCTTTCCCTATTTTTTGAGATGGAAAGTAATTATTCTCCTTTTAGTTCAGTTAAACCTGCTCTACCATAAAAAAAAATCATAAAATAAGAAAAAAGGAGTTCGGTTGAACCAAACGCCACCATCGGCCGGTTAAGTTTACGGCGGCGCCCGGACTCCGGCGACGTTTATAACGGCGAATCTATCTCTTTTAGAGTGTGCCGACCATGGGGCCCACCTTCAGCAATTCGACAAAAGCCAATACAGCCTGGGAGCATAATCAGCATCCACTCTCAAATTCCTCCCCACTCCATTTCCTCTTTTCCCCTCCCCCCACACAGACCCCACTCATCCACCCCCAAATTGATTCATTCCTCCACTCTCTTATACTTCGAGGGCGCCGATTCGGAGTATGATCGTCGATTTCCGCTTCAATTTCGCCGATCGATTGTTTCTCGACTAGAGTTGGGCGGGGAAATCGAGGCGGAGAAGCCTCTGGTGCTCTGATATGGAGGCGATTAAGAGGCAGGCGAGCAAGCTCAGAGAGCAAGTCTCGAAGCAACAGCAGGTTCTATTTCTATTTATTAGATGAATTTGGAGCTCGATTGATTCTGTTCGTTTCTCGTCTTACTCTTGCTTGATTTGTTGGTTTTGGTTGAGAGTTGTTGTCTGGAAAAACTGAAGTTGTACTTTCTTAACATGTTTGTGTGATACTATCATGACATTGTGATTGAAGTTAACGAGCATATCAAATCACAAGGCGATCATGTGAATTGGTATACTGTATAGGGGGATGGTAGATCCTCTTCCACCACATGTTTCATGCTTGTTGGGCAATTAACACAGCTGGTGTAAACTGTAGGATTGATGCTGCAGGGTAAATCTTTAATTGATCATCTTAAGCTGTCATCATGCTCAAATTTCCCATTTAACTTATGACTTCTGAAGGATTATGCATATGGTATGCAACTTGAATTCACCGAGCTTGAGCATATATCACAAGATTAGGATGAATTGAGATGTTCAAGCTAAGCTCAAGTTGAAAGTTAGCTTTGGGCACTAAACTTTACTGCGTGTTTTGGGTGCTGTGGTATATCGGCAAGCTTTAGAATGAGTGACTGAGATAAAGTATAGTTTCTAATACCCTACATTTTTAGGCCAAATAGACTTGTTACTGATATGTTTTAGCATTGTCAGGCGCTTTTGAAGCAACTTGGGCAATTTGATGCTGAAGCCATCATGATGGATGAACAAGAATTGAAGTGTCATCAGCAGCTTCAAAACCTATACAACTCTACTAGAGAATGTAAGGTATGCAGCATCTTTTTTCTCTTCAATCATGCACAAAGATTTAGATAATAGCTGACCCTCACCATTTTTAAATGATTAGTCTAGTGTAAGCAACTTCTATTCTAGTGTAAGCAACTTCTATGCACAAAGATTTAGATAAATTCTGGTGCAACTTAAACATGTACATTTTAACTTATTTAGGTGTGCCACTTAGTAGCATTATTCTTACATACGACGCTTGACTAAACTGATATTTTGCTTAACTGTTATGAACACTTGCAGCATTTCCAGAAGGACATAATACGTGGTTGTCAAGGATTTGCTTCTGTTAGCTCAAAGCAGATGGATATAGGTGAGCAGATTCTTTCTTTAAATTTTGTTTTTTAATTTAGGAGATAGGAGGTTTTGAGAATATTTTATTTCTATATATTTCTAGTAAGAAAGCTTGCCGAGGATTGTTGCACATATGGTACCAAAGAAGAGTGTAGTACTTCTCCACTGGCAGAAGTTGCTTTTGAGGTGGGAGCGTCTCATAAGCTTATGGAGAAGGAGAGAGAGATCTTCCTAAGCGTTATTAGCAATAAGGTATTTAATGTTTGTTATTCTTGTGATTAGTTGAATAATTCAGGCTTACTTTTACAGATTGTTGATGATGTGTTATGGGTGAAACTTTATTGATCATTATCAATCTTAGGTTTTGAGAGTATATTATCTAGTTGTATGCATCTTCCCAGAACGTAGATTTAATCATGTCACTGTTATCATCCTGGTGGACCTTTTTCTTTTAATCTTCTCAAAACTGAAATCGTGGTCTGCAAGTGCAAGAATTGTTGCATAAAATCTGCCTAAAATTAGTTTTTATGCTAATCTATTTATATTTTTTTCTAGGTTTGTGAACCCTTAAGGTCACTAGTTAGAGATCCCCAGCTAGAGGATGCACGCCTATTGGTCCGTCACTACGAGAAACTATGTTTAGAAATGGAAAATCAGGTAATTCTTTATCACTGAGAAGAACATAGAACCGTAATTTTACTGATATTCTAATATTGATTAGTGCTGTAATAAATGCTTCTACACTATAGGCCATTGAGGTAGTAAGACAGCGGTCGAAGTCTAAAGATGGTGCTCCTGGGGAGAATTCACTTAAGCTTCAGATTGCAGAGGCAAAATTGGATGACCTGAAATCTAGATTGATTGCACTTGGTAAAGAGGCAAATGCAGCCATGTCATTTGTTGAGACTCAACAACAGAAACGAACAGCAGACCACCTACTAGTAATGGTATTGACTCTTTCTTTTGTAATCACATATCTCCACTTGCATATACTCAACGTACATATCAGTTTTTAGTCTGTAAGAAGTCACCGGGACTCCACTTAATCAAACAGAGCAGTTGAACACCCAGTATGCTCTATTCTGGGCAATCCCTCTTAGTCTGAAAATCTACAAAATTTTGTACGGGAAATACTTTGTGCTCCACTTTAAGCATGACACAGCTGTTCCATGTGAAATGGATTACAATACACTGTTTGATCTTAACCTGCAGCTCATTGCCACTGTCAAAAACTTTAACAGACTACAATCCAACTTTTGGTTTATGTTTTAGGATAGTATCTCTTCATGGTTTTTGCTGGTATGAGTGTGGGTTAATTATTACTTAGAAAGAAAAGAGAAATCCCTTACAAACGTTTGAGGCATTATTCTTCACAGTATTCCTAATTTTGGAACAGTTTAGCAATTGAAGAAGAAAAAACATTGAAAATAGGGTTGCTGTTTTTGCATGTGTTTTTGATTTAATTCTGTTGAGGCTTATCACATTTTGGCATTCTATCACCGCTAATGAAATTCTTCTGAATATAGACAACAAATTTCTTTTCTAATGAATGTCTATAATCTATATTGAATGAAGCAACTTGCAGGTCGATGCTGAAAGATCTTACCATCAGAGTGCTCTTATTATTCTGGAGAATCTAGTTGAAGAGGTTCGTAAGGAACTATTTCTATTCACTTCTGTTTTGAAGAAAAAACACCATAGAAAACTAGACATTGGATAATAATAGTGATCTGTACTTCCTTTTATGCCTATAATCTGAAATCTAGATGAATGATGTATGTTTCTTACATTTTTATTGGGTTGAACAGTTGTCTGGCTCATCTCAAATAGCCGCTATGATGCAGAGCGATTTCAACGTTCCAGACAGAGATTCTCATTGTGACTCGTTTAGTTACTGTGATCAGTGTTCAGACGATGAATCTCATTATTCTTACTTTGTTGCAAGAGTAAGTTCCATTTAACTCAAACAGGACTATGCAATGTCTACTATGATTAGGATTTAGGACTACCTGTTTATCATAATATAGACAACAATTAGGACTACCTAAGAATTTAAGTCGTCTAGAACAATGCGTCTACAACAATTGAGACTATCTGTTCGATCCATGTTTTAGTAAGAGAAGGAGAAATACTTTTGCTCACAATTTTGCAACTTTCCTTTTCCTGACTTTTCTTTCATCCTCCTTTTCCCCTGCCATTGCACAGAAAACGTATCAACTCGAGTTAATGGCCTCATTCGCTAACTACTATTGTACATTTTGTACTCTATCAATTTGTCTTCTTTGACAGGTCATACACCCTTTTGATGCTATAGAAGAAGGAGAACTCAGCCTTTCTGTAGATGACTTTATTGTTGTCTATCAGGTACCTTCCTAAATGCCTGAATTTTGCCATTATAAGTCTGGCTGCCGCTCCTGGTAGACGGTCGGATCGACTGTTGCTGATATAGAAAAGGCACTCTCTACTATGGATAAACAGTTTCATTTCCTTTTGGAATGCATAATAATGAGATAAGAACCAGTCATCTTCCTTACTGTATTCTCCTTGCTGTCTTCCACCTCCATTGATGGCCCCCAATAATTATATTGCCATTTGAGTTTTTTTTTTGGTCAAGTATATTGCCATTTGAGTGACTGAGCAAGAATTTTACTTGATTCAAGTGTTTTGTTTTATGTGATGCACTGAGCTTGAGGCTCTATTTACCGCAGGTAAGCAATGGTTGGTGCAAAGGTGAATCCAAGGGTGAAGTTGGGTTGTTTCCGTCTGCTTATATAGAGAGAGTGGAGCTACCTGCAGAGTAAAAAAACAAACAACTGAAGGTGAAAACTGAAAAGAAGCTCTTGGACTTTTACTTTCAGGTGATTTGTACAGAATGTACAGTGCTGTCGAGGTAAAAAGTAAAAGGGGTCCAGCTAGAAATTAAAAAATTACGAAAAGCTCGGGAATGTTATACAGTATACGTATTTGTACGTATTGTACGGACAGAAATTCCTGTCTTGTTTGCTTGATTACGAGTGATAAATACAGCTTTTGTACGCAACTTTGTACCAAAAAAAATTAATTTATTAATCTAAAGACCTCCTTTTTTCATCTGTTAATATAAAATCGTTGAAAGTACACTGAAACAGTATTACCAAAGTGTGAAGAAACTACCGGTTCTGCCCCTCCTCCCTGACCCTATATGTCACGCCAGGAATTTTACCCATTAGTCACGTCATTTGCCAAAAGTACCCTCGTCGGATATACCAAAGCAGGAACGACGAAACGTGTCTACACCGGCACTTGGCACAGTATAGGGGCAAAAGCGTCTTTGAATGCACAACAGCTGAGCTCCACCAATACGGCCACACTAATGCCTCAGCGGTCAAATAATTCGGTGGCGTGGGCCCCTACCAGGGCATGGGCCGTAGAAGAAATCACGCCGCTGCTGGATGAGGGCAATACCGTAATTTCAGTCGGTTGAAATCCAAGCTGTCTCGCTAAGCGGAATCTAATCGTCGGTCACACGTATGGAACGTCAGCCTCGCACGTGCCGAACCCCCTCCCTTCTCTCTCTCTATCTCTCACCACCCACTATCGCTACTACTCTCTTCTAACCTTTAACTCAGGCCAAACCAAACCAAAGCATCTCTTTCTCTCTCCTCACGTAAAAACACTACGCACACTGAAGCGTATTCTGCTTTCTCTCTCTACCTCCATCGCAATCCATCATCATCACCTTCGTCATTGTCGTCGTCTCCTTTCCAGCTCTCTCCTCTGTCCTTTGCAATCACAAATCTCGCCAACTCTTTCCCCTCTATCTGGAAGCGGTGGTGTGGTTGCTATCTGGTTTACAGCTCACCACCATATCATTGATTGGATTGGATTGCGCTCTTCTTTTTGCTCCGTTCGTCTGAGATGCATGTTCTATGAAACCTGCATCTCAGATCGAATCAATTCACATCTGAGGTATGCTTTCAATTCTCCACTCTTTCCAATTTACTTTGCTGGGAGTTGGCCGAGATCTTCTAGTTTAATTCTTGTTGAATTGAGCAAATTGTCGCTACTTCAGTGAATTCTCATTGAGAGATGTGCTCTTTGATGTTCTAGAGTTAGGATATTACGCGTTAGAATCTAGTACAAGAGAGAACCCCTAGCTGGAAAATAATCTTGATTTCAACTCTGAAACTCTTTGCAATTTCTGAAGCTTGGATGGCATGTGAAAGCAATTCTCACTTTTCTGAGATGTCATTACAACTCCAAGATCGGTTGCTGGTAGTGGTGTAATTCGTGTTTCGAAAGGGATATGCATTTGGCGTGCTTGTGGCAAAAGGCTTGGAGCTTTGAGATTAAAAATAGTTACCACTCAATTTGATTTTAGTGGATGAGAAAGAACAGAATCATGTATCATTTCATTTAATACTTCTCCCTCGGTTGAGGCAGTTTATAAACATTGATGATCCTCTGTCTTCTGAGTAGTCTTTAGAGAATTGAGTTTTATTTCTTTAGTCCACGGCTCTGCATTGTGTTCTGTTGATAAATGTATCTGTGGCTACTGTTGTTCTTCACATGCAGCTGCTAATGGCAGTATTTACGAGATGTACATTTCTAGAAGGAAAAGACACTAGACAATGGTGTATCAGATGATTTTCTGTGATCATATCATACTTCGCTTCTGCTGCCATGGGAATTACTCAACTAAATCTCGGAGGACCATGCATTATCTTTTCTTTGGCGTTGTACATTCTTGTCACCCTTTGCAATGCGCTTAGCCCCGATGGTAAGGAATTATTTCTTGCTAACAGCATCCAAATAGCAGATTAGTATTACATATCTTCATCCTGCATTGCTTGATTTCTGTACTAATAAGTCTTGATTCATAAATGCTTACATATGTGTTTGTTTATGTGGATTAAAACCTTGGTCTTTATCCCGATTACTCAAATAGTTGTTTATCTGGATTAAGACCAAGGTCTATGTTCTCATCGTTTGGTCACACCTTTCTTTGTAACACATCATTTCAAAAGTTTTCCTCATATTGGGAAAAGGAGTATTTCATTGACATGAAGAGAGTCCTCCCAGTATGACATTAGCCTCAGAAATGGTGTTATTCATGAACCTGCTCTAAGATCCCATTTTAAGTGCATATTTGTTTTGTCTTACACAGGTGAAGCCCTTATAAGTTTTAGGACATCGATTATTAGCTCAGACAGTATCCTTCTTCAATGGAGACCTGAGGATCAAGATCCATGCCTGTGGAAAGGAGTAAAATGCAATCCTAAATCAAAGAGAGTTGTACATTTGTGAGCTCTCAAATAAATGCTAACCTTTTTTTATTTTGTCATTGCAATGACATTAATTCTCTATAGATTGCACGTGTTCACTGCATAGTTCAGTATCAGTAACTGAACTGTTTTACCTGCAACAATCTTATTCCTGATTACCTTTTTTTTTCGCAGGAGTCTTCCTAATCATAAACTGAGTGGATCAATCCCTTCTGACCTTGGGAAGCTTGACCAATTGGAGATATTGTATGTAACACTTCATTTTTTTGATATACTTTGCACAAATGCTATGTTTTCATTATCTTATGTTCTCCTTTTTATCTATCTAGAGCACTTCATAGCAACAATTTCTATGGGAACATACCCTCTGAACTTGGGAATTGCACATCACTGCGAGCTCTGTAAGTTTTTCAAGTTACAATCTAATTTTAAAGACTTTAGAAGATTGAATCATTTATCAAAATTTCTTCATCGAGTTGACTTGTTATTTGTATTTCACTTCCATGATATTCCACATTGATTCCCTTATCTTATACTGAGGTAATGGGCCCTTTTGTGCCTTAGGTTGATTTGATGTACTTGTTTAGGATGCTTGTCATTCATGCTGTGCAAATAACAAAAGCTTTTCTTCTGAAATATGTTATAATCATTTTTTATTTGGGGCCGGATAAAGTTTTTCAAATATACTGATATTCTATTATATTTTTCCAGATACTTGCAGGGTAATTATCTGAGTGGACAAATTCCTAGTGAGTTGGGAAACCTTATTGCACTACAGCATCTGTAAGCTCTGCAGCTCGTTATATTCTTTTTATGATGCTTCAGCTTTTAAGCCTCTGAATTTGGCGTTACCCTGTTTTGTAGCTGTACATGTTTGATCCTTTCTTTAGTTCCATGGACATGACCGCTTTTTGAAAAGATCCTTTGTTGTCGCTCTAGCATTTTGTCACACACTTGGTCTGCCAAGCGGAAATAAAAATGAAAATGTAATATGCATGATATTGTTGTAAAATTGATACCTTTTATTAGCGTGCAATTTAATGGCAATTCTCTGGTGTTAGAATATAGTGAATTGTACCATTTTAAAATAGTTTGCCTTTTTTGGATAAAACATTATAAAAAGTGGAATAGATTGATAATGTGATAGCTTAATCGTCGTTTACTGGGTGTTAAGATCTGAATGTGGTGTAAATTATCATATATGTAAGATCATTCCTGCAAGGAAGTCAGTCTCATGGCTGTTGCCAGTTTGCATTTCTATTCGTCATGAAGCTTTGATATTTTGTTTCCAATCGGTACTTAAGTTTCAAATCTTTGGCAGTGACCTTTCAAGCAACTCTCTTAGCGGATCCATTCCTTCAACTTTGGGTCAGTTAAGCAAGCTTGTTACACTGTAAGTATCTACATTTTCATACTAGACCAATTTTTTGATGTTATTAGAATTATAATTAATCGATTGAAATTATGCTTGGAAACTTTTTGAAGCAATGTATCATCAAATTTCCTGGTTGGACAAATACCAAAGGAGGGTGTTCTGCAGAACTTTTCTGAAGACTGGTATGCCTCGTGTATCTTGTCTTTTATTTGTATATTTGGATATTCCCTGTAATAGTTTTAGTTTGATGTTGATTGAAAGTATCCTCAGTTCCTCACTATGTCTTAGTTAGAGGTGTCTGTTGCCATTGTTGTCATGCAACAGAAGTTCTATGCTTATCGGGTGATCCTTTGTCGCTGTCTAAATCTTCAAATAAAGTGCAATCCTCTTGCCTCACTGCTAGATGATTAAGTACATTTCAATGAAGTCTCTGAAATTGACTGGAACGTATTGCTTTAACAATAATCATCTCTGGTTTTGCTGCGCAGCTTCATTGGAAATCGTGACTTATGTGGTACACAAATCAACAAGGCATGCAAAGATGGTAGTGGTGGAACTGGGGCAAACTCAACTTCTTCAGGTACAAGAACTTGTTGACTTGTTCTGTATAGAAAACAGTCTGCCCCTCTACTTTTAAAACTCTTCATTTGGGAAGTTTTGGTCTTGAAAGGATCAATTATGTGCTTGCTTGAATATATATGAATATGGAGTATGTTGCTGAGCTATTCATTATTTGTTGTTTGCAATTGTGTTTCTTAGGGCAAAGCCAAAATGGGAAGAACAAAAACTCCGGCAAACTTCTAATAAGTGCA
This sequence comes from Polygonum aviculare, assembly GCA_934048045.1. Taxonomy (NCBI): domain Eukaryota; kingdom Viridiplantae; phylum Streptophyta; class Magnoliopsida; order Caryophyllales; family Polygonaceae; genus Polygonum; species Polygonum aviculare. The sequence continues at coordinate 303,942 of OW204026.1, forward strand.
TCTGCAACAGTTGGTGCATTACTTCTGGTAGCTCTTATGTGTTTCTGGGGCTGCTTTCTGTATAAAAAGCTTGGCAAACATGATGGTAAAAGCCTTGCAATGGATGTTTGTGGAGGTGGTGTTTCTGGACTTGTCAGCCTTCATCTATTTTTTTTATTGGATTGTCATTTGGAGTTTCAGTACGTATTGCTAATGCAATCTTCTATTGATCAGGTGCCTCAATTGTTATGTTTCATGGAGATCTACCATACTCCTCAAAAGATATAATAAAAAAACTGGAAACGTTAAATGAGGAGCACATAATAGGATCTGGTGGATTTGGTACAGTGTACAAGCTAGCAATGGATGATGGAAATGTTTTTGCATTAAAAAGAATTGTCAAGTTAAATGATGGTTTTGATCGTTTCTTTGAGAGGGAGCTTGCCATCCTTGGGAGCATCAAGCATCGGTATCTTGTGAACCTAAGAGGATATTGCAACTCTCCTGCATCAAAGCTATTAATTTACGATTTTCTCCCTGGTGGTAGCTTGGATGAAGCTCTTCATGGTCAGTCATTTTTGCAATTAGCATATCATATTACATTTCATTTCATAATATGTCTAGTTCTCTGTCCATGAGTTGAGGGTATATTCATTTGTTTGGGTCAAGATAATCAATCTGCTATCTTTGAATCACATATTTTTTTGTTTTTCTGCAGTTTTATGCCCATTATGAATTATGTCTAAATAATGCTCATATAGGAGTAGAGTTAAACACCCACAAATTGTAGTCATTTTCATCTATAATTTAAAGAAAGATACAGTAATTCTGAATCAGCATTTGCTATCTATGATCAAGCTTTGATGATTGTGATTTTTGGTATGTACAGAAAGAGCTGAGCAGCTAGATTGGGATGCACGCTTGAATATTTTATTGGGGGCAGCAAAAGGGCTCGCTTATTTGCACCACGATTGCTCCCCTCGAATAATACACCGTGACATAAAATCAAGCAACATCTTGCTTGATGGGAATTTGGAGGCTCGTGTTTCTGATTTTGGACTTGCAAAATTGTTAGAGGACGAGGAATCACACATCACTACTATTGTTGCTGGAACATTTGGTTATCTTGCACCAGGTAATTTTTTTTACAGTTTGGCAATATTCGTCTTTTTCTCTCAAAGCAAATAAAGAAGTTAATCCATTGAAAATTGAACTTCGAAGTAATTTGATTTTCTTTATCGGCAGCGGCCATATTATGTGTACATTTTGAATATTATGAGTTATGAACACTATACATTTTTGTCCATCAGAATATATGCAAAGTGGAAGGGCAACGGAGAAGACTGATATTTATAGCTTTGGGGTTCTCGTGCTCGAAGTGTTAAGTAGAAAGCGCCCAACAGATGCATCATTCATTGAGAAGGGTCTCAACATTGTAGGCTGGGTATGTATTCATGAGATTTTGCGTTGTGTCAATATTCTTAAGGGCTTGTTTGGTATTGATGCCATCAATATACTAGTATCGGTATGAATGCCAAACAGGCCCTAAACGTATAGCCATTCAATCTGATTATTTTTTCCCCTTATTTTTGGCTAAAGCTAAATTTCCTAGCAACTGAGAGTAGACAAAGGGAGATTCTTGACCCACATTGCGAAGGAGTCCAAATCGAAAGCCTTGATGCAATTCTTGCAGTAGCTTCCGACTGTGTATCGGCTCCCGAGGACCGGCCCACGATGCACAGGGTGGTCCAGATTCTCGAATCGGAGGTGATGACGCCATGCCCGAGCGATTTCTACGATTCAAATTCTGATGAGTAAGGTATATTTTAGGAGGAACCAAGATTTGGACACTGGATTTGGACGTGAAAGAAGAACATGGAAACGACCACATCATTTCACAAACCTGTGGGTTTGATTCCTTCCTCCCAACTTTTGCGTAGATTGGTAATCATTTACGATTCGATTTGGTGTATGTTTTTTCAAAATATTTATTGTTTCTAGCATACAATGGTATCCATTTGTCTCCCACCTTCTAGCTTTACTTTTTTATTTTTGGGCGACTACCTTGTTCTTGTTTTTATTTTTTTGCTTCTCTTGTTAAGGATTAAGGAATTGTATATACTGCTTGTTGTAAATTTGAGAGAGTGCTCCGACGAATAAGCAGCCATCATCATCTTTGTAAAGTGAAAAAAGCACCCATTTATCCTCAATTGCTCATTTGAGTCCTTGTCGTTGAATTTTGCTATTTTAAAATTATATCTTGATGGAGTTTATCGTTTATGTTTCAGTTGGAACAATAGGGTGTTTTGAATGTTAGAATAGACTAGTCTACAATTCTGTTAAAGTTCGTTAAGAGAGATCTAACACGTGCATGTCACGTGAGGCGTTTGCTTCTCCTTTTTGTGATTAGCAGAAATTCATTCACTTGATTCCATACAACATATTTCCCTCTTCTCTTTCATTGATTAGGAAATCAACATCAAGTTGCTCGTTTTCATTTAACTTCTCAAAACAAAACAATTCTCTCTTTTCCACACTCAATGAGCTTGTGTGTACTATGTTGAGGTTTATTTTGATATTGATTACAAGAGACGACATATTTTTTCTTTAATTATCTCCGGCACAGTCCCGGCCAACTTATCGACGCTCATCGGCAATGCCCGGATTCTACAGCAACAGCACCTCACTGATCTCCGGCACAGTCCTGGCCAGCTCAGTCCCGGCCAGCTTATCGACCCTCATCGGCAATGCCTGGATTCCACAGCAATAACACCTCACTGATTTCTGAAGGCATAAATTCTTTTTAGAAGTTGTAACTTATAGAATAGGGAATATTGACATTTCTTTTGAAGTGTCATTTAGTAACGTACAAAACAAAGAAATTTAGCATTACAAGAGATTGGAACAGGAATATGATACTCCTACGATCCTAATGGAAACTCACTGTTTTCTCTTCCTCGGCATGTCAAAAACCAAAGGCAGAGCTCTCAACCCCTAAACAAACAAAACGCCTGGATCTCAAGTTCAAGACGAAGAAGAAAGAGGGATTGGCTTCACGACGCTCTGGATTCGCCTAAACGCCGTCTTCACTCTCTCCTTGAGCCCTTCGTTCTCGCCCTCAACTTCCCCAGTCAATCTATCAAGATAGGCCACATAATCATCAACCGTTATTACCAGCTTCCCGTCTTCTCCATACTTGACGTCCCCAAACAGCGACACGAGAAGCGTGTGAACCACCTTGGCCACCTTCTTCTCGTTCTCCTCCTCGTTCTTCTCAGCGTCGGACTCCATCACCACCTTTGGCATCTCCCTACTAATGTTCAGCACCATAGCTACAACGGAGTCTGAGACCATGTCATGTATAGGGTCGGCTGTCCAATGCACCGATAAATGCTTCTCGGATTCTTGCTTAACCGTCACACACTTGTGAACGCACACGGTTTGTATATTCGGGTCCTCTGGATCCGGCCCTTGCTCCACGCTCTCGTATATCTGACTCAGACGGTGCTTCAAAACGCTCAAGGCGCCACTGTAAGGAATCGTGATCCTCTGGTTGATGTTTGCAGTAGAAAGCTGTGAGAACACGTGGAGATCATCAGGCGCCATTATCCGGTACGTGAAGCCTTTCTTCACAAGCAAGCCACTCACTGTTTCTCCAACTTCTGGGGTCTTTTCGGCCAATTTTCCTATAGTTTTGGCCATTTTCTCGGAGTTGAAGTACAGCTCCACAGTCTGGCAGTTCTTAGGAGACATAATCCGAGTGTTTTGGTCAGAGAACATGCTGATCAACTTCTGCTTAAGCCTACCCATTTCATTCGCCTCCCCGTGGACTAGAACAATGTTTGGGGGCATCAACTCCTTCAGAAACGCGCTCGTCTGTGCAAAATCAGCATGAGCAGAGAACGAGATGTAGTGAACTGACATGTTCAATGGAGCGATTAAACCGTTCATCAAAGTCACCTCCTTGGGCTCGTTGATAATGGTCTTTGCAAGCGTGCCTTCAACCACGTACCCCGGAATCACACAGGCATTCCTCTTATCAGAACACCACTTGTCAAACAGCTGTCTTGACAGCCCACTTTGCAGACCACCAGGGCTCGCCATGACCACAGACGGGCCCACATCATCAAAATTCTCAATGCTCTTCAATGGAGATATATGCTTGAAATCAAAGGGATTGGAATTTGCAAATTTGCTGCGGATTCTGTCGTTCATGGCGTTGATGTAGGTTTGGTAGACAGCAATGCACTTTTTAGCAAGTGGAGAAGCATAGTATATGGGGATGTTGTGAAGCTCGGGATGGTTTGACCAATACTCATCAAGAATCAGCAGAAGCTCCTGGGCACGGCCAAGGGCAAATGCTGGAATAAGAACACGGCCCCCTTCAGCAACTGTCTTGTGGATAACATCAGTGAAGAGCTTCTCTCTTACGTGGCGAGGCTGGTGAAGTTGAACACCATATGTAGATTCTATTATGCAGATGTCAGGAGAAAATTGTGGAGTCTCAGCAGCTCGAAGATGCCTATCTTCTTCACGAGAATAATCTCCAGTGTAAAGGATCCTAACACCAGCAATATCCACCATAAACATAGCAGCACCAAGGACATGGCCAGCAGTATAGCACCAAAAGCGAATGCCATTCACTTCCAGAGTTTGATGAAAATCAATCACCTAGAAAGGATAAGAAAAATCACAAGTCAATAGTTGAAAAAAGGAAAAACATGCAGACAAAATACATAAACTTTAAGTTAAAATTGTGTAGGAAAAGAAAACCTTCAATAAGCACAGAGTAGTTTTTAAACTGAAGAGTGAAGATGGATTATCCACAGAATCTAAATAATCAGCACTTATAAGTCTCAAGTCTTAAGCATGATGTACAAGCACACCTTTTCCCTCCACACACATTATCCATCGAAACTTGAAGTTGTTGTCCTTAGTCCCAATTATAATGTAACCAAAATATAGACCGCTCAATTTGGTAAGAAAATAATATATTTTCCTAGTTGGACCACTATTTTATCTGAAAAAGACAAGGAATTGATCTTGTATGGTAAAGCTTGCAGTTTTTCCCACAATTTTTCATAATACTAAGATTTTGCCAAGAGAATAGATTTTCATCTGATGTTACTGGCCAGTTTCTGGGAATTGCTACACTGTATCCAAAGCCATATTAGTAATGAATTTACTCTGTGAGGATGACTTGAACCATACTAAAATAAGAAAATTATGAGAGCAGAAAAAAGTTCATATAAAAGCAAGCCACCAACCTCAATCTTATCCATGGAGCGGTTGATATCATGCTCATCATATAGCATATCTTCAACTGAAACTTTGCTCACTTTTACATAATCAGTCAAAAGCAGTTTGTAGATAGCTTTTGTGGCATGAGTCATGAAAACCCGGCCTTTAAATGTTGTCTACATGTTCAAAGTAGAGAAAGCTTGTAAGATATATAACGTATTTTTTCTTGGAAATAACTGAAAAACAATCAAGTGTGTGCATAATTCACCTTTTCCAGAAAGTACGGAAGGGAAGCAGCATGATCTAAATGAAAACTGCAGCCAAATAATAACGTTGTGAAACCAGAAACATGTAATGTTTATAGCAAATGGCAAATGAAATAATACAAGCACATAAAAAAGCTGCCTCGAGCAATTTACTCAAGTAGAAACAACTTCACATCTTGCTGGCAAATTACAACTAAACTGTTTCCCAGAAGCTAAACTTATAAGACAAATCATAGCATAGCCAGACTAAAATGACACATCAAATGCAAATATTAGTGGCAAGCTCCAAACCTATATATAGATAAAAACTTCACTTTAATATTGGTGCTGATTGATAAGGTGCTCTAAATTGAATATTATCAAAATTTAAAGCCCGTATCAGCAAAATGCCACATAGTCAGTTGGCTATCAGTTAAATGATCTGGTGACATTTCAAGTATGTTTACCATACAGATCATAAGACTACATAATCCTCAATCAAAAACCATTTTTCAGCTATTCTATGATGGTTCTTGAGTAAGGAACGGAATAATTTAGAAAAGTAATCTTTCAAATATCAATGACATACATATTGACAAAAGAGCATCAAGCTACAGGCATTTTCTGAATCCAAGGACAGTTTGCCTAATTTTAACTTGAATTACCATTAAATGCAAAAATATTCACTCTGACCTCATTCATCACCATGACATTAAACATGAATCTACGCAAAAATCTATCATATAATAAAGGATGAATGAACTACATATCTCTACAACAAAGGAAAAATAAACGGCATACTGTGTGACAAGAAGAACATCGATAGTTGAAGGATCAATGTCATCAAAGTAGGGCAAAGCAGCCATCCCAGAGAAGGCAGGGTGAATCCCGCAGTCAAACTGTAACACCAGATACGTACAAGAAGTAAAATAAAAGAGTTATCATAAGATGTTTCTAATAAAAAGATGTATAAAACAGGGCCAGACAACAGAGTAATATACCATCACAGTCTTCCCCTTGTAGGTCATGTGCATGCATGATCTTCCCACTTCACTTCCTGCTCCCAGTGGAGTCATTACGAGCTGATCCCCTTCCCTTAAAATCGACGCATCACGCCTTTTAAGAGAAGATGCAGGTTGCACACTTGAAGCCATACTTCACAGCGAAACAAACAAGATAGATTCTCAGCATTCTCAACAAAACTAAATCAAATCAATGTACCAACTCATAAGAAGCCCAATCTTAATACACTTAACAAAAGCAAAGTCAGCAAGCTGAACAAACTCTATATATCACCCAAAACTTCCTCATGCATCACCATTTCTTCAGTTCTGAGTGCATTACCCTTGTCCGTCTATAGATAGAACTAAAGCATACCGTTTCTTCACAAAAAACCAACATTTTCCCCATGTATCACAATTTCTACAGTTCTGAGTGTGTTGCCCTAACAATTACAACAGAGATGGAACTAAAGCACATCGTTTCTTCACAATAACCATCATTTTCCCTATGTATCACTATTTCTGCGATTCAGAGTGTATTGCCCTCAGCCATCTACTACTACTGATAGAGCAATTACAGCAAAGACGGAACTGAAGCACATTGTTTCTTCACAATCAAAACACCATCCGAAACCAAAAGTATGATACACTAATTCCATTTAAGAACTTAAGCACAATCCAAATTCCAACAGCGGAGGGGTGAAAAATCAATTGAGAACGACAAGTTCAAACTTCAAACCGAACAACTTTGGATCTGTCAGAATTACAAAGAAGACGAGCGAGAGGAAAGCCTAACCTTCGTAGACTTTGACAAGGCGGAGAAGGAATTGCCGGCGGTGAAGAATTCCTCCGATTCCGTCGCTCTCTGGTTCCTAGGGTTTATCAGTTGAATGAGCTTGAGCGCGTGTCCGACTCAGTAGTAGTACACACTACACACAATCGAGCTAGCGCTTGTTGCTCTGAAAATACACTTCTAAATTCTAAAAAACGATTTTCACCACTATGCCGTTTATTTTTTCTCTTTTTATGTCAATTAATTTTATATTTCTTGAGACAACTTACCTTAATTGTTACAGTATTTTACTATTTTTTATATTTTTTGAAAATTACTTATACTTCTTGAGAATATATTTGAAGGATTGCCTATTATTTGCAATTAATCAACATCTTATTCGAATGAAATTAAAGGTTCTCGCGTGAAAATCCATCTTATTCGAACGAAATTAAAGGTTCTCACGTGAATTCATTGGAACACCTCTGATTGTTAGTTTTTATATTTTTGAAAATTACTTATACTTCTTGAGAATATTTTTGAAGGAATGCCTATATTATTTGCAATCAATCAACATTTTATTTTCCCTAAACCATCCCATTCGAACGAAGTTAAAGGTTCTCACGTGAAAATCCATCTTATTCGAACGAAGTTAAAGCTTCTCACATGAAAATCAGTTTTCGCATGATCCATTCTTATATAAGAGTATTGGAACACCTCTATCTTTTACTAAAATATTCAGCACATATTATAATTATATTTCATGAAAAGAGAAATGGATAAAATTAAAAAGTTGATTTTTTTTCTATTGATGTTCATACAATGTCTGCTACTTTTGGTATAGGGCCTCCGGAATTACAAAATGGGACAGCCCTACTCTTCACTACTACTACTACTACTACAACTATCTTCTATCTGAACAACAACAGCTTCTTTAGTTTTCACCTTCTTTGAATCTCTCTTCTTCTCTACACCATCTTTGGCTTCAGTCCACTCACCAACCAGCATTTCAGACTCATCATCAGACTTCAAAATCTCTTCAAGAATCCTTTCTCCATACTTCTTTGTCTTCACCTTTCCAATCATCTTCTCCAACTGCAATATGAAAAAAACAACATTCTTGCTCAATGATACGAAACTCACCCGGCATTCAAAAGTACGAAACCCGGTTTTCGTGTTCCAATAACTTGCCTGCTCGATTGAATCCGGCTTCTCAGCAGCCAAATCAGTTATCTGCTGTGTAGACAACACGGAATGTGGGAAGATACCGCCATTAGTCGATGCGAGTTCCTTGCGCAACTCGTCGAGTCTTAATTCTAACCCAGATGAGGTGGTTTTCCTCTTGGAAGACTTGACGACCTTGCTCGCTTTGTTGTCTGAAGAGCTACAAATCTCTAGCGTTATACTTCTCTTACCTGGATTTTGTGACATTTACAAAAAACAGTTATTTTTTCCTGCATTAAGTTTTAAGTAAGAAATCCACCTTGACAGCAGAAAAGCAGTTTACCATTCAAAACCTGCTTAGCGTGTACATCTAAGGTTACATAGGCATTTGTAGAATAAGCTGTATGCTGAAATTCTTCTTTCTACCAAGGGAAAGGAAAATGTTAAACGAGGAAAAATTTTATGCATACAGAAATAATACAAAATTGATAGGCCGTCACCAAAACGCGATCGAGTATGAGTTTAACGATAAGGTGCTCTATATCATCTTTCTTGAGGTCAAAACCTGAGAAATAAAAAATTTACTTCAAAAGAAAGTCTAAATGACATAAAATGATGAACTATTTACCTTACAGTAAATACCTAGCTCTTTATGTTTGTTTTTCATCTTGTCAACCACTTGTAACAATGTCATTCTCTGATCATTTTCAAGCAAATCTTGAAGCAAAGAAATAATAGCTTTTGCAAAACCTGCAAAACATACCCATTATACATTTTTAACATAGTCACAGGAGAAACTGATGCACAATTTGATGCAAAAAACAAAATGAAGAAAATAATTCACTTGATATTGATATAATTCACATTTTGATCATGTCAATGCAGCTTAAGTAAGGTATATAAAGCAGTGGAGAACAAGACTTGTGAAAAAAGAGATGGTAAAAAATAAAGATAGCCAGTACATACAAGAGACATCCATTTCCTTGATCTCAGTCGGAATGGTACAATTATCACACATCCCTACATAATAAGAGAAAAACAGATTCATGAAAGAATCAGGGAAACCTGAGCAAGGTTGTATAATAGAAAGAAGAACTAAAGCATTAGCAGAAACGTTTACCTTTGCATTCCTGAGGAGGTTCAGCAAAATGTCGGAAAAAGGCACCTCTCCTACAATCTTTTTTAGACTGCAACAAAATGACTAATATCAAATCCACAACTTTCTTAATATCATATCGCATCTTTCATATCCCTAAGGTAGTAAGGTGAACTGCATTTCTAGACATGAAAAGAATGCTAAGAGCACAAATTACTCTTTTAGTACAAATTTTAAAGAACATACCTCACAATATTTGACGATGGCATAGAGATTTTGCAAACCAGAATTCTCATAGAATACCATTGAGCTCTGCGGGGGTGAAGAAGAAAAAAGTAAAAGAAACCCAAAATTAGTCAATAGATTGATGATTTTTGCATAAATGAAAAGAAAAAAAATCACCTGCCGAGGAACATCAGCTGGCCGATAGAATAGCAGACATTCTGCCGGTAACCCATCACGCCCAGCACGACCACTTTCCTGTAGTAAGAGCAATATTTAGGCGCGAGTACAATTGATATTAAAGAGCACACTATATAAATACAATTATAGATAGAAAATACCTGATAGTATGTCTCCATTGATTTGCTCAGACTATGATGAATGACGAACCTGACTAGAAACAGCCACCGTATTAATATTAAAGCGTTTGGGAGAAATCTGTAATGGAACTCGAGTTTTCATAAAAAGGCAACAAAGTTTATTTTTCTGCTAATACACGTCTCACACTCACCATCTGGTTTGTTGATTCCCATACCAAAAGCCACCTGTAAAACATAATAATAGTGAAATTATGAACAGCGTTGTAATATAAATGGGAAGGATAAACCAACATCCAGAACAGAGATTTACCGTCCCAACAATGACTTGCACGATGCCGCTGCTCCATCTAAATCACATAAATACGTTAGAACTCCAAAAATGAAGACGCACATTTTATAAAGAAAAAGGGGAAGGAATTAACATTCTCTAATTTGATTCCTACCGCATGTGAACATTTTCACGCACTTCTGCATCCATATATGCGTGATAGAAATCAGCTTTAATCCCTCTCTCTCGCAGTTCCTTTGCAACCTATAAAATAAATGGACAATTTATGACAAAGATGATTGATCACATCACAGAATCCAATATAACATGAAGACGCATTGCACCCAAGAAAGACAGTGCATATATTAGACAACTGATAGCACGGAGGGGAAAAAGGGCTTATTGTAGAAAATGTTTTAAAGATAAAAATCAACAACTTGCAACAGAAACCAACCTGCTCACATTCCTTTCTTGTGAAGCAGTAAACTATTCCTGATTCACTCTTCGGGTATGACCCTTTAATGAACTCAGCAATGTCGTCAACAACATTCTTAGCAACAGATGACTTTTCACGTACCTGCATGAGTGAAAATATTACTATAAAAAAGTCAATAACACCATATTGTGACAGCTGTCTAACCCTTTTCCCTTTGTTAACTCACCATATAGAATAGATTCGGCCTATTCACTGTGCTGACAAATTTCACACATTTTGGAATATGTAACATCTGCATCAAATCGATTTGGACCTTCATTGTGGCAGTTGCCTGTATGAAACAAGTAGATGAGAATGAGTTACTCAGAAAGTTACTTCCTGACAAATATAGTACTAAAGGAATAAGTAGAAAGAAGCAAACCATACTGTCAAAGCTATAACAGGGACAGTGGGAAACTGAGTCTTCAAAATACTAAGGTTTTTGTAGTCAGGACGGAAATCATGGCCCCATTGACTACAACAATGTGCCTCCTGTTAATAAAACCAAACAATACTCAAAAAGATAATTAAAGGAACCATGTAGGAAATCTTGAGAATCTATATTATGGCATCTTTCTAAAATCAAATATTCATCCACTGCTTTAGGGAGAGCATTGGATCGAGTTATATTTCATTTATTCACTACTTGACCACAAGAAGGTATATCCAAGTATTTAACCTATATTATTTTTAATTATCCTTAAATTAAAATCACAGACAAGTTACTCAATACTGAGCTCACATCTATAGCAATTAAAGACAGCCGGCCTGCGTGATTGCATTTTTCAAGCTTGGACATGAATCTCTTGCTCTTTGAGATCTTTTCCGGTGTGACATACAAAACCTTCAATTCTCCTCCACCCTTTTCAAGCGTCTTGTATATGGATTTTTCATCTTCCTTATTAGTGGTTGAGGTCAACATATGAGCTGCAATTCCGAGAGCAGTCAAACCCATAACCTGAAGAGATAGTTAGCTATTTGTTCACTGCACAACAAGATCTCAAAAGTTGTTACATCATCTGGAATAACAAGTACCTGATCCTGAATCAAAGAAAGCAAAGGACTAACAACAAGAGCAATCCCATTGCGAAGAACAGCTGGAAGCTGGTAGCACAGACTCTTACCACCACCTGCAGCCATAATTACCAAAACATCTCTGCCACTCATCACTGCATTTATAATCTGACACAAAAAAAAGTACATATATAATCAGGAGAATCAAGCCCAAACAGGAACTCACAAAGAAATGAAAGATCGTCGTTACAGCTAAAAGCACAAACAATACAAGCAGACCATCAAACAACTCAATTAACATTAGCTTAAGAAATAAAGGTGTCTCTGAGAAACTAACCTCCCGCTGATTCGCACGGTAGGAAGGTATGCCAAACAAATTGAATCTGACATCATCAGCTTTAGAGTCCCATTCAAACTCCCCACCCCAGTTCTCTTCTGGGGCTGAAGGGCCTGCAACATCACCACTTCCTGATGTTTCATACGTTTCAAGAAGCTCCCTCAGTTCAGATTGCCTTTCCTGCAACTTTTCCTGCTGATCAACCAGTATCCTTATCTGATCTGAACAGCAAATCAACATCAAGAACAATTTGTTACCTTCAGTTTAATTGTCAAGCACCTTGAGAACAATTTCTTGCCTTCTTCAAATCCACACACTCAAATTCCAAAGTAACCAGGAATCTCAAATAAACACATTGCATAAGAAATTGTGGAAAAAAAAGGATTTCTCATCTATCCTGAAAAGTTGGAGCCTTTCTCACCCATTCATCTTTGACACTGTTTCCTGAAGTGTTTTTAATTAACAGAGTTCAGACGATTTTCAGAACCATTTCTATCAGCTCAAAACAAGTAGAATTGCTTCCAGGTTCCAAGTATGAAAGACAACGTTATAACTCCATATGATTGAAGACACTAATTGCAATCGAACCAATTCGCACATTCTCACATCCAACTTGTACCATTCCACGGAAAGTTCGCCGAAACATGAAGTCCGACCAAAGAAAGGAGAAGTAAATTGGGGGCGAGAGAACGAAGAGAAAAACCTTGTACATCTTGAAGCTCGGATTCGACAGTCATTAGCTCCTCCATTACGCAATCGATACTCCCCATCTTCCAGAATCCCTCAATTCCCTTTCTCTCTCCTCTCACTCTCTCTAAGAAGAACGACGGTCCGCTTGAAACTCCGACGGCCAAACACCTTCTAAAACGGCTTTTCTATACAGCGCACGCTCAATTACTTTATAGCGCACCTCTTAGTCCATTAAAAAGGGATGGACGGTTCATCTATATAAACCTAACTCTAATTATTTACAATAATGTCATCGTCATTTTTGGTTGAGAAACTTGTTTTTTGAGTTTTTAATCACAACAATTACTTTGCTCAATCTCACTCTAGCTCTGAGTAAATCCAACATGTTGCAAGCTTGCAATGCCAACAGGCCTTTTGCTAGAACATTAGGAATTATGTAAACTTGATCTTCATGAAACTTTAATCAAGATCAAGCCTATTAACAACCATACTAATAACAAATATGAAAGGATATTCAAGGGTGAAATGATGATCATATGACAGTATACTACACTTCCAAGACTGTGTCCATCACTAAAGAATTATAGGCAATTTGACTCTCTTTTTTATACCAAACAACTACATTCATCAAATGAATGATACAAAATCAAATTTTTTATCACTATATCATTATCAACCTTTTATGCTGTATGATTTCAAAGTACTTCTCCTTCTGGTATCAGCCTTCTCCGAGCACTTTCCTTCTCCTTGTATTATCCATACTTAAAACCAGGTTTAGGAGACTGATTAAATCAACTTGGACTAATTAATCAACTTGAGCTCTGCTGTGAGTACCAAAGCTTCTTCTGGCAGACAAGAATCTTCTCATTCTCAACAGCATACTCAGTGTCTTCTTTCCTGCAACTCCATCTCATTCCCTTTGCAATGGTGGAAATGGCGTCGGCGAAGTAGCTGGATTCCCTGATGATCGCGTACCCATTTGGACGGAGAATTCGATCCATCTCTAGGAGCACGTATTTCATGTCGCACCTGTCGAAAACAACAAACTGAGTCAAGCCGATAGAAATTGGAAAGGCAAGAAGGCGTTCAGAAGGCGGAGTCGATCAAATTTACCTGTGACCTTCAGCAGTGAAGAGACCGTCGGCATGAAGAAGATCATAAGTTCTCGGGTATGTCGAAAATGCCTCACACCTACGCAACATTAAGCAAAACAATCAGCGAAAACCGAGCAGATAACAAGTCCTACAGACTGAGCTGATGAGACAAGTGAAGTTAACTTACCAATCATGATATGTTCCAATAAGGCCCCGATCATAAACCACCGGCAAACTGTTGGTGCCGTACGAAGAAACCACGTTCATGACCCAAACGGGACTGTCCACCAAAGCAGCAGCGAAGCCACCATAAACCGTGTTCATATCCATAACATTTCTAATCTTGTCGCTCCCAAGAGCAACAAGCAACTTCTTGTAATGCTTCACTCTGTTCTTCCACTTTCCTTGATCATGCTTGAAAGCACCAGCACTGCCACCTGTCACATCCGAGACGCGCTCTGGTGCAGCATTCAGTCTCTCGGGCCATTTAGGGAGGGATTTGAGGTCGGTTTTCTTGTGTTTTGGGTTTGGAGCTACTGCGCATGCTCGTAGAGGAGTGTACCATGCTGAATCTGGCTCAACCGAATCGTCACATTTGGGTGTGTAGGATTCGACGCTATTCATTTGTTTGTAGCAGTTTTCATCCGAGGCTTTTTGCCACACGTAAATGTCGTCCTTCTTGTTGTAAAGCTTGAAGCACAGAGAAGTAAGAAGCTTCGAAAGCTTTTGGTAGTCTGACCTCTGTTCGTCCTTGGTTGTGTTCCAGCCTCTCCATCTGTTCTCATAATTGACTGGTGGTCCGGAAAGAACCCAGAATCCTCCGGGACGAAGAATTCGGTGTATTTCCATAAGATAGATTCCTCCTGTAGATGGACAAGTGTTTCTAGGATTTAGAGATGATAGCTTATAGGTAAGGTGTAAGATCAGAGTAGATGTATAGAACTAAATATTTAGTTTGCAATGTGCTTTAGCATCACAACTGAAACTCAACTATATAGCAGTAGTGAAAACAAGTGCTTATAGAACATGGTCTAAGACACAAAACATGTTTTTTAAGGGCTTCTTTTGGTTAAATTGATGATGTATTGTACTACATTGAATCTTGCATTTTATATTGCAAGGCAATGCAGTATCAAGCGTCAACCAAACAGACCCAAATATAATCTCAGTTCATTAAACACTTTGGAGTTTTTTTATGCTTGTGAATAAGAGTCATGAATTGAAGAGACACTACATACCAAACTCAGTCCAAGGGATGAGGCACCGAGAGCAGTGGGACATATCGAAGGAGCTGGATGGGAACGGAAGCCGTTGAGTAGAAATAATGCCAAGAATTGCTGGAATACCACGTTCAAGAGCGAATTGAACCTGAGCTTCGTGATTATCTCTCGGGGCAAGAGATACCGTCAGAATTCCACGATCCAGTAGATCACCTCCCCAACTTGCTACCTACAATTATTCAGTATTCATGATATAAGAATAGTATTCAATATTCAATATTCAAGGAAATAAAAAGAGGGAAAAGAAAAATCAAAACTCACCCCACAGCCAGTATCAATAGCTGTTCGAACGGTTCCATCTTTCATTTGAGGAATCAAATTTTGCATTAGATCAACATAACGACTAACTCCATTTGGAAACATGGTACCTCCACCAGGGAAGGTGAATTTTTCCCCTTGTTTTATAAGCCAGTGCTGATTTGACTTTTGTTTGTTAATCCAATCATATGGCACATTTCTGAAAACAGAGCCAAGTGAAACAATACATCGTAAGTGATCTTTCATCGAAGAAAACATAAACTGAAAGAATACAAGGAGGGGAATCACTCACTTGTACCATGCCTCTTTCATGCTCTTAGGCCACTTAATTGGAGGCTTGTAACCATTTGGTGGTGGGATCAAGCACTCCTTCCTCTCAAAAGGTGGAGGGCAGTGTCGCTCCATGAATGTAAGCCGGTGGTAACCATACTTCTTCCATCTCTATACAAATTTGGGAAAAAAGAATTGTCAGTTTTATTAAACATAAAGGTTAGCATTTCACTTCTTCATGAAATGACAAAGCCTAAGGGATTGTTTGGCACAACCTCATTATTGTTTATAATGTCTTTTCATAATGAGATCGTGTCAAGCGAACCCTTAAGTAATATGATAGACATACTTTGGGGTCAGTGCAAGGAGTGTAGTCTTGAAAGTCGACGCTGCATTCAGGAAAGGAAACAGATTTGATTTCAAGAGGAGCAGCTAGTGTATCCTTTGTGGATTCAGCTGGCTCTTGAGTCATTTTGCTCAACTCCTTTGCGAAAAATTGATCTTTCTGAGAAGAGAAGATCCCACCAAGATAAAACGAGAACCCACATAGCACGATTATTGTCAATGATGTGGTTAAGATCCTCATGCATTTCTCGGGCTGACCAAATGGCCTCACTTCTTTATCTTTGTACTTCATCTTGGAAGCGTTTACTTGTTTATTAACCTGAATAAAATGTGGCACAAATTAGTGTTAAGTCAATGCAAGATCTTTATTGCTTACTATATGTCAGGGAATTCAAGTAACAAAAACTATGATCCAACTAACATGGAGATCAATTCATAAAGCAGCCAACAGAATGACTAACACAATTTAAGACAAAAACAGAAAACAAGTAGATCAAATCTCCATGAGTCATGACAAACACACCAGATGTAGAAAGACTGAAACCATGAATATATTATTATTATAAAGCAGAAATGAAAAGATGATAACTGACATGAGATCAGCATAGTCTGCATAAGTTTCTTCACAAATCAAGCTTATGGATTTCAACTCAACTGAAAAGTATGTCTAGTTCATGAAGATCATACACATAAGGTCATTTGAACTACAAATAGCTTACCCATGAAAAAAATAAAACAACAAGTACGCAGAAGTTAAGTGGGAATAAAAATAAAAATATCTGGGACCATGATTTAATCCAGATCTACCAGTCAAAGCAAAGTTACAAGAAGACTAATTAGCAACATGAGATCTGATAGAGGCAATCAATTGCAGGACCATCCTATGTAATCATCATTTGTCCGCGAAATCCATACAACTTACGATATAGGGGCCATGACTATTGACTACCTAATTCACCAAAGCTGAAAATCCATGGGCCCTCCAAATAATGTGGGTGTTGGAGGGAGTGGGAGGGAAAAGGCAAACCATGAATAGGCAAAAGCAAATCACACTAAACATGTCATATGGCATACTTATTGCTTCATGTGGAAGAAAAGGCTCCTTCAACCAAAAGTCATCATCTTCTTTTTCCCAATTGAACTCTTTTTTTGACATTCAAGTAAGAAAAAAAGAACATTAGTCCAAGAAGCCAGCAAGGAGTAAAAAAGGGATGAAAAGCTGAATCCTGTAAGTAGCCAACTAAGAAAGCTGAATGATCAAACGGGCAATAAGAGCAAGAGTTAGAAGATGGCTTGGGATCCCACCAAATCCCATTGCTCAAGAATCTCAATTACCCAATATAAATGCCACTTTCCATTTGTGTGATTTCAAAAAAGGCAAAAACGCCACTAACCCTTTGATGTGCAAGAATCCAATCTCCCAAAATGTGCACACAACTGTCACTTCTCACTTATCAGCAATGAACCAAAATTGAGAGATACCCAGATGCAGAAAAGGGCTCAACAGCAAAAAACAATGACTAAAATTCACAGATCTACTTGTACAATCAAAACCTAACCCAAACTTCAAACATCAGCTTCACAGATTCAATAGTGAAAGCACACTTCATTGGGCCTAAGACATAGCAAACTGAAGAAAAGAGCAATCAATAGTTCAAGTATATGAAGTACATATGCAAGCAAAGAGCAAAGAGCAAAGAGCAAGTGGGCATTACCTAAGAAAATTGATACAGAAACTGCGAAACTGGAAGAATGGGATTCAGAATTGATAGATGAGGGTTTCAGAATCTGGGATTTGGGTAAACTGGAAGAAAGGGAAAAAAATCTCTTCTTCCAGTTGTCAGAGGAAAAGGAGTGATAATTTGGAGGGTGTGTGTGTGGAAGCCTCCTAATTTATATAACTACCAAGTTTTGGCCCCCAAATTTGCTAGAATTTCGGTTTTGTGTCCCCTAATTTTAAGGATTTGAGATCTGGTCACCAAAGGTTCAATCTTTGTCTCTCTCTTTGATGGAGTAGGAGAATTAAAGCGAGAGGTGATGAACCCGGATCCACCGGCCTAGATTTCAATGTGCAGAGAATGTGATAAAGAAAAAGGTTTAAACTTTAAAGGGTGCATTAATCATAGTTAATGAGTGTGAATGGTGGGAGTTTGCAGAGCTGGCTTGGTATGGGAATCAGGAATTGAATGGCCCATTTTTGGAGGTGGTCTTGGATTGGTGACCTAAGGTTTGAAAAATGGAAGAATAAATCTATGTTCTTAAAATTCTACCTAGGAAAAAATCAACCTATGTTCTTAAGAGTTTGAACCAATTTCATGATTTTAATCTTATTCTATCTAGTATTTTAATATTGATTTAAATTAAATGAAATCTTTTCTTAACATGTAAATCTATTATATGTTTTAAATTAAATTAAATTAGAATAATTTGTATATAAACTTCGATTTAACCAACATTGGGTATGACCTTCAAACATTTTTACTGAACAAAGGTACACTTATTTATTTGGAGGAACTCCAAATAAATCAATTGTAAGCATCAACTATTTAATAAGGTTTATAAAAAAGATGACACGTTTGAAGCTATGTCCATGTATGAGTGGTCCTAAAATGAAAGGTTTGGCTTTAGATAAATATCTCAAATAATAATATCTTAAATGTTTTATATACTAAAAAATTACATCGGTAAAATAGTGTATTTATGTATTTTGAAGAGAAATTTCGATTATAATGGGAGAGAGGGATTCAAACTCATGGCACTATAACTAAGAACGTCATCATTTAAATTGACGAGGCTTGACATATAGTGTTTAGGTAAGTAGTACTCGTATATGCTAAGAGCCTAACCCTCTGTTTGGAAGGAGGGATTGAGAAGGATAATGGGGGATGGGAAGGAAAAATTAATTAGGTGTTTGGGTGAATTAATAAAAAAGATTTGAGAGGAAGTGTCAGGAAAGGGAAGGAAAATTATACGGGAATGGAGAGGAAAGTGGATTCCCCCAAAATTGAGGGGATTTAGGTGGATTGTGAAACATGATTTAATTTAAAAGAAAAAGATCAAAATGTTTTAATTTTTTTGAACTGATTTCCTTTTCTTTCCTCTCCTACACAAACAACATACGTAAAATCAATTCCTTTACTTTCCCTTCCTTCCAAACAATATTTATTAAAATTCCTATACTTTCCTTTACTTTCTCTTCTCTTATCATCCTTTCTCTTACTTTCCCTTTGTAAACCCCCATCCAAACAGGTGGTAAGAGGTTTGCTAGAATAGTAGAATTCCTAAATTATAATGTCTAGTTTAACTTATTGCGTGTAGAGTGTGACAAAGGAAAATAGAATGGTTTGGTCCGTCGGCAATTGTAGAAAGATATGCCCTATGTGGAATTTGAACAGAAAATTACTTCACATTAGTCTTAGTCGTCTAAAAGTCTACTTGGTGGGGGTAAGGATAAGAATAATGGCAATACATTGTACATTTATCAATCCGCTTAATTCCAGCCTGTCTATTACAGTATTTAGTTAAATCTATCCATTTTAATCACTTGATTGAAGTAGTATAGGTCATATGATAGAAAAAAAAAATGATTTGATTGAAATTTCATTCTATTAATTAAACTGGTATAGTCAATACGACATGGGGATTTAAGTCCAAGCTATTGCATAAATAAAGATTTGAAGTTTGAGAAATATGCGGAAATAATGGTCGTTGGTGGTCAGGCAAGGTGAGGATTTGAAGCTTAAATTAATGCGAAACTTGTGGATATTTGTAGTAGTTTTTGGAGGAAAATAGTGATCGAGTTCTTGAATATCTTGTAGTTCATTTTTCTCTATTATGACAAGACTAGCTTGTTTGGTTTTAACTTGGATTTTTATTTTTTATTCCTAGAACTAAAAAAATCATGGATATGTTTGAGATCTCCTTGATTAAGAGGGTATACAAATCTACTATATATAAAGTCTATGAAATCAAAATCCATGTAAATTTGTCAAATATCTAAATACCTTATTCAATCATATAAAATCGGATATTACTGTCTCCATTAACGATACTTATACACAAATAATTTTTATTTCAGTTAATTTAATTATTACCTTACCTAACATCCTCTTAATTAGTAATAGTAATTTACAGTTAAAGAAAAATATATAATAATATACTCCCTTTTTAATGTTTTAATAAAATACCGTATAAAAATAGTTGAACAAGTAATTACTAATTTAGACAAATTAGTTTTTAGGCTTTTTTTTGTACTATCAAATACCCATTTTTGTTTCGTGTGTTATTGAATAACCGATTTTTGCTCATCCCAAATCCACCGACAGTTTAGGGGTGGGCCCATTTCTGCTGTCCTTACGCTTTATTCTTTACTTACTGTTTTGTCTTTTGTTGATAACTTTACTACATGATCACTTTTAACTTGTCTAATACACCAGATTTAGATTAAATAATTGTATTTACAGCCTATGAAAAAAGAATGTAACGGAATTTACGCAAAAAACGTAGGATTACCTCAGTACTTTTTAAAAAATATTTAAAAATACGATAATGGAAACAAAAGCAACCTACAGAATAAAGATTCATTAATTTACAAGCTAAATTATAAATGTCGGTGATTAGATCATACTAAAAATTAGTGCTGTCAGACACACTGTAGATAAGTGCCATATTGCAGTATTAAATTTCCAATTTGGTAATAAAGGAAATAAGCATTTTTACTTCACAGTTTTTCCCTCCTTTCCCCCTCGATACTTTATAAAGGAAAAATGTCATTTTCTATAATGTGATAATTATAATTGTACTAATTGTTTGTCTCAACCAAAAAAAAAATTGTACTAATTGTTTGTTGGACCAAAAAATTGTACTAC
Source organism: Polygonum aviculare (assembly GCA_934048045.1). Taxonomy (NCBI): domain Eukaryota; kingdom Viridiplantae; phylum Streptophyta; class Magnoliopsida; order Caryophyllales; family Polygonaceae; genus Polygonum; species Polygonum aviculare. Next base: position 324,881 of record OW204026.1, read on the forward strand.
TACCTGTTTATAAACTGGACATTAATCGCAAATGTACGATTGACTTAGATTAGAATTCAATATTTATTCTTAACTTACGTTAACATATTTATTCTCGAATCTAATTCTTAAAATCATACAGTACGTAACTTAAAGTCCAAAACATATGCATAAAAACTAAGTGTTTTATTACTACACTGTATTAATTTAATTAATAAAGATCCAGATGATTTCATTAATAAACAAAATAATTTTACACCAAAGGGTATGTATTAGATCTTCAAATTATTCCAATATTTCCCACCATAAGTCTGCTGGGTTATTCAGGAACAAAATGATTCCAATGCGTAATAAATTAATCAAAAAATTCGTTAGTACTGATTTAAATTTTAAACTACGCGTATTAATTACAGTAACTACGTGTAACTAAGTGTACTTAATTAAGTTAATTGATTGGACATGCAGAGCATTCATGGGAGTTGACAAACACATCAATTAAATTTTCGGCAGGAGTTGCAGACTTGCAGGCTTTCCAGTTTAACCGTGCAAGTTAGCAGATCGAGTACGGTCTAGTAGTAGAATATTTTTGCCATGGTACTACTAAGTCCAATTTGCAAGTTATTAAACCCACTTTTGTGGAGGAAATTTTTAAGTAATTCAACCCCGATCCCTATAGTTCTTCTACGTTATTAGAGAAATGGTCCAAATGGATATTTGCTTCATGGCTTTACGTCGGCTAGCCCAATAGAGACTTGGAAGCAACTCAATAAGATAAGGGTCTCACTATACTTGGGGGGTAAAAAAACACTTTTGGGTAAAAGTATATTTTCGATATCTTGACATATGTCTAATTTTAGCTATTTTTTTTTACGAATTTTAAAGTAAAAATACAAAAAGAAAAAATTAAACAAGAAGTGTATCAAGCCCAAACTCGATTAGTTCAATATATAGTTACCCATCATGAGTCTCGCATCAAACACACTTAAATATCATGGTCACTTACGATGGCCGATCACATTCATATCGATCTCTTATTAAGTATGCATTAACGATACAATGTACGTGTTACATATAAGCTCGGTGAGATTCCATCATTATGAAAAATCGATAACGGCAAGAAACAATAGTGAAAATCATATAGGAGGACACATTTCACAACGGAATAGAGAATTTACGTAGAACATCCAAATAAATAAAAATATTTAGTTTTAGACGATTCACAATGAATTTCATAGAAAGGTCGTTATAAACCCTGATAACTCTGTCAACAACAAAGTAACTATCGGTACCCACATAATTAATTACAATAGGAAAGACCATGCCCAGAATACACATGTAACAAGTAGGAAGGTGGTGGCCAAATATTCAGTGGCATACTCCATATGCTAACATGATATGCTAACATGTCCGTAGTTTATGACCAAAACACTATAATAATAGTAATAGTAATAATAATAATAAACAAGTTGTATATACTGTACATTATACTTCAAAGTCTTCGTCCCTTTTAATCAAAAAAAAAAACTTCAAAGTCTTCGTATGCAGTATAACCTAACCTAAAAGTCAAAACAATCCATCAATAATTCATACATTTCTTTCTTTTGACCGATATTTACAAATCTGTATGTATAACGAACTATTGAAATTTTGGAACCAGTGCATGTCTAATTGAATTGTATAAAGAACATGAAGACTTTCTCTACATCACTTTTTAAATTTTAAAGAAATGTATAGCTCACTTACCTTCAAACAAATAATGCCTTGTTAATTACATTTGTTTGAATATATATAATATATATTTGAAAATTTTGGACGAGAAAACGGTGATTCAGTACAAGGAAGAAAAGACTAGTAGGGGGTCGAACTTGAACCTAGCACATTGATACTCTATCTTACTCCTTTAGATCAATCCCTTGAAGTTATTTTTTTTAGTAACTAATGTTAATTGTTTAACTAGCCTTTTTAGCCAGCTAGCTAACTTTCATCGTATCCATGTTCAAGGGCATGTCTCCCCCTCTCTCAAAGCAAAAGTCAAATTTCACTTCCCAAACTTTAATTAATTGTGGTTTAACTTAGAAGTTAATTTAAAAAAAATACTTATTTTAACGAATCTCATCATATGCCTCAGTCTACATCATTATATATGCATCACTTGTTTCATTTGTAGTTGGTCAAGTGGGGTTAATATTAGGTTAATGTTGATACCAGGAACCGTCACCGCGGTAGAGACCATCCTCAAGCCCTAAGCTCTACCACCATCGCGATCGGCATGCGCCCCGGTCCAGAACAACGATCCCCTACCAAGGCGGAGTCCGAAGGACAAACAACCTGATTGGCCATATACGCATCGCGCTAAAAGCATTGTGAGCGCGAGGAGAGGAGGCCGTCCCATCCATGCAAGTGGGTGGGCGGCAACGTCCCATCGGATGAGCGGTGGGCGGCAATGTCCCATCCTGGCTTTTGATTGGCCCGCTCCGCGGCTGCCGCCCCAGAAGCCAACCATACAGCGACACGTACCTGGGCGGCACCCATCCCACATCGACATCTTGATCGTTCTCGGCCCAGACTTCGGCTATAAATAGCGAGCTCTGTGCACCAGAACAAAGATCGAAGGCCTCACGAGTCACATACACTAGATCTCGAGCTAAGATCATTATTGTAACCCGATACACCTAAACGCGATAGAGAATCTCTGTCTGGGAATCCCACAGCTAAATACAAAATATCCTTCACACTACTCTCATCGCGTTAAACACCACTAGCGGCCACACACTTTCCATCTCTTCGTCTGTTGACTCGGTTGAGTTCTAATTTAGCACTCTCATCGCGTTCACTACAAATCGGTGTTTTCGGACATCAACATTGGCGCCGTCTGTGGGGAGTTTACTCAAACTAAGCAGGCACCGCTTCAGCTGACGCAGTGATGGACGCTAATAGCAACAACGCTTACTACGCTGACGGCGCAGCCTTCGGGATGCAGCCGCCACCTCCGTGGTATTACGGGTCACCGCCCGTACCGCAACCACAGGCCGTGCCAGGGTGGAACCCAGGTTTCCAGCAGGGTTTCCACCCGCAGGCCCCGTTCCAAGGGTATGTCCATGCGCAGTACTTCCAAGAGTACGCACCCGCGCAGGAGCCCTACGTTGAGGAATACACCACCACCAACGGGAGTTCAACGGGGCAGGAGGTGGAGCAGGACGCTCCCAACGCGTTGTCACCTCCCAACCCACACTTTCAAGGCTACGCCCCTGCGTACCACTACGGCCAGGGCGCATATCCCATGCAGCATGGGCAGGGTGCTTACCCAATGCCCCACCAGCCGTATGTACCCGCTTACGCCGCGGGGTATGGGCCGGGCCAGGCATACCACACCCCGCCCCCGGGGGGCTCGAGTGAGGACATGAGCATATCGCGAGGGCGCTCTACCTCTCGTTCCCTGTCCACGCGCTCCGGCTCCCGGAACAACATGCTGGTGGATGATCGCGGCACCACCTACGGCAGCCCCTTCGCTGATTTCATCCAGGAGGAGCCCATGCCGAAGGGATTCCAGAAACCGTCGGCAGCACTACAGTTCGACGGCACGAAAGACCCGGGAGAGCACGTTAGGCAGTTTTTTGCGCACATGACGTTCAACACCTACAACGATGCCATGTACTGCCGGGTCTTCCCCTCCACCCTTAAGACCGCCAGTATGCGGTGGTTCACCAACCTCCCCGTGGGCTCCGTCACGTCTTTCAAAGATCTAACGCGGCGGTTCATGTCCCACTTTAGCGGCGGTTCACCCGGTTCGTCAACGCGGCGTCGGAGGTGCCTCAACAAAATGACACCTCCGCCCGCGATATGTTGATCCACAACCTCCGCGACGGAACCTTCAAGGTCAAGATGTGCGGGAAAACCCTGCACACCTACGAAGACGCCTGCAACGCCATCACCAAGCGCGTCTTCGCGGAGGACGCGGCAGGAAAGCCTACGCAGGATCGCGGGAAAGGAAAGGCCAAAACCACCCCGGAGGCCCTTACCGTATCCACCACGCCAACAAAGCCTCAGGGGGGGCAGCGCGGTGGCCATAACCGGGGTGGAGGCCGTCGTGGTCGCGGGTATCAGGGATACCGCGGGGCACGCAATAATCGCGGTGGCAACGGGTCGTACAACAACGACCCGTACACCGGGGCTAATACCACGGCCCTCGGGCCCCGCAATGACGGCGGGCGGCCGGCGCAAGCGAACACTTTGGCCGGCTCCGCGCCCGCGAGGGGTGAGGTCAACCAAAACGATCCCAACCTCTACATCAATACCATCGCTGGGGGTTCCACCCTCGCGGGGTCTAGTGGCGGGGAAAAGAAGCGTTATGCTCGCGCCTCGACCTCCGGTGGCTCCATCAACAGCTTGGGCGCGTCGGGGATCCCTCATGCTGACATCACCTTCCGACCCGGCGATTCCCGCGAGCTCATCACTCCGCACACAGATCCTCTGGTTGTGCACGCGGTTATCGCCACCAAGATTGTCAAGAGAATCATGGTGGACACGGGAGCGTCGGTGGACATCCTGTACTACGACGCGTTCGCACAGCTGGGCATCTCCCCTTCCATGCTCCTGCCTTACGCCGGGAAGCTCACATGCTTTTCCGGCAATGAGGTCGACGTCGCGGGGTTGGTCACTCTGGACATGACCCTGGGGGACAGTAAGGACGCCCGCCGGACTGAGCCCATCGAGTTCACTATCGTCCGGCTCCCTTCCATCTACAATGCGATAATGGGACGGACTTCGTTGATGAAATTCCAAGCTGTCGCGTCCATTTATCACCTGGTCTTGAAGTTCCCCGTAGAGAACCGAGTCGGCGTCGCCCATGGCCAACAAATTGAGGCGCGAAAGTGCTATGAGGCGTCAACCCGCGGTCGCCCTGCCGCGTATGTTATAACGGGCGGGGCCAGCGCGGAGTTGGACGTACGGCAGGAGCGTGAGCGCGAGCCCCTCGGTGACTTCGAGAGGGTCGCCATCACCCCTTTTCCCGATGCGGCCGAGAAACTGTATGTCGGGGACTGCATGACCGGAGCGGACGCCAAAAGCCTGCAAGAGCTCCTGGCATGTTCTCGCGATGTATTCGCATGGACGACGACGGACCTAAAGGGTGTCCCTCCCGAGGTGGCACTACATTCACTCCGCGTGAGCCCGGGCTCCCGACCCGTCTGTCAAAGGCGCCGAAAAACCAACGAGGAGCGCGCCAACGCGGCAAATGAAGAGGTTGAGAAGCTCCTACGCGCCAACTTCATCCGCGATGTCAAGTATCCTACTTGGCTCTCCAATGTCGTGATGGTGAAGAAGTCCAACGGGAAGTGGCGGATGTGTGTCGACTTCAAGGACCTCAACAAAGCCTGCCCCAAGGACAGCTACCCCCTGCCCTCCATTGACGATCTGGTCGACTCCACCGCCGGCCATACCGCGTTGAGCTTCCTCGACGCCTACTCCGGCTACAATCAGATAGCCATGGATCCCCTGGATCAGGAGTCCACCGCGTTCATCACTCAACGCGGGACTTTCTGTTACAGGGTGATGCCTTTCGGTTTGAAGAACGCGGGGGCCACTTTCCAGCGCCTCGTAGACCATGTCTTCCGGAAGCAGCTGAAGCGCAGTGTCTCGGCTTACGTCGAAGACATTGTGGTCAAGAGCCATAGCGTGCAGGAGCACCTGGCCGATCTGGCCGAGGTTTTCCAAACCCTGCGCGCCCACCGAATGAGCCTAAACCCGGAGAAGTGCGTCTTCGGAGTAAAATCGGGGAAGTTCCTCGGATTCATGATCAGCGCGAGGGGAATAAACGTCAACCCCGCCAAGGTCGCCGCGGTGCTGGAACTGCGTTCGCCGGCCTCGCGAAACGAGGTCCAGCGACTGGCGGGCGCTGTAAATTATCTTGGCCGTTTCTGCTCCAGGTTATCGGACCGCGCTCTGCCTTTCTTCTCCTGTCTCAAAAGCACCACCACCTTCACCTGGACGGAGGAGATGGAGAGCGCGTTCTAGGCTCTGAAGATCTACCTCGTCAATCTGCCAACGCTCTCCCCGCCCATCCCGGGTGAGGACCTACAACTATACATAGCCGTAAGCCAGCATACGGTCAGCGCGGTCCTCACCCGCGACTTCAGTTACCCGGTGTACTTCACCAGCAGGGTGCTCCAGCCGGCAGAACAACGATACTCACCCGCGGAGAAGATGTCTCTGGCCGCTGTGGTGGCGGCAAGAAAATTGCGCCCCTACTTCCAGGCGCACCCCATCCAGGTCCTCTCGGACCTCCCTCTACGCCAAATCCTGCATCAGCCCGCGTTGTCGGGAAGAATGACCAAATGGGCGGTCGAGTTGTCAGAATTTGACATCTCGTACCACCCTAGGACCGCGATCAAGGCGCAGGCCCTTGCCGATTTCGTCGTAGAGGTCACCTTCCCCGACACGGACGAGAGCCCCGACGAGTGGAGGGTCTTTGTCGACGGCTCGCACTGCGACCTGGGGTCGGGTGCGGGGGTGGTCCTTGAGGGACCCTCCTACGCGTCCGAGCATGCCCTCAACTTCGGCTTTGAGGCAACCAACAACGAGGCCGAGTATGAGGCGGTGATCGCGGGAATTGAGATGGCCTTACTAGTGGGCGCACGAAGGATAAGGGTCTTCACGGATTCTGAGCTGGTCGCGCGCCAAGTCGGGGGCCAGTACGAGTGCACCACGGGGTTTCTGCCCCAATATCGCGCTAAGGTCAAGGCGTTGATCGCCTGCCTTGAGACTTTCGCCATTGAGTCCATACCGCGTGCGGCAAATGCCAAGGCCGACGCACTGGCCAAGTTGGGTTCAGCCCTCCCGCCCGAGGTCGGCAACAAGGTCGTAGTCGAGAGGAAGATGCAACGCGGTGTGACCAGCGCGGTGTTCGCGCTGGCCACGGACGGGTGGATGGCTCCGATAATCCGATATATCCAAACCGGGGACTTGCCCCAGGACGATGCCATGGGCGCGCGCAAGCTCAAGCTCAAGGTCGCGCGGTTCTGCATTGAAGGCGACAAGTTGTATCGCCGCGGCTACGCAGAGCCCAACCTGCTCTGCGTAGACGAGGCCACCGTCTTCGAGGTCCTCGAGGAGGTGCATGAGGGCATATGTGGAGGCCATCCGGGTTGGCGGACTCTGGTCCACAAGATTGTCCGGATGGGGATCTATTGGCCTACCCTGCGCCGCGATGCGGCGGCATACGTGCAAAAGTGTGACAAGTGCCAACGCTACGAAAACATCCAGCACGCTCCGGCGCGAGAGCTGCGCGGCATCCAGCCGGCCTACCCGTTCGCAATGTGGGGCATGGACATCCTTGGTCCTTTCCCTAAGGCCGCCGGGCAATTGCAGTTCATCCTGGTCCTAGTCGATTACTACACCAAGTGGGTGGAGGCCGAGGCCATGGCACGGATCACAAGCGCGAAGGTATGCGGCTTCCTCTGGAAGAATGTGGTTTGTCGTTTCGGCGTCCCCATCGCGATAATGACAGACCACGGCCCTCAGTTCGACAGTGAGGAGACGCGGGACTTTTGCGCAAGCTTGAGCATCGAGTTAAAGTTTTCTTCGGTAGCACACCCTCAGTCCAACGGACTCGTGGAAAATGTGAACGCGAGGATACTCGACGACCTCCGCCGCAGGCTGGACGGCGTATAGGGCCGGTGGGCAGAGCTGTTGCCCCTTGTTTTATGGACAAACCGCACCACACCGCGCAGAGCAACAGGTGAAACACCTTTCGCGATGGCTTACGGCAGTGATGCCGTCGTGCCCATCGAGTCCATGCTACCCACCGAGCGAGTCGCGGGGTATGATCAGTTCACCAACGACGAGGCTCTTAAGGTGGAGATGTACCTACGCGATGAGCGCCGAGAGGCGGCGGGGCTGCGGTCGGCTGAGTACAAGAGAAGGACCGCGGCGTACTACAACAAGAGGGTCAAGCCCCGCGGCCTCAAGGAGGGTGATTTAGCCCTCCGAAGGACCGACGGGGGCAAGCTTGACGCAAAGTGGGAGGGCCCTTACCGCCTCTCCAAGGAAGTCGTCCCGGGGGCCTTCAAACTCACAGATCCGACGACGAGACAAACTCTCGCCAAGACATGGAATGAGGCACGTCTCAAGAAATACTATGTGTAAATAAGCCAGTGTTATCACCGCGTAGCGGTCGGTTGTAATGTCCTGATCCCACCTGTTGTTTTTATGTGAATAAAACGAGACAACTATCGTGCACTGTCCAAATAATGAATCTATCGTTACGGGAAACCCGAGTTGCCGTCCTCGCCCGGGGTTGTCCGCTAACGCGCGCGATGCGCTTAGGCGCACTCGAGTTGGGTTATACCCCTCGCAGTTGCATAAAGCCTTAAAACATCAAAAACTCCAGTCGTTAGGGAAACCCGAGTTGCCGTCCTCGCTCGGGGTTGTCCACTAACGCGCGCGATGCGCTTAGGCGCACTCGAGTTGGGTTATACCCCTCGCAGTTGCATAAAGCCTTAAAACATCAAAAACTCCAGTCGTTAGGGAAACCCGAGTTGCCGTCCTCGCTCGGGGTTGTCCGCTAACGCGCGCGATGCGCTTAGGCGCACTCGAGTTGGGTTATACCCCTCGCAGTTGCATAAAGCCTTAAAACATCAAAAACTCCACAGTCGTTAGGGAAACCCGAGTTGCCGTCCTCGCCCGGGGTTGTCCGCTAACGCGCGCGATGCGCTTAGGCGCACTCGAGTTTGGTTATACCCCTCGCAGTTGCATAAAGCCTTAAAACATCAAAAACTCCAGTCGTTAGGGAAACCCGAGTTGCCGTCCTCGCTCGGGGTTGTCCGCTAACGCGCGCGATGCGCTTAGGCGCACTCGAGTTGGGTTATACCCCTCGCAGTTGCATAAAGCCTTAAAACATCAAAAACTCCACGGTCGTTAGGGAAACCCGAGTTGCCGTCCTCGCTTGGGGTTTGTCCGCTGAATGCGCGCAATCTATTTTCTACTCGCCTGGTGTCAAGCGCGGTCCTAGCACCTAGCTTGGCATGGGGTTGAGTACGGCACGTTTTCGCAAAACCTACTTCTACTCGCCTGGTGGCAAGCGCGGTCCTAGCACCTAGCTTGGCATGGGGTTGAGTACGGCGAGTTTTCGCAAAACCTATTTCTACTCGCCTGGTGGCAAGCGCGGTCCTAGCACCTAGCTTGGCATGGGGTTGAGTACGGCGAGTTTTCGCAAAACCTATTTCTACTCGCCTGGTGGCAAGCGCGGTCCTAGCACCTAGCTTGGCATGGGGTTGAGTACGGCGAGTTTTCGCAAAACCTATTTCTACTCGCCTGGTGGCAAGCGCGGTCCTAGCACCTAGCTTGGCATGGGGTTGAGTACGGCGAGTTTTCGCAAAACCTATTTCTACTCGCCTGGTGGCAAGCGCGGTCCTAGCACCTAGCTTGGCATGGGGTTGAGTACGGCGAGTTTTCGCAAAACCTATTTCTACTCGCCTGGTGGCAAGCGCGGTCCTAGCACCTAGCTTGGCATGGGGTTGAGTACGGCGAGTTTTCGCAAAACCTATTTCTACTCGCCTGGTGGCAAGCGCGGTCCTAGCACCTAGCTTGGCATGGGGTTGAGTACGGCGAGTAAAAAAAAACAAAATCAAAGGATAAGAGGAAACAAATGAAGGAAAAATAATCACGAGGCCGCATGGCGGCAAAAAGATGTTAGGACGCCTACTTCGCGTCAGGGTCAAGTACAAACTACAGCCGCATTCGCGGCGACAAATACTGTTTGGGCCCCAAGGGCCAGGTGGAATACAAGTTCAGCAAAAAATATAAAAACAAAAGGCAGCAAGCAAATCTTCAGACTTTGCAGAGAGAGGCTTCAGGCCTCGGGGGCGTTGACCGCGGTCTCAGAAGCAGGAGGGTCCTCGGGGGTTTTATCCTTCTCGACCTCGGCGGCAGAGGGTTCGGGGTTGGCATGCGGGGCATCGGTTCCCTCCGCGTTGACCTCCTCGATCCCCGGAGGCTGCTTCGCCACTCCGTCCTCCCAAACAACTCCCATCTTGCGCTTGAGGTCGGGGGCAAAGTACTTCACCTTGTACCTTTCAACATATTGGAGGGCCGCGGTGACTGCACTAAGAGCTTGGACCGTTCTCGCATCATCAACGCGACGGTCCATGTACTCTCGCGACTTGAGAAACTCGGGGACCGCGTTCTCAGCCTTGGCCTGGGCCTCCTCCAACTGTCGGTGCTGCTTTGCAGACGTTGCCTTGAGCCCCGCCACCTCCTTTCTGGCCACCGCGAGCTGGGCCTTGGCCGCCTTGAGCTCTTCCGCATCCTGCTCAGCTCGTGCGCGCGCCTCCGCGAGGCTCGCTTCGGCCGCCGCTTTGGCCTTGGTCGTCTCCTCCAACTGGGCCTCCGCCGCGGACAGACGATCCGGGAGGTAGTTCATCCACGCGTTGACCTGCAAACAAAAGCATATGCTCAGCCCGGGTAAAAGTTACAAGGGGTCGGTACTAAAAAGTAAAGGGGACACATACCATATGGCCACATTTCATGCACTCCCCTCCGACCTCCGCCGCGTTGAGGGTGCCAAACCATTCCCTCTCCTCCTCGTAGGAGTACTGGCCCTCGTTGAAGGTGCCCCATGCCGGCCCGGAGCAAGCGAAGCCTGCCACCTCGGCCCTTCGGGACCAATGGCGGCGGTGACCAGCGCCCGTCACGATCTGGGCAGGGCCCTTCGCGGTGGGCTCAGGAGGTTGGTCCTCGCCGCGGGCCAGTTCCCGTTTGGACTTCTTGGCGAGCGCGCCCTCGGCGTGGGCCGCATCCTCGACCCCCCTTGCGCTTCGAGGCATCCCCCTGCGCGCGTTTGCCTTTGTCCACGGGGAGGTCCCTCCCCTTTGGGCCGGATGTGCCCTTCGCGGTGACCCCCTTCTGGCCCCCGGCTTTGGCGGTAGGGGGCGCGCCGGTGGCTGTCGCGGCGGATGTACCGGTGAGTTCGTCAAATACGTCCATATCTGCAAAAACAAGTCACGAACGTTTAGGTTAAGCGCGTTCAAAGCAATAACGAGGCATGCAATAAAATGAGACTAATGCAAGAAAGATAAGCGGGCACCGGGGAAGGGGGTTCTGATAAAGGCACCACGTTCTCCCGGGGCGGTGCCGGCCTCAGGCTGAGCCCAGCGCGTTCAAGACGCTCTTGTGTTATCCAAACACTTTGCTCCCTTTTACGAGACGCGGCAAAGGCTTTCTTCGCTGCGGCGGCCCTTTTCGTCTCACCGCGTTTGCGCTTATGGGGGCGGAACTGGTCGGGGACAATCGGGCAAAGCAGGTCGTTGCCCGAGGGGTCGTGGATGATAAACCACTTCTCTTTCCATCGCGGGCCGACGTTGGAAGAAGTGATCAACAGGTTGCAGTGCGTGAGGCTAAAATTCACGAGGCCCTTCTTATCCGACTTCACCGTCACGATCTGTAGCATATGCGCCACGGAGGGAGGATGATTTAGCTCAAGGCACCGCATATGATAGGCCGCGATAACGCTCCAGCAGTTGGGCGCCATGGAGGCCGGGGCCAGTTCATGGTGAAACAAAAATCCGAGACATAGCGCGGTAGCGGGGCCCGAAAACCCGCGACAAGGCTCGCCGCATACATAACAGCACCCGCGTCGTAAACAGCGAGGCTGTTTCCCCCGTCGTGCGGCAGTAAGAGCTCCACCCCGGCCGGCCAGGGGTATTCCGACGCGATGACATCCAGCTCCTCGAGAGTAAGGATGGTGGCACTACCCTTCGCCAGCGTCGTTGGGTTTTCATACTCGATCAGGCGTCCGGGCCTCGTCTGACGGAAGCGAGGTACTTCCGCCCTGACACTTGTAATATATCGCGAGGGGAAGCTCCTCGCGTTCCCTGAGGTGGACGCCTCGTCGCCGAGGACCTCGTCATGAGGGTCGAAGGGCCGGCAGCGGGCCATTGAACGCGAGGACGACTCACTCTTTGTGCGGGCAGCAGAGACGGTGGTCGGGTCGCTCTGGCTCAAACCGGAAGGCTCGCGAAAGTTGTTCTGGGAGTCGCTCGCGGACAGCTCCAGGTGCTCCAACGAGGGGTCTGGCGCGTAGAACTCGTCCAAATTCACTATACGATCACCGCGATCCACGCCTGAAGGGCAGGTATCACTGGAAAACCCCAAATCCAGGGCACGGAAGCAAAGAGGCTCTTGGAGGAAGAAAAAAAAAGAAGGATAATATGTATGGGAAAGAGAAGACAAGCAAAAGAGAAACATATAGCGCGATAGATACACAATAACCATGATGATTCATAGGCAACCAAGTGTCGAAAGCAAAAGGAAAGGTGGTAAGCGCGGTATCCCCACCCCGGGCAGGTGTCGTTTCGCAATACGGCAAGAAGTCTTATTGAAACAAAAGGCCTCGGGACGCGCGGGATGTGTGTCAGAGGAACATTCCGCCCTCCTGAACACGCATCTCCAGGAATGTTTTCTTCTCCCGCTGATGGGACACTGACATGACCGGACGTCGCGCTAAACGCGTCTTCTCCGACCTTCCACGGCGCTTCGCCTTCCCACGGCGTTTCGCCTCCCCAAGGGGGTTTCACCACCCCATTCCACCGCCCAGTTCTCCCAAAAAACAAGCACCCCCGACCAGATCCAGGCCGGGGTTAGGGCGGCGGCGTGGCGACGCCCTCCTCCACCCGAGGATCTGGAAAAGCCCTAAACCCACCCCTCGGCGGGGCGTCCTCTCGGCAGTGGCTACCCCTAACGCCGCCGGTTTTCAACGGCGGCGCCGCCACTGAAATTAGGGTGTTCCCCCCCAGAAAACCCCCAGATTACCCCCGGAACAACCCCGGCAAAGCCCCGAAGGCCCCGAAAACCCCGAAAACCCAGAAAACGAGAAAAGGGGAGGGAGAGAGAGAAGAAGGGCGTACCTCGTAGTCGGAAGGAGGCGGAGGCAAACTTGTGACGAGCGCCGTCGCTGGCGTAAGAGCGGTTTCCGGTCGGCGAGAGCAGTGGGCGAGTTCGAGGGCGAAAGAGTTTTCTGGATTGAGAACTGCGGAATGAGCGAGACGAAGGGAGGAGCCGCTCCTTTTGTTCAAAATCTCGGCGGGCCGTTGACGAAATGGGCTTCGTCTTGCATCGGCCCGTAAAAGTGGCGGCCCAACGACTTCCCTTGCCACTTCTCTCGTCCCGACGCCCTCGTTTGCTCGTCCGTCTTCAAAGCGATAGCGCGTTCCCCACACCGCGTTTCCGGTTCGAGGTACTTTCTTTGGACCCGTCCTCAAAAAGGCGTCGAGTCCCGGTCCATGGGGTTGTGTTGATACCAGGAACCGTCACCGCGGTAGAGACCACCCTACCAAAACAAAATATTACTAAGTATAAACTTCTCGAAGTGGCGTCAAGCCCTAAGCTCTACCACCATCGCGATCGGCATGCGCCCCGGTCCAGAACAGCGATCCCCTACCAAGGCGGAGTCCGAAGGACAAACAACCTGATTGGCCATATACGCATCGCGCTAAAAGCATTGTGAGCGCGAGGAGAGGAGGCCGTCCCATCCATGCAAGTGGGTGGGCGGCAACGTCCCATCGGATGAGCGGTGGGCGGCAATGTCCCATCCTGGCTTTTGATTGGCCCGCTCCGCGGCTGCCGCCCCAGAAGCCAACCATACAGCGACACGTACCTGGGCGGCACCCATCCCACATCGACATCTCGATCGTTCTCGGCCCAGACTTCGGCTATAAATAGCGAGCTCTGTGCACCAGAACAAAGATTGAAGGCCTCACGAGTCACATACACTAGATCTCGAGCTAAGATCATTGTTGTAACCCGATACACCTAAACGTGATAGAGAATCTCTGTCTGGGAATCCCACAGCTAAATACAAAATATCCTTCACACTACTCTCATCGCGTTAAACACCACTAGCGGCCACACACTTTCCATCTCTTCGTCTGTTGACTCGGTTGAGTTCTAATTTAGCACTCTCATCGCGTTCACTACAAATCGGTGTTTTCGGACATCAACAGTTAAGTTATCATGCATGGTTTGTACTACTCACATTCTCACAATCTATTGTCTTAGACTAGGTTAAATAGCAAGCTATAATTAATTTTTGTGGGAAATGCAGGTGTGTTAGTTCAACTAATTTCTGATAGCTATTATTGACCAAACACTCGATTCATTGGTTCATTCGGGTTTACTTCCACTTGAACTAGTATTTTGGATATATATGAGATAGTAGAATGTTTGAAGTAGATCAATTTCTTTGTGGAACTCGTCACTTTAAGTCAAATAAGTTATATTCGTCAAAAAAAAAGGTCAAATAAGTTATCGATTTAATTTTTTTTCCAGATATAAAATAACAATAATGAGTATTGTCCATAAAAATAAAATATCAAAGACCTCTCTGAATACGACGCTTAATCAACTATCTCTATTACATATGTACAAACTCGAAAATCAAAAGGCCCATATCAAATTATGGTTATCGATAAATTTTACGGATTAATACTTTTTCTAGTGAGGTAAGATTTGGACCCGAAACTATCGAATGAAAATCGAATATTTTTTTCAAAAAATTAACCTAAACATATAAGTTAATTACATATCTGAAAGATATTTTTGACAAATATCACAATGTATACTCGGTAGTAATTGCAAAGTGATGTGCGCCGAAACGTGTGATGGTGCAACGGCGTTGATTAATAACAAGAGCAAGGTTTTGGTGACTTTGTACTTAATTTGTGCCTCTGATTTAGAGCGATTGAACTCGTACGGCAAAATGGCAAACAACTTAAAACGACGTCGAATTTGCATGTGGGCATTAATTATAGAACCCTGGTCTTTCTCCTCAATTCTAAGTTCTTGGAACTTGTACTCGTCGGTGTTTTAATTCATTTTGTTTTATATTTTCATCATCATATATATTTGTGTTATTATATGTACACATCAACATCTCATAATAAATAAGTGTTTGTTTTCTTACATAACACCACAAGGGCTCACATGCAAGTGCGACCACTGCCCATGTGAGGCTTTCTCCTTCTTATTATTGTACGCCTTAATCAACCAATTTGGCTCACATAGATCGAACCCCAAATGAAATGATGGTTTTTGTCAACACTCAACACATATTTTGTGTAATGTGTGTGAACGGTTTTTGGACCAATCGATCGGGTCCAATGCGAGCTCCTCGACTTGGTCACTTGCACAAATCGGTGGATCAGATCGGATCTTTTTCTCTCTTTATCCACTTTCGATGTATACCTCAGACGGATAACGAATTTTACAGTGTAAGAAGAAAGGATCTAATACCAGTTAACGGATAACGAATTTTACAGTGTAAGAAGAAAGGATCTAATACCAGTTATCGTATAAATAAAGATGTGAGGAATGAGAAAACCCTAATATTCTTACAAGTCACCTATATTTACTTGATTTAATAATTGGGGAATATAATTGGTTTTATAACATGGTAACATGCAACTCAACCAAGAAATGCATTATAGTTGTTGCAATTTTTACAAAAAAAAATTCCTATGAGTTGGACATATAACAAAATTTATTAAAGTCGGAACTCATAATTTGTTGGCCTGACCTGATTTCTCCCACAATATACTATATATCACTGGTGGTAATTATGGCTATAATTATATCTATTTTAGAAAATTATCATGTGTAAACGTAACATCAAACATTTTCCCAAGTCATGTGAATGCGCCCCTATAAAATGTGACATTTGCACATTATAATTTTTGTCTTTGTTGGAAGAAATTATTATGGTTAGGAGGTTAGGTGGGAAAACATGCATATGTAAAGTTTTGAGTGATCTTGAAGCGAAAATCTATTAGTAAACATTAAAACCATATATTCATTGATCGATCGACTCGATTAGTTGTAAAAGTCGTAAAACTGTGATTGGCTCGATTCCATATCCCGAGTTGGCATATCTTATATATCGAGTTTTTCCCTTGTAAAAAAAAATCTCTATAAATATGTTTATGTAACATGGTTTAGCTAATAGTGTATATAATTAAAATTCGAAAAATGAGAGCTAATTGATATAAATGATTGGGGTGGGTTGCTAGCATCATGTGTTATGTTGCATTTCCTAATAAATAGACATTTGCCTCCTTCTCTTTCAGAAAGTACATTAATAATTAAGCTAAATGCCCTGTATAAATTAGCATATGGCAATGATTTTAGGACCATAACCATAAAGGTTTATATGTTGTAAAGGAGGACGTACATTGGACCTCTTTATTCCTCACATGGGTATGGGCCCAACTCGGTTTTCGCTCTCTTTGGGCCCACTTAGCCCAACTACTTTTCCGATTCCGCTACAGTGTAGCATTCACTCTTTCCAAAATGGAAGTATTCATTTTGTACTTATGCTTGTAGATACGACAACAAACCTACGCCGAGTTACTACTCTATATATTGTAGTCTATTCCTCTTCTGTTTTAGTTTCTTTTGGAGTTTTCCTAGCTTGTTGGTTGTAGTGTTGGATGGTTTCGAGCGTTTGTCTTGGGTTATTTCGGGCGTATTCCATCCAGGTTTGGAATACCCACATCCTGACCCCCCAGATCCTGCATCCGCGGGACTACCTGGGTAAATGTTGTTGTTGTTGTTGTTGTTGTATTCCCTTGATTGGGATGGGTCCGGTTCAATTCAAACCGGAAAGTTGAACCGGAAAATACCGGTAGTTTAGGGAATCAGATGCGAACCGGCGGAATGGGAGCCAACCCGGTTCCGGCTCTCCCTTAAGACGAACCGAGTAACCAGTGGTTTGGGCCGGCTCCAAACCGTCGTTGGAGGACAACATAGATCGCGATTTCGAATTCCATAGTCGCCGTTTCCCTCTAAATATGAAATCGGCCTCGGATTTAAAAAAAAAAATCGGTTCAAAGCCGAAACTATAAAAATCGGAACCGAACCAGAACCGGGACCGACAGTGAAGAGTGGCTAGGGTCATTCTTGCCTAATTACAATCTAGAGCCTATTAAAAAGGGGGGATTACACTAATGGAACTACACTAGCTAGGCCCACAAGAACGTGATAATGAGGACCCACCACATATATTAATCAATAGGTTATGGGGCCCAAAGAATGACTTAATGCTCAGGGCAGTTTGATATTATTCCTTGCAACATTGACACAAAAGGGATCATATTCACATAATGCACTACTACTCTTGTGTACGCTAATGGCAGCATCTAATTCTACGCGTTCAATAGCTTTACCCTTTTACAACATGTCAAAGAGTTGGCACAATGCATTTACAGCATGTCAAACAGTTTTGGACTTGTGATATAGACTCACATAATAGATTCCGTGCAATAAAACTAGCCAAGTGAAGAATGAGGGGGCAGAGGAATTAGACTATGAATATGGTTTGTCAATGGCGCGAGAGCGCGCGAGACTGAGACAACGATCTTCGCCTTTGGGCTTCTTGCCGAGAATGTCGAACTTGCAATGATTCGACATGGTTTCGAAAGGGTTTTCCTTCCAAGGAGCAGATTTTGATTTCATCAACACTCGGTCTCATCCTGGCTTTCTCGAACTCTTCTTCGACTTTGAGACTCGTAGGGTTTATTGATATTGGTACCCTAACCTTTGCAAAAATTGTAGCAAAGAGTTTGACACTTTGACGTATGTATAACAGTATAAGGCTGCAAGAAAAAGTGTACATTGTGCATTGCCTTTGGGCAGGATTTTTATCATGTTTTTTCCTTGGTTTGTACAAAAAACACACTTATAATCCGTTTTTTAGTTTTTTTTTGGTCAAGAGAGGCAGATCTCTCGGGTTTATTAATAAAAAGAAGGCCTAGACGCCAATGAGGCGTGTGGTGGTCTTCCCCTGAGTATTGTCACAAAGCAAGTGATGGATACAGTTCTAATTAGGGGATCTCCTAGCAAGTGGAGACCCAAAGGAAAGGAAAATGCAAAAGCAAAGGAGACGAGGCGAGGGAATCAACGATGCGGTTCGCTTCCCTGAAGACTTAACGGAGCCTAACAGTCCAATTCCGGTGGAAGAAGCCTTGACATTGAGCTACCGGGCAGAGGAAGCCTTATAATACATTTTAAAGTTACACAATTGTCTTTTGTATGATATAAATAGAGCCGTAAAATCAGACTTGAATTTGAAATGATATAAAGCACTAATCTCACCATTTTTTTTAGAACTAAAAATCTTGTTTTAGGTAGACATTAACCATGATTCGGCCATTTTATACATTCTACTAACTACTCCATCAACATTGCCCCCCACTTACAAATTTATGAGTTTCGGTAGACATTTTCCTCATTTTTTCACTTTGATCAAAATGTGCTTCTCATTGACTTAGGAATAATCATAATATAATAGTCTCACTAAGACCTGCCAGCACGTACAGAGGACGCTGGATACGTACCTCCTTACGAGTTTGGGCTTCGATCATTAATGTCGCTATAATTCATTTTTCCCGTATAAGTTAAGAGTTAGTTTATTTGTATGTTAAGCTCTAATCCCGGTATATATACATACCAGCTACAACTTTTCATAGGCAAATCTCAATGGGTTGATCTAGTGAAACATGACGGGGTATCGATCCGATAGGTTGTTCTGAATACGTTGGTATGCAATTCATTTGACAATGTATTTATGTCTCGTACTATATAGTCCGACCACACATAAATGTGTATATATATGTATATTAGATATATCATTTTATTTTTGGACCGCAATATAACAAAACTACAACATGAATATTGTAGCGTTTAACTTTGAAACCTTCATACTTTCCTAGTACTCTTTATCTCATCATATAAGCTAGTGAATCTCACGTCTTAAGCTTTGTGATTATAAAATAAATATACAATTTATTCTATATATTTGTGAATTTCTATTTGATCGATACACCAAATATCGTGTTGGCTCATAAGGCCACTCTTTCCAAGCTCTCTTTATAAAAAGAAAACAAAAAAGGCACAAAAATGGAAAACAAGAACAAGAAAAAAATGGATGTTATGAGAAATCCATGGAGGATGAATCAATTGATCTTAGGATGGGCCATCATCTTCCTCCCGAAGATGATGGGAGTCACGGCCTACTATCAAACCGGGTTTCAAGCCGGGGCTTGGAAATATGGCCATGCTACGTTCTATGGCGATGAGACCGCCTCCGAGACCATGGGTTCGTATTTACATTAGTTCATTATATACATGACTATTGTTATTTACTATTCTAGAAAACTCTTCTCTATACATAATCTTTTAGGTTGTTTCGGCATCCATCTAGACCGCCTAGTACCAGTTTAGAATAGTTGCTATTTAAAATATGCCCTACCCGAAAAATCTTTTATGTTAACTAATTTTTTCGGGCAATTCCATATGATAAGTACGTATAGACCGTCATGTATGTTAACTATTAAGTGGTTACGTACATATGGTATGTGACAACTCCAAGAATTATTGTTACGAACACTATATTCTTCCGTGTTAGTGCATGTATGCATCATTAACAACAAAGAGAACATGATTGTAACTTCGACAATGTATTACAACTCACATACATGCATGTTCTAGGGCGGGAATTGCTAGTTGTATACAGAATTAGCGACCCTAGCTAAAATACGGTTTTTCTATAGCGTGTCCTCAGAGCACATATCGACAAACCTAACGTAATTGAACGTACGATTGGCATATGTAGGTGGCGCGTGCGGATACGGAAACCTTCACACCGAAGGCTACGGCGTGGCCACGGCGGCGCTAAGCTCGGTGCTCTTCAACAACGGCAAGTCATGTGGCCAATGCTTCCAACTCAAGTGCTCTGGCTCCAAATGGTGCTTCCCATTCGTGCCCGCCATCACCATAACCGCCACCAACCTCTGCCCGCCCAACTGGTACCAGCCCACGGACGCGGGCGGGTGGTGCAACCCGCCCCGAGCCCACTTTGACCTCTCCAAGCCCATCTTCATGCGCTTCGCCGTTTGGCGGGCAGGGATCGTGCCCGTCAAGTACCGACGCGTGCCTTGCAACCGAAAGGGCGGGATCCGGTTTCGCTTCCAGGGCAACCCACATTGGCTACTTGTCTACCTCACGAACGTCGGTGGGGCCGGCGACGTGTCGAACATGTGGGTCAAGGGCTCTAAGACGGGTTGGATGAAGATGACTAGGAATTGGGGAGCTGCCTTTCAGGTGTTTTCCCAGCTTGGTGGCCAGCCCTTGTCGTTTAAGTTGCAATCCGGCTCGACTTTCGAGACGATTACGGCGAGCTACGTGACGAATTCGTATTGGTCGACCGGGCAGACCTACCAAGGCTATGCTAACTTCCATTGAAGGAGTCTTGTGTTGTAGTTCCTCATGTATTCATATGGTCTTATGAGAGATCAATGAAGCTAGCTGTTTCTGTTTGTTTTGGGTAATAATTACAAATGATTTTATCGACATTGAGTGTTTTGAGTCTTTCCTTCTTTTTTTTTTTAATTTCCCTTCGACGTGTGTGCAATTGTGTTAATTTTTTCATTCCTTTGTTGTTGAGTGGCTCGGTCAATTTGTTTGATTTATGCTCGCAAGTCATTAACCCTAATGCCAAAGATATAAATGAAGATCCACGCACGTTTGGATCGTAGATTATAATGCATTTTATTGCTTTATTTGTTGCCATAATGCATTAATTAGTTAGTCCTCCGAACGGGCTCTTAGTCTAAAATCTAAAACATGAAAATGAATCAATTAAAGATCATCACAAATGTATCATATTCACCAAAATGATACGTTAGTTAGTGCATTACAATGAAAAGCCACATTATGTAAAATGCCAATACAACCCTCTTAACAAGGTAATTCGTTTCTTTCAAATGTTTTTTGGTTGAAGGAGAGACGATACTTTTTATGCCCTTACAGAGCGTTTCATTTCTTTCAACAAGCACATTACAAATGCTTCTTCGATCATTACCTCCCAAAGAACTCTACGAAGTTCGGAACTTTTAGGACTTATTCATCACATAGGGCCTTGAATGATAAACGTATCGTGAAACCTTTTCGAAATCAATATTTCACCCTAAATAGCTAAAGGGTAGGTGTGAACTGTAATTTGAGATAAGACAAACCTTCTTGTTCTTGTTTGTAGGTTGTGATCCAGGGCAAAACCTTACAATTTAGTAAGTGGATTGTTGCATTATTAATTAATCCTAAAGTAACTTAAAGTCGTAGCATTTAAGAAAAAGGTAACTTAAATGTACCATAGTTTATATGTGTTTCGCTCGTAGACTTAGGGCCCGTTTGGTTTCTTCGGAGGGAAAGGTAATGGTTAAGACATGTATCTAAACATTATTTAGTTTATGATTCATTGATACAAAGGGTAACCATTACCCCTTTCTTCCACTTTTCATGCAAATTTTGAGCAACTTCTCTCCACCCCCTCAACATGGGGTAATCATATCCCTCATACTCCTCTAACCATTACTCCTCTCTTTCCATTCTTTATCCAAAAAAGAGAAAATCATCCCCATTTCCTATACAAATTTGTTTCCTTTCCTTTTCTTTCCATAATTTTTATACCAAACACCACCTTAGTCTTGAACTTGTTTTTTTAGCACTTAGTCTTGAGCTATTAGCATTAATTTGATCAAGTTCTGATTAATTGTCCGTCCACATATAAATATATAATTATCTATGTAAGTCAAACATATCATTTTTGTTTTTGGCCCGCAATCCGTACAACAAACTAAGTGAATAGCATGAATGTTATTGGAGCTTTTGACTTTGAAACCTTCATAGTACTCCTTTTTTTTGGGTCGAAACCTTCATAGTACAACTCTTTCATATAGAAGTGAAGATCACGTTTAATCTTTGATTATAAAAATAAAATATATTTTATATTAGTAATCATGTAATTTGGCCTTTAGCAAATGAGAAGAAGTATATATAATGTGAATTCCTATTGGTCGCTACACCAAATTCGTTTTGGCTCATTAGCCACTCTTTCTAATTCCCTTTCCAAGCGCATAAGAAGAAAATCAACAAAGCTACAAAGTTCAAAAGCACATTTCAAGAACCAAAAAACATGGATGTTGTGAAAAATCCATGGAGGATAAACCAATTGATTTTAGGATGGGCGATTCTTTTCCTTCCTCGAATGATTGGAGTCACGGCCTACTATCAAACCGGGTTTCAAGCCGGGGCTTGGAAATTTGGCCATGCTACGTTCTATGGCGACGAAACCGCCTCAGAGACTATGGGTTAGTGTTTAAATTGATTGAGCATTTACATTACATTTAGTCTTCCTTATTTGTGTCAATATACGACCTCACATGAAAATCTTGCATGCTAGTTGTTATTAGATATGATAACTCTAATACATAAATCATGTATAAGAGTGTACAAGTCCAACAAATAAGTTACGGCGACTTTCATTCTAAAATCAATTGAAAATAAAAAGAGTAAGTCCATCGTCGATATTTTCAACATAGTTCTAATATTTAGACATACATTTGCGAATGTAGGTGGCGCGTGCGGATACGGCAACCTACACAACGAGGGCTACGGCGTGGCCACGGCCGCGCTAAGCTCGGTGCTCTTCAACAACGGCAAGTCATGTGGCCAATGCTTCCAACTCAAGTGCGTTTACTCCAAGTGGTGTTTCCGTTACGTTCCTCCACTCACAATAACCGCCACCAACCTCTGCCCGCCCAACTGGTACCAGCCCACGAACGCGGGCGGGTGGTGCAACCCGCCCCGGGCCCATTTTGACCTCTCAAAGCCCATCTTCATGCGCTTCGCCGTGTGGCGGGCAGGGATCGTGCCCGTCAAGTACCGGCGTGTGCCTTGTAACCGAAGAGGTGGGATCCGCTTTCGGTTGAAGGGGAACCCCTATTGGCTACTTGTCTACATCACGAATGTCGGTGGAGGGGGTGACGTGTCGAATATGTGGGTTAAAGGGTCTAGGACAGGGTGGATCAAGATGACTAGGAATTGGGGAGCCGCTTTTCAGGTGTTTTCTAAGCTTGGTGGCCAGGCTTTGTCGTTTAGGCTGCAGTCGGGCTCGACTTACGAGACGATCACGGCGAATTACGTGACTAATTCGTATTGGTCACTCGGGCAGACTTACCAAGGCTATGCTAACTTCCGATGAGGAAGCTTTGGAGTTGGCTGTTGTCCTAGTTTCTCATGCTTGTTAGCATATAAGGTTTCATGAGAATAAGTTCTCTTTTTGCTTTGGTTTATGTTAACTGATTTCATCCACGTGTGTGGAAAGGTATGATTTTTTTTTTTCCATTTGTTTGTTGTAGTCGTCGAATGTCCATTATACATGCCCAATTGGCAAGTTACTACAATGCATACAGTAATGCATTATTTTGCTTTAATTCTTGCCATAATGCATTAGGCCTCCAAACTGAAGCTCATAGTCCTAAACATTAACCAGGATCGACAAGTGTATCAATTTCACAAGATATATGTGAGCCTTTCAACTAGCACATTACTAGTTTTAGTGTTTTTTTTCCTACATAAGTCAAGAAGTTAATCTTCATTATCCCTCAAAGAACTCACTAATCCTCGTCTTCACCTTCCTGAGTATCATCAGACGCCATAAGATGGTTCAATGCCACCTTGGCTTTTTTCGCCTGTGGTGAGCTCGCCAACTCACCATCCTCCAATTCTTCACCTTCCTTTCTTTTGGCACTTCCCTCCAAACGCTCCTCTTGTTCCTTATGTTCGTCCTTTTCGCCTTCTTTCTCATCGGTCTCCTTACTAGCAGGCTCTTCCTTCTTAGGAGGAGTCTTCTCGGCTTCTGTCAAAAACGTCTTCATTTCCTCATCGGTTGCAAGGTCAAGAGGCGTTTTCCCAGCTTTTGTCTTGGTGTGGAGATTAGCTCCTTTCTTGACTAAGTACTTTGCAAGATCGAGATAAGACCCTTGAGCAGCATAGTGTAAAGGAGTCATACCCTTACGGTTTGAGGCTTTCACCGAGACTCCAGATGAGAGAAGGGCTCTAATGACTTCCAAGTGTCCTTTCTGTGCAGCAAAGTGAATTGCAGCCATGTCATCCATTGCGGCAGCGCCCACATCAGCTTTGTTTGTGCATAGGTAGCTGACTATTTCGGTTTGACCAGCCCAAGCAGCCAAGTGTAATCTAGTGATAAATAAAAAAAATTAAGGATAGGCTAATGAAGCATTTGTTAACAAGGTTTAAATCAGAAACTCAACAAGAAGTTGGAGTGATAATATGAAGGTATTCACGAAATAGATATAGGTCAAAGATTGTGCAAACAAATAGGCATGAGAGCATGCAAACGAGTGCATGTAAGAATAAGCTAGTATTACAATATAAAGTTAGTTGTTTAAGCCATTACAGAGGTTATAGCTACTAGTTCCTCTAATCTGGTCTTATTGAGTAAGCCACATAGGGAAGTCACCAAGACAATTCAAGAAATAAACTGATCAACAGGTGACAGCTGAGCTGAAATTCTTGAAAATACAACCTGACCTGTTAACTAACTGTTCAATAAAGATTCATAATTTTAAGTTGCCTACAAATTTAAGTCCCTTGACGTAAACCTAAACTGAAACCAGGATAACCTAACCTGTGAAGTCATGGCATTCAGTAATCTTGTAAGAACATCAACAGTTGGAAGGAGTAGCTTATGAGTTATGACGGATCATGGTTCTATCATCCATATATGTACAGAATAAAGAAAGCATACAAAATCAGACAAAATCCTGAAACCAAAAGCAAATAGGGAAATAACCCACATTTTGTCAATCAGCATATCAAAGCTCTTCTAAAGCAGGAGCTAAGCTGAGATAAAACGCAAAGGAGGAAAGTTGGGCAGCAAGACTATAAGGTCTCCTTACAAAATACAAGGACTGGCAGTTAAAACAGTCAAATTGTTCTACTCAAGATGGTTCATTCCATTTGAAGAACTGAAAGAAAAGCGATGTTCTTAGAAAATCTCAAGCATATAAGAACTTAGTTGACAGAGACCAAACCATTGACAACTCAAAAAAAAAAAGGATTCTACCAAAATAAATAATATTTATGGCATTTTGCTGGGTGATTGACCATCTACCAATTATGGTTTTCACATTTAGAACTCTAATTGTTTCTCAGAGAGCTCATGTAGTCATTTGCATCATCATAGATCATAATACAAAGCTTGCCAGACTTTGCAACAAGTTAGCCCTATGAAAACAAAAGGATTTCAGCAAAAACATCTTCAAATCAAAACAGACAGGACATTGCCGAAGGCAAAATAACTCATTCCACTAGTGGAAGCAAGCAAGTCCATCCCAGCTAAAATTGGCACTTCTCTCCTTGCATAAGTTCAAAAGAACCTCAGGAAAACGCATTCCAATTCAGAACAGAACAAAAACCCTAAAAAACCATTCTCTTCCAAAATTCCATGCTAAAGAGCAGTAATTAGACTAATCTCCTTTCTCTAACCCGGAGAAATCAAGTCTCCTTTTCGCTCCTAAGCTCAGACCAGAACAACAAGTAAAATTGTTGCAAACCACGGAAGCTTCATCGGAATTTCCACTACTAGAAACTACTCCGTCAAGCTCAACAAGCAAGAACGAATAACAGACCAACGTTTTCAGCTCAACGAATCACAAGAAAATCAGAGAAAAAGGAGATACAGAGTTAACGAGAGAATTACGGAGTGCGAGAGTGCTTGTCTCTGAAATTGACAGCCGGAGGATTGGAGCTCACAATCGTAATGACGGCGGTGAGGTCGCCATTTCTCGCCGCCGAGTGAAGATCTTCAACCTTTTTGCTACTCATCTCTGATCTTCTGCCTCTGTCTTCACGATCGAGCGACTCGATTGCTAGGAATGAGAGCAAGGATTTGGGGGAATACAGAAGGGATTCAATTTGGTCAGTTGCTAGGGTTGGGGATTTGTGACATGGCCGAGATTAGAAGAACGCCTATCGGGAGTCGGGACAGGTCACTCGGTCATGTTTTGGAAAAAATTTATTAGTATAAAGTTTTTTATTTTAAACAGATACTCCCATTACTCCGTATTAAACAAATTTCCAATGGTTTTTTTTTATTAAATGTGTTTATTAAGGTTTAACAATATTTACCATTTTAGAACTTGTCTCTAAATTTAAGGAGCTATATATTTTTTCTAAAATATTCTCAATTTTATGAATATCTTTTCTCTTTTAATATATATTTACATAGTTATTTTTAATCAATGAATATATTATTGATAAAATTATGATAAAATATGTTAAATGACATATATTATTAAACAAGAAAATTCGATTAAAACAATAAATACTATATTTATGAACGATGGGAGTAATTTTTATACAATTGGTTGGAATGACTTGGTTAATAGTCGAGATCACAATGACCCTGACGATCCTAAACGGGTGAGTTCACTATTTTAACCTCCGATGAGTGACAACCCTAAACTTTACCAGATTAAAAAAAATTGATTGTATTTTCAATAATTTTTTTTCTTTTTGGGTCAGAAATTTTTCTTTTTTTTTTTCTTTTTCTCTAGAGAATATGAAAGGGAACAAAGAAAACTTGACGGGGAGGCCTTTACTCTTCCTTGGCTCGGAAGTTGTTCCATTTCCCCCCACTCCATAAACAAAAAAAAACAAACAAACAACGCTCTCACTAAATCGATCCTCACCAAAAAAACCTCATCAATGGAGGAGCAAGAAATCGAAGCCGTCTCGACGAAACTCGGCACAGGCCACCGCCACAGCAATCTGCTAGATCAGTTCGAGCGGTTGTCCTTCGAGATCCACCTCAACCAGGCCATTCTCCGCCGCTCCCTCTCCGAAACCGCCGCCGCCGCCGCCGTTCCTCCGCCGGCCCTCGTTTCGCGCCAAAAGCGCGGGTGGAGGAAGGCCGCTACGACGCCGTTTCGCAACGCTATGAGGAAGATTCTGAGGCCGTTCCTTGTGAGCCGGCGTAACGAGACGAGTAACGGCGCTGCCACGTCGGTTGATCCTGGTCGTTACGCTTCCAAGAGGTTCAGTAGATCGGTTCGAGTTCCGTAGATGCGTGTTTAATTTGTTATTGCTATTATGCGCCGGACTGCATTTAATTTAATCGTGTAGGTTAATATGTAGTGCAAGATGAACTTCTTTTCAGTTTAGTAGCGCTTTTGTGTAAAGTGCGTCATCACGTACTACATGACCTCCGCAACACGCCTGCCCCTGTTCCACTGGTCATCGGTTTCTTGAGTCACACGCCTACAGCTAGCGTCCTTTTATATTGATTTTCCAATATATATACGCTTGTACATGAACAAAACATGGAAATACTACTAACAATCACGCGCCTAGACCCCGCATCGGACGAGCCAAGTTCCTGTGCTGGCAATTGGGACACCAACTCTGTCCATGAAGTGATACGAATCCGATGTGAGATCGTACCACGACTCGATGACTGTGGTTGTTTGAGAGAGAGCGGAATATTTTATTGTTATCCCCCGCCCATAAAAGACAGATTAACTCGAAAACCCTAGAAAACCTGAAAAGGAAGATAAACTCATGCCGTTGTGAAAGCGTGCGGCTTGTAGAAGTATTGTAAACTGATGATAGTTATTGAGAAGAGAGAACCTCTATATATATAGAGGAGTACACGAACAGCTTGTGATCCAAGCTATCTAATAATAATAAATCTATCTATAGTAGAAAGATATAAACAAAGCTAATTGTAAATCCTAGACATTATCCTTAACATGCCCCCTCAAGCAGGACGAGGAGGAACAAAGTCCTAGCTTGGAAAGAAGCAAATGAAACTGAGCTTTAGGAAGAGCTTTGGTGAGAGCATCCGCCAATTGATCATGTGTAGAGATATGAGAGACACGAAAAGAGCCCCGTTGCACATACATGCTGTCGAACAAAGTGGAAGGCCAATGCTACATGTTTCATGCGGGAGTGAAAGACCGGATTTGCACTCAATTGCTTGGCGCCCATGTTATCACAATAAATGATCGGCTGGGAGGTGAGTTGAATGCCAAGTTCATGGAGAAGGGACATGACCCACAACAACTCACAACTTGAATCTGCTAATGCCCGGTATTCAGCCTCGGTGGAGGACCTTGCAACTGTGTGCTGCTTTCGAGAGCTCCAGGAGAGAGGCGTTCGACCGAGAAAAACCACATAACCAGTCGTGGATAAGTAGTCATCCTTGTCCCCCGCCCAATCGGCATCCGAAAACACATGTAAGCTAGGAGGATTAAGAGCATGAATGATGATACCATGATCAGCCGTGCCTTTGAGGTAGCGAAGGACACGCTTGACGGCACACCAATGTATGGATGTGGGAGCCTGCATGTACTGGGAGAGCCGATTTACCGTAAAGCTGATGTCTGGCCTCGTGAGGGAGAGATATTGTAAACTGCTAACAACCATACGATAGTCTGACGCTGAAGGGAGCGGATCACCTGCAGATTTTGTCAACGTCGAGGAAGGGCACATCGGTGTAGAGAGTGGATGAGCATCAACCATGTTGACTTTGTTTAGGAGATCAACAATGTATTTGTGCTGGTTGAGGAAGAGTCCCTTGGGATGCCGAGAGACTTCAACTCCAAGAAAGTATGAAAGATCGCCGAGATCCTTAAGAGAGAATCTTGTGGACAGACTGTGAATAAGATTTTGAAGAGCAGAGGGAGAGCTGCCTGTAACAGTTATATCATCGACGTAGACAAGAAGGAACAAGGTGACTCCTTTGTGTTTGTAGATGAAAAGGGATGAATCTGCAATGGAGTTGATGAAGCCGAGTTGAAGTAGAAATTGTTTGAGCTCGGTGTACCAAGCTCTCGGAGCTTGCTTAAGGCCATAGATGGCTTTGCGAAGTTTGCACACATGAGAGGGAGATTGTTTGTCTACGAAGCCAGGAGGTTGCTCCATGTAAACGTCTTTTGTGAGTGTGCCTTGAAGGAAGGCATTATTCACATCCAGTTGTCGTAGAGACCAGCCCGAGCTCACGGCTATGGAGAGAACCGTGCGTACAGTGACTGGCTTGACAACCGGGCTGAAGGTTTCAGTAAAGTCGCATCCTGGGCGTTGATGAAAACCCTTTGCAACGAGCCTTGCTTTGTACTTGTCTAACGAGCCATCAGCGTTGTATTTGACTCGGAAGACCCACTTGCATCCAACGAGATTTGTAGCATGAGAAGGTGGTACCAAGTCCCACGTTTTGTTGTTTTGAAGGGCGGAGAACTCCAATTCCATGGCATGACGCCAGTCAGGGTCCTTTAGGGCTTGAGTGATATTGGATGGTTCTTTGTGGGGCTGGAGAGAGACATGAAGGTTGAGTTTGGTTGTGGGTTTGTGAATTCCGTGCATGGATCTTGTGATGGGTCGATGTGGTGCCGGGGGTTCCTCATGAGGTTCGGGAGAGGAGACTGCAGAAAAGGTAGTGGAGGCACTAGGGTTTGGTGTGGAGTTGTTTGGAGAGTTATGACCGGATGGTGAAGTTGGGCTGAGATTAGGGTTCGATGGGCCAGAAGGTGTTTGTGGGGAAGGGAAATTTAGATTAGGGTTTGGGGGCAAAGGCGGGTCTGCATCATGTAATATCGGTGGAGGGTGTCTCGGAGAACAAGGAAGCAATGGAAGGGGCATTGAGGTGGTGGTGGAGGTCTCATTCGGTGGTGATGAGGTCAGGGTTGCAGTGTTGTGCTGTAGCAGCGGATATTCATCCTCCACAAAGGTGACATGGCGTGACGTATAGACTTTGTAAGATTGGGGATCAAGACAGAGATATGCACTCTGCGTGGTGGAGTAGCCCACAAATATGCACGGTTTGGATTTTGGCTCAAGTTTGTGTGAGGTGTATGGTTTGAGCCATGGGATTCATAAGCAGCCGAAATTTTTGAGTTTATGGTAGTTTGGTTGGGTTTGGAAGAGTTGAAGGTATGGCGAGGTATTGTTGAGGGTCGGTGTTGGCATGCGGTTGATAAGATAGACCGCAGTGTTGAAGGCAAAGGGCCATAAGGTGGTGGGTAGCCCGGAGTGGGAGAGAAGGGCAAGGCCGGTTTCCACAATGTGGCGGTGGCGTCTCTCTGCATAACCATTGTGTTGAGGGGTGTGGGGAGGTGTGGTGAGATGTGTGATGCCGGATTCAGCCAAGATGGTAGCCATTCCAATGTACTCTCCTCCATTATCCGAATATAGGGTTTTGATTTGAGTGGAGAAGAAATTTTCAACTAGGGCTTTGAAACGAAGGAATGTTGGTTTGGTTTCAGACTTTTGTTTGAGAGGATAAAGCCATACATATTTTGTAAAATGATCCACAAAGATGATGTAGTAACGAAATCCATTAAACGAAGTTATAGGGGAACTCCAAGCATCTGAGAAAATAACTTCTAAGGGTTTATTTGAAGAAATTGTAGAAACATTAAAAGGAAGTTTGTGACTTTTATGAATAGCACAAGAAGTACAAAAATCGAATTTAGAGCTAGAACTAGGAAGATGCAAAAAATCTTGAATAAGCTTGAGAATAGGTGGAGCTGGGTGACCCAATTTGTGGTGCCAAGGAGAACCAACTTGTCGAGAGACTGAGTTAACTTGAGGAGAAAATTTGCTAGGCCAATAATACACCCCACCTAGACATGGACCGCTAAGGAGAACCGCCCCGGTTGAAAGATCCTTCACAAGAAAGGAGTTTGGTAAGAAATCAATGGTAACGTTATTTTGAGAGGCAAGTTGTGAAACAGAAATAATATTTTTGGAGATTTGTGGAACAAGAAGTACGTGTTTTAAGGAGAAGGATTTGGAGGGAGTATCGAGAGTTAAAGAGCCAGTATGAGTGATTTGGAGAGGCTTACCATCACCAACAAGGAGTGAATCCGGGCCATCATAAGGGTAATGTAGGCTTAGGTTTTGGAGATCTTGAGTCACGTGATGGGAGGCGCCGCTGTCGAGCATCCACTGCTGATTGGAGGGAGGTATGGTGGTGACAGTGTTGGCCTGCGGAGGTGCTCTTGGACGAGGTTGCGAAGATGGGGGCTGAAGATTTGGGGCTGCTTGTTTGAATGCAGGGCAATGTGCAATAACATGGCCTTGAGTGCCACACCATTGACAACGACCAAGGAACGGACGGGGCTGGAATGTGGCATTAGGGTTAGGATTAGGATTCGGGTTCGGGTTAGGGTTGGGATTAGGGCTAGGGTTTTGGCGGGGCTGATAGTTAAATGTATTGAATGGACGTGGATAGGGTTGCATGGATGGAGGTGAGGGTGAAGGAGTGGTGGTGGATGGAGCCGGCCATTGTTGGAGAGAGTTGTTACGTTGTTTGGGACGCGGCTTGGTCTGCAGGGACATCGCCGTGGCCGGTGACGAAGAGGGTTCGCCAGATTCTATCTTTAGGTGGAGCTCCTTGGTGATTAATTTTTCGTGAAGTTCGTCGAACGTGATGGTGGTCTCACGAGCGCGGACTCCATCAATAACAGATTGGTAAGACGAGTCGAGACCACGGAGAACGTAGTCGACAACATCTTCAGGATCTTGTGATTTGCCGAGCGAGGCAAGCAAGTCAATACATTGTTTAACTTGCTGCATGTACTCTTCAATGGTATTGGTGCCCTTTTTGAGATTAAGAAGCTTCTCTTTGACTTGTTGGATATTCCCCCTTGAGGGTTTGGCATATGTGTTTGCCAAGGTTTGCCATGCATCCATGGACGATTTTGCTTGGGTGATGAGGGTTGCAACGTTGACAGAAAGGGTGCCAACAAGTGCGCCGAATAAAAGTCGATCCTGACGTTGCCAAGTAGAGAACGCAGGGTTCGGGGTTGTGATGGTGGCGTCAAGGACGTTAGGGACCGTAGCCGGTGGGGCTGGATGGCTTCCGTCCAAGAACTTGAATAATCCATATCCTTCAAGAATGGATTGGATTTGAGTTTTCCAGATGATGTAATTTGTGGATGTGAGTTTGATGGCATTATGGAATTGAACAATGGTGAATGGTTTGTTGGGATCTAATTCGTTGGGAATAGTGTGATTGGAATTTGATGCCATGGGCAGGAATCAAACTTGAGAGAATGATTAAAAAAAATTGAGTTTTGATTGTGTTTAGGATCAAGCTCTAATACCATGTAGAAGTATTGTAAACTGATGATAGTTATTGAGAAGAGAGAACCTCTATATATATATAGAGGAGTACACGAACAACTTGTGATCCAAGCTATCTAATAATAATAAATCTATCTATAGTAGAAAGATATAAACAAAGCTAATTGTAAATCCTAGACATTATCCTTAACACGGCTAGCGAGTAGGTTTTCGACTTTGGTAGACTTTGTTCGGATCATCCAATCATGTAAACCGAACCACAAAAGTTAGTAGACATGCTAAGGATTGCCTAGACATGCTAAGGATTGCCTATCATGCAACCGAATCATAAAAGTTACTCCATCCGTCCCAAAATATTTGTCCCTCTATAATTTGTGAATTTGTAATTTGTGAAGGATTGCAACTGTCTCATTGAACCTTTGAACAATTAATATACCATTTTCTATTAATCAAACACAAACACAAACACAAAAGTAAACCAACCCACAAGTAGCATGACCCTAATTAGACACTTGCGTTATTCCAAGAACAAAGTCAATACGCAAGAGTAAAGACATTAATCAACGTAAAACACTTTTAACCCCATCGAAGACCAAAGTACAAAACGACCGCGACTTGGCAAGAGGCGTACGCATCAAGGCACGCATATTTGATCTGCTCATCGCTAAGAACCTGCTCCTCCCAATTGCTGACCGTCACGCGCCTCGGCTTCTCGATCTCGACCCCCGCCACCACGCGCGCCAACTCCCTGAGCCCCGGCCACTGCGAGAAGCTCCCTGACGAGCTCTGCCGCGCCTCGTCCCGAATGTCGAAGAGGTTCTCTATTGTTAAGCCATAGTGAGCCTGCAGCTTCGCGACATCATCCGCGATCCCGACTCCGGCGAACATGTGCCTAGGGTTTGTGAAGAGCTGATGGAGCGAGTGAGGGAGCGGGGCGTAGTCGATGTGGACGAGTTGGAAGAGTTGCACGATCAGGCAGCGGTTCCCTGCGCAGAGTTGGAGCGTGGCCACCGGGTTTTCGTAGCCCGAGCCCCAACTCGGCCTCCACTCGACGTCGAGGCCGAAGATGATGGTTGGCTTTGGTCGGAAGAAATCGGTGACGGTGTCGATCCAGTCCGCGATGGTGTTTGGATTGGCCGTCACGGTGGTGATTATGGTCTTCTCACGTGCTTGGACGTATGTAGTGGTATCCATTGCTGAGATGGTGAGAATTGAGGAAGGAGTAATTTTGAAACTTATCCGGATATCTACGATATAAATAGAGGTGGTATGGGCGAGCAGATTCCACTATCAATTAGGTATCAATTAATTAGATAGCGGTATCTAATTTATTATTAACATATCTTTTTAACTACGAATGTGCCTTATTTATCAAATTTATATCTTGTACTGTATATATTTATTTATTAGGATAGTTGCTTTAAATTAGGATACTTATCTCAACCAAAAAAAAATTAGGATACTTATGATGAAAGATTCGATCATAATTAAAGAATAGATTCTAGTATGGATTAGGCAGTAAGTCATCGCATTGCTTGGACCCAACCGACCTGATCGGCACTAGGGGTACTCGAACTTATGCCTCCTTTTCTTCAACTATACCCTATGCTTTCCTTTCGTCCACGTAAGATGAATTAGGGGGACGTACACTACGACTTCTGGTGTACTAACAGGTGTTTTCTTAAGAAATCAACGGTTAAATTTGGATATTGGAAAATTAATCAGATTTATTGGAGTTTTTTTTTTTATCAAGAGATTTATTGGAGTTTTGTTAGCTAAATCATCGATTTACAAGATTTGGACTTATCAATACGCCCGTTATGATCATCCGATTCTCCTCCCAGGGAAAAAAAAACGTATCAATAATGAGCTTATTAAATACGGTATGTTGTCCTAAGGTAATATGAATCGGAGTTTAATTTATTTCCCGAGTCAGTTGGAAACCAAGTCCAAAATCAAAGGCACATTTTGTATACTCGTATTACGCAATATTTCCCGTTTCGTATAGAGCGATTAACTGCAATCAATAAATTGATTCATTAACATTGTACACGAATGAATTTAATCGAGGCACGAAGAATCACGAGAACAAACCACATTGACG
This sequence comes from Polygonum aviculare, assembly GCA_934048045.1. Classification (NCBI taxonomy): domain Eukaryota; kingdom Viridiplantae; phylum Streptophyta; class Magnoliopsida; order Caryophyllales; family Polygonaceae; genus Polygonum; species Polygonum aviculare. The sequence continues at coordinate 358,956 of OW204026.1, forward strand.
ATCGAGATTTGAATATAAACATACGTTTTTTTCGGTAGGTGTGTGAACATGTATTATCAATCAACAAATTGCCAATGAAGCATCTAACGAAATCGCAAGTTTCATCAGTCCACTTTCCGTAAAACAGGTCTAATCACAAAACTAATGTCTGTATAGGTCAACTTAATACTCCCTAAGACCAAAAGCCATGAACAATTCCATGAGACATTAAGCTATTAACATGCTCTAACACTAGCATAAACGTCATCCAGATCCAGAATCCAAAAGCATATACGCATTTCTCAAATATCTACGCATATGAGGCTATGAGCACCATCCTAATTACTTGCTTAGCGACAAAAGAAATTACTCACTAGATCCAAAACCAAGAAATCCGGCATTAACTCTTCCTTTACCTGTCATAGTAACCGAAGAAGAACTTGACACCAACACGGCAAGAGGCAAAGGCATCAGCACAAGCATAATGGATCTGTTGACCGGTCAGCACAGGGCTGGACCAATCGCTGAGCGTCACGTGTCTCGGCTTCTGCAACGTCACATTGGCGACATCCGAGGCCAGTTCCGGGAGCCCCGGCCAATCGGAGAAATCCTCCGGCCAGTTCTCCCTCGCGACTTCCCTCACATCGTAGAGGTTCTCCACGTCCAGGCCGTCGTCCATGAGCAGCTTCTCGGCGTCGCTCTCGATTCCGACGCCGGCGAACTTGTACCTAGGGTTTCGGAGAAATCGGCGGAGAGATTTCGGGAATCGGTCGGCGTGGATGAGTTGGACGATGAGGCAGCGGTGGTCGACGCAGAGCTGGAGCGTCGCCGCCGGATTGTAGCTGCCGGAGTGCCAATTTGGCCGCCATTCGACGTCGAGGCCGACGATGATGGTGTGTTTGTGCCTGTAGGACAGGTGGACGGCGTGGATCCAGTTGGCGATGGTGTAGGGGTTCGTCGTGACGGTCGTCTTGATGATCCGCTTGCCGATTTGGACTTGGAAGGTCGAATCCATTGGTAGGGGAGGACGGACGGAGAGAGGTTTTCGGAAGGGGAATGGAGCGAGTGAGGAAGTGGATAAGGAAACCCTAGAAATTTGCTGAGTGTGTGTATATATATGTTGGGTGGTTAGTGGGAAGGTTCGAGAGACGTGGGCATAGGAAGTCTCCGATTGGTCCTTCTTTCAACTTATGGGACTTTTCATGGGATAAGTAAAAATGGTAAATAGTTACATGTTTTAGGAGTGTGATCAGCTAGTCGCACTTTTGAGATTGATTCACATTTTTTGTAACGTAAACAACCTATAGTTTGTGACATTTTGATTGAATGAACAAGACCTTCTTTTCTTTTAATGATGTGGTAAGAATTAGATTGTTTTTTTTAAGACGGTTTAGAACATTTTTAATGAGTGAGAATTTGAGTTATGAGCGATTTTGGATAACATCAATTAATAACATGCGACGTAGTTTCACAATTAAGTATATCAGACACAAACACAACGTTATAATTTTATAAGAAGTACTACTCTGTTTTTTTTTTATCCCTTTCTTGGTGAATGACCTTCTAGGCTTAGCTACCATCAGTATCTCTTTTTTGATCCCTTTCTTAGTGCATGACCTTCTACTTTACCAATCGATGTCTATTCGTTCTTCATAGTTGATACATCGATAATTTCACATCCAAATATCTGATTATACCACGCCCTAGATCAGATAAAAAAAAACACTCCCTAGATATTACGCGCACTATTCATTGATCTATAGCCATCTTATTTATAGAAGCCCAGCGGACGGATTTTCATCTCAACTTTTTTTCAATGAACAAAACTTGGTTAAGTTAGCCTAACTTCGACACGGCTTCTTCCAACCTTGCGCTTTGATTCGTGGTCGGCTCCTTGAGCATGTGGCCTTAGTCGGACTCATTTCTTCGTCCTCAACCCATTCTTTCGCCTGCTTCCATTGCTTCAAATGATTGCGGATATAAAGGTTGAGGTCTTGTATTAGATCATTGGCCGTTTGTTGGAACAATACCTTGTTTCGCTGGTGCCAGATGCCCCACCAGGCTACCGCTAACTCAATGAACGCTTCATTTCGTAGTTTGTTATTCAGCTCAAATAGCACATTCCGAGGGCTTGCTTGAGGGAGATTCAGTTCCCTAAGAACGCGTTCCGTATTGACATTTATGCTCTTTATTATTTCCAACGTGTGCGGACATTTATGCTTCATTACAAGTCTTTTTTTGATGAAACTTACAAGTCTTTTGGATTAAGCTGGAAATGCCAAGTCTATTACGGTAAACCAAACTACATTGATCACTAACCATACTTCTAAGTTCTTACTACACCACCCTACATGCATGCTAACAAAAAGCAAATCCAAATGCACGATACATCGAGTGGTTACAAAAGAGCACCTACTTAATTAATCACACAACAACAAACCCTAAACAACCTTACCACTACTAATCAATCACCATTCCACTCAAGCCCGAAAAACAAAGCGAGCCCAACCTTACAAGCAGCGTACGCATCAAGACAAGCAAACCGAACCTGCTCCTCACTCAACTCCTCCCTCCCCCAGTCACTCACGCACACGCGCCTGGGCCTCTCAATCCAAATCCCCGCCACCACACGCGCCAGCTCTTTAATCCCCGGGCGCGTGGCCACCCTCTCACGCGCCACCTCACGCGCTTCCCTTCTCAGGTCGTAGAGCCCCTCTACGACGAGGCCGTAGTGGTCCTCCAACTTGTTAGCGTAGCACCCGATTGCGATCCCCGCGAACACGTGCCTAGGGTTTCGCAGGAACCGAAAGAGCGAGGGCGGGATGTAGCGGAGGTGGATCAGTTGGATGATCAGGCAGCGGTTTCCCGCGCATATTTGGAGCGTTGCTATTGGGTTTTCGGCGCCCGGTGGGCCCCATGTGGGCTTCCACTTGACGTCGAGGCCGAATATGACCGTCGGCCTCGATCGGTGGAAGATGGTGACCCCCGGGTCCAGTCCGTCACGGTGCTTAGGTTCGCCGTGACGGTTGTGTGGATGGATCTCTCGCCCGTTTGGACGTGGAACGTGGAGTCCATTTTGAGAGAGGTTTTCGGTGTGGTGGGAAAGTAGTTCTAAATTGAGTCAACTCGCTAAGGACTACATATATATAGTCGTGTATCGGTTCGGATCCTCTGTCGTAAATGGTACAAATAATATATCTCCACGGGTTATGTGGTTCATCGATACACAGCAATTAATTGCAATCAAGAAATTGATTCATTTACATTGTACACGAATAAATTTAATCAAGGCACGAAGAATAGCCCATTGACGAGAACAAACCACATTTACGTTCGAGATGTGAGCAACCTCTAGTCAACAAAATTGCCAATAAGCAGCGAATGATGAATTGTATAATGAAGCATCGAAATCGCAAGTTTCATCGGTCCACTTTCGGTAAAACAGGTCTAATCACAGAACTAATGTCTCTATAGGTCAACTTAATGCTCCCTAAGACCAAAAACCATGAACAATTCCATGAGCATTAAGCTACTATTACTAACATGCCAATACTACCATATACGTATATAGACATGACTAAAAACGTCATCCAGATCCAAAATCCAAAAGCATACGCATAAGAGCACCATCCTAATTACTTGCTTAACGACAAAAGAAATTGCTCACTAGATCCAAAACCAAGAAATCCGGCATTAACTCTTCCTCATGCATCCTTCTCAAGATCCATTTACCTGTCATAGTAATCGAAGAAGAAGTTGACACCAACACGGCAAGAGGCGAAGGCATCAACACAGGCGTAGTGGATCTGTTGACCGGTCAGCACTCGGCTGGACCAATCGCTGAGCTTCACGTGTGTCGGCTTCTGCATCAACAGATTGGCCACATACCAGGCCAATTCAGGAAGCCCCGGCCAATCGGAGAAATTCTCCGGCCAATACTCCCTCGCAACGTCCCTCACATCGTAGAGATTCTCGCAGACGAGGCCGTGGTCCTGGAGCAGCTTCTCGGCGTCGCTCTCGATCCCGACGCCGGCGAACTTGTACCTAGGGTTTCGAAGAAATCGGCGGAGAGAACGCGGAAATCGGTCGATGTGGATGAGTTGGACGATCAGGCAGCGATTGTCGACACAGATCTGGAGCGTCGCCGCCGGATTGTAGCTGCCGGAGTACCGATTTGGCCGCCATTCGACGTCGAGGCCGAAGATGACCGTGTTTTTGTGCCTATAGGTCCAGTGGACGGCTTCGATCCAGTTGGCGATGGTGTAGGGGTTCGCTGTGACGGTTGTCTTGATGATCCGCTCGCCGATTTCGACGTTGTAGGTTGAATCCATTGACAGGGGAGGACGGACGGAGAGAGAGGTTTTCTGAAGGGAAATGGAGCGAGTGAAGAAGTGGATAAGGAAACCCTAGAAATTTGCCGAGTGTGTGTATACATATGTTGAGCGGATAGTGGGAAGGTTCGAGAGAAGTGGGCATAGAAAGTCTCCAATTGGTCCTTCTTTCAACTTTTGCGACTTTACCTAAGGTAAATAAAAACGGTAAATAGCTACATTGGAATGACCGAATGAGAGCTAGTCACACCCTCGAGATTGATTCACATTTTTTAGTAACAAAAACAACCTATATATAGTTTGTGACATTTTGATTAAATGAGAAACCCTTTTTAAGATAGGGATTTTTGTAAGAACTACAGCTTATAAATGAGAATTTGGATGGCATCAATTATATTGATAACTTGTGATCCAATTTGACAAGTTTATCGACCGTATTTTTACAATCTCTAATAATGTAGTAAATTCCAACAATTCAAAGAAACATAGTGTGATTGTGATGTAAAAAATAATTATATCCACTTCCCTAAGAGAGTAACCTAAATAATTCTCTTACTTTTTTTTATCCATTTTTCTTAGAGTGAAGTTATTGGTTGGCCAATTTTTTGTCTTCAAGAAAGAAAAAGTATAAAATATAATAAAAATATTGTAAAAGTAGGTGATAGCCGGTCTTATGAAGGTCAAATCCAATTTGGTCTACCATTGTACATGCTGTATGTGTTAGCTTCAATTTTAGTATTAGGATAAGATATTTGTAAAGATAGAATTTTCCATATTGCCCAAGATATGCTCCTTGGGCATCACGTATCTTTGTGTATAAATATCCCTTGTGGGAAATCAATAGAATCAATTCATCCTTTCACATAATTCTCTTTACGCTTATATGGTATCCAGAGCTTTTTGATCCTTCCAAAAGTCTTCCGCAAATTTGCCCTAATTAAATTTTTTTTTTCATCACCATGTCTGATGGCAAGTCTCCCTCTGACAACCTCTCGTTGGACCCTTCCACACACAAATCCACCGGCAATCTGTTACAAGCTGCCGCCGGTCTCGGGAATTTCACCTTGAACTTTCCCACCCTCCACATCAAGCTTGAGCGTTCTAATTATCCTCTATGGCGTCACACCATCAAATCCTCTCTTGAGGCCTATGGCGTCGAGCGATTTCTTCAACCTGGCAGTGCACCTCTGGAGTTTCTTGCTGCCCCTTCGGGTTCAAAGGAGGAGCCTTTGCCCAATCCAGAGTATGAATCATGGCGCCAGTGTGATCGTTTCATCCTCTTGTGGATACAGACCACAATGTCACCGGCCCTTCTCGCTCATGTCACTCGCGCTAAAACCACCGCTGAACTCTGGTCTATTCTTGAGCGCACCTTCTTCTCGCAGACAAGGGCCCGATACATGTATCTTAAACAGCAGATGCAGACTTTGCAAAAAGGCAGCCTCTCGATGTTGGAGTATTTCGAAAAGAAACGCTCCTTCTCTGACGCCTTGGCTGAATGCTCTTACATTGTTTCGGATCCAGACTTCATCGAGTGCATCCTCAACGGGCTTGATTCTACTTACTCGGCTTTTCTCACATCATACAACATGCAGCGTGAAGCCATCTCTTCTGACGAGCTCTTGGGTCTTCTTCTTCGTGAAGAAGAGCGCCTCAACGCAGCCCTCCAACCTTCATCTGATGCACCTCTTTCGGTGAACGTGTCCAGCCACGGCTCTCGTGGTTCCTCCTCCAATCGTTCATCCAATGTGTCGGACTCGGGCTCCCAATCTCGCCCTCAGTGTCAGATCTGTACTCGGCCCGGACACGAGGCTATTAATTGCTGGCAAAGACAGAATCTTGCAGAGTTCCTACCCACCAATCCGAACTACAATACTCGTGGTGGCCGTTCTGGTCGCGGTGGACGTGGTGGTCGTGGCGGGCACGGCAATTCCTCTCGCTCCAATCAAGATGCTGGTGCTTACATGTCATTCACACCTCAACAACAACAACCTTACAGCAGCTATGCACAGCAGCCGCAATTTTCCCCCCAGCCACGGCAAGCCTTCAATACGGGCTTCCCGCCTTCCACTCTAGTGGACCCGAATTGGTGCTTTGATTCGGGTGCTACCAATCATGTTACTTTAGACTTTGGTAATCTCTCTGTGCACTCTGATTACACTGGCAATGATGGATTGCAAGTAGGCAACGGTATGTCTCTTCCTATTACGCATTTGGGCAACTCTGCATTACCCGCCTACCCTAAACCTGTTCGTTTAACCAATATTCTCTTTGTTCCTCAGATTAAGAAAAGCCTTTTAAGTGTATCTCAATTAACCAAAGATAATGATGCTTACATGATTTTTTATCCCACTTGTTGTTTTGTGAAGGACAAGCAGGGACGAACGCTACTCAAAGGAATCGTTGAAAACGGGCTCTACCATCTCCAACCGACTTCTCCTCCAGCTCGTCCCCATCAAGCCTTCCTTGGTGAAAAGACTTCTTTTCAAATTTGGCATGATCGTCTAGGTCATCCTCATGAGTCTGTTTTTCGTCGTTTAATTTCTAGGTTTCAATTACCAGTTTCTTTACATAATTTAAAGAGTATTTGTGAGTCCTGTCAGTTAGGTAAGAGTCATAGACTTCATTCTTTGCATACTCATGATTCTAGCAAAAATCCTTTTGATTTAGTTTATTCGGATGTTTGGGGTCCTGCCCCGGTTTCTTCCTTTAATGGCAATTCCTATTTTTTAATCTTTGTGGATGATTGTACCAAGTTTGTTTGGATTTATTTTCTTGCTCAAAAATCTCAGGTTTTGCAACATTTTCAATACTTTCAGAAAATGGTTGAAACTCAATTTAACACTAAAATAAAACAATTTCAATCTGATTGGGGAGGAGAATACAGGAATGTCTCTGCATACTTGCAAACTCAAGGCATTCTTCATAGAGTCTCGTGCCCCCACACACAATCGCAAAACGGCGCCGCTGAACGTCGACACCGAACCATTGTCGAAAAGGGTTTGGCTCTTCTCCATCATGCTAAATTACCAACCTTATTTTGGGAACATGCCTTTCATACCTCTGTGTATTTGCACAATCGTACACTAACTCCTATATTGCAGTTTAAATCTCCTTTTGAAGCATTATATCATAAAGTTCCTGATTACAAATTTTTAAAATCTTTTGGCTGCTTGTGTTATCCCTTTTAAAGACCATACAACACTAACAAGTTAGAATTTCGGTCTTTACCTTGTATATTTCTTGGATATAGTTCTAAGCATAAAGGATATTTTTGTCTTCATGTTCCTACTCATAGAATTTATATTGCAAATCATGTCATATTTGATGAGAATACTTTTCCATATCCTGTACATGCTCAAAAACCCGAGACCATCACTTCTTCTTTACCGGCGACGTCCACTTCCTTGCTCCAACATGCGGCCTTCCCATGGCTACCCACGACAGCTCCACCACCCTTGCCACCATGCACCACATCTGATCGCTCGCCTGCATCCCCATCCTCACTTGGGACGTCGTCACCTGCCCCCATGCAGCCTCCATCGTCCGCCCCTAACCTACCCAACAGCCCTCCGGTCCAAGATGGTACCTCGGTTTCTCGATCCTTGGATAGCGACCTCGTCGCTGCCTCCTCGCCTGACACAGGTAATACCTCTTCTTCACCCTCTCCTTCTTTACATGCACCCATACCCAATGTTCCTTCTTATTTTAGACCTGCTGACTCATCTACCCATGAAATGGTAACTCGGTCCAAAACCAATAATCTCAAAGCAAAATCATTTTCTTCAACCAAACACCCTTTACCTAGTTTCACTGATCAATATCAAGAACCCAAAACCTTTTTACAAGCATCCAAATCTCCTGAATGGCAACATGCAATGCAATTTGAGTTTGATGCCCTTTTACGTAATGGGACGTGGACACTTGTCCCGCGTCCTTGTAACTCTAACATTGTTGGTTGTAAGTGGGTGTACAGGATAAAACGAAAGGCTGATGGTTCCATTGAGCGGTACAAGGCGCGTCTAGTAGCCAAGGGCTACAATCAAGAAGAAGGCGTCGATTACTTTGACACGTTCAGTCCTGTCATAAAACCGACCACTATTCGCATTATGCTCTCTCTTGCATTACAGCAGTCTTGGTCTATTCGACAGGTTGACATTAATAATGCTTTTCTCAATGGAGATCTCTCTGAGCAGGTCTATATGGCACAACCCCCAGGATTCATTGACACCTCATATCCTGATCATGTCTGCCTTCTTCGAAAAGCTTTATATGGACTCAAGCAGGCACCTCGGGCTTGGTTCACTAAACTTCGTCAGTTCTTGTTGCTTCATGGCTTTCGTCCTTGTAGGTCTGACACATCTCTTTTTATTCGACGTCGAGGCTCCTCTGTTCTCTACATTCTTGTCTATGTTGACGACCTTCTCATCACGGGATCTATTGCTGCTGAGATTGATCAGTTCATCACATTATTAAATCGAACCTTCTCACTTCGTGATCTTGGACCGCTTCACTACTTCCTTGGTCTCGAAGTGGTTCGTGGGTCAGAGCACATCTTTCTCTCTCAGCAGAAGTACATTCGTGATCTCTTGGTTCGCAGCAATATGCATGATGCTAAGCCGATTTCGTCTCCTGCAGAGCCAGCCTCTCGTCTCACTAAGGATGGTGATCCTCTCTCTGATCCTTCCTTGTATCGCAGTATCGTTGGTGCTTTACAATATGCTACTATCACTCGCCCTGAAATCTCCTATGCTGTTAATAGAGTTTGTCAGTTTATGCATGCTCCAACTGAAACTCATTGGTCTGCTGTAAAACGCATTCTTCGATACCTCAAAGGTACTATCTCAGCTGGCTTAGTCATTCGCCCCTCCTCTGCTCACCGACTTGTTGCTTATTGTGATGCCGGATGGGCATCCGACGGAGATGATTGTAGATCTCAGCATGGCTTCGCTATCTTCTATGGTGAAAATCTCATCAGTTGGGCTTCTAAGAAGCAACATGTAGTCGCCAAGTCTAGCACTGAAGCCGAATACAGAGCCATAGCATTCACAGCTACTGAACTGATTTGGATACAACAGCTTCTTCTTGAGCTCCAGGCACCTATTGTTCGTCCTCCCATCATTCTATGCGACAACCTAAGTGCTACTTACATGGCTGCCAATCCAGTTTTCCATCAACGCTCCAAGCACATCAAGATTGACTACTATTTTGTTCGAGAGCAAGTTGATGATGGATCTCTAGTGGTTCGACATGTCCGTTCTCAAGATCAAACCGCTGATATCTTTACAAAAGCTGTTGGTTCTGCACGTTTTCAAAGATTGCGTTCCAAGTTTCATGTTCGTGATCCTCCATGAGCTTGTGGGGGGTATTAGGATAAGATATTTGTAAAGATAGAATTTTCTATATTGTACAAGATATGCTCCTTGGGCATCACGTATCTTTGTGTATAAATATCCCTTGTGGGAAATCAATAGAATCAATTCATCCTTTCACATAATTCTCTTTACGCTTATATTTAGCAACCCACATGCTCTTAGTGTATGCGTTAGCTTCGATTTTAGCACCGACATGTATTCGCACATTAGAGTTGATATATCGATAATTTTCGAATCCGGATATGTGATTATATACACTCCCCAGATATTGCAATATTCACTGATCCATGCCCATTTTAAGTTGTACGTATAAAAGTGTAGGGGAGGTTTTCCCTGATTTTCATCTTCATTTTTTTCAATGAACAAAACGTGGGTAGGTTAGCCTAAAGCGCCCAAATTTTCATGTTAGTGCGTTGCAGAAACACAGTACAGTAATTCAGTAGAAGAAATTAATGCAAAGCTGTTGTTGTGTGTGTCCTCTCACCGCTACAACAGGCCTCCACCTCTGTTAGAAGGCTTTTGGATCGAAAAAAAAGAAGGTGAAAATACCAAACTACAGTCGTTATTAACCATACTAGCTAGCTTCTAATTCTAACCACACCACCCTGCATGCATCCTAACAAAAAACAAACCAAGATGCATGAGATCGAGTGATTACAAAAGAGTACGTACTTAATTTATTACACAACACTCCCTAAACAAGCATTCCTACTACGTAATCAGTACTAATTACCATTCCATTCAAGACCGAGAAACAAAGTGAGCCCAACTCTGAAAGAAGCGTACGCATCAAGACACGCATACGCAACCTGCTGCTCCTCACTCAACTCCTCCCTCCCCCAGTCACTCGCGCACGTACACGCGCCTCGGCTTCTCGATCCAAACGCCGGCCACCTCACGCGCCAGCTCCTTGAGCCCGGGGCAGCCTGATACGGGGATTAGCCGTAGGGGCCCGATCTTCAACACCATCGACTCAAATAAGGAAAACAAACAACAATGACGCCACAATGGAAGATGTTGACTCGAAAATGAAAGAAACAACAAGGAAACGAATCAGAAATGAGGAAGAAACAAATGATAACAATGGAAAGGAAGGATAGATTGATAATGGAAGGGATAACCCAACGAAACAACACAAAGATCCTCGTTGCTTTTAAAACGAGAACCAGAATGAATGATCGAAAGACCAACCCAATACAACCCTACACAAGAGGAGAACGCAGCTCCAAAAGCACAAGGAGGATGCTTGTGATCGGCTGCTAGCACCAATCCTCGATGGAATCGACACACACAATCACGAGCCAAGCTACAACCATCGAAACCGAACCTCTTCAAGAGGCACTCGGCCCCCTTAGGGAGAAACACTCTCCAAATCTGATTTCTAATCAAGGCTAGGCTAAAAACTGCTGAAATCTAAAACTAACTATGGCTATTTATACTAAAATGCTAAATAAAAGAAATTTCATTAAAAGCTAATAAAATGCTAATGACCCAAAATAACAAATGTGGCCCAAAACACAACTAGGCTGGAAATTTGCGTTTCACTCGGCTAGATACGCATCTTGGTCCTTTCAAAGGTTCTTCTTGGATGTCCTGGAATAATCCTTCATCACAGCCCGAGAGCCTCGTCGGCCGCCTCTCACGCGCCGCCGCCCTCACGTCCCGCACACGAGCCCGTACTGGTCCTCCAGCTTGTCGGCGTCGCTCTCGATCTCGACTCCGGCGAACGTGTGCCTAGGGTTTCTCAGGAACCGCCGGAGCGAGCGGGGGACGTCGTGGCGCATGTGGATCAGCTGGACGATCATGCAGCGGTTTCCCGCGCAGATTTGGAGCGTTCCTACGGGGCTTTCGGCGCCCAGTGGGCCCCATGTGGGCTTCCACTCGACGTCGAGGCCGAACACGACGGTCGGCCTCGATCGGTGGAAGTTGGTGACGCGGCTGATCCAGTCCGTCACGGTGTTTGGGTTCGCCGTGACGGTTGTGCGGATGGTTCTCTCGCCCGTTTGGACGTGGAACGTGGAGTCCATTTTGAGAGAGGTTTTTGGTGGGGAGGGAAAGTGTTTTATGAATTTGAGTCAGCTTGCTAGGGACTACTTATAGGCGGGAAATGTTAGTACCGTTAAACGAATAGGGCCGGGTCAACCGGCAATTTGACCCGATTGTGGATTTTACGTGTCTATCCGTTAACTAAGTTAAATGTAATACACTAATACTATACAAAACAATTAGGTTGAAAACATTCATTTGTGCACTTCAAAGTTCAAAAGCCTCTATATAACGTACATAAGAAATATGATAGTATCAACTAAACTCAAAACACAAATCGAAGTCTAATTGGACCAAAATTGAGATTTGACCAATGTCACCGCCTTGATCGAAGCCGGCCACCGCAGCTCACCCAGAACAGAGCATATCTTTATTTGGAGCCGTAAAAATTCAGACAAAGGTCAAATCAGCCTTGCTAATTAATACCGATGTCGGCTTAGGATTTGATCCATCGATCATTGATTACAAGTATCAAGTATGTCAGGTCTGATCTATATAGCATGAAATCTACGCTCGTGCGCTCGGTTTTGGTTAATTGGTTTACACATTTGGGACTAATACGTACGTGGAAGTTGAACCAAGTTGAGCGTAATTCGTAAACCTAGTGGCTAATTATCACTTAAGAATATAACGTAAAACATCATAGAAGAACTCGCGAGCTTGCATAAAGCACAAGTGCATAACATAACATGTCATATATGGTTCAATTTAAAACATTCCTAAGAGCATAAGCAAAAATAACTTAACATAAACTCATGCACATAAGCTAGGTCAAGGCCGTCTCAATCATTTCAAGGGCCTTAGGGCGAGACAAAATTTTAGGACCCTTAACGTAGTGTGCGAATTGGCGTGGGCGTCGCGATCCAATTGAAAGGGTCGAGAGTCGCCGCCAGTGAGTCGTCACCTCGTTGGTCTGCAGAGCCGCCGAAGCTTTCGCCGTCGGGCGACGGCTGAGTGGTAGTCTGGTGCCGGTGCGCAGTGGGCTTTGGGCTTCCTGTTCCTACAACTTGTGATTTGTGAAATCAGTATATAGATGTTGAAGAAAAATAATGAGTTTTTTTTTGGTGGGATGAAGAAAAAGAATGAGTAAAATTGAAATTACAAGTACATGTATACATGAGAAAAGAAACCTTGAAACTAACCAATCATCAAAATAGCAGCTGGGAAGCTTGAAGTTTCAACGTTTCCCAATAATGATTAGTACTAGTAAAATTGTAATTAAGTACATGTATAAAGGAAGCCTAATTTTCTAGATGGGCCTCTATAATCTGTGGTTTCTTTTACTAGTACTAATTATTTTAAAGTTTCTTTTCTCATGGGCCTCTTTACATTCCAAGGTTTCTTTTCTCATGGGCTGCGATTTTACTAGTATAAGTATTCATGGGCCTTTTTTTTAATTTGAATGGGCCTAATGTTACTTGTACTAATTTTATACATGAGGCCTCTATAATCTGGGGGCCCTAGGCAGCCGCCCTCCATGGCCCCCCAATTGAGCCGGGCCTGAGCTAGGCTCTCGGACACCACACACACCAGGTCAGGGTCGGAGGCAGAAATGTAAAATAGGGTGGGTTAAAATTAAAAAACTTTATAAGAAGGGAGAATTGAATTCTTGACCTCACTATTATGTAGTAACCTTATACCATCTAGGCTAGAAATTCTTCTTGTCAATTACTACTAGTAATTTGTTTTTATTATTTTAGTCTGAGTTGTAGCACACCCCAGCCCACCCCTCCATCCGTCCCTAACACACATATATATATATATGTTTAGTCGTCGACTCATCACCAATGGAGCAACCTCGATCAGGACTACACAAATGAAAAACATAGGGCATATATAACTCCTCCAACCAAACGGTTAATGTCCTACGACGAACGCGAGATGAGCACCCGACACGTCATAACAAGGATTGAGCCACTTACAGTCCATAGAATCATAGGTGAAGCGGTCAGGCAGACCAAGTCGAGCCTTGTTCCCGCAACTGACTCCGTATCACTTTTCGAGGTAGTCGAGTGAAAATCTGATCCCCCCCCCCCCCCCGCCAATTAATGTACATTATGTCGATGATGGAGCAGAATAAGCCGGATTTCGAGATACCTTGTAGCGCAAGAAAGCCACAACGTGTAGGCGTCGTCACGGGACAAGTGGGCGTCCAGCCCAACTAACGCTACATACTCCTACGCTATTGTCAAGGATGAGGCTCGAACGCGGGTCTTTGAGGCCCAATTCCAAGGCTTGGATTGTTGTGACAACGGTGCCTTTCAATATAGTTTGGCCTCATACATTTGGAATGTGCAAACGGGCGTATGGTTTGAAAATGGGAATAATTTTATGGACCGGGCCTATGGTTTGTTGATATACTAACTAGCACGTGAAATCATTAAATAGAAACTACTCCGTATTACTTAAAATACACCCTTATTATTTAATATGACGATGAGAATGAGTTTTTAAACAAAAAAATTTGATAATGGGTGGTTTTTTATAAACTTTTTGCTTTAAAGGGTGGTTTAGAATAAATTATAATTTAATAGGTAGTTTTCTGCAAATATGTGCATTTAAGGGATAATTTTGTACTTTTAACTCGATGCAAAAAAAGAAAAAAAAAAAAGTCTCAACTCTCAAACTTTGGGATACTTTCATGCAATTTAAATGTGGAAGGGTAAAGACTCGACAAAACACAAAAATGTCGTCATCCATAAAATGTAACATACATACAAGTGTTAAATTGCTGGCCTTATAAAGATTGAACATGTGTTCCATGATAACAAAAATTCTCTTGGTGATTTCTTTTAAGGTGGACCACGTACGTACGACATCATCAATATGAATATTAATTTCTGAAAGTTACAAGCAAAGCCCCCACTCGAAAGTAAAGTCGAGAGGGAAAAATGTGATAAAAAGGAAAATTTCAATAGTGCTCCAATATACGGATTGGACGCTCTTTTATCACGCAAAATTAAATTATAATAAAATTTATATACAATCAATTTTTATGTATTTATAAAAAAAAAAACTCGATGTGACAACACTACCTTGTTTATAAAATAACATATTAGTAGGTTATTATTATTTTTTCACCATTATATAAAGAGTAATTAATTTGTACACTATATCCCTAAATAATAATGTGACATTTCATTTGCTACGTAAATTAAAACTTACAAGCATATTCTAGGATTGTTGGGTACGTTTTGACAAATCATAAATTAAAAAACTTTATATTACAACCATAATGTGTGCCTTGAAAGCATATGCGAAAATATAAATGGAAAAATGAAAACAAGAACAGAAAACTCACGAGTTTTACTCACGAGTTTTATTGAAGAAATAAGACTGGGTTCTTAACTAAAACATTCGAACTCAAATTGAATTGTTTCCTCATGCACGTAAAACAAATTAAAAATAAAGCTTTTATATTTTTTTTATTATTTGTTTGAGAGGAAATATATAAAGCTTTGTTCTTTTTGGCATACGGTATTATAAAAACAATTATTAAAGTTGACAAATTTATTCTATTTTCACTTTTGAGTAATCTAATGGAGGGTCATTAGGCCTAAAGTATAAACAAAATAATTAAAGGGATGGTTAGTTAAGATGTCATATTAATAAATTATTTATAATCATAAATCACAATGATAAGTGCAAATGTGACCCATTCAAATTAACTATTCAAGCTACCCTTATAGTCAGATAATGTAATATTCCTAATTAATTGTATTATTGACAAGATCACAGCCCCAATCATGCATGTTGATTTGTCCTTAACCACACAATGACACAAGACATCACTAATATTTTTTTTCCCATTTCCGCTTATATAATACAATATTATCAATTTGTGTCATGAGACAATATCTCTACCGAACAAGTATATATAAAACGACACAAATCGGATATTATCATACTACTACTTGTTAAATTCCAACGGATCGTATTTAGACAGATTATTTGTCCGAAAATACAAATGATATACGGCTAGACAAGATTTTAAATTAATTTTGATATAAAGTCATGGTCCAGTTTTTAGTTCAAAAACTGAAGTTAATAAGTAGAGTTTTATCTCCCTTCTTAGCTGTAATCATATTACAGCATTTTTTAATAAGAGATTCCAACTTGAATGATATGATTGCAAAAGTCTAGGACCACTAGTGTTTTTTGGTACACTACAAACACAAATACCAACATTCCCAATCCCCATTGATCGTACTTGTCTTTCACATATGCTGATATGCTCCAATTCGATACAATCATTGATGAACATTCGGATTCTATCAAAAAAAATGGTACTCTCTCCGTTTCAAAATACATGGTCATATGTTAACTTTTGCTTGTTTCATAATACTTGACAATTTCACATTTTTTTCCATCTCTTTCCATCTATATCCTTAATAATTATTTTTATCATAATCATTACACTTTTTCATATTTCTCTAAACAAATAATTAACTCTACAATTGATAGGGGTAATATAGAAATAACATTTTTTTCTTAATATATGTGCAATGTCCAAATGGTCATGTATTTTGAAACGGAGGGAGTATAACTTTCCTTATAATTTCATCCTCACCATACATTTATAACATACGATTAGCAATGCATGACCGATATAACACGATATTACAATTGGGTCGTATCACAAAGTATTGATAATATAACGGAAACAAAACCCAATCATGGTTTAGTTTATAGTATAAACTTATTAACTCGGAACACTTCTCTTAGAATTAGTAGCTATATCATGGTTTAGTTACCTATTTCCATTACTTATATAGATGCTTATATAGATGTACGTATAAGCAACCTCTGCACAAATCAACTGTCTTTATGTACAAATAACAACTTAATCTGCACGTACAAATGGATAAGTACCTTACAAACAATGATGATCAAACCCTTACTCCAACATTAAAGGGTTATATAAAGACTTTTTTTTTTCTATAATTCATCATTCTGAAGAAAAAATGATTACCTATTATAAGTTTAAATAAGCAAACAACAATCTCAATGCAATTATAAAAACAATAATCAAGAAAGTGTTCTTAAATTTCGACCAAAAATGAAAGAAATTGTTCTTAAATTCTTGACAGATAAAACGTTATATATAAGAGGAGTAGATAAGACGATAATTAACATAAAAAGTACAAAATAAGGGATTAATATATCATGATCATCATAATTAACTAAAATAGGCGTCAATTATATTTATACTGTATTTAAAAAAGTATTGGAAAAGGGCCAAAAAACTAATAAAAATCATGAGAAAGAGCCAAAAGTTTAGCTTGTGAGCTACTCCCTCTCCTCCAATCTAACAAAACAAAACACTTAAAACAACAAGCAATCAATCAATCATGAATGGCATGTACGTACGTGTGTGTGGTTTGGTACAAAAATTCATCACCTTCCAAAAAAATATTTGAAATTAAAAATCATTTCTTTTTCTCCTTTGCTTCTTTTTTAATTTCCAAAATACAATTTTTTTATATTATAAAAGAAAGAACAAAAAAAGAAAAAAGCAGGGGGGCCTCTAAGGAACAAATCTTTCCCATGTCTTCATTTGCAATCAGCAATCTTGACACACAAGAGTTCTTTAAATCTCCTACACTTAATCTCTCTACCCACTTCCTTAATCCTAGTTTAAGCCTAAACTAAGCCATTTCCATTAGCTTCCTCTGTTCTTCTCCATACAAAATCTTTTTCTCCTTCCTTAAATATTTGGTATCATTATATATACACACACATAAGCTTTCATTCTTAGTAGCAAAAAAAGCATCATGGTTGGGCTTTTTGGGTGTTTCAATTGCACCAAAATTGATGTTCATGAAGAGGTTCAATCTAAGGCCATTGGGTTGAGCAAGATAAGTGTTTGTGATCATGATCATGGTCATGATCAGTCTTGTTGTGAGACCACAGAGTTGAAGGCGACGGCGACAATGAAGAAGTTCAGCTGGGAAGAAATCGAAAGGCTAACGTCGAACTTCGCAGAGGTGATCGGAGTCGGAGGGTTCAGCACCGTGTACTTGGCTCGGTTTTCGGATTCAGGTTTCGGAGCTGTTAAGGTTTACAATTTTAGTGAGAGATTAAAGAAGGTGTTTAAGGGGGAGTTGGAGATTACTAGCCAGCTTAATCACCACAATATTGTCACTATCTTGGGCTTCTGTGATGAAAGAGGTATGAAAGATTGGTTTTTTAATTTATTTTTGTTGTTGTTGATGATGATTATGGAGCTTGATTGGCTCCTTGATACTCTCCAATTTGGTTTGATTTGATTGAAAATGATCTTCAATCAATTGGGTGGCTGCAAATTCTTGGTAGGTGGGTAGTACTTGCAATTACTTTGAGAATATTTGGAGAAAGTCAAAAAAGTTTATGCCAGAGTTTACAAGCTAAGCACATAGAAACAGGAGTGTTTAATGTTTACTTTATCCACTAATTGAGTTCACATCAGTAAGTCCTCCAAAGAAAAAGTCACCTTTTTACTGTTTCAGGTTAACTGTTTTTCTCACTTCAAGATTGCTTCTTTTCTTTGAGCAAGTTTATTTTTTATAACCACTCAATTTTCTTTGTAATCAAATGATCCAGTTTTAAGTGCAAGAAGTTCAACATAGTTGAAAAAATGAAAGACTTTTTGAAAGTAGACTAGCTTGTTTGGAATGTTGTACTCAAATTCTTGTGTTTTGTCAGATGAAGGAGCACTAGTATTTGAGTACATTCATCATGGAAATCTCCAAGAAAAGCTCCACAACAACACAATCTCCCAAGTTCTTCCATGGAAGGCGCGAACAAGCATCGCCTTCCAACTCGCTCAAGCACTAGAGCACCTCCACGAGCAACGCTCTCCTCACATAGTCCACGGCGACATCAAGTCATCCAACATTCTCCTAGATCTGTCCTCAAACCCGTCACAAGAGTCCACGGTCTATTGTAAACTCTGTGACTTCGGGTTCGCAAGGACAGGCTTCTCGTCCTCTGTACACTCTCACTCTTCCACATCATCGCGAATAGCAATGATGGGCTCACCAGGTTATGTCGACCCTCATTACCTCATGACGGGTATCACTTCCAAGAAAAACGACATTTATAGCTTTGGAGTCCTGTTGCTTGAGCTCATCACGGGTTTGGAGGCGTTCTGTCCCAAGAAGGAGCGATTGTTAGCCTCGTATGTCAGGACGAGCAACGAGGATTTCGACATAGAGAAGGTTGTGGGCATGGTTGATCCTAAGTTGGGGAGTGAGTTTGACTTCAATGAAGTTAAGGCCATGGCATGTATATCAGCAATGTGCCTTCACCATTTGCCTAGCCTTAGGCCATCTGCTACTGAGATTTGTCAGGCAATGAAGGAGAACATCTCTTTTGTGTCTTAAGTTATCAATTGTGTATTAGTGCAAGTTAATTAAGCTTCTGTCATTAAAACTCTAGGATTCCATTTTGTTGTTGTTGTTGTAGCAACTGAGAGAAGTGAGAGATGAGGAAAAGGGACACAAACGAGTGAATTGCAGTCCACATTTTAGCTGTAAAGATCAGGTTGAAAACTTTTGTATTTATTAGTAATTTTTAGTTCTGTACCAGTGTGTAATCTTTCAATGCATTTGGTGATTACAAGACAACCTGGTGTGGTGAAAGGTTGAGAAACAAGGCAATGTTTTACCATTACAAAATACATGTAAGTTTCAAATATCAACAACTCAATGGCTTGCTTGATAATACAAAAGCAAAGCATCACAACTCTACCATCTTACACAAAGGCTTGTCATAGAAGGTTAGACAGGTAAAGGTAAAACCTAAGCTTTTAACAGAAGCGAAATAAATCTACAATAACAACATGAATAAAGGCTCAGCTCACAATTTAAGCAACTAGAGACTCAGTAGGATCATGTGAGGTGTCTTTTAGGTCAGGAAGAGTAGGACTAACCGAAAACTTCAACCATTTCTTCTTCTCAACAAACTTCAGAGTCGGTTGCAGCACGAGCCCAATTGCGACAGCGATAAGGCTTACCACCATAACTTTCACAGAGGATAAGGCGAGGACAACACAGATCAAGATGGTAGGAGGAACACACATCAGAATGCATCCAACCGTCCCAAAGGGGATCTTGTACGGTCGTGGCGCGTTTGGCTGTTTAATCCTCAGCATGACAAAGGCTATGAATTCGAGAATCATGCCGAAACAATAAAGGAAGTTCTCTGCAGCAACAATCTCGTCGAAGCTCAACCAAGAAAGCAAGATCACGCCGGATGCTGAGAACAAGATCCCGACCCAAGGAGTCCCGTGGCTTGATCTTTTACCGAAGAACTCGGGGAGCATTCCTCTTTCAGCCATGCCTAGAAGCTGAAACGAGTCGCTACTCATTTCCGCCACGAACATTCCCATGTTTGACATGGCAGCAGCTCCTGTGATCCACCAACTCAACCACGCTCCGCCAATGAGTTTCGCCACATCAGAGAAATACCCATCAGTCCAAAGCGACTGATCAAGCGGTAGAGCTCCGGTTCCGGCTAGAAGAGGGAAGAAATACGCAGCAACCACGAAAATCAAGGCCCAAAAGAGAGCCTTCGGAAGGGTCCTCTTCGGGTTCTCAACTTCCCCGGTTAATGTGCTTACAGAATCCCAATAGTTCAAGTTCCAGAAAAGTGTGTTCAAGTATAAACCCCAGTTCACTCCATGTAAGTCCACAGCAAGCCACCTAGAAGGCTTCAACCTCGGGATTGAGATCAGCGCCATAACCGCGAAAGGAAGGATCGAAACCGCTCCCAAGAGCACAGCAACCCATCCCACAATAACCATACCTCTATAATTCATGAATGTGAGGCCTCCGGTCAATCCCAACACCGCTAGAACCCTCGGATACCCATGGCTCAAGACCGGAACCGCCGATTTAAGGTAATCAAGAAACAGGACAGGGTAAAGAGCATTGTCAATCACACCACTCAGCCATTTCATCCATCCTTGCTGAAACCCCCAATACTCTCCCAAAGCAGAAGACACCCAAACCACATACCCACCATTTTCAGGGAACATTGTCCCCATTTCTGCAGTTATCAACGCCTCGGGCACGCTCCATATCAACGGAAAGACCAGGAACCCTACGAGGGCGAGTAGGGGACCAGCCGCTCCCACTGTATCCTCAACACCAAAAGGGCCACCAGATACCTCATAGAAGATGAGGAAAATGAGTGGCAAGAGTGAGAGCTTCTTTGCCTTATCACCTGATGTGGGTGTAGTTGACATATCATTAAGCCCAACATAGTCTGCTCCATTGTAAACCCCCATTTCAATTGATGCTTGGTTGTTCTCTGATACCCCCAATTTCTGCATTTCAAAGCACAATTATTCAATTCTCAGTAAAAGAATAAACACTGTTGTATGCTCAATGAACATGCATATGAACTGAACCCTAACTTTCCGCCCCCAAAAATCGCGGAGACAAAATCAGGCGATTTAAGTGAGGGCGTCCGAAACAAATTGGGCATACAATGAGCAGAATTAAGGATAGAAGCATGGAATGAACACCATTAGCAATCAAGGAGAGAGCATAAAACCTGCTGAAACCAAATTGCGATAAAAAACTGCATTATGACAAAGAAGCTAAGAGAGCCCAAATTGAATTAGGGCTTTTACTAAGTAGATCACAATCTATTCAACGGAGCAACCCTAATTGTAAGAAATTAAGAAATCGATTCCAATCGGTAGAAGGGGAGTTTACATTAATTTGTCGCAACTTGCATTGAAGATCCGAGTTCGAACTTTAAACCATGGGCTGGGATTGATCCCGTGAAGAAATGTCAGCTTCCGATCATCGTTGTAGTTCAGATTGGAATCAACGAAACAGGGAGAATTGAGATGAATTGTACAGGATGGAGAACGTGGGTGATAGAGAAAGGAAGAAGCTTTTCGGTTTTTCCGTTTGGTTGCTCGCTCATAAAGTATGATGCTTTTGACAGATTTTCATCTATTTCCTACTAGCCTTTCTCGTTGGTTAGGCTTTTAAATTTCTTAAATTTTTATTTGGATTCAATCAATGATTATCTTAAATAAACTTATCCTAGAATTATTTAATGTGTAATTCAATCAATCATATATTTGTAACGAATCTCCAATATCGTGGTTGCTTTGTAATCAAAATTTGTTTTTTTTTTTATCTCTCTCAAATGGCTAAAAGAATTATAAGCCTTTAGTTCTTTTAGCCATTTGAGAGAGATAAAAAAAAAAACAAATTTTGATTACAATATAATAATATAATATCTTTTTTCACGCTAATAGTTTCAATACGAAAGAAAACACTGACTATTTTTTTCCTGATAAGGAAAAGAATGTTCCTTGAAGTCTCGAGTTCGAGACTCCATAATAAACCCCTGAGCGCGATAAACCAATGAATTGGTGCGTCAAACGTAGAAAAACGATACCATCATTTATCCACCATTATTGTAGCACAATACTTTAAATTTTTTTAAAACGGACAATTCTACTATCACTAATAACTATCAATGCCATATTCCAAAGTCCACTTGCCTTATGCACGCCACAATCAACTCAAAATTTGGCCGTACCTCTATCCAAAGGACCAAAAACTCTTTATTCTCAACTAAAGGCTCTAAATTTACCCACATTTTATAAATCAGCTATAATAAACTCCACCCACATGAAGAAAATATCCCATTAAACCGACCATGTGGGCCCAAATGACTACACGGGCGTTAATTAATAATAATTTATGTAGTGCAATTATATAACATTGCCATGGATGGAGGCATGAAAATGAAGATCATTGATCTGATTTTTTGCTTTAGGAAAAACGCCCATGCCCCATGTTTCTCAATGAAAGGAAAAAGAAACTTCCATGGGTCCCTATACCATAATTGGGCCACCTTGGGCCCATCACAGCCCATTTGAACGTGTGGGGTTTTTCCATTACTTCTTACATCATTTGTTTCATGTCATTATTTGGATCCATCATTTTCCTTTACCTTCTCCTAAAATTTGGAGCCATTAAGGTTTAGGCCACCAATGAGGATTCAAACATATCGGACAAGTCTGGTAGATTGAGGGTTCGGGAAAAAAATCAATAGGTGAACATATAGACAAGAGTAATGAAAGCGACTAGAGAAGGGGAAATAATCGAACATAAACAACAAAAACGATTAAGGAGCCTACAAAGGCTATGACGGTCTACTATGGAGGGAATAAGAGTTTGATTAACAATACCAATGGAAGTTGCAAAATCTTAAAAATTTAATAGTGATTTCTCGGATTAGTAGCTCTATATATAGACCAACTCCATCAATGTCGATGGTGATACATTTGACGAGAAGCTAATCGAGCATCGGATTGACTTAGCCGATAGATGTCTAGTTCTACCTTTCTTTTATTTGTAGTAATGCTTATCTTCCTCTAGAGTTATATGCTATAATAGAAGACGATTTAAAGATGGTTCGTTATAAAAAATAAAAAAACTCATTCAAAGTCCAAGGTTCCGGGGTTGGTGACGGCTGACGTGGCGAACTATTTTTTGTTTCTAGGAGGAAAGAGATAACATGATATGCTAATTCCATAGCATGCCACAAAAGAGAAAGATCCTTTAGCATAGTTGCACCTTAGAAGTATATAAAAAAGTCCTAAAGTGTGGGTGACATAGATCACTTTTTAACCAAAGAATAAGAACTTATTCATTCTAATCACTATTGTAAGTTAGAGCTCATTGTGTCGGCCTTTCCCATCCAAACAAGCGTGCGAATTCGTGGGCCCCCCTTTCATCATCCATGGTTTAGTTTTACCATTAAATTAAATTAACCATATAATTTCTTATTATTACACTTTTTCTCCCTCTACTTCCCCCCTTTTCAAAATTTACCCCCAAACTGAAAAACAGAACGGAAAAGCTGCGAAACAGAAATCCGTTACCTCTGTGCAATCGCGAGGCTGAGAAGAAAGCGAAAACGACGGCGTTTTGAGCGAAATATTTCTCGTTTCGCTCTGCACGGAAACAACTGAAACTCCGGCGGCGGCGGGAGATTCCGGCGACGGACGTTTTCCGACGCCGGATCCGACTTCCGATTGCATCGATTTGTGGCTACGATTTCGCTCGATTGATCTGCATTTCCGGAAAAACAGGACGGATTGAAGTCGGATTAGAGATTGAAGGTCGATAAACAGGAATTTGAGAGTGTGAATTGTAGATTTGGAGGAGAAATGGAGAATTTGAATTGAGACTGACCTGAGCTGAGATGGAAGCTAGGTAGCGAGTGGATCGAGGTAGACCTCTCGTTCTGTTTCGTTACGTGGCTTGTTGATTTGGAACGGAGTTTTGGGTTGAAGGGGTTTTTATACTGGTCCAAAGTGATCGAGCGGGTGGAGCCCACGCTTCTTGGATAATAAACAAATGAAGAATAAGTGGATGAAACCATTTAGGGACCGTTTGGATAGGCATGTATTAAGTGTTTCTTTGGTTAAATATATGCATTAAAATTTATAGAAATTTCATATATTGGATTTTGTATGGTTTGATAAAATATGTTTGGTTACAGTTAATTATGTAGTGAATACATTCTATATTTTGTTTGGTATGAATTCAAAAAACATGAGAATATACCTAAAATTACAACATCAATTTTTATCTATTAAAAATAATAGTGTAAATCAAGGATATAAATGAAATTTGTAATTCTAAATAAAAAAAATTATTTTCAATATATGGAGGAATTGAATCTTACCCACCCCATGGTAAT
Organism: Polygonum aviculare; assembly: GCA_934048045.1. Classification (NCBI taxonomy): domain Eukaryota; kingdom Viridiplantae; phylum Streptophyta; class Magnoliopsida; order Caryophyllales; family Polygonaceae; genus Polygonum; species Polygonum aviculare. Next base: position 383,410 of record OW204026.1, read on the forward strand.
TGCAATTCCTCCATTTTGGGGAAGTGCAATTCGGGATTTTAAATTCCATGGTTTTGATGTTAAACAAATATAACCAAACACATATTAAAGACGTAGTCTCACATAAATTTAACCCAATATAACCCTTTAAAATATATAGAAAATTACCCTTTAAACTACAATTTATTAGAAACCGCTCTTTAAAGTAAATTTTTTATAAGGGTATATTTTCACCTTCAAGTAATGATATTTTTTTATTTAAATTATTTCAAGTGTTAATTAATATATTGACAAATATATTAGATGAGTTGACAAAAAAAAAAACAAATATATTAGACTGCATTGACCAGAAATAGGATTTTATTTACATCGATCTGTTGACTTGGCCATTGGTGCCACTAGCCAGTAGCCACTATGTTTGACTTTAACTAACTGATGAGGGCTTGGGATATTTTATGGAATAAAAAAGGATACAATAGGCATGTAACACATGCATATGAAAGTTCATATGGGTTATATGATCGAGCAGTTTGGATATATTAATTTCTAGCTACCTGCTACAGTCTTTTTTCGAGATTGAGTATCGATCATGTGACATGTTTATGCAAATCTCGATCATTATTTTATATCATAATGTAAATTCCCAACGTCCAAACCCCATAACGCCGACGCGTTAATTTATTACGGAGTACGGAGTATTAACTATTAGATTGTTTGAATATACATGCATAGACGAACCTAGGGGTATGAGTGGGCCCGTGTCCCCCCTCCCGTCGGATTAATTAACGGTATATATATGTAATTTTAGATTAAATTTAAGTATATTTTAATTACATTTGTACTAATATGACATGAAAATCAACTAGTCTAGATGGTTTGATGCTTAATTTTGTTTTAATTCCACCAAGCTAGGTTTAATTTCCCATAGCACCATTTTGCTTTTTTATTCAAATTTAATTCATTCCTCTCCAATTTTTGTTTACAAAGTAACTATTTATTGCATAAATTAGATTTTATACATACTGTATTTTTTTTTGGGGAAATAAGTACCTATTTTTTTACTATTTAAGGGTATCGAGTAACTAAATTTATCGATTATTTTTGAAGAATTGGATCTCCTACACAAGGTGTGCCCCCTTTAAATCCGGTCTGCGTTCGTCAGTGTATACATGTATATTATATAGTTTATTACCTCATGAAACGGTACAAAAACAAGCTCAATTACCCTGTGAAGCTATAAGGGATTAAGGGTCTGTTTGGCGGTTGGAATAAGATGAGATTGAAGCACGGAGTGATATGAACTGAAGTTAAAGTTGGATCTTTTTTTTTTCCGAAAAAGTTGGATCTTATTTAAAAGGTCAGAGTTTGAGTTTCCTCTGTGAAAAATTATTGGGCTAGGAACTTATGGAATATGACGTACGTTTTTAAGTTTTTAAGAATTGATCCAAGTATTTGAGTTGAAATCTCTATCGTTGTATATGAAAAGATTGAACTGAGAATACCATGTTGTATAAGGAATTGAGCGACATGTATGAAGAAACATTGTTAAATCTCGGTGGGCTATATATGACGTGAAGGTTCAGACGTCGGTTCTTGCGCATAAGCGCGGTAAGCCCGACACATAAGCACATGAGGTTCCCCCCAAAACCAATTGGCGATAGGGGGAGTCGCCCATGTATTTATATGGCGGGTGGTTTAGGTTGAATTTCCCAATGTGGGATAGTTTTTAGTCTCAACAAACCTTGATTATAATGACTAGGGCCATTCCTTCGAGAGTGAGCGAGGAAGTGTGTGAAGCCTTTCGTATGAGGATCTTGATAAATGACGATCATTAGATTTGGTGTTGTTCGGAGAAATCAAAATTATTAGTACGTTCAAATACTCTAAGGTGTCTTAGCATGTTTGAATCTCTTGCATGACTCACATCTTTAAGGAAAATAACCAAATAGCAAGCTCGGATTCTGCCTTCACAGAAAAGAGATAGAGAGAACCCACTCAATTCTATTTCTTCGCATTCGAATATAATGTATAGAAATTTCAATGGCGGATGAATGTTCATCGACCTTCAGAAGAAGTCGAAGCCTTACGTTGTAAACAATAGTCGCTCACCAAACAACAGAGAGTTAACAAGCCTTCTATATCAACTTAATTGCGTCCGTAGGGATGATCTAGGACAATCGACCTTGGGATAAAGTTGCTCTTGCTTTCCTTATGAAATTAATAATTAGTACTTTGTGTATTTGCATGCATTGTCTTAAAGAGGATGATCCACTATATAAAGCTAAATGATTAATGGAAGAAAGTGGCACTTGAATTTGATGCTGGACTTGTAATATACAACAAAAATCAAAGACTATGATAAACATATGTACATGCAATATGATCGACAGTTTAATTAATTGATAAAAGATGGGTTATTAACTAAGTAATCATGTCTACACATTGAAATCGTATTCTACAAGCCTACTTAATTATCTTCACTAATGATGTAGTGGGTTCTTTTTGTTTTAAACTTATGTACATTAACGAGGAGTTGATCAAAGGTGTAAAATTACACATTTCACACTAGAGTACTATGCTTTTCATGTAGTAGGTGGAAAGCATATATGTAAATCGTTTGGTCAAATAATCAAATACAAGTTTTTATAAACGTGATTTCATGTATTAGCTGAAGTATAAATGTTTATAATGAGCAATTTCAGTTTATTTTATCCGCGTGGGTCGGAGGGAATTAGGTGACCTTAAAAAATATTCCCTTTCATTCTTTTGTCTTTATTTTTTTTTTCGATCGAATTCTTTTGTCTTTATTTATCAGTGAATGAAAACGAGTTTCATGTGAAAATTGAAAGTTTTGCCAAAGTCTTAATTCTATATATTATTATTTGAGAATATAATTCAAAAAAATAAAGGAAAATCTGAAATCATGTAGATGTATAGCGGTTTATTTTAACGCTATTACTAGTTAATATTGAAGCCATTCGTCTTGAGCTCATTTGTCATTTGATCACTAGTTTTAAGTCTCTTACTGCTAGATAAATCACAAATTCTTAGTTGATTCAAATCACATATGTTCTTATACCTAAATTGTTGAATCTAACAATAGAAACTTCATTGAGCATTTGAGCCATTAGAGTGTTAGATATATACTTTTAAAAACATCAATGTAGCATCTAAAATCACTTAATCAGTGTGATTGATGTCATAACTTATAAGTGTGATTGATGTTTACCTTCACTACATAACCATACAACATCTAAAATCATCTAATCAGATTTCAATTAACATCAAGCTTATCAAACATCAATTATGCTAAAACACAAAAGAAAAGAAGACCAGATATTCCAAACGGGCTGTTTGAAAGAGATAGCTATTTGAAAGTTGGGCTTCTGGCTGATAAAGAGATACAATTCAGCCCAATAACATCCATTTGAGGCCCGGCCCATACCGAGTTAACAATCGAAACTACCAATAGCACATATTAACAAGCATTTATTTCAGACATCGAAGCAACACAATTACACAAACACTTTTTTTTTTTTTTTTTGAGCACCAACCCAAACACTTGTTAGTAGTTACATTACATAGAATTTCATCATTTTTTTGACCAAAAACATTATTTCATCATTTGGACACCAGAATCACACTTTCAAATATCAGACTCTTTTGGTTCAATGATATCCAACTGGAGCAGGGGTTTCCTTCAACTCCAAACCTTGATGTTTTATATCCTGCATCCACCATAACAAATCTCACATCTCAACAATCAATCCTCAAACCAAAAACCAATTCAACTTCTCCATTTCATTAATCAAAAAACAACTTACAGATGCAAAGTGATTGACATCCCTATGGTGAGCCTCATCGGCGCGAACCACCAGAACCACGTCTCGAAGAGTAGCATCAGGGTCTAGCCGCCAATAATCAATCGCAATAGCGGGAGCAGGCACGTTTTCGATCCTCCCTTCGTCGATCTCCTTAAGAAACTCGGTGTACGAGTAAATCGCTTCTTCCTCCAAGTACCCGACGATCCTGTGAGCCAGCTTCGGGGAGAGCACGTAGGCCAAGAGGTAAAAGGCACAGAAAACGCCTTGCGCAGAAATGACAAGCGCCCGCTCGTGCCACTTGGGCCTTGTCACCTCCATGAAAGTCATGAGGTGCATTCTCTCGTTCTCGGCTTCTTCGAGCAGGGCCTTGACCCAGCCGCCGCTGTGCTCGAATCTTCGAACGGATTTGAAGTGTAGGAGCATGCCTCCTACCATTCCTGGTACGGCGGCTATGGTTTCGAGCATCATGGCTCGGCATCCGTATCGCTTCTGGAGTTAGTTGGTGCCACAAGATTAAGAACAAACAAATTGATGGTTTGTTGACGAAGGACTTTGTTTAGTGTTGACTTTAATTGTCATATGAACAAAAAGAGTTAACAATTGTCAATTCAGCGTGATTGTGGTGCCTTAATATATTATGAAACCTCTATGGTTTTGATTAGTCCACCTGTCTAGTGTTGATCTTTCAGTTTCATTTTTAAAATGAGCAATTTCTTTCTTAGAAGAATAAGCATAAGCATACTTTTTATAATTTGAAACATCAAAAACAAAAAGTTCGAAAAATCATAAGATAAGAAGCAGATCGTTTGACGCAATCCTCAATACGATTGTACAAGCCTTGTTAAAGCTGAAGATGAACATCAACAATTAATCATCATGGATTAGTCCTAATTAAAATCTGACAAGATTAAAAGGAAATCGAGATTACCTGGAAGAACAGATCAGAAGGCCACCGGAGAGACTTCACCGTCCAGTAAGCCAGCTTGTCGACGAACGTCTCCGGCACGTGGTGCTTTTTCAGATCTATGGATGTATCTGACCTGTAACTCTCCCATGGCTTCCTCACCAGAAAACCAGAACAAATTCAAACACAAATTCCCCAATTCATAGAAATCAAACGAATTCGATCCAAAATTCGAAATTCAACGATCTAGCTGATCAGCGCGCGAAAGCGGTTAACAAGGCTAAAGTTTCAAATTTAAAAAATTTGAGCTACGCACCATGAAACAGCTCCATTTCCACTCCGTTCCGTCTGGTTTCACCACCTTCCTCGGCGCAATTCCCCAGTAGCTGACGATCTGCTTCGCGTCGCCGTTCTTCTTCTCCGTCTCCGAGCTCAAACTCCTCGTCTGAGTTCCAAACAACGAATTCAAAGCGCGTACCTGAGAATCGGCGTTGAGAACGGTCGCCGCCGCCCATACGCTGTCTCCGGCGCCGAGTAAGCTCGCCGGAGACGATCGGCCGGAGATGGAATTGAATTGCCTAGGGCTAGAATTCACCAGCCAAGCGCTGATCAGCCTAGAAGCGTTTCGACTTCGGCTCATCATCTTCAACTCGCAATGACTCGGGGATAATTTTGTAGCTCTGTTTTTCAGTGTTTTCTGTCCTGCTTATCATTATATAATGTGAAGTGGTACAATATTCAAACTTCTGGAGGTTTCGTCTTGAGAGGAAAATTATATTTTGTTTCGATTTCATTGTGTGTATAGTTCAATGGTGCAACACCTCACCTTCTAGTTTCTTCTTGTTGATGGTTTTTAAATTGCTAACTTGTTTGACCATATTTGAACTTACAAATCTATACTACCTATAATATAAAGCGGAGACAATGTTTACAAAAAATTGCGTCATGTGTCATTTCGATAATATAATAATCAGCCAGGTTCTCTTTTATACAGATTAGGTAGTTAGAATCTTATATAATCTTATCCCGTAAAAATTACTTAAAAATTACCAAAAATCCCGAAAATTATGAATTCTATCCTTGCTATCAAGAATTAGTTGTAATCTTTTCATAATTATTATTATTTAATAAAACGTGATATTTATCGTAAAATAAATTTTGAACAAATCCAACTTATTTATATTATGAGTTGATTTACTATTGGTAAAAAAACACTAATCACGATACGAACATAAATATATAATATTCTATATTTTTAACGTGATCATCGACATTACATATCTATATTAAATTGGGTTTATAAATCACGTTACCCGTACATGGTACGGGGTTTAAACTAGTTGTTTATTCAAAAGTTAGCACTGGCTAAAAAAAACGTGAAAAATGAGACCTATGCAAATTGAACTTGCATCATAGCTTTGCAGAACTAAGGGTGCATTTGGATTAGTCAGATTCGATGCATTGCCATCCAATTAAAGCAACTTAAGGCATTAATCAAATCCAAACACACCCTTATGTTCCGTTCCCGCCAATGCCAGCATATAACCTCGAGTCTTCAATGTCGACAAGAGGTTGCCCTGGCCTACTTTCTGGCTTCATCGACGGGATCATCTAGCTGGATGGGAATAACATTTTTGCATTAGTAGTATTGTCTACAGTTGACCAACAAACCAAGTAAGATAGGACATAACACAAGGCAAAAAACATATAAACCAGGGATATGTAGATTGCACCACCAGGTGTCAAAGTACTATATATGAACACTAGAAGAAACTCTGTATCATGTACTGGTAGTATTTACTTGCATCAGATAGCTCAATCCATATATGATATATTCGAAACCTAATATCAGTAATATACTGCCGTATCATTTGAAGTAGACTTATCAATGGTAGCCAATTGGGGCAGGAGCTTCCTTCAATTCCTTGCCTTGATAGTGTATATCCTGCATTCACCACATATAAGTAAGTAAATGCTCAAGAATTCAGAAGAGACTAAAGCACAAATGAGCTAGAGTTTTTTCTATATTAAGAATTTAAGAACTACTTACAGATGCAAAATGATTGACATCCCTGTGATGAGCCTCATCAGCGCGAACAACCATAACCACATCTTTAAGCGTTGCATCAGGAGGCAACTGCCAGTAGTCAATCGCAATGGCAGGAGCAGGCACATTCTCGATAGTTCCCTTATCAAGCTCTTTCAAGAACTCGGTGTAGGAGTGGATTGCCTCTTCCTCCAAGTACCCGACAACTCGGTGAGCTAGCTTAGGGGAGATAACATATGTGAGAAAGTAGGCGTTGAAGAAAACTCCCTGGACGGTGAAAACAAGAGCCCTCTCGTACCACTTGGGCTTCGCGACCTCCATGAATGTCATCAGATGCATCCTTTCGTTCTCGGCCTCTTCAAGGAGCGCTTTGATCCAGCCACCACTCGGCTCGAACCTTCTCAGGGATTTGCAGTGTAAGAGCATTCCTCCTACCATGCCAGGAACTGCGGCCACGGTCTCTAGCATCATTGCACGGCATCCATATCTCCTCTGAGATCAACGCCAGAAAAATCAGACAAGAAACTGATAGGATGATGGTTTATTGAGAATGGATTTTGATTTGATAGGTAGAGAATCTGTTGTCTGAGAATACAAATATTGGTGGCAGGATAGCACATTTAGCTCAAATTCAGGGAATGGATTAACTAGAACAATTCATCTCCAAGAACGAAACTGTGACAAGTTAAGAATTAGATTGTAGAACCAGACACTGTCTAAGTATAGTTAGTTATCAGTGCTTCCACCAGAGCAAGAAGCCAAAAATTGTCAAATCGGCTATACATGGATTAGTCTCATTTCAGATAAAAAAAAAATGAATTAGTCTCATTCATCATCCTAAGCTTGAAGCAGTGTTGAAGCATGATTGATTCTTGGACTAGTCATGTATATTTTGTCATTAGCGAATCACAACAGAAAACACATATTTACATTATAGTAGATCAAAAGTGAAAAACACGAAATGACACCAAAAAGAGGTGAAAATGCCACATAAACATTGAAAACAGTATCTGCTCTCAAGATAACTCATGCGAATCTAAGGACATACCTATTCCCTTGCTATCATTATCATCTCAATCTCTCACTTATGTAAGAGAATTGTAACAGATTGAGCACCTGATTTCCATATCAAGATCAATTGCCATAGCTTACTGTACAAGAGTACATTTAACAGGATTCTCTACTAGTATACAGTTTTCACACACTAACACAACACACTGGAAAACATAAAACGGGAGAAAATAAGAAAAACGATTTACAGAATTGAAGTAATCACCTGGAAGAACAAATCAGTAGGCCAACGAAGAGCCTTGACGGTCCAGTAAGCCATCTTGTCCAGGAACGTCTCCGGCACATGGTGCCTTTTCAGATCAATCGATGTGTCCGACTTGTAAGTCTCCCATGGCTTCAGCAACAAACAATCAAGAGATCAAAAAATCAAACTCAAGCTCACATCAATCGGAAAATCTCATTTTCGAAATTCAAATTCCACCTACCATGAAACAGTTCCACTTCCACTCCGTTCCGTCCGGCTTCACCAATTTCCTCGGTCCGATCCCCCAATAGCTCACGATCCCCTCCGTTCCGCCACCGCCGGCGGAAACCTCCGCCTTCTTCTCCGCTCCCTCCTTCGCCGCCTTATCGTCATCCTCAGGCACCTCTTGCGCCGCCGCCGTGCTCATTCTCTTCACCGGAACCCTAAAAAACGATGCCAGAGCACGAACCTGAAATTCGCCGCTAGAGCCGACGACAGATGGCGATCTGGCTCCGGTGAGCAAACCTGAAGCTGCGTCGACGATGCTCGCCGCCGTTGCCGGAGAAGATCGGCCGGAGACGGACGCGAAGTAGCGGGGAGCCGCCATGGTCCGCCAGAGGTTGACCGCTCTGGAAGCGCCACGACCACAACTCATCATCTTCAATCGCCTTCTTCCAAGAATTCAGAGAGAAGTTTGTAGCCTTGTTTGATATTTTGCAGTTTTGAGAAAGACACGCGGATTGTGTGGTGAGTCTGGTGACCTGGCTTGTTTTTATATTGGATGAGGCGGTGGGAGGTGGTTACGTGTCATTGAATAGTCCGCGTGAAAGCAGTCCTTTTTGGAAAACTTTCACACATTTTGGGGGTTTCGTTATGCTTCCGGATGTTTCCAGGGGTCGAATTGGTGATTAGGTAGAATTGAGGGTAATGGATTGAAAATGAGAGATTGGGTTTCTGTCTTGGGGAACAAGAAAGTGTGTTGCATACTTGATACTTGCACGACACGGGCGGGAAAAATTGCGTGGCGCCGGAATTTTGATGGATCAGCCCATTCCAAGAATTTGGGCCTCGTAATTTTGAAATTCAAAATTTTGTGGCAATGTACAAAAGAAATTTATGACTCTAATTTAGAATAGTTCTTACTAACTTTCAGTTTTTATTATCATTGAATTACAAATTCAAAACTGACGGTAAGCAACAGATTCGGGAATCGGATTTGATCACCAAGAGAGTGATTCGTGTTTTGGAATCGTGGATTGTGACAATCTCTCGAGTTCGATCCAAGAAAACGTTAACATCCCGATCCAAATGTCAAGCAGAGTCCCCTCTTTCGTTTCCCATTTCCCTTATTTGTAGAAACTCTAGCCCCTCTTTTATAGGATGGACAACTGGCTTAAAAAGATGACATGTGTCAATAATTTAGTGCCATGTGTCCCTCTCAGGCATGTGACGGTGAGTGAATAGCTATTCAGATCGGCGACGAGGTAATAACAACAAGATGACGGGTATCCTTAAAACTACCCTACTTTATTATCAAAAATGAAACCATCTAGTAAAACCAAGAACTAGTTATTTGAGCTAGTGCACCACAATCAAACCTCATATCATAAAATAGAATAAAACAATTAATTTCCCAAGTCCAAAAAACTCCCAAAATACACATTCTTTGCTTTCCGTCTACTTCTCGTTATACTCTGCAACACAATTCCCTCCCATCTATCCATTCCCCAAACCCATAGCCATTTAATCCCCTCTTCTTCTTCTTCTTCCCTCCACTACACTCAACAATGGCGACGCTCTCCGACATCGGAGTCTCGGCCCTGGTCAACATCATCGGCGCCTTCACCTTCCTTCTAGCATTCGCGCTCCTCCGAATCCAGCCTCTCAACGAAAGGGTCTACTTCCCCAAATGGTACATAAAGGGTCGCCGGAGAGACGCCAGCGCCGGCGGCCATGTATCGAAGTTCGTCAACCTCAATTTCTGGACTTACTTTACCTTCCTCAATTGGATGCCTCAGGCTCTCAAGATGAGCGAGAACGAGCTCGTCGATCACGCCGGCTTGGACTCCGCCGTCTTCCTCAGGATTTACACTCTTGGGTTCGTCTCAATTTTGCTTCCATTTGCTGTTGATTTCGCTGAATTTTTTTCCCCGGGAAAAGTTCTGTTTTCTGTTATTTATTTTTGGGAAATTTACAGAATCGATCCCCAAATTTGAGAGTTATTGCGGAAAGTAGCATGAGTTTTTATTTTTGTAGCAAGTAGCCTCAGCTAGCTATGAATTAGGCTGTGATCATAGCATATAGATCATTAAATACGAGATTTGGGTTATAATTAAGGATTTATATTGGGGTTTGAATCAAAAGAAAACTTTTCTTAACATATAGTAAATCGTAAGCCGTGAATATAAAATAAATATACTTGAACCAAAACAAATATACTCGAACGCCAAAAAAATGTTTGTGATTTTTGTGTTATTGTCCATAATACATGATATTGAGAAACTGTTTTATTATATGTATTAATACGATCCATAATAAAAATTGATTTTATTCACATATTTCTTCCTGTTGTCCACATATTTATATATTTTGTTCACGTTTTCAGTTTGCATGATAAAAAAAGTTTTCACCAGAATTAACTTTTGTACATTGTTACTCAATTGTTGATAGAGTCAATAACTATTGATTGTAAAATTGATAACTTAATTTTTTGTGCACTTTATAGGCTGAAAATATTTATACCAATAATGGTGGTGGCAATTCTGGTCCTAGTGCCTGTCAATATCTCTGGAGGAACATTGTTCTTTCTTAAGAGAGAATTGGTCACTAGTAAGATTGACAAGCTATCAATATCAAATGTGCCACCAAAGTCTTACAAGTAAGATTCTATAATGTTGCCTCTTGTTATGGGTTCACAATTTAGAACCTAACTCTTGAACTTGTTCTGTTTTTTGATAGGTTCTTTATCCATATAGCAGCAGAATACTTGTTCACATTTTGGACTTGTTTCATGCTATTCAAAGAATACGGTAAAGTCGCATCGATGAGGTTGCGATTCTTAGCTTCACAACCAAGATGCGTGGAACAATTCACCGTGAGCTGAGATTTTTACATTACTCAAACGTGTTTAGGAGATTGTTTCTTGGTTTTTACCTTGCTTGAGTTTTGTAGGTGCTAGTGAGGAACGTACCTCGCATTTCGCGACACTCGGTTTCGGATTTGGTTGAACAATTCTTCAAGAAAAATCATCCCAATACATATCTATGTCATCAGGTAAGATCTTGCCTACATAATTCACCATTTGGTTGATAATGCTTTAATTTTTACTAATTCCATCTTCTTCTTTTTTGTTTGGTGTTTTGACTACAAATTCAGCCGGTATATAATGCAAACAAATTTGCTAAACTTGCGAGAAAGAGGAGTAGACTTCAGAATTGGTTAGACTACTACCAACTTAAGTTTCAAAGAAACCCAGAAAAGAGGCCAACTGTAAAGGTATTAGCCATTATGTTATGGCTAGCATATGTTCATGTAAGGCTTTATTCAAGTTCTAATCTCAAATGTGATACCTTTCTTGAATAGAAAGGATTCCTTGGGCTTTGTGGTGAAAGGTCAGATGCAGTCGGCCTCTACGAACAACGACTAAAGGATATGGACAGAAAGGTATGCCGCGATAAATCGGTCCAAATAAGTCTTTAGGGTCGTAGCCGAGAAATTTTAATTAGGTTTCGGTTCGTAATATTTTGAAAGTTGGTCTCTTGATCGGAATAACTTTTCTATCGAACAAACAATAATAAAACATTTATAATAAATTAATGTTTATATTTAATGAAAATCTTTTTTTGTAATATATAAACTTAACATATGGTTGGGTCGATATATACCCCTAATTATTTTCTCCTTAACTCGACTTGTTTATTAGATGACACTAGAGAGACAAAGAATCTTGAAGGAGTCAAAATGCATAATGCCAGTTGCCTTTGTTTCCTTCAACTCAAGATGGGGCGCCGCTGTCTGTGCCCAAACCGAGCAAAGCAAGAACCCAACTCTATGGCTAACATCATGGGCTCCCGAGCCACGCGACGTTTACTGGCCTAATCTTGCTATACCTTTCGTTTCACTCAGCATTCGGAGGCTTATCATTGGAATACTAGTCTTCGCCTTGGTCTTTTTCTACATGATACCGATTGCTTTCGTGCAATCACTTGCTAATCTTGAGGGCCTAGAGAAAGTCGCTCCATTTCTTAGACCAGTGATCGAAATGTAAGCATTACTCTTTCAAGATCTAACTTATTACAATTGGTTTTAGGATGAAACCTCACTAAATTTCTGTACACATGCATGCATGACCTACAACCTATCGACTCACAAGGACTTTCTTTGTACGTATTTTTTTCATATGCAGGAAGTTTATCAAGTCATTCCTACAAGGTTTTCTCCCCGGTTTGATTCTCAAGATCTTCTTGATGATCCTTCCTACTCTTCTTATGTTTATGTCGAAGGTCGAGGGCCATGTCGCAAAGTCTCAACTAGAAAGGAGGACGGCAGCTAAATACTACTATTTCATGTTAGTTAATGTGTTTTTGGGAAGCATTGTAACCGGAATGGCTTTCCAACAACTTGATGCTTTCCTCCACCAACCGGCAAACCAGTAATACGTCTTACCCTTCAATATAAAGCTTAGTGATTGCTTGCTTGTATAATACATGGATTATAAAGCAGCCTTTATGCATTATGAAGCCAAAAAATTGAAATATATGTTGATTGATAAGCCCCAAAAAATAATGCCTTACACATTAGGATAATGCATTTTGAGTTATATATACTATATATTGGAATCCTTATCTCATATATTTAATATCCTTGCTAATTTCGGAATTGTATTTGCTTTTGCTTGGATCTACTATAATACAGTATAAAGCGGAAGTCAAGTCTTTGTTAAAATTTGCGCCACATCATCAACCCTGAATAAAATAATGATTTTATTTTTTGTATTGATTTTCAAAAAATAACTTATATATCTTCTTGATATCTTATCCGATTTCCTTATGCATACTTAATATCTTACTCAATTATGTATTCCTATACGGATAAGGAAATTCAAGTGATTTTCTTTTATAATCTTTACAATTTTTTCTTATTAATTAGTATACAGATTTTTCGTTATTGAATCTTGAAGAATAGTGAAAAATTTTCACATGTGTCAATAGTATATTCATTAATAATATAAATTTGAAATTTTGAATATAACTATTTTTGAATTAAAATTGTATGAATAAAAGTACACATATAGGTCAATAGGTTCAAACATTGGTCAATCGGATTTGGATTATAAGTTCCCGAGTTAAAAGTATATTCGTATCAAAATTCGATCTCAAATCAAATCGGTTAATTAGGTTTTATATTTACATTACCCGTACATGGTACGGGGTTTGTACTAGTTTTGCATTGTTTATTAGCCTTTTAGGCTTATTTAAATAAGGGTATATACATCGTGACCTCTCAGATCCAGAAACAAATGATATCCTTATAGTTGATGTGATATCATTTGCTACCTTTTGAATGTATTTTTTTATGTAGGATTCCTCGAACTATCGGTGTATCAATACCGATGAAGGCCACATTCTTTATCACATATATAATGGTCGATGGATGGGCCGGGATTGCGAGTGAAATCCTTCGACTAAAACCTCTAGTCATCTTCCATCTCAAGAACATGTTCTTGGTGAAAACCGAGCGGGACAGAGAAAAGGCCATGTATCCAGGAAGTGTGGATTATCACAGGATACTTCCAAGTTTGGAATTGTACTTTCTTCTTGGGCTTGTTTATGCTGCTGTGACTCCAATACTTATACCTTTCATAATCGTCTTCTTCATGTTCGCCTATCTCGTCTATCGTCACCAGGTATTTCTATATCTCGTGTTTGGTATATCTATTGTTTTGTGTATGAGACTCGTTTTACATCGTTATCAGTGATATGAGATATATATATCAAGTAATTGTATTAAGGTACGAGTGATATCAAGATACCGAATATGAATAAGAGTAATATCTTTGATACCAGTTTTCAACTTAATTATAAGGTATCAAATTAAATAACATTTTAACATTACTTTAACACCCACACTCTAAAAAACCAAACATCATATATTGGTTTAACATTGATATAAGAGTATATGAACAAAAAAATCATATATATCTATACACCTACATGATATCATGATACGATTGACTACTAAACATATCCCTATACATTGATTTTGTATTGATGTGACCCTAACAATGTAGGTAATAAATGTATATGATCAAAAATATGAAAGTGCGGGAGCATTTTGGCCTCATGTTCATAGCCGAATCATAGCAAGCCTACTCATATCACAATTTCTTCTATTGGGACTTCTTAGTACAAAGAAGGCTGCTAACTCCACACCTTTGCTCATTGCACTTCCAATCTTGACGCTCACGTTTCACCGATATTGTAAAAACCGGTTTGAGCCTGCCTTTAGCCGATACCCGCTTGAGGTAAGCATTTCCTCTCAAATTTGTAGACTTTATATATGGGTAAATTACGCTATTGATCAACCCTCAATCTTTTATACGTTTTCTAAATTAGCTTCTAATTTTAACTTGTTATATATTAGTCCCTAATTTATCAAATTTTTACACCATTAGTCATTTGTTAACATTTTCGTTAAAAATATCGTCTGTTGCATTACATGAAAGGTATATGTCATCTAACTGATGACGTGGACGTTTCTTTAATGCTAAACTGTATGTACTTTATAAGTATCATATATAGCATGTGATTGGACTTTTCATGCAAGGTCCTACACAAAAGTGTAGCTAACGGTTTCAGCAAGGACTTTTCATCATTATAAATGTTGCTAACCTATAGGGTGGGTAATGTAGAGATAAACTACATATGGAATTCTTTGAATTGCACACTTGAGATGGGTCGGTTTTAGTAGAGATCAGTTTGGTCATATTTGGTTGCCAAAAATTCAATATTTGTTACTATAGTATTCATTTAGCCGATAAGAAGTGTCAATCGGGTTGGGTTCTGACTTGGATTAGCCGAACTCGGGTTAAAAACGAGCTCGGATTGTTTGGTTTTTAGAATATCGTTTTCAGTTGAGTTGGAGTTTTAGAGCACACCTAATTAAGAACACTAATTTTTAAACTTTATTTATTAGTGTTACAATAATATCGATCACTTTATAAAAAAAATTGGATTTTGTATACTTTAGTAATAAAAATATGTTTTGATGTTAAATAGAAATGATATATATTTTTGTAAAATGTACAATGATACCGAATCAGTTTCATAGTACATTAATTTTGAGTTACATTTTCATTAAGAAAAACTGGACACATTCGTTCAAATTGTCAGAGTTGAGTCGAGTTTTGACGGGTATAATAAGACCTGTGCAAATCTTTATTTAAAACTGAAAAAAAATCGGATTTCTTTTCTCCTTGGTTTTATTTATAGGAAGCAATTGACAAGGACACACAGGAGCACATTGCAGAGCCAAACCTCAACTTAAAATCCTGTCTTGCCGATGCATACTTGCACCCAATTTTCCGATCATTCGAGGAAGTCGAGTTGGAACCGTTGGCTAGAACTGACCCTTTTCGGTTAGGAGAAGACGAAGTTCAGGCTTCAAGCTCTGGTCTAAGAGAAGCAGTTTGATTTGATCCCTTTTCTATTATTTGGTGCTAGTGTGGTTTGGGTATTACTTGGTTAGATTTTGATCTTCTTGTTGGCTTTGGGAGGTATAAAAAGTGCTATTTAGAGGGAAATGTCATTAACTTCGCACATTTAGTCAAGAGGTTAAACCTCTAAGAATAATATCCAGAAATCACTGATTACAGACAATAAATGGGTCGTATATAAATCAGGCGCTTTAGGTATCCCAATACTTCTTGTGAATATTAAAGGTCATCGTTTGTTTTTGGTAAACAAAGTTCATCATTGTTTATAAATCTTACCTAATAATCAAAAAGGCCGTAAATTCTCAATAATTTTACACTAACAAATTAATTGTTGAGTATAAATATAGACGATGAATAGCATCTCAAGAACTCTACATTACGTCAATGAGGTTGTAAGAATCGGGCTCATTAGGCTCATGTCTTTATAGTTGGGTAGTTTTGATTTGAAATCCTAAGAAATAACTAGTAACTAATATCGGACCTTTCACTCAAAATCTAAGTTGGGTCATTTTGATGGTGACTTTCAAATCTTAGATTTCCAAAAATAGTTGACTCATGCATGATTTGATTTTATTCAAGTGATTGGTACGTTATAATAAACTTTCATGGTTTTGGAATGTTGATATCACAATTGACTTTGTGGTTTCTTGTGGTTCAATATTTGTTTGAACGTACGCAAGGTCTTGTATTTTTAAAATAGGCTCTTCAAGTGCCTGTCATTTTCTTGTGAAAAGTTAAAATAATAATTCTTCTATTTATTTTGATCATAATTCACGCGTGTAAGGTTAGCGAGACACGTTAATTGTTTTTTTTTGTCGAAGACATGGATAATTGATAATGTTGAATTAATTAACAAAGTGGTTTATGAATTCTGTACAACTAATAATACAAACCGATAAAAAAATTAATTAATGAGTCAATTAATACGTAGCTGATGTAGCATGATCTGGATCAATAGACTTTTTATTTGGCTGATGTAAGTGATTTGAATCAAATCTATGAGTGTTACCTATCCATTAATTAATAAATCAATTGCATTTTATATACTGTATAATAATAATGATGATAAGTCGACCAAAAAATAATAACAATGATAATAAATTCGGATAAAAATAATAAATTTCTACAAAATATCATAAATTTTAAATTCGGATAAAAATTTTAATTTAATTCATACATAATCAATTTTCGAAAATTGCCTTATAAGACATAAATTATAATTATAACCCATATTTTGTTTTTGGTAGAAAATTATAACTCATATTGAACCAAACAAACACTAACAAAATCGACCGAAAAAAAAAAAAAACACTAACAAAAAAAAAAAAATCAAATTTAACGTTTTCTCGACCCCTTCCTTATAAATAAGAACCCTTTCAGACCCTCAAACTCTTGCCATTTCTCGCTCCAATTCATTCCATATTCTCACTCCACAAATCCCCCCTCTTGCATTCCTTATTCCTCTCCAATGGCGGAAGAGTTGAACACCCAACAAACCCCAACTCAAACTCCACCAAACCCCAAAACCCAAACCCCAGACTCAATCTCAAACCACCCCCCATGGTACTCTCCTTCCACCGGAATCTACACCAGCAAATTCCCTCCAATCTCACTCCCAACAGACCCAAATCTCGACATCGTCTCCTTCATCTTCTCCCACAAACACTCTGGCCAATCCGCGCTCATCGATTACTCATCTGGGTCCTCCATCTCCCACTCCCAACTCTTCCCCTTAGTCAAATCCATGGCTTTCGGACTCCACCAACTTGGGGTTTCAAAGGGGGACGTTGTCTTAATCTTATTGCCCAACTCAATTTTCTACCCTGTCATGGTTTTGGCCGTTCTCTATCTGGGTGCCATTGTTGCACCCCTAAATCCCATGTCTAGTCTCTCTGAGGCAAAAAGACAAACACTTGACTGTCATCCCAAGTGGGCGTTCACCACAAGCGCCCACTTGGGTCTAATGGAGGAATTGGGTGTGAAAACCATAGAAGTGCCTGATCAAATGGGACCCACATCTCTGATCTCACCCAACATCAAGATTTCACCAGACTTTAGGCCTTCCCCAATCAGCCAAGATGACACAGCAGCTTACATGTGCTCATCAGGAACAACAGGCTCTAGCAAATGTGTGGTGATCTCTCACAGGAATTTGATCTCCATGGTTGAGCTCTTTGTGAGGTTTGAGGCCTCACAATACCCTGACCAAGCCAGCTGGCGAAACGTCTATTTGGCCGTCGTCCCCATGTTCCATATCTATGGCCTTGCTCTCTGTGTGATGGGCTTGTTCTCATTGGGAACCTGTGTTGTTGTTATGAGGAGGTTTGATATTGATGATGTGGTGAATGCCATTAGCAAATATGGTGTCACCCATTTTCCTGTTGTGCCTCCATTGTTGAGGGCTTTGACAATGAAAGCTAAGAGCTTTGAGAATGGGAGCTGTGATCTGAAGAGTCTTAAACAGGTGTCTTGTGGAGCTGCTCCCACTAGCAGGATGTTGATTGATGACTTTGTTAGGACTTTTCCACATGTGGATTTTATTCAGGTAACCAAAACTTGTGCCTTTTACTTTTTTAGTCTTTTCTTTCCTTTGAAGCTTTTGCTGAATCACTGATTTTAGCCTTTCATAATTTCTTCTTTTTTTGGATAGCCTTAGCTTGAAGTGAAGATACAGGGAAATAGGGACCATGGATTTCTTCCTTTTGTATCTTTATAAGGAGAGTAGTTTAGATTGCTTAAAACTCACTAATAAGATTGAACAAAAAAAGGTTTGAATAACTAGTTTTGTCTGCATGGTTTTCAGGGATTTGTGTTTTCTTAACGCCTGCATCCATGGATTAAAAATTGAAGATGATGGAAATGGTTCCCTAGAATATTTAATGAAAGATTTCAGCTTGCCTAAATTCTAAGTTATTTAATTGAACTGCTCTGTCATATCATATAGTAATATGCATCTGTAGGTCAAAGGGCCTAGATTTCTGATCTTGGAAGATACAAAAAGACTATCAATTGGTTTCACCAAATGTAGAAAGTGGCCATGTTCTATATCATCTCTTTAATAGTTTAATCTCCGAGGATTGATTGAACCATTAACTTAACTTTGGCCTAAGTACTCATATTGATGAAATTGAAATGTTTTCTTCACTGTGCAATAGCCTGGTTTTGATTTTTCACTTGATGTGCAAAACTCATAGCTTTATGACCTGAACTTCTGTTGTTCATAAACAAATCTCAACTTATTCTCTACAGGGATACGGAATGACTGAGTCAACAGCAGTAGGAACTCGAGGCTTCAACCAGGGCGCCGTTCGTAATTACACCTCAGCCGGGCTCTTGGCTCCTAGTACTCAAGCAAAAGTTGTTGATTGCATTACTGGCTCATATGTGTCACCTGGCAAGGCCGGAGAGCTTTGGCTGCGTGGACCCGGTACTATGAAAGGTATCTTATAACTACATATGCAATCTTACAATAACTTCACACCCATTTTTAAAATTACTTGTTTGCAAGTTATGTGCCAAAACTGACTCCGGAATGATCAGGATACTTGAACGACAAAGAAGCGACAGCTTCAGCAATCGAAGAAGATGGTTGGCTGCATACTGGAGACCTTGTTTACTTTGATCATGACGGATACTTGTACATACTTGATCGTATAAAAGACATGATCAAATACAACGGCTTTCAGGTACCAAATCTTTCATAGTGCCAAACCAATTAGCTAATCCAATGCTAGAAACGCGGATTTAATTGTTTCTTCTTTCGCAATTTTTCGAATGAATTTTGCAGATTGCTCCCGCGGATTTGGAAGCCATCTTGGTCACCCATCCTGAGATACTTGATGCTGCTGTTACTGGGTATGTTTACATCCATAATAGAGAACATAGAACAATTTTTTAGCTTTAACTGTCATAGTGTCAACACTTGGTGACATGGAAAAAGAAATTGGCCCCCTACAAGGCAAACAAAACGTGCATTTTTTAGTTATTGCTTGTATCATTCACTGAAATCATGTAGTGAATTATTGAGTCTATTATTGACCCACTTGTTAAGCCTGCGAATAGTCGAACCTGCAAATGTATCATGCATTGCTTTCAGTTTGCTGTATATTTTTCAGATAGTCGCTACCATGTATTAATATCTGTGGATTATTAGCTGAGCTTACAGTTGAATCATGAAGGTACATTATTATGAACTGCTGGCTTGAATAGTCATGAACAAGTGTTATCAGTTTCCAAACAAGGAAGGCCTTTGTCTTTTCTGATTCATTATAAAGACTTATAATTTAGATGAAAAGTGGTTACTTCCAAGCATTTCTAAGGTGAACTGCTTTCTTTTACTCGAGATGTTGTTTGATTTTTGGGGTTCGTTTTATTGTCTCTCATTCAGGGCGGTTGATGAGCGAGCTGGGGAGGTGCCAGTGGCGTTTGTGATACGAAAACCGGAAAGCAAGCTTTCTTCCAATGAAGTCATGAAGTTTGTGGAGATGCAGGTTTGTTGGTTTCTGACTGTTTGGCAGGCCAATATAAGGCATTTGAATCATTTTGTTAAGGAGATGGAATCAATTCTTGCAGGTTGCACCCTATAAGAAGGTGAGGAAAGTTGTATTTGTAACCACAATACCGAAATCTCCGGCTGGCAAAGTCCTACGACGACATTTAAGAAGCACATTGCGTTCTAAGGTTTAAGGATCCTTCTTCGTCGCGTAGGCGAAGAAGATTCAGTCTATGTTCATAGATTCACACTCAAAGGTGCAGGGGAAAGAGTCCATAGTGATAGTACTATACTTGTTGGTCATGCTAAAGATGAAATTTTCTGCAATTTTTTCTTGTAAATTTAGTTTGCATACAAAGCGTCTCCCAAACAAGAAGTTGATGAAAGTCCTGTGAAGGCGTGTAGGTTCTTTGGAAGTTTATGGTATAATGGACAATGAAGTATTTATAGTTGGTGGTTTCAAGCTTGATGGGTTTGCTTAATGTCACCAATAAAGACAATAAATACACTAGAGACAATAATTGGGCATTGGAGAGATTATTGATTTTGCTAATCCCAAAATTTGTCTTTATTAAGCTATACAAAAAACTTGCACTACAAAGGGCAATCCATAACTTTGCTAACTTTTTATTGCAAGTTTGGATATTAAAAAATTGTAAATTGTAAGAAATGACAATTGAAATAACTCTGGAATTTATTTGTGAAATTATAATTGTGAATTATCTAAAAGTAACCATATTAGTTACTACATCTAATGATAATAATTTTTAAATAAGTTTAAGAAATTTAATTATTTTGCCAGTGATTTTTGAGAATAAAGCAAAGTCTCAAAAATTGCATACTCGCCCACATATTTTTCAGAAATTTTCTTAAACGATCGAGAGTGTTGTCATTTTGTGTATTTTAACCCTTTTCAATTTTCCCCTTGAAATCAAAAACCCTGTGTTGTCCTCTCTCCTCTCCGGAGCGAAAAACGAACTCGGAGGCCAAAGCTCAGCGAAGTAGGAAGATAACTCGGCTATGGCTACCTCGATTGTGAGTCTTTCTTTCTCTACGGCATTCAATTCTATTTCCTTTGCTTTCGTTATGGTTCGATCATTTTTCTGAAGCTCTTAGAACTCGTAAAAATGGTGTTTTTTGAGCACCTTCGGTGCAAGGGATGTCAGATGAAGTTTCCTTTAGCTCCTTGCTGTGAAATTCGTGAAGATTTGAGTTCGATCAGTTTCCTTCCATTTTGCTTTTCTTCGTTTTTACTTGAATCGCATCATCATTCTGAATTCCCCTATTTTGACGTATTTTCCTGAAATCGAGGGCTTTTTGGGCGTTGAAAAGGTGTTCTGTGGTGTAGATTGCGATTCTGCAACTGTTGCGCTTTCCTTAGGGTTTTGTAACCGTTGGTAGCTGCTTTTTGTGTGTTGATTAGAAACAGGAGCTTCAGCAAAATTCTCTCTTAGGTGAAGAATTCAAAGTAGTTTACTTTGCTGATATTTAATCATTCAAAGTAATGCAGATGACAGAAGAGTGTTCTTAGTTCTTAGTCTATGCTGAATTTTAGCATGCTTTGGAACTATCTATGGATGGGCAATGTGGATAATAATATTACACATGGGCTATATACTGTGATTCTGTGTTGTTAACCTTGTCTAAGAAATTTTGTGTAGTACACTTTGTTGATATTTAATCATTCAAAGTAATACAGATGGCAGAAGAGTGTTCTTACTTCTTAATCTATGCTGAGTTTTAGCATGCTTTGGAACTGTCTATGGATGAGCAATGTGGATAGTAATACCACACATAGCTATATACTGTGATTTTGTGTTGGTTACCTTGTCTAAGAAATCTGAGTTATGGTAATGTTTGATAAGATTGAGTTCATTTGCTCTGATAGAGTAGAGTTGAGACTGTTGACATCAGTTATAATATGTTTTCTCAGGGCTGAAGTTTCTCAAGAAACCATCTGCTATTTGTCTGGAAAGTTCTCTGTAGCTGCATAGTATTTGAGGATGGGGACGTATCGTTCATCTCACCCATTGATGTCAGAGGCAAACCGAACAGCATCCATCCCGCAATTTGCCTGGTTTCATCCTGGAGCTGGTTATAACCAATTGCAGCCAACTCGTACTAATGCTGATGCTGGATTTCTTGCAATTCCCTTGCAGTCTGTTGCCGCTCCTCCCCTTTATGACCCATCCCACAACGATAACAGCATCACAACTCAACATCCCATAGCAAAGAAGCAAAAAACCTCTGAAAAGGGCTCCATGGCACTGAAACCTCCGCCAAAGCAAACCAAAAGGGATCCAACAAAATCTTCAAAGAAAACCAAAGCTAGTAACACTGATAATTCCACCACTGCCCTGCCTGTGGCCAAACGTGAGAGAAGGGACTTGAACTTTGTTTCATATGGGTGCAATATGGACATTTCGGGTATCCCTTCTCCTTTTTGTTCGTGTACCGGTGTTGCTAGACAGTGCTATAGGTGGGGTGCTGGTGGGTGGCAATCCTCGTGCTGCACAACTAACGTATCTGAGTATCCGCTTCCAATGAGTATGACAAGGCCCGGTTCTAGGATGGCTGGGAGGAAAATGAGTAGTGGAGCTTATGAGAAACTTCTGCAAAGGCTTGCTGCTGAGGGCTATGATCTTTCTCATCCAATTGATCTGAAACAACACTGGGCTAGGCATGGGACCAACAAGTTTGTGACTATCAAATGAGGATTTTGCTGGTTGCTTTTCTGGGTACATATGCTTTTCTCTAGTTACTCCACCCTTTGTAGTTTCAGCTTTTGCCTGATTCTGATCATCTCTATCCATGATGAGACATTTGGATTTGCAGTGATATGTAGATCCTTAATTCTGAAAATTTTATATACATTCTTCTACTATGGTGTGCATTTGTAGTTCCAACTTATGCCTGGTTCTGATCATCTCTATCTAGGATGAGAGTTTTGGATTTGCAGTGAAGTTATGTAATCTTAATTATTGGTTTTTTTTTTGGTAAGAACTATTGAAAAATCTATATACATTCTACTATGGTTTTTTGTCATTCCTTGTTGTTGTCATAAAAGTTGCACACATTTATTGAAATTCATGGATTATCAAAGTTATGTAGATCTTTACTATTGAAAAATCTATATACACTGGGTGGTGAAGCCCGCACGGGCACAAGTTTCTTATGTTATAGTAGTTATGATAAAAAGTATTTGAATATAGGTTTATCTTTTAAACTATGTTTTATATGTCTTGACTAGTGTATCGATCTAATGGTTGAAATGACTATTTTAGTGTCTTTTTAGGTTCACGAATTCCTTATATTGTAGGCTTTGTAGCTTATAGGGTATAATGTTGGTGGTTTAATTTATTTACCTAGAGAAAGAAGTTTTTTTGTACAGAGTTATCATCATAATTATTCCACCAAAAAACATTCAATAATTTTCCAATGAAACATATTATGTTTTTTATCTCACTAATTTATGTAGAAGGATGTGATATTACAAAATTTTGTTTACGATGTCGATGGATCCTATCACATGATCTTGCAAATGATGTACAATTTATAAAGATTAACTAGTACAAACCCCGTACCATGTACGGGTAATGTAAATATAAAACCGAATTAATCGATTTAAGATCGAATTTTGATACGAAGACGTTTTTAACACGGGAACTTATAATCCAAATCCGATAGACCAAAGTCCGAACCTATTGACCTATATATGTACTTTTATTCATACAATTTTAACTCTAAAATAGTTCTATTCAAATTTATATTATTAATGAATATACTATTGACACATGTGAAATTTTTTCACTCAACCAAAAAAATGTGAAATTTTTTCACTATTCTTTAAGATTCAATAATGACAAAAATGTATACTAATTAATAAGAAAAAAAATTGTAAGGAATATAAAAGAAAATCACTTCAATTTCCTTATTCGTATAAAGATATATAATTGAGTAAGATATTAAGTATACATAAGGAAATTGGATAAGATATATAAGTCATTTTTTGAAAATAAATGCAAAAAATAAAATCATTATTTTATTCAAGGTCGATGATGTGGCGCAAATTTTAACAAAGACTTGGGTTCCGCTTTATACTGTATTATAGTAGATATAAACTTTGTTATTAAGGCGTATATAGTATGATACTTATATACCAATAAAATAAAAATGCAGTTTAGTTAACTACCTTGATAATATTTGACCACTCGATTCTTCCACTCAACATATATCCTTTTCCTCTCGTCATCAAATCAACTCAAATAGATAATAACAAATTTATATCTTTTATTTCCTTAATTATCTAATCCTCAATTTTATCTTTAAAGCCATACAATCTATCTTTTATTTTATATCTTTTATTTCCTTAAATAAAACTAGTTGTACCCCCGTACCATGTACGAGTAAAGTGATTATAAATCTAATTTAATATAGATTGTAATGTCATTGATCACGTTAAAGTTATAGGATCATATGTATTTATCTTCGTATTGTGATTAGTGTTTTTTTACCAATAGTAAATCAACTCATAATATAAATCAGTTAGATTTGTTTAAAAATTACTTTACAATAAATATCACGTTTTATTAAATAAAAATACTTATTAAAAGATTATAAATAATTCTTGGTAAGTGATAATTCATAATTTTCAGGATAATTCATAATTTTTGATAACTTTTAACCAACTTTTATGAGATAAGATTATATGAGATTCTAACTACCTAATTTGTATAAAGGAGGGCCCAACTGATTATTTTATTATAGAAATGACACGTGACGCAAATTTTTATGAAGACATTATCTCCGCTTTATATTATAGGTAGTATAGATTGAGTTAATAAAAGATATTAGAGGCCATTATGTTCGAAAAAGATAAATAAGAAAAATTAAAGATAGTAGACAACGTGGATAAAATATTGAACGATCAAGCCATGTAATAATAATATTCTTTTATTATATATTCTTTAACTACAATGTTTTACATTCTTTTCTATGTCATTATCCATGTAATCCTCAATTTTTTCATAATTTAAAAAGATCGTGGATTCAATGACATTCTTTAGTTACATTCTTTTATTGAGTTAATTAGATGCCATAAAATATCTAGCTTTACCCGTCACGCTATGCACGACAATTTGACTATAAAATATTTAATTATAATTAGATATTTTATTACCGAATATTGATACGGAAAAATATAATATAAGTTTTAATATATGATTTTGGTCTCTTCAACCCTACACAAGTAAGAATTTCTTGACATGATTTGAAGAGCAAAAATATTTTATACAACTATCAAGCCTCTCCTTGTGTATATAAGATCATACAATAGGTAGAACAACAATAAGAACAGATAGTGGGAATTACAAAGGGGTAGAGTAAGGTGAAAATTTTACAGCAGTTGGAAAAAAAATGAGTTTAGTGTTTTCTTAGGCTTTTGCTGTTGCTGGGCTTGCTTCCCTGCTAGCAACAATTTGCTCATACAGATCCCTAATCTTCAACCCAACTATTGTCTGGAAAAAACCTGTTCCATTGTTGCTGCCCGGGAAATCTGCATGCTTCAACATCTGTTGAGTGACTTCTCCATAGAATTTTGTCGACAAGTTGCTCAAGTGGCTTTCGACGTAGATTAGCTCATCTAATCTGTCAAACTGGCCATCCATTTCTACCACAGTAACCTGATGCAACAGTACCAACACTGAGTTTAAGAACACAACCTTTCTAATACAAGGTTCTCATCCTATGTCCTAATTAAGTAAGATGTGTTTTGAGGGTGTTTTGTGATGGTTTTTTGTGAAGTTACCTCATTGCCAAAGTAGGTGTCCGGGCCATAGGCGAACTTGATCCCCGGGTACGAGCAAGTGAGCTTTCTTCCGCAAGGAATCCACGAGACAGTGGATCCCTCATCAAAGAGGTAAACTGGGTTGAAATGCTTCACACCTTCTTTCATGATCAGCCTCACTCTCAACACCTTCTTCTCGGTGTCGTCCGGGATCAGCTGGGTTGGTAGCACTTCAATAACTGCATCTGCATATTGCTTTTGTGGATCTGCCATTATGAAATGCACAAATATTGCTTGTCATTCAGTTGCTTCATTACACATACTAATCATATAATGCATCTAAGCTCTTATTCATCACACTCAATATAATGCTTTAAAATCATGCATTAATACATGATGGAGCTAGTGTAATCCAAATAGACCCTAACACAACCAAAAATCTTGCAAAAGCTAGACTTTAATTTATACTTGTTTCTTTCTCCAAAACACTCTAAAACTCCCTTATCTTTTGATTAACTTTCTATAGTCATCTTTATAGTAGGTTTGATTTCATTGCTTCTAAGCCAGTGATTATCATAGTAAGTTTATTCTTTCATCTTATGTTTGTTCATCGCGGTGGAGAAGGCCGGCGATGGAGGAGAATCGTATTCGTACCAATGTAAGCGTCGAAGTCAGGTTTTCTGGCTTCAATACTCGCCTTAATGCTTTCTAGGCTGTGTCCTCTTTCTGCCATGTCTCTCTGAAGTGCAAATTACTCCATTAGTGTCGACTTTAAAAAGCTTGAGAAGAAACATACCAAAATAATTAAGTTATTATGGTGAAACAAAGGATATAATTTGAACCTGAATTTTCCAAGCAAACTTGACTTCATCGCTGATGTCTAGGTAGATACTGAAGTCCAGCAAGTCTCTTACACGTTCATCGTACCTAGAAAAGTCAAAAAATAATTGATTAAATCTCGGTTAATTAAATACAAGCAAGTATAGTAAAAGGAAAATCATTTTACTTCGACCAAAAAAAAGGAAAATCTAGCTTAGATCTAAGTTCAAATGGAGTTGGGTTCCTTATTTACATTGCATACATGTATTAAATTTAAAGTGAGTGAAATTTTCACATGATATATGTAGAGAAAGTGAAGAAACTTGTGTAGGTATAGAATCCATAGAAATTTCACGTGACATAGAAAAAATGAAGAAACTTATGAGAACCCATATAAAAAAGAGATTCTATATTCTCTCTCGATTAGTCTATTAGTATGATTTATGTGCCAATCCAATTTTATTTCAAGAGGTCAACGCACTTATTTTAGAAAGGAAGTCAACGCAGGTGAAATACTTCAACCGATCTATTGAACTCTTTTATGCATGCATGGCGAATTAAAGTTGAGTATATTTTCCGACCAAAAAAAAAGTTGAGTATATTTGTAGTAAATCTCTGAACTACAACAACTGGCCTAGAAATATTTTGCATCAAAACAACATATAAAACGTTAAACATTGTTTGATAACCTTTGATAATTATTCTATTACTCTATTTTAGTATTATTAAAAACTAAATCACTCTTTGTGGTAGGGAAAAAAAAATCACTAAAAACTTTTAAATTGAAAACTCACATTAATACTCCCTCCGTTTCAAAATACATGACCATATAGCAACTTTTGCTTGTTTCATAATACTTGACCATTTCATATTTTTTCCCATCACTTTCCATCTACGCCCCTAATAATTATCTTTATCATAATCATTACACTTTTTCATATTTATCTAAACAAATAATTAACTCTACATTTGATAGGGGCAATATAGGAATAACACTTTTTTCTTAATATATGTGCAATGTCCAAATGGTCATGTATTTTGAAACGGAAGGAGTATTATTTTATGAACTTTAGTAGTAATTGGAATACCACTAAACCGCATCAGATTTGATTTTACATCATATTTAAAATTATAAAAAAATCGGTATGGACAAAAATTGCAAAAAATTCAATGAAATGTGGGCCTTTTCTGTCAAACTTCTTTATCTAGCTTCGTACCTCTCCAATGTCCTCAATCAATCATTTAGATATCTTATCTCCTCATCAAAACACCCTACAAGCTTTCACTAAAAGAAAAATGAACACTCTAATAAAACTATCATCACATTATAAGAATCCCTCTAGCATCAAAACCCATTATTAAAAACTTATAGTGTCACATACCCACATCCCAAAACCTCATTATCATAACAATTAACTCATTTTTAACATATAAACACACTCAAGAGTTCACAAACACTTACATAGGGTGAAGTCCTTCAATGACAAGGATCTTAGGCGGCTTGATGAGCTCGGGCGGGTCGAGCAAGCCCGAGACATGGTTATAAATGGGCTTCTCCACAGCCTTGCCCTCTTTCATGGCTTTCACCTGTTCATACATCAAATCAAAGTCATTAGCTCTAGGGTCAAGGGCGGTCACTCCTTTCTCCTTTCGCCCCGTCCGATCCAGCGAATGGTAATCATCCAAGCATATGACCGTCGTGGTGTCGCTTATCAAGGTGTTCGAGTCCGGGTTCCCGCCCTTTGGTGGCTCGGCCGCGCCTCCAAAGACGCTCGTAAGCCGCCTCATGAACGTGGACTTCCCGCACCCTGAGTCGGCCGCTAGGCCTATGACCACGGTTTGTGTGTCACCCGCCGCGCATGTTATCACGCGCGCTCGCCTAGAGACCGCGGTGTTGAGCTTGTTGTGGGTTGTGTTTGTGTATAGTACTACGTGGTTGATCTGGGTTAGGCCCAAATGGGTGACCGCATTTACCGCGCAGAGCGCCATTGGATCGGGTTTGTTAAGGGGAAGGTTTCGGCTTCGCAGACGAAGCCTGAGGAGTTTTTTTTACAAAGGAGGTTGCAAAGTGCTACCGACGACTCTGGAAAATTATGTTGGTCTTCTTAGTTCTTGTTCTTTTTTTTGGGTGGATTTGATTCGTTTGGGGTTGATGAGTATTTTGAGGGCAGAATTTTTTGTGATAGTGTTATGGAGAGGAAGGACTTTAGGATATTTGGCTAGTGCCACGTGGTGAAATGGGATTGGGGGGCTGAGGATGAGGGGTGAAAGGTGTGGAATGAAGGAGAGGCTTTTGTGATCACTCTTTAGTATATGAAGAGCTAGCCTCATCCTCTATTTAACAAAACCAACACAATATTGTTTTTTCCAAATTTTAGTTGTATAAATTCAAGGTTGGATAATCAAATAAGTTGAGCTATCTGGTCTGAGAGCAACATTTATGTTCAAATGGCCCATAATCAAAGTTAGCTAAAATCCAAACTAAATTCAAGCTAAAGGTGGTCTAAAACTAGTGGATACTCTTTCAACTAAATATGATTCATATATGTCTCGTATGGCTGGTCTAGTGGTAAGAGATAGACGTGGATGTTATAAGGTTTCAAATTTGATATCTACCTCTACCTCTTCACTCTCATGATAGACGCAAGTCAGTTTATCTAGTTCGTGGTTTTTGTCAGTTGAAGGCATGCGGGTTAAGTTCGATATTTACCTCCTCATCGTAAAAGTAATCTAATCCGTGTGCAAGCTCACATACGCAATCATAACTTGAATGTAAACGATTGATGTTTAGAATATAGAAAGAAAACAAAAGACCCAATTCAAATCCAAAACGATTTGTTACATTGTCACCTCCATTATTGTAAAAACTTAAGAAAACACCTTTTTCTTGAATCCAGGTGCTTCCGCTTAAGGGATTTTGTGAATGCCAGCCACAGAATCGATGGGCCAAGAACAAATACCACCTTTCCTTTATGACAAGCCCAATGTGGAGAACCGGGTCATATTTCACTAAAACCACATATTATTATGCATAATTAACTGTCACTTTTGCCCACCTTATCAAGACCATTGAATGATTGAAACATGAAAGCTCATAGTAACATGGCCTTATTTAGAAGCCGGTTTGTTAAATCTCCACTATGGCAATTCAAAAACTGACCCTTTTGGAGTTTAATGAAACCTTTCATGGGCCTGAAACTGAAGGGCCTGAAAATTGAGGACAGATTGAGAAATAAAGAGAAAGCCCAGCCCAGTAGAAACTTAGGGTCATAGACTCATATTTAACGAAAATCACATGCATAATTAACGGACACTTTTGCTTCTCTTTGTCCACTTTATCAATTGCATTCTTTTGGGGTAGAAAATACACTAGATTGAAAGCTCATTCTTGGTCTTGACTCTAGACTCTAGTGCATAGAATTCCATGGTTTCGTGCCCAATATGGTTGGGTGCTTTTGACCCATAATCTCAAATCTATCCATTCGTAAGATCCACGTATGCAAAATCATACGTTAATCTGCAACTGAACTATAAGGAACGTGTCATCTTATGTGTATATACATAGTGTTTAACTTTATATGAATATGTTTTTGTTTTTGCCGAATTGTGCATACAAATTGAGCTAAATGTGCATTTATATTGTGTTAGATGTGCTCATGTGCAAATCCCATTTCATTTTATATTTTTCGAAAACGTCGTGTATGAAATTTGAAGAGCACAAACTTTTGGCTGCATCACTTTTGTTTTAGACATGCATCACTTTTTATTTAAATGTGTATGTTTTTTTTATCTTTATGTACGTAGATTTAAAGTATAAATATTTTAGCCTAAAATGTGCCTAAAATTAGACCTAAGCATGCATGACTTTGAAATTAGACGTGGTCTATACATCCAACACAGCATGAATTTTGCAAGGTTTTATGGAAACTATACACATTCTTTTTAAAATAAAATTCGGTCATACCAATATTTTTTCAAATGGTCAACAACCCATTTACGTTGTCATGGTTTAGATATTAATTGTCATTTTCACTCGATCAAGGCACATCAATGGTATCATATGTTTGCTCAAAAACAAAACGGTATCATATATTATGAGCTTATATAGAGAAAAAACTGACTAAGTACTAATAGCTTAGGGAAAAAAACATGGTGAGTAGTTTGGTTAAAAAATAAACTTCATATGCATTAGATTTAACTAAAAAACAAGGGATGAAGAGCACATGAACACGCCCTTCCATTACCTACCTAGAAATATTCGCACAAAATGATTTTATCCATAATTGGTCGACATGTTGTAACTAGTTTGTATGTCTATTATATATATAGAGAGAGTCAGGTTCTATAGTGGACAGCTTCCTATAGAGAACCAGTGTACAAATCTCATCCTACGAATGAGATTTGTAATGGATGGCTGGATTTGTGTCTTCAATAAGAAAATAGAAATATAAAACAAATATTGGAGAGATTCTCTCCCATATTTGTAACCACCCAAATCACAAATTGCCAAATCAAAACACGCATCTGCAGACGCTATTGAATCTCATCGTCATTGCTCCTCCATCGCTACAGAATACCGGCGAGCCCCCACGATTAATACCGGCGACCGATCCCGCAAGCCACCGACGACCACCACCACGATAGATCGCGCAAGCCGCCGACGAGCCGCCGGCGAGCCGCCCAGCGTTCATCGCGGCTATGGCGAATAGCGGGCGGCCAGGGCGACCGACGATAGATCCTCTGCTTACCGGCGACCACCAGCGTGTTCTCACCAGACACCAGTGTTCCGGCGACTGGCGATAGATCCCCTGCTCACCGGCCACCACCATTGTGCCAGCCACATCGAGCCACCATTGCGCCGGCCGTCGCAACACCGATTCGTCGGAGCCCCCGTCCAAACCACGGCAACGAACCACCCCCCGTCGGAACCACCACATCGAACCACCAAGTCGCCAAATCCACCACGAACCACAACGTTTCCAATTATTAGTCGTATAATGGCATCAGGTAAATTTGTATATAATTTTTTTATTATGTATATGATTGATTGGATTTAGTATATGTCGTGAATTTATGTATAAATTGTTTATGTGACCTATTTCTACAGATCAAGATGTATATATATAAAGTAATATTGTATATGATAACCTGAGGAATGTATATACGAAATTTGTTGTTGCTTGGTTGTTTCTGTGACCTATTTCTACGGATCAAGATGTATATATGTCCAATAATATTGTATATGACAACCTGAGGGATGTATATACTAAATTTGTTGTTGCTGGATTGTTTTGTGACCTATTTATACAGAAATTTGACGTGGCTGGATTGTTTAGGTGACCCATTTCGCCGGCCGGCGGAACCACCAATTCACTGGAAGGCCCCGTCGGAACCACCACATTGAACCACCACGTCGCCAAAGCCACCACTAACACCACGTTGTCAATTATTGTATATGTGTACAGTAATATTGTATATGACAACCTGAGGAATGTATATACGAAATTTGTTGTGACTGGATTGTTTATGTGACCTATTTCTAGAGATCAAGATGTATATGTGTACAGTACTATTGTATATGACAACCTAAGGAATGTATATACAAAATTTCTTGTGGTTGTATTGTTTATGTGACCTAATCTACTTATCAAGATGTATACATGTAAAATAATAATGTATATCACAACCTAAGGAATGTATATACGAAATTTGTTGTGGTTGGATTGTTTGTGACCTATTCCTACAGAATAAGATGTATATATGTATAATATATTGTATATGACAACCTAAGAAATGTATATACGAAACTTGTTGAGATTTCGAACACGGGAACGGCGCCGCCGGAACACTCAGACAACAACATCACTTGATGGCGGCGATGACACGAGCAAAGCCGACTATGGGGCCGGCGATAGCAGCAGCAGGGTGGAGGTGTGACGGTGTGCGAGGGGCGGCGGCGAGATCCCACACTTAGCCCAAATCCGGATCTGGGCAACCGTTTAGCGAAGAGACGAACGAGATATGGGGAGCCGACGGCGCAAAAGAAGAGAGAAACCGACGGCGGCGGAAGCTGTGGAGAGGCGGCCGGCGACTTGGAGGCGAGAAAAGGTAGGGCCGGTGGTTTTGTGTGGGCGAGAGGATGAAGATGACGATGGAAGAACGGGATCCAAGAAAATCCAAACAATTCTTCTGATTTTTCCAAATTTTCAAAATTAATCACCACTTCCTATAATTAAGGGATTGGTTTAATTTTGAAATTGTGTCAAATTTGTAGGGGTAATCTGAGCCCTCCATTAGCTTAACATCCAATGGCCTATAATTGTCCACTAGTTCACCAATATTTAGGTGTCCACTATTGATCTTTATTCTATATATATATATATATATAGGTTTTTGTTCAAGTGAGGATCACTCTTATGGTAAGGACTACTCCTTGTGGTAAGGAGTAATCTTATCCATTAGATTTACCTCTTTACTATGTAATGGATGGTCCAGATTTTTTTTTTAAAAAAATATTTTCAAGAAAAAGTTTTTTTTTGGAAAAATAAAAAAAAATGATTTTTTGAAAAATAAAAAAATTTGATATTTTGAAAAATAAAAAAATACTTGATTTTTCAAAAATAAAAAATTTTATTTTTCAAATTTATTTTTTGAAATGAAAATTTTATTTTTTGAAAAATAAAAAACATTAAAAAATTTTTTTTGATTAAAAACAAATTTTTTCTTTGATTTTTTGAACAATAAAAATAAATTTTGATTTTGATTTTTTGAAAAATTAAAAATTAAAAAAATATGAAATATGTAATGGATGGTCCACTTTTTTTAAAAAAAATATTTTCAAGAAAAAGTTTTTTTTTTACGAAAATGATATTATGTTCTTTTCTGAAAAATACCGTTAGATTATTTAAGTACGACACTTCAATTTTATACACTAAAGAGTTCAAATTAATATACTAACAGTTCAATTTATAAATACTACGAGTTCAATATTCAATATTATATGAGTTCAGTTTTTTTAACTATTAATTCAGTTTTCTGTTCTATGAGTTCAACTTTTATATCTTTTGAGCTCAATTTTTATATAATTCGATTTTCACAAAAATAAATTTATTTTAGTTTAATATTTTATTAATTCAAAAATATTTTTTCCTACAAAATTACAAGTTTACAACTGTAATACAAAAATAAACACTAAAAAATATAAAAATATAAAAAATATCTTTCTTCACAAAAACAATGATTATAACCCTGAAATATGGTAGTTCAATTTTTACAACTGAAGTGTTCAATATATTATGTTAAAAGTTCAATTACATGTAATAGAAGTTCAATTTTGTAATTTGTACGGGTTCAATTTTTTGTACAATAAGTTCAATTTTTTCTTAGTGTTAGTTCAATTTCTATTACTGTAAGTTCAGTTTTTTATTATGTGATTTTTTCGAAAATGAAAATAAATCAAAATTGATTTAAAAAATAATTTTTTGAAAAATAAAAAAAAAATTTGTTTTTTTGGAAAATATATTTTTTTTTATTTTTTGAAAAATAAAAAAAAAACTAATTTTTTTAATATTCTGGAAAGTAAAAAAATTGATTATTTGAAAAATAAAAAAAATCTAATTTTTTTTTGCTTTTTTGAAAAATAAAAAAATATAATTTTTTTTGATGTTTTGAAAAATACAAAAAATATTTTTTTTTTAATTTTTTGAACAATAAAAAAAATATTTTTTTTATTTTGAAAAATAAAGAATTAAAGTAATATGGACCATCCATTATAAGGTAATGAGGTAAATCCAATGGATAGGGTTACTCCTTACCGTAAGGGGTTGTCCTTACCATAAGAGTAGTCCTCACCGGAACCTAACTCTCTCTCTCTATATATAAACAAGATGATCAATATGAAAAGAGTCCCATACATCAAAGGATCAACTTTGCTACGGCTCAAAACGTGCAAGCCTTGTATAAAATGTACTTTTCTTTATTTCTTTATCTACGTACATAATTCCTAAAAATAACAACAAAATTTTCTATTTTTTCCACTAAGCAACTTGATCTCCTGACTATTACCTAGAACACCGAATCTTCAAATTTAAGGGCAATTGCAAACTACCCATTTCGTATCAACAACAAAATGACACGAAATGAAATATGTGCTCATTTTTCGCAAAATTATTAAACGTGACTAATGTGAGGAAAGCATGTTGTGTAATAAGGGTAATCATGGAAATGACTAAACTCGTTATTTAATTCTCAATTTTTGTATTTCATTTTATTTTTGGGTGTGAACTATGTACCAATTTTCCCCCTTTTTTTTTTGAAAACGCGGATGCGGAGGAAATGGGAAATTCAAGGAAGCACGTGAGTCTCCACCTATTAGCTTTGACCTTCTTCTCAAATCACAACTCACATTCTCACATTCTCACATTCTTTGTTTGATCAATTCTTTCTTCTCCACCTTCACATCACTATTTTATTTTATTTTATTTTGGAAGATAATATTTCTACCAAGAATTTTTGTAGAGTTTTATTATTATGTGAATTATTAAGAGAATTTCTTTTAGGTAATTTATGTCAAGGTTTTTGAGTGAGGTAATGTGAAACTTCTTATTCAAACTCATTACCCATGAAGAGTAAAACCTAAAGAGGACAAAAAATGTTTTTTTGTTTTGTTTTGTGAGAGACAAAAAATGTTAATAGGTTTTAAAGATTGTGACATTCTTTTTGTCGGATAGCATTGATGAGTTTTACTATGAAGACCTTGGAAATAATCAAACCATATAAACTCAATTACTAACTAATTTACTAAACAACATGTTTATGAGAACTTTTAAGTATTTTTCAAAAAGGTAATATATAAAAACAATTGGTGCTTGTTTTTTGGTCAGAACAATTGGTTCTTTTTTGAAATTTTGCCCATGTAATTTGTTTTCCAC
Source organism: Polygonum aviculare (assembly GCA_934048045.1). Classification (NCBI taxonomy): domain Eukaryota; kingdom Viridiplantae; phylum Streptophyta; class Magnoliopsida; order Caryophyllales; family Polygonaceae; genus Polygonum; species Polygonum aviculare. The sequence goes on from OW204026.1 coordinate 419,159, forward strand.
AAAATTAAAAATTAAAAATAAAATACAACGACTCTTGCATATAAGTACGGATCACCAAACCCAATAGTCCATTACTATTGTTGTAGCCGAAATCACCTCTCTTTCCAAACTTCCTTCAAATCCTTTTCTCTTCTCCTTCATCCAAGGTCAACTTCCATTTTTGAGCTGATTTAAAGCTTTGAATCTTTGATCTTGCAAGCTAATACGTTGCCCTCTTTCCTTGTATTTGCAGCTTGATTGAACAACAATGGCAGATCAAATGAACGAGGACCAAATCCCAGAGGCAGGAACCCTACAAAGGCGACCAACTCCTCGCTTGAACCAAAGAATCCTTTCCACTTTGTCTAGAAGATCAGTTGCTGCTCACCCTTGGCATGATCTTGAGATTGGTATCTTCCTACTTTCCATCTAATAATTGCAAAAAGATTCAATCTTTTACAAAGGAAATCCATTTTTGTGTTGTTTTTGGGGTCAGTTGGTAACTTAAACTATATGGGTAATGTCATTTTCAGGTCCAGATGCACCTAAGATTTTCAACTGTGTAAGTTCCAATTCTTAGTATTTAGATTGTTCAAATTGAGTGAGGATCTGTTACTTTTTGGTTCAGAGGGACCAATTCCTTAGGAAAAAAAGGTAGAAAATAGAATCATCTGTGGTTTTGAATTGGTGTAGGTTGTTGAGATCACAAAAGGGAGTAAGGTGAAGTACGAGCTCGACAAGAAAACCGGGCTCATTAAGGTACATTTTGGATTGTCTTTGTGCCCGTCTGGATCCGGATTATTAGTTTCATCGGATTCAATGTATTTAGGGTTTTCAGCATTCTAAATCCTTATGTTTGTGTTTTGTGTAGGTTGACCGGATTCTGTATTCATCCGTGGTGTATCCTCATAACTACGGTTTCATCCCGAGGACTCTCTGTGAGGACAATGATCCAATGGATGTCTTGGTTCTAATGCAGGTTAACTTCAATGCACTCATCTGATCTAAGTTATTGAACTGCTTATAGTTCAAAAAGTTTAGCCAAGTGGTCTAAAGTTAGTTGTTTGTTATCCTTTCAAAAAAAGTTGTCTGTTAAATAGGTTTTGTTATAATACCAAAAAAAAAAAGCGTTCTATTAGCAAGTTTAGGTGAATTAGTTGTGTATTGACTAGTTTAGGTTGAATCAGTCCAAATGTTAATCAATTGCTCTAAAGTTAGATTTCTAGCTGCTTAGCTGGATCAGTTGAAAATCTAACCAAGTGCTCTATAGTTAAATTGCAAGTTGATTGGTTGTCTATTGACTAGTTTAGGGTGAATGAACAACAAAAAAAAAATTTACCCATGTGGTCTATTAACCAATTTAGGGTGAATTAGTTTTCTATTGACATGTTTGGGGTTGATCAGTTATAGTTCTTTAATAGATCCAGTTATAATTCTTTTATCAATTGATCAGGGTTTAGTGTTTTCAGTTGACTGAATTGTTCTTGGATATATAGGAACCGGTGATCCCAGGGTGTTTCCTACGAGCCAGAGCCATCGGGCTTATGCCTATGATTGATGGGGTAAGGAGTTGGAAGTCTATATTTGAGTAAATCTTGATTCAGATAAGTAAAAACTATACAATGTGGAGCTTTTTTCTGATCTTATTTGCTGTTGTCTGTTTCATTAGGGTGAAAAGGATGATAAGATCATAGCAGTTTGTGCTGATGATCCCGAATACCGTCACTACACCGACATCAGCCAGCTTCCTCCACACCGTCTGGCTGAGATTCGGCGTTTCTTTGAGGACTGTATCCTTTGATTTGAGGCCCTGTGATTTCCAAGTTTAGTAAATAGATCTAGCTTTGAGTAACCAACTTTTTATAGTTTTGAAACACTTCTGTTGAAACTCAAGGCTGAACCAAACCAGCCTTATAGTTTTCATAATTTCGTTCAATTTTGGTGCAAATGAACTGGTTTCTGCCTTAATGAAATTGGAAACCAGACAAGAAGAATGAGAACAAAGACGTGGCCGTGGACGACTTCTTGCCCCACGAGAACGCTATCGACGCCATCCAGTATTCCATGTATGTGAAGCCTAAAACTCAATCTCTCTAAATTCTTTACAAAATTTACTTCAAATGAAGAACAAAATGCTTGTTCTTGTGTGTGTTATAGGTTTTTACCAGCTTGCTGATTTTGTTTTTTGTTTTTTTACTTTCTTGCTTGTCAGGGATCTGTACGCAGAGTACATCATGCATAGCTTGAGAAGATAAGTGAAAGTCATATTTAACTTTTGGTCAGAAAATTCTGAAGATGGCCTCAAGAGTTGCTAGTCCAATCGACAAATTGTGGGTGTTGCAGGCTTCTCTGTTTTTTGCTTGACAATATGCTGCAATTCAATTTTAAAATATTTGTTCTATGATTTCACAAATTGAGGGTTGAGATTGTTTTCTCCTCTCATTCAGTCATTCTAGTTATCTGTATTTTGATCTCAAAAATTATCTGTATTTTTATGTTTGGATTGGGGTTTGATTATTTCGGACCATTATTTTCAAAAACTTTGCTTTGGTTATGTAATTTTATACTGTATCAGTATTACCTTAGATCTCAATTATCCAACTAATTACACCGTTCTTCATTGGTCAAATTGCACATTTATGTTAGGCCTGAGTATGAGGTGACAATTTATGGATCCATTCGTAATACTAGGGACAGACACTAACAAAGATTATTGTCGATTTACAAAGCTCAATTGGGGATCTTAGGCTTGATTCCAAAAATTAATGAACTTTTGTGCTAAACAAAGATTACTTGAATCCTTGAAAAAAAACACAGCCAATGAAATCGAAGCCACAACTCAAGTTTAACAATGGTTCTAAGACCAAATGGAACATTTCTCTCAAAGAAAAAAAAAAGATACCGAATTGAACAAGATTCCTAAGTAACATAACATATGTTGTTTCGCAGGGGTTATAATAGAGGGTCTATATATTCAAAGAATATATACGATGACTAGGTGTAAAAAAAGGGTCAATGAATCAACACAAGGCAGTATGACACAAGAAGTTTTCGGGCTGCCAACCAAACTCATAATGAACACACTGGTAAGAGGAATGGAGTTATATTCTACAAGATAAAACGATGCCTCACTCACGTCTCAAATGTGCATTTTGGCAAGATTCTCATGCGTGTCCTCTGAAAAACATGTATACTTTCTGCAAATTTAAGGGTGTAAACATTATCAGAGAAGCTGAAATCGTGCATAGGATCGCTAGAGTAAATTTTATTCATTTTTCTGATTAGAAAATGTAAAGGAAAAAGGATGTCGTGCTACTCACCTGGAGCACCCACAAGCTGAGAAGGGTTTCCAAGCAAAAGAGGCCAAAACCAACCAAGTAGAAAATCTGCAATTCAATCAAACGAATTAGAGTTTGCGTTTAAGCACGAAATTACTAAGGGGCCATTTGGATCGCCTGAATTTAATGCATTTCGGGCGATCCAAATGGACCCTAAGTTAACTCATGGCCTTTTTTCTCAAAGATCTTACCCCAGCTAGAGCATGTTGGTCTGAAAATACATCAACTGCTGCAAGGATACCCCTGGACATTGAAAATTAAACAGAATGTTAGAGCTAAGATCAAAATAGTGGGGGATGATTTGCGAAAGGACTACTTAGAGACACAATAAAGAGGAAATTTTTAAGGCATGATCTGCATCAGTTAAAAAAATGTGCACCACAATATTCAACAAACAAGGGCATAAGATTATTGGTATAAGAAAAAGACGGCCACAGATCAAACAATGTCAAACCCATATTTGTTTTTATTGATATCTCAATATTATAGTCATTCTTTTCTAAATATCATAATACCCTAAATCTAGAACAATTCTTCCTCTTCCTGCATGTACTCCTGGAGTAATGGTGATGCCAAATGCAATTCAAAATAACATATAACTGCTTACAATAGCCGCAATTAATACAACATAGTTGGATATCGATAACTTACGTCAGAGACTTCCCGTGGAAAACAATTGGGGGAGCTATTGCAGCAAGTATACAGAAACCAATGTGCAGCTGTATGACATATAGTGCCATTACAAGGAAAAGCAAGTTGTTAGTACGTAGAGATAAAGGAAAGAACTTTAGAACCATTACAGAAGAGAACTTACCATATAAACAAAGAAGAACCAGCCAAATTTGACAGCACTATCTGTCCTGTAATTGAGAAGGGGGGAAGATATAAGTCAGCTACATTAAAAAAGAAAACCACTACATGCCACACACTATCCATTGCTAATATAAAGACTACATGGGATAGCAAGACTAAATACCTCATAGCACGATAGAGTGGTCTGTACCACAGCAAGTATGAAAGAGGGCAACCAAGAAGAGTATATATCACCGCCAGGAAAAATATCTTGACACCTAAACCATCCAAGTTGTATAAGAATCATTGAGCTTAATGAATAACAGAGCCATGAGCTATCCCTATTCACAATTGATAGCAAGAAACCTACCTCCTCCTTTAGCCCAACAGACTGTGACTGCAATGACATTGAATACTAGGCAAAGAACTATACCTGCATAGACAAGGAACACAGCTAACAAGTTATAACAGCTATATCACATAAATTACTATAGTGTAGTGTTGGTAGAATATAAAAAATAAAAAAACTGAACAATGAATCATATGGTATAGTAGTTGAATTATCAATGCAAATGTAAGACTGTCCATGAGCAAATGAAGTGAAATTATCGTATCTGATATGAAACCATGACAAATGCTCAGTTACTAGTAAAAACTGATGAAGAAAACCTTAACTTCTTGAATTTCCTTAGCATTTTAACAAGTAAAGAAAGTTGCTGCATGTTATGACGAGAAACAATGAGCTACCAGTTCTGCTTTAGTATTTTTGGGAATTTCAACATTTTAAAGGCTCATGATGAACATACACGAATGTCAAAAACCACCAGCAACGGTGGAAGCTGCTAAAAAACAATAACACCATAAAATACACTAATATTTTTTTCTTGTTGCATAGACCAACCGAGACCAGTGCATCCACAGAACTCAAGGTTGCTTGAGACAATCACAACGAGTAATACTTAACAAGCTCATTTCATAAATTAATGGCAGTTAAGTGCATACATACCTAGCCAACTTGCAAATGCCAAATATTGCAACCTTTGGGCATGAACAGGAATCTCGTTGGAAATATCATGATGTATAATAGGAAGAAAAGGGGGCCAATTCTTTTTCTCAGCAGTTTCAGCAGGGACGCCAGCTGAATTATAATGTCAAAAGAATAAAAAAATGCAGGAAATACGTTAGACATATAAATAAGCTGCTAAGAATTTTATCCAAAAATAAGTTCTAATAAGAAACATTGAGGTCACCTCTAGAAACTGCATCTTCTCTACGCTTTATATCCTGCAGGGAACAAAATCAACCATTATTATTCCTGTAGGATGTTTACATCTATTGCAAGACATGTCACGTGCATTAGACATATCAGACCACTACAGAATTTCCAAGACCGGCATAGAATTCAAGAATAAAATTAGAATTTTGATAGGAAGTGTTCCCAGTACCATACACTGAATTTCTAGAGTGGTAGTACAGTGTAATGCTATAAAATATAAATAGTAGATAAATTTACAGAGGTGGTCTTAAGCAGCAGATAGATCAGGGCCTAGGTATATTTGGAAACATACCATTTACATTATACTGATTTCTTGTCAGCACATTCTCACCTTTATAATTAACTTATCAGTCATTACCAACTACCCTATCAACACAGTTTATATTATAAACATGTCTGCTGAACCCACTATAAATACAACAAAGGTAGTGATTGAGTAGATATCTTGGATGCAATGTAATGTTAGAGTGCCCCAATGCTGAGCTGAACACTATTGAGTGGTTTTTAGACTGCCTTATAAACCAAATGGAAAAGCTGCAGTTAATAGTGTTCAGTTGCCAGGAGAGTACTATTATTTTCATCACAAGAAAACTACACAATTACAAATTGCACAAAACAGAACAAAATTCATAGCAGGTTGCAATCTTATATATTGACATCACATCACCTGAAGCACAGCTAGATTCATCTTACTTGAAATGCAGTGCTTCATTCTAAACAAGATTACGCACAAGAAAACATGCTTCTACCATGTTGCATTGTAAGCAGGGAAATAAGGTAGCACAAAATGACCTGTTCTCTTCTTTTAAGGTCTGCCTCCCAAGCAGCAATTTCTTGCTCTTTCTTATTGGAACCCTGGACACAAGCACATAAAAACTTTCCAAATCAGCATTTACCCAGACACATTTATAATTCTGCAGACTTGATTCCTTTTCTAGAAGTACGTGCATTACATTCATAGAATCCAGCGGGATATCCACATTTGCATCATGCTTCTGACCAAATCCAAAGTTAGGGAGACGGAACTTTGAGCCTGAAGTGGCGGATCCGTTCTGCAAATTTGGTGAACGAACAATCACAATTTAATTACAAATCCATGTCCAAAATGACCATATCAATATACCTGATTCTTGTCCTTTTATTGTTGGTATTGAATATATCACACTGATGAGCATATATATTAATATTGTGCTTTCATGGATATTTAACTCTTCATTACGAATGACACCAGTTCAGCACATACATAGAAGACATGAAAAGCCAGAAAAGCTGAATGCACGAATATGATATTGGTGCTATTAAAATCCAAATAACTTCAGCTAATGGAAATAAATAATCATGTGTGTGAACTCCCTTCCAGCTATTACACACATTCTCAATCATCTAGTGAAATTAAGTGCAGAATTTAGCCAAAAAAAACAAACTTAGCATTCGTGTCAAAGGAAGCAGAATTTTATATTCCTCCATGTCCACAGAACCAAAACGTCCGAAGTTCCTACTAATCACACAACCACTCTTGCATTATATTTATGGTTCACAGTTTCGAAAACATCAGACAGCGAGTTAAAACAATAGAGAAAGTAATGCCACTAAAAATTAACGATGACTTGACATGTGACAGCCGTATAATCAAATTGCACACTCTTTCAGCTACGAATCCAATTACCAGAAAATCCGATCTCGTGAAACTCACACCAGCGGTTCTAGATCCAGATCTAAACAGTTCCAGTTCAGTAAAAAACACGCAAAGCATTCACAGATCACAGAATTTAGACTCGGTAGTGAATCAAACAACGCAAATAGGTATAAATCAACTTCGCATCGCTCAAATCACAGCACGAAAGGCGGAAAAACGCAAGCTAGTGCTACAAACGAGGATACATCTTCACAGGGAAAATTAACACAGAACGAAAGGGAAAAACAGCGAGTGAAGATAGGGAGAGGTGCCATAAGAGAGGGAGATCGTAGAGGCGGTTACCGCGAAAGGATTGACGTCTTCGGAAGCCATCTTCGCCGGCGATTTCTGGTGGAGAGGAGAGAAGGGGAAGCTCCGAAGAGTCGATAGTGTGTGAAAAGGCCGAGTAAGGAGTGAGAAAGAGAGGGGCGCAAATATATACTATTATCTCGGCAACCGTATCTAGGCGGCATGGTTCACGAGTCAATCGGATCGAGTCGGTCAGCGGTTCGATTATTTTTATACTCAAGTTGAATATAGATTACCTACTAGAGTATTGTTAAAAATCTTATAATCGGATCATAAAAATGAGCGTCAACTTATTTATCACTACAACATAATTTTATATGTTTTCAATATGAAAATAAATGTCGTAATTCGGGTCGAATTAACTCCATAAGATACTTCAAGTCGGGTCGAATAGACGGATTAAGTGAGATAAGTGACAAAAATATATGAAGATTAATATGTTTGTCCAATAGAACGAGTCGAATAAGATTGCGAGTGTCGCTGACGATTCCGGACTGAATCAAGAAGTTAATTCTCAAAGGATTTGACCACCCTCGAAACATTAGTGTTTGTTTATGATTTTGTCATAGTCTATTGATCCTGATCCGAAAACGTCATACTCTGGCCCGACTCCCGTGCCGAAAGTAAAATCGAATCCCCCTCTCCAATTTTCTTTCCCCTATTTATAGCCTTAAAAGGACTAAAGGAGTCTCTAGCATGCGATGCCACATGTCGCCACCTATCATCAGGTTTCGGGCAAAGGAGCGCCACGTGAAGAATTGTATATAACGCGCACGGGTGAGGTTGTTTCAGGTCGGATGCTGTGTTAGGTGAATTCTCCGTAACAAGTCGATGGCGAGCAAGACGAGTATCGTGTGTCGCAATCTCATTTTAGTGGCTTGTAAAATGTCTCGAACCAACTCTATATCGAAGGTTGCGACACCCGCAATTGTATTATAAGTAGACACATGGTTTGTCATAAGTTGGAAAAAACGATTACATGAGTCTAACAACAGATTCGGATATCCGATCCGAATAACCAGATCCACCAGGTTCGTCTTAACTAACACTGCCCACTTGCCCACCAAATTATATTGTGCGCGTTCAAAAAGCCCAAACCCTAAAAACCCTAACTTCCGTTTTTTTTTCTCGTTCGTTCCTCTCTTGCAACTTCTTCCTCTCCGCTTCTTCCATTGGATTTCGATTCTTCCCCATGGGCCGGAAAAACAACGAGCTTCAATCATCACCGGCCATGGAATCCGTGGAGAAGACGAAAAAGTCGAAGAAGAAGGAGCTGAAGAAACAGCAACAAGAGGAAGAGAAGAACACTGCTATCAATGGCGGCGCTAATACGGCAACAGAGTCAGAGAAGAAAAAGAAGAAGAGGAAGGTGAAGGAAGCTGGAATTGAAGAAGACAAGAGCAATGGAGAGGATTCGGGGAGTAAGAAGAAGGAGAAAAAGAGGAAGGAGAAGAAGGAGAAGAGCGAGACCGTTGAGGAGAAGCTCACGAAGGAGAATGGGAAGGTTGCGAATGGGAGTGGAGAAGAGGAGAAGGATGACTATGGTGATATTGTGGTTTCTGGCAAGGATATAAAGGAACCGAAGTACGCTGTGATGAAAGCGTTCTCGGATGCTCAATTGCCTGAGAATGTGATGAAGTGTTGTAAGGATTTCAGCAAGCCTTCTCCAATTCAGGCGCATGCTTGGCCTTTTCTGCTCAATGGCAGAGATTTTATTGGAATTGCTGCCACTGGATCAGGTAGTTCATTAGAACTTTGTATGAAAGCTGAAAATAAGCTCTTTTGCATTTGATTGGCATTAAAATGTGTGGGGTGATTTATGATCAGGCAAGACACTAGCATTTGGAATTCCTGCTATGATGCATGTCTTGGGAAAGAGGAAGGGAGGTGTAGCAAGAGGGGGGAATCCCCTTTGCCTGGTCCTTTCTCCTACTAGAGAGCTAGCTCAACAAGTATGTGGCTATGTTTCATTCAGTGGTATGCTATATTCATTGCCTGTTTGTTGTTTATTGATTACGTCGTGGTTTTTTGGGTATTAGATTGCAGATGTTCTATGTGATGCTGGGAAATCTTGTGGTGTGAAATCAGTTTGTATATATGGTGGGACATCTAAAGGGCCACAGATATCTGCTCTGAAGAGTGGCGTGGTAAGGGCACTTATGATGCTACAATTTTCATTTTAGAATGCTTTGAACTGCATTTGTCTTCTTCCACTGCATGATTTCCAAATGTATAGTGACCCATATAGTTATAAGCATTACAGGGCTGTGTAACTAGTGTCTTTTTGACTGTCTAATGTCACATTTTCTTAATTCTTGTTACTTCAGGACATTGTCATTGGAACTCCAGGACGTATGAAGGATTTGATTGAAATGGGTGTTTGTCGTCTTAAAGATATCAGCTTTGCGGTAAGCAGAATATATTTTTACAAAATTTATTGACAAAGCAAGGAAGACTAAAACTTCATAAAGATTAACATGAGCGTCATTATTTCTTGTACAAATGGCTTGTTGCATATTGGTCTCTCACACAAGAAATAGAACAATATGCTCAAAATATGTGGCCAGTTCTCTCTCAACCAATACAAGGCTCCTTATTTATCTTACACTTTTGCAGATTCTGGATGAGGCTGATAGAATGCTTGACATGGGATTTGAACCTGATGTTCGCTCTATATTGAGCCAAACAAGTTCTGGTATGTGATAGTGACATGTTGTTTGCATTATGCTTTTTTATAGATGCTATTGGTTGATGCATGTGCCATCTTTAGATCTTTCATCAATTGGTGTCACCAGACTTGCACTTAGGGCTCAGTTAAAGAATCGTCTATCCTGTCCTACTGTTTTGCTGCTTGCTTATCTTGAGGCAACATGCATCTGAAGCACTGTTGGCTTAGATTATTATCATGTATGTATAACAGCTTCAATTGGCAACATATCATTTTTTCAGCTCGACAAATGGTGATGTTCAGTGCAACATGGCCTACAGCTGTTCATCAATTAGCTCAGGAATTTATGGACCCAAACCCTGTTAAGGTGAGAAGGAACAGATACTACGTATTATTTTATAATTATTTTAATATTTTGTTTATAGTGACTCAACAAAATAATTTTTTTCTACAATCCAGGTAGTGATTGGATCAGAGGATCTGTCTGCCAACCATGACGTGATGCAGATAGTAGAGGTATGGTCTAAGTTCGCCAGAATAAATGATATAAGCTTTGCTGCAATTGATTCTATACTCTTTATGTAACTATTGTTCTTGTAGGTTGTGGAAGAATATGACAAAAATAAGCGTTTGGGTGCTCTGCTAGAGAAGTATCACGAGTCTCAAAAGTAATTGCTAGAGAAGTATCACATAATTTCCTTTTCAAGGGGTTCCTCTAAACATTTCTACTGTGATTAGCAAGCTAACAAGCATCTGATTCTAATTGTGCAGGAATAGGGTATTGGTCTTTGTCTTATATAAGAAGGAAGCTGTTAGGGTGGAGACTACGCTACGTGATAGGTACTAGCTTTATTTCCTCGGGTCCATTGTTTCAAACTTCTGATCCAGCATGCGTTAAAATTTCCTTCTCCGTATTTTTTTTTTCCTCTAGGGGCTGGAAGGTTGTATCTATACATGGTGATAAGGAACAAGCAGCACGCACAAAGGCTCTATCCTTGTTCAAGGATGGAAGCTGTCCTCTGATGGTACTTTTCTCTTTCCTTATACCCAACCTAGCTACATTTGCATTAATACAGAAGTGTCAATTCTGTCGGCATAAGTTAATAATCTCGTTTTTGGAAATTATTACCTATAAGTAGCTAAAATCTCAGTCTTCATCTGATTTTTAATTTTTTGCAGATAGCTACCGATGTAGCTGCAAGAGGGCTGGACATTCCCGATGTTGAAGTGGTCATAAATTACAGTTTTCCTCTCACAACAGAGGATTACGTGCACAGGATAGGAAGAACTGGACGCGCTGGCAAGAAGGGTGTTGCTCACACGTTCTTTACACAGCATAACAAGGTTCTCTCAATATATTCCTTGCCTTGGATTTTCATTTATACCTCTACGCCTTCATCTTGTAACTTGCATACACTAAACTTGTGTTTATTCCAATATAAGGGACTTTGTGGCGAGCTGGTAAATGTTCTCAGAGAAGCCGGCCAAGTGATACCTTCTGATCTTTTGAAGTTTGGTACTCATGTCAAGAAAAAGGTAACATTGCACCTCTTTCCTGCATCACCATTCATTAATAATCAATTAACAATTGCGATGGCAAGTGTTTTAATTGGAGTGATCCATTTATTATCTCATCGACAGGAGTCCAAGCTTTACGGTGCACACTTCAAAGAAATTGCAGCTGATGCCCCCAAGGCTACAAAGATCACATTTGATTCTGATTCTGATTGATTATGAGATTTTAAGTAGAGAAATTTTGGTGCTGGCCTTCTGTTGATGATGGAACTGATAATCTATAGCAAATAGGTTTTCCTTGGACAATGGAAATGCTACTCCGATTTTTGCACCAATGTGAGATGCCAGGAGTTGATCAGGCGTCCACAATTATTTAATAGGGGAAGAACTGAAGCCAGATACTGCATATAGCTAATTGCAGTATCTGCGTCAAGCATTCAAGATTTAGGGTCTTTTATTTCTTTGTAATTCAAATTTTGACATGTTTTGTGCTCTTATCTTCATATTTGCTGCCCTTACTGTAATATTATAACTTGAAACAAAGCTTTATTATCGTCAAATAATTTTATTCCAGCAATTTGAACTTGATAGATGATGCTGACATTGCAACATTATGAACTTACAATTCAGTTATCAAATAGTGTAACCAAGCTCATAGACTTGCATCATGGTGTCCAACTGTTGAAGTCAAAATTTCCTATCATATCTAAAGTTTGCTGCTGTACATATACTTCTCCAAACCGTGAAAACTTCCAATCATAAAAACCTTCTCCAATCCGTGAAAGCTTCCAATAATAAAAACCTTCTTCTATCCGTAAGAAACTCCAACTATCTCCCAAAATTGTTGGAGTAGCCTAATCCTTGAAACTCCCAAAATAATGAGCCTCTTCTTCAATCCGTGACATGCTCAATCCAAAAATCTTCCGCTGTACATCAAATTAACCAGATTCTAAGAAACGCTCTCACCCAGATAACTGAAAACGCGCTTCTTGAAGACTCTAGCAAGCTCGGTGACTTCGGATTGTCTTACTCTTTTCATGGGCCAGTCTGATGTCCCAAATTTGTGTTTGCATTCCCTGGACAGCCTGGCTGCTACGTCAACCGATAAACTGACCATGTCTCGGTTACTTGTTAATACTTGTAAGACTCTGGCGGATGTTGTTGGGTTTGATGCGTGTCTGTTGAGGAGAATCAATGCCTCACGCATGAACAATGTCCTGTTTCAATTCAATTACAGTTAAGAATGGTTGTGGTTGCAAATTCTACTAAATTCATTTCAGCTACAGATTTATGAATGGTTTCAGTTAATAATAAGATCAAGTGATAGTCAGATTGTTAGGATTAGAAAACACATCAATTGCAAAATTTACTAGTGGATTCTAGTCCAGATATCATCACGGAGAGAAAAGTTGCTTCGGGAGACAACAAAAGAAATTCGAAAAATGATTACCTCTCTGTTAATATATCTAAACTGGATTCAGATTCTGAAGCTTCTGCCTCAATGTCAGATGCAAGACCTCGAAGGATAAGGCCGAAGAAGTTGACACCATTAATCAGTTTATGGGAGAGGACAATTTCAAAACCCACAGTTCCAGAAGAGGCCAAAAAAGCTAACACCACCATTGCATTTCTTCTAAGGTTTATATCCTGAAATCGGAACAAAGAATCACAAATCAAATCCACACAAAAAATGAAACAATTCAGGTTTGAGTGAGCTACTCCCATCTTTCCAATATTGTTGCAACAGGGGATTCTATGAACTGGTAAGCAATTCATACCTGTGCACCGTTTCCATATTGACCTATACAGTCGGCAAGGCCCTGAAGAATGGAGTGTGAAACTTGTAAAGCCGCAGAAGTTGCTTCATCAGTTGCTTCTGCACTCTTCTCCGGATCTTTCCAGCCAAGGCCAAATTTTGCCAACAGTTTTGGACCTGCCCAGAGTGAATACAACAGGTGAGAAACCTTAATTCATAAAATATAACATCAAACAAAATTGACAATTCAGTCAAGATTAGTAAATCAGAAATTCCAAAATAAAACACCTGGATATCTACTCTCAGATTTGTAGTCTGGCATTCACCAAAAATACTAAGCAAATCGAACATGTACATATGTATTTCTTGGTCTTTAAATCTCATTTTTAAGGGCTGCAATGCTACATTAGCTCTTTGTCAAAGGAAAAAAAATCCACAAACGAATGTGGCTTATAGACTTACAATTCAGCATTAGGTGTAAAAGACGCACAGCTTCTCTTTGTAAAGACAATCCAGCTTCCTTTCTCAGCAGATGTGCAACAGCTTCAAATGCTATTGGTTCTCCGTATCTATCCCAAACAATGACCTTTCAGAACATAAGAAGGGCAAGAATGGGAAGCAACAAGAATGCAAGTTGGATGTAAAATTAACTGACAAGAATGGGAAGCAACAAGAATGCAAGTTGGAAGTAAAATTAACTCACTCCTCTCTCTCAGAAAGTCCATCGGTACCCAGAAGAATTACATTCATGATGGACACAGCTTCATATTGCACCTGCTTGAAACTTGATGTTGTGGAAATTATGCACATCTTCTGATAGATCTGAAGGAAATTGCCATGAGAAAGCGGTCGATTGCTGTAACCCCATTGTCCCTCATTGTCAGGAAGCATTGAATCTTTCACCCTTGCATGAAATCCTTCAATATTGAAAATTTCCCTGGGTAGAGTACACTGGAAAAGATCAAATCAAAGTTTACAAGCCAGACAATACTTGGAAATTGAAGGGAAGGAGAAACTGCGGTTTAAAATCCCCAAGAGTTGAAGACAGTACCAGAAGAAGAAAGCATTATCCTCAGACTAATCCCAGTTTTATTCTCATATTTCTCTCAAATTAAGTAGTTACAAGAAAAATGTCAGCAAAATGTAGTTCGTAGTCACAGTAACATACCTTCTTCTACTACGTCTGCTCTCCATGGTTGACAATATAGCTAAGGCCCTATGTAAAATGCACAGAGACTTGTGAATAACAAGAACCTGTACATATTTCATACAAATAGTTAAAAAACTAAGTCTAACAGAATATTAAAAGTGAGTACCTCTAAACCATGGGAATTTCCACTATCACTCTACTCTTCTTATTTTTCAGAAAATCACCTAAACTTGGAATATCTGCAGGCTATCATCCATTTATCTACTACTAACTAACCTCATTGATTTTACAAGGCACAAATACTGCTACATATTTCAAATTCTATGCCTATCATCTCATAATTTTGCATTCAGCAGGGAAATAACTTACAAGATGAAAGAGAGACATAAGAATATGATACTTACATTTTCAGTAACACATAGATCAAGTAAGATACTGAATAAAACATCCACCTGACTAATGCCATCCTTGATCTGCAGAAGTTTTTCAAACAGAAGTAATAGTATCAGATGATGATTGCAGATGATAAAATATCACAAGTACAACTATATGGTAAAATGCTGTCTTCTTAATTAAGAGGACTGTCAGTTCAATAATTTATGAAAAACATAAACAAGAAATCACAAGCCATTTTTTTCCTAGAAATCACTATTGCTTAAAGGTGGCGATGAAGGACATAAAATGTCCAACTCCCATGTGCTTGAAACTATGTTTCCAGAGCCTTGCATACATTACACAGCTTTGTAAGACTAACTTTGTCTACTATCACTTAATGAATTTACAACAATTATAAGACACAATTAAGAACCCATCGGATACACTATATAGAATATTACAAAATAATTCAAGAAAGATACTACCAACAATTCATTGATTATGTACAGTAAAGATAAAGCAATACAGAAAACTACCTTAGTCAACACAGAGCAGAGATTAGATATCCGTGTGGATTCAGCTGAATGGACAGAGTTGGTATAGCTCCCTGGCGCTTTGCAACTTGATAATTCCCTCTCTAGAGAGTCTGTGGTTCTGGTGGACATTTGCAAACCCAAATGACCAAAGAGATCACAGAACTCACTTGTACATGCCACAAGCAGCTTTGTAACAAAACTCCTTGATTTCTGACCACTAGAAGGCGACCAGATAGATTCCAGTTTCTTCTGAAGAAGAGAATCAGTATTTGGTTCTTCCGTAGCATCACTTCTCGGTTCATCAAGATCTGTCTGTATTCCAATAGTTTGACATCCTATTCAAGAATTCCCACAAGCCAGAAACCAAAAGAATGTAAAGCAAATAAGAGGGGGGAGGAAAAGTTTGCAAAATGTTGCGGACAATTGGTATTTTAAGTTAAACCAAAGCTCTTATCTCACCTTTACTCTTCAGCTGGCCAGCACCTTCAGTAATAGGATTGGCACCTTGAGATTTTGAGGGGAGAGAAGGATGATTCCTGACAAGAACATTGGATTCCTTGCCCCTAAAGAAGCCATAAGAAAGAAGTAAAATAAACACTTTACACAGATATTCAGCAATGTATGTCTTTCTTTTATTATGGATGGATAGGCATGAAATCATGTTCAGCTCAGTCAAAGGAGCAGCAGATACACCAGAATATTGTATAGATACTCTAGGAGAAAACTATAGCTTAGCTAGAACGTTATAAGTCAAGTAGCTGGCAGATTGGCTCTTGTTGACAGCTCAGAAACAAATTCGAACTGTAAATCCTCTCTTGAACTCAGCCAAACTATCACAGCATACTATTTTCACAATAAAATCTCCTATCTTAGACTGGCAAGTTGATACTGAGAAACTAATATGTTTAATGCCAGTTCTAAGATCACAGAAACAGAAAACACACATTCAAAACTGAGGCATATTTATTATCACAACAACTATCCCAGTTTAGTAAAATCTTTGAAGTGAGAAGACATAAAAACAAATCTTAAGTTCATCAATGACAATATCTAATGTAACTAAGACTCAAAACATTGATGAAGCCATGAGATATATGATCTCTCAAAGCTAAGAGCTAGTGAGCCAAAACTACTCATGTCTCCTGACATGAAGCAAGTTTTCAATAATCAAACATATACCAGAATTTCACTAGTTTAGCATGCAGCATAGCAGCCATCAAAGATAATAAGAGATCAAAAAGGAATTGTACTGACAGGATATTAGTCTTCATAGATTTCAACCGTTTGTCCTTTTCGTCGCTTTCTCTCTTAAGTTCCATGCACTCTTGTTCCTACATTGTGAGCCTAATATCAGCATTTTGTAGTTTCACATATAGAACATACCAGAATTCCACAGGCTGCTGAAGGAAGCTACTGACCAAACCATTAACTTTGTTGGAGACGAGTTCCAGCTCTCTCTACAACCATCAAAACCACAAAATCAATCAATCAATCAATAAGAGCTATATTCCTATCAAACCAAAGAAGAACAAGAAAAAGGAGCCGATTACGAACCTTAAGCCGCTCAATCTCAATCTCCTGCGCATTGAGAGGCACAGGAAACTGGCCGCCAATGGAGTCCGAAGGTCGCTGAGAGAGTTCTCTCGGAGGCGAATAGCTGATGTCATTCAAGTGCTTCGAAGCAATCGAGGCTCCCGTGGTATACGACACGCTCGCCGGAGGCGGTAGAGCGGATCGGCCGGCGACGGTACGTGGAGGAGGAGGAGGAGGAAGAGGTTGGGGTTTGGGAGCCTGTGTGGGATTGGCGGAAGAGAGAGCGAGTTCTTCGACTTGTATCAGCTGGTCTAGGAAATCGGCGTCCCAATCCTCGAACACTTCGTCGTTCGCCGCCATTACCGCCGTTTGGGGATCTTTCTCCGCCAAGCGATCGGCGATGGCGGAGGAGGAAGCCGGTGGTCGGAGTAAAGAGGAATTTGAAATGCGGTACGACGCTCAGTTGGCTTAAACCCCTGGAAAAGCACGGTTAATAAGTCAGTATTGTTACCCCTCGAAAACCAATGGAAAAATAACTTAAAATAACCTCAATTTCAAGTTGGTTATTTTTCCAGATTATTTTAATTCATTTTTCCAATAAGTAAACGCTATCTATATACTCCATAAACTTTAGTTGGTGTTTTCGTACAATGCTTAGTTGGCTTAATTAGCTTTTAGTGTAATCTTCACTATATAGTGTCAATAGTATAGTTAATACCTAAAGTACTACATAACATAAAGTATTTAGTTACAACTACTAATTACTAAGGTGTTTATAAAAATTACGGATAATAAATTATTACGGAGGAAGAATAAAAAATGGAGGAAAAATAAACTATTTAGTTACAAATTACAATTACTAATTAGTTTACTAAGGTGTTTATAAATCACCGATGATAAGTTATTAGAGGAAAAATAAAAATTGTTCCGTGCCAGGCACAATTAAGCTAACGAGGAAAAAAAATCAGTCAATAAGGTTATACACTATAATTAATATCAAGTTGAAGCTTGGAAGTGGTTAGCTTGTCAAAATTTGGCTGAACTCAAAATGTAACCCAATTTTAGAATGGTTTGACAAGCAATTATGCAAGAAGTTTGGTAACAGATAGAAGCTCATTGGCACAAAAAAAACCCAATTCCACAGTACAAAACATGATCAATAAAGCTGTTCAACCTTGTGTGAAGAAACAACAACCAACATTTGGTAGTCATTTTTATTCTGTAAATAAATTATTGTAGCTATGAACCGAAAGAAACAACAAGGAACAAACACTAACTTCTTAACTTAAGTGATCTCAACTCCTAGGAGAGCAACTATGGGGGTTTTAGCTAGATATGTGCTGAAGAAACAGCTGATGTAATTTCGTTCAAACGGGGATCACCGCGTTCTAAGCGCACGCCTTCGGGATCTTCCCTGACTAGTAAAGCCAGAACCTCATGTGAGCTCCATTCCTTTGTGACCTTATCACCAGAGTCCCCTAATGTGAGTGCGAATACGGCGTCAAAGCCGCCGGCTCCAGGAACTCCAGCCAATAGTACTCCTTCCATTGCCATTGTTGCATCCAGAAGTTGAGTTTGTGAGCTAGGCTCTATCTGTGAAGTTGTTAAAAAAAATATACATGAGAACAACTCAAAAACAAGGTCTTTCTAACATGTCCTAAATTATCACCCCAAAATATAGAAAATTTTCAATCCTACAAAAAGTTGAGGAATCTCTCCAAATCAGGGCACTTAACCATAGCTCGAAGGCGACTTCAATATATGAAATGGTCAACAATTAGGCATTTTAGAGAGGAATGGAACATAAAAGGTTGAGGGATTCACCGGGATGCCTGCAGCGTCGCCCATTTGACGCATAAGGGATCTAATCTCAAGCATGGTTTCTCTTGCTCCTACTAAGGCATTAACAACTGCTTGTTCATCTGAGCTGTTGGCATGGCTTGTCCACTGTAATCATAATCATGTTTTAGAAAGTCAATAAGTACAGAAATGATGAATATGCACTTTCATAGGATAATCAAACTAGAAAGTGTAGACTAAAATTACTGATTACCTTCTCTGATGTGGTCATGCTGCAATTACTGATGACACTTTTGTACACCTCCCATGATTCTTCTGCCAGTTTACTTAATGTGCATAGATGCTTTTCAAGGGATGAATTTGCCTCTGATAACTTATTCCATACAACACGGGACTTCTCAGGCTCGTCTTTTTGCCACTTCTTGACAGCACCTACCATGGATGGCGTTGATGATCCTCCTGTTCCTGGCTCCCCGAGCAACTGGGAAACCGGAAAACCTGGTTAGACAAACTATTTCTAGATTTGTTGCCTAGTATCCATATAAATGAGGGGAAAAGTGGAATATGCTTTGATACTTGAATTTATATTTAGTTGGAGCTATTGCTCAATCCTGATCAAACTCCTTGCATAGTGTCTGATGTCATATCGGTTTATTCCTAAATAAGAACAAATAGTGTCCAACAAGCTATATTCCACAGAAACATAAATAATAAGAAAGCAAAGCCCTTACAACAATTGAGTTACAGATATGCAAACTGATAGGATATTAGATACTACAATAAAAAGAAAGCTAGCCCATCAAAAAACTTCTGGATATGGCAGAAGGGAGTAGACTTATGCAAATTATGAAGATTAAAGTACATTTCATTTTTTTTCACTGAAAAGCTAATTAAGAGCACAAGATGTGATAGTAAAAACTTATAGGCATTTTAGAAGCAACGAGTACCACCAAAGCAGAGAAACTATAACAGCTCACTTACAAGAGTCATCAGAGGTGGTAACGCGAATTTAGTCCTCTCATGATCCCATTTCCCATTCAGGACATCAGCAATGACTTCAAGGAGGGACTTTCCATTCACTGCAACCTAGCCATTCACGATAATGCATATCAATTATTTCCAGCAACTATCACGCAACCACTATTGAGAATTCTAAAAACTTAAAGCGGAAGCCATTTTTCTGGAGCCTAGAAGTAATGAAAATGCATCAGAGATCATACCTGAGCAGAAGATATCACATCAGGTGAAAACCGGACATAATGTTGACTTCCATAAACTGCAGAACTAACATCAAATCCACTTCCAACTTTGCCTTGGGCAATGCAGTGAGAGGTTTGAGCTATAATATGCACTAAGTCCAGGTCTCCGTTGCCGCTGCTTTCATTACATGGACTTCGAGCTGATGCCAAAAGATCAACAGCGCCAAGATAGTGAAGTAATGCAGCAACCACAGCACTTGTCATTGCTGCAGATGAACCTAACCCCGTTTTTGCAACTTCAGGCTTACAGCTTGCGTCGTTTGCATCATTAAATGTAATTAAACTAAAGGCGGGAAGAGCAGCCAGTGCTTCCGGTGTAAGAGGCAGTCCACGAGCTGCTAACTAAAAAGTTAAAAGCGGATGTTATGATGATTCGCATTTTTCAATTGGCTGTTATACTTACAGTGAAAAGAAATGAGAAAACTTCTAACAGCGTCAGCAGTAAATTGCGGAGAACAGGTGTAGAAAGTCATAATGAATTGTAATCTCTATCAATTATCAAACCACAAAAGCTATACATTTTTGGATAACAATTTAGTTGAATATGTATGAATGTACCGTAGCTCATAAAGTTGAGCAGCATCTGATCAAAGTGTGCATAAATGAGAAGATATAAGGATCAAGAGCTTCAAATACTCATGACAGCGAGGATATGGCATTACCAGTTGACATTATAAAAACTAATGTGTGATTCTATTCCCGACATGGATATAGGTAACTAACCTCATTCCTGTATGAATAGAAGTCATTTGAACCAAGGATTGTGATATCAAGACCTGCAGGAGAAAGTTAATTTACACATATGAGCATTCAGAAAATGTCGCAATATGTCATAAGCAGCCAGAAGCCAGAAAGATTTTAAAGCTATATTACCTCTTAATAGTAGTTTCTCCAACATGTCCTTCTTGTCCTTACCAAGCCTTTCATGTGCAGCTGCCACCGCATACTGCACAGCTTGTTCAACAAAGGGATTCCTTGGATCACTGAAACATAAAAGCAGTTACAAGGTAAGTATTGGCATAGTATTGCATTTATAAAACCAATTTTTATCCCGTGGTCTTTGACAATGTGAAGGAAATCATCCAAAGATGTACTTACAGAAAATGCAAGTCATGCATCAAAAGATATAAGACAGAAGTAAATTATCCGAAGCACCTATTTTTATGAGAACATTGTGTAAAGCACTTGAAATAACAACTCGTCCAAGAATGCATCACAGGGATACATGAAGGCAGACTGTATAGTTAATAGTCGATACCACATTTTAGCACAATAAAATTCAAACATAAGCACTTCACTCATAGTTAGAAAAGGCAACACCTTTAAACTAAAACCCTGTGAATGCAAATGCTTATTTCGGTCGGCCAACATCATAGTATAAATCCGAAGTTTTCTTACCTTGGGGAGACAGATTTGAGAGTCAGATTATTTACTGACAGCTTGTACATGGTTTCCCTTGAAAGCTGCGGAGCTGTGAGCTTGACATCAGACCATGCCTGCCAATTGACATCGAAAAGCCTATCATTATCGAGCACACAGGGGCCACGTGGTAGACTTACCGAAAGCATTAGTCAGACAAACAAAGAAAAGGAGCCTTGCAGAATTATTCAAAGTCATATTACTCCCAACTGCCTAATATATCAGAAAAATGCTAAACTTCCATGACTTGATTTTTTATATTCCAACACCACTCATGAGAAAAAATTAGTAGTATTTCATCAAACACGAACTTTTTAATAGGTGATTTTCCTCCTATATATCCCTTCTTCTATAACAGCAAGGAGCAAGTAACACATAAAAATGACAAATTTACAAGATAGTTCTTCTCTAATCATAACAAGAGTAACACCTAGACATGTCATTAGCAATGTTTAGCAAATTTATGTTCCTACAATGGGATTCAAATTCTCACAACGGTTCCATTCAACTCACAGACATAATTATACAGAATCCTTTCCAATAATGAAAAAATCAAGACCACAATCAATTAAGAAGTAGCTAGATAGTCCAGATCACACAAATCAGCAAATCAGAATTACGTTAGAGTCAGACTACACACACCCATGCCCAACTCTCAGGCTTAAGCTCCTCATAGATTGGCTTCACAATGGCATAAAACCTAGCATTTGTACTCAACACCAACCCTGCGTTTGGCCTCTCCAGAATCAAATATCCACCAGTAATCAACACCTTACCAGGCGCCGAAGCAACACTACACATTCAACAGCAAACGAAGAAATCCGTCAACTGAGATTCGTGAATTCGGTTGAAGTGAAGAAATCCGTTCGATTGGAGCTACAGAGAAGAGTATGCTTACACTTCCATATGCGCTTATCGGGGAAATTTCGGAGCAGAAACTCTTCGATGGAATCGAGGGGGAAATTGAAGAGCGGATTTCGGGACGGAAATTGTCTACTGAGATTCAACTTTTGACAAAGGAAGGATTTTGAGGGTTTTATTTGATGTGGAAAATATGGAATTAGTGATGTTGTCAAAATTCAGGAGCTGAGGGAGTGACCGAGGCCTGCCGATCACGACTCACCAGTTTCTGCTGATGCTGACTCTGAGACACATGGCTGCTGAACACACAGAACAGAAGTAAAAAACTTAAAAGGGTGAATTTCACTTGACCACCCATAATTCACCGAAATTTCCACTTTACGACCCTTTTATTTTGAACTTACACAAAACTACCCATTATAATAATATTTGCAATTTGTTTCATCAACCACTCTTTCCCATTTTTATTGCTCACGATAGGATGATCACCGACGATTCAATAATGCAAAAACATTGGTGTTGTTGTGGTGGCAAGTGGGCTTAACGGGTATGAGGATGGTTGATTGGTTGATAACAATTTTACATTTAATGGGCGATTTTGTGTAATTTTGAGAGTCTATAGGAAGTCTAAAAAATCCTAGAAGTTTGATTTTAACAAAACATAATTTCTCAGTTATTATGAAATGCAAATCCTACAAAATCATTTCCCATGAATCACTTAATTCAATCCAAAGCCAAACTTGTTTCTTCTTATTGTGGATAAATTATAGTTTCAATCATACAGAGGCTGCCTGCTGATAAACCTTAGGCATGGAA
Organism: Polygonum aviculare; assembly: GCA_934048045.1. Classification (NCBI taxonomy): domain Eukaryota; kingdom Viridiplantae; phylum Streptophyta; class Magnoliopsida; order Caryophyllales; family Polygonaceae; genus Polygonum; species Polygonum aviculare. Next base: position 442,216 of record OW204026.1, read on the forward strand.
AACAACTGCCAATAGTACAAAATTTTCCGAAGCAAATATTTGCTGATTCAATGATATGCTAAAACACCTTGAAACTATCATTCCCAATCACCAAAAAACTAGTACATCAAATCTAGTATTCTAAACTTCCCAAGAATCAAATCTTGAATTCTTTTTCCCGTTATTTGTAGACCTGTGAAACACCTGCAACTAGCTTGTCCATGAATTGGCACTTCTTGTCAAATCCCCAACCTGGGTTGCTCTGCACATTCAAGTTCAAGCTTTGTTATAAAAAACACATCAAAAGAAAGGGAGAATTCGGAAATTTGAGCGATTCTTTTAAAGGGAGCGAGCGAACCTGGAGAGTAAGAACAGCACGATCAGTGAATCGTTTCACAGAGTCTGGCGTACTTTCAGGCAGTGTTTTAGCCACTCTTTCTAGTTCTCCCTGCTGCTGTTTTGCTGTAACGGTATCGGGTCCAGCATAGTGATCCACAATCTCTTTTAGAAGTGGAACTTTTGCCATTGTATCTTCTATAACTTCCTGTTAACATTTTTATAGGTAAGATGGCAACTTCATGGAGAAACTACAAGAGGCTCTTAAAGGAGTTTATAGCAGACATAAATACTGCTCAAACGAGAATAAAGATGTGGACTAACAAGAAAGGTTGATAAAGATAACATTTTATGCAAGAAACAGTTAGTGCTCAAATAAGAGCCAATAAATGACAAAATTTGAGCAGATGTAATCTTGATAGTGATGGTAATCATTAACATAGCTTCACATGGAATGAACTTAGCAAGCATAACAGCAGTTTTAGTCAACCAAGAATTCAGTGCCTGGTAGAGAAAACTATGGCTTCACATGGAATAAACAGGGAGAAGTATAGCTCTTCACTTTATTTTATTTTGCCCACTATCAACATGCCTCTTCATTTCATTTTCACTCCTACATCATCCTCTTCATTATGACTGATCGCTTTCACATGGAATGAACACTCAAGAACAATGCAAGCTTCCTAAACCTTGCAGTCGATAATTAAGTTTCACATTTGGCCCTCACATGTAAATGACTTTCCTTTTCAGACAACAGGACAAAGTGTAACGCCCCTGACAATCAAACATATTACACGTCTTCACATGCAAAATGAAGTTAGAGGATATTTTGTCCATTCTGAAAAGAAACCTATATATATTCTATTATTCTCCTACTTCCAACTGGTAATTCAGAGAATATTGTTCAATTCAGGTTATGAGCCAATCGCCATCAACATGGGTCCATGATTCTCAGCGTACTTTTCTTAACACCAATATGCATTCACACCACCCTTTATTCACCAAAATATCCAACTCAGCCAGACTTCCACTGAAATTTATTACAGTCATGCCAATTTTAGGATTAGTTCACTTTCCCTTCATTGCTGTCCACCACTACATCCATCAATATGTACTGCTATGTCAGCATTTAGTGGTAGCACTGCAACCACCAACTTGCCAAGAAGATTCATCACTCATTCATTCACACCACATCATACCAGATTTGGCTAAAAGGTAGAAGATACAAAAGAGGGTAGATGAAGGGTGGAATCTTATTCCTGTACAAGGCTCTTTCCATACCAAACAGGGGGTATAGAACTTTTCAACCTCATTATCCATGTAATATTAGAGAGGTGAATCTTTTTCCTGTAGCTTATTACCCTTTAAATTTTGATCCCTATCCCTTACTAGTTAAATCCCGAATACCCACCATTCCAGATAGCCACACAAGAGTTGTCTCTTCAGTAGAGCCAATAAAGGGGTAGTAGGCACTCTATAAAGCAATATCAGGTTCCGTTCTATTTACGTGAATATCAACTGTCGTAATGCACTGACAAAAACGGCGACATATGAGATCCTCGTATACAAGAGATACCAGATAAGCAACATCCGTGATCAATCTACTGAGATTAATCCACATTGAAATGGATGAAGCAATCCAAGGATAAAATAAAAACTTCAAGCAGAAGTATATAGCAACACAGGGTCAGTCAGGCAAAAAAAAACATAGTTTGAGCACCAACCTGAAATATCACAAATAAAGCCCCCCATATCAACCAGTATGCAGGTGTTCCATCTCTGTTTCATTCTTTAAAGGAAATGTGTCCCAAGATAACAAATCATTTATTTACCTAATCCTATTTCCCTCTTATCAATGGACTTATAATGATAATTCAAGACAGCCAGAAAACAAACATATTAGCACTTGTAATGTCAGCCAAACCTAGAGAGATATCATTTAAACCCACTCATTCATCTACCAGAAAAGTACTACACAATACATTCCAAATGACATCAATGGTGACTAAGCAAAATACAGTTCAGTTAACCAACAAACCAAGTAAGGATCAAGTAAGCGACAAACTTATGATCTAAAGACTAACCTTCCACTCTTCTTCACTTTGAATTCCCTCATAAGCCATCAAGAAAGGCTTCATCTTCTCAAGAGCATCCCTGAGAGGAATAGGCGGCTTCTCATCAATGTCCGGATTGGTCTCAAAATCAGCCATATGGTATTCAGGTTCAAGCTCAATCTGCATAAGCAAACCAAATACACACACTGACATTCCATTCCAAGTTCAAATACATTCAACATAACAAAGAGGCTAGCTCACAAACAATCTAATGACTAAAAAGCAAAAACTACCTTCAAATTTAGATCTAGTGCCTCCAAGACCTCATCCTCTGCAACAGAAGGCAGCACATTGTTTGCAACTTCCTCAAACGCTTCCGTCAGCATATTCATCGTCTCCGGTCCAACCCGTTTGGCAAACTTCTCGCCATCTGCATCATCTCCCACAAAGAAACCATCATCCTCATCCTCATCTTGTGCATCGGCATCCATCCTCTCCCTCCTCCAATCTCCATCCCTTCCATACGCTTCTCTGCTCCTCCCACGCCCCCGTCCTCGGCCACGCCCTCGCCCACGGCCACCATCCTCCCCTCTCCCCCTCCCACCTTCAACACTCTCTCTCCCCTCCCGTTCATCGCCTCTCAACAGCACACTCATCGCCTTCTTCTTCGCCTCCTCACGGCTCAATTTCGGAGCTCTAACTCTTGCTCCACTTCCTTCCCCACTCTCAGCAGCCATGGATGTCTCACTCTCATCCCTACCTCTCTCAGATCCTCCTTGAAAACCGCCTCCGGTCCGCCGGATATGCCGGTTCTCCTCCACCACCTCCTCCTCCTTCTCCACAGCCTCCGGGCCTTTCATACCTTGTCCACGTCCCATCCCCGACAAAACCCCAAGCATACTCGAAGGCAAGTTCGCCTCCCCTATCGGCCTTCTCAAATTAGGGTTTACATCCCCCCTCGGATCACCAGAGCCACCGCTCTCGCCATCATCCCTCCGAAAGAACATCGGCTTCTTCGGCATCTCCTCCTCCTGTTTCACCTCAGAAACAACGCCACCACGGCCTCGACCGACGCCGGAATTGGCACTCTCCGGCGAAGGAGCCGGACTCGGAGCGACGAAGGCGTTGAAAGACGGCAGAAATGGAGAAGAAGGCAGGGGCTTACCTCTTCCATGGCCACGCCCGGGGATCGGAGCAGCAGATTGGGCCGGATCGGCCGATTGTTCACTAGATTTAGGGTTTTCAGACTGGTTGGCTACGAATGGTAATTGGGAGGGAGCGAAGCCACCACGGCCTCGACCTCGGCCGGATCCTCCTCCGCCACCGGTGGAGAAGGCGGCGGAGAGAGGGGAAACGGAGATTGTGGAGGCGGTTGAGCCGATGCAGATTGGCTTTCGGAGAAGTCCAATGGCGCCCCTCATCTTCTTGTTCGTGCACAGTTGCGGAGTGAGTTTCTACAGAGGGGCGGCGATTTGGCGGAGGAAGAAATCATCAATTAGCGGTAATGCGTTTTGTTACCCTCGGTTTGGGGTAAATTACATAAAACGGCCCGAAAGTGTTCAGAGAGCTACAAAATGCCCCCATTCTAATGAAAATTCAAATTTGCATCAAATAGTGAAATAGCATGACTTTTGAGGACTGTCGTAGTGTTTAATCTAATCTCTTCAAACTGTACATGATAGCCTGATCTTTGTAACTAGTTACAAAGGCTGTCCTTTTGCTTCTATTTAGCAAAAAAGTCTAGTTTTATTGGTAAGTTGGCAATTATTGAAGCTTATGTGTGTGGTATAAGTGATGTAACTTGGTTGCTATGCGTTTAAAAGCCTTTTGTGTTGGCGTGCTTGCTTGGTATTTCTAGCGGTTAAAGGCATTGTTTCAACTTTCAACACCACTTTGTAGCCGTTGTCGTGTTGAAGTAGAAACCATTCAACATGTTTTTGGTATTTCTAGTGATTAAAGGCACGATTTTCTCACTAATTTGCGACCGTTGTCATGTTGAAGTCGAAACCATTCAACATGTAGTGTCTCTAAATCGGACATTATTTAGTCAGATTCGTTTCTTTTACTTTGGGAATGAAAATGTATTTTTATGTCAATTTTTTATGCGATTCTAAATTTAAATATGAGTCATCGTCATGGGCCAAACGAGGTCCACGGATCTATCTTCCCTTGCTAGATTGATTGGTCTTGTGGGAATAATTCTCTCTTTATTCCGTTTTTTTAATCTAGATGATATTCGTAATGATTCTTCTCAGTTCACGCTGAATTATGATAAGTCTTTAGTCACGTTTACAATTGTGAGTATTATTTCGAATCTTATAACATATACTATTTGTGTTCCCCTCTTTGGGGCATTTAAACTTGATGCTATGGTGTGGTATTGATTGTGCAATCTTAACTTCAACAGGCAACTTGGAGAGACTATTGGGATTGTGTTATCCTTGTTGTTTCATTTTGGGTCTTGCATTAGCCTCTCTTTTGGGCACCTAACAAGCATGTTGATTGTGTTATACTCCCTCCGTCCCGGGGAGTTTGTCCGTCTTTCCTAATCGAGTGTCCCAGAAAGTTTGTCCATCTCTATTTTCTTTCCATTTATATCACACATTTTTTACCCTTTTACCCTTATAACAACAAACAATTACAAACATTTTTACCCTTTTCATCAATCATTTCATTCTCAATCCTCTCTCTTTTATAATTCATTCCATTTAAAAATGTTTATATGCAACAATATAATTAATTTAATTTACACAAAAAATGAGTAGGAATAATTTAAAATTTTTTTTCTCTACAAAACTAGATTAGTCATGATATTAAAAAAAATTAAGCATGATTAGCCTTCCTCATTCCTCTCTCTCCAATGATTAGCTTTCTTAATCCATGTGCATATGGCCATTTTGGCCAAACTCCCTGGGACAGAGGGAGTAACAAGATTATGAATTTATGATTGAATCTTTTTGCACCTACAAGTTCATCTCCTATTGAGCGCATTATGGATGATCTTCTATCCTTTGAATCATACATAATGTAATTATAAGTAAAGTATTGAATACATAATTCTTGATAACATTCTTATTTAAGCCAATTAAAGATAAATCATAGCTTGCTACCCAAAAAAAAAAAGATAAATCATAGCTATTACTCCTATTCAACTATTTCTATGGATAAAGGAAAAAGTTTGATAAGTGCATACAACCTTACAAACACATTAAAACAAAGAACACTTTTATAGTATAAAAAAATATTCATAAATGTGAATAAAAATAAATCAAAGATAGACCATAATAAATCATTGTTTGGTCTTATCTCGAATTTTAATCAATTCAAGATACTAACTATCACCTATTTATAATCTAATATTTTCAGATTTATTGTACCAATTTTATTATTTTGATATCCCTCTAAACTAGATGTACTTACCTCAACCCAAAAAAAAAACTAGATGTACTTACAATTGCAGGTACAACATATAAATCATATTATCCTATTAGTAAAAAATAAAAGTAGAAAAATTAGCCTGAGAGAAAAATGACTGGGCAAGAGCCTATGTCTTTAATGCGGTAACACTAACTTACTGTTGAAGGATATACAGATAGATTTAAAACAGATAAAATCATTATTTAATTTTCCGCGATCTATAATCTATATACATCAAAATCACCGCTTTCTTAGGCTAAATAAATATTTATCCAGATCTCTTTATAAATCATCATTCATTCCCTCTCACATCAAAGAACGCGGAAACCAGGCCTTTAACGGCTGAATCTCTCTCTCTCAATTTTCTCCCGATCTCCTTCCTCCTTGTTCTCTACTACTGTTCCTCCACTCCTCTTCGTGCAGATCAGAGCTTAGTCATGGACGAGGAGCAGCGATCTCTTCTGATCAGATCCTTCTCCCATTACAACTCCTCTCCAGGTTCTGTTTTTGTGGTTTTTTTGATTTTTTTCCATATCTGGCAAAGAAATCCCGAATCTACGTGCCTGATTTGGTAATCTAGGGTTTGGCGAGGTCTGATCGAGGTGTTTCGTGTCGAATGCAGGCCTTCAGCTTCGGTATGGAGTGCGCGGATTTGTCGGAGAGGACTCCGTGCTTAAGTCGGCGGCGTACAGGATCGGAATTCTGTCGGCGTTGAGATCGATGAAGTCGAAATCGGTGGCTGGTGTGATGATCACGGCCTGTGGCCGGAGTGAGGGGGAGAGTGAGGTCAGGATCGTTGATCCGGACGACGGTGGAGTGTTGATCGCGGATTGGGAGCCCTTGGCTGATTCCCTTGCGAATGCGGTTGATCCTGATGAATTCGTCAAGGTTTGTCGCCCTACTCTAGGCTTTCTCTTTCCGTGTGATGTATGTCGGTGACTTACTGTTCATGGTTTCGTACATGGAAATTGTGTGTCTTTTGAAGAGTTTTACTGGACCGGAAATGCCGGATTCTGGTAGATCTCTACTGATTGTTAGATTCTTTAATTGTTTATACGTGGTGAAATGAGTGATGTGTCCGGGTTCGGTTCAGTCCAAGATCATGATTTCTTAAACCTTCACGATCAGTGGTGTTTTAATTTAACCTGGGATCTGAGTATCTGAGATTGTGAGATGTATTTTTATTTTTTTTGCATATGCTCTTAATTGGATGCTTAGGGCTAGATGTGGATGATTTGTGTGAACTGTTTGTGAATCATCATCTTGCCGTGTCGTTATATCCCGGAATTTACTCTTTGGTGGTTCTCGCGATTTGGTATGTAGTTTTGTCGAGAGCAGATATAGAAAGGTAGAAGCTACTTAATTTTCGACTTTTTTCCGGCGAAGCTGTTGGACTTTTATAGCTTCCTTATTTTGCTGGATGTGTTTCTTTGTTGCCCTGAAATATTATCTTCATCTGGGTTGCTCTGAATATGCTTATTTTTGTGTATATATTTTTGAACCAAGAATGCAGAGATCAAGTAGTCCTTCAGATATTCAGAAATAGATAGTTTGAGAGTATATCATAGACCTGGTATTGTAGGATTGTGAATTTGTGAGCATCCTATTTCTCAATTTCCCCATGCTCATTTTGTTATCAGAACAGTAAATAGTGGAGTAGTTTATTTTGTGTGTGTATTTTCTGATTCGAACTTCAAACAGTTGATAGAAGAGTCTGTGAAGAAAGAAAATATTTCTTTTGATGGTGGTCAACCAGCTGAGGTATTATTGGCCAGAGACACAGGCGCAAGTGGGGAAGCTCTCCTTGAAGCTGCAAAACAAGTATATTTCCGTCTCATTAGTTTATGCAGAACCATATCTACTGCCTGAAACCTCATTCTGTTTGGTTTGTGTAATTTGTTGAAGGGAATCAGCTCTGTTGCCGGAACAATTTTCCAAGATATGGGCGTTCTAACCACTTCTCAATTGCATTGGCTGGTTCGTGCTAGAATCAAGGGCATGAAGGCAAGTGAGCATGACTACTTCCAGAATTTGTCATGCTCTTATAGGTATGTATTCTGTAGTGATTTTACCAAACAACTATAGTCTTGGCAACAAGTTAATTTTAGAATTTGGATGGATGAACTGATACGAGATTGTACGACCATTTCAGATCCCTGGTAGATAAAATCCCTGAAGGCTCCATACCTGTCAAGATTGGTGAAAGTTTGGTTGTTGATGGGGCGAATAGTGTCGGAGGAGATAAAATTGAAGAGTTAAAGGATCTTTGTGATGGTTTGGAAATTGAGATACGTAATACAAGTAAAAGTGGTGCTATACGTAATCATGGAGTGGGTGTTGATTTTATTCTGGAGCAGAAGATTCTTCCATCAGGGTTTGGTCCCAGTGATATAGGTTTCAGGTTTGCTCACTGTGATTTATGACTTTACCATGCATTATTTTTAGATGTGATTTTATTACGTAAAAGACAAAAGATTTCCGTCCATTCTTTCCTTTTATTATGTTGATAACTGCAAAGGAAAATATTTTGGTGTTGGTAATCAGTAGACAGTGTCTGCTATTTATATATCCCTACTTGACATATTTAACAGTTTCATGTCATAGAAAACCTACATAAGCCAAAATTGGTAATATGATCGAAGTGTCGCTAGGTTTGTAACTGCTCTCTCTCACCTTAAGATCCTATAAACTTTTGAAACCATGGCTCTAGACCCTACTCAGCCTTTGAATGTTGATAGCTGGAAGTAATAAATTCTTTTGATTTGTATGGAAATATTTAATCATGGCATTATGGTCATTGATATATTCGCTAATTGTTCCTATAAATATTTGACCATTACTCGCTTTCTTATTCCGGATTAATATATAATTCGTTTCACCATTGATTGATTGACTATTTGGTGCGCTAGAATGTCTGTTCGTGACCTATTATCTTAATTCATGTCTGGATTTATTTTTCTAACAGCTTTTGTTTGTATGCTACATATTTGGATTTGTTTTTCAAACAGCTTTTCATAATGTTAAAGTGTTCATGACTTATGGCCTCTCAGGATTTGATGCGCACACTTTCTGCTGACAATTTACTTGATAATGATAATTATGTCGAGTGACCAGCCTGATGACTTACTTTCTGTTTAAAGTGTTTCCTGAAAGATCAAAATATCCATCATCCTTTTTTATTCAATTAATCAGTTGGACAGTGGTTTATTCTTCCTTTTATCCTCTGGGTAGATTTGAAGTTCAAAGTTTCACTTTGATATTGTACTATTCTTATTTTCTTAAACAAATTGCATTAACTCATATGCTGGATCTATTTTTTTTTTCCAGGTGTGCAAGTTTAGATGGCAATGCTGACCGACTTCTGTATTTCTCTGTGTTACCAAGCCAAGAGATTGAGATTGTCGACGGAAACAAGATATTGTTCCTCTTTACCTTATTCATAAATGAGCAGTTAACTGTGCTTCAGGAGATTGAAAATGAAAAGGAAGAAGGTCATCATTATGCTCGTCTAGGCATACTACAAAGTACCTGTGAAGTTAGAGCATGTACGAATTACTTAAAGAGCTTGGGCCTGGATGTTGTTTCTTTTCCGCCTGGAACAAGAAGTTTGCATACAGTAGCTTCAAAATACGACATAGGAATTTATTTTGAGGCAGATGGTCATGGGGGCATTTTGTTTTCAGATAATTATGTTTCTTGGCTAGAAGCTAAGAATAATGAGCTTTTATCCTCCTCTGAAGGTTTTCTTATTCCTCTATACCTGTTTTTTTCAAGTTTGTCCTTTAGTTTAAATTTCTGACAAGTTTAGTTTCTCATTTCAGGTTCCAGAAAGAAACTAAGTGTTAGTAGGCTGCTGGCAGTTAGTAGGTTGATGAATGGATCCGCGTCTGATGCTTTGGCATCATTGCTTTTGGTGGAGGCCATCTTGCAACATAATGGTTGGTCATTGCAGAAATGGAATGAGATCTATTGTGATCTTGCCAACAGGCAGCTCAATGAGGTATACTGGTTTATATCAGCTGTATATACTATCTTTGATTTCCAAGTTTTTTTAGTTAGCAGTTTGTCACAGGGGTGGCATTATAGGTAAACAAAAAAATTATTATTCTAATACCTCTTAATGTGTGTCATTTAGTATTTCAAATCTTTATCTCTGCCCCTTTTTAATAATGTTTGATGATGTTAATGAACTGAACTAGCTTTTGCTATGTTAGTTTCTGTTTTGTACACAATTTTGAAGGTTATTTTTTTAGCGCACTTTTGAAGGTTATTGACCAGCCATGATATGAGCATTTTAAATTCCTCGTTGTTTAAGTGAATATATTCCTTACAGTTAGCTAATGACTTATTATCTCCTTGACTTCCCTATTGCTTTGGTTCTCAAAAGCATGTAAAATATTACCTTGGAGGATTGGAGCATATAAAAAGGCTTATAGAAAGGTTTTACCTAGACACCAAGAAGCAGCACTGGCTGGAAACAACGTTTGTGCTCGTGATATTCTATTTTAGTGCTCTTTCCTAATTCCACTCAATGGATAACCAAGTTAATTTGTAGACAAGGCATTTGTCATAATTCTATCTCTTAAACAATTTAGAGTCTGAGTCATGTTCATGTTCTGTTCATAGTATATGTTTGGACCATTTTGATCTTTTTTGATGATGTATAGGTGTAATGATGTATTCCCATCAGGAGAAAACTGTAAGCTTTCTTTGGCTAAGATACTTTGTACTATTCATGTTTCAGGTTGAATTAGCGGAGAAAACGGCTTTTGCTACTGAAAATCCCAAGAAAGCAATTAGTCATTCTGGACCTAAAGAAGATGCTGATTCATTAACAGGTAATTCCTGCTTCTGTTGTTGCTGTGCTTTCACTTGGAAATTTGATGTACTATGACTTTTAGCTTGATTTGCTGTCTTGGGTTGAAGTCATAATAGTTTGCAGATTAAACTAGATCAACAGCTGCATAGTAATTGATGCTGAAGTCATAATCTGTTTGAACCTCCATGTTTTTGCTTTAGAAGCTGTACCATGTTCACAGTTACAACTGAACCCTGTTTGTGTCTATCTTTTCAATATTTCTCTTTTCTTTTGTATTTATTAAACTCATTTACATACCAGTGTTTCAACCACTATATGATGTTTATGTTTATCGTACATTTAATACTTGGATGATGGATATCATTTCATAAATTCAGATGAAGCAAGATCCGAGAATACAAAGGATGTTTCCCATCTTTCTCAGGAGTCCAAAAGTACTGATAATGACCCTGCTGAATCTGCAGTGCAGCAGACGGTGGATTATGATGCCCATACTGTGGAACAGACTGACTTAGATGCTTCTATCGAGTTAGAACAAAATCAAGAAAATCGCCCTAATGATTCTTCAGTAGAGACCCGGACTGTGGAACAGATCGACACAGACACTGGTGTTGAATCAGAACAAAATCAAGATAATGTTCCTACTGAATCTGCAGTGCAGCAGATTGTGGATTATGAGGCCCATACTGCTGGACAAATCAATGTAGATGTTGCTGTTGAATTAGAACATCAAGAGCGAGAAACTACAGCCTATGCTCAGGCTTGTGAAAATGAAACACATGCGGAATTACCAGAAGAATTTCAGGAGAAGCATGAGTCACAAAATGTTCATCTACGTTCTAATCAAAATAATGTAGAAGCAAGTATGGAAGAACAGCCCCAGGAGAGGTTAGTAGAGGACTCCTATCCTGCTAAAATGTTTGAAGAGGCAAATGATCCTAATCCTAATAGTACTATTGACAAGGAGGGAAATGAGACCAAGAGAAGAGACTCAGATGATGATGCTTGGGTGCTAGTCAATGATGGAAAAGGGGATTGCTTGAATGCTGCTGGTTCTGGTATGACTGATGCTAGGGACTATGATCATTGCCCTGAACTTGGTGAAATCTTGAATGAGAAAGAAAGTTGTTCAAGTCCCAAAGTCAATGGTATACATGCTCCGGTTGACAATATGGATGACTTGCTTCCTTCAGCTGACACAGATAAAGCAGAAGAAGCAAAAGGTATTAGTGCCCTAGAATCTGCTTGCAATGGGGAAACTCAGTCTCTAAAAAACAATGGTGTACATTTGCCTGACACCAGGGACTATGAACATTTTCCTGAATTTGATGAGCCATCGAATGAGAGAGAAAGTTGGTCAAGCCTCAAAGTCAATGGTATACATGCCCCAGATGAAACAGTGGATGACTTGATTGTTTCAGATGGTACAGATAAAGCAGAAGAAGCAGGAGTTAATGGTGGGTTGGAATCTGCGTGTGATGCTCAACCTGAATCTCAAATGAGCAGTGATGAACATTACCCTGATGCCAGGGACTATGAACAGTTGCCTGAATCCGATGATCCTTCACATGAGAAAGAAGGCTGTTTAAGTCCAAAAGTCAACGGTATATGTGCTCCAGTTGAAACTGATGCCTTGCCTGTTTCAGCAGTCTCAGATATAGCAGAAGAAGCAAGAGTGAACAGTGGCCTGGAATCTGTTTGTGATGCTCAACCTCACTCTCAAACGAGCAGTGATCTACATTTGGCTGATACAGATGAGCCCACAGATGAGAAAGAAAGTTGCTCAAGTCCCAAAGCCAACGGGCATGCCCCTGCTGAAAATGTGGATGACATGACTGTTTCAGAGGACACAGATAAAGCAGAAGTAGGAGTTGTCAATGGCCTGGAATCTGTTTCTGATGCCCAACCTCAATCTCAAACGAGCAGTGGTGTACATTTGCCAGACATTGATGAGCCCTCAAGTGAGAAAGAAAGTTGTTCAAGTCCCAAAGTCAAAGGGGTACATGCTTCGTTTGAAAATATAAATGAGTTGCTTGTGTCAGCGGACACAGATAAATCAGAAGCTTGTGATGCCCAACCTCAGTCTCAAAAGAGCAGTGGTCACGAAGTCCCTTCTGTTATTGTTCAGGATGAACAATTAGAAACTAAGGCTCAAAATGGTTCAATTGATGTCGACAATGGAGAAGCCTCATCTGCTCTTTCAGTTGCTGTCACAACTCAAGAAACAGTAGATCTGAATGCCGTGGAATGTGGGTCTTGTACTATGGCTCCTACTGAAGTGAATGATATTGCCGTCATCGTTCCTTCTTTTGAACATGCTGCCAAAGTAGAAGTCATCACTGAGAATAGTCCAGTTGACATGGACAATGACACTTTCTCAAGTTCTGAAGTGAATAGTGTGGAAGAATCAGTTGAGACCCTTAAGAAGTTGCCTATTCCTTTTAATGTGGATGAATCCGAAGAAGCAGGAGTTACTAATGAAGCTGAAAACAGTGGCATTGATGTTGAAAAGGGAATTGATGGGAATTTGCCTGTTGACGAGGCAGAAAAGCTATCCAATCCTAATTACTTAGTTGAAGTTGATAGAAATGCTGCTGAGGGAGCTGGAACTGCAAGGCACGACTCTGAAGTCAATGGTGGAATTAGTGAACTACCTGCAGTCCAAGTTTCTGAACCAGAAATTGAATCTGAGGATAACCCAGCTGATGTAGATAACAAATCAGAGAGCACTGTCCCTCAATTTCAAGTGGATAGTCATGATGCTCAAGAAATGTGCTTGGAGTCTAAAGCTGAAAATACTCCAGTTAGCGGTGACAGAAGCTCAGATTGCCTTGTTGGTAACTCCAATTTGTACACAAACATGAGGTTTGGCTCTATAGAGTTTGTAGGGAATATGTGTCTCAAATCTGAGGCGTCAAATACAGGATCAGGAGGTGTTGATCATGATGATTCTGCTGCATCTAATATTAAGGAAGTTGTAGAGGCATTTGATGAAACTAACACTCAGCAACATGTGGCTAACAACCAGTGTGAACACAAGGCTGAAGACACTCTCTTAGGAGGATCTAGTGATTTTCCTCATCAAGATTCTTCCATGTCTGCGGTTGCCAACATGGAGGGTGATATAAAGGAAGGGGTTGCAGTTAATGGAATAGTTCATGCAGTTAAAACTACTGTAGATGAAGAGTCAACATCCTCTCTTGAGGAATCTGCTACTGCTGTTGCTGATGAGGAGAGTGTTGTTGATGAGATAGTGAGAAAACCATTTTACTACCTTATAAGGGTTCCTAAATATGATGATGAAAAGCTTACTGAACAAATAAGATCAGCTGAGAGGCTGCTTGAAGAAAAGGCACGAAGCAGGGATGCTGTTAACAGAGAATACCGGCAGCAGAAGGTAACAAATACTGACAAAAAGCTAAATTGTATTTTTTTTTTCCCAGTATATATTAAATTTTAATAAATGAATGTTTCCTTTTGTCAGGAGAGCTGTGAAAAACTGAGAGCTAATCAGCAGGCTGCCAAATCAGAAGAAAGGGCTGCACGTGATTTATTTAGAGCGAAAAGGAAGGAAATTGATTCTGTTCAATCTTTGGTCAACATTGCAAAAGATGCAATGACAATTGAAGATCTAGATAACAAGGTAGGTATTTGCCTTAATGAAGCGTAGTTCTGGTCTTGATTTGTGTTCTGATATTGATGCATTGGGTACATAGGTAGCTAATATGGAGCATACAATACAACATGAGACAATGTCTTTGAATGAGGAAAAGAAGTTGATACGTGAAATTAAGCAATCAAAACAGCAGCGTGAGCAGCTCCTTGCCATTTCTAAAAGGCAAGGTGTTCAGGAGGCGCTGAACAATAAAAACGAAAATGAAGATCATGTGAAGGTATGCACTCTGGATTTTCATAGATATATCTTGATGGTAAACCAATGCTTAATGCTGCCCTCTCACACAGGTACTTAGAAAAGAAATGGATGCTCTTAAACAAAAACTCTCTGAAGCGGAACTAGCTGTCAGAACTGCTATGAAGAAGCTAGATTCTGAACACGCCATATTGAGTGAGCTTCACAGACAACTAGTGTTAGCTAATGATGTTCGCCAGGATGCATATTCAAATCTGCAGAAACTAAAGAGCCAATGGTCAGAGAAGGTTTGTTTCCGTTGACTCTTCAAATACAACAGTTTTGTCAGTCCTGTGAGCTTCAACTCAATTCTTTCTTAATTGTCAATTCGTGAATTTGATTGAGAAGTCCTTACCTTTTTCATGGACTCTAGGTTATAAAATATTGGATGCAAATCTTGCTACTGATAGGATAATAAATTTAATGGGGAAGTTGGAATGAGGAGTTTTAGGGCATGTTTGTCCATCCACTCACCCTATAGCTTCATTAAATGTAACAATTTTGAATGTTATGTGAGCTGGAGCTTCTTACTTGTCAAATCTTGAACTTGATTAGGAAATGCTTACCTTTATCATTGATAGCTTATAGTTTATAAAAAAAAACTATGCAGATCTTATTACTAATGTAAGTAGTAAAATGATTTAGGAGGCTGGGTTGAGATTTTAATACGGCCGTTTGGTTCGCATTTGACGAGTTTATATTGGTTATGACGGCTTTAAAAATAATATCCATTAAATCTTTACTTTGTGGACATTTTATGGCATTCTGAAATTATGGCTTCTTTCTATATTGGTTTTTGACTTCCTTTTTACTTTTCCATATACAAAATGCAGGACAAATATTTTTGGAGTTGCAAGAATGCTCAAAGACAAGCAAACAATTTGGCAGTAGCAGGCGATAAGACATCTCTCCAGTCTCTCTGCATTGATCAAGTAAGAGAATTTTGTAAATTCGTTTATCATATAAAAAACAAACCCACAAAACCCTTTTCTGATCTTCAAATGTACAGGTTAAGTCAGTAATGAAAGCGTGGAATATGGACAATGACTTTCGAAGGGATTACATGAGATGCAATCTGCGAAGTACACTAAGGAGGCTAGGGACCCCAGATGGACGCTCCCTTGGTCCTGATGAGGAGGCACCACAGCTGCCCATGGCTCCTATTCGTAGAATAAACACACCTGTTAAGGATATTAAAGAAATAAAGGTGGTTGTTGAAGAACAAAAGAAACCTGCTAAAAAGGTTGTTGAAGATCAAAAGAAACCTGCTGAAAAGGTTGTTGAAGAACAAAAGAAACCGAATAATGTTGCCAATAAGCCGAAAAAAGCTTCTTTAGTGAAGACTGAAGATGCTAAAGCCTCTGAGACAGTCAAGATTGAGGAAGAGAACGAAGAGGAATTGAAGGCGAGAAAGGAAAAGGAGGAGTTAGAAAGAAAAGAAGAGGAGTTCAGGAAGAAAAAGGAGGCCGAGAGGTTGAAGGAGATTCGTCGTCTGGAGGAGAAAGCCAAATTTGAGGAGGCAGCTCAAAGGAAAAGAAGAAATGCTGAGAAAGCCCAAGCAAAGGCTGAGCTTAGAGCCAAAAGGGAAGCTGAAGAGAAGGAGAAGGTATGTTAACATGACATGATTGCATTGACTGTGATTCTAATTTAAACTGATAAAAACTAAACCTATAAAAAAATGTTCTTTCAACTTGTTTTATTTAGGTAAATGATTTCTAAAAACAAAATTCTCTTATCCTATACTCACATAATTTTTTTGCATTAAGCTTTTCTAAAACCAGGATTTTTATCCTATGCCCATAGAATAACTTACATTGAAGCCAAAATGTTCTTTAAATTCTTGTATTTTTCATGATAAGGCTCTGGCTTCAAAGGAGGACAAAATTTACATGCTTTTTGCCTTTTACAGGAGAGGGAAAAGAGGGCGAGGAAGAAGGAAAACAAGAAGAGACAGAAAGCAGAGGACAGGACCTCAAATCCCGACACTGAAAAACCAGTCACAGACGCTCAACCCGAGCAACAACAATCCAAGGAGGAGTCTGGAACAAGAGAAAAATCAGTGACAGTAATCAAGAGGTCACAAAAACCATACGCGAAACAGAACAAGCTGAAAACTATGCTTCCCCCTCCTCCGCCTCTGCGCAACAGGGCAAGGAGAAGGACACAACAATGGGTTTGGGTGGCCGTCACGATTGTGGCAGTCCTCATCTTATTCTTTCTGGGGAACCTTAATCTCCCCGAAATCAAGGGCTTCGTTAGCTCTTGATTCTATTAAGTATTAACATGATTCTTTATAGAGAGAAGATTTGAGTGACGCTTATAGTACTACCTCTACTACTACTACAACTACAATTCTTTGTTAGTTTCGGTTTCTGCTTCCGTAGTTGTTGCAGTTTGATGCCGTTTACTTGGGACATAATATAGGCGATTCTGTTGTCATTCATATTGGTTGTGTGGACGAGGATTGTTTATAAAGATATATGATATATAGGGAGGTTTCATAGTATTGATATATAATAGTACCTGTAGTTGTTGCTTGTAATACTTATTTTTATGTTGATCTCAGTACGGGATTTTCTATTCCCCTGTTCTACCATGTTGGCTATAACTTATATAAATTTGCTGGGTTTTTTATTGAAATTTTTATGGTGAACTCTACCTGTATGATTTTTCGCTTCAGCAATTAAAAGGTCTTAGTGTTCAAATTTATTGCACTGTTCTGAATTGTAATGGAAACTGACTTGGCAAGCCTCTTGCAATTGCTATGCCAACGAGCAATGGGATGGTGGGAAAGTTCAAATCAGTGTACAATATATCTATTGAATCCAGTATTGCAATAATGTTCGATGGCAATCTGAGCGAATTCCACAAGAGTGGATTGAATCGATGTATTCTTGTTCATGGATATGAATGCTCAAATGAGATGTCACTCAAATTATGAGCAATAATAATGCGCAGATCTTGATCATGTTTATGAAGCCTGAAGAATTCGTCGCACTTCATCTGCTAGCTTCATCACGTGTGCATCTTCACACCCTGCAAAGAAGGACAAGCAAATCAGGAAAGGGTTCTTAATTAACAGATATTCAAAGAAGGTTGATTGGTAGAAATGCATAATAGAAAGAGAGAGATTCATTCTACACACCTGCGCCCATTTGAAGAAGGGCCTTCTCTAGGTTGAACAGATAGTCTTTGTTAGGTCCCGAGGGTCCTTCCGCTTTGACAACTTGCCTGAATTATGGAAGATGCATGAGTAAAACTCGGTTTCTAACTAATGCTAAGGCCTCAGCAAGCAAGTATTCATTGAGAATATGATCATTGAAACCACATGAATCTTGACAAAACGTGTTGTCATAGCTAGAGCCATGATATGAACTACAGACAGACATCTTGAAACATACAGTACTCGATAAGAAGAGGAAAACATACTTGGCAATCTCCTCAAGAGAGGCAGGCCCCAAGTAATTCTCATTCAGCTTCTTGTTTGACGATGCTATGTATCTGAACATACAGTTTACAAACAACCCATGCTGTAAAAAGTGTAATCAGTTATTTAAAACCCAGTGAAAAAATTATGGTTCAATGCCATTTACTTACACTAGCACTCCAGAGATTGTGGGTGTGAGTGACGCTGAGTCCTTAGGTTCCGTTGAATAATAGAAAAAACGCATAAACATAATCATATACATGTCGAAACCCAGTACAGACATAGTGTCTACTGGAACAGGCGTAGTTTGTAAACCAAGGAAGTCGACTTACAGTGTAGAAATCCAAATAGGCCTTCATGTCATATTGCTTCTCCCTGACTTCTAGATGCTGTTTGACATTACACCATACACAGAAGTTCCTGTTAGAGTAAGGAACTAGTGATTGAGAGGTTTTATTGTTTGTAAAGGCTTTAAACAACATACCATTATCGCCATCTCAATATCTTCCTTCTTAGAAACCTTATAAGCAGCTCCCCACTGTTATTGCACTGAAAAAAATTACTACAGGACATAAAATTAATCTGAACAAGACCCAGCAAATCTCAAGCTAAGGGTAAAACTGCCCAAATTCATTACTTTCCGGTAACATCCTCTTGAATCCCCACAACCTACACCAATGGGACTATTCCGGAAAAATGAAAGAAAAAAACTACTTTGAAAATTTGAAATACATCCCTCTGCATTCTCAGTGCCCGTTTGGTATCGGGATGAGGATCGGGTTAGGAGCCACTCGAACCTAAATTAGTGTTTTGATAGAACAACCGGGTCGATAATCGCCCATTCCATTCCACATTCCATAATTTGGGTACTTATCATACATTGCCAAAGATATGGGTATGAGCCAAACCTATCTCATTCTTACCCCAAACCGATTGCCGATTCCAACCCGATTCCGGCTATTACATATCCTATCCTCAAGACTACAAAATCTTGTTTTTTTCCCTCCATAATTCACCTTTTAATCCCTTCTCTAGTAAAACAAGCTAAATCTAGGCTCAGTAACCTCAGTTTAGCAAACCACAAAGACAATTGCTTTCAAAAACACGAACTGAATAGATCACAAATTTAAACTTCTGAGAGGAAAACACTCACACAAATCTCCCCATCTGCAGGCTCCAAAGTAACTGTTCTTCCTGGGTAATCGGGCGTTCCTCTGTGATCAGTGCTACCTGCAATCAAACCCACCTATGAAAAATCAGCAGAAAGTGGAAAAGACAACTAACCCAGTCGATCAAATTGAAGATTTGGCGACAGAGAGAGAGATAAACCCTGGTAGAAAACTCGGCGATAGCCTTTGATGAAACCTTCAAGCCGTTCATCGTAATTGAACCCGGCTTTCCAGATCAGAGATCCGTACCCGAATACCCATAACTCCATTTCCCCTCTTGCTCTTCGAAACAGTCGGACTCCAAGTAAAAATCGGGATTGCTGAAGCAAAGAGAAAGGAGGACTGGAGAAAGAACAATGCTAGTTGTCTCGCAGTTTTAGCAAGGCTATCTGGGGATATTTTCTGCTACTTTAAAAGTTTAGTCTATTTTCCGTAATTACCCCCCAAAGTCGGGTCTAATCTACAATTTTTCCAAAAAGAAGTATACTACCGAGTTTTGTGATTGGCTGATTCAACAATGCCAGATGTCTCGCAATTTGCCTACGTGGAGGTGGTCCCCACCTGGGATTTTCAGCATTTTCCGAATAAAAAAAATATAAATATGCTTCTTCTTTTTTTATTAAAGATAAATATGCTTCTTCAACGGCAAAGAAATCAGATCTGCCGTTTCCTTCCAGACTCTTCTATGCCCTCCGTCGCCCTCGCTCGCTCCTCCTTCTCCGTTCGCCGATCGCCCTCGCTCCGCCCTAGCAAGCGTGTTTGCACAATTGGAGAACACTTCATCCGTAAATTAATCCTTCTGCCTGCATTTTGATCGGTTTGACTTTCTGCGAGGTCAACGTCCGAAGGCGAAAAGTCCGATTTTGGTCATGGCAGAGCCAACCGTGTTTCGTCCGGGTAATTACGGCCTTTCTTCTACCGAATTTGAGATATTTCGTTTGTCGTTGCCTTGAATTGAGTCAGATTCTCGGTTTCTATTACTCGTCTCTGAATCACTATACTCAGTTCATCTTTCGTAGCCTTTTTGCTCGTTATAATTCATGCTAGAACGCTGTATCAATTCCGGATCTACATCACAAAAATCGGTGTGGATCTGTCTGAATTGCAATATGCTAGCTAGCTTGTACAAGCGAAACCCTCTGGTAATCGGAATGTTTCCGAGTATATTTGTGAATTGTTGTGAGGCTTAAATTGGGGATTTTAGCCTTAACCTATCAGCCCATACATGGTTGTGAATGTTTTCCGAGCATCGGTTCAAAACCGAATCGAACCGCAACCGAAATTTGGAAATTCGGTGAACCCAAAAAATTCGGTTTCAGTTCGGTTTTTTCAGTTTTTGATAAATGTAAGGTTTTTCATTGAAAAAATTGAACCGAAACCGAAATCCTGGAATTTCCTGAAACGAAAACCGAACCGAACTCTGTCGGTTTCAGTTTGGTTCGGTCAATTTTCTCGGGTTTCGGTTCAACCGTGCTCAGCCCTAAAATTTCATTGCCATAATGAATCATGCTTCTTTACTAGTATATTTTGAGGGAAACACTTCATCCATCTTCTTCTTATGGTCAGGTGATATTGATTTCTTATATTTGAAGTTTTTTACCTCTTATACCGTCATCTTCTCTCTTGTATGTATATTTACTATCTTCGGATGTGAGCTCTATTATAAGTTCTATTAACAGAACTGTACTTCAATACAATGTTCTTTAGATTATACCTTACTCTTTTGCTTGTGTTAGGTTCTTGTTTGTATAACTTGCTCATAAGGTCACTAGGAATTTTTCAAGAGAAAAAAAAGCCTTAATGTTGTGTGCAATGTAGCAGCATCTCCAAACAAGGAAGCAGATGAGAAAACGAGAGAAGGGAGTAAGCCTAGGCATCGCCACCACAAGGAAACACATGGAAGAAGCGACGATATCGATGAAACTACTTCAGTGGACGAAGTGAAAGGCCCGAACTTGTTTCAGCGTGTGAAAGAGGAGGTGGAGGCTCTCGTCGAAGCAATCCATCCTAAGGAAAACCGTGATGCTGTACGTGATGTAGTGGCGTCTCCAACGAAGGAAGCGGATGAGAAAACGAGAGAAGGGACTAAGCCGAGGCATCGCCACCACAAGGAAACGCACGGAAGGAGCGACGATATCGATGAGACGACTTCGGTGGATGATGTGAAAGGCCCGAACGTGTTTCAGCGGGTGAAGGAGGAGGTGGAGGCTCTCGCTGAAGCAATCCATCATAAGAAACATTCGGACGGTGGTCATGAGTAATCAAGAGTGAGTGTTGTACTTGATGAAGAATGATGCTGATGCCCTGATTGCAATTTGGATCTTATTTTGTGTAGTTGTCTGATCATAGACGTTTCATTCTGACTGTCATTGATTTATGAATTAACGATACAAGGGTGTATGTGGTGAAATGGGATTTGGAGTTCCTTTGATGATTTTGTATTTGCTCTGTGGGAGCGGTGTTTGATCTGCTACATGGTAGAGTAGATTAATAATAAGAACTCAAATACTTGTATGTAGAATGGAACTTTCTATGATAATGTAAGATGTTAAATTTCCAGAAACTGGTTTGTTTGAAGATCCCATCATGCATAAGTGGAAAAGCTGAAGTAAGAACTCACAAGAAACATTAGTTTGTTGTCATTTAAAGTCATCATCTAACTCTTTTACTGGGGTGCAGAAATAGCTGGAGAGCATAACTTTGATATGAAGATGAACTTATAGCAAACCAACATCAGTTTCATCATAGTGTTTACACCAGTTACAACTCCATAACTTCTACACGGCTACATACAACATATTTATATAATCTACTCAAATGGTCCTTGTATTTCCCTTAGTTAGACCCGCCCTGTTGTTCAATAATGCAAAGGAAAAGCTTGTTGTAGATCCATTTAGAACTTATGTAGTGTTGTTCATTCAAAATTGACATGGCAAATTGACCATTCACTAACAAAGAATCCAAAACTATTTCCCTGTAGCATCAAACTTTTTTGACAAATGTAAACTTATAAACTCAAAATCACCTATCAAGTATTCAAACCCGGTGCTAAAAAGCAGATAAACCAAAATCGAAGCAACCATTCTTTCTCACTTCTTACATTACACAACCAAATGCAGGCTAAAAAGCAGTGGGAAAAAAAAAACAAGACTTGACCAACATAAAGTGTAAGTCCAAGATCCTCAACACAGGTCAATTTTACACACAACAGAGATGGGAGAGTTTTGATCTTTTCCCTCGTCGATAAACCCGAACCCAGCAACATGCCAATCACGCTTTACGATTGCTGACAGATCATTGCAGCTCACATTATAGTACAACGGCCTTTTTCCTCGGGTTGTTGTGGTGGTTGTTGGTTCCTTCCTGGATCGTTGGGATTGTAGGTGAATTCTGAAGTGTCAAGCCCGTACTGAATCACAAGAATCGATGTATTAAGAGATTATCAGACCAAGTAACATTAAAAGCACAATATAAAGCACCTTATATCAGAAAATCGAGAATAAAGAGGACAGATCAAACCTTTTCCCTCATTCGTGCACTCCATGCATCGTTCCTGCTAGGACGTTGGTCAAGAGCACCTGCAGCAGGTGGTGCCGTTGGGTTGATTAGTGGCTGCCTAGCAGATTGTCTCGGGATAGCATACTCCTCATCACTGTCATATTCTACAGGCCTATTCATGTTTCTCACGATAAGAGAAAGTAAGAAGAGCACAGCCTGCATCGATAACAATTAATATCAGACAATGATGTCTTCAAAGTGAGAGATCAAAGCAGGACAGTGGAAGAAAATTCTTACTTCCAAAACAACAATGCCAAGGGCCACCCACTTTACGATGGTCCAGTGATCTTTTAAGAAATCATAAATCTCGTCAAAATATCCAGTACTGTCAGTTGGAATTGCCTGGAGAAACCGAGGGTGCAGCGAATCAGGAGGTTGTACTTGTATATAATATATATAACTGACAAATGAACATCTTATCACTTACATCTTCCCAGCTGCTGTCAAAGAACATGAAAGCCGCACATCCAAGTTCTATAAGAATCAACAGAACAACAAATATGGCATACTAACCATTGTCAAGGTACACAGAGAGAGATGTCCGATGTCAGTTAATCTACCTGTGAAGTGCAAGCCTATCATAGTTAATGCCAAAAAAGAAATGGTATGTGTTTGCATCAATTTGTTTTCCTTTTTTTTTTTTTTACAGTGGTGATTATAGAATGCCTATGAGAAAATTTTGGTTGACATTTTAAGCCTCATATAAGGTGCTGACCCGGCTCAAACAGAAAACACACTTCATCACGCTCTTAAAGTTATTTCTTTTTACTATAACAATAAAAATAAATGCCTCGGAAACACCCAAAGGATGAACCTATTTGATATGGTAATGTATACACTGAATAAACATAAAAAGATGACATTAATGAGGATACACAGCTTAAGCAGCACCAATTCCTTGTGGATGCTCCAATAAGGCCAAAACATGAGATGACAAACAGGATCACACCAACACCAATAAAGACGCATACAAACCTGCAAACAAGATAATTAGTTAAAGATATACGATAGAGCAGGTAGAGCAACAATTATTGCACTTTGATATCTCGAACGTAAAAACACAATAGGCAGATTAGCCAGCTTTGCCACAGGCAGATGTGGCTAAAAATAAATTCCAACTTAAGCAATAGCAAAATTACAGTAAGGATCCTACACTGGTGCGTATTCACAAGCTGAATCGAATTTAAACAAGATAGAACAATTAGCAGATGATCCAGAATACATGGATCAATGCATTTGAGTCTGTCAAAGCACTATCTCTAGATGCAAGCCCTACACTGTCTATTTACTTTTGTCAAAGGACTTGACATCAGTGAATATAATGAGATACATAGAAGCATAACAACTTCTAATCAGTGAATATCAAAAGGTTAACTAGATTTCCTGCCATAATTTTACAACTCAATTAATAAAATCACCTCTAGAGATTCTGGATTTGACATACATGTCAGTATACCACAACATCAGAAAGCAGTTAAAATTGTCTGTAACTGTATTAACACCTTTTTTACATTGTCTTAACATTTGCCAGTACAATATGCATGCATACATTCTTTGCCAAAAGTACAAAATCCAGTATTCTAAGCACCAATGTTAGATGTATCAACCAGAATGAAGCTTTAAGAAAAACAAATGCAGGGAAAAGAATAATACCAAGCCGAAGAAATATCAGTCCAAAAACTGCTGCCCAGTGCAACTGAAGAAAGGAAGGGACGCCCTAGCTGAACCACTCCCTCATTAAGGGCCAAATTAACAGAAGCCGATTGCTCATACACAATGAACAAGTAGATCCCATAGCCAATCATTGCCAATCCAGCAACCGTCATCAGAAAGTTCAGCAGCTTCAATATACACTCCAAGAAGCCACGACACGCCATTTTCTCAACAACTCTAGCCTCTTAGATTCGTCAATTGCTATCTGCAAGGCGATTTGTAGTGTTATCCACAACCTAAAAAAGGCGCAATTTGGCAACATGTGTATCTGATTAAATTCTCGCACTAGAAATCATGATTGTACAAAATCTAGAGCAACAAGACAACAGAAAACACTGCCTACTCAAAAGAGCAGCTGAAATTCTACTCATCCTTGTTCCATCAGCACACAATGCACTTCCGGAAAAACTCCGGCTAGATTAAGAATACGGAAACAAATTGCAGACGGAGAAATCGGAATCATTTGAAGAATTTCAACAGAAGATCAAGTTCTCAACAATTCTAGCCTCTTAGATTCGTTGAATGCTATCTGCAAGGAGATTTGTAGTATTATCCAAAACCTAAAAAAGGCGCAATTTGGCAACATGTGTATCTGATTAAATTCTCGCACTAGAAATCATGATTGTACAAATCTAGAGCAACAAGACAACAGAAAACACTGCCTACTCACAAGAGCAGCTAAAATTCTACTCATCCTTGTTCCATCTAACACAATGCACTTCCGGAGAATTTCCGGCTAGAAGAAGAACACGGAAACGAATTGCAGACGGAGAAATCGGAATCAATTTCAACAGAAGATCAGTTCTATTCAACGAGCACAATAATCCAACTAGATACTTAGATCGCAATGAAATCTAAGATAAAACAGTGATTGCTTACAGAAATTTGCGCCAAAAGATCAGATTTCTTGCATTTCAAGGAGGGGGGATTTGAGAGAGAGAAGAGGTTGACATCAGTTTTTTTTTTTCAGCTAAGAACAAGACCATCTGGCTAGAATGCTCTGGGGTCTTTCAAGCACTGATGTAAATGGCGGTTTTGCCCCCACCTTGTTTTCTTTTTAATTAATTGCAGGTCGGCAATTTATATATTATCCATTTACCCGGGTTTTTTTAAATCTTTGTGGACGTATTAAATTCGTTAAATAATTTCCGACCTATTTTTATTTAATTATTTTATTCATTAATAATTCTTTTTTTATTTAAGAAAATAAAAAAATCGCTGGAAGGAAAAGGGAAAGAGATGAGGACGGGGATCAGACTGAGACGGTGTCGTTTGGCAGCTTGCTCATTGTTTCTACGATTTTTGTGTTATTATTCATTTGTTGTTTCCTCTAATCTAGACTTATTAGCATTGCCAATCTTCTATTCACATTGTTGCAAATTGCACTTTCATGGTTATATTTGCACTTTCATGGTTCTAATTTCACACATCAAATTTCCTAACCTTAAATTTTGCTTACATCATATTATACTTTTGATTTTTCAATCTCTCGATGTAACATTACATGTCTAGTATATCGAATTGCTTCGGACCGTTAATCAAATATGTGGACCATGCATAAAAGTGAATTGATTAAAATGACAATGAAACATTTGTGACCTTTTCTTTGAATCCTGTTTGCACTATCTGAGCTGTCATTTTATTGTTTAAATTTAGATCCTGAAATTTGCTGATCTTTCCTTCCGGAAATCCCTAAGCTTTGGATCCTGGCTATCTAAATTTCCTTTTTTGTTCAATACAGTTGCAATTTATTGTGGTTGGTATATGGTACTTGCCAGTCATACTCACTAGTCTATGCTACTTGAAAGTCTTGAATCAAGTAGTTTTCAACTACCATTCTCGTGATCAAACATTGTTTTTGCAAACTGGATTTTGGGCTGGACTGTTAGCCTGTCACACAATCTATGTAGAAATCACAACACATGGGTATTTTTGCTGCAGAACAATAAACTAAACGGTCGTCATTTTTTCTCTATAGATAAACAAAGCAATAATATAGCATTTTCAAGGCAATTACAAATAAACCTGCGTAAAAATGGCCTCTATTATGATATTCATAAGATGGCTATAACTCACTTTCCCTCGAAAAATTCACACCAAAATCTCCATTCTAGTGAAATAGAAAGACATCTGGCAGAAGAATTAGATGGTGTAACAGAGGCCTAATTATTGTTTACATAAGTACTAGTCTGTTTTTACTGGAATATACTGCTTACAGAGGAGTCGTCATGGATTCGCCAGATAGTTTCGCCCAACAGATTCGCTGTAGAGAGCACGGTTAATTGAGGGAAGTAATTCTTCGGCGACACTGGAATTGTGTTTGTGATTATGACTTCCTCAAAGATGCCGCTTGACAACCTCTCGATTGCAGGTGGGCTGCATACATGGTAAAAATAAGACAACAACAAAATCTATTGAAGTAAAATTGGCACTGGATTTCATTTAATGTCATCAATACAGTTGTTTGAACCAGTTATCTACAACCTATTTCTTCCCATAAGTTTGCAGTCACTTAGACAATATTCTTAACAAAAGACCTTGTTTATCAACACCAGAAGCTAAAATCATTTATTGCTCTTCTTATTCTATTCAACAGAATCCTCGGCATAATTTTCAACACAAACCAAGTATGCCATTCAAGCTAGTGAACCCCAAAGGCTTAAACCCACCTCTACATCACAAAAACATTTATCAGATATGCAAGGCTATAAGCCATGTCTATCAAATCAAAATGACAGTAGATGTCAAACAATTTAGCTACTAATTGCCAAGGAAGAAACTGAGCTTTCAGCATAAACTCCAGTAATTGGTGATTAAAACAGAAAGGTATTAAGTAAAAAGCACTGTCAAGATACCTGAAAACACCATGAGTACAACAGGCATACACCGCCTTGGCTCCCTCTTCTCGCAATAAAGCTGCCCCTTTTGCAATAGTTCCTGAAAATGAAAGATATCAACATTTGACAAAGGCATCCTCACTTGTAAGCAAATGGGGTGAATGAAAATTCAATCTAATAGGCTTATTATTTTATTTGAGTCTATCTGAGACTTGACAAAAGCATGGAAAGTATATAGCCAACTGGATAACTCACCAGCTGTGTCAATCATGTCATCCACCATAACTGCAACTTTGCCCTTGACATCCCCAATTAGATTCATCACCTGCTCAAGAGGCAAAAGATGCATCAAGTTAGAGACCACTCAAGAGAAGAAAGGGCTTGACAAAAAAGTACTAGCAGGATACTAGATACTTCTGTGAAGGACAAATGAACCGGTTAGCTATTAGCATTATTGGTAGTGATTTCAGAAATATGTGCTACAGAAAAAATAAGCATATCTGGTGAGGAGTTTAGGAAAGATGATCTTCACAACAGTCAGATGGAGGAGGTAACAAACACTGGACCACATGAAACTGAACTCACCTCAGCTATATTATGTCCTTGACGCCTTTTGTCAACTATAGCTAATGGAGCATCAGATAACTTTTTGGCAAAAGAACGGGCTCTAGCAACTCCACCAACATCAGGGGAGACAACTACCAAATCACTGGAGCAAATATTCTTGCTTGCTAAATAATCAAGTATAACATGCTGCGCACATAGCACAAGAGTTAAGAGGACAACAGTGTGACTAATGATGAACTATTATATCAAGAGACACAAAAGGATTAAACAACAAATTAAGAGAATATCACTATACCTGACAATATACATGGTCAATAGGAATATCAAAGTATCCCATGGATTGTCCAGAATGAAGATCACAAGCAAGAACCCTATTTGCACCTGCTTCTGTAATCTGGTTTGCTACTAACTTGGCTCCAATGGATTCACGCCCTTGAGTCTGAATCAAAGATGACAACATTAAGAAAAAGAGTAACTTGCCTACTGGAAACAATGTATTATACAATTCCCCTCAAACGGAAATTTTAGGTGATATGACATTAGATCAACTTTAATCAACAAGCCAATGTTCATTTACAACTAGAGTAGCATAATTTTTATCTTTTTAGTATGAAAGCAAATGAAGTTGGCATGCCTTTCTATCAGCTCTAGCATAACCA
The DNA here is from genome assembly GCA_934048045.1 of Polygonum aviculare. Classification (NCBI taxonomy): domain Eukaryota; kingdom Viridiplantae; phylum Streptophyta; class Magnoliopsida; order Caryophyllales; family Polygonaceae; genus Polygonum; species Polygonum aviculare. Next base: position 470,661 of record OW204026.1, read on the forward strand.
AAATATGGAATCACAGCAGTGATGTTCTTTGCAGAGGCCCTTCGACAAGCGTCAATCATTATCAAAAGCTCCATAATGTTTTCATTTGCAGGAGGACAAGTTGGCTGAATAAGGTATACATCACAACCTCTGACGCTTTCCTGTAACTGCACATAAATTTCACCATCTGCAAATCGCTTTGTATTGATCTTTCCCAGCTCCAAGCCCATGTAGCGTGCAATTTCCTGATAGATAACATGATTGAACATCAAACACGAATTCGAAATTAACTGGCTAAAAAAACGTGGAAAGAAAGGATGTAGCAACGCCATGCTAGATAACCATATCATTCTCATCAAGAACATATTCAGGCTGACAAAATTGCAGTTAAGCGAGTACAGAAATCTCTGAAGCAAAATCAAGCAGAGCATTCTTTATAGCGATCCACAACAAATGGCATAATGTTTACAAAACTTCAATTATATGCTAGTTAATCATAGCTATATGGCAAAACAATATGACAATGATGAGTGTGCAGATCAATCATTCAAATTGTACTGCTTATGATTGAATAAATTAAAAAGAGCTCATGTCAGTACTTCCAGAGAAATGATTATTATATGACACAACATGATTTAGCACTGACAACCATACAAAAATATTCAATTCCAGAGACAAGAATGTGAAACCATATATATTCAAATTCCAGAAACGTTGGCCTTAGATAGACAAAGCTTAAGCTAAAAAGACCAATAGAAATTGACCTCAGATAGGGCAGGATTCGCCGTTCCAGAGAACAGCTTCAACTTCGTATTGGTCCTTCTATTCACAGAATTATCCAACCGCTTCGAATCCAAGAACTTCGACAAGTTCTGCTCATCAAGAACGGGAACAAACGGCTTCCCGTTCACCGATGTGTATTGCTCCCCCAAGCTGCATTTCTACCATAAACAAAATCCATCCACAACTCAAAAAAACAGCCTCTGTACATTCAAATTTCACACATGCAGAAAACTCGACCGAAGATTCGAAAACGAAAATTGAAATCAGAGGCGGCGAACTCACGGCGAAACTCGGAGAGCAGAATCGGGAGCGGGAATCGCCGGAGAAGAGGCTTTTCCGGCCGGCGAGGAGCGGAGAGGACGGCGATGAGGCCGAATAGGAAGTCGGAGACGAGGTCGGGGAACGGAGAGCAAGGGCCGCCATTGTTGGGGATGAATAGGGTTCGCGGGAGGGAAGAAGAAGAATCTGTATGGCGCTCAACTTCTCTAGTTGGCTGAGTCGCCCTCGGCCTTCCCTTTAATATGGGGGTTGGATTTCGTAAGGGCAAGTGGCTCCAAAAGGAAACCAAAAGGCCGGGTTTGGGCCACACGACGCCGTTTTGTGCGCAATTCCGTTTCCCGAAGTGACCTGGGGAAAATTTGCAGTTGGTGGCTGTAAATTTAAGATTTGTTCTGATCGGTGCACTTAAAGTTTTGATTTTCAGGATTATATCCCTTTTCTTGACTCTTAATGTTTTTTTAAATGTATCAGTTTAGGAAATTTTACCAATTAATTATCTATAACAAATTGTGAGATTAATACACAAATACGATAAACCTCAAAGTTGGAGTAGATCATATTTATGTGCAAAATATCCTTGGATTACAACTACAATCCTAAAATAAAATGTACATTGTGAGATACATCGAATTCAAACGAGGACATTGCAGTTTATATCTTTTGGATGAACCTAGAGTTACCAACCTACCGGTTCAATGTTTATTTGTTTTAGATTCAGATAACATAAAATTTGTGGTAAGAATATAGTCACTCTAATAAATGCGTAGTATTTGGTGTATATTTGATGATAAAAGGAAATCTTTTGGACAACATTTTGATAAACATAATACATCCAAAACGATCGAGTGCAAAAAAATCAGTTTGAAAAGTGCAAATAATTTTGTGGGTGTGGAAAAAAATGGAATTTCAGGTTTCCCAATTCATGCAAAAGGCCAAAAAAAAAAAGATAGACAAGATCTTCCATGAAAATCCGTATAGCTTTACACTTTCCATCGATTGACAGTGCATTCCATTGATTGACGTTCAAACATTTGTTGTTCAAAGATTGAATTTGCTGTGATCTTAATTCTTATCAAAGATGAATATGTTCTTTTCTTGCCACTTTTTCCTTCTCAAACATCAATTGTCTATCAAGTGTAATTTCAACACGCTTAATCGATAAAATATGCCTAAAGAAAAAAGGTGTAGAATGTGGAGTTTAGTGACAACACTTTTGTCACGAATAGCATCTACATTTTCAACTATCATGGAAAAACACAACAAATATCGCACACCATTGGCATTAAGAAGTCTCACTAGTCCAACTAATAGACGATGAAATTCGCAAAAATGTTGAGCTGAGATCGCCACAATTTCTTTCGTTTTCGTGCGCCCACTAGGGAAATCGATTTAAAAGGCGTCGAACTTGAGGCTGATTTGACAAGCTAAACAATGTTAGGCAAATTTCTCCAAACTTTTGACACATTAACATTAATATGTCCTCGCCAAACCTCCAATGTACATATTTCGAACCATGCCATTAAATGCAAACTTTCGCGGTCATCATCAAAAGAATGCATACATTTCAAACAAGTACATATACAGGCCTGAAGAAGAGAAGGCATTAATCAAGCCTAATATAGGTTCAAACAAGTACACACTTATTTTTCTCAACACCATTACCATTATCATTATCAATATATATAACTCCATCAATTTCCCTCCTTTACTATGCTATGTATGCATCTTCATGTTCATCTGCAGATTCCGTTTCTTCAGCTAGAATCTTCTGAATCCTATCAAGAAAGCTCTGAACCAAAGGCAAGCTCACGTCGTCTGGAATCGAGTAGCATACATCATCAGTATATGAAGAATATCATAACTTTGAATGGATTTTAAGCAAGTTTTAGAATACTGACCTAATCTAGGCACAGTGTGGCCTTTAGGATGATGAACAACCACTGGATCCACACATGACTTTATCAGTTCTGTTCCGTACGGTCTCAAGAAATCTTCCTTCCCTGAATAAGTTCATCACATTTGAATTTCAGATCACCATTTGCTCCAAAAACACAGCTCAATTGTCAGAAGAAAACCAGTCCAAGAACAATTTGTCTGAACTGATATGCAAAAAACTGGAGCAACAATCAATTTCAGTTTGTTCAATTACCCAAAAAATGAAGGGATGGCAATTCAATTGGAGAAGCATACGCTTTCTCCGCCCAAGATTGTGCTATCAACTTTGCACCTCCAACAATCACTAGGAATTTCACTCTAGGAACTTTTGTAAGAGCCAAACCCTAAAAACACCCCAAACAGATCAATCTCAGTTGCTCATTCAAGAAACTCCCAAAAACAAATCTAGCAAATGAAAAATTTCTTCGTACCTGTGCTTGCAATCCCGGTAAAGCAGCAGACAAAATCGCTCCCTGTAACAAATATTCAAATAATCAAATTTCTGAATCAGTTATTGAGAGTTTTCTACACGCAATCAAACAGAAACGGTTTCGAGGAGCTCGTTCAGCCGGAGAGGAAATCGGAGACCTGAGAGAAGCCGAGGAAGCCATCGATCGGTCCGTGCTTAATCATGCACTCCTCGATGTACTCCAAACACTCTGTGAAATTCGTGTACTCCGTAAACTCCTACAAATCCAAAATTTCCAAAATCGATCTCCGAAAAGAGGAACAGAAAGAAAACCTAAATCGCGAAATCGATCATCTGCTTTGCTCACCTTGTTGAACTGGAACCACTCGTAATAAGGCGGATCGAAGATCCCGTCGACGTCGGACTTCCCTCTGGCCGGAAACTTGCCGTCGGGGAAGACGAGATCCACCTTCTGGAGGACGGATTCCGGCCACTTGGAGATCTGTTTACGGAGGATCTCGCCGCTGGTGCGGAATCCGTGGAGGCAGAGGAGCCGAGGCTTCCGGATCGGGTGGAGGTGGAATTCGGATCCCATGGCGGTCTTCGTCGTCGTCGGCCGGAGACCAGCGACCATTCGGAGTCCGAAACGGCGTCGTTTGGTGGGGTTAGGCCACGGCGATGTGGGAGAAAAGGTTTGACGATTTGAAATTGTGGCGGAGAAATGGCCGAGGACGTCTCTATAAATATATATTGATGGATGTGACACCGGCTGACCGTTTTTTTTTTTTTTGAAAAGGTAAAAATTCGGAGTACCAAATAAATTTGGTAGTCCGAGAGGCCGTAAGACGGCAGCCGTGAACGGCTTGGAAACTCAAAAAGAGCCACAAATGGCAAGCAGGATGGACGAAATGAAGGACAAACTTTCAAAAAGAAAGAGCAGAGGGAGTTTGGAATCGGGGTGAGTAAAGCACTAAGACAGTGCCGTCGGCATCAAGTCGACCCATCCTGGGGTGTGCGAATGGACAGCTGACGTTCGCTCCACCGAGATGAAGGATCTTCAGAAGTCTCTGAGCACCAAGCGACTTGGCCTTGACAAACTCGGTCCGAAAAAATCCAAACAAAACTCCGACTTTTCGAAAATTTATACAGAGAGGAACACAAGTCATCCTACAAATCAGTGCAGCTCGGCAAATCAACCAATCAAATTGATTGGAGGGTAATAATCAAGGAGTAGGCTATCATCAAAGAACCAACTATAAACTTATGAACATCCTTGATGTCTAGTAAATTTGTACTGGCTTAATGTGAAAAGATTGTTCATAAGCTCATATACACAAAAGCATGTTGTTTGAGATTGCTTCCTCACATTTCTTTTGATCCAATGATTTAAATGTTATGCAATATTTGCCGAGAGCATACTCTCAATTTGGTAAAGTATAACTGTATTTTATATCTCCACACATTATTCCAACCACAACGGCGTGCGGATCCCAAACCTCTCCATTTTCGTTCATGAACCTTCCTTCCTGAACGCTTCCACAACGAGCGTGGCTCCACCAGCAAGAGCCCACGCCTCTTTTTCCGCCTCCTCCTCCTCTGTAGGGGGATGGGCTTGTCGATCTTCTGTTCCTTTCCAGCGGCGACGAACGGCGAAAGAATTAATCCGCCGTCGCAACCCGGAAGCTAGTTTCCCCCGATCTGAAATTTGGTGTGATTTTTCCCGAATTTGTTCTCAATAATAGCTTTTTCCACCATTGCTAAGAGTTTGTGAGAGGGGAAATTGGATGAATGTGCTGATTGGGAGTAGAAATTGAGATCTAGGGTTGGAGATTTGGGGTTTTTTCAAGTGTTCCTGTTCAGTATTTGGGGTCGGGGGTTTGGGAGCGAGGGGGTCGGTATTGCTATAATACTATTTACAAACTCCAGAATACCGGCTGACCGTTTTATTTCAAAGCTGAGTCGGCCGGAGAGTTATTTGCGTGTTGGGACCGTTTTTGTTTGGTATTTATAAATCGGGACTTATTATTTATCATTTGGTGCATTTTCGGAGCGTAATTTGGGGAGATAGCAATGTACTTGAGAGTTTTGTATTTGGTGACCGATAATTTTACAAGCTTTCGAAATTTGTACGTTTTACTTATGTTCTAACTATTAAGGTCTTGCTATAGTTTGGAGTAGAAAGTACTTTTGTGTAAAAAGTAGTTTTTATTTGTTCAAAAAGTAAGAGAATTGCACAAATTCCAAAACAAAAAGGGCATACTTTCACCAAAAAAGTACTTTTAAGGTAAAAGTATAGTAAGGTCTAAATATACTTGGAGACCTTTTAAGGGGTATACTTATTCAAAAATATATTTTTTTTAAATAAAATAAATTTCAAGTATTTCATCTTTAATGCGAAAAGTTACATCTTGATCTACTTCGGTATAATTTTAAGGTTTCTTGAACAATATATTTTTTAACTCTAAAGGACGATTATTAATGAAAGATTATGTCAACAATTTAAAGTATCTTATATGCTATTTTTTGGCTCGGGATAACACTTGTAGATGTTTTTCTTATTCATTTAGACTGCCCGTAGATTTATTTAACTTCTCAAATACTTTTCCTACAAGAAAATGATCATATGAGAATTTTGGGCCACATTTACGAATCATTATAGTTGAGAGGGACCCGAAAGTAAACTTTTCAGAGAAGAAAATGAAGTAACCAATTAGCAAAATTGCACAAAAGTTTGGTATGGGGTGTAGTTAGCACGTGGGAAATTTCCAACCATGCACGTCAAAACGTGGTTCGTCGGTGTTAGTTAATTACTCCAAATAGATTATAGTGTATGGTTTATTTATTTTTGTTTAAAATATTTAGGTAAAATGGTAGAAAATAACTCCATCTTTTAAAACTAGGGAAAATAATTTCAACTATAGGATAAGTTACAATCACTGATCACTTAGGTATTAAATGTAAGTCGTTTTCTATCGTGAACCATGATGTGGCCTTATTATTTATATCTTGTAAGAATTGATTACGCTTAATAACAATTCGAAAAATATAATATCATATGAGTATTAGTGATAAAAAAATCAATTTACGATCGCAACTCACCTCAATTTTCTCAAGGTGAGGTGAGGTGATTTTTTTTTTGGTCGAGGGCACTGCCCATGAGAGTCGAATCGGTGACCTCTGGGTACTACCCTTAAAGGCTTAACCGTTTGACTAGACGCCCGAAGGCGGTGAGGTGAGGTGATTTGCCACAGGCTCGATAGAGTGAGGCTATTATATACAGCTATCCCGAAAAATAAGGTTATTTTTCGTAATTTTCTCAAATATTTATGAGTTTTTTAGTTTTTATACAATATTTACTCGTACACATTATTCAAAAGTGGTGGCTGGCTTGACTTGCAAATTGTGAACAAAGGGTATATTTTTGTGGTCTTTTACTTATTCTGTGGTCAACAAGCAACGAATCTTAATTGGAATGCATATGCGTGCAAGGTGTGGTGTATGTTTAAACGTTCTAGAATTTGGTTAACGCGTACGACAACAATCTCTTTCACACTAAGGACCCGTTTACAACGAAAACATAAACAACGGGAAAAAAATTAAAATAATGAAACGTAAATTATAAGAGTCTAAAATAACATACTACAAAAAATCGAGGGTATTTTGGTATGGTTTTTAAATTATTTTAGAATATGTTTTCAATTCTAGAATGACAATTATTAAATCCATGTTCAGTATTTAACTCGTGTGAATCTTCGATTATGGATTTAACACCGATCAACCCAATTTTATTTGTTTGTTGTTATTCTTGTACGTTTGAGCTATGTGTTTATCTGTTGTTGTATCTTCAACCTTCGTAGGGCTGAGCACGGTTCGGACCGAACCGAAACCGACGGAATTCGGTTCGTTTAAATAAATTTCTGGATTTCGGTTTTGGTTCGGTTCAATTTTTTCAAAAAATAACTTATATTTTTCGAAAAACGAAAAACCCGAAACCGATGGAGTTCATTCGGATTAAAAAATTTTAGGATTTCGGTTCGGTTCGGTTCGGTTTGGGTCAAATTTTTCAAAAAAAAACCTTATATATGTAAAAACCAAACCGATCCGAAATTTTCAGTTCGGTTTTCGATTAACCAGATTCATGAATTTCGGTTTCGGATTTTCCGGTTCGGTTCGGTTTTGAACCGATGCTCGACATTAGACTTTTGATCAATCAAATTTGCTTCGTATATGGCACATGGGAAATTTCCAACCATGTACGTCAAAACGTGGGGCTTGATCGTTGTTAGTTCATATAGTATAACGTTTTGATACATCATATACGCATACACATTATTCAAAATGGTGGCTAGCTTAACTTATAACATAAATAAGCATATAGTTTAATTATAAATAATTTAAGTTCAACTACTCAAAAGAGTTCTTGTGTTCAGCCAACCTCATTCAAGTTACACAACCACTAGAGAATGCAATGTAGCCAGATCCAATTTGCTCTCTTACTCCTATCACTTTGCCTTGCCTTCCTTTTGTATGGTGCTGACAACAAGCTAATTAAAGGCTTGTTGGTGCATATCATTCCACAGCTTGTTAAACTCTTGATGAAACCCAGCCTGAAACCAGCTCCGAATCTCTTCATACAACACGTCCGGATCCTCCTCCCACGCCTCTCGCAACGTCGCACGGCTGTCGATGGCCCTGGCTCGACGGCTCAGCGCCCTCAGCAGGCTCCCTACGCGTTTTTCGCCTAGGGACTCTTTCTTCAGTACGAGACTAGCCTTGGCCGCCATGAACCCACTCGCGTGTCCTACGCATGGCAGGACCTGGCCATCGAGCAAGGCGTACGCGAACACCTTGACGCGATCCTCCACATCCTCGATGGCCATCTGATATAACGGCAGCTGCCACGAGCAGGGCCCGAAGTAAGGGACGACGCGGCTGTACACTTGATCAGCAGGAGTCTCGTAGCCGTACGCGAGTGGTTCAGAAAACCGGCACTGAGAGGCACCGTACTGGACCAGCCACTCCGGCTCCACAGCCGACGCTGCGTGGATATAAGCCTCGACTCGTTCCCCGTGCGACAGCAAGGCATTGTAGACAATGAACTCAGGAGCGGACTTCGAAACGGATGAGCCACAATGTAGGTGCACTACAAGCCTATCTTTAACCGACTGGTATGGGAACGCGTTGCGTACGAGCCTGCCACCCTCGGAAGGCTTGATGCGCCTGGCGACGCGGTCTATCCAGCCAGCGCAGATGGCTCTCAGTAGGAGAGCCTCCTCGGTCGGAGTCAAGGGGTTGTCCTGACCACAGGGAGCCTTCCAAGCATCTTGGACGTCGTCTAGCGCAAGGAACTCGGGACTAAAATGGCAAACCAGCCGCAGAAGCTGCGTTCGCAGGCGTGACATTTCGACCATGGTCTTGCAGCTCAGCGCGTGGCTGGTGCAGAACTTTGACCGTTTCTTAGAGCGCTCGAAACACTGCAGAGCATGAGCCATTGTCAAGGCGTCGCTCTTGATGTTAGTGAACTTGGCTCGGGCAAGCTTGAGAGCCCCCTTCGGATTAGTTCTTCCAACTCCGGCTTTCTCATCATGCTCTTGGCCGCCGTCGTCTGAGTTGTTCATATCATTAATGTTATATCCTAGCTGGAAAATGAAGGGATTCGACACGCTCAAGGCAGCTGCAGCTGCGACGGCATACCCCAGAACAAGATTTGGTCGAACATCATCTTTCTTGTTGCTGATTTCCTGTATGGCGGTGAGGAGCACGCGCGAATGGCGAGGATTCATGGGAAACTTTGCCATGATCTTGCCTAAAGAGGTTAACTCTCCCTCTGGATTTAGTGCTCCTAGATCCTTTAAGCAACGTTCTGCTTCTTCTAAGGAGTTGACGTCAGGAGTTGTTATGAATGGGAAGTCTGCAACTTTAAAATTAACACAGTTATCAAAGATTGAACAAAATGAGCTATATAGATAAACATAAGTACATACATACCTTGATGCCCATGGATTTCAAAAGGAGTAGAACACCATCAACTGATGCTTTCAATATTTTTGGGATTGAAAACTCAGGGAAGTCTCTATGAAAGACCGAAGACGAATAAAGGCGAAAACAATGCCCGGGTCCTGTTCTTCCAGCTCTGCCTTTCCTTTGATCAGCTGAGGCTTTACTTATGAACTGTACCTTAAATGATTCAACACCATTGGATGAATTGATCTCCTTTACCTTTTCCCTTCAGGTGTCGACAATGTACTTGATTCCAGGGATGGTGATGGAGGTTTCTGCGACATTGGTGGCGACAACAGCACGCCTTTCTCCTTCCTTAACATCAGCAAACACACATTCCTGCTCAGCTTTAGGAAGCATCCCATAGAGACGAAAAATGCGCATTTGGCCAACGACAGGCCTTTCGTTTTCCCCTCTTGTTTCGCATCGGCTTGGCTCATGATTTGTTGTTGCTGTCTTTCCACCCAGAGCATCAAACGCGGCCTTCAGAGTTTCAAGACTACCATTTTGTCCAAGAAGATCATCATCATCATCAGCTTCAGCTTCAAACTCTAGATCACTTTCGGACTCGTCAGTATGGTACGAAAAATCAGACTCTTCATCACCCTCTTCTTCACTTTCATCAACTTTAGAAGAATTCTTCTGAGCAATACATTTTGACGCTCTACGAAGCATACGACACAGATCTTCTACTTCCTTCCGACCAGTGACAAACACTAGTATGCCACCAGGAGGCAGGTTCTTGTGAATGGACATGACTTTTCTATAGGCTGCACCTATGTAGTCCACAATCTCAGTCCTCTTCGAGTAATGCACGGTTACAGGATGGCGGACTTGAGCTAGAACATCGATAACGGGTGGAGGCTCGTGGAATAGCCTTCCGTCTTTAGTGAAGTCATCTACTTTCATGGTAGCACTCATAAGTATTAGTTTTAAGGGGAAAACTCTGTGTTCCTCATCAATTGTCTTTCCTGAAAGCTCTGCCTTTTGCTGATCCTCATATAGAGCCTTCAATGAGGAACAGTCTTACATCAGGAATCAAACAATATACAAGAACACTAATGTTACAAGAATTAACAACTAACATTACCTGCCTCTTCCTTACAACTCTAGAAAGCATCCCAATGAGAACATCAGTGTTGACGCTCCTTTCATGAACTTCATCAAGTATTATCACAGAGTAGCGTCGCAGTAAGAAATCGCCCTGCGAATACAAAGGCAATGTATGTTAGTTCAATTGCTAGATTCAAGCCTAACCGAAAACCTGAATATGAGAAGAGATGAAGTAAACCGAAAACCTGAACTTCCCGGAGCAGAATGCCATCAGTCATGAACTTGATGGTGCAATTTTCGCCAATCCTCTTGTCGTAACGGACCTGATACCCAACTTTCTTACCATCTCGATCACCAAGCTCATATGCCACCCTTTTGGCAGTAGCGAGCACAGCAACACGTCGAGGCTGGGTCACACCGATCATGCCAGCCCGAATGCTGCATAGTTTTGAGCCAAAGCCGGCCTCATAGAGGAACTGCAACAAGAATTAGAGAGAGTGCAATGTAACAGTCAAGTTTGACAGAATGGAATTAACATATAGTAGACCCACCTGTGGCACTTGGGTAGTCTTTCCGCACCCGGTTTCGCCCCTTATGATCACGCATGGGTTTTCGCTTATGGCTTCCATGATCTCCTGTTCCATCATAACAATGGGTAGGTTTTTCCTCTGGGATTCCACCTCATCTTTCCTCGATACGTGCACTACAATCGGTGATCCCTGGATAGAATGGTTTGGAACAGACTTTGTGATGCCAATTACATCTTTTGGAGCTTCATACTAAAACAAGCCAAATGACCAAATATGAGTAGTCACTTTAGTAAACAATACATGCTTAGTGAGAAAACCATGAAATTGATCCAATGAGAACAAACTATAACTTGAAGCCTATGAGTTTTATGCATGAAAAGACTCATTGTAGGAAACATGACCTGCAGTTTTTCACTGAATGAAGCATTTCTTTCCACTCTGCACAAAGAAGAATTTGTGGACAAGGCATCAATTCCAACAGTTACTCCATTAGGCTGGGCATGCTCTTCACCAAGTTCTAAGAACTCGGTAGTAGATGTTTTATCGCCCTCTGGCCCAATTTCCTTTTGAGCAACCAAGGGCTCCAAGACATTACTGTCATCCTCGTAAACCTGCGGTATGTGAGCTTCGTAGGCGGTTTCACCTATGCTCCAAATATCATCGGAAGATTCGGTCTTTGCACGCCTATCAGAGTCTGGAACTTCCAAACCAACCTTAGAAAGTTGCATTATTCTTCTTCTTTTCTCCTTTGAGGTCTCAGCCTAGAGTTCTCAGACAAGGCAATTCAGTGAAATTACCTTCTAGAGAAAAACTGAACTAAACCAAAGACTTACAAAATGAGCACAAACCTGGCCAAGGGTCCTTGTTGAACACAACAATTTGTACACATCTTCATTGATCTTATGTTTCCTAACAGCATAAACACTTGTGGAATCAAACTAATGAATCACACTGTAAAACAAGCACAGAAACACAGACTTACCCTAGAATCTGCACACTTTTTGATAACAAATGTTTCTTTTCCATCTCATTCTGCATGAATATGAAGTTATTTTAGGATTAGCACACAATCAAGCTATGGAAATCAAGTAAACATTGCAGACCCACCTCCAACTTTTTGAGCTTCCTTTTGTGGGATTTCATCAGTTGTTCATTTCCTTTGTGGGTTTGAGCTTTCACAATATTCTGCATTAAACACGTAACTAATAAGACACGATGGTGATCAAATTAAAACATGCATATAAGCACATGTTTATGTTGCAAATACCCTAGTCTTCATTGAGGCAACCTTGTTCTTTTTCTTACAGGGCATAATGAGCGCATTAGTGCCATCATCATCCATGCTAATAAACACAATTAGGTTAATTAAATGTTAACGGTCCGACATACGTACAACGATACAGACACTAGCAAACAGAATTCAATTTGAGAAGAACATCACTTTGTATACGTATATACCTTGACGAGGCAGGGGAAAAAAAACGGCAAATTATGATCTTTGCTCTTTCATACTCCGTAGGGTTTTTTATCGGTTGAATGAGCTTGGCCCGCTAGTTCAAACAGATTGGGTAGAGAAAATCGGATTTAATACATATTTTAGTTTGTGTATTGCATTCTCCGACTTGATCTAATATATACCATAATATTTATATTTTTAATCTCTATATATAATATATGTGCGGTTTATTGCATATTCATGCCTATATATAAACGGGCGCTCAAATCTACAAGAAATCGTGACAAAAATAAGCAATCGAGTAATTAGAAAATTGTTTTATTTAATACATATTGGTACACCAATGTAAATGTACTAGAGATTAGTATAAGCTTGCAATTTGAGGGCTACAAAACACTTGCACTTCATCAAGAGTGGCCTTACTCTCATCTCCAAAAATAGACTTCTTCCCATCCGGCCTCACACCATAAGACAGCCCAAGCCTAGACTTAGCCTGTCTCAAGTCACCCACACCCGAGTTCGTGTCGGGGCCCGCAAACCCGCCCATCACGGGCGCGAGAGGCGGGCCGATGAGAAGCCCATCGGGCCCGAATTGTGGGCCCCCACGCGAGTAGTCGAATAGGGCCGCTCCACTGCCACCAACCTTAGGCAAGATTATAGGATCACTTGTATCAAGTGAATTTGATCCATCCATGACTTGTTGTTGTTGTTCTGGCCAGTAGAAAAGGAAAGCATCAAAACTGTCATAGTAATCGTCTGTGCTTCTGTAGCCTTCAGGGGAAAATGCACCAAATTTGAAGGACTTGTTGTTGGTGTAGGCTATGATCACACATGGGCCTTTGAAATCACAATAGGTGTGGAAGTCTGTTGCACTAAATCCATCAATGCTTGCTTTGTAGCAACACTTGAGCTCCTTACCTATACGAAAATTTAAATCGTCGAAAAAACGAACAATGTAAACTTTGATCATTGGTTAACTTCACCGATGCATATGGTCAATGTTCTAAAAAACGCTAACTAATTATATATGCTGAACTCTTAGAACAATGCCTATAACTGAGAGACTATAGTCGAATTAGTATTTGTGTCACAAGTTTTTCCTAGCCAAGAACTAAGTTTGTATGTTATATAGTTTGAGGAGCAAAAATGAGGAAGAATTAAGAGATAATTACCAGACAAAAATGTCTTGGAAACGAGAGAACTAGGGAAAGGAATTGGAATGTCATTATAGTACTTGGGAGGAGGACGCTTATCAAATCTTGAAACCTTCTTGTTTGAATCATTCCATTTCCATCCAAACAAGCTTTTTGGGCTTCCATTCCATCTCTTTGTTGATGATATAAATGATGAGCTTGACACACAAAAAGCTGCCATTTTTTCACATGACAAAGCTTGAAAAAAAAAATAAAAAAAAAATCATAGATCACGTTTTAGGTGGTCGATTCATGTCGTCCTCACACACAATTTTCCTTATCCACAACAAAAATTGAAAATTGTTCTAAAATTTGTTATTTCGTTATGCCGTATGAATTGGGCCTAACAATTGGGCCGAACTAATGGGCTTTCATAAATACAGAACTCGGCCCATTAAGGAAGTCCCGTTCTGTTCAGTCACCTAGTCTCTGTTATTCCGCTGACCGCCATGGCTTCACTGAGCTATTCCGCTCCTTTCAGACGGATGCAAATCAGCAAGAGAGTTTGAATTGATAGGTAAGACTTTCTAAATCGAGTAATATAGTGATCGAGAGCTTCTCTGTGTTTGAAATTTTGTTCGATGTAGAGTAAATTGTATGATTGCTAACTGATTTCCCGACGACCTAATTTCAAAACCTCGCTGATGCTTGCTTATTGTTGATCGAGAAACTAATTTTGAATTTGATTGATGTTCGTCCTCTTATTATCTCCAATTTTGTTTCGGAGTGTTAATAGTCCATTGCTTTGCTGGTTTGAACCGTTCCAATTGGAACGCTTTCCTGATTGGTAAGTGTTCTGCAGTTGCCTGTTTTTTTAAGCTAAACATGATTGTAGAAGTTGCTCGTCCATGTGTAGTTTAATGGAAAGGCTGATGATAGTGCATAGACAGATTTATCCAGAAATCATGTTGTTAAATGGTATATGTAGTGGATAGTATTTTCATCTTCTTCATTTGAATCCTCTTTATTGTCTTCAACTATTTTCTCTGTAAGTTTGGAATGTATATAGACCAAGGAATGATAGTATTGTTTCTTATGCTTCAACCTTTAGGATTTGGTGAAGGTTGCAAGATACCTGAAATCATGTTTAGTCATCATCTTTGTTTTGTGTGTGCTCCATGTTTCATTGAGCATCTTGTTTTGTAGTGTATTCGAGATTGATCATCTACAAACCTGGTATCATTTCTGATGCAAGTCATAAGGATGAGTGATTCCAAGGACAGTGAGTTGGAAATAACTTGTGAAAATGTAAAAGGCTCTGATGAGAGTAGTGATGACCGGAAGACGATAGTTTATATATGGGACATGGATGAGACTCTTATATTACTCAAGTCCTTGCTGAGCGGTACTTATGCCGAAGCTTCCAATGGTGTTAAGGATGTGGATAAGGGTTATGAAATCGGGAAGATGTGGGAGAAGTACATTCTTGATGTGTGTGATGAACATTTCTTTTATGAACAGGCAAGTTCTTGACATGATCGTAGCATATATCTTCTGTTGTTACTGTGAATACTCATTTTCGTGGTTTCTTCCTGATTTGCAGATTGAAAACTATAACCAACCTTTTTGTGAAGCCTTGAACAATTATGATGATGGCAAGGATTTGTCTGATTATGATTTTAAACAAGACGGCATTGGTCCTCCATCAAATGATCTTGACAAAAGAAAGCTGGCATATCGGCTTCGTACTGCAGCCCACAAGTATAAGCAGGTTACTCGAAAGCCTTTTTAACAAACACAGAGTTCCAACTATATATACAAATTAATGTAAATCTTGTCGCATTTTCTCTCTAATGGGATTTTCTAGATACGAAGCAAGATAGTTTATCTTGACAACCGGATTAAATTTTCTCTATTCAGGGCTTGCATTCTATTCTCGATGAAAAGACTGCCGCTTCGTGTAATGATTTGTATGATCTGACTGATAGTTACACAGATGGATGGTTTTCCTCAGGTATTGACTGGCATTTAATCATTCTTGGTCCTCTCAGATATTGTCTTGACTTCTTCTTGGCAAGAGCTCTGACTATGATTAAAATTGGATGTAGGTCGGACATTGCTTCAGCATTGTTCAGGGCACTCGGAGCCAACTTCTGTTCCCGAAGCCAGCGGCAAAGAACCCTTGTGCTATAATGTTTTAGTAACCTCTGGATCCCTCATACCTAGCCTTGTGAAATGTCTACTCTTCAAATTGGATTCTTTTTTCACTCCTGAAAATGGTTTGTTTCCTTTATTATTCGTACTTTGTTTCGGTTCTTGCTTTACAATTTCCTTGTGCACAAGCCTCTTTTGCATGATCTTTCTCTTTGGCTGCTAGATTGAATTTGATTGTCCCAGCCATCAATCACATCATGTTCTACATTCAACCATCAGACTACGGGAACTCGTTGTACTTGTTACGTCTTCTTTTAACTCCGAAAATCATGCTTTAACTTGACGCTCATAGAAACCTTTCTGATTCAGTGTACAGCTCATGGGATGTGGGAAAATTGCCATGCTTTACCTGGATAAGGCACCGGTTTCCTGGACCGAACGTTCAGTTCTGCGCCATTGGCGACGGATGGGAAGAATGTGAAGCTGCAGAAATCCTTAGATGGCCATATGTGAAAATTGAACCAAAGCCAGATGGATTCCACAAATTTCCAGGCCTCACATTGAATACACTTGGCCATTACCTTGCTGTTGTTTATGGTCCTCTAGATTCCGAGCAAGATGAGAAGAAACAGGGGTAACATTTCATTTCTGGTCTTCAGTTCATGTTATTTATTGGATGCCAGCTTGTTGTTTGTTGTCGTTGAGAAATTGTAACATAGAAGTTGATTCAAAGAACCCAAGAGGAACTTTCTCTGATGCTTAGTTGTTTGTATAATGCAATGCTTGATTCTTCTCTTTGTTTTGAGTTATAATTATGAAGTTTTTTAGCTGAACTTTGTTTGAGTTACAATGTGTAAGTTTTTTTTACCTGAACTTTGATATAATGCTCGGATTTAAACCGCATTTGTATTCTATTATTGATCCGTAAATTAGATATATATTAGGTTTATACTGGAAAGTATAGGTCAATTAGTCAATAAGGCAAAGTTTTTGGTCCTTATAACAAACAATATTTTCTAGGCTAAAAGACGAATTGATACATGTCATAGATTAATTTAAACTGGTTTTTATTTATTGAACCGGGGTTGGTTTTTACTTATCTGATTAACATCTCTAATAAACTTCATAACTTTAAACGGTAACCTCGGAATATTTTTCAATGTCTTGACCATCGAATCAAATGCCCGAAGGTATAAACTTCAGATCTTTGGTAGGGTTAGGTTAAGTAAGTCGCTTTTTGGATTTTTCTAGTTTTGGACTTAGGGTAATTTTAAGCCTTGATCATTATCATTAATAGATTGCGTTTGACGCATCAGCTCATTGATTGAACATTCATGAGTGTACGGGTCGAGACCATAGGGCGGGGGTTTGCCCTTTGGTTAGTAACCAATTTTCATCCATCATAGTCATAGATGGTCTAGGCGAGTCCAAATGTTACTTGTGACGACTTTAGTTCCTTTCCTTATCCAAAAAATAATTATCATTTTAGATTTTGGGATGATTTGATTTCTTGTCTTTTTTATAGAGATTTTTTCTTACACTAGCTGTTGTTTAATTGAATAAAATTGAACCATTTAATTTCCATTAACATGTGGGTTCTCACAAATGTTATCCCTAACCTACTTTGTCAAACATTTACAATAATAACAAGCCATTGGATTGGAGATTTTTTTCTACTTTAGCATATAAAATAATAAAAACCCTATTTGCCAATTCTCGTTCTTGTTCTTATTCTATCAAACTTGTGTGTATAAACAAGTGATGGGCCAACTCAACTAATTCAATCCAACTTGTAATCAACAACAACAACAACAATAACCCAGTGTAGTTCCCCTTCCGGGGAATCTGGGGGGTCAGGATGGAGGCCTCCCTGACTGACGCAAAGGGGGGCGTCCTAAAGACCCAAAAGAGAAGCATAAAAGTCTAAAAGCCTACCGAGCGTACTCCAAAACCAATCAAAAACAAACAAAGCACCCAACAAGGAAATCTAACAAAAACAGCACAAAACAAAACAACGGACAAAACAAAAAAAAAAAACTAAAGCTAAAGCTGGTCGGTCAGGGACTAGCCATCCAAGACTCGAATCTCCTCCCTCCACCTGTCCCTACATAAAGCTAGCTCTAACGAAATTCCCAAGCGGCTAGCATCCTGACTTATACTGTCCTTCCATCGTTTTCTCGGTCGACCCCTTCCTCTGCGAATAACTCCCGAGTCCAAATTTTCACACCTTCGGACTGGCTCCTCGGGGCCCCGCCTTTGAATATGCCCAAACCACCGTAGTCTCGACTCCCGAAGTTTGTCCTCTAAGCTGGCCACTCCCACCCTACTCCTGATCACCTCATTTCTGATTTTGTCAAACAACGTGTGACCGCTCATCCATCGCAGCATCCTCATCTCGGTCACTAAAAGCCTCTGTTCCTGCGCCTTCGTGGTGGCCCAACACTCTGGCCCAACTTGTAATCAACACATGGTGAAAATCAGAAAACCTACAAACATACTCCCTCCGTTTCAAAATATATGACCATTTGAACATTGCACATATATTAAGGAAAAAGTGTTATTCCTATATTACCCCTATTACATGTAGAGTTAATTATTTGTGTAGAGAAATATGAAAAAGTGTAATGATTATGATAAAGATAATCATTAGGGGTATAAATGGAAAGAGATGAGAAAAAAATGTGAAATGAACAAGTATTATGAAACAAGAAAAAGTGAGCATATGGTCATGTATTTTGAAACGGAGGGAGTAGTAAATAGTGTCATTCATTGTTCCCTGAAAACTGCCTAGCAAAACAACCCACAGTTTTGCAAATCTGCGTTCTGTTCTAAGAGTTATCATTCATGGAAGATCAACAAGGGTTGGCCTACAACAATGAAGACTTTAGCTTTTGAGTTCTGACAATGACGCTTCGTATGTTTCCACTATTTAGGAGTTGAACTCAATACAGCGCGTTTGGAACTCTCTCGAAACGAATCAGGGTTTTTTCGACACAAGTTGATTTACGTGGATCGTGATCCTTACTTACGAGACTCAGTTATGGGTCCAGTGTTGGTGAAGCTTAGTTCATTGTCACAAAGTATGACATGATTTTGTTGAAAACTTTAAGATTAATAAGTTATTGAACTATATCGGCCCCGATTTTATTATCCGAAGGCATGATATATCTTTACAATGAGATAGAATAAGAAGCCCTAAAAGTTTTTCCGAATCGATATAATACGTCTTACAAATTGTAACAACAATAACTTCATTGATTTATGTTTTCATGCCTCTTTTATATATTCTTTTATCGAGTTTCCCAATCTATTTATAGTCGAATATCTCAAATACATTGAATCATTTTCTTACTCTAAATTACTATATACTCCCTCCGTTTCAAAAAACATGGTCTTTTAGACAATTTAGGTTGTTTCAAAATACATGACCATTTTATATTTTTTCTCTCCTCTTTCTATTTATATCCCTAATAATTAACTTTATCATAATCATTACACTTTTTTAATATTTCTCTAAACAAATAATTGAGTCTACATTCTATAGGGGTAATATAGAAATAACATGTTTTTCTTAATATATGTGCAATACTCAAATGATCATGTATTTTGAAACGGAGGGAGTATTAAAAAAAAAATCATTGGACAGGCCCAGTCTATCACCTAGGTAAACCTTATAAATATACATGATACTTTTTTTGAGCAAATATACATGATACTTTAAAAACTCAATAATGGGTTGTAATTTGTAAACATGCAATGAATAATAATCTAATAATACAACGATATCTTGAAAATGGTACGTTTGGAAAGTAGTTTCTTAGCTCTATTAGATTTGGGATAATGATGGGTGATTGATCGGATAGATATTTAAAATAAAATAACATATATACTTATATATTTCATAACATTATACTAGTTATGACCAAGATATACACAGAAAATAAAATAACATATATAATCCATAACATTATACTTATATATTTTGGAAAAGAAAATTGACAGGAATATCCATTGCATGCATCTTGTTATGCTCGAAGTAAGAAGGGGGCAGAAAGTAACAAAGATGTGGTCCCTTTAAGTTTGCATGGCCATATATCAACCACGACTTAAAACTGTTGTTTTTTAACCAATTGATATGAATCATTTCCACTTTTGAATTTTCCATCACAAAATAAAAAATACTACGACTTTTGGTGAGCAGTTTAATACTCCCTTCGTTTCATAATAAGTGTCGTTTTAGAACTTAAAATTTGTTTCATAATATGTGTCGTTTTAGGTTTTCAAAATGATTTAATAGGGGTGAATGATGATAATTTTTATTGGAATGTGTATTTGTTGACTAAAGTTGTTCATGCATTGGCCAAAAAGATGTAATTAATGAGTGGTAAGATTAAGAAAAAGTTATAAGTTTTAAAGTGAATGATTGCTTTTCTTAAAAACTGTGTTAAGAGCTAAAACGACACTTATTGTGAAACGGAGGGAGTATAGTATAACCTAATAAATTAGATATAAGTTGTTACAAAAAAACACTCTTTTTATTATAACTTAATACATTAGATGCAATTCATTATCGAGTAATACAAAATAAGATAATTTAAATACAACCCTAGTCAAACCATTAATATAATTTTGTTTGGCTTAGTTAATGGCATTGTTAATCTTTTATTCATCCATAGGAAATTGAGTTACTCGTTATATTTTATGATTATGGTTATTGACTTGTCGTCTCCTTTTATTTTATTTTTCGCATTTTGTTTGCTTATATTCAAATCTTGCATCTACTTTGTACGCTATTACTCGCTAATGAATATTATAAAAAAAAACATTAATCTAAATTCGATGAGGCAACCAGTGGCGGACGCAGGAATTTACCCAAGAGGGGACTAAATATTGTAAACTCTCGATAGGCAAAAAAAAATCTCTTCATTCCGAAAAAATACCATTCAAGAGCAATATAATCTTTCGAACAAGTTAAAAATCTCTTCATTCTCTCAAATAAAAAAAAACCGAAATTTGTAGATAATTCTTTCAATAGCTTTCATTCTCTCGGTCATTAATAATTAAAACTAAAAACAAATCCTAACTTAATCATAATCTAAGCAAAAAGAAAAATCAAATACGGTATAAAATAATCAAATAATGAAACAAACCGGTGTCTCTAATCTGGTGGGGGTTATTGGAGAAGGTACACTAGTTGTTTTAACTAATTTAATTTTTTTTTTTTTTGAAATCTCAATGGGGGCAACTGCCCCCACTGGGCCTTGAATAGGTCCGTCTCTGGGTACAATAAGACTTTATAAATATTTAAATGGAGATAATGTATGTGATAAAATTTCAATCAATGCCCAATATAGATTAATGATCCTTATATGGACACGTAGTAGAGTTAGATTTCAACTTGATTATGATTTAGCTCTAACCTACATATCGACAAATCATCTAGAATGTATAATCTTGACATTAATATCACTAGGACATTCAGTTAATTATTTAATTATCCTATAATCCTTTTAAGTGCGTACTTTTTGAGCAACGACAAGAGAAAGGATTGAGCCAAAAAATCCAATAAGATTCTATATCGTCTTTCTTTATTATCATATTATTATTTCAACGTATGCACATTCTTATTAAATTTTTAATTGGTAATAGTTGTGAAATGGGTTGGACGAAACAAGTCTCGATTATTGTTTAGGATTTGGTGCAAATTCAGGTCAAGCTAAAAATAAAGAAAGCCAATTTTTTAATTGAAATATTATTGTTTAATAAATTCACATGTTTACACTGGATATGAACCATTAGAAAAATAATTGGACGGATTAGATTAAGTCAGTTTGCATTATTAATTGAACACTATTAAGGTTGGTACATAACAAATTAAAATATTCAATGCAACTAATAATATCTCTTAATAGTCATGCAATGATACACTCATGAGACAAATCCATAGAAACAAATAATTGATGTATGGCCAAATTGTATAGCTTTAAAGTTATCATTCACCGACCCTTACAACTTACAAGTGATTTTCTTACAAGTATGTCAAGCATTTCTATTATGATATTTTTGATTCAGTCGGCTAGGTTGGATCTGGTGGGCCTAGTAGGATTGACTGATTGAGATTATTGAGAAACTTCGAAAGAACGAGCGTGTGGCTCACTCTTTCCTCTTTTACTAAACAGAAAATTGTGACTATAGTTTGTAGTGTTTGGAAGGTTTTTGTGCACCTATTTTCTGAGCCAACTCTAGATAAATTCCATCGACTTGCTAAGGATTTCTATAGAGTTTGACAATACTTATCTTGTTCGCCACCAACTCATTACCAGGGCGGGTGCCCAACTGCCCATGCACGTCTTACATATCGCGGTATCTGATCCAAAACTACCTCACCCGTATGCGTTAAATACAATTTTTCATGTGGCGCTTCTTTGCCCGACACTTGGCGGTAGGTGACGACATGTGGCATTGCATGCAAGAAACCCCTTTATAAATAGGGGAAAAGGAGATTGGAGAAGGGGATTTGGTTCGGCTAGGAAGCCGGGTCAGAGTATGAGGTTTTCGGATCAGATTCAAGGGACTATTACAAAATTGTAAACAAAAACAGATCTTTCTCGGGTGGTCAAACCCGTTGAGAACTAACATTTCGATTCGGTCCGGAATCGTTAGAGTGGGTGCAGTGCAAGGAGAAAATCACGGTATTAGACATATATCTAGCTTGCTTGTTGGTGGAGTTTTGCGTAGTTTCCGCATGTTTTTGTTAGGACCCCATTTTATGTTTACGGGTTTCCCCTAAGTAAATGTTGCTGTTTTTGTTGTTTTCTACGTATAAATTAAGTAGAGATTGGAAAATAGGACCCCATTTTTCCTGACAAGTGCTCATCTTGATATAAATCGCCAATAGTGACCACAAATGCAACTACCAAAGCAAGTCACCACATCCTATCTGTCAACCCGGGACAGAGATCGAAAGACCGAAATAATCAAAAGTTAGGCAAATTCAAAAAATACTAAAAGTACCAAAAAAATCTAAAAAAGTTAGTGATAATTGAGAAGTATAAAAAAAATTAACGGGTCAACTTTAGCTTAGGACTTCAGAAAGAATGGGATCCAGAGGCTGAAATATTCAAAAGTCGGACAAATGAACAAAAGAACGAACACCAAAAGACTATAAACAAGCTAGTAAGAAGGTCAAATGGTTTAAGAACGATGAAAAAGCCTAAATAAAGACGGAAAAGAAGCATTGTGAAAATCACGGTATTAGACTCTTAACTTGCTTGTTGGTGGAGATTTGCGTAGTTTCTGCATGTTTTTGTAAGTCATAGTCTTCTTTTCTTTTTACTTTCCTTTTAGATGTAGTGTTAGTTTGTGTTGTTGTGTCTAGGCTTTTCGGTTGAGTTTGTTGAGTGGTTTGATATCTCTTGGGTTGTTTTGGCCGCATTCCGTCTAGGTCCAAAATGTCTCCATACTTACCCCCAAATCTTGCGTTTATGGGTTTCCCCTAGATAAGTGTTGTTGTTGCTTTTGTTTTCTGCGTATAATTTAAGTAGAGATTGTATAATAGGACCACCTTTTTTTTTGGAAGGGCTGAACTTGATATAAATCACCAATAGTGACAAAAAATGCAACTACCAAGCAAGTCACCACATCCCATTTGTTAAGCTGATAAAGGGATTGAAAGACTGAAATAATCGAAAGTTGGGCAAATTAAAAAAAAGAAGACTAAAAGTACAGAAGAAACTCTGAATAAAGTTAGTGATCACTGAGAAGTATAAAATAGATTAACAGGTCATCTTCAACTTAGGAGTTTAATGGACCATAGAAATATTAATGCTATCATGTGTGCCATTTTGCGAAGAAAAAAAATGTGATCGAGAGGCCGAAGTATTCAAAAGTCGGACAAATGAACAAAATAACTAATTAGCACCAAAAGACTACAAACAAGCTAGTGAAATGGCCAAATGACTTCACCCTATGAAGAGACTATGAAAAAGCTTAAATTAAGATGGAAACGAAACATTGTGAAAATCACGGTATTAGACAGCTAACTAGCTTGTTGGTGGAGCTTTGCGTAGTTTGTGCGTGTTTTTGTAAGTCATAGTCTTCTTCTCTTCTTTTTTTATTTCTTTTTAGCTTTAGTGTTAGTTTGCGTTGTGTGTCTAGGCTTTTTGGCTGAGTTTGTTGAGTGATTTGATATCTCTTGGGTTGTTCTGGGCGCATTCCGTCTAGGTTTGGAATGTCTCATCTTGATCCCCCAAATCTTGCGTTTGTGGGTTTTTCCTTGATAAATGTTATTTTTAGTGTTGTTTTTTGCGTTTAATTTAATTAAAGATTGTATAATAGGACCTCATTTTTCTTGACAAGGGTTGATCTTGATATAAATAGTGACCACAAATGCAACTAACAAGAAATTCACCACATCCCATTTTGTTAAGCTGGGAAAGAGATCGAAATAATCGAAAGTTGGACAAATTAAAAAAAGACTAAAATTACTAAAAACATTGAAAAAAGTTAGTGATAATTGAGAAGTATAAAAACGATTAACGGGTCATCTTCAACTTAGGAGTTCAATGGACCATAGAAGTATTAATGCTTTCATGTGTGCTATTTTGCTAGAAATAAAAAGAAAGGTGATTGAGAGGACGAAATATTCAAAAGTAGGACAAATGAACAAAATAATGAACACCAAAAGACTATAAACAAGATTTTTTTATAAGAAAAGTGATTAGGATCGGCGTAAGTATTAATTAGGCTCGAGAGGTCAAACTGTCGCCGTTTTGTAGTCTGGAATTCGAGACCTCATGGTAAGTGCTCAATTGGTGAGCTAATGTACGAAGCGCAAAAGACTATAAACAAGATAATGAGAAGGCTTTCAACCAAAAAAAAAAGATAATGAGAAGGCTAAATGACTTTAGAGTTAAGAACGATTAAAAAAAAAGCCTAAATAAAGACGGAAAAGAAGCATTGTGAAAAAAGAAACAAGATTTATCTTCCACCAAGAAGTGCAATGGACCATATAAATGTTAATGCCTTTCTATGTGCCATTTTGCTAGGGAAAGAAAGGTGATGAAGTTGAAATGTCATTTCCTTTCTCTTTCTTTCTTTTTTATTATTTGTTTTTTTCCACAAACTCCCCAAAACTCTTACTTTTGTCCAAATCTATCCTCCCACTCTACTTCTCTACTCAATCTGCAGCCTGCAGAAAGGTTAATGGTTTGCCCCCACTCCATTATTTTCCACTTGAAACAATCAATTTGGCAAAGACCCATTGAAATTCTCCTCCCCAAACTCTCAAACCAATTCCCATTTCATTATTATAGCCTATAGGTATGAAAAATAAAATCTCTTCACTTTCCATGAATTTCCCATCTTGCAAAAATGGAATTCAACTCACAGTCTCTAAATCTTTCTCTATAATGAAAACTTTCCCTCCTCAGATTGCTTCTTCACACTAATCTTGCTGCATTGCCCTTTTCCTAACTCTGTATTGACTCTTTCAAACCCATTCTAACTTATCTCTGTTTGACTTTTTCTGGTTTCAGTATGGGATAAGGATTTGCTTCAATTTCAAGACTTTTTCCTTTTTGGGTACTCAAGAAATTTGAAAATAAAAATACCCATTTCATCAAAAGTGAAGATTAAAGATCTCACCATGCCTGTTCCTCTTGCTCCTTATCCTACTCCTCCATTGCCTTCACCACCAGCAAATGGTAAGCTTTTTTTTTACCCTTTATTCAAGTGTCAAACTAGGCCCTTGTTGTTCAGCATTGAAAAGTTTCAATCTTGATCTGTTTGAAGATGAAATCTGATGCAAGAACATTGAAAACTTGGTGATGATTGTCAGGAGCTCAAAGCCAATTAGTTTGCTCAGGATGTAGAAATCTTCTTCTTTATCCTGCTGGTGCAAACTCTGTGTGTTGTGCTGTTTGCAATGCTGTTACAGCTGTGCCTCCTCCAGGCAAGTTCTTCTATACACCAAGTTAATTACACTATTAATTTCATGCTTATGGAATCAGGTTTTTTGTGCTTTAAAAATGTGTTTTTTAAAGTATTTATAAAAAAAAACATGACAAATAAACGTATTTTTTTAAAGAAAGAAGAAGTACTTTTTGTGGGTTAAGTATTATTAAGACATATCAACAAATCTTCTATAAAAAAATCCATGACAAATAAACGTAATTTTTTAAAGAAAGAATACGTATTTTTTGTGGGTTAAGTATAAAAAAGACATATATATCAACAAATCTGATAAATTTAAAACGATAAGTATTAATCGGAAAGATGTTTACTAGATCTTAAAACCCGAAGGTAAAGAAGGTATTTATAATTTGTATTGGTATCATGTTTCAAGTTTCAAAGTGTTTTTAGCTGAAGTACATTTTTGAACTCAAAGTAGCAAAACAAAAGAAATTGCTTCCAAAAATCATCTTTAGGTTAGCAAAAACTCAAAAATGTGAAAAGTGAACTAAACAAGGTGGTTCAAACGGTTCTTTGTTCTCTTTTATGAAAGTGATGGTCTGGCCTAATCCCATTTTTATTCATAATGACATTATGGTGACTTAATAAGTATTTTTATGGTGATTAATTAGTTTTAAACAATCTCTTAAAATGAAAACAGGCACAGAGATGGCACAACTAGTGTGCGGAGGATGTCACACCCTTCTAATGTACATCCGAGGCGCGACTAGCGTTCAATGTTCTTGTTGTCACACCGTCAATCTCGCATTAGAAGGTATAACGATAAACGGGTTTTCTGATATCGTAAAAATTATGCCTTAAGAACATAAGTTAGAGAAAGAATTTCATGACATTTCTTGGTGTGAAATTTGTAGCAAATCAAGTGGCACATGTGAATTGTGGAAACTGCAGGATGTTGCTAATGTATCAATATGGAGCTCGTTCGGTTAAATGTGCAGTCTGCAATTTTGTCACACAAGTTGGGGTGAGTAGTACATTTCCCAACAACTCAAAGATCTCACACTTGGTAAATTAATTATGTGTGAATCATGTGATTCAAAAAACGGTACTCTCTCCGTTTCAGTTTGGTTGTCCAGTATTCCTTTTCGGCTGTCCCTTTTTACTTGTCGTATTTTCTTTTTATCTTTTTATATTTATATTTTTCTTACTATTTTACCTTTACTCGATATCATATTTTACCCACTTCATCTGACTTTGTCACTTTTTAACTTTTTAACCTTAAAACAACCCCATCTTATCTTTCTTTTACCGACCATCATATTCACGAAATCTCTTTTTAACTTTTTACCCCGATAACTTATAAAAAAATTCATATTCAATCTTATCCTTTACCCATATAATCCAACTTTCATGGTTACTAACACAACTTTTCACATTTTTTTAATAATCCTGAAAACCGTATCTTTGGACGAACAAAAGGGACAAGGAAGTAATACAAGAATAATTAAACTTTTTTTTGAGCCCATGAATAATTAAACTGCAACAAAATGTTGACACTCAACTTTTTGGCACTAGTTTAAGCATTGTCTAATTCTAAAAGTTAACCCCACCATGCTCTAAGAAAAGCCCAAAATGTAATAAATTTTGATTGTTACCTTTTGGCAATATTTTAAGGTAGTCCACGAGATTTTTGTTATTTTGCCTCTTGAAAAGCAACAAACAGAACCCAATTTATTACTCCCTCCGTCCCATAATGTTCGTCCAAAAGGACGCTTTTTGCGGTTTTTAATGCAATGTATAAAGTGGTGTTGGGAAATGAAAAAGTGGGTTAAAGTGGGTAGAAGATATGATTGAATAGGGGTATTTTTGTAAGTTTGTAGGGGAAAAAAGTTGAAAAGAGATAAAGTAGGTAGAAAAGTTGGATAATGGATGTAAATTTAGAGATTGGTTAGGGGTAAGATTGGAAGAAAGTTATTGATATAAAAGGAAAGTGGACAAACATTTTGGGACGACGGATTAGGAAAGTGGACAAACATTATGGGACGGAGGGAGTAAATGTTAAAAATCAAATTCCTTTTCTAGACGGTTTATCCTTTCTAAGATCTCATCTATTTGAATGTTATAGAATAAACATATTTGTGAAAATTTTGGTTGATCATATAATGCTTTTTCCCTTCTTCTTTTTTTGTAGGTTTCTTCCACGAGCACTATTGATCAGAAGTTCAACAACACCTAAAAAATGAAGAACAATCAGAAAAAGGTCTTTTTGCCCAAAACCCACCTCGGATAATGTCACTCGACAACTTTATTGGGTCAAATTGATTAGTCCCTAATAATGTATAGAGTTGATTTTATCCCTTTGGCATTCCACCTTACACTTTGTGAATAATCAGTTTTGTCCAAGCCAATTTTTTTCCCAAATAGAAAAAAATCGGATGTGTTGTGTGGAGAAAGCTGAAACTTTATCTCATGTGAATTAAGTACTAAGGTGTTTATTTTTTAAGCCTTTTTTTATATATATTTTTAATATACAATACAGTATTAATTAATAATGACATTTGCTTGTGGATAAGTGATAGATCATTTTATAGGATTGGCTTTGATGTGTGTATGAGTGGCATTAAGTACACGGCACATTAAATTCACAAAGCTTGGTTGTCTTTTTAGACCCATGTAGGGATTCTTTGTGTGATTTGATTTTGATCATAAAAAACATAGTTTTGTTGGACTAGAATCATGTGATTCCATGGACTTTGTTTGGATACACTGAATCATATGGTGGGTATTTAATCATCTTGGTTTTGAAGCAAAATATCTTTGTGTATGTATATAGAACCTTTCAAATGTTGTACGAGTCTATTAGAACAATGTGTCATTTTCAGTGTTTTTGCTTTCATAATATAGACTCTAGACAGTCGGCGCCTAATGTCACTATATTGATCAACTCAATGGCTTAGATTGGTTTACATTTTTTTTTCTTTTTCCTTCACATTTTATAGTCAAATAAGTTGACCACCCTATCCTCATGTCACAACATTGACCAAGAAATTGCACCTTGCTTGAATAGAAAGTTATTTTTCTAGCCATTTAAAGATTGTATTCCATAATTTAGGAAAACACTTTAATGGGCTTTGTCAAATAGGTGGCAAACTACAACGTTAGATATATTAAAAGTGGTTGTTTTATACAACTCATTTATAAGGTATGATAAGATGTAATCAAAGTGTTCATTACATCTTATCTGACAAACAAGACCCATACTCATCCTGAGCCCAATCAAATGGGAGTAGGCCAACTCAAAATAGGCCCATGGGCCTGGCCCATACTCATCCTGAGCCCAATCAAGACCGTCCATATGGATAAGCTTCAAGGGGACGAAATTCCATTTTTCTTCTCTGACAAACAGAGATGATGATCCAAAGCACTGACACGTGTACATACACGTACTAACCCACATGAGTGACACGTGTCCAACGTCATGACGCCTCCAAAACACAAAAAACAAGCAATCAAGCCATAATAAGACTATATAAATAAACAACTACCAACACATTCATACTTTGAGTTGAACATCATTTTCAGACCTTACTAAGAAGGTATAATAATCAAAAGATGCATTCAGCAAAGCAGAAGGCGAAGGACATGGCTAGCGCAGCCAAGGAGAAAGTCAAGGTTACTGAGGCCAAAGCCCAAGAAAAGGTTTCTCCTTTTTTCTAATCAAATCTGTCATTGATAAGTAACATTTAGTAATTACCAAAAACGTACATGACATAAGTTTTTTCTTGATTTGTTTGGTTGGTGAAAATGCAGGTGGGGAAGGCAGGGGCAAGAACTAAAGAAGGGAAAGATATAGCAAAGGAAAACAGGAAAGTGAAGGAAGCTGATGCCAAGGCTGAGCTACACTCCTCCAAAGCCCAGCATGTGGACGAGAAGCTGCATTCTCACCACATCCCTGGTGTCGCCGGCCACCACCACCATCCTCCGGCGACCGGACACGCCGGGGGCCATAAATATTAGTCATGTAGCCATGTAGCCAACACTAGCTTCTTTTATGTTTTGATTTTCTACCTTTTGTTGTTGTTGTTATGTATTGCTTACTGGGCTTGTATGTTTCATGTTGGTTACGTTTTCATGAAAAAAAAAGGAAGAAAAACCAATAAGAGTGCTCAAGTGCAAAAATCATGAACATGAAGAATGAGATTATGAGCAACAAAGGACTACCCAAGTGCAAATCATGAACAAAGGAAAAACAATAAGATTCACTAGCTAGTGTTTGTATTGCAATCAACCAAGGATGATGAATGAGATTATGAACAAGAACAAAGGAATATCAAAGTGCAAATCATGAACATGAAGCTAAACAATAAGACTCACTAGTTCTCAAATGTTTGTATTGCAATCAACCAAGGATGAAGAATGAGATTATGAACAGAAAAGGAATACCCAAGTGCAAATCATGAACAGAGAAAAACAATAAGATTCAGTAGCTCCATGTGTTTGTCTTGCAATCAACCAAGGATGAAGAATGAAATTATGAACAACAGAGGAATACCCAAGTGCAAAGCATGAACATGAAGGGGATACTACACTTTAATTTACAGTAAACAAGCTAACCAAGCCAACTGTGATGTTTGTACATACCTTTGCTACTTTATCAAAACAGTTGGGATGTTCCGGATCATTACCATAAACTCTTGCTCTTCAGCTGGGATGTTCTGGGTCATTACCATAAACTCTTGTTCTTCAGAGATTGTTGGAGTTCTTTCCCTTGCCCGCCTAATCTTCTTCACCAAATCCAGTGGCATTGATTGCAGAACTAACTGTTTAAGTGTACTTACAAAACATAATCCTTCAGGAAGCCTTGTTAACTCTTCACATGTGGAAATCACCAGCTTGTTCAGCCGAGGCAATGCGCCCTCTTCTATAATCCAATCCTCCAAATTAACCAAAAAAGATACCATTAGATACTCAAGCTGTGGAAAAGTGCCGGTTTTGCAAATCATCTGTTTCCCCAAGTATGCATTCCACAACCAAAGAATCTTCAGATTTGGAAGCTTCCCAAGGGCCTCCATGGGATCTTGTCCTTCAAGTTGGGAAAAATAGAGCTCTAATTTAGTCAGATTCGGCGGAAAGGAAAGGCGTAAATCGTCGCGTATCCTTCCCTTTAGTATCAGTGATCGTAGACGTCCACAATGGCCAAGCTCCAATTTTGGCAGCTCTACAACAGAAAGAAAGCCCGAGTGAGGCGACAACCATGCCAATGTCAGTGAGTGCATACGGTCCGACTCAATACTCGGGCATTGAAGAACCGCATCCAACTGATCCTCATTTGATATGTCTGCGATTGCGAGCTTCTGAATCCTTGAACTTGACTTCACAAGCTCTGATGTGATCAAGTTTCCTCCTCCAATGCCCCAAAGAGTTCTAAGGTCTTGCAATGTGTCCAGTCTCAGTCTACTCTTTGAACGCAAGGCGCCCCAGGGTAAATAGAGATGCCTGAGCTGTGTCATCTTCCATAAGACGTTGGGCACCGCCACGGAATCAGCACCGTCTCTGATCCGCCTATAGTCTAGTGTTAGCAAGCTATGGAGATTGCCAATGGAGGATGGAAGCTCACTGATATTGGTAAGCCTTATTCCCAAGTATCTCAGGTGGATCAAGTTCCCAATCTGGGTTGGCAATGCCTTATCAGGAGTGCGAAGTCCCCATAAATTTAAGACTCTGAGTAACTTGAAGTTTGCACATATGGAGTCCAAATTTAATTGTCTAGGAACTTCTTCTGTTTTGTTGAGTGGTCCAAGTTGAACTAGTGACCTCAGGTTTGAACATTGTTTAGGAGAAAAGAATCTGCACAAGAATAAACACATAGTAAATAATGCAACACGATTCAAGAACTAACCATAAGCCTTCCTCTTATTTGAGACTGAATGCTTGATGACATGAATAACGCATGGCTAAGCATAATACCAACCAGATTATACGTTGCTAGAAAAAAAAAACATGCTGGTAATAAACCATAGTAGAAAACTTCACCATTTACATTTGTCATCAATTTAGGCTAGAAAATGAATGGATTTTGGCAATACATATGCAGCATTTCAATGAGTTACCACGTTGTGTTAATCAAAAGAGAGTATTTACGACACACCCGAAATGAGTTGCAGCTCGACGCGCTTGTACAATTGACGTATCAACACCAGACGATGGAGAAAGTATCTCAAGAAAGTCTTGTTCCCTTGCTTTCCTCAGACACAAATCTCGTATCAGATCATGCATTCGGCACGCTGTAATCTTCCCGGCGTGGTTCCTCCTAGTAACCTGTAGCAAGCATCGATGAATCAACTCATCCAAGTGCTCTCTTGCTATATCTTCAAGGCTGTCATCTCCATAAACCTGATCTGATTTAATGAAACCCTCAGCTATCCACATTCGAACCAGCATTCCAATCTTAATATCATAGTCTTCCGGGAAAAGCCCCAAGTATAGAAAACACGGCTTCAAGTCATAAGGAAGATCATGGTAACTCAATGCCAACATCTCATCGACTCTACCATAAAGAGGAGATCCCTTTCCTTTCAATATGTTCGAGTTCAAGGACTTGTGTATCCTCTCCCATTCATCCAATCCTCTCTTTGTTCTCAGTAAACCACCAAGAGCAGCCACCGCTAGAGGCAGCCCATTACACTTGCTAACCATTTCCTTTCCCATTTTCACATATTCAGTATCAGCTTCTTCATGGTTCACAAAAGCCTTCCTCCTAAACAACTCCCAGCTCTCCTCCTCACTGAGCATATGAGGACCATTGACCATGCACTTAGGATCAGCATTCAACGGGACACTCTCAATCCGCGTCGTCATCAAGACCTTGCTACCTTTGTTTCGTGGAAGCGCAGGGAAGACGTCCTCCCAAGCTTCCGACTTCCAAACATCATCAAGAACTATCAAGTAAACCTTATCCTTCAAAAAACCATAAACCTCTTCTAACAGCCCTTGATGACTACTACCACCAACACCAACACTTTCTTTATCCACAAACTGCCTATAAATCTCTAGCAACACATCTCGTTTATCCCAAGACTGAGAAATCGACACCCATGCCCTTCTACCAAACCTCTGCTTAACACTGTCATTATTATAGATCTGTCTTGCCAATGTAGTTTTCCCTGAACCCCCCATTCCTACAATCGACACCACCCAAGCCAAGCTCTCATCATCAACAAGCTGATCAACTAAAATCTTAATATCCTCATCTAATCCCACAATATCATCATCCTCCACATGAGGATAAGCTCGCCGAACCCCCAATTCCCCACCAATTTGCACAGAACTCCCATTACTCAACCCTAAAACCTCACTAGAACTCCTCACCCCATACCTAACCAGCCTATCAGTGCATTCCTGTATCCTAATCCCAACCGACTTCACACTCGCTCCAAATTGATGAGTTCTCGCCAGATGTTGAAGCACAGAAACGTACCTCGCCATGAGATTTCGTCTTCTCCACGAAGAAGACTCGAGGAGGAACGAATCGACCAGATCCTCGACATCGTAGGCGATCCTCCTGATCTCCGTAATACTCGTTCGAAATCGATCGTCTCCTTCGTCGCATCTCGAATCCGCGTCCTTCAAGTAGCTCTTCATCCAATTCAGCTCTCTTTGAAGGCTCTGGACCTGGCGACGAACTCCGGAGAATAGACCTAGCTTCTCCATTAACAGACCGTTTACTCTTTCGATTGCGAACGCCACTAGCATTTCGACGGCCATGGCGTTTTCGATTGCGGAATTCAGTCCTCCTAATTCGAAAGCTCGTCGATCAACTGGAAATTCGACTGTTCCGTATCAGTCGATCAAAGTGTTCGTTGAGCTCTCGTTCATCATCATCAGTTCTGCAAGACGACGAAGTCAACGGATATGGAGTAAGCGCTCAACGAAATTGACCGAGCCTGACGGCTGGGAAAGTATTGGGCCTTTCAAATTACGGCCCATTAACGGCCCAAATATACAACGCCGTCCAAATTAGGAGATAAGGTTCCGTTTTTCTCGGTTTTGTTCCCGCGCTGACACGTGTACACGTCTTGAATCACTAGCTCGACACGTGTATGCGTCGTGGCGCGACCAAATTTAAGCAGATCTGAACATAATATCGTGTATATATACGCATACGGATAAGCAAGCAACGTACATGCAACTTAATTAATTAATATACACAGTGGATCGGTTCAAACACGGTCAACAAGGTCAAATCAAGTTTAGCGAGTGATTAAGGGGAGGGAAAACCGGGTTTAAGAAGATGCAAGGAGCCAAGCAAAAGGTTAAGGACATGGCTAGCGCAGCCAAACAACACGCTCAGATTTATGAGGCCAAAGTCGAAGAACAGGTTTCTTAATTATTCATTAATCCCTTTTATCTCGTATTAATACGTACTAACTATGCATAATATATGCATGCATCAGAATATCACATACCAATTAACAAACATTTATGCCCTAAACTCTATTTATTTTGTTTGGTTAGGGAAATATATGTTATAAGTGCAAGAAGTCGTTTTTTCTAAATACGGTTTTGACTTTTGACCTGTTCATATAGTATCGGCTGTGTTCATCAGTCATCACGTACTGCATGCAATAATATTTACGTTGTATTTTATCAAATGAGAATCAGGATTTAATTACGTACGTACTTACCAAATTAAACATGGCCTAAACTCTTATATATTGATTATTTTTTTGGTTTGTATGGTAAAAAAAAAATCACAGGCGGAGAAGGCAGGGGCGAGAACGGAAGAAGAGAGGCAGCTAGCGACGGAGAGGAGGAAAATAAAGGAAGCCGAAGCGAAGGCGGAGCTACACGCCTCAAAAGCCCACCACGTGGCGGAGAAGCTGGACGCCAAGCAACGGCCGCTTCACATCCCCGGTGTCGGCCCGGGCCACCAGCCCCACTATACTCCCGGCGGTGTGCAACCGGTCCCCGGGGCCCAATACGGGTATCCGGATACTGGCCACGTAGGCACGGACCCACTTTATCCGGCCGGGACCCACCATGTTCCGGGTGCCGGGGCCCACCACATACCGGGGACGACCGGGACGACGCACCACATACCGGGGACTGGGACAACGCACCACGTCCCTGGCGCCCCGCCTTACGCGACCGATGACCCGGCGGCGCACCACCACGTGACGGGTCGTAAGCTACTGTAGATAACGTACACTTTAGTTTTATGTGGGTTGGGTTTTATCGTTTTTCTGTTTGTATTGTGTGCTTGTTTTTTCTCTAGTTTTGATAATATTGTGAGCTTGTTTTGTTGATTTTCCTTTGTGTTTTTGTACACCAAAGACTTTGATATATCTTACTTGTTCTACAAGCACCAGTCCGTTCTAAAAACCAGGCCTAGACGGACACGGCCACTCGGCCAGTAAGTCGCTTTTTAACTCGTCTAGGCTTTGTTTGGTCTTAGGCGTTAGTCTCGGGTGTTAGGCGGTTCCTCTTACACGCACAACACACCGGTTTTGGGTCGAGTAATAAAAATCGTTGTTTGATTAGTTGAATCGAATATTGTTGTTGCACTATAGACTTTGTATCAAACTGGAGACATGCAATTTAGCACGAGGTTAAAGCATTGGATCAGCACGAATATATATTTGCATAAAAAATGAGCCTAAAATAGGCTTGTTAGGCACGTACGTAAATAGGTTTGGATGAGAAACAACCACGAATATTATATATAGAGATATATGCCGTGCAAGAATAATTCAAGATTTGGGTTAGAAATTAAACAACTTATAAGATCAGTCGTGTCGTGTAAGAGTAAATAGGGTTCAATTGGTTTCATACTAAAAAAACATTTATTACGAGCACCCTTTCTGACCTAGCAAACCCTAATACTTAATTAGGGACCGAAATAGAAACTATTGCCTGTATTATTGGATTTTAATTTATTTTTTTGTTCCTCAAACTAACTAATAAAATAAGAAATCAGTACCCTTCTTGGATTTTCAAATGCATACTTTATTATGAGTAGTATTCCGAGTGAACAATTAATTATTAATTATTATTTGGATATATAGTACATAATTCAATAAATTCCTACCTCAAATACACCGGCTAATGAATTCCTCCTACCCTAAAATCATAAATCAATACGCAACACCTACATAAATTGCCCTTTCGGTTAGGGCTGAGCACAATTATCCGGTCCGTCGATCCGATCCGAAATATCCGCCGATCCGATCTGAAAATGTCTGCATCCAATGGATAGCTTAGTTTTATTATTCGTATTCGATCCCCAATCCGCTAATTTTCCGGATATTTGGATAAGATACGGATAGGGGTTTTGAGTAAAATGGATATCCAAGAATATCCGAAGTTATATATATACTATATATGTTTTTAGAAAGAGAATATATACTCGACATATCATAGTTGATTAAAAAGGCATTTTTAGATTAATATATGTACATATGAATATATGAAATGAATCTCTTCTTTAACTTTTTTTTATTAACCAAAATTTCTTATTTCCACCACGCCGTTTCGATGCTTTTGAGCTTCAAAATTTGTTCTCAATTCCTAGCTAACTAGTAACAACTAGGTAAGTCGCTTACAAGTTACAACTTTACATATAATTTTTTTATAATATTTTGTAACTTAGTCTTTAGACATAAGTTTTATTTAAATTGGATTTAACTATATTCTTTTCTTGAAAATGGATAGTTTGGATATCCGAGATATCCGGTTCTGGATATCCGATCCAAACGGATAACTTTACCGGATATCCGGCTAAAAACGGATCGGATATGAATCGAGATATTTGGCCAATTTTTTTCGGATATCTGGCTTTTCGGATCGGATCGGATTATCCGAATGCTCATCCCTACTTTCGGTTTTGTTTCATTAGTGGCACCGAGCTAGTGTTAATCAAATCAACTAATTAAGAAGGATTAGGTACCTACTAATACAAAGATTTGGTAAAATTTTAAATTTAAGTCTTTTAATCTGTTTTGGACGAGTTCATTATTTCTATTTTAGGGTTTTAATTTTTATAATTAGTACGCTTAGAGTGTGTCCTTAGGGTACACAATAGAAAAACCGAATTAAGAATAATAATATCATACTATTATAGGTTTTGGTCTTTTTTTAGCATTGAGTTACTCGTTCGTCGTCGTTCGTGTAAGTATATCTTTTAACGAGAATAAACTAGCTAGCTAGTATTAGTATGTCAATAGTTAATCCAAATTTGCATGTTTGTTTAATTGTTTTTTTTAGGTCGAAGTGTTTAATTGTTTCTTTGGTCAAATTGAGAGAGACCCATGAATCATGATAAATTTCTACCAAACAAAAGAGACCCATGATAAATGAGCTCGTTAAACATAGTTGGTTGTTCTATTCCGAAATGGGTTTGAGTTTCTACCCTAAATTTACAAACAAAATAGTCAAATTAGTGCATGTTTTTTCCATTTAAGATAATTATCTCGAAATTTCTATCCTTTTCTTCATTTCATGTCAAAATTAAAATATCAAATTAGCATTTTCTTGGTGCTAATTAAACGATTTACCACCATTGATTATGTGGCTCCACATATAGGGATGCCGGTTTGGCCACGTGTCAAGCTTTGTTTCCGAAAGTCCGATTAATGATTTGTTAATAGATTTCACCCACTGATTTACGACTGTTTTTATTTAATAATTTCTTTATACTGTGAGGGCGAGGTCCTTGTTTGTTTATTTAATTGTTTGTTTAATAAATGGTAATATTAAATTAGATAGAGTTTTCCACGCTTCTTTTGTTTCTCAAGGTGTTTTAAATTGTGAGCTAGGTTAGGAAATGCGACTTCTCATCTAAAATTTGGTTAAGCAAAAGGTAATGGTAAAAAGTCTCTTAGCTCATGGTCAATGTTAAGACTTGGAAATATGTTACAAACTTTTTGGATTTCATGGACACTTTGCAATAAGATTAATTAGTACAAATTGCTTCATTAAGATTTCAATGACGTTTTTAAGTTGGTTGAGCATATGCTATGGTTATTGAGATTAGGATTGACCCGTCTACACCGTCCCATTCGGCTTGCAAGTTAGGGTGAGATCGAGGAAGTAAAATATACGAATTACAAAAGACATTGCCAGTTGGCTTGACTCGAACCCGCTTTGTGTTCGTATCTATGAACCAACTCTCGTTACCCGACCTTTACCCGGAAAGTTTCAAGTCTACATACAATTACTCTAGCTTTCTCTTGTTAAAAGAGCATGAAGCAATCTAGCACATACCATTACAACATAAGAACGCACACAATATGGATTAGTGATGATGACCATGTTCATCGACCAACCAACGTAACTAATACAATGTACTTAAGTCATTAATGATGTTTTAAGGGTGCTTTCGTTGAAAGTGTTTCAGGTCACATTTTCTTGTAATAAATGCCATTATTTAATGTTTGTCCTATCAATAATAGATGGATTTCCATACTCAGTAATTCTACGCAATGTATTTACTTTTGCACCTTTAATTACATTTCTTACAAAAACACTCTCCCAACAAATATCGTGGGTTTTGCATATTTCTCATGAATCTTTGACTCTTTGTTGATAGATAATCTTAATTTAACAAGGATTTTTCTATTGTATATCGTAAGAACACACTATAAGATACCAACATTAGAAAGATTTGGTCAAAATCTTAACATTTGAGGTTTTTTTATAACGACTTTATTATTTTCTCTGTAAAGTCTAGTTTACTTATTTAGTACGGAGTATGTTTATAATGTGCCCTTAAAACATAGTACAATATAAAAACCGATTTAACAAATGTTAAAATATTAATTAATCTTGATCCGTTATTTCTTGACATATGTTTTCTCTCTTTTGCCAATTTGGTCACAAGTCCCAACCCTCTTTTTTGGACCGACCTACAACTTACAAGTGTTTCTCATATTGGAATGTCTAAAAATCAGTAATTAATCGCTTCACGTTAGCAATAACACTGTAGACCAGTGAAGAAGAAAGCAAAAAAGAAAGAAAAAATCTCAGAAAAATTAAATAAAAAAAGTGCAAAAAGAAAACGAAAAGAGAGAAAAAAAAGAATCCTTAAATTCCAAAAATTTTCTAGATTTGGAGAGAGCATTTGGTAGGAGGAAGAGAGGGGGAGGAAGCAGAGAAGTAAAGAGAAGGTTTTTCCCACCACGGCAAAAAAAAAAGTCTGTATTCTCAGCATCAAATCAGGGCGAAATCGAGACCTAGAAGGTCAGTCTTCTCTCTCTCCTCCTCTTCGTTGACGTGATTGACTAGCGAATTGTGTCTTAATAGTGGAATTCGCAAGGGGTTTGGGACGGATTCATACGCATTTGGTGTTTGTTCGTTTGATTGCGAATTTGGTCCGGATTTGGGGAATTGATTTGCGATCTTGGTCGGTGGTTCGATTGATTTGGTTAGTGGAAGTTGAGGCTTCGTGATCATTTGTTTGTCTGGGCGAGATTCTTGTCCAGGTGTTTTGATTTTGTTTGTTTAATTTGGGGGTTGTTTTCGATGGGGGTGTGGAATTTAGGTCGGAGTTTGGCTGCATATGGTGGCAGAGTGGTGGTATTAGGGTTTTTGTTTGCTCGTGTTGTGATGAGTGATGACATGGTTGTTTTGAGTTTATTTTTTAACTAATGTTGGTATACTCAGGGTTTAGGATTTTTGTGGTTTGCTTAATTTGAGTTGTGGAGGCTGTGATTTCGTGAAATTGGTGTATGTTTGTCGGGAAGTTTGTGAATTTGGACTTCGTTTTGGGGGTTGGCAACCGTTCGGATGATTTTGCTAATTTTTGTGTTAGGTTAGAGTTTACCTGCAGGAATGTTATGAGGTTGGTGTGGTAGATGTGTAATGAAGTGGTTTGTTTAGGAATTAGTTATGCCTGTCCTTTTTCTTTGGTCTTAAATGAGACTTCTCTGAGTACTTCATTTGAGAAGCATGTCCTTGAAACAAACTCAATGGTTATTTGTGGTAATCAGCTTGTTTCTTTGCATTCTGTTTGCTTTAGATTTATATAATGTTATCATTGGCTATGTTTGTCAAGATCATCAGCATTGATATCTATCTTGACTTGGATATTCTGTGTGAATTAAGATTGATGTTTTACCAAAATGCTTAAAGAAAGGAATATGATTTATTGAATAGAGAAGGACTACTGACACTAGGTTAATTCTGAGTTTCTTGATGTGTGGAAATGAGCACATATCTTTTGTTTTAGCAGTCATTTTACATCAATTTTCTGCATATGATCCAACCCTATACCTGCTGAAATGATTATGATTTGGGTTTGTTACAGTTTTCAGTCAAATTCACTTGATGGGCAAGTTTGGACGAACTTTCATTCGCTAAAACTTTGCGCTTGATTGATTTCAAAGTGTAGTTCAAGTTTTAATTGAGGATGATATGCTGCTTTGCTTCAGTCATCTAGTCATAGTTGCTGAGTTTACATTGAAAAAATGCATGGCTATTTTAGTTTATCATTCTACTAAATGTATTCGTTTTCTTTTGAACTTGTGCAATGAAAATAACATTATTGACTGTAAATGTGTTATTTAAATTTGCAGAATGATGGGTTTTGAAATACTTATCTTCGGCGTACTATAAAATACATAATACAGCAAATCGACTGTATATGGTAGAAAGAAATTATTTCCAGATAAAGCCTGCAATAAAGATAATGGTAGTGAGAAACACGTAAAGTCTATCCATTGGAATGGAAAGAAAGAAATTAGCACATACATATATGGGAATGCCCGATCCGGCAATCACCAGTATGATACACACGATTCTCGCCATTTTTCTTCCTTCATTTCATTGTTTTTCTCTTTTACCTTGGTGAACATGAAAAATAAGGCGAAGTCTCGAGCATCGGTGGAGATTTATGGGGTTTGTTATTTATCATTGATCAATTGCTTTGCTTTGATGTCTATGACTGTTTTCAAGATACGGTTTAATTTTACTTTTCTACTCTATGAGGTGCTCTAGTATGGAGCTATTTGCGGGATATAATGTCCGTCAATTTATTGGCTTCACATTAGGTGTTTGTTTATTACTTTACTCCACATTCTATCCAAGGATAAAGGTTTTTTGATTGCAAGTTGGAAAATGTTCATCTGTATGGTTTTCCCCTTTTGAAGTGAAGTCCAACTACGAAATCTATGTGAATTAGGGAATGAGGACATTACAATGATAACTGGATACGAAAGACCTTATATTTTGATAATTTCAGTAGGGAGGGAGTCGTCCTCTTTTTCCTGATTCCAGCTTCCCTTTATTGTTATATCTATAACTATATGTATATTCTAAATGGATGTCCTAATTTTGGCAATCTCTGTTCACTCCCCCCTGTGTAGTGTGAGATACTATTGACTTCATAACACACCTTTTCTTTCTTCTTGTTTCACTGCAGGCACCAGCTATAGCTGAAGACAGCATTGCCAAGAACTTACACAACAGTAATTCTCATGCTAGTCCAGCATCTGAGCAATTCAAAGGCACCACATCTCAGATGGATGGACAGGGGCTTGATGTTTCCACTCAAGTGTCCATAAATAAATCTCCCATTAGTGAGCATCACAAGCACAGTGTTTCTAACTCAGTTTGCAGTTTGCTGTCTGAAAATGTGAATGGTGGAGTGCCTACTTCAGCTCCTGACATTTCTCAACCCATTGAGATGCTTAAGGTAGATGCTTTGCGGACAACAAAAGTTCAGAAGGTTAATGATTTGGGATGTGAAGCTGATAATACATCTTGTATCAGCAAAGCTGATGGAACAAACTTGGATGTTAGTGGTCATCTTGTTGACAATGACCAGAAGAATTTGACTGGTAGTTCTAATTCTGTCACTAGCTTCTGCCAAGAGGGTTCTGAAAAAACTGTAGTTGTACAGTCTAGCAACCATGGATGCATCAGCAGTGAATGTATTGCTGAAGAAGGGAATAAGTGCAGGAGTTCTTCTGAATTTGCAAGAGAAGCTCTACAGTCTGCTGCGGATATTTCTGATAGATCCGATCCTTCAGAGACATCTTCTCTTAGAGATGAACAGGGCACTGTCTCACCAAAGGTTTTCATTAACACCTAAGCTTTAGTACCATGTCATGCAATCTATAAATATTTAAGGCCAGTCTCTGAATTTTTGTATCTGATTGAATATTTGGATGCACGTGAACAGGTAGAACCAGTTTCACCAGCTAGAGGCACTGATTTCCTTGTAACTCAGAAAAGTGATACTGAAATTGATAGCAATGGAGTGAACACTGTTGCGTTGAACAAATTGGATCAAAAGCAGCATTCGGAGATGAGGATGGGGACTGATATGCATGAACCTCCTTTGCAGTATCGTGCTATAGTTGACAATGAAGATTCAGATGAGCTGATAGATGTAAGTGCTTCTCTATTATACTTTTTCTTTGGCAAATTATATCAGGTTCTAGTTGCTTTATCTTTCATAGACCATGCAAAAGCAGGTTATTTTGCACCTTTTAGTTCTATTATCATTTTTTGCGGAAACATGTGTGTTTATATGATTACACACTGCACGTAATCATAGAGTAGCAGTCAGTGATGTGATTTTTTTTGAATAATTCACTGAAGTACCCTAAGGCACTATCTAACTTTATATAGGTGATTCGTTTTTTGGCTACTAGAGTCTTTATAGTTCTACTTTTTATGGCACTCATTTTCTCTTCGTGGAATGCGATACCAGCCCCTGATCCTATAGGAAGTGGATCCAAGGTTAACCTTGCTGATTTTTTGTCTTATGTATGTGCTATACTTGTTGATATTCAGTTTACATGTGTGGCATTGTTGAGGTGTTTGAACATGTATCCCTTCACTTTTGCATTGACTTTTTTTTATCAGGTGCTGTTTCTATGTTCTTTTACACAATTGGCTTTATATTGTTGAGGCACCTTTATTTAGTGTGGCTGTGTTGGTAAAATATGTGCTGATTTTCTGACTGCAGGTAAGAGTATGTGATATATGTGGCGATGTTGGTCGAGAAGCTCTGCTTGCTATTTGCAGCAAGTGTAGTGATGGAGCTGAGCATATGTAATAACTTCAGATTATACTTGGAACATTTTTTTTCCAGCTATTTATATGGATGAAATTGACACTTATTTCTATTTTGACCAGTTATTGCATGCGGATTAAGATGGATAAAGTGCCTGGAGGTGATTGGACGTGTGAAGATTGCACGGTAATAATAGCAGAAGCACAAAAGCAGAAGACCGAAGAACAAATAATAGGCAAAGCTTTGCAGACATCATTTACAGATGACGTGGCTCAAACTTCAAAAAAGTTAGATCCTACTGGTGACAATGGAAGGGTCAGAACGGGTCATGTATCCTTAGCTCCTTCTAGAAAAAGACCCGGCCTTCATGTAGAGGTGTGTTCTTCATCAAAAAGGAGAGCACTTGAAAATGATGTCAAGCTGTCAAGTCCTCGCTCCTTTCTGAAAGCAGGATCGCCAAGGCATGCTAATTTGAAAGTTTCGACAAAGGGTGAGGTTGCATCTCCCTCAGGTCGCAGTTATACTCAAAATGTTGTACGGAAGGTTCAGGAAGTATCG
Source organism: Polygonum aviculare (assembly GCA_934048045.1). Lineage (NCBI taxonomy): Eukaryota > Viridiplantae > Streptophyta > Magnoliopsida > Caryophyllales > Polygonaceae > Polygonum > Polygonum aviculare. The sequence continues at coordinate 513,859 of OW204026.1, forward strand.
CCTCGCAAGTCATCGAAATTTGAGTCAAAATTCCATAAAGGTGAGTTTTATTTTTGTATAATTTGGTAAAACATTATGAATCCAGGCTCACGGCATGCAAGTTTAGAATATTATCGTTTGTCATATTTTCAAGAAAACTTTAACGAAGTAATCTTTCCCTTATATTCATTTTTTCGTTTGATATGGAAATCAATTCTTTTCCATGAGTTTTAAGCTTTTGCCAAACATTAGAAAGTTGAGCATACATTTACCAAGGTCATATGAAAATTAAATCATTTCCTTGAATATAGTTTGTTTGAATCAAAGGGAGCTTATGTATTATTGTAGACAGAAATTTAAGTCCCTCTTTTTCCCAGCACAGGTATAGCTTGTATTAGGAGATGACTAATTATGCAAGTGTTTTGTAGAGTTTCTTACAATATTGTGACGTCTTAATGCAGGGTCTCTATTTAAGCAAAAATCAGGTAACAGCACAGATCTCAGAACTGAGCTAGAAAGTGAAGATGCTCACTGGGAACAGAGAACTCCCAAGGGAAATGCAACTTTTCTAGCTGGCCAACAACATGCTTTGACAAAACTGAGGAAATCAAAATCATTTACTACTTCCAGTGTTGCCAGGATAGATAGAAACGATTCAAAGAAAAATATGGACAGTGATTTCAAAGTTCCAAAAGTTGGAAGCAAACGCAGCATAAGTCAAAGAAGCTATTCATTTAACAGCAATACTTCTCAACTGGCTTCACCAAAAGTGAATTCAAGCATTTCAACAGCGAAGCCTGCCAAGGTAACTCCAGCCCCTGTGGAAGCCAAGCAACGAGTTATGCAGAATGGTCATCATGTTGCAAAGACTGCCGAAGTTCGCAAGGAATTGGAAAGGGCTCCTATACATCGTGTAGCTAAGCGCCAATGTGATTCAAATGGCTCTGGTAGGATTCAGCTAATTAGTGTTGGTAATTTACGGCCTCACAAATTATAGAATATTGACTCTTTTTGTTGTGTGCCAGGAATTGATAGAAAGATATCATCCTCTCTTGCTGACAAGGGTAGAAGTTCAGGAACTCCTCGTAGAACCAACTCCATGTCTCTGAGTCAGAAAGCAGACAGGACTACTGCTAATGTGGAAGAAGGACGTAAGCTGAAAGATGCAAAGCATCAGCTGAATGGTACAGACAAGGTTCAGCTGAATGGTACAGACAAGGTTCAGCTGAATGGTACAGACAAGGTTCAGCTGAATGGTACAGATAAGGTTCACCTGAATGGTACAGAGAAGGTTCAGCTGAATGGTTTACCTTCTGGTGCCACTGTTGCATTATCTGCATCTGCTCATCCTGATGTTGATTATGTATGGAGGTATGATTCTCTTTACTAAATTTGATTTTTTGTGATTACAAAAATGTTTCATGCATGTTAGGCTTGATTACTGAATTACTGTATATGTGTGACTTTTCAATTTTCATGGGTTTTGTATTAAGTAGATATGGTACTCCCAAGAATTATGCAAAAGATCTTGTACACGTTTTGTATAAAAGTGGTGTCTTAGCATGACTATTGTGATGATGGTGGTTTGATTTTTTGCAGAGGCATGTTCAATCTGGAGTGCAATAAGCTTCCTATTTGCTGCTCTGGATTGCAAGCGCACTTGTCTACTAGTGCTTCTCCTAAAGCTTTTGAAGTGGCGAGCAAGTTACCCTGTGAAATCACAGTGAAGGAAGTACTGCAGCAAGATATTTGGCCAGCTCAATTCAGGGGGAATCGTGTAACCGAAAATGACATTGCTCTCTACTTCTTCGCTGAAGATAATGAAAGGTTGTTGGAAGTTATTCCTCACTGAACTGAACCGAACCATTTCTATTTATCTGTGAAGAGATCACCATACTTTTCCTCATGTGCAGACTTCTTATGAACTTTTTTGCATTATGTGCAGCTACCGGAGATACAAAAGGTTTTTGAACTGCATGATGCTGAATGATTTGGCTTTAATGGCAAATCTTGACGGCATTGAACTCCTCATCTTTCATTCTCAGGTCCTTCCTGCAAGATCGCGACGTAAGTGAATTTTTTTTTTGCGCTTTTGAGTTAACAGTAGATGTGAAACAAACGTGTGGGCTGATCAGAAAATTGCTTTTGGCAGGCTGGAATAATCTCTTTTTCTTATGGGGCGTTTTTAGAGCAAAGAGGTCAAGCTATTCTGACGAAGTTTGTGTTCCAAATTTGAAAGAGGACATCCAAATCCCTGTTTCAGAGCCTGTAACTTTGCCACCAAATCCTCCTACACAACTCCCTACACTATCCGAGCCAATAAATTTGAATGGTACAACTCAAGTTGAACCAGGATTATCTGCTGCCGAAGCCGTATCAGTTTCAGTATTAGGATCAGGACTTAGCAGCCAGAATGAACTTCCTCAGCCTGCTGTTCCTACTAAACCTAACGTTGTGGAAGAAATACCTGTTAATGAAGTTGGTGGCAAAACAATGGAAAGTAAACTTATTGAAAAGGATCAGCATTCTGGAGCATTGCAATCCACTAATGAAGGCGAGGTCAGGCTCTTTCCGTATAAATTCTTCGATTTATTCTCATGCCTCACATTGACTGCATGTTTCATTAAGTTTCCATAGGCTTTATTCGGTTTGGCTTTGAGTTTAGTTGTAAGAAAATAAAAATGTTTGAAAACTGAAAAACAGGTAACTCAAATCTGAACCAGACAAGCCCTTAAAATTGTTTAGAAGCTTATACAAATGTAATTTCTTGCTCCTATTGTTACAGAAAGACGATACGTCTCCAGATCAAGATCCAACAGTTAAACCTGTCGAGGAGAGCCTCCCTTCATCGGATGCTGAAATTTCAGCAGAACCCACTAGTGACATCAAGACCAAGAATGGCGTCTTTTTAGTCACTGAAGAAAAGCATCAGGCTGAGACTACCTTAAATTATCCTCTCAACGACGCGCATGTATCTACACTAGATGTAAACGCCCCAGTTCACAGTAACGGCCCTTTAGTCACTGAAGAAAAGCATCAGGCTGAGACTGCCTTAAATTATCCTCAAAACGACGTGCATTTATCTACACTAGATGTAAACGTCCCGGCTCACAGTAACGGGCATATTGGATGCCCGATCTCGTTGAATTCAAGCCCGTCTAATTCTGAAGATACCGAGGCACCAGATGAAGCCATGGAACATCATCATCATCATGATTTCAATCTTGAGCTGCCTTTATTATTAGAGAACGAGCAAATGAATGCCAATGGCGATGATGCTAATGTTGCGGACAACGGGTTTGTGTCGCTTGATCTTTCGCTCGCTCTGCCGTCAACCACCAACGATCCTGTTCCAATGATGGAAGACCCACTTCCTGAGATGGATGATGATGTAGATACCTCCTTGTGCCTGTTCTTTGGCGGTAAGAAAGCTTAGAAATAGAAAGAAGAAGAAGAAGATGAAGAAAATAGTATGGTGTAAATATGGGTATGCTTTTTACATGGGACTCTCGTTTAACTTTTTATAGAAGAAGATGAAATAATACTTTCAAGGTGGGTACATAGTTTAGTATGAGCGTAGTATAACGCTATCTTTGGTTAAAGTGACAGAAAAATGTTTTAGAGACTTTATATGGTGATCATCTCTGAGTTTTGGTACTTGTTTTCGGATATGCTTGTGGCATTTGGTATAAATGCCAAAGCTTTTGTCTTTGGCTTCTGAAATCGTTGTTTGTGATGGCGGAATCAGAAAAGAATAAGCTGAGGTGTGCCCTTGTCCTATTTGAGGATCGTTTGCATGAATGAATTCCTAAATCTGTTTGATTAGTGATTCATAATATGATTTTACCCTTGCATTCTCAGGTTTTTCATTAAGGCTTAAGTAAGCTCGAAATAAGTCATGATTGAAATATTTGAAGCATCAAAGTTTGATCTTGTCAAAGCTGGTTTACACGAAATGTGCTATGCCTATGAGCCTTATATTTAGAACTTGACAATCTTGCGATTAGGGTATTAAGTCATTAATCACACGCTTAAGTATAAGGAGGAAACCATGATTCACTAATGCTCTACAAGAGACATAGCACTCTGGGAAAGTAATTATTTATGTAGTTTTTCATGTGTCTTAAGGACATAGTACAGTGTAACGATTATTCTATAAATGTGTTTTAAGAGCACATAATAAGGATTAAGGATGCTTAATTCAGAAACTAAATCCTAAAATGAAATAGTAAATCCTTTTAGAAAAACCTTACAATATCCTACAGCCTACACAAATTTTCATTTGAAGATTCTTGTAATGTAAATCAAATAATCTTCTAATTAAGTTAAGGGCATGAAATGAAAATAACAGTGCTAAAAAAAATGAAAATAATCCGAACAAAGTATGTTTAACCAAATATTGCTAACTAAAGGCGTTTATTATGTGTCCTAACTCCTAAGGGCATAAAATAAAAACATTCCTTATTCATTCACTACAAATAGCAAGCAACAATTCACTCACACATTAGAAAAGCGCGCCTTAACGATTAATCAAATAATTAAGCATAACCTTGCACGATTATACACCCTCAAAGTCTCTACAAAGAAATTGATACGGACCGATGTGGGTTCGTATCGATCCCTTGTTGGTCAAGGGTGTGAGTCGAGTCCGATGTGGACATACAACTCAAATGACGGTAAAGAACGATAAACAAAGAGAGCAAATTAGGGCAAAGGAGTATATTTTTGAGAATTTGATTAGTTCCTTCTTATCATACAAAGAGTATTTATATACTATGCCCTACCGGTTCAACAAAAGGCGATCCAGGAAAGAACCGGATAGAAAACCTGGAAAGAGAGTTGTAAAACTCTAAAATGAAAAATTGTTCTCAAAATAAAACAAATTGCTCTAAAAATAAAACACAAAATATATAAGCATTAAGTTGTGTAACGCTTCGGTGGACGACGATTCCGAACGACTCTCTTGTTGACCCACTTTCGCTGACCCGAGCCGTATCAGAAATTGAAACCAAGCAAGTTAAATATCAACAACAAGTAGTCGTTCACTAAAAACAAAAAAACAACCAAGTAGTCTGAGATGGAACCATGATGAAGGCTTTCCATTCTTCTTTGTCACCAATGTCTTCTCCCCCTCATTTTTCATGGGAATCATGGCCTTCTTCTTCGGCTCATCGTCTTCCTTCTTCGGCTTCTTCTTCTCTCCGCCCGATTTATTCTGTAACTCAAGACAAACTCTGAGCTTCATACATAATTAAAAAGGGATTGAACTTGGATCTTCTAGTGCATATATGGTTACCTTAACTTTGGTCTTATCTATGGTAGCGTGAGCGGATGTTGTCAATGACTTGGTTTGGTTTCGGGTTGGCCTACATCCGAGAGACGATGATGTGGAAGACGATCCGACGTTGTTGGATCGACGTTGAACTGAGGATGTTTCCTTGAATGCTTGGAACAATGGAGTGTCTGGAAGTGGCATGCCACGTGACTCTAACTCCATGCATAGCTGAAAAGGCAATAGAAGCCATCATGCATGCATGAAATTATAAGCCAAAGATGATGAACATTTTCTTGATACCCAAAATGGTAACCTAAGAAATTCTTTGGTATGAATCAACTTAAGGCAGGTTTTATTTTTTCAATGGAAATTCTTTGGTATGAATGAACTTAAAGCAAGTTTTATAAGGTTCTTTTTTTTCGGTCGGCGCTCTTCGAGCCTATAAGGAGCATTTTTTATTAATAATAAAAGGGTTAAGTGTAGTCATCACACAGGGGATAGCCCGATCCCTTACATCCTCAAGTAACAAAGAAACAATCCCCTTGAGAGGGGCAACCAATACATCAGTACCTAACGGGAATGAAAACGCAATAGACGCAAGGCGATCTGCAACCGAATTCGCCTCACAGTACACATGACGAAATGGATAACCCAAGTTTGTTACATATTAAACAAATTCTAAGATTCAATGCTATGCAATGTAGGTCATTTTATGAAACACCATATGTGACATTTTTCCTGGAAAAGATATAGAGTGACATATCAAGCAACGCTAAGCAAAGTTCATAGACAAGAAACTAGACTTCTAAACAAACTAAACAATGTAACATATGTTACCTGAAGAAGGTTGTTCTCGAGGGATCTAACTCGGTCCATGAGATCAGTTCCCTTCATCAAAGCCTCTTGGACAGCCAAATCCATTGTTATACATTGCCTTTCCATTGGATTGACTGCATTGATGCTTCTCACATTCTTCTCGTCCACAAGCTTCCCCTACAAAACCAAGACAAAACCCTAAAAATTTTACTACAAGAGAAAGACAATATCATCAATCTAAACACATGAAGTAAGTTATGGGAGGTTCTACAATTGAGCCGAAACGATCACTAGTATGGGCGGCTAGAGGCATCGGCGTTGGCGACATTGGTAGTAGTGGTTTAGCCATCTTGATTTCGCTGAGGAAGTTGTAAGAGAACTGTTGGTAGATTTGTGAAAATTTGCATTTATATGTGTATGTATACGAGTCGGTTTGGCTATAAAGTTTGCTGGTTTATAGTGCCTTTGAATTTGACTGGAAGACTAAATCTTAAGCTTAAGAGTGAGTTCAGATTAGTCTGTTTTCAAGACATGGCAATGGATTAATGTTTTTTTGGGCAATGCATTAATGTGAGTACGTGTCGAAGATTATTGCAACAAATGTGTAGTAATGAATAAGTGCCTAAATTTGGGTGTGCTTTTGTTTATGATTGCGATATTTTCTTTGGTTGATTTATATGTATATATAACAAGTACAATTCACTTTTTTTTGGTCGAATTCTAGAGTTTGTCTTTAGAGATCCCTAAAGTTACGTAAATACCGTCATTTTTGTTAAATCAAAACTGTCATTTTTTATTATCATAGATTTATGCACTTTTTTTTTTTTTTTGGTTGAAGTTATGCACTTGTTTTTAATTATTAAGGATAATATCAGAAAAATGGAAAAATATATCACATGAAACTACTATTGACTTAAAAAGAATAAGAAAGCCTAATTGCATTTAATTATTGGGTAATGGGTTGATCTAGTTCAATACTTCAATCTCGCAAGGACGCACAAGCACAATTATAAAATGGATCAAATTTTGCTACCGAAAAAAAGGGTCAAGTTTGAACAATAACTTTGATAAAATTTAAGATGTGATACAAAAACCTTATAAGCAATATAGTTTTGGGGGAATTGTCACCATTACACGTGTCTTAAGGACATATTACAGTTAGGGGGACTTATTTGGTCCCCATGAGATTTTACAATTTTTTAATATATATTTCTGCCGCCGTCTTAAAATAATTGTCTAAAATAAGATCTGTATATATATTAAGAAATAATTGGTTTTTTTATATTACCCATATCAATGTAGAATTAATTATTGGTATAAAGAAATATGAAAAATGTATATGATTACGATAAAATTAATTATTAGGGGTATACATGTAAAGAGATGGGAAAAAATCTAAAATAGATAAATATAATAAAAATAACAAAAAGTGTTATTATGAACAACTGTTTTAAAACGGATGGAATATTAAAAGCACATATATATAAGCATATTAGTCATACACACCTTAATTGAAATGAAGTTATGTTGGTCGTAAAAAAAAATTATAAGAAAAAGATGGTGAAATGTATGTTTACTGTTTAGTGAAAATATTAAATATTAGCTACATTTCGGAAAAAAAGATGGATTTTTGTGTATAATATTTCTTGAAATCCACTTTGGGTTTAATAAAAACTTAGAATTGTTTAATGTTCTTTACTCAAATTAAGACTAATGTTATACTTAAATTAAGTTATTTCAGGTTTATTCCAAGTTCCAATTATTAACCCATTGATCAAAGTTCTAACTTGTTTTAATGATTATACTTAAACTAAACTATTTAGCCTTCTAAGCTAATTTCCTGAGTCCGCCACTGATTACAGTGTCACGATTACTCTATAAATGAAAATAGTAATTCCTTTATAAAAAATCTTACAATATCCTAAAACCTACACAAATTTTCATTTGAAGATTCTTGTAATGTAAATCAAGTAATCTTCTAATTAAGTTAAGGGCAAAATATGAAAATAACAGTTGCTAAAAAAATGAACATAATCCGAACAAATTACGCTTAACCAAATATTGCTAACTAAAGGCGTTTATTATGTGCCCTAAGGGCATAAAATAAAAAACATTCCTTATTCATCATTCACTACAAACAACAAGCATCAATGCACTCACACATTAGAAAAGCCCTTACGATTAATGAAATTATTAAGCATAACCTTCCACGATTATACACCCTCAAAATCTCTAAAAAGAAACTGAAACCAAGCAAGTTAAATATCAACAACCAAGTAGTCTGAAATGGAACCATGATGAAGGCTTTCCATTCTTCTTTGTCACCACTTTCTTCTCCCTCTCACTTCTCATGGCCTTCTTCTTCGACTCATCGTCTTCCTTCTTCGGCTTCTTCTTCTCTCCACCCGATTTATTCTGTAACTTAAGACAAGTTCTTAGCTTCGTACATAACAAAAAGTGATTGAACTTGGATCTTCTTATGTTATAGTGCATATATGGTTACCTTAACTTTGGCCTTATCTATGGTAGCTTGTGTGGATGTTGTCAATGACTTGGTTTGGTTTCGGGTTGGCCTACATCTGAGAGACGATGAGGTGGAAGATGATCCGATGTTGTTGGATCGACGTTGAACCAAAGATGTTTCCCTGAATGCTTGGAACAATGGTGTGTCTGGAAGTGACATGCCTTGTGACTCTAACTCCATGCATAGCTGAAAAACAAGAAGCTTATCATGCATGCATGAGAAAATAAGCCAAATTGATGATGAACATTTTCTTGAAACCCACAAATGGTAACCTAAGAAATTCTTTGGCATGAATGAACTTAAGGCCAGTTTTAATTTTCCAATGGGAATGCTTTGGTATGAATGAACTTAAAGCAAGTTTTATAAGGTTCTTTTTTGGGATAAAGGAGAGGCGGCACTCTCCGAGCCTACAAGAAGTGTTTTATTATTAATAATAAAAAGGGTTAAGCATAGTCATCACACAAGGGATAGCCCGATCCCTTACATCATCAAGCAACAAAGAAACAATCCCCTCCGGAGAGGCAAGCAATACATCAGTACCTAACGGGAATGAAAACGCAATAGGACGTAAGGCGATCTACAACCGAATTTGCCTCACGGTCACGGTACACATGACGAAATTGGATAACCCAAGTTTGTTACATTTTAAACAAATTCTAAGATTCAATGCTATGCAATGTAGGTTATTTTATGAAACACCATATGTGACATTTTTTCCAAGAAAATATATATAGCGACAAATCAACCAACACTAAGCAAAGTTGTTAGAACAAGAAACTAGACTTTCAAACAAACTAACCCGTGTAACATATGTTACCTGAAGAAGGCGGTTCTCAAGAGATCTAACTTGGTCCAAGAGAGTTCTCGGCATCAAAGCCTCTCTGACAGCCAAATCCATTGTGATACATTGCCTTTCCATTGGATTGACTGCATTGATGCTTCTCACATTCTTCTCTTCCACTAGCTTCCCCTACAAAACCAAGACAAAACCCTAGATTTTTTACTACAAGGGAAACAAAATATCATCAATCTATACACATGAAGTGAGTTATAAGAGGTTCTACAATGGAGCCGAAACGATCACTAGTATGGGCGGCTAGAGGCATCGGCGGTGGCGACATTGGTAGTAGTGGTTTAGCCATCTTGATTTGGCCGAGGAAGTTGTAAGAAAAATGTTGGTAGATTTGTGAAAATTTGCACTTATATGTACATTTATGAGTAGGTTCGCCTATAAAGTTTGCTGGTTTATAGTGCCTTTGAATTTGACTAGAAGACTAAATCTTTAAGCTTAAGAGTGAGTTCAGATTAGTTTGTTTTGAAGACATGGCAATGGATTAATGTGAGTACGTGTCAAGATTATTGCAACAAATGTGTAGTGTTGAATAAGTGCCTAAATTTGGGTGTGCTTCTGTTTATGATTGCGATGTTTTCTTTGGTTGATTAATAGTATAAATAAACAAGATGTACAATAGATTTTATTTTTTGTTGAATATTCCATTAAGATTTATTTATGGTTTTCTAATATTGTCATTTTTGATTATCATAGATTTATGCTTTTGTTTTTAATTAATAGGTATAATATTAGAAAGATGGAAAATATATATCACATGAAAAAATACTATTGAACCAAAAAGAAAAAGAAAACCTAATTGCATTTTTTTTTGAGCCAAACCTAATTGCATATAAGTATTGGGTAATGGACTAATGGGTACGTAGATCTAGTTCAATCTTGCAAGGACGCACAAGCACAGTTAAAAAAGGGGATGCTATACATCACATCCTTTTACTAAACATCACACTATGAAATTACTTCAATACCCTTTTTTCTTATAATAATATAAATTAGGAAAGATAGTATATTAAGATGTATCTTATAAGTTTCTTGCTATTAGTAAACATGTTTTGCTAAACTTCACCATATCAACCATATTTGGAAAATAAAAAAAAAACTAAATTGATTTTTAAAATCATAATCCCAAGTAATTTAGCTAAATTATTCTAAAATGCACTTTTAACTCTTAAACCATAAAAAACAAAATAAAGAGCACACTTAATAAGATAATCCGAAAAAAAAAGATTGGTAAAAGGTGGGTGACTATGTGATAGATCATGATCATTATCATCACACATAATTATTTTTCAACCATATGATTATAATGATTAAGAAAAAAATAGAAAAAAAAGGAATTTGAATCCACATACTACCATCCCAAAGTACTCAAAGGTAATCCTTCTTCAATGCATGTACGTAAGTTCTTCAAAGCATAATTTTATAGCTTAAATGCATAGCTGCTAAACCCCATGTAATAAAGGTAATAAACTAAGTCATATATTTGACATACATGATTTATTGAAGGTAAGTTATAATTAGGAGATTTATAGGTAAATATTAAATAAATTTCCATATGTTCTTATAGTTGTACACTAGATGATTTTTTCCAAAATTAGATTAAGGGTTTTATGGTAAAAAAATTGGTAAAATGTGAAGAAGAAAAAAATATGGTGTGAAGTTTAGCAGCTATGTTAAAAAAAGGATCAAATTTTACTACCGAAAAAAAAGGCTAGGGTACGTCAAATTTGATCAATAACTTTGATAAAATTTAATATGTGATACATAAACCTTATAAGTAATATAGTTATCGCGCGGGGCCAACATTACAATCATTATGAGAGTTGCAACAAATAACCCTACACATAATCACATTTACCAAAATATTAATAATTATTGACCAAAATATTAATAATTAAAATGACTGTTTTTTTTTTTTTTTGCTATTGTTAAAGTTCATGCAATATCGTATTGAATGCTATCGATCTATTATAAACCTTGAAAATTCATAAACTATAGTATCATGAAAAATTAAATAAAAAAACCGCCTATGTAAAATACCGGCCTACTCTACTAATAACAATTAGCAACATACGAATACGATCAAATTACTATTATTTTTTCTACAAGAAACACTTACGGACACCATACCAAATAGTCACTAATCTCGTTCTAGAGCGTTTAGTATGAGTGATTGTTTTAATTACTATAGGATATAGGATAGGATTTGGGTATCACAAAGCTGAAAGGCATGAACAAATTAAGCCCCTTAATTTGGAATCAAATCTTTGAATTATAATTTCATTCAGCTTATCTATCTAGTACGGAGTATCTATTTGGACAAAATAGGAAAGATAAAGATTTTTCAATTGACCCAATCTCCTTCTTTAGATAGGTAAGATTTTCTCGGTCGAAAGATAAGGAAGATTAAGATAGAAAATATCCATCTATTCTTGTACCCACGTACAAGAATCTAGTATCTAGCTAGTTTTTCTGCCCTATAAAAACAAGCAATCGATCTCTAACATATACTTAGTTTGTTAATTGCATACACCTTAATTTTCTTTCTTGGTGCTAATGTCCGTAAAGGCTAGGCTTCCGCTAGTATTGGAGGAGGAGGTGCAGCTTAGGCTCCCCGCCAAGTCTCTGGTTCGGTTCGAGTCGGTTTGCAAAGAATGGCGCTCTAGGTTCGAGTCCCGCCCCTTCATCGACTCGTACGCCCAACGCCGTCCCCATGGCGCCTTCAACGACTTCTCGTCGAAGGTGCGGACTTCTAGTGCGCAAGAACTCCTCGAGATGGTTCCGGGATTGGACAGCTCGCATCGTAGTTTTAGCTCCAGCGTCGGGTTCGGACCTTGGGGTCGCGCCGTTTTGGTGTACGGACCCTTGAGCAAAGGCATCTACTGCTTAATCTCTCATGATAAGCGATTGAAGAATAATGGCTGTTGCCCCGTTGTGACCGTCAAGATAGCGCTGTGCAACCCCGGTACCGGTCAGTACCGGTTCGCCGATAATTTCGATCCCGAGTTTCGTACGATGCTGTCCGAGACCTTTTCTAAATCTTCCCCATCGGATCCGCCTAGTCGTCTCTACTTTGGTTTTGGCAGCGTGTCTAAGGTAAAATCCAGTTTATTTCGTAAATCTCTGTGTCGATTCTGTTTATTATTGTTTTCGTTGCAATAACTTTTTTGCCACTATTTATTCGGTTTTTCTATTGTGTGCCCTAAGGGCACATGATAAGCATACCAAAAACAGAAACTAAAACATGAAAAGGAAAAGAGTAAACCCGTCACAGAACTATTAGGGCACACAATAGAAAAATCGTTTATATATATAGTACGTTATGACGAATTTTCGTTCATTGGTTGCGTGCAGATTGGTAGTTCGTCGTTGGACTATAGAGTCGTCGTCATCGTGCATTATGGTAGTAGGATGCCATACTCGTTCCTCGTCTTCGTGTACAGCTTCCAAAGGCGCAAATGGAGGAAAATTGTAGACTATCGAGCCGGGAGGAAGAAGATCGGCAAGCCAAAGGCCCTGGCCGGGTTTGATTTGCCACAAGGAAGAAGAATAATAAGCATTTGTGCACCTTGGGAGGGATGCCGTCGAGGCTTCTTGGAGGGGTGCTACCATTGGGCCGTCATTCACCAGGATGGCTCCTTTTCGGTGCTAGCGTTTAAGTTCGCCGATTACTCGTTTAGGCTCATTCGCGGACCACCGGATCATATGGATCTTGTCGTAGAGGCTGATGATCAAGTCATGTATGATGGTAACTCGCTCGTGTTGCATGATCATCTCGCTTTCATTAGATGTTTCAGTGTGCCCGTGTTGTCGAGTAGTAGCCTTGAGGCGATGCGGACGGTCGAGATTGGTGTTTGGATGATGATGGAATACGGCGTCGAGCAATCCTGGACCCGGGTTTATACGATGAATCCCGAGTTCAAGTGCCTCTTCAACGGACTGCTTGATGGGATAGATTACGAGGAGGATCCGTGCGCTAACGATGGTGGCGGTATTCGTATTAAAGGCCTCTTGCTCAAGGTTGTGAATGATGAGGATGAGGATGATTATAAGCAAGAGGTCGTCTATTGTGATGACAATGGCGGGCATCAAGTAATTACAAGTACAAGCGATCGATCTAGGGTTTCCGTCTCTGTTGATGAGCCTGCCGATGGTCATGTTGTGATCACCCGTACTCCTATTAGTGATCCCGCCGACGAAGGCTTCCTTTGTTGGAATACTCGTGGGATTTCGACTTATATCGAGACTCTCGAGCGCTTTTAGGCAAGGAAATAGTTCGCCTCGTAGCTAAGAAGATAGTTTACATGTTTGTTGTTGCTTAGTTTATAGTCTTTGGTAGTATTCAGTTTTTTGGTTTTCTTTCATTTAGTGCAGTGTTGTGCACTCTTGAGTACGTCTTGATCCACCACACTTGCTTTGGTAGTATTCATTTTTTGTTTTTAGTTTTGCGCACAGGCTTAACTAGATGGTTATGTGGGCTTTGTTTGAGATCAAATGTGTGATGGGCTTGAGCTTCAAACATTGATCAACCTTTTTTTCGTTTTGGCAAAATGCATCTCAACACATTAGAAGCAACCAACAATCACAAATGTAACTCTCTAGCACACACATCAGAGGCAACAAACAGTCACCAATGCAAGAATAGCATGTAAACTGTACTTGGGCTCAACCAAAACATAAGCAACGATATAGAGTCAAAGTATGTAACACCAGGTAAGCTAACAATCACCAATGTAAGTATGCAACAGTTGCTAACAATAGCATGTAAAAACCAATGAATCTAACTAGTAATTCTCAACACACAAGAAGTCTTGCTCCAAGAGCACATTCACAAGATTAGGCCTAATCAGTCATTCACAAATGTACAGCTTCATCTTTGCCTTACCATCAACAAACTTGTTACTCCAACAGGCTTCAGCTTGGTTCCCATCCATTTGATTCAGGCAACAACAAACCTGCAAAACCAAATCAAAACCCCACAAATCAAAATCAAAACCAAACCCTAAACCAGATTTCAAAAGCCAAATCACAAGGTAAAGGCAATGCAGTTAGAGACCTAGGAACAATACTTGAGCGCCTCCTCGGCCTTCTTCCCGGCCCGGCTAGCGGCCTTGGCTGCTGCGTCGGCGGCAGCCTCCTCAACAGGCTCTCCCCTGCTCCACAAGTACACCACAGACCTTGCCTTCTCAGCCTCCAGCTTAGCCTCCGTCCCAAGTTCTTGAGCGGCGACGGCGACCTTGCTTACCTTCTCGAGCCGCTCCTTTTCTTTGATGCCCTCGGCTTTCTTCACCAGATATGCGCTGGCCTGGAATGCGAAATGTCCTGACTCCTTAGCCCTCCTGATCTCAGGGCGCTCATTCCCCTCAAGCATCGGTGGGTCGTGAGCGAGGCGTCGAGCCTTCAACACAAACCAGCACAGATTCACCATCAGAGAGAGATACAGCACAAACGAACACAGATATTCGCCAACGAACACAGATAAGAATCACAAACGAACACAAACCAGCACAGATTCACCATCAGAGAGAGATACAGCACAAACGAACACAGATATTCGCAAACGAACAAAGATACGAATCACAAACGAAAACAGACGAACGATTGAGAGAGGAACACAGATATTCACAAACGAACACAAGAATCCTTCAATAAGAATCTTTCAAAATCTATCAGTAAGAATCCTTCAAAACACAGATATTCGCAGCTTAAACGAGCGATTGAAAATTCGAAGATCGATCAAGAACCGGTAGCAATGGAGTAAGAATCGTACCCTGTGCTCGGCTGGCTCCACCGGAGCCACCATCTTGACAGGTTTTGGCGTCGCTCTTCGTCCTCGTCCTCTTCTTGGCTTCAATTCGGGAGCCATGGCAGCTGAATCGGAGCTCAATCGCCGGAGTTAGGGCTTCTGCTGCTACGGAAGAGAGTTGAGCGTGTGAGAGCGACAAAGAAAGGGGAGGGAAATCTTTTCTTTTTCTTTTTCTGGGAACGGGGGGAGGGAAAATGTTACTTTATTACGGTTTAGGCTATTACACACAACCGACCCTTCAATTAACCTCCATTCTGAAAAGTGTGATAATTTTAGGGGGTTTTGTGTAATTTACCCTAGTTTTTAAAGTTGAAAGTTGTTGGATAAGGATTAAGGAGGGTTTTTTAAATTTATTGTTTTCATTAATCTGTTAATCTTGCAATACTCTCCCTACTCCGTTAAAAAATAGACGTCATTTTGGTTACGGCTGTCTTAAAAACTAATAAGGTAAATGATTTAACTTAAATACTAGTACATCTTTCATTTGGTGTTATAGATTTAGGTAAGTCTTCTCCGATTAGTAAGGATAATATTGGAAAAAATGTTTTAAAAAATCTTAAATGTCAAATCTATACTATATGGAGTATATTAAAGTCAAGACCTTTTGCACTCCACGTTAAACATGACCTCACCTCTTATTAAAAAACGTGAATCCATCTATTTGTAGTTAGATTCATGTACGTTTGGACCAAATTTAAAACACCGTCTATCTACTATTGTACGTACTTAATCGAGTGTATTAGCTATAGCTTTGTGTTAGAAATCGGCCATGTTTAATGTTTTTGGACCAAGTTGAGAGCTATTCAATACTCGAAGCCTCTTCATCACCTTTGACAAATTAAAAACAATATACCACCTCTTTTGAGTACTCAAAATAGGCCAACTTGCTATTGAATTTTCAACAATATGCAAGGTTTATTATGGTAACTTACTTCCACTCTTATTTGTGAAATAATAATGATATGCTTATCATTAATTTTTTTCGGTATAAATATGCTTATCATATTGGTTTTGTTGGAATCTCATTAATTAGATTCATGTGTTTGGACTTAACCCATGGGTATTTATGGAATCTCACTAGATTCACGCACCGTATGTTAACAATATTTGAGTTTAATTAATTCTCATTTTGTTATTACAGAAATCAATTCATTTTTGCCCTACCAAATTTTTATACCTAACGATGAAAATTTGTGTCAACATGTAAATGGTGATTATTACGGAGTATTAATTAGGTTTTTATAGCCATAAATTTTTCATTGGATGTAATTCATTATTAATGCATGGTGCGTATATATTCTGAAGTAACTTGTTAAGATACGTACTGTTTGGTACAATTGTAAACAGATAGCTAGTAAGTTTTAGCTCGATCATTCAGCTGGCAACAACAAGTAAGTCAATAAATAAACACGCAATAATGCATGCCCAAATGCTTGGAGGGAGGAAAGGGATGGCACTGCTCAGTATAAACTGGTTCTGAAACTTCAGAGAATGAAAGCTTGCTTTAAACAATGGCAGAGAGGCAAAATGCTAAATTTGGAACAACAAGTTGAAATCTGTATTCAGGATTTAAATGATAAACATAGAGAGCTGCAAGATGACATGTTTAATGTGGTGAAGCAGAATGAGGTTAGAGAGGCTAAGTTGGCTCTGAACCAGAGAATGGATCAACTGAATAGTTTCCTTTCTCAAAGGAGTAAGATGGATTGGATTAAGCTTGGTGAGGAGACTTCTCCTATGTTTTATAGTGGAATTAGGAATAGGAGAGCTTGTAATAGCATTTTTGTGCTGAAAGATAGTGATGGTAATCTGTTGGAGGATGGGAGAGACATTGAAAGAGAGATTATTCTTTTTTACACTGCTCTTCTTGGTAAGGAAACTATTATGGGGCCTATTAATGTTCAAAATCTCACGGGTAAAACCATCTGTGCTGATGACTATGGCAGATTAGAGACTATTCCTCTTGATAAGGAAGTTAAGGATGCTGTTTTTGATATAGGTAACAACAAGAGCCCAGGCCCAGATGGCTTTGGAAGTCAATTTTTTAAGCATAGCTGGGGTTTGGTTAAGGACGATGTGATTGCAGCTGTGCAGAAATTTTTTAGGAATGGGAGACTTCTTAAACAGTTCAACACTACTTTCATCAACCTTATTCCTAAAGTTGATAGACCTTTTCTTGTGAAGGAATTCAGGCCTATATCTTGTTGTAATACAATTCTCAAGATTATCTCTAAGGTGTTGGTAGCAAGGATTAGGCCTTTGTTGGATGATATAGTTGCTTGTAATCAAGGTGCTTTTGTTCCAGGGAGAAGCATAGCGCATAATGTGGCAGTAGCTCACGAGCTGGTGAGAGGATATGAAAGGAGAAATATTTCCCCTCGTTGTATGATCCAAGTGGATATTCAGAAAGCCTATGACAGTGTTAGATGGAAGTTTCTAGAGGCAACTTTGAGTTATTTTGGCTTTCCTGAGAAACTGTCAAACTAGATTATGCAATGTGTTTCTTCTCTGTGGTACTCTATTATCATTAATGGTGAGCCAAAAGGGTTCTTTAAGGGCGAAAAAGGGTTGAGGCAAGGTGATCCTCTCTCACCCTTCCTTTTTGTGCTTATTATGGAGATGCTCAACAGAAAGTTGCAACAGATTAGTAGGAAAAAGGGATTCAGCTTTCATCCTAAGTGCAAGCAGATGCAGCTCACCAATATTGCTTTTGCTGATGATCTTCTTATTTTTTGCAAGCCAAATGTGAGCACCTTGCAGCTTATTAAGAAGGGGCTGCTGGATTTTGGTAATGAATCAGGTCTGTTTGCTAATGCCTCTAAGAGTAAAGTCTTCTTTGGTGGTTTAAGGGCTGAAGTGAAATCTGAGTATGAAGCCTTGCTTGGTATTGCCCCTGGTCAATTTCCAATTCGCTACTTAGGCATTCCTCTTCATTCTAGGAGGTTGAAAGTTGGAGAATACTTTCCTCTGTTGAACAAAATTATGTCTGTGCTCCAGAGACAGAATTTAGCTAAGTTGTCTTATGCTGGGAGAGCTCAGGTGATTAAAGCCGTTATTGAAGGCATTATTTCCTTTTGGATGCAGTCTATGATTCTGCCAAAGAGAGTGATAAGTAAAATTACTGCTCTCTGTAGAGCTTTCCTATGGTCTGGCTCCATTGAGGGGAAGAGAAGTCTGGTTGCCTGGATTAATGTGTGCAAACCAATTGCTGAGGGTGGTCTAAGCTTTAAGGAACTGCTTTCCTGGAATAAAACTCTGATTTTCAAGTTGGCTTTTGATATTTTCATGGATAGGAAAAATCTGTGGACAGACTGGACTAAGAAAAACCTCCTTAAGAGGGAATGTTTCTGGCTTAGAAGAATCTCTGCTAGTGACTCTTGGCTTTGGAGATTTTTGTTGAGGATCAGAGATGAAATGATTGTCAATTAAGCTTAATATCCAAGTTGAGATTCAAAGGGACATGAATTTTATTCCTATCAAGATCATAGATAAAAGAGGCAAGTTCAATAGTGTTGTTGCCTATGATCTTTTGAGGCATCAGGGCAATGTTAAAGAGTGGAATATTATGATTTGGAAGGGCATTCAGTCAAGAAAATGGAGCTTCCATGCTTGGCTGGCCACCATGAATAAGCTTCCTACTGCTGCAAAGTTGCATTGCATAGGTATGGACTTATTGATAGTAATGTCTGTGGTTTGTGCAGAAGTGAGGGAGAAGATGAAGGTCACCTTTGGTTTAGGTGTAGCTTTGTTGAGCAGGTTATGAATGTTGTGCTTTGCTGGGCTGGTATAAGTGTGAGATGGAACTGCCTTGGTGATTGTTGGGCTTGGTTCTTGCAAAGTAACAGGAAGTGCTCAAATATTTTCTTGACTAAGCTGCTAGCAGTTATGGGTATTCTCTATTTCACATGGAAGGCTAGAAATGATCACATTTTCAGGCAAATCCAAGCGAATGAGAACATTGTTGCTCAACTTATTATTGATGAGTGTAAGTTGAGAATCTTAGCTAAGCTGAAGATTGAGGGCAGGAGGGGCATGGCTATGAGAAGAAGACTGATTTTATGATGTGCTCTTCCCTGGTTGGTTTGAGGTTCCTTGGGCTGGGGGTTTCTTTGTTTTTTAGAGCACTATCTCCCCTCTTCACCCATTGCTGAGTGCGCTGGCTTTGGCCATCATGAGGACGCAAGGGTGGGTTTGGCCTCCATTTATGCATCGAGACCTTAAAGGACTCTAGTGCTTGGCATTTCGATGAGTCCTTTCTAAGGTCCTTGCAGGGCGTTCGAGGTAGTGTTCTGTATTTTGGTTGTTTTTTGCTCTCTTTGAGCTGGGTGACTGGTTTTTGGGTAGACATGATGTGAGTTCTGCTCCCCTCTCGTTAGCTGCTGAGTGAGTGCTGCAGAGGCGTGCTCATGAGGATGCAGTTGACGGTTTGTTCCACACTGGTGCATCGAGATTCAAGTAGTAGCGAGTGATCTCTCATGTGGACCTACTACTTGTAATCCTTGCAGGAAGTTCGAGCAGTTCTTAGGTTTTTTGATGTATATTTGTTTGTGGAGAGTTGTGAGCTGTGTGCTGGATGTTGTGTTCCTGAACTTTTTTCTCCTTTCTTTTCAATAAAATTTACCATTTGCAAAAAAAAAAAAAATCATGCTACGTTACATAAAAAAAAGAAATGAATCCGCCGATCACATCACCTGTGCAAAACACCGTCCAGTACGTTTTACCGCCGATCATGCTACGTTACAATAAAATAAAAACAAAGTTATTTTTTATAAGCATAATTCACACATATTGCACGGTATATATTAAAAAATTAACATCAATATTCAATAATGATCACTTTGCAAAAGATAATTTGGATGAATGATTTCATGCATGTTTGATTGATAGAATGTACGTATGTAAGATACTAAGATACAAGATAGTCATAAGATATAGCTTGGGTCTCAGGTATAAGATATACAAAGATATATCTAACCCTAGGTCTAATAAATAATTAAGAAAGTAGCAAAAAAAGAAAGAAACGTTTAGAATTTCCACGATATTAAATCCATAGAAACGAGTTGTAACTCGGTCCCAAACTCGGAAACTCGACGACCTAACTCAGCTCCTCCTCCTCTGAGTTGGGCCTAGTGGCTGACTTAGCTTAGGCCCAGAGGGGGCACTTGCCCCCACTCACATTTTTGTAAAAATATTTTATTAGATATATGTCTTTGTTAATTATTGGTCTAAATTCAAAATTAACCCATAATTAATTGTATTTTAATGTATTAGTCCAATATAAATAGATGTCTGACATTATCTAATGCAAAATCTAAAATTTTAAATTTACTCAACCCGATATCATTCGGAAAAAAGCAAAGTCTCCCAATTCAAAAGCACCCGACCCCAAAATAATCCATACACTTGAATTCAATGATCAAATTCAAATGAAATTATCTCATATAGCCATATCTACTTATAAAAAATAATACAATATCATTTGATAAAATAATTTAGATACATTATATATATATATGTGTGTGTGTGTGTGCGCTTAAATAAATTTTTTATTTTACAACTTAATAATAATGAATATTTGTTATGATTATAATTTTAAATCTAAATTTAAGTAAACTAAATATTTAGTGTTAAAGTTAATTAAATTAGGACAAAACTCATCATTCAAAATATGACCAGAATCGAAATCCGAGTCAACCCAAAATCTAAATAATTCGATCCAAATTGACTCAAAAAACTCAATTTTACCCGATTAATAAAAGACCGGCACGATATGGTCCAACTCGATTGTCAAAATATTCATATTTGAATCAAATTCGGAATGGTCTGAACCCAAAACGACCAAGCCCAAACCCATCCGGACCCACCCGATTAACAACCCTAGCTATTCTCATGGCCTTAATCAAAAAAATTCTGTATTTTGTATATTTTGCCCCCACTAGCTGAAATTCCTAGGCCTTCCACTGGTTCGATCATGTTGATGTAGACGGGTTTGACCGGGTACATCCCGGTTCGATATCGACCATAGAGGCCGCTCACCCTTGATTCAAAGAGCCGCCACATCATGGGCTCGGGCCGCCATCTCAGGCGTCAGGAGAGTCCCAAGCCAAATGCGGGACTTTTTCCGAGGATCGTGGATTTTGGATACCCATTTGCCCCACGACTGCATGAGGACGCCCCCGTGTACACGGGGTGCCTAGCTGTAGCCCTAGTAGTGGTGGCCGGGCTCGGTGGAGTAGACGGGTCGGGTAATCTGACCCGTTTGGACTTCTTGGTAATTAATCGGGTTGTTTCTCGAGTTCATCTTGCTTTCGTGATTTGTTGAGTTTGGGTTATCAGGATTTTTTGATCCGGGTGAAGGGCAGTGTGAGGTGACCATTGAACATTGTGAGGGGCAACTCGGTCATTTTCGGAAGGCTTTCTCTCTCACACACACACAAATGATGCCAATTGTGGCCTTTGTCGAATGTTTGTTTCTTTTTGTACCCTTTTGCCACAAATTGCTGAAATTATGAGGAAGAGAGAATGAAGTTAACTTTGTGTGTTGAAAGAGGAAATAAATATCATTGAATGAGAGCTAGTTGCACTAATGCACTTGTACAAGGAGAAGATGAGCGCGGGCCCACATCGAGAAACGATGAAATGGCCTTTCCGAGATGGGCCCACTTAATACAACGGCCATTGATTATGCATGCATGCACCACGCAAATTGGTTCACCCGTCCAACCCTAATTAACAATCCCGCAAGAATCAATCGTATAATTTATTGCAATTAAGTTATATTTCGATCCGTATCAAAACTGCTTAGCATGTTAATTGGACCGTGCAACTTTATCCTAAACGTAATTTTCTTCCCCTTGTGGGCCATATCAATGTCCCTATATAAATACAACACGTCCATGCAGAGCTAACCAGAACAACAAACTCATCTTATTATATCCATTGCAACGTAACATAAGCTAGCATGCATGGGAACCGTTACTCCCTTGCATGAAGACGAGCATCCAACTCAGCACACTGCCCGGTATTATCTATATATCATGATTCATTCATGTTTGTATTTGGTACGTTTTGATATGATTATGCTTTGATCTTTTACATAGTACCCCTTTGTATATTTTCTAGGAAGTTTTTTGTCGGCGATTGATACAGTAAAATTTACATCAAAATGGATAATTGCAACCTGTCTATCCTAATTAAAAATTAAATAAAAGGGTTTAGTTTCTTAATCTCTTTATAATCTTATGCTATTATAGGAAATCAAGCTATAATACATTTGAGTTATTAAAATGCTAAAAATTTCTTTGGTCAAAATAAAAATATTAATTTGGAGGTGATATGAAGTTTTTTTTATTTTGAAGAAATACGAGATTAATTTTGATGAGTGTCAATCGAGTGAGATGAGGATTCATAACAAAGTGGGCTGTTTGGGCCGAGTTTACAATCTTACTGAAGGATCTTGATAACGGCCCAAATAAAAATAAGGTGGCCCATTGATGGATGGTTTAACACAAATAAAAGTAAGATTCATGTGGGGAACCATATTGTGAATTTGAACGTTCATTTGAATGATTATTGACCATGAATGTTAGGGGTGATTTCGGATTAGTGGTTAGTACACAACATGTGCCTATGTTTGGTGCGTTTTGTGTACGATTGTGATGTTTACTTTGCCTGATTAATATAAACAAGAGGTATACGATGTTTGGTGCGTTTTGTCTTCGTGTACAGCTTCCAAAGGCGCAAATGGAGGAAAATTGTAGACTATCGAGCCGGGAGGAAGAAGATCGGCAAGCCAAAGGCCCTGGCCGGGTTTGATTTGCCACAAGGAAGAAGAATAATAAGCATTTGTGCACCTTGGGAGGGATGCCGTCGAGGCTTCTTGGAGGGGTGCTACCATTGGGCCGTCATTCACCAGGATGGCTCCTTTTCGGTGCTAGCGTTTAAGTTCGCCGATTACTCGTTTAGGCTCATTCGCGGACCACCGGATCATATGGATCTTGTCGTAGAGGCTGATGATCAAGTCATGTATGATGGTAACTCGCTCGTGTTGCATGATCATCTCGCTTTCATTAGATGTTTCAGTGTGCCCGTGTTGTCGAGTAGTAGCCTTGAGGCGATGCGGACGGTCGAGATTGGTGTTTGGATGATGATGGAATACGGCGTCGAGCAATCCTGGACCCGGGTTTATACAATGAACCCCGAGTTCAAGTGCCTCCTCAACGGACTGCTTCATGGGATAGATTACGAGGAGGATCCGTGCGCTAACGATGGTGGCGGCATTCGTATTAAAGGCCTCTTGCTCAAGGTTGTGAATGATGAGGATGAGGATGATCATAAGCAAGAGGTCGTCTATTGTGATGACAATGGCGGGCATCAAGTAATTACAAGTACAAGCGATCGGTCTAGGGTTTCCGTCTCTGTTGATGAGCCTGCCGATGGTCATGTAGTGATCACCCGTACTCCTATTAGTGATCCCGCCGACGAAGGCTTCCTTTGTTGGAATACTCGTGGGATTTCGACTTATATCGAGACTCTCGAGCGCGTTTAGGCAAGGAAATAGTTCGCCTCGTAGATAAGAAGATAGTTTACATATGTTTGTTGTTGCTTAGTTTATAGTCTTTGGTAGTATTCAGTTTTTGGTAGCACTGTTAGCACCAATGGATGCAGATTCCAAGTCCAAGAACATTGATCAACCTTTTTTTCGTTTTGGCAAAATGCATCTCAACACATTAGAAGCAACCAACAATCACAAATGTAACTCTCTAGCACACACATCAGAGGCAACAAACAGTCACCAATGCAAGAATAGCATGTAAACTGTACTTGGGCTCAACCAAAACATAAGCAACGATATAGAGTCAACATATCAGAATCACCAAGGTAAGTATGTAACACCGGCTAAGATAACAATCACCAATGTAAGTATGCAACAGCTGCTAACAATAGCATGTAAAAACGAATGAATCTATCTTTGCCTTACCATCAACAAACTTGCTACTCCAACGGGCTTCAGCTTGAATATTAATTTGGAGGTGATATGAAATTAGTTTTTTATTTTTATTTTAAAGAAATATGAGATTAATTTTGATGAGTGTCAATCGAGTTAGATGAGGATTCAACACAAAGTGGGCTGTTTGGGCCGAGTTTACAATCTTACTGAAGGATCTTGATAAAGGCCCAAATAAAAATAAGGTGGCCCATTGATGGATTGTTTAACACATATTGCATTTGTAAGATTCATGTGGGGACCCATATTGTGAATTTGAACGTTCGTTTGAATGGTTATTGACCATGAATCTTATAGGTGATTTCGGATTAGTGGTTAGTACACAACATGTGCCTATGTTTGGTGGGTTTTAGCTACGATTGTGATGTTTACTTTGCCTGATTAATATAAACAAGATATATACGATATTTAATTTATGGTGAATATACCGGCCTAAATTTATCCGTTCGTAATTCGACGTACCAGACAAGCATGACGGATTGAGAAGTCGATACAATCAACAATATGACAAAACCGACAAGAAACTATCCGTAAAAACCTTTCCAAACAAGCCAGAGAGAAATCTAACGGCTAAGCAATGCAAATTGTAGTATGTCGCGTACGCAGGACCAAACGGATCATCTTTCTCTAAAGAGCGTATAATGAACCACATTGACGTCACTTCGAGTGTAACATTAAGTTGAAACTATGTTGCCCTAACAGGTTCATATGAATGCCGACCAATTAATGAATTAACTCATCTATCACATAGGTACGGGAAATCACAACAATCATGTGAACTCCATTATAAAGTCAATAAGCACTCTAAACTGTCTGATGTGGATAACACTACGAAGGATCGAGTGTTATCCACATCGGGCATCGATTTTAATTAGGATGGAACCTTATCAGACTTATGTAATACGCGTGGTCTACATGCACTACGCTGTTTCGTTTCGTTTTTGTAAAGAGGATGTCGGTTTTAAGGGCAAGCGCACACATAATAGCGGCGGTAGGGCCAGCTGGGGCGCTATCGATCCCTTGGGCATTTGCGCAACTCGGTTGGGTCGCAGGTCCCGCCACCATGCTCCTCTTCTCCATCCTCACTTACGGCACTTCCAGCATCCTGACCGACGATTGTTGCGTAGAAGATGAACCCCACCACCACCAAAACTATACCTACATGGATATAGTCCGATCAAACCTTGGCAAGCTATAATCTCCATACATCTATATAGAATGCATAGTTAATCTTCATATACATAAAGATCGAATCTTGATACATTTGGTTATGTACAGGCAAGATGCCAGCAAAGCTTTGTGAGTGGTACCAACGCCTAACCCATTTTGGCCTCACAATTGCTTGCATTAATATTGTGTCCTCAGTTGTATTGTAAGTTGTAAGATCAATATTAGTTGCTAGCTTACTTTGTTAAGTAGTGTAAAAAAAGGGTTTGGTTGATCATTTGTGTCTTGGTTTGCAGTTCAATGAACGTGACAAACGGCTCTCAAGAGAGTGTTAGGGATAGTAACAAGCATTGCCATCAAGCAACCTTCCTAGACATGACAATGTTTGGTATGGTAGAGATCATTTTTTCGCACGTCCGGTTCGAGTATGTCTCATGGCTCTCGTCGAATGTGGCTGCTCTCCTGTCCGTTGTCTACCCTACTATCGGACTTGCACTCGGGATTGTGAAAGTCGCAGGTATAGATTAAGCACTAACCAAGATTTGAATATATCATCTTAGTGGTTTTTGTTTAATTATTTTGTGTTCCGTGGTTGTGGTTGGGCTCGTTAAGGCATTCTGGTTGTTTTCTTTTGGGTTTTTTGGACGCATCCCCTTAATATGTCAGGATTAGGATGTTCTCGTCTTGATCCCCTAGATTCTACTTGAACAGAAGGTCAATGTTGTTGTTGCGATCTTCTTACCTTTTGGTTTCCGGATGTGCCCAATTTGATCCTAACAGGGAACCGTAAGCTCGGAGGAAGCATCAATGGTGTTAGTATTGGAACGACGTCACGAGCTGACGAGATAGGGAGCTTCCTTCAGGCTCTTGGTGCCATTTCCTTCGACTTCTCCTTCTCCATGATTGTCATCAACATTCAGGCACACATTTTGACAATTCTCCATTGCTCATTAATCATGATTTGTTTCACACATTCTCAACTTCACTTCCTAGGTTTGTGCACATGTATATATGTCTTTGTAGGATACACTTGAACTATCTTCAGATGACAACAACACAATGAAAACGGCAACCCTTATAAGTGTGATAGCAATAACACTTTTCAACATGCTATGTGGATGCATCGGCTACGCATCCTTTGGAGCCTCGGCGCCCAAGAACATCCTCACCGGATTCGGATTCTACGACCCGTATTGGCTTCTCAACATAGCCAACGCCGCAATGTTCATCCACCTAACCATAGCTTACCAGGTCTACTGCCGACCCTTGTTCAAATTCGTAGAGGACCGCGCAACCCATCAATGGCTCCAAGACTACGAATTCGAGGTCCCGGTCCCAAGGCTTAGGGCCTACAAACTCATCAACCCCTTCAGGTTGGTTTGGAGGACAACGTTTGTGATCATGACAATGATCATAGCAATGCTCTTTCCCTTTGGTGACATGGTGGAGTTGCTTAGTGTCTTTGGGTTCTGGCTCTTCATTGTTCACTACCCGGTCGCGATATACATCAACAAGAACAAACTCGTCGCGTGGCGTGCAAAGTGGCTGTGCCTTAAAGCCCTAAGTGGCGCTTGTTTCTTCGTCGCCGCTGCGGCTGCTGCTGGCTCGGTGATTGGGTTGGTTTACGATCTCAAGAATTATGAGCTAGCCGTTAGGCACTAGCTATAGTAAGAAAGCTTTGTTGTTCAATTTCCTTGTTACTATGAACTAAGTAAGCAAGGTTAAGGTTAGTCACTTGGTCTAACTATGGAACATGATCGAATCGCAACATAAACAATATATTTACTCATGGGCTCGACCGAGATTGTGCAAGATAAGGGGGTTCATTGGCCCTTTTATTGGACTTTTTTCGTTGGACATATCACATAACCAATTTACTCATGTCCGGGCTATGATGGACCATTTTTTAGAAAAGTAATCTCCATTTTTGTTTAATAAAAAATAATAAATTCGTACACTATAATTTTCATTATAGGTTTACCTTCATTAATATCCAAATTTATAAAAAAAACTAAAACACAGGAAATAAGAGTCATAAGTATCCAAATCAACCCTCAAATCAAACCGAAATATTATAGTTATATACTTATATCTAGCTAGTTTTTCAAACCGATCTTAATCTTTGAATCAAATTAATTTAATCCCGACTTTTTTTTGGAAACAATAAGGATTAGCTAATACCCTCAATGAGAACGTCTTAGAACGCCCGATAAAACGAGAACTGAAGTTCTGATAGATATGTGATAATGTGAGCAGGGAGGCTATAACCCATTTTTAAAAATTTTATCGCCAACAACATTACACTCTCTACCCATATGGCTATTTCGGACAATTTCGCCTTTTTTTTTTTTCTTGTAAAGATTATCCTAACAATTTAACTTCATAATTATCCAAACTAAAACAAAAGAACCAAATAAATCCAAAAAGCTAAACAACAAAATAAAATAGAGTATCTTGTCAATCAACCCAACCCCACTCAGTCCCAAAAAAAACCAAAACTTCCCCAATTTCCCTCCTCTCTCTCTCCCCCCAAAACCTTCCACAATCCCTAACAATGGCGGAAATCCCCAACTCTCCAATCCCCTCCCCTCTCTCAACAACCTCTCACAACCTCTCCCCTCCCCCAGGCCTAACCGAAACGGAATTCGCCTCCCTCCGTCCTCAAATCGCCGAGTTCCACACCTACGAGATCCAAACCTCCAAACAATGCTCCTCGCTCCTCGCTCAGAAGATCCCCGCCCCTCGCTCCGCGATCTGGAGCATCCTCCGCCGCTTCGACAAGCCTCAGATCTACAAGCACTTCATCAAAAGCTGCTCGGTAAGCTCCTCCTTCTCGCTCTCCGTCGGCTCCACGCGCGAGGTCCACGTCATCTCCGGCCTCCCCGCCGCCGCCTCCACCGAGCGCCTCGACGTCCTCGACGACGAGCGCTGCGTGATCGGATTCACCATCATCGGCGGCGACCACCGCCTTATCAACTACCGAGCGATGACGACCGTTCACGAGATCGGCGGATCTGGAGAAGAGGAAGGCCGGATCTGGAGCGTGGTGTTGGAGTCGTATGTCGTCGATGTTCCCGAGGGGAACTCCGAGGAGGATACGCGGTTGTTCGCTGATACTGTTGTGAAGTTGAATCTGCAGAAGCTTGGATCCGTGGCCGTTTCGGCGGCGCGTGAGGGGAATGGAGGTGGCGCGTGAGGGTTTGGTGAATTTTTTGTTTTTTTTTTTCTGTTGTTTTTACTGTTTTGGACCCGGGAAATGAGGGATATTAGATTCGGAGGACTTAAAGACGGTGGAATTTGAAAGTGGGGTCGGAGAAATTGCTGTTTTTGAGTTTTTATCCGTAAATGTGGTTTCTGAATTGTGATTATTATTGTTATTATTATTTTGGCTGCTTAATTGTGTAGGGGGTGAATAATATTGTTTTTAGCCTTTTTTTAATTCTACAATTGATTGAATTCAGGCTTTATAATTTAAATACGGCTATCATAATTATGCATTTTATAATACTATTACAATTGCATGCATTGCTTTGGGGTTGGTATGATTGCATTAGTGTTAATCTTGTCTTTTGGGAGCATAATCATAATTAGCATGGAAGTGTATTATGTGATCAAAATCTAGAATTCAATGTTGCACAGAAACCATGTACTATGTGGTGCAAAATTTCTCACTTCAAGAAAAGTTCACCATTCCTTTTCCTAGAAAAAGGGTGTCCTTCAATTTGTGGTTGTTTGTTGGTTGATACAATTGATTGGCTGACATTTCTGTTTTGGAAAGTTTATGATTGGCTTCAACTTGCCAACTTGCCCATTAAAGAAGTTAAAAAAGATGGCATAAAAAAGGAAATACAAGGGTCCCACTTGAACATGCTAGGAGCTCACAAAGTTTCATTTCATTGGATCAAGTAAATTACGGACGAAAATCTTCTGTCCCCCGCACGTCCCACTTCTTCCTATTGGTCGATGTTATTTATTTCGGTAGAATTAAAGGAAAAATATAGGGAGGGACCCATAGTTTCGACCAATAGGAAGAGAGGGACACGGAAGCTGGACGTGCTAAGGGGACATTCTGTAAATCACCACTTGGATCACATAGTTTAGGATTTATCATGGAAGGTAGATTTCTCTTCGCAAAATTCATAACTAGAAATATTACCTTTTTCATTTTCACTATCTTAATCTATCAAAATCTCCTCTCAAAAATATTTGTTGTTTTATGATTCGTCTTTAAAATTAAGAAGTGATATGATTTTTCTAAAATATCCTCAATTTTTTAAGATTTTTTCTCTTTTAGTTTATATTTATATAATTATTTTTAATCAACGGGATAGTATTGGGGAAATTTTGGTAAAATAAGCTTAATGACAAATATTATTGAATGAGAGAAGCAAAACGACAAATATTTATAAACGGAGGGAGTAACTTTTATGTATATAATTGAAGAAAATGTTTTTATCTGTCTTACTAGGTTTTCATTTCCAAACCGAATTAGCTAATTTTGGTGTCGCGAGTGTACAAAACAGTTGTCTGTTTACATTCCTAATTTTGGTAAAAATTGCACATAGTAGCTATTTTCATATAAATCTTTTTTTTTTGAGCAAATATAAATCTTCTTTATGATGTGGTAAAGGGGTGTTGGACAAATTCTAAATTGTAGGAAATGATGTTATTTTAGTTTAATTTTTGGATTTCAAAGTAGTTATGCGACAGACTATTGAAAATCTTTAATCAATTTGTGAATGTTAGCAATATTGGCGTACTAAATGGTGCATATTTGTATAATGCGTACAAAAACTGTTGTGACAAGTCCATACTATTTGCACGCAGACATGACGATATGTAAACAAATGCCGACAAATTTGAACCATATAGAACATGTGAGAAAGCACCTGTAATGTCACCCACATTAAATAATACCATACCCCAATTTCTGTATAAAAATATCACAATATTGAAAGAACTGGTGAATAATAATGAATGTACGTTTATTTATACAGGCCTGTTCATTGAGATAGGGATTAAGATTGTTTGCAAGTTGCAACGTACAAGGCTTGTTTTGGTGTCATTTTCAGAGTATTCAATACAGTGTCACACATGGAAAAAGAAAAGGGTAAGAAAAGAAATAAGTTTTGCAACAATGGAAACTTGTGAAAACAACAGATCAAAAGATCAAAGGCAAACATGCCCATTTAAGACCAATTCATGCCCAGTTAGAGTTTTACTGATTTGTGTCAAAAGGCAAGGTCAGAGAACCATGAAAGTGACAGCAAAATGTGCCTTTTTATTAGATAAGGTTAAAAAAAATAAAATGAAAGTGACAGCAAATGTGCCTTTTTATTAGATAAGGTAAAAGCAGAAGGTTATAAGTGTGAATAGATTACTATTTCACCAACTATGTCAAGCTAAGCAGGTAAACTGTCAAGTGTGAAGAGGAATACTGGAATAGTCAGGCAATTAAGTTTCATCAACAGAATTAGCAGGTTAAAAGCTATAGCTTTCACTAGTCTAGTCATGTACTAGTTGTCAAGAGGATAAAAAGGCAAGTCAGCATGATAAACCCAGCTAGCAGATAAGAGCTGGACCCTTCATTTCTGCATGAAAGCCTAAATCCTGATCATACATACAAATATGCAAATTCTGAAATAAGCCTTGATCACTTTACTATTTGCAAATTCTGAAGTAAAAAATTTTAGATGATGATCAAGGAATCACAATGCATTTCGGGCCATTTTATTGGGTATCGGCTGCTACAACAGCGGCATAGATTCTAAGAAAGGTCTCTAACACAGCAAATATGCAAACATATGGCACTCAGAGATGAAGTTTCTAACAAAAATACATCCAGATGCGCAACACATTCCGACGACCATAAGCATAAAACTCCACCGGGAACTAAAGAAATGGAGCTAAAGATACACACATCACTGAGAAATCATGGTAAAATAAGTTACTCCATAATCATTCAAATCACACTGGAACAGAAATACTTTGATTTTATTCATTTTCCGTAGGAAAGAACAAAATCCTTTAATGATATGCAGAGCTAAAGCACTCCAAGAAGCTAACAAAACCTATGGATATATCAGAGATTCATACAGTGATTAAATATAGAAAAGTTTTTCAAAAAATTAGTCAAACAAAAGCATATCAGTAGCCTGCTTACAGAATAACTGTGGAGTGTGGATCTAATCCATCACTGTTTCTATGAAGCCGTTCTTCAGAACATGCCTCCGCATCTTGACATGATCTATGCTGAATTCCCTACATTGAAACTTGCTGAGAAGAATGAATGGTCCATCTAACTCTGCTTGTACATGTTTGACCACAATAAACCCTGTACTTATCGTATATCCTGTGAAAGAACATTAAACAAGTAGCGAGACTACGGATTCCTCCACCTCGGACTTGTAAGGGGGAAAAACATAGAGGGCGACGGAGGAAACGCATTGGGTGAAAACAGAGGCGATGGTGGACCGGGACCTAAAATCCCAGGCTGTCCCATTGACTGGAAAGAGAAATTAGGGCTCAACGGTGGAGGAAACGCGCTTCCAGGCGAAGGAAAAGGGAAAGGATACGGAGACCTTGCTGTAGGGGACAACATATTGAAAAAGCCACTTGGAGAAGGCATGGACGGAGACGGCAACAAAAACTGAGAGGTTGGTGAAGGCAAAAGCCCAGGGCTATTCAACGGTGGATTTTGGTACGCTGAAGGTGGAGGTTGAGACTGATTCGGAGGTGGTAACAACGGCGGCTGAGGACTTGGCATAAACGAAGAAGGGTCATTGATACAGCTCTGAAGCTGTTGCATATAAGCCGAGATAGGCGACAAAGCTGGATTCGGCCAATTAGGGTTGAAAGGCGGCATTCCAGCTGGAGAAGGCGGTCCGAATTGATACGGCCTTGCAAAGTTGTTGTTGTTGTAAGGAGCTTGACCGGGCGCCATGGCCATTGGTGGGCCCTGCATCTGAGGCTGCATTGGAGGATGAACCGGCGCCTGGCCTGGAACCGGAACCGGAACCACATTCGGGATCAACGGACGATTGATCGGTCTCAACGGAGGAGGCCGAATCCTCTGCAACCGATTGCTGGGGTGCTTGGGCTGATTGTTGGGAGGCCTAGGGGGCAAAGGCTCGTTCAGCGAATGCAAAGGCGAGCCGGTTAACTGCTGAACAACAGTTCTGAAATCGGTCTTGCTGATGTTGTAGACTTGGGGCTGAGGCTGCTGTCTTGCAGGATTATTGTTGTTGGTACTATTGTTGTTGTTTGGGTTGGGATTAGGGTTAGGGTTACTAGAGGCGAAACTCGGCTGGTGTAAAGGGCTTTTCTTGATGTTCTTCCCAATCTTGTTCACCCCCAAATGATCATTAGGTCTGTTCTTTGACATCTGTGAGCTATCCATTCTAGAAGAAACACCACACCACCAACTCTTTACTTTTCCCTTCTTTGTTCTCTAATCTCTCGTTTCTAGAATCGGAAACCAAATGACATGGAAATCACTCGAAAACAAGCACCAGAACAAAGACCTAAATCATTCAATCTTCGAATTTCAGCTACAAACAAGCAAGCAGAGCTCGGAAACATACCATTAAGCAGGCCAATTTGAAATCTGAAGGCTCTTGCTCCGTCCGAAGTCCAAACCAGTGTAAACGCCTTCCGAACCAGCGAGCGAGTTCGAGAGGAAGTGCTTGTGAACGAGGAGGTTTGAACGGCGATTTGAAAGGAAATGGAATTCGAGTTTGAACAATTCAAAGGTTTGACTGACGGAGGAAGTGATTTGGGATGGGACTTGGATTCAACGGTGGAAGAGCGAGAAACCCTAGGAGAGAGAAATGGATTGATCGGGAGGAAAGAGGAAAGATTGTCGCGATGAAAATTGGGGGAAAGGCCGAAAAAGTCAATAACGAGATGAAAATAAATATAAATTGAAAATTTGACCAGAAAAATAAAGATAAATTGAAAATGAAATATCCGTTTCGGTGGGCCAGCCTGTGGGGAAAGAAGTGGGCTCAGTCGTCCTTTTTTTGCATGGCGGAAGAAATTATTATGTTAATTAATTAACATAAGCTAAAAATAGTATAAATAATGTACTTGATTTCTTGTGCATTAGATAAGGATAATATATAGTTTTAATTAATATAAAATGATAGCAAATTCTTATGACATTGGTTTGGAATTAGTAGTTCATACTCTTAAAAAATATTATTTATATTCAGTTTAATTTGATCTTTATAATGTTGAAATGTCCGATCAAGTTTTAGTCGGTTGATGTAACAAGAACTTATCAAACAGTTGGGCATTTAGATCCCTTTCAATTCATTGGTCTAACGTGTGATTTGGGTTATTTTATTTATACGAATCATTTGTGATCAAGACTGCATTACAAGTTGCAACACCTTTTGAAATCCATTTTAGAACTTGTCAAACGATGATGACTTTTTTGGTTCGTCTTTTGACTTTTATCATTTTGTGAGGGGAGATGAGAATAATGTATCATGTTAATTGTTTTTTAGGTTGGCAGCAAAATAACACCATGCATCCTCGTCTATCAACCAAAAATAATACGAATTCCGAAATGACCAATAAAAAATAAAACCAAAGTGTTTTAATTGGAACTTTCGAACAAATATACATGACATATCCCTAAAGTTTAATACTGAGGTGAATAATTAACTAGGACTTTACCATGGTGATTGACATGATAGAAAGGTCATATATATATTAACCTTGAATTTGACTACTGAGAATCCATATACATGGATAACAAGGATTTGGGTGTGATCAGTGCAAACTCGAACATAAAAATCGTCATTTTACCATACAAATAAATAATGCTTTATTACCGGATGCAAAAAATCGTCATATTTCTACCAAAAAAAAAAGTGGTATGTATAATGCATTTATTTCGTACACGAGTTGCGACCCAAAAAAGTAGTGTATTTTATGACCTTATAGTTGCATATTCGGCTTACATTTTTTGCAATATTTGTTGGCTCTGTTTGGCAGGTCTGGTAGACTGGAAGAAGGAAAACACTAGCGGAATCCAATCCCCTTACAATGGTGTTATGTTTTAGAGGATTCTACCCACGCTAGCGGTATACGCTACCTATTTCGCTAGTGTTGAACGGAGCTTAGTGTATTCATATTTTAGGACCATTTTTTTGATCAAATCTAGCCAATTTTTTTCTAACATATCAGGATTTGGTTAAGGGAAAGGACCTCATGATTTATCTCACTTATGACAATTTTATTAAAAAAAATACATTTTGTTCCACCTTATTGTATAATGCCAAGTTAGGCCTTTATATGATGTACACTTTTTTCTTGTGGTAAGTGGGCTATGGATGAGATTTTTTATGTTGCATTTCTTCAGCATCATGGGCTTTATATTGGGGCATCATAGTTTAGCCCACCATAGAGCTAACTAAAAAACCAACTTCGGAGTTTGGCCCATTCGTTGTTCTTTGTTTCTTGGTATTTTGGGCTATCAAACAAAGGCAGATCACCAATATTGATTGCCTTCTTGAATGGGTAAGTGTGAAATGAGAAAAAAAATTTTTTTGTTGAGTGCACTGTCCATGAGAGTCGAACCAGTGACCTCTGGGTACTACCCTGAGAGGCTTAACCGTTTTGACTAAATGCGCGAAGGCATTGTGAAATGAGAATGAATCTAAGGTGTTGTATAAAGGGAAATTAAATGTGCGTATTGCACCTTTAGACGAAGTTTTGTCGGTGTATTATACTACATGTGTGTAAACTTTTATGCGAGATGTGTATCAATTCGTGTCTTATGTACAAATGTGCACAATTTTTGTAATGAAAAATGTGCATTGTTTTTTTTTTCTATCCACATTTAGTTATATTTGACAAACATCGAATCTAAGTTTTGTATTAGATATGCATAAACTTTGTCATAGATGTGCATCAATTATAAATACTCCTATGCTTTTACTTTTGAGAACATTTCATGCACGCCGGTTTTTTCTGTCTCACTAAACGTACATAAACCCTGTTCATGCGATGTGTACCAAGTCATATAATGCATTATCTTTTCATTTTGCCACACATTTAGACAAAGTTTCATACACAACGAGAACAAAGAAGACATGCATATTCTCATTGTAACGAGTCACCTTTTTAATGTATGCGTACGTAGAGGAGAAACTTTATATATACGTGCATGGTAAAAGTTGAATGAAAACTCTAGGGTGATCAATTCATGAGATCATTGAGAGGTGGGACTTTCGTAGTATTGTGTGAATGTGAAGAAGACCCCGTAAATTCAAAGTTGTGAACAAAGTATTGTTGTGAGACCGATTGATTGAGGATATGATCATTTAAGACTAATGATGCTTGAGCCCACATTAGCCGGCACTAAAGAACATAGAAACCAATTTTTTCTACAAAGTTGTGGGCCAACATATGCATTTCATAGTTCAACTTGGCAATAAATGATAGTACATCACCATCTATATATAATTATAATCTATATATAGAGTTGCAAGTTGCATGCCATACGATGGTTTCTATAAGAAACTTGTTTTGATAAGCCAAAACCTTGTACATGCATGACATAAGAATCAACAACTAGTTTTTATTACACTTCAACTCAATGATAAGTTTGTTTATGCTCCATTGTAAAGATGTATGCAAAGTGAATAACCACATGGATGAAATAATTCAATTAACTATGATAACATTTCTCTTGCTTTTTCTTTTCATGTTGGACGACATGTTTTGCTTGACCCCTCTGAGGGTGGTATTTCTTTGTTTTTTATGATGTTAGGGACCGGATTATCCCCGCTTGCGTACTACTTAACCATTTTTGACTTATTAATTAATTAAATGTCCTAGTAATGTAACGGCTACATCTTGTAAGGGACAGTAATCCCAATTCTAGAATCATCTTGTAAGGGACAGTAGTCCCAATTCTAGAATCATCTTGTCTAGGAGCCCTCTATATAACATGTAATCAATGGTGGGTGAAATAAATGAGGAATAACAAAATTTTCAATCACTATTCTTCTTGTTTCATTACGTCTCTTGCAGACGCGAAGACTACTGTCTCTCCTTCAACAAAAGTAAAAAAATTTTAGCTATGCCAAGTGAACTTAATTACATGGATGAGTGCATGAAAGGCAAGTCAAACTCGTATAGTACTAAACTCAAAGAACAAATTAATAAACAAAGTGTAATAAAGAAAAGAAGAAACAAAACTTGTGTGTAAAGGTAATGGTCAATTGAGGACGATGGGTCAAGGTCGTGAATGGTGGGCTGTCGGGCATAACGCCAGCGTAGGGTCTGGGTTTAATTAATTGACTAAGTAAACGCTTAATTTTGGATTAAATCAAACAACACAAACAGATTTGTGAACCAGAGACGTACTAATTAAGAGTAGCAATTTATTTCTTCTAGTGCAAACCATCAAGAGGAGTTTCACATGTGACATGTGACTGCCTTATCAATATTCGACTCGACTAAGTTTACTTCATTTTCGGATCGATTCGTAAATGAGTTGAGGCTGAGCACAATTTGAAGGCTTGAGAGATGGATGAGTCAATAATTGAGTTATGGCACAAAAAGAATCGGACAATTGATTCATCAGCAAGCTCGACTATGAGCAAATTAAGCTCGATTATACATACGTTCATGAACAAACCCAACTATACATTCAGAACAATTTATATAGTACTTTACGCGAAACCGCACAGTTTTGACCTTTGATGAATAAATTAAATGAATGGCTAGCTCGTAAGCGGAGCTCGAAGCAAGTATGAGCTCGTTGTCGCTTATTATTGAACAAGCCAAAACCCGAATAATCCGAAGCCCGTCTACACTCGATTGTTCACTCCAACATAACAAACACACAACACTTAAGTTTTGTTCAACTTTCAAATAACATTGTACATTTCTCACTAGAACATCATTTTGGTCAACCAAAAACAAAATGTGTGTCTAAAATGAGAGGACAAATCCAAAATTTTAGGAAGTTGGTAAGCAACTAGTATAAGGGAATCGTTGAAAAAGATTATGATTAAAGAGTTGAAACCCCTTTTTGATTTGGGTTTATCCTTTGTTGAACATGGACGGTTTATCATTAGTTGCTTTAGTTTTAAACATGTCTATGCATATGAAACATGCATGTGACTATACAGTACGTACAAGTATATGTTCATAATGCTTAATCATTGATTTTTTGTTCTTTTCTAATCATAGTTTAGCCTTACTTGAAATTTCATTGTACATTTCAAAACATCCAAACTATCTCATAGCTCAACTTTCAAAACCTCCGATCCTATTATCCTTAGAACTCACTATTAAACGACCCATTCGAATTAATCTTGGCTCAGAACCTTAATATTAGTATAATATAGCTTTAATTGTTTGGGATATACCTGAAACACAGAGAAAATGATCTTAATTATGCACGTTAATAAGTGACACGTGAGAAGTATGGTGTACTCAAAAATGAACCTTTTATTTGGGTTGACTCTATACTTTCTTTAATCTCTATAGAACTTAATACTATATATAATTTGCATCATATATTACAAAATTAAGAAATACTTGAGGCACATAATTTAACAAAAAAAGTACATTTCATTTTAGCAATATCACTATGAACTAATCAAGTGGTCGGGTAATTGTAATTAAAAAATTCCAAGCTAAAACACAAACAAAAAGCTTTAGCAATTTAATTCTATATTAGTTTTTGCACACCACAGGTAAGTGTAATTAGACAAAAATATATAAAACGTGTAAAATATTTCAAAGAAAAAAAGAACCACTAAAATAGAGAAAACAGCCAATTTCTACACATCAAACAACAAAGACTAGAATCTAAATTAATTAACCATTGAGCTGGCTGGCTTGTCCCCATTGATCTATGATATAAATTAATGTACTTGGTCAAGTGCCTATCAAAAGTTGAAAACTTCATGAATTCCTTTTCACCAAATTGGGGTTGGAATTTGAGGTGGTGAAAACATAGAAGCTAGTACAAATACGTATTAATAGGGGTTGGCCAAGGTTTGGCCATGGTGAATTGTCACATCTTCCATCCGATTTTAAGTTTACTTTCAACCATAAATATATGCATGTGTTTTAATGTGAGTTGTTTGTAGCTAGGCAAGCTAGCAATTGCTTTCTAGTCATGACCAAATTTATACGTACTAGTTGATTGATTTAAGTGTCGATTATAGTGACATGATTAGGCTATAAAGACCACAGCTAATGATGCACATTATCTCTAAGTCACTTTACATTATTACATCGGAACCATATATTACAAAGGTAGTGCCTTCGCGCATCTGGTTAAACGATTAAGTTCTTGAGGTAATGCTTTGAGGCTACCTTCTGGAACCTCACATACGATAGTACATTTCATGTTCTAGAGGAATTCATGTAGTAATCGTGACGAACTTAATAGTTCTTCGATTAAAAAAAATACTACAAAGGCTTTTGATAAAGTATGTTAGCTCCATCGTTTGGGGCCTAATCCTCATGCTCTTTGGTTGTTATAGTGCCTTTGAGTTGGATATGACCCCTACATCAATTTTGGTGCATTTTAACTAAATTCAGTTATGATTGGCACATAACTGAGTTTCAGTTTTCTTTTCTTTTCTTTGGGTCTTTCGGGCGCACCCCCTTTGCGTAAGCCAGGGGTGCCCCCATCCTGACCCCCCAGATTCCCCGGAAGGGGAACTCCACTGGGTTATAAAGTAAAGTAAAGTAAATGTTAGCTCCATCGTTCCATACTCCATATATAGTGTAGTAGGAGATTAGTGTAACTTTAAAATACATTTCTTGTAAAATGAAAATTCATTAGTCATTTGGGAAAAATATAATCAATGTGATGTAAGTTTCGTTGTGATGTAACTTTAAAATACTCCATATCTTGTGATGTAAGTAGATTGTAAGTCTAATGTTATCATCTATTATAAAATCAATGTATGGTGTTTCGTTGTCAAAAATTGTAAAGTAACGTATAGAAAGATCAGTTGGTGACTGGGTTTTGAGAGAACTTTAATTTTTCATTTGATTATATGCACCGATTGTTTTATTTGATTTATTTCCAAATCATTTAATTGCATTAATTTAGGGTGGGGGAATTGATCCACGCAATATGAAAAGCCAACCCGACCCAACTAATTCAACAAATTAAGAAAAGTATGTTTTCTTTTTTTTTTCGAAGGAGAGGCGGCACTCTCCGGGCCCTCAAGGGGCGTTTTATTAAAATTTAAAAAAAAACGGGCTAAGTAGTCATCACTCGGGTGATAGCCCGACCCCTTACATCATTATTCAACAATAATAAAATCCCCTCAGGCGGGGCACTCGATACATGAAAACCCAAAGGAAAAGCAAAAGCACTAGACGTGACGTGAGGCTATCCGCAACGGAATTCGCCTCTCAATACACATGACAGAACGGGATAGACCAGTCCCTACTAAGGAAGCCTTGGCACAAAGCTACCAGGCTAAAGAGCGGGTGGTTCCGCTTCACACCGGTCCTAAGAAAAGTATGTTTTCACGATTTGAAATCCCCCGTTTTTTTTTGTTCGGATAAATCCCCCCGGTTATTAATGACCCTAAATATAATTTAATAGACCAACTAATAATCTATACTATATATTAAAGCCGGAGAATTTCAAGCCTCCACGTTATTTCTGGCCCCACTTTATTAACAATTTTATATGTTTTTTTTCCTAATTATCTAATCTTTAACTATATCTTTTTTCTTACCCATCAAATATTTATCTTTAAAGGCATCTAATTTATCTTTAAAATTTCTTTAATTATCTAATCTTTAATTTTATCCTTTTTCTTACTCATCTAATATCTATCTTTGAAACAGTATTAACTATCTTTAAGATGTCCTTCTATAAAAGATACATATGAATTAACTTAACTTTTCAATTCTCATTTTAATCTATTTATATATAAGAATTAATATATAGTATAGATTATAGTAGTATACAAATTAACGAAAAAAATGATCATTACCCGTACATGGTACGGGTCTTCAACTAGTTATCTTTAAAATTATAATATTATACAAAATTACTATAAATCCTTTTATTCCAATATTTTAAACAGAGTGGAAGATAATTACTAAAGGTTGGATGAGAGCCGAGCGACCAATTGACCTCAACACATAATTTATGGAAAATAAAGGATCGAATATTCACACTAGAGGCATGACTCTGAGCAGCTCACGTGACCTACACAAAAAAATCAAGAGCATCACTTCTCAATTCCTCAAAGATGGAGAAAGCGAATGCAATAAAGTCGTACCCATTATCAACACATTTGGAAGCATATTTGTTCTTCTTTTATATGACAGTCTTAGCAATCGCAACCCCATGGACGAACGCAACAACACCAACACCATGGAGAAACCCCCGTGACGTCCAAACAAACGTGTTTACCTTTGTATCAACCAAAGACAAAGAGATCCGCATGCATAAGGTCGGTTCCTTCATCAGACAAAAAACCTAGGGGCATGCACCTTCTTTTGCACAACAACACCGCGGCCGGTTTGGGCACATATATCACCCAACACACCTCGAACAAGGTTATGGCGAAATTTAATGTCAATATCATTTCCATAATGCACAGCATGATCCTCAAAGTAATCCATGATCTTAGAAGAGCAACAAGGATAGGTAAAATCAACAAGATATAAAGGGATTGCAAAACGATAACATAAAACACACCTAAACTGCCTTAAATGCATCATCTGACCCAACCCTTCAATTGGAATTTTTCTCAAGAAGTCCAAAGAGTGCGTCGCTCGATTGCTAATAAGGATGACATTTTGACGAGAACTAAGATTGTAACAACCTACTAAACCTCTCTTCACCATGTCAAAGTACATTGTAACCAAGTTTTTCATAAATAGGGGCTGGTACGTCATTAGAAAGGACACGATGGTCAAAGTTGCACAAGTTCTAAAAATTGTTCAAGGCTGACTCACAGGTAGAGCCCAACTCAATAACACCACAATGGCGAAACAATCTGTTATAGGGGCTAAGAGAGAGCAGCCGCGAAGCGACAAGAGCATACCCAGAAGCATAATGTGTTGTATAGATCCCAAAGCCACCCAGACGGAAGGGTAGGGTGGCACAACGCCATTGCCAATCACCAAAACAACCGCACCTGCCACAAAAACCACTTGGAGAACCTTTCTTAAGGCATGATCAAAGATGAGAGGAGCGGACCAAAGCATTTGGGGTGGACAAGTCCGAAGAGATCTCATATAATTAAACATTTCATATAATTACTAGTTTATAAATATTTGGACGAACTTGTTCACAAACATATAGTCATTCATGAACAAACAAATTGAGTTTACATGTATACGTGTTCGGCTCGTTTATCTTTTCGAGCTGTTTGGGCTCGACTAATTTAAAATCGAATCGAATACGGACGAAATTTTACCGAGTCGAACGTCGAACATCTCGTGAACGACTCAGTTCATTTACAACCCAGTATACAGAGTATGTATGCGCCTTCATTTGTTTTTTCCAATTTAAGTATTTAATTCAATAATAAAAATATGTTGTGACGTTTTCTTATTATTTTGTTAACAAAAACCCATTTTCTTAAATTTTTTTAATCGAATGCTCGAGACCTATCATATCTTTCAGTGATCTCGAAGTACTAACTCAAGATCTTAACCGTCGAACCAAGATCTTAACCGTCGAACCAAATATCCGTCACTGATTAAACAATGTAGACGTACAATTGTTCTCCATAATTTTCACTACCCTCCTTTATATTGTTCACAACCCAAACGCCATTATCATCC
The DNA here is from genome assembly GCA_934048045.1 of Polygonum aviculare. NCBI lineage: Eukaryota > Viridiplantae > Streptophyta > Magnoliopsida > Caryophyllales > Polygonaceae > Polygonum > Polygonum aviculare. Next base: position 556,089 of record OW204026.1, read on the forward strand.
AAAGATATTCAAAGCATTGCACCGAGAATATAATATCACAAAATCCACATCAAACAAAATAAGTAAATTTCAATTGAAGAACAAAATAAAAGTAGGTCGGTTGCTTGCTCAAAAAGTATCTTTCAGGCTCGAGGCTCGGATTTAGGTTTGGGCCAAATTTCCAAGCAATTTCACACAAAAGAAAACTACAAACACACACAAAACCAAAGCCCTCCACCATTTTTTCTCCCCCCTATTAAACCCATCTAACGCCATCTCCCACCTTCTACGACTCCCCCCATTCTTCAAACCCCATTTCCCTTCTCTCTCTCTACAAAAACTCCCCATCAGACTCTCACTTTCTCAAACCTCAACCGCTCAAACTCAGAGCAACACAAAAAGCTTCACCCCCTCTTCAAACTGGCGATCGACAACAAGGAAACTGTCACCAAACCCCCTCAGAGCAAAATGGTAAAATTGGAGTGAAATAACTGATGATGGGCTCTTTTTCAATTTGCTAATGTGGGGTTTTCTGGGTTTTTTGTGCTGAGTATTGGGTTGGTTTTTGTTTTTGCTGATTTGTTTGAAATAGTGCGGTGGAGGCTCGGTGGAAGAGGACAATCAGTGGCCGCCATGGCTGAAGGCTCTGCTTAAGGAGAAGTTCTTCCGCCAATGTCCCTTCCATGTCGATTCTCACAAGAGCGAGTGCAATTTGTTCTGCTTGGACTGTGTTAATGGCGCTATTTGCTCCGTTTGCCTTGGCGAGCATAAGGGCCATGACTATATTCAGGTAAAACCCTTTTCCAATCCCAATTTCTGTAACTTACTCACATTGGTGGGTTTGAGTGTTGTTGAATCTGGTCCGATTTTGATTGTGTACCCATTTGGGGGTTTGGGATTTCTGATCTGGGTTTTCAATTTCTTGTGTCTACATTCATGGATTCCGATGCAATTTTGAATCTCCTAACCAGAAAAGAGGATTTTTTTTAATTAAATAATTTTTGTTTATTTTTTTCTTCCGTTTCTTTTTCTCTGTCTTCACATTTTCTTCCTGTTGTTTCTTGTTGGGCATTTCTTGCTCAATTGGATTCAACGGAAGAAAAGGGGGGAAACGAGAACCTCATTTTGCAGTTTCCATCTTCACATTTTTTCTGTTTCTTGGGCCTGTTTCTTCTGTAATGTGCTGTTCTTCACCCCTCAATTTCCTGACTATTTCCACTTCATCCCATTTTAATTAACCCAGAAATTAACTAGGTCAAATTGAGCATCTGCATGTTCCCATTGAATTTCAAATTCAAATTCCATTTTTCTAGCATCACATTTCAAATTTACAATCTGCTTTCCAGATACCCTTTTTCAGTTTGATGCTTCTTTTTAGACCCAATTCAAATTTTACAAACTAGTACAAAGCCCCTTTTTGAAACTCTTTTGCTGTAATTAAAGATTTGAAATGGGTATTCTTGCAGATCAGAAGATCATCATACCATGATGTGATCAGGGTCAATGAAATCCAGAAGGTGTTGGACATAAGTGGAGTTCAAACTTATGTAATCAACAGTGCAAAAGTGGTGTTCCTGAATGAACGGCCTCAGCCAAGGCCTGGAAAAGGTGTCACCTACACATGTGAAGTGTGTGACCGTAGCCTTGTTGACGCTTTCAGATTCTGCTCTCTTGGTTGCAAGGTAAAAATATTTGTACTATACAATTCACAATTTTTTAACTCCACCAACCCACTACCAATTTACCCATGTGGGTCTTTTTTTTTACTATTTTTTTTAACTCACCAATATCTAATATTCTGCCACCATTTTCAGTGCTTTCTTGCCCCTTTCTTCATATGCAAAAATGATTGTGACATTGTGGATTGCTTTAATTGGGTGCTTGCTAATATTAAAATTTAGGCACATTGTGAAATGTACAATCTTGTGTTTTACTAGTCAGTTACTTGTCTTAATGCTTGGTGTGCAAAATGTGACATTGGCTCAGGATTTATACAAAGTTTGAGTTGGGTTAAGGGTCTGTTTGGTGTGTAATCTTTATTTAGTATGTATTTACTACTTTACCAAAGCCATCTTACAAGGCAGTATGAATTGGGTTTGGTTTAATCCACTAACCCATGATATATTTATCCATTTGGGTCTTTTTCATACTTTTTTTTTAAAACCCCACCAATATCTCCATCCTGCCACCATTTTCTGTGCTTTCTTGCCCCCTTTCTTCCTATGAAATCATTGTAGAAATTGGGGATTCTGCCAACCGAGTATTTTTAATATTAAACTCAAAGCACATTGTGAAATGGGTGGCCCTTCAACTCTTCTTTAGCAAGTGGGTTTTGGAATTATTATGGGTTCCTGAGTTCAATTTGATTCCCTTCTAGCATTATAAAATGTTAATCTTGTTTTGTAATAGTCAGCTATTTGTCCTGGTGCTTAGTGTGACCAAATTGTGACATGGGTCTCAATTATTCCTTCTAAAAAATGGCTCTATATCAATAGAAAGCATGATTTGGGTTAAGGCTCTGTTTGGCGCGTAATCTTCATTAGTATGTTTTTACCAAGTGAATTGGGTTTGGTTAATAAGTTGAAATGATTATGATTTTAGGTTGCCGGGACGTCAAGAGGTTTCCAGAAGAAGAAGGCGAAGAGAAATCTGCATTTCGCAACAGCTGAAACCGAGGATTCTTACAGCAGTAGTAGCAGCCATGGAAGGCCGCAGAAGCACAAACCGAGAAGCTTTAGCCCATCAACGCCGCCTTCATCTGCAGTAAGCGTCGGGACTGTCCACAAAAGGCGAAAGGGGATTCCTCACAGAGCTCCTATGAGTTCATCAGCTTTGGAGTTCTAGTAAAAAATGTCTTGCAACTGGGTAAATAGTAAAGTGCTTACTAAAACTTAAATATCAGTTTTCCTACATTTTTAGCATGTAATTACCCTCAAAATGGCTCAAATCCTCATTGAAGTAGTAATACTTATTTTTATTTAGTCATGGAGGAAATGTGGATTTACATTGGATGTGCTTTGAGAAATGATCTTATATATGTCTTTATAGGTTTTGCTGTCTAGTGGGGAAATGTACATAAACCTATGTTTTTTGCTCATGTGCAATGGTCTAAACTCAAATGGAAATTAAATAAAAAAGTTGAGAAGAAAGATGTGATAGTGGTATTGCTTGTTGTAATTTGCATTATTAGCTCCCTTTCCCAATAATCTGTTTCTTTGGCAATGAAAGTTGTTTGTTCATCTTTCCTTTATTTCAGAGTTGTATGTCTTGTCATTGAACGGTTATGGTGAGTTGTCATCATGTCATTTTAGCATTTTTAAAATGTGTTGAGGGTTTGGATTGTTATGACATGATTAGTGGCTTATCTTTTGTATTATGAATGAACAATTATTTCTCTTCAATCAGGAAATTGTTTCTCTTCTATGTGAAGTTATGTGCCATTTTTTGGAGGGTTCTTTCACTGTTAAAACTTCTACTTTTGGACCCATTTTTTAACCTGAAAACAGGGAATAAAAAGCTGTCTTTTGGAAAGGAATCTAGCCAGATATGTAACTTGGTAATTAAGTTGTCCTTGATTTATTTCCTTCTTTACATTGATTTTGTGGATCTTATTCAATAGATTAACTTTGATCTAGATTTGGCATTCTCTTGTCGAAAAACATGTGAAGTTTAATACAGTAATATATCATAGCAATACTTCTAATGGAACACATTTACAAATCTAGGTCTTCCGCATCTACCACATACCACAACGATAGATTATGCGTAAATTGTATGTTTGAAGCTAATATTTCATACGGTCTTTCTAATCTATAATCTATATTTCGTATGTTTATAAACAATTTTAACCGTACTTTAGTGAGAAAGAATATCGCAACGCTTTCTTATTCGATCAAACTTTATTAGAATAGAAATAAAGGTTAGGTATGAATTGAGCGATTGTAAACGTTTGAGAATAGCTACGCAACTTTAGAAAAAGGGGAAAGGAGTTAGGTAGATATCATAGAATCAAATGTTATGCCATTGTGCATATAATTAGATTACTAACCATATTATTCTGACACTAATGTACAAGAAATACAGAATATTTTTCATATATCATGATAAGAAGAACAATAAAGAAAGGTTTCTAATGCCCATTAGGAATTGAGAGAACAACTTCTCCTCCTTCTTTCTGGAACAAAAAAACTCAAGGGTATAAAATAAAAAAGAATTAATATTAGGACACAACTAACATGATCTCAAATTACGGGGCACGAAACGCAATTTCCTTTTCTCTAGGGGAGAAAGAACGCGAAACTGAAAAAATTCCAAAACTGGGGCGGATGGGGCCCGCCTGATGGCGGGTAGAAGAACACGAAGTCCACACGGTGGTCTTCTGGATGGTTTACACGTGGCGAGATATCAGTGGTTGGATCGAAAGGTCATTGGAATCAGCACTTTGAAAAACCAGCCGCCCTCAGCTACGGCCTACGTTTGTTTAATCACCCGCCAACGCAATTCGCTTATTTGAGATGTGGGCCCCACTCAGTATTTTTTTGGTATTATTTTATTCGGATAATCAAGAATATATTGCTTGTTAGTAGTAATTATTATGTCATTGATGACGGTTCTAACCTAATTTTCTGTCAGGTTTTCATAAGTAAGAACGGTTTGGTTTGGTGAGTGAGGATGAAATAATGGGTCTGGATTTGTCATTTAGTCTTAAGTTGGGAAAATGTTAAGAATGGTTCATTTCTAAGATAGGGAATTTAAATATGTGATGGAGATGTTAATTTAGATATGATTATGGTACACGCCATTAATGATTCTTTTGTGATCAAGAATAATCACTTGATCAGTATACGTAGTCAACTATACCTTTTCAATTTATACTAAAGTTATGCTTCCTTGAACATAAATTATTCTCTATTTGAGCCGAGCATGTGAATTATAACTTTCTAAGTTTTGCTTTTGCATCGTCCTACACTTATAAAATGGTGAATAAAAAAAATTGAGAAGTTTATAAATGCATTTAGAGTAATGTAATTTTTTTTTAATCACCACACTTTTCTTAAGAACTACTCACTCCGTCCCTTTTTGTTTGTCCAAAAGGACAATTTGCGCGGGTTTTAAGAGCGGTATAAAATAGTATGGGTAATTGGAAAAGTTGGTATAAAGTAGTATAAAGTAGTATAAAGTAGGTGAGAGAGTTGAATAGTATGGGTAAAAGATGTGATTGATTGAGGTGAAAAGAGATAAAGTATGTGAGAGAGTGGAATAATGGGGGTAAAAGAGTGGATATAAATGGAAAGTGGACAAACAAAAGGGGACGCCCGAAAAGGAATACTGGACAAACAAATAGGGACGGAGGGAGTATATCATGGATAAATGGAGCATGCCGAACTAGCACAATTACAACTCCGACAATCAAAGTTGATTGACTCAATCCCGTTTCGATCTTATCCCAATTCCGACCCGAATTCGCATGCGTGGAATCGGGTTAGGATTGGCAGATCGGAATCTAGGTCACCCGAAAGTTGGTAGTTAGGTCACAATCATAAAATTTACCTTACATCCAAGAAATCTTCAAACATGCGATCGTTGTATTACTCAATTTAGAAAGTCTTCAGCTTCAATCCAAGTCTTCTGCCGATTTGCATTGTGTACATTTTTTTCGATCAAAATTTGCATTGTGTACATCATCCACTTGAAAGGACTAAAGTAAGACGACCAAAAGCAAAATGGGCCGAGGTCCATCTTGCAAAAGCAAAATTTAGTGGCCTAGCCCAATCCATAAGACAAAAAGAAGCTATATGAGATTATGAGGGAAATGTTGATATCAAGAAGGTAAATTCTTATACTTTGAACAAAATGTTGATATCACAGGATAGTACCTAGAAGTTTTCGATTTGATTCTCGTTGGAAGGATTACTAAAACCAAAAGAAATTATAACTTGGAAAGTTATTATTGTTGCATCCAACTAAACTATCTTTCCCGTCCGAATGATCAGACTTGTCGAATGTACTTATAACAAGACAAGATGGTCTTAATACTTAAGCGCTATAGTAAACACGTTCTTCTGGTGTTCAAAGTATGGTTACATCCAATAGTCAATATTCCTCTGGTGTTCAAAGTATGGTTACATCCGATAGTCAATGAAAGCCTTTCGAAATCACGGCTGTTTTGAAAAGAAAAAATAGCGTTCCCTTCGATGGATCAGAGAGCGTCGTCTCTCCTTCGGCCGAAAAACAAAACAGTCTAGGATTTTTTAAAATTAAAATAAATTAGATAATGAAAACACAAGATACCATAGATCTTAGACCATTATAGCATTTGACGTGGGCATCCAAACTTAATCATGACTTAGGCGGTTACTAGCACACTCAATAATCACCACCAAACCCACGTTTGCATGCCACTCACGCCACGTTAAACCCAAACCTAAACTCATTAAATCAACCCACAAACCAACATCCCTTAGTTTAACCTTCATTTCACACACACACCACTCAACAAAAAACCACAACAATGACCACTAAAACCCTAATACCAACCCTCCTCACAACCACCCTCCTCCTCCTCCTAACCACCCGCCACGTGTCCTCCGCCGCCTCGGCCGCCACCCTCCTCCACCAAACGTGCAAGAACGCCTCCGCCGCCGACCCGAACGTCCCCTACCCCTTTTGCGTCGCCGCCCTACAATCCGCCCCGGCCGCTCGGTGCGCGGCCCTCCCTCGCCTCGGCCTCCTCTCACTCCGCCTCCTCAAGGACAACGTGACCGACACGCGCTGCCGCGTCAGGCTCCTCATCAAGGACACGTCGTCAGCGACCGACACGGCCACCAAGGCCGCGCTCCGTGATTGCTTGGAGCTATACTCCGACGCCGTGGCCACCATGAAGGAGGCCGTTGGGGATTATAAGGCGGGGAGCTACTTTGAGGCCAACGTTAAGATAAGCGCCGTTATGGACGGTGTTGTTACGTGTGAGGACGGGTTTCGCGACGTCGGCGTTCGGTCGCCGTTGACTAGGTGGAATGGCTTCTCGTTTCGGCTCTCTGCCATCTCGCTTTCCATCATGAATTTGCTTCGATCGGCTATTTGAATGGGCTTAAGTTATACGTGTATCAATATATACGTTACGTATTTACGTACACTTTGTTTATCTAGGCGATGTATTGAGTTACTATGTATGTGGGATTTTGAGTTTGTTGAAATGAATGTATGATTACGTCATTACGTGTTCATTTGCTCGTTAATCATCAACTTGTACTGATTTGAGTCCATTTAGGCTCTGTTTGGTATAGCGTCTTGGGGAAATGGAGATGAAGATGAAGATGAATGCTTTCATCTAGGAACATTGCTGTTCGGCAAAGCTGAACGAGGGAAGATGAAGATGAAATTGTAGGCAAAAATAGCCATCTTCATCTAGTTTTGGCCCCCTACTCCCAAAGGGAAGAGATGAAGATGAAAATGGATAAATTCTTTCATCTTCATCTAGTGTTATCCGAACGGAGCCTTAATCCGTTCGGTAGTAGCTTTTTTGGAACGGATTCAGCTAGTTGGAGAGAAATGGACAAAAAAATTTGCACCTTGTACCCTAAGGGGATGGCTTTCCGCTAACATCACGCTCGTTCTGCGCCCCGTTACACGTAGTGCCGAACGGACGCTATTAATTAGTATATATCTTGATGATCGTTAAGCTAGTGGGTGACAAGAAGGTGTGGAGGAATGAAGGCCGGTTTTGAATTAGTGACGAAGCCAACCTTCAACGTAAATTAAAGGTTTCCATAATTGCTAGCTAGGTGACATAAAGTAACTTGAAAGCCATAAGCTTTGTTTGACTAATTAGTACTTACGTGCCCATTTGATACATGGAGACATTGTATCACTTCTTTGAACTTGACCCATTTCGTGTCGGGCAGGTCCATTTCTCACACGATCGCGTGATTTTAGGCAGTTCATTTTGTTGTTTGTCAAGTTCATGTTACGACAATGCCTCTTGTCACAAAGTCATCGTGCAATGCTTTCGTGACATTTTATACCCAAAGATTCCGTCTCGACTCTCGACCAAATCAGAAGTCAATGATCACCATCTGGGGAAAAAAAGTTTTAGAACACCAACCAAAATATTTTAAACTTTAGGACACCAATCGTAATTTCGAAAAAATCATTTCAACAGAGAAGCCTTTCTCTAAATAAAATATGGGCGAATTTTGCGAACTTGTTACTTTCCCCTAAGGGATTCATAATAACACTTGCTAATCAAATGAAGGTCTGCTGTCGTCATGAAAACATTCCAATCTCGTGAAATTCCCTGTTCTTTGCACAACAAAGATGCTGGGCATTGGTGATTTCATTGTTCTAAATATGCACATGCTGTTGGCTTCTTTCCTTCAGAACTCACCAAGAGATGAAACTAGCTTTCTCAAAGTTGTGCAAGATGTGCATGCCAAGATTGACTTCCACAAAGGCACCAATAAGCCGAAGGGACTTACAAAGAACAAGGTGTTCCAACGCGTCGAGGGGCCGAGCTTTAGGTGAATTGTCTAGTAAGCAAGCGCGCTTGCAATCCAAAGTAGCATAGATGAAGTTTATTGCACTCCAAATTGAACATGCATCTTGCAAGAAATCAAGCCCATACATATCAAAGTGATCAAACATGTATATATCACCATAGTCATGTTAAAGCACCACCTTTTTTGTGCAACATTTGTTTAAAACCCATAACCATTGAAAAGTCATTCATATAATTCAGTAATCAGCCCTAAACACTTCACCCATCTTAATCAGCATGCAAATTGTTAAAGTAGAATTAAGTGTCAAATTCATCCATATAAACATCTGGGGCAAAAAAGGCTCCAAGTGTAATTTGAAGTACTTATGCACAACTATAGCTCAATCCACTTGCTACAAAATAGCAAGCAGAGCTTCTCAACAACCTTACAATTGGGCTCTAAAAAAAGCAACAACCTCTCAATCAATCCTAAAGATCAGTATGCAACAGACATCCCATGGCTAAATGTCAAAGAAGAAGCCTCGTAGCTGCGCAGACAAAAAAACCAGACAAGAACAACAGACTTGAGAGCACAGCCAATGGACTTGAGAGTTTTGAATATTTACCGGGACAATGAAGACAGAGGTGAAGGAGTGGTAACAATGAGAAATAGGAGGCAAAGGCGACAATGAAGTTTGTCCAAGCAATGTGTCAAGAACTGAGTTCAATAACAAGCTTCTGGTTCTCATCGTGTAAGCTTTTAACTGATGATCCATATCACTCTTTCATGCAACAAAGTTCTTTCTAAATAGCATAATCTTTTGTGCTTCATCATGTAAGCTCTAATTATGAAATTCCATTTACTATAAAACCTGGACCTTGTTCTAAAGCTCACCAACAACAGATCTTAGTTCTTGAGTTTGGATGCCAAATTTATTCAAAAGAGAATCCAATTCAACTTGCACAGAGGTATTTGATACTATATCTGACGAAGCAATTTCATTCTCAAAGACCCCCTATCCGACAAAACATTGTTGATACACTACAGCAAAATAATCACTTGTTCTGCACTTACTTCGTCTAAACATTCCGTTTAAGTGGTCACTTCCAATACAATATTATAATCCATCTCAAGTGTTACACTAACAACACCTGAACATTCCTTTGAAGTGGTCACTTCCAAATTCCAATACAGCATTATAATTCATCTCAGTGTTACACTAACAATACCTTGCTGATTTTGCAAAGAAGCATTCATCTTTTTCTTCAGTTACTTTATCTAAACATTTCTCAAAAGTGGTTGCATCAGTTTCAGCATTATAAGCCATCTTAAAGTGTTATCTTCAACAAAATAATTTGCTCTCCACATTTATGGTCTTACCAATGGCCTCTATATTCAGCAAGGGCAGCTTCTCTTTTGGATTCCAATTAAACAGACTCCTCAACATAAGAAGGATTGCTCTCCAAGTTTAGATATTTTGTTGAACACTGTTTGTACATATGAAGACAAGCTTTCTTTTCTCTTGTTAAATCTGTGCAAGCGATTACTTCACACTCTCGACTTCAGCTATTGCATTCTACATTGTTTGCTTGTTTGTTGAAGCAATCCTCTTGCATTCTCCTACATACTTGGCACTTAGTATTCTAGGCTATGTAGTTTTCTCAAGCTTCTTTGATACTCAATCAATCCATCTTACTTTTCAACTTAAAACTAGCAAAGTGTTTCTTGCAATTCTTAGTTCTTTCTCAATTTGTAAGGGGGCACTTTTCATCTTGAAACTAGCAAAGTGTTTTATGCAATTCTTAGTTCTTTCTCAATTTCTAAGGGACAACTCCCAGGGACGGTTCTTAAATATCAGTTTTTGATTTTCCCAAATGCACCAGTTCTTTCTCAATTTAAGGGACAACTCCATGGGACGACTCCATGACACAGTTCCGAGGGACAAATCCGTGGGACAGACCTGAGGAACAATTCCAAGGGACGATTCTATGGGACAATTCTGAGGGACAAATCTGTGGGATGGACTTGAGGAACAATTCCGAGGGACAAATCTGTGGGATGGACTTGAGGAACAATTCCGAGGGACGATTCTATGGGACAATTCCGAGGGACAAATCCGTGGGATGAACCTGAGGGACAATTCCAATGGACGATTCTATGGGACAAATCTGTGGGACGAACCTGAGGGATAATTCCAATGGACGATTCTATGGGACAAATCCGAGGGACAAATCCGTGGGACGGACTTGAGGAACAATTCCGAGGGACGATTCTATGGGACAAATCCGAGGGACAAAACCGTGGAACGAACCTGAGGGACAATTCCAATGGACGATTCTATGGGACAAATCCGAGGGACAATTCCGATGGACAAATCCGTGAGACAATTCCGAGGGACAATATCAAGGGACACTTGGGAAATTTCCGAGGGAAATCCGATATACTTGTTTCATACTCCCTCCGTCCCATTGAGTTTGTCTCGTTTCCATTTTAGGCGTCCCCTTAAGTTTGTCCTCTTTCCTTTTATATCAACAATTTCTTACAATATTATCCTTATTCAAACTCACTTTTTACACCCAAAATCCACCTTTTCCTTCTACTTTATCCCTTTTCAACTTTTTACACATATAAAATTACAAAACTATCCCCATTCAATTTCAACTTTTACCCACTTTCCCATATCCCAATACCTATTTTATCACTTCCTTAATAACCGCAAAATTTGTCCTTTGAGACAAACTCAATGGGACGGAGGGAGTAATTTGTAACCAGATATTGACAAATCATGCGTTGTTACTGCAATTAACTACCAACTTTGCTTTGAGAAAAGAAGCAACCTCCTACCCATTCTCAAGGATCGGTATACATAGATAAATGCCAAGAATATGATCGCATAAGCCTTGTAGCAACATCACGGAAAAAAAATCAGACAAGAACGAGTTTTTGCCTAATCATACATGAGGAAAACAACACAGGTTTTGCCTAATCGAAGCCATGAGATTCATACATATCAGTATTCTGCCTGATTGATATGGATTTGAATGGTCATCTTTTCAAGCGTGTTGGCTAACCATAAACCCTAGATCACTGATTTCTCAAAATTCAGTGCATCAAGTCAATAAATCATGCCAAATCACCAGTCTAGACAAATCTAGATCACACAACTTTCAAATTATCCGAAAGAAAATAAGAAAGAAAATCCAACAGTTGATTAATTACCTACACAACGGACTTGAGAAAATCGCCGGTGAGCGGGAAAGGAACGAAATTGAAATTGGAGAGAAGGGAACGAGGAATTGCCGATACGGGAAGAGGGGTATTTATAGTGGAATGAGGCGGTTCACATATAGCGTGGGCCTCAAGCAGTTAATTTCCATATATTTTATTTTTTTTTAATTTTCAAATTTTACAATGACCGACTATACCATTTATAATCACCGACTCTACATTGTATATAATCACCGACTATACCATTTACGTAAGGGTATTATTTGTGTGTGTATATTTGATTATTTTGGCATATAAAATTATTGACACATTCGTGTGATTATGGATAAAATTTTAAATTAGTTTAATGAATATCAATAACTTTATTAAAAAAAGTATTAGATTACACTATACAATTATTATGTTTTGATAAAGTATGGCAAAAATATTAAAAATTTATATTGACATGTGTATCTATATCCAGATGAAGTTGTTCACAAATAATAAAGTATGGCTTTATTCATTTTATTCAACTTTTAAAACCAAATTATCAATTAATTAAGGGAGATGCTATACATTACACATTTTTACTATGCATCACACATTGAAATTACTTTAATAACCTTTCTATAAAGAAAAATAAAAAAATTATATATTTAAGTATTTTATTGGATTCTCTTGCCTTAACAAATCTTAATGGGTTTTGAGAGAAGAAAAAACTAATCAGAATAGACTTAGTCTTTTCGTGATTTATTTCAAAATTTTAATATATATTTAGCCCTTGATTATTATTATTATTAAAACATTAATGAAAATGTAAAGTATCATACTATATAAGAAAAAAATAAAATAAACTGTATAATTATAAAGAATTAAATACATTAAATCTGAATTCATATACTACCATGTAGAAATACTTCATTAGTTTTACAACTTATATACGTAACATAATTCGAGTTTCGACCCACAAAAAAAAAGCAAGATTTTTTACTTATTACTACTACAGTACTACGTATTAGAGTTGTTAAAATGGGAGAAAAACCATTAATAAATGGGAAAAATGCTCTAGTAAAACACTCTTTTAGAGTGTAACATGAGATGTAATGAGGGCCTTTGGATCATTATAATCAAACGGACCAGATTAATTAAAAAGAGGGTGTATTAGAGGGGTTGGGTGGAGAAACACCAGATCCAAATTCGGATCCCACTATTTCCGCTTCTTTATGGTAAATATTATTCAATCCCGATTTTTTTGGGGTGGAAAAAGATATTGAGGGGATTTGGTCCACCTACCTTCCTATTGCGTTATTTTTCTCTTTCATCAAAGAATTGCGTCATTTTCAACATCGCAGAAACCCAAAAGCTCCCATTCTCCATCAGAGCAAATCATCTTCATCATCAACGATTTCATTCCGCACAAGTGTTCTTGGTAAGTTTTCGTTACTCCTCTGTAGCTTTATTCGATTAATTTGAATCAAAAACCCACGTGATTTTCCGATTGCGCTACCGTCGATTTTAGGGTTTAAATTTTGGATTTTTAGTGCATGAACATCGATTTGATTTGCTGGTGGGTTGAAATTGCTGCATTTAGGTTTAATTCTTAAACAACCCATGTGATTTTGTCGTTTTTAAAAGTGTTTCCAAATCCTACGGTTTATGTGAAAATCGTCAGTAGGAATCCCTTGGTCTGATTTTAGGGCCTTTTGGTTGTTCTCGTACTTCATAATTGGGTTTTAAATGGGTTTTATCTATTTGTTTGCACAGATCAATGATGAAGACTAGTGAGAAGCTTCAAAGGAAGAGGAAGGTTGAAAGAGGTAAAATAGTGTTCTTGTTTGTCTATGGAATTATCATATGGCATAGTTTTTCAATTCGTTTGTGCATTCAACAAGGATGATGACATAGTTTTTCAACTCGATTGCGTATCTTTTTCAATTCGATAGTTGTTCAACTCGATTGCATATCTTCTTGTTTATCATTCAATTCTCATCATACTATTTTTCAATACAATATGATATTCTATAGTTGATTATTATGTTTTGTTATTCAACTCACACCATACTGTTTTTATTTTGTAAATACTTATGCATTTCACATCAAATTGTTTTGCAATACAATATGTTAATGCTCTAGTTGAAAAATATCTTTCAATTTTTTGAATACGTTAGAAGAATCCTAGTTCTATATTCTGAATAGTACTGAATTTTCTGTTTTTATTTGTTTATTGGTGTTGGAGATGACCCAAAGAAGTCAAAGTTTTTGTCTCAAAAACGTCGAACAAAGTAACAATCCGAAAGTGATGAGGACAACGAAGTCTTTGATCTTGGCCCTGATTCCAGCAGTGAGGAGGAGATATCTGTAACTAACAGCAACGAGGAATCATCAAGAGAAAGTCTAAAACAATGCACTAGTATTACGATTACATACATTGTTCAACACTAAATGAACTCTTTTGCAGTAATAAGAAACTTTTTCTTCATGTTACGCTATATTATTCATTTAGTTTAATTTGAACAACTTGTAGATTTTCGTTGAACAATATAATCATCATATAGACAATCTTAAAAATACATTGAATAAGATAGTTATTGTCATTGAAATATGACACTTTTATGCAAATATGTCAACTTATTCATCAAAAGATACAATGTTTTTCAAAAAAAAAAAACACTTTTTTAAGATTAGAATGTTGTTCAACACTAAATGAACACTTGTGCAATACTAATAAACTTTTTCTACATATTACGATATATTGTTCATTTAGTTTAACTTGAACAACTTGTAGATTTTCGTTGAACAATATAGTCATCATATAGACAAACTTAAAAACACATTGAATAAGTTAATTATTGTCATTGAAACAGGTCAATTTTGTACAAATATATCAACTTATTCATCAAAAGATACAACGTTTTTCGGAGGTGGATAGCTTGTTTTAAGATTACAAAGTTGTTCAATAAGATATAACATGTTTTTCACAAAAGCATGGAAGCTATTGTTGCTCATCAATGGCGAAAGTTTTTGATACATGTAACTCGTTGAACAATGTTCGTCTGCAGCTTTAGGGTTTGACAATGCCTCTAATCAACCCAGAATCACGTTGATGAATACGATTTTCTTGTTTTGATTTTCAAAAATTTAATCAAATATTTTCAGCAAGATCGTTACTTACCATAACCGAATTCCCCCTCCCGCCCCCCCCCCCCCCCCGATTTATTTTCTCTCATGAAAATCCCATAAATTACGCTTGTTTCCATGTTTGCAGCCACGCCAAATTGATCACATCCATCTTCTAAAAATAATGCTATTGTGTACCCTCAAATCTCACCCTCTATTTAACTTAATCTAACGGTCCACATCATGTTACATGTTGTACCACAACATGTATCTCACCTGAGCGTTCCTCTAATAAATGGTGCAGTATATCAATTATATATATAATAAGATTAAATACTTGTTTTGTGAAAATCTTATTTAAGGAAAAAAAGGATTTGGTGATTGCAATTTTTTTAAGGTAAAGATTTCCTTTAAGTTAATTGATTCTCTAATTAAATGCAATATATTCTGATATATTTTTAAATTTGGTATAATTAATCATTAGGCCCTTTAAGGGCTTTATGGTAAAATAAATGACAAAGTGTGAAGTAGATGAAAAATTGATGTGAATTTTAGCACTTACGTTAATTAAATAAAAAATATCAAACCTTTTGTATTTATTCTCTTCTAATATGTTTATAAAATCTATATTATATATTGAAATTGATCCTTTTTAAATTTCCGTATTAATTTTGACCTCACTTAATATTTAATAATTATATTTTCATTATAAATACCCTTAAAAATCATATATTTATCTAATATTTATATATTAATATCAAAACAATATAAACTTTATATAGAGTAACTTCAAAGCTATAAGCTTTGTTTGACTAATTAGTACTTACGTCATACGTGCCCATTTGATATACGGAGACATTTTGTTTCACTTCTTTGAACTTGACCCTTGTCGGGCAGGTTCATTTCTCACACGACCTCGTGATTTTAGGTAGTTCATTTTGATGTTTGTCACATTCATCTTACAACAACGCCTCTTGTCACAAAGTCGTCGTGCAATGCTTTCGCGACATTTTATACCCAATCCATGTCCGAACAACCCAAGGACTCCGTCTCGACTCTCGACCAAATCAGAATTCAATGATCACCATCCGGAAACAAAATAATTTTAGAGCACCAACCAAAATATTTTCAAATTTAGGGATATCAATCGTAATTTCGAAAAAATCATTTCAACACAGAAAGTCAGAAACCTTTCTCTAAATAAAGTATGGGCGAGTTTTGCGAATAAGCCCAAAAAGGCGGGTGGCCTTTCGAAAATCCCCCAAGATATATAAAACAAACCCGGAAAGCCCACACTCAGAAGAACAGTGCTAGGCCGCCATGGAAGCCTCATCTTCAATCCTCTCACTCAACTCTTCTTCCTCTTCTCCTCACCTCCCATGGAAGCCTCTTTCCTCCTTCTCCCTCCCTCTCCCAACTCTCACTCTCTCATTCCCCTCCACTCCCCATCCAATTCCCCGTCTCTGCTCCCTCTATAACCCCCCCTCCCGATCCCAATTCGTCCTCCAAGCCGCCGTCGACGTCATCACCTTACAGGAGGACCCGACGAGCACCGAGGACCCGAATTCGGACCCGAATTTGGCGAAAAGGAAGCTCTATGTGGTCAATTTGCCATGGACTTATCCTTCCACTAGCATTAGGGATTTGTTCGCCGAATGCGGAGCTGTTACTCAGATTGAGGTTTGTTTCTGTGTCTAATTGGACTCGTTAACGGTTGTTTTAGGTTGATTGTGGCTCTGATTAGGTTTTGATTTGGTGTTTGTAGATGATTAAGGATAATAGAGGGAGATTTAAGGGCTATGCGTTCGTGACTATGGAGACTCCGGAGGCTGCTTTGGCTGCCATTGACAAGCTCAATCTTACTGTGAGTCTTTTGTGTTTGTGGTCTAATTGAGAGTGTCTTGGATTTGTGCTACGCTGCTAGGGTTTGATTTGTTGCAGTTCATTCCAAATGTGATATGTTCTTGAGTCTGAAGCTGTTGTTTATATGCAAAAATGGATGTCAGTATTGCTTCAAAGTTGAATATTACCGTTGTTTCTAGCTTAGCAAGGTTTGGTAGAATATGGTTTGAGACTTGTTGGTGTGTGGCCGGACTCGATGTTTGCTCTATACATGTTATGAGCTCGGTCATTGCATGACATATACATATTTGTAATTTCAGTGCATTCGGCTGTGTTGATCAGTCATAAATGAGCTGGCTAGTAGCATTATAAGATGTTCTAGTAGTGCCAAGGGCTATAGTGTTTTAAAAACAGTACGTGTGCTTAGGTCACAAATTTCCCTGTATTAGTTTTAGAATGGTTTTGCATATACAAGTTCGTGAAGAAGTTGTTGTTTGATATCACCTTCTTTGGAACCTACAGTCCTTCAACTTGTTTGCACTTGTTAACAAAGGGTCAAATAGTGATTGATCAGAGTAAAGTATTCGTGCGTAATTCTTGTGCATAAATAGCTGAATTTCTTGAGAACTACTTGCTGCTTTGTGATTCAAGGAAATAGAAGAAAGGGTCATCAAAGTAGAGTATGCAAAGGCTTTGAAGGCTCAGTCTTCAGTTCCTAGTGAAGCTGTTCGTGAGACGCCTCATAAGCTTTACGTGTCCAATCTTGCGTGGAAAGTAAGGTCGAACCATCTCAGAGATTTCTTTTCTCCTGAATTCAAGCCCTTCTCTGCAAGGGTGATTTTCGAGAGTACTCCAAGGAGATCTGCTGGCTATGGTTTCGTCTCCTTTTCAACACGTGAGGAAGCTGATGCTGCGGTTGCATCTCTCAACGGAAAGGTATACTACAATATCATCCATTACAATGCATTGTCAAGTGTAATCCGAGCGGACCCTAATCTTATACCGACTCTAATTGTTGCAGGAACTAATGGGGCGCCCTATCGCCCTGAAAATCAGCGAGGTAAAGAGCAAGGAATCCGGAGGTGAAGCTGAAGAAGTGAAAGGTGAAGGAAACGCAGATGTTCTTGCAAATGATCAGCAAAATGATGTTTCTGAATAGCAGCCTTTCCTGTCCTGAGGTATTGTAGATTATCCAAAGATATAGAAGATTAAAACTTGTACCTTAAATGATTAGTTAATGCCTTGAAGGTTACGGATTACGGTTAAGTTTATCTCTCATTAGCTTTGTTCTTGTTGTTGTATGAAGTTTTATGTAACCCACCATTATAGTATGAGAATGAGGGGCTTGAGGTTCACTAATGATGTGGGATTAGCTAGATGCAGCGTAGAGTTTGTCAATATTTTCTGGTATATGTTTCTCATGGTGAATTTGTCTCGGCACAAATTTTGTATGCATTATGAGCAGTTGAGCACAACTTTTTTCATCACAAATAGATAGTTTTAGGATGCTTTATTCAACGTTTTTCGTTGAATTTATTTATCATTTTCAGGGTTTAATTTCTAGATAAATTCAGATATAGAAAACTTATCTTATATAGGGAAAAAATAAACTTCTTAATCAAACATACTTCATGAGTAAAACCATTCTTTAAACGTTGAGGAAAATGGGACACATTCAAATAAGTTGCACTCAAACATATTTTATGTATTAATACAATAACCTTTGAGTTTAATTTTCCATGTTATAAAGCTCGTAATTTGCAAATGCATATCATATATTTCAAGTTCCCTAGGATCCTAATTTTCCTTGCTAAAGAACAATATGACATGATAAAAATACTACAGTATATGGTACTCCTACTGGTTTTAGCGCGCACTATTGACTATACGTATTAAAAGAAACGCCATTATTATGATGTTGAGTACTTTTAAGAATCACCTTTATTAACGCAAATTGCTCTTTACTCCTTAAACGCCATTATTTTGATCACATTGTTTTATGTACTCACTGCATACCTTGTGTCCAAAATTAGGAGTGTTTTATTAGACATAGATAAGAGGGCATATTTCTCACGTTAACGAGTTAGATTTGTTTACTAAAGTAGCCCAAATCACCAAGAGTTGACTATAGCAATATATAGATAGATATTAACATTTTCTTAAGAAAAAAAATGTTCTTCAAGCAAATTGTCTTTGTGGGTTTGATATTCCTTAGTTTTTTTTTCTTGCATGTTGTGGCAAAGAATAGAATGGAATTAATGTTGGCCGGTTATGAATCATTTAGGAACATATGCCCTCTTATAAAAGTAGCATCTCCATCTCCCCATCACCCAAATATTAAGTTAAAGACCTCAATAGAATATCAAAGGAGAAAATTCAACTAAGGTATATTCTATTTTATAAGAATATTGTATAGTATGGATAGGTTTCATTTGTTCACACAAGTAAAAATCCTGAATTTCCACATGTTAGTTGTGGACCTTATTTAAAGCACACAAAACGTTTGTGCTCTTTCATACAATGTAGACTTTGTTGCTATAATGCCATTGTTTGTTTGTACAGTTAAGTTCCAAAACCACGTTTGATTGAATATTGGATATAAACCAAGGTTCTGTTCAGCATACCTAATGTTTCAGCTAGCTAGAGCTTTTTCCTAACTTTTTAAGAATCAACCCTTCTCCAAAGTGTAGAATTTTAATTGAAGCGCTACAAAAAAACGCTCCAACTAGCTTAAAAAATATATATACCAAACGAAGCCTAACCATAATATTACTTGAATGTTTATCCAATAGTAAAAGTAGTAATACTATGTGTATACCAATGAGTTTAACCAAATGGGAAATTCACACTCATTGGCTCAAGTCAAGAAACAATTACATACTTTTATAAAGGGAGATTTCTTATGCTGTTGTTATTTATTTGTAATGATTGTATCAATGTAGCACTATAGCATATTTTCTTGTATGAACAAAGAAGTCAAGTTCATGTTCAACCAACCAGCATTCAGCATAACTCCACTTTCATGAAAGGAAAAAAAGTGGCTTATACTCACTTCACTCTCAAGTTGCAACTCACTTTGTAGGGGGTGAAGTGTTATGAATACTTAACAAAATAAACAAAAGCTAGAGTCAAAAAGTATGAAAACCCAGAACACAAGACCACTGATTGCTTCATAAAATCTGATTCACATCCCAAGCTAACCTTGCACAAAAAAAACTTCAGTCAACAATCACCTTCTTCACTTATCACAAAAGCAAAGGGCAACACCAAAAAGCAAAAGTACAAAACAACAAAAGAATGAAAAACAAAACCCAACCAAAACAAAAGTAAAAGTTACAAAAGGAACATCCTATGCCCATTACAAAGATCTCTACATTCTCTTCATCTTCATTGATTCTTTTCCATCTCCTCCTTCATTCTTCTCTCATTCCCAAACTTACCCACTTCATAAAATGTGTCTTAAATGAATCCAAACTTCTCTAAGCATCATTTTTTGCAAGATTTTGAACATGGGTTCTCTTAGTACACCTAAAACATGGTCACCATACATGAACACTAAGGATTGCTCTCAAGGCTTTTGTAGCCTCTATTGCCCACAATGGTGTTACCTCATTTTTCCACCTCCACCTCCAATGGCTTCTTCTTTGTCTTCTTCTTCTTCAAGCTTCTCTCCTCTTGTGATTACCATAATCGGAATCTTAGCTAGCGCCTTTCTTCTTGTTAGCTACTACGCCGTTATCTCCAAATTTTGCAGTGTCAGAAGCCGCGACTCCTGTCCCCACAACGACGACATGGCAACTAATGATAATAATAATGATAATGACAATGATCATGTTGATCAAAATGAGCTCTGGAATTCCAGGGCGGCAGGGCTGGATGAAGCCTTGATTAAATTGATCACGGTTTCTAAGTACAAGAAGGGAGACGCGGCTTTTCCTAGCACGGATTGCTCGGTTTGTCTTGGCGAGTTCGAAGAGGGTGAGAATCTTAGGCTTTTACCTAAGTGTAGCCATGCCTTCCATGTTTCTTGCATTGATAAGTGGCTCAAGACGCACTCGAGTTGCCCGCTTTGTCGGTCCAATATTGTCTCTATGTTTGCTCTTGGCACAATTCATCCAGGTAGGCACATGAGTCATGCTCTCTTTTGTGATTTTGTTGAGCTTCTACATTCTGTTATAATTTTTAGTTTATATGATCCACATATAACACAGTGAATCAACTAGCTTTATCACTTCTAGGAAAAATTATGTCAATCTACTATATCTACATATTATCACATTTTTGTCACAAAGTAACATAACTAATGATTCATAGTCTTGTAATTTTTACAAATTTCTCCACGCCATGATACCTGTTCTTATATATATAGTTTATAGAAAAAGAGAGAATGAATGATTAGTTGTAAAAGCCATAGCATAAGGAAGGTCACTTCTTAGGTAAACTTATCTAGGAAAAGTAATCTATAATATTATCTTTTCACAAAATAACATCCTATTTTTTCAGATTTATTGATGCATCAGCAAGAAAGAATGGAGCCAGAGCAGGAGGAAATGCAAGGAGTGATGAATCTTCCTTCTGAGATTGTTGAGATAAGAGACGAAGCCGAAACAAGGCGTTCGACAAGGAGGTCTGTTTCAATGGATCATTCGAGGGAGAGGAGAATCTCCATTGAAGACGAGGAGTGTCAAATGGAGGAGTGTCAAATCCATGGCTCTTCTGCTGATGATCACACAAAGGATCAGCTATCAATAGGAGAAGAAGCCTATAGAGCAATGCAATGTGTTATGAGATCAGCTATGATGAAGAGATCGTTTTCGAGTGGACGGTTTTCGTTCGCAAGGCACGCGAGAGGGCGGAATTCTGCTGTTCTTGTATGAACTTTTAAGAGGGAAGATTTTTGCAGGTTTTGATGGTGAAAGGCAGGGTTGATCTGTTATGGGTTTGATGCCTTTGTTTTTGTGGACTGAAATTGATTTGCAATTATAGAAAGAGTTGAGTTTTTCTATGTTTGTTTTGGTGAAATTTACTCAGGTTAGAATCTAGAGATTGCTTCTTCTTCTTCTTTTCTTGGTAAAGTCTATAAGTGACTATATATACATATCTTTTTAGCTTGTGTGTAGTTGCTATTGGTCTTGCTATATAAATCTACAAGGCATAGTCATTGTTTTCCATCAAATTACAAAATTTGATCTCAAATCTTTCCTTGGAAGGAGGTTTTTCCTGTTTTAGCAGTTAGCACAAAGTTTCTTCTAGTCTAAATTACACTAATGACAAGAAGAATAAATGTTGCATAACCATTAAGCACTTGTAATGTTAAGGGCGATTTTGTGTCATTTTGGCAATATGAGGGTAATAACACGTGTAAAAATTTCGGTTGAACAGTTCAATCAAACATTGTTAATTTAAGGGCGATTTTGTGTAATTTTGCCAAAATAAGGAATGTGAAGAAAAGGCCCAAAAGGCCTATATATATAGTAACTAAAACTACAAAGAACAAATACTAGACAACCAAAACCTTTCTTTTTCCTTACAATTTCACACATTGGCCAATCAAAATTTCAAGAGGAGACTCATCACCATGAGCCCCAAACACAAAAAAACTGCAAACCTGTGGTCTATTAACTTTTGAAACCAATCAAATCAAATGAAATAACAAATAAATCTCACCACTTTTCTTTCTTTTTCTCTACACCCAAAACCCAACCACCATCACTCCACTCTTGTATCCATATTGACAACACTAGTACCCAGTATGGAGAATGCAGGCCGTCTCATGAGCTCAGGACACGGCTCGGGCGAGACGTTGTTGGAGAAACCGACCACATTGGAGCACACCCACGAGCCGGTTTGGCTCGAGCCAAGGAACGAGACGTTCGAAAGGAGGATCGAAGTGAAGGGCGACTCGTAGATTCCTGTGAAGTTGCCACTTATGGTGATGTTTCTACCCACAATGTTCTCAAAGGTGATGGAGCTCACCACAGGGAGCGCGTTCGGGTCGAACCTTTCGTCGGGGTGGGACCCGTACTCGCCTGTCGCCTTTATGGCAATGAAGACGTCGTCCATCTCAACGTTTGATATGGTGAGAGACTCTATGTAGCCGCCTCTTCCTCGGGTCGTTCTTAGTTCCATCCCGGTGTAAGAGTCTTGTATGTGGACGTCTTTAACGAGCGTGTTCGATATTCCACCAGACATTTCGCTTCCGAATGCAATGGCGGCTCCAGAAGAGGAACGAAGACGGGTTGATCTGATTTGGAGATTGGTTGTTGGTTTGCCATAGGCAATGCCGTATTCGTCCCAGCCGCTTTTGACCACAATTGCGTCGTAACCGACGGTAATGTTGCTATAGCCAATGCAGACGTGCTCAGAAGAATCTATAGAAAACAAGAAGCCAAATGTTAAGAGCACTTTAAGCACAAAATGAAGGGACAGAGCATCTGAAAGCAAGATTCTTGCTATTCAGCAAAGCTTGAGGAATAAACAGAATATGTACTTTCATTCATCTAGTCATCATAGCTACAACTTCTGCTCCTTTTTTGATAATGGACTAATAACTTAATGTTTGGGTTTGTATCAGAAATTTGGATGACTTAAGTTGCATATGAAGAGACAGATTATTGAGTTCTACAAACCTGGAACGATGCCGTTGGTTTGAGGAGAATCCAATGGAGCATTCACCGTTATGTTTCCAATTAGGACATGACTGGAAAACATGAAAACAATTAATGTTATCAAAAACTTGAACATTACTAGATCTTGAAGACGGTTGAAGAGTTATATCCTATAGGGATAGATAGGCGAACGCACCTGCAATATACTGTGTGTATGCTCCAAGCCGGGGGATTCAAAAACGTTACATTCGAAACTACAATATCAGATGAGTTTATAAGTTCCAAGAGATGGGGTCGGCTGAAATTCAACGAATGAGAAGAATACGAATCCCACCAAGCTTGTCCTTGACCATCAATGGTTCCGTTATTACCTAAATCAATGAAGGAAGTAGAAAAGAAAACCATCAAATCAATGTCTATTAATGATGTGCATTATGTAAAGCTAGCTCTTACCGGTTATAACGACGTCTTTTAAGCCAATTCCAGATATTAAGCTGCTATATCTCTGTCCCGGTAAATCAAGCCCGCGTCCATAAGAGGGGAGCGGCTCAACTACCTCCCACCGACTGTAATCCTGCACACCGAAAATTCAACCACTTTAACTGGCTTCATGACATGATCAAAACAAAAAAAATATAAGAAAATATCAGTTCTCTATACCTACAGATCAGGACAAGGCAAATATCAGTTAGTGAAAAATGCATCCAAGGATTAGTGTCAAAACTTTCTTAACAGTATGGCTAAAAGGCCCAAAACTATACCTACTGTCATGTGAATTTCATTTTGACTGAAGTTGAAGTTGTTGATGATGAGAGCAGCTTCTATAAGGAAAATTTTGAGAATTTTCAGTGTCAATATACCAAAATAATGCAACAGTCTGTTCATAGTTTGAAATAAATTCTATTTCTGCTGAAATGACCCTTCTGAGACAATTGCACAAGATGATACGGCACTTATTAGGCATCAAAATATTATTTATTTTATTAATTATTGTAATTTTATCGTTAGGTATAATTACCTCTTCTCGGTTTTCTTTACGGTTCTTTTCCCGGGTCGCCTTTTATTGAACCGTTAGGTTAGGATTAGGGTTTAGTATTTTATTATAAATACTCTTATTCCTTAATGAAGAAATCAATCAACGAAGAAATTATTCATTCTCCTTTGGTTCTCTTTTGCCCTAGTTCTCTATCCGAGTCAAGTCCCATACCGGGATTCAACGGAGATTGGGGGACACACCACTACCGATCCATGTTTCTCAGAACCCGCGCATCTGGGGCCGTTCGGTCAGACCCACAACCCGGCCGCCGGGAACACGACCGGACAGATCCCGAGCCCTAAGTCGGCCGTCGCCCAACCGTTCGCCCAAGTCGCGACTGCTGCCCAATTTGCGGCGGATCCGAAAGGCCGCCAGTTTGTACCGCTCACGAACCCTAACGGCGGTCCCCTCGCGGCGTTGCCCAACCCTGGTCAGCTCACGCCGAACCCTAACGCCGTTGTCGGGGCTGCTTCCGGCGATTTCCGCCCTGCTTACGCCGTTGTCGGACCAGCAGAACCACCGCCTATAGGGATTCGCCCGGCCCCTGCAGCTGCGGCGCTAGAGGCAGTCTTCGCGAGCCACCAGCCACCGCGTCCTCCCCGGCCCGCGCTCGTCGGGCACCCACCGCTCCCCCAGCAGTTTGGCCGCCCCGTCATGCCGCCCCTTCCGTTCCAGAAGCCGACTGGTGCTCAACTGAATTGTGCATGGGTATCACAGGGCAAGAAACGCTCTAGGAATGCTGGACTTCTTGATGCACCCAAGGTGTTTGTTGAAATGTCTATGCGAGTATCCATTAATAGTGCTTCTTTGATCATGGAGAGTCAGCTGAATGGAACGAAACTGATGCATGGTGATGAGCATGTGAAGACTCATTTTGGGTTTGTGTTGATTGGCTCCTCCATGCACCTATTTCCTCATGTTGAAGATTCTATGGCTTTGTTTGCTACTTACTTTGCTGGTATTACTTTCGTGGTACTTTGCTGGTATTTGCTACTTGTCCCTTTTGACAGAGGTAAGGCACGTACTCTCTGGTTGTGTAGATTTCAATTCTTGAAGGAAGCAAATGCCACTAGCTATGCAGGGGCAGTACCAATTGAGAGTGGATGCCGATTCAGGAATAAGCACATGCCACTACCTAGTTATAATTGACGTGCTTGGCAGAGGAAATTAATTCTTGAATGAGCATGCACAGTACATTCTCCACTCAAGTTCTTGAGGCCAAATGATGAGCGCAGGACAAGTTGTTTATGGGCACTTCTTTTCGTGATTTCCGCCTCGAGGACGAGTCGAATCTCAACGGGGGAGAATTGATACGGCACTTATTAGGCATCAAAATATTATTTATTTTATTAATTATTGTAATTTTATCGTTAGGTATAATTACCTCTTCTCGGGTTTCTTTACGGTTATTTTCCCGGGTCGCCTTTTATTGAACCGTTAGGATTAGGTTAGCATTAGGGTTTTATGATTTAGCTATATATATTGTAATCCTTTATTTGGAGAATCAATCAATTAACCAGAGAAATTAGCCTTGCCCTAATTCTCTTTGGTGTCTCCCTTTCACCGCGCTACCAACGCGGACAGCTTGAGCCTCGCGCCCACACCGGACGCGGGTTCCCCCCCTTGACCAACAAGGGCTTGATACGCAGTCCACACCGGGCTCGTATCACAAGAGTAACTGTCCTTCCAGAGAATAACAATCTACTTGCACAAGTAAACAGTAATAGAACTTTCACTTCTCAAAATAATATACTTTTTGAGCTTTTCTGGTTCAGCATTAGCCAAATAAGCAGCACATAGAAGACCAAGGCCCGAAAAATGCCATTTTCGTATTATTCAAGTGTGTTAAGAGACAGGAAGTAAGAGAGTACCTGAGAACCAAGAATGACGGCGTCCTTTTCCAGGAACAAGGTGAGGCGGCTCGTGAGGTTGAAGCAACTGGTAAGCCACCGACCCGGTGGAACGTAGAGTTGAGCACCGCCTTTGTCGACGAAGGATTTAAGATAGAAGATTGCATTTTGAAATGCAACTGTGTTCAACGTCTTCCCGTCTCCAACAGCACCGAATTCGACAATGGACACACTATGAGGCCTTTCGCTGAGAGATCTCTTGAAATTGCATTCATCGGTAGCTTCCTCTCGAACGCACTCGCTTCTGATTCCCAGTGTCAACACCAAAAGCAATACCACCTACAAGGTTTTTAGAAGAAATTGAACTCATAACCAATGACAACTGAATCAGACTCTTTGGTTATACAAATTTAGGTTAATCAAAAACTCATCAGACTAGGGACTATCAATGCCAGGAAATGGTCACTGGATTTCCATTTCTTCATAAGAACCAAACCACAAACAGGCCAAACTCAACCAACATTTTCCAAGTACTTGTGCATAAAACAGAAACAGAAGAATGGATTAAGCATCTCACAAAACTTATGCAGCTACAGAATTGACACTTCCATGTATCACAATTACACAGCAAATGGAAAATCATCTTCACAAACCCACAAAAGATCACAATACACTTGGGCAAAATCTGCAGACCAAGCCCCAAAATTGAACTAAAGTGAACTCAATACAGCTAAATTCAGCAAGATGAGAATGACCCAAATGCTGAGAGTGCACAAAAGAGGCAATGGAAATCAGCAAGAAACTAGAATCACACATAACCCAGAAAACGTACAAGGCTGCCCATGACACCTCCTCCCTTCCAGAACCCTAAGAGACAGCTCCCAAACGCAAACATTGAACAGAAGACAGACAGTTTGAGACAGAAAGAAAAAGGTGGAAAAAGGGGCACAATTTATACACACCATGTATATATATATACTTAGTACTAACACACCTCAATTATTCTCTGGCAAAAATAAAAATGAAAAGAGCTAAAACAAGAAAGGAACAGCCTAAGCAATGGACAGCTACCCATGTTTCCAAATGGGAACAAAAGCACACACGCTAAGCGAATTTAGATCCGAATAGAAATCCAGCTTACCAAATAAAAATCCCACATTTAGGAGCAAAATCAGTGGAAGTACTGATTAATGGGTGTCATTCAGGGAGGGCGGCGAATCTTTTTTCTCACTGAAAATCGGAGAGAATTTGGGGGACAAACCGAGAGAGAAGGGTTTGGGATGGTGGGTGTGTGAGTAGACATAAAAAATGCAAGGAAATGATTGTGGTTTATCGTAACTAGTCAACACCGGTCAACGACTGGTCAACGACTGGTCAACGCCGGTCAACGCCGATAGTGGTAAGGGGTGCTGACGTCATCATATGCCATTGATGACGTCATCTTGTAAATTTTAAAAAAAGGTAGAGGCAAAATTGGAAAAAAGCCTATGGGGGCTCATTTTTTTTCCTTGTAGCCTATATGCTTCATTTTTGGTTGCTCATAGCCATATACTCATTTTCGTCCAAATAAATATAATACTAATGTCCTAACAGATCATATTTTCTAAATATATAACTTTCTCATATAACCTAAAATAATTTTTTTTATAGATAAATATTTAAAGTTATATATTCAATGTAGATAAATCCATTCATGTGCTAATATTTATAGTTTCTATAAGGGTAAATATGTATATTTTGTTAATTAGTACGATATTCATAGATTTTATAGATAGATATTATTTGGATAGTTTAAATATATGATATGGTTTTGATAGATGTATGTGTGTACTATTAGTTGAAGATCTGGTTCTTATGATTGTTTTTATTATATAATTGTGTATATAGATATTATTTTGATATATTAATATATGGTAATTAAATAAAGACAACTTTTTAGCATAAATCTAGATTGTATAGATAGATATTATTTTGATATTTTATAGATATAGGGTAGTATTTTGATAGATTATTTTGATATATCAATACTTAACTTCTACTTTTTTATTAAATAAGTGGTGGGGCCAAAATTAACGTGGAGGCTCAAAATTCTCCAGCTTTAATATATAGTATAGATTAGTGTTATTTATTAGCATCAATGAATATTGTTTGCAAGTGAATAAAGGGCGTTAATGTGGGGATTCATATTCATTTTTTTTTGTCAGAAAAAGGCTTAGCCTAGGAATTTATTAAAAGTTAAGTGCAAATGTTACGAGGGCGAGCACGCCCACGAAAGTCCTCGGACAACAACGAAGCCGAACCCACAGGCGGGTTGGCGAGTAAATGCAAACCAATCGGAAAGGAAAAGGCGAGGGCGGCGAGGGGGGATTCATATTCATTCATTCATGCACAAGCGTTTCATTGAACTGAGGGATCCTGTGTGTGCGCGTCCATGGGTGTTAACGTGTGGCCTCACTTGTTCTTGGCTTGTAATTCAAGTGTGCCATATAAATTGCTAGGCTGGATTTCCTTTAATTGCCAGAGCTGATTGGGAGATTGACCGGTTCAGCCGGTTTACCTGTAATTCGACCCGGTTCTCTGAACCGGTTCTTACCATATAATCACGATCAAAGTCATCAAACTTGTTGTAGTTGATCGATTCAGGCTCTGTTCGGCAAATGGGAAGCGGATAGTAGGAGCGGGTAAGTTATAAACGGACAACGGAATTTCGCTCCCGTTAGTGCTATTTTTAGGAGAATTCTGCTCCCGCTAACGGATTTCATTACCCAACCCGTTAATATCGAACGGAGCCTTGAGTAGACAAAAGACACAGGAACACACTGTCACACAAGACATAACGCCTCCTTCAAAAGATTGTATCTTTGACACCAAGCACTCTTTCAAAACATTAGAATTTAGATTAGTACTTGGACAGATTTGCATAGGCCAAAGTTCTTGGCCACCAAACTTCTGTTAACGTCCATATAATTGCACAGGTTAGTTGAAGACATGGGATCAACTTCTGTTCACAGTTTGGCAAAATCAAAGGGAACTATCTATCAACTAGTCTTGCACATATAAGAAGCTGATGTTCATTGACCCTAAAACCCTCAAACTAAAAAGACATGGCACCTAATTTACTCAAACACTCAAAAAGCTCTCAACTTTCGTTCTTCAATCAGCTCATTGCTCATCTAGGCAGCGCAGATTGCCACAGGTTCGAGATCTGATTGGTCTTTGTGCAGAAAGAACCCCCTGTAATACAATTCCTTAGCATCAATTGTAAGAGCAATTAGCAGAAAGGAAAATTGAGGTTTAGAAAACTGATCAAGCTATCAAAACGAACCCTAACCTGGTCTCGATATGCGATTGATTCGCGAGCGAGGCCCCTCGAACATCCAGCTATCCTCATCCAGAGATTTCACCTCCTTGTTCAGCGAGGCCATCAGATCCGTCTTCAGGACTACAGAAACAACAAAATCGGAGCGTAATCAGCCTCGAATCACCGCCAATTTATACTTTAGCACGCCAATTTCAAAAACACCGGAACAACTGGAAAATTAGGGTTTTCGTTCGAAAGGGGGAAAGAGATCGGATCGGGAAATTCGAGCAATTGGAAAGGGGAGCAACAAAATCGGAGCGTAATCAGCCTCCAATCACCGCCAATTTCTAATTCAGCACGCCAATTTCAAAAACACCGGAAGAAATGGAAAATTAGGGTTTTCGTTCGAAAGGGGGGAAAGAGCTCGGATCGGGAAATTCGAGCAATTGGAAAGGGGAACAACAAAATCGGAGCGTAATCAGCCTCGAATCACCGCCAATTTCTAATTCAGCACGCCGATTTCAAAAACACCGAAGCAATTGGAAAATTAGGGTTTTTGTTCGTAAGAGGGGAAAGAGCTCGGATCGGGAAATTCGAGCAATTGGAAAGGGGAACGAGCGATGGAGGAAGGGATTAGACGAGAGAGAGGGAGAAGGAAGGGGGAAAAGACCTCGAAGAGCTTCGTCCTTGTGGTCATGGGAGGTGAGAACGTCGACGGGGAAATTGAAGTCGTCGAGGGAGAAGGAGGCGTTGTTGATGCTGCTAGCGCTGCTGGCGGTGGTGGTGGTCCCCTGGAGCGCCGCCGTGGTGGTGGCCGTCGACGCCTGAGAGGGGTGGGCCGGAGAAGACGAGTTGCTCATGGCTATGGCTATGGCTATGGCCGAATTTTGTTTTTGCCTTTTCTTCCCTCCTCGTTTTCCCTTCCCCTTGTTGGTTTTGTTTTTTTAACTTGGCCGAGTTTTGGGTCTGCGCAAATTCAAGCTCTAAGCAAGTCCGCCCTTGTGACGACCGGTTCGGTCGAATGGAAGGAAAAATGGTGAGACTTGACGTTTTCACGAGTAAATAGACGAATAGAAGGCTCGAAGTCGAGACCTTTTTAGCCTCTTTTTTTCGTACATCCTACCGCTAAGTCGTCCCATGTGAGTAAATTGTAAACGGCCCTTCGTTGACGGGCTTTCTTAACGTGTGTGTTCTACCGATTCGGTCGAATGAATTTTGCTCGTGTGTCTATTTTATTGCACATTTGTTTAGTCGAGTTGAAATCGGAAATCGACAAAAAGGTGAAGTGGAAGCGGACTAAAGATTTCATTCTCCGCAGTTCTAAACGGGTAAAATGCCACCTTCTGAACCCACTCGAAATAAAATCGAATCCAAACCGAGCCATGCATGCTCGGACCGTAGTTAGCGGGTTTGCTTGACGGTTTTTTCATGAAACAAACCGGGTCTTCAAATTATAATACTACAAGTTTGTGTTTGCTTAATGCCGTTACACAAACTGGTTGTGTAGTATTATAACCTTAGATAAACCCACCACTGTGTTATGTTCACTAATTTCTAATATGTTTGTTTAGTGCTTAACATCGTGAGTCACTATACACTAATTTCTCCAAATAGGCAAATAATAATGGTTTTTGTATGAAGTGGGAAGCATGTAAATAGTACACGTAATTACGTATTACAAATGTACGATAAGGGTAATCACAATTATTTAAATGAAACTATAAAGAATATAGAAATGGAAAAGTAAAAGCAAATTGCAGGTTTGAGCAAGTTGAGGAACGGGCAAGAGCACAAAGGACAGTCAGAAAACTCAGAATAGTCTGTGATGACGTCAGATTGCACCTTCAATGGCGACGAGAGGCCGCACACACCTGGCGTGATTGATGACGTCATCAATCTTTCTCTGCCACATAATGCCGCCATTATTTTATTAAAAATAAAATTAAATAAAGACTTGATCTTTTTTGATCTTTCTCTGCCACAATTTTTATAAT
Source organism: Polygonum aviculare (assembly GCA_934048045.1). Lineage (NCBI taxonomy): Eukaryota > Viridiplantae > Streptophyta > Magnoliopsida > Caryophyllales > Polygonaceae > Polygonum > Polygonum aviculare. The sequence goes on from OW204026.1 coordinate 587,500, forward strand.
CACTACAAAATGTTGTTTTTATTTACCCTTGCTTTGTTTTTTTTAGTTTTTTTTGCATTATAAATTATTAAATTATTATTAATGATTGAGAAAAACAAAATTAAATGAAGTTAGATGGGATCCTAGAACAAAAATTATAATTCTTTAGATTAATTATTTATTGAATATTAAAAATAGTATAATTTATTTTTAAAATACATGGAAAGTAAATAAATCGCAAATATTCAAGGTACATCACTATTTTTTTTTTTGGTTGAATCAAGGTACATCACTATTGGACAGTACATGCACACAATTAAGAATCAATTCCTAAAAAAATGCACTATTCGTCGTACTATACGAGTTGTTTCATGACAAAGACGATTAATATAAACTATTCAATTTAAAATGTTCACATTTAATTCAAGGTATTTCATCATACACCTCTACAACCTTTCATTATCTCAATCCACATTTAATTCGTAAATCCCTCCTTAATCGTTTCCTAATTGGCAGATCTCACAACCACTACCAACCCTTTGTAAACTTCTACGAAACCAAAGAAAATACCAAGAAAAAAGCGTCTTCTTCAAAAACCCTCGAGAGGCTGTGGGTTTCCTCATATTTTCACACTCCACAAAGAAAGCCAAAATCCATTTGATTTTCTCCATTTCGTCCTTTGCCTAATCCCAGGAAGCGACACGCACCCATCTCCTCTTTTGCCCCTTTTCTACCGCTCTGATAAACCCTAGCTCCTTATCTCCTCAGCCTCTCCAAAAAGTTGAGCTCTTTGTTGCCTCCTCTGAGATGCTTTCTTCGGTAGGTGATTGGGTTTGCTCTGATTTTGAATTTTGCTGTTGTAAAGTTGTTTCATTTTGAGGCTCTCTTTCTGGGTTGTTCTTGCTTGTTGGTGCTCTGATTGGTGTATTGAATTTCGATCTGATTTGCTAGATTGCTACACTTCCGGTTAGTTTTTGTGTTTTTGAGTGTAAAGATTTGATCTTTATTTGATTGTTTTTGCTGTTCTTCTTAATCTTTGTTTAAGCTCTGCTAGATTGCTACACTTCCGGTTAATTTGTGTGTTTTTGAGTGTAAAGATTTGATCTTTATTTGATTTATTTTACTGTTCTTCTTAATCTTCGTTTAAGCTCTGCTAGATTGCTACACTCCAGGTTAATTTTTGTGTTTTGAAGTGTAAAGTTTTGATCTTGGTTGGATACAATACAAGTAGCATCTTTGAGAAGTTTAAGATGCTGTTGTTTTTTAGCTTTATGATTGTTTAGCTGGAGTCTTTTGAAGCTAATTGTTGGCTCTTTCAAGTCTTCGGATTCCAATTGGGCTTTGTTAGATTGGTTACGAGCTTCCCATTTGATTGTTTATGTTTTTGTGTTGTCTGGAAATTGATTGATTCTTTCATATTTAGACTTCTTAATTATTATTTTATTATTATGATTTTTGGGAGTGGGAGAGGGATGTAGGTTTGGATTGGAAAACCAGTTTTAGTGATTTGAATACAGTTTTCTGATACATTCTTAATCTGTGTTTTTCAAATTTTGATCTTAACAAATTATCGAGGAAAGAAGAAGTTGTTGTAGCTCGATAACTTTCATTGTCTCACAACATTCTTATAATCATGATTTGTGAGATGGGTTTGTTGTCAAATGAATTTGATCTGTTATTTCTCTGCCATGATATTGGTATATAGGCTTTTGATGCTTTGATCGATACGTCTGAACCTTATGTGTGCTACTGCTATGCTACTACTTTTTCAAAAAAAAATTGGAATTGGAAAATTAAAGAAGGAGCGGCATCTCAGCATGATCATATTTGATTTCTTTCGTCTCACGTTGCCTTCTAAGTAGTGTTCTTGTGCAAATGGATAAGATGTGTTTGAAGTTAATTATTCATGTCAATTATTCCTTTTCTTCTGGTTTTATGTCGCTAATACTACATTGTTTCCCTTTTATCAGATTGATTGATGTGAAAGCTGATTTTTCTGTGATATGAGCTTCTGTTCTTCTCCCAACCGGTGCTGATTTAAGAAGTTCACAATAGCTTTCAACAATGGATCGTAACGACACATCAGGTTTTGTCAGCGGTGGGTGCTGATAAGTCCACATTCTCGGTAGAAGTTTGTGGGCCACCCTGATTTTTCGTAAGGGCCGTCACAGATATACAAGTAGATTAGTTCACTAGAATTTTCGTCTTAGCAGTGATTACTGGTAAGTGTAGCTATATATACATACAGATTGCTTTTGGTGGTTGGGAGCCAACTGTTTATGCTGGCATTATGGTTCAGGACCTGTATAGTTTCAAAGGAGCCAATAGGAATTGGAATCCTGTTGATGGAACCATGAATTTTGATATTGATCCGTCTCTGGATTTGGCGTTAACCCATTCAGCTGTTTCCTCAATCAGCAATGCCAAGTCAGCAGCTGCTTTTAGCACCCTAACATCAGGAAGAGAACTGGATTCATCTCTTCTTGATTCAAGCTTGGATTTCGGCCTGCATCTGGGACATAAGCTGACCCGTAAAGAAACCCAAGGCTGCAAAGTTGATCTGGAGTTGAGTTTGTCGATTGGCGCTGCAGAGTCTGATGTCACCAGTATAACCTTTGCTTCGTCCCCAGTACCGACTAGTTTTGTTCAGCTAGTTGATGACGGCTCAACTTCGTCGAAATGGAAGGTCCCGCTTCTGCCTCCTTTAAACCCTTTGCCGAATTTGAACACTCCTATAATTTTGGATCCCTACTCAAACATAAAGGATCCATTTTCTGCTGCTGCTCCAAACCCTGTCCCAAATGAAGGGCGCAAGGCCGGTGTGAAGACATGTCAGCACCCTGGATGTACAAAGGGAGCCAGAGGCGCTTCAGGCCGCTGCATTTCGCATGGAGGTGGTCGACGCTGTCAGAGGCTAGGCTGCCAGAAAGGAGCAGAAGGAAGGACTGTATTCTGCAAAGCACATGGTGGTGGAAGAAGATGCAATTACTTAGGCTGTACTAAAAGTGCCGAAGGACGTACTGATTTCTGCATTTCCCATGGCGGTGGCAAAAGATGTAATTTTGAAGCCTGCCCACATGCTTCAAGAGGAAAATCTGGTTTCTGTATCCGTCATGGAGGCGGTAAAAGATGCAAAGTGGAGGGTTGCACCAAAAGTGCTGAAGGCTTAACTGGGCATTGTATTGCTCATGGAGGAGGGCGACGTTGTCAGTACCCAGACTGTCCGAAGGGTGCTCAAGGAAGTACAAAGTTTTGTAAAGCTCATGGAGGGGGCAAAAGATGTACTTTCTTAGGGTGTAATAAAGGCGCAGAAGGAAGTACTCAGTTTTGCAAAGGCCATGGGGGAGGAAAACGCTGCACGTTTGAACAAGGTTGTACAAAGAGTGTTCATGGAGGAACTTTGTTTTGTGTTGCACATGGTGGGGGTAAGAGGTGTGGCGTTCCTGACTGCACGAAGAGCGCAAGAGGGAAGACAAATTTCTGTGTACGTCACGGTGGAGGAAAGAGGTGCATTAGTGAAGGTTGTACCAAGAGTGCCCAAGGAAGAACTGATTTTTGTAAGGCACATGGTGGAGGGAGACGGTGTTTGTGGGGCCAGCCGGGCTCTCAGTACGGCGCTGATGGCGGGGGTCTTCCTTGTGAGAAGTTTGCTAGAGGGAAGATTGGTTTATGTGCTGCTCATAATGCAGAGATGCAGGATAAGTGTGTTCATGGTGAAACTAGTACTTTTAGGTATCTGATGCAGAATTTGGACTCCGGAGTCTCCAAGAAAGGCAAGGAAATTGCAGTGGCTGTAGAAAGTGGTGTGTTTAACGAAGGAAGCGCGTCTGGATTCGCGGGCAATGAACACTACTTGATGTCGATGAATGTCGCCATGAACCGAAACCTTGTGATCCCAGAAGGCAGGGTTCATGGAGGAGGTCTGATGGCAATGCTGAGGGAGAATCTTGTGAGTTTTGAGCCTTCTGTTGGGAACCTAACTGTTGGTGAACCGTCGCAGGCGCCTGTGGTGCGTAATTGGGTGTGAAGACTTGGTTTGAGATGTTAATTGTGTTCTGTTTTGTATGAATTCATCATTGGTGTGAGGTAAATGATGTTGGAATAAGTTTAAAAAACAAACCTTTTTCAGTGTCTAGATTGGTGGTGTATGTGATTAGCTGAACCGTGGTGGTAGTCAGGACTCAGCTTAAGTTGGTTCTTTATAGTTTGTTGGTGATTTGTTACTCCTGCAGATTTCTGAATTGTCATACAAAAGACTATTGTGTGTCATGCTTGTATCATAAATAAAGCTGTGGTTTGTTTAGTATGAGTGTATGACATTTGTTTGGTACTCAAATGAGTGCTTTGGTGTGTTCATTTTGTGGTAATTTTCATTTGCAGATCATAACTGTCTTGAATTTGGATGTCTCCAAAAACAGAGGTGCTCTTCTATTGTAAAAGACTAAAAGAGTTAATCTTAGAAAGTGTCCAAAAATCCCTTCTAGGCACGGACGGGGACCGTCCGCCTAATCTTTTAACCCGCCTAAGCGGGTGCCTAGGTGTCTCCCCGTCCGCCTAATCTTTTAACCCGCCTAAGCGGGTGCCTAGGTGTCTGTTTGGGCCGCCTTAACAACTGTTTAAGCCGCCTAGGCGCTAGGCAGTTTCTCTTCGTCTAGAAGCCGCTAGCGTTTTTTGGAACATTAATATTAGGATACAATACCAACTGAAATACACATGTTCAATTATAAGGTGCTTATTGTTCAATCATACCTTAAATCATTTTTAGAACAATCAAGCCCACAAAGAAAGTTTGAGAACGACCACATGCTATCATCTCTCCATCAGATGATTGGCATAAAGGCAAAAACAAGAACCAGATAGAAAATCCACTGAGCTTCCATTCCTCCACCACATACCATTACCAATCCAGAAACTTTCTCAAACTTTGAACTTCCAAAGAAGAGAGAGAAAGCTCTTCATCAATCACAAAGCTCCAAATATTACTCAAACAATAAACTAATAATATTCCAAAACCAGCTGAGAGCTCACGTTGTTGCTTCCTTGTTCCACTACTCACGTCCTCTTGAAGTCTTCCCTCTTTAAAAAAAACTCCATTTCCAAGATTCCATCTTTCTCTCTCCATCCCTCCAAACCTTCCAAATCTCTCCGATTTCGATCAAACCAAATCGAACCCATTTGTTCTTATGATTTCCCCAGCAAAACCCAGAATTTGAAATTGTAGAAACACACTTGTGAGCAGAGCAAATCTGTGAGCTGATTTGTATGATTGTATCCCTTCCAAGAGAGCTCTGTGGATTTCATATGGCGCCTTCTCACATGATTCTTCTGTTCCTCTCATTTCTTCTCATCAGTGGATTAGAGGCAGGTGATACAGGAGATTCTGACCCTATATATAAGTATGTAAGTTGGTTCTGATCTTTCATTTTATCTGAGAGCATGATCAGTTTTGGTTCAAGATTGTACATTTTCTTGTCTTTGGCTATATTTGGATGGAATTTAATGCGATTCTTGGATCAATTTCTTGTGGGCTGGTTGAATTCAGCATTTGTTAAATGTGTTTTGTACATGGCCCCGGAATGGAATGTGAAATACAGTAAAAATTTACAGAAAGTTTAATCATTAAAGGTCTTACACTATTGGAGGAGAAGTGGAATTTGGTGAGAGTTGAAATTATGTGGTTTTGAGGGGTCCACTCTTTTGCATTCATTTGCTCATCAGATTTATCCAGGAAAAGTACTTGCAACAGACTTTTATGCTTAACAGCAGAGTTTGGTCAGATCCACGTACAAACTACGGAGTATAACAACAGCCTGTAGAAAGTAGCCTTTTTGTTTGCCATTTATTATGAACTTTGTAATCTCATTAGTCGTTATGATCCGTGATAGTAGTCTCTTTTGGCCCTTTTAAAAGAGTACTCCGTATAAGACTTCAAATATACCTCAAATATATGCAAGAAAGGTGAGTGTTTGGTGCATCAGCTCACTGGTCGAGCATTTATTGGTTTATCATGAGGTCTCGGGTTCAATGTGAGGAAACCGTGTACAAGCATTAGGACTGTTGTGGCTGACTTGAATACCATAATTTATCATGCCTATTGTTTGCTACTTTGATAGATCTTGCGTAGCGCAATGTGAGAAAACTGGGTGCATACAAGAACTGTGCTTCCCAAACTGCAAACACCCTTCTTGGGATCAAGAAAAGGCGAAAAACGCTCCATGGTACATCCAAGAGCCATTGTTCTTGAGATGGAAGGAATCGGATTGTCGTTGCGACTGTCGATACCATTGCATTCTCTCTAGGGAAGAAGAAAGAGCTAAAAATGGAGACCAGCCTGTGAAGTACCATGGAAAATGGCCATCTAAGCGCGTCTTCGGCATTCAGGCAAGTTCATACAATCTTGTCCATATATTATATGATCGAATGTCATGTGAATATTGATTAAATTGATGATTAATTCTCAATATTGTCGGACTATGGGTTTCTATCTTTTATCTAATAGGATATTTTTTATTGGAAAAAATATATCTTTTAAGTTTCTATTTATATGATTATTGTAATTGATGTGTTTTATCCTTGAAAGCAAATCCTACGTAGAGTTTGGGAGATTAGGTCAAAAAAGATCTTGATTAATTAGAGCTAGTTCCTAAACATGAGTAATGTGTTTGAACGTTGTTTTCAGGAACCGATTTCTGTTGCTCTTTCTACACTAAACCTTGCCCTCCACTTTCATGGCTATCTTTCGTTATTCATACTATTACGTTACAAGTTGCCTCTTAGGCCCAATGGCAACACCTACTACCAATTTGCTGGCTTGTGCTACGTTTATGGAATCTTGGGCATGAACTCTTGGTTTTGGAGTGCTGTTTTTCATGGCCGGTGAGATTAATTTTTAATACTTACATGGCTTAATCATGAGCACAACAAGGTTTAAACTTGATTTGCACATTGTTTAAACTTTGCAGATATTTGGACGTAACAGAAAGGCTTCATGATTCATCAAACGTTGCCCTAATTGGATATGGCCTCGTATTCGCAATCCTTAGATCATTTGACATTCGAGCCGAAGCTCCGAGAGTCACGGTGGCTGCCCCAATCCTTGCATTTGTCATAACTCACATCCTATACCTAAACTTGGTTGAGTTGAATTATGGTACGTTTTTTCAACCTTTAATTATCCTTAATCATGCTTATGTTATAATATCTGTACGCATGTAGTATAACCTCCATAAGTTAATACTCGATAAATAATAAACACGCTAAATTAATATTTTTCTCCAGTCTCGACTTGGGCTAGTGTAAAATTTGACGATTTTCGATAAGATAATAAATTTTTAAAAAAACACTATAGAAATATAAGGTTTCGATAAATTCATAAATTAACACTTATATGAAAATTTACATATATATAACTAACATATTCTATTAATTTATAAAGGTTTAACTGTATATTGTTTTGTCTTCAGTTCTGATCACGGTTGTGGAGGTGGTGCTATCATCGGCTCAGCTCGTGTTCTTGTCGATATGGGCTGCTCGGGCCCAGCAACCGTCACGCTGGAAGCTGTGGACCATGGTCATGGCCGGAGCTTTGAGCGCGTTCTTGCAGGTTTACGATTTTGCGCCTTACGAAAGCTTGGTCGACGCGAATAATGTCGGTCAAGCCATATCCGTGGTCCTAACGTACTTGTTTTGGAGCGTGATTAGAGACGATGCTAAGTTCACAGCAATGGCTCAAATTAAGAAGGTCAAATAGTGTTAACCTTGTTCTTTGAATTATCAACATGTGTAAACTATAGTGGGAAAAAAATCTTCATTTTTTGGTAAAGTTCATTTCTTAATTAAAATTTATCTTGTAGTACTGAAAGGTTTTAGAAATAAGCATAAAGTTTTGTGTTTTAAACTTTCATTGCATATACATATATCGGTTTTAAACTTAGTTGCATATACGTATATAGATTTACCAAATCTTTCCACTAATAATTATTTATAGTGTGTCTTTAGGGCACATAGTAGAAAAATCTCACATATATTTACGTCAAGTTTAACTTAACGATAAACAAATAAGGTGCATAATTGCAAAAGGGTAATTAAGTTTTCAACAGAAAAAATAGGTGAGTCTTTAATCTGAAAAAATAGCTGATTAAGTTGATCGAAATGCATGAATTTATTTATTTTCAGTTTTGTTTTGTGTTGGAGTAGATATATATCGTGGCCTTCTATAAGCACAAATGCACAATCAATTTAAGAGGTCATGAACTTGAGTCCATAAGTTAGGTTATGTTAAATGTTTAGCTAGCTAAAGCTCATCACATTATTTGAAATAAACTTATGTTCCACCGTTGTAACAACCTTAGAGGCTAAGTAAGTTGATCGAACAATATGCATCAAACTTTATTAGCTAGATGGAATGCATGCCATCTAAATTAAAAGAGGGTAGCATCAAAAAAAGGTAGCACCTACGATTGTCAAAAGACGCTGCAAAAGTATATATAAAAAGAACTAAACTCAAAATCTAGTTTAAACCGTCCAATACAGTCTCAAAACGTCAACAATTCGACTCTTATAGATAGGATAGTGTTCTCCAACAAAAAAAAATAGTTTTCTTCACGTTTTGCTTATAAAGTGATTCTCGATAAGACAAAAATGAAAGTATTTTACCTAAGTAATACTCATAGTTGAATGTACAAAAATTACTTTTTAAGTTATAAACTAGTTTTGATTTCCTTAAAAAGTATTGACGAGTATGCCGAACAAGTTTGTAATGAAGTGTATCTTTTTTTAGTTTGGTGAAAATTTCACCGTCCTTTCTTCTATTGGGTTGAGTACGTTGTCGGTAAATCGTTTTATATATATAGTTCGCGATCCTTGTCGATTAAGTTGTGAGTTTAACACTACAACATCGAAGCCCGTCGAGAGAAAATGACTTTATATTTAATCATTGGCAAGTCTATTTGGAAGGTGGTCGGGTGTAACCACCCTCTTTTACCGTTACAGCGACAATCATCAATGAGTAGCGACAATGATAAATGAATAAGGTTAGTTAATAGACAACAACAAAAGTGAAGTCGCGAGAATCCGTCCAACCGCACGTGTGAAGTCGCCAATAATCCTTCCTTTTGAACAATCTGGATCCACCATTAAGTTCAATATTCTTATTTTTTTATTGTGAACACTGTTTATAAAAATCAAACCGGTAACATCTATATACTATCCTTAGATGCTTAACCGCTTGAGTAGATACTCGAAGACAATTCAATATTCCTACCGATCATAAGAAAAACCCTAGAAATATTTGTTGGCCTTATTCGCACGCTCACCACCAAAATAAAAAATAAAATAAATATTCGACTTAGATCTAACTTTGAAAAGTAGTGATGCTACGAAATTTCCTTTTCATATATTTATTCGATATTCATGATGCACGGCAATTTCTAAATTCTAACACTCCTTGCAACCCAAGTATGCATTATTTTCAGTTGAATCTAATTCTTTTTTTATTCTTTTTTCTTATTATTATCTGAACGCTCGTCCTTATCACGGCACGTCATCGTTGACCGCTTTTCTAACGTTGACTAACAGTGAACCGCCTCTCAAGATTTATTTATTTAATTATTTTTATATAAATCCATCTCTATCGTCCAATCAAATCACAGATTAGTCGCTAACCCCCCCTTGCGTTCCGTCCAAGCAATAAACACGCCGTTAACTCCGTTAGTCCGCTCTTAACGGCCGTTTTCTCTCTCTTTTTCCCACTACAAGTTCCTCCCCCCTTTGCCTTTCCCTTCTCACCCCCAATCTCGAGATCTTTGTGGCCTCCAAACCCTTATCTGCTGGAATCCAATCGATCTAAGCCTAATCGACAGGTATACTTTCGATCTCTGCTCCGTTTCTGTTCGGTGCTGAATTTGATGCGGAAAAGTTTGGTTTGACTTCCGAGTTCTAGTCTCAGATCCAAGTTAATCCGGAATTGATTTGTGGATTTAATTGTTGTTGTTGTTCTGATTTTTGTGCTGAAGGCTTAGATCCAAGAGTTTCTTAAGGCGGTGCTATAGTGGTTTTGCAAATTTTCCCCCTTTTTAACTTTACATCTGCTAATTTTTGGTTTCACACCGAATTCAGCTGCTTTAGACGCTCTTAATTTTTGCTAATTTGTTGTTGATTAGCGGTGATCTGATAGGATGCTTGGTTGATTTAGCAAAAATCTCTTCTTTTGATTATATAAAAATCGCCTCTTTTATGTACCGTCCGTCCTCAAATCAAAATCAATTTTTTGATTTTAATAAGCTTTTTAGGATTATAAATTTGTAACTACTGATGATTGTTTTTTTTATCAGATTTAAAACTGAGCTTTTAGTACACTTTGTGGTTTTCTGTCAGAGCTACTAATAATATATGTGAATTTTATGTTGCATCTTTGGGGGGTGTCAGTTGATGGCAAGAGGAGTTTGAGACCAAGCAAAATTGGTAACAAAATCATTATGTTGCCATCTTTGATACCTACTCGAAGGTTATATCGAAAACATGAGCTGCTGTCATGAAAATGGCTGTTTGTAAGTTTGTCGGTTTGTTCTGACTTCGTTTATTGTCAGTTTCAGGAAGGTTCGGATGTTCATCATGGCACCATTGTCGTTTATCGTACTTCTCAGTTAAAGTTGTATGAATTCGCAACTTTAATTTTCGCGCTGCCGGAAGACATATTATCAGCAGATAGAAATGGAAGTAAATATCGCAAAGGTATCGGATAGAGGTCAGAGAGTTCCTGCTGTAAAGCGAAGAAAATCTGCTAAAAATGCAACTCGCCTGGTTCGAACTTCCCAAACAGTGTTCCCTCAACTTTCAGCTTTGAAGTCACCACCATCATCAAAGCTTGGGAAAAGAAAGAACCCTGATAGCTGCAAGTCGAATTGCAGGAGTTGTAAGTGTGTTTCTCAACGATCTCTATATCGCTCATATTCGAACTTTATGAGAAGTGGGTTACCAAGTCGATTAATGTGCTATATGAGTGATGAATGGGTTGATCTCCCTTCTGAAATTATTTCCTTGGTTAAAAAGGAGTTTGGACTGAAGAAAGGAGCTGTTGAAGTGATAAGTGATGGACGCCATCTTTTGCTTGATTTTCTGCATAAAGTTCTCCTGGATGTCAACATGGGCTTGGAGCAGCCTATGGCATGGATTGATGAGACAGGGAACTGTTTCTTTCCTGAAGTTTTTGTTGCTGATGGTGCAAGGAGCCAACCCTTGGAAAACAAAGCAGATTCTTCTGGAATTTATGGCCAACATGAGATTCAGGTGCAGATTGATATTGATCTGACTGGGGCGAATGGTTTAGAGCCGGTTGAGTATTGCGGAGAGTCAAATCCTTCTGCCAAACGCATAAAAGATGAGCAAACTGAAGATAATTGTGATAGGGTATCTGATTCAAAGCCTAATGTCGGTTTTCAGGGAAATGAACAGTTAGATAAGAATTCTGACATGGAATTGCAGTCCTTGGCATCTGAGGAGGTGAAGGACATGTTTCTAAAGGGCATGACCTCATCTGTTGGAATAGATGTACTTGAGATTTCTCCTAGAAAAGGCTCAATGCTGCTAAGTCGAACAGAGCTCTTCCAGACGCAACTTGAAATAACAAAGAGGTATCGTGGGTCTGCAAATGTTCGATACGCTTGGCTTCCTCTGTCAAAAGGTGCTTTGTCAAGTGCTATGGCTTATGGGCTTGGACATTTAGGGCTTCCCAAATCTGAGGCCTCTTATGGTCTTGGCGTTCATCTTCTACCTGCAGATTGCTCAGGCGACAGGTTATAGCCTTCTGTTTCTGTTTTGATCTACAGTCTGCACGCATTTCTTAATTAGCCTTAGTTGACATCAGATGCCTGACAAGTTCTCTGCCAGATTTTTAATGGGACAAGACAATCATTTTGAACTTTCACGTAACCTTATATTGTTTTTGTTCCATCTCATACTTAGCCTGTTCTAGGTAATAAGGGAAAACATTTTACCAATTGATTATTCTATCCCTCTTCCTATGATATGCTCGTGGCAGTGTTAACTCTATATTGAGTGACTAACTTGAAAGTATAAAGTGCATAAAGTTTGTGTACAGTTATACAAGCAATAACAGCAGGTGTCAATGCAGTTTTGACTTGAACTAGTATATTCTAAGATAAACCAATATATAATCCTTTCCCTTTATTATATATGCAGATATGTGTAAGCTTGTAACCTACTAGAGTATGAACTTGAAGTAATTGTCTCCCTTTTTTTTTCTTACAGTGTAAAGTGTTGTGAAGCTAACGAAAATGGTTTGAAGCATATGATTCTATGCCGTGTCATCATGGGAAATATGGAGCTGATAGAGTCTGAATCAAAACAGTTCCATCCTAGCAGTGAAAAATTTGACAGTGGAGTTGATGATTTTCAGAATCCAAAGTATTATGTTGTCTGGACCATGAATATCAATACTCACATTCGTCCTGAGTTTGTTGTCACTTTCAAGGATTCTTCTGAACAAGAAGGTGATAATTTGCACCTGTTGGGTTGGATTAACTCATGACCTGTTTGCGGGTTTCTTTTTCGTCGTTTTTATATTAGAGGATACGGCATGTATGTACACCTTCATGTACGCAGTACACGTAGTCACGTAGCTTGTTTTAACCCTGTAGGCTGTGCTGACAATAAGGAAGAACTGAAGACTGTGGGAATGGTTACGGATAAACAAACTCCTGAAGGCGAGTCAAATGATGGTTCGTTTACATCTGCTAAAAATTCGGTGAGTAGTAGTTTCTGTTATTAAAAAAAAAATTTAAAAACGAGAATGAGAAAAAGGCAAAAGATGAAGAAAAGGAATATGAAGAATAAATAGTTTGATGCAGTGTGAAGGGGAGAAAGTGTTTATGATTTCCTTTTGCTTGTGCCTTTTAATTTAGTAACTTTTTTTTAAAAATCATGTACCATTTTCATAATGTGCCTGTTCTACAACACAGCCTTTTCAAGTCTCATATTGTGGTCTTAATACTGTATCAAACTCTTTTAGGGAAGTGCTCATCATTCACATTTGACTTCAGAGGGGTCTAAGGAAAGAGCCATTGATTTGAACTCAAACCCTGCAAGAACTCCTAAATCTCAGTGGATGTCTTTTCCCATGTTATTTGAAGCGATTTCAGATAAAGTTCCACCTGATGATATGAAGTCAATCAATTCCCATTATAATGATTTTAGGGTATGCAACTATGATTTGCTGTTCAAGGATTTCCATTTAGTTGCCTTGTTTATTTGCTCTCGTGGCTCATTATCTTCTTTATTTTTCGGTTGCCGTTGCCCATCTGCTAGACCAAGAAGATTACTCGCAATGAATTAGTTAAACAGCTTAGACTAATCGTTGGCGATTCCCTTTTAAGGACTACAATCACTACACTCCAATGCAAGGTACTTTTTCGTACATCTTCTTAGCCGTCTCATCAAGTTTGTGCTTATAAGCTTCTATCTTACAATGCTATTGCAAACTTTTCCTTTCAAGGCGCCATCTGAGAACAAGAGCGCGGTGGAAGCACCCGAAGTTGAGAGTTGAAGGAGATCTCATCAGCATATGTATGTGCAAAAGTCGGTTCTTGTGTGGTCAAGGCTTGTGTGGTTAAGGTAATATTGTAAAATTCGTCGAAATAATATTTGTGGTGGTGGAACTTCCTCCTTGCGTACTAAATACTTAGCTATAGTAATGCCAACAGAATATAAGTGTGAACTGACTTATGAACTTGTTTTGGGTTGTTCTGGGTTTTAATTTAATCTTTTCTGAAGCAATTATGGTTACCCCTGTAAACTTTACTGTTGTTATTTGGATTTTTTTTTTGGACGTCTCTTGCAATTTACACCACAGTTTCCCCCAATTTGACTGACCTTGAGACACATAGGCCAGAAGAATGCTCGCATAGTCGCATTCATATGTACTTCTCAAATGAAAATGAAAGAATGCGTAGAACTATTTGTAAAATGCTCACAACTCTGAGTTATAACGGGGTTGACGAGCAAGGACCACTGGCCATGGCCACAAGGATTCTATCGAAAAACGAGTATCAGTTGCAATCCGGACTGTGAAAGGAATCGGAATTGAGTCGTTTGACAAAACTAGAACTCCAAACTAATGCTACGAATTCGGTTACTATATAAGTATACATCATATTAATGAAGGGCTTGCTCCGAAGTTGGCCACGACCACAAGGATTCTATCGAAAAACCAGCATCAGATGCAATCCAGAATGAAAGGAATTGGAATTGAGTCGTTTGACAAAACTAGATCTCTGACGTAAATCGATATCATATTAATGAAGGGCTTGCTCCGAATTTGGCCACGACCACAAGGATTCTATCGAAAAACCAGCATCTGATGCAATCCGGAATGTGAAAGGAATCGGAATTGAGTCGTTTGACAAAACTAAAACTCCAAACTAATGCTACGAATTCGGCCACGGCCACAAGGATTCTATCGAAAAATCAACATCTGATGCAATCCAGACTGCGTAAGGAATCGGAATTGACTCGTTTGACGAAACTAGAACTTCGAACCAATGCTACGAATTCGGTTACTATTTCATAATAATGAAGGGCTTGCTCCGAATTGGGTTACTATTTCATATTAATGAAGGGCTTGCTCGGTTGAAAACGTAAACGGATTTTCTTACTGTTGGAAGTGAATTCTGAAATGGCGAAAGTTTACCTTACTCTTTCCCACCCTATTATCATGAACGTATCATGTTAACTTTGTGAATTGGCATCTCAAGTGGAAGCAATTTTCTCGAAGGAGAAATTTGTATAACTTCACTATATTAGGGGCGGTCTTCCGTAATTACCCAAAAAATAAACATTACTATAACACAAACCTCCGTCTCGCTCACGATCGGAGCTGCGGAAATGGGGAAGAACGCAAGCCAACAACAACAAGACGAAGCAATTCGCCTGAAAACCCTAGCAGAGGAGAAATTCAACTCCTCCGATCTCAAATCCGCCTCCGAACACGCCGACCGTGCCCACCGCCTCTCCCCGTCCCTCCACGGCGTCGCCGAGATGGCCGCCGCCTTCAGAGTCCTCCACGCCGCCTCCGAATCCGGTAAGCCAAACTCCGACCCCGACTGGTACAAAATCCTCGACCTAGAGCCCTTCGCTCACATCAATTCCATCAGGAAACAGCACAAAAGCCTCTCGCTAGTCCTCCGTCCGGAGAAAGGCTCGCTAGAGGCCTCCGCGGAGGCGCTCAGGCTGGTGAATCGCGCCTTCGAGGTGCTTTCCGATAGAGAGAGGAGGGAGGAGTTTGATGCGAAGGTTAGGGTTTCGTTTCAGGCGGAGGCCGATGAGCTGTTTTGTACGAGTTGTTCGAGTTGTCGTTTGGTTCATAGGTTTGAGAGGAAGTGTATTGGCCAGAGTTTGGTTTGTACTAGCTGTAGGAATAGGTTTAAGGCTGTTGAGATTTTGGATGGTGCTAGGAGGAGCTCTAGGGTTAGGGTTAGCAGTTCAATTGGGAATTCGGCCGTTAAGAGGAAAGATATCAGTGTTGTTGTTGATGATGGTGATGATAGAGAGATGACATTGGCAGAAATGAGGATGAAGTTGAAGAACAAGAAGATGACGAAGAAGAAGAAGAGGGCTGAGGAGAGGATATTGGTGTTGAGAGACGCGGATATGGAGGTGATGAAGGTGGAGGATTCGGACTTTTATGATTTCGACAAGGATAGGGCGGAGAGGAGCTTCAAACACGGGCAGGTGTGGGCGATATATGACGACGACGACGGGATGCCGAGGCATTATGGGTTAATAGAGGAGGTTGTATCGGTGAATCCGTTTGAGGTGAGAATGAGCTGGCTCGATCTTCAAAGCAACGATGATCCGAGCTTGATGAGCTGGGAGAGAATGGGGCTCCATGTATCGTGTGGGAGATTCAAGGTTTCGAGGAAAGACAGTATTAATCTGGTGAATGTTTTCTCCCACACGGCTGAATGCGAGAGAGTTGCCAGAGAGGTTTACAGGATCTTCCCTCATAAGGGCTCGGTTTGGGCCTTGTACAAGGCGGAAGGGTTTTCAGACGAGAGGGTCTCAGGGGATAGGTGTTATGAGATTGCTGTGTTCTTGACGAGCTATAGTGAGATGCATGGAGTCAGCATGGTGTATCTTGAGAAAGTCGATGGGTTCAGGACGGTTTTCAGAAGGAAGGAGACTGGCGTTCGTGCTGTTAGGTGGATTGAGAAGTTCGATTTCAGGCAGTTTTCGCACCAGATTCCGGCTAGGAAGCTTTGTGATGACGACGTTCCTGATCATCTGAAGGATTGCTGGGAACTCGATCCGGCTGCTCTTCCCCAGGATTTGCTCGCATTCGAGCTGCCTTCGTGACATTGTTAATGCAGGTTCCATATCCGTACAAAGTTGAATGCTGGATTTCAGCTAACATGGTTTTGAACTGTGTGAATATCTGTAGCTCTGTTTTGGTCTCTTTTCAGTGTTAGTTTCTTGCTCCCTTGTGAAGGCCAAGCTCTAGTTATGGACATAGAGGCAAAATTTGAAGCAAAATTATGGTGGGTTTGGACTTTGGATGGTGATTTCAATGTTAACCATGAATGCTCTTTACACTGCTGTCAAATTTCATTAATTGTGCACCAAGGTCATGCTCAAAAATTGCAAAAAAAATCAGTAAAAGCCATGATTAGCTTGGAAAACGTAGTTTTTGTTTTGTTGAAAAGTGCTGTTTTGGGTAAAATTTTTGTAATGAAAAACCTGAAATTGAGATATGATATGAATTTTTTAAAAAAAGTACAACAAAATTTCTAGAGGAAAAAATTGCACGAGTTCCTTGAACATTGAACAAGGCCATATTGTGAGGCATAAATGCACTTTCATATCTTAAAGTGGGACCAAGTGTACTTTTAACGATCTAAAACTGTATATATGGAGAGTAAATGAAAAAGGAAAATTCGGAAAAAACAATTTCAAGAACTCTAGCAGTCTAGCTAGAGCGAGTCCGCCGAGTGGGCAACGGCCATCGTCCGAAGACGCCACTTGCCACAGTTATCACGACCGCCTTACGAAATTACCAAAAAGCCCCTCGCACGAACGCCGACCTAATGCAAACCCAGCTATATTTAGCAGGGGCATATCCGGCACGCAACATCGTCTCCCCATTCAACTTCAACACTAGTACTCACTTTCTCTCTCCCCTCCCTCCCTCCTCATCTCCGGCGAACCATCAATTCGGAAGGAGCGTTCGGAGAGACAGAGAGAGAAGAAGAACTCGTTACCGGTGTAAGGAGATGCCTTGTGCTTCTGGCTCCGGCGACGGTGGCAATTCCTGCAATTTCAAGCTCTCGGAGGCCACTTTCCTCGCCTCGCTCATGCCGAAGAAGGAGATCGGCGCCGATCGGTTCCTCGAGTCGCATCCGGAGTTCGACGGCCGTGGAGTCGTTATCGCCATCTTCGGTTTGCTCTGCTTTCACTTTCTCTGTGTTGGATTTTGGTTTCTGTGACGCTTTTTTTGTGGATGTTAGCGGATTTGTGGTTTGATTGTAGATTCTGGTGTGGATCCCGCTGCTAATGGATTGCAGGTCACTTCGGATGGGAAACCTAAAGTTCTTGATGTGATTGACTGGTACTAGAACTCTGAGATTACGTACAGAAATAATCATTGTTTTTTTTTTTTTTTTATGTTGATGAGTGTGTTCGTCAGATTCTTGATTATGCTATGGATTGGTTGGTAGTATGACTGTTTGCAATCTGATTTGAATTTCAAACTAAAGTTCTAGTATGAGTTTGCAATCTTAGATTTTGATTATGCTATGGATTGTGTCTAGCATTGGAAGTGTTCGTCAGATTCTTGATTATGCTATGGATTGGTTGGTAGTATGACTGTTTGCAATCTGATTTGAATTTTAATCTTTCTGTGTTGTATCTAGCACTGGAAGTGGCGATATTGATACGTCTACCGTGGTCAAGGCCGACGAAGGTGGCCTTATTCGTGGAGCATCAGGTTCATGCGTTTCTAATCTATTTCTGCTGTGATGAATTTAGACTGAATATCCAACTTAAAGTCTGGCTACATGATTGACATTCCTATCGAATTTGTAGATGCCATACTATGCTATTATATCTGATGTTTCAATTGCTAATTAACAACTCACATGCTGAAGTTGTGCATCTTTTTTTGTTGGCATTCATTCATATATAGTGTTTCTCACATATGGATATATTAATGGTTAAAATATATAGGAGCAACACTTGCTGTGAATCCCTCATGGAAGAATCCTTCTGGTGAATGGCATGTTGGGTGTAAATTTGTATATGAGCTTTTTACTGACACACTGACATCTCGCCTAAAGGTATCAGGTTTTTATGACTCTTAGTAATAAGCTTGTTTATGCTAATTATGTTTTCATTCTGTAACTTATGAAATGCTTTCTGTTAAAGCATTTTCCTTTTGACTCCTGTTCAGAAAGAGAGAAAGAAGAACTGGGATGTGAAGAATCAAGAAGCAGTTGCAGATGCTGTGACAAAGCTTCATGAATTTGAGCAGGTCTTGATCATTTAATTTTAAGCTTAAATGTTTATAGTAGGCGTTGAGCAACACCTATGCTTAGTACATTCATAAGCAGTTATTTTTTAAATTAAATATGGACTTTTTTCTCGGTTTGAGCTTTCTTTATTCTATTTCAGAAGCATCCTAAGGTGGAAGACCCAGAACTGAAGAGGGTACGTGATGACCTCCAAAACAGAGTAGATTATCTACGGAAGCAAGCTGAGGTATGCTCTAAGATTCAACATTGTGTTTCAAACTTCTCATTTGGGCTGTGTTTAAAAATAAATTTATAACATTCAGGGCAATGATGACAAAGGGCCTGTAATTGATGCTGTGGTCTGGTATGATGGAGAACTATGGAGAGTTGCCATTGATACTCAAAGCCTTGAGGATGAACCAGACCAGGGAAAACTCGCAGATTTTGTCCCTCTTACTAATTACAGGCGTGCTAATATCTCTTTCTATCTATCTATCTGTATCTCTGTATGACTAGCATGATGTAAACTGTTTGTAATGCAATAATATGTAATATCTCTAGCAATAACATATTTACTTACCCTTGTTCATATTTTGCAGGATTGAGCGGAAATATGGAATATTTAGCAAACTGGATGCATGTTCGTTTGTGACTAATGTGTATGATGATGGAAACATTTTAAGCATCGTCACAGATAGTTCCCCACATGGTACTCATGTAGCGGGAATTGCAACTGCCTTTCACCCTGAGGTATTGTCTTAGACTCATTTCTTGAAGTTTGGCTCTCCTTATATATTAATATTCTTATTATAGTTTGGAAATAAATATCTACTCAGGAACCCCTCTTGAATGGAGTTGCACCTGGGGCTCAGATAGTATCGTGCAAGATCGGTGATTCTCGCTTGGGTTCTATGGAGACGGGAACGGGGTTAACTCGAGCATTAATTGCCGCAGTCGATGTGAGTTGTTGCCCAATCATGTCTTAGAAATTAAAATGTACCTGTACTTTATTGTAGTTATTTTCCATTCCTTACAGCGTTACAGATATTGAACAGTATTATTCTTTTTTTGGTCAAGTGAACAGTATTATTCTTATTTTTACTGATGCCTGTGTACTGCATTTTATAAAATGATATGTTCCCTAGTCACATGATGTCCTGATGAACACAATAAAGGCCAGCAATGAGATATTTTTTAAATTATCCCCTTCAATTTTATTGAACTTGCAAGTTGATAATGCTCTTTTAATTTTACTTGCAGCATAAATGCGATCTCATCAACATGAGCTATGGTGAGCCGACATTATTACCAGACTATGGCCGCTTTGTTGACCTGGCTAATGAGGTGATCCTGATGATCCTATGGCTTATCTTACTGTTGAGGATGATTGGTGGGAAATATTACTCTTCGACATTATTAAAATGTGTTATGGATTCAATAAAAATATAATAAAAAATTGACCAAGATATGCTTTCCAGAAATAAAACATTCAGTAAATATTTTATATAAATGGGATAATATGCTGCCTGCTATTCCAGCAAAAACATGTAATATCTAGTCAATTGTATCTCGTGTATTTTTTTTAAATCAGTCAATTTCTTATATAGTTTCTATTGTGGCTGAGATATAGGGGGGGTCGTGTTATGTCATGTCAGCTCTATCTAGTTTGCTATAAATCTGATGAGTTTCTATTTCTAGCAATAAAAAGCTCATGCAATCTTTGTCCAAAAGTACATAGTTTGTTATATTTGATCAACTTTGCTAATGTTTTTCAGTGTACTAGATATCAATGCTGTAATTCTTGTTAATTAAATTGTTTTGCATGTAACTAGGTTGTAAATAAGCACCGCTTGATCTTCATAAGCAGTGCTGGCAACAGTGGCCCTTCACTGAGCACTGTTGGTGCACCAGGAGGCACTAGTTCAAGTATAATTGGAGTTGGTGCTTATGTTTCTCCTGAAATGGCAGTTGGAACTCATTCTCTTGTTGAAGGACCGAGTGAGGGGCTTGAATACACATGGTAAGTTGATGCTGAAATTGATTAACTCGAAGTTTCCTTTTGCATACAATTTACATGTTTGATTGCAGGTCGAGTCGTGGGCCCACAGCTGATGGTGATCTTGGTGTCAGTATAAGTGCTCCCGGGGGCGCTGTGGCTCCTGTCCCCACGTGGACACTGCAGAGTAGAATGCTTATGAATGGAACATCAATGGCATCTCCATGTGCATGTGGCGGAGCTGCATTGCTTGTCAGCGCAATGAAGGTATGTACCAAATCACTTTTTTTTATTGTAGATATCATAGTTCTATTTTATGTATCTTCTATTTTTTTACAGGCAGAGGGTATTGATGTCAGCCCATTCTCTGTGAGGAAGGCTCTTGAGAACTCATGTTCACCCATCGGTGGTTTACCAGAAGATGTGTTAACCACAGGAATGGGGCTTATGCAAGTAGACAAGTAAATATATTTTAGATTGAACTGTCCACATATATTTTTGAACTGTATTTAAGATAATGATTTTCATTTTTTCATAAATATTCGTCTTCAGAGCACTTGAGTATGCAAGACAATACAAGGAGACTCCTGTTCAGTATGTCATTAAAGTCAACATATCTGGCAAACCAGGTAGCTTTTCTTTTTCCTTATAGTCATCGGTTTTAACTGGTTTGGGGTTTGTTCTGTTTATATAAGCAATTTTTCTTATATATACTGTGGTTATTTTCTGGTAGCACCTACATACCGTGGCATTTATTTGAGAGAGCCTAGCGTTTGCAGGCAATCTTCTGAGGTCAGTGATAAAAATATCACCACAGATTGCCATTAAAGCATTTGTTTTACATATCCTAATTTCTTTCTTCTGAAATTTCTTGCATGATAAAAGTGTCACAAAAGTTCTATTTTTAAGAGTACTGGAACTAATGCGTCACAAAAGGTTTATATATATATATATTTATTCTATTTTCTATTTCTTATTTGACAGTGGACTGTGCAAATTGAGCCAAAGTTTCATGATGATGCAAGTAAATTGGATCAGTTGTTTCCCTTTGAGGAGTGCATTGAGTTACACTCCACAAATGAGGCAGTGGTGAAAGCTCCTCAGTATCTTCTTCTTACTCATAACGGACGTAGCTTCAAGTTAGTAACTCTTAGAAAAATTTCCATGCTCTATTAATTTGAATCTGCGTTAACAAAGTTTTTCAACAGCATTATTGTGGATCCTACCAATCTTGAGGATGGTTTACATTACTTCGAGCTTTATGGCATTGATTGCAAAGCATCATGGCGTGGCCCCATTTTTAGAATTCCTGTGACTATCACAAAGCCCATGGCTGTGAAAAGTAGTCCACCTGTTGTTTCATTTGATGGATTGAAATTTACTGCAGGTAACCACTGTTGGTGCTATTTCAAATAACTTGATTGTTTTATTTTTTTGCACTATCCATGCAATATTTTAGAAATCTATGCTATTTTGTAATTTTCATCAACTACCACATGTTACATTTCATATCTGCTTGTGCTTTCCGATTATTAAAATTTTAATAATATAGGTGAAATTGCAAAATACGCATCGATTTAGTTAACCATTTTTTTTGGCTTTGGATCTTATTTAAGCATCTTTTGTTGCTTCATTTAACCATCGCTTGCCTCTTGGATTTTTTTGAAACACCTGTTTTAATGTTCAGTTAACCATTTTTTGGTCTGTTTTCTTTTTGTGTGTGATGTAGATATCATCAAATTCTTACAATGCATGTATATATGTTTTATTAATATCATGAAACAATCATGTACCTTTTGGATTTCAATTGAAATCCAAAAGAACCTCTTTGAGTTGACCAGCAGCCTCACTTTATCCTTAATAAAGAACCTATATGAGTAATAGGACAATTGTCTTAAGAAACCGTTTGACATTCGTTTAAATGTGCTGTTTTTTCCCTTAAATAATCACATTACCCTTCTATGGATCCATATTAGCCACACCCTGTACACATATGCTAACTGTACAGTTGTAAAGTAGGGCTGACAAAATGCAAATAGCAAGATGCTGTGGAATTGGTATTTAGATGATTTGCTTATTTTGAGGTGTTTGTGGTTTTGCAGGCCACATAGAAAGGCGATTCATAGAAGTACCTCGTGGTGCTACATGGGCTGAGGCAACCATGAAAACTTCAGGGTTTGATGTCGCTACAAGATTCTTTCTAGATACTGTACAGGTAATATTTCCCTCTTACAGGCTAGGTGGCTGTTAAGCCATTTGACCCTGAGATTCCTGGGCTAACTTAAGTTTGGTATTTCTGTTTCTTTTTAATGTCAAATCCAGATTTCTCCTTTAAAGAGGCCTATCAAGTGGGAGAATGTTGTAACATTTTCATCTCCAACTTCGAAAAATTTTGCCTTTAAAGTGGAGGGTGGTCGAACGCTTGAATTAACTGTAGCCCAGTTTTGGTCAAGTGGTAGAGGAATTCATGAAGATGTTATAGTTGATTTTGAGGTAAGTATGACTGTATGAGTGTCGAAGTTGTTATGTTAATATCTTATATTGTGGATCCGCTGTATCTAGCGAAGTTTTGCCCTTTGAGAAGTTAGAAGTCAGTTTGAACCCTGCAAAGCAATACATCTTGTATAGAAATCTAGCTTAGATACAGAAACACTATTGTTACTGGAACTTAGAAAGTGACATTCTTTTTATTTGATTTGCAGATTGGGTTTCGTGGTATCAGTGTAAACAATGAGGAAATATTGCTTGGAGGGAGTGATGCCCCAGCTAGAATTGAAGCTTGGAGCTTGCTCTCTACTGAGAAACTTATTCCGTCAGCCACTCTTCAGAAGGTAAGCTGGGGATAATTATTGTGTTGATTTGGTTACATACTGAGTGATTATGTCGTCATAGTTGTATCTTTTACGTCCATGTTTACATTGTAGGTTAGAATTCCCTACCGTCCAGTTGAGAGTAAGTTCTGTACTCTTCCTAGCAGCCGAGACAGTCTACCTTCTGGCAAACAGACATTATCACTGACATTAAGGTACCGTCTTATTCTCCGTATATAATTATATGTCTTTCTTTGTTTGCGGCATATTGTCTTCACTGCGCCCATCCTTGTCCCTTAATGCAGCTACAAGTTTAAACTAGAGGAAGGAGCAGAAATAAAACCTCAAATCCCATTGCTGAATGATCGCATTTATGACACTAAATTTGAGTCTCAGTTCTATATGATTATGGATTCAAACAAGGTATTATGTTCTTGCTTTTACCCTTTTCTCTATCAAAAAGCAACATTTAGAAAACCATAATACAAAATAGGCATCTTTTGTACTCAAAGCATCTTTAGTGCAAGGTACCAATTTTGAATGTATCAACAATGATTTCATTGTTTATATCTCTCTTTTCAATATTAGCATTTCTATGTTCTCAGCTTTCTGATTTTTCGGCTTTACAGCGTGTATATTCTATGGGGGATGTCTATCCCAAATCAACGCGACTCCCAAAGGGTGATTTCACTTTGCTTCTTTATATAAGGTGAGATTTGTTTGTGAAGACAGGTTGAACATTGTTGTTGATTTGCTGTATCTTATAATAATTAGTGTGTGTACACTGCAAATTCCATCGATTATCAAGTGTTATTGAAGTCGACATATTAAGAAATTTCCTTTATGCATGTGCTTATTCTTTCTGAACGTACTCTTAATATGAAATAAGCTTCCACAGGCTGTTCCACCTAACAGTTCAGATGTTGTTTCAGGCATGATGATGTCCAGATTTTAGAGAAAATGAAGTCCCTTGTGCTGATTATTGAAAGAAATTTGGAAGACAAGGTATCTTTTTTTCATCTGAACAAAAGAACTTCAGTTCCTTGCATAAAAAACGCTCACGTGCATTTCATTACTGGAAAACGGACTTATTTTATATGCCATTTCAATACAGGAGAAAATCCGGTTAAACTTTTTCACTCAGCCAGATGGCCCTGTGATGGGAAATGGCAGTTTCAAGACCTCCACTTTAATTCCTGGGTACACACTGAGTTCACGACACAAATGTTTATGTGGAATGCTTTCATATATCTGATTCGTCATTCTTTGAAACTGATTATACTCATTCTGCAGATTAAATGAAGCCTTTTATGTGAGTCCACCAACCAAAGATCAGCTTCCTAAGGTATTTCTTATGATGCAAAATTTTTTCTGATAAACAAATGTTCCAGCTTCTAACTCGGAAGCATTTGCAGAATTGTCCAGAGGGATCTGTGCTATTTGGTGATATAACCTATGGCCAGAGGCAAGAAAATGGAAATGGTTCACAAAAAAATCCCGCATCTTATCAGATTTCATATGTAGTACCTCCAAACAAGGTTGGTATAACTATTAATTTGGAAAGTTAGCAATTTAAACATTGATGATTGATCAATAAGTGGAATCGATTATTTTCTAGCCAATATTTTGCTTGAATGGCTGAATTTCTTAATCCTCACATGTTTTTCAGAATGACAAAGAAAAAGGAAAAAGTTCAGGTGCAACGTCAACCCAAAGTGTGTCCCAAAGACTAGAGGAAGAGGTAAATGTCTTGTGATGCTCTTTTGGTTGTGCAATTTTGTTTTCAGCTATTCTTAAGATATTATCGTTATTTTAAATATTATTTTCTTGACTGAAAAAGGATCTCAAGTGTTAGCTTCTCATAAGGTGAATTTTAATTTTTTGTGCTCACTAAATTGAGCAATTGATGCTTTTTTGTGAATTTTAAGGTCCGTGATGCCAAAATGAAAGTCTTGACTAGCCTGAAGCTAAATAAGGAGGAAGAAAGTGCAGAATGGAGAAAACTATCAGCGACATTGAAGGTAAGTTTGCATTGGTAGTATGACGGTCTTCTGATGTTTTGTAGATTTCTAGTACTTTCAACTTCCTGTTTCTCATATGTATCAAGTCGTAAGTATATGCCTGTTCATGTCACCTTGCAGAGTGAATACCCAAAGCACACTCCACTTCTTGCTAAGATCTTAGATGGCTTCCTCTCTCAAAATAATACGGGTGACAAAGTTCAACACTACGAAGAGGTAAATATCATATCGTCTCATCTGGCCATTTGTTGTGTGAGACCAATATAAGAGAATTGTAAAAGATACAAATTGGCCACTAGAAGATGGTAGACTTGATTCTTAATCACAATGTCTTAGTAAATGTGATTTAGTTTTTTTTCTATATTTGATGCTTTTGAATGATGTTATGGACTGTAGGTAAAGGATTTTCCCTTTTGAACCCTTCATTTCGTCTGCAGGTTATTGCAGCCGCAAACGAGGTAATTAACAGTGTTGACAGAGATGAGCTAGCAAAATATCTTTCCCAGAAAGGCGATCCAGAGGATGACGAATCAGAGGTAAAATGTCTGTATAATAATACAAAAGCATGATGCTGTATGTAATTCAGAAACATAAACGGTGTTATAAATGTTTTCCGGAGAGTGCATCATTTTTTGGTAATTAATTGATGTTTTTCTGATAATGAAATACAGAAAATCAAGAAGCAGATGGAGACTTCCCGAGACCAGTTAGCCGAAGCTCTCTATCAGAAAGGGCTTGCACTGCATACACTATCCACTTTGAAGGTGATTCTCATTCAATGAGCCCTGATTGATCCTGCAACAAAATGATTTGTAATTTGATCTGTTTCATGGATTCAGGATGAATCAAAAGCTTCAGAGCCTGACAACGAGCAGGTTTCGAAACCCAAAGACGAAACATTTGAAGAAAACTACAAGGAATTGAAGAAATGGGTGGATGTGAAGTCTGTAAAATACGGCATGCTTACTGTGATTCATGAGAGGCGTCATAACAGACTCGGAACCGCACTCAAGGTGTGTTCTTGTTCATGCTATACAATTTCGGGCTCATCTCTTTTAAAGTTGCGAAATTTGGTAAAATCGAGTGTCAAGTTTTTCTTGCTAAGAAAAAGCTTGATATGCATTTGTAAACTGACGTCCTAAATTAAGGCAACATATTCCATAATACTTCTTGTTTCTAATGTTTCTTATAGAGATGTTATCAACAAGGTTCACCAAACTTGGATCTTTCTTGTTTTCAGGTGTTGGAGGGCATGATCCAATCAGACGACGAGCCTTGCAAGAGGAAATTCTACGACACAAAGCTTTCTTTGATTGAGAGTATGGGATGGGAACACGTCGCTGAGCGTGCGAAAGAGTGGTTGCTCATCCGCTTCCCTTCATCTACACCCCTCTTCTAAGTGCCATAAAATGGAGCTCAATTGTGCCTCTGGATCCAATTCTTCTATCCCAAGTTGACAGACTAGCATATGTTTTTTTTTTAATAATTAGACATTATAATTTCATTCTCAATAAAAGTGGAAGACCTTGTTTTGTGAATCCATTTTTTTTCTTGACTACTAAATCTGTGTCCACCGGTTACCACTTTTGCTTGCAACGATCGTTTTTGTGAAATTACTAATTGTGCCCAATGTTTTTGGAAAATCATACATAATTGGCCATTTTGAGAAGTAATTTGCTATATTTTTAACATAACTCATCTCCAATTTAATAAATTGCTCTCGCGTTGTCTTTCCCTCCATATCGCCAAAAAACTTTACAAACCTGCCAAGATATTGTTAGCTTTAAATGTGATTTTGCCTAATAAAATTGTGGATGGTTTGTTGAAAGTAAAAGCTAACTTTGGGTGATATAATTAATAAACTTCATCGTTTTTCAAACTTCTCTAAACATTGGGAGGTTTTGTGTAATTTACTGCATTTTGCAACCATTAAATGCTATTTTGCAAGTCTATAAATTTGTGAAACCTCTCTCCATTCACAACTTCCCTCCATTACCAAAACCCTCAGCTAAACCGATAAGGATATGCTCCGTTACTTCTCACTACCTCGCTTTTGCAAGCCCCAATTCTGCTCAATCTTCGCAAATTCATCGCACGTTCCAACCGTTTTTCCTCCAAACTTTGCTCGTTGCTCTTCCCTTACCAGCGACCACAAATCCCAAGGTACGCTACTGCTAATTCGATTTGTTCTTTGTTTGTTTCTGTTCCGCTTTGCGCGTGTCTCTGAAAATGGAGATTCGGCTTTCGATTTTGTAGCGGATACGGCGATTGTTGATGATAGCGATAAGAATGTGGATAAGCTGAAGGTCTTACAGGCAAAGGTTGAGGCTTTGGGGATCAAATGTGAGGCCGCTAAACCTGGATTTTACGATCATTTGATGTGTCCTAAGGTGATTGCCAACCTCTCTACATTATGCGAGCTCGGTTAGATTGTTTTTCTGATGAAAAATTAACGCTTCCTTTGTATTGTTTTCAATTTGATATCGTTGAATTTAGCCTCAATTTTGGTGCTCTACTGAGATATGAGGATTTTTCTGAAAGCTTACCTGAATTGCACATTTTGAACCTATGCAGAGTTGAAGGATTAGGTTTAAGTGATTGACCTAACATTTGAGAATAAATGTAGGACATATTGAGTTATTTGCTGCTCCAATTTCACAATCTTGCAATGGAACCTTATATGTGCTGTCATTTATTCTTGCTTCCCTGTATAGAGTTTCTCACCCAACAAGTAATGAGTGCGGTTGTGTTTTTTCAGTGTAATGGTGGGAAGTTGATGGAAAGGACTCTTTCTTTCCATGTCAGTAAAATGCAGTAAGGACTGTTTAAGAGATGCTAATTGTCTAACTTTGGTGTTGTTTTGCTATATTTGATATGTTCTTATACAATGCATGTAGGGATTTTTCCATGTGGAGATGTTTCCATGCTGATTGTGGATGGACAGGGCAGGTAGCTTTGTTTCTTCTTGTAAATGAGAGAGCCCACTTGTGACTTATTATGATCTCCAAAAACAGTCTTTCACTGATTAATCTTCTCTAATCAAAACGTCTAAATACCGTTATTGTCGTCGCACTTCATCCCATACAATAATCATTTTGTTTTATAAAAAAATTGCGTCAAGTATTTTGAAATTTGATTGAGAACAATCTGCTAGGAAAAATTGTTCCAAAACAGAGGTAGGGCTATAATATAAAAATTCAAGGTATCACAGAATGGAGAACTAAAAGGAGATATCCACAGATGCCGTCAACAAATTACGTGGATATGCAATCTCAGTAGTTGGTATTATCTCAATAGAAGCATTTATTTGGTATGAACGTTTACCAATGGAATGTGTATTATCTGCATGCCAGATTGAAGACATAGATTATATTTCCCAAAGTTCCTACACATTTGATAATGGAAGAATGACAGAACTAGCCAAAAGTAAATCAGGAATTACAGATATTGGTAATGCTTTGTCAGGTAGTGACTTTTATTACAGGCCTTCGTAGATAGTCATCCTTCTCGGCTTAACTGGGCAAGTAATTTCCAGTCATCGAAAGCAGGAAGCCTGGGCCTAGAACCGCTGGGTGAAAAGGTACGTCAGCTCTACATTTTATGATTTGTCAAAATTATGGCAAGTAGTATTTTGTTGTCTTATGATTGGTAGTTAGTTGTGTCATTAGCTTACCCATCATAATTCTCTTTATCGATTCTTTTCTAGACCTTTGGATGCTAGCTTCATTATTTGACAAGCTTGCACAATGCTTGAAGCTAAGCAGTCAACGGTGTGCCTTTATCTAGAACATGTTTTGTACAATTCACAATGTGCGTGGTAAATTTACGTAAATTGGTGAACTTGAGTGAATAGATGAGGATGATATCTTTCTGTGCAATATATAGGTTATTTGTAAGATGGGTTGTCAGGCTGTGAGGTATCTAAATCAATACAAGCATGGGTGGATATATCTTCCTAGTGGACTTGCTTTATTAGGGAAAAAATTCATGAACCATTATTTGACACAACTTTTGATTCATAACTTATAAAAGACTAGCAGATCATGCATCCATGAAATACTCCTTGTATATGATCTGATAAAAAGTACTTTCACCACCATTGACTACTCTGGTGTTATATTTCAGCTTCTTGCATACTTTGCTGAGCGAATGATATCAAATGAAACTCTACAGAGAAATGGAGTTATGCAAGTATGCGGCGATAAGGTCTGTACCATACTGATTGCAAGAACTAACAATTACACATGGAAAATGCCGTCCGGATAACTATAACATACCATAATGGTTTAACATATTCCTTCAATAAAAATCTGTTTGCAACCTCCAAACATCAGAAGACATGCTGATGGGTCTCTTCTTGCTTGTTGTATCTTACTGAACTGTGTTTGCAGAATGCCATGGCATTTTCTTACAGACAAAACGGGGTGCTTGTTGGTTGCAAATATAGAAGAATCGATAAGAAATTCTGGCAGGTATGTAGTATGATGCTTTATGGAAATCTTCACGTAAATGCAAGAAACAAGTATATATCTACAAGTACGACGTCTTATTAGCTCGTCAAAATGTTTGATTTTGTATCTTCCTTAAACTCTAAATCTTTTATTCTCAGGAGAAAGGCACTCAAAAAATATTTTACGGGGTCGATGATATACTGGGAGCTTCTGAAATCATAATTGTAATTACCATACATTCATGATGGCTGTTTATCATATTCAAGTTGACAGTTTCCCTTTTTATCTTTTTGTTATACTCTTTTGATATATGGAAAATGATTTCAGGTTGAAGGTGAATTGGATAAACTCTCTATAGAAGAAGCTGGGTTTCTGAATTGTGTGAGTGTTCCTGGTGGTGCTCCACAGAAGGTTTCACATAAAGAAATACCACCTGTAAAAAAGGTGACAAGTCAACATTCTTTGAAAATTCATAATCAGCAAATCGGAACATCATTTCAAGATCTTTGCTAGTAAATTGTTGATTATGAATGACTGTATGCACATCTGGCTAGAGTAGGCCTGTATTTTTGCTGTGTCCAATTCTACTTAATATGGAGAGTGGCTACAAACTATTGTCAGGATGTTGCATATCAATATGTCTGGAATTGCAAAGGTTACTTTGACAAGGTACGTTGGTTAAGGATAGCTTTCTTTATTTCGTAACATTAGCAGATAACAGTAACATTGAATTCTCTCTCATACATTTGTTCTGTATCCTGTAAGTAGGCTTCTCGCATTATACTGGCAACAGACGGCGACCCACCTGGCCAAGCTTTGGCCGAAGAGCTTGCTCGCCGCCTTGGAAAAGAAAGGTTAGGATCCACATTAATCATGCTATGAACGTCAACGTTCTGAATGATTATGTATCATGTCTTCTTCTTATACATACAAAATTGTCTTCTTAACTTTTCTTGCTCGCACACCCTAGATGTTGGCGCGTGTCTTGGCCTCAAGGAGAAGGATCTGATTGCCTTAAAGACGCGAACGAGGTTGGTTTTTGTTCTGATGCCTACTCTTTGAAACTCTTCAATAATCTCTCTTTTGGCCTTTGTCTTTCTCTGTACCATGATTTGACTATGAACTGGGCAGGTGCTCATGAATCTCGGACCGGACGCTGTGAGGAAGGCAATTGAAAGTGCAGTGATGTTTGATGCACAAAGTTGAAGCCCAACAAGAATAGAGGTGGTTGGACAAATGTCAGTCCCTTCAAGATTAGCCTTCATGTTCATCTTCTGAATCTGCAAAGACCAAACATAGCAACCAGGTTTTGCCAAACATAGGAATTGAAAGTGCCACTGGTTTTTACTAAGGCTGTATTGCTTTCAACACAAAAAAAATGATGTAGTGTAAAGTCTCTTTCATCGCTCCTCTTTTTATTTGGCATCTTTTCAATCACTCCTCAAATAATGAACCATCAAATTGAGTGTCAGCGGGTCATGAAATTGTTGGAATACTTGGTGTGAAAATTTGGTGCGCAAGTTCTATAGCAACTAGTAATAGTATTATGAATTTTGAATGAAAACACACGCCAGGTTTTACCAATTTTGAATGAAATTGTTGGAATAATTAGTGTGGAAGTTTTAATCAAATATGTATAAGATTAATATCACATATTATGATAAAACTTGGATTTAATAAGTTAAAATTTTTTAATAAGGAGATGATGTGAATTTAGTGACAAACTAGTACAAATTATGTACCATATGTACAAGTAATGTGAATATAAACCTAATTTAATCGATTTCAGATCGAGTTTTATACAAATAGATTGGATTAACACAATTATCACATAATACAGATTTATGAGATGAGATGGTGTTTGGAAAGTACTCCCTCCATTTGTTTATATGTGATGTTTTAGCATTTCAACCTGAAATTAAGAAAGCTTATAAAAATACTTAATTATTCCTATTAAATTATTATAATTTAAGAAAGATTTATATGGGGTAAATTTTTAAAAAGTGATCCATAAAATGATCAAATATCAAATATTTTCAAACAAGTACTATCAAACCTAAATCATGAAATTTAAATAAACGGAGGGACTAATAGATGTGTTTGTAATAGATACGATAATAGGGGGATTTATTTATGTATAAACTAGTACAAACCCCGTACCATGTACGGGTAATGTAAATATAAAACCGAATTAATCGATTTGAGATCGAATTTTGATACGAATACGCTTTTAACTCGGGACTTATAATCAAAATCCGATAGATCAAAGTCCAAACCTATTGACCTATATATGTACTTTTATTCATACAATTTTAATTCTAAAATAGTTCTATATATTCAAATTCATATTAATAATGAATATACTATTGACACATGTGAAATTTTTTCACTATTCTTCAAGATTCAATAATGACAGAAATGTATACTAATTAATAAGAAAAAATTGTAAGGAATATAAAAGAAAATCACTTCAATTTCAATTTCCTTATTCGTATAAGGATATATAATTGAGTAAGATATTAAGTATACATAAGGAAATTGGATAAGATATCAAGAAGATAGATAAGTTATTTTTTGAAAATCAATACAAAAAATAAAATCATTATTTTATTCAGGGTTGATGATGTGGCGCAAATTTTAACAAAGAATTGGGTTCCGCTTTATACTGTACTAGCAGATGACCCGTACCTTGTACGGGGGTGTTATTTATTTATTTTTATTGCTTTGTGTATGAATTTACTTTAACAATTACAAATATTATCATATGTATACTTTGTTTTAAAACGATGCTTATTTTTTGGAGTATAAAATGACATAGTTCTTGTATATCATCATATATATAGATAAATTTTATTCATATAGTTACTTTTTATACATAAATAAATATATATTTAAATAATTTTGAGGAAGAATGACATAAGATAAGATGCATTATCACATTTTATTAACAATTGATACAAATCTTTTGACATTTAATTAAATTATGTAAACTAACATTTATAATAAAATCAATAAGTTTAAATAAAAACTCGGATTAATATATTATAATATTAAATATTTAGATATTATTTATTAATTTATAGAAAACCAAATAATCTCGTATATATGTTATTGTTTTTTGAAAAATAATTAAACAATAAATATATAAATATGTAATGAAAATGTTAAAGACTTATTATCTTGATTAAGAAATCAATCTTTTTTTCCTAAAGCGCAATCACTATGCAATATTAGCGATATGTATGGTAAATATAACATCCACTTTTTTTATTGATATTTTTCTATGACACAATAGTAAAAATGTATTTAATATATTATTTTAATAGAATGAATATTTGTCTTAAATATAGTGGTAAAATTTCCTAACATTGATGATTTTAAAAAATACCATAATAAAAATATGAAAAATAATTTAAAGTTAATATGATATTTAATTAAATGGGTAAAATATTATGATTATGATTTGTAGATTATGACGAAAAAAATATTTTTTGAAATAAAATATTTATGATAGATCTATGTATTAATTAAATGTGTACAATGATAAGATAGAGATTTATAAATTTGGATAGAATTATTAATTAAACAAATCAAATTCTAAGATAGAACTAATATCTTAATTAAGTATGTATAGATTATGATAAAATCAAAATTTAATAAGATAGATTTTTAAATAAGGGGGGTGATGTGGCACAATATGGTGGCGGAATTTGGTTCCGCTTTAGTATATATCAATAGATAGATAGATAATAGATAGATAGATAGATAGTAGATAAACCGATTACAAATATGGGCCTTATTGGGCCACCATTCCGAACAAACCACAAAAACCACGGCCCATCATCGTGCAAAGACAAACCGGCAAACCAGACCCTAGAAAATTCTCTGAACCGACTTCCCAAATTTCCCAACCCAGATTTCATATAAGCGATTGATACGCCTGTGCCTGTGAAGGCGGTGGTGAATACTACTAGCTCTCTGCAAATCGCCGTCGCTCAAGCTCTCGCTCTCGACATCGTAGTACCACACCTCGAAACCCTAACCCTAGCAGGTAAGTATTCTCACCTTCCAATCTCCAAAATTCCTTCTATTCT
This sequence comes from Polygonum aviculare, assembly GCA_934048045.1. NCBI lineage: Eukaryota > Viridiplantae > Streptophyta > Magnoliopsida > Caryophyllales > Polygonaceae > Polygonum > Polygonum aviculare. The sequence goes on from OW204026.1 coordinate 621,369, forward strand.
CGTCGCTGAATCTCGAGAGACTACACAGGGAGGCGATGTCGCACGTCGGAGGCGGAGCCGAGGCTCACGCTCGGTACAAGCAATACGAGTACAAATCGAACGCGAGCCTAGTCCTAACGACCGATTCCCGGCCTCGGGACACTCACGAGCCAACCGGCGAGCCGGAGTCGCTATGGGGGAAGATCGATCCGAAGTCGTTCGGCGACCGAGTTGCGAGGGGGAGGCCGCCTGAGCTTGATGAGAAGCTCAAGAAGTCCAAGAAGAAGAAGGAGCGTAGTAGCGGCGAAGGTTTGGCGGAGCCGAATCCGTCTAGGCAGGCGAAAAGGCGCCGCCTTCAGGAGGAGAGTGTGTTGACGGTGACGGAGGAGGGAGTTTATCAGCCGAAGACGAAGGAGACTAGGGCGGCGTATGAGGCGATGCTGAGTGTGATTCAGCAGCAGTTGGGAGGGCAGCATCCGACGATTGTGTGCGCGGCTGCGGATGAGATTTTGGCTATATTGAAGAATGATGTGCTGAAGAATCCGGAGAAGAAGAAGGAGATTGATAAGATGTTGAATCCGATACCGAGTCAGGTGTTTGATCAGTTTGTTTCGATCGGGAGGCTTATTACTGATTTTCAGGATGCTTCTGAGGCTGGCGCGGGTGCTGCTGTGAATGGGGATGAGGGTTTGGATAATGATATCGGTGTTGCTGTCGAGTTTGAAGAGAATGATGATGAGGATGAGGAGAGTGATCTTGATATGGTGCAGGAGGATGACGATGAGGATGAGGATGTTGTTGAGCTGAATGGTGCGGGTGGTATGCAGATGGGTGCAGGGATTGATGATGAGGATATGAATGATGCGGATGAGGGTATGAACTTGAATGTGCAGGATATTGATGCTTATTGGCTTCAGAGGAGGATTTCTCAGGCTCATGAGCAGCAAATTGATCCCCAACATTGTCAGAAGCTTGCTGAGGAGGTTCTTAAGATTCTGGATGAAGGGGATGATAGGGAAGTAGAGACGAGGCTTTTAAAGCACCTCGGGTTTGAGAAATTTAGCCTCATCAAGGTTCTCTTGCGCAACCGCCTTAAGATTGTATGGTGTACCCGTTTAGCAAGGGCCGAAGACCAAGAGGAGAGAAAGAAGATTGAAGAAGAAATGGTTGGTCTAGGACCTGATTTGGCTGCCATTCTTGAGCAGTTGCATGCCACTAGAGCGTCTGCAAAAGAGAGGCAAAAGAACCTGGAGAAGAGTATCAGAGAGGAGGCTCGTCGGCTGAGGGATGAGGGTGGAGGGGAAGGAGAACGCAAGCAGAGAGGCGTGGTTGACAGAGATGCAGATGGGGGCTGGATTCAAGGGCAACGCCAATTGCTTGATCTGGACAACATTGCATTTCATCAAGGAGGTCTTCTGATGGCTAATAAAAAGACCACACTCCCAGAGGGCTCTTTTAGGCACCAGAAGAAAGGATATGAGGAAGTTCATATTCCTGCTTTGAAGCCTAAACCACTTGAGCCTGGTGAGGAACTCGTAAAAATATCCTCTATGCCGAGCTGGACACATGATGCTTTCGAGGGTATGACTCAGTTGAACAGGGTGCAGAGCAGAGTCTATGAGACTGCATTATTTTCTGCAGATAACATTCTCTTATGTGCTCCTACTGGAGCTGGGAAAACTAATGTTGCTGTGCTCACCATATTACAACAGATTGCTTTGAACAGGGGCTCAGATGGACTTGTCAATAACAACTTTAAGGTTGTCTACGTGGCTCCAATGAAAGCTCTGGTTGCTGAAGTGGTTGGCAATCTGTCTAACCGTTTGAAGAAGTATGAGATCCAGGTGAAAGAGTTGAGTGGAGATCAATCACTGACCCGGCAGCAGATAGATGAAACTCACATAATTGTTACAACTCCTGAGAAGTGGGACATTATTACACGAAAATCCGGAGATCGGACCTATACACAGCTCGTGAAGCTTCTTATCATTGATGAAATCCATCTCCTTCATGATAACAGAGGGCCAGTTTTGGAAAGCATTGTTGCAAGAACTGTGAGACAAATTCAAACAACAAAGGAGAACATCCGATTGGTTGGCTTATCAGCTACACTTCCCAACTATGAGGATGTAGCCTTATTCTTGAGGGTTGATTTGAACAAGGGGCTTTTCTATTTTGATAACAGTTACAGACCCTGCCCTCTTGCTCAACAGTTCATTGGAATATCTGTGAAGAAGCCACTCCAGAGATTCCAGTTGATGAATGATATCTGTTATGAAAAGGTGCTGGCTTCTGCTGGAAAGCACCAGGTTCTTATTTTTGTTCACTCGAGGAAGGAGACAGTAAAGACTGCTCGTGCAATTAGAGATTCAGCTTTAGCTAATGATACTCTTGGACGGTTTTTAAAGGAGGATAGTGCAAGTCGTGAGATTCTTCACACTCAAACTGACTTGGTCCAAAGCAATGACTTGAAAGACCTGTTGCCATATGGGTTTGCAGTTCATAATGCTGGAATGACTAGGAGTGACCGTGAGCTTGTTGAGGAACTCTTTGCTGACGGACATGTGCAAGTTTTGGTTTCCACGGCAACCCTGGCTTGGGGTGTTAACCTTCCTGCACATACAGTGATTATCAAAGGAACCCAGATTTATAGTCCAGAAAAAGGTGCTTGGACTGAGCTTAGTCCCCTTGATGTTATGCAGATGTTGGGTCGTGCTGGTAGGCCTCAATATGATACTTACGGGGAGGGAATAATTATTACAGGCAACACTGAACTTCAGTACTACCTTTCATTGATGAACCAGCAACTTCCCATTGAGAGTCAGTTCATCTCAAAACTTGCTGATCAGTTGAATGCAGAGATTGTTCTGGGTACTGTTCAAAATGCCAGAGAGGCCGTCCACTGGATTACTTACACATATCTGTATGTACGTATGGTTCGTAATCCTACTCTTTATGGGCTGGCACCTGATGCTTTGGAAACAGATGAATTCCTAGAAGAGAGAAGAGCTGATTTGGTAAGTAATATTTTAAAATTTCTTAATTATTCTTTCTGTTCTGCATGAATTTCTTTCCTTGCTATATTGGTCCCTTGATTTTTTTGGCATGTTCTGATCATTCACTTCCAGTTGAATTGTGGTATGCTTTTTAGATTGCATTTTGTGGTTAAACAAAATTGCAAATGTGGGGCCTTTTGTTGTCTTATTATCCATGTTTAACTGGTTATTATAAGGTAGAGGGTTACTTAATATACTTTGGAGCTGTGCATGAGCAACTGGGCAACAGATACAAAATAGGGTTACTTAACTGGTTAGCATAAGGTAGAGGGTTACCTAGCTGTGCATGACCATCCAAATGAAGTTGTATGAGTGTAGTTGTTACGATGATTAATGAACTTGATTTTTTGAACTGTAAGTAATATTGCTGGAGGGTAGAGATTTGTTGAGTTACAGGCAACCTGGTGATGAGTTAAGCAAGAGACACTTTCTGTACTCAGACAATAGCAAATGTTTAGGACTTATTTAATTGCTTCAAACTTTGTGTCGTGATGCGGTAGGCTTTTGTGTTATTGAGAACTCATTTAATGGCAAATGCTTAACCTTCATACCCTTGGTCTATATGTTTAACAATACGTTCTTTTTTTCTGTTTCTAATATGCTTTGCTAATCTTGCTAATCTTCTTCAAATTCACAGATCCATTCTGCTGCTAGTGTTCTGGATAAAAACAATTTGGTAAAGTATGACAGGAAGAGTGGGTATTTCCAGGTGACTGATCTGGGTCGAATAGCAAGTTACTACTATATTACACACGGCACAATTTGTACTTACAATGAGCACTTGAAACCTACCATGGGTGACATAGAGCTTTGCCGTTTGTTCTCCCTCAGTGAAGAGTTTAAGTATGTTACAGTGCGGCAAGATGAGAAGATGGAATTAGCCAAACTTTTGGAACGCGTTCCAATCCCTGTTAAGGAGAGCTTGGAGGAGCCAAGTGCTAAGATCAATGTGTTGCTGCAAGCATATATTTCCCAGCTGAAGCTTGAAGGTCTTTCACTTACATCGGACATGGTTTATATAACACAGGTGTGTTCACTCACATTATTTATTTATCCTCCCACTGTTCAAGCTGTCAATAGTTCATATCAAGTTCTTCTCTATTAAACAATATAATAATATATCTTTCTTTTTGTACTTACTTTTGCAGAGTGCTGGTCGTCTTATGCGGGCTCTATTTGAGATTGTGGTGAAAAGAGGATGGGCCCAGCTGGCTGAGAAGGCATTGAATTTGTGCAAGATGGTTGGGAGGAGGATGTGGAGTGTCCAAACACCCCTTCGCCAGTTCACTGGATTACCGATTAGGTTGTTGAACCAGCTGGAGAAGAAGGATTTGGCCTGGGATAGGTATTATGATCTTTCATCTCAAGAAATAGGGGAGCTTATCAGACAACCTAAGATGGGAAGAACACTTCATAAATTTATTCACCAGTTTCCGAAGCTCAATCTTGCTGCGCATGTGCAGCCTATCACACGTTCTGTACTCAAGGTAGAACTTACAATCACACCTGACTTTCAGTGGGATGACAAGGTTCATGGCTATGTTGAGCCTTTTTGGGTTATTGTTGAAGACAATGATGCTGAAAACATTCTTCACCACGAATACTTCATGCTGAAAAAGCAGTACATTGATGAAGACCATACTCTGAATTTCACTATTCCAATCTCTGAGCCATTGCCTCCACAGTATTTCATTCGTATTGTCTCTGATCGCTGGTTGGGTTCACATACTGTGTTGCCTGTTTCCTTCAGACACCTGATCCTCCCGGAGAAGTATCCTCCTCCTACAGAGTTGTTGGACTTGCAACCGCTTCCTGTTACTGCATTGAGGAATCCATCGTACGAAGCTCTTTATCAAAAGTTCAGACATTTTAATCCTGTCCAGACTCAAGTTTTCACTGTTTTGTACAACTCAGATGATAATGTGCTGGTTGCAGCACCAACTGGAAGCGGGAAGACCATATGTGCTGAGTTTGCCATATTGAGGAATCACAGAGAAAGCGCTGATGGTGGTATGCGTGTTGTTTATATAGCTCCAATTGAAGCGCTAGCAAAAGAGCGGCTTCGTGACTGGCAGGAAAAATTTGGCGAGGGTCTTGGTCTGCGGGTTGTTGAATTAACAGGGGAAACGACAGACCTGAAACGGCTGGAGCAAGGGCAGATAATAATTAGCACTCCTGAGAAGTGGGATGCATTATCTCGGCGTTGGAAACAGAGAAAGTATGTTCAGCAAGTTAGTCTTTTCATCGTTGATGAGCTCCACTTGATTGGTGGTCAAGGTGGCCCTGTCTTGGAGGTGATCGTTTCAAGAATGAGGTATATTGCAAGTCAAGGGGATAATAAAATTCGTATTGTGGCGCTATCCACATCTCTTGCCAATGCCAAGGATCTTGGGGAATGGATAGGTGCTACATCCCATGGCCTCTTCAATTTTCCTCCAGGAGTTCGTCCTGTACCACTGGAGATCCACATTCAAGGAGTGGATATTGCTAATTTTGAGGCACGAATGCAGGCTATGACTAAGCCTACTTACACTGCAATAGTCCAGCATGCAAAGAACGAGAAACCGGCCATTGTTTATGTTCCCACTAGAAAGCATGCTGCACTGACTGCTGTCGATCTGGTAACATATGCAAGTGCAGAGCAAAGTGAGAAGCCGTTATTTTTGTTACTAGCCCAAGAGAAGATACAGGACTTGATAGATAAGGTGATGGATTCGACGCTGAAAGCCACTCTCAGTTATGGTGTGGGCTTTTTGCATGAGGGCTTAAGTGGTACTGATCAAGAGATCGTGTCAAAGCTGTTTGAAACCGGGTGCATCCAAGTCTGTGTTATGACTAGCTCAATGTGTTGGGGAGTGCCATTATTGGCACATTTGGTGGTTGTCATGGGTACCCAGTACTATGATGGCCGTGAAAACGCGCATACGGATTATCCAGTTAGTGATCTGCTGCAAATGATGGGCCATGCAAGTCGTCCCCTTTTGGATAATTCTGGAAAGTGTGTCGTCCTCTGCCATGCTCCACGGAAAGAGTATTACAAGAAGTTCTTGTACGAAGCGTTCCCAGTTGAAAGTCATCTGCACCACTTCATACATGATAATTTGAATGCTGAAATAGTGGTAGGAGTGATTGAAAACAAGCAAGATGCTGTGGATTATCTGACATGGACATTTATGTACAGAAGGCTTGCTCAGAATCCGAATTACTACAACCTTCAAGGAGTCAGCCATAGACATCTGTCAGACTATTTATCCGAGCTTGTTGAAAATACCCTGGAAGATCTGGAGAATAGCAAGTGTATTGAAATTGAAGATGACATGGACCTTTCTCCTGCCAATCTTGGCATGATAGCATCGTACTACTATATAAGCTATACCACGATTGAGCGGTTTAGTTCTTCTCTGACTACTAAAACAAAGCTGAAGGGCCTCCTTGAAATTCTATCTTCAGCTTCTGAGTATGCACAGCTTCCTTTAAGACCTGGGGAAGACGAGCTGATTCGCAGGTTAACTCATCATCAGCGGTTCTCGTTTGATAATCCGAAGTACACTGACCCGCATATCAAGGCCAATGTGCTGTTGCAAGCCCATTTCTCTAGGCATGCTCTGGGTGGTAACATGGCTGCTGATCAGAGGGAGGTACTCCTTTCAGCTAGTAGACTGCTCCAGGCAATGGTTGATGTTATTTCCAGCAACGGGTGGCTTACGCTCGCCCTTCTCGCAATGGAAGTGAGCCAAATGGTCACTCAAGCCATGTGGGAGCGTGACTCCATGCTTCTACAGCTTCCCCACTTCACAAAAGAGCTAGCCAAGAAATGCCAGGAGAATCCCGGGAAGAATGTCGAGTCCGTATTTGACTTGGTGGAAATGGAGGACGATGAAAGGCGTGATCTCCTGCAAATGTCCGACACACAATTGCTTGACGTGGCACGGTTTTGCAACCGGTTCCCCAATATTGATCTGACTTACGATGTGCTGGATGCGGAGAATGTCGTGGCTGGTGAGAACGTGTGCTTGATGGTGACTCTTGAGAGAGACATGGCTGGCGGGACTTCGGTGGGGCCCGTCGACGCTCCAAGGTACCCGAAGACTAAAGAAGAAGGGTGGTGGCTCGTTGTCGGGGACCCGAAAACAAACCAGTTGCTGGCTATCAAGAGGGTCACTCTGCAGAGGAAGTCCAAGGTCAAGCTCGAATTCGCTGCCCCTTCAGAAGCCGCCAAGAAGACTTACACTCTCTACTTCATGTGTGACTCGTACATGGGCTGTGATCAGGAGTACTCCTTCACTGTGGATGTCAAGGACTCTGGAGCCCAGGACGAGGACAATTGAAGGTGGGTATTCTTTCAAACAATGTAATTGACAAATGTGTGTGTGTTTTTTTGTCTGTTTTCCTGGTGCCTTACATGCTTTGCTGACTATCTTGTTACTTGCTATTGACAGGATATAACAGCTGATGGCATTATGACTACTTGGACAGTTGGACGTACACCACCTGTTTTTGGCACATTTGCAGTTTGATATGACCATTTCTTGACCATGCTTGTAGTTTGGCATAGATACTTATGTGGGTAGTTGTTACTTTTTTGTTAATGGTACTATCAAAACACCATGCTTTCACTAGTTGTGTTTCGGTCTGTGAATGCTTGCTCTGTTGCCTTCTTCTCCGAGGACCTCTTTTGGAATGCTGATCTGTAGTTCTCACTGTGGACGTCAAATCTGATTACTGAATCCTCAACATTTAAAGAGATTTTGTCTGAATGCAATCAGTGAATCCTCAACAAATAAATGTTTTGAGTATAGATCCATTGCAATTGGAGCCTCAGTTTACACCTTTTAGGATTCAGCTTTGTGATTTTATAATCTCCTCTCAATTGCATATATTTGACAGTATTTGACAATTTTTGCTCAATGGTAATATATATTGAGGAAAGGAGGAAACTGTACAATACCTTAAAAACCAGAAAATATATCAAAAGAACCTATAATGTTTTCCGACCTAATGCGTCGTAATGACCAACACGTACTCGACTCTAGTCCGAGCTCGATGCCTGCAAAGTCTACACTAATGCGTCGTAATGACCAACACTCGACTCTAGTCCAAACTCGAAGCAAAAACGTGGAATGCCTCCTCTCACTTTTGAGTTTTGACAGTTTGATTTTTGCATCTTATTTCATTTTTCTCATATATTTGTCTCATCTCTACAACAATATCTTACGAAAAATAGATAATAAATTTTCCTTATCACCAATTAACAATGTGGATTTTTATTTTTTTTTATCGGATCAATAATGTGGATTCTTTTTTTTTTTATCGAATTAATAATGTGGATTCTATACGAAGATTAATGTTTTTTTTTCAGTACACTTCTTCCATACACACAAATTGCAAAAGTACTGTACAAGTACAGAAAAGAAAACTAATAAGTTTATTTTTTTATTTTTTATTTTTAACAAAAAAAAAAAAAGAACCCTAACCAAAACAGTTCAGTCCAGTTCTCTTATCCCTCCCTCTCCAAAAATCGCAATTCACTTCTCCTCTTCTTCCTCATCCCTTCCGCCTATACTCTATCGCCGTCGTTGCACAATCCACCACTCTCGGAAGAGTGTTCCGGTAGCGGCCGGCGCCGGCCAGAACGTGACGAATTCTCCGGCCTTCCTAGCCAATCGAAGTTTGTAAGTCTCGTTGAACTTGAAGCTTATAAGGTCTAATTCAAATCGATTCAGTAGAACGTCAATTTGAATTTCAAATTTGTAATTACGGAACTGAATGAGGAATAGCCTAATCTTGCATCATTGTGTTGGCAAATTAATCTGTTGAGGTTGTATGGATGTATTGAGGACTCCATTGTAACCCTAATTGGCCTTTTCCTTGTTCCTAAATTGCTGTGGAATTTTGTTTGTTCTTGACATGAAGATGTTTGTGGTCTTTGAGTGTCTAAATCACCTGTTTGCATATGCATTTCTGTGTAGTGTAGCTCTGTTTTGGTTGTGATAATGAAATTTTGCTTAGTTTTGCTGAAGGTAAGATGATGATAAATGGATGCACCATGACATCCGGAGCCACGAGTGTGAATTATAGAGCGTCTATCGTTGTGCGAAGTATTCCGCCTCGTCCATGCTCGCCTCGTTTGATTCCAAGGGCTTCATTGCCATCAAAGCTGATGATACCTGGCTCACCAGGAGGTATGTGAGTTGATTCTGCTGAATATTATGAATTCAGTCGTCTTGGCTGTTGTTAAAGTGAAATATTGCAGATTTGAAATTTATGGCAACATGCTTGCAGGGAGTCTGTCATCGAGCGTTTTTGCTGCTCCGTTGTCGTCTATTATGATCAGAAAGCATCATAACGGCATTCTTCCGTGGCTGCCTACTAGAAAAAGCAAAATGACGCCTCCTAGAGCGTCCAAAGATATCCCTTCTAGCTGGCGCTTTCCTCCCATGGAGAAAAAGCCGAAATTCTGGTGGAGGATTCTGGCCTGCATCCCTTACTTGATGCCTCTCCACGAGACCTGGATGTATGCAGAGTCGGCCTATAATCTCCATCCTTTCCTGGAGGACTTTGAACGAGTCACATACCCTTTTCTCGGGTTCATTGGCAGCTTACCGAGCTGGTTTCTGATGGCTTACTTCTTTGTCGGATATCTGTTCATTGTTAGAAGGAAAGAGTGGCCCCACTTCTTCAGGTTCCATGTCATCTTGGGTATGTTGCTTGAGATTTTGCTTCAGGTGTTGGGAACGGCTAGCCGTTGGATGCCGACGTCCTACTTGTATGGTAAGCTCGGGATGTACTTCTGGGTCACTGTCGCCTTTGCGCATTTGTTCACGGTGTTGGAGTGTATAAGATGTGCTATCTGTGGCATGTATGCTGATGTTCCGTTTGCATCTGATGCTGCTTACATCCAAATGCCATATGATTAAGTTGTACTTTTCTCTCTGGGTTTGTTGTTTTGGTACTCAGGCTTCTGTCTAAATTATGGATTCATGTTTGTACTAATGACTTTTTTGATTTCAAACTATGTATCTTATCTCTCTCTTCAGATTTGTGTTTTATATATATCAGAATGTAATATGTTTTAGTGCTTCTACTGTTGGTGTGTATGTTTTAGACATTCTAGTATAAATCACAACTCTGGTTGAAATCTGCTACAAAATTATAGAACTTGATACATAACCTTGTTTCTTCAAACTTTGAAGCTCTGGGAACAACCAAATGTATACACGTACATGGTATACATTTCTATCCCCTTCATTGCATCCCCATAACAATTTCCCCTTTATTCCCCATTACAACACTTACTACATTTTCTTGTACTCAAATTGGTTCACAAAAGGTACACATCACTTAAAAATCTTCTTAAACTTAAACTAAGTCATCCATTTTCTTGGCATCACAGCTCCTGCCATCTTCTTTATCATTCTTGCCATCTGAAGTGACAAACTTCAAGTAATTCTCAACTTCACTCATGTCAGAGCTTCCATTATTTCCCAAGTGAAACCACTTCTTACGCTGAATCGGAGGTCGATCACTGATGGCGATTGCGTTGTCGTTAGGGAAGAGGTCGTGCAACACGAACGCGTGGATGATTGTGGTGACCAAGAGGGCTGTCACAGTCAGTGTCGAGGCGGTGCATAGGACGACGGCTAGTAACCGAGTGAACAAGTTTGTCACCACGTTCGAGTAGCGTATCGTCGCAATGGCAGCTCCTGTCATTGGGAAAGTGTAGGCCCACCATGCCAAGGAGAATCTGCAAGAGATGAAGCAAACCAGTTTTAATCAAGATCTGTTCTATTAAGACTTATGAAAGTTACTTCTTTGTCTCCACAATTTTTGTGGATTCGTACAACAAATGTACAACATGTCTTAGTATAAGCTTAGTAAGAGAAAGAATATGTATAAGTTTACCTGAATCCTCGGAAGAAGTTGACACGGACAGCCTGAAGAGAATGAGCACAAATAAGCTTATTTAGATAATTTGATCACTAAGGTTTCAGTAATACATGTGTCCTAAGAATGAAGTGTATATATCAAAGAGAAGGCTAATTACCAGTGAGAAGTAAAGGAACAAGGCGATGAAGTAAGCGATTTTCGAGCCAGAATCAAACGAGCCCTGAATGTTAGACCAAGCCATGGAAGCTACACTAGGCGCCGCGACAAACAAGAAGAACACAGGATGAAGCTCTTTTGGAAGAGTCTCATTAGTAGGAAGCCTTTGGTAGAGGGTCACAAACAACACAGTGTAGTGAGCCAATCCAACGGCGAAGAAGAAAAGCGGGCCTTCTTTAAGCCCCATCGAAGCGCCAAGCAAGGCTCCAACAAAGTTGCCAACAACTGACAAATGGTTAGACGGGTTCGCCACCTTAGAAAGCCTTCGTTGGCCACCCGACATCCACTGGCCATAGATCTTAAGCTCAAGGCAAAAGATTGGTGCCATAAGGACATACCTGTTGGATCAAACAAGCGTTAGACACACAAAAAAACAATGTACAAGAACCATTTGTAAGCATCAAAACACACTAAGAATTACCAAAGAGCATGAGGAAGTGATTGGCAAATCGACGGTGGGATGCCTAAGCAGAGGAAGTGGAGGGTGATCCATGGAGCGAAGAAGAAGTTGACCCTAATTGGATGGTAGTATTCGCGACGAACAGCTTCAAAGTAGAGGAATAGCTTCAAGATGTAGATGAAGGCGACGGTGGTTGTAAGCGCAATGGAGATGAGCCATAAAATGAGGTTCACTTTTAAGCTGATGTGTAGGAAGTTTGTTGACACTGATGTTGCTACGGTTTTCCATAAGATGGCTTGGCTGCTGAGGCCGAGGCAGATACCGAATGAAGCTATTGTGAACCTTAGCAAAAATGGCCATCTTCCGTCGTCTGGGAGAACTGATTCCTCCAATGGCTATAAGAACAGAACAAGAACTATGTCATTTGTAGTAACATTTCATAGTTAAATGTGTAGTTTTTTTCATGTTAGCTCAGTAACTACGGCTGAGTATCGGTTCAAACCCGAACCGAAGCCGAAATTCGGGAATTTAGTGAACCCAAAACTGAACCGAACCGAACTGAAACTGAAATCCTGAAATTTCTTGAAACCGAGAACCAAACTGAACTTCGTTTGTTTTTGTCCAGTTTCGGTTTCGGTTCAGTTCAGTAAATTTTTCCGGTTTCGGTCCAACAATGCCCAGCCCTAGCTATCATACTAACTAGTTTGTGAGCATACTAAAAGAGCAAAGGTAACAAATTCTTATGTAAAGATACTTGATAAGCAGTCAAACAATTTGAGCTTAGACAAAACATACAAAAAAAGAAGTACTTGGTTTTGGATTAGTACAAAAAGAGTACTTACCCTGAGAGTATCAAGCTCAGGCCCTTCCAATGCATCAAAGTAACGGTCCACAGGCAACGCGTCGGTCTCCAAATGATGGCTCTTTCGAGTCTCGGGCTCAGGCTCAACCGGTTTACCCCTCAGAATAGTCAGCTGCCTCTCAAACTTCCCAGACCAAGTCTTGAAGGAGTCAAACCGCGTATCTCTAGCGGAACTTGGCTGCTGCGGATGCTGATAGAAGGCCCCGGATCGTGGCGAAGGCGTGTACATGGCCCCTTTGGGCATGGGCTGTGAGTAGAACTTTGCCTCAGAGTTTCCTGGTGTTTGATCACCACTTGTTTTATTTGGAGCACAAGTGGTTTGAGGGATCTTTGTTGGAGTTTGGTCAGGGAAAATGCTTGTCTTTGATCCATGGAAATGGCTTCCTGTTGGAGTTGGAGGCATACTGATGGATATAGATTGAGACCTTGAATGATCTTCACTTGGTTGAGCTACATATTCCTTAGATTCCTGATGCAAATATAGGCAAACTTATAAATCAGAATACACTTCGTAAATTGTAACTAAACTTGTTTCTCATGAATAGTAATACTCATCTGACATTTCTTCCTAAACTGACGTCTTTTAGTATTAATCTGTCATTCAGCATAAATTAAACTATAGTTAAAAAACGCATAGCCAAAAAATAAATAAATAAAAGGCATCTCCAATTGCATGAAATTCTTGCAAGATTGTTCATATCTCCTTTGTTTTTTTTTACTTTAATTAAAAATGATTTAAATTGAATTTATTCATGGAACCAAAAATCAGAATAAACTTATAAATCATTAATAATAATACCCATCTGACGATTTTTAATATTAATAGTAATACCCAAAAAAATCAGATTCCTGATGTACATATATATATAAACTTATAAATCAGAATAAACTTTGATACTAAACTTGTTTCTCATTAATAGTACTCCGTAATACCCATCTGACATTTTAATACTAATCTGTCATTTCAGCCTAAATTAAACTATAGCTAAACACTCATAGCCAAAAAAAAAAAGTATATGCTACAAGAAAAAAAGTCATCTCCAAATTCTTGCAAGATTGTTCATATCTCCTTAAGTTTTTATTTATTTGATTAAAAATTATTTAACTGAATTATTTCATGGAACATTGTTCTTCAAAGGAAAAACTCCTTATCAAAAGAAAACCAAAAAACTTACCTTTGATAGTGCACAGAAAGTATTTGATCTGTTTGGCTGAATGCTATCAAAATCAGCCATCTCATTTGCTGAAATAAACTTTATGAGAGATGGAACTTGCTCTTCTTCAGGGGAGCCATGTTTTATGGTACATGGATCTTCTGCTATCTCCATAACTCTGTTCATCAAGAACTGATTTTTAGAGCCTAAAATCTCCACACAAGTTAAGTTTTTTTTTTGGGGGGAAAACTAAGAGTTTCTGATTCTTGGGTTTCTCTTCTTTTCCGTTGTTTGATCTGCAGGAAACTGACAGAGCATAAAGAAGAGAAATGTAGTTCACCACCACAAAGGTTTTTTTTTTTTTTTTTTTGGGTTGTGGATGGCTAGCAATTTTTGTTTTTGTGTGTGGGTTTATAAGGTAGAAGAGAATAAGAATTGTGGTTTTTATAAGCATTTGGGACAAGCAGATTTTGCCAGTTTTGTGATTGATGGGCTAATGAAAGTGACACCGGTCTTCCTCAAGCAAGAAGAATAAAAGCTGGAGTAGAGAAATCTCACTTGGGTGATTTATTATTTTAAATTTTGATTAAAGCGTAAGATTAAGAAATTGGGCATTTTTTTACTTAAAACGGGGTTAATTGATGATTAGACATGAAGGAAGGATTATTAGACAGCGGCGGATTATGATGACACTCATGATTTTGATTAGCAACTTGCAATTTATGCTACTACTACTAATTTAATAATTAATAATTTATTTGGTGACTTGAAATTAATTAATCCTTTTTGTGATATGGGTAAATTTATTTCGCGGCCGATAGTGTCGATCTTTCTGATAGTGTCATTCCGCTGGTGAAAACGGTATCATTTTGGGGTACGAGGGTACAAATATGAACGGATAAACAGTGAAAAAAGCGTCCCCCACTCTTTCGTTACGTTGCTAGAATCGCTAGTGCTGAATAGAGCCTAAACTTAGGCGAGTTTTTAGAATGATTTTCAAGTTGTGCTCAACTTGAGAGCACAATTTTCTTCTTCAAACAGCTGTTCAGCAGTTCACAAAGCCATTCTTTTTGCTTCAAAATCCCGTAATTTACCTACAATTAATTAAGAAATCTTGATCAAAAAAAAAATTAAGAAATCAAATTACAACATTAGGATTTGGAATAATCCACATACACGTTATGTAACGAACGATTACTTGAATTAAAAGGTCATCAGACCACTAATGTCTAGGGATGTAGTACTAATTAAGTTTTTGTTTTTGAGAAATAGTACTAATTAAGATTAAGAAAAGAGTAATCACGGATAATTATAGTTATATTTATAATTCATATTATTATACCAGTAGTAGACAAAGATTGAATTATGTGAGCGTAGATCATCATTGCCTTAATGACCATACAACCAAACACATGTATGAGTTACGTACGTAGTTGGCTTAAATTTTGTTGTTAAAGTAGTATGCTATCAAATTAATTAAGTTAGGTGATAATTAAGCAAATGCCCATATAGCTGGACCAGGTAGGTGCCCATAAATTTATTTAAAAATTAAATGCAATGCACCTATAAGATCCATCGATCTTCATGACAGATTGTATGTGTTCAAAATAGACAGCATAAATTTGTCCTTTCTTTAAAATCCCCTTTTTTTTGTCTACGATGTGTCCTAAGAACACGATATAAACAACTGAAATTTAGTAACTAAATCCTAAAGGAAAAATGATAAATTCGTCTAGCAAAATCTTAAACAACCCTAAATACTAAATTTAAATAAAATTTTGAAATTATACATTCTTATCATGTGTCATTAAGACATGTTTTGGAAAAATCGAATAACCTAATACGATAAGAAATTGGGACAAGAGAATTAACCTCCCATTGCGTTTGACGATGCACCACAACCACCAAATATAAACATAAGAAACTAGGTTTGTAGTACATTTAGAGGTTCGAATTAGAAGGTATAAGTCTCATAGAGTTATTTTCATTTTTTTATCACATTTGAATAATTTTAGTCTCAATACAAATGACGGATTCATTTGAAAGGAAAACCGATAAAAAAAAGTACGTATATATAGACTCTTAGATCCTACATGAACTTGGTTGAACTAATTCAATAATGATGTTGTTAATAATGATGTTGTTGTATAATTTTATTTATTTATTTATCTATTTTTAATAATTGTTTATTTCCATTGATCAATATTTATGGGTTTAAAGTTGATTAAAATATTAATTGTCAAATAATGTGGTATAACCAAAAGGAGTTGACTTAAATGATAAGCGATCTGTTCCACACCCACGAGGTCTGGGTTTCAACTCCAGTGAATATCCAAGACGAAACTTTGGTGAAGTAGAAAAAAAAAAACATAATGTGGTACAAAATGAATGGACTTGAGTAAGAAGCAAAACGAAAGAAAGCCTCCAACAGAAAGATAAGTACGTGTTTTTTCTTGCCAAGTCACAAAATGTTAAGTTGATAACCATCCAAAATCACAGGTTTCAACAGCTAATAGTTTGACTACATGTAATCAAATAGAATTTGGAAATTAAATGCCCGGCGCCGTCAAATACACGAAATTTAAAAGTCAAAACCACGACGAATAACAAAACAAATTTCTACCATATTATTTGTTGGGCCGTCCAAAACTCAAGCCCACGGACACGAAGCGGATAAGCCCATTGAAGCTATTGCTAACGGTTAGAGGAGTTAAGCCCGAGATTTCCGCCCCACTATTTAAGGCGGGCTCCAACTGTAGCAAGGAGGAGATACTCCAACGTTAAGGAGTAAATGCAGGCGCGAGATTTCCGGGATCTTCTAGGCGCCCGTCAACGGCTCAATTAGAGGGGGAGGTCTTCATTATAAAAGGAAGGAAGAACACCAAAAGGGGACACACAATATTCAGTACTCACAATCGCCAAAAGCTTACCAAAAATCTCATTGTTCTTGCCTAAATTCCATTAATCGCAATTTCTCTTGTTCCAAAGATTCAAGTGTATCCAAATTTAGCCACTTGTACTCAGAAGCGACGTTCGATCAATACAATTTGCATCACGATTCACTTCATTCTCATCATTTTCTTTATTGTTTTATTCGTTCTTTCTATTAATAATCTTTTGTTCATAGTTTCTAACACGTCGTGACGACTTTGTGACTAGGAGTCCCCCTTCATAGCGAAGTAACGTGTTTACACAGTTAATTCGCCCAAAACAATTGGCGCCCACCGTGGGGCCCTAGCCAAAAAAGAAGTCACGATCTAGCAAGCCATCGAATCCACACCAAGCATGGAGGCAACTCATAGCCACGTCGGAGACCTCGAGCCAAACAACCGCCAAGTCATCGACTCCGACGACAATCAAAACCTCAACGACAATAGCAACCCTAACAACGCCGTCAACAACGGCGGTAATGACAATCAGCACCAAGAACTGCCTCTTCGAGAAGAGCCACCAAACGACAACAACAACTCCGAGAGGCAGACGGCTGAATCCAGCGCCATTGCAGAGATCCGCGCAACCATGCTCACGCTCCAGAAAGATTTAGATAGCCAAAGAGAGGCTAACTCTAAAATTACTGAAGTTTATGGGAAACAAATTGAGGCTTTAACTAATGAGCGTAATTTGCTTCGATCTCAGGTCCAATCGGCTCCGGCTCACCATCAAAGGAGCGACGTGATTAATGACGTAGCTCGGCGTCTGGATATGGAGGATCCCAATCTCGTCACTCCAAACGGCGCCGGACCATCAACGGGTAATCAGGTAACTGTTAACACGTTGGGGACAACTCGGGAGAGTAGTGAGGTTATCCAACTCAAGGAACGCCTCAGAGCCTTGGAGGATCGAATCACTCAAGTCCCGGGTGCTCCTCAACCGATAGCAGTAGAAAGGCGAGATGGTTACACCGACTCACCCTTTGTACCCGCTATCGCAAGAGTTAACATATCTAGAAAATATCATGTTCCTGAAATTCAAAGATATGAAGGGACTACCGATCCCGACCAGCATATAGCCGCTTTCAAGCAAGCTATGAATATTAGTACTGTCCCTTTTGAAATGAAAGAAATCGTCATGTGTCGATGGTTCGGGAACACGTTGTCTGGTCCCGCGCTGAACTGGCACTCTCATTTACCACTTGGAAGTATCTCATCCTTTGCTGAGTTGGTTGACAGGTTCAGAATCAGGTTCACCAGCAGCCGCCATGCGAGGAAACGGTCTAGCGATCTATATCGTTTAGTCCAAAAGCCGCGCGAATCGCTAAAGGCGTTCCTCAATCGTTATAACGAGGAACTAGTAACTATTGAGGGATGCGACGCAGCCACGGCGGTGGAAGCTTTTCGGCGAGGGATATCCTCCCGAAATCCTGAATTATACCGTGAACTAACAAAATACCCTTGCTCTAACTTTGATGAAGTGCAGGTGAAAGCCTTGGCTCATGTCCGTCTTGAAGAAGACGACCTTTACGCTGATAAGGGAGCAAGCCCTCAACGAAATGATCGACGGCCGGGAAAACGGGAGGCTCGGTACGCCCCCTACCCATCAGTTGCTCATCATTCCCCACACAATAAGCCAACCGTTAACACGTCATATGTCAAGAGAAGTGAGGGCACTCAGCTACCTCCAGAGTTGTCTCACCACAACTTCCGAGTTAGCGCCACAGAGGTAGTCCGGACCCTTAGCACGATGGGAAACGCTGTCAAGTGGCCACGAAAGAAGGACATACCACATCATCGTAAAGATGAGTCAAGGTGGTGTGACTTTCATTTCGATCACGGTCACACGACAGAGGAGTGCATCGCGCTAAGGAAGGAAGTCATCGACTTGTTAAGAAAAGGCTACCTCAAAGAGTTAATCTCTGAGCGCGGCAGAGAGCATCTGGCCCGGAATGAGGAGAGAGCCCGAAAACCTGACTCCCCCAAGCATGCAGGAGTTATTAACGTTATCACTGGGGGATCAGACGTTTGTGGCGTGACCTATTCCGCGGCTAAGAGAATCGCAAGAGAGGCCAGGCGAGAAAACCCCAAATCCCCCATACGTTCCAGCCATGCCGTCATGCCAATCACCTTCGACGACGTCGAAGAAGAGGAAGTTCATCATGATTGTTTAATAATTTCTTTGACAATTGCAAATTTCCTTGTTAAGCGAGTTCTGATTGACAATGGAAGTTCCACTAACTTGCTTATGTTGGATGCGTTGTACAACTTAGGTCTCGGACTTAACGACATAGTCAAAAAGTCTACAACTTTGGTAGGATTCAGCGGTGAATCACGCAACATGCTCGGGGAAATTTCCCTGCCGACCAATGCTCAGGGAGTAAACTATCAAGTAAAATTTCAAGTGCTAGATTGTCCCTCACCCTTTAATGTTATTTTGGGCAGGCCATGGATTCACGGAATGAAAGCAATCCCGTCGACATACCACCAATGCGTGAAGTTTCCTTCTCCTTGGGGAATACAAGAAATTCAAGGGGAACAAAGACTCGCAAGAGAGTGTTATTCAGTCACCATGAGGGCAACGACTTCCACAACTCCTCTTTTCTCCACAGCTTCCACATCTTCGCAGGCAGGAACCGGTAAGCAAATCGCAGATTAGCAATTAAAAGACTGTAAGACTCCATCCTTCTACGTAAATCCGGAAGCCCCTGAACTAGAAGAAGTAGCTCTTGACCCGTCCGAACCTTTGAAAAAGATACGGGTCGGGGCAGATCTGGAGCCAACTTTGCGAGAAGGGCTGGTGGAGTTCTTACGGTCTTACAAAGATTGCTTTGCCTGGGGGAATGAAGATATGATCGGAATAGATCCAAGTGTGATAACTCATGCTTTGAACGTCAATCCAAAGATGCCACCCGTGAAACAGAAAAGGCGTAAGTTCGCTCCTGAGCGAAATCAGGTAATAAACGAAGAGGTAAAATCTTTACTTGAGTCTGGAAAAATAAGGGAAGTCAAATACCCTGAATGGCTAGCAAACGTGGTAGTGGTCAAAAAGAAAAATGGTAAGTGGCGCGTCTGTGTCGATTTCACTGATTTAAATAAAGCGTGTCCTAAAGACTCGTTCCCATTGCCTCATATCGACGCAATGGTGGACGCGACGGCAGGACACGAGTTGTTAACTTTTATGGACGCGTTTAGTGGCTATCATCAAATAATGATGAATCCTGAGGATCAAGAAAAAACGGCATTCGTAACTAATCAAGGAACTTATTGTTATAAAGTTATGCCATTTGGATTGAAAAACGCAGGTGCTACTTACCAGAGATTGGTTAATAAGATGTTTCAGGAAAAGCTAGGGGATACAATGGAGGTCTACATCGACGACATGCTCGTCAAGTCGTTAAAGGCGGAAGATCACATTACTCATCTGCGAGACGCCTTTCAAATCTTGAGAGAGTACAAGATGAAGTTGAATCCAACCAAGTGCTCCTTCGGTGTCACCTCAGGGAAGTTCCTCGGATATATAGTCACCCAAAGGGGGATAGAGGCAAGTCCAGAACAGGTCAAAGCCATAATGGAACTCGAGTCACCAAAGTGCGTGAAGGACGTTCAGAAGTTAACAGGAAGGATAGCAGCCTTGAACAGATTCATATCCCGCTCATCAGATCGAAACAAGTTATTCTACGACATCTTGAAAAAGAATAAGTCGTTCGAGTGGAAGGAAGAGCATGAGAAGGTGTTTGAGGAGCTAAAACAGTATTTATCAAGTCCGCAGGTATTGTCAAAACCACAGCAAGGGGAAAAATTGTATGTCTACCTCGCTGTTACAGAAGTTGCAGTCAGTGCTGTTCTGATCCGTGAGGAAGATGGTAACCAGTTACCCGTTTACTATGTAAGTAAAACATTGCTTGACGCGGAAACCAGGTATTCTCCTACGGAAAAATTAGTTCTTTCTTTGGTGATGGCTTCCATTAAGTTACGTCCATACTTTGAAAGTCATTCTATTATCGTGAGAACTAACTATCCTATGAAGAGTATCACGTCCAAACCAGAATTGTCAGGTCGCTTAACGCGTTGGCTAATTCATTTGAATGGCTACGACATCTCATATGAGCCTCGAACAGCAATAAAATCGCAAGCCTTGGCAGATTTTGTGGTTGACTTCACCCCTACCCCTTCACAAGAAGAAGAACAGGAAATGCTAAACGTGACGAGTAATAACAAGTGGATGATGCACACCGACGGCGCGTCAAATCAAGTTGGTGTCGGTCTGGGGGTAGTCCTGAAGTCACCACAGGGGGATAGGATAGCCCAGGCTGTGCGATGTACGTTCAAAGCTACCAATAATGAAGCAGAATACGAGGCGCTCATTATAGGCTTACTCGTTGCCCGAGATCTTAACGTGCAGGAAATTGAGGTAATCTGTGATTCGTTACTCATCGTGAACCAAGTAACAGATTCATATGTTGCCAGGGATTCAAAAATGAAAGCATACCTCGAGAAGGTACGCGAAATTGTGAAAGATTTCAAGCATTTCGAGATCAAGCAGGTTCCTCGGGATGCCAATACACAGGTTGACGCCTTAGCTAATCTTGGATCCGCCATAGACCCGCGGGAGTACACCAAGATTCCCTTCGTATACCTCGATGCACCATCAATAGTCAAGGAAGCTGACGTGTTAGCAGTAAGCAGCTTAGACAGTAACCCATCCTGGGTAACGCCTTACCTGGAATGGTTGCGGCAAGGTGTCCTGCCAGAAGACAAGGAGGAAGCCAAACGACTTAAGGTAAAAGCTTCCACATTTACGGTTAAAGATAACATTTTGTTCAAGTGGATGTCGTCAGGAATATACGCACGATGCGTACAAGAAGACGAAGTACAGGTGGTGTTACGAGACATACATGACGGCGAGTGTGGCAACCACACAGGGGGTCGGAACTTGGCAAAGAAGGCAAGCAGGATGGGATACTACTGGCCCACCATGAACAGAGATGCAGCGGAGTTTGCTCGCAAGTGTGACGCGTGCCAGCGTCATGGACCAATTCCACATTTACCTTCAGAGTTACTTCATCCCCTTACTTCACCATGGCCATTCATGAAGTGGGGGATGGACATCGTTGGGAAACTCCCACCAGCTTCAGGGCAGCGCGTTTATCTACTTGCCATGACAGATTATTTCTCTAAGTGGATCGAGGCCGAAGCCTTCAAAGAGGTCAAGGATACTCAAGTTATCTCGTTTATCCGCAGAAACATCTTAAGCAGGTTCGGGATACCATCCACTATAGTATGCGACAACGGCTCCCAATTCATCAGCGACAAGACCAAAGCCTTTTGCCAGCAATACAACATTCAACTCGTTATGTCTACGCCTCGCTACCCACAAGCTAATGGTCAGGCGGAAGCAAGTAACAAGGTTATTCTTAATAATCTCAAGAAGCGACTTAAAGATGCAAAGGGAAAGTGGGCAGACGAGTTACCACTTATATTATGGTCAGATCGCACTACGCCTAAGACCGCAACTGGACATACGCCTTTCTCCTTAGTCTACGGGTGCGAGGTTGTGTTACCAGTTGAGGTATCCTTGCCCACTGCTCGATATGGTCTTACTACAGAAGAATCCAACATCTCTAACTTGATGCATCACCTCGACACGGTGGACAATTACGAGACGAAGCCTCAATTCGATTAGCAGCATACAAGCAGGGGGTAGCACGAAGCTACAACAAACGAGTTAATTCTAGAGCATTCCAAGTCGGAGATTGGGTGTTGAGGAAAGTCTTTCAAAACACTCAGGAGCTAAATGCAGGCAAACTTGGAGCAAATTGGGAAGGCCCCTACCAGATCACTAAAATCGTAGGGCAAGGTGCATACGAGCTAGAGTCGCATGATGGCAAAACGGTGCCCAGAAGCTGGAACGCGATGAACTTGAAGCTTTATCATTTCTGAGCAAGGTATACACTTACAACATTACTTTTACATTCTTATACGATACTCGGTTCAATTACATTACGGCTTTACACAAGCCTTGACACACATGGTTCTACAAAAACTAACAAGGGACGCCTTGTGACGTTACAGGCCAAAGACAAAAGGCCCAAGCCTTACAAACAGGCAACAAGTGCACGCAAATTGACTAGTCAAGAAAACCAGATGCACGAGGCGAACAGGACAAACAAGAGTTTTCCATACAAAGAAGCTCTTTATTCATTTACTTGTACAATCAGTCATTATTAATACAAGTTACGACTTTTCTCTACATCTTCGCCCTCATAAGTTGCATCCTATACATTAAGCGCTATACAAATTACACTGAGATCTCTACACTAAGATTAAGTCTTCTACTGGGCTCTCACGCCTCCGTCTTGACTCTAAACCTGCAAAACAAACGCAGACAAAGCAAAGACAAGTATGCATAATAATAGTAAGTAAGATAAGCCCCAAAAACGTAGGGCAAGCAGTCAAAAGGCCCTAAACTAGCGGCCAAAACACTTAAAGTTTTACAAAACAACCCCAGAAACGTAAGGGGTAAAACAAGTTCCAAAGCCCCAACACATAAGGGGTAGAATACGAAGTCCTTAAAAACTTAAAGCAAACAAGTTTAATCTTCCGGAGCGTTCAGGGAGTCCTTCTCCGACGCTTCCACTTGCGCCACCTCCTTTGCCACCTTCACAATGTCGTCCATCGGGGAGGAGTTCTTCATCGCCTTAGCCGCATCCGGGAACAGTGACATAAACTCCGCCCTCTCCCTTGCGACGTCCCAGCAGGCAGATTTCCCTGCAAAATGCTCCTCCATTGTCTCCACTCGAGCTTTGATGGAGTAGAAGTCGGCGGACTCTTCAATCTCGATTGCCAAAGCAGCAGATTTCTTCTGTTCATTATCAAGTTCCTCTTGATAAACCTGGGACTCTTGCTGGGCCATCTTCAACTCCTCCTGCAGCTTGGCGATCCTTGCCTCCATAGACGCCTTCTCCCCAGCCAACAGAGAAGATTTGTTCTTCTCATTTTGGAGGTTCGTACTGCAGATAGACAGTTGGTCAGGAAGATCCTTGAACTTGTCGAAGGCAGCAAAAGAGACTTGAAGGCCCTGGAGAGAAAACATTAACGCGTTACAATCCAAGGTTAGAGGAAGTCAGGTAAAACACGAAAGTTTGTGTTCAACTCATACCTGCCACTGAGCGGCGACGATTTCGCCAAACAACTCGGAGTAAGAAGGCTGGGGGTGCGGACGCCCAGAGAAGCAATCAACTTTTAGTGGGGACAAGGAGTGGAGGCACTTAACCGGATCCATATCTGGCGACATCATGGTTTTAGGAAGGTCGGTCATCTTGACACCCAGATCCTTCTTGAACGAAGCAGACTTCTTGATTTCTGGAGCTTTAGGGGGGAGCGAGATCGCGGTTTCAGTATCCGCACTGGAAGCGGTCTCGGCCTTTCTCTTCTTTCGTGCTTCCAAGCGTTCGGCAGTGGTAAGCGAGGCTGTGGAACGCGTAGCTCTAGAACCTACGACATGAAGATATAAACGCGTTATACAAACACGCTGAAATAAAAAGATATAAAGAGAAAGAGACATGCAAATACTGGAACACATACTTGACATCTCGATCTCGTCGGATTCTGTCGAGGAAGAAGGACCCAATTCCGGGTAAGACCTGTCGGCAGTAGGAATTGCTTCGATTTGGGAAACAACCACAACAGAGCCCTTACGCGGAACCAATGAGGCAATTTCTTCTGTAAAGAAGAATGATAGGCGAGTTAAAAAATTTTGGACTAGTGAAAACAAAAGAAGGGAAAAACACTACCTATGGGCCTCCAACGACTTCGCAAGGAGGACGTGTCACCCTTAAGAGATGAGATCTTCACAAAAAAGAACTTATCCGCCCAGCCACGGTCAGATTTCGAGATGTTAAAAATAAAATCATGTTTTGTGCGCAGAGTCTTGAGCGTGATCCGCCCCGGACCGCCCTTAGAAACACGATAGTTCACGAAAAAATCCTCGCTTTGAAAAGCAATGCCCTGCTTGGAACAGAGACGCTCTACAGAAAGCAAGATTCTCCACACTTGGGGAAGAAGTTGTCCCGGGGAGACGTCAAGCTTGAGTAAAAAGTCGTTTACAAGAGGGGAAAGGGGAAAACGGTGACCAATGCGAAAAGGGTATTCATGAAAACACACCCAATCATTTGCATATGAATCAGCAAAGACTCCCTCAGAAGGTAACAAGATTTCGGCGTTGGAAGGGAAGCCCACGGAAGCGGCAAACTCCCATGGGGCTTCAGAGGAAGAACTCCTCTGGTAAACGCCAGTAAGAAGTTTTAAAGAAGAGAAAGAAGGGGGCGAAGCAGTTTCTTTGCAAGAAGAAGCCATTGAAGAAATTTCAGAAAACAAAGAGAAGGAGAAGATGGAAAACCGTACCTTGAAGGAAAATAGGACAGGTGAAGTTGCAGGCCATCATCACGCTTCTTAAATAGGGATTGATGGGACATGACGCCATCACGCTACAACTTCCCAAAACGAATTCGAAATTCAAAAACCCTAAGGAAACCGCTCGCGGGAGTTTCCTGGGCTTTTTGAGGGGGTATTGTTGGGCCGTCCAAAACTCAAGCCCACGGACACGAAGCGGATAAGCCCATTGAAGCTATTGCTAACGGCTAGAGGAGTTAAGCCCGAGATTTCCGCCCCACTATTTAAGGCGGGCTCCAACTGTAGCAAGGAGGAGATACTCCAACGTTAAGGAGTAAATGCAGGCGCGAGATTTCCGGGATCTTCTAGGCGCCCGTCAACGGCTCAATTAGAGGGGGAGGTCTTCATTATAAAAGGAAGGAAGAACACCAAAAGGGGACACACAATATTCAGTACTCACAATCGCCAAAAGCTTACCAAAAATCTCATTGTTCTTGCCTAAATTCCATTAATCGCAATTTCTCTTGTTCCAAAGATTCAAGTGTATCCAAATTTAGCCACTTGTACTCAGAAGCGACGTTCGATCAATACAATTTGCATCACGATTCACTTCATTCTCATCATTTTCTTTATTGTTTTATTCGTTCTTTCTATTAATAATCTTTTGTTCATAGTTTCTAACACGTCGTGACGACTTTGTGACTAGGAGTCCCCCTTCATAGCGAAGTAACGTGTTTACACAGTTAATTCGCCCAAAACATTATTTATGAAGAAAAAGAAAAAAGTAATTGGTTGAATTGTTGTATGAACAAAGCAAAACTATATTGTGTCGTTGAAATTGTATGACCGGTTGTTGTACGTTTTGTTCTACATTAAAACATGAGAGGAGCACATACATATATATATAAAGAAAGATCTCATAATAATAATACAATAGATAACGTGTACACAAATTAATTTGATTATACAATATGTGAGAGAAATTACATTTTTAAAGTATACATAATATTGGCGCGAAATGGATATTCAATGCATTAGCTTAGTCATTACATACACTACCAAAGGCTCGTGTCGAAAAAAAAACTAACGCGCTGGCTAAAATTTTGACACTATAGGTTGTCGTAAATTATCGACATCATTTATTGTCAAAGTTTATTAGAATTCTGACACGCGTTGGTGTCGGGAAACTCCAATAGACTATATTGTAAAGGAAAATTGACCGAAAATAATCTGAAGTATCGACTTTCAAACAAAAATAATCCCAAATTTAAAAATCACCGCCAACGAACCGAACTATTACAATATTAAACGAAAACGATTTACCGGTGACTTCTCCGTTGAAGTTGATGGCGTGGCAAACGGAATTGTGACATGGCAAATTAATACATATAATACTTTTATTTTTTTAATGTCATGTCACTAAAATTACAAAGAAATTAATTGCCACATCATTAACATGTTAGATTATCCTATTGCCTTTAATTAAAAATAAAAAAGAAGTCTGCTGAATCAACGAACAAAGTTGAAAGTTGATGCAGGAAGACAAATTGCTCTGTAGGATGAACAGCCCCATGAAGACGATGGTTTCCGGCAGGTCGACGGAGACGACGAGTGAATTTCCGGACCGATCTTCTTCTTAGAGGCCTTGGAGGCGGAGCAGAAGACAGGGACGATTTTCATGGCGGAGGAATTTAGGGTTGCGGCGGTGGTAACGAAATTGGACCCAAGGAACGAGCTTTGTTGACGGAGAAGGGCTCTGGTGTAGGGAATTGGCCAATTCGATGGTGGGGGTGATGTCGGAGGAGGAGGAGACGGAGTCGGAGGCGACGTAGTCTTCGATTTCTGGCTTAAGATGCGATTAGGCCTGAATGAGGGGATTTGGATGGGATTGCAATTGGGATGGATTTGATTGGTCACGGGGAATTGAGCGGCGGCCGGGCTATGCTGGTGGAGTTGACGGCGGCGGAGGTTGTCCCGCTGGCGGATGTGATCGGTCGGGCTTTGGAGATGACGAAGGAAACTGATTCCACTGATACAAATTGCTTTGCAATTGGCTTTTTATTTATTTTAGTGACATGGCATAAAAGAAATAAAAGTGTTAAAATTAATTTGCCACGTCATTTTTCCGTTTGTCACGTCATCAACTTTAACGGAGAAGTCACCGGTAAATCATTTTCGTTTAATATTGTAATAGTTCGGTTCGTTGGCGGTGATTTTTAAACTTGGGATTATTTTTGTTTGAAAGTCGATATTTGAGATTATTTTCGGTCAACTTTCCTATTGTAAATAACGACACACTTTGGTGTCATAAAAAGACATTTAAAGAACAAACTAAATGAATTAAAATGAATAACTTCAGAGTTCATTTAAACTACAATATAAGGATTCATCCTCACTCTTTTAAACATGATTGGTTTAAGACAATTATTTAGCGTAATTCATGACATATAACTTGTCTTACGTTTGTTATATTTATATATATATATATTCATACGCATGCTCAGTTTAGAATATGGTTTTGTTATACATCATATACGGCCATACCCTCCATAGGCAGTATGTAATCTCTAAACCAAAATGTGTGTAATGTATTCACACTCGTAACAAAAAATAAAATGAACGAGAAAAAAAATAGTATATATTATAATAATAAAATCTGTTATTTATAACATAAATATTCTCTATTCTACTATGGAGTAGTATATAATATAACAATGCCCATAAAACAACAAAAACTTAGACCAACGTAACAATTGGAGTAATAAAAAATTATAAATGTAAACACGCATGCTATTTTCTTACAAAATCCAAATCATGCCAGCCGATCAATGCAAGTACGTCCCAATCTAAATTGGACCGTAATTAATAGTCTAAATTAGGTGAGCAAAAGCTGGAAATTTGGACTGGACCGGGTTCGGTACATTCTGGTGGGACCGGGTTCGGCTCATTCGTGGAAAGAGATCGAGACAGACTTTGTCGATTGCTCTTCGATCTTTCTAAGAAGTTTCTTCCTTCTTTTTTGTCAAAAGAATATGAGGCGAGATTTTAATTTCAAAAATTAATATCTTCAATTTGGAAATAAAATCTTTGTATTTATGTAGACTCTTAACATATGAGAAAATTTGGTAAGTAGGTAATTTGGGGAGATTTGTGGAGGAGATAGGCGGCCTTGAAAATTTATGTGCTAACTAGTCGTTTTTCCAAATATACCCCTGGTCAAAAAAAAATTACACGCGTGCCACCGCGTCCCACCTAAAATCCTGTCATCGGAAATCCTGTCATCTAAAAATCTTGTCACCGGAAGATTGAAAACAACTTGTCACCATGCATAAAAACTTGTCATCGCTTAGAAAAACTTGTCATTGCGTAGAAAACTTGTCATCGCCTATGAAAAACTTGTCATTGCGTAGAAAACTTGTCATCCCTTACGAAAAACTTGTCATTGCGTAGAAAACTTGTCATCCCTTACGAAAAACTTGTCATTGCGTAGAAAAACTTGTCATCGCGTAGAAAACTTGTCATTGCTTATAAAAAAAACTTGTCATATCGCACAAAAAACTTGTCATAGCGTACAAAAAACTTGTCGTCACTTACAAAAACGTGTCGTTGTGTTCAAAACTTGTCATCACTCACTCTGTCGTCACGTACAAAAAAACCTATCATCACGTACAAAACTTGTCACCACCCTAACTTGTCATCACGTATGCAACTTGTCATCTGAATTTATTAGTATGCCTATGTGGGATTTGAACCCACATTATTGTGCGTTAAGCACGTTGCTCTACCATTTGAGCTAATAGGCCATAGTTAAAGGTAATATATAGACAACAATGCAAAATAAAACTTGTCATCGCATTTGAGCTCATACCAACAGTCAAAAGCATCTAAAGAGCCTGCTGAGAATAAACTTGTTGTTAAACCATTTTCACAATAGTACATAAATCCCACTGTTAAAAAAAGTACCTGCCAGCCCCAAAATCATTTTAACTACTCTTTATCATACTCCAAGTTGTCCTTGTTTTGGTCAGTACAAAATGATGTAGCTTGTGTCTAGCTTACAAACAAAAAATCAAGCCACTTCGATACCTCTGTCATCCTTGGATTCATCTCCACTAATTCAAGCTCTTTCTAGAATCTAATAAATGGGGAAACTGGATCCTATCTTCAAGCCAGCACAACGAAGTCTAAGATACTATATATCCCCAAAGAACTGAATATTATACACTAACATACATGGGAGTCTAAGGTACTACTCCCAATTCAATGAATAATATGCACTAACGTACATGGATTTTAATATCACGTTGAAAATGGGAGAGTTGACTTTGAATATATTAACCAAACGTTAATCTGCATAACTAGCATTTTGCAATATAGAAACTCCAAAAGAAGACAGCAAATACAACCAAAACAAAAAGAAACTTATTGACTCAGTTAAGCAAACACCATGATCAACCGTAAATGATATCCTTGCCGACTGAAAAAATACACTTGATATTCAAACACAGAAAAATCAATCGATAATTGGAGAAATTAGGCAGTAGCGTATACCGTCAGGGAAAGCGTTGTCAAAGGAGGCGTCGGAGAAGCTCCGGTGGTTGTTGGCGAAGATATCTAGGGAACGATCGTCGGAGTCTCGAATGAGGCTGTTTCCACGACGGTGAGAGGCGGCGACGACCGGAAAGGGGAATCCAAGCTCCCAGATCTCGCCGTCGTCCGCAAGGATCCAAGCCTCCTGCTCAGATCTCGTCGCCTCCGACCAAGATCTCGTCGCGTCCGGGCCAGATCTCGTCGCGTCCGGGCCAGATCTCGTTGCGTCCAGGCCAGATCTTGTTGTTTCAGCCCCGATCTCGGCAGATCTAGATCTCGCCGCCATCATGTGTGGAGGAAGGGGACGCCGGCATGGGGGAGGTCGAGGTGGAAGTGGTGGTTGGAGAGAGGGGTGAAGACGGTTCAGATCTAGGGTTTTTTCTCCCAGATCTGAAATCGAAAGGGAGAAGGAAGAGAGAAAAGGAGAGAGGAAAAAAAAGGGGAAGAGAGAGAAAATGAAAGGGGGTGAGGCTTTTATATTAGAAGAAAAGGGCTAGTTAGTGCCTTTTTTTTTTAGGGAGGCTAGATAGTAATTGAATTAGGGGATAGTGGCCTCTCCACCCCCTTCCCTCCTTAACATATTGTGAGGAGAAATAATAAAGTTTGAAATTTATAGGTGTGAGGTTTAACACAAAAGGAGTAGTTTTTAGTTCGATGATTTTTTATTTTTTTTGGTGAGCACTTCAATAATTTAAATGTTAGTACTATCTTAGCTAGATAAAAATGTGTTTTCCTTTTGTTGAGGACACTGAAGACCTCTAAAAATACTCTTACAAGTTTAACCGTTTGATTAGATATCCGAAGTCACACAGAAAAATACGCATGCTCAGTTGAGAATATATATTTGTTATATACCCTTAAAAATGTGTTTTTTTTTTGTCTAGGGAATCCAAAGTTTGTTATATTTATATATATTCATCATGATATTTCTCAAATAGGCATGCTCATTTTAGAATATGGTCACACCCTCTATAGGGAGTATGTAATCTCTAAAAAATATGTGTGTAATTTAAATGTTAGTTTATAGTTCGATAATTTAAATGTTAATTACGATCTTAGTTAGATAAAAATATGTTTTTTTTAAATCAAGGGCATCAAAAACCTCTGAAAAACTAATCCTAAAAGTTGAATCGCTTGATTAGATATCCAAAATTATAGAGACCATGACAAATACGACAAATAGAAAGTCTAGAAGTACCGATTTTCGTCCTTTGTTGAAATTTTGACAAAGAGAAAATTGCACCGAAATTCAAAGCTGTGCCCACTCGTGGAAAAGTGTTGGACAAAGGAAGAGCAAGTAGCCCTCTTTTTGAGTCTTTGTAGTGTTTTGATTGCTTTTGATCTATCTTTAATGTCACATCTCAACTCCAACACGCTTAAAAGAGGACATGACTACATGCAAATAAGTCATACCAGATTTGACATTAAACTCCCTTTAGTTGAACCCATTTGCGAGCTTTAAAATGGATATTGGTAGCTTGAATAAAATCATAATTTACCAATGGCACGCCTAGAGAGTAGGGACCGTGGACCATGGACCATAGGATAACGTTGCAAAATTGGATTTTTTAACAATTAACATAATACAATCTCGAGAGATTGGTCTATTGGAGCATGACAGGACATCAGTTTAACAGGTTGTAGGTTTGATCTCACATTTGTCTCCTTGAACTCTCTAGACTCGTAGTTACTGGACAAACCAAAATGCAAAACGTTACAAAAAACACGTTGTAGATTAGGGTGTGTTTGAATTAGTTAAAAAACTAGTTGAAGTTTGAACTTCTAGTGGTAGTTAAAAGAGTAGACGAAAAAAGAGTTATAGTTGAAGAAATAAACTAATCTTTGTTTCATGAGAAGAAGAAAAAAACTAGTTATAGCTTAAATAAGTGTATAATATTTGATGTTATTGTGTAATACTCAATTGTGAAACACAAAATCCGATTTCTTAATAGTTGTCTCCTATAACCTAAACCTAATATAGGTAAGGGAATAAGGCTAGACCCACAATTACGGTGGGAAATACCCTAAATCATCCTTACGAATGAGATCTCAAAGGACTCGATCGGAAGAGAAGAGACTCCGCGTAGCGAAAAAACAATATGGGAATTGTACTTTTTTGTCGATGGATATACATAATTACTCTATAGCTTTATATAGAAGTTTCAACGTACTCTTTTTTGCATGAAATTTTCAAGTTTACAAAAACGATCAAATTATCAACCAATAAAAACCGTTGTGGTACATGCATATTGAAGTGGGCCCACGATCCACGTCATCATGTCGTGTCATCTTTAGTGGCTCCAGCTCACTATCCAGTATCCATCTTAGTGCTTATTGCTCATGCATATGCACCCATATGTCCGTACAGTTTAATTCATTACTTGATCTCAAGTTAATTAGGAGTTAGGTACTTAAGAACTTAGGTCTTAGGTCACAATGGAACTGAATATTCAATACAAATTGACATTTATACGCACTAGACCTAACTAGTGCAGGCACAAACTTTGTGGATAATATAAGAGGATATGATAAGTTAACTAAATAATCAATCAAGCGCCTAAAATGCATATACAGAAGTATTATATATGGTCTTTAGACACGTGGACAATCACGTTGGTCAGTGGCGAATCCAGAATTATCCCGAAGACTGTTGAGGGCAATTGTTCCACTGTGAAATATTGCTCGTTCGCGCAATTGTCCTACCCGATTCCATCATTGGGTGGTCGACTAAGGTTTTGGATCAACATCCTTCGGTCTGTTTTTCGGCTCCTACATGCTATTTGATATTGCCTTGTTAACTAATCTAACCTAAACCTTTGATCCATACACGTTATTCACCTATAAAAAAAAGAGTCTATAATCGATTAATTATTAAATAACCCAACTTATTATATTCATATACAGTAGTATACTTAGTTTTCTTGAAAAAGGCATGAATATTATAGTCTAATTCGGAAACTTCTATGTATCATCAAGAATTTGTGGTTTGGCTAAATGCCTGAAGATTTAACTTCTATGTGATCTTAAGTAGTATGTAATGTATAACATGCATGCTGTACTTTACTTTATTATATTCCTAATTTGGATTCGACTATCATAAATTCATAACTGTTTTTTTTTTTCGATCAAAACATAAATTCATAACTGTGTGCCTAACTTATAGTACGTCATTTCTCATATATATACATATATATATATATATAAAATGTATAGTGTGTTGGAAAAAATAAATGTAAATGAGGTTGGTGATGACAGTACGCACTTGAACAAATTAACCTTTTGAATGGACACGAAAACGTCACTTCTTACACAAAACGAGCACTATAATTTTTTTAATGAATTAGATTTACAAGTACCCATAATATGCGAACAACCGAATTAGAGCCCATTAGATCATGCTGTTTTGCATTTCTATGTATGTACAAGCCTTTGTCGATAACTCAGATCATGTTTATACCTGTCCGATCCAGTTTTAGACCGGACAAAACCGGATAATCCACCCCCCGGTCCGGTCTATCGTTGATCTGGGTTTGGAGAAAATTCCGGTCCAGATCGATTGAACAGCATTGTCCCAGCAATTCAGCAAATTGGCAAGCCACTTTAGCTATGTGTATGAGACGAAAGCACTAAAAGTAACGTCCTAAATAAGCAATCTAATATATGTGTAGTTGTGTACTAAAATCTTGATCAAATTCAACCGAAACCTACAAGCAAAGACCCAATTCAAAAAAGAGCCAATCTATCCTAAACATGCGCAAGATCTGAAGCCAGCAGCACTAGTTCCTAGTTGATCGTTAACTAGTAGGCCAGACGAGTCGAAGTTATGATAACCTTGCATACCACTCACTCAGAATTCAGAAAGGTTGGCAAATTGGCAAAATTGCATAGCAGAAAATTAACATGAAACCACAAGTTTGTATTCTAGGGCTAGCCTGAAGAGCCGATTCTTTGGCATGCTTAGCTTCTAGACTCTAATTCAAGATTTACAGTGTCCTTCCTACATGTCCTATGTTTAATAAGATTGTAATAACTTACTCCAACATGACAGGATCAAAATTAGCAGCTTTGAAGACCATGCAAATTTCATGCAACTGGGCCTCAAATATAAAAACTGTTGTTCTGCATACACAATAACACAGGCTACAAGTATAGAGAGTTGGCAAACATGATACCATGGCGAAGGCTTTCACTTGCAGCAGAGAACTTGTTCTCCAAATCAGTCTCTCCAACGGCATTTGCAGCACCTTTCAACTGCAAAGGCGAACACGAAATGGCAAACGATTGCTATTAACCCATGGCAATGTTTGGTAGATAGTTACAATGCAGTTCTACGGTGAAAAGTTGGTGGACATTTTAGTAAAAAAAACTTCTTATACTAAATATTCGTTTTCAAAAATAAGTCATTCTCACATGCAGTGTTGAAGAAGACAAATGACACGGGACTGTATAGATCTAGTAATTTTATGCTAGAAAAATAGGTTCTGAGTTTCTGACACGAAATAGAAATGAGAAACGCTGTTTGGTTAGAGTACTCTAATCGGGTAACATATGTGAAAAGTACTTGAGAAAAATATGGTAAATACCTGATTAAGAAACTCATCTAGCCTCCTAGCGAGTCTGATCACACTTCCTTCAAATATATCAGTCATTTGAATGACATCAGAGAAGTTGGCCCCCTGAAAATAACATTTATAAACAAACAAAAGTTAATTAATGTTATCTTCTCTTTCAAGGCCAACAAGGGTACAGCTTACCACATAGGAGTTGAATGAAAGTTCTAACCTTTGACCAACAATAAATCACATCCATTAGATATGGTCGAACTGTTGATTCGACATATTCTTCTACATTGACTTCAAGTTTGCACTCATGTTGTATCTGAAGCCAGAGCAAAAACAAAATCATCACTTTGAATAACAGCGTAGCAAATCTGCAAAGCACTGAGGAGAAAGTAGTAGTTCACCTCTGCAATTTTCCTTGCACTATCTTGGAGTTGTTGCAATGGTTTAGCAAGCTCCGTTCTTAAATTTATCTGCTCATTTGACTTGTCTCCGGGAATAAAGCAGCTTGCGAGAGCTGCTACTTGGTGATGATCTAGATCATTGAATGTACCTATTAAAATACCCCTCGTAGTCAGCATTTGAAAAATGTGACATAAAAACTCAACTCAAGCAAATCGAAGGAAAAAAAACACATTTGTAGTGCCAAATTGTAAATTATATGCAAACCAGAAAAAATGTACAAGAATTGATGCTTTACAAGATACATGAGGTTTACTGGGACATGACACAGTAAAAAGAATGTCGAGGAGCTTAAAAGAGCACATTAGATGATAGCTACTTCCTGCCTCACACTTCTTCACCAACAGTCTCATAAACAAAAAAACAAATTTACCATTGAACATGAGCTCAGTGACAAGCAGCTCATCTCCAGTGTCAATTTGGGCTGCAGCTCGCCCCTTCAACTGGAGAACACCTTCTGAATCAATATGACCAAGCTTCTTAAGAACTCGTGACCTATTTGTGAGTTCATCACGGAACTTTTGAAGCTGCAAGGGTCAAGAAACAAAATCAATACTAATAAATTCAAATCAAGCACAATTAATAGCATTTTATACACTTGTTCCGTGGATGAAATACCTCATACGTTAGTAATTCGCATCTGTCGAATAATATTAATTTGTAAACTAAAATACTACATCCAGAGTGACTAAACAAAGAAGAAGGAAAATGGCATGTACCCAAAAAATGAGAGGGTATAAAGTTGCTTAAATTGTATAGGAAAATCCCAGGCTACAAATAAATAGAACTGTATTTCCACGAGTTTCCTCCTCGAAAGAGAAATTAAAAGGTTCTGGCTGTCGGTTTCACACTTGCATATCCACACTTTTTACAATGGAAGTAAGGAAATTTTTTAACCTTCCGCAATATAGAAGTGATAATAACAGAAACAATTATCAGCAAATCTCGTGAAACATTAAGACCTAATATGACATGGCAACACATACCTGAGACTCTCTCATCTTTGATTTGAGCTGTTGAATCTCATGATTCACCTCAGCTTTCCTTTGAAAAGATTTCATCTGATGCACATCTTGGGACTCCTATAATGATAACTCAAAGAAAGACAATTTCCAATCAGTTAACAAGATAGCATCTAAACCCAGTTTACAAAAGAAAGATAATTGGTACAATAGAAACCTTGTGTAAGGGATGAGCAAGTAATTTCTGCTCAAGCTGTTCAATCTGATTGACCAATTCAACAATTTCTGTATCTTCAATGCCCATATCCTGAGATGTAATTACAAAATAAGAAAGGTCCATTGAATAGGCAAACTGAAGAAAATATTTGGCACAGAATAAGTTCCCAAACATTTGGTAATTTGAATCAACTGAATTAACAAGCCTTAATCTGATTCAAAATGTTCTTTTTCACCCATAACCATTTTATCTTGAAACTCTAATAACAAAACAAAGCATGATAAATGATTCTGCCATTGAATTGCTCAAATTATATGTTTAAGAGAAACAACACTCGCCTTCACAGGGTTAAGCTTTGGTAGACCTTCAGGAAAACGGTTGTCTAGCTCCTGTAAAGCTATAAGTATACTTTGCCTTGCCTCAACTGGCCGTAGGTCAGAAGGAATTGAAATTCTCAGTTTGCAAAGAGCAGATATGAGAGTCAAGTGCACAGGAACCTAGTATCAAAGACGCAATTTAACATGTCAGCTAATCAAGCAAGTTCTTTGTGCGAGTCATTAAAAGAGATTATAACCAAAATGAACAAATAAAATTGACTCACCACATGCATCTCACCCTTCTCCCCAGGACGAGGTGGGCATGGCCTTGGCTTGGAGCCGTTATCACTAGAACCAGGAGAGCAATGCAACAAAGTATCCACTATATAACCCCCACCACGAGAAGCGGCTGCTGCAGGAAGGGATGACGTAGGGGGCTTTTTGACCACATTAACAACCACTCCCCAGCCCCAATCTGTGCTTCCTTCACGTACCTTAATCTGAGAAGAATAACAGTTGATAAATATGCAAAAACAATAAACACTACAAGTAGCAAAGAAGGATGAGAAGTTTCAATTAGAAATGGATAGGAGCACTGACAAGCAGAAAATGCAGTATAAAATCTGAGTTCTGCAGAGCATAACCAACAAAATTTCAGCAAAATTTAGAATGTTGAATTACCAGTCTTCCAGGCTGCAGATAATAAAGAACACGTTCTGGCCTTGTTATCTCTGACATCATCTTCTTCTCAAGCAAGGCCATATCAAGCCTTAGCTTATGATAATCTGCAACATCAAGCTATGCACAACAGGCAGTGTAAGTTGCTTTCAAACAGAATTGAACAGACATCCAAATAGATTTGAGGCGTACCTCTCCTGAGGCGTCAAGCGTAGCAGCTTCCTCTTCCAGCTTCTCAATTTTTCTCCCAATATCTGGTAAAGCCTGATATAAACAAATACAATGTCAGTGTTAATAAACAGATAGTAATAAACTGGTCATTCTCCACAAGAAATCTGCCTAAATAGATTCCAAAATGAAGAAGGTTTAAAGGAGGAGAGAGAACCTTCTCATACTGAAACTGGTGAAAAGAGTTCCTAATAACATGCTCAGCAGTAAACTGTCCTTCAGCTCGGCACATTAAATTCAAAATTGAGTAGTAGCTTAATCTGAAGGTACTGATCAAAGGAGCCGGTCTACCCAACATCATATTTCTTAGTGTGTTCATCTCCATCTGGGTGGATTTAAAAAGTAAGTTACACACACATCTTCTCAATATCTTCATATAACAGGTAAAACGGGAAAGAGGAAAGGCATAGCAATGAAAGGGAATCAGTCATGTAAGCAGAATCAAGGCAGCTGCATTCTGTGCAAGATTCTAGATACAAGATCAATTGAAGCCCTTAACAAATCAATTGAGGTATACTTCATTTTTTAAACTACACAAAAGAAACTAGAAATAAAAAATAAAAATAATTTCATTATAAGCAAAGTTTGGAAGCTGATCCAGTCTGGTCCTTAATTTACCTAATAAGACATGCCAACAATTTCACGACAAGAAATTAGGAATGAAATAAAATACATTTTAAGAATCAGGACTGGACAGTTGAACTGAAGCAGGACAGGTTGGCAGACTGGACCAGTCAGGCTTTGATAGAGTGCAACTCATGATTTTATTTTTATTGAGCAAAAAGTGAAATTCATTTGATATAATAACATCATGAGAATTGAGTAATGACATGCTTTAGTATTGAATATTATATCTAGACCAACCCATCATAACAGACAGCATGTAAAATGACAAGAGCATGCACTGATAAGATATCAAAATGAACTAGCTAATCATAGAAATAATGAAGGCATCCTCTACCTGTTCATCAATCATAATGATGCAAATGCCTCTTTCATCTTTTCCTCTACGTCCTGCCCTTCCACTCATCTTCAGATAATGCCAACAACCATTAATCATCAAACATGAAACTAAAATGTTGGCAAATTTCTTACAAAGCTGTAAGTATTCCCACTCACCTGAATATACTCACCAGACCCAATGTACCTATGGCTATCGCCATCCCATTTCTTGACAGATGTGAATACCACAGTTTTAGCAGGCATGTTTAGACCCATGGCAAACTAGAGACATCAAAAGAGAAGCATTAAATATAAATGACAACCAATTTAAAAAATAATTGTGATTACTCATGTGATGGTAATATTTAACAGAAGAAACACAGTACATCTGCTTCTTAACTCACTAGAGGTTAGAAACATAGTGATCATTTACCGTCTCTGTGGCAAAGAGGGCTTTGACAAGGCCTTCTTGAAAGAGAAGTTCCACTAACTCTTTGATGATTGGAAGCAGTCCAGAATGATGAACTGCGATTCCTCTTTTAAGTAGGGGAAGCATCAATTCTATAGCAGGCAAGCTTCTGTCCTCCTCATTCAAGCAGAGGATGGCATTTTTGAAAACCTCTTCCACAGTCTCCTTCTCCTGATCCGAATTAAAGTCGAGCTTAGACATAGACATAGCATGCTGTTCACACTCTCTTCGGCTGAAGCTGAAGATAATCACCGGTTGAAACTTCCGTTCCATGATCATCTGCGGAAAAATGCAAATCAAACAAGTTCAACCCGATCATATCTTACACAATTTGATGAATGATTTAACACACACACATACACATAGTGTCACACAAATCAATCAAAAAAGAATATCAGTTTGAGCATGAACCTTGACAATTTTGTAAATATCAGAACCACCACCCGAACCCGAACCATTCTTGGCAATCCTTCCGGTGCCTCTGGATTTAACACCACTATCGACCTTCGTCTTAGCAAAAGTATCTTGAAGCTTGTTGTAATTATCCTCTCTGAATTGCTCATTCTCATCGACGACCAAGAAAAGCCCCGCGCCACCGACAGGAAAAACGTAATGCTGAAGAGGAGTAGGCCTGAAATCGGTATACACCACATGACAAGGCTGCTTGTGAATATTACAAATCCACTCTGCAAACTCCGTTGCATTGGACATGGTGGCGGACAGGAACACCATCTTAATCTGAACCGGCAAGAAGATAATACTCTCCTCCCAAACAACACCTCTCTCCCTATCCTTCATGTAATGGATCTCGTCAAAAATCACCCAAGCGACCTCCTTGAGCACCTCGGATCCCCTGTAGAGCATGCCACGGAGGATCTCCGTGGTCATCACAAGACAACTCGCGTTAGGGGCGATGGTGACGTCACCGGTCATGAGTCCGACGTCGGAGAACTCCTGGCTGAGCTCCCTGTACTTCTGGTTGCTGAGAGCCTTCAGCGGCGAGGTGTAGATCACTCTCTGCTTATCTCGGAAGGCCATGGCGATGGCGTACTCGGCCACGGCGGTTTTCCCGGCCGAGGTGTGAGCGGAGACCAACACGGACTCCTTACGCTCAAGGCAGGCGACGGAGATCTTCTGGAACGGATCGAGTTCGAAGGCGTAGGACTTGGCCGGCTCGCCGGTGTAAGTAGGCTCGTGGAGCGTGCCGTGGACGGCTTCTTCCTTGCCGGAGACGAAGGCGGTGGGAATGGCGACTTCGTGGACGCAGGTTTTCGACGGCGAGGGGCGCTTCTCCGGCGGTTGCTCGTCGGCGGCGTCTTCGCTTTGCTTTCGCTTTCCGACCGCCTCCATTGCCGTTGGGGATTCGATTCAGCTCAATTCAATTTCAAGCTAGGGTTTGGGTCTTTCGAATTGCGAGGGTTAGGGTTTTAGATGCTTCCAGAACCGCCCGCCTTTTTTCCACCCCCGGTCCGGTTTCTGCCGGTCTGGTTATTTTTATTGCAAACAACCACGTTTTTTTTTTCTGTTTTGTAAGCAAAACACAATTATCGCTAAAAGTCAAAGTCACCGTCCGTCCATCGTATATTTCGTACAACCACGTTTACTTGGTATAGGAACCAAATTGCGAGTCAAAAGC
This sequence comes from Polygonum aviculare, assembly GCA_934048045.1. Taxonomy (NCBI): domain Eukaryota; kingdom Viridiplantae; phylum Streptophyta; class Magnoliopsida; order Caryophyllales; family Polygonaceae; genus Polygonum; species Polygonum aviculare. The sequence continues at coordinate 661,307 of OW204026.1, forward strand.
CCTATTTATCTCCACCAAGGAAATTAAGCCAGAAATGAAGCGAGATGCAATATAAATACTACGTCCGGCAGGGACTTGAGTTCAAATTAAATCAACCCAAGAGTTAATGGTTGTAAACAGAAATAAACCAAACATGAAGCTCACTCTTGTAATTTCATGTCTCCTTTACGCGCTCTCCCTCATCCCATGCTCCATTGCACAGGAAGATATACCACATCTTATAAAGCAAATGCAAATGGACGATTATGATACCGCGGATTTCATTGATACTGAAAACGAAACCATGGACGACCTAGACCTCGATGAGTGCTCCCACGCTTTTGTAGACCATGGCTTTATCTACCTCAGAAGAGTCGTGAATAGAAATCATGACAGGTATAGTTAATACTTAGGATATGTTTGTTTGCATTAATATGTATGAACAAATGATTAATGAGATCTTTGGATAATTTATTAGGTACCAATTTGCTGCGGATCTTAATAAGGCGGAAGACGATCTGCTTTATCATTGCGGATTGAAGGGATTAGAAGAAGATTTTCCAATAGTTCGGGAGATTAGAAGTCGGCTTCAACACATAAAGGACCTTAAAGATAAAATACTACATATGTTGGAGCAAATGAAGTAGGATTAACCGGTCGAATGCAGTCTACCAAGATCCAACCATAAAAGCCTAAGATATGGTGGCCTTGCTTCGTTGAATAAACACTTATGTATGCGTGTGATTTTGAAATCAATATTTTTCTATAAAATAAGTCATGTCACTTGAACACCTATTTGCTTAAATTTATCACTATTTATACAAGCTTCTATATATATATATATTGTCAGGCATCATCTTTTCCTTTTTCTTCTTTATTCTTGTCCCCTCTCAGAAAAACTTGACAATGTATTATAAAGATTTAACATACAAGTTCAAATTATCTAAAAACTCGAATAAAATATTTCACAATGAGATACTTTAATTGCTATCAAAGTTAAATACTTATTATGCCCCAACCACATAAACTTTTCATCATCAATTGCTCTTGTGATTAAACAAATACAGATTTGTTTAGAGAGGACAATCACCCTATTTCGCAAAAACTCTACTGCTTCTTAGAAAAACGATATGAACAATTTACACATGGATTGTAATATTGCTTAAAGTTATTTATTTTTTACTTGCTTTATCATATTTGTTTTCTAGTTGGGCCTCATAAAATCAAGTTGTTAACCAAGATAGGAGAAGCCCATCAATTGCATTCAAATTGATCTCCCAAATTGATAACCACGCGTTTGCCAACGTTAGCACGGAATCTAGCCACCGTTAGGTCTCACTATGCTTTAGGAGAGCTTTCAGACGAGGATGGTTGGATATTGTTTAAGAAGATGGCCTTTGATAGCAACGAACGAGATGAAGACATATCCATGGAAGAACTAGGAAGAAAGATCTGCAAAAAATGTCCAAAAGTCCCCCTTGCAATCAGGACAGTAGGTAGCTACTTATACGGCAAAGACAAGAAGCAGTGCGTGGTTGACATTTGTAGATAACAAGTTGATGCACGCCCTGCCTAATCCCGTGAATCTTGTTATGCAAGTGTTGAAGATCAGTTACGATGACCTTCCTTCTTCGTTAAAGCCTTGTTTTGCCTATTGTTCCCTCTTTCCAGAAGATCATAGACTTGATAAAACTACTTTGATCCATCTTTGGATGACTTGGGGTTTGCTCGAGACATCTGATGAAAATCCATGCTTAGAGGAAGTTGGTGAGAGTTACTTCTTGTATTTCGTACAAAGAGGCTTCTTCCAAAATCTTATAGTAGACGACGATGGTGAAATAATCAATTGTAAAATGCATGACTTGTTCCACAATTTGGTTGTTGAGATAAATGGAAATGAATGTCAAGCGATGTTGAAAGACACTGATGAGTTAGGGAGCAAGGTTCCTCGGCATTTGCATGTTAAAGACATCAAGGAATCATGGCTCAAATATAAGGGGTTGCGAAGCTTGGTGTGCTCAGTTACGAGGTTTGTTGAAAGGGGGTTGCTAGATGGTGTACTTTTTAATTTGACGAGCTTACGAACATTGTATTTGAGGGAATTGGATGCAAAGAAGATACCAAGTTCCATTGGAAAGTTGACTCATTTGAGGTATCTTGACCTCATGGGAAGTGACAAGCTGATCAAGCTTCCAAATGCTCTTTGCAAGCTACAAAATCTGCTAATACTGAATCTTGAAGGCTGTAGGAATCTCATCAAGTTGCCGGATGATCTGCGAAAACTAAATATCCTACGATGTCTAACACTCACGCATTGTGATAAGTTGGAGTACATACCTTCAGGATTGGAAGAGATGACTTGTCTTGTTACACTTTATCGATTGATTCTGCACAAAGACCGTGGTGGACTAAGGTGTTTGAAACACCTAAATAACTTGACAAGTCGTATTTGTATCGAGCTTCCAGGTGTTGGGTGGAAAGATTGTGTTGCTGATGCAAAGGAGTGTTTACTAAGTAGAAAGACAAAGTTAAGTGGGTTATCTATATCATGGAGCTCTACAACCAAAAGGGAGGTGTTTCCCGAAGCTGATGTAGTGTTAGATATACTTCAACGATCCGATAATATAACTAATCTTGAGTTTCAATGCTTCCCTGGGAAGAAACTTTCAAATTGGGTTTCTTCATTACATAACCTGGTTGAGCTGTGTGTACGTGATTGTAGTCGATGTTCTGAACTTACAGAACTAAGGCACCTCTTTCAGCTTGAAAAAATGGTCCTCGAGGGTTTATCCCTTTTAGAGTATGTGGAAAATGACACTTGTTATTATAGGGGGTCTTTCTTCCCATCACTCAACACTCTGAATATTAGAGGAATGCCAAGATTAAAAGGATGGTGGAGGTCGAAAGGAGTAGAAGTTGGCGATGCTTATGATGATCACTTGTGGTTTCCTCAGTTAACTGTTGATGATTGCCAACAATTAACATCCTTGCCGTTGTGTCCGTTTGTGGAATATATGTCTTTTCGTGAAGTGAGTGGTATCCTAGTGACACAAATGGTGAGATCACCCAAGACCATAGAACTGAAAGCGAATAGCTCTTCTACGGTTCCCACTTCCAACAACCATCATTCGTATACTCACTCCAAGTTGAATGAATTAAGACTTTTGAGTATAAAAGATCTAGTACTTACGCCAAACGATTTTAAGGACCAGTTGTTTCTCCGCAACCTTTCGATTGTATATTGTACTGGCTTTAAGCAGTCGTCTCTCTTTTGCCTACTACAAAATTTGCCTTACCTTGAGTCAATCGGCATCAGTTTCTTAGGATGTGACACAAAAGAAGAATGCTTAGTTGATAACGTCGAAAATATAGGAATGAGAGATAGTATGCAATGGAGTGTGCTTAGAAGGCTCAAGGACTTGGAATTTGAGTTTGGAAAGGATGCACTAGGGGCTCAACTTCTCAAGGGACTTCACCACCTCACCCGATTAGAGCGATTGATAATCAACATGAATGGGGTGTCATTTAACGAGGACATGCAGTGTAGAGCTCCTCCCAACAATAAACACTTGACCATTCGCTGTTTGGAAGAGGTCGTGGCTGGTTTCAATGGGTTCATCCATCGGTTGAAGAATCTTCGGTCCTTAATCTTCGTCAGCTGGAGAATTGACGAGGATGAATTGAATAAGTTACCATGGGAGGAGCTTAAGTGCTTGAGAACAATCCAATTCTTGTATTTTGATTCAATCAAGTATCTACCGGAGAAATGGCAGCATCTTCTAGCCCTTGAAAATCTAGATTTATTGGAATGTTATGGGATCATCTCTTTGCCTTGGATCATTCGAGACATTCCTTATTGCTCTATAAAAGATATGAAGCATGTGTTTTAGGTATTTAATCAACTTGTAGAACTCTAATATTTTAGCAATTCCATTAATTTTTTTCTTTCTTAAAATCACTGTAAATTATATTTCGCTGATCATGGGTGGTTGCCCTTTGCAGGGATTGAGTCAACTAATGTTTCAAAGTCTATATAGCTTGTTAGCTACAAAGTTTTTCAGAGCTAGATCGAAGCCATAGCTCTGCTCGTCTCTCCCGTGCTTACTACAACCATTTGACATCCATCCATATATATATATATAGAGACGTACATCTTGATCGGTGAGCAATTTGTTTTCAAATTTTGGATTAAAGTTGACTTGTTCGAAGTCAACCTCTTTCTACTCAGCATCTTCAACTCTCCACGTCTTCGATCCAGCTGGTGAGTGCTCAATCTCAATGAATAGCTAATCAGTGTTTTTACTTACCATTTAAATTGAATCAAAATTGGGTTTAACATTAATTATAGGGCCGAACTTTCCTCTTCGCTCCATGGATGTTGAGCCTTGCCACGTCACTCCTTCAACGACTCAAAATACAATAAGTTGATTCCTTACCCAAACACTCCTCAATTTTGAATTCAAAAAGCCCGTTGCTAGCAGAAATTGGAGATCGCCGCCTCTCTCTCACCCCCAAATCTCTGGATCTTCTTCTTCTTCTTCTTCGGCCGGATTTCTCCTATAAAGGTCATCTTGAAGTCGCTAATCCGTCCTCAACGCTGAATCGGGTGCTGAAGAGGTCGATTCTGAACTTAGGGTTTATGCAATTGTTCCATTCCAACCTATCTTGTGCAGATTTCGCATCAGTCCGATTCTCTTCGTTTCATCTTGAATCATGTCTAATTCTATGTTTGGTTTGGTATGTGCTCAGGTCAGTGATTGATTCCCAGGTCTTTTTTATTGGAATTTGACGAGGTCAAGGCCTAACTACAATGCCAGGTGAGCGAATTTGGTACATGGTATCCTAATCCATTTTAGGGTTTCCTTTTGAAGATGGGAAATCGGGCTAATGTGGGCTGAGGGGAGAAGGCAACGACGACGGCGAGGAGTCTAAAAGAGTCGGGTCGATGAAGTTCCCGATCTCGTCGCCATGGATTTCCGGTTCATCTCGAGTTATAAGGGTAGCCATGTCATGTTCTTTTATGTTTTTTCCTGCTACTGTTCTTGTTTGCAATTGCTGATGCTTTGATTTTACTTCTCCCAGAGTCTAGATGCCCCAATATCTATGTGTAATCTGATAGTCCACTTAACTCGAATCTTGAGCACCCATCTGCTACTTTTCTTGTTTGCAATTGCTGATGCTATGATTGCTCAAAGTGGTTATATTCCTTGAATTAGTCTCAAATTTAAGGCAGTCGAAATAAAAACATTACCCAAGTAATGGATTTTGTTTTTGGAGCTCTGGTGGCACATTTGATTTGAGCTTCCTGTGATTCCTGCTGCATTACTGGCTATTTGCACAGAACTTTCCTGTTGCCTGGATTTTAAAGATATGAATCTTTTCGAATGGCTAGATATTCTCCATGATGAAATAGTTGAAAGCATAAGAGAAATATGAAAAGAGTTGATGTAAAAAATCTCCCATCTATATCATTCTGATGCCAGTGCTTTTTGTTATTGAGTAATAGTTCACTTCGGGCTGAGCTAAAATGGTTGTTTTCATCTTTGTTGCTTTCATTCATAATTTCAATACTTCAGAGTAGGACTAATGAGGATTACAGAAAAGGAGAGTTCTGAAATCAGGCATATTGATTATTTTTCTACCATCTTCTAGGTCCATATGTTGCAAGCGTTTTGGTAGACAAACTAGGAAGGAGGGTGCTTCATCTAGGCAGTTTCTTGGGGATGGTAAGTAAATTCTTTCATAGCACAGAACTCTTTTGAATCTAATTTGTGACATTGCGTTTTGGTTCTGTCATGATATTCAGATCTCATGAACCCTGACTTCTTCATCATATTTATCTTGATGCAAATTATTTGATGTTTTAGGCTCGGTTTGTAATGGTGAGAATAGGGGACAAGAGATGCTGGTTTTCTGAGGCGTGACCCACCCAGGTGCTAACCCTGTGTTGTGTGTAAATTATTAGCTATTTTTGTGATCTGTAGAAGAAAATTATAAAAAGGAAAAGAAAAAAAAAATGGTTGAGCAATCTGATGTAGAAAATTTGTGTGCTTACATGTTTTTCAACAACTACAAATAACTGGCTTAACAGTGTCAGTTGGACTGAATAGCTTGCAAAACTTCAGTTTATGCCTTTTACTTTGTTTGAGCCAATTATGTAAGCATATCTACCTATGATTTGTAGGAGACGAAAGTGAGCTATGAAGTTCCAAGGGTTTCCATTCATCAATTAATTGGACAGAATACGAGCTGACCCATGTGAAGTTCTCAGCCAGGTATATTTTTCTTTTATTAAGTTATTGTAGTGGACTTCATTTTGTTAACTGCTTGGTCAATGCAGTTTTCTCTTCTTCCCTTCTTAGTAAAATCGGTGTAGACTTGTAAGTATGCAATGAGCCTATAACGCCGTCATTGCATGTCTTAGCTACTGAGCCCTTGAAAGATTGTTTTCAATGGTCAGTCTAGGTAGGTATTATTGGATACTTATATTCTCTTTGTGCTCCTAATAATGTACATGATAGGCAGCTTTGTAAAGCTATGTTTCCATGTTAAAGGAACCCTCTTGTTATGTAGTTCTCTTTTTGGTGGAAGTAATAATAATGTGATAGGCAGTTCTCGCTCTGTTACTCAAACATACTTCAGAAATTAGCTGCATACTTCAGAAGTGTGTGTTACCAAAAAAAGATCTTATAATATGTTATATATTTGTAATAAGCTAGCTGCTAATGGCACCAAACAAAGCCATAGTGAATTGATCCTTATTGGGGTTTTAATTTGCATTACATGTTGTACCGACGACATTGTTACAGATCTTTTTGGGCTTGGTCCCGAAAGGTGGCTGGAGTTGTATATTTTGGAGTGAAATTCGAGTGCACGGAATTGCTTGGCTGCAATTCAGAGTTACCAAATCCGCTGTGGCTGAAGTGCCACGTATATTGCTGAATCTTACATCTGTGATGTTCACGAGAGATGGCTCTTGACGACTCTGCACACATCGAATAAGTATGTATGAGACAAAATAATATGAAACATGCATGGGAGGTTATATAGTGTACGTACGTGTATATATACATATTAATACATATGTGTGTGTTGGATCAATTGTTCATGACTGAATCAATTATACATAATACGTAGTTGGAGAAATTAAGAGCCTACCGCAGCACGGTGATTAGCGTTGTATGCTGAATCAATGATGATGGGATTCTTGACTGAAAACATCGCTATGTTGTCATAGACGATGTGTTGAACCGTTGTACGGTAGAGCCCCTTTTGTGTCTTAATCCTTAATCCGTTGTCCGTCTTATTCAGCGTGCAGTTGGTTATAGTGATCCCTTCGACATCATGCTCACCATCCTTGCTTCCAAGGCTCCCGATGCTAATTAATTATAGATCCAACCCATGAAGTTCAATAACTAATTAATTTGGTCGAGTAAATATCTTTATCCATCTATAGAGTTGTATGTAGAGAGATACCTGAGGCCATGGCCCGGGCCACATGTAACATTATTCACGCTGATGTCAGTAGATCCCTCACCGATAGATATGCAATCATCTCCGGTGCCAATGTAGCTATCGTAAATTTTGACGAGCCGGGATCTACAGGTGTGGATGCCATCGGTGTTGGGGCTTTGATCAGGCGCAACAAGTCGAACCCGTTGTATCGTAACATTAACCGAATCACACACGAGCATATGGAAGAACATACTGTCGACGGATGTTATCCCGTCTATAACACTGTGGTTCACACGATTCAACACGATAGACAAATGTGTGTGTATGAGTGTGTGTTATTTGGCTACTATTGCATGGTCCTTCAAAGCTAAGTGGCCCCAACACATAATCTCCCGGTGGGATCAATACTTTTGTGAGCCCCGTTTTATGGCATGCACTGTTCCATGCTTCAACAAATGCCTACGTACACGCAAAACGTACCAAAACATGCAACGGAGATCCATCATATATAATATAATTAGAGCTTTAGTATAGCTAAGTAAGGTCGATAAGTACGTGATTAATTAATATAAAGCCTCCCCAGATTGTAAACCCACTAGCTACTCGATCAATCGTATCACTAGCTACTCTTTTAATATAAGTGACTTGTTTACATGGTTTAGGGTCCCTACCTTGACATTTAAGTCCCTATTTGTGCTTCTATCCACCTTAAGATTACCATCTCCTTTAGCGCCATAGTTTGTAACGTCAAAGACTGCAATATTGTTCACAGGTCCAATAGGAACAGCTGGTGGAAGAATTGAAGTAATTAAGGTTAGTCATGAATATACTGGATAAAGGATTCCTATGAATGTGTTCATATATATATAGCAGAATGTGGTTGGAGAGAATTACCTAAAGAGTAAGATTGTTCGGAATTGCCTCTCGGAATGAGAGAGTCAGTAGGCCATTCATTCTGCTCTAAGTTTGCTTCAAGTGCATGCACTAAGAGTAAGAGACTTGCCACGAAAACCCACAAGCTGATTAGATTCTCCACGTTTGAACCCATAATGATAGATGTAACCTTCGAAAGGAATTTAACCAAAGGATGAGATCGAGGTGATGACAATATATTGGTGGATGATCGATTAACACTTGCTTTAATTTAAAGAAAACTAAAGCAAGTGGTTTGGCAAGTTAGGCACATAAAGGAGATCTATTCAAAGGCAGCATGATACATGCTTAAGTTTGGCACAATAGGGGATGGAATGAACAACGTGAATAAGCCATAACAATGTACTCTACTCATTGTCTATGAGAAGAAGAGTTTACACAAACTAAGACGTTAACTAGTGGAAGCAAACCTTGTGTAGCTATCACGTACGCCTTTCAAGTGCTCCAAGACATTGCAAGTGGAGCTTATATATACCTGAAAATAACAATCCTAAACAAACAAGAGTTAGTTAACTAATGATATCTTCTCTTTCAAGGCCAACAAGGCTACAGCTTACCAACAACCTAGGAGTTGAATGAAATTTCTAACCTTTGACTCACCAACAACGAATCACACCTATTAGATATGGTTGGTTCGACATATTCTTCCACATGCATTGCCTTCAAATTTGCATCTTTTTCCTATGTATTCATATTGATCCGTCCACGATGGCGGAGTCGGAACAATTTCAAAGGAGCGAGGGACGTACGATCGATGAACAAATTTAAAAAATAAATAAAAAATACTTAAGAGAAATATCAGTAACAATATACATATACTTAAGAGAATGAACATATATTATAAATATGTTAGAATATGAAATATACTTAAGAGAATGTTAAAAAATAAATAAAAAATACTATATCGGATATGATTAATTTTTCAAATTTAAATGAACATTTTCGAATAAGGATAATGTTAGCAGCAAAAAACTTTTTTAACAATTTTCACTAACCTTTTAAACAATATCAGTAACAATTTTTAAACTTATAGTATTATCATACAAAAAAATTAGGTTAGCTAATCTATGCATATATATAATATAAGACACAAGATTTAGAGTTGTCACATTGCATCACTTAGAAAAATCCACGTGTCTTCATATTTTGCCATCTCAACAAAATTATAAAACAAATACCATGTCATTATTATATCCAACTCAACTAACATTAATATCTAATAAAAAGCATAAACATAAATCAAAAATAAAATATCAACAAGAATTTCCATAACCACGAAGAACCACTCTCATCGTCCCCTAAATTAATTTGGACTATTCATCTTCTTCTTCTCTAGTGCGGATTCATTATTGAGGTTTGAATCAGCGACGACGAGTGACAATGACGGCCTGGTGGGCACAGGGAGGACAGAGGTGGCACTTGGTGGGGGTCGCGAGCATTGGCACCATAAGCTTAGATCAGCTTTCTCTACATGTTCAATTCCTTTGTCATTTTTGTGGTCAAGTCACTCCTTCGTCGACCTATAGATTTCTCAATTCATCATAATCATCGTTCCATATTCAAGCGATGAACTTTTTCTTGATTTGTTTTTTGTTCGTTTTGATGTAACCTTTTGATTTCTATTAGATATTTTGTTAGTTTAGTACGATATGATAATGACATGGCAATTGATTTTTTTCATAATTTTAATGATGCCGGAATTAAAATGGCATGACAAAAAACAATAAAAATAAAATAAAAGTGTACAATTTTTTGTTCGTTTTGATGTAACCTTTTTATTTCTATTAGATATTGTGTAATATTCGATTTTATTCAGTTCCATTTTTTTTTGACTCGTTAATGATTTCAGGCTTTGGTAGCAAAGTAATTTAGCTTAAATATTTTATATTATGAGCAAAACCTAATTAAGCAAGTTAGTAGATCATTTCTCATATATACATATTGATATACACATTTATGTTGTGTATTTAGATGGGGTTTTAGCATACTTTTAGTCTTGTTTTAGGTGCTAAAGTTGGAGTTTGAAGCGTTAAAGAAGGAAGAGCCGAGGTACCCTGAAGACCACTGAAGCTAGAATGAAGAAATGAAGAAAAGTCGATCCTGTGGCTGGCGGCGACCGCTGCCCCATAGGCGGCGACCGCTGCCTTTTACCGAGGCGAATTCGTCCTTTAAACGTTGCGTTTTGTTTAGTGATCTTTTGGATATTATTTTAGGTCCGGTTTTTATGTATTTTTTTGGATAGATGTTTTTACATATTTAAGGAGCTTTAGACCCTTTGTTTAGACCTAGTTTTTGAGTTTGGAATTATTTTGTATTTTGGAGATCTATGGAGAACTAAGCCTCTTTACTTAGACAGACAATTGAAGTGTTCGTTCTGATTTAGTTGTGAGATTTCTAATTCCTTATCGATTGCATTGATTTAATCTCTTCTCTTGGTTAAATTGCTATTGACTTGTTTCAATAATTTCTAGCCTGATCATCTAGGATTTATTGTTATTAGGTTATTGCTAGATTTAGAGTGTTTCTGGTTGAGCATCTCTAATTCATAAGTAGCAACTGCATCGTGCTAATATCTGGTTGTGTTAGTCTTATGCATAAGAGAATTGATTTGCATTCTATGGTAAAAGCTGGTTGTTTTATCTTAGTTTGTATCCAATTATATTCCTGTTGTTGAATGCTGCTAGTTAGATTGAATCTTGATAGTTTCATGATTATTTATCTAGTTAGGGTTAATAGTATCTGGTTGTGCTATTAATTACTTTTGAAAAGGAATTGGAATTTCCATTGCATAGATATTGAATGAAATCAATGATCAACTTGTCAAGCGAATGCGGATATTTGTTTGCCTAAGTGTTTCCAAATACTGATTGATAAACTCTCGAATTTGAATGATTTGCATGTTTTGTGTGAATTAAACCTAAAACCCCCCTTTGTTACTTCTGTTTGACACATAATTCTCTGCTAAAGATAACTTGTCTCCCTGTGGAATCGACCCTTACTTTTATACTTAGGTTTAAGTTAGTGTGGTTTTCTTTGCATAATTGTGGTTTAAAACGACTAAATCATCGTTATCACATATATTTAGATTTATATATATAATGTATAGTGTGTTGGAAAAAAAATGTAATTGAGGTTGGTGATGACATTACGCACTTGAACAAATTAAGCTTTGAAATGGACACGAAAACGTCACTTCTTGCACAAAACGTGTACCATTGTTTTTTTTCAATGAATTAGATTTACAACCCTTAATATGCGAACAACCGAATTAGAGCCAATTCGATCATCCGGTTTTAGATCAGATAAGACCGAATAATCTGGGTTTGGAGAAAATTCCGGTCTACCGATTCGGACCAGCCGAAATTCCGGTCCAGATTTGATTGAACAACATTGTCCCAGCAAATTGGCAAGTGACTTGAGCTATGTGCATGAGATGAAAGCACTAAAATGTCCTAAATAAGCAATCTAACATATATGTACTAAAATCTTGATCAAACTCAACCGAAACCTACAAGCAAAAACCCAATTCAAGAAAGACCCAATCTGAACCCACTGATCCGAGTTTAACTCCATATATGATATAATCTCATCTTCAGACTAGCTCCTAGTTGATAATGAACTAGTAGGCCAGACGAGTCAAAGTTCTGATAACCTAAAATGACAACTCAAAGAAAGACAATTTCCAATCAGTTAACAAGATAGCATCTAAACAGTTTACAAAAGAAAGATTATTGGTACAATAGAAACCTTGTGTAAGGGATGAGCGAATAATTTCTTCTCAAGCTGTTCAATCTGATTGACCAATTCAACACTTTCTTTATCTTCAATACCCATATCCTGAGATTTAATTACAAAATATAAAAGGTCAATTGATTAGACAAGCTGAAGAAAATATTTGGCACAAAATAAGCTCCCAAATATTTGGTAATTTAAATAAACTGAATTAACAAGCCTTAGTCTGATTCAAAATGTTCAATTTCACCCATTTTATCTTAAAACTCTAATAGCTAAACAAAGCATGATCTAATTACAACACTCACCTTTACAGGGTTAAGCTTTAGCAGACCTTTAGGAAAACGGTTGTCTAGCTCCTGTAAAGTAAGTATACTTTGCCTTGCCAAAACTGGCCGCAGGTCAGAAGGAATTGATATCCTCAGTTTGCAAAGAGCAAATGTGAGAGTCAAGTGCACAAGAACCTAGTATCAAAGACGCAATTTAACATGTCAGCTAATCAAGCAAGTTCTTTGTACGAGTCATTAAAAGAGATTATAACCAAAATGAACAAACAAAATTGACTCACCAGAAGGAATTGATATCCTCAGTTTGCAAAGAGCAGATGTGAGAGTCAAGTGCACAGGAACCTAGTATCAAAGACGCAATTTAACATGTCAGCTAATCAAGCAAGTTCTTTGTACGAGTCATTAAAAGAGATTATAACCAAAATGAACAAACAAAATTGACTCACCAGAAGGAATTGATATCCTCAGTTTGCAAAGAGCAGATGTGAGAGTCAAGTGCACAGGAACCTAGTATCAAAGACGCAATTTAACATGTCAGCTAATCAAGCAAGTTCTTTGTACGAGTCATTAAAAGAGATTATAACCAAAATGAACAAACAAAATTGACTCACCAGAAGGAATTGATATCCTCAGTTTGCAAAGAGCAGATGTGAGAGTCAAGTGCACAGGAACCTAGTATCAAAGACGCAATTTAACATGTCAGCTAATCAAGCAAGTTCTTTGTACGAGTCATTAAAAGAGATTATAACCAAAATGAACAAACAAAATTGACTCACCACATGCATCTCACCCTTCTCCCCAGGACGAGGTGGGCATGGAGCCGTTATCACTAGAACCAGGAGAGCAATGCAACAAAGTATCCACTATATAACCCCCACAACGAGAAGCGGCTGCTGCAGGAAGGGATGACGTAGGGGGCTTTTTTACCACATTAACAACCACTCCCCAACCTCAATCTGTGCTTCCTTCACGTACCTTAATCTGAGAAGAATAACAGTTGATATATATATATATATATATATATATATATATATATATGCAAAAACAATTAACACTTCAAGTAGCAAAGAAGGATGAGAAGTTAGAATTAGAAATGGATAGGAGCACTGCCAAGTAGAAAATGCAGTATAAAATCTGAGTTCTGCAGCATTACCAACAAAATCAGTTGAAGCCCTATATAAATCAATTGAGGTAAGCTTCATTTTTTTTAACTATGCAACAGATATTTTAAATGAAAAGTATAATGATTTCATTATAAGCAAAGTTTGGGAACTGATCCAATCTGATCCTTAATTTACCTAATAAGACATGCCAACGATTTTGCGACAAGAAATCAGGGACGAAATAAAATAAATACTGTATAAAGAATCAGAATTGGACAGTTGAACTAGAGCGGGACAGATTGGCAGACTGGACCAGTCAGGCATTGATAGTGCAACTCATTATTTTATTTTTATTGAGGAAAAAGTGAAATTTATTTGATATGATAACATCATGGGAATTGAGTAATGACATGCTTTAGTATTGAATGTTAAAACTAGAGCAACCCATCGTAACAGAGAGCATGTAAAATGACAAGAGCATGCATTGAGAAGATATCAAGAACTAGCTAATCGTAGAAATAATGAAGAAATCTTTGACCTGTTCATCAATCATAATGATGCAAATGCCTCTTTCATCTTTGCCTCTACGTCCCCTCCTTCCACTCATCTTCAGATAAAGCCAACAACCATTAATCATCAAACATGAAGCTACAATGTTGGCAAATTTCTTACAAAGCTGTAGGTATCCTCACTCACCTGAATACACTCGCCAGACCCAATGTACCTATGGCTATCGCCATCCCATTTCTTGACAGATGTGAATACCACAGTTTTAGCAGGCATGTTTAGGCCCATGGCAAACTAGAGACATCAAAAGAGATGCATTAAGTATAAGTGACAACCAATTTAAACAATAATTGTGATTATTCATGTGAAGGTAATATTTAACAGAAGAAACACAGTACATCTGCTTCTTAGCTCACTATAGGCTAGAAACATAGTGAGCATAGAGATCATTTACCGTTTCTGTGGCAAAGAGGGCTTTGACAAGGCCTTCTTGAAAGAGAAGTTCCACTAACTCTTTGATGATTGGAAGCAGTCCAGAATGATGAACTGCGATTCCTCTTTTAAGTAGGGGAAGCATCAATTCTATAGCAGGCAAGCTTCTGCCCTCCTCGTTCAAACAGAGGATGGCGTTTTAACAAAATCTATAGCAGGCAAGCTAGTTCAACCCGAATTAAAGTCGATCTTAGACAATAGCATGCCGTTCACACGGATCGAGTTCGAAGGCGTAGGACTTGGCCGGCTCGCCGGTGTAAGTAGGCGGTGGGAATGGCGACTTCGTGGACGCAGGTTTTCGACGGCGAGGAGCGCTTCTCCGGCGGTTGCTCGTCGGCGGCGTCTTCGCTCTGCTTTCGCTTTCCGACCGCCTCCATTGCCGTTGGGGATTCGATTCAGCTCAATTCAAGCTAGGGTTTGGGTCTTTCCCATTGCGAGGGTTAGTCTTTTAGATGAACCGCCCGCCTTTTTTCCACCCCCGGACCGGTTTCTGCCGGTCTGGTTATTTTTTTTTTTTTTTTTTTTGAAAAGGTAAAAATTCGGAGTACCAAATAAATTTGGTAGTCCGAGAGGCCGTAAGACGGCAGCCGTGAACGGCTTGGAAACTCAAAAAGAGCCACAAATGGCAAGCAGGATGGACGAAATGAAGGACAAACTTTCAAAAAGAAAGAGCAGAGGGAGTTTGGAATCGGGGTGAGTAAAGCACTAAGACAGTGCCGTCGGCATCAAGTCGACCCATCCTGGGGTGTGCGAATGGACAGCTGACGTTCCCTCCACCGAGATGAAGGATCTTCAGAGGTCTCTGAGCACCAAGCGACTTGGCCTTGACAAACTCGGTCCGAAAAAATCCAAACAAAACTCCGACTTTTCGAAAATTTATACAGAGAGGAACACAAGTCATCCTACAAATCAGTGCAGCTCGGCAAATCAACCAATCAAATTGATTGGAGGGTAATAATCAAGGAGTAGGCTATAATCAAAGAACCAACTATAAACTTATGAACATCCTTGATGTCTAGTAAATTTGTACTGGCTTAATGTGAAAAGATTGTTCATAAGCTCATATACACAAAAGCATGTTGTTTGAGATTGCTTCCTCACATTTCTTTTGATCCAATGATTTAAATGTTATGCAATATTTGCCGAGAGCATACTCTCAATTTGGTAAAGTATAACTGTACTTTATATCTCCACACATTATTCCAATGATTTGTGGTAGTTTCTCATTTCCGTAAAGCATTCGTTTTTGGTTTCTCATAGCTCATAAACTGGATTTCTTTAGCTAGAGGAGCTTTCATGTCAAGCTCCATTTTTCCAACACTAGTGATGTTCAAATTAGCAGCACTACTCAAGGTCTCCTCGACCGTAGTCTGCAGGGGTTCATAAGGGGTGTTGTTCGAAAGGGTTCATTGTTCAGGGTTCGATTTGTTCCTGGAGCAAGTGACAAAAGTATTCATACCTTTCTTATAGGTTCCAAGTGAAGAGCATATAACACTCCAGAGAGAGCTACTGCGAACACAAACCTTATTATGAATGTGAGAAATTATGCATAAATTTAAGCCACAGGTTATCAAATTATAGGCCATACATAACCAAGCAAAAAGTTGCTCAAGATTAATCATCAAGTCAGCATAGATTAAGGAAAGAGAACACAACACTCCAACCACAACGGCGTGCGGATCCCAAACCTCTCCATTTTCGTTCATGAACCTTCCTTCCTGAACGCTTCCACAACGAGCGTGGCTCCACCAGCAAGAGCCCACGCCTCTTTTTCCGCCTCCTCCTCCTCTGTAGGGGGATGGGCTTGTCGATCTTCTGTTCCTTTCCAGCGGCGACGAACGGCGAAAGAATTAATGCCGTCGCAACCCGGAAGCTAGTTTCCCCCGATCTGAAATTTGGTGTGATTTTTCCCGAATTTGTTCTCAATAATAGCTTTTTCCACCATTGCTAAGAGTTTGTGAGAGGGGAAATTGGATGAATGTGCTGATTGGGAGTAGAAATTGAGATCTAGGGTTGGAGATTTGGGGTTTTTTCAAGTGTTCCTGTTCAGTATTTGGGGTCGGGGGTTTGGGAGCGAGGGGGTCGGTATTGCTATTACCCCGCCGGTCTGGTTATTTTTATTGCAAACAACCACGTTTTTTTTTTCCTTTTTTGTAAGCAAAACACAATTATCGCTAAAAGTCAAAGTCACCGTCCATCGTATATTTCGTACAACCACGTGTCACTAGTATAGAAACCAAATTGCGAGTCAAAAGCCCTATTTATCTCCACCAAGGAAATTAAGCCAAAAAATGAAGCGAGATGCAATATAAATACTACTCCCTGCAGGGACATTAAATCAACCCAAGAGTTAATGATTATAAACAGAAATAAACCAAACATGAAGCTCACTCTTGTAATTTCATGTCTCCTTTACGCGCTCTCCCTCATCCCATGCTCCATTGCACAGGAAGATATACCACATCTTATAAAGCAAATGCAAATGGACGATTATGATACCGCGGATTTCATTGATACTGAAAACGAAACCATGGACGACCTAGACCTCGATGAGTGCTCCCACGCTTTTGTAGACCATGGCTTTATCTACCTCAGAAGAGTCGTGAATAGAAATCATGACAGGTATAGTTAATACTTAGGATATGTTTGTTTGCATTAATATGTATGAACAAATGATTAATTAGATCTTTGGATAATTTATTAGGTCCCAATTTGTTGCGAGTCTTAATAAGGCGGAAGACGATCTGCTTTATCGTTGCGAATTTAAGGGATCACTAGATCGGGAGATTAGAAGTCGGCTTCAACACATAAAGGACCTTAAAGATAAAATAATACATATGTTGGAGCAAATGAAGCAGGATTAACCGGTCGAATGCAGTCTACCAAGATCCAACCATAAAAGCCTAAGATATGGTGGCGTTGTTTTATTGAATAAACACTTATGTATGCGTGTGATTTTGAAATCAATATTTATCTATAAAATAAGTCATGTCACTTGAACACCTATTTGCTTAAATTTATCACTATTTATACAAGCTTCTATATATATATATATTGTCAGGCATCATCTTTTCCTTTTTCTTCTTTATTCTTGTCCCCTCTCAGAAAAACTTGACAATGTATTATAAAGATTTAACATACAAGTTCAAATTATCTAAAAACTCGAATAAAATATTTCACAATGAGATACTTTAATTGCTATCAAAGTTAAATACTTATTATGCCCCAACCACATAAACTTTTCATCATCAATTGCTTTTGTGATTAAACAAATACAGATTTGTTCATAAAGGACAATCACCCTATTTCGATGGATTCTACTTCTTCTTAGTAAAATGATATGGACAATTTACACATGGATTGTAATATTGCTCAAAGTTATTTATTTTTTACTTGCTTTATCATATTTATTTTCTATCGTTTGTAATTAAACCTATTTTTTTTGTTTCGGAAAACATCGATCAATATGAAGTAGTTAATAAAACTACACAATATTATCTTAATCGTTGTAATTACATACAAAACTCGTTTAAAACTTCATATATAAAAATCATTAAAATATCCTACTAAAAATAAGTTCATAAGCATAATCATTACAACTACAATCATACATCAATGTAGCTAGATAACAAGAGTGTGTCAAGCATCACGACACGTGATGAATTTATATTCTCTAAGACCAATCGAGGTCCCCTCCGGAAGTACCGCTCAAATACAAGAGTCGATTTGACATTTGCAACCAGCTGTACCGAGATGATTTGTGCCCTCTCTTCGGTACCACATCAAGCATCACCAGACCTAGTCGCATAGCATCGTGATGTCATCTATAACACATTACGTAAAATTACAAATCGATATAGATGGAGCGACGCAATGTGATGTCACTTTTGCCTAGAGTACTATGTACGGTTGGGGTCTGTATGGGAGGTGTCGGATCCTACTGCGAGTTGCCCCCCACATCAAATTGTGATGAATCCACTAAAGACTCATCGAGGACCCCTCCGGAAGTGCCTCTTAAACCGCTGAATTACCGGTGTCGGTTTGACCTCTACAATTGGCGAGACCTAGATAATCTGTTCTAAATCTTTGGCACGGTGTCGAGCACGACCGAATCTAGTCTCATAGTAGTGCGATATCATCTATAATACTAGACGAAAATTAGACAAATCCACTTCTAACCGTAACTGTGACACCCTCACACCCCTCGCTATAAATAACTTACTTATTATATAAATATGAAACTCTTACATATAACAACTATTTGCATAAACCAGTCCCGGCCCGGAGGGTGTGCAACCCGTTCAATTGCACAAGGCCTCAAATTAAAATTATTTTAGAGTACAAGTTAAAATCAAATTATTAAATAATAGAATTACCACTTTAGCAAAGTGGCCAAGCATTTAGCCCACAATGGAAGAGTCCCAAGTTTGAGTCTTGCTAGGAGCATTTTTTCCCTTGTTTAATTTTTTTACTTTGAAAATAACAAAGTTCTAATTAATGTCTTTAATTTCCTTGTTTAATTTTTTTACTTCGAAAAAAACAAAGTTCTAATTAAATTTACGGTTGAGATTTAATAAAAAAATGATGCAAATTAATTATACGGGGTAGATGCACCGGATTAAACCAATATTGAGAAAATGTCTCCTCTTTAATTTAAGATCTAATTTGATTTGTTTCTCTCTCCCCATATCTTAATTACTCAAAACTTCCATAACTGTCTCCTACTCTCTTCATCTTAATTTTCTGCTCTCAAAATTCCGCCATTGAAGACAAGTAGCAAGGAGAGTCCATACTACCACCAAGTTTTATGCGCCATCTTGATAGCAAACAAGATGAGGAAGATCCACGAGATGTTGAAGAATTGATGACGGCTCCAATTCAAGGTCCAATGACGAGAAGCCGAGCTAAGAAGATCATCCAAGGAACATCCATTGCGCTCAAGTGTCTCTTTTCAAGAATGGAAGATCCAAGGAAGACGAAGTGGGTCACTTGCTTGCAAGGAGCCCAACGAGCAGCCTAAAGACGCGAAGATCCCCCTCAGGATCGACCCCCCAAGGGGTCGAGATCGACCCACCCAGGGTCGAGATCGACCCACCCAGGGTCGAGCCTGAGGGCTTGCATTTTGTTATCTCAGGATCGACCCCCATGGGGTCGATATCGACCCCCCCAGGGTCGAGCCTGAGGTCCGTCCGACGCGTCCGAAAGTTGTTTCCTTTTAGCTTGCGTCCCAAGTTGTTTCCTTTTATTAGTTTCGAACTATTTCCATATTTTTGGGTTTCTAGATTTGCAATTATTATTATGGGATATTATTTACATTAAGTGGTATCACGAGTCATCCGACCTTGAGTTACATTGAGTTAAGTCTTATAATTCTCGTTCTTATTTCGCAATTGTGTGTTTGGTTCAATCCTCCACTAGTTCGCCCTAGGTTTTTGCGTTTCGTTTGCATAGGGAATACCGAACACGACCTGCGTGCCCTACCTTGCGACGCAAGCAATTGCGTTGTGCCGTGTATCCAGCCCAGCCGTGCCCTTAGTACTCCCTTGGTTCGAAATTTGGCAAACCCTAGGTAACCTACCAACTAGGATTAAACCAACCTTTGAGATTCTTGTTTGATTGATTGGATTTAAGTCAAATTAAACCAATTTCTTGCATATTGTTTGCTTTAGAAAGTTCCACATAGTAGAAGTTGATTATGTCTTGCATGATTATGTCTTACTTGATGGCTACAAAGGTTGAAACTTGCATCATGTCTTGCTTTTCTTTCTAAGCTCCTAGTAGTTTCATTGGTAGCATAAATCACTCTTTCTAAGGCTAGTAGCCTAACAAGTGTAGTTGCATCATTCTTGCATTACTTCAACACAAGTTAGTAACTTGTGTATAAAAATCAAAAAAAAAAAAAAAAGAAAAAAAAAAGAAAGTGATCTACCCTACTAGTAGAGCTAGACCTGTCAATCGGGTCGGGCGGGTCGGGTTCGGGTTTCGGTAATCGGGTTCGGGTCAAACACCAGGTCGGGTCATTTCGGGTCACAATTTTAACGGGTCCAAACGGGTCGGGTCACTACGGGTTTGTTGCGGGTTCGGGTCAACCCAACGGGTTAAAGAACCTGATTTTTCAAATTTATTTTTCAAATTTATCTATCATTATTTTTGTCGATATTAATTTATAACTCTCTTATTTACTTATAAAGTTATAATATAATTTAATTGACACCTATATGTAAGGATTTAGATTTTTAATACAAGAGTTACACTTCGTCTTTGTACTCACTATTACAAATTATTAATCATAACGTGATATCTACCTATTTTAACAAGATTTTTGTAATCAATCATGTGCTAGACTAAGTGGGATGAGTAACACAAAGACAACAAAAACAAGTTTCAATTTCACATTCATGGTGTTTTCTAAAAGAATTTCAATAAGAGATGATTAACCTTAAAGTTCAAATCCTAGAGATTCAAAATTGATTATGAAGGAAAAAAAAACACGTTAGATAAAAAGTAATTTGTATGAAAACTTAAATCCTAGAGTTCTTGTATGCATATATCATACTAGAAGAAGAAGCTTGTAATTTACATATTTTAAAAGTACAATATTTCTCATCGTTTACATATTTTAACTTTGATAAAACTATAAACATTAATGTAATCTAGAATAACTTTACAAATCAATTCAGAACTTAGATTCTAGTTCAACAAAGCAAAAAAACATTCAAACCTTGAGAAGTATACATCAATTTAAGAGACACTAACTTAGTACATCTTTAATCAATTGGTATATTTCATGTTCAAAATCAATTACTCGAATCGATTTTCTTTATAAAGAATCATCTTTTAATCAATCAATTGGAGATGAGTTCGGCTAATGACGAGAGGAAGACAAATCATTACAATCGAACCCAACAATGTGTGAATTTTTTTCACCATTCCCGTTTTTCGTTCGACCCAACGGGTTAACCAAAACCAGACGAGTTTGACCCAGAAATTTCCCGGGTCATCGGGTTCGGGTAAAATCGGGTTTCGGGTTTACTTTTCCGGGTTATGACCCAGACAATTTCGGGCGGGTCGGGTCGGTTTTTCGGGTCGGGTCAGATTTTGCCAGGTCTAAGTAGAGCGCATTCAAAAAAAAAAAAAACCATTACATTGTTGCATTTTGATTCCTTTGTTTAGGCTTGTAGTTGCATATCATAATTGCATATTCACTTTGAAGGAATTTGATTCTCTTGTGAACAATTGCATTGTGTTTAATTGCTTTTCAATTGTCTTACTTGAAATCTCTTTGCCTTTCCCACCTTTAGTCGAAAGCTTGCTTAGTTACCTAATTGAACTAAATTCTCAATTGTGATTGAGCAAGAACAAGTTTTGACTTGACAAGGTGTAGCTCTAGAACTCGTTGAATACTTTACTTGTCGGTGTTGTTTGCTACTTCAGGATGTCGGATAGTGAAGAAACCAAGAAGTCCACCGCGGACTCGGGTGGAGACAAGATCTCGGCTAGCCACATTGCTAGAATTGTGGAAGATGCTTTGACGCTAAGGTACCCACGAATTACGGCGGTCACTTTGGAGGCAACCAAACCGGAGTTTGACTCCATAAATTCTCGGATTGGTGAGATGAATGACCAAATGTCCACATTGACCAACATGATGTTGGGAGTACAAGCTACCTTACGAACATTGGCGGGTACGAGTGCGTCTAAGGAGCCGACGAACGAGTCGATGAGCCAAGTCAACCCCATTGTCCATTTGAAATCGGGTGATGTCTCTCTAAACTCTTCGTCAATTCCTTTGGTTACTAGTTCAGCATGTGTGCCTATGACTTCTTTGCCTTTGCAGCCTTATTCCACACCAATAGCATCAAACAAAGGCAAGAACTTGGCGGACGGTTATGAAGGTGTGAGCAATCCTAGTTTGAAGGTGCAAATTGGCTCGACGCCCTACCCGGACGAGGCGCATCAATCCAAGTATGGCTATACGCCTTTGTCACAACCCGGTGCCATAAGGATCGGCTCCATGAAGGGTCCATACAACTCCAAGGCGTTCTACAAACTAACCAACATGCGCGCCGAGGAAGGTTCATGGGACGATTTGCCCTCCACTTGGCAAACGACCTATGTGCCTAACACGTCGCTTCAAGGTGTTATGGGAAGCAATTTCTATGGAGAAGTGGAGAGACCCGAAGACATGCCATTACCTTGCTTTGTGGGAGAGAACGCCATCCGCAACAAAACTCACCAAGGCGCACTCCCACAAGCACCGAGGCGTGATGTCAAGATCAAAGTAGAGCACTTCGACGGTGAACTTGATCCGGAGAAGTACTTGGAGTGGGAGCAAGACACCCACCATGTGTTGGAGCATCTTGGCTACAATGAGACGGAAAAGGTGGAGGTGGTGTCCCTTCATCTAAGGGGTTCCGCAAGAGCTTGGTGGTACCGCCAAAAAGAAGAACGCCAAAGGAGAGGATGGCCAAGAATCGAGACGTGGAATCAGCTCAAGTATTTGATGAAGAAGAAGTATGTGCCCGAGCAACATATCGAGCAAATGAGGTTGCGCGTGGCCATGTGCAAGCAAGGAACTCACACGCCCATTCAGTTTTTCAATGAGCTTGAAAATGTGAGTTTTAAGGCGGGGATTCATCACACACAACAATCCCTTAGAACTCAATTTTTGGCCGGATTGAATCAAGAAGTGAGGGATGGCGTGGAGTGCCTACAAATCGAGGATCCAACAAGGCTAGTGAATGCGGCACAACTCTTCTACAATCAACTTCAAAGGAAGAAGAAACAAGCATGGGGTTCGAATCTTCAAAAAAGGTACACACCTACTCTGAGTTCCAATCCCAAAACTTTTCCTTCTAATACTTCTTTCCAGCCTCGGGGAGCCACAAGCTCAACCAAAAATGAGGCGAATGTGTCTAGGAAACCGACCGTTGGCAACTCTCAAAGCCAACGCCCAAGTGAGGTGAAATGTTTCAAGTGCCAAGGAAGAGGCCACATCGCTCGGGATTGCACCAACTCCAAAGCGGTATACTACACCACTCAAGGCTATGTCACCGATGATGAGGATGCCGAGGAGGAGGTAGTGCCAACGCAAGTGGAGGAGGAGCAAACTCATGGCGAGTCCTATGAGGAGGAATTCGTCCAACCCGAAATGGAACAAGCCTATGCTTATGTCAATCAAAAGGACGTCCTCACCCTTCAAGAAGCCCCTAGATCCGACCAAAGAGAGACCATTTTCCATACTAGGTGTACGGTACGCAATCAATGCATTAACATGATTATTGATAGTGGTAGTAGTTGCAACTTGATTAATGCTAGAGTGGTTCATGACTTGCAACTTCCTACTAAATTGCGTACTCTACAATATGGTTTAAATGGAATTAATTCGGGTGCTTCTCAACTCATTACTCATACATGTGATGTGCATATTACCATTGGCTCTTATAAGGATGTAATTACATGTGATGTCTCTCAAATGGAATGCACTCATATTCTCTTAGGTAGACCATGGTTGTTTGATATGAAAGTGATATATGATGGATACCTTAATACCTATGCTTTTAACCATTGTGGGAGGAGATTCACTCTTCTACCCCTATCTCCCCATGAAGTTTTACAGGATCAAGTGAGGCGAAACCAAGCACGAGCCATTAATGAAGCAAGGCGTGCCGCCAAAAACAGGGAGAAAGAGGATGGTTTAGTGGAGGAGCGTCGAGGGAAGTCGTCGGGTGCCCCCAAAGATTCAAATGTTCCAAAGGAGTCCCGAGAGAATGTCAAGAAACCGGGACCACAAGGGAAAGTAGAGCACCGAGCTCTCACACTAGGCACGATGACGAGAGAGCAAAGCGGAAGGAGGGTCGCACACGACCGCGGGAAGGTCGGCCACGACCAGCAGGCCAAATCGGCCCTCTCAGGATCGACCCAGAGGAGGGTCGACCTCGACCCACGGCCAAAACAAGCTCTCAGGATCGACCCAAAGGGGGTCGAGATCGACCCCAGGGGGGTCGAGATCGACCCTTGTGCCAATTCCGGCGTCTCAGGATCGACCCACAAGAAGGTCGGGCACGACCCTGCAGCGATGCGACATTGTTACGTGTTGTTCCAAAAGGAGGTTTGCACACTTGAGCAACATCCCGAGGAGGTCCCGAAGTGTGTGCAAGACGTCCTAAAGGATTACAAGGACATCATGCCCGACGAACTCCCCAAAGGATTACCACCAATCCGGGGAATTGAGCACCAAATTGACTTTGTCCCGGGAGCTTCGTTACCTAATCGAGCGGCATATAGAGCAAGTCCCGAAGAGACAAAGGAGCTTCAAAGACAGGTGCAAGAGCTCATGGACAAAGGCTATGTGCGAGAATCAATTAGCCCTTGTGCCGTGCCCGTCATCTTGGTGCCCAAGAAGGATGGAACTTGGCGGATGTGCGTGGATTGCCGAGCCATCAACCAAATAACGGTAAAATATCGTCATCCCATTCCTCGTTTAGATGATATGCTTGACGAATTGTATGGTGCTTGTTTCTTTTCAAAAATTGAATTAAGAAGTGGGTATCATCAAATTCGTATGAAAGAGGGGGATGAGTGGAAAACGGCTTTTAAGACTAAGTATGGACTTTATGAATGGTTAGTTATGCCTTTTGGTCTTTCTAATGCTCCTAGTACATTTATGAGGCTAATGAACCATGTCTTGAGAAAATACTTAGGAAAATTTGTTGTTGTCTACTTCGACGATATTTTAGTGTTTAGTAGATCTCTAGATGAGCATGTAGGACATTTGAGGGATGTGTTTGAGTGTTTACGAGTTGAGCACTTGTATGTTAACTTTAAAAAATGTTCTTTTTGCTCGGAGTCTACTCTTTTCCTTGGTTTTGTGCTTTCCAGGAGAGGACTACAAGTCGATGACACAAAGGTGAAAGCAATCAAGGAATGGCCCCAGCCGACTACTCCAACAATGGTGCGTTCATTCTTGGGATTAGCCGGGTTCTATCGACGTTTTGTGAGAGGATTCAGCGTCATAGCAGCCCCATTGCACGAGTTGACCAAGAAGAATGCTTCATTCACATGGAGTGATGCCCACGAGGATGCCTTCCAAAGCTTGAAAGAGAGCCTCACCAACGCCCCTCTTCTTCAACTTCCCGATTTTGCAAAAACATTTGAATTGGAGGTTGACGCATCGGGCCATGGTATTGGAGGTGTGCTAACTCAAGGAGGCAAACCCGTGGCATATTTTAGTGAGAAGCTAAGTGGTGCGGAGCTGAACTACCCCACTTATGACAAGGAATTGTATGCCTTGATTCGGTGCTTGAAGACATGGCAACATTATCTTTGGCCTAAGGAGTTTGTTATACACTCGGACCACGAAGCTCTCAAGTACTTGAAGTACAAGAAGGGCAAGGACAACATTATCTTTGGCCTAAGGAGACATGCAAGATGGGTGGAGTTCATGGAGACCTTCCCATATGTGGTGAAGTACAAGAAGGGCAAGGACAACATCATCGTCGACGCTCTATTTAGGAGGTATGTACTTCTATCATCTCTTGATGCAAAAATCCTTGGTTTTGCTTTGATTAAGGAGCTTTATGCTAGTGATCCTTTCTTTGGTGACATTTATGATCATTGCATGACTAAGGGCCCTATGAATGCTTTCTTTGTAGACGATGGCTATTTGTTTAAGAAAGGGAAATTGTGCATACCATTGTCTTCCATTCGTAGGTTGCTTACTAGAGAAGTTCATGAAAGTCGAGGGCATAGGGGTTTAGATAAAACTTTAGAAGGACTTAAGGAACACTACTATTGGCCTAACATGTCACGTTATGTGCAAAAATTTGTTAATAGTTGTGTTGTTTGTCATAAAGCTAAATCTAGACTTAATCCCTTTGGCTTGTATCAACCTCTTTCTATTCCTAGTGCTCCTTGGGAGGATATCTCTATGGATTTCATTGTGGGTTTGCC
The DNA here is from genome assembly GCA_934048045.1 of Polygonum aviculare. Lineage (NCBI taxonomy): Eukaryota > Viridiplantae > Streptophyta > Magnoliopsida > Caryophyllales > Polygonaceae > Polygonum > Polygonum aviculare. The sequence continues at coordinate 687,747 of OW204026.1, forward strand.
TAGGACTAGAAGGGGTAGTGATAGTATTTTTGTAGTGGTGGACCGATTTTCAAAGATGGCACATTTCATACCTTGTCACACTACCGATGATGCTTCTATGATTGCTAACTTGTTCTTTAAAGAGGTGGTTCGTAGACATGGTATTCCTCTTACCATTGTATCGGATCGTGATGCAAAATTTCTTAGCTATTTTTGGAAGTGTCTTTGGCATAAGATAGGTACGAAGTTGCTCTTCTCTACATCATGTCACCCTCAAACGGATGGACAAACCGAGGTAACAAATCGAACTCTTGGAGCTCTTCTTCGTACTATGGTTAAGACTAACCTTAAAATGTGGGAAGAAGTTTTGCCTTTTGTGGAGTTTGCTTACAATAGGTCAATCCATTCCGCCACTAAGAAGACGCCATTTGAGGTGGTGTATGGGCTGAATCCCAAGACGGCGAGTGATATGGCGCCCCTTCCATACAAGGTCCAGCCGCACGAGGGTGCGTTAGACCGTGTGGAGTACATTCGGCGCATCCATGAGGAAACACGGAGGAATTTGGAGCTCAAGGCCGAGAGATACAAGGCGCTGGCGGATCGTGGAAGGAAGGAGATGATCTTTGAAGAAGGCGATCTTGTATGGGTGCACTTAAGAAAGGAACGTTTCCCTCATGCTCGAAACAACAAGCTCAAGCAAAGGGGAGATGGACCTTTTCGGGTGATCAAGAAGCTTGGACCGAATGCTTATGAATTGGAGTTGCCCGATGAGTATGGCGTACATCCTGTGTTTAATGTTTCGGATTTGTCACCATTCATACCCGATGACGACTCCGACATTGAACCGAGGACGGTTCAACATTTAGTGGAGGAGAATGATAGCAAACAAGATGAGGAAGATCCACGAGATGTTGAAGAATTGATGACGGCTCCAATTCAAGGTCCAATGACGAGAAGCTGAGCTAAGAAGATCATCCAAGGAACATCCATTGCGCTCAAGTGTCTCTTTTCAAGAATGGAAGAGCCAAGGAAGACGAAGTGGGTCACTTGCTTGCAAGGAGCCCAACGAGCAGCCTAAAGACGCGAAGATCCCCCTCAGGATCGACCCCCCAAGGGGTCGAGATCGACCCACCCAGGGTCGAGCCTGAGGGCTTGCATTTTGTTATCTCAGGATCGACCCCCATGGGGTCGAAATCGACCCCCCCCAGGGTCGAGCCTGAGGTCCGTCCGACGCGTCCGAAAGTTGTTTCCTTTTAGCTTGCGTCCCAAGTTGTTTCATTTTATTAGTTTCGAACTATTTCCATATTTTTGGGTTTCTAGATTTGCAATTATTATTATGGGATATTATTTATATCTTATGATAATAATTTAGGATTTTCTTTTTCTAGGATAGAATAAATACTCTAGTTTTCCCTTATTTGTTTTTCAGCGTAGATTGAGAAGAGAACAGAGTTCTCTTCTTGCGCCTTTGAGATTGTCGACATTGAGACTAGTGTGATTTATGCAAGTTTGGTTTTGATTCATTCAATTGTTCGATATTGTGAGTCCGTTGATTGAGTACGATTTGAGAAGTTCAAGACTCGACTTGGTGCAAGGTCTAGATCCATCGGTTCCGTTGGCGATTGTGTGACTTCCAAGGAGTATCCTAGGCGTGTCATACATCACATCTGGTTCGATCAACATCATCATCAAATATTGATTTTCAATATGCGTTGGTTTGATGTTGATAATCAAAATCGAGCAACATCAACAAACCACTCATCCTCTGGTAAGTAGCTACATAAAATTGTAATTCAATAAGTACTCAAAAGTAGTATCATCGGTCATTGGATCAACTTTGGATTTTTTTTTTATTTTCAACATCATCGGGTTCTCATGGTTGTCAAAACTTTGCATTTTTTTGTATAGCTAGGTTATGATCGATGACTTGAATTCCTATTCAAGATTTATAGAGTTTTAATACATTCATTCTATGTTATTAATCATTAATGTTTGACATGATTCCATTGATATATATATATATATACCATATTTCAGAGTAAAAGTAGATGGCAAATTCTCTCAATATGAAAAGCAAGAACGGACTTCGGTTTCTCAAAGGTAGTGGTTTTGTTTTGAGTTTGAGTATATATTGTTCGTCACTATATAGCTAGGTTATTGATTAGTCGAATGTAGTCTACCAAGATCCAACCATACAAGATTAATATATGGTGGCATTGTTTTGTTGGAATAAACACTTATGTATGCATGTGACTTTGAAATCAATATTTATGTATGTAATAAGTCATGTCACTTGAACATATCATCATGCATGTTTGTCTTGATCGGCCTTATATCCAATTTTATTCACATCGGCCTTATAAAATATTGTACATTTATTGTGTCATTCGTCATCTTTCATCCTGGGATGATCGAGTTGGTTTATAGTCTACTTATAAAAGCTTACAAGTAATATTATCTATGGTAAATTGTACAAAACCACCTACGAATAATACGAGTATATGCACAACCCCACCCTCTATAAAATCCCGAACGTACCCGAATTGAAAACCCGAACTCGGACCCAAACCCACCCTCGACAACCTCACTGACCCCAAATTAATTAACTAAGGCTACTTAATTAATTAAAGCCAAGATTTATATATATATTTATATATATATATATATCCACTCACAAACACCAACTTGAGCTTCTGTTCTAATTAATTACCTAGGCTTAGGCTAATCACTTCCCTAATGAGCACGATTCTTCCCTACGCATGATCAACTACGGCACAACTCACCCATAGATTAGGCAAACAAATAACGCAATTCAATAAATAGATATTACAAAATACCAATTGGACGATTCAATTTGTAGAGGCGAGAAGACACTCTCTTTCCTTAACTCTGAAAACGCCCCGTAGTGTGATGGTTCCTTGGCGTTCCGAATCCCAGGATACAACTACTACTCTCCTACTTTGCAACACCCAAAAGCAGAAGTCTGGCGAACTCTAGAAGCTGCGTATGCTCTCAGACTCAGAAAATTTTGAAGAAGGTTTTGTGAACGTGTCTTCTCAATGATGGGGATAACCACCTTATAAAACAACATGGTTTCAATCTTAACTGCTGAAAAAATCAAGGAGCCTTTGACTGCCTATTTAATCAGTCAAATTTTAATGGGTCAAGCCCAAGTTAATGTCCTGCGACCCTAACGGGCCAGACATTTCTCCTTCACTTTGAACTTTATTTTATTTGCATAAAATAAGTTCCGACATAATCTACACCACAATTTGGTATTATTGTTTTCTGGCTCCTAAGCAATTACGAACTGAATAAGTAGGGAGTATTGAATTCCACCACCCTTCCAAGGAAGAGCTTTGAGAAAGATCACACGCTTGCTACTTCTATGGCTTCCAATTTAGAGATGGAGCGACTGTGGTGTGACCGTGTGAGAGGAGAGGACTCACCAACACTTAGGACGACACAAGGCTGGAAAGTTGGCGACTCCTCAAGGCTTAACGTCGACGACAAACGGTGTCCGAAGATGGCGACAACGAACCACGGCTATTAAGGTTGTCAAGAAGAATGAAGAAGAAAACGTTGGCGGCACAGAAGACTAAAAGGGTATATGAGATTGAGTAAGGGTAAAAGGGTAAAAATATATAAATAAAAATAGGAAGATAGGAGAACTGGACAAACTTTTCGAGCAGCTTGAAATGAAAAGACGGACAAACTTAATGTGACGGAAGGAGTAAAAAATTAAAAAAATTACATTTATCCCAGGTGAACAAGCCGATAAAAATTGAATTCATGTTATAAAAAATCAATATACATATGTGTCAGTGACGAACGCAGAACGGATTTAAAGGGGGGCACAGCCGCCCAACTCGTGTACGAGATCCAATGATTCAAGAATAATTGATAAATTTAGCTACTCAATACTCTTAAATAGTAATAAAATAGGTACTTGTTTTTCAAAAAAAAATTACGATATGTATGAAATCTAATTTATGCAGTAAATAGCTAGTTTATAAACAAAATTTAGAGAGAAATGCATTAAATTTGAATAAAAAAAGCTCTTATACCAAAAAAATTTGAATAAAAAAACAAAATGGTGCTATGGGGATTTGAACCTTGGTGGAGTTAAACCAAAATTAAGCAAGAAACCATCTAGACTAGTTGATTTTCATGTCATATTAATACAAATTTAATTAAAATATATTAATATTTAATCAAAAATTACATATATATACCGAAAATTAACCCGACGGGAGGGGGAGGGACCCCCTCATGCCCCCTAGATTCGTCAATGATACGTGTACAAATGAATGTTTATGCTAAAATTTTGTGGTAGCGAGTATCACGTTTGCTTTCGAGTAGGATCCACGTCAGCATCGCATGATCCAACTTGCAATTTGTATTCTTTCTATTTGATTTTTATACACCTCAATATATATATATATATATCTATTGAGACCCGAACCCGATGAACGGAATCATGAACCCCGGTCACATGGCCAAGCCAGGCGAGGAGGAGTTCGACGTCATCGTGGTGGGCGCCGGGATCATGGGGAGTTGCGCCGCCTACAACACCGCCCGGCGCCGCCTCCGAACCCTCCTCCTGGACCAATTCGACTTCCTCCACCACCGCGGCTCCTCCCACGGCGAGTCCCGGACCCTGCGCGCCACCTACCCGGAGCCCTACTACCCGCCCATGGTCGTCGAGTCCGCCCGCCTCTGGGACGAGGCCCAGTCGGAGGCCGGCTTCCGCGTCTTCTTTCCGGCGAGCCAGCTCGACATGGGCCCCGCCGGCGACCCCTCCCTCTCCGCCGCCGTCCGGAACACCCGCGCCTCCGGCCTCCGAGCCCGCGTCCTGACCTCCGGCGAGCTCGCCGGCCGGGTGGTCCTGCCGGAGGGCTGGATCGCTTTGGCCACCGACCTCGGTGGTGTCATCAAGCCCACCAAGGCGGTCGCCATGTTCCAGGCGCTCGCGCTCCGAAACGGCGCCGTTTTGAGGTATAGAATAAGAGACTTTTTGTATTGTGTAAATTCAACTTGAGTTACGAGCTAGTACAAGTTGGTTTTTTTTAGTAAAGAAGAATAAGAACAAAAAATGAGGCTTAATTCTTAGTCGAATTACTTTCATGATTTTATGGATCTATTTTTTAATTAGAATTTTTTTATTTTTTCTATTCAAAACTTGAAAAAAAAAATTAGTACGAGGACAAAATTTCTTATACATTTCTAGGGGATATTCTTCTATAATCTATCCCAACTAGTTTAACCCCCGTACCATGTACGGGTAATGTGATAATAAATTCAATTTAATATAGATACGTAAGGTCAATGATCACGTTAAAATTATAAGATCATATATATTTATCTTCGTATTGTGATTAGTATTTTTTTACCAATAGTAAATCAATTCATAATTATTTTCAAAATATTATAACTATTTCTTGATAAGTGATAAATCATAATTTTTTGTAAATTTTAAGCAATTTATACGGGATAAGATAATATGAGATTCTAACTACCTAATTTGTATAAAAGAGGGCCCGATTGATTATTTTATTATGAAAATGACACGTGGCGCAAATTTTTGTGAAAAAATTGTCTCGCTTTATACTATAGGTAGTATAGATGAGCCATCTTGAATGAAATATTATTGAGGCACCATCCCAATATTTATACAAGAAGTACTAAACTAAGATCAACTTTATATCTTATCAATACGAGGGACAACACCGAGGTCAAGCGGGTTCTGAGGGGGGTCAACGGGAGCGGCGTCAGGGTGGTGGCCCGAAACGGCGTCGTTTTCCGGGGGCGGAAGTGCGTGGTGGCGGCCGGCGCGTGGACGAGGAGGCTCGCGAGGGAGGTCGCCGGGGTGGAGATCCCGGTCCAGCCCATGGAGACCACGGTCATGTACTGGAGGATCAAGGAGGGGCATTATGGGGATTTCACGCTAGACGGCGGCTTCCCGACCTTCGCCAGCTACGGGCAGCCCTACATCTACGGGACGCCGTCCTTGGAGTACCCGGGCCTGATCAAGGTCGGGCTCCATGCGGGCCGCCCGTGCGAGCCCGGGGAGCGGACGTGGGCCCCGCTTGTGGGCTCGGTGGAGGTGGTCGGGGGGTGGGTCAAGGAGCGGTTTGCGGGCCGGGTTGAGACCGAGAGGCCCGTGATGGTCCAGTCGTGCCTGTACTCGATGACCCCGGACGAGGACTTTGTGATTGATTTCTTGGGCGGGGTGTTTGGGGAGGATGTGGTGGTGGCGGGCGGGTTTTCGGGCCACGGGTTCAAGATGGGCCCGGTCGTCGGGAGGATCCTTGCGGATATGGTTACTAAAGGGAGTGTGGATGGCGTGGAGATGAAGTATTTTAGGTTGGGTAGGTTTAAGGATGGTGTCAAGGGGAATGTGAAGGGGTTTGGTGAGCAAGTTGGGTTGTATGAGGCTTCCAAGTTGTGAGCTCTCAACTTTTGTTTGGTTGTTTTCATGGACCTTGTACAAATCTAATAAAGAAAATTTGCTAGTGATATCGTCAGACTATATGATGTATGTACTACTTATGTTTATGCAACACTCGTTAAACTTCAATCAGGAAATTCGGCAGAGGACATGCCACAATAAAGTGGATCCACGCAGATGAGCAACTGACTAACAATCAACGATGAGCAACTGACTAACAATTAACTTTCTATTGCCTTGACCAAAAAAAAATTAACTTTCTAATGCTTCAGATGCGATGGTTAGAATTAAACAAGCCGGCTTCAAGGAAACTCTATTCTTGACTTTTTATTGTATTGACACAGTATTAACTCCTGACCTAATGTTGCCCTCACTGTTGGAAATTTCGATAGTTCGGATGAATAGAAAGCAAACCAAGACAAAGAACACACGCAATTGTTGACCCAGTTCGTCACAAGGACTACGTCTGGGGGCACTACCAAGCCAGGATTCTCCACTAAATCAAAGGACTCAAGGGTTAATTACAAGGACTCTTCCTAATCCTAACCTCTCGATCTCGCTTTCAGGATTTTCTTTCAATGTCTTCGGTAACACGTACACAGCTGCAATAATCGAGTTGAGTATAAATAAGAAAACATTTTGTCGAATCCCGCGGAATGGCCCAAAACTCGGGCACCAAGACGATCGCGTGGGCGCGCTCCTAGAGCTCTGGGCCGCGGTACATATGCATGCACAGACAAACGCCCCGAGACACGGCCTGGCGTCCCGAGACGCGGGCACGTCTCCATGCCCTTGCCCGCGTCTCCGCCCGTCTTCGAGGATGCTGTCTGGTGCGGCCCGAAGAGCGGCCGCGTTCGGCCTTCCTTTGCCCGTATCCCGCGTCCCACCTCGAGTTTCACTTCTCCTTCCATCTTCTTTTCTACTTCTCTTCTTTAGCTCGTTCCGTCTTCTCCCCGCCTAATCGAATCAAGCTCTATACTCAACACTCATCACATGGAATCTGTTTCCATAAAACAAAGAATCAATGTCAAAATGTCATAGGTTTGTAGAAGTTATGTACATCAATCGATTAGAATACATATAATCCAATTTGATGTCAACTCTCTCAAAAGCTCCAACATTTGTATTTTGAGACTACTATCGAAACATATATTGATCAATGTCCCAAGCTCACAAATTATAGTTGTAGGTCAAAGAATATAAATAAGCGCTAGATTTGGCATGATCAAAACAGCTGCAAAATCCATGTTGTACGTACCAACTAATTAATAAAGAAGCATTTTTGTAGAACAAGCATACTGCTGAAAGATCAACTATCTTTAAATTGTGAGGAGGAGACCATATTATGTCCTGCAAATAATTAGATAAATACGCAGTTTATAATAAGACTTGATTTAACAATGCAAATATACAAACTGTCCTAGAGAACAAGGAAACTAACCTTAGTTGTACCACTTCATGGATAAGTAAAGATAAGGGAACGATACAAGCAAACGTCAAATGGAAAGAAACCTCTTCATCCTTGTGCAATTTTCAATTTGTCAATCAAAATCTGTCAACCCAAGAGGGTAAATCCTACACAGTGATTTTGTGCAAAGCTTGTTTCCGTATTATACTACATCTTTACAACTTCATTCTTGAGGGCCTTCAAGGCTGCATGCAGCTTTGGATGGTGATACTCTCTTTGTAACGTTGGAAAATTGTTGTGTTTTTGTATGGCCTATATATAAAGCAAGTTATATGTCCAAATAAAGGTTGAAAGAGGTCTCCTAAACTATTAATTTAGGTAAGCATACCTAACAGTTTGGCGAACATTGATTTCATGGTTCAATGGGCCTTCTTAATTAACAAATCTGCAACATTAAAACACATTTCATTACTTAATTGTCAATGTATATAAAGAGGTACGATCGAAAAGAAGCGTTGGAGAAGGGTGCTTACCTGGGTGCTCGATTTTACCACATTCAATTCCTATAGCTGCCTTCCTTAAAAGATCTTCTACAATGAAGCATTTCCCACAAAATATAATTATTGTCTCCAAAAGGGTACATAACTGGTTAAATGTGTATAAGGCTAAAAAAAGCAACCTGTTTCACCAAGGGCTGGGAAAATGCAGGCTTTGATTGACTCAGCAAATATATGAAGTGTTGGGACTAAAATTTCCTGCAAAGCGGATTCAACGTATGTATTGATTTCAAGTAATAAGAATTTAACGAAATAGGTAATGCTTGAAGTTAAGAAGGATTAAAAGTATTGCAGCTCGAAAGTACCTGTCTTCGTTTATAGAGATATAAGGAATGTCTCGAATTAGGGGCCAACATGAACCTATTGGTTTTCTGCATGCCTCGTACAGTTTCGGGCATTCATATATATCAAGTGATTTAAGGCGGCTAACCCAATCGGACAAAGATGAAATCTCACTACAATATCTGATTATTAGATCTTCAAGGGCCGGGAGATGCCGACACTTCTCTGGTAAGGACCTCATATCAAGGTCAAAGAAGAAGAGTGTTCTCAAGCCTTTAAGGTCCTCCCACGGTAGCATATTCAGTTCATGCTCATCAAGTTTGCAACATGCGAGCTGTAAAGACCGAAGATTCTTCAACTGATGCATAACACCACTTAGACCAGCCACCTTATTCATATATACAACCGATATGTGTTTAAGGTTGGGAGGAACTGTCCATTGCATGTCCTCATCAGTTGGCACCGTATTCATGTTGATCATCAAGTTCTCTAGACCGGTGAGGTGGTGAAGCCCCCTGAGAAGATGACCCCCGAGTGTATCATTTCCAAAATCAAATGTCATAATTTTCAACCGTGTAAGGGACCTCCATTGCATGCCGTCTTTTTGCATTTTGTCAACATCAATTGAGGATTCTGCTGCGTTGAGGCTGATGAAGAGGGATTCAAGGTAAGGCAAATGTTGCAACAAGCAGAAGAGAGACGAACGTTTATAGCTAGAACATCTTTCAATCACAAGGCGGCGGACAAATCTTAGGTTGCTAAAATCGCCTGGTAGAAAAGCTAGATCGTCTACTTCGTGAAGAGATATATCATTCAGCTTGGAGCAAGTTGGAACTTCTTCAGATGTGCTACTTGCTCCCAGTTCGTCTGTCTTGGATGAACTCACTATTTGTGTCACTAGATTTGCACTAACACTCGTAACGTTCAAATCTTCTAAAGAAGGACACAATGGCAAGGATGTTAGTTCTTTACAAAAAACTAAATGTAAACGAGAAAGTCGCGGAAACCACAAGCCATAAGCACTAAGAACCTCTTCTCCTGTTGGCCTCCGCCATCCTTTTAGTCTTGACATATTAGCAATCTTCAAATATTCAAGGGACGGGAAGAAGGGCGTGCTATCATAACAAATGTCGTTCTCCACGTACTCTATAAGTAGACCTACAAGCACCAACTTCTTAAGTTGAAGGAGGTGCCTTAGTTTTGGAAGCTCAAGCTTATGCTGTCTATGGAGCCATAAATTATCTAGAGTCAACTCAACCAGGTTATGCAAAGCAGAAAGCCAGTTTGGAAATTTCACACCAGGGAAGCGTTCAACCTTTAGATGACTGATATTGCTGGATGGTTGAAGCTTATCTAAAACAGCATGAGCTTCAAGAAACTCTTCTTCTTTATTTGTATCTAGTATTGCATCAACTTCAGGCAAATCTTCTTCTTCATCTGTATCTAGCACTTCATCGGCTTCAAAAAACTGCTCTTCTTCATTTGTATCTAGCACTTCATCATTTTCAGGAAACTCCTCTTCTTCAGTTATATCTAGTACTTCATCAACTTCAAGAAACTCCTCTTCTTCATTTGTATCTAGCAGTGCAGAAGTTTCAGGAACCTCCTCATCTTTGGAATCTTTGGATGTATCTAGCAATACATCAACTCCATTTGTACCAGCGTTAGACAACTCTTCTCCTTTTGTAGTAAAAACCCAAACTACAGATAACCTACTTAATTTTGTCTTGTTGATTAACATAGACTCCTCGGCATCAGTAACACAATTTTTCCACCCTCCATAGGGGAGCTTGATACAAATATCACCTGTGACGTTATTTAGGTGTTTCAAACACCTTAGTCCACCATGATCCTTGTGTACAATAAGTTGATCAAGCGTAGCAAGTGAGGTCAACTCTTGCAATCCTTGAGGTATATGATTCAATTTTCCACACCCTGCAATTTTCAGATGTCTTAGGCTTATTAGTTTTTGCAGGTCATCAGGCAACTTGATGAGATTCTTACAACCTTCTAATCTCAATATTAGTAGATTTTGCAACTTGCAGAGAGCATTTGGAAGGTTGATCAACTTTTTGCTATCCGTGAGATCAAGATACCTCAAATGAACCAACTTGCCTATGGAACTTGGTATCTCTTCTACATCCAATTGCCTCATACTCAGCGTTCGTAAGCTTGTCAAATTCCGCAATACACCATCTAGCAACACCCTTTCAACAAACCCTGTATTTGGGGAAACTAGGCTTCGCAGTCCTTTACACTGAAGCAATGATTCTTTGATGTCCATAACAAGCAAATGCCGAGGAAACTTCCTTCCTAACTCATCAGTGACTTTCAACATCGCTTGACATTCATTTGCACCTCTTTGAACAGCCAAATCATGGAACAGATCATGCATCTTGCAGCTGATTATTTCACCATATTCATCTACCTTAACATTTTGGAAGAAGCCTCTTTGTACCAAGTACAAGAAGTAATCCTCACCAACTTCCTCTAAGCATGGATTTTCCTCGGATATTTCAAGTAAACCTTGAGCCATCCAAAGATGGACCAAAGTAGTTTTATCAAATTTATGATCTTTTGGAAAAAGGGAACAATAGGCAAAACAATGCTTTAATGACGAGGAAAGGTCATCATAGCTGATCTTCAACGCTTGCATGACAAGATTCTCACTATCAGGCATTGCTTTCATCAACTCATTATCTACAAATGCTGACCACTTCTTCTTGTCTTTGCCATATAAGAAGCTACCAACTGTCCTGATTGCAAGAGGGACTTTTGGACATTTTTTTAAAATCTGTCTACCGAGATCTTCCTTGGGTTTGTCTCTCTCTCCTTCGTTGCTATCAAAAGCCATCTTCTTGAACAAAATCCAAGCATCCTTATCCGAAAGCTCTCCTAAGTCATAGTGCGACTTAGCAGTGGCTAGATTCTGTGCTACTATCTGCGACCGTGTGGTCATCAAAACCTTGCTTCCATTCTCACCAGAGTACAACAAACGTTTCAAACAAAGCCACTGTTCACGAATATGATCCCAAACGTCATCTATAACAAGGAGAAACTTTTTGCCACTAATCTTTTCCCTCAACCTATTTTGCAATACATCTAGATTGTCTGATTTCGTATCTGTAATTTCCTCCAATCCTCCTTTTAAATCTGAGAAATAATTTATGCAGGCCCATAGCCGTAATTCAAAGAACTCTTCAACTTCCTTTGAATTGTACAACAACTGAGCTATAGCAGTCTTGCCTTGACCCCCAATGCCAACCACTGCAATAACAGAAACATTCTCTTCGACACCCTTGTCATCCATCAACAACCTCAGTAGTTCCTGTTTGTCTTCCTCTCTTCCGATCACTTCATGTTCTGCAATGAAAGAGTGTTCTACCCTTCTCTTCAAAGCAATCCTTTGACTCATCTGATCATATTCCATTGCACTCCTTATAAGACCAAACCGACTGATATCTTTTGCAATGTTATCTAACTTCTCCCTGAGCTCCTTCACCTTATGAGCAGTCTTGAAGACGAAAGCAGGTTGGTTTGACCTGGAAAAGAAAACCATCATCTCTCTTTTGAAATGATTTCCGGAGACAACTTTTTTCTTCAAGGCTCTGGTGGAGATGGTGTCAAACAAATCATCTGCCTTGTACATCTCATCTTGAAGCCTAGACAGCCATCCTCCGATATTAGTATTCGTTGCTTTTTTCTGCTCAGCATCGTGCAAGACATCTTTGATACAAGTGATGGTGTTCTTGAGCTTCTCGAGTTCAGCCTTGGAGTTGAACCACAGGAGAAACTCGTCCTTAGCTGGCGAGCTCAATTGTTCAAGGAGTGACTTTGCAATGTTTAGCACCACTAGCTCAGCCATGGAAGAAATAAGGAAGCCCCTATCAATATTCCATCAGCAGGACAATCTCATTAATCAATTTTGTAACAACAATGAAAAAAAACCCCAATAAAGAATGACAATCACATAAAACTCAATTTGATAGCTTTGATTCATCTGAGATCCAAACAAATGGAAGTAAAAAAAAAAACACAAACCAAGAACAACAAGAAATAATTGCATGTAGAGAATCAACAAGAAATAAAAACCAAATTAATTGCATGAACATAAGAAAGTACATCGATCAATATATTATAACTTAACAAAATTCTTATGCAGAATTTGAAAGAAAAGGCTCACCAGCTGAAGCAATTCAAATGCCTGCTGCTCGGAAGATATGTGGTTGCTAATCACTCTTGGATTATCTTCAAAGCCCCCTTGTAGATATATCCTCACCTGTGGACAAGCTCAATTATTGATGAAACTACGTAGTCAATTTGAGTGTGCTCCCGTAACTTTTTGACAATTCTTGTTCCTTATCCCAAACTGGAGTTTAAACGAAAATTCAACAGCATTGGTAATTTAGCATTGACGATTCTTCACCTAAACCTTCATTAATCCTAAACCAAGTACAAACAACCACATTGGTAAACTCAGAGGAATTAATGATCGGGATATAGGCCTAAGAATATACTCAAAGAAGAGCAACGGGAAATTCCTGTTGGTACATTTTGGGTTTAGACAATTTTGGCTACTTATGTGGTTTATACATTTTTTTTATAACCAAACCTATATTTAAACTTATTTTTTCGACCCAAAAAATAAATTAAACCTACTTTTCATCCCAAAAAATACAATTTTTCGTTTAAAGATAAATAAAAACTAATTTAGAACATAAAAAGCTTGATTTTTATTCCACACAAATTTTATTGATTTTTAAATGACAATTGTAATGAACAAATTTAGTCGTATAGCTTATTCCATTGAATTTTTATTGGTTGGTCAAACGTTTTTTACTTAACAAATTTTTTTGCCTAAGTTCTTTTGTTTTTAATTTTTTTATTTTCTAAATTGGTTTTTATCTAAATTTTGATTATAATTGTATTGTTTTTTGATAAAAAATAGGTTTTGATAGAGTTTTGACTATAAAAAAAAATGTATAAATTACCAAGAAGAAAAAAAGAAATCTTGGGGCACCAAAGGGTCCGATCATGGCACGAATTTGTTCGGTGCCCCAAGAAAAATGTATAAATTACAGAACCGATCGACCCCATCTATAATCTATAATACTATAAAGAAGGAAAATTTATGGCAATAAATGCTCTTCATTTTATACAAAAACTAATGTTTCATGGGTTATAGTTGGTAGGCCCTTCAGATGAAATTGAATTTCCCATTTGGCTTGAATGGCCTGCAACTTAATGACCACCGTTACATTGTAGCTTTCTATGGAAAGAAAAAAACGCCTGTCACCGGATTAAAACACTTAAAAAACGTCCAATTAAGTAATCCTATAATATAGTCGTTAGATCCATTTATCTTCGTCTTTAATGTAGGGTTTTTAATGTATAAGCATTCAAGACTATCAAAGAGGTGAAGAGATTTGCACAAGGATAACGCCTTTTCATGATCGCATTCATTATCGACCTTCAGTTTTTTCCTATATTAGAGAGGTGAATAAATTTGCAAAAATATGGATATTACTCCTCTGAATCGGACGCAGCCATCGATGTCACGATTTGCGTCGTGTCCACAAACCCTGGCCTCAACGCTGCCCTCGCCGGTGACTGCGAAGAAAGAAGCTTCTGCCACCAGCTTCGACGCCTTCTCTAGCGATGAATTCTCGAAGAGCGGTTGGGGATCGGGAGGCGCTGAGTTTGATGAACCAATCCCAATGGCCCCCTTCCCTGAGCAAGATGGAGATGGCGTGGAGAGTGTTGGCCATAGGGCTTCGGTAGGTGACCAAATTGGCCTTGGCCAACATTTCCAAACTCCCTGAAAACGGGGCGATTCCTGACAAAATCGAGCAAATTGAGCCTCTCCTCAGCGGAGGAGGCCAAATCGAGGTGGACGGCGTACTGATTGCGCGGGTGGTAGAGGCGAGGGGGGTCCGACGGAGGCTTTGTTGCCGCCGCCCACGGATCCGGAGATGAGGTAGGCCAACCTCGGAGGGGGAGGGACGGTTTACATTTGTTCTTTCTCGATTGAATTTTTTCGATTGCAATTCAATATTGGGTTTAGGTTTTCAGTTTTACGGGTTGGGACGGTTTGGCGTAGTTGGGAGGGGGTTACCATTCGGGATCGGGCAGGATTTGAGAGGATTCAGGGGTGTTTGGGCTTGATTTGGAATTCGTATTGATTCATTCCTTTAGTACCTTGATTTTATGATTCAGAGCTTGGAATTGTGCTCAACTTTAGAAAGCTGAGTGTTTTCAATTTTATAGATGGCCGAGGTATATGGGCTGCTGATGATGGGTGATCTAATTGTTTCCGGCTGATAATGTTTGATGTACGAGCCAAACAAAAGACGTATACTTGCTCAGGGGCTGATTCAAGAGTTCAATCTGGCATTCGTCCTCATCGTCATTCATTCCATTGTTCAACAGAAATCCGAATTCCAAGAAATCTTCTCTCTTTGAGCGTTCGTGTTAATCCTTCAAGGTTCGATCTCCTTCCCCCCTCTCTTTTCTCAGTTAATCGATTATCAAAATTACGAATTCAATGTGTTTTAGAATCGGTTTGTGATTTTCCATCTATCTGTTGGATTGCTAAGGAAGAAATTGATTGTGATGACTGAGGTTGCTACTGATGCTAAATTCTATAGGAACATGGATGTTTATGAGATTTGTAAAAGGTTCATGTTCCTATTTTTTTGACAGATAACTTTTTTTATTTATTTTTCACTTTGCAATGATTTTGCTGTTTTGTTTTAAAACATGAGATGTATAGCACAGATTATGATTTAGTTTTCAGATGAGGTTTCCCATGAGCCTGAAGTTAGTCCATGTGTGTATATAACATGTGGCAGTGCTGAGGAAGTTCGTTAGGGAGAGTTATTTGGTGCACTTTGTTACTCCACATGATCTGGTAAGTTTTAAAATTATGGAATCTTCATTCTCATCTATTGGCATTGTTTTTGCACTGACCTATTTTCATCTATTATGTAACCTTCAGCCATGATTCACCCAAAATACCAGATGAGGTTTCTCAGGGTATCTGGATTTGACATTGGGCACAATCTAGGGTTTAGGGGGAGGCTGATCGAGGTGTTTTGTGTTGAATGCAGGTTTGCAGCTTCGTGCGCGGGTTTGTCGGAGAGAAGTTCCTGCTTAATTACTTCGTCGGCTTACAAGATGTTGAGATCGATGAATTCGAAGTCGTCGGCTTACTTTTCAACTTCCACTGCAGCTGCTCACTGTTTTGTTTTAAAACATTGTTATATGATTTAGTTTTTTTGTTTCTAATCATGGGTTTAGAGCTAATACAAAATAGATCATTGCTTTCTACTGTGGAAATATTGACATCCTGAGTGCTTAGATTGTCATCTTGATTTTTATACATAAAAAAACAGCAGTTGTTGTAATTAATCTTCTAAACGTGCCATATTTGTAGTCTTCCAATCCATCTGGTCATCAGTGAAAGAGACACTTCTCTGGAACCAACACAAGTCTTGCTACTACTGGATTAGCTGCAGCAGGTAATCTTTAAAATGTTTGTTTAGAAAATTATATCTTGCTTCAACTCTTCTGAATATACATGTGCAATAATCTTGGAGAGTGCATTAGAGGGATAACTGATTGTATATACATGTGCATTAGATATTGCTATGTACATAGACTCTTATATGAAAACCATTATCTTACTGTACAAGTACTTAGCATAAATCTTGGAGAGTGTGAGGGATAACTGATTCCTTGATTTTTAATGTTCTAAAGTTGAATATTAATCACATGAGGGTTTTTACAAGGGCTCTTGAATTATAATATCAATTGTGAATTTAAATGTTGCCTTTTTTATAACCATATATACTGCCGATGTAATTTGGTTTGGCTACTATCTGCTTTTGAATGGTGAAACGTTCAATATGAAGTTGATGAATTAAACTTGATTTTTGGTATGCCCATTTTGTTATTTCTTTTTTTTTGGGTGGAACCATTTTTTATTTCTTAGTAATGTTTTTTTTTTGGTCAAAATTTCTTAGTAATGTTTTGATTGTATAATGTTGCTTATTTTTCTCTCATGTGTCACAGGCAACATTCAGCAAACAATAAACATCCCTTCGCTGGAAAGTCAAATGCTGGAAAGTTCTGATTACTTTTGAATTCTCATTTGATAGGAATAGTTTTTCAGATCCCTTTGCTACATCCCATTCTATCACCCCTCTTCTTTGTTTTTTGGTCAACTCTATCACCCATCTTCTTTTCTTTTGTGAAAGGGTGGAACCAGAATTTTTGAAAAGCTTTATTATAAACCTATGAGCAATGTTCTGTATAGTGTGACAATGAATGGTTAACACCTAAAAATGAGTGATTGTTGGAAGATCAGTTGCTTAAAAGAGCATTCCTTCAAACTGTGTAAATTAATGTTGTAGCAAACCTTGATTAGATGAAATGCATAGAACGGGCTTCACCGAGCTCTACATGATTTCTACCTCTTTAAACCCCAAGCTCTACATATACTAAAATATTGAATGACAAAATTAAACCTTACCGATTATTTTATTAGTCTTAAGTCTATATTGGAAATGTTTAGAATTTTGATAATAGTAGTAACAACACCCATTGCAAATTAATAGCGAATTTTTAACTTTCAACCTTTTAATTATCAAGGGTGTTATTTTTGAGGCTAAACATTAATAGCGCATTTTTAACTTTCAACCTTTTAATTATCAAGGACGTTATTTTTGAGGCTAAACAATTTTTTTTAGAAGGGATGTAAAAGTGGCTAACGATTCACTTTGAAGTCTCGGTTATACATTGTATTAATCTATCAATGCTAGCAACGTTTTCACTAATTTTAGCGCATTGTTGGAATAAAAATCACTTTGTTTTCTTCACAGCTTTCTTTCTCTATATAGGCGTTGAAACACAAATAATCACCAAAGTTGATTTTTGTCCACTTGCTTTATAATTTTAAATTGTGCATTTTTACGATTATAGGGTTTTATATGCGTTCTTTCTTTCTCTACATTAATATTGATTAAAAAATATTGTATTATGCAATGATCAATATTGTCGCTTATATATGCGTTCTATAAAGATTAAAAGTTTGAATATGTTAATATGTTCGAATTAATATAATATATTCAAATGCATTTATGCTATTATTAGTGTATTACCATGTCCACGTCTTACTCTATTAGTATAGTATTGTATCTTAGTGTATTGTAACCGAAAATTTATTATTTTAAAACCTTTTATATTTGACTAATATTTTAAAGGGATGCCCATATGCCGTGAATAGTGATATATAATATCATAAGATGATAAAATCCTTAATCTCACTTCTATTACATATATATCATGGATGGAAATGTTAGAAACAAAAAAAAATATTGTACTTGAGATTCGGGGGTCATAAAAACATGATTAGTTTTTTATCATATACATAATCAATATATCTGATTTCTTTTTGAAACAAAATCTTACTGCTGTAAACAAAGCCCGTGCATCGCATGGGCTACTAACTCTAGTTTTATATAAACTCGGGTTTTAAGATCTGTGAGCCTAACAAGTACAAGTACAACTCAGGCTCGGCCATCGCGTTTTGGCTTTCTCCCTCGAATCCCATCAAAACCCAAATCACTCTCCGATTCAATTCCTCCGGGGAGTGCACATCTTCATACTCGGAAAGCAACAGCATCAGCAAGATCGTTTCCACTGATCTCGATCTTCGCCCCCATCAATGGCGCCGGTCTCCGCTTTAGCCAAGTATAAGCTTGTCTTCTTGGGAGATCAATCCGTCGGCAAAACGAGCATCATCACTCGATTCATGTACGACAAGTTCGATAACACTTACCAGGTAGTTTCCGAGTGTGGTAAGAGTATGCGATCATGCGAGTAAATCGTCCGATTTCGTTTTCGTTCTCAATTGCCGGATCTAGGACTCAGCGTTGGGGTTTTGTACTAGTTCTGGTGTTGTTTCTAGGGTTGTTTAGGTGGAAAACGGTGTGCTTTTTGAGTGATTTGATGCTGATCTTCATGCTTAGTCCTCTCGCTGAGGTTATTATGTGTTGGATTAGGCTTTTAAGGTTTTCCAAGTTGAAGAATGATCGGATTGGACTTAGCAGTTGATCTATTACTGAACTTATGTGTTAGATTTCGTTCTCAATTGATTTGGAATGTATTTGCACTTGTCTGTTTCGAACCTGGTGTCATGATCTTTAATCTGGTTTGCTGTAAATGCTCTTTGCTTATCTGGTGAGTTCTCATTATATGCCATTGAGAATTGTGAGTTAGGCAATGGTTAGATTTTCTTAGAGTAGTTGATATGGAGCAAAATCTTTATACTAGGAAATAGGAGACTCTGCTTGTGTTCATAATCAGTGGGATCACATCAGAAGCTAATCTTTTTCCATCTGAGATGGTTAAGTTTGATGATCGCAATTGCTCACTTGAGATCTGTTTGTGCCAAAAATATTTTGAGATTAAATATCCTGGTCGACTACTTTCCTACATGTCATTATGGTTCTAGTTATTCTTTTTTGGATGTGAATACTGCAAAATATAAGAAAATGTTTTCCCTTTGTGAGGTAGTTTTCATTACTTACATCCATACAACTGACTTGACATGTAAGAATGAGTTGGGCCATGTTATATATTGGCCCTTAAATGATGATGTTATTCATCATATTCGTGATTTGTGGATCATGTAGTTTTGTAGGGTCACGGTTAATGAAAGAGATAGGCTATATGATTATCGTTATGCTTCTTTGCTCAGATTTGCTAAATCACTTCATGGTCGAATTGTTTGAATCAACTTTTTATGCTAGTCTTTTTTAGCACCTGAGATGATATGTTTGAGGCTATGTAACTCCTTATACAAATTTATGACATGGTTGGTATTGTTGATTTATAATTAGTCCAAACTCCACCCACAATCAGACTTAAATGCTTAAAGTCTTATTTTGTTTTCAGATGTTGCATTCTTTTCATAAGGGAACACTTTTTATGCTAATACAAGCTTCCTGTTGAATATCTCTTCTACATTTGTCATGTTATCCTACTTGAGTGTGCTTTCATCGCATATGTTGTAGATGCCTGCATTTTGTCTACTGTATTTTCTGTAGTTTGACGTGTTTCCAATGCTTAGACTAATCATATATTTTTACTTTGGAATTGTCAGGCTACAATTGGGATTGATTTTTTATCAAAGACAATGTATCTTGAAGATCGGACTGTACGTTTGCAGTTGTGGTGAGATTCACTTTCTATTTTCTCGTGCCTCTAATTTTAGGCTTGTAATTGTGTGCCATGGAACTATTCTTGTCTTGGGAATCATATTTTTTTACTAGGGGAGGGGAGGAGAGATGGCTGTGATGTGTGAGAGTATGTCTGAATTTACTGGATGAAAGCTTCAGCTAACTCAGACATTATCCATTGTCCCTAAAAAATGCTGACTATGGTTTCTTAACTCTGTAAAATGATGAATATATACATTACGCCTTTGATGACAGTTTTACATGGTTTATTCACAGGGATACAGCTGGACAAGAAAGATTTAGGAGTCTTATACCCAGTTATATAAGGGATTCATCTGTTGCGGTCATTGTATTTGATGTTGCGAGTAAGGAAACCTTCATAATTGACTACTGTAGTGTGTCCCTCCATCCCCAGATTCCTGCTAGCATATTATTTTCATTTTTGCCCCCTCCTCTGCTTCTAGCTCCCTATGGATGTTGTACTACTGCATTGAAATGTGTTCTTTGTGGTGATTTGTAGCACTGATCTTGCTCTCTTATATCAGGTCGACAATCCTTTCTCAATACATCAAAATGGATTGAGGAGGTTCGCACTGAGAGAGGGAGTGATGTTATCATTGTCCTTGTTGGAAACAAGACTGACCTTGTCGATAAAAGGTATTACTGAAAAAAATGTTTCTTTACTTGAAAAAAGTAAAGAAAAATCTTTCTAGCTTTAAGTCAGTTCTGAGCTCCTTCCTATGATAATTGATAAGTGTTTAATAGTATGATTTGAGTTTATCTCATTCCGATATATCCCATCTGCTGGTAAAGTTGCTTTCAGCTTTTCCTATTAATGGTTGATTTGCTTGCTAACGTCCATGTGTTTGCTGTACCACTCAGAAAAGAAATGAACAAAATATTTTCATTAAACTATACCAATTTGTGTTTCATTCCTAGGAAGCTGAATGTTGCCTTTTGCACTGGAACCATTTCCTTTTTGAACCAAGCTGTCTTAGTAGCAATGAGTGTAGGTAGCCTTGATGTACTACACCATCTCTTCAAACAATAGCACTACAATCTAGTGGTGGCATACTGGCATTTCTGTTCTGAACTCATATAGAGGTGCATTATCTTTGGCTTTTATATGAACAATGTTCAGTGGGATGACACTGACAATAATCGCTTCCTTCTCTTAGCTATACTTATATTGCCCTTTTATGACACATAAAAAAATGCTCCTTGTTGTGCTCGTCTTGCTCATGTTCACTGTAGTCTTGTGCATCTAGTATAAATGGCTGTGGAGCTTGGTGCCTTTTCTCATTTATGTTAGACCCTCAGCTTCATTTTCTGAATTTGATGGGCATCTCAGCTTTGTTTCTTAATGTAGGCAAGTATCCATCGAGGAAGGAGAAGCCAAAGCTCGCGATCTCAATGTCATGTTCATTGAAACCAGTGCAAAGGCTGGATTTAACATCAAGGTAAATCATTATCTGGACATGCAGGTTTCAGCCAGATACTATTTTCTGCTATGATTAGACAAAATATGCAGCAGAGGAATCTTAAGCCAAATTCGAATTTCGAGACTGAAGACGCCTTTTCTTTTGTTGCTTACAGCCACTCTTCAGAAAGATAGCTGCTGCATTACCCGGAATGGAGACACTTTCGTCGACGAAGCAAGAGGACATGGTCGACGTAAGCCTGAAGTCGTCATCTGGTGGACCCCAGTCACAGGCTCAGTCGGGCGGATGCTCATGCTAAGCGACGGAATTCATAGTAAAGTGCTTTCCTCTACTTCATTTTCGTGTAAGCTTCTATTTTTGTATGTTCTTGAATCTAGAAGACCTCATATATTTCGCTTCTCAGAGACCGTAGTCAAACTTACAAGGATATAGAAATTGTTGTTATCATTATTTTTGGGGGTCTAGTAAAACGGCATTGCCTGTGATTGTGTAAAATGACTGTTAGTTTTACTTGGGAGCTTGGGTCCTGCTTGACTTTTGATGTGCTACTTTGATCGGTAATTTTCAGGAATTGAAATCCATGAAGCTCTTGTGATTTGGATTCTAAGTGTAAGATTTCTACGTTCATTTTATAGACCTTGGAACAAACAAGGGTCTTCTAATCTAAACTTTTATCTTGCACATTTCTCCACCCATGCTAGAGGGTGTCAAATCCAACCATATAGTCTCTAATTAGGTTGAATGATGGATCAATTTAGTACGTGATTTGCACGATGTATGTACCATATGAATATCAACCACTAGTTCTAAATGGATTAAAATTTTGAGCTCACGTTAGCTTACTTCTGGTACCCAAGATTGATGCCACGAACTTCTACTCCTAGTTATTGCTCTAAAAATCCCTTCTAGGAGGCGTTATTCAGTCCTTATCCATCTAGCCTTTTAACCTGCGGTGTCTAGGTGTCCGTTTGGGCTGTCTAGGCGCAAATCAACAATTCTCCGCCTAGAAACCGTTTAGCATTTTCTAGAACATTGACCCGAGTACTTCAATCAAACATCACTCTGAAAAATTCCCAAGTAGAATAGCAGATTCATTAACAATAAATAGATAAATAATTAAACTTTGAGATGAAGAGCTTATCAAATTGTCATTTCTATGGGAAATTTCCGTCTTGTTTAAGTTTTTATATTTGCTTTTTAGGTTAGGTTCCGTGTTAAAACTTCTTAATACCCCAATTTGTAAATATATATATATATATATATACAATTTATGCTAAATTATGCCAATAATCAAGTTAATTACATATAATACTCCATAAAATTTTACAAAATATAATCATAAATCTTCATGATATATACTCATAAATTCTCCATTCCCAATCCCAATATCCCACGGTTTGATCCAGAATCCGGTTTGGTTCAATTCTCTGGACCGGACCCATAAAACACACAAAAATACAGAACCGGTCGACGGTCGACCCTTTATTCTAATCGAACTTTAAGATCTCTGAGCCGACTGCCAACTCAGCCATTTCAGAGCGTTTTGCCTTCTCTCTCTCAAAGGGCACCAACAGAGACAAGACAACCGAAATCGCTCTCCGATTCAGTTTCTCCGGCGAGTGTATTTCTCCAAACTCAGGCCAATCAGCAAGATCGTCTCCGGCGATCTCGATCTCCGTCCGCATCAATGGCGCCGGTCTCAGCTCTTGCCAAGTATAAGCTCGTCTTCTTGGGAGATCAATCCGTCGGCAAAACGAGCATTATTACTCGGTTCATGTACGACAAGTTCGACAACACTTACCAGGTAAACGCTCGAGTATGGAAGATTGTGAGATCATGGAGTAAGTTGCTTGATTTGATTGTCTTTAAACTGTTGTTTGAGAAGATCGGCCGGCCAATTTGTTCTCCGTTGCCGGATCTGGCCGGCGTAGGGGCTTTGTTGTCTGTGTCGGTAGAAAGAAGATGTGTTGTTTCGCTGAATTGATTTGAGCCGAGTTATATGCTAGTTTGTCTCTTGTATCTCCCTTTTGCGCTTTGATTTGAATGTCAATTCAAACCTTGTGTTGTCCAGATCCTCAATTTGGCTCGTTAGAAGTGTTGAAAAGATGTTTGATCTGTCTGGTGAGCTCTCATGATTCTAGGTTGGTTCCACCAGAGTTACTGAAATTCTGATTGTGCCTGAATTCACAATTAGTGAGATCACACCAGAAGCTGATCTTTTTCAAAATTGTTCAGTTGAGATCTGTATGTATCTAGAATATTCTGAGATTTGATATGTTAGGCGACTAGCGATTGGGATGTTAACACTCCAGAATGCAAATCTACTAAAAAGTTAGTACACATGTCATTGACATGTTAGTTGTTAAGTGAATGAAGATCATGATTTTCCTCTGTGAGGTAATGTTTAGTTTTAGATACATGATATACTTGACATGACATGAAATCTGGAGTTGGACCATGTTACATGTTGGCTCTTAGACAATGATTTTCTTTTGCTATGGTTTGTGGAATTGTTTCATGGTAGAATGCTTAAAATCAACTTTTTTATGCTAGTCCTTTTAGCAACTAATATGATGTGTTATGCGGATTTCTAATATGATGTGTTAAGTGTTATGAATTGTTTAACACGGTTGATTGTTATTGACATAATATAACTAGTCCAAATTCCTTTAGACTGAAATGTTTCAAATTGCAGCTTTGTATTACCAAAGGTGCTTGTATATATTAGTCGAAAAATGAATAAAAGTTTGGATCAGGCTTTGAAACAGCTATGGAACTTCCCACACGCTCCCTCTAGGCTAACATAGTCTCTTTTATTGTTGCCATGTTGACCTTCTGTACTTTTCTTCAACTGCATGTTTTTATAAATACGTGCATTTTGTCTATTTTTTGCTTAAAATATTCCTGTCCTTAGTCTATGCCTAAAATTTTATTTTTCAATTGTCAGGCTACGATTGGAATTGATTTCCTATCGAAGACAATGTATCTTGAAGATCGAACTGTACGCTTGCAGTTGTGGTAAGATTCATTCTTGTGCCTTTTATGCTAGGCTTGTATTTGTGGTGTCTTGCAAGTAAACATATTCTTGGCCCTGGGCATGGAATTCTTAGGACATGTGTGAAATATAACCAAGGGTCCTGAGAAATGTATGATGCTGTTTCTTTTAGTTGAAGATTTTAGACTTTGTAAAAACTCTAATGTATCACTTGGTGGAAACTTGGAATCCTCAGTATACTCATACACAATCCTTTTGTTCCCAAAAAATGTTGATTGTAATTTTTTCACTTTGAAAAATAATTTTTACTTTTTTTTTATAGTGCGTTATGATGTGACAATTTAAAATGGTTTATGTGCAGGGATACAGCTGGGCAAGAAAGATTTAGGAGTCTTATACCCAGTTATATTAGGGATTCCTCTGTTGCAGTCATTGTATTTGATGTTGCAAGTGAGAAAATCATCCATAATTGAGTTTTTTTCCACCTCTTCTGTTTCATATTTGCTACCTTGACATCTGTGGTAACTTAATTTTGCTTTCTTTTCTCAGGTCGGCAATCCTTTCTCAATACATCAAAATGGATTGAGGAGGTTCGCACTGAGAGAGGGAGTGATGTTATCATTGTACTTGTTGGAAATAAAACCGACCTTGTTGACAAAAGGTATCACTGAACAAATGCCTCTTGCAGTTTTGAGCCACTACTAAGTTCCTTCAGATGATAATTGTTTTGTAGTATTATTTAGGTTACATTATTTTCAAATGTCCCATTTGTGAGTAAAGCAGCTTCCTTTTTTTTTGAGTTCATTGCTATCTTCCATACCCTTACTGAACCACACAGAAAAGGAAATGAAAATTTTCATTGCATTATAGCATTGTGTATTTCATTTCTAGAGAATTTCTTTTTCACTAGAATCGTTTGCCTTTTGAACTAGGCTGATTCAGCAATGAGTTCAGCTATTGGGGCACTAGAGCCTAGTGGCATTTATGTGCAAAAGAGAGAGATATTCTCTTTAGTGTTTATTGACACTAGTCTTTTCACTCTCTCAATTGCAGGTTTAGTTTTAATTGTTCTGACACATCAAAAACACTTGCAACGCTTTACTTAAAATGATTTTTGTACTCCTAACAGAAAATATCTGACTAATAAATTGATTATCCAGATTATGATTTACCTTAATGTTGAATCCAGCATTTGCACTGGGTTCAATGAACATGATTTTCAGATCTTGAGTTTTGGCTTCTCCTTCCTTAATGGGATACTTTCCTTCAATTTCACTGCCCACCATTTAGTACATCCAGGAATAAAGCTTAGTTGCTCATAGAATGTGGGGTGTTGGTTCTCATCTCCGCTGTAATGGTCGTGCATTGTGTATAATTGCCTGTGTTCATCGGTGACTTATTCATGATAGAATGTGAGCTTCATTTTCTGACATGAATAGGTACACCATGGAACTCCAGCCTGGTGACATTTCTGTTCTGATCTGAAAGAAAGATGCATTCTCTTTGCTGTGAATGACACAAATGCTTAGTGGCATGTTACTGACAATAGTCCTTTCCTTCCCTCAGTTACACCTATTTTGCCCTTCTATACAAGTGATTTGTCATAAAGAGTTATGGTGCTTTTAGCTGTCATTATTCTCACACGTCAAAAATGTGTTGTGTTGGCCTTTATCATCTCTGCTGAAATGTTTTGCATTGATGTCTTTCATATTCAGAAATTGATTTTTCATCTAGTATAATGCTCTTCGCGTTAACAATCACTGTCTAACTTACTCACGTGAGAATCTCAACTTCATTCTCTGAACTATATGAGCTTCTTTGCCTTGTTCCTGAATGTACTAAATGATGAACACTGAATTTGAAGGCAAGTATCCATTGAGGAAGGAGAAGCCAAAGCCCGTGATCTCAATGTCATGTTCATTGAAACCAGTGCAAAGGCCGGATTTAACATCAAGGTAAATCATAATCTAAATACTTAGTAGTAGGAATCTCAAGACATTTGAACTGTAGAGGTTTGAAGACTCCTTTTTCTTGGTTGGTTACAGCCACTCTTCAGAAAGATAGCTGCTGCTTTACCCGGAATGGAGACACTAACATCGACGAAACAAGAGGACATGGTTGACGTAAGCCTGAAGTCATCGGCTGGTGGACCCCAGTCACAGGCTCAGTCAGGCGGATGCTCGTGCTAAACAACACGAAAATTCATAGTAAAGTACTTCTCGTTCAGCTCTCTGTACCCTTCATTTTGTATTTCCTTGAATCTAGAAGACATATCTGCATTTTCAGGATATAGAAATGCTTGTCAATCTGTTAAAAAGAAACTGAAGAGGCTACTAAACGGCGTTCCGTGTGATGGTGTAAGATTGATTTTGTTAGTTTTCCTTTGGAGTTCTAAGTTCTGCTTGAATGTATCCCTGCTCGTTTGCTTCATATGGGTAGTTTTGGTGTGTGTTTGGATGCATAAACCATGTTCATTCTAATGTGTTGTTTGGATAGCAGAATTATAATGCATCGGTGCTTGTTTGGTTGCTAAATGAATTTAGAAAATCCGAGGAAGTTGTCAAAATATATGTGTTTGGTAAATTTTGTATTGAAAATCCCATGGTTTTCAAATCCCTTAGATTTTCAAATTCTTACATTTGATAGGAATTTAATTACTTAGGATGGGGTGGGTAAGATTTTCTTCCCTCATAATTCCCAGGAAATAGATTTTTAACCAAACAAATTTCACCAATTCATGTGAAATAGAAATTGTAGGAAATTAACGGAAAAACCGTACCGATTTTTTCGGCCGACCGTTACGGTTATCGTGATTCAATAACCAAATTTCCGGTTAACCACCCGTACCCACCCCTAGTAATCTGGATGAATCTTATATATAATGCATCATATAGCAAACTGGTAAGGTATACCACTTTAAAATCTACGTTTAGAACAATGTGCTGATGTGTAATTTTTGTCGGCGGGGTTACAACTAATCGTATCCTCATAACTCATAAGACAATTATTATGTGGATTTCAAACTATAAACTTAATTAGAAAGAAATTAGACTGAAAAAATTCCAACTTTTTCTTTTGAAGGGAAATTTTAAAATTAGAATCAGCCTGATATAGTATGAATTCCCTGAAATCGAACTTGGATGATCGTCTTTTAGTTATAGATGTCCACATAATTGTGATTAATGATTTGATGCAACTAACGTCTACTCTTAGTATTCTTTTGATGGGATGTAACATAAATTTTTCATGTATCACTTTTAAAAATGAGACCAACTGCATTCATCTTGAATACATACAACGACCGAACACTGACAGCTCACATAAAACTCCGATTCATCTTCCCCGCTACACCTACATCAAATTCAAAGGATTTGGAAAAAAAATAAAAAGTTATATGTAGTAACCACGATGTTTTGTGAATTTCGCATGGTGTACAAAGTTTTAAGAAAATTGATTTTCTTGGTTTATTAAAAAAATAAAACATAGGGTGATTTTATGTAACAATTAAGTAAACTAGATTATTGTACGTACCTTATACGGGATACGATCGATAATAATTTGTTGATGTATTGTTCAATTAATAAAGAAATGCATAACAATATATTATTAAAACTTAGATATTGATATCATCTTTTTATTCGAAATCGTTACAATATATTGTTAATCCAAAATCGTGATTTGATGTTAAGAATAAATTTAAATTTTTTATTTTATAGAATATGAATAAATAAAAAGTATAGATAAAATACTTTCATATTATTGCAATATATATTTGATTAATTAGAAAAATCATATATGATACGATATGAAATCTCAAGTGAAATATTTTATCAGCATATACATTTTTACAATTAAATATTTTTCATATGTCTTTATCTAATTATCATATACTAATATATCAGAATAATATCTATATCCATAATCTATTAAAACAATATCTATAATTATAATCTATCCAAATAATATCTATCTATGTAATTTATGAATAAAGACTAATTAAGATAACATTTAGATTTACATCATAAGAAACTATATATACTAGCACATGAATGGACTTATCTACATAAAAATATATATATATATATATATAAATTTATATATTTATCTATAAAACATATGATTTCAGGTTATATGATAATGTTATATATTTAGAAAATATGAGTTACTAGGACATCAATATTATATTTATTTGTGTAAAGTTTGATAAGAAAGTATGATTTACTAGAACATCGGTATTCTAATTATTTATGCTTTATATTTTAGGTTGGTTTATCAGACAAATCTTAATATTAGGAGAAATTGTGCTAAAAAATATATTAGGAGAAATTTATAAATAAGAAAATATACTATGATCAAAGTATATATGACAAAAACAAGTTAATTCGAATAAAATATAATAGTACTATCATGATGTATTTTGTTAGTAATTGAAATTAAATGTGCATAACTTCAATAATGTAATGTATTCAAAATAATTTTAATTTATAAGATATTGTTATACATGGTACGACTGTCTAAGCTAGTGTAGATCATTATCCCTATTATCACAATATTGAGATATTGTAAGTCAATATCGTATAAAATGAGATGTCATAATTGATTTATTTAGTTTGATCTTATATTTTTATTTTAATAATATAATTTATTAATATGAGATATAATTACTATGGATTGTTATTAATTAAAAAATTAAAAAATATAAAATGTGTCCAACATGATTAACGTGGATGCTCGAAACTCCTCGTACTTTTGTAAGGGCGTAACATAAATAATAGGCAAATAAATCTAAAAATTAGATAGCATAAATAAAAGCTCTATTTTTTTATCGAATATGTGATGGGGCCAGAATTAACATGGATGCTCGAAATCCCTCGACTTTAATATATATAGTATAGATATTATGGGTGAGTTTTATATAGTTTTAGCTTTTTATAATATGCCGAAGTTATAACACACATATACACACACTGATCTATTATAGCTAGTTACCCCCACATTCCTCGCCAACCCGACCACGAGTTTACTCGTTCGCACATGCTTATTATAACACATTGTCGTGTCGTACGTTTTTGCTAGCTAGCGATTCAGAAGAGGTAACTATCCATACATCTAAGGTTGGGTGAAACTAGACCTATAATGTAATGTTGGTTGGCATATTCTATCGTAACTCCGCTGAGTTTATGTGCTAGAACTATCGCGCAGGTTAATATGCTTCAAATCTGAATTACACAATACGACAGGTAGTACGGGATCGCGCTACCCGGTCAGTGAGTCTGGGGTCCAAGGGGCGCGTTGCCTCCCTGGACCCCCCGGCCGGGGGCGGAGTACGTAGCCCCAGGGCCAAACGTTATACTATGTTTTCTGTTTTATGGGGATGTCGCAATCTGTTTGGGTCGTCGGCTTATATTTGTAATTAGGATTTCTTGAGTCTCTATATAAACTTTCGAAGTATCTAGAGCTCTGTAATCCGAA
The DNA here is from genome assembly GCA_934048045.1 of Polygonum aviculare. NCBI lineage: Eukaryota > Viridiplantae > Streptophyta > Magnoliopsida > Caryophyllales > Polygonaceae > Polygonum > Polygonum aviculare. The sequence goes on from OW204026.1 coordinate 717,576, forward strand.
TTAAGTCTTCCATAATAATATATTGTTTCTCCGTCCGTGAATTAGGTAACACATTGTTACCGAACCACGAAAATCTCTGTGTCGATTCTGTTTATTGTTCTCGTTCGATCTCTCATTATAACGGTGCATATGCATACGGACAGATGCATGCCCTTCCGATAATATTGGTCTTCCGAACTTTACAGTTACAGAAGAGGTGGCAATGCAATGTCATAGGGAGCTAGCTATAGCAAAAATATGTCTAAGCAAGATCACAGGTTTTACGCATATAGATCGATAGATAGATGTATGATAGATATTGTACATGTACGATTATGATTATGTATCGATGCACATTGATTATGATAACTAAGTATCATGTGTAGGCCCATGTGATGTATGTATATCAACCATACAAGTTCATATCCTCATAAAACTATAAGTAACTGTAATGTATTCATGGCCGGCCATGAGATTATTGAGTATCAATCAATCTTAATTTGTTTATTCAATTATAATTGACAAAAGTACATGTATCATATCGATCTTGCTGTGAATATATGGTACGGTGAATCCTTAAACTTAAAGCTAAGGAATTGTTCTATATATAGTATACGTGCAGCCATTCCAGGAGATGATCACTGAGCTGCAATAACTGAGCTGAAGAATTTCAAAATTTATTTTATCCGGGAAGAATTTAATTTGATCCACGAGAAGCAAGGTTGGATGAGATCGCCCGATTGTACAACTAAGCGGTTTCTTCGCTAGAAGACGTTGAAGAACCAAACCCCAAGTGCAACCATGAAGAAGGTTTCCCTTCTCTTTGCATCTTCAATGGCATTGGGTCCTCATTGTCGTTGAATAGTGATAAGGTGGTGTTGCATTTATATGAGCAATGGCGACTTTGAAAGAAGCTTGAAGTTTTCGCTTTCTGCGTCGTTGGTCCAAGAAGAGTTACCATTGGTGTTGCATTTTGATGAGGAGGGGATGATATGATGGTGTGCCTTGGCTTCTTATTGGCACCCATGTTATATGGTTGAGATTCGTCGACATCAAAGAAGTTGTGAAACTTTAGGGTTTGTGGAGGAGCAATGGTAGTCTGTGGAGGTGGTGGTAGTGGTGGAGGAAGAGTGTAAGGTAGCCAATGGCACCTCTTGTGGCCACCAAGGGCTTGCCCGGATGGGAAAACCTTGTGACAAATGGAGCACTCATGGATCTTGTTGGACTTCTTTGGTGGAGAAACACGGGTTTCAGGAGAAGATGTGTCGGGGACAGGTGACATGTTTTCATCTGTTTCATAGACGTCGAGGTTTGATGCTACAACATTGGCGGCAAAGCAACCTTTGACCTTCTTGTGGCTCGCCCTGTGCCCGCCCAGGGCTTGGTGGGAAGTGAAGACCTTATTGCAAGCCTTGCATTCAAACTTGCCCCTTCCTTGGAGCTCTATGGATTGATCTTGGGCCCTAATAGAGGGCTCAAGATCTAGAACACTGGGACCAAGCTTATTGTCTTGGGAGCGTTTTGATGATGTCGAATCCGTGAAAACCAAGGCTAAGGGCTTGAGTGTGCCATTGGATAACAAGACTAGGCAATTGGCCATGTTAGGCTCTTGAGGGTTCCTAGAAGGGTGATAGTTGGAGCAGTAGTGATGGATGCCATGGCTTCTCATGTGAAGCCACAGAGCTTTCTCATTCTCAAGCTCTTTGTTGCATACTTTGCATGAGTGCATGGCGTTGGGTGTGGTAGCTCCGGCGTTGTTCATGTTGGTCGCCATCACTAACGATGCCATGATGATATATTTCGTATCGATCAGGTAGGAGAAAGCTGGTAATGCAAGTTAGAAGGGATGACAGTGCGTCAGGTGATTATTCGTAGTGAAAAAAAAACAAGGCTATATAGCTAGAACTATAGAGAAAAGGGTGTAAATGGATGGTTTTATAGTACTAAGAAATTAGGGCGCAAGTTGGGAGGTAGGTTTGCACTTAAATGCCTCCAATTGTGTGTTCGAAGTTTGCATGTGAGGCATAAGCTATATATATTTAGTGGAAATATACGATTCCTGGAATTTAATGTGTGCTTGAGGTCCTTTTGAAACGTGGGTCCTTGCATTTTTCATGTGAGACACATACATTTACTTTTGTATTGTGAAGTTCGATTTGATATATCGAAACAATATATATGTGCATTAATTTGTTACTAGTTTAGTCGAGATGAATCCACCAAATCTAATAAACAAGTTTCTATAAGAAATTAGCAACAAAAGTTGATACTTGAGATTAAAATGCATCAGGCTAGGAAGCATATTAAAAAATATATAATGAATTTTAAAATTGATTTCGTATCCTGTATGTTAAAAAAATAAATTTAATAATGATGAATGTATAGCAATTTAGCAACGGAAGGAAATATAAACAGATCGATGAATGAAAAATGTGTGTCCCATTAGTTAATATATGATATTATGTTGCTTCACAAACGAGAAAATGTTACAAATTGATTGATTTACTCACAAATAATAAATTATGATGTTATTATGTACATACCATTATGTAGCCTTTTAGTAGTGGGGCATGATATATGATATAAACCTGTAATAAAGTAGCTAGAGAGACATAGCATTGTATATGGAAAGTGTAGGGTTTGCAATCACTACTACTTTTTCTTCTTCTTCTTCTCTCTCTTTTTCTATTTGGAAAGAGACAAATTTACAATTCCTTGACATTCTTGTTGCACATTTGTAAATGTTTGCTCTTTAGAACGCTCTAGGATTTTGTTCAAGCAAATATTTTACGAAGTTGTTCAAATTTAACTTTGATAACCAAGTTAGACATGAGTTTGCAATTAGTAATGGCATACATAAATGGGTATTTCTAATTGGTGTCCATGGACACACATTAGTATAACGTACTAAATCTAGGATATTTGATATTTGTTTGTTCGTAAAATTTCTTTTTCTAGGATTTAACAATTTTACTTACGGAATAGTTTTAGGCGAATTTGCGGATGTGCCCCATCCAATAAGACGGTTTGCAAAAACGTCCTTAAAACGACAAAATAGCGAAGCATATTGTTTTGGACGTTTTTGCAATAAAATTTACATTATTTTGTATTTTCTTGCAAATAAAAGTTTATTAAAAAATCATTATAATTACATTAAAAATATTCAGCCATAAATTCTTGGAAATTCATTTGAAGTACATAATTGAAAAATAGAAAAGGAAAAATAAAATATAAAATAAGAAAAGATTTTGAAAAAAAAAATAATATTGTGAAATATATATGCATGTGTACCATTATTATCGTCATTTCCATATATATGCATGATTTTCGAAGCTAGAGTTTTCAAAGATGGTTCGAGTTCTGCGCTATGGATGAGATGCATCCTGTCACCCTCATTATACATCATGTCATACACATAATATATTCTGTCACCCTTATGTACAATACTATCATTATTTCGAAGTTAGGGTTTTCGAAGATTGTTCGAGTTCTGTGATATGGGTGAGATGCATCTTGTCCCCCTCCGTATACATCCTGTCATACACAACAAAACATCCTGTCACCCTTCTGAAAAATACTATAGGGCAATGCGCATGGAATTTCGCCGAACTCCAACAATCGAGCGAATCCATACACGAAGAAATTGCAGTGTACATAACAATAGGTACATAACAATCAATCACGAACCTGAATGCATACCAAATTCGAAATAAAAACCTAGAAACACAGAATTAGACCAGAATGAAGGTGAAAGCAAAAGAATAGGACGGACAAACCTTGGAATGATACAAGGCGAGAGAGGAGAGTCTGAGGGGGGTAGAGAAGGTCGGCCAAAATTCAATCTCGAAACAGTTAATTTGAATAACTTTTCCCCTCAAAAGTTATTTCTACCAATTAACAAGTGAAACAAGACCTAACTAAACTACGAGCTCAAGATTTATCATCGAAGTAGTTCCTCGTAAAAATAAAACACCCTTCTGTACATACAACTTACTAATTTATAACTTGTACTGCTCGAACTCGTCATTTAATTATGGGAGTAAATTGTCAAGTGTACTCGCCTGGTGTTGGCCCTATTAGCTAAGGTACATATATTATATTTGGATGGTAGTAGAGTGGTAGATGAGCAAAGATTTGTGGGGTGGCCTCTGCTCTTCAGGCCCACTTCTAAATGACGGCCCAGAGGTTACAAAATTTCACATATCTATCGTTACATACCAAGGGTCCCTAGATAGTGCACGACGGGAGAGAAATTTCGCTCCCGCTAGCGGATTCTGTTGTCCCCTTATTCCCGCAAAACTAGCGCTACTTTTGGAGAATTCTGCCCGGGTAACGGATTCCGCTTCCCATCCTATTAGTGCTTAACGAAGGCTAATCCGGACAAAAATAATTGATTCACGGTTTTTGCGGATAATGGAGATGGTGAGAATGTTCGTTCTAAAGAGAATTAGAGTGAATATCAATGAGATGATCTCGAAAATTAGATCGTGTAAATTCAATTATACAATTATACACACTCGGTTATAAGTAGTAGAGTGCTAGATGATCAAGGGTTTGTTGATTAACTTTGGTCTAAGATTATTTCAAAATAAATAGAAGATTATTAAGATGAACTATTTCTAAAGCCAAATCTATGATTAATTATGAAATGAGGATTTACATTAGCTATAAATAATAAAGGGTATTGATCTTGTTTTTTTATTAATTAGAAAATCAAGCCTATGTTACGTTATTACTTTGGATGTTACCTAAGAGGTTAAAAATCTTATACAATATATCTTTATATAAAATTTATTTTTAAAATATTTTTTACACTATGAATGTTTTAGAACCCGAAAAGATTAAAAAAAATTAACTTTGAATTTTTTTCCATCATTTTAAAATAAGATTTATAGTTTTTCAAAAGATTAATTGTACACTATTGCAACATTTTGTCACAAAATAAAAATATAAGGGGTCAATCCACAATTTTATCCAAGTGTAAATACTTCTGGAGTAGAGTGCACAATCATCCCAAAATGTAAGGTATTTGATGAAATTCGGAAAAATAGAGATAGAAAGCACAATGACATTAAAAGTTTGGATAATTAAAGTAATTTTTACTATAACTAAACAGCTTGTGAAGCTTGGAAAACGTACGTTGATGGGCTTCTTTTTTCCTGTAAAGATAAATCCCAGCAATTTACTCAGCCGAAAAACAAGGGCCTACAGTAATAAATAGGAGCCATTTGTCAAATGTCAACGGAAGAAAAAGATAGAAAACCATTATTTCACTTTGGTATATCGAATTCATGCTCTCGTGTTATTCATACAAGTTTAAATATTTTGTCTTCGTTTATCTACTTAAGCGGTGAAGACATAAAGGGTATACCCATAAGTCATCGATTCAAGAAGTACCCTTAATCCAAAAACAATAAGTTCAAATGTTTTCATTTCTTCCGATCTAGTACAGATCAATCTAACCCAGATCGATGGGTATCTAACTCTGGTTGACAAAAGTTAATAAAAACTTTCAACACCGTTGGTATAGCCAATCTAGTCCTGATGAATCTAACTCAGATCGATGGGTATCTAACTTTTTTGGTGACAAAAGTTAATAAAACCTTTCAACACCGTTGGTATATTAGCGTTAATAAGAATTTCCTGCATAACAACCTTTTCTTTTTTTAACCTTTACAATACAACATGATGTTTAGAGTTCCATATTCTAGATATCAAACAATTGGAAGTCACGATCCCAGATCAAACGGGAACGTACGTATCGGGTTTAATATAGCCACTTTGCATATCGGGTGAGGCACACCTTTTAATCCAAAAGTTTAACCCAATGATTAGGCATTTTATCCCGTTTATGTGCTGGTGGTTCTTGTACCTCGCTCATCGACGTGGGAAGGACATTTTATATTCCAAACAATATCCTAGATCAAACAAACGGAAGCCACGATCGATGTGTCACTTCCACACATTTATCGCGTAAAGACGGACTAAATGCTTTCATTTGGACATTTGGGGCAATTAAAAAATTAATTAATATTATACCTTTGCCCACCCTATTTTTTACTTTTCGCACTCCAACTTGTGCGGATTCTGAATCCGCACAAGTGTTTTAAACTTGATTCTCCTTGTGCGGATCCCGGATCCGCACAAGTTGGAGTGCGAAAAAAAAAAAAAAAAAGTGTGCAACTTAAAGGCCTTTAAAAATGACAATTCGTATAACAATAAAGTACAAGCTAAGGTCGTTTCGTTTATTTTCATGAAGATCTTGTCCTGTAAATCGATTGTGAGATTAATTGTTGAGTTGAGTTGAGGTTTATCACTCACAAAATCATATTTTTGTCTATTTACACCTTTTAACTGCGATTTAGTTAATTTTTTTAGGGTTGAGCATGGTTGGACCGAAACCGAAAAAATTGACCTAACCAAAACCGAAGGATTTCGTTCGGTTCTCGGTTCACTAAATTTCAAGATTTCAGTTTTGGTTCGGTTCGAATTCAGTTATTTTTCGGTTCGGTTCAATTTTTCAAAGAAAAACTTTATATTTATCCAAAACCGGAAAAAACGAACCTGAACTTTCAGTTCATCAAATTCCCATATTTCGGTTTCGGTTCAATTCGGTTTATTTTGATTTGGTTGGGTTTTGAACCGATGCTCAGTCGTATTTTCGTTAGCTTATTTAGTCGTATAAACAGTGTATCCTAGAATTTTTATTCTTGATCGGATTAAATTTGAGCAATTAGGGTCGTGATTACATGATCTCCTATATATTTGGAATTCAAGCATTCATACTTAATTAAGAACAGATTGTGAGAGGATGGAATTCAAGCTAGGTCGAGAATTAACTGAAAGTTATGAAACTCTCGCTTATTATATTTTACTAGAAGTTATGTCCCGTGCTACGCACGGGTTCAAAAACTATTTTTAAGCTTTATTAATCAATTTTAATTAAAAAGTCTTTTACGTTAATTATAATTAATTCACTTAGTTGACCAAATTGGAGACATAGTCTTTTTAATTTTCTTTTAATTTTTGAATAGCTAATGTACCACTCTCATAACTTTTCAGCTGAATGACTATTTAATTAAAACTACGTACTTGTTCAATATAAAAATCAAGTTCCTCTTAACCAATATTACCTATACATGTTATTTTTGTAATTTAATAAATTAATAAGTGTGATAATTATTTAGCAAGGAAAGTAAGAAGAAGAAAACAAATGTTTATCAAAGCTATAAATTAATTTTAAAAAAGTTACAAATAAAACTGCTAATGCTTACAGACATTTAAAAAAATAATGTTAAAACTCAAATAAAGATTAGGTATTTATTTCCATTATTATACACGTCTTGGAAATTTACATATTGATATATAACTACATACCGACATCAAATTTTTTAAGTACTCAAAATTCAATTCTTTATTTTAAACCTTTCCCATAACTTAGATTTTAATGAAGAAGTTGGTATCACATTCCGTGAGAATATGACCGTTAATATTTTATAGGGTGATTCTTATGTATAACAAATCGTAACAAATAATAATGATATAGTAGTATTCATGAACTTAATCTATTCGTGTAAACAATTTAAGATATTAATGAAATTGAAAATAAAATTATTGGGATACTGGATTTCAAAATGAAAATTTTCAAACGTTATTGTTCAAAAATGTATAAAAAATGCTACTTGGGAGATTTGAACCTTGAACCTATGGTTTATAGGAGAAGGGTATTACCGCTAGGCTAATGAGGTTACTTGAATTTAGTAGGCATATTGTTAATTATATAGGTAAGATTACAACCAACACTAAATGGTGCATTTAATGGGGACATCACCTAATTTTTATATATATATAGATAGATTGTGGGCACTCTTGATAAGAATCGAACTAGTGACCTTTCGATATTATTTTCGGAGGTTTAACCTCTTGACTAAATGCCCGAAACATTATCCTCGACTAATTTAGTAGACAATAACTAATGAGAGATAAAGGATCCATTTGATTAAGATATTAACGAACCAAATTCTTTATTGAATCACGCTCTAGAGAGGTTCCTAATTACGGTACTTCCTACTACTAAATCATGTCCGTTGGATTTAAAACGATCTACGGTCTATAATAATTGATATTAAGGCAACAAAATAGCTAAAATAGGGGGGGATTGAATGAATATATTACGCAGATTTGTTTTGGAAAGAGGGGGAGATTCATTTGCTGATTTTTAGGGATTTCCTAGTAGGGAAAAAATTAAAAAAACTGTTGAATTGCATTATGAAAAATATCGTAATTCATAATTGGAAAACCTCTCATGAACAGCCATTGTTTTCGTCAATCCTCCACAAAGTCGAAAGGGGGAAAGCACCGGATTTTATTCAATACGTGTGATTGAATCATACACGTTATCTTGGATTGCAACCATGACCGATCAACCTTTCAAGATATGCGATGGAACGAGGTAAGATTTGCACCTATAATCTCGAAATTTTGAGTTTATCATGTATGATTATAGAGAACTTTGAGTGCTTGAATGAGTCATGATGATGACAACATTCGATTCATCGTTGGTTGCAAATTCAATACATTGTGTTGTTCAAACTCGATGATTATCATGTTGGTGTTGGTAGTAGTTGTAGAAGGAAGTAGTATAAATGGGTTCACGTACGAATCTTGTTTAATTAGTGTTGAATCTTTTTCAATTATTTACACGAATTTTTTCATTACGAGATGAAATTAGTGTTTTTCATTTATGTTTCAGATATGTCTATTGTGTTTTTCAACATATTGATAATAATTTTTCAGATAACAAATATAAATTGTTTTGTATTTTCCATGTTGTATGATATTGTTTGAATAATTTCATGTTCTATTGATAATTACATGAAATTGTTTGAATAATTACTCGCAGCGTATTGAAAACGTTCACAAATATATTTGAGTTGAAAAAGTAATGTCGAAGAGTTGAAAAAATAGTGTTGTATAATTAAATAATAACAATCATGTTACTTTACAAGAAAAAGTCACGTTGAAGAGTTGAAAAAGTAGTGTTCTAAAGTTGAATAATAACAATCACGTTCCTTGACGAGAAAACTAATATTGAATAGTTGAAAAAGTAATGTTGTATAGTTGAATAATAACAATCATGTTACTTGACATGAAAAATACATTTTGAATAGTTGAAAAAATAAGTTTCACGTGTTTAATTCATGTAGATACCATTCAATTATAGTAATAGTTTGTTGTTTCTATGAAAGAAACTGATGTGACGTTTGAAAACAAATGAATTCGTTGTGAAAACAATATGTGAGTATTTGAATAAACTTAGGTTGACATTGGCTCATTGTTGAAAATGTAATGTTCTCGATTTGAAAAATGCATTGTTGTGTTTTTAATGTAGGTTTAATAGGTGGATAAATTGTTTTTGATTGTGCAGTTGGAACCAACAAATGGGACGAGTATGCTTTTGCGAGACCAAGTTTATTTCTTTCTTTTTCGTATTCATGTAATTTTTCAAAACGTTATATTGAGTTTTTCAAAGAGACTAAGAATGAGGGACCATGGCGAGTCGGTCGATGATGTCAATCTTTTTGATCTTGGCCTTGAGCAGAGTGAAGATAAAGATAGTTCAAACTCAACTGAGGAAGTTGATGGAGAATTGGAAAATACGTATGACAAATACGTAGCACTAGATGTACTGAAAAATTTAGTATATCAAGCTAATGAATAAATATATACAACGTGTTGAAAAGTTCAAAGATTAAGCTTAGCAATGATGAAGAACGCTAGATCGTTGTAAATGAATCGTGTCTTATATGTAGTTATGAAAAAGTCATTGTAACGTCCCAAAAAATCGTTTTTGTATTCTATCATATCTAATTAATATGTCAATATAGGAATTTGAAAAATTCAAATATTTTTATACTTAAAGGAGGGGAACACAATCCCGTTGTTAATGTACTCTGTTTTAGACACAATAATGAAAAATTCATTGCAATATATTGAAATTGCTTTTTTAGTCAAACAAAGTCAAAGAAAAATGATTGTTATTATTCAACTGTACATCATTACTTTTTCAGTTATTAAATGTTAATTTTGCTTGTCAAGCAACATGATTGTTATTTTTCAACTATAAAACACTACTTTTTCAATTATTCAACATTATATTTTCTTGTAAAGTAACATGCATGTTATTATTCAATTATATAACACTACTTTTTCATCTATGCAACATTACTTTATCAACTCGTTCGTACTTTAGTATAATACAACTACTTTTTCAACTCTTCAACATTACTTTTTCAACTCAAAAACTAGGGTTTAGTATAATGTGGCATGCGAGTAATTTCTGTAGAATATTTCACTCGAAATTTTGCTTTTCAATATGGAAAATATGTTTTTTTCTTGATTTGAATAACCGTTTTTGGCTCAAATCTCCCCAGATTTTTTTTCGTAATTTAGGTTGCTACATCTCTATAATTTAGGAGCCTTTTTAATTATGGCAACTAACAAAATCATGCCTATTATGGACCATAATCTCCTACCATTAATCCCTTTAATCCAATGGTTAATAGGAAGCCTAAGGAAGCACCATAATAGTTATCTCACCAGAGCGTTCCCCTTCTTTATTTGCTGACATGATAAGATCTAATACTATTTGAAGTGTACAATTAGGGTATAGTCTGCCTTCATCAAAACTATACCCTAATTTGGAGTTAACTAATAATTAAGAGCGTTAGAGTAGGTACAATACGTACAAGTCAATCCCCTACTACTTTCTAGGGTTTAAACTAATTTTAATGCATGGCTCTTTTTTGATCTAGTGAATTGCCAATAATTTTTTGGTTGAAAGTGAATTGCCAATCATTAACTAAGGACAAAACAGAGATATGCATACGTAACATACTGTATATGTTCGTGACATTTTCGACCAAAACAAAATATAAAGTTGTAGCCGTAGCATTATTTTGTCTTGCCCTGATTAAGTAAAACTGTGGAGGCCCATTTTACGTTGGATATATAGAGCTAACTAGGGTTCATATATATCCTTGCTGATTAATATTAACCATATCTATATATGGTACAACCATTTGCTAATATTAACTAAGGTTCAAGGCCAACTTTGTGAAAGTCTCAATGAGCTGAGTGAATAGAGATCGAGCTCGAGTCGTGTATATACGTAAATTTAGTATATATGTTTAGTTTCCACCAAAAAAGTATATATGTTTAGTAAATTTATTTTAAAGTTAATTAGCAACATATCAATATGATATAATAGACTGTTCTAACTTTTGGACTTTACAAATTATATTCCAACGTGACTCTTATGTGACCGATTCAACCCAGTTTACACTTGACAACCGGTCTAACATTTCAATCAACGGGTGATAAATACCTCAAGCTTTGTATAGTCATGCCAAACTCCGCCCAAATAGTTCAAAAACGGACCCATGATCGGACCCGATGAAACAATAGAGGTCATGCGCGTACGAACTCATATTCTTAGTACATAGACGACTAACGTGATTTTATCCTTAAAACTAGCTACGACAATAGGATCGGTACGTTTCTAAAAACCTTGTATACTAAGTTTTCTTAATTAGTTTCTAACTTTCGAATGTTATTTTAGCCTAAGATCGAACTATGTAAATATACATTACATCTTGAGAGCTAATACATTATGCCTTGCAATCCACCAACATGAGCTGAATTTACTTTCAACATACATAACATAAACTCTTGGTTTATATACTAATTCCTTATTTGCCCGGCCAAAGCCTATAATATATAAGTGTACGTACACATATGTATTTATCAAAGCATATATGTCATATTAATTAATGAGAATAGCAATTGTAGTTCCCTTTCCCTTTTAAGGGCCTCAAAAATGTTGGGGCCTTTAAGTGGGGCATCTAATCTTGTGTTACATGTCCTATACTAATACACCTTATCACTTATACATTTAAAAAAATTGGCCCATTGGTGGGGTTGATGTCCCGTAAGTTAAATGGACACCCCCAATCTTATACGTACATTATTGAGTATACACATTAAATATAAGATAACATTTGCAACCCCACACGTATTGATTAATTAATTGGTTGGTTCATCTAGCCACACAAACTCCATGCATGTTGTGTTCTCTACACGTTTCATTATAATTGGATAGCTAGGAAATCTATGAAAAGATGTACAATCTCACTTTAGATTAAGTAGATATAGAACATGAAACAAAAATTCAAGCATTAGGTAGCTCTAATTATGTACACGGTTTTCAGGTAGTTAGTGGTCTGCTCCACGTCTACGAATTAAGTCTGGGGTTCAACTCCAATAAATATAAAAAAATTTCGTTGGGAGATTCACCTGCCAAAGTCAGGTGCGCAACCCAGGTTGAATTAGACGTAGGCGAAGCTCTGATAAACCAGTGGGTAACAAAAAAAATGAAGTATATGCGATCCGTTGTGTCTAATAGGCGCATAAGGGTTGTTGTAGACAATGTACGTTTTGTTGTTGTTGTTGTTAATGATCAAGAGACATGCATTGAGGTTTTGTGCATAATGTTGGCTCGTGTTCGGTCCCAATGACAGATTTAGAAGAGCGCTCAAAATGGCGTCGAAGATCGATGGGTTTCCATCGAGTCATCCTAAAGTTGGCTCTCACCTATCCAATTCAACATATCTTCTTTCTCTTTCTTTTCTCATACGAAATCACGTTATTTGCCCCATTTAAGAGAATTTTTTTCATTATCATTTGATGATATAAGATGTCGGACTATCTTTATAAGGTTTGTACTTAACCCATTTTGTATTATTGATATATAAAAATTTTGAAAAATGTTGGACTTTTTCCTACCGAAAAACGAGACCTTGTTATTGATGACTTGTTAAGACGAATCATTAGCAATTTAGCACGTAATAACAAGTTATACTGGATTAAGACATCGATACAACCGTAGAGGCTTTCACGATACTAAATAAGAATATATAATAATCGAATTCATTTCACAATTGGTGAATATCTCGTCAATTTAAAAGTTTCAAAATTATTTTTTTCGTCGCTAACTTGAAAATGACTATTTATTTACAATATTTCATATTTTAAATAAATTAAAACATATATATGTATGGTTTGCTTCACCCAATTGTTTTCATAATTTATTTGTAGCAAGATTCTTATCTCTCTACCTAAATTGTAATGTTTTGTGAGGGGGAGATGGCACGAATTAACAGCTTGGCTTCCTCCATAGATACATCATATCGGTCCCCAACTTTATAATAAATTTAACTTATCCCAAACCTTCTATGGGGCCTCTGATTCCTTAATATTAATTAAACCTTTCATGGATGAATATATGGAGTATTATGCACTATATGCAACTAATTAATAAGTTTATAGATTGAAAGAAAATAATTTATCAATGTCGGAAAATAACGCAATGGCATTTTTAATCGTTAAAGCTTATATATGCATGAAGGAATTATCCGTGTAAACAACAATACAAATCTCGTGCCATATACGGATAACGTAAATGTAAACCCAACTTAATTGATCTAAGATCGGATTTCAACCTGAGACTGCTTTTTATTCGAAAATGTACAATTCAAGCCCGATAGACCCAAGTTCAAACATATTAACCTAATTATGTATTTTATTTTTTATAGTTTTGATTATGAAATCTATTATTTTAATTAATTATGTAGAATCTTCATAACAATGAAAAAATCACTTTTACCTAAAATAAAAAACATGTATATGAAAATTATATTTTCATATTAAATTAAATAAGATATCAAAGATATCAAAACTCACTTCTTCTATTGTAACTAGCAAAATTGGCTAGTAATTTATACTAGGAAAATAAATTAACCTATCAAAAGTTGGATAAGATATCAAGTAAATATAATATTTTTTTATCCAACTTTTGATAGGATAATTTATGTTAGAAAAAGAATGTAAGGGTTTTTAATCAAGGATCTTTCTAATGCTCTGTATTAATTAAAATTAGTATAAATAAAACCCTAAATCCAAATCAATAGATAATTTTACAAGAATTTTCTACTAAAAAAAAGATATTTAATAAGAGAGTTATTAATCCTAAATAAATTAAAATCATAGCATTCAAATGCTTGTTTGGTTTGCTATTCAAATCCCATGAATTTTAAATCCTAGGAAGTTCTATTAAATACATACACATGTTTGCTTTGAAAAGTTATAACAAAAAATCTCATGAAGGTGAATTCCTATGATATGGAGGACTTATAATTAGCATGTAACATCTACTTCTCCCATTTTTTTCTAACATATTTTTAAATATTTAATTAATTTTAAAATGATCATTATATCCATAAATTAACCAATCAGATTTCACATATTAGGGTTATATTAGTAACTTTATATAAATTCACATGAACTTTCAAATCCAACCAAACAATACGAACTTTTTTAGTTTCTAGATAATATTTTTAACCAAACATTTTTTTATAAATTCCATGAAGTATAAATCCTATGTATTTAATTTAACATGATTTTATTTCTCGAAAAATACATTTCATGTGTTTAACCAAACTAGCACCAGGCCGGCAGGCCGGACATAATTTGAAAACATGTATTAAGGACATAGGTTTAACTTCTCGATTTTAGAAACTAAAACCCTAATTGGAAATGTATAACCCCATTAATTATATAAAAAAATATTTAAATTCTTCAATAAATAAAAAGAACAAATCTTTTTATTTAAAAATACTTATTCTATGCCCCTTTTTTTTTTTTGATGAAAACTTATTCTATGCCCTAAAGGTGTATTAAAGGGCTGGAATTCATGTCTTCTTTCTTAATGATATGCTGTATCCCTTGTGCTTTATTCGAAATCTATCACCTATTTCCTAATTACAAGTATTATTTGGCATCATATGTAAAGCACTAAAGATCACTTAACAGCAAATTAAATGGAATATATATAAATATACAATACAACATTTATTCGCAATTCATTGCTACATGTGGGATATTAGCCGGTTCTCGTACGGGGATACGTCGATTTTATGCACATCATTTTCTACTATGGCATTTATTTATGTTACATCGATCATATTTTTTCTTTCATTATTATCATCTCTTTAAACATGGAGTTTATCATTTATTATGCACTGCACTAAGCCACTAACCATGCAATATATGCATGCCCTACTTGCGCGTGTTCTTAGTTCTTCCATAGACACTAGTTTGTATTTTAATGCGTACGTGCTTCAAATTCAACCTCAAAAGATTATATATATACGGAGTATTTGATAAGAACTTTTGAATTAATATATTAAATAACGTTTAAAGTGATTTTGAAACTATTAAAACATGTTAAGCAACAAAAGACCCAAACCCTAATTATGTTGAAATCTACAAATCTATATAACACACCAACGCAATCAAGTATAATATCCTGTTGTAGCAAGAAAGGTTTGCGAGGATGTTTTCGATAGATCAGAATGCGGAACAATTTGAAATTGATCAAAAACATTGTCGCAAAACAAGTACCGTGAAATATATAGGCGACCGGATATTCAAAGGAGACACATGAATGACAAGACATCAAGAAACAACCTAAGTGAGCAATGCTTCATTAGAGCTAATTCACCAACAGGGCCGACGAAGTGAGGCTTTGCACTCTAGCTAATGAAGTGGTTTTCAACGGCCGTTGTCATGTATAGCTCTTTGTTGCATCAATGACAACATGAACAAAAGAAACGGGACTAGCACACTCGGAACCAATACACATTCACATACCAAAGTACTAAAATGTGGGATCAAGAGAGTGAGGTCTTGTTCGATGAACTCTTTCTAACTTTTCTTAGGGCTCTCTCTTCGTCAATGAAAATTCTAGGGTCAAGCCTTATACCTCTACACTAGGGCGTTGTGTTAACTCATTGTACATGTCCAAACCACCTAAGTCGATCTCAGCTCATCGTCGAACAAAACCACCTAGACGAAACATGTGTAGGGGTTTGAATGCCCTTGATGAATTTTCGTTTTTCTAGAATACCAATTCAATTTAAGGTTGCACATACGTACATATTTGAAACGTCGATCTCCACTCACATGAACTGTGTCTTACTAAGCCAAAACATGTTCCCAAGTGTTCTAGTGATATATCATATCAATCATGTACATTATATGCTGACACATAACTAAACGGAAGCCATCTCATTATTATCTATGGTACCTTGTAACAATAATGAAATGACAGGTAAAAAAACAAAATCCATTTATATCGTGGAGCCTCTTAATGCATGTGATATAGAAATCGTGATTGGCGCATCAGCTCACTGGTTGAGCACTCATGGAATGAGGTATCGGGTTCGAGACGCCTGGACGACGGTTTGCCATCTTCTCTTTAGAGTTGGTTAGTAACCAACTCTCTCATCCTTCATGAATACTCTACGCGAGCTCAAGTACGTAGTAATTATGACGACCCTAATCCCTTACCTTATAAAAATAAATATAAGTGACACAGAAATCAGCTTAATTAAAACGTATCAATGTGAAGTATAAATAAAAAAATTAATTTCATTCTTAGTTTACTAATCTATGTTATTAAGATATACCATATCAAAGGAGGAGAATATTAGGAGTGTACAATACACATTGCGGAGCAAAAAGTACATCCATGTTGGTTAATATATAATCAATATATAATCAAGCTTGCATGTGGGATTTGCATGACCATGATGTGTAAATAAACAAGATAAATTAGCTTAATCTTGGTAGGGTAAATCATTGGGTCCAATTTTGAATCTCATATTGAAAACTTTACATATTTAATTTCTATATAAGGTCCATTAGGGTCTGGAAATAATAATATCATTTTTTGGTGTTGGTATTCTTCTTACTAATAATCAATTTTAAGAAGGAAACCGTACTGAACTTATGTGTTAATTAATTTAGCAATTGGGTCTCTTTCCTTAGTAATAAAGATCGCTACATTACAAAAATGGCTAGCTTTCGCCACAAAGCTAGAAATGGACGTGAAAGGGTATGCAATGTAAGTGAAAGCTACCCATGCAGGATTGAAAGGTACAAGTGATAAATGTGCAGTGTGCTAGCTACCAATTGGGCCATATGTGAAAAGTACCTCCTCACATGCACGTTTTTTTTTATCTTCTTAGTTAGCTTTAGCTAGATCGAGGTACTTTGTTAAGAATAGAATAGTTCATTCATTTTAGGGCATGGAGATAAATTTTTGTTTCATGATTTGAAAAAAGGGAAACTTTCATATGATGCCCCATACCTTTAGCTTTGTCGAGTAGTGTCCTAAGTTTCTGAACAAATGATGCGCTCACTTCGATCTGTCTTGTGGCCTTTCCATCTCGAGTCCAAACTTTCGGTCTCCATTCGTTCCAACTTTCAAAGTGGAGAGGTGTGTGTCTCGTGCTTCTCAACGAACCAAGGCATTGGGCCCAAACATTGTCATCTAAACCCTAACTCAACGGTAGCTCAAGGTGATGAAGCAGTTGTGAACGAACAAAGAAGAGGCTCAACGATTTAGCCTTTTCCCAAAATTTTGTCTTTTTGTGTGTGTGCTAACATGATTTTAGACTTTAGTCGTCGAAAGGAGAACGTTTGGGCATGCGGCGGAAAGACAACAAGATCCAAGGGCAACACTTGGGTTTCAAAAACTTGGAGGCACCATCCAAAAAAGGCTAAAATTAAGGGACATCATGCATAATTTCCCTCAAAGTTAACATGTAACAATTATTTCACTTAGAAAGGATTCATTGTACTAAAATGTCAACTAGAAACATTCATTGTACTAAAGATTACTTCATCCAAACTTACATGATGAAGTAAATAATCTACCGTGACTTTTCGGTTTTCACAAGGCCGGACAAAAGGACAATATACCATAGTGTCACATTAATGTAAGACAACTATCCATAGAGTTACCTTACATCTAGCTACGTCGTACATCATAATTTTATTATTATATGTTATTAATATTATTCCTTTCCATTTCGAAGATCGACTAGAGGTTATACATCAAGACATATCAATTGAGCTAGACAAAAAAAAAATCGAGTAGATAACTTGTAGTTCATGTCGATCACAAATGCTCGTGCTTAATTAATTAGGTCAATTATCATGAATAATAGAAAATGAATTATTTGTTTTATACAAGAAGATTTATTTTTTCTATGAAATCATAAAAATCCAACTTTTTTCAGTGAAAGTATACGTGTTTTTTTTAAATGAACTTTGAAGTTTTAGTTATACACTTATACATAATACACTTATATTTACTCGTTCAAACGGAATACATTTCTACTTTTACCGACCAAACAAACAAATTTAAAGAGATGTTTTACTATTTAAAATTTCAGGCATTTTTAGACATAAATAAGAAGGGAAAAATCGACTAATAAATTTATTAAAATGTAGGATGGTCCCTTCCACATTGCAAGGAATTAAGCCAAGATGGGCTAGGGTACGTATGGTCCATTCTAATTAAAGTCTATATGTCTCCGATCGGTATTTGGTTAATTGGTCCTAAGATTAACTTGATTAGAAGATGACTTTTTGATCATTAATCTTACTATATGTCAGTATACTATACATTACTAAAAAAAGAGATTAGAGAATGTCTAGCTTGCTTAGTTTGAGCCTGTACTACCTACTCCCTAGCATGTACTATTGCAATATCAAACATTCATAATGTGCTAATTAATTACCTTTAAGAATTGATAGATAATGTAGGTATAGGCTAGGGGACAATAGGACACAAACATTTTGCAGGCACTAACATGTTAAGAAGACTGACTTTGGGTATCTGGTTCAACGGGTAAGTCCTTGAACTAGTACCCTAAGGTAACCATTTCGAATCCCACGGATGGTGGTTTATCCTATATTATTAGCTAGAATTGAAGTGAACTTAATCTTTATCCAAATTAAAAATAACTTAACAAGACCGTGCTAAGTGCTAACTGTACCACGATGGCGTTGAAATTTCAACATGTCTAGGCTCTATTCGGCTGGACAGGTAGTGGGGAGCGGAAGAAGAAAAGCACTAGCAGAATTCAGTCCTCTTGGAAAGACAAGAGTGTTATTTTTGGAGGATTCCACTCCCTCTAGCGGAATATGTTACCCATTCCGCTAGTGACGAACGAATCCTTAATGTGTAAAATCTCAGACCATTTGGTGGTTTATAAGTGTTGCAAGCCTAATTTGTTATGTGCAAAAATCATGGGCGAATAATAGACTATATATGGTAAAGAGTTGACTATATATTTTGCTGCTTATTTAGTACTGTAGTGTTTAATTTTTGTGTGACCCAGGGAGTAAAAAATGTCCTTATTAATTTATTTATAATCTACTTTATGGAATCCAAAGATGTTTTGAGTTGTCATATTTGATGAATGAACTTGCATTAAAATACATTAACCCTATATAATTCAATCGATTTGATTCAAATTTAATACAACTCAATGCAGTGAGTTGTCATGGGGGGAATATTGAATGCCATGTGGAACACATGAGTAGAGTTTTTTTTTTTTTTTTTTTTTTTTTGAGCCCAAAACCGAAAATTCATTAATTAGCAACATCCTCCAAAACACATTCCCTCAGTTCAAAAGGTAAAGAAGAAAAACAAGAATTAAAAACACAACAATCAGAAAAAGAAGTTGCAAGGAAGTTTGCTGCCTTATTGGCAGATCTTCTAACATGGGTCCAATGACATTCAGCAAACTCACGGCACAAGAGACGGATTCTATTCAAGAGAAACCCAAGTTGACCTCTCCATTGAGTATTCTTTCTGAGCTTTGCTATCACAGGGAGGCAATCTGACTCCACAAAAATATGAGAAATATCCAGCTCCAGGGCGACAGAAATTGCCCACAGAACAGCTTCGGCTTCCGCAAGCTCGGCACTCCCAGTTGATTGGGCCTTCCTAGAACCAAACGCACAGACCTCCCCTTGATCGTTTCTTCCAATGAAGCTGATTCTACATGAACCATCATCAAGGACCGAGGCATCCGAGTTAAACTTGATGAACCCCTCCATCGGAGGAATCCATTTGCTTTCCCCCGGCTGCACTTGTTGAGCAGGGAGGCAAGGCCCCTCTTGACAAATAAACTCCTCGCATAGAAGCCTGGCCTCTTCTTTGATCACTGCAGCTTCAACTGACTTTCCTTCAAAAACTCGCAGGTTCCGAGCTCGCCAAATTCCCCACAAAGCGTTCACCCAACAAGCCACCTCAGATTTTCCAAAGTGTTTGCTGATGTACTCCAACTGATCAAGGAGAATAGGGGACAAGCAATTAACCCTTGCAAGATTGGGCCAAAATTTCCAAACCTGTTTTGCTGCAGGGCATTGAAAAAGAACATGCTGCACAGTTTCCTCTCGTTTACACACATCACAACCTGCATCTTGAATGATTTTCCGAGCCAATAAATTGGCCTTGACAGGAAGACTAAACTTACAGGCTCTCCATAGGAAGTTCTTAATCTTGGGCAAAGTGCTAACGTGCCACACCCTTACCCAAGACGAAGAGGTATTAGTGCTTGAGCTTGTGACTCCATTCTGCCAACTTTCCACCTCTTCCTGCAATAAAAGGTGATATGCAGTTCGTACACTAAAGAAGCCATCCTTAGAAAAGTGCCACACCAGCTCATCTTGCATCATCGGATCCACAAGGCGCAAATTTAAGATGATATCAGCATCACAAGGAAGGAACAGATCATGAATCAAATCACTCCGCCACTTGTTACAGGACCAATCGATCAGATCAACAACACGCAGCTCAAAATTATTTGATCCCACAGGAGTAACAGGGCGAAACTTCGAAGGACGAGGAATCCAGCGATCTGTCCAAACGTTGATATTGACGCCATTACCAACAGACCAGTAGATGCCTTTAAGAAGAATGTCCCTGCCTTTGAGAATAGATCTCCAAGTGTAACTTGGTCTGTAGCCTAAACCCGCATTGAGAAAATCCGATCGTGGGAAGTACTTGGCCTTTAAGAGCTGGCTGAGCAATGAGTTCGGGTCTTGAGCAATTCTCCAAGCTTGACGTGCCAAGAGAGCCAGGTTAAAGTTTTCCAGATCACGAAAACCTAGCCCTCCTTGTTTCTTAGGCAAGCATAGCTTCTTCCAAGACAACCAATGGAATTTCGGCTTTCCCTCAGAATAACCCCACCAGAAGTTGCACAAAAGCCTCTCAATTTCATCACACAAAGTAGCCGGCAGTAAGAAACAGGACATTGCATACATCGGAATTGCTTGAGCAACTGCTTTAATGAGAACCTCTTTGCCTGCTCTAGATAAGTTTCTCTCCTTCCAGCCTCCTAGCTTCTTAGCAATCCTCTCCTTTAACTGTCCAAAGATCGCCTTTTTGGATCTACCTATCAAAGTTGGTAGCCCCAAATACTTCTCATGCTTATCAACTTCCCGGACTCTAAGAATTTGCTGAATTTCAGCCCTTCTCGCCTCACTAACATTTTTGCTAAACGATAGTTCAGACTTTGCAAAATTCACTTGTTGGCCTGAAGCTTCTCCGTAAACACGGAGTATATTAACGATTTCATTGCTCTGTTGACAAGTCGCTTTTGCAAATAAAACGCTATCATCAGCAAAGAAGAGGTGAGAAATAACCGGAGCCCCTCTGGCAATTGAAATACCACGCAGACGTCCAGCCCTCTCGCTTAATTTCAGCAGACCCGAAAGTCCTTCCGCGCACAAGAGAAATAGGAAAGGTGATAATGGATCACCCTGTCTCAAGCCGCGCTCTGGAATAAAAGTCTGGGTAGGACTACCTTCCATCAAAACTGAAAATGAGACAGAAGAGACGCATCTCATGATAAGAGAAACCCATCGATCAGCAAACCCAAAACGTCTCATACAATGCTCCAAATATCCCCATTCGACTCTATCGTAAGCCTTTGCCATATCAAGCTTCAATGCCAAGTAACCTTCGCTTCCACTTTGTTTTGTCTTCATATAGTGGAAAATTTCGAAGGCTGCAAGAACATTGTCTGTAATCATCCTTCCGCGCACATGAGTAGAGTTGTTTTCACTTCGGTTTATGTTTTTTTGGTAAAAAGAGAAACGACCATCTCCGAACGTTTGTTAATGATCAAAACGTAGCTAAGTAGTAATAAACGAAAGATAGTCAAACTCCTTACATTATCAATGTTTAAACGAGAAGTGGCCGGAAGAGGTTCAAGCAAAATATGACAACTTGTACATAGTAAGGTTGTTGGCCATTGGATTAGTCCTATGGTTTATGTTGTAACAATTGAATTGACCGATGTTGTCAAGTTTACTAAGTAAAAGTTAGTGTTCAAGGGTCTCATAATTTTTGAACTCAAGAATTTAAAAGGTAAATCAATATTGTGGAACACAAAATTCATTGGGCCAAAAAACCACATTTAAGGATTAATTATTGCTTCATAAATTGGGCTTTGGCCCAATAGTTCAGCTTATAGTCCAGATGTAAGCCCACATTCAACCAAACGAGTAAGTCAGTCCAATAGGCAGGACCTCCGAGGAGTTTAGAGGTCTCCGCTTCAACACTCATGGGAAACGAAACCATGAAAATATCACTCGGTAGTCAACCTTAAAACTCGGTTGGTTTGAGATTAGGGTTCCATAAAGTATGGCTTGTTTTAATTGGTTTAGATAACAAAGTGGCTATATTAACACAAAATACTAATTCAACTATATTCCTTAATCTAGGATGAGCAAAATGCATTGTTTTGCAAGCAAATATTAACTCAAATATAGTCCTTAAACACCTCAACTTAACAGTTTAGTTTATTAGCCGATTCAACGTGTATGGAACTAAAGACATCAAACAAGGACAGGAGCCGCCTAATGTTGTCACAAAATAAACTATAAGTAACAAAATAAAGTACCTCTTAAATTAAACAAGAGAACGTAAAATGGTTAGTTGATTACCTATTGCGTGTACACATTTACTTAACACAATAACAAAGCTAGATTGATTATTTCTAAAAGCCCACCTTTTCCCATAGATGGAATTGCATTTTCAGCCATGCAAGAAACATATAATGCAACACAACTCTTTATCTTGGAGAAGTCCACTTGATTTCACCAAATCAATCTTTGAGCAATTGGGTAATTAGGGCCCACTATTTCTCTCTTTATGTTGTGTCTTCGAAGAGACCCACTAGCACTAATCTACATCATTATTTCAATCATTACAAATATGTCTACAACTATATATGAAGTTTCAAAGTTTTTTTTTAATTTTAATTTCAGTCTTTTTAACGTATATTCTAATATAATCTACAACTATTATTACCCAAAAAATAATTAAATATAAGGTCAATATACTTATTAAATTTTAAAAAAAATCAACAAATATTAGTTGAAAGTAAGGTTCTTAACCTATATTAGATTAGAAAATTGGTCTATATTTCTATGGGTGAAATAGTACTACTATATGGTTTATTTAATTTGTGAAAAATATACGGAGTATAAATTTGGTTAATTTGTTTAGTATAGAAGTTTCTTACTTAGGCAGGTTGCATGAGTTCTTGATTGACGGGAAAATGGCTAGCATAGAAAGTATGTACATAGGGCAATCAAAAGATTCTCCACGTACAAACTATTTTGACATTACAAAAAAGGTGTCGCCTAAGATTGAGGATTTATACACACATTTGAAATCAATCAATATATATACTTGAATATCCAAGCTAGAATATACCAAGGTTACGTTCAAATTTGATTCATTCATAATATTAATTTGAGCAAGATGACATAATTAAAAATTAATATTCTTATTTAATTCTCATATACCATTTTTAGTAAGGCATGACGGTATTTCATGTATTATACACTTATAATAATTAGTTTGACACATTTTTGTATAAAATGTGGTTATCATAAAAGATGGTTTACATGATCGTATTAATCTTTCTTGAACTTCATGCGAGATAAAAAAAACAAAAAAAACTCTTCTTCATTACTATATAATTAGTGTATTGTAAGGTTGAAATTTGGGTATTATTGTTTTGTTGAAGAGTTGATGTTTTAGTAACATACTTTTTCCAGTTTCAAAGATAACACACTTTCCCCAAAAGCACAAATCAACCTAATTAAGCATCTCCCCACCATGAAAAACTTGAAGATCACTCTCTGCTAGTTTGACAACAAAACCATAAAGCAAATAATTGCATCCTTTTTTGCCTCACTCTTCTGGACCGTGCAAAATTAAACCGGTCCAGCCTACACTTAAATAAACCCGATAATGACAAGGTCAATAACTCAAATGATTATATTACTATAAGAATTGAGATTAATATACATTATTCCCAAGGAAAGTTTTGTACATTAAACAGTTTTAGTTTCAAATGACTATGTTTTCATGGAACTAAAGTTGATAGTTTTTTTGGTCGTAGTCAACAAAGTTGATAGTTAAACTCCGCAATTAAATTAAATTGCACCATTAAACACGCATTAGCTTTTTATGTACAAAACCCCTATTGAACACACATTAACTTTTTTTTTGGTTGAAATTAAACACAAATTAACTTTTTTCTTTTGGTCGAAATAAACATAAGTTAACTAAACGGACCCGGGACCCCATTCAAGAATTTTATATTTTTTTGGACAAACACAATTAAATTTATCCTTAACTCATTAATCCAAGTACTAAAAATACATTGATTTTTTTTAACGAACATAACCAAATAGGGTATATTTGGATCACAACTTATACTAATATATATTGCATTAATATAAAATTTTATGCAAAATAACACAAATTTAAACTAGCAAGCCAAATAACTAATTATAACATATTAAAACTAATCACCCCAACCAATCATATTGCAACCTTGCCCATGTCGCTTATATATAAATACCGTACCTCACATTCATCAACCACCTTCAACATGCAATAATAACCTTTCTTGTTACAACACCATTTCCAAACAACAAACCAAATCCACAAATCAAATGTCTCAAATCTTCACAAGATCTCCCAAACATTGTGCTCAAAGAGGATTCAACTTCCCTAAACTAAACAAAAAGCTCCTTTGCACCTCCTTCTCTATTCTCTTCTCCATCTTTGCCTTCATTCTCCTCCTTTGGCTCATACTACACCCTACAAAGCCACACTTCAATCTCTTACAAGCCCAAATCTACCAACTCAACCTCTCTAACCCTAATCACCTCCTTTCCTCATCCATCCAACTCACCCTTGAGTCGAAGAACCCTAACATGAAAGTCGGTGCCTACTACGACAAGCTACAAGCCTACGCGTCCTACAAAGGCCAACCCATCACGGCTCATGTTGCCATCCCTCCCTTCTTTCAGGGCCAACAAGAGAGCAATGTCTTCTCGACGTCTCTCGGTGCAAGTGAGCTTCCAGTTGCTCCTTCTTTCGGGTTCGACATAGGAAGGGACCAGGTAATTTTCTTGAGAAATGTACACAACATCATTTTAAGCTTGATACATATATTTAATACTATAATGTCATAGGGTTCACTTGACACAACATTGATCAGTGCTACCTTTTTAATTTTAAGTACCTTATAGTTTTAAGCAAAATTGATACATCAATGCTTGACAAGGCCTCAATCTTGTACTAGGGTTAGTTTTTCGTTTTTGACCATGCACTCTCTTTCGTCTATAGGAAATATTCTCTCGACCAACTGTTCTTTAAAGGGTGCGTACATTTTGACTCCCAGACCTTGCTCTTTAAATAGTATTTAGACAATCATATGTATTTTGGTGTTTTTTTACCATCTAAAATTCTAATATATATACTTTTCAAATGAAGGTGTCCGGAACAATGGTGGTAGTGTTCAAGGTGGACGGCAGGCTGCGGTGGAAAGTAGGGAGTTGGGTTTCGGGCGGGTATCGGATCGATGTCGATTGCGTGGCGGTTTTACCGTTTGGAGCAAGCGGCGGCGGCTCAACGGCTAGCCACTTTAGTTCTTCAGGGCAGTTAGGAGCTCATTGTGATACTAGTGTGTGAGTTGATCATATCAGATTGGTGATAGGAAGAAAACGGTTAATAATTAAGTGATGCCTAGCTAAGCTTGCTTAATTATCCCTAGCTTGTGTATTAATTATTTTTGGTGCGATCGATATCCAAACGCATCCATTTTAGTTGTGTAAAATTAATATTCGCAATGATTTTCAATGAATGATTATGTTTTATGTAAGTACGTTTATATTTAATTTATGTCTGCTACGATTATGAACCGATTACAAGAAATTGTTGAGATTAAAGACTTATTTCACATCGGAAATGACAACATAAAATCACCCACCATACAAGTATATTGACTACTTTTCCTTATTGTCAATTGATTTTAGGTGGAACCTCGTAGGCCTACGTAAGAAGTTGACTGAATTATACATTATTTTGGTGCGATTCAAATGCAGCCTTTTATCGGCCTTTTTTACTGCCTTTAGTATTTTAAAAAACTGAGATAATTTACCCATAAAAAATAAAGTTCGATAACACTTAATATATTCATGGGAAAGAATAAGATGATAAGAGTACAAGACTAAACTTTGCTTGTGTTTTTTGTGGTAAGGGAAAAAAGTAGAGCAGAAATGATGGACAAAGAAAAGATTCTCAATGGGGAAAAAGATGAGAAATAAAAGACAAAAAAAAAACAAGCAAAGTGGGAAAATTATGTATCATATCTTTGTAACTAAGAAATCGCCAATTCATTTTATCTTTAGACAATTATCAACATCAGGCTATCAGCTTTAATCATGCATGGAAGATGAAAATGGCAGAAAGGCTAGAATGTGGTAACGATATCTGAGTCTCTCAATGCAGCCACTTACAAGCCGACACGTCAATTAATATTCAAATTATTACGTGAACAAGTTGGTTTATCTCTTATCTTGGTTGGATCGAGTGTAGTATAACCAAAATTGTAGTGTTGTTGTACAAGCGTCAAAATTTGTAAAGTCCATGATGACTCGTGTACGTAAATATCGATTGGCCATAATAATGTGCATTACGCACTTTCAAGTAATTATAAATTAAAATAACTCTATCTTTTGGTTTGTACTTGGATCATCTAAGTTTGCATATTAATTACCATGTTTGCTAACTAATGTCACACCATGAAACATCCCATGTATCTTCATGTGTTCTAATAGGTGGCGTTTTTCGAGCACCTAAGTCCTATGTTACCCGGAAACTCTAATAGGTGGCATTTTCCGTTTCCAATGGAAACTCGGAAACTAGTTTTTACACTAAAAGCAAAAATCATGTGTTTCTCCGTTTCATTTTCCAGTTCCTGTTTCCGTTTCAGTGTAACAGGGCCTGCATTGAACCAACCACATCTTAGTACAAGGAAACAAGTATCAATCAGTTGCATAAAGACATGGGATCTCTTCAAGCTAGGTGATGATTGTTTTCGATAAGCGACGATTCTTTTCTACTTGTTTGGCGTGGATCCTAAACAGCGGTCGCCATGAGAGTAAATGTAGAAGGCTCCAGCAATTGCGAGAGCTTTTTTCTTTGGGTCTTTCAAAAACATACTCTCAATTTCATCGGGGCATGGGTGCATACTTTCAAACCCTCCTAAACCTGCGCTTCGGGCGGGATATGCTTGATGGTGTTCTTGTATCTTTTTTTTCCAGTATGATTGATTGATACATTCTCAAACTTAGAATGTATCAATCAATAAAATGTCCAAAGCTCCATATAGTTATACACACGAAAAACATACAAGACAAAATTCAAATCCAATCTTCCAGTAAGATTTAAGATTCTAGTGCTAAACTGCAAAAAACATCAAATGAAATGGGAATCCATTTACACACAAGAGGAGTATAAACTGTGGCAGCCCAGAGACAGAGAGGCTGTTGTTGGGGACTCTTTCACTTGAAGAAAGCCATCCTGTTTGTTCCATGGATGTGACTTTTGCCGGAGATGTTGGAGAAGCGATGGAGAATAGATGGCTCCCAAATGGTGTCTTCTTCAAGGAACTTGGTGGGCAGGCTAACCGGAACCTTTTGTGATTTATGGTGCGCGCAAAACTGATGGATCGAATCCTGAATTGCAGCAAACATAACTAGGAACTCGGCTGCATCGGTCTGGTTCAGCACTTTCTTCACTATCAACTCCAGAACCTTGAACCTGTGAGTTTAATCACATCAACCATATATACACAAAAAAGAACCCATCAGCAATCTAGTTTGAACAATTTGAACTTTTAGGACTATTTCTTATTAACTCTGTCTTCAAAACAAGTGTTAAATTCAGCTGAAGTCAAACTGTTTGCCAAAATCTTACCTTTTTCACTAGTCACCAGCATTTATCAACAATTTCAAGCATATGAATGCTTGATCTGACAGACCCTAGAGCTTGTTTAGATATCTTTCTTAATATTAGTAGCAAAAATCTACTGATTCTAACTTGACTAAATGTACACTAGGAGGTTATCAAGTGTAGAGATGAATTCAGCTAAACTGAATTTAATAGCTAAAAACAAAACTGCTCACAGATTAGGATTTCTAGACAATGACAGCCCATGAAAACTTCATACAAAGGCAAATAGCTTGTTCACATGTGCTTTTCAAGTGCAAAGTGGATTTACCTCAGTTGTTGGGCCTTAGAAACGACACGTTCAATCTTCTTGAACTCACACACAACCATCTCAAGGGGCGATCCACCGCTTCCATTTGCTTGGCCAAAAGGCAAGTTCCTGATACAAGTGGATTGGATCTCCTGCATCTCCTCATCAATAATCGTCTCTTCAATCCTGATCTCCTTAATCAGCTGTAACACCATGCGATCCCTATTAGCCTGTTCGAGTGAGGCTGAGAACGAGGAGGTCAACCGAGCCAGGGAACGAAGAAGCTCCAGGATGGAGCTCGGGCGCCAATCACCCATCCAGCCCAGTGAAGCCATTTCAAGAGGAGAAGCCCAATCTGGCATGAGGTTGTGGGACACGTCTTTGAGTAGGATCACGCCGTTGGCCTGGTTGTACTGGGCGTTGAAACGGGCTAGTTGCTCCTCTATCAGCTCTTCCAGTGCCCACTTTGCTCTTAACTGCTTCTCTAGCCTTGCTGCTCTTGTTTTCTGCTGTTTTTTCCATAAACTTTGCTTTCCTGTTGATACAACCTCACCTGTGCAGGAATGCAAAACAAGTGCAGAGAACCGAAATCAGCCAAAAATTATGTACAGCAGCAATTTTAATTATAGCAGAAAACAGCCATTTTAATGTTCAAGATGCCTCAACATGTGTAATTGGAAATTGCCTGTATTATGGTATCTGAATGTCATCAGATTATGCAGAAATATTAAGATCTCTCAAGCAAGGCATTCAGAGGAACAGCCACACAATCCAAAATCCCTTGAAGTTTCTATACAGAAGATGTAGATCTAGTCAAAAGTCAAAATCCCTAAATTATGTACAGAGAACAGAAATGAGCCAAAAATTATGTACAAAGCTTGTTGTGACTGGACTCAATCCCTAAATTATAGCAACAATTTTAAATTCATCAGATTATGGTATGTGAATGTCATCAGATTATGCAGAATTTTGAATATTATCCAAAATAGGATCAAACAAGGTATTCAGAGAGAACAGCCACCAAAATCCAAATTGGTACAAGTCACAAAATCCATAGAAGTTTCTATATGGCAGATTTAGATCTAGTCAAAATCAAGTCCATGTTAACACGATATTAACTGCATCTTCTAGAACGCATCTCGTCTTGAAAACGCTAGCAGGAAAAATCAGAAAGAAAGCACGAATTCAAGGCTAGGTAACCCTAACAGACAGAAATTGAGACGGATTCGAAACAGAAATGCTAATGCTCAGCTTAATTAACACCAAATCGAAGAACGAATCGATCAATTTCGATCATCCAAGAACTTAATTAACGGCGATTTTCACGAAAAGAGAGAGAAAGAAACCTAGTTTGGAATTCAGCCGTTTGTGAGAGGAGATCGTCATGCAAGAAACTCGATCGGTGTAATCATCATCACTCTCGCCTCCAGACGGCGTCAAGAATTCTACATCTTCTCCTTCACCCTCCGATTCTCGGAAGCCATTGTTGCCATGTCGATCGTTCCTGAACCGAGAAATAAACACGAAAAATTTCACATGATTGAGCAGTCTTCTTTTGCAATCAGAAGCGGAATAGATCGAGAATGGAGAAGATTGAGCAATGAGAAAGAATGGAGGGAGGCTTTACACTTGCAGAGTTGGGAGGGAGATCGCCTTCTTCATGTTTCCCGCCACACTCGTTGCCAAGTTGCAAAATGCGATTTCTTTTTTTATGTTTGTTTTCAACGAATAGCAATTAATATATACTGCTAATTCTGTTTCTTCTTGTTTTTGAAATACTACTACTTATATCAGAGATAAAAAATAAATAATTAAATATATGTATACATGGTTTCTACTTACCAGTAATGTTCATAAATAAATAAAACGTGAACTGGCTAATTTTTCTGACATTTTTATCTATTTTATATTTGTTTTTATTGTTAAGAAGTACCATACTCGAATTAGATTATACTAGTTTGATAACATCCACCAGAATAATGAATACAACGTGATTAATACCAAACGAGGACTATTAATTTAATGCAATTTTGAAATAAAATGCCAAAATTTATGTTGTTTAATTGGAGGCAAAATACATGGCAATTTATTCCATAAGTTACGAGCTCATGTTGCAAGACTACAAAATTGACATGTAAATAAAATCGGAGGTGACGACTTCAGGCTTTCCAGCCCTAATAATAAGGTGAAATCAGATAAATAGTGGTGTATTTTTTTTTTATCTGAATAATTAGTGGTGTATTATAACGCTAATGTCTTCTCATTAAGCTTGCACACTTTCATTACGTGCTCTTTTCCATGCTGAGCCCCTGAACACGAAAGAATGACAGCAAAAAATATATGCTGGCTTTCGGGTGCGTCGCCATCAGTAGAAAAATTACACAGCTTTGCTCCTTTGTCTTGACAAACAGTGGCACAGTTTTGATCACTCCTTTGTTCTGTTTCAATGGAGAAAGGGGAGTTACAAACCAAAGGGTAAGCCATAAATTGCTTATAGTACTACAGGAAGCATAACCGAGATTTTGCAGTGTTCGTCTTGAGAGTGAAAGTTGAGGGCAGCATGAACAGAAATAAAATTACAGATTCATTCATTAAGGACAGAGCAACAAAGAAGTACCTGGTCATATATGAGTCATCCTCTGTGCTGATAACTATTAAATCGCCAGCTACAATGAAGGGCGGCGCCTGGTTTCATGGAAATGTGAGTAAGTCAGGCAAATCATATAACCAAATTACCAAAACCTTCATTTTTTTTACTTTTTCGGCAGGAATGAAAACCTACATTCAAGCATTGATATTCCTGGAACCTAATCTGAAAGAGCAAACAAACAAACAAGATTTACTTACAAGAACGGTAAGGCCGTTATCAAGCACAACTCTTTTATACCTACATTGAGCAAAGCAAGAAAATCAACAAGGTGATCCAGAAGCAACTAATAGCACATTTTAACATTTTATAGCTCAAACAAGTCTATTTTATATAGTATTGTAAGTATGACGTACGAAGGATTAACTGAAACCCCTTTCATAGGAGTTTGTGCTTCCACAACCTTGCATGTCACACGCTGTGGAACTGATGCAGACATGGGTCTCTCATCAAAATATTGCACTGTGACCTTCATATCATCTGCATGGTACAAGACAAAAATGTCACACGAAACTAAAACAGATCTATGTGCTTGCAGAAGCATAGATTTTTCATGGAGGCTGCAATAAAATCCAAAACACAGTGATATATCTTAGCAAAAGTGAGCAAAGCATTACACAGAGCATCTAAACATACAATACACTGGAAGATAACCCCAATCCAACCCACAACTGGATACTATTTTTTTATTATAACACGAATGGAAAGCTCCTGACATCACTTCTTTTTATGAACCCTTCACACAATCACCAACCAAAGAGCTTAACACATAGTGGCTGACTGACCACACAATCAAGACCATTTATGCACATAAGAAAGTGTCACATAGTGTTGTATCACACTCCAAGAGCATGTAGGATCAAGGTGTTGCACTACATACTTCTCAATGTCTAGACAGGGATATTACTAAGCATGCTAAACTATCTAATCAGTTAGTAAGAAAGTGGTAATAAGAAATGCTCATCTAGTTGCATATGGGAAAGCAACTGCGAGACAAAGATTTTAACGAAACTAACTTAACATAAATAGTATTCTCTCCAGCCAGAAAGTATTGTTAAAATATATAAGGTTAACGCTTTTAATATTAGCTAAGCAGTGTCAAAATGGAAAGCATCCAACACAATAGCCCTGAATTTCAATCACCTTTGAGGTACACTGCAGCCTTTCCAAGCAAATGCTTTGAAACTTCAACTTGCTCAAATGATTTGGGGCTGTGAAAACCAAAAGAATGTTTGCAGTCAGATAATGTGTTCAAGACAAGTTTTTGAGCATATAATCACAAGTAACATCCAGAACTTACTCCATTAATACTAAAGTATCTCCCTCTGTGTACAGATATGTGAAAGACTTCTCCTCAACAAATACCCCTGGAACGTACAAAAAGGAGAAATGAGGAATGATCTTCAGGAATAACTACCATGCAGCAAAATATCATGGAGAAACACACTATAGGAAGCAGTAAATCTATTCAGATAGTTAGATCTGCAGAAAATGAGAATAATAGCCTAGAAAGAGAAACATGTTCTTAGCAACTAAATTACTACAGAGCCAGATATCAACAAACCCGTGGAAAGCAGAACCAACCAAGTGCCCATTGGCTACTCATTGAGACAAAGCATGAAGCAGAAGTAAAGCTACAGAAAAGACTTTCAGCTGTTAAGTGGAGAGCAATACTCTCTGTACTAATTACCGACTACCCATTTCAATGTACTAGAACTTCGTAGCTTTTCCACCCCATCCAAAAACAGAGCCTATATGTTACAATTTGCTATTTCTTTTACATATGTGTTGTCTGAACATAAAACAGTTCATTTGCAAAGATGATGCAACAATGCAGGGAAGCTTCTACAACACAAGCAGAACAAATCCAATCAAGACTGAAGCAGCTTATTTCTTTGCAATACACAAGATGAAGACAATTTATGGCAAATAAGTATTATAGACTCAAAAGGCATACTCTCCACGGCTTCATCTGTACGAAATCTTTCAACTACTTTATTCCCACTGTCAACTTCACGAAGCTCCACCTGAAACATGAAGGTACGGAAGATCAAGCCGTGGTAAGAAAGATGCATACAGAAATGCTGACTTTCTTATTAGCAATGCTCTGTCAAAAAACAGCAACGTCCACAGAGAATTTCATCATACTATGGAGAATTGAGTGAAATATGACCTCTTCAATTATCACAACGCTAATACATCATCTTACTTGACCTAAACAAACCGTAAAACTTGCAGATTGAAAATTACTTCTGGTGAATGAGAGAGCAGAGGAACAAACCTGAATCGATGCTCCTCCTCTTCCATGCTGCGTATGCTGTGCTTTCAAAACCTAATCATCAAGAGATTTCATAAGCAACAATTAGTAGCTAAACCTAATCGGAACAAGATCAGAGAGCGATAGTACCTGGTAGACACGGCCTAAAGCAGTTTCCGAATCCGAGCCATAATCAGACATAGTAATCGGATTGAGTCAGCAAACAACGAGATTCAAACTCAATAGGAGCAATCAGATCGGAAACGAGACAAACCTTTTCTCTGGACAATATTCCCCACCCTAAGCTGTACAGACATCCATAGATCAATTTCAGCACCAAAAACACACCAAGCAGATCAATACACAGAGAATCAGAGAGTGCGAGATCGAGAAAGACCTCGGATCCGAGAGCTTTGGCACCGCGTTGCTGAGAGAGGAGCCATGGAGGCCTCGAGAGCAGATTGTTTGAAGAATGCGAATTCAATCCTCTGAATCTGGTATGAGTTGTGAAGCCTCTTCCATTGGCTATGGCGTTGTTGCAATTCTGAGTGAGAGCTTTCCAAATCCAACGTTTTCCGATCAGGCTTCTCATCTTTCGTTGCTTCGTCTCCGTTGAGCTGGAAATCTGGCAAGCTCAGTACAACCCCCGCCTTCGCCGTCGTCGAGGGTTTTAGCTTTATTTATACTCGCTGTTAAATTCGTCAAATTGGACAAATCCGGTCCAGGCTAAACCCGGTCGAACATGGACCGGAGAGTTCGGGCATCCTGGATCGGGCTGAACAAGTCTATTCCGGTTCGGCCCAAACTCAATAGGTTTAACTTTTAAATGATTGTGAATAACTATTGTTTTACTTAAACTAGTTTTAGACCCGTACCCTGTACGGGTTTTTGATCATTTATGTATTATTGTGTATACGAACGTATGTTAATCAATTTTTTTTGTTGAATATGTTATTCAATCATTTATATATTAGAAGATTTACATTTGGAATTGTTTTTTATACGAAAACCCTTCTCAACCTTGATATAACTTTTTATATTCGTAAGAGTTAATGGCTTTGCTAGTAAGCCTAGTAGTCATATTATTGGTTTTGATATAACGTTATTAACGCTAAATGAAAAAATTATTGGTTAGTAGTCATATTATTGGTTAGTAGTTTGAATTCATGTCATTGGTATATCACTTAATTATTAAACAAACCCGTGCGTAAATATAAACCCGTAGCATTATTTTGATATAAACCCGTTTTTTGTTTGGTTGAATTGTATTATTCACGTGTGTCTATAATTATATTTATGATAGAATAATAATGTTGTTAATTGTCCTAATTTTTTATCCATATATAACGTGAGATATATTAATTAATATTGTTGTTAATTGTGTTAATTTTTTTGATATTATTCTGATAGATATCAAAAAAATACTTTGATAGATTATGGATATAGATATTATCCTGATATGCCAATATATGGTAAATAGATAGATACATATGAGAATAGATAATTGATTTATAATGGATTTAACGTGTGGTGGGGCCAGAATTAACGTGGAGGCTCGAAATTCTCTGGCTTTAATATATAGTATAGATAGATAATGAAAAAAACAATAACTCAAAACTAAAATCCAATGCTATTTTTTAAACCTTATACTCCCTCCGTCCCCGAAAACTTGTCCATAAAGCACATTTGCACGCGGTTTAACGAAAAGTGGAAAAGTTTGATAGGTGATGGGAAAAGGTGAAAAAGTTGATAAAAAGGGTAATAAAATGAGTAATATATAAGATTGGATGGGGATAATTTTGTAATTTTGTTGAAAAAAGTGATAAAGTTGAGGAGAAAGTTGGATAATGGGTGTAATATATGAGATTGTGTGAGGGTAAGATTGTAAAAGCATAGTGATATAAATGGAAAGAAAATAAAGTTGGACAAACTATTGGGGACAATCGAAAAGGAAAGGCGGACAACTTTTCGGGGACGGAGGGAGTAGTTCTTTGTTTTTTGACGAATTATAGTTTTTTAGGCATTATATACTGTTCGGATTGAGTCATGTATAGTAGGTTCTTAGGAAGAACAACAATGTCGTAGGAAAGTTATGTCTTCGACCCAAACTTATTGTCTCTAAGATTTATATTGTTTGAAGTAATTTTCCCACACAATCAATCACATTGCTCAAGCGCATATGCATAACAACAATTATGCATTCAACATTACAAACCATTAGAACATTAATGTGTGTTGTTGGCTATGCGAATGGGTTACCCGCTTTTGATGGTGGAGGGTTTGGATTCGTCGGAGCGAATTGTTGGTGTGTCGTTTGTTGATTTAAGCCGATGGATCCCAACGACTCTATTGATCCTTCGATGCCGAGATTACCTTGGCTTGGTAACCTGATATGAATGAATATTCAAGAAAATATAACCAAAATGTAAGGGAAAGCTCTTAATTTTAGTTAAATAGTGACAAATAAGAAGAGTTACCTATTGGGAGGCATGTTATTGTAAAAGTCTTGCCCCATGTATACACCTAAAGTAGTCTTAT
Organism: Polygonum aviculare; assembly: GCA_934048045.1. Lineage (NCBI taxonomy): Eukaryota > Viridiplantae > Streptophyta > Magnoliopsida > Caryophyllales > Polygonaceae > Polygonum > Polygonum aviculare. Next base: position 753,550 of record OW204026.1, read on the forward strand.
AGTGAGTGTCATTGGATCAAAACTTAAAAGGAATTGGTGCATCAATAAGGTATATAATGACACGTCATAAGACCTGGCATTTGATGACCAATGCTCGCAAAAGATATGTCCTGAGGATTTGGCATGTTATTGTTATTGCTTACTAACCCTTGCATGGAAGCCATTGAAGGAAACTTCACAAACGAGCAAAATGCAAATTAATTAGTACAAATGAAAACGGCTAATGAATTAATTCCATAACTCAATTCATCATGTTTGATGATGATGCATTCATACCATATTTGGTTGCCCTTGGCTGAAATCATTGTTCATATCAAAAGGGTTAGTTGACCTAGGTGGGTTCGCAAAAGATGACGCCGATCCTGGCTAAATCACAAATTCAACAACCATATCCATGTAGTTTAGGGCTCAACGGTATCTCCTATTGAAAAATTGAGAGACAAAAGGCTAATATATAAGTTTATAAGTGAGTCTTCTTATTATCAGTTGATTTTGTGACGAAAATTCATTAGATATGTATGCTATACTTAGACTTGATAGTTGACCCCGTGATAGTAAGAGTTAGTTGAATTCTTGAAAGAATTGGAATAAAATGGAACACAAAATGTACCATGAAAGATGTAGGGTATTGATATGGATATTGCATGTTATAACCCATGTTGTTATATAGACCATTTTGCCACGTGGGAAAGGGTGTTCTTGGGTCCGGTGAAGAAAGTGAGCTGAAAAGATCCTACAAAAAATCTTAAGTTATGGGTATGTAGTTTTATGAAAGTCGAGTAATTTAAGGCAAGAGTAGCAAAAGTGAACTAATTCACTTACAAAAGGGATCTCCATCCTTTGTGTAGGGTTTGGTTGAGCAAAAGTTGATTGTGTTAGTGCACTAGAGTTTGAGGTTTCTTGGGCATGTTCATGAGCAAAGTTTGTTAATTGCTTAGTCAAGTTGCTTTGAGATTTTTCACCATTATGATTGAGAGTATTCGACTGCATATAAGAATGTAGAAGAAAATGAACTTCATCATGTATAGTACAAAGGCTACAATCATGAGAATGAAAGTCAAATATAATGCATTATAAAGTAAAATGATAAATAAATGTACTAAAATGTAATCAAAACAAACCCTAACTCTCACCTCAATCTTGGACACTCCAACTAATGGAAAAGTTGATTGGGCTAAAGGGCTTGTACTTGAAATAGGTACTAATGCTGAATCTTCGCATTGTTGTAGACTTGAGGACTCTTGTGCTATAGGAACCGAGATAACACTATCGCCCATGAGATCTTGTTCTAATTTCGTGACTCCATCGCTTGAAGATAATGTTGGCATGAGACTTAGTGCACAAGTAGGCGCCATTTCTGATGTTGCTAGTTCACCATGTCCGAAAATATCGCTAGGTGACATTGGATAGGTGCTTTCTTGGATGACGTTTTGGGTCATCCAATTGGGCGAAACCGAAGAACTTGAGACTATAGGAGCATTGCTTGTAGGCATTAAGGCAACGTTACTCGATGTAGGCAAGTTGTCCTCAATCGGGTGTGGTTGCGTGCTCTCTTGTGGTGGTGTTGAATCAATGTCTTGAACATACAATGCCAATTCATTGCTAGAAGATGTGATGTTATTGATTGGTAAGGTTGTTAATGTGACATTGTTGTTACATGATGGTGCAACCGGGTATGCTAATTCAGATAACAAGTATTCTAATGTGTTGCCATAGGGAACTTGAGTAACATTCTTTTTATCTCCTTCATTGCATGATTCTGAAGGAAGTTCGGATTGTGTTGTAAGATCAATCAAGGATTCCAAGTTTGAGCTCTTAACTTCTAACACAACTTCTTTGTTAGATGCTTCCTTTGTAGGAGACACAACCTTCTGCAATCAAGGAAAAATAGAGAAAAAGAATCTTAAGGGTCTTGAAAATCTAGTCATTGTAACTCATTAAGGGTCAATGATGCTACATTATTGTTTAAAATTAATCCGTGATATATCTTTTAATGTAAGAGAAAAATGGACACATGCATGATGTTTGTTTAGATGAGAGCACAACTTATACCTCAACATGAGAAGTGTTAGGGTTAGGAGATATTCCTCGTTTGGCTTTAGGTTTTATCTCAATTCGAATATTTTCTCCGAGAATCTCTTGGATGGATTGAGATTTAGGAGGACTCAACACTCCTTTGATATCATGATGAGCCGATGAGTATTTGTCTCGAGAAAGATCAGAAGTTGTGAACATCTCGGTAGTCGCCCGTCTAAGTAATCGGTCATTTCTTTCTTGATGCCTCTCATATGGAGCTTTGGAGCTCGAGACTTCACTTGGGGTGTGTTCATATCTTATGTTTTCTCGTAAAGAGTGTGCACACCTAACTTCATTAGACAAACCCTTATTCTTGTCATCATTTCCCTTTAAGAAATCGTATTGTTCAACATACTTGTGTTTGTACGGATCATCCTTCTCGCTCTAAACCACGTTGATAAAATTTTGTTACATACGCATGTATCATTCTTTTGATCATTGTACGAAACTATTGAAATGAAAAACATACTGTTGACAATCTAGAGAATCTATTGATGTCACCGGTGTACCTTCTTTCCTCGTACACATGCTTAATAAACTCACGAAGTTTTCTGGTGTTACTGCCACCAATATTGAAAAGCATTAGAAAATTTCACTATCAAGTTAATAACTATATAAACGTTACATAATAGTATGTTTGAGTCTTATATGTAAAGATGTATCTATGTTATTGTCTCAATGTCTCACGTATTATGTGGAAGAGTATTTCGTCCTGGATCCCACGACTTTAGATAAGTTTGTCTTGCACGCTATAAAAAAGCCGAAATCGTTATCTACTTATTAGCTTCTTATATAGTGTGTTTTTAGCACACATATTAGAAAAATCCCTATATTGGTAAATAATCAGTACATATCCATTTTAAGGTAAATGAGAACATATTCTTTTACCTCATTTCCTCCCGCTTGTAGAGCAACTACTTCCTCATCATTGAATTTAGCAATTGACACTGATTTCACTCGGTGTGTGAATTCTCGACTGTGATGGTTCAAAGTTGGTTACAATGGTTAGGCCCTTGCTTTGAGTAAAAATGTTACAATAGTTGATTACTACGGTGAATAAATAGAATTATGACGGTTAAGAATAAAACTTACTGTACTCCGCTGCAATTTGTGCAAATGAATGTCCAAAAAGTCGTGCACACATATTGTGGTCCCTATATTTTTACAATTTACTTATAAGTTCTAAGAGAAGAAAATAGATAAATGTGTATATATCATTGTAATTAATTTTCACTCAAAAACTCCTTGGTATCATTTTTTTTATTAATATAGTGAAAGTCATATATCTCTTGAGTATTTTTTTCCCTCTTAAATTTAACCCATTTGGTTCATTTAATGTCTTTAAAAACTTTGGTTATTTCTTGAGTCTTGAGGTGCTTGCCAAACAAAATGCTATATTAAAATTATTTTGAAAATTTAACAAAACCTAAATAATTAATTAGGGATAAATCCATTTAAAATATGACAAAATTATATTAATCATGTATGTTAATCCATACCAAACTGTTGCAATTGATGCACCGTCGATTCTCCGGTAGCTTCAACAAGTATCGAATTGTCTTTTCATTTCGATCATCTCCCTTCGACTTTCCCCCCATTTTCTAATTTGAACAAAAATGTATTTTCCCTGCAAAAAATTCTTCAACAAGCTTGGAACCAATTTCACATAGCAAATCTCTTCTTCAAAAATAAAAACAAAAAAAAAAGAGAGAAAATTTGGGGGTGAAAGCAGCTAGAGAGATTTTTTGTTCCTCTTTTGAAGAAATGTGAACATTAATCACAAAATTAGTGCCAAATAATGAGAGGGCGTAGGGGTCATAGATTTTGTCATCCCCAATATATATATAGGATAAGTTGTTGTGTTACAAGAAATGTAAGGAGGACTATTTTTTTAAAAACACGTGCACTTTTTGACAAACAAGTGCATTTTTTGGTGCTCTTAAAAGATCATGTCATCCCCAATCGCAGGGGTTTCCCCGTTTTCTGATAAAAAAAGAAGAAGATCATGTCATCTCCACATAACTCTTTTAAAATAAATTTAGGATTTGAAGGTCACAACTACGAGTGAAATAGACGATTTAGTTTTTGTGGAATTATTTTATATAGGGTTTATACATCAGTAAAAACACCTATAGTTTATATGCATGTAAAGTTTTTTTTTAGTTCAACACGAGTGAAACTAATATGTACTCTATAAGTAGCATCCCTTTAGTTTTTAAATTTAAAACCAAATACTTTTTTCTTTAACTTGATTCCTTATCTTAATAACCAAATATTTCAAACATAGGTCTTGAGAACACCTTATATCATATTATCATATCATATGCACATATACCATTATCCATCTTAAACCTAGGGTTTAGCAAGTGGTCGATGGATGGATTACATATACCTAATTGTGTTAGTTGTATAAGTGATATCTCTCAACCAAAACACACTAGGGTTTACGAGCATTCTCCTTCAATAATTGGTTCTTATACTAATTCTTACAAGCAAAACAACAACAAAGGAGAAGAAGCATCGAGATTCGAGAGAGACGAGAAGCCTAATCGAAAAGGGACAAATATGGAAAGTTCTCGATTATCGATCTAAATCATTTGTCCCCTTAACAAGTCCCGAACGCGTGTCCCATGATTTGGATAGATCAACAATAACTCGACTCAATGGAATGGTATCATAGTTTTGGGTATTCAGCAAACTCTAACCAAAATAGAGGGGCACTGGTAGTAAAACCATAAAACCATGGGACGCCATCCGATATTTAACATAACTAGCGGTCACCAACCGCAATTTCCCAAAATCCAAATATATGGTCGGTGGCACTACATGACTCAAGGCCTCTTGAGCATGAGCCGTGTCTCATTCTCTCCCCCTCTCTATCGACGATTTTTTATTCATCACAAACCCTAGACACACTGTTCCGTGTCTCTCTCTCACATCCTCCACCCCGCCGATTCTCCAGATTTCTATCAATTCATCCCTCCCATCCCTCCCGAATCGACCTCCGTACTCAATTCACCTGATTTTGCCTGTGTTCGATTTGATTCGGCCGTCGTCGAGCATATCACATCACATCACACTACGAAGTCCTAATCGCCTGATTATCCCTTACATTTCCTCTAATCCGTTACCGATCTCCTTTCCTTGACAAATTCCTATCCGATTGCTCAGTTTCGTGACGATTCGAGTTTGAATCTCGCTAGTTTTGACCCCTTACCTGTGCATTACATAATTTTGATTCTAAAAAGTCCGCTTTTTTAATTCCTTTCTGTTAATCCATTGATTTCGACATAGAATTCGGGTTTGAGTCAGCTAGTAGTGGTTTATTTCGATTTGGTTGTGGAGATGGCTGGTGGTAGTGCGAGAAGAGATGAAGGCTCCTTTACGATTAGCAACACTAATGTTTTCTCAGCTCTCGAATCGCTCAGGAAGAAGAAGAAGTCGGATAAGGATAAGAAGGGAAAGGGCTCGTCCAAAACCCCTGTTAAGGAGCCAGAGCCTAAGGTCTTTTGGGCTCCCACTCCGTTGAATACGAAGTCTTGGGCTGATGTGGACGATGAGGATGATGACGATTACTATGCCACGACGGCGCCTCCTCCTGTCGTCTGGGACGGTCAGGAAGAGTCTCACCAGAGCACAGAGGCTGTGGCTGCAGCTGAGGAGGTTTGTGATTGGCTTTCTGTTAAGTTGTTTATCTTAACTTTTGAATGTGTGGTATATATTTGTGGTGTTACTTGGTTATGTGACTTTTCAAAGTGTGTTGTTTATGGTTAAGTTTCTACTTACTGCAAAAAAAAGGATGTATTGTTTCTTGATTTGGGCCAAAAAAGGATGGCATTAGTTGGTCATGATTGTGGGAGTACTTTAGGATTATGGCTCTGGTTAAGTGGCATTCATCTTGTAGAATTGTGTAGCAATTTTCAAACTGTGGTCTAACTGTTTTATGGCTCAATTTCCACTTACTGTAAAAAGGATGTGCATTTTCTTGATGGAGCTAAAAAGATGCATACTTTATCAAGCAAAAAAGAATGAAATTGGACAGAAAAGTGAAAGGATGACATCTTTGTTCATTATGAGCAGTTTTGACTATATGAGTCAGCCTTTGTACAAGCATGAGAACATAGACAGAAAATTGAATTTAATGTTGATGCATCGTCTGTTGTCCGACTATAGAAATGTTGCCTTTTTTGGATGCAAATGCAACCGTATATAGTGTTGTAAAAGGTTTAATACGAGTCCTTTATTCTCTTTTTCTGCTATTTTGGTCTAGTATAAAGGCAATTGCAGTCTGTTATAAACACACTATCATGCCAGTTTTTGATACATGGAAATGCCTTCAATTACAGGAGAGTGAAAGTGAAGACGACATGCTTGATTTAGGTGATGAGGACGTTGAAGACGAGCATGAACATGAAGAGGAGGTTGTGCATCACGAGCCATCTGTGGAAAAGGCACCTGAAACACCTTTACCAGCGAAAGAGACTGAGAGGCAGCTGTCAAAGAAGGAACGGAAGAAGAAGGAGCTCGAAGAACTGGAGGCTCTCCTTGCTGATTTCGGAGTTGGCCAAAAGAATGGTGATGGTCCAAGTAAGTGTAAATTGAACGAATACCCGTTTCTAAAATTCCTGTAAGCTTTAGTAATCATTATCAAATGCAGGTGGTGAGGCTGAACCAAAGAAAGCAGAGAGTGCCGACAATGGAGAAAAGAAGGATGCCGTCGTCCCTTCAGAGTCCAAAAACGCCAAGAAAAAGAAGAAGAAGAGCAAATCCGCAAAGGAAGCTGAGGAAGCTCAGGACACCAATGGTGAGCCCAGTGAAACAGCCATAACAGAACAGGCTGATGAGGATTCATCAGCGGTGGACGTCAAGGAGCGGCTAAAGAAGGTAGCGTCGATGAAGAAGAAGAAGTCAGGAAAGGAGTTGGATGGAGCTGCGAAAGCTGCCGCTCAAGAGGCTGCTGCAAGAAGTGCAAGATTGGCTTCTGCAAAGAAGAAGGAGAAGAACCACTACAACCAGCAGCCCGTTAGGTAAGCCAGTGAACCGAACGCAATAAGTCAGGCTTTATGAAAGGTTTGCCTTCTTCTTCAAGAGTTGTTTTATGTACTGATGATGCCCTTACAGTGACCATGGTTTTTACTGCTTATATGCCTGAATTGACACCTATATGTAGGCGTTTTTTGTGTTTTTGAGTCCATTTTCCATGTGCATGAACTCAAATGTGATGGCACCTGTTGCCTTGATAAGCCCTTTGAAGAAGGGAATGCTTTGTTACAGGGAAACAGGTCTTACTTTTGTTTATGGATAATAATTTTTTTTGAACCTCGAGTATATTTTATGTTGCCCCTAATCATATTTTATGATTTTTTTTTGCCTGAATTTGATTGTATCAATACACTGTTTTGGTGTTTGTTTTTGAAGTAGACCCTTGGGGCTGTCAATGAATTCAATATGCTCAGGGATAGCCATTAAGAAGGCCTTATGAGTTATGCCCATGTTGAGAACAAATACCTGAAGCGACTAGCGGAATTTGACACTCGACTATAGAGCCAAAACCCGACACAATCCGAACCCGAAAACTCATTGCTTTTTGGGTCGGATGCAAGTCATTTGATCTTATAATTACCATAAGCCTGAAAGTAGCACACATCATCATAACACAGATGCCATAACAGAACAACCATACACAAGTCACAAAAGTGATATCATCCATAATATACTTGAAGACCCAAACATCTAACACTAGTCACTACAAAGTGCACCACAATCAAAACGTTCAAGCAGATTGTACGTTCTAAGTGTACGTATAATAAACCCTACCGCCTTTTTTATGTATCAACATCATCCTTTGCAGTGTTGTTATCTACAAGACCACTCAACTCAGCCTCTAATTCTTAAGTGTGTCTAAGGCTGGAAGTTGATTCAGCCAGAGAACTCAAAACGCTCTCTCCAACCTCCTTTTTGCAAAGCGGACAGAGCGCGTTTATCTTTAGCCATTTATCAACACATTCCTTGTGGAACAAATGAGCACATGGAAGCTCCCTTAGCTCTTCATTGTTTGTGTACTTTGCTAAGCATATGCAGCAAACCTGTCATCGACGAACCAAACGACATACGTTCAGGTGAAAACACAAAATACATTCTTCTTGACAAATGAAAGACATAATGGCAAAATTATTAGAAAATAGAGAGGAAAATGGCTAAGGGTGTGTTTGGATAACTGCATTTAATGAATAAAGTTGCATTTATATGCATTAGGTTAACGCGGTAATCCAAATGCACCCTACGAAGAAGATTTTGATAACTTACAGCGTCTTCCCCTGATATGACCCTCTCCTTCTCGGTTCCAGCACCGACAACTCCACTTTCAGAGCCTTCACTGCTATCACTGCTCCTAGTCTTCTTCAGCTTGAACTTATATGTAGGGAGGGCATCAATAGATTCATTGGTGGCCCCTCTCATCTGATTAAGATCTTCTCTGAAGCCCATGACAGAAATTATACACGGCAGGCAGCAACAAACCGTGGCACATAGTAGAAACGGCATAGCATATCCAATGCAACAGATGGAAAGGAACACTATACATAGCCTGGAAAAAAAATGTACATGTTAAGGTTATTAGTAGCTTGTGGGGTCTCTAGATAATTTTAAAAAGATTATTTCTTTTTATTCCTAATTGAAGTGGAAGTAAGCATTATCAGAGAAGTGCAATACCTGTATAAGTTAGGAGCGTCTGAGGAAGAAGTATGGCCACCAAAAACCCACACATTGCCAACCACAAACCAAATAGCAAAGAAGCAGTCTAATGCCATCTTGAGATACTCAAACAGGGCCTTAACTCTGTTGAAAAAAAAAAAGAATTATTAATTATATCAACACCAAGAAACTTGAAAACCAAACATAAACACTTCCAAATTACTCAATCTATTCTCTAATCATGATTTCCCGATTTGATAACATTTCGGATGTTTGTCTCAAATATGATTGGAAAGAACAGGTCAGACCAACCAACAAATATGGATATCAAGCTTGTGCTTATGACAGATGATTAAATTAACAGTCCCTATCATTTTAGGAACTTATGTGTGGTTCAATGGTGTAAACATACAGAACGTACAGAGAATTCCCTGGACTGGGTTGACTCGGGCATATAGTATCAAGATGCGAGAAAAATACAAGGTATTAACCCAGTAAAGCATGCCTTTTGAAGGCATATACTATTAATAAGTCAGGAAGATAGAGCTGCAAACGAAGTATTCTCCGAATACTAGGGGGGTTTGCTACTTCTATTTACTTATTGGACATCTTTCTCTTTATTCCACAAATCTTGAAAGGAAAAGAAGCTTTAATGCAGAAAGATATAGAATAACTGTCAGAGGGAAAACTCCCCGTTGTCGTTATCCTGACAGTATGGATTACTTACATTTATTAAAAACAAACAATCAAAGATATGCATAAAAAGGTAAGATGGTAGGAGAATGTTAAATTACTTTACTTTCAAGAAAGAACAAGATAAAAAAAATACTTCCTTCAAACTAAGCTGGAGGAGCAAAGGATAACTTTCAAAGGAATTATACAGAATACTTCAATCTAAGTTTCAGAGGGATTTCCCTTTACTCATTTCATTACCATAACAAGTTGCCATTATCCTGTCAGTATTGACTAACATTTATCGAAGAACAAACGCAGTTGATGATATGTATAAAGGATAAGACAGTAACAGAATATTATTGAAGACCGTCAGCTGTACCTTGGATTACTAGGCGTTCCATTGCTTTGGTTTAATCTTCTCCGACTTGAGGAAACAGATGACTGATTGTGATCGCTTTCCGGACTCTGGGAAGACGAAAGGGAAAAGGGAAGTCCATTGATGACACTAGACGAGTTCTGACGGGGCTGCGCTGAATCCTGTTCAGAAGTCCGACTACGAAGTACATAACGTCTATATATAAGAGGAAGAGTCGCCACACATCCAGCAGTGTATCCAACAATCCACGCAAACAACGGAGCATGCGGGTCCTCATGTCTCGACACACACAAGACAACAACCGCAGCAACGATCTGACTCAGCAGAAGAACCAACTCGAATGTTATCCATGACCCCGAATTAAACGGACTCCTCCTACGCCGGCCATTATCATTGCCCGTCCTACCGAACGACGAAGCTCTGGAGGTTGTAACATTGGAAGGAGGTAGAGATAAGTCAGCAAATGAGCCGTTAACGCTACTAGAAGGTCTGTCCTCATGGCGCGAAACATCGGTCTCATTTGAAGACGAGGCTTCGTTGGGCCTTGAAGACGAGGCTTCGTTGTTGTTCGGAATGTCGATCACAACCTCCTGATCGGTTCGTATAGCGGGTTGCTCCATCAACCGTGTTAACTTACTTCCACCAATCAATTTACTATCTAAATAAGATAATTGGGTGCAATTTAGAACTGGAGATAGATTTGCCCTCAATTGCCTTCAGGCAGCAACATCTCCAATCTCTCATTCTGCTCAAGAACAAAGAATGCAAATGCTTTAATCATGTGTTAGGTATATCCCTTTCTTGTCTGATAGAAAATCATCTAAAACCAAAAGACTTGATAATTCTATTGACACACACCAACCAAATGAACAATCATCCAAAAGCCCTAAAAAACCAGACCCGTTGACTACATTAATACAAGAGCACAATAGCCACGAAAAAGGGGGCAAGAATTTAGGTCAAACTAAAAACCCTTTTCACATGATTTAAATTCCCCCAAAATACACAATCATGAACATCACAGACATGATCAATAAGCTCAATAGAGTGAGAAATCGAAAGGAAAGGGAGCTGACCAGTTCAAATTGAAGCATGAGGAGAAAGAGGGTTTTGCGATCCGGGTGAAATTGGGTTGGGAAATTCAGGAATAATAATGGTCTTCTTCAGCTTTCTTCAGCTCCTTTTACGGGTTTCAGTTCTTGGGTCCGTTGTCTTTTTCTTCAAGATATGCAGAGATAGGAGGCTGAAAGAATTCGTAGTATATCTCTATAAGTAATTTGACGACGACGCTAGAGCCACGCCTTGTCAGCTAAATGCTGGGTTTGGTTTCTTTTCATTGTCTTGTTCTCCATCAGGAAATTGCCAGAGAGAGAAACAATCTTAAGTCTTAAACAAAGAGCATGATGAGTGCCTTCCATTTGTTAATATTTAATATTAGGGTTTTGCTATTCGTCGTCCCGGGGGCGATAAATAAGATCCTAAAAATAGAAATTTGTTTGATTTAAAATCTACTAAAGTAATTACCGTATCTAAAATCTTACTCTACTAACTAATTATCATATCTAAAATCTACTAAAATAATTTTCAATTTATTTCTTTTATTTTGGTTTCACTTTTGAACTTATCTAGATTAATAATACGTGGAGTGATTTTGAAACAGATTTGTAGGGCTATCATGGAATATATTTTAAGCTTATTTTTCTATTCGAACTGATTTAAAAAAATAAAATTCCTTTTTTTTTGATTTTATGTTGTTATTTCATACCTTTGTAAAATTAGTTATTCTCTGTTTTGTTTTTTAGTTTTTATTACTGAACATTTTCTATACACTCAATTCATGTGAAGTGAATATTTAGTGTCCACGGACCACCAAATTGTATGAAAACCTTAGCAATGATTTTTTTTTGTTTTGGTTTACGTTAGCAATGATTTCAGTCTAAAATTTGGAGTGTATATTCGTTCGACGTAGTTATGTACTTCTGAATACTATGCGATTTAAAGATATAAATCTAATGTACTTACCGCTTTTTTCAACCAAAAAAAATGTACTTACCCCTTTCTTTACAATGTAATCTTTTAAACCGAGAAAGTGCTAAAAAAATTAAAGGGAAGATATCTATTTAATTACTAATCAAATCCAAACAGATTTGGTGATTAACTATTTAGTAACACCCTGGATTTGGGTGGTTGAAAACATAGATTTACATATTTTAAATCAGACAAATTTCTATTTTTAGGATTTTATTTATCGCCCCCGGGGCGACGAATAGCAAAACTCTTAATATTATATGACTAATAGTTTTCATAATTGGATTAAGAATTTTTCTCCTAAAGAGATTATAGGAGGATAATATTATGAAAATTTGGTAAATCTTAAAGTTTGCGATTTTTTAATCCTTTCTATTACGGATTAATAACATGCATTTAGGACACAAATTAGAAAAACTATTAAATTAATCTGGTTTTTTTCTTGAAAAAAAAAACTTAATTAGCTCTTTTTTTTAACTCTATAATATTCCGTGTTATTAAGATATTTTTAAACTTTTCTAAAAACATTTAGCAATAAACAACAATAACCTATAACCACAAATTCCAAGCAAGTGATCAAATAATGAAATTATGATAAAAACAAATTCTATAGAAATATGGATTCCATCTACTAAATTTCAAAATGGGATTCTAAAGTAGTTGAGCTTGGATGTGTGCATAATTATTCTTTTTTCGTGGATGATGTATGCACAATTATTCAATCTAAAATAGGTTTTTAATTATTGAGCAAAATCCGCCGATGGCATAAGGTTATATACGATTCATTTGCAACAAATCATGTTAAAGTGTTAGGGTTTAACTTTTGGCATAGAATTAGGTTGATATATAATGATAGAGTTAATGGTAATTTCTACTAATAAATTTTGATAGTGGGATGGTGTACATTTTCTTGAGCGATGGTTTCATCACTATGCTACTTTTATATATTATACTTCAATATAAACATATATAGATGCATTTTTTTTTAAATGTCATTTCATTCAAGATATACATTAGAAATAGTTAAACTACCATTAAGTCGTAAAGTAACCATACAATATAGTTTTTTATATTGGAGTACATACACATATACTTTATCTCAAGTTGAATTGAAAATTCATCTCAATTCAACTTTTGAGGCATACTTTGGGGCTAGTAAGACTTCACTATCTCAAACTCATCTTTGAATTAGACTCCTAAACCACTCATTAATCTACCATAATTTTTTTTACCTTGTGTAGATTTGCAGACCTTTCAAAATTGAAAATAGACCTGGGCTAACCCGGATCCGGATCGGGCTCGATTCAAATAGTAGGCCATGTACAATTGCATATGGATGGTAAGCGGGTTCGGGTTGAGTAAACGGGCCAAGTCTTGATAAATTTGCATATTTTTTGGTCCACATTGACAGGCTAAGTGGGCCAAGTGGCCAACCTGGATTTGCACATGTCTATTTGCAGAGACATTGTTGATTGATTCATAGTATTGCAGCCTCTTTTTCTTCTTCATTGTGCAATCTATCAATTGACTAAAGATACATACATGGAATGGAAATCTTCTACCATAACAAAAGAATTACAAACAAAGACTCTTCTATGCAGAGGAGGTATAAATATTTGCTGAAAGAAACCATAAAACAATGTGCAACTCCTCTGTTTCTACCAAGCCAAACATTATACATCAAACAACAACATGGTATGTATCTATCAAATGTGCGTCTAGCGTCTGTAAAACGATTCCGAGAAACAATCAACGAATCACCGCTCGTATCAAAGAATATATTGAATCCAACTCTAATGGAAGCAAAACTCTGTACCTGAACATATGCTACATTGCTACACCACAAAGCAATTCTTCATGAAACCCTGCAAAAATGGCGATCTAGGACAATTTGCAAGACACATTGTTTGTACCATAACTGATCGCCTGAAGGCTTGTATCCGACATATTTGTCACCCATCTTTGAGGACCACCATTCTCCCCCAAGATATTATACGCATAAGAAGGCCACATTGCATTGTCGTCGTCACAAGAGTTAGTAACACTTCCTTTCTGAACCAGCAACCGAGTCCTTCCAAGCGCTACAAGGCTGGAAAACGTCGAAAAGCTGTTCCCGAAAAAGACGTCTGCTCTTGAGCAAACCTCATAGTCAATTGCAGACTTTATAAGATAAGGATGCCTCTCATAGATCATATGAGCACCCAACTTGTTCTTGTCAACAGGGATCAACCCGGCGTTCCAGCCTTCGAATATCGTCCTGTCTTCAAGCAGACTATCGGCCACGGCAAGGTAAACCACAGTAGGAGTGCTTGAATTCACAACCCGCCCAACTCTCTCAATGATCTCCTCTTTACTACTACAGATTTGGTTGATGTTGGATTTATGCTCCATTTTCTTACAATGTATCATCCAATCTTTCTCAATCCTCATATGCACCGCTACATAACCAATTGGCTGTAACGTCGATCTCTCTGGAGCCGGAACCCTCCGGATCGCTTCTTCTCCCGCCATTCGAATCCTGGAAATAACCTTATCAGCCTCTTTCGCAAACTCATCAACAAGCGTCATACACCCGAAAATCTCAGCATAGTCCTTCAGAGGCCAATGATCATGCCACAAGAAAGGATTCTTCCCTGTAATCCTTATAACCTCGAACCGATCATACCGATCTTCACGAAACTCCCTCACCTGACCAAGATCTCTCTCAGGAGTCCACTTCCTCCCACTCCCCTTCTGAAGCTCCGCTACATCGGTCCGATTCCGTATATCATCGTACCGACCGAGCTGGACGAATCCTCTGCAGAGCGAATTAAACCGCTCGAAATCGAACACCTTATCGAACCAAATCGGCTTCAACTGATCCACCTCCTTGTAAAACAACGAAGCACTCAAACTCGGCATCAACAGAGTCCTGTTCAGCATTCTGGCTGTTAGACAAGCCCTAGCAAACGCGATTTTCTGATTGTTCAAACCCCAGACTATCTGTGGAACCTCTAGAAACTTATGGCTACGGACTCCAGAATCCGAATTTGACCTAACTGAATCAATCTCCACCGATTGAAGGCTACTCGCGATCCCTATCCAGTCGTATCCAGAGAGATCGGCGAAGAAAACCGCTCTCACGATCACAACAGTAGCAAGCAGAGCAAAACATTTGCACGCCACAGAATTCATACTACAACTCGCTATATACACGATTCAAACGACACGGAAACTCAACAAAATCGCTACAATTGCCATAGAACCGAGAGAGAGAGGGAAGAACCTTCTGGAAGCCGATGTGAGCGCATGCAAGCGAGATCATGAACGGAGATGACGCTGAATCTTGCGAAATCGTCCACCAGATCTCGGAAACAGGCGTTCGATCCAAATCGGCAATTCGATCACCAATCAGACGAATTGCGTAGAGGAAATGATACTCCACGCCGCTAGGGTTCGTCGATCGGTTGCTTTCGGAATTCCGAACGAAGGAGGTGAAGAATTGAGACTCATGTGATGGTCTAGATCGAGATCGGAGGAGAAAAGGATGGTGTGGAGTTGAGTAGAGAAACTGGAATTCGCCAACAATGGAGTTCACAGGTCATATGCTTTCGGTTCTTTATCTTCTCTTGCTTTCTTTTTCGGGCTTCTCGAATAAATATTTTATTTGTTTTTTTAGGAGACTTTTTTTTGGTAGTATTTTAAAAAAAGGAAATTTATTGATTGGTTGGGCACTTTTGTCAGGAATTTGGGCTTCCAACACATTTATGAGGTGATCCAGGCAAGGCAAAGCGCCATGCAAACTGGTAAATTACATAAGTTTAAGTCTGACATATGGGTCCTCAATGCGTTACTTGTCCTAATGTGCCATTTGATTTTATTTGATTTTATGTGTGTATTTAATTTAGGGTTTTGAATTGATGTTTTGTTTATGTTTCTTTGAATATTTTATTTACCATATGCCCAAGATAATCGATTTAGGCTTCGCTCGGTAGTTTCGCAAAAATGTTACCAAAGCATTTTTTAAAATGAAAAAACTACGAAATACGATAACGATCGTTTTCAACTCCCTTGATATAGCTTTTTTGGAATCAAAAGGAAAAAACTATCAAAATTTTTGCATTAAGGTGTTTAAGGGTTACCGATAAGAATTATTTGAAAAATTAGGGTGTGCAACTTGATTCCTAGATCTTAAATCACGGCTAATAAGCACATTAGTAGTATTTTAATGGTAGTGGGGTGCAAATTTTCATGAGGTGGGTCAACTGTTTTTAATGCTCATTTTACTTTCTAAACCAACGATATTAATACGCGCTTTCAAACAACCTATTCAAGCAAATCATACAACTCAACCTCAACATTTATATATTTTCACTTTATCATATTAAATACACACATTTATATAACATACACATGTATCTAAAATATGCTAGTACTTAGATTTACAAATTTTAATGTATACGAAAATAAACTTTAAATACTTTACATAATTTACAACTCTACAACTCCATCGATCTTATTCTTAACCCTTTATTTTCTTTAAATCCAATAACCATTATTATTCCTTGCTTCACATTTAAAAATCCTTCCTCACAAATAATACTCCGTATTAATTAATAATTCGACGTTGACAATTATTATTCTTTGCTTTCTATATGATCAAACTACTTAAATATAGACATGACAATTGTATGCATTGTATTTGTTGCGCCAAGTACATAGCAATAACTAATACAGTAACTAATACGGAGTAACTAATAACTACAGTAGCTAATAATACAATGTTGACAACTATTAATGTAGCTAATAATAGAGCATGGAGATGTGGCCTATGCCCATAATAAAGCAAATGCATATTTGATTTAGCCACCTATTGTCGTAGTCAATGTGTGGCCACTGACAAAGGACTCCGCATGGATATCAATCAACAATGTTTGTCCATTTAAGGGACAACAATGGAAGCCTTTGATCTCTTCTAAGAATATGGCATGTCGGAAACCAATTCAATAACGGCGGACGAGAAATTACAAAAAAAATATTATAATTACATTATTAGTGGGTCAATCAATGATTAAGCATCATTTTAAAATTTGTAAAATAATGCATTTTCAAACAACTATTAGCATTCCATGATTAGGTTGATCGGTGAATTCTTTGAATATTGTATTCAAATCATGTGCTCACATTATAGATCAAATACTATTCAAGACTTGTATAGGCTGCTATTGGGCTTTCAACCCAACAAAAGTTACTATTGGGCCGGTTCAAACGTCCACTTATTGGGCTTTTCTTACTTCATATTTTTTTGTCATAATTTTGAGTGACTCCTCTCATTGAACATTCACAATTTTGAACACATCAATTCATACAAAAATGATTTGCCCTCTCAAATCACTGTACATATGAAGATTGAAGACTATAAGTATCGTGCACTTAATCTTGCGATAAAGGAAGGAAAAACGCGCTTAGTTCTAACTCGAGGAGTAATACATCGTTAGAATAAGTATGCTTTATCGATAAAACTAAAAATAAAAGGCTCTAAACTCAACTTCTTCAACTTATTGTTCGCGTCAAATCTCAGGTTCTCTAACGCGACTCCCTATAAAACATAAAAATTCCTAACTTATATGTCAACCATTTTTATGCTCATAAAAAAATGTGAATAGAGTTTAGTGCACTCTCCTTATCCTAACAACATGATAAATTGACGAAATCGCCACCTTATCTTATCCTTTTGATTTCTTCTCCTTTATTTTTTACTAAAAAAATAAAAATCTTATCTTCCCATTCAAAATTCCCTCGCTGACCCTGTCTCTCCAAGAAAATGAGTGGCACCACAAACAATTCCTGGAAATCCCACATTTGTCAATGCTTAACTCGGCTCACAACTCTCCGGCGCCACCACACCGTCACCGTCAACTCCGGCCGCCGTCAGACGGCGGCCGATTTCGTCGAATCCGTTACGAATCTCGCATCCGGCCTCGTCGATCTCGGTCTAAGGCCAGGCCACGTTGTTGCCATCTGTGCCTTCAACAGGTATTGAATTCATCATTTATTGTTTCTCAAATTCATTTTTTGAGCACCAAATTGAAATTAAAAAAAAAAAAAGTACCCATGTATGCAAATTATTTTTTGACCAAATTGGCGCGTAAATAATGCAAAATTGTCAATTATAATAGGATTAAATCCATGGATTTCGACCAGTGACCCGACTCGTAAAACCCGGATCGAATCACGGGTCACATTTTATTAAGTTACGGATCAACGGGTCGAACCGTGACCCGTAAACTGAGTTACGGGTTAGGTCCGACTCGTAAAACCCGGATCGAATCACGGGTCACATTTTATTAAGTTACGGATCAACGGGTCGAACCGTGACCCGTAAACTGAGTTACGGGTTAGGTCGGGTCGACCCATTGGACACCCTCACATTTTTTGTTTGTTAATTAGGCTTTATAATTTATATCTTCTGGGATTTTTTTTTTCTTGCTTTTTTCTTTTTTGTGTTGTAATGGACTATTTTGTTACCCTATTTTTTTGGTAGTGATTTGTACTTGGAGTGGCTTCTTGCTGTCACTTATGTTGGTGGAATTGTGGCTCCTCTTAACTACAGATGGGTATGTACTATGTACCATAAACTGTCACACACTCAGTTAAATAAAAATGTTACATTTTTTTTCATAAAACTATTGTTCAGCAATTTCACAGAATTTTGAAGAATCAAGATTTGCAATAGAGCTAGTTCAGCCAGTAATGCTGGTGACTGACACTAGCTTCCAATGGAGCTCAGCAGAGCTCTACAAGGACTCAGTTTCGCCGTACAAGTGGTGCGTTCTCATTGGCTCCACATCAGACCCTGTTGTTGAGAATGGTAATGCAGAAAATTACCTTCAAGTTTCAACTGCCATTGCTGTTATACAAGGCTCATGCTTGGGTCTCATTCATTGCCAGTATTGACTCTTGAAGTGCTCAAAAGACCTCGCGCTAACCCCTTGTCGTTCGATTACCTCTGGGCGCCTAATGATGTCGCTATCATATGCTTCACTTCAGGTACTAGTCTCTCTCATTTCGGTTTCGCAAATTTTGGCATGCTAGATTGATTGCTCAAATTTGTGTAGGAACAACTGGAAGGCCAAAGGGAGTCACCATAAGCCATACATCCTTGATTGTTCAGTCACTTGCGAAGATTGCAGTTGTCGGCTATAGCGAAGATGATGTATGTTTTTTTTCTTGGTACTAGTAGCTTCACATGAAAGATAAAGAGTTGATCTTGGTGTACATAAACTATAGGTATATCTTCATACAGCGCCGTTATGTCACATTGGAGGGATTTCGTCAGCACTAGCAATGTTGATGGCAGGAGGATGTCATGTTCTGATACCGAAGTTTGAAGCCAAGGTCGCGGTTGATGCCATAGAGCAACATGGTGTCACTTCCTTCATCACGGTCCCGACCATGATGTTTGATCTTGTATCACTGATCAGGTAAATCTAGTCATGGTCTCCAAAACTTTGCGTTTTCTCACTCATTTTTCGCAAGCTTTGCTAATCAACTTGTCAATCCAAACACACCCACAAGCCATTTCTTTGGCACTTGTAACTGAATTTTGTAGTCTTTATTCAGGCTGAAGAAAGATTGGACAGGGAGTAAAACTGTGCAGAAGATTTTAAATGGTGGTGGGAGTCTTACAAGTGAGCTTTTCAAAGATGCAACTCAAATGTTTCCACATGCCAAGATCTTCTCTGCCTATGGTACACTTTGTTTTAATGCTGAAATCTTTCTCTGCCTATGACAAATATGAGATTTGTGTTATTTGTCACTTTAAAAAAGAGGCTACATTTGCATTCTGATGTGCTATACAGCCTATACCTAGCATGTTGAACTTTGTCTAGTAACATCTTTTGGCCAAGCACATATTCGTCGGGTGCGTTTGGATTACCGCGTTTTTTTTTTCTTACACTAGACTGATCCTCCTTATGTTGTTACTCCTGAATTGGATGCAGGAATGACAGAGACATGCTCTTCTATGACCTTTTTAACCTTAAGAGACCCAACAAGCCGAAACCAGGATCACCCAATGCGCAGATCTAAACCGAAACTTCACCAAGAGGGAGGCATTTGTGTAGGTAAGCCTGCACCCCATGTTGAGATCACAATCAGCAACAAAGACTCTTCTGGTGTTGGGAAGATTCGCACTCGTGGACCCCATGTTATGATTCGGTATTGGAATCAAACTACTACTTCTAGTGCATCAACATCAAATCTTGATCTTGAAAATTGGCTTGACACGGGCGACATTGGGAGGATTGATCATCATGGGAACTTATGGCTCATGGGACGCGAGAAAGATAGGATCAAGAGCGGCGGAGAGAACATCTACCCTGAAGAGGTGATCATTTTGACACTATAGTGGTTATAAGAAAAACTTCTTCAAGTACTTAGGAGATCTATATTTTTGAGTGTTGTAAGGTTGAGGCTGTCTTATCCCAACATCCTGGAATCACCGGTGTTGTAGTTGTTGGCGTTGCGCATCCTCGTCTCACTGAGGTGGTCGTCGCTTGCCTTCAACTCGAAGAAAGATGGAAATGGACGAATGATTTGGAGTGCAAAGAGCTATGCTTGTCAAGTCAGATGTTGAAGCAATATTGTAGAAAAAAGAACTTATCTGGGTATGTATTGATCTTACTATATGATGATGATGATGATAATGACCATTTATATGTTTGTGGATTTGTTAAAAGTGTTATAATATGTTTGCAGGTACAAGGTACCAAGATTTTTCATGGTAATGAGGAAGCCATTTTCGCGCACAAGCACAGGGAAGCTAAGGAAAGAAGAAGTTAGGAGGGAAGTTGGATTGTGCTTGCAATTGTTTCCTAGCAATCTATGATGTATCTTGTAGTTTAGACTGGATTTGAGAACTCGGTTTTTGATTTATCGGGTTCGAACCGGAGCCACGATTATACGAACGCTTGAAAGGGAGCTTAGCGCCTCATCTGGCTAGACCAATCGATAAATGGTGGTCTATGGTCCTGTTATCTTATACTACCTCCGTTTCAAAATACATGACCATTTGGACACTTTTTCTTTTTTTGGTAGAAATTTGGACACTTTTTCTTGTTTCATAATACTTGATCATTTCACATTTTTTCCCATCTCTTTCCATTTATACCCCTAATAATTATCTTTATCATAATCATTACACTTTTTCATATTTCTCTAAACAAATGATTAACTCTACATTTAATAGGGTAATATAGGAATAACACTTTTTTCTTAATATATGTGCAAAGGCCAAATGGTCATGTATTTTGAAACGGAGGGAGTATTTATCAAAAATCGGACAAAGCCGAAATGCGGATCAGTTTTCTTTAATTCGGTTCGGATTCAAACCGATGCTCGGCCCTAACCGGTAGAAAGGGAGATGAGTCAAAAAAATTTACCTCGGAAAAACTAGGGATCGAACGTTCGTAACTCGCCTTTTTTGATAGACTAGTGACGGTGTTCTTGAGCTTCTTGACCTTGTTGGGATTTTGAGGTGTCGAAGGAGCGATGTGGCAATGTTTAACACCCAAGGACCAAAGAGAAAAGTTCCTGATATTAATGCTAAACCCAATTTTGATTCAATTAAATGGCAAGGGAAAACACTGATTAGCTATATTCATTAACATTCATGAGCACTCACTAGTTCGGATGAGATCCAAGGGAAAGCAAATTGTTGTAGTAAGCAGAGGGCCGGAGAGACGAGCAGAGCTAGGGCTTGAACCACGCTCGGAATAACTTTGCAGTTAACAAGCTACATATCTGAAACATTAGTTGACTCGATTCCTGCAAAGGGTTTCATTGAAATTTAACTTACAGTGATTTAGCGCGCTAGGGAAGAAGAAGTTAATTAATGGAATGGCTAAAATATTAAAGCATTGCAAGCTAACTAAGTACCTCTTATGAAGCCGCCTTGAACAAAGCCGGTTCTACTTGCATAGAAAACGAAAAAGAAAAATTATGCAGTTCTGTTAACTTTTGTGCAAGTTGCTTTTTTGATCAAGCCCCTTAAAAATCAAATTTGACTCTTGTTTTAATGTTGCTTAAGATGTTCATAAGTTTATAGTTGGCTCTTTGATGACGGCCTACTCCTTGAGCATTACCCTCTAATCATACTGATTGGTTGATTTGCCGAGCTGCACTGATTTGTAGGATGGCTTGTGTCCCTCTCTGTATAAATTTTCGAAAAGTCGGAGTTTCGTTTGGACTTTTTCGGACCGAGTTTGTCTAGGCCAAGTCGTTTGGTGCTCAGAGACTTCTGAAGATCCTTCATCTCGGTGGAGGGAACGTCAGTTGTCCATTCGCACACCCCAGGATGGGTCGACTTGATGCCGGCGACACTATTTTAGTGCTTTACTCACTCCGATTCCAAACTCCCTCTTCTCTTTTTTGAAAATTTGTCCATCCTGCTCGCCATTTGTGGCTCTTTTTGAGTTTTCAAGCCGTTCACGACTGCCGTCTTACGGCCTCTCGGACTATCAATTTTATTTGGTACTCTGAATTTTTACCTTTTCAAAAAAAAAGTATCTCTTATGAAGCGATAAGGAATGTCCTGAATGAGGGGCCAACATGAGCCTATAGGTTTTCTGCATGCCTCTTTCAGTTTTGGACAATCAATTATCATAAGTGATGTAAGGCGGCTGACCCAATCAGGCAGAGAGATTATCTCATCACACATATATTAAATATAGCTCTTCAAGGGCTAGAAGATGTTGGCATTTCTCTGGTAAAGACTTGATTGACTCGAAACAAAGGAACCGGCGTTTTCTCAAGCCCTCACCAATCTTACAGAATTGAAATTCTAAAGACTGAAGGTTCTTCAACTGATGGATGAACCCATTTAGACCAGCCACAACCTCTTTCAAATTGCGAATGACCAAGTGTTTAAGGTTGGGAGGAGTTGTACACAGCATGTCCTCGTTAATTGGCACCTCGTTTATGCTGATTGTCAATCGCTCTAATTTGGTGAGGTGGTGAAGTCCCTTGAGAAGTTGACCCCTAGCTGTGCATCCTTTCCAAAATCAAATTCCAAGTGCTTGAGCCTTGTAAGCACACTCCATTGCATGATATCTCTCATTCCCATATTCTCGACATCATCAGCTAAGCATTCTTCTATTGTGTCACACTTTACGAAGCCGACTGACTCAATGGAAGGCAAATTTTGCAGTAGGCAGAAGAGAGACGACTGCTGAAAGCCAGGGCAATATTGAATCCAAAGGTTACGGAGAAGCGACATGTCCTTAAAATCATCTGGCAGAAGCGCTAGATCTTCTATATGAAACAGGTATAATCCAGTCAACTTGGAGTGAGTTGGAACCGTAGAAGAGCTATTTGCTTTCAGTTTTATGGCCTTGGGTGATCTCACCATTTGTGTCACTATGATCCCACTCACCGAACTCAACTTTATAACTTCCACAGACAGACACAACGGCAAGGATGTTAATTGTGGACAACAGCTTACAGTTAAACAAGAAAGTCGAGGAAGCCACAAGTCGTCATGATAACAGTCGCCAACTTCTTCTTCTTTCGGCCTCCACCATCCTTTTAATCTTGGCATTTCAAACATAAGTAGATATTCAAGTGATGGTAAGAAAGGCCCGCTATCGTAACAAGTTTCATCTGCCACATACTCTAGAAAGGGTATATTCCGGAGGACCATTCTTGTAAGGTGAAAGAGGTGTTTAAGTTCTCCAAGATCTGAACATCTACTACAATCACTTATTCTCAATTCAACCAGGCTATGTAAAGAAGAAACCCAATTTGGAAGTCTCAATCCAGGAAAGTATTCGAACTTAAGATAAGCGATATTATCGGATGGTTGAAGCCTGTCTAACACTATATCAGCTTCAGGAAACTCCTCCCCTTTTGTTGTACGGCTCCATGATATAGATAACCCACTTAACTTTGTCTTTCTATATAGCATGCAATCCTCTACATCAGCAACACAATCCTTCCAACCAACACCTGGAAGCTCGATACAAATACGACTTGTCAAGTTATTTAGGTGTTTGAAACACCTTAGTCCACCACGGTCTTTGTGCAAAATCAATCGATCAAGTGTAACAAGACAAGTCATCTCTTCCAATCCGGAAGGTATGTGCTCCAACTGATCACATCCCCTAAGTGTTAGGCATCTTAGGCTGATTAGTTTTCGCAGATCATCCGGCAACTTGATGAGATTCCTACAACCTTCAAGATTCAGTATTAGCAGATTTTGTAGCTTGCAAAGAGCATATGGAAGCTTGATCAACTTGTCACTTCCCATTAGGTCAAGATACCTCAGATGAGCCAACTTGCCTATGGAACTTGGTATCTTCTCTACATCCAATTCCCTCAAATACAATGTTCGCAAGCTCGTCAAATTAAAAAGTACACCATCTAGCAACCCCCTTTCAACAAACCTCGTAACTGAGCACACCAAGCTTCGCAACCCCTTATATTTGAGCCATGATTCCTTGATGTCTTTAACATGCAAATGCCGAGGAACCTTGCTCCCTAACTCATCAGTGTCTTTCAACATCGCTTGACATTCATTTCCATTTATCTCAACAACCAAATTGTGGAACAAGTCATGCATTTTACAATTGATTATTTCACCATCGTCGTCTACTATAAGATTTTGGAAGAAGCCTCTTTGTACGAAATACAAGAAGTAACTCTCACCAACTTCCTCTAAGCATGGATTTTCATCAGATGTCTCGAGCAAACCCCAAGCCATCCAAAGATGGATCAAAGTAGTTTTATCAAGTCTATGATCTTCTGTAAAGAGGGAACAATAGGCAAAGCAAGGCTTTAACGAAGAAGGAAGGTCATCATAGCTGAACTTCAACACTTGCATAACAAGATTCTCACGATCAGGCAGTGCTTTCATCAACTCGTTATCTACAAACGCCAACCACTGCTTCTTGTCTTTTCCGTACAAGTAGCTACCAACTGTCTTGATTGCAAGGGGGACTTTTGGGCACTTTTTGCAGATCTTTCTTCCTAGCTCTTCCTTGGATCTGTCTTCCTCTCGTTCGTTGCTATCAAAGGCCATCTTCTTAAACAATATCCAACCATCCTCGTCTGAGAGATCTCCTAAAGCGTAGTAAGGTCTAACGGTGGCTAGATTTTGTGCTACCGTTTGCAAACGCGTGGTTATCAAAACTTTGCTTCCGCTCTCACCAGCGTACAACAAATGTTCCAAATCAAGCCATCGTTCACGAATATCATCCCAAACATCATCTATAATAAGGAGAAACCTTTTGCCTTTAATCTTTGCCCTCAACTTGCTTTGCAACTCATCTAGATTGTGTGATTTCGTACCCGTGATTTCCTCCAAGGTTTGTTTTAAATCCGAAAAATAGTTTACGCAAGCCCATATTCGTAATTTAAAGAACTCCTCCACTTCCTTTGCATTGTATAATAGTTGAGCTATGGCAGTCTTGCCTTGTCCCCCAATGCCAACTACTGCAATAACAGACACACGCTCTTCGACACCAACATCCGTCATCAACATCCTCAATAGTTCGTGCTTGTCTTCCTCCCTTCCGATCACTTCATCTTCTGCAATGAAAGAGTGTTCTGCCTTTCTTTTCACAACAATCCTCTGACTCATCTGATCATATTCGATTGCGCTCCTGATAAGACCAAACTGGCTGACGTCTTTTGCAATGTCATCTAGCTGCTCCCTGAGTTCCTTCACCTTATGTGCAGTCTTGACGATGGAAGCAAGTTGGTTTGAACGGGAAAAGAAGATCATCGTCTCTCTTTTGAACTTGTTTCCCGAGATGACTTGTTTTCTCAAGGCTCTGGTGGAGATGGTGTCGAACAAGTCGTCTGCTTTGTACATCTCATCTTGAAGCCGAGAAAGCCACCCTCTGATATCAGTATTCGTTGCTTTTTTCTGCTCAGCATCGTGCAAGACACCTTTGATACTAGCGATGGTGTTCTTGAGCTTGTCGAGCTCGGCCTTCGAGTTATACCACAGGCGGAACTCGTCCTTAGCCGGCGAGCTCAATTGTTGAAGGAGTGACTTTGCAATTAACACCGCTAGCTCAGCCATGAAAGAAATAAGTCTCCCTAAAATAGAAGCAAATCAATAAACTTTATAAACAAGTCCTCAAGAAAGACGGGTCAATCCTATAAACCCAAATTAACCCTGTTTCAACTGAGATTTAACAAATCAAAACCAGGGGGAATCACTAGCAAAAACACAAGTACATTACTCCTCATTTAAGCTTAATTTGCAAAGTGAATAATACTCACCACTAGTTGCAGCAATCAAATTAAACACCACAGAAGTAGAAGTTGCTTTGATGGAGCAACCAATCAAACAGTTGGAACAGGTTGACTTCAATTCAACTCCATGGAACAAATCAGAAAGAAGAAACATTACTTGTTTGATATATACATATAGATAAACAAGGAATTAAAGAGAAAAACATTACTTGTTGAATTGGTCAGATCCTAAACCCAACCGAAGAGGTTTGACTTCATCATCACGTAACAATAAAGAGCAAGAAAATCAAACTACGTACTTGCATGAGTATGAACGTACGAAAACACTCACCGGCTATAATACGGTAGTAATCAAACACCGTGGGCAGACCGATCGACCACTCTCAACCAATTGACGAAGCTCGATTGGAAGACGAATTGCAAATAGCAGAGAAAAGAGAAATCAATCAATGGAGACTTAATTAGTTAATTGATCGGAAGACACCCACTCCGAATATTTTATATCATGCGCGTCATAATATAATTGATCGGTGTAGTTTATTAGGCATGATTAGTGGAACATTGTGCACTAATTTATAAGTCTATTTGTTTAAAGAGTAGGTACGCACTAATTGATTGGGACAAACCGCGTTGATATCACGAGACTTGTTAGTGGAACTTGCACAAATGAATAAATTAAAGACTTGTTTGAATTGGTTACGACCTACTACACGAAAACATAAACAATATATAAATGAATGCAGACAATCTTTAATGTCATGATATATATATTAAGTTACCCCTCACTCTAGTGAAGAAATGATTAAGGTGGAGAGAACTCAAATTTCTTATGGATAAGAGATTGCAATAGTTGAGACGACATTCTTTTGTCCAATGTATAATGTCACTAAAAAGGACTTAAATTTATTTCCATTCCATTTAGGTTTCCACAAAATTACAGCCAAATGGAGTCTAAATGTGGTCTAGTTATCGTTGAAATGTTGAGTTTGAAACTTATATTCATGGCGTACCATCTCTTCCCATATTTTTAAACTCGGTTGAAAGCTCGGTCGAGTGGAAGCCTCGACACACATCGAGCCGGTCAAGGGAAGGCAAAAGTTGTTTAGGTAGCTCAATCATAACTCGAGACTAGTCCTCAGTATTATAATTAGAACATTTTTTGAGTATGAAATAATTATAGAACAACATTTAAGTATATTTAAGTAGTTTTACTTTTTTTTAATATTTGTAATTTGTTAATTGTTGAGATTAAGTATCTATCCCACGTCGGGAATTAGATTATAAACCACTCACCATATAAGTACATGGGCTACTCCCCCTATTGCCAATTGGTTTTAGGGTGGAACCTCATGTGCTTATGTGTCGGGCTTACCGCGCATATGCGCACGAACCGACGTGTGAACCCCCCACGTCATATATGGCCCACCGAGATTTAACATTAATTCATACAATGACATGTGCATGTATTTCCAAAACGGATGGAATATATGTTATAGACTTTATTACACTTTTCTCATTCAAAGTGGCGATATAAACATACTCGTGTAATTATTTCTTTCCATATATATGTATACAATGACATGCATGTATTTTTGTTAACTCACACTACAATGACATGTATATATCTTATGAATATTTCTTTCCATATGTATAGGATGAGACCTATCTCGACCTTTTGCGTATATATATAATATACAGTATATACATACTATTGTAAGTATGTGATTATTATCCTCGAAAGAACAAGAGCTTTTCCCAATTGTAAGTAATTAAATTCTTCAAGCATTTCAACAATGAAGGTATGTTTGCATACACTTGTAATTACATTCTTCGAGCAATTTCGATTTTTCTCTTCTTTCCAATTTATGAATAATTTGCGTGCCTTCCCTTGTTTTGCATATGTGAAAAAATTCGATCGGTATAAAGAGAGCAGTGGTGTAGTTGGAGCTTCGTGATAGTAAGGATGAGCGCATGGCGATCGAAATAGTCTCTAAGGACCAAGGCATGAATTGAATCTACTCTATTTATTTTCCTCGTAATATATATTAGGGAAATTTGCATTTAACTACCCCTTATTTTACACTTATTGCATTTAACCACCCTTTATATTTTTTTCTACACTTAACCACCCCTTATTTGTAAATAGTTGCATTTAACCACCCATTTGACAAAAATGGTATTCTCTAAAAAATAAATGACATTTTTGCCCTTAGTTTTATTTTTTTTTTTTATAAAAATAAGCTCATATAGTATCTCTCAACTGAAAAAATTAGTTTCGGATCCTAAAACTCCTCTAAAGTTGTATGGTTGGTTCTCGAATTGTATCTGCCAACTAAAAAAATAGTTTCGAAGAATCCTAACACTCCTCTAACGTTGTACCCGATCCGAAATCAATGGGTCAAAGAAAGACTCGACTCGGTCATTTATTGGATAAAACTTGAAACCCAATATCTGATGGGTCTACCAGAAGCACTATTTTGTAAAAATAATATATCATTCGAAACTGAATAATCTAAATACTTTATTATATATTAAGATGGATACATAAATAATATTTTTTATTTTATTATAATAATTAAAAAAATAGTTCTATTAATAGTTAGGTCAATCCAAATTCATACGAACTCGAAGTGAACCAACCCGAACATGTAATAGAGGGAATAATATTTTTTATATAAACAATGGGTGGTTAAGTGCAACTATTTGTAAATAGGGGTGGTTAAGTGCAGGAAAAAATATAAAGGGTGGTTAAATACAACAATTTGTAAATAAGGGGTGGTTAAATGTACAAAAAAATATAAGGGGTGGTTAAATGCAATTTTTCCTATATATTAATATGATCATATATTCACAAATGTATTTATTTTCCTCGTATATGTGCAAGTGGTTTCCTTAAGCGTGGACATTGAGAAAGGCCTGATCAGAATGATTGGCATTAATATGGATGTGAGGAAAATCATTCACGATCGATCTACAGAGGGAGAAGAAGAAATAGGGCCGGAAATGCCAAACTCTTGATATAATAACAGAAGTGAAGAGCAAAGTTTGAGTGTACAAAAAATATTCTAAGTTTCTGACATACATATATTCTATAGAGTTGGTCACACTCAAACTTTCCAAGCTCCTGTTCTGTAATTAATCCATTTGTCCCCATAGATATACTAATACGGCATTACATTACAAGCCTAATCACCCTTGCATGTCAATATGTCCTATTAGCAAGCAATGACAAGCCCAGTAAGACTCAAACTTCAAACCCACTCAATCTAGACTCATTCCATCTTGACCTGGGGGCGGCGGAGACGGTGGCGGCAGAGATGAAGGGGTATAGGGGGTCCGGAGGCGGCCCTGGGGGAAGTTCGCAGCGGAGATACGAGACTTCACGAAACGGGGTGAGGGTTTGTCGAACGGAGGAGGTGGCGATGGCGTACGATCAGGCGGCGTACGCGATGAGGGGGGCGGCGACAGTGCTCAACTTTCCGGCAGAGCGCGTGAGGGAGTCGTTGAGGGAGATGGAGAGGCAGGGCGCATGAGGACACGCCGAGGAGCGTTCCCCTGTGATCGCGCTCAAGAGGAGGCACCTCATGAGGAGGAAATCCAACGGTGGTGGCTCGTCCACGTCGGCCAAGAGGACGGTGAGAAGAGGGCCGAGACATCGGAGGAGATGGACGGCGGAGATCGAGCAATGTGGTGGTGTTTGAGGACTTGGGAGCAGAGTACTTGGAGCATCTATTGAGGTGTTGGTCGTCATGAGAGCGTTAGTGAGTTTTTGGGTAAGGGCAACTATCATCATGTTTGATTGATTGCACATTGTGTAGGTCCAACGAGTGTCCAATCTTTCAAGGGCTCAGTAGCTAAGACATGTAATGACAGCGTTATAGGCTCATTGCATACTTACAAGTCTACACCCAGTTTACTAAGAAAGCACGAAG
This sequence comes from Polygonum aviculare, assembly GCA_934048045.1. Classification (NCBI taxonomy): domain Eukaryota; kingdom Viridiplantae; phylum Streptophyta; class Magnoliopsida; order Caryophyllales; family Polygonaceae; genus Polygonum; species Polygonum aviculare. Next base: position 783,571 of record OW204026.1, read on the forward strand.
AGAAAAACTGCATTGACCAAGCAGTTAACAAAATGAAGTCAACTACAATAACTTATAAAAGAAAAATATACCTGGCTGAGAGCTTCACATGGGTCAGCTCCCATTCTGTCCAATTAATTGATGAATGGCAACCCTTCATAGCTCCCATTCCTCTCCTGCACATGGTATGCTTACATAATTGGCTCAAACAAAGTAAAGTGCATACTGAAGTTTTGCAAGCTATTCAGTCCAGCTATGCTGATTTTGAACACAGAATCCTCATTGCTTTTCTCATCAATCCATTGAGTGGGTTATGCTGAACTTGTGTGTTACACTATCCTCCCTTCAAAGACTGAAACATTCCTGGCTTTCCTATAAACCAATACATTTAATGTCACCACCAAGTATACACAGTTTTACTTTCATGAAGCTAAATTTCAACAATGTAAACAGATTCTTAAGCTGGGTTCAGAGTTAAGCGGAAGAAGGTGCACACATTCCATACCAAAAACATGTCTTCTTTCCTGTTTTACCTCCAAAGAGTGTCTGTTTGAGAGTTTCGGCCCATTCCGTTCGATTTAGGCCTTGCTAATTAGCTGGCCCTTGATTTTGTTGGGCACTTCGATGGCCATGGTCTTTAATTTATGATTTGTTATCAATAAACTTTGACAGGCCTATATATGTGTTATCGTTGTTGTAGATTGAGTGTTGCCGGCCCATTAACGTTGATTTGGGCCTTGAGTTGCTTGGGTACAAATTTGCTCTCAGTGCAACTATAAATATATTATGACTCCAAATCTATACAAAAAAAAATGAATAAACAAAGCACGACGGTATCTTCAAAAAATACTAATTTTTTTTTGGTGAAACTTCAAAAAATACTAATGACATTACCACAAGAGTTCATTCAGGTTGGAATCGAGTCATGTCTGGTCGAGATCGTGGTCGTGCAGGCTTTCGAAGATCCCTCATCTAGACGAGGGCATGTAGCGATAACCTTTTATGCACCCATTTGATGGAGATGACCCATTTTATCTTATTTACTGGCGGTGCTGGTTTTTATCTCAGACATCTTTGTTCGATTTTTGATCGTTTGTTAAATTCATGTCTTACTTGTAGTTATTAATTGCGTTTGTCTTCGTTTGCCGACTTGTTCGGCTCTCGATTGTTTCGCTCTCTCGATATGTGAGTGTTGTCTAATATATCAAATTGCTTTCCTTGTCAAAATAAAATAAAATTATCACAAAAACATATGAATTGAGTACATATAATGTAGAAGGCACTTGATTACAAGCATAAGCATACATGTATTTAAATAGATAAATAAATTATAGGATTACTAATAATATCATCTTGAAAGACATCATAATAAGATTACACAACGTAGTACGTACATACCAATGTTACATCATGCGATATTTTAAGTTGACAGAGCAATGACCCGAAAATCTTCATAAATCTACGAGCAGAAAATCTCTGAGCGAATTACCAAAAGTTATGATCAAGTTTCGGAGTAAACTAGTGCAAATTTAATTAAATAAATAACTCAATACTGAGTTCGTAATTAGTTTAAGATCAACTTGTACTTGCATCCGACTAGGGCACAGCAAATATTGAAATCATGATCCCCAAAATAAGAGCTGGATTAAACACTTGATATACTACAATTAATCAAGTCGGTGGTTTTGAACGAGAATGTTTTTTTTTGTATGCACATTTAGCTAAACAATGAAACACCCACAATATTTAGGAAATTAATTGGAGACATATTGTCTGAAGAGTGGATATTGCATGTCCTAAAAATTACAAAACAAACACCCCACAATTGATTCTCTATATTTTATTTGATTGAGAGTGAGAGTTTTATCTAAAAGCATATGATTAAATCTAAAACACTTATTCCCCAAAAACAAAAAAAATTAACTTTTGAAAAATGCATTCTACAAATTACCAAACCACTATCATAATATAAGTTATACTTTCTCTATATTGAAGGAGATAGTATTCCTATAAATTTACGTCACTATAAATTATTTTAACCATATATCTAAATGAATACTTTGAATAACTTTCCATGTTCATAAGAAAAAAAATGACGAAAATTTAATAATTTTATTAATTTTAATTTTTTCTTAGATCTTCAAATCACATGATAATATTTCTAGGGCAAGTTAACATATGCTATATATAAAAACATTTTATAGGTTTGTTCATCATGGAGGAGTAAAAATGTAATAAAAAGAGAGGAACGAAAGCAACGAGAGAGGAAAAATATAGAGGAAAAATGTAAAAAAGATGTAAAGATGGTAAAAAAAATGTAATAAATAAAAATGGTGACCCACCCCATTGAGAAAAAAAAATATAGAGAAAAAATGGTGTAAAAAATAATGGGAAAAAATATAGAAATGGTGTAAAATATAGAGGAAAAATGGTGTAAAAAATAATGGAAAAAAATATAGAAATGGTGTAAAATATAGAGGAAAAATGGTGTACAAAAATAATGGGAAAAAATAATAGAAATGGAGTAAAATATAGAGGAAAAATGGTGTAATAAATAAAAATGTAATAATATAGAGAAAAAAAATGGTGTAATAAATAAAAAGAGGGAGGGGAGACAGGCTAGAGTCCAAAAAAGAAGAAGGAAAGCAACGAGAGAGAGGAGGGAGGTCATGTGACCCCATTGAGAGACTCTTCTTCTGTCTTTGTATGGTCAAAGCAGCTGAGCTGGTCAAACTGACTCCTCTCTGCACCTCTTTTGTAATTTGTACCCTCTTCTGATCACTCTTTCCCTCTGTCCAACTTACCATTAGAGCATTAGCTTAGCTGCCCACCCTCCATTTATTTCCTCCTCTTTTCACCCAACTAAATGTGTGCCACAACCTCAAGGGGTTGGTCTAGTGGAGCATGACAGGGTATCGGTCTGACAGGTCGCAGGTTCGATCCCCTCATAGTTTCCTTGAGGTGAGGCATATGTAAATCTCCTTGTAAGAGCTCTTTGAGCCCTTGGGTCTTCCCTGACCTTGGACTGGGGCACCATCCCCTCATCCTAAATTTTTCTGACCAAAAAAAAAAAAACTAAATGTGTGCCACTACTATGAAGGGTTTACATGATTTGCCCATAACTTGGACATTTTTGTGTGAAAGTAGACATGGGTTAGTTTTGGGTGTGAAAAGGGGCTTGATGAGTGAGTTCATGGTGGGTGTTGGCTATATTGATCGATCTCCCGGTTGTGTAAGTGGGATGTTGTGAGGGATTTTCGTAATGAGGTTGTGTTTGATGTCGTGCCTGTTTAGTGTATCTCGCATGAGAGGTGTTTAGGAACAGAATCGTGTAACGTATAGCGAAAGAGGAGTCGCAACATAAAAGGATTAAAAGGAGCACAAACAAGAGGATTCTACATGAAAACATAAGGCCCGACATACGAAAATGCTCACATGTTGTCGAACTCTTCAATATTCTCAACCTTTCAATGTCCATGTTATAACCATTTGCATAATCCTATTATGTAACTATCGAGTTGTACTTAGGTACAAATAGTTGCGGATCATCGATTGTTTGGGAATTATTCACCACTAACATCGTGGATAAATGCTCAGAGGTTGCCTAGTCCATAACTTCAACTAATTAATGGTGATTTTGTGTGATTTTTATGGAAGTATGGGTAGTTTTGTTAAAATTGGCATCGATCATGGATATTTTTTATATTTTACACAAAAAAAACATTAAGAAAAGTCATTTTGCAAAGTTGTGACAAATAAGCTCTATTATTATCATGGGTGAATTGAGATCACTAGCTAAGTACTACTAAAAGTGATGTTATTTTTGCTTAAAAAAAAAGAGTGAGACCATATTCTGTAATTTTTTATTCCCTCCGTTTCAAAATACATGACCATTTGGACATTACACATATATTAAGAAAAAAATGTTATTCCTATATTACCCCTGTCAAATGTAGAGTTAATCATTTGTTTAGAGAAATATGAAAAAGTGTAATGATTATGATAAATATAATTATTAGGGGTATAAATGGAAAGAGATGAGTTAAAAATTTGAAATGGAAACAAGAAAAAGTGTCCAAATGGTCATGTATTTTGAAACGGAGGGAGTATAACATAAAGTATCATTCAACTTAGATAACTTTTTTTTAATGGAAAGGGGATGGACGGACAGGCTTTTTAATTAATGCCTTACCTTCTGTCTAATGACGAGTTTATCCCTACTGTCAGTGGTAGATACCAAGGGCATTTTCGGTAACCTTGTTGACAAACTTGTAGGGTTAATTCGATCTATATTGCATGTTACATAGTTTGGATTGGTATTAAACTATTAATCCATATATTCTAGTATCTCTTTCATTTTTTGTTGACAAATCTACTATTCTTAATTCAGGTTGGATCGATCGGAGCAGATCACGTGACTAGTCTAATTTAAATGCTAAACCTAGGAATACAATAACATTGTAAGATAGTGTGCACAATGATTAAAAAAAGCATACATGCACTAAACCCTAACTAATTATGATGGTGTTAAGCAAATGCATAGATTTATCATTCAAGTAACACTTTGCATATGGGAAGAAGATCTTGCATGGGTAATTGGTCATATGGTGGCAAAGCTAGCCCTACTAATGAAGATCATGAGCTAGTTAACCAAATGATTAGGGCGATTTGCATGGCCATGCACGCTCTTTGCCCTTTTTTAGGCTTTCTATGCAGATTTTGTCTTTGATGACATATTTGCATTCTACTCACTCTATACTAATTATGATTTCCAAGATTTTCAACCAAAAAAAATTATGATTTCCAAGAAGTGAATAAATTTACAAATAAAGTTGCATCCCTAGCTTAATTAGTTCTATACCTTTTGTTTGAAATAAATGGTCAAATTCTCATTCAAAAAAATGTTATATTGGAGTCCTCGATCTAACGCTTTTATGAAGTATGAGGAACCGAAAATGCTAACAAATAAGCTAGCAAACCAAACTATAGTGAAAGATTAAAGATAACTTTTATTTATCCAAAACGGTATTTCATTCCCACTAATGATGATAGTTAATTACTAACCAATTCGAAGAAGAAAGAACAAATTATCACTCGTGGGGTTCAAAACGATGTCCTCGAGATAATAATCTAAGGAGTTAATCGCTGACCCAGATACCCGAAGACATCAAGAATGGCTTTAAAACCAAACAATCGTATATAAAAAACAGATTGTGCGAAGCATCGCGGAAGAGCCAGCGAAAACAACGCGAATTGATTGGATGTTCTTATCTTGAACTCTCAAGATACAAGCTAGAAGGGGATATTGTATAATCTAGTTAACATACAAACCCTACAAGCCATGAAGCCATTATTATTGTGGAGTCCTACAAATTCTCAGACATCTATTATACATTTGACACGATATATATTTGCTCTATATATACTCCGTACTTTCACTGATGTAATTGTAGGTTAAAAGTCTGTAACGTTCAGTTCTGCAATATGAATGTACATGCCAGTGACTTTAGCTCAAAACCAATATATCACACACTTACACTATTGACATAACTCATGTTATTATAAGCTATGACAAACTAATAACTCCATTATAAGGCTCTGTTCCGTATACCTAGCGTTTCTCTTAGTTTAGGAGTGTAGGTATTTAGTCAAAAGGCTAAAACAAATGCTCCAATTAACTTAAAAAAACATGTCGAACGAAGCCTAAGTCTTAGTCATTGCTATCGGCCTATCCTTCTAATTAAAAGTATTTTTCTTTAAAACCATCTTTTTTTACTCTTATAAAACATGCCAATCCTTTAATTTTTATGTTTTTCAAGGTAAAAAAAACACAACTTTCTTTTTTAAAGTACTTTGATTTATAAAGTATAACAATTAATGTACAAAAGTACATTGCATTACTTCATATATAAGTTCGTATGCATGTTTTTTTTAAATTAATCTTATGCACGTCATTGGGTTATTTAAGCGTAAAACTAATTTCGATTGACTTTTTCACGCAAATAAAACTAACTTCAAAGTTTAGTAAACAGTAAAATAAAATAGAATCGGATGATGTTCTTTCAGTCTTTCACCCATGGATAAAATCATAAAAATACTATGGGTACAATCCCCCACATAGACTACACACCTTACTGATGTAACTTTGTAGGGAGCAGTGGTAAAAATCAGTAGATTTAGATTTGAGCTTTTTAACTTTGAAGATTCTTGGTAATTTTTAGGAGGTTCAAATGCAAATCATACACATCTTACTATGATTAATTAGTTAATTAATCATTTTTTTTTACGTCCAAAAAGCCTCAAACACTTTACCTTTTTTATATACATATAATTCTTAATTATTTTATTCCACAGAAAAAGTTGAAACCATGAGCTCTTTTATCTTCTTTAGGGCATGCCCTGTCAATGCCTTCCATAATTCATATATTAATGTTGTGTTGGTAGTCCATTATTGCTCTGTTAAATCCATTTATTTTTCGGACATTTTCAGCTAGAAAGTACCAGATGTATATTTATGATTGTTTATCAATCAAGTGAATTATCCGAGCCACTAAATTGGTGCAAAAATGGTGAACTTAGCATATAGGTCCCTATCACCAAGCGAGATATAATAAAGCACTTTAAAAATACTCGATCTATAAAGTTCGACACTAATTTATTGTACATTTCGTTGATGAGGTCAATGGTAAATTAAAAAAACATGTTGACTCAAGGGTCCATTTGATCATTAATAATAGATAAGAATGTCAGTGTAATGTAAGGTAGAAATTTGAAGTTGGGCGATTCTTCATTAGCATAAAAAGCTTGATAATCGGATAAATCGATAACTGGAAAACAAATATTCATAAGTCGCAAAAAAAAAAAAAATCAAAAGGTGTGATTCATGCTAAACCGAAAGCGAAGAAAATCATACGAAACTAATCGCAAAGAATGCCATAAACGATTTTTAGAAGATGGTCAACCTAAAAAAATAAAATACAATCTTAAAAGAAATACTATATATTAAAAAACAAATCGATAACCTAAAATCAAATATTCGAAAGTCCCCAAAAAACAATCAAAACATACGATTTGTGCTAAACCAAAATCGAAGAAAATCATACGAAACGGATCGTGCCGATTGCCATAAAAGAAGTCTAGAAGAAAGTCAACTTATACAAACAAAATACAATCTTAAAAAAACAACTATAAACACATTAAAATGTAAACTCACAAATCAAAGAAAACCTTCATAAGAAAAAATGTACTTATAGATGCTACTCTAGTAAATGAGGATGTAGTAGCATAAAGCTTCTGATATAAAGAGGGCCCTTACACATCCTTACAAAAAAAAAGTGATGATATAATAAATGAGCTTTGACCTATACAACAACTCCATCCCCCTCCAAACTCAATAATCCTATTCCTTTCCACCACCACCACCTCCATTTCTTCCTCTTCATTCCTTTTCTCATTCTTTACACAAAAAACCTCAAATCTTGACTACCCTTTTGGCCTTTTACTCCCAAGAACACTCACTGCACACTAAACTCAACCATCACCATGAGATGATCATCATCATCACCATCATGGCATGACATGACATAACCCAATAACCCATGGCAGATCACCACCATCATCATCATCAAGGAGGAGGGATGAGGGAGTATAGGAAGGGGAATTGGACACTACAAGAGACAATGGTGTTGATAGAGGCCAAGAGGATGGATGATGAGAGAAGGCAAATGAAGAAACAACACCATCATACCCATCATGGCCATCATCATGGGCATCATCCCATGCCCATGATACCCATGATGCCCATACATCAACAACAACAACAACAAGCACAAAAGGGGAAGCAACCAACGGAGCTAAGGTGGAAGTGGGTGGAAGACTATTGTTGGAGCAAAGGGTGCTATAGGAGCCAAAACCAGTGCAATGACAAGTGGGACAACCTCATGAGGGACTACAAGAAGGTCAGGGACTACCAGCGGCGGCTCGCCGGCGCCGACGACGGAATCATAACGTCACCCTCCTCCTCAAACTCAAACCCTTCTTATTGGAAGATGGAGAGAGGGGAGAGGAAGGACAGGAACTTGCCCACTAACATGTCTCCTCAGATTTATGACGCCCTTGTTGAGGTTGTTGAGAGGGCGGTGGGCCCACCGGCCCTTCCGCCGCCGCCGGCCGCCGGTGGTGGTGGGTCCGACGGTGGTTTTGGTACTAGTGGTGGTGTTTTGTTGCCGCCGGTGGGTTTGACTTTTCCGGCGCCGGCGCCGGCGACACAGCCAGGTATTTTTTTATTATTTATTTCTTGGGTTGTTTTAATTTTAATTTATTTTGTGTTGGGGTATGGGTAAAATGGTAAATGGGGTATAGTGGGTTTATGGGTGAAAGTTTTGGACTTTTTATTCAAGATTCGGGTCAAAAGTGATTATTGTGAATGGATGCATATTAGAAAAAAAGTAGTTAGAGGAATTTGCAAATACTACAAATAAGTAACCGTTTGATTATTATAGAGTGAAAGTTAGAAGCTTATGTTATTATACGGAGGATAAATGTTGAGTTTTTTTGCTAAATAAAGATGTCCATAAATCATAGGATTGTACAAAACTATGGAGTTAAAAAAAAATCAAATTTCAAGCACTAGCTAGAGAGCTAGCTAGGTTAAATATATATAGTTTGGAGTGTGAATATTATGTGGATCATTCATAGTAATTATGCATGAATATTATGTAGATCGTTCATAACAATATATATAGTTTGGAGTGTGAATATTATGCATGATTTTAAGATTTTTACCTAGAATTAACGTTTGGCTTGTACATTTACCTATACCTATTTATAAGAATTATGGGCTATGTACCTTGCTTAATGCTTGCATTTTCACTATGAGAAAGAAGAACAAAACACATGAAAAAAAGCAACAACACAAGAACACATATATAGAACAAGGCCTTAGATTGTTCCTTATCGTATGTAAGACAACAAAATGGGTATCATTTCATTACAATCATTCTATATTCTTCTAACAAAATGGTGACACTTTAGGTATATATGAAAGTCCTAATGACTTTGACATGCATTTGATTTTGATCACAACAAACTAACTTAAATGAATGTCTACGCTTGATTAGTGCAAATTGCAGGCTCTGACCAATTAAGTGAGCCTCCAGACTCATCACAAGCAAAGAGAAGAAGAGCAACAACACCACAAGAACACATTCAAATCCATTCTCCTCATCTTCAACAACCACAACAAGAACAACAAGTGCAAGAACAAGAGGAACAAGAGGAGTTTGGAAGGGCAACAACGAGTGGCGACCGCGATTCGCCACTAATGATGACGACCTCCTCCTCCTCGTTACACGAAGCTGTAACCTCGGCCATATCATCGAGTGCTTCGGTTATCGCGGAAGCCATCCGGGCAAGCCACGAGGGCGACGAGCGAAGGCATAGGGAAATGATGAGCTTGCAAGAGAGAATGCTTGAGATTGACAAGTCTAAGTTGGAGATAAATAGTGCAATGGTTGATGCAATCAACAAGCTTGCTTCCTCTATCAATTCCTTAGCCAATTCTAGTAAACCCTAATAACACTACTAGTTGAGATCAGAATATTGAAACCTACATAGATTTATTTATTTTCTATTTATTATGTTAATTACTTTATTATTTCTATTTATTTGTTAGGTAAATATACCTTAAATATATCCTCCTTGATTAATTCTTTTGCTAGGAGGGAGTAGTAATGTTTTTCTATCTTGATCTTTTTTTTCATGCACCCTATTGTTATATGATTAATTACTCAACAATTCAGAAATTTGAAGATTATCTGAACTTAGCCCTAATTAGCTTGTTCAACCCATTGTTGGGTTTGCAGCTATATTTTTAGTACATAAGTATTAATTTGTCTTCATACACATAGATTAGTTACTTCTTACACACTTACAAGTATTTTTAAGTAATTTATTTAACTGGAAGATTTTTAAGTAATTTATTTACTTGAAGTGAGGAGGTCTATAATTGCACAAGGTGAAAAGGATGAGCATGGGATTCCTTGGCCATACAAATTAAACATGCCAATTCATCAACAGTGTCCAGCTATGCCCTTGACCTGAGCTTGACCTTGGTCTGGATTTGCTACATTGCAAAAAAGTGCATGAAAAGTTTAGCCTACAGTCATGAAAACCTGATCACCAACATGAACTATCGATGCGTACTCATACGTAAGGATACTCTAAGATGATATCACTCAATTGATTGTCTCTTCGGGTTCTGCCTTCATAGCCGATACGTTTGTTTCTCATTCTTTTTCTTTTCTATTTTGGTTGTCTTATTTTGTTCAATTCGCATCATGATGTTATTTCTTCGAGTTTCACTTGCTCACTGTACTCATTCGTCTACTTCAATAAAGCCTCCGAGGATCGGCCTATCGTTCCACAAAAAAAAAAGATTATCCTCGATTCGACCATTGATATGATCATCCTAAACTTCTACTACTATGAAGCGTTCGGCCTATCTTCCTCTCGTGACCTAACTAATCGGTCTAATTTCGGCGAAAAATTTCGAGCTCGTAACCTAACCGACAAGAGACATGAAACAAGTAAATCAATTTGACTAAATGAAAGCAAAAGTGCACATCTCTTATGCTGGCTAAATGAGAAGCAAGAATTCAAGTTCATGAGGTAAATAATTACAGCACTCATTTATAATTCAGACGCCTTTTTCTCTGGGTCTAGATGAATATAATGAATGAAACCAAAAGATTTGGCTAGTGTGGTGCTAGATACACACTGAGGTCTGAAGACTCTGATAATTGGCCCATCCACTTTAATTTAATACAGTAACAAATTGTTTATACTTTCCTCGTGTGTACAGCCTTTCACTTTTGATTGTATCATTCCCTATAGTACGCATGATAGAGTTTTCAGAGTCCTAGTGGCGCCTATTTTGGTTATATGGAATGATAGGTGCACTTTCTGTGACTTGGAATTTTTCTTAGAAATTGAAATTAATGCTAGCTAGAGAATCATGTTCAGTTTAAAATTTGCTTAGTACAAACCTCTAAGTTAATGACATTGAAAACTCCAAATCTTCAAAGCTAAGCTTGAGCAATACTCCAACACAAGCAAAAACCTTGTCATTCATAATATATTGCAGGCTCACAAAGCCAACAACAGTTGAATTTTGTCATAACCAAACCAAATGCAAAAGCCCAGATTGGGTTAGCTGCACTATATTCTGTCTACATTCACATTGATTTTTCCAGGTCTATTATTGCAGGCCGATACCCGATACCCGATCGTAAAAAATCACCGGGATGGATTCAGTTACTATAATAATTTGTAATAGCAGTAGATTTGGTTAATTGTTATTAGATTCAATGGAAACTCACCGAGATGATCCTTGCCTTTAAGATGCTTGCCATTCCCATATAACGTCGTATTCGTGTTGTGGGTTTACAGTAGAAATATTTTCTTCAGTGCTTCTGTTAAAAACAGCAATCTGTGAAGCAAATCCTGGCTCCACACCTGCAACTCCACCAACACCATCAAATTCAACGGTGTACGCGTGCCTAGAGGCCAAATCTGTTGCCCAGTTTTGAAATTGTTCCCTTGTCCACTCAAATTTGTGGTCATGGTTCCTGAATTTACAGGATTGCAGTTGTGAGCTGTCGTCTCCGTCGTCCTCTTGCTTTGATAGATCATGCTTCTGAAGTATGACATTGTATTCGTAGTTTGGGGTTGAAACAATGAGAATCTTTGGACAAAAAGAACTGAGCACCATATCACCAAATAGGCAGGCCTGATCTTCCTCCATATGTTCAATTACCTACACAAGAAGAATAATTGTTGAAACAATAATTGTTAAGCGTGGTTTGGGGTGCATTTGGACTGTAAAAAAAGGAAACAGCCTATTTATTGGTGAGATGTACTAACCTCCAAGCAAGTGCCAATGTCAAATCCATACACGCGAGAATCCCGAACAGTAATAGAGCCCTCGTATAGGGTTATTGATTTAACATTTGACAAGGGTGCCCCGCCATCTGTTCTGACCAATTTTGAATTAAGTATCTGCATTATAGCAAAACATGAAAAATGTCACTACACACTCATGAATTAAGGGAAAAAAGAAAGAAAGAGAAAAACAGCGTGATGCTAATGCAATTTCTAAACCAGAAATTATCTTCTTGGTTTTGCCTTTCATCAAGCACAAATCACTTTCACAAGGAAAGGTAGTCTGAATATCAACTGTTCAATAAATCAGACCTTTGCAGCACGAACTAGGCCCTTTCGAGAGATATCTACACCGACAACAGTTTCCAGTGAACTTGTACAGTCGATTAACTGATCCAACAAGCTCCCCGATCCACAACCAAAGTCAATCTGTCAAAAGTATACACGAGTCATCAACTGGTCAATACTAAAGAATATAAGTACCCAATTCGTCAAATGCTTACCAACGAAGTAGCACTTGTTTTCCTGATTTGCTGCAATGCAAATCCCAGACGTTGCTTAGACAATGGAGGACTGAAAAGAGCCTGCTCTATTCTATCTTCCAATGGTTCAGTTATTTGCAGCAAAGTAATGGAGTACTCCAAGTTGCAAGGTTCTGAAACTTTTTCCAGGTTTAATGAATATTAACTTCAGGACAATATAAGCGAGCAAAAAAACATCAACTAAAGAAGCAAGGTTGTTTTAGTATGATACTCATACATGGACACAAAGGGGCATGAGCCGTATCTTCCAAACGTTTATGACAACACAAGAAATCCAAGAAAAGTGACATTTAAAGTTGGACAAAGACTCCTTACCAGTAGATAGGGCGGTAAAAATCTTTGGTGGATCAGTTGCTGCAGCTAGGATGCACTCATGAGGAAGCAAGTCAACGTTAAAGGAGACAGATTGTCCAACAGCCATCTGCAATACTACTGCTTCAATACTTGGAATCACAGATCCAGTACCAATCTCAAATTCAAATTCATCACTACTCTCCAGATGCTGCTTTTCAACCTCTGACACTAGAAATACATTGTATTTAATACAAACCAATGATCCATTTGTTGGGGTAGCTCCAGTTTCTGGTCCTTCTATGGCTAAATTTTCAATATCATGGCCAGTCATATTACTGTGCTGGTTGATATGGCTGAGAAAACTCCCTCTTTGTGGTTCAACTTTCGTCCAAAAATCATGGATGGATTGATACAGATGGAACTCCTTCAAAAAATGGGATTTGTCACAATAAATACCAGAATCAGTTCCAAAAGTGGTTAGCTTCTCAGAAAGGATATCCGGTTGCATGAAGTATATATTTAACCATGAGAGAACTCTCAAAGAAGTGTTTTGTACTGCATCACTCTGCTTTTTGTATGATTCTTTTGGAGTACATCGAATAAGTAACTGCTGGGTCTTGGAGAACAACCTTATTTCACATCTGACTTTTCCCTCTACAGCGACGGAATCCTTGCCATTGGCAACTACCTTGTTTTCATTTCCGGCTACTTCCAAATTAGAATCCTTAACCTTCAATTTCTTGCAAGATTCAGTAGTTTCCTTTGCTGGTTCCCAAGAATCGCATATGATAGAGAATGTTGGTTCAGACAGCCGGTATTGACGGCACAAAGTGCACAGGAGCTCCCTCGGTAAAAGGCCTCTCCAGTGTGCCCTGGTAGTAAATAACGCAGGAAGCTCTGCTGCAAGTAAAGATTCTCTGGATAATTTACAAATTCCACTAGGCATTTTACCCACAAGCATCCTGCAGTATTTTATAAGTTAGACTTACATATGACAAAAGGATGAAAGGTTTCATATTGTAGAAATGAGCAAAAAATACATTTTGAGCAGATATGGAAATTGGAGCCCACAAGAACATGACCATTAATAAACATAATCAATAAGAAAGTTGAGAAAACGCCCAAGAGAAATGATAGTACCTACTGTTGATCTTCGCTTCCATCTTTTAGCATGTTCTATTATTAATGACATGGATTGTAAAAACTAAGAGCTAACGGTGAAGGTCCTCACCATGAACTTAAGCAAAGTAATAGGTAATTACTAATAAGTATTGAGCGTGAAAATATCCATCAAGGAGCCCAAGTCTAAGAAAGGCCTCATAGAGTAATGTTTACGTCAAATACATGTTATGGAGGCTGTTCTCTCATTTCGCCGCTACATGCAGGAATAAAAAACTCGCATGCAAAGAAGAAATTCAAATTGCTATGGGCTAATTAACAGATTAAAAAATCTAAATGAGGATGAGGACCTGAAATAAGTATGCAATGTCACATCTTCATAGAACAGCTCTGCCGACTTCCATGTATAGCCAATGGATGCTAGAATGGCACTACCATAGATTTTCTGCCCAAGCAAGAAACTTGCACGCGTATTAAAGCTTTTATCATAAACTGAATCCTTGAGATCCTGAGAACCTGATGATGAATCCAAGTTACATGTCTCTGATGCCAAAAAATACAGTCTCATCTCTGAAGAAGCTTTACCAATTGTCCTGTTATGCAAAGATACCATCATTGCAACTATTATTTACCTTAAATGAAGAAAGCACCACAAAAAAAAGATGTTTATACACAATCCACATTGTTTCTCATTGTGCTTTTGACTAAGCAACGTCCGACTGTGCATATTGGAACACATCACACTTGTATTTAAGCACAAGAAGATTGAAGAATCAGAGTGACTTATTGAGTGGCTTACTCACCAAAGCCCAACTAGTTAGATTCAGGAGAATGTAAAAAATAAAACTACAAACCAAATCCCGAAATACCTTGATATGAAAACCTTTGAAGCATCAGGTGTGCCAAGTTCTTGTGCTATACTATCCAAATAATAAGCTCTTGAAAAAATATTCACACGAACTTGCTGGACAGGAATATTAACTGAAGGTGGAACTAATGTAGCCTCGACCCATTGGTTCTCAGTCACATCATTGGATAATGATTTAACCAGGTCGGAAGGAAAAGGGTTCTGTCTACTGATCCACAGATAATCATCAGAAATAACTAGGAAACCTGACAAACTTGAAGCAGCTTGTCTGATGATAGGTAGAGCCAAGACTGGATAAGAATCCACCATGGGATTAATATGTTTGCACAAGTTTCTGAGCTTCGTATCAAGAGCAATAAGGACAGAAACAGGAACTAGACCGCTTAATTCACCCTCTCTCCTCAAAGCTGCTTTCATGTGGCTGCTCAGTGGATTTGGCTTTGATAAGAACTGTTAAAGAAAAAAACAAAAATAGATAGTTTGTAGTTCATAGATGATATTATTGTTATAATTAAGTAACAAGAGTTAAAGCAGTCATACTTGAGTCAGAAACAAAAAAGCACATGCAAGCAACTAACAGAGAAAGGAACTAAGATATAACCAAGCATCGCATTTAAACAATGCACAACAGGGACGAGAAAAGAACAATAACCTCTTCTGAAAACAGATATGATAAACGAGAGATCAACTCCTTTGCTGCATCCAGCACAGGTTCAGTAGTTGTATTGGAACCAATGCCTATCTGAAACAGAAGTTAAAAGGAAAAACTTACAATGTTAGTGATTTATAAATTAATAGAAACAGACTTAATGAAAAATACAATAACACATATAGGTGTTCATTATCCTTACTCCCACCCCACCCAAAAGAGTAAGATGTTCATTTCAAAGACAACATGAGAGCTCATGTTTCACTGTGACATAGGAACTCATCTCCAAGAAGACACACAATTAGAATATTAAACAACATTCCTCAGCACAGTATACTTTCCTCTTCTAGTAATTCAATCCACACCAATTCCTAGAGTTACAGTCAATGCAAGGGTTTGTGTACACCAATTGAGAGCAAGGGTCTAAGCTATGAGATCAGACAAGTCAATACAAAGACAAGTTCGACGATCTTTGCATGGAGAACTGAGGCTAAGGCTGTGGACAGGAAAAGAAACAAACACTTACGAAGTCATGATCAAGTTCACTATCAATAATGCAGAATGCAGAAGACTCTAAGAGCCTAAGTTACATAATCAAACAAGACTGCTTCCTCAAGCCCCCACCACACACTAAGAGGCCATGATAAACTCCCAATTTCCACGACCTAAACCCTAATTTCGCACAACAGCAGCCTCCATACAAAGAAAACAAGCTATGTAATACAGGAAAAGAAACAAACACTTATGAAGTCATCATGATCAAGTTCACTATCCATAATGCAGAATGCAGAAGACTCTAAGAGCCTAAGTTCCATAATCAAACAAAATTGCTTCCTCAAGTCCCCACCACACACTAATAGGCCATGATGAACTCCCAATTCCCACAACCTAACCCTAATTTTGCACTCCATACAAAGAAAACAAGCTATGTAGCACAGTTTCAATACAAGACATACTCAAAAGATGAAAACGAAAGCCCCAAACCTTCCGCAAGGCCAACTCAGCAGCCGATTGCTCGGCCTCCTTCTTCCGCCTACAAGCCTCCGAAACAACGCAGAAATCAGGAAGCTCCAACCGGCAACGGAACAGACAGGGTGTCTTCTGAGGGATCGCGAGCCCCGGACACTCATTTCCGCTCCCCGCTTCAACTTCTTCTATGGCGTACGTTGCCCTACCGCCGAACTTTTGGTGTATTAGGGCTTTCGGAGTCAAGATTGGCTTCTTCAATGGCGTCGCCGATGGTTCGTCGCCGGACATTTTCGCCTCCCCTCTCTCGCTCCAAACGGTTCGATCTTTCGGCTTCTCCTCCCGGAAACGGCCAAATTCAAGACACGAAACCGATGGAAAACGGAACGGAAAGTGATTCCGAGAGCAGAAACCCTATGAGGCTGAAGACGAACATGCAGATTGATTAGCACGGCCGATTCTCCATGCCGGAAGTGGGAGCGGAACAAAAGTTGCAAAACTAGCGTTGAGGCCTCGTGTGGGGTCCACAAGGCTTTAGTTTTAGAATCCGGTTTGACTATAGCTTTGACTCGAATTCAGCCGTTTATATTTTATAATAAGCTTTTTTTTTTGGTTGGGATTATAATAAGCTTTTTTATCATAGTTAACTTAGTTTAATATAAACCCTATGAGGCTTTTTTATCGTGTGAGAAAGTATGATTATAAACCTTATTTAATATAGATATGTAAAGTCAATGTCAATGATCGATCATAAACCTTATTTAACTTATTTAACGGAGATCTCTATGTTCTTTTAGCATGACCAATCAAGTGGATCAATTCACACAATTTGTAATTGATCCTTATTTAAGCTTATTAACGATTTTATTAATCTAGTGGATCTGTGGAGATCATTAATTGATCTTTGATTTTGACCCTAGAACTATTCTTATCTACTATTTTTATTTTTATTTTTTTCTATAAAAAAATGAACTTTATACTTTATACATAATTTAATTGGTTAATTTTATATTTATAAAAAATAAACTTTACATTTTTTTCCATAAAAATAATATTTCCACGTTTATGTAAAATATGAAAAAATATATATCATTGGAATTGCATCTATAAGTTTTCCTTATATATAATTAATTAATCTTACAACAGTAATGAACTAATTTTTTGAATAATTTTATATAAAATTTAAACTAAGCTTTTAATTAAATCAAATTCGTGCTTTCAAGATACGAGACTAATACTAGTTACTATATACTAAAGCGGGAGCAAATTCCGCCACCAT
Source organism: Polygonum aviculare (assembly GCA_934048045.1). Classification (NCBI taxonomy): domain Eukaryota; kingdom Viridiplantae; phylum Streptophyta; class Magnoliopsida; order Caryophyllales; family Polygonaceae; genus Polygonum; species Polygonum aviculare. The sequence continues at coordinate 801,207 of OW204026.1, forward strand.
ATTGCGCCACATCACCCCCTTAGTAAAACAATTATCTTGTCAAATTTAGTTTTAAGCTTAATCCTATACATATTTAATTAAAATATTAGTTCTATCTTAAAATTTGAGTTGATTTTTATCCTAATATATAAATCTCAATCTTATTGTTATATGGTTACATATTTAGGTAATGTATTAATTTATCCTGAATATTTTATTTGAAAAAAAATCATTTTTAGCAATTTACTTAAATATCATATTAATAATAAGTATTATTTTTCGTACTTTTGTTCTAAAAGTTTCTTTAAAAGTTCGTATTAGTAATCAGTTTTTATCCCTTGTAGATGCTCTAGGCGAACTCAAGTACTACTTGTGGCGACTCTAATCCTTACTTTATTGTCTTAAACCAAGGCATCAAACTTGAAGGACCATCTCAATCGAGGTATCAAAACCAAGAAATATCTTAAGTGAGACATCAAAATACAAGGTGACCAACCACGAACCTTGAACAAACATAAAAAACCGTGGGATCAAACCAAGATGAATCATCCTAAATAGAAAGCCAACTTATACCAAGGTGTCAAAATTGAGAGACCATCTCGAAACAAGGAATTTAAAACCAAGAGGCTAACTAAGACCGAGACATCCAAATCAAAGGGGCCTACTTAAACGAAGGTGTTTGAAATAGGGGGACCAACTTAAATCGAAGCATCCGAAACTATGGGACCAACTTAAGCACAAGGCGTTTAAAACCAAGGGACCAACTTAATTAAATATAAATTGTTTGAAATCAAGGCTCCGACTAACATACGAGTTGTTCGAAATCGAGGCTCCGACTTAAATACAAGGCGTAAGAATTGAGGAACCTCCCTAATTACGATACGTCTGAACGAGGGACCATCTTGAATACGAGGCGCACGAACTAAGGGGATTATCATAAATACAAGGCATCAAAATCGACGGACTATCTCAATAACGAGGCACCATATCAAAAACAAAGCACACAAATCGAGGCATCGTCTAAAAACAACGCCAAAATTAAAGTACAATCTTAAATACGAGGTGTCATAACCGAGGGACCGTCATAAAATCGAGGGCCCGTTTTAAATAAGAGGCGCCAAAATCAAGGGACCATCTTTTAAATGAGGTGCCAAAATCGAGGGACCGTCTCAAACACGAGGCACCAACACCGACGAACCGTCTTTAAAATACGAGGCACCAAAACTGAGGGACCGTCTTAAAACACGAGGCATATAACCCGGGGAAAATCTTTAAAACGAGGTGCCAAAACTTATAGACCGTCTCTTAACATACAAGACATCATAACCGAGAGACCGTCTAAAAATAAGGTGCCAAAACCGAGGGACCGCCTTAGATACTAGGGGCCAAAACCGATGGACCATCTTAACATATGGGACATCAGTTTCGAGGGACCAACTCATATACGAGGCATCAAAAGGCAAGACCATGGGACCAAATCACTTTCGAGGCTTCCAATTAAGGGACCAGCTCATATACGATGCATCAAAAGTCAAAACCGTAGGGCCAAATCACTTTTGAGGGACGTCCAACCCATATACGAGGCATCAAAAGTCAAAAACCGTGGGACCAAATCACTTTCGAGGCTTTCAATCGTAGGACGTACAACCCATATACGAGGCATCAAAAGTCAAAATTGTGGGACCAAATCACTTTCGAGAGGCTTCCAATCGAGGGACGTCTAACTCAAATACGAGGCATCAAAAGTCAAAACCATGGGACCAAATCACTTTCGATGCTTCCAATCGAGGAACCAACTCACATACGAGACATTAAAAGTCAAAAGTGTGGGACCAATTCGAGACTTACAATCGAGGGGCAAACTCATATACAAGGCATCAAAAGTCAAAACCATGGGACCAAATCCCTTTCGAGGCTTCCAATCGAGGGACCAACTCATATACTAGGCATCAAAATTCAAAATCGTGGGGCTAAATCACTTTCGCGGCTTCCGATCGAGGGACCGACTCATATACGAGACATCAAAAGTCAAAATCGTGGGACCAAATCACTATCTAGGCTTCCAATCGAAGGACCGACTCATATACAAGGCATCAAATCAAAACCATGGGGCCAAATCACTTTCGCAGCTTCACATTGAGGGACCGACTCATATACGAGCCATCAAAAGTCAAAATCATGGGACCAAATCACTTTTGAGGCTTCCAATCAAGGGACCAACTCATATACGAGGCATCAAAAGTCAAAATCGTGGGACCAAATCACTTTCGAGGCTTCCAATTGAAGGACCGACTCATATACGACGCATCAAAAGTCAAAACCATGGGGCCAAATCACTTTCAAGGCTTCCAATCAAGGGACCGACTCATATACGAGGCATCAAAAGTCAAAATCATGGGACCAAACCACTTTTGAGGCTTATAATCGAGGGACCCATTCATATACAAGGCATCAAAAGTCAAAATTGTGGGACCAAATCACTTTCGAGGCTTCCAATCGAGGGACCAACTATACGAGGCATCAAAAGTCAAAACCGTGGGACCAATCACTTTCGAGGCTTCCAATCGAGGGACCATGTGTAGTCTTATATAAAGTTATCAAAAATTACCAAATGTATGAATGGTATCTTAAAAGGGGTTTCTGGAACCGATGTACAATACGTTGCATAGTTTAGCAAACTTCACCTCTGTCTAATGTTGTCTTTGATTAAGATACTCCTGCCACAAAATCTTTAGAAGTATATTGCTGATCAGGCTCATCCGGAAATTGTAAACTGCATCTTCACCATTACAAATCTTAGTGCAAAGTAGTCAAAACAAAATATATGTAAGAGAAGTTCACAGAAATGCCCTAAGATTATCTGAAAGTCACTAAAAACTAAGCTTCATGTAATACCAAATTCATACCTTAATACAGTGTGCAGTGCCCATAGAAAGCATTCCTTTAAAGCCAAGAAAAATGCCTGTCGATCAGCACTAGAAGGATGGTATGAATTCCACCCGGCCCATAAGTTCTGAAAGAATTCAAGAAAGAACTTTTCCCCAGCTATTGCTTCCAGAGGTAAAGTGTCTATGAACAAAACTAAAACTGGGTAAGAAACATGCTGTGATCCATAGCAGCCATTCCTAAGAAAGTGCCAAAAGCGGTTTAGCATGGTTTTCTGGATGTTTATGTAAGACCAACTGGCAGGAAATTGTTTCGAAAATAGCACAACTGTCTCCCACATTGGTGCTGTCTTCAGTCTATGATGGGTTCTCGACAAGAAGGCGAGCTGATCTCCTTTGAGAAAGGAATGAGTGCAAACGGGTTCATCATTCTCAAGTCGTGCAATGGGGCCAACAAGTATGGATGGCACAATGCCTCTTCAACTGCATGATTGGCACCATGAAATATCCACCATATCAGTAATGAAGTGCTTGTTTGTATTCATAATACTTGATGCAGTATAAAAGTTAATGCATATATATCAAATACTGCTACTTGAATTTTAACGTCCGATAACACACAAGTGTTTGTTTACCTGCTATCCTCCTGTTTGGGTCAACTTATCTACGTGCATTATCACTCCGTAGGAAACCGAGACTAGAGTCATCTGGTGAACCTATGAGCTGTTTAAGCAAAGGTCAAATTGAAGCCTATATCAAATTTAATGGCTAAGATAATACCACTCTAGAAGAATGACTTATTTAGCCAACTGTCTTCCTACCACATTAAGATCAAGATGACTAGCTGACATCAATCGCCCATATTTATCTAAAACGAAATTGTATTGCGTAATGCATTTATATTCATCTAACTTATGAACAAGTTAGTGTCTGCACATAATTGTCACTAGAATGACTAACTGACTACTAGTACTAGTTCATATAACTTCTTCGCAGCTGACCTAATATGGCATAGACTAACAAAAGGAAACACCACGGTAGCTTATTCTAATGATGAATGCAGGAAATGCCACATAAAAATGAAAAGAGAACACAATCTTTCCCTTGCTTCTGCATTAAAATTATGGAAATATGTATCAACTTCGGGGTAGGCATTAATGAATAACCGATGTTATATTCATGAGCTGACTGAAAGCTTACCTCAGTAATAAGCCTCAGCTGATGAACATAATCTTTGCCAGGGAAAATAAATTCTCTGGTCATTGTTTCCCCGAGTATGCAGCCCACTGACCAGATATCAATGGCAGGCGTGTATTCTGAGCAATTTAGGAGTAGTTCTGGAGCTCGATACCAGCGAGTGACAACATACTCGGTCATGAAATCTGTTTCACGTGTAGTTCTTGTTAGACCGAAGTCTCCAATCTTAAGGTCACAATTAGCATTCAGCAGTAAATTGCTTGGTTTCAAATCGCGATGCAGTACATGTAGTGGATGTAATTCAGACCTCGTAGCAATTGATAAAGAAAATACTGCAATAGCATCATTGAGATTAATGACTAATTGAGATCTATAGGGGATTTATTTCCCCCAGCATTTTTCCTGTCATATATTAAACTTCTAGGCCTCAGTTTTAGCTCGCAATTCCTAGGCAGAAATGTTTATTTTTAGCCTCTTAGTAAAAAAGCTATTAGAAGTCCTACTTAGCTTTTGTAATGATTATCGATATACTCCGTGAAATTTCAAGCATCCATACCCGGGTATGATCATCAGTGAGTAGCTCATTGGATCGGATTATCCGGTGGAGATCAGTATCCATGAACTCATAAACTATGTAACCATCATTGAAGTTCACCTTTATCGGAGGACGTATAATATCTTTGATGGCAACCACCTGCATTGGTAAGAAGTGAGCAATGAGACGATAAAGCTCGAGTTTTATGCATATTCAGTATTCTGGGAAAAAATTACATTTAGTATTTACTCTATCAAGGGAGATATCACAAGTATGAAGTAAACCGTACTTCCGAACGCATAAGACTGATATTACATAATTGGCATTTCAAAACATGTTTCATGTTCTCTTACTTCGATAAACTGTTGCATTCATGTATATGCTATGAGGAATCAACATGCAAGATTTTTGTGAACTATTTCTATCATACCAGAATAAAATTCTTCAATTGGGAAGTAGTAAGGCTGATACAGTTCCTCAGGTTAAGGATATCAATATAAGATTTTAGTTAGGAGTTTCCCCCTGACAGTTAATTTATGTTTTGAAACCTATGGTCCGTTGAGATTGCCAATTTCATGCACAGAGTTGCATTATACTGGATTAAATTCATGAATTAATGCAATTTAGAGTATTAAATTTGACAATTCAAATGGATGCCTACTCTAACAACTACAAGAAAAATATATGCGCTATACCAAAGCTGAAAATCGTATTAATTTAGAACGTGGCCCCAAGAACCCCACTCAGCAGGACAAAGATCAGAAATTAGTGCATTTCTAAGTACAATAGGTTTGTTGCCTTAGCAACCATGTACATGAGCAGCTCACGACGAATTCGCAGTTAAGATCGAGCCAGATGCAGTAGGCTATATACTAGAGAATAGAGATATCAGACTACACGAATTCGCAGTTAAGATCGAGCCAGATGCAGTAGGCTATATTCTAGAGAATAGAGATACCAGACTAAGGGTACATCTGCAGTAGGGAAAATATGTGTTATTTTGGGTTACAGACAAAGTCAACACATACATGAAAAGATTGTTTGGCAGCTTGTGAAACTTCAGGAAGTGAGTCAAATTGGGAAAACCACCATGGTCCCATCAAAGACTTCAGATGAGAGTAAAAGAAGGAGCTTTGAAAGTAGCAGTAGAAGGACTAGAAGGAATGCATTCCAAGATTAGCAGATAACTAAAGAGGCAATAAAGTATCTTTCATATGGTTCACTCATATACCAAGCAGCACTGTTCGATTGTATTCAGATACATATGGAATTAAACAGCCCAGTATCCTGAATAAGAGGGTCGTTTGATTTCTTTCTAAAGTATCCACGGCCTGTCAATTTCTTTTGGTTTTATGGCAGACTGTGTATGGTGGTTAGAAGGTGATACTTCTCTCTAGCGTTTTTAAACAGAATACTTGGCCATATGTCTATAACTTCATAACTAAATGCTGATCAAAGGTTATAACTATGTAGTAGATTCCTCTTTATATTGATGATGAGGCGGATTCCTCTTTAAACATGCAATAGCCATACCACTGAAGGTCAGAAATACTTATGTCCTTCCTTAATACCTAGTTAATGATGAGGCGGATTCACGTGAGTATAGAGAAAGCTAGTAAAACAAAGGGGAAACGTACAGTATTTTAAAATGCATACTTACGTCTGGCCTGTCATGCTCAACATGCTTCAGAACCAAACAATCTGAGTTTTCACTTTTACAGAAACCTTCATATGTTATTACAAAATCTTTTCCCCTGCAAAAACACGATATACAGATAAATGTTTACCAGATATCATTGTAACTTCAACAGAAATCTGCAAAGATACGTACCCAAACCGTTCAAGCAATTTCCTCTCATCATTGATATGGTATTTGTTAGCATTTGGATGAGGATCTGCACAAAAAAGCAGAGTGGAACTACACAGATCAGGAAAAAGAACTTTTCAATGATTGAACTGCACAGACGTGTCAGACTGTCATCATTACCCTGATTAATATGATGTGCTAGACCAAGAAACATTAGTTAAATATGTTATGAAGACTTGTGTAGTCTTCTAAAACGTACATGCTTATCTAAATTTTGGACAGTCACCTTCGACCGTTGGACATATAGCTCCTTGAAGAATGAGAAAGAAAAAAGCAAGCCTAAGAAGATGTGGTCACGTACATTTGATTGCAAATCTAATCCCATCACTTTTCCTTTGTGCTCAGTAAACTGTGCTATAACCACCTGAACTGAAACATTTTGATTAACAAAAAGAACCTTCTAATGCTTCTCATTCAAATTAAAAGGGGCTAAAGCTCATGGTACCTGAGCCTTCTTCATCTTCTACAATATAGATGTCGAATTTTGGAATAGCTTTTGAGACAATATGATCCTGTAAGAAGAACTATTTCAAAAATAGTATATTTGGATAGAGAGAAATTATTTGACTAGATATCAAGCAGCTGACTTGGAAGTACAAATACAACTGACCCTTTCAACCATAAAAAGAATAAGTACAGCTAACTGTTCCATAGAATTTGCATATCTTTATTATACACATATAGATGCAATAAGGGCTACACTTCATTATATAAATTCTTACAAAACTGAAGATATTGAGGCACTATAAATCATAAGGAAGCCTTTCCATAAAATATCTGCTCATTTCACGGTTTTCATACAGTACATAAATTACCTAGGGAATCAACTTCCAAGCCTTCCTCTTGCTCTCAAACCACTAATATTCATAACTCCCAAGTATATTTATTGAAAACACCTATATCCTATATGTTACTAAGAGCATCTCCAAGAGATGCTCCAAAATTTTCTCCAAAATGGGGAAAGAATAGCTACTTTCTCCAAAAGAAAATTGCCTCAACTCCAACAATTTCTCCATTTTGGAGAATCAATATTTATTGAAGTAAAACATGATTGGATGAAAGAGATGAAGAGGTAGGAAAAATCAACCTTTTACATTTAATTAACCAAAAAAAATAAAAGGAAAAGAAAACATTAATTACAAATTCACAATATGGAGCAAGTAGAAAAATCTCCAAATTTGGAGAACCCATCATTAGTTTTGGAGATCTTCTCCATTTTGGAGATCACTTTGGGGAATCTGTTGGGGCCAAAATTAGGACAAAAATCTCCAAATTCACATCTTCCAAGAATTTGGAGATGCTGTTGGAGATGCTCTAACTTCATATATCTTAAAATTGATTTATTGAGCATATCAAAAGTTAAAAGATAATCTTCTTAAATTTCATTGATAAGAAATAAATGCACTGCTTTCTGCTGCTGAAAAGCGTAAGATTATTGAACAAGGTTTCGGTTCAATGTTGACTATGGCACATGAGAAAAAAATTAGTTATAAACAAGGTAATTTTGCTAGACATCTAACCATGACTTCAGAGATAGACTGAAACTTCTTATGGCGTTACCATCAAAACAAAACAAATTCTCAAACGTCTCACAGAGAAGGGGTCACTTGAAGCATGATATTTCTAGAAACCATGAGTACGATGCAGATATATTACGAAACATAAGAACAAGAAAAAACCTAAGGTTAGCTAACGCCAAAACTTACACTTTTCACTTGAATAGAAGGTAACTGCTTGGCTTTATTCTCAATAGGGAATGCAGCTGCGCCTGTCAAGCATTTCGGAATATCATCATCTATTTGCTCCTCAACTTTTTGCACCAATAGATCCTGCTGATGCTTCATGGTCTTGGCAGGAGACTTTCGCTGTAGATTCTGGGAAATAATTCAATTGAAGCATAGCACCAACAACATGAAGAAGAAGCATTACATATTTATAAATTATACTAAAGAGAAACAAGAAAGTCATCAAAGCTACATACCTCGGGAGCCCGGAACCCTTTGGTTCCACAGCAAGTGCCTTCCTTTTGCTTTTTCCTTTCTGTCAATATTTGAAATATAGTTAATAAAGAGAAATATAAAGCGATAACTTGTACATTTACAATCCATGCTCATAATAGAAAATACCTCCTTCCTCGAAGAAGCCTGAATCATGAACAGCCATAACAGAAATGAATAGATCCTCCATCTCTGTTTAAATCTTGGGAAATTCCTTTTGGTACCCTTGTGGTTTTGACAATTCATTTTGGTACCCTAGAAAAAAAGTTATTCCTTTTGGTACCCTTATGGTTTATACATTTTCCTTTTCATAACCAAAACTCTATTTTAACTCATTTTTCATCCAAAAAAAATATTTTTCATTTAAAATTTAAATACAAACGAATTTACTTTTTCTTGCAAAATGCTACAATTTGTAGACTATATAATATACAATTATTTTTAGATTATATTTCAACCTTAATTTTTTGGGATTAATTTGGACTATTCTCAATTTAATAAATCATAAAAAATACTACTAAGCAAATTCACAAATCTCAAAACTCAATATATTTTTGGTGCATTCTCAATATATTTTTGATAACATGTATATGTGATATTAATCAATTACAAATCCCAAAACTCATTAGTTTTAAATATTCAAAGTTCACAAGTTAATTTTTTGATGGAAAATATTTTTATTTAAATTTGGAAAATTGGACGAAAATAATCCCAAGTATCGACTTTCAAATGAAAATAATCCCAAGTTTAGAAATCACCGTCAACGATCCGAACTATTACAATATTAAACGAAAATGATTTTCCGGTGACTTCTCCATTAAAATGGATGACGTGGCAAACGGAAATCTGATGTGGCAAATTAACATGTAACATTTTTTATTTTTTATTTAACATGTCACTCAAATAAAAAAATCAAAAACCACGTCAGATAGTATATTTTTAGATTAGATTAATATCATTTTTAATTAAAAACAAAAACACGAAAACACCCCTTAAAAGTCCAAATCACCGTTCCCCAGATCTGTACATTGAAGAACAATGGTGAAGAATTTTGCAACCAGATTTTAGAATGCTCCTCATTGATATTGTCCATGAGCTCGTCCACCTAAGCGAGGAATTTCGCAACCGGATTGCTCCGAATCTCCTCCAGAAGCCTCCTGTTCTCCTCGATTTCTGCCTCTCTAGGGTTTTCCCGGGTCTCGAAGACCGGGTCGGATTTCAGAATGGAGTCCACCTCCGGGGAGAGGCGGTAATCGGGGATGTTTTCGCACTCCCAGAAGTATTGGTCGAGCAATTGATTGTATTTGCCGGGGGGGTCGGGCGAATTGGGGTTAGGGTTGTTGGGGGGTTTAGGGGATGAGTTGGAGACGGATAGGGAGGAGAGATTGAGGGGTTTGGAGGAGGAAGGAGGGGAGATGGTGGCCGAGAGGAGGCTTAGGGGTGTGAGAGGATTTTGAGGGCTTTTGGAACTAGTGTTCCCGGAATGGTCCCAGGTTGATTGACGCCATGAATTGTCTGGGTTCGGGAGGTTCGAAGATGGAAGGGGTTTTATGGGGGGGGGATTGGTTTGAGTGTGTAGAAGAAGATAGGCCATTGACACTCGGTTTCTGCAGAACGAGCAACAATGGGGATGGGCTAAGGTCTCTCCATCCTTCACCATTGTTCTTCAGTTTACAGATCTGGGAAATGTTGATTTGGAATTTGAAGGGGTGTTTTCTTGTTTTTGTTTTTAATTAAAGATGATATTAATCTAATCTAAAAATATATCTGATGTGGCTTTTGTTTTTTATTTATTTAAGTGACATGTCAAAGAAAAAATAAAAAAATGTTTCATGTTAACATGCCACATCAGATTTCCGTTTGCCACGTCAACCATTTTAACGGAGAAGTCACCGGAAAATCATTTTCGTTTAATATTGTAATAGTTCGGATCGCTGACGGTGATTTCTAAACTTGGGATTATTTTCATTTGAAAGTCGATACTTGGGATTATTTTCGTCCAATTTTCCTTTAAATTTTAAATATTCAAATATTTTCATAGCAAATTCATTTTAATTTAAATTTTAAATGAAAAATATTTTTTTTTGGATGAAAAATAGGTTAAAATAGAGTTTTGGCTATGAAAAGGAAAATGTATAAACCATAGGGATATCAAAAGAAATAACTTTTTTTCAAGGACACCAAAAGGAATTGTCAAAACCACAAGGGTACCAAAAGGAATTTCCCTTAAATCTTATTGTATTACTTCTGTAGGATTTCTTCCCTTCTCTTAGAAATCTGATTTTTAATTGCCTGATTCCATTTAACGTGGACCAAACTCTCCTTTTCGTTTAAACAGACCCTTCATTCAGTTTATTGACTTGGCTATCTAAGAGGCACACACAACCGACAAGCTTAAATCAAGAGACCACCTCACATACGAGGTGTTAAGGCACACACAAATCAGTTACGAGAGTTCAAATCGAGGGACCAACTCATATATGAAGCATCTAAAGACGCAACTTTGGGGCCAAATCACCTTCAAGGCTTCCAATCGGGACACCAACTCATATACAAGGATCAGAAGTCAAACCCGTGGGACCAAATCATATACGAGGCATCAAAAGTCAAAACCGTGGGACCATATTACTTACGAGGCTTCCAATCGACGGACCAACTCATATACCAGGCATCACAAGTCAAAATCACGAGACCAAAATCACTTTCGAGGATTCCAATCGAGAGGCCAACTCATATGAGGCATCAAATGTCAAAACCATGGGACCAAATCACTTTTGAGGCTTGAAATTGAGGGACTAACTCATACAAGAGGCATCAAAAGTCAAAACCCTGGGACCAAATCACTTTCGAGGCTTCAAATCAAGGGACCGAGTCAAATACTACCCTTCAAAGGTCAAAACGGACTAAATCACTTACGAGGCGTCCGAAGTCAAAACCGTGGGACCATATTACTTACGAGGCTTGCAATAGAGAGACCAACTAAAATAGGAGGTGCCAAAACCCATTGAGCAACTAAAAAACGAGGCATTAAACCTGAGGGACCAACTGAAATACGAGAGATATCAAAACCGAGCAACCAACTAAAATAGTAGAAGTCAAAACTGATGGACTGTTTTGAACCGATGCCTTCAAAAACAAGAAACCCACTTTGAACAAGATACTCTAAACTGAGGCAATTCAAGAATGTACCGAGGTTCTATCCGAAAAAAAATAATGTATTGAGGCATTACCAAACAACCTGAGCATAGAACGGGCAAGGGACCAAGTTAAATACGAGGTGTCAAAAGTCAAAACCATGGGACTAAATCACTTACAAGGCGTCCGAAGTCAAAATCGTGGGACCATATCACTTATGAGGCTTGCAATAGAGAGACCAACTAAAATATGAGGTGTCAAAACCCATGGACCAACTAAAAAACGAGGCATTAAACCTGCGAGGCCAACTAAAATACGAGAGATATCAAAACCGAGCAACCAATTGATATAGTAGATGTCAAAACTGATGGACTGTTTTGAACCGATGCCTTCAAAAACGAGAAACCCACTTTGAAAAAAATACTATAAACCAAGGCAATTCAAGAATGTACTGAGCTTCCATCAAAAAAAAGAATGTACTGAGGCATTAAAAACCAAACAACCTGAACATAAAACGGGCAAGGGACCAAGTCAAATATGAGGCATCAAAAGTCAAAACCGTGGGACTAAATCACTTACAAGGCGTCCGAGACTAGCAATAGAGAGACCACCTAAAATATGAGGTGTCAAAACCCACAGACCAACTAAAAAACGAGGCAATAAACCTGAGGGACCAAGTGAAATACGAGAGATATCAAAACCGAGCAACCAACTCAAATAGTAAACAACTGTTTTGAACCGATGCCTTCAAAAATGAGAAACCCACTTTGAAAAAGATACTATAAACCGAGGCAATTCAAGAATGTACTGAGCTTCTATCAAAGAAAAGAATGTACTGAGGCATTACCAAACAACCTGAACATAGAACGGGCAAGGAACCAAGTCAAATACGAGGCGTCAAAAGTCAAAACCATGGGACTAAATCACTTACAAGGCGTCCGAAGTCAAAACCGTGGGACCATATCACTTATAAGGTGTCCGAAGACATTAAACTAGAGGGACCAACTGAAATACGAGAGATATCAAAACCGAGCAACCGACTAAAGTAGTAGACGTCAAAACTGGTGGACTGTTTTGAACCGATGCCTTCAAAAACGAGAAACCCACTTTGAACAAGATACTATAAGCCAAGGCAATTCAAGAATGTACTGAGGCATTAAAAACCAAACAACCTGAACATAGCCGGACATCCAAACCGAAGGGGCTGACGGGGCGTTATGAACACTGAACAGAGCCTGAATATGAGTCATTTAAAAACAGAGGTACCGCGTTGAAACGAGTAAATAAAACGTGTCCAATTTGAGATAGGGCAATACAACTGGAACTGTAAACACAAGTACTTCCGATACATACATAAATCCAAGAGCAATAAACTGATCGAAATCATGAAGTAACAGAAGGAGATTTCTATGATAATACACCCTCTAGATATCTCAATGTAACATAACTTTAGGCACAACTTTGTTCAATTCTTCAAATCAAGGGTCTGGTAAATCAAAATACCCAAATATACAATGGAATCGAAGGAGCAAGATATCGAACCTTACTAAATTTTTAATGGACAAACTCGATCTTAACGCCAAGATCGAGATCTGACGCTTGCTTTGCCAACTCCAATTTCTCCCACCGAGAACTTGCCTTCTCCCCCCACTACATCGCCTCTGTTTATTGCATACGCGGAATTGAGATTTCGCGGCAAATACAAAGAACCCTAACTCAGCCAATCGTGATTCAGGACAAATCTAGGGCTCTGTGTAGAAAGATTTCGCGGAATTGAGGAGGGAGAAGGAAATCTAGGGCAAAATTGGGGCGAAAGCGATGAGGGAGAAAGAGGGAGCACTCGGTGAGAAGAATGGAGAGGCGGTCGAGTTTGGCTAATTGGCTCTCTATTTATCTGATTGTAAGGCGGTCGAGTAATCTCTCTCGCCGACATAAGGAAGAGCGTGTTTTCCAAGCAGCCATGAGATTTAAATTTTCTAAACCGACTTTAACTTTCTAACGGCCAAATCATGATCGTGGGTGTATGGTTTTATTTATACGGATTTTGAATTTAAACGAAGAAAGGGAGTAGATTTTAATTTTCCAAACTGACTTTAATTTTCTAAAGGACAAATCCGGTTTTTTTTCGCAAAAAAAAAATAATAATAAGTTTTTTTTTAAGAGATTGATTATGGGTGCAACTTGCAAGAACTCGTACACGAATGTTGATGGAAAATCAGTTGATGGATTTGTTAGAACATATGGAAAAGTATTGATTCTAATGGCAGAAATATTGATATTATGGAATGGTGTAAGAAAAGCGAAAAAGATGAATGTAGAATTGATGGATTTGTTAGAACATATGGAAAAGTATTGATTCTAATGGCATAAATATTGATATTATGGAATGGTGTAAGAAAAGCGAAATAGATAAATTGTAGAAAGTTAGAGATAGAAGGAGACAATATAACAGTTATCAAAGCACTAATAGGGCAAATTCGTTGTCCATGGGAAATTGAAAAGTTAGTTGTCGACATTCTCGTGGCCCTTCGGGGATTCGAGTCAGTCTGTTTTTATCATGGGAGTAGACAGTGTAACTCTCAATACTACTTTATTTCTTCCTTAATTAATAACCACAAAATATGTACTTTAGGACAAACAAAATGGGACGAAGGGAGGGAGTAGTATTTTAGAATCTATCGTTTATTTCGAGAGTATCGCACCGTGACGCCAACCATTCCTCATGTATGTTGTGATACTTTACGGTGATACGACGCTGACATTTATGCTCCGAGGGTTGTCATCTTCTTGCATGCCATAATTTTCCAACAAAGTGAGTCCTTTTGTGACTTTGTCTACAAATTCCTTCCGCGTTAAGTGAACTACATATTTTAATACGGAGTATTATAAAACATTAGTTTTGTGACTTTGTTTAAAGTACGTTCATACCACCTAGTACCAGTTTAGAGTAGTTACTCTAGTGAATGTCAAAAAATAAAAGTTACACGTATCCTAGAACTCTAGAAGTAAGAGCAAAATCGTATGGGTTGTATCATTTTAGACAATCCGAGAAAAAAAAGAATAAAATTTACTCGTATCTTAAGAGCAAAATCATACGAAATATCCTCAACTAAATAAAAGTTACTCGTGAGGTCATGAATATCTATGATACCCTAATACCCACAAATTGATCACTTTTATTATTTCTCACTCCTCAACATCGTCTCATACTCCTCTTATTTATTTTACGATACACACTTAAATATTAATGAACCCTAAAATACAATCCACTCTTTTACTTTTCCACTTTGTAACACCCATTTATTTAATTAAACATCACTAATTTACTCTAAATATTTGTTAACTAAGTAAACATTTATAATTAATTCTTAATTCTTATTTTAATTAATTAAACATATTATATTACTTTTAATAAATTACATGATACATATACATTGAGGTCAGTGGCGGAGCGGGGAGGGGTACTGAAGGGTCCGGTGACCCCTCAATTACCGCCGTAGAGTCGAGTTTATATACCAGAGGAGGCGAAGAGTTGTGCTTAAAAACACTGGTGTTGAAGAAACTAGGGTCGACGTCGAGGTGGAGGTGAGGTTGAAGAAAGGCCAGTTTTTTTAAAAAAAAATTGTTTTTTTAAGACACATCAAAATGACATCAAAAGAAAAAAAAATCAAACTCCAAAAATCAGTACAAGTTGAACGAAGAATGGGAAGAAAGATCAAAGCTTCTGTCTTTGCTTTTCAGGATTGTTGCCGAGCTTTGGCAATGCCCAATCGTACATTGCCACTCGCTAGACCTTCATCGTTGTTGCTCCCTGCCTCCTCCCGTACATACTTAACAATTCAGTAATGGAGATCTCTATGTTCTTTTGGCATGACCAATCAAGTGGATCAATTCACACAATCTGTGATTGATCTTTATTTTCTCTTATTAACGATTTTGTTAATCTAATGGATATGTGGATATCATTAATTGATCTTTCTTTTGTTTTGATAGTAGTATTTTTGCTTAATTCTCAGCCAAACAAAATAGAACTTTTGCTTTAATTTTTAGAATCCATCGGTTAGAGTCGAAAGATTAACCTTAAAAATTGTAACTCATAAATTTTTGCTTAATTGATCTTTCTTTTATTTTGATACTCGCTTCATTCCATTTTGTTTGTCCTATTTCCGTTTTCGTCATCCTAAAATATTTGTCCTCTTTCCTTTTATATCTACAATTTCTTACAATATTACTCTTCTTTAATCTCACTTTTTCTTCTACTTTATCACTTTTAAACCTTTCCCTCTTATAAAATTACACAATTACCCTTATTTAATTTTAACTTTTATTCACTTTTCCATCTCTCAATACTATATTATTCATTCCTTAATAACCGCAAAATATGTACTTTAAGATAAACAAAATGGGACGGAGGGAGGGAGTAGTATTTTAATCCCTCCATCCTATTTTGTTTGTCTTAAAGTACACATTTTGTGGTTATGAAGGAAGTGGTAAAGTAGTATTGGGAGAAGAGAAATGGGTAAAATTTGAAATTTATTGAGGGTAGTTTTGTAATTTTATAGAAGTGAAATGTTGAAAAGTGATAAAGTAGAAGAAAAGGTTGGATAATGGGGGTAAAAAGTGAGATGGAATGAGGGTATTATTATAAAAAATTATTGATATAAAAGGAAAGGGGACAAACATTTTGGAACGACGGAAAAAGAAAGAAGGCAAACAAAAAGGGACGGAGGGAGTAGAATCTATCGTTTATTTCGAAAGTATCGTACCGTGACGCCAACCATTCCTATTGCATGTTTTTGGTACTTTACGGTGATACGACGCTGACATTTATGCTCCGAGGGTTGCCATCTTCTTACCTGCCAAACACTAGTTCAAAAGGATGGTTTTTGATAGCAACGAAGGAGAGATGGACAAGACCTAGTAAACGCTTGAAAGACATATTTTAAAAAAGTGTCCAAAGGTCCCTCTTGCAATCAGGACAATGGGCAACTTCTTATACGACAAAGGCAATAAGAAGTGATCAGCATTTGCTAGATAATGAGTTGATGAAAGCGATGTCGGATCATGAGAAGTTTGTCATGCAAGCGTTGAAGATCAATTATGATGATCTTCCCTCGTAATTAAAGTATTGTTTTGCTTATTGTTCTCTCTTTCCCAAAGATCATAAATTTGATAAAACTACTTTAATCCATGTTTAGATGGCTCAAGGTTTACTTAAGATATCTGAGGAAAATCCATACTTAGAGGAAGTTGGTGAGGATTACTTCTTGTACTTGGTACCAGGCTCGTCCATTGGGTTGTTGTTGGGACGATATTAAGGACGTCAGTCGTTAATATCTAAACCCATAATAATCGTCTTTTGTTTTGATAATGACAAACTCACATGTATTTGATAAGTTGTCCAAGTGTTGATCTCAGGTAAGTCCAGTGGACGCACATGAGCGAAAAGGACAACAAGTGAACGGCAGTCCCTAAGCTGTAGGGACGCATGTTACCTGAACTTCCAAGGCTAAACGTAATTGGCGGAGTCCCTGCGCAAGATAGGACGGAGTCCTCATCAAGAAGGGACGCGCGCCAAAATACAGACGAAGTTCAAATTCAAATCAAGGCCGCCCCAACATGATTACATCATCGTCCGGCCTTAATCCTCAGAAGGAAGCTTCCTTTGTCTGGGCACGTGTAGACAATGCCAAAGACGTCGCTTTCCCAGCGATGGTCCCCTGCCCACGCGGAGGCTTCCCAAGCGTCAACAGAGTTGACTTCCTCAAGGAGCTCATCGCACCGTCGATCAAAGACCAAGGCTCCTGCCAAGTCTCAGAGGACGCTAGAGGACAAGAATCACTTGCGCTATAAATACCCTCCCAAGGGTATGCATAGCGTTGGTGGACTTTGAAGACTTTCTCTCAAGCTCTCCCGAAGCACTCAAGAACACGAACGAAGATCGAGAAGATCAAGTGAGCTTGAAGCAAGAGAAAGAAAGTCCAACCACATCAAATCCAAAACAAACCACAAAGAGTTAGAGTTGTAGTTTGTCTCTCACAACGAACCGTGAGAGACGTGAGTGATAGCTTCCTTATAGCTAGAGTGTTAGGTTACTTGTTAGGTTGAAAGGAGTGTTACTAGTGAGGCTAAGGACGGACGCTTAGCTCAGAGAAGTGTAACGACTCGCCTAAGTTGTAAGGACTCACTCTTAATAAGATAAGGGACGGCTATTGAAAATCCTCCAGCGGAGGTAGAGGTTTACCCATAAGACTAGTTGGTCTTAGTGGGGTTCCTCTATAAATACTTGTGTCCACTTATCTTGTATTCTGTTAAGTCTATATTCCGCTGCACTAAAGGACGCCCTTAACTCAGTTAAGGACGCCCTCATTAACTGACTTACGATCCAACAGTTGTGCAAAGAGCCCAATGGAACAGAGCCCCCATGTTTTAAGGACTCCAAATTTTTAATAATGTATATATTTAAAAGTATAGCATATATAGGATTGTTGATTAGTTAAAACAGATGGTTTTGGAGTTTATTAAATGTATAAGAGGTTTAGTGGGAGTTCGATTCCCATGAATAACAATTTTTTTGCTTCTTGCAACATAGATTCTTGGATGGTTGGACTTCAATTTATACGTATCACACTTATCATTTTAAGATCTTATTTCCATTAAAAATGTAAATCAATAAATTAATTAATTTCAACCTTTTAATTAGATTACTAATACATGTAAATTTTATAAATGTCTACATTTTTACTATATTAATTATCAATCAATAATAAATATATAACTAAATAGTATCTTCTATCTAATTTTTGAGATTTATTAACCAACATGCGCCCTCCGGCCTCCAATTTTACTCCATGTTGGAATTAGATGAGAGGCTATTGCCACCAAACAAATAGGTTAATAGTTCACCAAATCACGAATTATTGACTGCATGTGTTGAAACTCCGCTTCGGTGAAGTTCAGGGGGCACTTTCTTTTGGTGACCTTCTTCTCCCACTCCATCCGAATTTTGTTAAGATTGGTGTTGCATAACACATATAGACAGCAGTACAACGTTTTTGGAGATGGAACACCACATTCATCAGCAATTTCAAGCGCCAACTCAGAGAGAATGTCCCCAGATAGACAGCACTCATACCAAGTCTTGCATAACTGCTTGAACATTTTGATGCACGGCTCGACTTGGGGAGAAGGAAAGACGGATCCGGTGAGATTTATCCGAAAAGGTGCTAGAAGGTTGAAAATATCAACAGAACTCGGATTGCCAACTTTTTTAGCATCAGACTCATTATAATCACTTGGCAAATAATAGGCTACAGGGACCAAAGTTTGAGAAAAAGACAATTCCACAAGTCTTAGACGAGCAGCTTCACACAAATGCACCATAAATATCTCACAACCACGACAAACATCGCCTAACTTAACAGAATCCATAAGTTATAAACCAACAATCATTGACTTCGCCCGAACTTCGGCCCATGGATTCTCCGGTTGCACCGAATAGCTTGGGTTCCTTTCCAAGGTTCGAGATGTTTCTGAAAACGTAAGCTTCAACCCATCATCCTTAAACACCAACCATCCAAATTGATCACATTGGAATGTTAGGATGTATAGACTCATTCTAGAAATTAAATTTTTTTTTTGATGTGAGGTCAAGACCAGATACACTAACTTCAATCAATGGCAGGCCCTTTCATTGGGTTGTGCAAATAGCCCAATGGAACAGGGACCCCATATTTTAAGGGCCCCAAATTTTTATTAATGTATATATTTAAAAGTATAGCATATATAGGATTGTTAACTAGTTATAACATATGATTTTGGAGTTTATTAAATGTATAAGAGGTTTAGCGGGAGTTCGATTCCCATGAATAACAATTTTTTCCCTTCTTGCAACCAAGACTCTTGGATGGTTAGACTTCAATTTATACGTATCACACTTGTCATTTTAAGATCTTATTTTCATTAAAAATGTAAATCAATAAATTAATTACTTTCAACCTTGTAATTAGATTACTAATACATGTAAATTTTATAAATGTCTACTTTTTCACTATATGATTTATCAATCAATAATATATATACAATTAAATAGTATCTTCTATCCAATTTTTGAGATTTATCAACCAACATGTGCCCTCCGACCTCCAATTTTCCTCCAAGTTGGAATTAAACCATATATAATTAAATATTATCTAAATAAACTTGTAATAGTCTATACTTATTTTAAAAGAAGTTACTCATTTTATTTGTACAGTCTAGTACATATTTATTTCCCTTTTTTGCAAGTTATTTTCAGGAAAATTTCCAACGACTATATTACTCACCAATAATAAAACTTTATGATTCAACAAATATACTAATGATAACATTCAATTGAGCATAAATTTACTCAATTTTGTACTTTTGTAAAAAAATTGCACAGGGCCCCCACAAATCATTGGACGGCCATGATCAATGGGAACCCAATGACACATTTCAAAGACTTAATCCCTTTAAAATCAGATCCTTCCTTGCCACCCCACTCGCGCATCCAAACCAAGAGATCCATGTATTTTTTGAGCACAATAAGATCATCTTTAATAATCCAAGATCGTTTCTGATCATGGGGTAGTTCACTATGATTGATCAAGGAAGTGGACGATTGTTAAGATGACTTTTGAGATGCCTTATCTTTCTTCCCTATGATTATCTTCGGATATACCCACCTGAGGTTTAGGGTTCAAAAGAAAGCAAGATTAGTTAAGAATTTGCAAACCTTGACTAAAAGAAAGCAAGATTAATTAAGAAGTTGCAAACCTTGACTAGGTTGGTCTACTCGACAAGAAGGTCTTAAGAATTTTGAATCCACTATTGCACTCGAACTGGATTTTTGAAGAAGAGTCAGGAGATGGAGTGTGATCGTCGTTGACTAAGTCAAGTGTGAAGAATGAGGATTTGGCTTGAGAGAGGAGTTGTCCCAAGTGCCAATGTCATTGTCGACAATTGGCTAAGATTGAAGAACGAGGAGTTAGGATATAGAGAGTGGTGCACCGTCGTTGCCTAAGGCAAGAGTGAAGAACGAGGATTTGGCTTGAGAATGAGGATTTGCCATTTGGTTTGGGCGAGAAGAAGGAGGATTTGCGACAGCCCTAAGTCCTCCAGGATTTATTTTGTGCTTTTGGGAAATTGTATCTGATAACCTTGATAAAATTGACACGAATTTTGGGATTTCGATAACCTTTATACTTTGTGTGGATGCTTGGTACTTCTTATACTTGGTACAAAGATGCTTCTTCCAAAATGTTAAGGTAAATGAACATGGTGAAATAATCAGTTGCAAGATGCATGACTTATTCCATGATTTGCCTGTTCAAAGAGGTGCAAACGAATGTCAAGCAATGTTGAAAGTCAATGACGAGTTAGGAAGGAAGTTTCCTCGACATTTTCTTGTGAAGGACATCAGAGAACCACTACTTTAGTGTAATGAACTACGAAGCCTATTGTCCACAAATACAGGGTTTGTTGAAAGGGTGTTGCTAGATGGTGTAATGCGGAATTTGACATGATTGCGAGCACTGAGTTTGAGGCAGTTGGATGTAGAAGAGATACCAAGTTCCTTAGGCAAGTTGGTTCATTTGAGGTATCTTGATCTCACGGATAGGCTGATCAAACTTCCAGATTCTCTTTGCAAACTACAAAATCTTGTAATATTGGGATTATAAGGTTGTAGGAGTCTCATCAAGTTGCCTAACAACCTGCAAAAATTGATAAGTCTAAGGCATCTATAGATTTTGAAGGTGTGAGAAATTGACCTATGTACCTCAAGGATTGCAAATGTAAGCGTTGGAGAACAGAGACGACCGTTTGAAGCTAGAACATCTCCAAATAAAAAGGGTGCGGACAAATTGAGTAATGAAATGTCTTTTAATGTTGCAGATTTGTTAATTAAGAAGGCTTGTGGAACCATGAAATCAATGTTCTGAGTTACAAATCATAATTTAGGTATGCTTACCTAAATCACTAGTTTAGGAGACCTCTAAATTTCAACCTTTATTTGGACATATAACTTGTTTTAAAGGCCATTAACGCTGGATATTTCCACAAAATTGCTAGTGGTCGCCGAAATAGGAAAATAATAAGAGAAATAAGAACGAACGAAGGTACACAAATATTTGGAGAAAACAATATAAGGAATGAAATTAGGATGGACTTCAAAAAAAGATATACCAAAGAACAAATTAATAACGACACTCTAAATGAATACTTAGAGCTAATAACAAACGAAATATCCCCCATAGAAAATAATGAACTAACCAAAGCAGTTTCCAACGAAGAAATTAAATATGCACTAATGCAAATTGGTTCTGACAAATCCCCTGGCCCTGATGGTATGTCAGCTGACTTCTATAAAAAGTACTGGGATATCGTAGGACCATCAGTAATCAAAGCTGTTAAAGGTTTCTTCCATGCAGGAAGAATGTTGAAACAAGTAAATCATACATTTATTTCACTGCAACCAAAACGTGATGACCCAGTCTCCACAAACCACTATCGACCTATTAGCTTGTGCTCAACTGTTTATAAAATAATTGCAAAAATTATCACAGAAAGACTAAAGAAAGTTATGAACAAGATTATTCACCCCCTCCAAGGAGCCTTCGTTGCCAATAGAGCTATACAAGACAATGTTCTTATTGCTCATGAAATATTTCATTCATTTAAAGGTAAGAAAGATAAGGATGGATGGATGGCGATAAAATTAGACATGGAAAAAGCATATGATAGGCTTGACTGGGACTTCTTATTTGTGGTAATGGAGAGATTCGGGTTTGATGTAAAATTTATTAACTGGATAAAAGAATGTGTTAAAACAGTGTCGTTCTCAATCTTAGTGAACAATAACCCAACTGACCCCTTTATTCCTGAACGGGGTTTGCGCCAAGGAGATCCCTTATCCCCGTATTTGTTCATAATTGGTGCTGAAATCTTGGCTAGGAAACTACAACAAACGAGCATAGACACGAACAAAACAATAGGATTTACCCTCTCACGAAATGGAACAAGGATCCCGTTTCTCTCATTTGCAGATGACATCATAATCTATGCTAAAGCAACCCAAAATGCTTGCGCAACTGTCAAGAAAATAATTGATGAATATTGTGCGATATCAGGACAAAAAGTTAATTACAGTAAATCCGCATTCCAAACTTCGAAGTTGGTATCTAATCAACAAAAGCGAACAATTCAACAAACCCTCAACATCTCAACAATGACTAACCTAGAAAAATATCTAGGTTGCCCTATCATCAATGGTAAAGTGAACAAACAAACTTTTGAAGAAACGATTTGTAAGACAAAAACCCAATTAAGTAAATGGAAAGCCCACTCATTGTCACAAGAAGGACGAACAGTTCTCATTAGAGCAAATCTTGCAACAAAACCCAACTACGTGATGCAGAATTTCATGCTTCCTACAAAAGTTCATGAAGAACTGGATAGAATTAACAGGTGTTTCTTCTGGAACAAGGATCAACACTATAAACCACTTATTGGATGGGACAAAATTTGCAGACCCAAATCTCAAGGAGGTCTTGATCTTCGTAAAGCTGAACATATGAATAAAGCGCTCCAAATGAAACTACTATGGAAAATACTGTTTGAACCAAATAATATTTGGGTCCAAATTGTAAAAGAGAAATATTTGAAGGGAGATAGTTTATTCGAATATAGAGTTAAGTCCAACACATCCTGGCAATGGCGCAAATTAATGAATCTACGAAATAAATTCCAAGAAGGTTTAATCTGGCAAGTAGGTAATGGTCAGACCATTCGATTTTGGACCGACCATTGGATATCTGATGAACTGTTAGAAAAGCATGCCTATGACCCAACAATAATTGACAAAGAACAGAAAGTCCAACACTATATATCGAGCAATAAAACTTGGAAAGAAGACGAACTGAGGAGAATCCTTCCAACAAACATAGTAGAATCGATTATAGCAACCCCCATCCCAGATAATGAAATTCATGATAGATTATACTGGGCTCCAAGTAAGAATGGCTGGTTCTCAACATCTTCTGCGATAAGTCATATAACAAAGATAGACTCGCACCAAAGAAATGATAACAGATGGATTTGGAAACTTGATACTATCCCAAAGGTAAAGAATTTTTTATGGAAAATGATCAACAATGGATTACCGACAAAAAACCGACTAAGAGATAAGCAAATTTCGACTCCAGGGGGTTGTCTTCTATGTACTTGTACATATGAAGACACAAGGCACTTGTTCATAGACTGCAATCACACGAAGGAAATTACAAGACAAATTAACACAAAAACGATGGAAACACTCCAACAGATAAGCACAAACTTACAAAACCCGAGAATAATCATCCAAGAATTGAGACAAAGATTGACAACTGAGGAGTTTACAGAATTGGCCACGATCTGGTGGGCAATATGGCACCAACGAAACAAACTTGTGTTTCAACAAGAATCAAATGATATAATACCTGACTTGGCAAATTACATAAAAACACAAATTCATATCTGGGGGCAAGCAAAACACTGGAATGAAGACGAAGATTCCCAAAGAGACAGGAATGTACAACCACACAGACGACAAAAGGAAAACAAGGTCTGGCAAAGACCAAGAAATGGATTCTGTAAGCTGAATGTGGATGGATCAAGACTAGCCGATGGAACGGCAGTATCCGGTTCTATAATAAGGGGAACTCAAGGAGAGGTTATTGATATAGCAACAACTAAGTACCAAAATGCCTCGTCATTAAAAGCTGAAACACTTGCGTTACGAGACGGAGTCAGGAGAGCTATACAACTCAAAATTAAAAAAATCGAGATACAAGGCGACAATCTAACAGTAATCCAAGCTGTTAAAAATATAGGGCGATGCCCTTGGGAAATAGAAATGCTAAGATCCGACATAATGGTCTCGCTGCTCAACTTTGAAACTGTTAAGATTTCTCATGTGAGTAGGTGCTGTAATACTGTGGCCGACCTGATTGCTAAAATGGGCCATAGTCTCCCAAGCACTACCATTTCTACACGTCCAGAACTTCTCGTTCTCATCCGAAAGGATGCTCTAGGGCGCCCCCCGTAAGGGGTGGTCCCCTAATCATTACCTTTTCAAAAAAAAAAAAAAAAAAAAAAAAAAAAAAGGCCATTAAAAAACACAATAATTTACCAACGTTACAAAGAGACTATCACCATCCAGAGTTGCATGCAACCGTGAGCTCTAACATATCTTTTGTCCTGTTGGACAGGTTCAACAAATCGCCGTTGAAGACCCTAAAGAACGAAGTTGTACTATAATATGGAAACAAGCTTTGCAAAAAATCTCTGTGTAGGATTTACCGTCTTGAGTTGACGGATTTTGATTGGCAATTTGAAAATTGCACAAGCATGAATTGGTTTCTTTCCATTTGACGTTTTTTTATATCGTTCTCTTCATGGTCGTCCAATGGTTTTTGGAGGCCCTGTGTGGATTTTGTCAAGTGTGTATCATTTTTTTTTATTAAAACAAGTGTTTATCATTTAAATATAACTTTGATTATTAATTTTCAATTATCAGAAATTTATGATTAGTAAATCGGTTGAAACATAAATTTTGTATCACATGTGGAATAAAAGTTATGTAGGAATATACGGTAAGTAGAAGTGAATCATAGAACATTAAAAGTGCATCATAATGTGTAACTAGTACGATGCATTATATATTATATTAAAATTACATCATAAAGCATCAAAAATGCATTTCAAATAAAATTGTATATTTAACAATTACAATGGGTTTTTAATCTAAACAGTAGATAAGTTAGAATGTATCTAACGACCACTAATACACCTCACATTATTAATAACTTATATTATTAATTATATACACTACGAAGGAGAGATGGACAAGCTCTAGAAAGAGCTTGGAAGACATATTTTAAATAAGTGTCCAAAGGTCCCTCTTGCAATCATTACAATGGACATCTTCTTATGCAACAAATGCAATAAGAAGTGGTCAACCCGGTTATGATGATCTTCCCTCGTCATTAAAGTATTGTTTTACTACCCTTATTAAGATCATATACATACACTTTTTACTCGAATTCTACGACAAGTATAGTTGATCTTGTTTAACTCGATATTCACTAGAAAAAGGACATATTTCATTACAAATCATGTGTCATAAAATGATAAAAACCAAAGTGACCACCATGGGACAAAAAGAAATTAAATAGACTTGTTAAAAATCACTCAAATCAACGGTTTTGTACTGCATCTCGGTTAGTCGGTTTGTGCTTAAACCCGGTCGGTTATTATTTTCTCCCAAACCGGGTTCCATATACCGCTACTTTCCTCTTCGGCTCGATTGACTGTGTTCTAAATTTCTAACCGGGGGAATAAAGCCATAGTGCCTGTGCTCGTCGTCGCCAGATCTGGCCATTTACGACGAGCGAGCGAGCGATCGATCGAGAGGAAGAGATTTGGCTGGATGTGAGCAGAAGAGATGTTGAGGCTACGAGCATTTCGTCCGACGAACGAGAGGATCATCAAGATACAGGTCCATCCCACGCATCCATGGCTAGTCACAGCCGATTCCTCCGATCACGTTTCCGTTTGGAATTGGGAACATCGACAAGTGCGTAATCCTTTTTTCCACTGTCGCTCTCGATTTCAGTTTCCGTTGTTTGCGTGGAGCTGATTGTTTCTGTTGTAGGTCATTTATGAGCTTAAACCTGGTGGAATTGATGAACGGCGCCTGGTTGGTGCGAAATTGGAGAAGCTTGCCGAGGGTGAAACTGGTACGATTCGTGGAGATTTCGATGTTTCTAGTGCTGATTGTAGTTGGTTATAGTGAGGAGGTGTTTTGTTTCAGTAGGAATTTCTCCAATTGAGCTAATTCCATCACGATCCAGTTGAGTTTATATGTTTGTGTGGATATAAATTGCAAGTGAGAATAGTTAGGACAGTCATTGTGGATCAAATCCTTAGTCATTGTGAATAATTAGGTTTCATTTTGAATCCTATATGATGCACCTCATATAGTTGGCTTATTCATGACTCTTGTGACTGGATTAGTGTCCATTGTAGATCTTGTGTTGCAGAAAACAATCATGTGGTTGTATATTTAACTTCACATCTGTGATTAGTCTACCTTGTGTGAATTTATGGTATTTTTGATAATAAATGTTTTGTTATTTCTAGATCACAAAGGGAAGCCCACAGAGGCGATTCGAGGAGGCAGGTAAGATGTTTGCATCTACCGCTTCATGTTTATGTTGTTCTGTTGTTTCTAAGGTTTCGTTGTAGAACTATAGACTTACGATGGAGGGATCTGTATTGGGTAAAGTGTTAAGCAGGTGAGCTTTTATGATGATGATGTGCGGTTTTGGCAACTGTGGGAGAATCGCTCTGCTGCTGCGGAATCTCCATCTGCAGTTAGTAATGTCACTGCTACAGTTGGCTCTCTTGCTCCAGCTACCAAAGGAAGACATTTCTTGGTCATCTGTTGTGAGAACAAAGCTATATTTCTGGATTTGGTGACAATGCGGGGCCGTGATGTGCCCAAGCAAGAACTTGACAACAAGTCACTAGTTTGGTTAGTGTTTTTCTTGCTTGAATTCACTGTTTCGGAAAACATATAAATCTACTACTATATGTAGCAAATTATAAATCATTTGTGGAACTTTGGAGCAAAGCAATTTTGATAGACAAAAGTGGTGATATTAAAATTTGATCTTGCAGCATGGAGTTCCTTACTAGGTCAGCTTCTGGTGATGGCCCACTTGTTGCTTTTGGGGGATCTGATGGTGTTATTAGAGTTCTTTCCATGATAACATGGAAGGTGAGGTTGTTTGATTGTTTGTTTTACATTGTTATTTGTCTTCGGCGATGGTTTTAAATCTCTAGTACAGCTTGCTCGAAGGTACACTGGAGGACATAAAGGACCCATATCGTGCTTAATGACATTCATGGCTGCTTCAGGCGAGGTAATTCTTCGATGAGTTAGTTTTGGATTCAAATTTTTTTGGAGGAGCACATACCTTTAAGTGAAGCATTTTGCTGCTGCACATGCATATATATGTATTGTGTGGCACATCTCTTAATTGTCAGAAACCATAATCCCTCTTGCATTATTCAGTATTGCATGAACAACATTGTACAATTAGAAACTTATTGTGATTTTAAGATAGCCACGAAGGTCATAAGGGTGATAGGTATCTAAGGCATTTTAGGCTGGAAATGAGCCAGAAGTTACATTCTGTACTTGTAGAATGTAGAATGTTACAAATGATAGTGCGATAATTTGGTATTTAAGTGTTTCAACTTCTATATAAAGTCCAGAGTGGCAGAGTCAATGTCAATCATAGTGGTTAATGGGATTTGCTTAGCAACTCAGCATTATATTTTATTTGATGGACAAGCAATTTATATATTCTGCTTCCTTGTAATGTATGTATTGATAGGCACTTCTGGTCTCTGGTGGTAGTGATGGTTTACTTATTCTTTGGAGTGCAGACCATGGTCATGATTCACGAGAACTCGTACCAAAGCTAAGTCTGAAGGTTTGCCCCCACTTATTTCCATCATCTTCTCGTGTGTTTTGTAGCCTTTGCAAATTTTATGTTTGCCCATACACACTTTGATGCTTTTCACATTTCTGAAATTCCATTAAACGAGGAACTTGCTATCAGAAAAGCTGAAGCCACTTTGATAATGTATCCTTGGAGGGTCTGTTTATTCCTTCTTGATATTACCTGGTCCTAGCTGAATATTGTCAGAGAACTGATATTTGGAGTTTGTTAAGGCACATGACGGTGGGGTTGTATCTGTTGAGCTATCTAGAGTGATGGGAGGTCCACCACAGCTTATAACCATTGGCGCTGACAAAACCTTGGCTATTTGGGATACTGTATCTTTCAAGGTACATACTCTCCTATACTTCTAAACTTGTATTTTTTTTCATTCCAGTTTGAACTTGGACATGTATCGAAGACTTTGTTTTAGACTTCCATTTTCCGTTAAACAGTTGTGACTAGAAAAATACAAATATCAGAATAATCTTTTACAAGATGGGATTGAAGATCCTCAGGATGGGATCAGTGAAGAAGAGAGCATAAGAACCACAATGAATGTGTTTTTTGATTTCATCTACTTCTGCTGCTTACTTCATAGTTGTTATTCTCTCAGGAGATGCGGCGTATTAAGCCTGTTTCAAGAATGGTTTGCCATAGTGTGGCATCTTGGTGCCATCCCCGAGCTCCAAATCTCGATATCTTAACCTGTGTGAAGGACTCACATATATGGTATACTAATATTTTCTTTCTCTCTATTTATCTCTTGTATGTGCTTGCATGCTCTCTTTCGAGGAAGTATTCTCTTGTATAAAACTGTCTGTAATTGAGCCTGAATGTTTTTCTTGAGATTAGCTCATGTAATGCACATTTTCCTGCTTCATAAGTTTGATGTTGCTTTGGTGGATTTCGGCAGGGCCATTGAACATCCTACTTATTCTGCGCTTACAAGGCCATTGTGTGAACTTTCATCATTGGTTCCTCCCCAAGCCCTTGCATCTCACAAGAAACTTAAGGTTTGTACATCCACTCCTAGCCTATTATTATGCAAATAGTTCTGTGTTTTGTATAGTTGGTATTCTATTCTTCAATTTATATGTACCTTTGCTTCTATCTTTTACATAATGTAGGGTCATGTTTATGCTTGCTTTCCAAAAAATTTAGGACTTGCATAAAATCCTACTAGTATCAACGAAGACACTTTTCTTTCAAAATCTTTCATGTTTAGGATATAACTAGCAAATGACCCGTACCTTGTACGGAGTGTTTTTTATTTTATTATCTTGTATATGAATTCACTATAATGATTACAATTATTATCATATGTTTAATTTCTTTAAAAAGACGCGCATCTTTTAGATTATAAAATAACATAATTCTCATATATTATCCAATATTTATATCTTATCTATTAATTTTTTATACATACCTAAACATCTATATATATCGAGGAAGAATGCAATAAGATGAGATGCATTATTAAATTTTATAAAAAATTAATAAAATCTTTTGAAATTTAAATTAATTTGTATAAACTAACATATATAAATTAAATAAACACTTGGATTAATATAGTATTATATTTTGAAATATAGAGAATATTTAATAAGATACATAAAGAAAACCAAATTATCTTATATATATGTTATTATGTTGTTTAAAAGTAATTAAATAAAAAGTAATTAAATATCAAATAAAAAAATTAAATGAACTATTATCTTAATAAGAAATCTATCTCTAAAGCATAATCGGTATGCAATGTTACGGATATACCTAGGGTAAATATATCATATAATCTTTTTATTAAAATATAATACTATTATTGGATTTCAATATGATACGATAGAAAAATATTTAATATATTATTTTAACAAAAAAAGATGTGGGGTATATATAGTATATACTATAGTATAATAAATAATACTTATTATTAATACTATTTAAATAAATGGGTAAAAATGATTTTCTTATAAAATAAAAAAATTAGGATAAATTAATTTATTAAGTAAATAGGTAACCATATAATGAGATTTGTATATTAGGATAAAATAAGTTATTCTAAATAACTTAAGTAATTCAAAATTTAAGATAGAACTAATACTTTTAATTAAATATTTATAAGATTATATATTATGATAAAACTAAGATTGATAAGATAACTTTTTTTAATAAGGGGGGTGAGGTGACAGAATATGATGACAGAATTTATTTCTACTTTAGTATATAGTAATAGATTTAATACAAATATAATTATTACGTAGTAATAGATGTAAATATACCATATATAATATATTACATATGATATATATCTTAGCTAAATTTGTTAACATGGTATTTTAGATCTTTACAATGTATATAAAATTAACATAAGTAGTACAAAAAAAATTATATAAATTGAATGGTAATATGGACAAATATTTCATGAGCCATAAAGAAATATTAAAACAATAATCATACGTACGTAGATTACACTTATCAAACATATCTTTCATGTAATATATAGATATTTCATGGTACGTAGAGTAATTAATGCTAATCAAATTTCGACCAAAAAAATTAATGCTAATCAAAAGTTAATATATATATTATTTTTCAATAGTACATTTGGTCCACCTTACCATTAAATTTATATAGAGGATAAAAATTTTTAAATAGATAAAAAGATAAATTTTTCAAAAGATAAATTTTCTAAATAGATAAAAAGATAAATTTTTTAATTTAATAAATGACCAAAGCTAAATTATCTAAGTAATAGAAAGATAAAATTTTCAATTTAATAGATGACAAAAGAATTTACATAAAACATATTATTTTAATAAAGGGGTGATGTGGCGCAATATGGTGGCGGAATTTGCTTCCGCTTTAGTATATAGTAATAGATGTAACTGGATTTAGTTATTTCACTTTTTTAGGCATAAATTAGCGCTCTTATTTTGAGCGTACTAAACTGATGAATGAGTCAGTAACTTTCTGAGAATGAATGTCTCATTAGTGGAAGTGGACAAGGTGTCCTGTAAGATACAAATAAGTGAAATTTGTACTCTTGTATGAAGAAGTAAAATTTAATTCTTGGGTCATTCACATGCTTATATATTGCATTCACAACTCCTGCTTCTTGACTAAAACATTAAATATGCTAAGATGATGATTCATATTCCAAGGAGAGGCCCAACTTGCTAAGTTTTTCATTATTGATACCTTTATTGTTAAAAAACTTGCTTTTTTTTTAACTCTCTCTCCACATCTTATGGATACTACTTGTATTATTCTACACTTACCGTCAAGGATTGAAAACATGAGTTTGCAGGTTTATTGCATGGTTGCTCATCCCTTGCAACCACATCTTGTTGCCGTTGGAACCAATATTGGGGTCATAATCAGCGAGTTTGATTTTCGATCTCTTCCACCTGTTGTTCCCCTTCCATCCTCACCAGGAAGCCGGGAGCATTCTGCTGTATTTGTAGTTGACAGAGAGCTTAAGTTGCTTAACTTTCAATTATCCAACATTGAAAATCCCTCCCTTGGAAGTTATGGTTCTACCAAAGGGGACTCAATAGATCAGTTGCAAGTCAAGCAAGT
Organism: Polygonum aviculare; assembly: GCA_934048045.1. Taxonomy (NCBI): domain Eukaryota; kingdom Viridiplantae; phylum Streptophyta; class Magnoliopsida; order Caryophyllales; family Polygonaceae; genus Polygonum; species Polygonum aviculare. The sequence continues at coordinate 832,952 of OW204026.1, forward strand.
AAAGAAGCATATTAGTACACCAGTACCCCATGACTCGTACTCTGTTCTTTCCGTGAGCAGTACAGGGAAGTAAGTCAGCAACCCTTTCTGATAACAGCCTTGATTGTGAAGCCAAACTAGATTTTGTATATAATGAATACGACTTTCCTTTTTATCGGCTTGATTTTGCAGTATATAAGCTTTCTAATACTGTGAGCATATGCAGGTATCTTGCAGTTGTATGGCCTGATATTCCTTATTTCTCGATATACAAGGTTAGCGACTGGTCAATTGTTGATTCTGGAAGTGCCAGACTTTTGGCATGGGATACTTGTCGTGACAGATATGCCATACTGGAATCAGCTTTACCTCCTCGTATTCCTGTTATACATAAGGGGGGTTCATCAAAAAAAGCAAAGGAAGCTGCTGCTGCTGCAGCTCAAGCGGCAGCAGCTGCTGCTAGTGCAGCTTCATCAGCTTCTGTTCAAGTCCGTATTTTACTGGATGATGGAACATCAAACATTTTAATGAGATCAGTAGGCAGCCACAATGAACCGGTATTTCTCAACACTTCCTGCACTTGTTTTTGGTATTTGATTTCACGCTATCAACATACATGGATAGCTTTCAACATGACAATATCTGGAGTTCTCTTTTGTTATTTTGATTGGCACACATAGGGGTAGCTTTCAACATGACAATGTTTGGAATTCTCTTTTGTTATTTAGATTGGCACTCATAGGGTTATATTTATGAGGTCCTTGTGCTCTTCTATGCCCAACCACTCAAATTAGGTTACTTGATAAGGTGTCTGAGTGTCTCCTATTAGTATTGGAAGCTAATTATTTATATTTGTATAGCCTACCATCTTACATTTTGAATTTATAGAAATGCAGCTAAGTTATGTCTGCTATGTTAAATGAACAACAGTCCAACATCTTTAGCAGTCTTGTCAGTGCAACTTCCTTTGTATCAGTGTCATCATAGTGATAAAAAGCATGGTGATTGAACCTGCAAAGTATAAGCTCATTTCAAAGCCACCGTACACAGGTTATTGGCTTACATGGGGGTGCACTGCTTGGCATTGCCTATAGGACATCTCGTCGGGTTAGTCCTATCGCGGCTACAGCAATATCAACTATCCAATCAATGCCCATGTCTGGTTTTGGAAGTGGAGTTTCTTCTTTTAACACTCTAGATGATGGACACTCATCTGGCCGTTCAGTTGAAGCAGCCCCTCAAAATTTTCAGCTGTACAGGTTAGAGTTGTTTCATGTGTTTCACATCAAAGGGAGGCATCAAATTTAGTTCATTATTTTTCTTGGTTCAATAATACAGTATATTTCCACTAGTTACTGTGCTCATTTTTTAAATATGGAACATTTGAGCTCTATTTTTAGCACTGGCTTGGCTGTGATAGTAGTTTACCAGGTCAGACTCAGATGGGGAGAAGTATAGGCACTGTACTGCTTAAATTTGGTTACAAATGAATTGAAGTAGGTTTTTGACACTACAAAAACACAAGTTTCCCTTTCCGATTGATGCAAGAGAGCAAAAACAATGTGCAGGGGAGGAGAGGTTTAGATTTCCTCAAACAAGCACTAAATATAGGAGGCAAACATATTACAAAAATCCTAAAAAATGTAACTTGGGGAAAGAGATTTTAGATTTCCATACTTCACTCGAAATTATTTTCTACGACATGCTATTGGTCTGTGGTAGCAATTGTGAGGCTGAGCAGAGTAAATTTCTCTTCTTCATGCTTACCTAGTGTATATGCATCTTAATCTATTTCTCTTGTGTTTTCAACGCTTTAAAATATTTTTGTTTAATTATGTGCTCTCTTCTAAGTTGGTTGATCATATGTCCTCTGTTCAGTTGGGAATCTTTTGAACCAGTGGGCGGACTTCTCCCTCAACCAGAGTGGACAGTGTGGGACCAAACTGTTGAGTATTGTGCCTTTGCCTATCAAAAATACATTGTCATATCCTCCTTGCGACCTCAGTACAGATACTTGGGAGATGTTGCAATACCTTATGCAACAAGTGCTGTTTGGCACAGGAGACAGCTATTTGTGGTTACTCCAACTACTATTGAGTAAGTGATTTGTGCGTAATCTCTTGTTGAAATTGATGCCTTGTGATTGTGTGTTGATTTATTCAAAACTACATCATATTGTGACTCATTTAAGTGCTGTTTCCTTCCTGTGTTTAATCTTGTACCTCATGAAGTCTTTATTTTCCTCTGAGGGCAAGCTTTCTTTATTGTAAGTAGGCAGGATGATGTGCTAGTTCTTTGCTAGGAGGATCATTAGTTTGTTTTGAAAATACTAGGAAAGGAAGATGCAGTTGTAGATGTGATATATATTAAGATTGTACGATCTGGCTACTATCCTGCAAATGTCACAGATTGTATGATCACCCTTGCTCACAGCAATTAACTCCATATAGGGTTGTTTTCGTGGATGCTGGAGTTGCTCCAATCGATATAGAGACAAAGAAGAAGAAGGAAGAGATAAAACTGCAGGAGCAACAAGCAAGAGCAGTTGCTTTGCATGGAGAGTTAGCGCTTATAGCTGTTGATGGTCCAAAAGCTGATGCAAATGAAAGGATAAGTCTTAGACCACCAATGCTGCAGGTAGGTCTTGGTAGGACAAAAAGCTCATAAAAGTGCTGAATCTCCTGGAAAAGCTGATTGCCAAACTATGGAACTATTTATCTCAAAAGCTTTTCATATATCCATGTTTGCATGCCTGTTCCATGATAGCTGATCGGTAGGCTCTTGGACTTCTTCAAATTAGAATGCATGGGGTTTTTATAGCAGAAAATTGGGAAAAACATCTCTTTCCAAGTGGTAGATGGTGAATTTAAAAAAAAACATGTTCATTGTTAATTCAATCATGTGCTATATTTTTTCAATCATATGAGGTCATTATCCAAGAGTCTTGTTGATATTCAGGTTGTGAGATTAGCTTCATTTCAGCATGCTCCTTCAATTCCTCCTTTCCTTTCAATGCCAAGAGCATCTAAAATTGATGGAGATGATCCATCCATACTTGAAGAAAGGCGAGCTAACGAGATTGCAGTTGGTGGTGGAGGGGTATCTGTAGCCGTGACTCGGTTTCCCGCGGAGCAGAAACGGCCAATTGGCCCACTTGTAGTAGTGGGTGTTAGGGATGGTGTTCTTTGGCTCATTGACAGGTCAATACTTCATATGTCTAATGTTTCTTTAGCTCTAAACATAAGGGTTAATTCCATTATAATTTACAAAACCAAAGGAAAAATGATTAAATATCTGGTTTCGCTAGAATTTAACTTGCTGGAACTTTCTGCTTGAGTAAAGACAGAGAAACGATTTTGGTTCCAGAATAGAAGATTCATTGCGTCATGTGACTGGAGATGCTTACACCTAACTATTCAATCTCATTTAGGTACATGCATGCACATGCTTTACCTCTTAGCCATCCTGGTATTCGTTGCCGCTGTCTTGCTGCTTATGGTGACGCAGTCAGTGCTGTAAAATGGTAATAATATTTTCTGAGCAATTTCCTTCAGTTTTGTGACTGTAAATCGAAATGCTGAAAACACTTCCCCATTTTGCAGGGCCAGTAGACTTGGTAGGGAGCATCATGACGATCTGGCAGAATTCATGCTGCGCATGGGTTATGCTACTGAAGCGCTTCATTTGCCTGGAATATCTAAAAGGTATCCCCTAATCTATCCCCCAGACATTTTTTCCAAAATGGATACTTTCATGTCATGTTTTGCTGCATCTTAAAGTTTCTAGTGCTACAAAATGTTAATTACTGCTGGTGTGAAACTAAGTTAACCAACACATAAATAAGCATTTGAATTTTCAAGTGCTCATTGAGGTTTGTTAAGTAGGTATTTTTTTTGAAGAAAGGGTCTTTTTTGGCATCTACTAGAGTACTAGGCATTTGTCTCCACCTTCCATGATTTGATCCTTTTTTTTTTCCTTCTTTGCGCAGACTGGAGTTTGAACTGGCCATGCAAGGCAACGATTTGAAAAGAGCTCTTCTGTGCCTGCTGACAATGAGCAACAGCGGTGACATAGGCCGGGAAACCACTGACCTTGATTTGACAAATTTGACGAATTTAATGAATGTGACCACTACCAGAAAAGAAAACATTCAAGATGCTTTGGAAGGAATAGCCAAATACGCCAAAGAGTTTTTGAATCTCATTGATGCTGCAGACGCTACAGCACAAACTGATATTGCCCGAGAGGCCTTGAAGAGGTTAGCAGCTGCTGGCTCTGTGAAGGGAGCATTGCAAGGTCAAGAGTTAAGAGGACTTGCGTTGCGGCTTGCAAACCATGGAGAGTTGACTAGGCTAAGTGTAAGCAAAAGGCTTCATCATGCTTCTATTTTTTTACAAGCTTTTCTGCTGTTTTACTTAAAAGTCAGATTCTCCTTATCATTGATTCACCCTTGAAATGGCTGTTTTCACCTGCAGGGATTGATAAATAATCTGATCTCACTTGGCTTGGGTCGTGAAGCTGCCTTTTCTGCTGCAGTATTGGGAGACAATGCTCTAATGGAGAAGGCGTGGCAAGACACCGGGATGCTTGCAGAAGCCGTCCTTCATTCTCATGTACATTCCTCTCTTGCATACGAATTAATATTTATCTTTTTATCAACACTCACAAAAAGCTACCTTATCTAACAAACTGAATAATCAATTTCCTTAGGCTCACGGACGACCGACACTGAAGAACTTGATCGAGGCATGGAACAAAGTGCTACAAAGGGAGATGGACCATACAAAAACAACCAAGACAGACGCAACAGCCGCCTTCTTGCAGTCATTGGAGGATCCTCAGCTTCCAAGCCTAGGAGAAATTGACAAAAAACCCGTGATCGAGATTCTTCCTCCGGGAATGACATCACTCTCTCAAGTTGCCGCCTTTCAGAAAAAGCCAAAACCAACGCCTGCTAAACTCCCAGAGCCAGCCAAACCGCTGATGCTAACAAACGCACCGGACTCCACTACTTCGGAAAATCCAACTCCTCCAGACCCGAATCAACCAGGTGCCCCACCTCCTGAAAACCCCACCCAACCCACCGATTCAGCTACTGTGGACGCTCCCACATCGGATCCTAGCCCAGAAGGCGATGCTCCATCAGATCCTGCACCTGCACCCGCACCTGCTTCAGGTGATCCCAGCCAATTAAACTCTGAAACTCCGTCGGATCCAACTCAAGTAGCTACGGAAGCTAAAGCTCCTGAGGTTGTTACCCAACAAGCGAACGTGGAGCCATCAGTTCCCAAAGAAAGTACTCAAGCAGTTGTTCCCATGGAGGGTTTGGATATGCTAAGTGTTTCTAAAGGGCTTTCTTCACAAGGCTCAGGCATTGACTTGGGAGACCCTAGCTCATGGATATGAATCTGTCAAGCTGTGTATGATTCACAAGCTTTTGTTTTGTTGTATAATCTGATATCCTTTTTAAACCTCTTGGAAGATCCTAGTGATTTTTGTTTTGCTGTGTTGGGTTCGTTGTATTATGGTACTGAGTTTGGTGATTTGTGTACATTCATTGGGGTCTGATTTTTGATTCGTTTTGTTTGTAATTCTATGTTGCTATAATCGTAAAATTCATCTGAGATTACTGCTGTTTCAGGAGCTGTTTCATACGACGATTTTGAGATTAGGGGTTTGTTATATGTATAATAATTTTAATTCCGGTTAATGATGAAAATAAATCAAAACTAATAGGTAGATTAGTCGTGATTTTCACTTTTTTGATGAATATAAACCAGTCTATTGAACAATAAGAACTTTATACACTAAACATAAAATATGCTGATGGTGGATCGTGATTGCACGTCATGAAACGGATTATATGGGTACTTAAACACAATCAATCAATTTTATTTTATTGTTGTCAACAAAAAAGACATTAAATATTTTGAAGGCCAGTATATACACTTATGTGCGAAAAGAATGTATTTTTTTAAAATTATATAAAAATATGACTCTACAATTCTACATCCATTTTTGGTAGAAAAAATATAATCTATATCTTATTATATCTTACAAAATCAAAAAAGAAGAATTTTATAATTCTAAAGTCCTAAAACGATTCAATAAGACACTTTGACTGACCACTAAAGTACAACCGAGTTCAGAAGTTTAACTTCGGTGCTACAACCGTAATTTACTCCAAACTTAGTGCCATTTACGTAATTCCTCCAATTTTAAAGGTGCGCTCAGGCCCGAATCGGATAATCAATCCATAGGGTTTCGGTTGTGGCGATTGCAAGGTGCACAGAATTCGAAGAACTGAACTCAGAAAGTAGAGAAATCGTGAGAAAGGCGAAGGATTTGGGGGAAAAGCCGTGCAAGTTCGCGAGCAGAAGGGAAGAATCAGAGCGAAGCTTCTCAGAGGCGGCCATGGCGACGAAAGCCAGAGATCCACACGCAAGGCGGAGACGGATACTACAAGGTAGCCAGGATCGTCTGAATCTCATCACCGGCCGTGTTTCGACCATTCCTTCCACTGATTCTCTGTCTAGTCTCTACGATGAAGACGCCTCCACCGCCTCTCGCGCCCAATCTCCGCCATTGGTGTCCACAGATCTCGATCCGATGCCACATCTCACCGATTTCCCCCCAGGTTGAATACTTTACTGAGTTAGATTGGATCCGATTTTGATTTTGCCTGGTTGGAGTGTTGTTGAATTCGATTGCTTGGTTTGGCGATGGCTCTTTTTTTGTATTGCGAGTCTCATGATCTGAAATTGTGATTTAGGTTCTGGATAGTGATTTTGAGCCATAGGCTTGATTAATCCTCATCTGTGAGGAGTATATAGAGGTGATAGGAGACATTAGCACATTTGAAGTTGAAGTCTTGTAATTATATGAATTTGTTATGTAGTGTTAGTGTATTACTCTAGATAGAGCATTAGCTCAGTTGGGATTAGTGATGGAGTGTGGTTTGGATTTGATATTTAAGGCATTGGATTCATGTGATGAGTTCTAGAAGCGTCTTAGTAAATTAGCTGCTCAGTTAGTGGATTGATTTAACTCGTAGAAGATAATTCTAACAGATTGTTGCTAGAGAAAGAACAGGTTGAATTCTCCACTGTCTTAGATCGGATCGGATTGTGATTTTGCCTGGTTGGATAGTTGTTGAATTCGATTTCTTGGTTTGGCGATGGCGGTTTTTTTGTATTGCAAATCTCATGAGTTGAGTCTGAATTGGCGGAATGAAGTGTTGTTGTTCAATGTGGTATTGTGATTCAGGCTCTGGATAGTGATTTTGAGCCATAGATTTGATTAATTCTTCTCTGTGAGCAGTATATAGATGTGATAGGAGACATTAGCACATCTTGAAGTTGAAGTCTTATAAATATATAAATTTTGCTATGTAGTATTAGTGTGTTACTCTAGATAGAACATTTGCTCAGTTGGTATCAGTGATGGAGTGTAGTGTGGATTTGATATTGGTTGGTATCAGTGATGGAGTGTAGTGTGTATTACTCTCCGATGCCACATCTCTCCGATTTCCCCCCAGGTTGAATTTTCCACTGTCTTAGATCAGATCGGATTTTGATTTTGCCTGGTTGGATAGTTGTTAAATTCGATTTCTTGGTTTGGTGATGGCTCTTTTTTTGTATTGCTAAATCTCATGATTTGAGTCTGAATTGGTTGCCTGAAGTGTTATTGTTCAATGTATTATTGTGATTCAGGCTCTGGATAGTGATTTTGAGACATAGGCTTGATTAATCCTCCTATGTGAGCAGTGTATAGATGTGATAGGAGACATTAGCACATCTTGAAGTTGAAGTCTTATAAATATGTGAATTTTGCTATGTAGTTCTAGTGTGTTACTCTAGATAGAACATTTGCTCAGTTGGTATCAGTGATGGAGTGTAGTGTGGACTTGTTATGTGATGGAGTGTATTAAATTAGCTGCTCAGTTAGTGGATTGATTTAAGTTCTAGAAGATAATTCTTACATGTTGCTAGAGAAAGACTTTGATTATGTGGATATCTGCCTATCTGGAGACCTCTCGATTTCGTATTGTGAGCACAGTTCAGGTTTTTCTTTCAAGCTGTACTTGCCTAAACATTGTTTAAGTGCAACATTCTTGATGTATGGTTTATTACCTTTCTATTCCACTTTGAGTTTTTATACTTTTTGTGATGCAAGTTTTGTTCTTTTGTACCGTGGAGAGTTCTCAAGTTCTCTTTGAAGAATGCGGTGCCTCGTTCTTTCTTAGATGCTGTAGCTAGGTAGTTTACATAGTTGTTTCACCAATGGAGTACTAGCCATTTCTGTACCCCTGAGCTAAAGAAATATTACTTCAATTTCTTTCAGCTCAATCCAACCTTTTCTGAATTTGGTATTTTGAAAAGTTTGCATTGCATCCCATTGATGTATTTCAACCTACAGATGATATTATAGATGCAAGTTTGTGGCCCCATACTTTGATGCAAAACCATGAATTCTTTTTATTGATTTATAGTTATGATCTTTATTTCCATGCTCTAGTTAGCTTATCTGAGGTTTAGGCACTTTCCCATCTTCCCTACTTGAAATGAATGACAAAATGTGAGGATTCCTCAAAATTGGTTGAATCATGAGATCTTTTCTTAGATTTTTTTTTTCTCTCTTCTATTCCAGGCTTTTTTCTCCCCCTCTAATGTTCAAATTGTCAGCTATACTGATAAAAGGCCCTCTCATTCTTATGTGAAGCAGAAAAACCCACAGATAGCATAGTTTCCAGACATGACCAGGCTGCTGAATCCAACCAGAATGATAGCTATGATGCTGGAATCAAAGAAGAGCCCGGTTTACGCCGACGCGGTACAAGCAATGATCTTCCAAGAGCTTCTTCTCCTGAAATTACAGCCCGACCAGAACTGTCTCCAGCAACTCGTAGGCAACGTGCCCCGGCTTCCCTTCCTGAGAAGCTTTTAGCGCCTCTGGTCAATCTTTTCGGTTCTGTCACTTCACAACAACTCAACACAGCAATATCAACCACAGCAAAAACCCGGCGGGTAATTTCCATAATAATGTCCCTTTTGGTGCTCCTCTCTTATTTCGGGTTCCCTATAGTCAGCAACAAGATCATTAGAAGCATCTTATTGTTCCGTCCTCTTTTTCTTCTCATTTTGATGAATATGTCACTTGTAATCCTGAGGCTCATGGCTGAGTTTGAACACGGGAAGAAAGATACTCATAAGTTATCAGGGTCTGAAGGAGTAAGTTGGGCTGAAGAAGCCGGTAGAGCACTAGAAGTCGGCTTAATGTTGCAAAACGTCTTCGGTTCACTCTTCATGGATTTCAGCGTCTATGTGCTAATTATCGTTTGTGGTTTCTGTCTGGCCAGTTAGGTAATAGGGTTATGTTAAATTGTGTTGCTTTTTTTCTGTTGCCTGACTTGAAACTGTACAATTATCACTTGATTCAAGTTTTTGTTGAAGAAATAAGACTTGTCTTCGGTTTTATGTTCTAAAGCAGGCTTCTTTTTAGGGAACATTGGCTTAGCCCTGAGATTTAAACACATTGTATCATGTATATTTGATGAAAGGCTGCCTTTTGTTGTAGTAGGGAAAATATTTTTGGAGTGGTTGGAATTGTTGTCAGCACTTTGTGTCATGCTGTTGATCTTAATACTTGGTTTGGATGCATGTATGAGATTTGTGTGTTTTTGGTCAGACATCTAGGGTGTGTTTGCTTAGTTCAATTTGTAGTTTAAACAAAGAAAATTATAAAAATTTGGTCTGTTGTGTTTGACTCTTAATACTGCTCATTTGGTTTCTGCCCTTTCCATGGAACTTGACACTTTTCAGCAAGTAATATCACTGTTGTGTTTGACTCGTAAAAAAAAACTATGAAATTTTGTTACCCAAACAAGATTTAGGGAATTTAAGCTGAACCAGAAGAGGGACAATTTGGAAACTAATGACAAATTTTACCTGCCTGGCTGTAGCTACAACTAATGCATAAATAGCCTTCACCAAGAATCAGAGTGAAAGGATCAACAAGAGTTGGGAGTTAAGTAATTAGTATCATCTGTGATTACCATTCTCACCCACAGATTAAACCACAAGACAAGAAAACCTAATACAAGAAAAACTCAAAAAAACAGACATTATAATCAAGAAGGGTCACCATTACTAGGGTTTTGAGAAAGAGCAAGAAACCTTAGCCTACTATAAGCCTCAGCACAAGCATGCGAGTAATCCGACATCGCCCGAAAAAGCTCCGGCAACCTCGTCTTCAAACTCCCCATTGACTTCTCCCTCACCTGCAAACAATGCTTCCTATGATCCTCAACCTCCTCATCCAACCTCTTCTTCAAACTGTCCACCACAAACTGTCTCTCTGACACGGGATCCCTGTCGACATTCGCCAGCTCATCACCATACGCAGCTCTTGCCGCCTCCTCATCCGTGTCACCGCCACCATGGTGGGCCCTACCGCTCCGCTTATTATGATGCTTCTGGAACCAATCCTCAAATGCATGTTTCTTTTTCATATACTCTTTATTTGTTTCCTCCCATTTCTCCTTCAACTTCATCTCCTCCTCTTGATGGAGTCTTATGCCCTCAATCACGGCCACAAAGGATGAAATCGCGGTCATCACGAGGTCGTCTGGGAGCTTCTCTATGAACTCGTTCCATGATTGGATCAAGGATTTGATCGGCGGGTCTTGGATTCTAGGCGGGGATGATATTTTCTCCTTCAGGCTGCTTTCTATGGGAATAAGGTTTAACTTTAGCCAGCTGTGGAGGGTGCGGACATAGCTCTTTTGATTGACCACGAGGCTTTTGAGCTGCGCATGCCATTGTTCAACGACGTTTAGGAATTCTGTCGTCTGTTCGTAGTGGCCCCGGGTGGTTTCTCGGGAAAGGACTATGATGTCAAAGGATTTGAGGTCTGTCACGATCTTTAGTTGGTCGTCATGGTGTGTTGACATACTTTCCCACATATTCGCCATCCTGCACCAGCACACAATGTTAACGTCACAGTATTGCAACATTTTGTTCAGTAACAATTCATTCAAGGATTAAGCAAAGAGAGATTCGCTCGTATTCTATGTGACATTGATAAATAGAGACACTTTGAGGGACACTCAAGGGACCGATACAGAAAAATATACACTTTGATGGACACACTGAAAAGTGGTAAATAGAGAATGCAATCAACAAACAAGGGAAGTGGCAAAATAAAAGGTAATCCATTTATTTACTGAATCATGAGCAGCAGGATCTGGAGAAATAAAGGTACCTACATTGAAGCACATTCAACAGGAAGTGGGAAAGTAATATTTGCACACTAATGCAATCCAACTTTTTCTCTGATGCATATAGTCTAGTGAAGTATGATCCCATACTTTTTTGGAGAATAATGATTTCCTTTCGAAAATGCAAAAGTTTCATCCTAGAAAGCTTTTTCATGAAGACAGTGATTTCATAATCTTCCATCATAAATTGATCAATCTGGATAATATCAAAGAAAACAGCAACAGATTTTTACAGTTTACTAGGGTACGGTAAAACTTACGCATCAACCAATTCAACGAGTTTAGGGTACAGCTGGCGATCACGAAGCTCGTTTACTTCTGATACGGTTGAATCCATAGACTGCATGTCAACAATGTATCTGGTGTGCAGATGACTAACAGCTGCCTTTGTTTTCTCCAGTGATTCGGCTGCAGCCCCACGTTTCTTCTGTTTCGTGAGCAGGGCAACTTTTCTTTGGTACTCCATCTTCATAAGCTCACCAGCCTGTTAGCCAAACATGATTCCACTATAAATCAGAAAAGGTAATTAACTTTGCAAGAAAAATCCTAGCTAAAGCAATGTTACTAAATCATGTAGGAGAATATCTCCTGTGTTAAAAATCATTGATCGGAAATGGCCACTTTTGACATCCATTTTCAGGAACAATTCCAAATAAAAAATGTTGACACTGTTCTTTTTTGCTATGCATTTAGTTTTGCCTAACTATACAGATTAATATATATGGAAACACGACAACATACTTCCATAAATAGAGCGCAAAACCCGACAAATTCATCCATCATAAAACAATATGATGCTAATAATTCAGCAGTCAACAAAATGGTACAGCCTCTAAGGAACTCTCACCATGAATACCGGAAATGTTATAGGCAATAGGGAATATAGGCATAGGGAAGCAGAATACAAACAGCACCTTCACTTCATCATATAGCTTTTTCTCCCAAGCCAGCAACTTATCCAAAACAATTGCATGAGTCTCGTTTTCTTCGCCGTAATAATCATCTTTCCCGTCACCAGCAACACCTGGCCGGTTCCACGTGATCACACGCATCACCCTTGCAGCATGGTCAACCGGCACTGCATGACAATACATGTTGTCAAGAAGAAGACCTCGTTTCCACACACGACAGCAATCTCATACTAGAGATGAGATTTATTCAGTGTCAAGAATTTATATCCCTAAAAGGCGGAACTATCTGAGAGGTAGACGAAACAGCATGTATCGTTCTATCAGAACTAAGCACACCTCACTCAAAACTGGGAAAAGGTTTAATTAATCTAGTAGTCTGATGATAGCCATAAATCAATAGGATATAAATGCTTCATGTGGTCCTACTTTCATCCGATTCGCTGATGAATGACACAAATCATAATCTTATATATATGCAATCTAACCAATGCAAACAAAAAAATTCTCCTAATACACAAGTTCTCAGATCAAGGTCTTTTTAACTAAAATAATAGACTAAACTAAACTAAACAACCAAGCAACCAACCTTCAACCTTTCAAGGACCACATGAAAAAATCTGAGCAATAAACAATTCTCAACCCACCATACTCAATAAACAAACACACAACCATATAGCTAAAACAATGCAGGAAAACAAAAGGCCAAAAACAAAGAGAACAAAAACCTCTGTTATCAGCAAAATTGTAATGGTACTGATACCGGTTCGCCTCAAGCAACCTGGAAACATCTTGGGCACACTCAGAAGCCCTAAGAAAATGGTCATCAATATCCTTCAACACCTTATACCAATTCACACTAGTCCTTCCACTCACATTGACATTCCCTGCCCCCACCAACACCTTACTCGTCCTCCTAATATCGCTCGGGGCCGTGTTCGAATGCGTAAAATTCTTCGGCCTTTGATCCTCCATTTCCCCTCCTTCTTCTTCTTCATCACCTTCTTCCTCCTCTTCCTCAACCACAACCTCCATCTTCCCCATCTTCTCAGGGGTTTGGAACTCAAACTCCATGGGACTCACCACATTATGGTCAAACCCAAGATCATGAGGGTTATGGTCATGATCCCGCATTCGACGATTCCGTCTACTATGATCAAGACCATCTTCATCATCCTCATCCTCATCATCATCCATATCCTCATCATCATCATCATCATCATCACCCTCATTCATGTAAAAGTAATCCCAAGCCATACTCGGCGGAGGAGGCGTCCTAATCCCAATCCCACCACCATCCTCCAAAACGGCGTCGTCTTCGACACCCGAAATCGAGCCCATCCTCGAAACGCCGCGTTTCGGGAGCTCCGGCATGGTGACAGACCTCTGGAGGGAGGCCGGGGAAGGCGAGAAAGACGGTAGCGGAGGCGGAGGGGGGAGCGGAGGATCCTGAGGCGGCGGAGGCGGCGGCGGGACGGCGGCGGGGTCCGACGGCGGCGGGCCGGGGACGATGTCGGGATTCTCGGCGGCGGCGGCCTCGCCGTGGGCGTAGCCACTGAGGGCGACGCCGGTGTTCTTCAGGGCGACGGCGTAGGCGAAATGGGCGGCGGCGAAGGCGTTTCTGGCGGCCAGAGCTTGCTTCATCAGCAGCCTCCGCTCCTTGCAACGGGAGACCGACTCCTCGTTGTCGATCTTCGACTGCGCACACCCCATTTTTCTCCGGCGAGGTGGAAAAAGATTGAATCTTTATCTAGGGTTCGGGCTCGGACGGGCTCAGAGATTTGATCTTTGTCGAAAAATGTGAGCTTTTTTTGCTGGAATTAGGGTGATTTGATCTTCGACTGCTCGCACCCCATTTTCTCCGGCGAGATGTGCAAAGATTGGAGCTTTCTCTAGGGTTCAAAGATTTGATCTTTTTCAAGAATGGGGGTTGGGAGTGGGGAAAAGGTGGGAGATTTGGAGGGTGGTTCGAAAAATGTGAGCTTTTTTTTTGCTGGAAATGGTGGAAAGGGAGATGGGTTTGTGCTAGAATTGGAAGAAGAGAGGAGAAAGGAAGGGGCTTTACTCTTTTGGGGGGGCTAGGCAGCCATGTGAGGGGGCTGAGAGAGGAAGGGGGTGAAAATGGCGTTCATTTGAGAGAGAAAGACAGGAGTACACTGACAAGGTTTCAGAGAGTGAGTGAGAGAGAGAGAGAGAGAGAGAGAGAAGGGTTTGATGGGTTTTTCACGCGCTTAAGGGATGGGGAGTGGGGGCTACGCGCTTAGTGTGGCTTGATGAGTGTCCTTGTCACCACATTTAAAAGTCCAACGGACACATTTTTTAAGGCCTTGGAACGACGTCGTTTTGGGGTGGGCTCGGTATCCAATGTCGACCGGGTTGTAACGTTCGGTTTTTTGTAAGTTTGGTGTGGCAAGAAAAATGGTGAGTGGTGTGGAGTGAGAGGTTGAATAAGAAATGTGTTTAAAAATGGATTGACCAAAAAGTTGGTTAAACACATGGATCATCTAATAATGGATGAGACCGAGAGGTTCGAAACGGAAATCTTAAGGTCTGTTTGGTAACTCGGTGAGTTTTCAGTTTTTAGTTTTGAACCTCAACAAACAACAAAAAACCTAATGTCCAAAAACGATGGTTAAGCATGGTTATTGACTTGTAGTCGAGTCTCATTACAGTTTTTTGTTCGTGGAAAAATCATGTGCAAACCTTAGCTCGGTTTTATTACAATAACCACGCTCAAATTTACGTCAAGCCTTGTTAGCCAATGATAATTTTGTTAAAAGGGCTAAATATTAGAGGACTCGAAACATGAGTTAATCAAATGCAAAATCTACCCGACTTTGATATAGGCCTAAATCACATTTATGTGAATCCAAAATCCATTGGGTTAAATGTATTCCCTTGTATTGATTTTGTATAATTGGATATTTGCTAAGATAATACATGTCTTAAAATTAATACGAGATAATACATTATATGACCAATCCAAACACATACAATGATACAAACTTACTACATTTTGGTAATGAATTGCCCAAAGAAACATCAATGCATGCCAGCTACAAAGTTGCTATTGCATGCCCTAAACCAGTAACTACATATACATTTTCGTGTGAACATGCTGACTTTAGCTTATAAATAAAAGACTATTTTGATGATAAGCAATGCATGGGCAAGGAAAAGACTTCGTTGATTGTTGAATATAGGCCACAAAACAAACAATGTACTCACTATCTTGTACTCCTCAATGTTTGCCCTAAAGCCATCTTTACATGTTTCTTCCTTTGTCATTGTTCGTCCACTTTATCAAATTTTAAATGCAAATTATATATGAAATGAAATATTTGAGATCGACTAGACATGTGAAAGAGATTTCCCACTTGGTGAGAGTTTTTTGTGCTACTCCAATTAGACATTTTTTGCTTGGTCGATGTGTATAATTTGGTCATTTGTAGTTGGGCTTTTGATAAGTAGAGAGTAGATTAGGCCCACGTTCAAATTTGGGCTTTAATTAAGAGCCCATGTCGATAACTGTAATGGATTCTGTAAAAAATTAGCCTAAATAAAAAGTAATAAATAATTAATAGAAAATAAAATAAATTATGTCACCGATTTAAAGGTAGTTTTTATGTATATTTGTTAGACTGCACAAAAAATATAACATTAACCTGTAGCAAACCTCACACCAGGTAGATGTGGAGCAGATCGTTTACCACGTGAGTGAACTCCCCTTTAGTTAATTCTTGTGACCTTAATATAGATTAGATTTGTATAGATTTGAAAAATGTATTAAGTAAAAGTATATGAAGTAGGTAATTATTCAGTAGTTAAAAGTTAAGGCGTGTCATCAACATAAGGAAGGCAAGTTAAACTGCTTCCAATCACTTGATTATGTGTAGGGATTACCCACATGGGGAGATTAACCCACTAATCAAGTTTCACAATGTAATTGGCTCATATTGCTCTTAATTCCATACAAGATTTCCCCTAAGAAACTTACAAAAATAAATGTACGTGGCGTAACATATTTCCCATTCTCATTTGCGTACGTAGTGTATAGTCCATCTTTGTGGGTGAAAAGACTTTTTAGTATTGTATCAATATCTTGTTTTGATGTTCATACATACACATGCACGTACTAAGTACTAAAGAAAATCATTACACACATCAACAAGAAAAAATATTTAGTACATCGAGTAAGAAAACAAATGTACACGTCATTCGTCAACATTATACACTTCAAAGTGCCCTATATATATGGGATCAAGCATTTTAACTCACTTAATTAATCCCTCTTTAAGCAACACTTTTCATAATGAAGGTTCCTTGCATTTCCTCGGCAGTTTTGATCTGCCTCAGTGTAAACTTCTTCTCTAATGTTGATGTTCTAATTTGTTAATCAAAGTATATATGAAGATGAAAGGATATATATTATATTATATGCTGTATGTTATCATATGGATCCTATATATTTACATGTTCAAGTATATATAAATTTCTCCTCTAAACTATGCACATGTTCTACATTACCAAACGGTCTAAATTAGAGTTTGGGATTAGAATTATTACTGTTTCGTTGCGTTTGCATCCCTAGAACCCAACACTTTCTATATGTATATGCACGTAGGTTGCAATGGTGGTGTGTAGCGAATCTGTACCGGCAGAGAAGTATTGGAAGCAAGTGTTGCCCAACACTCGTATGCCTAAGGCCATTAAGGACTCTCTCAATACTAACGATGTTAGCGTCGCCGTCGGCAAAGGAGGAGCAAAAGTGCATGCCACGGGTCCGGGGTCGAAAACCGGGGTCGTGGTCGGGAAAGGCGGAACGTCGGTCAACGTCCACGGCCCGAAATCCAACACCGGCGTCTCGGTCGGCAAAGGAGGCAACTCGGTCAGCGTCCACGCCCCGCACACGTACGTGTCCGCGAGGCCGGGCCCGAAAGGCTTCCTATACAGATACGCCGCGACCGAGACCCAACTCCATGACGATCCAAACGCGGCCTTATTCTTCCTCGAAAAGGACCTAACTGCCCCTACAAAAAAGACCATGAGTCTCCGGTTCGACACTCATGGATCGCCCTCCGCCACGTCGTTTCTGACACGTGACGAGGCGGAGAAGGTACCCTTTTCGTCGGATAAGATGCCGGAGATCCTCGACCGCTTTAGTGTGGCCCCCGGATCGCCGGAGGCCGCCGTCGTGGAGAAAACCATTAAAGAGTGTGAGGAGAAGCCCGTTAAAGGAGAAGACAAACGGTGTGTTGCTTCCTTAGAGGGGATGGTGGATTTCGCCACCTCTAAGCTTGGGACACGTGTCTCCGTCACGTCAACCGAATCAGGTAAAATTGTTATAAGCATAAACAATAGGCGTGGATTCAAACTCAAGATCTAATAATCACTATTCCACGTTCTTTAAACTAGCGAGGTTTGACCTTCAAGAGTAGGACCCAGATGTTAATGGTCTGACCCTCATAGACAATGCTTTCAACTAAAAGAGAGATTTGACCGACCTTTATATAATGAATATACTTTAATTGATTTACCTTTGTAAGAACCTACTTAGGATTTATAAAGTGTAAGGACAAAATGTTGAAACGTAACTTCACTATGAGTGTTTCTTTAGGAGCTAATGAAGGATCTCAATGAACGACAGGTGATAAAAAGAAAGAGAAGTACAAGGTTGTGAAGGCGACGAGGCTAGGGCACGGGAAGGAGGCGCGGGCGGTGGTTTGCCACAAGCAAAGCTACGCTTACGCGGTGTTCTACTGCCACGAGTCGGATACTACTAGGGTTTACGAGGTGTCGTTGGAGGGGCCGGCAAAGAAGGAGGTGAAGGTGGTGGCAGTTTGTCACACCGACACGTCGGAGTGGAACCCTAAGCACTTGGCCTTCATGGTGTTGAAGGTCAAGCCCGGGAGAGTTCCCGTTTGCCATTTCCTGCCTGAGGGTCACGTGGTTTGGGTGCCTAAGTGAAATTGATTAGTGACTTTGTGTTATGTTTAGTAGATATATAATCCCTAGTTAAATAATTTGCCCTTGGTGCACGGTGTTATGATAATGTGTTGGTGTGTTTTTTTTTGATATGTGGTGTACGTGATATTATGTTTGTACCTTGGTGCTTTCTATGTTATATGGTGTATTATATAAGGTTTTAAGACATCGATATCATTATGTACAATTATTGTTCATGAGTGCATTTATTCTCGTTTTGTTTAATTTAACCCGAAAAGAAGAATATGTTTTGTTTAATGTCATATTAGCAGTATCATTTTTGTTTAAAGTACTTGGTGCTTACTATCTTTTGTTTGGTGAACAACAAGGGCGAGAGCCCAAGAAAACTAGCGTCTAACCGAGCGAGTTACCGGCCTCCCATATAAGTCGAGTTCAAGCGGGGAGCGATCGAGTACTCGAAGGGGGCTCGGTAAGCAAATGGAAACCGAAGGATAAGGCATGAGCATGCCTGGCGAGGGAGTCCGCGATGGCGTTCGTTTCCCTGAAGACGTGGTTGAGACGAGCATGCCAATCTCGTCTAAGAAGAACCCGGCATTGGTTAACCAAGTTCGACAGCGGGTGACTAGGCTCCACCCCTTCCAAAACAGAAGACACTGCCAAAGTCGAGTCGGATTCGAGCCAAACATGACGAAAACTCAAATCCCACGCCAGCTTTAAAGCGTTGAAAATACCCCACACTTCAGCTGTAGGCACCGAGCAAACGCCGATCTTGTGGGCAAAGCCCATGATCCAATTACCATTCGCATCCCGAGCAAACACCGATCCTGTGGGCGAAGCCCGGCCATGATCCAATTTCTATGTTATATGGATAAAGTGTATAAATATGTGTCATTAACATCTCAAATGTATCTTGTAGTTTTTTTTGGTCGAAAAATGTATCTTGTAGTTAAATTTTGGGTGTGGCAACGTTATATGTTATAAAAGGCTTATATATGTCCTTCAAATTAAAGCGAGTAAACAATCAAGAAAACTTTCATTAATTAATTAAATCAATATTTATTATAAAAAAGCGAGTCGACCTTTTTTATCTATTATGTTATTATGACTTTATATTATGTTTATTAGAAAAATTAATTATATCATTTTATTATTTCATCTATTTAAATAAATTTATCATTTTTAAACTTAAGTATTTTTTATATTTACATAATAAAATATATAATTTTTACCTATTATATTTAATATTTTTCTATCTTGACAAAAAAAACTTTATTTTTGGTCAAATAATGTGGATAAATTACATTTTTCCAATTAATTTTCAGCGTCCAAACGACGCCGTATTTGCCCATCCCAAAAAACGTTTCTTTGGAGAAAAGAAGTTGCATCTGTGTAGACGGGCAAACCCCGGCTAGTGGATTCATCACTCGTCTTCAACGCCCCCCGCCCTAATTCTCATCGGAATTCTCCCCCAAATCCCACCGCCGACGATTCCTCGCCGGCAACCGCCATGGCTCCACCTCCAGCTCACCAGGCGCGCAATCCTTCCCCGTCTCAGCCGTCGGGGTAAATTTCCTCTCTCAATTCCACTCGATCTGTCAAATTCCCCTAAATCCCGATCCGAATTTCGCCGATCTCATCAAATCCGATTCAATGCAGGAAAGGCGAGGTCTCCGATCTGAAGACGCAGCTCCGGCAGCTGGCAGGCAGCCGAGCTCCCGGAGCGGACGACACGAAGCGAGATCTCTTCAAGAAGGTGATCTCCTACATGACGATCGGGATCGACGTCTCCGCGCTCTTCAGCGAGATGGTGATGTGCTCGGCGACGTCCGATATCGTGCTCAAGAAGATGTGTTACCTTTACGTCAGCAATTACGCCAAGTCCAACCCCGATCTCACGCTCCTCACCATCAATTTCCTCCAGAGGGATTGCAAGGACCAGGATCCCATGATTCGGGGGCTGGCGTTGAGGAGCTTGTGCTCCCTGAGGGTTGCGAACCTGGTTGAGTATCTTGTTGGCCCGTTGAACTCCGGTTTGAAGGATGGGAGCGTGTATGTTAGGACTGTGGCTGCTACTGGTGTCTTGAAGCTGTACCATATCTCTGCGCCGACTTGTCTGGACTCGGATTTCCCTGCCTTGCTCAAGCATTTGATGCTTAATGATCCTGATACTCAGGTAGAATTTTGCGCTTTACTGTTTGGATTGGAGCTTTGATTAAGGTTAAAATTCAGATGTCTTTGATTTTTATTTTCAAGATTGTTGTCTGCAATACTTGTGTAGCTCTTAGAATATAGAGTTCTGAAAGTCTTAATTGAGACTCTGATTGATGGAATGTTCAGCATGCAGCTCCCAATTGGTTGTTGCATCATTCTTTACTGTGAATGGCTAGCTGTTAAGGTTTTTTTTGGCTTTCTGTTTTGTGTTATGTGTGTGCTATAATGTGATTTCAGTCTTGTTAGTAAATTGAAGTATTGAAATGATCATGATGCCAGTTTGGAAAACATTTCCAAGTCTGTAAATTTTCTACGTTCAGCGTTTCCTAGTATAAACTTGTCACTACCAGCCTTGGATGCTGTGTTGTAAAGGCAAAACGAGAAGAATTTATTGTACTATTATTTTCCTTGAAATCCTGAAATGATAGTTTTGGACAAATAGGCATCGATAGGGAAGCTGGAACAGTTTCTGTTGTTCTGGCTATTTAATGCAGTTACAACTTGTGGATGGGGAAGCCTTGGAGACGGATAGTGTGCGGAAATGATAGAACATGCTCACTTCGATCTGTTGGCATTGGTGGTAGTGAATGTGGGTACTTATCATGGTGGGATTCTCCGACTCAGTAGCCTTTTAGTTTTGCTTCTGGGATTTTCAGCATAGGATGTGTTTGTATAGGCTTACAGAATCTTGTGGCTTGGACTTCATGTATTGTTGTTTTATGAATCTGGAGAAAAGAATTGATTAATAATTTATGAAATCCTTTTAAAGCTAGTTCATTGACTGTTAGTCACAGTCCTATATTTTGTTGGGGATCTTGAATGATATAGATTTGTCTTGGTGCATTTTGAGTGTCAGCTCCTTATTGTTTTGACTACTAATTACCATTTTTTTACATTATTTGTTCTGTTGGGTTCTTTTTTCTTGGTTTCTTCATATATTTATTGCTTCATTGTATTTCCAGGTTGTTGCCAATTGCTTATCAGCCCTTCAGGAGATATGGAGCTCAGAGGCTAGCCATTCCGAAGAGGCAGCTCATGAGAGAGATGGTTTGCTTAGCAAGCCCTTTGTTTATTACCTTCTAAATAGGTATGTTTTTCATCCACAACATCCAAATAATGTTCCTTACTTCTACAAGCTTTTTGAGTAGCTCTGGAATTGCCTAAAATCGAAAAATGTCTTAGGGCCACATGTTAAATTGTTAACTAGGACAGATTATGCAATCAGGTGTTACTACTTTTCAGGGGGAGATCCTTGTAACTTTTCACTCCCTTTTCAATATTTTGCAAGAACGTGCCCTGATGTTCTCTATATACTTGAAATGTGCAGGATCAAGGAATTCAGTGAGTGGGCTCAGTGTCTTGTGCTTGAACTGGTGGCTAAATATGTCCCATCCGAAAGTGACGAAATATTTGACATCATGAACCTCCTTGAAGATAGGCTTCAGCATGCTAATAGTGCTGTTGTTTTAGCAACCACAAAGGTTTTTCTGCATATGACTTTGTCCATGACCGATGTTCACCAGCAGGTATTACTCGTTGGTATATTGCTGTATTATGATGTATAAGTATTTTGGAACCATTCTTGTTTTATTTATGATACTTAATATCTCAGTAATTTCCATTATGAAACCTGCTAAACTCGAATAAGAAAGGGGAAGGCTTTGATGGGGTTAGTGTAAATTCAAGGAACCTATGGCCTTAGCTGGTTAAGTTTCTTCACAAAAGATGTAGGATTTGACCTGATCTAGTAGAGGGTGGGTGCCTCCATGGGCTTAACCATGGATGATATTGACTGGGAAATCAAGGAGGCTTTAACAGAGATATTGACACGGAATACATAGGGCTGCCTGTACGGTGGTATAGTAGAAATGACAGTTGAGAGAGTAGAGAGAGTGGGATGGGGGTTCTTTATTTTGTCAAAGGATGGACATAGATGACTGTTCACATGCTGAAGCATGAATCTCTGGGTTATATAGATCATAGCGATGAGTAATCCAGTATGGTAAACTGTGAGTTGTAATAGTCTGGTGAATTGCTGAGATATTTTTTATTTTTTCCCCATGGATTTAGCAGTGCTTTAAGCCATGTTTTTCTTGCTTGATCAAGTTGTTTAAATTGCTAAACAAATTTGACTAGCTTTTATGGTCATTTCTCCCATTTGGTGGGTTCTTGCTGGGTCTGGCACACCATTATGAACATGTTGTCTTTAGCATGTACCAAATTTCAGCAGTATTCATGAAATTGGCAGTTTCATTTTAGGTATATGAACGGATTAAAACACCTCTGATCACATTAGTCAGTACGGGAAGTCCAGAGCAGTCTTATGCAGTGTTAAGCCATCTTCATCTACTAGTGTTGCGTGCACCAATGCTCTTCTCTTCTGATTACAAGCATTTCTACTGTCAATACAACGAGCCGTCATATGTGAAGAAGTTGAAGCTAGAAATGTTGACTGCAGTAGCAAATGAGAATAATACGTATGAAATTGGTATGGAAATCCTCTTATCTTCTACATATATTTGTGAAATTATATGGCTTTTAGGTTTGTAGAATTCAGATATAGAATAGCTTTTCACTTGGAAAGATTCTATTGCTCTTTTGATTTTTTTCTCTATTGATGTTCATTGACGTATTTTCTTGCTATATGTCAGTTACGGAATTATGTGAATATGTGGGGAATGTTGATATTCCTATTGCAAGAGAATCAATTCGGGCTGTGGGAAAGATAGCATTGCAGCAGTATGATGTAAATGCAATTGTTGACAGGCTGCTACAATTTCTGGAGATGGAAAAAGATCATGTTACTGCTGAAACACTTGTAAGTCTGCTATTGTAAAACACACGCATGTATATCCCTGTTTTGTGCTGGATTTGAACATTGAGAATTGCTGCAACAGGTCCTTATAAAAGATCTACTGCGTAAATATCCACAATGGAGTCATGACTGTATTGCCGTTGTTGGCAATATTAGCAGTAAAAATGTTCAGGAACCAAAGGCAAAGGCAGCTCTTATCTGGATGCTTGGGGAATATGCCCAGGACATGGTTGATGCTCCTTATATCCTGGAAGGTTTGGTCGAGAATTTGGAGGAAGAACATTCGGCTGAGGTAATGATCCTGCCTGTGTGAATTGTGGGTTCTTAGCATAAGGCTGATCCAAGAATATAAAAACTTAACTTGAGATATGATGGATAGGACCTTTATTTACTACTGCATTTTCAACTGGTTAGCTAAAATATACTTGGCATAAGGTTAGGAAAATTGGAATGTCCCCACTGCTTGTTAATTCCTAACGTGGGCAAAGATCCAGTTATATTGGTCCCTTGGGGAATGGGGATTTAATGGCAAGGACAATATTTAACTTAGGGATTTACCAGTTTTTTTGTTTGCCTGTGGCTCTTTATCTGCTTGTTCCTTGTTTATTTGACTATGGTGCCTCAACAAGTATCATTCTTCTAGACAAAACTAGAGACATTGTAAAGGCATTTATAACATATCCATTATCCAAAGGGTTTAAAGACCTATATAATAATCATATGTCAGTGCATTGTATTTCTATAATTCTATTTGTATTGACATTATTCTAATGGCTATTGCTATTTATACAGGTTCGCTTGCATCTTCTAACAGCTGTAATGAAATGCTTCTTTAGAAGGCCACCTGAAACTCAGAAGGCACTGGGAGCAGCATTGGCTGCTGGAATTTCTGATTTCCACCAAGTATGAAACATAGTATTAAAAAGAGGTTGTCTGACATTATTCTCCTGATAATCTAATCCAATTTTCAATTAATTGCAGGATGTTCATGACAGAGCCTTGTTCTATTATAGGCTTCTGCAATACGATCCTATTGTAGCCGAGAAAGTTGTGAACCCTCCAAAGCAAGCAGTCTCAGTCTTTGCTGATACACAAAGCAGTGAGATCAAAGATCGGATATTTGATGAGTTCAACAGTCTATCTGTTGTTTATCAGAAGGTATAAAAAAGTCCCTTGCTCAATCTTATTTGTTTTTGCAAAACCTTTACTTTTTCTTGGTATTTTGCTGCAAATGTTATTCTATGAATTTTGAAGCTAAAAACAAATCGTATGATTAAGATTGTTTTATAAGAACCAACAATTATTAATTAGAAGCTCTTGCAGTGTCTATGCTCCTCTTTCACACTTTTTATTGTCCTTGCCTCCCCCTTTTTGCTTCAGCTCTCATGGACTCAATAGCTCATTACCTTATCACCTCTTACTTCACACTCTTTCTCCTATCCTGCTTATCTCCATTGACTTTTTGTTTTCACTGCATGGTGTTTCCTGGTACGTGAACTAAGAGCTATTTGATACGATATTCTAGTATGGGGCATGGATTGGGATAAAGCGAATAAATTTACTTGCATACTTTCTACACTGAGGGTTAAATAGAATTTTCAGTAGCAATTTTTATCTTCGTGGCATGATCATCTTTACACTGGATTCATTTCATAAGCTGAGGATTAAAACAGAATTTTCAATGTCTTGCAGCCATCATTCATGTTCACTGACAAGGAACATCGAGGACCATTCGAGTTTTCAGATGAGCCTGGAAACCTAGCTATTGGGGTCGAGTCTTCAGATAACGTCGTCCTTGCTCAAAGAGTTGAAGAAAATGATAAAGATCTTCTTCTTACCACCTCAGAGAAGGAACAAAATGGAGCTTCCAGTCATAATGGCTCTCTATACGATGCTCCTATTTATAGTTCTTCAGCTCTTGTGCCAATTCCAGATTCCCAATCTGCAACTTCAACTCACCAGACGAGCCTGGCCATTGATGATTTACTCGGTCTGAGTTTGCAATCTGAACCCGCTCCTCCGACTCTGAAACTTAAAGAAAAGGCTGTTCTGGATCCTGCCACTTTCCAGCAAAAATGGCGTCAACTACCCATTTCTCTGTCACAGGTCTGCTCTTTTTTTTCTTTATTCAAACTTCTTACTTTTTTCTTGTTGAGATTGTCAAAAGATCTGGAGGTTGCATCTGTGTTTTTTTTGCTGTTGCTGACCTGATCACAATGTTATTATGCTACTATTGGCTTCTGTCTTCTTACACTTCTATCCTTTCGTTTGAATTCTATCCTAAAAATAGAGTCGATTTTTAATTTGTCATTCTTATTTCATGATTATATAGCTTGGTTGTTTCTGTTTTTTTTTTTTTACACTTGATGCCGAAGTATATTCTAGACACAAGATGCATAGTGTTGTGCTGTTGTCTTGTACAGGAACCTTGAACTATTTGCTATTGACCTTCCTGTGGTGTGGGATTTGATCATATTAGTAAATTTGAAAAGATTATCTTTGTTAAAGCTTTTTTATAGGGTTTTTCTTTGTCAAGGATTCTTAACCTATTTAAGACATAGGTCAGAGCTACCACAAGTAAAATTACTCTGGGATCCATAACCCATACCACGAACATAAGTATATGTCCTACTCGTATCCTAGGTTTTGTGATTGTACCGATGTTTTTTGCATTGTTTGTGACTGACAAGATATTAAACCTTATTGCAGGAACTTGTTATAAGCCCTCAAGGAGTAGCGGCCTTGACAACACCCCAAACACTCCTCCAGCATATGGTGACTCAATCCGTTCATTGCATTGCGTCCGGCGGTCAAGCCCCGAATTTCAAGTACTTTTTCTATGCACAAAAGGCAGAGGATACATCAACTTTCCTGGTCGAATGTGTCATCAACACTTCTTCTTGTAAAGCACAGATAAAGATCAAAGCCGACGACCAAACCTCATCCCAAGCCTTCTCTGAGTCCTTCCAAACAGCTTTGTCTTCGTTCGGTTCATTGTAAGTTACTCTGTGTTCTTGACTTTTTTGTTTCTTTTGTCATTGTCTTGGTGAGGAAACTGCAGAGACTTTTCCATGCCCCCTTTCATTTTCCTGTATTACCTTCTTGGGACATCAAATACATCAGAGGAGACTTGTGGAAGAAATTCATAGATTTTTTTTAATGGAGATTTCTAATGCATGGGCACATGTCAATAATTCCAAATTTGGTAGACACGTTCAATTTAAAATAAAACTATTTGGTTGTTGCTTCAAACTGATTTTCAAGGGTTTGGGTATAATATATATATATATATATGTTATGTAACCTTTTCTTGCTTTGTAACTGTGTATATGTTTTCATTTCCTCAACAAAGTATTAGTGTGATTTATGCAGCTTTTGTCACCATTACCTGAGAATCAGACCAAGGGATGTGATATCAAAATTACTTTGGACACAAAATTCTAAAATCCCCTTAACCCAAGTATTTCATACATAACTTCTTGAATTCTAAATTTCTCACATTTGAGAGGGGGGTCTAATTAGGTTTTTCACTTGCATAAAAAAAATGTTAATGTTTCCATGTACAAATGCAATTTTGATTGATGTCTATAAGAATCCTTCGGCTTGCATTGTGTTCCAAGCCTCCAAAAAACATAAATACACAGAGCACATCTACAGAAACACAAGGAAATTATTGAAAAAGACAGATGCTTTCAGGAGTAAAAGACAAGCAGAAGACAACTATCAGTTTATTAATTGGACAGCTAAAACAAAGGTCAAATTGTGTACGTGTGATGTGTGTGCACTTTAGTGGTTAACTCCAGCAAAACTACGTCCAGAACCAACATTGTCTCAACCATTACCTTCAACTCAAGTCTGTGGTCACTCCTCTAAAGGATGCAGCTTGGCTCTGATGCCCAACTAGTCATTGCCAATAATCTGGTATATCATGCTATTATGTGTTTTCGGACCTAATAGACGAACTTGTTAATTGTTTTGTATCTAATACTTATGTGTTATGTTTTATTTGAGCTTCAAATTCGCTTTGTATGAACTCGGAACCTCCAACATCTGTTACATCTACTTGAATTGAAATAAACACCTACTTTTTCCTAACTCGTCAAAACTCACCATGTATACAAAATTGAATACCGTACAACTTTACATACACCCCAATATTAACCTTCATAATGTAAAGTCTAGGGCTGTCCAACGGTTTGGGTCGCCCGTAACCCGGACCGACCCATAGTTTTTTATTTGAATTTTTGGATTCTATAATGTTTTTATTTTATTTTATGAGACACATTTTGATAATTTTACTACATTGGATATTATTAAAATAATAATGTACAACCATGAATTTTTTTAAAAGTGTGAAAAACCACATCATTAGACACAATTATATAATCGGGTCAAACGGTTTTACGTGGCAAATGGGTCGACCTGTGACCCGACCCGTAATTTGACCCGTTTGACCGATCCGTAAAACCACAGGTTACCGGTCGAGTCTCGGGTCATGTTTCATCAAATTACGGGTCAACGGGTCTGTTGATACCCGAATCTGTCACCGCGTTGGTGCTAGATAAATAATAGTAAATAAATAACGATTATTATGTTGAGCACGTATGTGGATACGGGATCGTTGAACGCGTATAGATGTATATATATATCCAAAGAAGCCTTATATATATATATATATATATGGGTGATCAATATACAAGTGTTAACTTGGGCCTAGTGAATATCGGTCCAAATTAACACTTGGGCCCAAACAGGCCTAATACATGTCGGCACACCATGCCCTATATGTGCCAGGGAGAAGATGATTTTGTTTAGCAAAGTGCCATGACATGGCTATTGTTTGGTCCAATCATAATCAAGGCACAAGGCACCACTTGTTAAATGTTATTGTCCCACATCGGACATTAAGAAGAGATCCAACAAACCAATTAGTATAAATAGTGGGTGCAGGAAGAGAGTAAGGGATCGGAAAAAGGCCGGTCCCGAGACGTGTTCTCGAAGGACTGACCCCGACGTGTTTGAGTTTCCGAGGAGCTCGCACTATTTTACGGGAAAGACCTTAAAAAGTCTTATAAGCCTCCGAAAAGAGAATAAAATAATACGCGGGGGTGGGAGAGCTCGAAGCAAGACGAGCCGGTTTCTAGCGCGCCGAAAGGCCCGAGAGTTTAATAATTTTGTCCCGTAGTTAGTTCGAGATTTTCGGACTTCAACATTGGCGCCGTCCGTGGGGATCTTCTCATCCTTGGACTGTCATGCTCTCGGGTCGTCGGTTAAGAATCGCGCAGGTTAGTATATTTTCTTGCTTATTTAATTAGTATGCATTTTTTAATTGACATGGATCGCGATGGACGCGCGTCCCCATCGCGCTGACGTGGCCTTGGCTCTCGGCCTTGGCCCGCGGCCCCATCGCGGCTCATGGCCTAAGCTCGCGGCCTTGGCCCGTGGCCCCATCGTGGCCCGTGGCTTTGGACCGCGACCCCATAATAACATCTCCGAAAAGAGAATAAACTAACAACCCTCCGAAAAGAGAATAAACTAACAAGCCTCCGCCGTGTCTTCACCGGCCCGCTACCGCGCTCTTCCGGCCTCCTGCTGTCACGCTTATCTCTCTGGCGTGGTCCGTTGCCGTGGCCTGTGGCCCCCTTGCTGGACATCGCATTGCCGGAGACGCGGGGGCTCGTGACTGGAGTGCGTGGCAGGCTGCACTGATCCGGTTGCACGTTGTCAACGCGTTCCGTATCCGCGGAAGGAGGTAGATCTTAAAACCCGATGCTATTTAAATTCATGTTGGGCGTGGAATCATTCAATTCGACTTATGTAAACAACCCTCCGAAAAGAGAATAAACTAACAACCCTAATAAAAAGATCTCTCTTTTGGTTGGGGGGAAGAGGCACGAGGTTTTACTTTGCCCGGCTCTTCCTCTGGTGTGCGGTGTTGATGTATGGTGTTGTGTTTTCTTACGCGCGCTCTACTCTTATTGCTTGCATTCGAGCGCCCAACGCTCTACTCTTATTTCTTGCATTCGAGCGTCCAGCGAACGACATTAATGAACCTTGAGATATTAGCGATTGACTAATACAAGTTTGTTGTACACAAGTTCAACACCAAACTAAATAAACGCCTCCGAAACGAGAATAAGCTAAATAAGCCTCATATGGCCCGCGACCCCATTTAGACAACGGCTGTTTTTGAGCTTTGCTCACAGTTACCGTCAACGCGCTAATCACATTCTATAAAGCAAAACGCGCGCGATGCGCATAGGCGCACTCGAGTCGGTTACGCCGCTCGCAGCTGCTTAAAGCCTTAAAACATCAAACTCCACAGTCGTTACGGAAAACCCGAGTTGCCGTCCTCGCTCGGGGTTGTCCGCTAACGCGCGCGATGCGCATAGGCGCACTCGAGACTTACGGCTACGCCGCTCGCAGCTGCTTAAAGCCTTAAAACATCAAAACTCCACAGTCGTTAGGGAAAACCCGAGTTGCCGTCCTCGCTCGGGGTTGTCCGCTAACGCGCGCGATGCGCATAGGCGCACTCGAGACTTACGGCTACGCCGCTCGCAACTGCTTAAAGCCTTAAAACATCAAACTCCACAGTCGTTACGGAAAACCCGAGTTGCCGTCCTCGCTCGGGGTTGTCCGCTAACGCGCGCGATGCGCATAGGCGCACTCGAGACTTACGGCTACGCCGCTCGCAGCTGCTTAAAGCCTTAAAACATCAAACTCCACAGTCGTTACGGAAAACCCGAGTTGCCGTCCTCGCTCGGGGTTGTCCGCTAACGCGCGCGATGCGCATAGGCGCACTCGAGACTTACGGCTACGCCGCTCGCAGCTGCTTAAAGCCTTAAAACATCAAAACTCCACAGTCGTTAGGGAAAACCCGAGTTTCCGTCCTCGCTCGGGGTTGTCCGCTAACGCGCGCGATGCGCATAGGCGCACTCGAGACTTACGGCTACGCCGCTCGCAGCTGCTTAAAGCCTTAAAACATCAAACTCCACAGTCGTGGGAAAACCCGAGTTGCCGTCCTCGCTCGGGGTTGTCCGCTAACGCGCGCGATGCGCATAGGCGCACTCGAGTCGGTTACGCCGCTCGCAGCTGCTTAAAGCCTTAAAACATCAAACTCCACAATTATCGTTAAGGCAAATCGCCGAGCTGAGCTCGGGGTTTGGCCTGCGTTGAACGCGAGTTGACTTCATCGCTCGTAGTCGCGATAAACCCAAAAATCCAAATTCTATAAGGCAAATCGCCGAGCTAAGCTCGGGGTTTGGCCCGCGTTGAACGCGAGGGCGCTCGAGTTGACTTCATTGCTCGTAGTCGCGATAAACCCAAAAATCCAAATTCTATAAGGCAAATCGCCGAGCTGAGCTCGGGGTTTGGCCCGCGTTGAACGCGAGGGCGCGCTCGAGTTGACTTCATCGCTCGTAGTCGCGATAAACCCAAAAATCCAAATTCTATAAGGCAAATCGCCGAGCTGAGCTCGGGGTTTGGCCCGCGTTGAACGCGAGGGCGCGCTCGAGTTGACTTCATCGCTCGTAGTCGCGATAAACCCAAAAATCCAAATTCTATAAGGCAAATCGCCGAGCTAAGCTCGGGGTTTGGCCCGCGTTGAACGCGAGGGCGCGCTCAAGTTGACTTCATCGCTCGTAATCGCTTTAAGTCCAAACGTCGAATTATTATATAAGACAAACCGCCGAGCTAGGTTCGGGGTTTGACCCGCGCGATGCGCGTAGGCGTGCTCGAGCCGGTTACAACAACGCGTTGACCGGAGATATGCGCATCAAGTTAGTGCCTCGTTTGCCCCTGAAAGACTGAGGACATCCGAGTCACGGGGTTGTGTTGATACCCGAATCTGTCACCGCGTTGGTGCTAGATAAATAATAGTAAATAAATAACGATTATTATGTTGAGCACGTATGTGGATACGGGATCGTTGAACGCGTATAGATGTATATATATATCCAAAGAAGCCTTATATATATATATATATATATATGGGTGATCAATATACAAGTGTTAACTTGGGCCTAGTGAATATCGGTCCAAATTAACACTTGGGCCCAAACAGGCCTAATACATGTCGGCACACCATGCCCTATATGTGCCAGGGAGAAGATGATTTTGTTTAGCAAAGTGCCATGACATGGCTATTGTTTGGTCCAATCATAATCAAGGCACAAGGCACCACTTGTTAAATGTTATTGTCCCACATCGGACATTAAGAAGAGATCCAACAAACCAATTAGTATAAATAGTGGGTGCAGGAAGAGAGTAAGGGATCGGAAAAAGGCCGGTCCCGAGACGTGTTCTCGAAGGACTGGCCCCGACGTGTTTGAGTCTCCGAGGAGCTCGCACTATTTTACGGGAAAGACCTTAAAAAGTCTTATAAGCCTCCGAAAAGAGAATAAAATAATACGCGGGGGTGGGAGAGCTCGAAGCAAGACGAGCCGGTTTCTAGCGCGCCGAAAGGCCCGAGAGTTTAATAATTTTGTCCCGTAGTTAGTTCGAGATTTTCGGACTTCAACAGGGTCGACCCATGACCCGTAAACCGAGTTTCTAATCGGGTCGGGTCGACCCATCGGACAGCCCTAGTAAAGCCATTCTTAAGTCTCAAGTGGTAACCAAGTGTCATCTTTTTTTAACCCATGCTACCCTTTTCACCCAAACACTCACAAGACATATGCACAATTTAAAAGAGTCACATATCCTTATTAAAGTAAGATTATTTACACTAGTCTAGTAGTAGTAGCCCTCAACTCCCGGACAAAAATCTTCTGTCCCCCCGCACGTCCCACCCGCACGTCCCACTCCTTCCTATTGGTCGATATTATTTATTTCAGTAAAATTAAAGAAAAAATATAGGGAGGGACCTATAGTTTCAACCAATAGGAAGGGAGAGACACCGGAACGAGACATGATAAGGATACAGAAGATTTGAATCTCCAACTCCCCCATAACACCCATTCCACAGAGGCCTGAAAAGGGCCCCCACCTCACAAATACACACACTTCCCCATACCTTTCTATTCCACCTGTGTCCTCTCCCAAAATGCCTCGGGATTCGAGGAGAATCTTTTTGTTCCTTTCTTTTCAGGGGCATTCTGGTAAAACCACCCCTGTAACCGCTTATTAGCCCTGAGAAGTAGGGGAAAAAACCAAAAGAGAACAAAAAGGTCCCATGTGAGAGCTCAGAGAGTACACTGTCATGGCGGATTTGGCTCACTCAATCCCCGCCCTCTAAAAACCAAAACCACGACGATCGTATCTTATCGATTTTCCTTCCTTCCACCTACTCGTATCCTCTCTTCTCAGAACAGAATCAGGTCAAAAAAGCCCCGAAAACCGCAAATGGCTTCTGCATTTTGGTTTGGCTTCTTCTTCTTGTCTTAAAGGCCGAACGAGCGAGTTGGAATGGTTCCGTAAGGACAGCCTTGTCGTCGTTCAGCTCCTTCTGCTAGGGCGGAGCTCGTCGTTCTGCTCGTCGAGTTCGGTAATTCGGTAATTGTTCGTACTGAGGACGTTTACTTGCTCTGGAAATAGTTGCTTCAAACATTAGTTGGTTAGGGTTTGGAAATATTGACATTTGAGTTGTACGAACAATTGCTTGCTCTGGAGAGTTGTGCTCGTCAAGTTGTTCTTGCTCTGGAATTTACTTGTGCTTTGTTATTCTGTTCTAATTGTTGCTTCAGACCTTAGTTGATTAGATTTTGGAAATATTGACTTTGTGTTGTAAAACGGATTGAGAAAGGCAAGAGTGATGTAGCTGATTAGAATTAGTGTTTGGTGTAAGAATTTCTGTTTCAAAAAGGCTTTGATTTGTTAATTATTCAATGCTTGCATTTACTGAGCTTTGGCTGTTACTAGTTCTGTTCTTTGTTGCATCAATTCAGTGCATCAACTCCTGGCTGGATCGATTTTGTTTTGCGGCCAAACAATGGGAATATGTTATTATGATGTTATCTGCAGTTTGATTTTTATTTCATGAGAGTAATCAACATAATTGCTGATCCTGTTGGAAACAGATTTGGATTTTGCTTAGGAAAGGCATTTGAACTTGAACATGATGATCCATTAATCCGTCTCTATACTAGTAAGATGGTTCTCACTTCTCACTTCTCATTTGATCATCTGTTTGAATTTGGCAAGGTAATTTGACCTAGACCATGTGCTTTTCTGATTGCTTCTTTGGAGTGGGAATTCTGAACAACAGCTCATGTGTACTTGGCCTAGACAGTAATAAGTTATTCTTCCTTGTTTTGCAGCTTGCACATGGCGGATTTTGGTTATTTGCTCCGAATTAATGCTTTTCTGTAGAGAGGGTTTTGTTTGTGCTGATGATGGTTGGAGGATTTTGCTTGTGTGAGTTGCAAGGGTATTTTTTTTCTCCATTAATGGATGATTTGTTGCGTGTTTGAGCTCTATTATGTCTGAGAGAGAATTAACTGGTACTATACTCAACTTGTGTACAGGTTTGTTCAATGCTTGCATTTACTGAGCTTTGGTTGTCTCGTCCAGCTGCATCTTTGATAACCAAAAGGTAATTTTGGTCTATTCGTCTCTTACCTCATTTCATGGGATTACACTGATAATTTTGGTCTCTTCATCTCTTACCTCATTTCATGGCTTTGTTTAATGCAGAGAGTGCTGAAACATTGCTTTTCATCACCTGTATGGCTTTGTTCAAGATGGCAAACCTAGGCTTGCTGGAGCATACGTGCTCCCTTATCGTCCTTGGCATCGTATATGCATCATTCTGCAATGCAGCACTTTCTAGTTGGTTCGATTCGAGTTCGTCACCATGCAACTCGACTGGGATCAGTTGCAAGGGCTCCACAGTTTACGGTATTGATTTGTCATGCAATGAGTTGAATCCCTTGAACCTTCCCTTTCCAATCAGCATTGGAGACTTCAAAGATCTAAAGTATCTCAATCTGAGTCAATGCGCCCTAACTGGCCAGCTCCCATTGAGCTTGTGGAATCTAAGCAACCTGCTGATATTGGACCTGAGTGGTAATATGCTCACTGGGACTCTTCCTCATGCACTTTCTGGCCTAAAAAAGCTCCAGAGGCTTGTGCTTGATGGCAACAACTTTTCTGGAAGCTTACCATCCAGCATTGGTCTTCTGAGTGAGCTTGTAGAGATCTCAATTAATGCCAATGCATTCTCTGGCACCCTTCCTCTTGAGATTGGGAATCTCTCCAAGTTAGAGTCTCTTGATCTTGGTACAAATGGATTTTCTGGGAGTCTGCCTACTACTTTGGGAGATCTGCAGCAGCTCTCGTCTTTGGACGCCAGTCATAATAGATTCTCAGGGGTTATATTTCCAGAGATGGGAAACTTGGTAGGAATGCTTATAATCGATCTCTCATGGAATTCCTTGTCAGGGTCCATTCCGACTGAAATTGGAAACCTGAAGAACCTGCATTCTTTGATTCTGGGCAACAACAATCTGAATGGAGCCTTGCCATCATCACTGGGACATTTGACAGATCTTGAGGTTCTTAATCTTCAGAGCTGCAGACTCTCAGGAACTATCCCAAGAGAATTATCTAGGCTGGTCAATCTGTATTTGTTGAACATAGAGCATAATATGTTTGAGGGTGAACTCCCTTCAGAATTTGGGAATCTTACAAACTTGGTAAACTTTCTTGCTTCTGATTCTGGATTGAGTGGAAGAATTCCTGGAGAACTGGGAAGTTGCAAGAGCCTCCAACTGTTAGATCTGTCATATAATTCACTTAGTGGCTCATTGCCAGATGGTCTTGCAGGATTAGAATCAATTCGAACTCTTATCCTCAGATCCAACCATTTGACAGGGTCAATTCCTAGGTGGATGTCAAATTGGAGACGAGCAGTTTCCATCAGTTTATCTGAGAACAATTTTACTGGATCCCTTCCGCCATTGGATTTGGAGAGCCTTTCCTCGTTTGATGCCAGCTCAAACATGCTCTCGGGTGAGTTATCTTCATCAGTATGTGCCACAAAGTCTCTAAGAACACTTATTCTGTCAGGTAACAACTTCACCGGTTCTCTTGAGGGGAAATTTAGAGACTGCTTGAATTTGACACACCTGGTTCTCTCTGGAAACAATTTTTCTGGACAACTACCTGGGTATCTTGGGGAGCTTCAGCTGATCCTTGTAGAATTATCAAACAACACGTTAACAGGTATTCATACTAAAGAGGCACAACCTTTTCATGTGTTTTCTGTCTCTTATCTTAGATAATATACCCATAAAGAATTTTAGATATTCTATGCATCTGGGATTTACTAGTTACTATGCTCCAATCTTCTACTTGTAAATTTTCTATGACTACTTTCAGTTTTAGCTAATCTATCCATTGTCCTCTCCACAACAGGAAGGATCCCTGATGGATTGTGGGAATCAAAAACTCTCATGGAGGTGTCTCTTTCTGACAACAAGCTTACAGGAGAGTTACCTGATGAAGTGCTTGGCAGACTGTTCAGCTTGCAGAGGCTGCAGCTGGATAACAACTTTCTTGAGGGGCACATTCCAGCTTCAATTGGCGAGTTGAAGAATTTAACCAACCTTTCTCTTCACGGTAACTTGCTGACTGGAGAGATTCCTTTAGAGCTCTTTCATTGTACAAGGATGGTATCACTGGATTTGGGTGCTAACAGACTGATAGGCCAAATTCCGAAGTCTATTTCTGAGCTGAAACTGTTGGATAACTTGGTATTATCACAGAATCACTTGTCTGGTACAATCCCAAACGAGATATGCAGTGGATTTCAGAAAATACCTTTGCCTGATTCAGAGTACATTCAACACTATGGGATGCTTGATTTATCTGACAATGAGTTCTCTGGCCCAATCCCATCAACAATTGGTCAGTGCGTTGTGGTGACTCAGTTGCTTTTCCAGAGGAACAATCTAAGTGGCCATATTCCTCCCATTTCTGCTCTATCTAGCTTGACCTCTATTGATTTGTCCTATAACCAATTGTCAGGTAACCCTTTTCCTGGATTTTTAGCACTGAGAAACCTTCAGGGGCTAGTTCTCTCTCATAACAAGCTTACAGGCTCTCTCCCTAAGGACATGACCTCCATGGCTAGCTTAACCAAACTTGACTTCTCATGGAATCGGTTTAGTGGTGTTATTCCCCCAAGTTTCTTTCGTATGAAAAGTCTATCCTATGTTGATGTTAGTGCCAATTCCCTTTCTGGACAGATTCCTTGTGATATCAAAAGCTTCAGCTCCCTTTTGCTTCTAAATGCGAGTGAAAACAACTTATCTGGTCCACTGTGCAGCTCTATCTCCAATCTAGCAATGCTCTCTGTTCTTGACCTTCATAATAATGCTTTGTCTGCAAATCTGCCTGCCACGCTATCAAATCTGGCCTTCTTGACATATCTTGATTTGTCTGGTAACAAGTTTGAAGGCTCTGTGCCTTCTAACATCTGTGACACAGAAGGTCTCTCATTTGTTAATTTCTCAGGCAACAAATTGTCTGGATATGCTCCACAAACATGTGCCAATGGTGTATCACCTGCTGAAGTCTTGCATGTATCCACTTCTAACAGCTTCTATCCACAAGCACGAGGTCTTTCAAAGCCACTTTTGGGAACTGTGATCAGTGCATCTTTGGCCTTCATTCTTCTTGTTCTTTGTCTGTTGGTTAGAAGGACGTCATTGAAGCATAAAACAAAACAGATTGATGAGGAAGGGAATGACAAGCTTATAATTCCAGCTGATATAGATTCTTCAGAAGAGCTCTTTGGAAAAAAGATGAAAGAGCCACTAAGCATCAACCTGGCCACTTTCCAACACTCCCTTACAAGGATCCACCTATCTGATATCTTGTCAGCAACCAACAATTTCAGCAAGACTTACGTGATTGGTGATGGCGGATTCGGCACTGTTTACAAGGCAGCTCTCCCTGAAGGACGAATCATGGCAGTCAAACGCCTTAACGGTGGTGGTGGTCCTATTCATGGTGACCGGGAGTTCCTAGCTGAGATGGAAACTATTGGAAAAGTCCGTCATGAGAATCTGGTTCCATTATTCGGATACTGTGTCTTTGGGGAGGAGAGATTCTTGATCTATGAATACATGGAAAATGGAAGCCTTGATGTTTGGCTAAGGAAGACAGCAGATGCTGCTGAGGTACTTGACTGGCCAACTCGTTTCAAGATCTGTTTGGGCTCTGCTAAAGGTATCGCCTTTCTTCATCATGGGTTTGTGCCTCACATAATTCATAGGGACATTAAATCAAGCAATATTCTGTTAGATGGGAAATTCGAGCCTAAAGTATCCGACTTCGGTTTAGCTAGGATAATCAGTGCATGTGAGAGCCATGTTAGTACTGTTCTTGCTGGTACATTTGGCTATGTACCTCCGGAGTACGGACAGAGTATGACAGCTACAATTAGAGGTGACGTTTATAGTTTTGGTGTGGTGATGCTGGAGATTGTTACGGGACGGGCCCCAACCGGGCAAGCTGACCTGGAAGGTGGGAATTTGGTGGGTTGGGTTAGGCAGATGGTGGCTAATAGGAGAGAAGACGAGGTTTTGGAGGAGTCTCTATCGAGTATGCTGCATTGGAGAGGTCAGATGCTGAGTGTTCTTGGCATTGCTAAGATGTGCACGAGTGATGATCCGCGTAAGCGTCCTACAATGCTTGAAGTGGTGAAACAGTTGGGAGAGATCAAGACTCAAGCATCATTCCTTTCGTCTTCTCTACAAAGGCGCACTCAGATTCCCTAAGAAGAACTACTTAGTCTACTTCCTTCTCTACAAAGGCTGCTGGAATTTCTGATTTCCACCAAGTATGAAACATATTATTAAAAAGAGGCTGTATGACATTATTCTCCTGATAATCTAGTCCAATTTTCAGTTGATTGCAGGATGTTCATGACAGAGCCTTGTTCTATTATAGGCTTTTGCAATACGATCCTACTGTAGTTGAGAAAGTTGTGAACCCTCCAAAGCAAGCAGTCTCAGTCTTTGCTGATACACAAAGTAGTGAGATCAAAGATCGGATATTTGATGAGTTCAACAGTCTTTCTGTTGTTTATCAGAAGGTATAAAGTCCCTTGCTCAATCTTATTTGTTTTTGCAAAGCCTTTACTTTTTCTTGGTATTCTGCAGCAAATGTTATTTTATGAATTTTGAAGCTAAAAACAAAGTGTATGATTAAGATTGTTTTCTAAGAACCAACAGTTATTAATTGGAAGCTCTTTGCAGTGTCTATGCTCCTCTTTCACATTTTTTATTGTCCTTGCCTCCCCCTGTCTGCTTCAGCTCTCATGGACTCAATAGCTCATGACCTTTATCACCTCTTACTTCACACTCTTTCTCCTATCCTGCTTATCTCCATTGACTTTATGTTTTCACTTTATAAAAGTATATTTTAGGCGGGTATGCATGGTGTTTCCTGGTACATGAACTAAGAGCTATTTGGTACTGATATTCCAGTATGGGGCATGGATTGGATTAAAATTACTTACTTCCTTTCTACACTGAGGGTTAAAGAGAATTTTCAGTAGCAATTGTTATCTTCGTGGCATGATCATCTTTACACTGGATTCATTTCATAAGCTGAGGATTAAAACAGAATTTTCAATGTCTTGCAGCCATCATTCATGTTCACTGACAAGGAACATCGAGGGCCATTTGAGTTTTCAGATGAAAGATCTTCTTACCACCTCGGAGAAGGAACAAATGGAGCTTCCAGTCATAATGGCTCTGTATACGATGCTCCTATTTGTAGTTCTTCAGCTCTTGTGCCAATTCCAGATTCCCAATCTGCAACTTCAACTCACCAGGCGAGCCTGGCCATTGATGACTTACTCAGTCTGAGTTTGCAATCTGAACCCGCTCCCCCGTCTCTGAAACTTAAAAAGGCTGTTCTGGATCCTGCCACTTTCCAGCAAAAATGGCGTCGACTCCCCATTTTTCTGTCACAGGTCTGCTCTTTATTTTCTTTTTTCAAATTTCTTACTTTTTTCTTCTTGAGATTGTCAAAAGATATGGAGGTTGCATCTGTGTTTTTGCTGTTGCTGTCTTGATCACAATGTTATTATGCTGCTATTCGCTTCTGTCCTCTTACACTTCTATCCTTTAGTTGGAATTCTATCCTAAAAATAGAGTCGATCTTCAATGTGTCATTCTTATTTCATGATTATATAGTTTGGTTGTTTCTGTTTTATTAGACTTGATGTAGGACTATATTCTATTCACAAGATGCATAGTGCTGTGCTGTTGTCTTGTACAGGAACCTTGAACTATTTGCTATTGACCTTCCTGTGGTATGGGATCAAGTCATATTATCAAAGAGGTTCACTAATGAACCCTGATTTGAAAAGATTACCTTTGTTAAAGTATTTTTTATAGGTTTTCTTTGTCAATGATTCTTAGCCTAATTAGGACATAGGTCAGAACTGCCATATTACTCTAGGATACCATAACTCATACCATGAACATAAATATGTGTCCTATACTCCTACTCGAATTCTGGGTTTTGTGATTGTGCCGCCGTTTTTTCAGCATTCTTTGTGACTGGCAAGATATTGAACCTTGTTGCAGGAACTTCTTATAAGCCCTCAAGGAGTGGCAGCCTTGACAACGCCCCAAACACTTCTCCAGCATATGGTGGCTCAATCCATTAATTGCATTGCATCTGGCCGTCAAGCCCCTAATTTCAAGTACTTCTATGCACAAAAGGCAGAGGATACATCAACTTTTCTGGTTGAATGTGTCATCAACACTTCTTCTTGTAAAGCACAGATAAAGGTCAAAGCCGACGATCAAACCTCATCCCAAGCTTTCTCTGAGTCCTTCCAAACAGCTTTGTCTTCGTTCGGTTCATTGTAAGTTACTCTGTTTTCTTGTCTTTTTTGTTTCTTTTGTCATTGCCTTGGTGAGGAAACTGCAAAGACTTTTCCATGTCCCCTTTCATTTTCGTGTATCGCCTTCTTGGGACATCAAATACATCAGAGGAGACTTGTGGAAGAATTCATAGATTTTCTAAATGGATATTTCTAATGCATATGCACATGTTAATAATTCCAAATTTGGTAGACACTTTCAGTTTAAAATAAAACTGTTTATGTTTTCAGTTCCGCAACAAAGTACTAGTGTGATTGATGCTGCTTTTGTCACCATTAAGCTAAATCTTAGAGCATCTTCATCTATGAACTTTACCCAAAACTTCTTATTTTACTCTTCCAATCCTCTCTCTAGTAAGCATAAAATTATTGGAAAATAATTGTGAAAATTCAATGCAATTCATTCATGGATCAAATACTCTAATTGAATTCTACATTTCTCACATTTGAGAGGGGGCTCTAATTGGGTTTTTCACTTGCATACAAAAAAAAAAGAGTTAATCTTTCCATGTACAAATGCAATGCTGATTAGTGTCTATAAGAATCCTTCGGCTGGCATTGTGTTCCAAGCCTCCAAAAAACATAAATACACACAGCACATCTACAGAAACACAAGGAGATTATAGAAAAAGACAGATGCTTTCAGGAGTAAAAGACAAGCAGAAGCCAACTATCAATTTAATTGGACAGCTTAAACAAAGGTCAAATGTACATGTGTGTGCACTTTAGTGGTTAACTCCAGCAAAACTACGTTCAGAACCAACTTATGTGCTCATTTGTGCACATCTAGCCTTTTCTTGTTTCCCCACTCTAACTAGTTCTTTACTTTTTGCACTCTATTAAATGTTTAATACAAGATAAATTGCACCATTACCACTTATATAAATAATACAAACTAAACAAAGTTTATGTTAAAGAGAGGTTGCTAACAAATGTAGATGATTAGCATATAATGCCAGTTAGCTTAACAACAAACACTGGACTTCAACTTAACCTAATAGTTTGCACCTAATGTATTTTATTTTTCCAACTCCATATATTATATTCATTAATTCAAGTACTTCTTAACTTATACTTATGCCAAACTTCATTGACAAAAAATTTCTTAACAATCCCCGGATTAACCCATAAATGATGTTTTATGAATGAAGTCCATAGTTAGACAAGTGTACTAGGAGGCGTGCTCTAATAATCATTGAATGCTACAAATGTGAGTGAGGAGCACTTAAAGTTTTGCAAGTGGGATTTGAATCCTTACAACCTGCAATTCTGCACATATGCATATGCATCCCACTTTGTAATGTCTTGAGCTCATTTTTGTTTTATCCGATAATGTAAATCTAATGTCACATGTTCTTATGGACGTAGGCCCACATTTGAAATTAAGGCGGGTATTATCAACTACCCTAGACTAATTACATCTCTTAGCCTAGGGTTAAAAACACTTAGGAATGATCAACCAACTAGTGGTTATTCTAGCGAGATAAGGTGTTAGATTTTCGTAAAGCGTTTGTCTAAAGATTCGAGTTCAAATCTTTTTGATAGAGAAACTGAATTTAGAGGGTCGTTCTCATCGAAATTGAAGGAATTGTGTCATTTGATAAAAGTTGCAATTACCGAACATGAAGTAGGACGATTGATAGAGAGATTTAATCCTGATTATATCTTTTAGGAGTCGTAACATTTTGCTAAAGACCCTTTGGAAATGCTTGTGCATTACTCAAACAAGTGTAGAATCGATAGTACCGAGTGGACCTTGAAGTATCAAATGAGTTGTAAGACTAGACAAAAATCAAAGAGTGGGGTTAAAAGTGAGTTCCTTTTTTACATCTCTTCACCGTGAATCCTCACAATCACTCATTTTTCCCAATACCAAATGTTTCACCGTCATTGACACACTTGCCATTTTTTCCTTTTTTACACTATGATTGAGGATCTGAGCTCCGTGATCTAGAGCAAGTATGGTATCTTAATGACTTCAACTTAATACATATTATGTACATAAATACTTATCATGTTAACTATGCAAACTAAGATTTTTGAGGAATAATAAACCAATTAGTTCTAGCTAAAAAAATATTTTAAAACAAAAAGCCTAGCTGTATGCCTTTTCTATGTGCTTTTGTAAGAACTAGGACTCGACAATACAACAAAAATAAACAAATAAAACAACAAAGACAGCAAATAAGACATCGACCATTTTTCCTCCTCCTCTCCTACCACTACAACGGATTGAGTTAATGAAGGTCCTACTAGGTTTGTAGTTTCATTCCCTCCTTTAGCCCCATTGACGCGCTCCTTAGCCTCGTACTTGATAGATCAAAATCCCGAATCAAAGTCAATAGTCGGACAAACCGATAATAAAGCACAATAAAATTAAACATATAGTGTAAATATGAATCGATAGTACGAACGTCACAAGAAGGTCTTGATAAGTCATTGCGATGTGTATTTGCACATTGCTATCGCGGTTGTTAACAAGAGGCTTGGCTTTGTGTTCACACTCAAGGTAATGAAGAAGATGGTCAATACTCATGTGTATTTTTCTATATAGATTTTCTACGAGTTTGATTCCAAGGAAAAATTTTCTTATCCTATGAATCAAAGATTTGAACAAAATCAATTTTTTTTATGGATGATATTACTACATGTAATAACAAAGTTTCTCAATCACGTGTTACAAACTACACTACTAAACATAACACCACAAAATTAAAAGCATTTTTTAAAATTCACATATATCTGTTTTGAGTTCACCGTTTACAAGTTAAGGAAAATTTTAATTTAATTCAATTTTTTTTAATCATGAGA
Source organism: Polygonum aviculare (assembly GCA_934048045.1). Taxonomy (NCBI): domain Eukaryota; kingdom Viridiplantae; phylum Streptophyta; class Magnoliopsida; order Caryophyllales; family Polygonaceae; genus Polygonum; species Polygonum aviculare. The sequence continues at coordinate 875,746 of OW204026.1, forward strand.
AAAATAATACGAACCTTTATTTATAAACATTTTTTTTTTTTTGAGCACATTTATAAACATTTTAATCATCCCTAATTTTTAAAATTATTTAATATATATAGAGAAATTTCCTCTAAAAAAAAAGCCTACGGACCTAAGCCACGCGCGAGTGACGCGAACAAACAAGCCTATACATAAGAAAAACGGCAATCACGGGGCGGATTATTCTCTCAGTACACAACACTACAACAGTGAGTGAGTGAGTGAGTCACGGGACTCACCTTTTTAACGAACCCTCTCTTTTTCCCCCCTCCCGTTTCCCAATCCTAACAAACAAACTGCCCACTCTCCCTTTCTCCGGCCACTTTCCCAGCCATGTCCTCGCCGGAAATTCCGCCGGAATCCACTCCTCCGCCAGAACAAGAAGCTTCTCCGCCACTCCTCCTGCCTCCGACCTCACTCCCTCTCCCTCCAATCGCCGTCATTGCTTCCTCCCCGCTCCTTTCCCCGCCGGCGCCGCCTCTTTCTCCGTCGCCGGCGACCCCCGCTTCCTCTCCCTCTCTACCGGCACTCCCTTCCTTCCCGCCAAAATCTCCGCCACAACCGCCGCTATTATCGCCTCCCAAACCACCAGCACCGTCCACTCCTCCTCCGGCGCCGGCGCTATCAATTCCTCCTCCGGCGCCGGCATTATCAAGTTCTCCTCCGGCGCCGGCTCTATCCACTCATCTTCCTTCTCATCCTCCGCCGCCTGAATTACCGAGCAATCCTCCGGCGTCTCCGGTTAAACCTACTAAACCGGAGCCGCCTTCGAGCTCCACTATTCCGTCCACCGCCACGCCGAAAGCTCCGGCGCCAATTCCTCCGGCGAGGTTCCGACACAGGCACTCCTCCGCTCGCTCTCCGTCTTCTTCTTCTTCTTCGTCTTCCACTAGCTCAAGATCAACCACTCCGCCAGGATCTAAACCGCTTCCGACCACAATTTCGTCCGCTCCGCCGCCGGTTGCGAGTCCGACGAGCCAGCCGTTCACCGGAGGTAGCAGCCCCGACGATATGCCGCTCACGGCCGAGAAGCCTGCTCCGCAACCGAGCGTGCCGCTGACTGTAGGCGGCGGATCTCGTCCGGCCATGGCCGTGCTCCCCGCCGGCGCCAATGGCGGTTCGAATATTCAAGCCGCCACGGCGGGGAGGGGCGGAGGAACGCCGACGGCCGGCGTCTCGACGGGGATTATTGCAGGGTTGTGTGTTGGCGGCGTGGTGCTGGTGGCGCTTTTGGTGTTCGGGATTTTGCTAGTGTTTTGCAAGAGAAGGAAGGGGGACCGATTCGACGATTGTGGAGCTTTCGCTTGCGATTCGAAGTCTGATTCACAAGGTTTGGTGTTTCTACTCTCATACTCGGCCGAAACAATTTTTTCATCTAAAAAATTTATTTTATTTTTCTCTATGATTCATATGAAATCTCTACTTTTACGTTTTTCAACACAAATTTTTCACAAAAACTACTTTCAATCCATAAATTGAAACAGGTCCTTAGTCTGCCTCCAAATTTGCATGAGATTTTTCAATTTTGTAGTTTTGTATGGTTTTTCAACAGGCAAGCTTTCACTGCCAACTTACACAAAGGGAAACACCAGCTTCCCTGATATGATCATAGGAGGCTCAGTAGGATCAGCCAACTCCGCCTCCGGAATGGCGTTAGTCAGCATCCCATTAGCAGTTCCGTCGACCGGAACCTTCACATACGAAGAGCTTGTTTCGGCTACGAATGGATTCTCAGAGTCGAATCTTCTCGGACAAGGCGGATTCGGTTATGTGCACAAGGGCGTTCTGCCGAACGGGAAAGAAGTGGCGGTCAAGCAGCTTAAGATGGGCGGTCAACAAGGGGAGAGAGAGTTCAGGGCCGAGGTTGAGACCATTAGCCAAGTTCATCATAAGCATTTGGTTTCTTTGGTTGGTTATTGCATTGCTGGTGCTGAGAGATTGCTTGTTTATGAGTTTGTGCCTAACCAGACCATGGACTTTCACTTGCATGGTAGGATCTTGATTTCCTTAGTTGGTCAGCATTGACTTGATTTTCTGATGCCTTTTGCTCTCAATATACACTTGATAATGCATTGTCAAGTACTTAGAAAGGATACATAGTTTATAAGGGATTGAGATACCCATGTCAACAAGAGTTCTTTCTTTTCATAATGGTTCGAGAAGTTAAGCGTGTAAGGGCGAGCGTTGTACCAGGACTACTTTAGGATGTGTTTGGACTACGCATTATATATTGCATAAACACAAAATGAGTTGCAAATTATGCCAAGAATACATACTGATTTATGTCAGGAAAGAATTGCAGGGAAAGATCAGCCTGTGATGGAATGGAGTACAAGGTTAAGGATTGCAATTGGATCTGCTAAAGGATTAGCATATCTCCATGAAGACTGTAAGTCCAAGATCATGCATGAGCAATCTAGCTACTTCAATTTCCCATAGTATTCTTACAACAGATTGTTGTGAGCTTGTGATCATGTAATGTATTCTGTTTTGAAGGTAATCCTACCATCATTCATCGCGATATCAAGGCGGCTAACATTCTCCTAGACTTCAACTGTGAAGTTAAGGTAAAACCCTTTTGAGTGTAACATTCATTTACCAAGATTAAGCTCTTTGTATTTGTACACCAGTAAACCATGTGATTTGTACAGGTTTCTGATTTTGGACTGGCCAAGATCTTCTCCAACACCAACGCCTCAATCACACACATCACTACTCGTGTGGTTGGGACTTTCGGGTACGATGACGACGCTCCCTTTTATACATCCTAGCTACACATTCCGTTACGCAATCCCTTTATATTGATGTTTATAAGTCACCTTTGTGCTTTAGGTACTTGGCTCCAGAGTACGCGTCGAGTGGGAAAGTCACTGACAAATCTGATGTGTATTCGTATGGCGTGATGCTGCTCGAACTCATTACCGGTCGTCCACCTATTACCACATCCGAATCCGCCATGAATGGTAGCCTAGTGAACTGGGTATGCATTCACTCTGTTTAACACATTCATTGCTAATAACAAAATACAACATTTGCTCCCTGATTTAAAGGGCATTGTTATATCAAGGTAACAGGATAGACCCAGATCCTGATTTTCACTAATCTTCATTCAGAAGTAAATTTTGCCTGCACACATTCAACAGTCTACATAAGCTCCAAACTAAGAAAGTGTGATCACATACTACTGTTTCTACAGGCTAGGCCTTTGCTTCCAAAAGCAATTGAAGAAGGCAACTTTGACACATTGGTCGACCCGCGACTTCAAAACAGCTACAACGTCGACGAGATGGCTAACATGGTGGCCTGTGCAGCCGCTTGCGTGCGACTCTCAGCTTGGCGAAGACCACGAATGAGTCAGGTACACATTCAAAACCATTTGAACTTACATACATTATCATGCACTTGAGTACATGATTAATTGAAAACCGAGAATGCAGGTGATTCGCGCTCTTGAAGGAGACCTGTCGCCATCGGATCTAGACGACGGGGTGAGGCCAGGGCACAGCTCAATGCAGTTCCCATATGAAAGCTTCGATTTTGATGCACAAAAGTACATGGAAGACATGAGGAAGCTGAGAATGGCACTATCAAGTAACAGTAATGAAGGTGCTAGGTATAGTGACAACACTAGTGAGTATGGGCTTCAACCCTCCATTTCAAGTGCAGACAGCCATGAGTTGAACACTAGAAGCCTTCGACTCGGCCGCGATTAGAACCCGTTTAGCCTGTTGATTGAGATGCTGATTGTTTGTGAAATTAGTTCAATTTAAGGCTAGTGATCTTGATTCCTAGCTCTGTGTTTCATGATCTCATATGATGTTATATGGTGTTGATGAATTAGGCTTTGTTGACATGTTGTAATGTAAAGCTTATGAACTAATCAACTGCTCTTCCTCATATTAATTGAACCAACATATAAAGTACATATAACTTGCATAACTCCTCAATACTAGATAGCTTGTATCACATAGAATGGATTAGTGGACATGTTTATTTGAGATTGGCATGATTAGAAGAAGTTAATCAGTTGGATTAGTGTCCATTGAGATAGGCACGGAGATCAGCATAGTATAGAGAGAGCCATTCTTCAATGATCTTCACTTCTTTCCTCCTCATTGCCTTTAGCCACTCTGGATCATTCTCATCAGCAGAGTCTAAATCATTACAATGTGACCCTACAAAACATCCATTAATTAATTTTATGCAATATGAAAAAAGGAAAGTCCATAACTTGACTTTGTACAAGTTTTTAACCCCAAAAAAAATGGAAAAAAAGAGAGAGAAGAGGATTAATGTAATTAGTACCAAGGGGAGCCTTAACAGCTACTAGTGTCTCTGATATGCTTTCCAACACACTGCATAAAATTACTTGTTTTTTAGTCAAAATATCAGCTGTATCTAATTAATTAATTAAATTGGTATTTATAAAGAAACTAAACATACCCCAATTGGCTATAAGGATCCATCAACCCGTTGGAGAAAATGATGTTGCTACCAGATCTTTTGAGAACCAGCCTTAAGTCCTGTTGATCAATCAATTTTGCTTGCTCAATTAGGCAGAAATTAAGATATGATCCGAAATTAAATCAAGTCAATATTATTTTTTGTACAAAGAAAAGGAACATTATTATCATGGGACAAGAGTGTAAACATATAAATTAATACGTACCTGAGATCCATAATAGGTATTAACCCATGAAGGTCTAGTTGGGACTCCATATTTAGCCTTACATTTTTGAATGAAAGTTTGGAGATTAAATGGGTTCACAGGTGTCACAGAATTTGTGATGCTCGAATTGAAGATTTTTCCCTTTGGAACCACCATTTCACTACATCTCTGTAGATTAACATAGCACATATGGTTATTAGCTCTAATTAGCTTAAGTACTTTAGTTGTTAGCACAATATGAGCTATTTTGTAACACTTGATTGCTTCTTAATTATTTATACTTATAAGTAACATAAGTTGCTTAGTGAAGTTACCTGCCATGCCCATCCCAAAAAGGTACTCGAATCGCCTATGTCAAAGCAACCATCGGAAGCAACCACATTTGCCACTCGCTCGAGATCAGTAGCTCGTATGTCGGCTCCATCGATGGCTTTGCATACCGAGCTAACTGAGTATTTAGTACCCGGATCGTTGTATTGAGCCCTCAAACGATAATAATCTATCAAACTACTCGCGAGATCCTCAGTCTTGTTCAGGACGCTACATCCACCAATACAATCGGGTCGGGTTCTCATCTCTTATTACTATAGACATTTTTATGTATAATGGCATGAAAAGTTACCAGCAAGTTTTGAACATTTTGCTAAGTTGAACGAGTCCATTCGGGTTTGAACCCAATCGGGTCATTTCTCCCCAAGATCTCGCTATGGTTTCGTAACAAGTTTCACTTGCATCCTGCATCAATTGGTCATAGTGTTACAAACTTAATCAAGTTAGTTGATTTCTTCAAGTGCACGTAATTAAGGTACAAAACTTTTTACGCACTCGAAAAACTTTGTTGACCCAGTTGTCGAAAGTGTCTACAGGCATGGTGGTTTCGAAAATCGGGGCTGATGAGGCTAGAGCGCCCATCGCAACGTGCGGATATTTCAACCGAAACCAAGTCGCAAGCACTAAAACTCGGCAAATATAACGTTAGTTGTTCATCAAACTATGACCAGGAATAAAAACGCTAACATGCTAAATTGACCATCATACAAACTAATTGTTGTTATAAGATGTAATTCCTTAACAAATTGTAATAAGGAATCACGTACTTCCACCATAAGATCCTCCAAACACAATGACAGGAGAATGCTCAGCTTTGTAACGCTGCTTCAAGAAAAGGATGATTTCTGCGTAGTCAGCCAATGCTTGTGCTGAGTTGAAATATCCCACACTTTCTGGATCTTCTAGCGATTTTGACATTGATCCTTTTGGATTTGACATTCCATAATATCTATGCTGAAATATTAATAAAAAACTTTTAATTAGGACTAATAAGAAATTCTAAATATACTACTCCGTAGAACGTACGTTTCTTCTCGGTTTTCACTTTTTAGACGAGCCGCCTGTTGACTCTCTCTCTTTTATTTAGGACAATACCGGCCGGGTAGGATCATCCTCCGGTCTATTGCTTGTTAGTCCGTTTCTTTTTTCTTAGGGCCTCGTCCCTTCTTTTTCGACCAAATTTTAAAAAAAAATCCTACTACTATGTAGTATAATTTTAACTCAAATTTTTTGTCAGTTAGTTGAACTTTAACCTTGTGATAATTATAGTGTTTGAGAAAGTAATAAAATATATGGAAAACGCAACAAAAAGAAAGAAAGAAATTAGTATGGATCGATCTATATATGATATAGTACTAACCTCTATGACCACAATGAGAGCATTGAAGTGGCGTGCAATCTGAGCGGGGAAGCCAATGTCGCTTACATTAGGACTGATAGGCGCCTCGTCCCCCAAGTAAACGAAGATCGGGGTGTTGTTCTTCGCGCCACCCCAAAAATCATCGGCCACGAGGTACTGTTGTCTAAATGTGTCGTAGCTCTCGGGTCTGTAGTTGAAATGGTCGAGTGTTTGGTTGTAAAAATGTTGTTTGGCCTTCAAGGGCATCGAACGACGCCCATTGTCTCCATTAGCGCGATCTCGGCGGAATGGATGGCTCACTCTAGGTTGAAGTAATGGTAGAGAGTTTGTAAGCGAAGCGCAAATGGCTAAAACGGTCAGAATCGTTTGAAAATAAGGCCCCATTTTTAGAGCCCTTTGGAGTTGGAGCTAGCTCTTAAGTTTAGAGGGAAGTTTTGTGTGATATGTGGATCGATTCGACCGATTTTTACTTGTATATATATATATATATATATATATATATATATATATATATATATATATAGACATTTGGTAGTTCATGGTGTGAACTTACGTTTGTATGAAGTTTTGCGTGTAAGCTTGTATTTAATCATGGGTTTGCAATTTTGGACGAGTACATTTTGAAAACTTTGGGAAAAGAAACAGAAATGTATATAAATGGTGAATAGAGTGTAAGTTTGGCATCAAGTGTGACAGAATCAAGTCCTATATATGAACGTCAAAATTGATGTAATTAATGAAGGCCACGTCAAGTGATAATGAAATGGATGATTAATGGTAAAGAAGTAGCCATGGACCTGGCTATCTTCTCCTTATATGTGCATGCCTAGCTTCGTTCAAGAAACAATTTTAGGCCTACCCATGAGGCCATGTGATCTCAATCGGTCATCACTATCTAGTCTAATATAGATATAAATTAATGACTACATAAGACTTATAAGAAAGTTGCTTCAAGGTCTTTATCATTGTCAGTCTAATATGATCATCAGAGAATATATATAGACCGATGTAGGTTGAATGAGTTTTAAGTTTAACATCAATTATTAAAAAATATTGAACGATAGAGAGATAGGCGTAAAGGGTAGTATAGAATTTAGCCGGTTAAAAGTTGACCCGACACAAGAACTCAATCCGACACGGCTCAAAATTTTAGGGTTAAAGTCCGATCCAAAAATCTACGAGTCAAGCGAAGACCAAAGTTTGATTGGCTCGGACGGTCAAACCGAATTGGTTGAAACCCAAAACCCACTTAATTGACCCGGTTAATAGATCGGATCGGCCCAACCCACCCGGAAACCAACACCAACTCAACCCATTTAACCCGAATCCTAAATGATCAAACCCAAACCAGTTCGGGTTTTCACTCCCTTTCCTTTATTTAGCTTGCTGATTGTTTGTGATCTTGATTCCTAGCTCTGTGTTTTATGGTCTCATGATGATGTTATGATATTAATCAACTGCCCTTCCTCATATTAGTCAACCCAACATATAAATTACACATAGCTTGCATAAGTACTCCTCAATACTAGATAGCTTGTATCACATACAATGGATTAGTGGCCATGTTTATTTGAGATTGGCATGATTAGAAGTAGTTAATCATTTGGATTAGTGTCCATTGAGATAGGCACGGAGATCAGCATAGTATAGAGAGAGCCATTCTTCAATGATCTTCACTTCTTTCTTCCTCATTGCCTTTAGCCATTCTGGATCACTCTCATCAGCAGGCTCTAAATCATTACAATGTGACCCTACAAAACATCCATTAAACACCCATTAATTACATTTTATGCACTATGAAAACTGAAAGTCCATAACTCACCTTTGTACAAGTTTTTGACGCTCAAAAAAAAATGGAAAAAAAGAAGAAGAGAAAAGGATGAATGTAATTAGTACCAAGGGGAGCCTTAACAGCTACGAGTGTCTCTGATATGCTTTCCAACACACTGCATAAAATTACTTGATTTTTAGTGAAAGTTTCAGATGGATTATTAATTAATTAATTAATTTAATTGGTATATATAAAGAAACTAAACATACCCCGATTGGCTATAAGGGTCCATCAACCCATTGGAGAAAATGATGTTGCTACCAGATCTTTTGAGAACCAGCCTTAAGTCCTGTTGATCAATCAATTTTGCTTGCTCAATTAGGCAGAAATTAAAGATATGATCCGAAAATTAAACATATGAATTAATACGTACCTGAGATCCATAATAGGTATTAACCCATGAAGGTCTAGTTGGGACTCCATATTTAGCCTTACACTTTTGAATGAAAGTTTGGAGATCAAATGGGTTCATAGGGGTCACAGAATTTGTGATGCTCGAATTGAAAGTTGTTCCCATTGGATCCAACAATTCACTACATTTCTGTAGATTAACATAGTACATTTAAATGGTTACTCTAGTTGTTAGCACAATATAAGCTATATATATATTGTAACACTTGATTGCTTCTTATTTGTACTTATAAGTTATAAGTAGCATATGGAATTGCTTAGCTAAGTTATACCTGCCATGCCCATCCCAAAAAGGTCTCACCGGAACTCGGCGTGATAGAATCGTCCATGGAAAGGCAACCATCGGAAGGAACCAGACTTGCCACTCGCTCGAGATCAGTAGATCGTATGTCGGCTCCATCAATGGTTTTGCATACCCAACTAACCGAGTTTTCAGTACCTGGCTCGTTGTATTGAGCCATCTCACGATAGATATGTACCAACCTACTCGCGAGATCCTCAGTCTTGTTCAGGGGACTACATCCATCAATATAATGCTTAGTGTTCTCATCTCTTGTTACTATAAAGACATTTTTATTTATAACGGCCTTGAAATGCACGAAAAGTTACCGGCAAGTTTTGAACATTTTGCTAAGTTGAACGAGTCCGTTCGGGTTTGAACCCAATCGGGTCATTTCTCCCCAAGATGTCGCTATGGTTTCGTAACAAGTTTCACTTGCATCCTGCATCAGTTTGGCCATAGTATTACGAACTTACTCAATCAAGTTAGTTGATTTCTTCAAGTGCACGCGTACGTAAGGTACAAAACTTTTTACGTACTCGAAAAACTTTGTTGACCCAGTTGTCGTAAGTGTCTGAGGGCATGGTGGTGTCGAAAATTGGGGCTGATGAGGCTAGAGCGCCCATTGCAACGTGCGGGTACTTCAGCCGAAACCAAGTCGCAAGCACTAAAACTCGGCAAATCTAATGTTAGTTGCTCATCAAACTAGACTAGGGATGGAACCAGGAATAAAAACGTTAACATGCTAAAGTTTACCATCATACAAACTATTGGTTGTTAATTATAAGATAATTCCTTAAACAAATTGTCATAACCAAACACTTACTTCCACCATATGATGCTCCAAATACAATGACAGGAGAATGCTCAGCTTTGTAATGTTGCTTCAAGGAAAGGATGATTTCTGCGTAGTCAGCCAATGCTTGTGCTGAGTTGAAATATCCCACACTTTCTGGATCTTCTAGCGATTCTGACATCGACCCTTTTGGATTTGACATTCCATAGTATCTATGCTGAAATAATTGATAAAAAAAAAGTTTGAATTAGGACTCATTAATTAAGAAATCCTACTACTATGTAGTATAAGTTTTAGCTAAACTTATTGTCACTTAATTTATAAAATAAAACGGTTTATATGTCCACGAACCTCTATGACCACAATGAGAGCATTGAAATGATGTGCATTCTGAGGGAGGAAGCCAATGTCGTCTACATCCGGTCTGATAGGCGCCTCGTCCCCCAAGTAAACGAAGATTGGGGCGCTGTTCTTCGCGCCACCCCAAAAATCATCGACCACAAGGTATCGTTGTCTAAATGTGTCGTAGCTCTCGGGTCTGTAGTTGAAATGGTCGAGTGTTTGGTTGTAAAAAAGTTGTTTGGCCTTCAATGGCGTCGAAAGACGTCCATTGTGTGCATTAGCGGGTTTAGCGCGAGCTCAGTGGAATGGATGGCTCAGTCTTGGCTGAAGTGATGATAGAGAGCTTGTAAGCGAAGCGCAAATGGCTAAAATGGTCAGAATCGTTTGAAAATATGCTGCCATTGTTAGAGGGAAGTTTTGTGTGATTTGTGGATTGATTCGACCGATTTATGCTTGTATATATAGACATTTGGTTCATGGTGCATGTGAACTTACGTTTGTACGAACTTTTGCGTGTAAGGTATGTATTTAACTATTTGTATATGGTGAGTTAATCATGGGTTTGCCATTTTGGACGAGTGCGAGTTATTATTTTGAAAACTTTGGGAAAAAGAAACAGAAATGTACGTATATATATGGTCAATATAGTGTAAGTTTGGCATCAAGTGTGACAGAATCAAGTCCTATATATGAACGTTAAAGTTGATGTAATTAATGAAGGCCTCGTCAAGTGATAATGAAATGGATGATTAATGGTAAAGAAGTAGAGCCATGGACCTAGCTATATATCTTCTCCTTATATGTGCATGCCTAGCTTCGTTCAAGAAACAATTTTAGGCCTACCCATGAGGCCATGTGATCTCAATCGGTCATCACTATCTAGTCTAATATAGATATAAATTAATGACTACATAAGTCTTGTAAGAAAGATGCTTCAAGGTCTTTATCATTGTCAGTCTAATGTGATCATCAGAGAATATATAGATCGATGTAGGTTGAATGAGTTTTAACATCGTTTAGAGTACTTAGAAATTATTGGACGATCATAGAGAGATATTTTTATGAAGTAAAGACGAAGGGTGGTAGAAATTTAGCCCGTCAAAATTTGACCCGAAATAGGAACCCAACCAGATACAGCTTAAAATCTTAGGGTTAAAACCCGACCCTAAAATCTGCGGGTCGAACAAAGACCAAAGTTAGTATGAGTAGCTCAAACAGTCGGGTCGAAACGCAAAACCCATTGAATTGACCCGATTAATACATTGGATCGGCCCAACCCATCCCGAAACCACACCAACTCAACCCGTTTAACCCGAACCCGATTCAGCTGAAATCCTAAATAATCAAACCCAAACCACTTCGGTTCTTTTGCTTCTGAATTAATTAAGCTGTTGTAACTTCGCAAACTTGCTGACGGTTCAGATTGTTTTTTGAGTTGGTAACACTAGCTGCAGACTGCAGTTACACTCTTTTCCGATTTATGGTACTCTACTCTCCTTTAACATTGCATGGGACCATATCAGAGATGAGAGAAAAATGGGAAAATTAACAAATGTTAAAAAAGAGTATTAAAATATACCATTTCAGTTTAGTTCACAGCTACACAGCCTAATCTTCCCGTTTTAGATTGGTATCCTGCAAGTAGTGTTCACTAAATGAGGTGAAATTGATGAGGATCAAAACAAATCTGGAAGCCTAGCAGACCTGTAAAGGACCACAAGTGTAAGCACTGATGAAATATTCACAGATCAGAAGAGCTCTGAAGATATATATAGATACATAAAGCTATTGTTCTGCAAGAATGATGATCAGCAATTTCGGGTTTTACATCATCGACCCGTGTTTGAATTCTTGTTGGATCCCGGGTCATCCATCTCTGAAGGAGAAGGTGTTAAGCTGAGAAGCCACACCAAGAGAACGCCGACGAGAGCGCCTGAAAGATGAGCTATATGATTCACACTCTGCAATGGGTGAATCCCTACTAACCCGGATGACATTCCCGCTGAAGACTGAGCTGCTTCCATTACCTAATCACCATTCCAAATCATCAGACTCTTTTTCATTTTTCGATTGAAGAGGCTCTTGAAACGCAAAAAGATTGGAATTTTGCTTTGAACAAAAAAAGTACATGTAACTAAACCGCTGAATTGAACTAGGCCCCGAAATTAGACACATAAGGTGAACAATTGTGAAGGGTAGGCAATTTTTTTCTTAATGTACTTTTGAAATTTGCACTTTTGCAGCAGGAATTTGGACAATAGGTATGATCTGTCTAGTACTTAAGTTGGGCATTATAGAAAATATATAAAGGTAGCTCAAGAGAAACTGTGTCAATGGATTTGCATTGTTTAAGTAGAAATTGGTTACCTTGTCTATGACAAATTGACCAAGAATTAGTACTTCAAGGATCTTCCGCCAGTCCCATGACATCTGAAGGGAAAATTAGGTTAGAAATGTATCAAAGATGACATTATGTTTCAACTTCTAAATCTGTGATTAACTCAGGAATACCTTCACAAGGACACTAATTGCAAATAAGCCGAAAACAGCACCAGATGCTCCAACAGAAACTGCATTTCTCGGGAGAACAAGCCATGAAACAAGGTTTGCACCAGCTCCCGTTAAGATGTAAGAGAGCCACAAAGCTAAGTTGCCTTCTTCTTCTTCTACAAGCTTCCCTGATTAAATAGAACCCACAGTGATACAAGGACATTGTAAGATGCTAGGCACATTTTTCAGCTAAGTGCAAATGTAGGTTTATTAAAGTTTCAAACGTTTTACCAAAAATATAGAGAAAGAAAAGATTGCTGGAGAGATGATTCCTGCAAAGAAGAAAATAAACATGGTTTAAGTATCATAAGAAAATGAAGATTGTGTACAATCATATAAGAACTGAAATATATTTATTTACATCTTGAAAAGGGGGAAATGAAAAGTGTGTACGAGTAAATATAAAATATTGTCTAACAACTACTGTTTCATATTGCACAATCTTCGTAGTTAAAACATATCGAAAGAGTTTTTACCAATTCGCATGGCAAAATGCAGCTGTGATAAATTGATACCAAGCAGGCCGATAGTGATACAAATAGAGGGATCTGATAGCTCCCACCTGGAGAAAGTGACAACAGTCTTTTACTCAAAAAGAGTAATTGTATACAAGGATCTACTTAATCCACAGAAAAACCAAGTCATGCTACATGTTTTCATCCAACATTTTTCTTCGCAAGACCATTGTAGAACGCTCTTAAAAATATACCAGTACATATTAATTCAAAGTGTATAAGTATAAATAAGCTTTTATCACAAGTTAATGAACACAGGGAGAAATCTTTCTTGCCTGGAGAACATGATCTGCCACAAATATTCCAAGATTCAGAAGAATAATCCAGAATACTCCATTCACACGCTTCTCAGGTCTGCGTCTTTGCTCCGGCCTCTCAATTTCCAATTGTGGTATAATATCTTGAAGAAAAACACATAAAGATTGTTTAGAATACTGAAACACAAAAACATGAAAATAAAGGTAAACCTAACAGAGGGGGTAATTGCTCAGAACAGTTCAAGAACAAACATGTTCACCAATGTGCAAGATGCATGTTCTTGCGAACGCAGTGTATCCAACGACACCTCAGCTAAGTTTTCAGGATTCTCACAATCAATCATCATATTTCTTAACTCTGTTACAGATTAGTCCATCGTCTACCGATTTCACATCACTTACTAGTGTCAAAATTCAAAAAAACAAAATTCCTCAGCCTTGTGATCAAACTCAGTGTTTGAGAATTGCTCTTAGATGTCAAAGAAATGAGATTTTGTTCACAGTTACACTGCCAATTTTAACATATAAACAATGACATGAGCACCATAGATTAGTGGTGGTTAGCTAAACTCAACCACCCTAGCTCATTGAAATCAATTACAATTGAATTGACTGAAATTGAGTAATGAATTCAGCCTACAAACACCAGAGCAAAAACCTAAGCACACAATCCACTGACGAGTAAGATCAAAATTCCATAGTTGAAAGGCATTCATTCATGCGATCTACTCAAACACCTATGACCTATCCCATACAAATTCAATTGTTGACCATATGAAACGTAGAATGCATGAAACTTCAAATTGCTCTATTCTCCGGCATTAATCATCCAATTAACTAGAAAAAAGAGACAAAGAGAAGAGAGAGATTACCGTTGCCATTGAAATTGCAGATGAACGAGGAGAGAGAAACGGGAGACTGAAGAAGGAGCCGAGACGGATTAGAGAGACGGCGAAGAGAAACGGAATTGGAACGAAGAAGATGAGGATGCGAATGTAAGCGAGCAAATTTCAGAGACGGCGAAGAGGAAGAAGAGCGATTGAGCGCCTGAAAATGGAGGAGTAGCGCCATGGGAGCTGAGCTTCCCAAATCTCTTCCCAAAGTTGAACAAGAAAAAAAAATCCTTAATTTCATTGGGCTTTCCAAATTGGGCCGATATTTGAATGGGCCTAGCCCGTTAAATACCAATCCTAAGTTTTAATACACATGAAATGAAATAAATAAGCCCGTTTAAATAGAGTTCTTTTTCTCGGGTCGGTGCTATGCGAAGGCTTAATCGATTGACTAAATGTTACGTTTCATTCGTTCGTGTAAATCTATCACATGCAATGTATTAATGAAACGTCTCATGTGAATGCAAGCGTACAATATGTGACAACAAAATTAAGATGAATGAACAAACAAACAAATAGTACAATCATACAAAAAACGACTGAAAAGGCCATGCAACGATGTTGTACATATGCATGCTGTAGTTTTGTGAATTGGGTATGGAAGTGATAAGATAAGGAGGCTCACAATTCTTTCATGGACTTCAAGTGGGTCCATTCATTTAATGTTGAATGGGTGACAACTGGCGAAATTTGTACGTAAGAGCTTGTCTTTGATGAATTTTGGTTGATAAGTAGGGCATACGGGAAAGAAGAAGAAAAATGGAGTTTATGTGATTGTCATTATGTGATAGGTTGAATCATATATCATATAGTATTCATATACTAGTATTATATCTTACTCCATTATTGTAGCACAAGTCTCATCAATCAATCATAACCGTTGATTAACCCTAGCTAAGAGTAGATTTTCAATCGGCAAAGATTGTTAAGGTGATTAGAAGATCAATTTGAGTATATGTTTTGCCCTAATTATTGGATCCCACTTGTTACGTCCAGTTCTACTTGAAGTATTTCCGCATCAAATCTAACTTTAAATCAATGGATTAAAGAACGATCCGATCTGAATGGCCTGATTATCAATGGGTTAAAATACTAGAGCCAAGGTCATAATTCGAAATATATTTGTAGAAATTGTATTTGAGTATCAAGCACGAATGCATAGGTGGGCTGGACAACCCACCCTATTTTTTTAAAATAAAATAAAAATAAAAATAAAAGTATAATTTAGTATTTTATTAGTAAAACTTGATTGTTTTTATAAACATTAAAGCCTAAAATCTTGAAAGAAGACACTGGTCAATCAAATTTATTTGTTTTTTTTATAATTGAATATATTTTCTTTATCTATTTACTAATTAATTATTCTTCCTATTATATTTAGAGATCTAGAAAACTCTAAAAACATTGAAATTTTTCAAAAATTATTAAACTCTTTTTTTAGTTTAATACAGCCCACCCTAAATTCAAATCTTGGATCCATGTATGTTTGTTGAGTATTATAACATTTGTATTATTAAAATGGTTTTAAAAATTGATATTTTTGATGGTTCAACCCGAATTTATATCGGAAACGACCAAATACGATTGATCCTAGAATCTTAGCCGTCCGAACCGAACCCGACCTATCTCACAGCTCTACTTCCAACGTAGTCAGGTCCGTCCATGGGCATGTGCAAACAGCCCGGTCGAATAGGGCCTCCAAATTCAAAGGGCCCCCAAATTTTTTAAAAGAGTATATAGTAAAATAAAGTGTAAAATTAAAAGTCTTGTTAAACTTGCACAGATGGTCAAGCCGTGCCGTATCTACAAATCGGAACGGGCGTTCGAATCCCATTGTATGCGTTGTATTCATTCATTTTTTCAGTCTTTTTAAGTTTGTGGGGCCCAGTGTGTGTGCTGTAAGTTTTTTTTCTCATCCGGTGTGGGCAATGTATACGGTATACATTTTCAATTTTCCATTTTTTTTTGTCTAAGCCCATTCATTTATTATTCTTAATTCCTCTCCATTAAATTTTTAATATCATGTCCCCTACTGGCTAGTGGCTACTCCCTTCCCTCACTTTAACAATTTACATTTTTTTTTTCTGGTAATTCTTACACTCCTAGTTTAATTATTTTTTTCCCAATAAGCCGTGAATGAGGGGTTTATTTAGTCTAACTAGCTTATCAATGATAATTTCGACTCAAAAAAGGTTTATCAATGATACTAAAATTATGTATACTTTCTTTGTTTGATTATAAAGCAAGAAGACAAATGTAATTACTATTAAATAGTATTTATTAGTTGATTGTTGATAGTACAGTCTAATTAATTACTTCATAGTTTAATTTTTATTTCTCAATGACTTCTAGTGTGACTATTTCTTATTTATAGAGATTAAATATAAATATTATTATTGATTTATATTTCTATCAGTTATAGAACTTATACTTCATTCTTTACTTATAATTATACTCATCCTCATCTAAAACTAAATTATATTACCTAAACAACCATAATTTAGCAACTAAATTATATTACCTAAACCGCCACAATTTAGCAATATATCTATCGTTGAATAATTCTATTTATTATAAATATTATTTTTCCATCCAAAATTTTCAAAATCAAATCAATTTTAAATAATAATTAATTTTTTGCACAGGGCCTCAAAATTCATTGGACGGCCCTGAACGTAGTTAAATTCAAGTTTGATTACGTACAAATATTCAAGTCAAACGTAACGCATATAGTCTTACGTATATAAGTCATTGATCGATTTTTTTTATAAACGGGAAAAAAAAAGAAAAAGTAAAACCAAACCCACACGTATATTCGGACAAAAATGGTGAGCTAGCTAATTAAGTCGGACAGGTGGCTAAAAATGTAGGAGTATAAATTATAATTGGTCACTACATCAAGCTTATTTATTACTGTACAAATTATAACGATGATGACAAAAACTATTAAATGAGTTTGTTTGCATGCAATTGATTGGCTTGTACTGTATTTCATTATAAGTCGTCTGAAGATGGCTTGCTAATCAAACCAACGTGGACAGATAAGCTTGCATTTTTTAATTTCTAGCTTTCAAAATGATGCTTATTCGTTGATATATGGCTATTGGCTACTACTTTAGTGGTAGCCAAATCTAAGTTCAAAACCTTGTTAGAGTTGCTTACTCTAACCACGTACGCCCATGAGCTCTTAATTAGTGTGTGTATAGTGATTTCTTTATTGATTAAATAACGGCTTTAGATAAGTTGGCATACTTTAGCTCACATTTGTGTGGTTTATCTTATTATCTTGGCGTAAGCCACGTTACCAAATAATTAAGGGTCTGTTTGGTATCAAACGGCGCAAATGTAATCGGAATGGAATAGAATGGAATGGAAACGAACCTAATTGAGTTACATAAATCAAGTAGTGGTATCAAATTGAAAATTTTCAAAATTGGGGATCCTAAATGACCAATCGATGCAAGTTTAGAAGGTTGCTTATGTATTTAGCCATAAAATATGTGATTCTAGTATTAAACTCCAAATATTCGACCAAAAAAAGTATTAAACTCCAAATAAAATCACCAAGTATTTGGAAGGGATTGTTTTACCCCCCTTAATAAACCTACCCGATAGGAAGTGAGTCATCATTAATTATGGACAAAAAAAGGACATAAAATAAAACTCTTATTCCACTACTACGTAGTTGTATAAAGGAAGTGAGTCATACAAATTAATGACATGATTGACATTGAAATTAACATCTAAATTAGCAATCAAAACAGCACCCAAATTCACATGTGGCATTTTAAAATCTATTTTTATGTGCATATCGCTGGTGGTTTTGTGCAGTTTAACATATATATTATTACTTATAAGCTTTTGTAAGTAGACTACAAGCCGACTCGATCCTCCATGATAAAAGATGACGAATAATACAACAAAGGTACAATATATTATAAGTTCGATGTCAATAAAAATTGTATGCATATATAAGTTTTTATTCAACAAAACACGTCATCATATCTTAAGCTTGTAGGGTTGTATCTTGGTAGACTACATTTTACCAATCAAGCATGCATGTGTAATTGCATATTCTTCAAAATTTGTATTGCTTGAGCCGAAAGGTCCCGAATGTTTTGAACCCGATGCCTAATTTCCTGCACAAATGGAACATCTTTCTTCTCATACTTCGCGTCGCAAGCAGAAGTCACATAATCTCCCAACTTTGTAAGCTTCTTGGCAGTGTCCAAACTAATAAATTATCCAAAGATCTCGTTAACCATTTGATCATACATACTAATTAATGCAAACAAATTGATTATAAGTACAAACTATACCAGTCTTGTTTGCTTTTAAAATCATGTTCTTCCAAGTGTGTTACGTTCCAATAATGGTCGTTCATAGCATATCCGCAGGGATTGAAATTATCTAGATAATCCTCCTCCATGCGGTACTTGATAAATTCTTAGGCTTCACTACTATTCGAATTGATTTCTTCGAAAACGTGTAGTAGTTGGTCTCGTGGTGAATGGTAGCATGTGATGAGGAAGAGCGCATGAAGGAGACAACAAATTACAAGAGTGAGCTTCATTTTTTGTAGTATATTTTTGTTTACAAGCTAATATTGGCTCTTCGGTTGATAGCCCCCGCATGGAGTCTTTATATTGCATCTCGCTTCATTTTTGGTTCATTTTTCTCGCAAATAAATACGGCTTTTGACTCGCGCTTTGAAAGAAATTTGTTTTCTATGCTAAGTGTGATTGTGCGAGAAATACGATGGATGTTCACTTGACTTGTAGCCATAATTTTGTTTTCCTTACTAAATGTGGTTGTTTGCAATAAAAAAGATGATCCTTCTTTAAATTTGACTTTATTTTTAGCGCGTTTTAGGTATTCCTTGATACTTGTCACATTTTTAGCAAGTTTTAGGCTCTCAGCAACCAGATTTACAGGGAGCTCAGCCAAGAGTTCTCCGACGTCGGACTCGTGACCGGTGACGTCACGATCGCTCCGTGGGATGCTCTATAGGGGATCCGAGATCCATTATATGAAGGCTTGATATGGCCATACGTGCTTGAGATACGTAAAGTTTGAACATTGATCGACGTACTCATAACTCCAAAACAGCATAAAGTCGCCTATTTTTGGAATTATGGTACGATAATTGCATCACGTTCAATTTCACGATCGAATTTCAAGAGATGCGAATATACATTCGACCACCGTCATTATAACGCAATATAAAATCCCCTTTTCAACATGCCTTGCTCGCCGTCAACTAATCTTGTACTAACTTTTTGATTCACCTTTACTTATCAAGAAATCTTGACATGGACCATCAATTTGTGTGGGGAAAACAATCACTCCTTAACACAATTATCTATATCTATATATATATATCTTAATTTTGGTCCCAAATAAGGTCAAATAAATACATGTGTTTTCAATATTTCACTCCCTGTTTGCTTTTTTTAAGAGTATAAATTATAATTGGTCACTACATCAATCTTATTTATTACAAATTATAACGATGATGACAAAAATTATTAAATGATTTTGTTTACATGCAATTGATTGGCTTGTATTTAATTAAGTCGTCTGAAGCTGGCCTGCTAATCAAACCAACGTGAACAGATAAGCTCGCATTTTTTATTTCTATCTTTCAAAATGATGCTTATTCGATCGTTGATGGCTACTACACTAGTGGTAGCCAAATCTAAGTTCAAAACCCTGTTAGAGGTGCTTACTCTAACCACGTACGCCCATGAGCTCTTAATTAGTGTGTGTGTATAGTGTATTTTTTATTAATTAAATAACGACTTTAGATAAGTTGGCATACTTTAGCTCATATGTGTAGTTTATCTTATTATCTTGGCATAATCCACTTTACCAAATCATTAATTGATAGTGACCTATCAAGCGAGTGGTGCATCAGCTTATTAGTTGAGCACTTATGGATAAGTTTTTGGGTTCAAGACTCTAGGGCGATGGTTTGTCCTTTTCTCTTTAGGGTAATCATCCTCAACAATAAACTGTATTTGTTTGGTTGTGCATATAACTCATCGTACCCAATTATCACAAGGCCTTATTCGGTATAATCTATAGGGTCCGGATCCGGTAGGAATGATTATTATGGTAGGAAATAGGAATGAATCATAGCCATTGGATGAGGAGAGATCAAAGGCTCAAGAAAAAAAAGGGAAAAAAACGGCACGGGCGTTTTTTTCGGAAAACGGCACGGGCGTCCAGATTTGTGCAACCGTATGGCCTATTTGTGCAACCGTATTTGTGCAACTGTATGACCGATTTGTGCAACTCTATGGCCGATTTGTGCAATCATATTTGTGCAACTCTATTGCTTATTTGTGCAACTCTATGATCAATTTTGCATTCATGTCATATTTTATAGCAGTCGAAGTTCGTATAGTTTGTTTCGCTTTGGCAATTTGTGCAAGTCTATTGTCAATGTGTTGAATTCTATGGTCAATTTGTTCATCAATATTTGTGCAACTCAATGGTCAAATTTGTGCAACTCAATGGTCAAGTTTGTGCAACTCAATGGTCAATTTGTTCAACTCTATTGACAATGTGTTGAATTCTATGGTCAATTTGTTCATCAATATTTGTGCAACTCAATGGTCAAATTTGTGCAACTCAATGGTCAAGTTTGTGCAACTCAATGGTCGATTTGTTCAACTCTATTGCCAATGTGTTGAATTCTATGGTCAATTTGTTCATCAATATTTGTGCAACTCAATGGTCAAATTTGTGCAACTCAATGGTCAAATTTGTGCAACTCAATGGTCAAGTTTGTGCAACTCAATGGTCAATTTGTTCAACTCTATTGCCAATGTGTTGAATTCTATGGTCAATTTGGTCATCAATATTTGTGCAACTTAATGGTCAAATTTGTGCAACTCAATGGTCAAGTTTGTGCAACTCAATGGTCAATTTGTTCATTCATATTTGTTCAACTCTATTGCCAATGTGTTGAATTCTATGGTCAATTTGTCCATCAATATTTGTGCAACTCAATGGTCAGATTTGTGCAACTCAATGGTCAAATTTGTACAACTCTATGGTCAATTTGAACCGGTAAAATGTATCATTTCCCTAAACAAATTACCTTGCCAGTAAGGTTGAAACATCTTTCAAATTTGTCATCAAATTCATTTTGCTTTTCTACACGTTGATCAGTAAGAGATTGGCCTGAACAATATATACACTAAATCATTGTAAACAACATGTAATTTATGAGATTGTAACATAATTACGGCAGAAAAGTGCAATCCACCAAGGATTGGTGGCATGTGAATACATTTACACAATTGTAGGGTATGATTTGACACTGTCCAATTAACAGTTCACGGAAAATGATTAGGAGGCAAAAAAAGTGGCTAGCCTTGACATGGAAAACCTAAAACACTCTACTCATATTCAATCAGACCAACGTGTGCTTGCAATCAGTCACAATTAGCGTAGAAGGATTAATGATTACTTCCATTCCATAGTTCCATTTGATTATATTGCAGATCATATATGAGATTTAGCTTTCATCTACAAGAATTGAGAAAGCAATACAATCATCAGACTTGAAATTTACATGTTCCTTCTGCGGACCGCCATCGGCCTGAGTTTCACCACCGCCATAGCTTTCCGATCCGAGCTCCGCAGGCGATCTTCCGAATTACGTCTTCCACGGCCTGGATCCAGACGCCGAGTGGAGGGAGGAGGCGGAGGAATGGAGGAAGAAGGCGGCGGCTAGAACCAGGTCGGAGGGGAAGAGGGGGGAGTCGGGGGTTCTTGAGGAAGGTATAGGGCTCAGAGGAAAGTGGACCGCAGAGATCGAGGAAGAGAGGACGCACAATGGGCAGAATTGGTTTTACGCCTTAGAGACACGCGCAAAAAAAAATTAAATCTATATAAATTTGTATTTCCTACCGTAAGACTCATTCTTACATGAGTCTTTCTCTAATTTATATAAATTTGTATTTATGTCATACAACATCACTTTCTCCTTTTTACTCGATAATCAATTTAATATACTTTGAGAGAATATAAAGTAAGTTAAATCTAGGAAAATCTGGGCTCCTAAGTTTGAAGCTATTTGGTTGGTATCTTAAGATTGACCTCTTTTCTAGTGCAATGCTTCTAAGGTTTTAAGTTTTTCGACCAGTTAATTGGTGTCTATATTCAATTAGAATTGGTTAATTAAGTATCATACTGTGTTCATCACTAACCATCTCGATCGATGTAGGTTTCAAAGTAATTTCCCATTTCAATAGTTAAGGTACTCTCGAACCCATTTTTAACCGTTGAATCACCCTTTAATGCTTCCTTGCATGACATCTCATGAGTCGATCCACAATCAAACAAGGTCATTTTAGCCATCTTTAAGCGTCACAAAGATGCTTTTCCGACATAGGATACAAAACAGATGAATTCAAAATATTAAGGGCACTAGGAGAAAATAGTTAATCTTAGGGGTTCGATCGACTAGAAAACATCTAATAATTCATGGATGTTGAATGAAACTTTCCTAAAACTAATCATAAACATCAACGATTTACTAACATTTTATCAAACGTAGACGTTAAGTTTTTGTCATTTAAACATAATTCCAAAATATCATAAACTCGCTTATTTTTGGAATTATGCTAATGATAATTGCATCACGTTTTATTTCACGATCAAATTTCAAGAGACCGTGTCCATGATTATGACTCCAAATATATATATTGCCTTTTCAACATGCCTTGCTCGCCGTCAATTAAGTTGTACTAACTACTTTTGTTATTCACCTTTACTTATGAAGAAGTCTTGATATGGACAATGTCAATTTGTGGGGAAAACAATCTATTATATATATTTAAAACCACTAAGAAATAAAGCCTTTTCATTGCGCCACGTAGGATTTCGCCACATGGCACTCCTATATTAGGCCACCTCGGATTTGTACACATGTCATTTTCTTAATAAGCCACATCATTAATATTTACCTTTCTAATTAAGCCACCTCATTTACACTTTGTCCACCTAATATACAAGTCACATCTATAATTTTAAAAAATGACATCTCATATTTCAAGTCATCTTTACATCTGATTATAAATAATTTACAACTACATAAATATATTTAAAAGTTGCATATTACTCTTCTTCTTCCTTTTTCCAATTAATGTTAGTTTATTATATTTGAACCTAAGTGCTGTATAGCCGATCGTTCAATCTTCAGAAAGCAATCGACCATAACGAGGTTACAACATAGACAAGGATGAAGAACAAGTTGGTGTTGTAGGGGATCGAGTCTGCACGTCGCTCTCCAAAAGCCTAAGTTATATATGGAGTTGACCACGAGGTAGTCGGAACCGTGGTTGCGAAAGGTAAGATGTAGGAGACATGTTCGGCAGCGGAAGAAAGGAAGGAGCGAGTCGATCGCTGAGAAACCGTTGACGACAGTGAACTTGCGACCGAGCTTATGGCTAAGGCAAAGTTTACTAATATTTTTGTTATTTTTTACTGTGATTATTTAGATTGGATCCAATCCATATTTGTTTGTTACAAATCTTTAAATTCCAAATATGGTTATGATCATCCTTAAACTTCCAATTGTTTAAGTATTTTTTTATAAATTTCATAGTGTAATTTTCTCTAGGTTATCCAAATTAATTACGTATGAAGATCAATTTGATTCACGTACAAAATCAATCATGGAAACTTATTTTTTAAGATTTTGTTAGTACAATCATGCTTAGAATTAGGAGGAGGTTAGAACCACAAGCTTAATCCAAATTATTGTACGTGGATCCTATCCAAATTAAGCACAAAATCAATTTAGGTTATCCAAATTAATGTAGTCACGGTGCAAGTACAAAATACAAACCCAATAAGCCATATTACCTTAAATGGTAATCAACAAAGGTATGTCATTTTCCAATTGGTATTACTGATTTATAAATCCTATCCAAATTAAGCACAAAATCAATGTATGCTCATGACATGATGTCAATCTACACCAAATTTTTCATTCACAAAAGATATAATATAGAGTATTTTTTGCAACAAATAATAAGGAGAATTAGATTTGAACGGAATAGTTGTTAAGATTAGGCTATGATTTGAATTGAATATATCAATAACTTCCTTTATTTATATTTGGCTCAAGTTAGATACCAAAGAATCCCGATAATAATTGTTAGGTTTTTATTAGTAATCTAGCAAAAGAAATACGTAGTATTAAGATATGATCCATTCAAATGCATAATTTGTAGGTTTTCATTGCTTTTCTTTGTTATTTGTAGCCTTTTTTTCTTTTTAAAATAAAAGACAAACAAAATTTTGTATCTATACCCCCATCAAATAAATTCAAATCATTGAGTATTAAAATTTATATTTAATTATTTATATCTACAAAAAAATCTAATTATCTATATATGATCTAATTTGATATCTTAACAAATGTCTGTTCTGTTATGATTTATTTTATTTTATTTATGAAATAAGTTTTAATTGTCTAATAATTAAAAAACAATATATTCTTCATATATATGGTAAATATCTTCATAATGATTTTCTTATTTCTGATTTATTCTATAGCTTATCAATATACTCTTTATATGGTAAATATCATCATAATTTTTTTTCTTATTGTTTAAAATTGAAAAACAATATCTTCTTTCTATGATTAACATACGTATCTTAACTACATATAGAGTGCATATATCCATTCACGCAATCTTTTTTTAATCTATAACAAACCTAATCTTAAGAGAATTTGGTGGATGCATTCAAGTAATCTTTTTTGGAGTAATTTTTTTTCTAATCAGTGGATACAATGATCTTAGGTCAAACAATTCTTCATTTAATCTTTTTCAAATCCTTAGAAAATCCTAATTGTTTTTTTCTAATTTGTTACCATAATCTTAGGTCTCACAACAAGCTCAAATTCTTATAAAAATATATAGGCTAATTGATAATATCTTAACATCATTTATATTTTTATATTTTGAAATTAAAAAATATGCCATATCTTTAAAAATCCCAAGATTTCAACCAAAATCTTTTTTTACTTTAATTATAAGTTTTTTAGGTTAAAAATTT
Source organism: Polygonum aviculare (assembly GCA_934048045.1). Lineage (NCBI taxonomy): Eukaryota > Viridiplantae > Streptophyta > Magnoliopsida > Caryophyllales > Polygonaceae > Polygonum > Polygonum aviculare. Next base: position 901,083 of record OW204026.1, read on the forward strand.
TAGTGTCCTCTCAAATATAGCATTAAAAAAATAGGGGTATTATATAACAATTTGAGCATGGATTAAAGAGCATCATTAATATTTATTCGTTGTTATAGTATTCTTGATTCTTGATTTTCTCTCCTTTTTTTAAAATAAAAAATGTATGAGATTATTGAATTAAGTCCGTTTTAAGTTTGACCCATAAATTATAAAATATGGAAATCACAGATATTTAATATAATTAAAATTACAACATTAAAAGTTACAAACTATACATGTATATGTATGAGTACGTGCACCCTCTGAGCCTTTTTGGATATCCTATGTTTTCTATAAAAATATATTATCCTATTTGGTAATCAATGTAACTATAACTCTATTTGGATAATTCTCATCACATTATTTTGTTGCCATAAATGTTATTATAATTTTATAATTGTCAACTTTCATATATAATGATCAATCTATTTTTTGTTTTGCAGTAATAAACACTCCACATGAACGAGATTTATTATTGTTAGCAATTTTATTGATATTATTTGGCAGATTAGTTTATAGAAAGATGGATAATTGTATAATTACATTTTTTATATCCTATATACATGATTGTATATATTGAGATGTTTTAGAGAAAAATCTAAGCAAAATTTTTACAAGATCCGCGCATGGCGCGGGAACCTATACTAGTCACTCCTTATCTCAATAACACAATTATTTTTTTGATAAGTTGATCCGGAATCATATATATATGCTCACTAACGATCTTGTCAATTAATATTAGCACTTAGCAATATATGAATCCGAAGTATATCTAAAAGGCCAATGATTAATCCATCAATTATCGATCAATTATTTGAGATGCACAAGCACAAGCAAAAATTGTTAGACTTTAACCTAAAATAATACTAATAATTATAAGTGTAAGACGCTTGAGGTTGTCTTACACTTTATGTATAGGTCTTAAATCATAAGTGTCTTGTTTAACCCATAAGCAATTGGAAAGTTCATTATCTTAGATTATCACATTTGGTGAATCCGAACCAAGAATGATATATGACCAATCTTTATAAGCATGTTAGTCATGTTGACTTATCGAAAAGATAGGTTAGATAACACTCGTTAAAATGACTACCCAACTAACAAATATTGGACATAATCATCTCGATCTCTCGTAATCATCCTAAAACAGCCGTTAATGACATCAGTGAGGCTAAGTCACACCCGGCCTCAACCTTGATCCTCAAGATCCCGCATCTTTTAACTTCACGAATATCTATATACGATAACAACTTCCGACATGGCGACCGAGTGGCTACCATAAGGGCCCATATCAATGAGCTAAAGATACTCTTATTACATAACTTCTTCAATTTTGTGTGTGTTTGCAGTTTGCTTTAGCATGGGACCTCTAAACCAACTACACCTTGAAAGAGATCGAGATTGTTCTCGACCATCAAAGAAAAAGTACTTTGTAGGTGGTATTTGAGCTGGCTTTTTGTAGTGACTTTGGGAATGCTTGCATTATGCATGCCTTTTTTTTTTTTTTTGAAACGGTGAGAATATGGTCTCGTCTTACGGCGGGATACGTAGAGCATCCTTTCGGATGAGAGCTAAAAGCTTGTGATGGTTCCAGATAGATTCCCATGAGAGACTGTGGCCCAAAAACGCAATTTTATCAGCCACAGAGTTACACTGTCTACTCTCATGATAAAAACGGACTGACTCGAACCCCCGAAGGGACACTAGAATGCCTTTTTCTTTTTTACACAACTAGGCATATAGTTTGGTTGGCTCCCAAAATCATCATGATTTCACATCACTTTTCCCATATATTGATTAATAACTTAGTAAGTGGTGAATGCCCAATCAATCTTCTCACCACACACTTTGGCCTATATAAATATAGCTTTAACTTCACAAAACTAACCTTTAAATAAGGTTGAATTGCAAAATACACCTGATAAATATGCGATTCTATCAAACGCCAAATATCACCGAGTACTGAGAATGAAACATAGATCTCGAGTTTGAACCCCGTGAGTTAAGCAATTTATAGAAAATAAACTTACTCGTTTATAAACCTATCCGACACAAAATGGATCATGGACAAAAAAAAAGATAGAAAATACAACCCTTAATTATGACCTAATTAGTTATTGTATAAAAAATGCTTAATTATTGTAGCCAATTATTATTATATTAATGAAATTGAAAACAGGGTTTACTCAAGTAAACAACGGGTGTATATAGATCATCGTTGAATTGAGATTTAATAATTGAGGAAACGTTGAACGTCAAATAATGGAAGTTTGAGGCCGCCTATCTATAAATAATGTGTTTCACACATGGGGCTGCTTTCAAATTAAATGTGATAAGATCTCAACGTGTAAGCTTTGAAAAGGATAGCTTGTTTTATTTTATCCTAATAAGTGCTAATAACTTTATCACATTCATTATTTGATATACTATAGATTATATCAATAATAGTTATAGTACTATTCTATGGTGATTAGGAAAAAACGATTCTCTTTGATTCTCAGTTTCTCACTCTGAAAGTGAAATGTCAGCTTATTTATTAGAAACGAGACAAATTATAAGCTATAGTAACGAAATTTATTCGATTTCTAAAGAAACTATATGAATCATTGCATGACTTTGTCCCTTCATTCGAGATTATCAAAATTTTATTTTATTTCACAAAAAATATATATATAGTTGATCGATCTGATGATTCAGATCCGATGATAAAATATATTTTAAAAAAATAACTATAACATGTTCTATACTATTGTCATTTTCGCTAAGGCGTTTGAAGTTTTTAGTTTAATATTTTTGTAGGGTTGGGGTTGATTGAATTTAACCATATTAATATATTCTTTGATCATTTTCACATTTAAAGAGTTTTAAGGTAATCAAAAATATTTTTAAAGTCTTATTATTCCGCCTTTATACCATCCTTACCTTTGAATTATAATATAATGTTTTTCTAACATTTTATTAATTGAGCCACAATCGATCAAACCCCACACATCATATATATTTTTGTTTGGTTGAAATTAATAAAATATTATATATGCATATTCGAATATCACATGATCATAACTTTATATATTAATATAACATGAAAACTCAACATGTTTATTTGTTTGCTTCTATATATTAAGGGTTCATTTGATTGTAAATTTGATATAGACAATTAAAATAGACACCAAACTCGTTATAATTGCAGCACGTCATCTTGATATTCATGTTATGTTATACGAAATATAATTTTATTTTCCTGTTCCACTTGGTTCAGATCGATCTACATCTACATCTACAACAAAACAACAAACATATAAGAGCATCTTCAGGTCCTTAATTAACTTTCACAAAGAAACAAAATTTACATGCATGCATATTTGGCCGGGTCCTCAATTAAAAAACACACCATTTATTTATTTTCGTTTTTTTGTTCCTTAAAATTTTATATAAATAATATCTACCATGCCAATTAAAAAACACACCATTTATTTTTTTTCGTTTTTTTTTCGTTTGGACCCCTATCATTTTTCTGCATCCAATAGTTTTTTTTGCCCTAATTTTTTTTAGAGAATTTCTGATTTTTTTTTTCATGCATGGATCAATATCTTATGTAGTACCGTTACTACTTACTATCATTTCTTTTTCATGCATGGGCCAATATCATTAAGTGCCCATGCCAATTAAATTGCTTTATTTAAAATTAATTATGTATCATATGTAATAAAATTAATTTAAATTAATTTTATTTTAATAACATAATTTATATTGACCAATTAAATTCAAGAAATTGTAAATTAATGAGAGATGTAAATGAGACAGAGAATTTGGATTGCAATTCTACTGACTATAATTTGGATTCACCGATAAAACATAATTTTCTTGCTATTGTTGAGAGCCATAATAACGAAATTTCCATTTTAGTTCTAGAATAATAAGTTCATGAAGGAACTCCTAGATCATGTGTATAATGTATCTTAGCAATGCTAATTTGTAATATAACTACTTATTGATAGCATATGAACCCTAAGACCATGAAATTTCCTTTCAAGGACAAAACACATGAAATTTCCATGCCTACCAACAAATTGCATTCCACCAACTCTAAGAATACATTATAAACGTTTTCCGAAATTGTATACTCGACACGATAGAGGACAAATCAACACACATACTGTTATATACAAGCGATATCAACAACATGCATTGAACATTTATCTAGTATGACCCCATTTATATAGATTTAACTTTTAAGGTTAAATTATGCGCATTCTTATTATAAATATAATCAACATACTCAACACGTTCATCTAAAAAACGATCTGTGACTACTTATTCTGTTTTTTCTTTGATTAATAAAACACTCTCTCGAGGAGTCAGAAAGTGCGGTCTTGATAAAAAAAAAATAAAGATTTTTAGTTTTAAAGGCTTAAACCGAGGCTTACAAAAAAAAGTACTAGTCAAAATTCATAATTTTAATGAAACAGAAATTCAAGCAAAATAATCGGCATGTCAATGTAATTTCCAAAAACATCATGCTGTATTTGCAATTATCCAAAATCAGTGCCCTAAGAAAATAATTGTTCTTTGAAGTGGGTCCAAAACAAAATTTTATTTTCAGCGGAGAAGTCAATGTTTTTGGCCTCTACCACATAATTCACGGATCTCTTCCCTCCCAACCGGCCAACGCCCGAAATCCCCCTCGTTTTCTCTGTTATAAATCAAGGTCCCATTGAAGAAATTCGTACCCACAAACCCAGTTAGCCCACTCTATCAAAATCAAAATCAAAATCCGGTGTGTGTCAAACAAGGGTTTTCATTTCGCCGTTTCAGCGTCTCAAAAGCTCTCACCTTTTTACCTGGCTATTTAAGAGGGTTTATCTTTCTTGGCCTATTGCAACTTCTTGTTCCATTCTTGTGGGGGATCAGGGAAAAGAAAGAAGCTTTCTTTTGAATATTCTTTGTTCGTGCAATTTCTATAAAAAGGGGCAAAAAGAGGCCAGAGCACAACTACAAATTTCTTATCTTTTTTTCTCCTTTTGTGATTTCTTCAAGAATTAGTTGGAGATTTCATCTGGGTTTGGGTTTATTTTTCTGGGTTTGGTGAAATGGGTTCAATGGAAAGAAGTCAATTATGGCAGATTTTGAAGCCAATTGGGAGCATCTCTCTCAGTTTTCTGATGGCTGCTTTGCTTGTTTCTGCTGAAAGAGGCCTGACATTTGATGTCTCAAAGGCTAGCAATGTCTCTGAACCGGCTCATCTTGGAGCCCTCTCAAAAGCTCTCAACTTTCTGTGGCAGCCTCATGAATCTGGCTACAAACATGTTTGGCCGGTAAATAACCAGATTCCTAGAACCAAATTCAACCTTTTTTCAAGTGGAATCCATTTTATGTTCTTTCTCTATCTTATTTAATAGCAGTTCTTTAAATGTTCCTTCTGCAGGTTTTTAGATCCTTTATCCCTTGTGTGTTGATCTATGCACTTTACATGTGGGTGGTATAAGTTTGTTTAGTCATAATTTGATTCATCTCTGTTGGATTCAATGGGTGTAAATCCCAAAAGGACATCATAAAGCCATTAGATGTGCAAATGCTTTTTAATTAGCTTTTAGGGGCATATAATTAAAGGCCATGCTGCCAGATTCAATTAATTAATCCTTGGTGTATGATTGTGTCTTTTGGACCACTTGCTTCATTATTCAGTAGCTCTATGCTGGTTTTGCTATTAGTTTAAGATGTGTACATATTAAACAAAGCTTATTTGCAAGTTGATGTGTCATGTCTAAAAGTATTAGTATCTTGATACTATTAGCTGACCAATTTGTATTTTGTGACTGTTTGTAATGGAAAAGGCAAATATTAAACAGACAAAGGCTTAGAATTTTCCTTCAGTTCCATGAATTGTTGTCTAGTGTAATCAGTAGACTGCTTGGACTTAAAGCCGAGTGACAGATTTTCAAGCTATGTTGAGAATGACAATGGACGCTGTTTGTGCTATAGGAGATGAAATTCGGATGGCAAATCGTCGTTGGTTCATTTATTGGATTTTGTGGAGCTGCATTTGGAAGTGTTGGAGGCGTTGGCGGTGGTGGTATATACGTGCCAATGCTTTCCCTGATTATTGGGTTCGATCCTAAGTCATCAACTGCTATATCAAAGTGTAAGAAATCAATCAATGCATGCTTTAAATACAGGATATATCCAGAAGAACAATTTATTTGCCATAATACTTCTTGAATACTTGTTTTCTACTAAATGTAGACATGAATGGATCTGAAGTCCTGTCTTCTGCTAATAGTAAGTTCTGTTTTGTTGGTTCAGGTATGATCATGGGAGCTGCTGCTTCAACTGTGTACTACAACTTGAAGCTAAGGCATCCTACACTTGAAATGCCAATCATTGATTATGATTTGGCACTTCTCTTCCAGCCTATGCTCATGCTGGGTATCAGTATTGGAGTCGCATTCAATGTAATTTTTGCTGATTGGATGGTCACGGTTCTGCTGATTGTTCTTTTCATAGGTACTTTTTTAATCCCAACTTGTTATTCGGATAAACGTAAACTGATGTATAGCTCCTAGCATTATGAATTATGATCTTTGATAGTTTTTTTTTTATGGTTTTACAGGGACATCAACTAAAGCATTCATGAGGGGAATTGATACCTGGAAAAAGGAAACCATTATGAAAAAGGTCCACCCTCTGCAATTTAAGTTTGTTATTTGAAGTATTTGTGTCATTTCTTCCTGAAAATAGCTCTTGGATTGGTGGTCAAAAGAAAGAATGACTCTGATATCGCCCTCATAATCTGGAAAATTCTTCTTGCAAGCAAAACTATTTTTGGTGCCTAAACTATGAATGTTTTGGTTTTCAGGAGGCTGCTAAGCGTCTGGAGGCTAATGGTGAGCTGTTGTATGAATGTTCAAAACAAAAGAAATGGAAAAATTTTCATTCTATTTCTCTTTAATGCTTATAAATCCACTGTCTAACTGTCAGGTTCAGGAGGAGATGATGTAGAGTACAAGCCACTCCCTAGTGGCCCAGCCAAGAATGCGGACCGAGAAGTGAGTAGAATAATAGAACATCTATGAATTTGGTTGCCTAATTAAAACTTTTGTCATTTGTTACTCAAAAGTGCTATCTATTTTTCAGGTCCCTATTCTTGAGAATGTTTACTGGAAAGAATGTGGACTCCTTTGCTTTGTTTGGGTCGCTTTCCTTGTCCTTCAGATTGTGAAGGTTTGTTGCATTCCAAACTCCCTTCTCATCTCTAACAACAATGATTTCACTACTAACACTCAACATGTTCTCTCTTAAACAGAAGGATACGCCAAATTGTTCAGTCCAATACTGGGTCCTGAATTTATTGCAGGTATGTTTTGTATAACAAATTGTTCCTGGAATCTCATCGTATCGAATTTTACTGATATAATCCTCATATTTGTTAAAGGTTCCTGTGGCTTTGGGAGTATCATTGTATGAAGCAGTGAACTTATACAAGGGGAAAAGAGTCATTTCATCGAAAGGGGATTCAACCACTAACTTTAAAGTACACCAGCTTGTTCTGTACTGTGCATGTGGTGTCATTGCTGGTGTAGTTGGTGGGCTTCTTGGCCTTGGTGGTGGCTTCATTCTTGGCCCATTGTTCTTGGAGCTCGGCGTTCCTCCTCAGGTGAAAATCAATCAATCTATTATTACAATATTAGCAGAAAATTCTGAAACAATCTATATCTTGTGACATGGTTTTCATGAATCATTTCATGCTTGGAGAGGTCTGTTCGTCTTCTAATGTTTGGACTACACTTGGTAATGCAATTTTGTGCATTACATTGATATAATGCATTATCAAGTGTTGTTAAGTGCTCACATTGCTACATTGTACTCAGAGAGACATGATCTTTTTTTCCGGCCTTCCTGTAATCTAAAATATTCTACTTGTGAAACTGAATTTGCAGGTGTCGAGTGCGACAGCCACCTTTGCAATGACCTTCTCTTCATCCATGTCAGTTGTGGAATATTACCTTATCAAGCGTTTCCCCGTTCCTTATGGTGAGCAAAAATACTTCATCCCATCCTTGCATGTTTCTATTGATCAATTATACAAGATTGGTGGTCTAATGTTTCCTTTGTATTTTCCCCAAAAAAATTACACTCTTTCTGTACATTAAGATTGTCACTTCTTTCATCAAAAATGATTGTCACTTCACTGACCAATTTTTTTTAAAGATTGTCACTTTTGACCTCAGCACAACTATTAAGGAATTTTAAAACACACCAAAAGGGTCAAATGTGCATTTTTCATAACAAATTTTGCAACTCACTAGTGGTTCCATGTACTAAGGGCTAAAGCAACAATCTTTATTCTCCTCTTGATTATAAATCATTTCACTGACTTGCTTTCTCCTGAAACGTACGCACGCAGCACTCTACTTCGTTGCTGTGGCAACCGTTGCTGCATTGGTCGGACAGCACGTTGTTCGAAAGCTGATTATTGTGATGGGAAGAGCTTCTCTCATCATCTTCATTCTTGCATCAACAATCCTCGTCAGCGCAATTTCATTAGGTAAAAGTTCACTTCTTTTGTTTTGGCCCTTCACTTCATTCTAGCTAAGTATGAATCCGGAGTTGCTGAAATCTCCACGGTTGGTGTTCTCTTTGATGTGGTAGGTGGAGTTGGCATATCAAACATGATTGGCAAGATTCAACGGGGCGAGTACATGGGATTCGAGAATCTTTGCAAGTACGACGCTTGATTCGCCCAAGGAAAACGGATTCTTTCTTGTCATTTGTTTGAAGATGGAACAAAGAAGTTGCCTTGGGAAAAGATTAGGCACCAGATGAACCGAAGAGTGGGTTCAATCTTTTGTGCTCTGCCAAGTAGTTGTAACGGAGATGCTGCTTTGAATTTGTTTCTGGTCAAATGGGATTATTGTTTTGGTGAATACACTGAATTTGTTAATCAGTTACTTGCTTACTTTAAGTGCTGGTGTTAAGAGTACAATTTCTGGTCATGGATCAAAAGCTGTTCAAGTTTGAACTGATCTAATGCCCCATTTAAAAAAGTTAGCTTATTGAAACTTGAGAAGAAATCTGTAGCACCAAAAACTACAATCAAAACGAACTCGTAGACAACACAAGTACATCAAATGGAGTTGATGTGGATTTCCAAAGCTAAATTTTGAATCGGTTGATCATTAGTTCAAAACCGAACCGCAAAATTCGGGAATTTGGTGAACCGAGAAAATGTGGTTTGGTTTTCAATAAATATAAGATTTTTCTTTGAAAAAATTCAACCAAACCGAAAAATAATCGAAACTGAATCAAAACCGAAATCCTAATATTTATTGAACTGAGAACTGAATCGAAAAAAATCTGTTTAGTTCGGTTTTCGATAAATATAAGGTTTTTCTTTATAAAAGTTGAACCGAACTGAAAAATAACAAAGCCGAAATCCTGAAATTTATTGAACCGAGAACCAAACTATGCCAGTTTTGATTCGGTCAATCTTTTCGGTTTCGGTCGAAGCTCAGCCTAATTTTTGATGGGTTCATGATGTTTAACATTGTTCTCACGAACCCGACCAAAAAAACATTGTTCTCACGAAAGAAGTTAGGACGACAACGTAAGACAGGGAATTTCATAAATTGACCGTATAACTCTTACCCTGAATTTCAAAAGTAAACATAGGTGCATTTCTTCTGTTGCTCACTCTTTCATTTTGTGAGACTGTTTACTTCGCCGTCGCCACCAACGTCTCCGCAGAATAAGAGCAAGTAAACTTCTTCCTCGCTTATCTTTCTCTTACAAAGCTACCGTTTGCAAGTTGCTTTCTTTTTGCTCACACTTTCTTCTATCTAGGGTCAGAAACCAGCACACCCAGTTAGTTTGCAATTCATCACTACAGATGAATTCCCAATTGAAATGCTTGTGATTCTGATTTTGCTCCAAATCTGGTTATTCAATAAGGATTTAAGAGCGAAAGATTGAAGCTTTTTTCTATTTGAGCTAGTATTTAGGTCAGTTTATGGTGAAAGGTTTGATTAGTTTGTGGGTATTATGCCCTAATCTTATGTGAATTAGTGACTTGTGGGTGAATTAATCGAAGTTCGTCATTATCTATAGCTCAGCGAGTTGCAGAGACCTTCTGAAATTCTGATAAATTGCAAAAATGGCGGATGAGGTCATTGAGAGCGATACCCCATGTTCTTCTCTTGCTGTTGAGCATATCCTCAGGCTTGGAACTGTATATTTCTCACTCTCCAATCGCATTCTTTACAGAAGAAATTTTCAGACAAACCAAAAATCATTGTTTCTACCTCTTCTGTTTGCAAGCTTGAATCTTTTTTGGGATCAAATTTCAGGCTGGAGCTCTTTGGGGATTGTGTAGTGGCCCCTATGATGCGACGAAACTAGGTATTTAAACAGATTTGACCTTGACATCCCCTGTGATTTTCTCTTCATTTTTCCATTGTTTGCTGATCTTTTAGTTGTGTTTGATGTGCTGAACTGGATGTGTTTCAAATTAGGGCTCAGTGGCTTCGCTCGGACTTCATTCGTGGTAAGAATGTAGCTTAGTTTGTTATGATTTGTGATATGTCTTTGAATATGAGAGACCTTTTTTGTGTAGGTTTTTATTTGTGGTAGCTGAATGATGTGTTGTGCAATGTTCTAATGCAGGTCAGATCAATGGCTAGCTTTGGGATACAATGTGGTGAGTGTATAGAGATCAACTTTTCTGTTTAAATACCTTTCTATATGGTATGCTTACTTGAGCTTTGGACAGTTCTATTGCATCCTAGATATTATTTATTTGATTGTTCAGTATAGTATATTCTCTTCGTATAAGGTTGCGCCCTTCCTAATTTCTTAAATACTAGGATTCTCTGCAGGAGTTTTTTCTATTATTAGCCGTGCACCTCTGAAATTTGGTTTCAAAGCAATCCAACTCGGTTTCTCCAAAGCCGTCAGTATACGTTGCTTTCATTCCCACCATGTACTCCCACCCCCAATCCCGTGTAAATACACAAAGTCCAACTACCCCAATTTGACACCAACGGAAAACCAGATCCTCAGTTGTCTTGCAAATGGCAGCCTCTGCGATGCACGCAAACTGCTCAATCACGTGCCTCGGACAACCCACAGATTGCCTGTCATTGCTTGGACCTCGATGCTTTCCAGGTTCTTGAAAGAAGAGCTTATTTCCGAGGCACGGACTCTCTTTGACATAATTCCAGAGAGGAATGTGGTCACTTATAATGCCATGCTCTCAGGTTATATTCAGTCAGGTAGGGTGACTGAGGCAATGAGATTCTTTGAGTGTATGCCAGAAAAGAATGTCGTCTCTTGGACTTCAATGCTACATGGATTGATGAGTTTTGGAATGGTTGACGAAGGTAAGAGGCTGTTTGAGGCAATGCCTGAGAGGAATGTTGTTACTTGGAACTCTATGGTTTCTGGCTTGGCTAAGAATGGCGATTTTGAAGGAGCAAGGCGCGTATTTGATAAAATGCCAGTTAAGAATTCGGTTTCTTGGAATTGTATGTTGGTTGGGTATGCGGAGAACTGTAGGATGGAGGAGGCTAGAGCTTTATTTGATGTGATGGCTGATAAGGATTTTACAACATGGACTATTATGATATCTGGGTACTGCAGAATGGTGGATGTGGGCGAGGCTTATGAGTTATTTAAGCAAATGACAGAAAAAAATGTGGTTTGTTGGACATCTATGATAGCTGGATTCACTTGGAATGGGTTTCACCAACAAGCTCTATTACTGTTTCTTGAAATGAGGAGGTGCAAGTATGTAAAGCCAAACAGCCAGACCTTTGTTTCATTAGCTTATGCTTGTGCTAATTTGGGATTTCCTTACCTTGGTATGCAGTTACATGCCCAGTTAGTTGTTCACGGTTGGGACTATCATTACTATGACGGACGGGTTGTTGATGGCTTAATTTACATGTACTCAAAACTTGCAAGGATGGATTATGCGCGTTCTATTTTCTTTAGGGACTTCAGAAATCGGACACTTCAGTCTTGTAACTTTCTTATAAATGGCTATGTTCAGAAGGGTAATTTAGAGGAGGCACGGTATATATTTGACATTGCACCTTCTCGTAATATACTGTCATGGACTTCTATGCTCAGTGGATATCTTAGTGTTGGAGAGGTTGCAAAAGCGTGTGAACTATTTGACAACATGCCTGAGAAAGATGCAATTGCTTGGACTGCAATGATATCAGGACACGTGCAGAATGAGTTGTTTCTAGAAGCTAAGTTTTTGTTCTTCCAGATGAGGATTCAAGGGCTTTCCCCTTTACACGCTACCTATTCGTGTCTCCTAGGAGCTGCTGGTGCTGTCGCTGATATTGACCAGGGACAGCAATTGCACGGCTTGTTGATAAAATCACAACTTTCTATGGATCAGATGCTTGCAAATGCCCTTATCTCAATGTATGCAAAATGTGGTAGGATAGACGATGCTCATATAATTTTCTCAAAAATGAATCGTAAAGATTTGGTGTCATGGAATTCGATGATTATGGGTTATTCAAACTATGGGATGACTCATGAGGCTCTGGAGCTCTTTGAAGCAATGATAAAATCAGGAGCCAAGCCAGATTCTGTTACTTTCCTTGGCCTTCTTTCTGCTTGCAGCCATGCAGGATTGGTTGATCAAGGGTCAGAATTATTCCGAGCCATGAGTGAAATTTACGGTATCAAGCCAGAACATCAACACTATGTTTGCATAGTCAATCTTTTAGGAAGGGCAGGGAAAATTGAGGAAGCTGAACAGTTTGTGTTGAGCTTAAAATCCCATCAAGGGTTTGCTGTTTGGGGATCTTTGCTTGGTATATGCGGATTGAATGATATAAATGACCAGGATAGCTCTATGGTCGCTAAACGTTCGAGCAACCAACTGTTTCAGCTAGACCCTAATAATACTGCAGCTCATATTGTGTTACGCAACATGCATGCATCAACTAGCCACTTTCAAGATGAGGGGATAGGTAGAAAGGAGATGAGAGTGAAAGGGATGAAAAAGGCTCCGGGGTGTAGCTGGGTTTCACATAGGGGCAAACTTCAGCCGTTCTTCTCAGGAGATAAGGCGAACCTAGATGAAGATGATGAGCGATTCTCTAGCATGAGTTGCTCTTTCACGAACGTGACAGAAAATGGGAGATGATACTTCAGACTTTGGGTACAGCTTGGCTCTTCATTGACCTAAAGTTCTACCCTTTGTTTGGTTCAACATGGGAAATTTAGTTACTTCCTAGGAATCGAAAAAATCCCAGGAAGTAGGATATCACTTTCGGTTTAAAAACACAGAAAGCTGATCTTTACCTACCATGGCAAGGTAAATCTGCTAGATTTCAGATGCAATGTTGTGAATGTCAAGATAATCCTGTCGTAAATCCAAGCCGTATAGAATTTTGCTGAATATTCGCATAGACTGAATAAACACTGGAATCTGTTTGTGACTTACACTGATGATTCAAGTCCCCGCTCTTAGCTGACTATTTGCAAATCAATCTCCTTTGATAACTAACTGTGAACTGGTTTTTGTGTCCTGTTTATTGTTTATTTCTGAATATTAGGATTCTTCGCCGGAGTGTTTTCTGCTACTCGCTGTGGCGTTGAAAGATACCGTGGACAGAATGACTTGGTTAGTTCTTGATTTAAATGTATCTGATTAATATGAGTAGAGAGCCTGAAGAGAGTCTGATCTTCTTGTTTTCGGAGGATTTGCAGTTCAATGCATCAGTTGCTGGGGCGGTAGCTGGAGCGTTGGTGGCCGTAAGGACCCGAAGCCTGAAACAGGTGGTGGGTCTGTCTGCTCTTCTGGCCACTGTTGGTGCTGCTGCTGACTACACCAGAACACAAAATACTCAACAAGAGGGGTAAAAAACTTGAGGCAAATCCTTGACACTAATTCTGCCTTGGTTCTGAGCATTTGAAGAAATCTATCTTCAACTGAACACTACAGATTGGTTATAATTTTGGTCTCCAAGATTATGACACATAACTCTTGATGAAGTAGAGTGTTTCACAATTCTTTGGTTGGTTTTGTAGATATTTGACAAATATGGATTTGTATTCAGTCTTAAAAGTTAATAATTTACTTTGTTGGGTAGTAACACTAATATTCTTTGGGTTTTTGGTTTTCCTATTGTGACTAAGAGAACATTATAAACATACTAAACGAGTAAACAAACCGTAAAGAGGAAATAGTGCCGTTGCAAAAAAGATTACAAAATCTCAAATTTTAAAATTTATCAATTTTTTTAATATTGGTATCTTATAGTAGGGCAGATATTCTTAACTTATGCCTTAATTGAAAAAAACTGCTTTTCTCTTACACACATGCTTAAACTCCAAGTAATCCTATCAAACGTGGATTGGTTGTGAATTGTGATTCTAAATCCAAACTTAAGTAAAGTTTGGTACTTTTCTTTTCTTAAGTTGCCTTCATAAAAAGGCACTTTTTTTTCTTTAATAAAATAAGGGGTTGGAGTTGTTAATTATGGGCCCGCTTGGATACCAGTCCAATACAAATTTTTAATTCTATCAAATTGACAGGTGCTAGTGAGGATCAGAATCCAAGCTTGTCTTTTTCCAATACCCATCTGCAGTAAACTGAAGTCTCAAGAAATTGATCAAAAGAGAAAGACCAAAACTTTATAAGAAAGCCCCCCACATGCTAACGTCCATTGTTACCTTTCACCGAAATAAGGTTTCGGGTTCGATTATTTTCTTCGTTCGATTTTCAACCTTGCTACCATTTCACTCAAAAGTATATATTTTGTTTTTCCCAAAAACTACTTTTAAAACTCTTAAAATCCGTGTAATCCCTTTACTTTTTACGGTTTTCAAGACAAAAAACCACTACTTTCTCTCAAAACCTACTTTCTCTCAACAAGTGTAGCAAGACTATAGACGTTGTATTTCACCAAAATAGGCTTCGGGTTCAATTATTTTCTTCGTATATTCATTTTTATAAAGAGCCACAAGTCGAGATTATGGTGTCTTTATTATAAAAAAAATATAACAATTTGTAACCATAAATAATTGACTTTAATAGCATATAAAATTGATGTGTTTTTATAGAAAGAAAGTGAGAGTGGTAATAATTTAAAATAAATACAGTTGGTCGATTAGGACACTCTCTCACTCTTACAAGATCATATATTTTATTCCCCTACAACACAAAAAAAAAGATTTCTTTCCCCAATTAATTACCTTGCATGGCCGACCTTAATAAATAAAAAAATAAATTATGCGGACAACGAGAATTCCATTTGCTCTCTCCACTTTTCCTCCCCCTGTGAAATCAGCGTAAGGAACGTTTCGCCGAATCGAATTCGATCTGGGTTTGAATTGTTGGTGGGTATAGAATAGAAACGGAAATGGTAACGCCAATTGGGGTCACTCTCTAGTCCCGATCTCTTTCCTCCTATTGGGGTCCTCCTTCTTATAGTTGTCGGCATTGGAAATAGAGAGAGAGAGTTTGTGTGATAGGGAGACACGAGAAAGGGGTGGAATTTTCCCTCTGTTTGATTGTTTGGTGTTTTTAGGGTTTGCTTTGGGCTAATTTCTGTGTGGGGGTGATGGGTTTCTTCAGTACTATATTGGGATTTTCTGGGTTTGGGATTGGAGTTTCGATTGGCCTTGTGATTGGGTATTTTCTCTTCGTCTATACCCAAACCACCGATGTTAAGGTATATCTATGAGCCCTCTTTCTCTTTCGATTGTTTCTCGCAATTTTTTGGTGGTTTTTGTCTGTGTTGCCTGTTTTGGCAATTTCGGCTCTCTTTTGTGATTTGTCTACGTTCTTGATTGGGTGTTTTAACAGTGCTTTTTCCACAATTGGAAGTGTCTGTTGTATTTTGAAATTTTTTTGATTCATTGTTACAATGGTGAGAATACTTTTCTTGTAGATTTGAATCTGGGTTGTGGACTTGTGGGGCTAGTTTATAGTTGTTTCATAGAACAGATGTGTTTCCATAGCAATTCTGTTCTCCTGGATGAATAATTTGACCTGTTTACATGTAAAAATTGCCTTCCTATGCTGTTTAGTGTTGAAATCTGTCTTTGCATGGTGGCTAGTTCTGTTCTTGTTGGGATGCATTGTGGGAAGAACAGGATAAGGAAAGAGAAGAAAGTCTTGACTATTTTTGATAGCTTATAATTCTATTGTTCTGATTCTTGTGACTTGCAAGTTGCAGCAATTGTAGTGCTTATTTGGATGAGTGGCCAGGTTGTGCTTAGAGCTGAATGGTCTTTTAATCTGGATTGTATTATAGCTAGTTTCTGCTGCTTGATAACATGTATGATACAATGATGATTAACTGTGTCACCTTACTGAATGGATTGTTTCTCTTGTTGGTTTGTCGTTGTGCTGAATGATATTGAGAACTTTCGGAAACGACTCATCTGCTTTTACATCATTTTCCATGGAAATTAGCTTATCACTCGTTGAAATATGTATGACGTTAGGTTGATGGTTCTTCTGAGTGATAATTTAGTTGCCCCCGCAATGACAATAGATGGAAAAGCTAGCTTATATTGCTGCTTATTTCTCTTTATGATTCTCATATTTTAGCTACCATGTCCAAAGTGTAAATTTGATTAGTTTGGCTCAGCTTAAACATGGAACCTAAAATTGTGAGCAAACCTTAATTTTATTTTACCCGATGTAAAGTTAATCTTACTTCATACATTTGCCTGTGCCGTAAGAGTGTATTTTGGAAGTGAGTGCTGGTTCTGGAAAGATACCCTATCTAGGTGCAGTTCTAATGGTGAAATCTCTGAGGCCCTATTTGTCTTCATGTGATCTGTAGACAGGGTCCAATCTTGATATTTGTGAAAAAGGTCAGCCGTAATATTGTTTTTCTTGAATCTTCTCTTTAGCAATTGATTTCTTGTTCTATGCCTAATCTTTTGTACATCAAATGAAATTATCCTTTATGCTATTTGGAAATGTGATTCCATAAATCTTATTTGAAACTACAGACTAGAAGGTGGTCTAATTGAAATGGTTATTCTGTATAGCTTCTTCCATGAATAGATGACTTTGATGCTCTGTTGTCTTGATCAGGATCCTGATGTTCGTCCACTGGCTGAGCAAGATGCAGAGACCTTGCAGCGACTGCTCCCTGAAATTCCCCTCTGGGTGAAAAACCCAGATTATGACAGAGTATGGACCTTGTTTCTCTGGCTAGTAGGCAGGTTAAATCCAAAATGATTAGCCTGAATGGAGAAAAACTAAACACTTTTTAGACTATTTCCTTGTCATGTACATAGATTGCAAGCTTGTCTGTGTTCAAGATACTTATCTTTATTCTCATTGGGAGGCTTTTACTCACTTGTCTTTGATGATTCCTTCTTTGGTTTTGCTTGTGCAAAGGTTGACTGGCTGAACAAGTTTATAGGTTACATGTGGCCATACCTGGACAAGGTATCTTATCATAGCATTGCCTTCTTCATTCTGTGAAAATTACTGGCTAGTTTTTTTCTTTTGCTGAACATTGATTGTAATTAATTTTTTTTTTATGGCTAGGCAATATGTAAAACTGTGAAGACTATAGCTACACCAATCATTGCTGAGCAGATTCCAAAGTATAAAATTGATGCTGTGGAATTTGAGTCCCTCACTCTGGGAACTCTACCTCCTACTTTCCAAGGTCAGTACCATTTCCTATCAACAATCATGTGAGTAAGCTAAGCTTTTATGTCTTCCTTATTTGAGCAAGATAAATAAGTGGCGGGAAAATGTGTTTGAATATCAAATATTCTTGCTTGCTTGCCGTAATCTGGGCATTCCAGAAGTTTTTACTGCTTAAATATATTTGGCTAAGTCTAAGACAGAAGTTCAAGTTGTCCTTGATAATTTATATGGTCTTTCTCAACAAGGAATGAGGTATATGTGTTGGCAGAATTCGAGTCTGGGATTTAAGTTCACTAAGATGTCATGTTTTGAGTATGAAATTGGAAAATTGGCTTTGTAAAGTAATTTGACCTGAGCAGTTGGCCATTAAGTGTGCTCATTCCCTTGCCAGGTGGATATGAACTTCAAGCTGTAACATTAACTTGGAAAATCTGTTTGTTCCCTTGTTATTAGGGATGAAAGTCTATCTTACCGATGAGAAGGAACTGATAATGGAGCTGAGTGTTAAGTGGGCTGCAAATCCTAATGTTCTTGTTGGTGTGAAGGCTTTTGGCTTGAAGGCAACTGCTCAGGTTGCTTGTTTGCTTCGTTTAACCTTTTTTTTCAATTACTTCTGAGATTCACGCAGGTGAATGCAAATCACACAATTAGCACATATCTACTAATGTCTCCTTTTTTATCTTCTGGAAAAATTGGTTTTAGGTGGTGGATTTGCAAGTCTTTGCTTCTCCTCGCATTACATTGAAGCCACTTGTTCCTAGCTTTCCTTGCTTTTGCAATATATTCGTGTCACTCATGGAAAAGGTAAGAGTGGTTTAGCCTTGTCATTTTCGACAGACAATATGATGCTGCTTTTCTGCTGTTATGTTGCATCTTGTTTTTGTCATGGAAGCAGTATTGCAAGACAATTGTTATGTGCAGATTGTCCCAGCATTACACGTTTAGTGTCTACCGTTATATTTGAAATTGGGAAATTCTTCTTCTAAGAGTCATCATTTGACTCTTTTTAACAGTTTAAATCTCTATTCATTTACATCTTAAATGATTAAAAAAGAAGTTCTTCCAGATATCTCAATATATCTTCTATTTTGTTGCAGCCACATGTTGACTTTGGGCTAAAGCTTCTTGGAGCTGACCTTATGGCTATTCCTGGCCTGTACAGGTTTGTTCAGGTATAGTGAATGTCTATGTGGTATATCTTCTTCATTTTTTGTGAACGTTTGCTTTCTGTGCGTGGCATGATTGAGTTTATATTTTTCTTGTAAATTTTGACCCAATTTGATAGTAGTCAGCTGCTAGTTAAAGCTCATCTCTTTGTATTTGCTAACACACATTCTCACTTTTTACAGGAGACAATCAAAGATCAAGTTGCCAACATGTATCTGTGGCCCCGCACCCTGGAAGTGCCAATCTTGGATCCGGCAAAGTACAGTGAAATTCTTTTTTCTTTGTCCTGATGTATCACTATGGCATTTTTTGTTGCCCATAATGCTGCTTTTGAGTCTGAAGGGTAATTGGAGATTTTGTTTCTCTTCTCTTATAGGGCTCTTCGCAAGCCTGTGGGTATTCTACATGTGAAGGTTCTGAGAGCTTCCAAACTTAAAAAGAAGGATCTTTTTGGTGCTTCAGACCCATATGTGAAACTGAAACTGACCGACGATAGAGCTCCGTCAAAGAAAACCACTGTGAAGCACAAGAACTTGAATCCCGAATGGAACGAAGAATTTAACATAGTAGTCAGAGATCCAGAAACTCAGATATTAGAATTCAATGTTTATGACTGGGAGCAGGTACCATTTTATATTGCCCTTGATGATAAGTTCAGATCTCTTGTTTAAAAATCATCAGTTGCTTTATCAGTTTTAACCCTTTTGAATATGCAAGGTTGGGAAGCACGACAAGATGGGTATGAATAGGGTTGAGTTGAAAGATCTTCCTCCTAATGAGGCAAAAGTTATGAACTTTGAACTCGTCAAGACGATGGATGAAAATGATCCTCAGAATGAGAAGTCACGCGGACAGATCGATCTGGAGCTGACTTACAAGCCTTTTGATGAGGAGCAGCTGAAAAAGGAATATGGGGAAGCAAGTGCAGTTATAGATGCACCTGAAGGAACGCCTGAAGGCGGAGGAGTACTTGTTATTATGGTTCATGAGGCTCAAGATTTGGAAGGAAAGTACCATACTAATCCGTCTGTACGTCTTATTTTCAGAGGAGAAGAGAAGAGGACTAAGGTATGTGAAAACCATTTTTTTTTAATGAAATTTAAACTTTTTCAGTGAAGTTCATTGTGAGTGAGAGATTCTTAATCTGGTGTCTTTTTTCCTTCAGCCTATAAAGAAGAATCGCGATCCCAAATGGGATGATCAGTTCCAGTTTGTTTTGGAGGAACCGCCTGTCAAGGATAAGCTGCATGTGGAAGTTGTGAGTACGTCGTCAAGGAACTTGTTGCACCAAAAGGTTTGTCTCAAGTTCTTTTCCCTTCCACCACATATTTTTCTCTTTCAAACCGTCATAATGCTTGATCTTAACGGAAGAAAAACTTCAAAATTTTCAAGCATTAGTCACTAAGAGTTCTCTGTTCTGTTATGTTTATCAAGCCCTGATTCCACCTTGTTCAGTAGGACTGATTCTTGAATAGAGCATTTTTGCACAAGCATTGTACTAAGTTAAAATATGCATATTCGGCATTTTACCCCCTTCTAGTTATGTTCTTCTGGACAACACTGAACACTAAAAACAAAGCAACAGTCATTAAGCAGTTTGAGTATTGGATCATAATTTTTGTCAACTTGGTTTGCAGGAATCCTTGGGCTATGTTGATATCAGTTTGTCTGATGTCGTCAGCAATAAGAGGATCAATGAAAAGTACCACCTTATTGACTCCAAGAATGGGCTTATTCAGATTGAGATGCAGTGGAGAACAGCGACGCCCAAATGATATGTTTTCGGGCTTGACGGCGTTCTTCTTTGCTTTGGTATGTTTGTTTTTTCTGCCTTTATATGTCTAAAAATCGTTACAAATTGCGCCTCGCGTACATTATTAAGTCATAGTGGTTAAAATAGTATTGTTTTCTGGTAAAAAAAAGAGAAGGATAGTGTTATGAGTAGCTTGAACTCTTGAAGAACAAGTTCTCAGTTTCCTGATAAATGTATCTTTCTGTTTGGAAATATTTCAACCTTCTGTTTTTCGTTGTTATAATCAGTAAATTTTGTGCTGCTTTTGTGCTTATGGGATTGTTAAATATATAATTTCTTACAATTATTATGAGATATTGATTAATTACGCAGTTAACAGGTTCTCTTACTTGTAAAGAGACCATTGCAATTGTACTAGATTTGCACTAGTTTACTAAAAGTTGTTGCTGTCTGAGATGTACCATAGCTTCATTTTGAAGTAATGACGATTCTCCTGCAATTTTCCCTCCTTTTTTTTTCTGTGAATGGAAAACTGTTATTGGATGATTTAAAGATGAAAGAAAGCTAGGGACAATTTTGGAATGAAGTAATGGGATTGTTGCCGTGAAATGCGTTGATCATGTTCCATGTGCTAATGAAACACTAATCTGATTAACAAACAAAACATGGGAATTACAATATTAGCCTCAATTAGTAGCTTGATAATTCATGGAGCAGCTTAACTATTAGTTGAAAAGCTCAGTGATGAAGTGGGTAACCAAAACTAGCCTTTTGATTAATTGTTAAGAAAAGTCATAAGAAAGAGAGCTACTAATGATGCACACACTCACATATAACTAAATCTGATTCTAACGTCTAGTTTAGGGCTGAGCATCGGTACGAAACCGACCGAAAACTAAAATTCATGAATTTGGTGAATCGAACTGAAAAAATTTGGTTTCGGTTATATCGATTTTCTATAAATATATGGTTTTTCTTTGAAAATTTTGGATCGAACCGAAATCAAAATCCTGAAATTTGTTGAAAAATTCTAACGTCATTGGTTTTGGTTTCGGTTTGGTCAAATTTTTCTGTTCTGACTGAACCGTGCTTAGCCGTATGGATTAATGGTTTCATTTCGAGTGTAATTACTTGCATCACAACTCAACCTAAAATGATCAGAACCCGGCAATATATATATGTCTATATAAAAGATTTACTAATTAAGAGAAGAATCATTTGTAAGGTCATAATATAAAACTAAGGTTGTGAATATTAATCCTTGCATAATTGGAGAAATGAAAAACCAATATCGATGATAGCTATGGGTTCTTCTTATCCTATGTCACCTACATCATTGAAAGTTAAATGTTATTATATCTAAATTTCCTTATTATGAAATTGACAAGTTTGGTTGATAGTTGGAAAGTTGCAATACTGACCCTAACACACAGACACACTAAATATTGAAATAAATGTTTATGATCTATGAATTGATGATTATGGCATCTAAATAATGTTAAAGTGATTAAAGTAAGAGCATAGTGGTAATGACACTAGTACAATAAGGTAAGGCCAAAATATATTCGTTCTGAAGTTAACATCATGTGGCCCACAGATCCAGCCATGCACAATCGAGCATCTTTGTACATATCATAGTGGAATTGATGTGCTAGCTAGCTTGGCCAAGTCCAAGCCAAATCATTAAATCCAAAAAACTACATTTTCGGTGATGCAAAATTAAAATTAGGTGATATTGATAAGAAAAAAAAATCATCATAACACATACATGTGTATATTTAGAACAGCAATATCTAGTATATCTCGTGGTAGTAAATGGTCTGAATATAAACACCCTTGTTTTGAATAGGTTGACAAGATATTGTAATTACCATTCTCTTATAAGTAGACTTAGGCTCTATTCGGCAATTTTAGCAGAAGTTTTTGATAGCGTTTTTTCGTCCAAAAAGCCATTTTTTTAGAGGGGGCGGAGGCCGCTAAAAACCCTAAAAATTAGTATTTCTAATAACCTTAACCTTCTCGCCTATGAGTGTAACTGTTTTGACCAAAAACGCTAAAAAATGCTCCTACTAACGTTTTTTGGAGTTACAGAGCGGACCCTTTTATCTTTGTCATTTTTTTCGAATCACTTCGGATAGATCTAGTTTTGTGGTCAAATCGGATCTCACTTGGATCACTTTCACACTTGAATCACTCTCAATAGTTTTTGGACTACTCTAAAGTGTATTAATCAGTAAAAACACCCTTTAAACATCCATGGTCTCGCATTAATTCGATGGTACCAAAGTTCATTCGAAAAAGTACTATAAGCTTTACAAAAAGCCATTTTCAGCACTACACGTTACAAGCTTTAAAAAAGAGACGTTCTAACTTTCTTTTTTGAAGAATATACAACCAACAAGCATTTTCATAAGGTAACAAATAGTGAAGTTCAAGCAAAGAGAACACCAATTTTAATTGTTCAAATCATGCCCAATTAATTTCCCATAAATATATATTCATCACTACAAAGGGAGGTGTGAGATTTGTATATAATCAATCTCATCATCTATGGATATCACTTTCACCTTTGTTGTAGACGTTATCAACACTCCAAGATAAACACACAAGCCAGATTAATAGTCACTTTCTACCGACACAAAGATTAGAGATCTAATTACAGGAGCATTAAGAGACTGATCATCATCATCATCACCATCACAACTACTAAACCAAAAGTCCAAACCGCCTTCAATTTTTGCCCCTTCGCAAGCTCAACGACCAAAAATGGAGTCAGGAATCTTGCTCGTCCTCATATACAGATCTCTAAATCCTTTGCTATGAGAAAAATTGAAGAAGAAAACAGATAAAAAATCAGTAATCGGATTTATTTCAGTTTTTGTTCGCGAGTTTCAGTTCGCACGATCCAGAATGATGTCGAACCCCATCTCGCTCTTATCGGTGGCCTGCAACTCGTAATGGATCCCTTCGAGCGCTCTTCGGAGTCCGTCCTTCGAGGTCGCGTAGAGCATCTTCGCTCGGATCCTCGACGCCGCCGGAGCCCTAATTTCACCGCCGATTAGCCAGAGATTCAAAATTGAGCGCAAATTAGGGTTTCAGGGAGGGAAAAAGTGAACAGACCAGGCGATGAAGAAGATCTTGCTCTTGCGACAGTTGTCGACGGTGACGAAGTCGAAGTCGAAGACGGCGTAGCGACAGTCGTCGGTGGGGAGGGAGGCGGCGAGTTCGGCGTAGCCTTCGCCGGCGGATCCGACCTTGTCGACGGTCACTCGCCGCGATTTCTCGTCGATCTTGAAGACGATGTAGCGGTGGACCTTCTTCCACTTCATCTCCATGAACGAGCTCTTGCACTCCTCCGTCACCTTCATCCCCGTCGTCGCCTGCACAAATTGACGGTCAGGAACTCAAATTAGCACCGAAACAGATCGGAACACAGTAATTGAGTGCTTAATTAGACGGATTTGGTACCATCATGAAAGCCATCGCCATTGTTGCGTGCTACTTCGAGCTTGTAAAGGGAAAAAGCGGTCTCAGAGAAATTTGAGAGAGAGAAAGTGTGGAGTGTTGTGGAATGAGGCTTTGAAGGGGGGATAAATATTTACGCATTGGATTCGTTTTACGAAAACGGCACTCTAAATGGATGTAATTGCGAAAACGCCCTATGTATTATGGGGTTTTACGGAAATGTCCGCGGTTTTGTGAACAAAGTACAATGTTTGCACCGAAGTAGTAAATAATAAATCAACATTAAATTACAGACCATATAAAATCACTCTAACAACTCTTAAAGGTGGGTGTAAACTCGTGATTGTTGTAAATTGAAATTACTATTAGGCCTTGCTACACTTGTTTCCAAAAAGTAGTTTTTGTTAGAAAGTATACTTATTTTGCCTTGGAATATGTAAAACCTAGTTGTTTTTTTTGCTAATTTCTAGGCCAAAAAAGTATACTTTCTCTAAGAAAGTACTTTTTACAAACAAGTGTAACAAGGCCTTAATGATAAGCCACTTTGTGAGTAATATTTCAAGTACATGGTCCAGCTAATGTAGGCCTTGAATTGTACTAGTAGATTGCAATGGGATAAGGATTGAGACTTAGGATATGTTATAGAGGTGAGTTAAAGATTTCGATCTGGTTCGTCGATCCGTAAAATTTGTCTATTCGATTCGAGAAATGTTCATTTCGATCACTATTATCTATATTCAACTCATTTTAACTTCTATAGATACTAAGAGAATATACGAACCAAGTTTGTTGGTCGATTGATATTTAACGATCTAATATTTACTATTGTATAAAATATGCCTGTCATAAATACGATTTTAGTAATCCGAAAGCTTGAATAATCGGTCAGAGTATTTCGTTAAATTTTATGAAAAAATAAAAAGTTTTTTTAGTAATTAGATAGCTCGAATATTCCCTCTGAATCAAATAATAATCACCGAAGTAGATTGATATAAGTTATTTATCGGTTAAGGTATAGATTAGATGTGGTGAAATCCTTTTTGGATCACACAACTTACTACTTTATGAACTCTTCTTAACTCTTCCATCCATTCTACTATTCTACATATATTTTTGGGTTGGTTGAGTAGCTCAAGAACTTTTACTTAGAAAGTCAAAATTGGAGGAGAAGATCAAAGAACAAGAAGATATGTAGTGACTCATGGTGACATGTGCTAGGCAAAAAGCCTTTATATGGGTAAGCCTGTTTTTGATTACCAAATCGCAAAAATGGACTCAAATCTCATCACGCAACACAAAGTCTTTACCACTACAAAGATTATAGAGTAAGTTCATGTTTGCCATGTATTATGATTTAAAGATATAAATATGGTGATTTCATGTTTTATTTTTGTTGTACCAAATGGGTTTTACTATTTGAAAATTTTGTGATAATGGGTACGTACGTACTACATTATAAAGATGTGTACTAGATCAAATAATACCTTAAAGATATCAATAGATCATCCGGACACAAATGTTTGATCATGCCACAAATTCAGATCTTTGGGATTAGATATTCTGGCCCAGGCCATCAACATCTTATTTAATTCTAGCCAGTGTGTATCGACTAGAACAGCTTATACTTTAGCAATCTCACTTGCAAAATTTTGATGGGTAAGTTTTTAAAACTTTCGGTTGGTAACCTTGAAGTTTTACAATTTTCGGTGAGCGTTCTTCTTATATATAATGGTTTTATGAATACGTAAGAGTACTCGTAATCATTTTTAGAGTATAGAGAAACAGCCAATGAAAATGACATCACAGCTAATAAGATGAAACTTTGACATTGCAATGCAATGATCGATTCATGATTAACTTTAGCACAAACGTCATTGATAATACTGACATTTGTACAAGTCTGACATTAACTTGTACGTAAATTTATTTTGCCTTATTGCTCAAGTAGTTTCCACGTAATATTTGCATGATTCGTTTTTTTAAAAGGAGCGTTGGCGTTAGACAGACCATATAAATGTATGCATCAAAACTTCATTTGTTAATGCATACTAATAAATTATGCTATATATAATAATACTGACCGTAATTATATACACAGAAAATATGTTAATTATCGTTGACCAAGAACTTCCTAAACAAACGTTTCGAAACTTCAAAGTGGAGAAACGTCCGTCAAAGTGTTGTTTTATGTGTCCAAGTTCAAGTACTTGTGCAAGAAACGTATAAAATGAAACGTTTCCTCAACGTACAACTCACACTTAACTACAAAACCAAAAGTCAACTTGGACACCAGATGCATGTTCTCATATAAATAGCCATGTTAATCATCACATTACCTAAATTAATGATCACCTCTCTTACCATCTTATAATTCCTAAGTTTTGTAAATTCTTGAACAATGGAAGGTTCAGATGTGAAACATGTGGATGTGTACACAGCCAAAGGCCTTCTTTCCACAGGTTACAAGTACTTGGATGTAAGGTGAGACAATCTTCAATCTTTTCTCCATAATTCTTGATTTATATCTCTAATTAAATCATTAAATCAGATTGTATTGATGGGTTTTTCTTGGATTTGTGATAGGACAAACGAGGAGTATGATCAGAGCCATGAAGAAAATGCCCTGAATGTTCCTTACTTGTTCAAGACAGAAGATGGTATTTAATTTCTCATTAGTGTCTTGATTGTAGTTAGACTAGATTAAGTTTCATAAAAGAATGAACTAATTGTGGTGAAAAAACACTCAGGAAGAGTGCAGAATCCAGACTTCTTAGCCCAAGTTTCCGAGATTTGCAAGAAGGATGATCATTTAGTTGTGGTAAGATTGATTTAATGGCTTAATTGTAGTACTTTCTGGTTTTAACTCGGGTTCCGATTAATCGATGAAGGGGTGCAACGCCGGAGGAAGAGCACTTCGCGCCTGCGTCGATCTCCTGAACGCGGTAAGTATAACCCGATTTCGCCTTTCATATTGTAACAAGAATACATTCTGTGGAATGATTTGGTAATGTGTGTTAATGTGCATGAAATAGGGATATGAGAATGTGATGAACATTGAAGGTGGGTACTCTGCATGGGTTAAGGCAGGGCTTGCTGGTGAACAAGCCAAAGACCTCAACATTGCCTGCAAGTTTCGCTCTTGAAAATCCATCATCACTTGGATCTAATGATTTGGTTCACTTCACTTTGTCTTGTTGTTGTGGGCATTTCTTGAATGCAAGACTGATACTTATGCATTTAATTGTTGGTGTTTTGATTGTTCATCATGGTAAGCACTTGGAAAATGAAGTTGCTGATGCTGAAGTTCAACTTGGTTTAGGTTGACTTAAGTTTGATGACACATTTGATCATGTTTGTATAATTGTATGAATCTGATCCAATGAACAGACAAACAACCTATTTATCATCAACAACAACAACAACAGATGCTATGTAATCTAAGAAGAGTTAACAGTATTACACATGCCAGGATTCCTAGCACACCAAAGCGGCTGGATCGGCTCCGCCCCAACCCCTCTCTCGACCATCCTCCACCGCCACTCGTTCAGCCTATCCGTCGCCTCCTCGTACCTCTTCTTCCCACTCTCGTCCCGATTCCCCGACCACAACGCCTCCGCCAACGCAGCCGCCCTCGGCCACAATCTGCCGTCCAAAACCGTCCCATCCGCCTGCTCGGACCACAACGCGACCTCACCGCCCAGCACCAAATCCCGCTCCTCCTCACTCAACCCCTCCACAATGTCATAGTCATAAATCCTCTGCCACGTCTTAAACGGGGCGCACCACGAGCCACCGTTTCCCTGACCATCTCCGTCGTATTGGCTGTCGTTTCCCACGAACCCGCCATGCCCACAGTCCAAATAGTAGTACTCCGATGAGGAAACGATCGTCCGATACCCGGATGACACGATCCGTTTTATGTTGTCGTGCCCACCGTTCCACGTCTGTAGGATCACATTTTCCTTGGGGAGAGCCGAGGCACTAACGTTGATTGTCGCGTCTAATAGCACGTCTTCCCAGTACACCGCGGTTTTGTTACGGTTTATGATCAACGGGAGTGTCGAGTTGATGAATTTCTCGAGTAGTTGAGAGAGGCTCCCGCCATTGGCGAGGTAAGATTGGATTGCGGCGTCGGTTTTCCAGCATCCTGGGACGACTTCGTCTGCACCGATATGGAAGAAGTTTTCAGGGAAGAGGGCGGAGATGTCGTTGATGACGTTGCTCATGACTTTGTAGGTTTTCGGGTTTAGAGGGTTGAGCTGACCCGAACCAGGCTCGGAGGCTAACCGGTCAGCCCAGTCAGAGCCCGCGGGCCACCAGAACATTCCGGCACAGGTTACGATCTCAGGGTAAGCTGCTGCCCATGATCCAGTATGTCCTGTTTTTCATTCCTCAAGGTTTTAGTACTAGCAATTAGGAGTTTAAATGGAAAAAAAGTCAATCAAAGACAAAGCTAAACTAGTGATTATCAGGAAAAAGGGTCATTCTTAAAATACCAATCTGTCATTTCAACCCACTTGCAGATTATCCCTAAAAGCTACACCAAATTATGTGTTCATGCTGTTTGGTTCAAGTCTGTGTTTTGGGATGAAATCAGGAAGTTGTATAATGGACTAACTGGAGGATCTTTCTGTAATTAGCATAGCAATCAGAATAGAATTAACATAAACCAAATCAAATTAGTTACATCATTCTTACATACTATACTAATTCCAGGTTCCCGCCAAATACCAACTACTTAATTTGGCTGAACAAAGCTAAACTAGTTAATTATCAGGAAATGGGTCATTTTTAAAATGCTTAATTTGTTTTCAGAGACGATTTGCAAATACTAATTTGCCATTCCAACCCACTTTCAGATTATCCCCAAAAGCTACCCAAAATTCAGTGTTCATGCTATTTGGTTCAAGTTTGTGTTTTGGGATCAAATCAGGTAGTTTTATAATGCAGGATCTTACTATAATTAGCATAGCAATCACAATACACTTAGCATAAACAAATCAAATCAGTTACATCATACCAACCACTTAATTCAGCTTCACAAAGTTCAGTTCTTGCAGCAAAATTAGGGTTCAGTAAAACCCTAGCTCAATTCCAAATTAACTCCCAATCCAAACACATACCTGGCGAATCAATCTCGGGCATAACCCGAACGCCATGATCGAGCCCAAATCGCACAACTCTCTCAACATCAACAGTCGAATACATCATCCGACGACCATAGGAGCCTCTTTTGGCGAGGTCAGGCTCAGAAGGGAGCAAAATCGGGAAAGATTGGGAGTCCGTAATGTGCCAATGGAACACATTGAGCTTGGTAGCGGCCATGGCGCTGATCGTCCGGAGCAGATCGTCGACGGGGTAGAAGTTTCTAGAAGTGTCCAGAAGAACCCCTCTGTGAGGAAAAATCGGCGAATCCCTAATCCGCAAACCTATGGCGACTAAGGGGGAAGACGAATCGGAGGACCAGACGAGTTGGGCAAAGGTCTCGAGGCCATGGATTGCGCCCCAGATGGTCGGGGAGGAGAGTTGGGCGGTGGAATTGAGGATTGTGAGAGTGTAGGACTCGTTGGTGGTGTGTTGGAGGGGGATTGAGAGGTTGGAGATGGAGATTTGGAGATGGAGAAAGGGGGTTTTGGAGATTGGGAGGGGGATTAGGGTTAGGGTTTGGTGGGGGGTGGTGAGAAGGTGGTGGTTAAGGCGGAGGACGGCGGAGGAGAGGTGGGGGTTTGGTGGTGAGGAGATTGAGAAGGATGGGGAGAGGTGGGCTGAGGAGGGGCTAGGGTTTAGCCATTGGAAGGATCTGGGTTTTGGCCAGAGCTTGAGTTCCAAGGGCTTGGAGCATGAACAGAGGAGTAAGGCTGAGAGTGAGAGGAAGAGGGTTTGGAGGTGGAAGGGATGCATTTTTGGGTTTGTTGGTGTTTGTTTGGGTTAGGGATTGGTGTCTTTGTAATGGTGCATACAGTCAAAGTGTTGGTAATGGTATGATCAAAGGTAAGGGGAAGAGGTGAAGTTTGAGTAAAGGTTTTGCCTTGATTGAAATACCATGGTTTTGATGATAGGGTTTGGGTAAGGTTACCTTTGGTGGCGAAACGGATGAGGTTAGCTTTGGTGGCGAGACTGGAGTTGTGGTTCGGGTGAAACGAGCCGTAAGTTGGAAAAGTGATTTGAGTTGAGCGATACGAGCTAATGTGAAAGGAAGAGTGGTCCTTTTTACGCATACGAATCCTACCTACCAATGTTCTACGAGATGGGCTAGGTGTTAGTCGGTCCTAGGCGGCCCCTCGTTGTTCAAGGACAATGTAACATCTCTTAAGTACATGGCTCGTCGCGCTAGACCACCCGATCATACTCGAATGGCTATTGCTAAGAAGGCTCAAACTGAGGGACTTGACATCTTTTAGAGGTTGGTTGATTGTTTCTTGATGGTAGTTAGTGGTAAGCTTGTGAATGATGGGGATGTTGACTTGACTTAGGCGTGAGAGTGGGTGATTTCTTTTTTCAAGTGGGTGGTCCTGTACTTTGACTAATCTAGAAGAGAATGGCGTTACAAACTTGGCTTTGAACACAACGGGATGTTACACAACTTGACTTAAAAAACTAGACATGATTGCTTTTGGGAAAGAGATGGCTATCATTACAAGACTCTTAGTGCTTGGAAAATTGAGCTTACTCTTGAATGGCTGTTGTAAACTTCACGCCTTCAAGTTTGGCTAATTTGGTCAATACTCCACATTGTGAAAAGGTATATGATGTGTCCACTTGCAAGCTCAATAAACAACAAATAAAGTGCAGGTGAAGAGAGACAAGTCTCAATAACAAGTTTCATATTTTAGAGCACTTGGGTTTAGATCCAGAGTAGAATTCAAGAGATTGTAGCCAACTGGACAAAAATTGCATATACTAGCAACCAACTGAACTAAACTCTTGTACAAATGCACTTGAAATTCTTCAAAATCAGAATGTCATACCAGAAAAACCTATCTTTAATTAATACAAATGTAATAGAACCTAGAAACTTTGTACCAGTTCCATAGTTGCAATGACAGCCAAGAAATTTTGACTCTTGCTTATTGGTTCCAAGGGTCTCCAAATTTGGACATTAGAAACCAGAAAAAGTGTACAACTGAAGCTCTACCTAAACTTCTTGTTCGCGTATTATGAATAAGATACAGTGACCAATACAGATCTACAGATGCTCAACCGAAGCAAAACCTGCAAGTTTAGATACATTTTATTATGAAGAGATAAATCAAGAAGAGGTAAGCTTCACAAACAACGCCTAGCAAGGTCATATTGCACCAAACCGCCAATTATAGCGAAATTCACACTGAACCGCCCTTTAAGCCTAATTTATTAGTACAGTATTTATCCATTTAATCATGTCAAAACTTCAAGAAAAAAGCATTAGCCCAAAGCCCCAAGTTATCATATACTTATATAGAGGTTGTCTTTTGACCCTTCATGCATTATCACAACATTTTAATGATAATCATATACAATATTTATGATGAGCAGAAAAAGCATTGTCAGATGAATTAAGATGACAGACCTCATTAGAAAGAACTCCATCCATGGGTGAGCAGGCAAAAAAAACCATCTCCATCCACAACATCAGAACTCCGAATCGCACTACAAGGATGACTCAAACAGGGGCAGCTAAGCCCTGATTTTTCATCATGTAGTGATACTTCAGAGGCGGCTGAGCGCCAGCCTGTGCACAGAGCTCAACCAAAGCAGGAGCATGTCCATAGAAGCCCCGGCCTTCGTGCACAAGAACTTCAGGGTCTTGAGGCCTCCGTCTCCACACGATCTTTGGTGGCACCAAATCATCAACGCTCGCCTTCTGCCAAAAGTGGGTCCCACGCCAGCTCTCGTACTTAAATATACCACAAAGCCGGGCCATGTGGCCCGACGGTCCAACATGGACCTCTGAGCAATACTTGCAAACTTTTGCTGAATAAACCAGTAACAGTTTTTCGACACCGGACCTTAATATTTCCCAAGCCTTCAGTGTTTGAACTGCCACCACGCTCAAATCATCACTAGAGGAAATATCATCACTGCTCACAGGCTTCAGCTCTTCGTCTTTCTCATCAGGGTTTGCTCCTGCCTTCCAGCATAACTCAACGACCGCAGGAATACGATCAAAATCGAATCTTTGGTCGTGTTTGATTATGCCTTGAGACATATTTTCGAGATGAAATGCCTCTACTGGGACGATTATGTCGTTTAGGCTACCGTCGATCCATTGATGGTACTGGCTCTTATTGATGCGCTTGGGACCCGAGCAAGTCCTGATTAAATGGCCCTTTTCCCCTATGTACACCTCAGAGCAGAACCTGGTAGCAGTTTCAGGTTTTAGAATAAAAGATTGACTACTTTCATAACTGTATCAAATCAACTAGACATGAAATGGTCTACTAAAAACAAGAAGAAACAAGGACACACTTAAAATTCTCAATGAAATTTAAAATTTAGCTTGTAATAGGTTCAGGAGGATACATAATGGTCATCTGTACAAGAATGCAATATCTAAACTTCAGAGCACGAACTCGACTAAAGCTCAAAATTTTATTCAAAATCTGCAGCTATTTCCACAATCAAAGATTCAATCTTTGCAGACTCTTTTCACTAGAAATCAGCCAGATACCACACACTGATCAATCAACCATTGCCATGGACTAATTCATAGATAACAGAACTACCCATTTGATGATTTTGAATATGGCATTCATCAATGACCATCATAAACAGATAACCAACTCGACTAAAGCTCACAAATGTATTCAAAATCTCCAGCTATATCCACAATTAAAGGTTCAATCTTTCAGATTCTTTTCACTAGAAATCAACCAGAATCCACAAACTGATCAATGAACTCATGCCATGGATTGATTCATAGATAACAGAACTACCCATTTGACAATTTTGAATATGGCATTCATCAATGACCATCGCAAACGGATAACGAACTCGACTAAAGCTCAAAAATTTATTCAAAATCTCCAGCTATATCCACAACTAAAGATTCAATCTTTGCAGACTCTTTTCACTAGAAACCAACCAGATACCACAAACTGATCAATCAACCATTGCCATGGATTAATTCATAGATAACAGAACTACCCATTTGATGATTTGAATAAGGCATTCATCAATGAACATTGCAAACCAAATCACACATTAACTCAAACTAGTCCAATTACACTAACATGGCTCAATTTAGGCTTTGAGTAAGCATCCAACAACATCTATGCTACTAAACATCCAAAAATTAACTACACCACTCAAAGGGTTTTGAAACAAGATAGAATTCTTACTTGCAAGTGAGAACAGGAACAAACTTCATGAGAGTGGAGACGCCATGAATGACAAAAGACCGAGCTTGCAATACATCTTTAGCAACAGGGATCATGTTCTTCACAGGATACAATTCAGACCTTTTCTCTATCCGCTTCAAAATCATCGGCCTTAACTTTCTCAAATCCCTTTTCGAGCTATACAACCTCCGAATCCCCTCAATCCCAATTCCCCCATCCTCAACGCTCCAAACCCTAATTCCTCTCCCAATCCATTGGCAGTCTTTAATCAACCTCAAAGACATAATCAATCTTCAAATTTCGGAGGTGAAGAATTCTTTCGCCTGAGTCCCGAATTCTCGATCTCTCTCTGGTGTTTAGGTTTTTCAGTTGAATGAAAATTGGGCCTGTTTGAAAGACAGGCAGGCCCGTCATTGACCCGGCCCATTAGTTTAAGTTTTCTTTCGGGTTTAACTTTTTTTTTTTGAGCGATAACTTTTTCTATTTTTTTGGTTGAGAGCGCTGCACATGAGAGTCGAACCGGTGACCTCTGGGTACTACCCTTGGAGGCTTAACTGTTTTGACTAGATGCCTGAAGGGCCCAAAGGCCGATAACTTTTTCTATTTGATGTTGTTAATCTATGTTATTGTATACAATATATTGGATTCCATTTTTATGTTTTACAAATGTCTATGTTTTACAATGTTCCAAGTGTTGAAGAATGTTTTTTAGTCTAGTGAGACGAGATGTTATATAAATTCTTTTAAGCGTTTTCATGTATAAAAAGACTGAATTGGGAGGATCGATCCTATTAAGAGATTTCCATGATTAATAAGTAGAATAGCATCGACTCTTAACTCAGAACAGTCAATTGAAAAAAGTGGGTTTTATCTATCTATCTCAAGCATATGGTTTTGACTATGACTATTATTTTGCACTATATTTAGTTTAGTTCCATGATTGTGCCATGCCACATGATGCATTGTTTTATTCTTTAAATCCCTTTGCTCTTATCATTAGGGAGTCATGATCTCAAAACACGTTCAAAGCCCATGCCACATGCAAATTACAATGTCCCTATCATTGATTTAGCAAGCTCAAATATGACTTTCAAATTCCACGACTTTTGCTTATTGAATTCCAATAGCACACGTATATATATACGATCCGTCTTATAGTTACTGGTATTATTGATTAGTTGAGTATTCAACTATTCAATTAACGACAACGTATATCACATGGTCTCCATATTCTTTGAATCTTAAAACAAATCGTGCCTAATTCAATAACACATGCGTTCACAAAGTATATAAGGCCCATTACATATATTCAAGCTCATCGATCTATCAACTCTACAATACCCATCTCACAATTCCATTTAGTTCAACAAAAACTTTCTTTCAACAATTTTTGCTCTTAGTTTGATGGGTCCTTTGAGGGTTCTCCATTTCTTCATCTTGTTCTTGACACTACAATCTTGTAACCAAGAAGCAAATGATGCAATCCCTAAAAGGGTGTTGAAGGTGATCCTTCATGCTAACAATAGAGGCCCTTACATTGGACTTGTGATCCCTGACCAATTTGAGATGAACCCTCTTCTTCAATCCTCAAACTTCTCCTCTTTCTTTACCATTGATTTTTCAGGCATTTATATAATGTATACTTATATATATCTA
Source organism: Polygonum aviculare (assembly GCA_934048045.1). Lineage (NCBI taxonomy): Eukaryota > Viridiplantae > Streptophyta > Magnoliopsida > Caryophyllales > Polygonaceae > Polygonum > Polygonum aviculare. Next base: position 936,112 of record OW204026.1, read on the forward strand.
CATTTATACGTCATTGTTGTATGTGTATAGTGACTTATGGATTTGTAGATTAATTGTTCAAAGGTAGGAGATTCAGGTTTGGAACCATAGAGAAGAAGAAAGTGATATTAGTCATCAAATCGTCCTTTTGCATTGATCTTCATCCCGATCTTTAATTTCCTCATGTGTGATGTATCTCGCTAATGAAGAATGAATGACCCAAAATTGTATTTAAAACAAAAATGGTAACAAAATGATGTACCATCCTCTATATTGATCTCTAGATCATTGTCATTCAAGCATGCATGATTTGAATTGCCATAGTGATTCCAATTTAACTTTTAATTAAGCATGTTGACTGTCATAAAATGTTTGGTTAGTTTTTAATTATATTAAATAAACATTTGTTAATCGAGATAAACACTATATATGATTAATCACGGTTAACCAACCGTGCCCACCCTCTGAGCTGGCTTAGCCCTATGTAATACCTATAAATTCGTGTCTAGTTCAATGCGGGTGTAACAACAGTCTATATTTACTAGGATGCATAGCCCGTTCGTTGGACGTTTACAAATCTATAGAAAATTAAACAAATATATTTCTCATATTTCTATATTTATATTATTATGTGTAGATTTTTTTTAAATGATGTAATCATAGATTGAGTAAGAGATTTAAGTATATACTATACTTTTAATCATACATAATAATTTATTTGATAAATAATATTACACTTATAAATAAATAGTTTTTCAGTATTATATAAATTTAGACCAAATACAATTCAAGTTCTTTTGTTTAAATAACATAACATATAATATATGTTTACAAGTTTTAAAATTAGTTATAAAATTAATAAGTATATATCACCATTTTGAATATACTACACTTGACTTGGAATACCCGTCGAGTGTAACATTTGCATTACATGTTTGTACACCGACATCGAATGTATCCGACCCTTAGGAGTGCACATCCATGCGGCTTCCTCAAGTGTGCGAACGCGTGAGATTTGTTAAACTTTGTGAAGAAAAAAAATGTTGTTACTAAGGTATACTCCGTGATTGCACGCAAGGAGGGGATACAGAGTATTTCAAGGTGAGTATGAGTCTTCATTAGGGATCAGCCTACTGATATGTGTTTGTAGTGTGAAGTTTTAGTAGATTCAATTGCTTCTACATAGCAATATCTGATATAGATTTGTTTTTGAGCCTACTGATATAGAATTTCGAATGCACTGCATTGTGATGATATTATTCATTTTGTTTGGCATTACCTTTTAGCTGTTAGGTACATTCATCTGACTTAAATGATTGTGTATCTATGCCAAAGTTGAAGTTGTGTACATCTAACCCTATTAGCAGCTAATAAGATGGAAATTTTAATTGCTGCACAATTCTTTTGCCTTGTTCTTGCTTCTCTTTTGACTTAAATAGTTGTTAGGTACATTCTCTTTTGTTTCATATTTCTTTTGCTTTTTTCATGTTTTATCAATAGGTTTTGCATCTATTCATTTTGTTTGGCATTACCTTTTTCAGTTGAATGAACGATGCAACCTGGATCCTCGTCCTGACCGAGCAAAACCTACAGACATATTCCGTTACACAGTTTGCTTGAGATGTCTTGATATGGCAACTAAGTGCCTTAGGGCTGGAGATTTTCTTCAGGGCCTCAAGAAGTTGAGTCCTGAACAGATGGCTATATCTGTTGATGCGTCAAAAACAGGCAGGATTGCCAAACGCAAAGCTGAGTTATGCATGGACCTAATTACTTTGGCTAACCAAAGGTTAGTTTTCTTGCAATTAACATAATTTTTATTTCTTGTTTTGTAAGTTTTTTGAAGGCTGTTACTAATTTCTTTTAATGATATATTTCACTGTTCGTAATGGATCTGATGGCCATGATTTTGCGGATCAGATTCAAAGGTTGGAGATGGAAGCTAAGCTAGCGTGCGAATTGGCCAAGAAGCTCAGGAGCTGGGCAAGTAAAGTAATTTATTCAATTCAGAGGGCCATTGATAGGGCTGCTGCCTAGAAGGTTGCTACCACATAGTTGAGAGTATTCTGAGTATGCTTGAGAAGCTTTCTGAATAATTTTCCATACATCTTTTGTTATTCAAAAACAAAAATTGTATTCAAAACAAAAATGGTAACAAAAATGATGTACCATCCTCTAAATTGATCTCTAGATCATTGCCATTCAAGCATGATTTGAATTGCCATAGTGATTCCAATTTAACTTTTAATTAAGTATGTTGACTCTCATAAAATGTTTGGCTAGTTTTCAATTATATTAAATAAACATTTGAATGTATCCGACCCTTAGGAGTGCACATCCATGCGGCTTCCTTAGGTGTGCGAACGCATGAGATTTGTTAAACTTTGTGAAGAAAAAAGATGTTGTTACTAAGGTATACTTCTTGCTAGGTGTCTAATCATATAGAAGGTTCTTGATACGCATACTATTCAACTCCCAACCTTAGTTAGATGACATTGTATAATTAGCTTCTTGATTTTGTATAAATGGCTTCTACATAGCGATATCTTATATATAATTTTTTTTTGAGCCTACTGATGTAGAATGAAGAATGCACTGCATTGTGATGATTTCATTCATTTTGTTTGGCATTACATTTTAGTTGTTGAAGTTGTTACTTGAATCTGAGTTTGTGTAGCTTCAATTTCCTACTTTGATGTTGCTTATGTTGGTGGTGGTCTAAGAGTGTTAATTGGAATTACATTTTGCTGAAATGTTGCTTGTGGAACTGTGTTAGATTACTAATGAGCTTGCTTGTGGATTAATTATGCAATTACTGAATTCTTTTTGGAATTTTAAGCTCAACTTGGCCGGATCTGAGTGTTTGAGTTAGGGTTTGTGATTGACGTTTGAAATCCAACAATCTTGTTTTTAATCATTTATAGTTTAGGGTTTGTGATTGACGTTTGAAATCCAACAATCTTGTTTTTAATCATTTATAGTTTACTTCATTCAGAGAGCTATCGATAGGGCTGTTGCTGCCTAGAAGGCTGCTACCACGTAGTTGAGAGTATTCTGAGTATGCTTGAGAAGCTTTCTGAATAATTTTCCAGACATGTTCTGTTGCTGTTTTTTATGAGTAGTTTTCTGGGTGAATACTCTACTTAGTTGAGCATACCCTGAGTATGCTTGTGAGGATTTCTGAATAATCTTCCACACATGTTTTGTTACTGTTTTCTATGAGATTTCTGGGTATGCTTGTGGGAGGTTTCTGAATAACCTTCTAGACATTTGTTTTGCTACTATTTTCTGAGTTGACACTGTTTTCTGAGCATTCCTGTTTTGAATAATTTGAAAACAGGTGTTGTTGATATTGTAGCTCCATGTTTCCCGATGTACTACTATAGCTAAATTTAAGCTTTGAGCAAGCTACTAAACAGTTCAGTTCAATTTTACATTGATCAGAAATTAAGTAAACCACTCAAAGGGATTTGAAACAAGATGAATTCTTACTTGCAAGTGAGGACAGGAACAAACTTCATGATAGTGGAGACACCATGAATGATAAAAGACCGAACTTGCAATACATCTTTAGCCATAGGGATAATGTTCTTCACAGGATACAATTCAGACCTTTTCTCTGTCCACAGGGATCATGTTCTTCACAGGATACAATTGAGACCTTTTCTCTATCCACTTCAGAATCATGGGCCTTAACTTTCTCAAATCATTTTTCGTGCTATACCACCTCTTAATCCCCATTTCAATCTCAATTCTCTCGGCCTTAACTTTCTCAAATCCTTTTTCGTGCTATACCACCTCTTAATCCCCCTTTCAATCCCAATTTCCCCATCCACAATGCTCCAAACCCTAATCCCTCTCCGAACCCATGGCCAATCTTTAATCGCCCTCAAAGACAAAATCAATCTTCAATTTTCCGTCTCCCTCCTCAGCTTCAGGTTTTTCAGTTGAATGAACTTGGGCCTGTTTAAGCCCGTCATTAACCCGGCCCGTTAATTAAAATTTTGTTTCGGGTTTAATTTTTTCAAATTGATAGTTGTTATTCTATGTCATCGGTTTTTGGAGTAATGAATGCTAAGCATTTTATATAAATTTGTATAGTTTTTATTTCAGTGTAATAAAACCGTTGGGTGAACATAGAGGTTAGTACTTTGGATTTCATTTTTATGTTTCCAAATGTTCCAAGTGTACGTTTGAAGAATTCTTTTTAATCTAGTGAGACAAGACACTATGTCAATCCTTTTTTTAGTGTTTTGCGTATATGAAAATACTGAATTGGAAGAGCCGATCCTATCAAATGGTCTCTAAAATTAAGTACATTAACCTTGACCTGTAAACCGAATCGATACAAAAAATAAAGTGTGTTTTGCCCCTTTTTTCTAGGTCAATACTTTTCTCTATCGATCTCAAAGCATATGGTTTTGACTATGACCATTATTGTGCACCACGTTTTAATTTAGTCTCGTGATTGCGCCATACGTATGACATATGAATATGCATTGTTTTATCCTTTAAATTCCTTTGCTCTTATCATTAGGGAGTCATGATCTCAAACCACGTTCAAAGCCCATGCCACATGCAAATTGCAATGTCCATATCTTTGATTTAGCAAGCTCAAATATGCCTTTCAAATTCCACGACTTTTGCTTATTGAATTCTACTAGCACACGTATATATATACGATCCATCTTATAGTTACGGTATTATTGATTCGTTGAGTATTCAACTATTCAATTAACGTCAACGTATATCACATGGTCTCCATATTCTTTGAATCTTAAAACAAATCGTGCCTAATTCAATAACACTTGCGTGCACAAGGAATATAATTAATTCCCAATACAATATTCAAGTTCATCGAATGATCAACTCTACAAAACCCATTTCACAATTCCATTTAGTTAATTCAACACAAAACTTTCCTTCAACAAATCTTGCTCTAAGCTTGATGGGTCCTTTGAGGTTTCTCCATTTCTTCATCTTGTTCTTGTTCTTGACACTACAATTTTGTCACCAAGAAGCAAATGGTGCAATCCCTAAAAGGGTGTTAAAAGCAATCCATCATGCTAACAATAGAGGGCCTTACATTGGGCTTGTGATCCCTAACCAATTTGAGATGAACCCTCTTCTTCAATCCTCAAATTTCTCCTCTTCCTTTACAATTGATTTTTCAGGTATTTATTATATAGTGTACACTTATATATGTATGTTGGTTGTTGAATTACTTGTGCATATGAGTGACTTATGGATTTGTATGATTAATTATTCCAAGGTAGGAGATTCAGGTTTGGAACCATAGAGAAGAAGAAAGTGATATTAGTCATGACAGGACTTGGAATGGTACGTAATTAAGTTGTATCAAATCGTCCTTTGCATTGATGTTTACTTCCGTCATGTGTGATGTATCTTGCTAATGAAGAATGAATTGCCCTAGATTGCATTCAAAACAAAAATGGTAACAAAATGATTTTCCATTTTCTATATTGATTTTTTAGATCATTCCCATTCATGTATGATTTGAATTGTCATAGTGATTCCAGTTTTAATTGTAATGAAATTCTCGATTATAATTGTAATGAGAATCAACATGCTTAAAATTCTCGATTATAATCTCTAGACAAACTCTTGGTTACATGACTAATTGTAATGAAAATCTCGATTATATTAAACGAACATCGGTTACTCGTGATAAACAATATATATGGTTAATCAAAAGACGGTCAACCAATCGTGCTTACCATAAACCTCAAACAGTTGGTCTAGTGGAGCAAGGCAGGATATCAATCTGGTAGGTTGCATGTTCGTCCCCCACTAGACTCCTTATAAGATGAAGCATATGTAAATTCCCTCGTAAGGGCTTTTTGAGTCTTTGGTTCTTTCTTATCCTTAAACTAGGGCACCGTCCCCTCAACCTACATTTTTTGCACAAAAAAAAGACGAGTCCACCCTCCGAGTTGGCTTACCCATGCATATGTAACACCTACTCGATCCGTGTGCAGTTAAACGCGGGCGTAACGACACAATTGCTACTAAGTTTGTTCAACATAGAAGGTATAGTGCATTATGGAATAGCAGGGAATGCAAACCCTTCCCTCGACATAGGGGATGTCACAATCCCTAAGTTTTGGGCCCATACAGGACTTTGGAATTGGCAGGTATACATATAACTTCTTATACGTATTTAATTACTTTAATTTCTTTGTCAAAGGACACTTGGTCTAGCGGTAAGACCTCAATGGGGAGAACCCGAGGTCCCCGATTCGATCCTCACTGGCGACGAAGCCACAGATTTGAATTTTCAGAGCTATGCTCTCACCTGTTCACAGGTGCTCTAGGTTAGACCGAGTAGTACCCGGGTTATCCTAATTCTCACCCGTTCAAAAAAAAAAATTACTTTAATTTCTTTCATGGGCTCAAAAAAACGTATTTCTTTCATACATACGTACAACCTGCAAAACAATAGGCAGACAACGTACGCACATGATTTTTCTTGACATAGGGAGAAACTAGTACCGAAAGTGAGAAATCCCACGTGCTAATAAACTACTAGCTTAGTCGTACGTCCACATGGTATGTTAGTCTATCAAAAAGTACGCACTTAAATTAGGAGTTGTGCACATATAATGATATAATACAAGATAGCCCATTACTTGCCTTTGCACATTTAACCGATTTTCATGGATAGTACCATCGACCAAAAGAAATAGTTTGTCGCGTAAATTTAATCTCGAATGGTCTATACAACTCATGTAGTAGACTAGTAGTCTAAACTTGTAATGTAGGAAATTATATTCGAATAATTAATACTTCTACTTTTTTTTGTTTTTGGATTTTCCATATGTATTTATATATGATGTAGAGATATGGAGATGGACCAAAAGATGAGTTGTCGTTGGAATCAAATGGAGATTACACAAGAGAAATCGGGTACTTGAGATTCGCAAACTTCACCACCAAAACGAACCTCAAATCAGCGGACAATCTGCTGAATAACGTATGGTATCAAAGGGAGGAAGTTTTTCCGGTCGATGGAGTTCCTGAACAAAGGCAACACGTTTTTTGGGTTCCCGTCGACTCCTCATACTTCAAAGTCGCAAAGGCTCTTAAGGTAACGAATTAAAATAATGTACATATATGTATATATCTTACTTTCTTAGGACCCATTTGGTATCGATATTAAAAATTTAGTTCATTTCCACTATTACTTATACGTTTGGGTGGGTTACAACTTACAACTTACAACTTACAACACACCTAAACCCACCTTTCAGTCCATTTTCGGTTATCGGTAACACTTTGATGCCATAGAATGCACTTCTTTGGAGGCCCCTAATTAGAATGTGTCTTGGGTTCTCATTAATTATTAGCATCAAGGCGCTTACTAACTAGTTTATATATCCTAATCCATTTTCAAATATAAGCAACTAAATACTACAAAATATCATATACACGCGGATATGTACGTAAAGTTTTCTAACAAATTCATTGATATCTCATCTCAATCTGATTGGGAGCCCATGAGTAAAGAAGATTTGTTTTTTTTTCTTGGTCAGATGAAGATTTGTTGGAATATAATGAGCTAACATGGACAATTTCCAATAGTAAAAAAGTATTTATTACTTAAGATTCTAAAATGACAAGGTGGCCAAGTGATAAAAATGGAGAAATTCAGGTGTCTGTATATATTTTAAGTATTTTTTTATACAAAGAGGTAGTAAACTACCAAACCTAATACGTGTGCTACCACAAAGATGACTGTGTTTTAATATAAACTGGATGCTCAAATATGTACATAGTTAAAACTCGAAATTGTGGACCCAGCCACGGGATAAGTAGGGGAGTCCTATGAAAGAATAAGAAGATCGAAAACACGAACAATGAAATTTACTCTAAGAGACGTTGTCATGCATCGATGTGCATGCTTTCGTCTTGCATGATAACGTCTCTTATAGTAATATTCAATGGGCATGCTTTCGTATTATCCTTTCCTGGGCCTCTCATGCTTATCCCGTGTCTGGGTCCAGCTATGTATGTTCGCATATTTGAGGATCTCGTTTGTATTGAAGCACAATCATCATATGGTGTATAGTTCTGACCAAAAAAATCATATGGTGTATAGTAGATCGCGCGATGTGATAGTTCACTTATAATCTCATTTTGTTAAGGGTCCGTTCGGCTGCACGTACATTACTCCTTCCGTCCCGGAAAGTTTGTCCACAAAGCACATTTGCACGCAGATTAATGAAAATTGAAAAAGTTTGATAAGTGATAGGAAAAAGTGTTAAAGTTGATGGAAATGGTATAAAAAGGAGTAATTTATAAGATTGGTTGAGGATAATTTTGTAATTTTATAGGAAAAAATGATAAAGTTGAGAGGAAAATTGGATAATGGGGGTAATATATGAGATTGTATGAGAGTAAGATTGTAAAAACATAGTGATATAAATGGAAATAAAGTAGAGATGGACAAACTTTCCGGGACGTCCGAAAAGGAAAGGCGGACAAACTTTTAGGGACGGAGGGAGTATGTTTACAAGAGCTTTTTTTTGTATTGATATATGTGCCCAAGAGAGAAAGAAGAATGTAGAACCACCAAATGTTAAGGATAGATAGATAAATATCTAGTTAGCCTAAATTATATCTTCTGTAATAGATAGATTTCTTATGTTTTAGATATCTTGGAATCTACGTATTAGATGTAATCCTCTATATATAGAGGTCTCTTCCTTCAATAATAAATCATCAATTCACAATACTTCTACATGGTATCTGAGCTTTGATCCCTCAATACAATCAAAATCATTTTTTTTTTCTTTCCAAAGACCACGTTCTTCAACCCTCCTCCATGGCAGCCAATTCAACCCATACTATTCCCAATGACGTTGATCCCACCAAACCCTTCATCCTTGTTCAATTTCACAATGCCATCAAACTTTCCTCCACTAATTATATCATATGGAAAGCACAAATCAAATCCATCCTTGAAGGCTATGGATTGTTCAAATTCTTGGACGGAAGCTATCCCGCCCCACCGGCCACACTTCCGAATGTCCTAGACGCCACCATATCCACTCCGAATCCTGCGTTTTCCACATGGCAACGACAGGATCGACTTCTCTTCGGTGCACTTGTTGGAACCCTTTCAACAAACGTTGCAGCCTTGATTACTCAATCTCCCACATCCATGGATGCATGGAAAATCTTGGAGAACACTTATGCCAAACCCTCAAGGGGGCACATTCCACAAATTAAAGAAAAGCTTCGTAATCTCAAGAAGGGGACAAGTACCATAGCTGATTTCATGCAACAAGTTGAACAATGTGTTGATCTCCTCGCCTCACTCGGGAAGCCCCAAGACCCTGAGGACATCGTCGACTACGTACTGCGTGGTCTTGATTCCTCATACCAGCCCGTCATTGACGGAGTTCGTGCTCGTGATACCATCATCACCTTCGACGAACTACATGAAAAACTCATTACTAAAGAGCTCCAACTAAGAATTGACTCAGGAGAGTCCTCCTCACCGGCCACAGCAATGTCTTTGCAAACAAAGTCTCGCCCCAGGCAACGTACCAACTTTCAGCCTCAATGGAATACCAATAACTCTCCTTCTCCACCACCTATGCAACCCTATTCACGCCCACCCACCACGCCTCAACACCAAACGTATCCCTCACGACAAAACCCAAACCCAAACCCAAACCCTAACCCCAACCCTAACTCGACCAGTTTCTCTAACCTGAACCCTCGACCGTTCCTTGGACGTTGTCAGTGGTGTGGCACCCAAGGTCACGTCATCGCGCACTGCCCTACCTTCAAACAAGCCGCTCCAAATTTGCAACCTCCATCCTCCCTAAACCGGCCTTCCTACACTCCTCGGACACCTCCACAAGCCAACACCGTCACCAACTTCTCCCACCCGAATCAACAGTGGATGCTAGATAGCGGCGCCTCTCATCACGTTACTCAGGATCTTCAAAACCTAAGCTTGCACTACCCTTACGATGGTCCGGATTCATTGCTTGTTGGTGATGGTAAGCCTCTCCAAATAACTCACACTGGTTCTCTCGTTCTTTCTACTCCCTCCAAATCCTTTTCTTTATCCAACGTCCTTCATGTTCCCCAAATATCCACAAACATTATTTCAGTTTCTCAATTTACTTCTCAAAACAATGTGTCTATTGATTTCTTACCAAAGTCTTTTCTTGTGAAGGACCTTCAAACCGGGGTGGTTCTCCTTAGTGGTCCATGTCTAGGTGGGGTGTACTATTGGCCTGCTGCGTCGTCTCCCGTTGTCAACTCTGTCACTCGTTATGTTGGCTCCTCTTGGCATCACAAGTTGGGTCATCCAGCACCTCCAATTCTCAAGATCATTCAAGCTTCTTTAAATTTACCTAGGTCTAGCTCAAAAACTGAATTTTGTACTTCCTGTGCTATTCACAAGAGTCATAAGTTACCCTTCAATGTTTCTTCAATTTCTTCTAGTACACCTTTAGAGGTTGTGTTTTCTGATGTTTGGAGTTCCCCAACAACTTCGTTTAATTGTTTTCGTTACTATATTATATTTGTGGATCACTTTACAAAATATGTATGGCTCTATCCCCTCAAAAACAAATCCGAAACGAAACCCACATTCATTCGTTTCAAAGCCCTTGTTGAAAATTTTTTCTCCACCAAAATCAAAATCCTATATTCGGATAATGGAGGTGAGTACATTGGAATGGCTTCGTTCTTGGCTGAATCCGGCATCACTCATCTTACCACACCACCCCATACACCTCAACACAATGGATATGCCGAAAGACGCCACCGTCACATCGTTGAAACTAGCCTTGCCCTTCTCTCACATTCCGGCCTGCCCACCACCTTATGGCCATTTGCTCTCAACACAGCGGTGTATCTCATCAACCGCATGCCCACACCAACGTTAGACAATGTCTCACCCTACCTCAAACTTTTCCACGCACAACCAAACTACCATAAACTCAAAAATTTTGGGTGTTTGTGTTTTCCATGGCTAAAACCATATACTAGTCACAAACTTCAACCCAAGTCCAAACCATGCATTTTTGTAGGCTACAGTAACACTCAAAGTGCTTTTTTATGCCTTGACCTCGACACCTACAAGATGTACACATCTAGACATGTGGTCTTCCATGAACATGTGTTTCCACTGCTCAAACAACCCAACCACGTCCCGCGTATTCCGACGGATGAGAACACTTCTACCTTTCCTATTCACCTTCCGCTGATTGCCCCTTCCCCAAGACACCCTCCAGCGCCACTTCCTGAGGATGCCCCACCGCTGCCTCCAAACCCAAACCCGATCCCTTCTCCGCCACACACACCTCCTGGATCCGTAAACCCTAATCCAAGCCCCGATCTCCCTCCCATGGCAAATTTGCCTCCCTCCTCTACACCAAACCCTAGCCCGTCCTCTTCATCAACATCGGCATCTTCACACAACCAAGATCCCGAACCTTCCCCTCCTCATCGTCCGGTGACACGCTCCATGCACGACATTCATAAACCTATCACCAAACTGAATCTCCACGTCTCCCTTCAACCTCACAAAGAGCCATCAAACATAACTCAAGCCCTTAAAGATCCAGATTGGCGTCATGCCATGGAGTTAGAATTCTCGGCTCTTCAACACAACCACACTTGGGACTTGGTACCACCTGATTGCGCCTCCAATCTTGTCGGGTGCAAATGGGTTTTCCGAGTCAAATACAAGGCCGATGGCTCGCTGGACAAATACAAGGCTCGACTCGTCGCTAAAGGCTTCCATCAACGTCCGGGATGTGATTTCACTGAAACTTTCAGCCCGGTTGTCAAGCCCATCACCGTTCGTACAGTACTCTCCATCGCTGTTAGTTCGGGGTGGTCTCTTCGACAACTTGACGTAAATAACGCCTTCCTTCAAGGTACACTCGCTGATGATGTGTACATGGAGCAACCCCCAGGCTTCATCGACAAGGAATTACCTTCTTACGTATGCAAACTCCGAAAGGCAATCTATGGCCTTAAACAAGCCCCGAGGGCGTGGTACACTGAGCTTAAAACCTTCCTCCTACAACTTGGATTCCTCAATTCCATTGCTGACTCCTCCCTCTTCATCTACAAGCACAAAGGCGTAACACTGTTTCTTCTGGTTTACGTCGACGATATCATCGTCACTGGAAGTTGCAACTCTGCCCTCCAACACCTCATTCATAGCTTATCATCTCGTTTCTCACTTAAAGATCTCGGTGATCTCTCCTACTTCCTTGGAGTTGAGGTCTCACGGCACCCCAAAGGTCTCTTTCTCAATCAGCACAAATATATTGTTGACCTACTGCATAAAGTAAATATGGTTGATGCTCATCCCGTCTCCACGCCCATGTGCCCCTCCACAACACTACACAAATCTGTTGGCAATCTCCTACCTTCGGCATCTGAATACCGCATGGTTGTTGGAAGCTTACAATACCTCGCATTGACAATACCCGACATTAGCTTCGCAGTTAACAAACTCTCCCAGTATATACAGGCTCCCACGTCGGACCATTGGTGTGCAGTCAAACGAGTCCTCCGGTATCTCAAAGGTACGGCAGATCATGGCATCGTCATTCACTCCATTAATCCTCCTATGTTACATGTGTTCTCGGACGCCGATTGGGCGGGTGACAAAGATGACTACATCTCCACCACTGGTTATGTTGTCTTCCTTGGTCGAACCCCGCTCTCGTGGAGCTCTAGAAAACAACACACTGTTGCCCGATCTTCCACCGAGGCAGAATACCGTGCCTTAGCCGACTCCAGCTGCGAGCTTCTTTGGGTCATGTCCCTTCTCTACGAGCTAGGCATCCACATACCTCATCAACCTATCATCTACTGCGACAATATGGGTGCAAAACAGTTAAGTGCAAACCCTGTCTTCCACTCTCGCATGAAACATGTTGCTTTGGCATTCCACTTTGTTCGCGAGCATGTTCAACGTGGCTCGTTTCGTGTCTCTCACATCTCCACACATGATCAATTGGCGGATGCACTTACCAAACCACTTGCTAAGGCTCAGTTCCATTTACTCTTGTCCAAGCTAGGACTTTGTTCCTCGACGTCTTGCTTGAGGGGGCATGTTAAGGATAGATAGATAAATATCTAGTTAACCTAAATTATATCTTCTGTAATAGATAGATTTCTTATGTTTTAGATATCTTGGAATCTACGTATTAGATGTAATCCTCTATATATAGAGGTCTCTTCCTTCAATAATAAATCATCAATTCACAATACTTCTACACCAAAAATAAGTGCTTATAATAGCTTATTTTCAATAAGCAAGTGTAGACGAACAGGCCTTAAGTAATGAATTATTAGTGGAAATTGCACATGTTAACTCATAATCTCATTCCATCAAAACTTCTTTATTCGTTAGCACTCCGACTGAGGTGAGAAATTAGTGAATTTGTTAGTTCGAAAACTATATATATATATATATATATATATATATATCAATGAGACTAGGGTTGTAGTTTCACTTATATATACATCAATGTGACTAGGGTTCAAAGTTAAACTAGCATGATTAGACGGACTAGGACTTAAAATTGACTGGAAATTTGGTATTGGTACGTTTGGATTGTACTGAAAAATACATTGTTTTGTATTAACTCTGATCAAATGTAAGATTTGATATATATAAGAAAAAGTTAGTTACGGAAACCCTAAGACTAGCTTGTTTTATAGGGTGAAATTATGAAACTCATCCATTTTTTCATGCCCATGTCATTTCTATATCCTAACTTCGTTTCAATGTTCTTATAACATTGGTTAATTAACTCGATCATCTTCATTTGCTCATGAAAAGTATACTAATCATGGCCTTGATCTCTATAGAATGTGAAGTTGGAAAGTTGCATAAACTCAACAACATGCTTATCGAAGACACCAAAAGTGAGCTTAGTAGAAAGGGGCGTAAGCGCGGATATTTTCCTCGACAACGCAGCATATCGAACCTTCATATACAACAAGTTTAAGGTTAGCCCGGTCGATATGGAGACCGCCGCCATTGCCCTAATCTGCCACCAACAAAACAAACCGTTCATCGCATTTCGTGCCCTCTCCGACTTGGCCGGTGGTGGCTCCGCCGACTCCAACGAGGCTTCCACCTTCGCGTCTCTCGCCGTCAGCAACTCCGTCAACGTGGTGCTTCATTTTATCCGGAGTTTATAAGCTATATATAGATCCGGGTTCTGGTGAAACAACTTGTAATATAGTTTGAATTGTCGTGAAAAAGAGTTTGTTTCTTGCTTAATAATATGGATTTTCTTTCTACATGTTATTGTTGAATATATGTAAGCTTAATTGGGGTTATTTTATACGAATAAATAGGCGAATAGAACGTACCTTTAATGTTTTTTCTAATGAGATACGAATTTATTATGATACGTTTAATGAAGCCCAAAAGCACATTATGATGACTTTCTTTTGGTTGGAGGTACATTATGATGACTTTTTTTTTCGGTTGAAGGTACATAATTATGATGACTTTAGACTTTTAAATGTATATAACAATGTACCAACAACTACATTTTGTATTAACTACAATACAAAATGAAGTAAAATAAATTTCCACGTTTCCGATAACAATAAGAAGAGCCGTCCATACAAGTTGGGATCCCATTTTGCCTTTCGTCCACACATAAAAGACAAATATTGAAATAAAGTATATATCTTACGTACGTAGACATTAACACCAGAGTAAAAGAAATTTTATAAACAAATGCTTCAAAAAGAAGACTTGATGTTGATAATGATGGGAAGGTATAAGCAATCAAACTCATTCATTTAGCCACTTAGGCGTTTACCACCACCCTAGCTCTAAGTGACATATCAAATCACATGCAAATACTATACACATAGTAAGGAAAAATGAGAATAGACCGATGAGGAAGACGACACTACCCACTAAGACATTTTGATTACATACCCACTCACCAACCGCACATTGCTAAAGGAATATTGCTAGCTATTTATATAGCTTAGTATTATCAACCAAAATTTCGATTAGTGTCCTTACTCTAAGACTATTTCGGTTGATATCTAAAAATTAGCTCTTTCGGTTGTTTTTTTGAAGGTTTTCGATTTTTTTGTTTCTATAACCATGTTTGAGAATGGTCTTAATTAGTTTTTGTGATGCTCAAACCTAATTAACTTGATGCTCATTTAGATGTTGTTTGACTCGTGGGGTGTTAAGGAAGCATCATAGGGAGATTTGACAATAGTAGGCGACATGGAGGTAGTATGAAGTTCAAAAATCGGTCTTGTATAACTGTGGGCGGGTAAATTTCCCCATCAATTAGCTAGCATTAAATTATCTATCTTATTTATTTTGCTATCCATATTTATTATGCTATATCTTTTATTAAGGTAGTTACTCTAGATATATTCGGATATATAGTATCTTTGTATTTTAGGATACTCAAGATAGGTTTTAGTATATATGGTTTGTTAATATCTTTTGTGATCCTGCCTTATCTTTTGCTAAGTAAGGTCTGGGAAATCAGTATATATTGTAACCTTGTTCTCCTTAATGAAGTAGAGGAATTATCCAGCTTCTTTGCGTCTCTGATTTCACATGGTTTCAGAGCCAAAACAACCCTAAATTTTTTTTTTTCTCTCCGCCTCCTACAAATTTTTTTTTACGTTCCCTGTTTCTTCATGGCTACTCCAGAAGAAATTGCTGCTGCTGTGTCAGCAGCCACTACTGCCCAAACTACCGAACTGTTGGCCAAAGCCGCCGCCGATGCCGCCGCTAAAGCCGCCGCTGATGCCACCGCTAAAGCCAATGCTGAGATCTCGAAACAGAGGTCTCCCTATTACCTTCATCCTTCGGATCATACGGGCATGAAAATCAGCCCGGTGACCCTCAAGGGTGATAATTATCAAGAGTGGGAGCGCTCGATCCGGACTGCCTTTCGTGCTCGTCGCAAGCTCGCCTTTCTTGATGGTACGATCACTATACCTGCTGAAGATACTGAGGAGTTTGACGATTGGCTAAGCGTCAACTCCATGCTCGTTGGTTGGATTCTACAATCCATAGATCCAACCCTTCGCTCCTCTCTGACGTACTCGGATTCAGTCCGGAAACTCTGGACTGATCTCAAGCAACGCTTCTCGATTGGTAACACTCCTAGGGTCCATCAACTTCGGACTGAAATTGCTCGATGTCAACAGAATCGCCAAACCATTGCTGCTTACTTTGGTCGGTTGAATCTCCTTCAAGATGAGCTCTCTCGTTATACAAAGCGTCGGGGTTGTGTTTGTGGTACCTGCAAATGCTTACAGACTTGGTCTACTGAGACTCAAGCTGATGCTGATGAGACTATGGTTCATCAATTTTTGATGGGCCTTGATGATGATACTTATGGGACACTTCGTTCCAATATCTTGGCACATGATCCGCTTCCGGATTTGAATCGTGTCTACTCCTTGGTGGTTCAAGAAGAGAGTCATCGGGCTGTTACTAATGAGCGTGTTGCTCGTAATGATGCGGTTGCCCTCGCTGCTAGGGGGCGTCAACCTTCTTCTCGATCTCAGCCGCGTTCTCAGCCGCGTACTGACTCTCAGAAATCTGCTGGAAAGCCTACTTGCTCTCATTGTGGCACCACTGGCCATGAGGCCACGTCATGTTTCAAGCTTATCGGGTATCCCGACTGGTGGGACGACTACCGTAAGAATCGTGGTGATTCTTCCTCTGGTAGTGGTTCTCGTGATCCGCCCCGCCCAAACTCTGCTTCATCTCCTGCTGCTCCTCATACACCGGTCGTTGCCAACGCTGCCCAAGGTATGGTTCCCGCAAATTCCGATCTCGGCGGTCTTGGTCACACTCTTGATCGTGAGCAGTATCAAGATGTCCTTTCTATGCTTCATCAATTTCGGGCCTCTGGCACCGACAAAGTGAGCGGTAAGTCTTTTTCTCATCAATGGATCTTGGATTCCGGAGCTTCGTATCATATGACTGGATGCCGTGATTTTCTTGTCGATGTTCATCCGATCAGCCCATCGCTGATCTTGCTTCCGGATGGCTCGCATTCCACTGCTTTGGAAGCTGGCACTGTTGTATTTGATCAACACTTGAGAATTACTGATGTTTTGCTTGTACCTCAGTTTTATTGCAATTTAATATCTTTTGCTAAATTAATTTTAGATTTAAAGTGCCTTGTCACTCTTACTGACAGATTGTGTGTCATTCAGGACCGCATTTCGAGGACTTTGATTGGCGTGGGTGAAGCTCGGGATGGGGTCTACTGGTTGTGCTCGGTCTCTTCGTCGTTGGCGTCTGATCGGGTTGGTTTTGCTGCATCTTCTTCTGTTCGTCCAGTTGTGTGGCACATGAGAATGGGCCACCCTTCTCTTACTTCTAGTTTTTCTTTACCTGGCATTGGTTCTATCAGTTGTAAAACACAGAATTCCTGTGCTATTTGTTTAAAAGCAAAACAATCAAGAGATTCTTTTCCTTTGAGTTTGAATAAAGCATCAAACATTTTTGACTTGATTCATGTCGATGTTTGGGGACCATATAGTGTACTCTCCTCTTGTGGAGCTTCTTACTTTCTTACCATTGTAGACGACTTTACCCGTTGTGTTTGGGTTTTTCTCATGTCTAAGAAAACTGAGGTTGTTAGGCTAGTTCACAATTTTTGTGCTTATGTAAAGAACCAGTTCAATCGCTCCATCAAGACCTTCCGCACCGACAACGGCACCGAGCTTCTACCTCTACGATCATTCTTTGACTCATCCGGGATCATCTTCGAAACATCTTGTGTTGCCACTCCGCAACAAAATGGTCGGGTTGAGCGCAAACACCGGCATATCCTAAATGTGGCTCGAGCTCTTCGCTTTCAAGCTAACTTGCCCCTTATTTTTTGGGGGGAGTGTGTTCTCACGGCAGTTTACCTCATCAATCGGACTCCGTCATCGATCTTACAAGGTCGGACTCCTTACGAGCTGTTATTTGGTAAACAACCTTCTTATGCACATTTACGCATATTTGGTTGTCTTTGCTACGCATCCGTGATTCCCCGAGACAGAGACAAATTCGCAGCTCGAAGTCGACGTTGTGTGTTCTTAGGATATCCGTTTGGCAAGAAGGGTTGGCGTCTCTATGATCTTGACAAACACGTCTTCTTTACATCTCGAGACGTCGTGTTTTCCGAACATGTCTTCCCTTATCAATTGGCGACTTCATCATCATCTGAGTCCCTTGCTCCTGATTCGTCTTCACCGGCTATCTATGACGACACCCTTGTGGACGACAGGGGGAGTTTCACTACTCCTCCAACCGACTCTCCACCGGCGTCCCCACCGCAAGTGGTCGATCCCATCGACCCCGCCTTACCGGATGTTGAATCCGAAGACGATTCTCCTCCTCCGGCTCCTCGTCGTAGCTCTCGGCCTCGGCACGCATCTACTCGTCTCCGAGATTTTATTTGCAACACAACAACTCCCATAGACCCCCCCCAAGCATCATCGTCACCTACTCCTTCAATCTCCTCAGGTACTTTATATCCTTTAGCAAATTATATTGATTGCCATAATTTTTCTACTGGTCATACACAGTTTTTAGCTGCTGTCACCGCCGGGTCCGAACCTGAAAATTTCTCCACTGCGGTTAAACACCCGGCATGGAGGAAAGCCATGGCCGAGGAACTCGATGCTTTACAGAAAAATCAGACTTGGATTGTTCAGCCGCTTCCGCCTAATAAAAAGCCCATCGGTTGCAAATGGGTCTATAAAATCAAGCACAAAGCCGACGGTTCTATTGAGCGATTCAAGGCTCGCCTTGTTGTCTTGGGCAATAAACAGATCGCCGGTATTGACTTCACCGAGACCTTTGCTCCGGTTGCTAAGATGTCTTCGGTTCGTGTTTTCCTAGCCGTGGCCGCTATCCGGGGTTGGGAGTTGCACCAAATGGACGTTCATAATGCGTTCTTACACGGTGATCTTGCCGAAGACGTTTACATGCGACCTCCACCCGACTATCCAGTTCCCTCGAGTCATTGTTGTCGGTTACGGAAATCTCTTTATGGCCTCCGCCAAGCTCCTCGAAATTGGTTCTCCAAGCTGTCCGGTGCCCTGCTCAAGTTCGGCTTTGTTCAATCTCGTGCCGACTACTCCTTGTTCTCTTACACACGAGATACTGTTGTGCTACATGTCCTTGTGTACGTTGATGACCTTGTAATTGCTGGAAACGACTCTCCCGTCATCACACGGTTCAAGACATATTTGCATCGGTGTTTCCACATGAAGGATCTCGGCCCTTTGAAGTATTTTCTCGGTATCGAGATCGCACATGGTGAGCATGGTCTTTTCTTGTCACAACGCAAGTATGCACTCGAGATCCTCTCCGAGGCCGGTTTGTTGGCTTCGAAGCCGGCAGCCTTTCCTTTGCCTCAGAACCATAACTTGGCAAAGATTGATGGTCCTGATTTTGCACATCCCGACCGATATCGTCGTCTTATTGGCCGGCTCATCTATCTCACTATTACTCGGCCGGAGCTCTCTTATGCTGTGCATACTTTGTCACAATTTCTCCAAGCTCCAAAAGATGGTCATTGGCAAGCTGCCATCCATGTGTTACGTTACCTCAAAGGCTCCCCAGGACAAGGTATTGTTTTATCTCGCCATAGCTCCATGAAATTGACAGCCTTTTGTGACTCGGATTGGGCGGCATGCCCGTTAACTCGTCGGTCCCTCACCGGTTACTTTATCTTCTTGGGTGAGTCCCCCATCTCATGGAAGACTAAAAAGCAACCGACCGTTGCTCGTTCTTCGGCTGAGGCGGAATACCGTTCGATGGCAGCCGCATGTTGTGAACTTTTGTGGTTACGTTCATTTCTATCCTCATTAGGATACTCTCATCAGGCTCCTATGAAGGTTATGTGTGATAGCCAGGCTGCACTCCACATTTCCGCTAATCCGGTCTTTCATGAGAGGACGAAGCATATCGAGATCGACCTTCACTTTGTTCGTGATCACATTCAGTCCGGGGCAATCTCTACGTCATATGTTCGTACCACCGAACAACTTGCCGATATATTTACAAAGGCTTTGGGAAAACAACAATTCACTTATCTTCTTGGCAAGTTGGGCATTCGAAACCTCCATGCTCCAACTTGAGGGGGAGTATTCGGATATATAGTATCTTTGTATTTTAGGATACTCAAGATAGGTTTTAGTATATATGGTTTGTTAATATCTTTTGTGATCCTGCCTTATCTTTTGCTAAGTAAGGTCTGGGAAATCAGTATATATTGTAACCTTGTTCTCCTTAATGAAGTAGAGGAATTATCCAGCTTCTTTGCGTCTCTGATTTCACAAGATAGGATATTATTTATGGAGGAGAATCTTATCTTCACCTAAGATAGGATATTTGGTTGACTTGGGGGGCAAGATATCGCGAAACCTAACCCTAGAGGGCCGGCTACCTCGGGACGTGCGCCCCTTCCCCCTCGTCCCTCTCCTCTATAAATACACATGTATCCCATGTGCCTGGTAAGTTATATGTTATCGCTCTACCTGACGCCTATGATCAACATTGCCCTTACTGACTTATGCATCGGAGGTGGATTGGGGGTCGCTCGCCCCTTGGTCCATTGTTTTGTAGGTCAATTGAAGGGAGAAAGGCTCATAGAGGGGAAGAACACTGAAGATCATTGAAGAAGGAATTGAGACCTGTACACTTGACATATTTTGTGTACTAACATTTGGCGCCGTCTGTGGGAAACGGTAGAACGTCCTTCTCGTTGATTATCGATCCGAGAAACGTTTCCCGCTAAAGAAGATGACTTTGGGATCCATCCCCGAGGAAGAGGTCGCAGTGTTTGTTGATGACGGCGAAACCCTAAACGCTGGGGGCAACGCCATCGCTGACAACCAGGCCAACGACGCCGGCCACCACGTCACCCTCGTCATCCAGGGCGCGACGGTGGCCGAGAACCACGCCACCAGCCGCGCCGACAGCCGCGAGCCGCCGCACGAAAACCGCCAGGAGCGACCCGCGGGCGCGGGCGCGAACCCCGCGATCGCGGGTACCCCGCGAGCCGCGGGCGCGGATCCGAGCCCCGCGGTCGCGCCAGGCGCGCAGGCCGGGGATCCCCGCGATCGCCCCGGTCGCCGCGATCACCACCCCCCTCCCGAGGGCGCGGGTGAGGGTTACGAGGAGCCTCGTAATCTCCAAGACACGAACAACGCCTTGCGGTTCGAGCGCGTTGGTTCGAATGTGGCGAGTAGTTCGGGTCCACCCGTCGAGACTCAGGCTGACCTTGACTACTTATTTCAGCCCGAGTTGATGGCGATCAGGAGTTCGTGTGACTCCGTTCCCGGTAGAAGACGTGACCGCTCGTCCCTTCGCATCCAGGAGCCTTCGCATGACCACGATAGCTCGCTAGCCCACCGAAGCGGTGCGCGCGGAACGAGTGAGAGGGTTGGGCTGAGGGATGTCGCGGGACCAGCAAGCGAGATGACGGGAAGGGATCGCGAGGAGGAAAGGCCTCATCTTCAGTCTCAACTCGAGGAGGCCAGGAAGGAGATTGCAGCGCTAAGGTTCTCCTTAGAGAAGATGCAAGGAAAGCGCCCGATCGACGAAGGTCGCCAATCGCAGCGTTTGGCTAGTGTCATCCACGTTCCCGATGACCGCCAAACCCCGGAGCCTTCGGGCGACGGAAGCGACGGTTCGGATAGCGACCGGAGGGCCCCGAAGGGTCGAAAGGATAAGCGTGCCAGGAGTCGGGACCGGCGAGAGGACTCCCGTGCCACGGAGCAGGAGAGCTTGCGGGCCCACAACCAGAGTGGGTACGAGTCCCGGAACGATCACGGCAAGTAGAAGCCCCGCCGGAGGCGCCGAAACCGCGGACGCAGAAACGGGCCCCGCGGGCGCGGGAACGATCCGACCCGCGGGCGCGGAAACGAGCCCCGCGGGCGCGGATCGCCGCCAGCAGCAGATTCCGCAAGCGGCTCGACCCGCGACCGCGGGTCCGTTAGCCGCGACCGCGGGTCAGAGAGCCATCGCGGAGGGATTCGCGAACATGACCGGTACCGTCCTATGAGTCGACGCGACGAGGATGAGAACAGGTTTGATCGCGACGAGCGGCGCGAGATTGAGGCTCAGGCTGAGCAGCGGACCGAGAGGAGGCTGCTCGCCCTACTCAAGAGTCAGGGAGGACTGCAGCAGTCGGCTCAGGACCAAGTGGATAGGAAGTTGGCTTTGGTAACTTCTACACCATTCCATCGAACTATCCGGCAGGCAGAGCCGCCCAAGAAGTTCGCACTAGGGCTGGGACTTAGGACCCGAAGAACCGAAAAACCGAACCGAACCGAGCAGTTCGGGTCGGTTTGGTCCGGTTCCTGAAAAAAATACATTGCAAAATTTTCGGTTCGGTTCTTTAATAAATATTCGGTTCGGTTCCCGGTTTTCAAAAAAAAAAACAAAAAAAACCGAAGAATGCAACAAAACCGAAGAAAGTTATGATAGTTGTAACGATTTTTCTATTGTGTGCCCTTAGGGCACACAATAAGCAACTAATAATGGAAATACTTGGTAAATTTTAAATTTTTTGTTTTAAAAATTCTCTTGTGACGGGTTTATTCTTTTCCTTTTAGGGTTTTAGTTTCTGTTTTTGGTATGCTTATTGTATAGAAAAACCGTATTTGTAAAATAGGCGTTCCCAGTTTCCCACTTCCCAGCCCTAACACTTTCGACCGCAGCCGGCAGCCCTCCTTCCCAAATCGTTCACGTCGTTCCTCCTCCCCTGTCGTTCCCGAGCTCCCGCCGGTCGCCGTCCTCGCGAGTTCTCACGCCTTCCCTTGTCGTCCACGTCCTTGCGAGTTCTCACGCCTCCGCCGGTCAGTCCTCACGTCCTCGCGAGTCACCGGTCGCCGCCCGCCTTCCTCCTCTTCGGTTGTCCCTCTTTGTGGACTGTAAGCTTCATTAATCGTGCTTGTCGCTTTGATTAGTTCCGCTAATTAGTCTTTTTCCTAAGGTCTTCTCTGTGCAATCCTTCAATCGGTTCAGGGAGATTGCTTTGCTGCATATATCAAGTGGCTACGGGAGGGAACTGGCTTTGTGTGCAATCGATAAGCATGATCCTCGAAGGTACGTATGTCGTTCACGCCCTCTGTACTCTGTCGTTCAAGAACACAGGTCGTGCTTATCGCTTTCATTAGTCTTTTTTAGGTATTCAGGTCTTTGGCTGGATCTTTTTAGTTGATGTGTGTAGATCTATGATGTGATCGTTAAGTCTTTGGATTTCATGATAGATCTATTTGGTGTTTCTCACTTAAAAGGTTATAACTCCTTTTTTCCCAATACAACTCGCCTCTACCATGGGCGTTTTTGCTTATGATTTGCAGCCGACTTCAAGCATTGCTATCTGATTAAGTTCAAGGATTCGTATTGCTTGGCTCTTTTTCCGAAATCATCAGTTATTTCAGCCTGATCTTGCTAAAATGGAATTTCAATGTTTCATATTTGTATAGGTTAGACAACTAGGTTTCCTTTTTGCGCCAATGCTGACTCAAGATTGAAATGAATGTTTTATAGCCTCTCACTTTTCATGTACATTGAATTTCTCTTTTAGTTTGTTAATGAGGAAACTAGATAGTGAAGAGGATTTAGTGGAAATGATAATGGAAATTTGTATTCAATTTGCGAAAGAAAAAATCAGAAGTTGTCGGCTTCTTCAAACTTATTACTTATACTTGCCAGAGGATTAGAGGAACTCCTACTTGTTTTGCACAACAATGGCCTCAAAGAATAGTAGCATTTTAAACCTGTTGTTGCATGCTCACATAGTTCATAAGAACTGATTCACATGGGGAGTGGTCGCTCTCTGAAGTCTATGTGTTTATCCATTATTATAAGTAGTCTTTCCTAGCTAGAAGCAACTTGCAAGCATCCCAAGTTATTGAGAACTGAAGTAGTGAACGAAACAACTCATGCTGACCCTAATATTTCATTCTTGTACCAGTCACTAGAATACCCCTTCACTAGACTGAATGAGCATCAAACATGTCACTGCCTTCACTTTCTGTTTTATCTAAGAAGTAAGAACTTTTTCATTCTTTTATTTACTTTTGTGTCTTTGTGAATATGTAGAGAGGGAAGAAGAAGCCAGACAAGGAGCAGCTTTAAAGTCTACCAACACTATCTTTTGCTGTAAAATCGCCGATTATACAGAGTACAAATGCGTCAACTACTCCTAGGCCTCAATCGTCTGGCAAAGCATCTACAATTGTCGAACCAGCAACCAAGAAAAAGAAGCTCGTTAAGGGGAACAAATAAACAAGTTTCATTTTCTTTTGTTTTGATGGATGTTTTAGTTTTTTTTGACCTTGAATGCTACTTAAAACTTTGATGCTTTTTCATTAGTTGTTAAGATTAGGATTTGAATTTTTGGGCTGCTCAGTTTTTAGCTCTCGATGGTAATAAGAACCGAACCAAATTTAGGAACAGGAAAAACCCAAAAAAAAATGATTAAGTTCGGTTAACCGAAGAACCGAACCGAATAAAGTTCGGGTACGGTTATTACGGTTCTTAACGAAAATTCGTAGGAACCGAACCGAACTAAAAAAAAATTTTTACCCTGCGGGTAGGCTAAAAAATAGTCAGGAACCGAAGTATCCCAGCCCTAGTTCGCACCACCAAGCTTTACGGTCTACGACGGAACGTCGGACCCGGTGAACCACATCGCCTACTACACACACAAGATGGCGTTATGGACTTCTGACGACGCCATCATGTGTAAGATGTTCCCCGGGAGCCTTGGGAAGGGCGCGATTAGATGGTTCCAAAGCTTGGAGGCCGGGTCAATCCGGTCGTGGGGGCAGCTAGCTTCGGCTTTCGCCAAGCGGTACATTGCCAATAGTCGAGAAGCAATCTCATTGGACACGTTGCTCAGCCTAAGGCAACGTAAGGATGAGGGCCTCCGTCGGTTCACAAACCGTTTCATGGAGTGCTACGCTCAGATCGACGGATGCGATGAAAAGACCGCTATAGCCACCTTCCGGCGGGCCGTACCAAAGAAGTCTAAGCTCCGAGAGAGCCTGACCCTGCGCCTGCCATCCACGCTCGACGAGCTACAAGACCGAGTCCACCAATATGCCAAGTTGGAAGATGAAGACGACGGCGATCGATCCCCCACACCTTCCCGCCGGACGCGCGGCTCGCCCAGGCCCGGCGCCGGGAAGCGAAAGAGGGTTGACCAAGGCGTATTTACCATATTCAATATCCCGATCTACCGTATCTTGACTCGGATCCGGAATTTTGATTGGTTCAAGTACCCGCCAAAGGAGGACGCAGAGGATAGCCAACGCGGGCGCAAGTGGTGCACATACCACCGAGCTCGGGGGCACATGACCGAGGACTGTCAACCCCTTAAACAGTACCTCGAGGAGCTAGTAAAGAAAGGATACCTCAAGCAATACATTAAGACCTCGGACGACGAGGGAACGAGTGCTAAGCAAATTGAGGTGGTCCAGACTATTACGGCTCTCTACAAAGAAGATGATCCGGAGTCGCGAAGTCGGTTTCGTAGGGAGTGCCACGAGCTAGAGGTGATGCGCGTCCAGCATGCCGAGCCGCGCCCCCCACTCGGACCCCGCGGACCTGGACTCGTCTTTCGCGACGAAGACTTGGCAACGGTTCAGCACCCACATAACGACCCGCTTGTCCTGACAGTGGAGCTCGGAGAGGTCAAGATCCACCGTGCTTTGGTGGATTCCGGCAGCTCGGTTGACGTGATGTACTACGACACGCTCAAATCACTCGGCAAATCCAAGAAAGACCTTGAAGAGGTCAATATGCAACTTTCCGGACTCGGTGGATATCCCACTTTTCCACTTGGAGTCCTAAAGGCTCGAGTAAGTCTCGCCGGAAAGGAGCATCACACCGAGTTTGTAGTCGTCGACGTCCCAGGGCCGTACAACTTGATACTCGGGCGACCTTGGATCCATGGCATGGGAGCGGTACCTTCATCCCTACATCAAATGGTCCAATTCATGGATAAGGGCGCAATCGTGCGAGTGTGGGCTAACCAGCTTCAGGCGAGGCTATGCGCGAAAGGAGTCCGGCCCAGCGAGAAGATCGCAGATGGCGACAAAGGGCTCGGGCGAGTAGACGTGATCACCGACACCGAGCGCAGGCCCGACCGCCCGGATCACCGCGAGCACGGGCCCGACCGCCCGGATCACCGCGAGCACGGGCCCGACCGCCCGGATCGCCGCGGGCGCGGGCCCGACCGCCCGGATCGCCGCGGGCGCGGGCGAGACGCCGGCGACTTAAGGCCCTGCGCGGCCTGAGACGAGTCAGCCGAGACCTAGGATTTCATGTAGCGGGGGCGGTACTCTTTTTCCCACGCGGTTTTGATGAGGCCCCCCCTTTAGGTTTTCATTTTTTAGTTCGTCTTTAGTTCATGACATTTCATATTTGATTTTTTTTTAATTAAAGTTTGCATCGTTTTTGCATTAGATTGAGTCTTGCACAAAAAAAATACCAACGTTACGCAGCGTACTAACGGAATAACTTGGCCAAGGAAAACACCCTATGAAGGCCCTACGATACGAATGCGTAGGAGTTGCACGGATCCCGTATTTATGGAATACGGATGTACGAATATACGAATATACGAATATACGAATATACGAATAAGAGCATCCTAATCTGCATGGCCACTCACCGCTTGAGCTCCGGCCCCATACCCGGGATAGCACGGGGTGTACAGGTAGATGGGCCCAGAGGGGGGGCATTGTGGGCGGGTAAATTTCCCCATCAATTAGCTAGCATTAAATTCTCTATCTTATTTATTTTGCTATCCATATTTATTATGCTATATCTTTTATTAAGGTAGTTACTCTAGATAGGATATTATTTATGGAGGAGAATCTTATCTTCACCTAAGATAGGATATTTGGTTGACTTGGGGGGTAAGATATCGCGAAACCTAACCCTAGAGGGCCGGCTACCTCGGGACGCGCGCCCCTCCCCCCTCGTCCCTCTCCTCTATAAATACACATGTATCCCATGTGCCTGGTAAGTTATATGTTATCGCTCTACCTGACGCCTGTGATCAACATTGCCCTTACTGACTTAAGCATCGGAGGTGGATTGGGGGTCGCTCGCCCCTTGGTCCATTGTTTTGTAGGTCAATTGAAGGGAGAAAGGCTCATAGAGGGGAAGAACACTGAAGATCATTGAAGAAGGAATTGAGACCTGTAAACTTGACATATTTTGTGTACTAACAATAACCTTCTCTATCGAGTATATAGGTGATTTTGTCAGAACTCAAATCCTCGAAATGGTCCGAGTATGAATAATTTAAGGACGAAGAATATAACTATTGGCCTTTGGATACATTTCATCTACAGTCAAGATTAAAGATGTAATACACTCGATCTTAATACTTTACGATGAACTTTAAATACATTACGACAATATAATAACAATATCATTTAACAGTGCACTTTAGATATTTCATGATATATTTTCAATATTTTATAATTCACTTTTATTTATCACATATTCACAAACAACGTACAATTATTTAAACACAAGGTTTCTATCCCTTTTATTTCTTAGCTGCTCTCCTATCAATAATTACACCAACCAAGTCAACGGGAATAGTGCTTTCACCTTGTATGGATGTATCATGCACAGGGACGGAGCCAGGAATTCGAGCATGGGTGGGCTAGATTTGTCTTAGGGAAGAAAAAACAAAAGAAAATAGTGGAAAAAGTGTAAATATGATGGTTCGAACCCCCGACCTAGGTGTTGGAAAAAAGGCGTTAATGCCATCTGTGCTACTTGGTTTCTATGTCTTTCTAATCTACTTAGTTTTCTATATACAAATTTATAATTTTAGGGTGGGCTACAACCCAGCCCAGCCCACACCTGGCTCCGTGCCTGATCATGTATGATAGTGATATGAACATATAAACTACAATATTTTTTATTTGATCGAACTTATTAAACAATATTATAGACGACATTTAGTAGCTAACTTTCGATGTCACATATGATCATCCCGTGGAAGATAGTATCCAGCATGTAACTCTTATTCAATTTCCATGTTATATATTATTAGTTTATTACTACACCGCATATTTATCAATAGGGGCGGCTTTGGGCAGGTGCAACCAAATCCCCTAGAATAATAGGGTTTACTTCTTTTAATGTCTATATTAATTTATTTTTTTTACTATTTAAGCAAGTTTAATATAATGGGTTTTTTTTACAACCCATATGTAGTTTGCATTGTTAGTTTAGAAAATATGCATTTTTAATTATATATTTTGATTATCTTTTTTACGGACCCTTTTATAATTTTAAAACGACACTTTCAAAAATCATTGACCACCCTTGTTTATTAATGCTTCTTAGGCATATAATACGATAGTTTACTAAAAATTTTAGATTATAAGAAACTTGGCTCAATGTTTTATCTTGGATGCTAAGTCTATATTGATTGCATTGGGTGAAATGTGAATGATTAATTAAATGCATTTAGACGGTTTACACATCCGGGAATCCTGGAATATATGTCATGATTATAAATTATGATAAGACTTTTTTTTTTTGGTAGAAATGAATTATGATAGACGTTGCATACTTGCATTATTAATTTGTCATTTTGCAAATTAATCCCATCAAGAGCCCAAGCCAATAATATATAAAGGACATCACACTAGTATTGATCACTCGCCATCCTCAGCTTAATTAGAGAGCACTAATTAGTTCCATAATCACTCGTTTAAAATGGGAAAGATTGCATTAGGGAGCACGAACGAGGCAACTCAACCCGATTGCCTCCAAGCACTCGTCGTTGAGTTCATTTGCACCTTCCTCTTCATCTTCGTCGGCGTCGGATCCGCCATGGCTGCGAGTAATTACTTAGGGTTTGTTTGGATCGTCCAATTTAATTACATTAAATTGTATTAGATATAATATTTAATACAATTTAATGTATTAAATTAAACCGGTCGATCCAAACAAACTTATTACTCTTCTTTTTAGTTCCTTAATAAAAGTTGTTCATTTAGTTAAGTTGTTACATTAATTAATTCAAATGTGTAGATAAATTGTCCGGGGATGCACTAGTGGGGTTGTTCTTTGTGGGAATGGCTCATGCATTGGTGGTCGCGGTGATGATCGCCGCCGGATTTAGAATCTCCGGCGGCCACCTCAACCCCGCGGTGACACTAGGCCTAGCCGTTGGCGGCCACATCACGGTGGTCCGATCCATACTCTATTGGATTGATCAGTGCGCCGCCTCCGCCGCCGCTTGTATTCTTCTAAAGTATCTCACCGGTGGCATGGTTTGTTTCCCTACCCTTAATTTATTCCCTAGATGTTTTCATAAGACTCACCTATACAAATTATTGATTGTGGTTCTTGTTTCCAAGAACAAAGGTTTTGTTTATGGATATTTCCAAGAATTAATGGGTATTTGATCATTCTTTTGTTTCATCATGCTTGTACTTTTGTTTATTTCCATATGCTAGTAGGAAGCTTTTATATATGTATGTTGCAAAGCTAGATTGAGAAAATGCAAGAAAGATACACATATGTTTATTCCAGGTTAGATAGACAGCGTGGACCAATAACGAAGTTATAATTCCTTTCCCTATCACCCAACTCATTTTCATCCCTATTTGAAAGACGTGGTTTTCATTTAAATTGACCAATTTATAATAAACCACATTTTTGTAGATTTTATAAGTGAAATTAGCTTATATAACATAATCTCATTATTGTGCACATCAAATCATACTTTTCAACAAACAAAAATCCTATTTTTCACCAAAAAGTATATAATTTCACCACCATTTTAATTTTTTTTATAACTATTGATAAAATCATTTCGTTAGTATACGCTTGACACTACATCTTTGGACTAACATTGGGCATATTGCAGACAACCCCAGTGCACACATTAGCAAGTGGAATGGACTCACTACAAGGTGTTCTAATGGAAATAGTGTTGACTTTCTCTTTACTCTTCACAGTCTACGCCACCCTCGTTGACCCAAAGAAGGGCTTCCTTGAAGGGCTCGGCCCATTGCTAACCGGGCTCGTCGTCGGCGCCAACATCTTCGCCGGCGGGGCCTTCTCCGGCGCCTCCATGAACCCGGCCAGGTCATTTGGGCCGGCCTTGGTCGCCGGAGATTGGACCGATCATTGGGTCTATTGGGTTGGGCCTCTAATTGGTGGTGGGCTTGCTGGGCTCATTTATGAGAATTTCTTCACCTTTAAAACTCATGTTCAAATTCCAAGAGATGATGAGGCCTTTTAGATTGTGTGTGTGTCTTGTTTCATGTGTGTGTCGTTGTATTTATAGTTTTGTGTTTGTGGATTGTGGGTTTGTGCTAGTTGGGACATTGATGTTGAATATGACGCTTAGGTTATGTTTTTGTATTATAAATTATATGTATTTTGTATATTTTGGCTATGAAGTTCTTAGCTTTATTTTATTGAGGAGTTTTGAAATATTTTATGCTTGCATTGTGGTGATGATTTATGTACGAATCGAGCTTTTCAAGGTTATTTTTAGTTATGAAAAATGTTGAAGTTCATCACTCGAGCCAATATGTTATGATTAGGGTTTGTTTAAAATAATTACGGCTTTGTTTTCTTGAATTATAACAGATTTCGAGAAGTTCTAGTTGGTGCCTTAAAGTTTAAAGGGATTTCAATTGATGTCCAAATATTAATTGCTTTATGGGTTGGTGCCTTCGAGATTTTTGAGTTTGTTTGCTTTGTAACCTTACTTGGAAAAGAGTATGTATGATGCTTAAAACGTGGGTCAAATGGGATTGTTTGGGTGTGATTAGAGCGTGGCTCGACTCATAAGATGAAACAAAAGTATGGAGATTGAATAATGCGAGCTAGGTGGAGTGAAGAAGTCAAACGAATGCTATAAAAGAATGTATTAAGTGCTCATAAAACCCGTGAAGCATAATATAGAAGATTGTATAGAGATTCAAATCAAGATGGTGGATGTAGTATGTTTTAAGAGTCGAATCCTACCAATTTGAGGACGAAGAACACAATGACGTGCTACAATTTTACCAATTCAAGCATTAAAGGATCATCAATTTGAAAACCAAAAACCTTAAAAACATCCACCGAGATAAGCCAACCGTAAGAGAACCACAAAATACCCTTAAATCCAAGCACACGAACCAAAATTTTACAAGAATTTATAAGTACCTTGGGATGTGTGACAATAACTACCTAAACCGGTTACTTGATTTATTTTGGCAACTTGCAAAACTTAGGATGTGTTTAGTAAGCCATTTCATCTAGTTTTTTAAATAGTTCTAGTTTCCAAAAAGTAAAAAATGTTGTTTGGCTTGACAAAAATAAACTAACTGGTAAGCACCTCAACAATAACTATTTTATAAACGAGTATAGCCAAACATAACCTTAGTTGTTTTGCAAACATCAAGATCCAAGATTCTAAATTGATGGACACATTAATTTTTGAACACCAAATTGACATCATTAAACAACAAAATAACGTACGGATGATCATGATGATTACGAAGTCCAGGTTATAGCATTTGTCGTTTTAGTTTGTTCATAGCATTAATGTGTTTACTCAATTGTACACTTGCTAGACGACATATATCCGTATTCTATACAGATTGCTTCCCTAATTAACCATACTCAAGCTCCTGGATTTTGATTGAAAAGGAAATGAACAAAGGCTGAAAACTACACAAGTATATACTTCCAAGAACACAACCAATGTCAAGCTTTAAATTTATTTTCAGCCCCACAATAACACAACCCAAACATACATAGGTTAAACGTCAACCTTAATTTGTTTGGCACATATTAGATATATACAAGTATGGTTGCACTCCATGTATTGTCCATAGTCGTATCTCGATCTTTGGTATCAATATCAAACGAGTCATCGGTACTTTTTATGCACCAAAGAGATTGAGCTACTTCGGGGGTATATATCATCAAGAAAAATGCTTTACATGCTTGATGTTTTAAGTATATGTTTGCTTGAGATTTCACCTATTAGATCTTGCGATTTAATGCTACGAAAAATCACTTGGACGTACACGACAAATAGAGCGTTACTATGATCTAGCTAGCTTCTTTAACGTACATGCCAGGTTGTGTACATTTAATTACTTAGAAAGTTTTTGAGCCACAGGAGCAAATCGTACGGGTACCAATTAGGGTTTTTAATTTTATCCTTGTCGCCCGGGAATTTGTCTGATCGGACCTACTTCTATAAATGAGATGACAAGGAAAGCCAAGCCTACAACTTTATGTGTTACACTAAAGTTGATGATCATATAATATGTTTGTTAAGCTAAGTGTGTATGAACTTAAAACGTTAAATTTGTGAGGCGGGCTTCTAAATTGCACTAAGTGTGATTATTTTAGGAACTTGTTCATTAATACTCCCTAGCTTGTAGTGCTTGTAATGTATCGCTATAGTTATGAAAGGCGAACAAACTAGCATTGTTCGTATAATTTTGGTATGTTAATTGGAAAATTATTAGGAGCTATTTAATTACATAAACCACCCGTGAAAAACGAGTTTTGTACGAAGTTGCGTATAACTACCTTGCACTATAGGAGAACACGGTTGGACCCATGGACGTACTCCCAACGTAGACCTATTTATTGGGCCATCTATACTACCTATAGTATAAAGCGGAGACAATGTTTTCACAAAAGTTTACGCCACGTGTCATTTCAATAATAAAATATTCAGATGGGCCCTCCTTTATACAAATTAGGTAATTAGAATCTCATATAATCTTATCCCTTAAAAATTGATTAAAATTTACCAAAAATTATGAATTATCCTGCAAAATTATAAGTTATCACTTACCAAGAATTAATTATACTCTTCTCATAAATATTACTATTTAATAAAACGTGATATTTATCATAAAGTAATTTTTAAACAAATCCAACTTCTTTATATTATGAGATGATTTACTATTGATAAATACATATGATCCTATAATTTTAACAAGATTATTAACATTATATATCTATATTAAATTGGATTTATAATCACATTACCCGTACATGGTACGGGAGTTAAACTAGTTCATAATTCATTCCATAAGAGAACAAAAATTAGTACTTGTACATTATTATGTTAGGTGACTTGAAATCGATCAAAATGTGGGTCAGTGTAAAAGTTTGATGAGTCGATAAACTGAGTACTGCGAGGGTAATTGACCAAGTATATAAGTTTAATGAGAGTCCAATCTTATTTTTTTTCACATGGGAAACTCTAAACACCCTCAAACTTAGTTGAGTGATCGAGTAGGGTAGCCGAAGAAGGAATGTTTATGAGTCGGGTCCGCGGCATTAGCCGAAGGCCATATCTTTTAGCCATAAGGTTTAAGGCTATATAGATGGCCTTTCGGGCGATACTTATTATACAAACGTCATAAAATGATATCTTAAAAAGGACGTTTTGCTCCGAAATTTGCTCATGTTTCTTATCTTTCTCTCTTTTTATTCACCAAATCCACCTTAATCTTCTTGATGAAAGGCAATTCATGAGTAAAAGTTTTCACAAAAATGACCTGTTAGAGGGGAGACGAGCCCAATTGTCAAGTGTTGGTGATTTTAGTATAATCACTGGATTGATCCCTAAAGAATCAGTGATGGTTCCTGAGGGATCAATGGCCATTTAGTGTTATCGGGATTCATACGACTTTATGAGGTTCCATTTAGCTTATCACAAGTCTGGGGGTGTGGAGTACACGCTTGTGTAAGTATATTTGGGATCTAGTGGGAATAATAAGGATATGTTACTCTGGGATCAGTAGTTTACAGAACAAGAGTTCTGGTGGACTGGTACCAACGGGATCAGTCAGTGTAGCGGTTTGAATATTGGCCACGTGGGTTAACTGCCAATATAACCGTTGTGTAACTACTTGAGTGACCTCCTTTTATGTATGGTTTCAGATGGTCCACGTGTCTCTCCAAGAGAGAGCCGTTGGAGGTTAAGGATCAGCGGTAACCGCTGGTAACCGCCTTGCTAACTGCCCATAACGTCTAGAAACCGCTCCCTAGGTTTTCTTACGCCCTATATAAGGCTAAAGGAAGATGAAGTCGGGCTGGTTACAGAATCTCTCTAATAGATTCAACTTAGTCGAAGTCATACATCCATCATACATCATTCTATAGTTTGATCCTTACCACAAGCCTTGGAAAGGATCAGCAGATTTGTTTTATCTCACTTCAGATTTTGTGGATTCCCTAAGGCTTATAAGGGGCAAAATACTGATTTCGGAAAGTGTTTACACGACTCAAATCTTATCCGAAGACAGACATCATTGGTTGTTCCCCAGGTGTTCTGCATTGAAGTGAAGTTGGATCAACAGACGCAGTAGCACTCGCTGGATCAACGCAAGGATCAACACCAGAATCCAACAATCGAAATCAGTATTTTCTTGATCAATGACGTCTGTGTGTGAGATGACAATCGGGTTGAAATTCAAGGGGATCAATGGTATTTTGATCGTCCTACAGAAGAACCCAAGATCCGATGGAGATTGATCCATGTTTTTCTCAAGTTTGATTTTGAGAAAGAAAAGATTTTGGTCTTGATATTATTCTGAAGAATGATATGTAATGGTGGATTTTACGCCATGTGTGATCCTTTGGTCAAGAAAATCACATGATTGGAAGTGTTTTGAACACAAGTCCATGTTTTCTTGTTACTTCGTAATGAGAATGGTTTAGTGTGATATCTAAGGGTGTGATAATCATATAAAATAGATTTTTGTATGATTATGTAAGGCCAAATGGATTTTTGGATCAAACCGAAATTCGGATGAATGTTCCCGAGAAGGGATCGATGGATGTGGTTCCCTAGAAAGGGATGTGTTTTGTATTGTTATCTAAAACAAAATGAGTCCATTTTATGGATTGATTTATCATTGGAAAATGATAAGAAATATTTATTTGCATGGAAATGCATGTATGACTTCACGTAAGTCAAAGGGTAACAACGATAGTGGTATCTACACCACTATTCCCTCGAAGGAAACGGATAGTTTATCAAAGATAAACTAAAATGGATAATATTCATCAAAGGGGGAGGTTTCCTAATGAGTCTACTATACCTCGTGTGTAGATTACTCATGTTTAAATTCAGATTACTCAATAGGAGTCTACTGTTCCTTGTTGGACAGATTACTCTCTTGGGTCTACTGGTTAAGGACCTACAGTGTTTCACAGTTTGGTTTTTCGACTCTACTGTTCCCATACAGATTAGTCGTTTTATTGCATTTTGTTGATGTATTTTGTTTGAGTTTTATACTTACATTTGATTAATTGCAGGTTAATGATAAATCAATTAGATATGTTTAAGGTTCATAACCTTGTTCGGATCAACAATTGTGAGAATTGCCCACTGTTGCAAGATTGATCTCACATGATCAATGAAATTTGTTCTACATTATTTTCCTAAAGGGAAATGAAGTGAGTGTCTGTTTGACATGCTTGTGCTATGAACAAATGCATAAGATGACATTTTGATCTTTAAACGGATCAAGAATAAGTAGAACTTATGGAGAAATTTTTGTCATCATAATTCTCCATGAAAGACATGGGAGAGGCTTATGTTATCTTAGGGATTAAGATAAAAGGGGAGGAAAGATGAGTTTTATCTTGATCCCAGTCTCATTACATTGAGAAAGTGTTGGGAGACGAGGTTGAGGGATCAATGTTCCTGGATAGGACTGGAAACGTGTCCTTCGGGATCGATGTCTTTTGACTATCCTTCGGGATCGATGTCTTTTGAAATGAATGATTGTTTCTTGCATAGAAATGTGTCCCTCATTTCTTGGTTTCTCACATGGATGGTATTTTCCTCATAAAGGAAATGTTGAATGCAAGTTGGATCAAGTTTAAAGAATTGTTCCTTGAAAGGTGGATGGATATTTCTACTTGGGATAAATTCCTAATCTTGGATTAAGGAAAAGGATCTAGCATTCTGATATGACAATGGGAACGAGGCTGGTAGGATGAGTTGTACCCTGGATTGAGGTAACAACTATGGACGTAATTTTACCATGTTTCGTTAAGGCCGAAACTGATTTCAACTATGTGAGCATAGTAACTCTGGCCAGAGGGGATCGATCATGCTTGTTGATACCAGGTCACGTCTTTGATGTGAGGTATCGCATGGTTCGAGGATTCATGACACATAGTGTGATTTTGGTTGGCTGAGTCAGTGAAAGACAAGGTGGCTGATCACTTGACGAAGTGGTTGGTCCTAAGGGGATGAGAATGAAAGACCCATATTGCTTTCTAGGGGTGGGACACCCAATTCCTATCTAATGAAAATTAGAACAGAATTCAATGTGGAAAGCCCATTTCTAGAAACTGTGAGCACAATGTATTAATCCCCAATGTGTGCTCTGTCCTATAGGATCAGAGGTTGAAGATTCTATCTTCTTAATAGTTCCTTTGAAAAAGTACAATGTAGGTGTACGACTAAAGGATCTACCTATGTGGACGTGGAGTTTTTGGTCGCTCCATGAAGCTTGGGTTGGCTTCACATACGTTCATGAATGGATAAGGACTCAAGGACCATTAATGGAGTCAAGTTAGACTATAGAAGTGTATAGTAACTTATGTGTGTGTTATCTTTATGCATCTAAAGAGGTTGATTGGTTCAATCCTTAGGACACCATGATTCCGAGGTGTATAAAATGTGTAATTACACTAAGACATAAATTCAATCGTCACGACATTTGTGTTTATGCATGAGTTTGGGATTAAGACTTGCTTATTTTGTGAATCAAGGATTACACTAAAATGGGGGAGGATTGTTGGTGATTTTAGTATAATCACTGGATTGATCCCTAAAGAATCAGTGATGGTTCCTGAGGGATCAATGACCATTTAGTGTTATCGGGATTCATACGACTTTATGAGGTTCCATTTAGCTTATCACAAGTCTGGGGGTGTGGAGTACACGCTTGTGTAAGTATATTTGGGATCTAGTGGGAATAATAAGGATATGTTACTCTGGGATCAGTAGTTTACAGAACAAGAGTTCTGGTGGACTGGTACCAACGGGATCAGTCAGTGTAGCGGTTTGAATATTGGCCACGTGGGTTAACTGCCAATATAACCGTTGTGTAACTACTTGAGTGACCTCCTTTTATGTATGGTTTCAGATGGTCCACGTGTCTCTCCAAGAGAGAGCCGTTGGAGGTTAAGGATCAGCGGTAACCGCTGGTAACCGCCTTGCTAACTGCCCATAACGTCTAGAAACCGCTCCCTAGGTTTTCTTACGCCCTATATAAGGCTAAAGGAAGATGAAGTCGGGCTGGTTACAGAATCTCTCTAATAGATTCAACTTAGTCGAAGTCATACATCCATCATACATCATTATATAGTTTGATCCTTACCACAAGCCTTGGAAAAGATCAGCAGATTTGTTTTATCTCACTTCAGATTTTGTGGATTCCCTAAGGCTTATAAGGGGCAAAATACTGATTTCGGAAAGTGTTTACATGACTCAAATCTTATCCGAAGACAGACATCATTGATTGTTCCCCAGGTGTTCTGCATTGAAGTGAAGATGGATCAACAGACGCAGTAGCACTCGCTGGATCAACGCAAGGATCAACACCAGAATCCAACATCAAGCCTAACTCATAAGCCCATAGGGTTCCATCCCAAAACCAATTGATAGTAGGAGTAACTCATGCACCTATAAACGAGTTTGTTTCCCCTCCCAACTCTCCATGCGGGAGACACAGTTGCAACCCTAACATGACCACTTAGACAATCCGATCCTAGGGTTTGCACCCTTTTGCTTGTAAGCCATATCCCATTCCTCATTTTCCATCATTGACCTTTCCTATTATCCCTTTCCTTACTTGGCTCTAATACAATTCACCATACAGTCAGACACGAAAACATGAAATGTATACAGATCTTTGGCGCAACATTTCATTAATTTTACGCTAAGAAAACGAGTTTTTCAGTTTCCAGTTGTTAGTTTCGGACATAAAAAAATGGAAACGAAAAACATTGTTTTCGTAGAGTTTTCGGGTAGCATAACACTTAGCTAGCTATATACATTATTTACCATTGTTGCCTAACATCTAATTGATGATTAACTAATGGACAATTGCACGTCATATTGTTAAAACGAGACGTCACGTTGATGGTTTTACGTAGGATAAATTTGCAAGTAGTAAATGCTCGAATCATCAATCTACCGCCTTTTCACATGGAGCATTGAATATTGCAAGAGCAATTAAGATATCGGTCTTATCATTAAATTGTACCAGAAATGTAAATTTTACTGTTGGATAAATCAGTTACTGTCCAATCTGACATGTTCCTTAATTGATGAGGCTAATGTACGTGATCGACCAGATCGATCATGCATGCATATGAATTCTGTGTGCTGTTGATCAACGTCTGACTGTTCAAGATATATACTCCCTCCTGATCCAGTACATCTGTAAGTCCTAGTATTTCATTTCATTTCGTTTTTAAGGGATACAAATACAATATTTACTGGTCAATCAAAGTCATGATCTATTATACTAATATGGATTTTAAAAAAAAGGAGGAGGGGTGTACGTGTAGGTAAAAAGGAAAATTAAAAAAAAATGAGAGAAATTGAGAGAGGATTTGATTTATTATTTTAATATATTGTAATAATAAATGATACGTTTGAAGAGAGACATAATTAATTGGCTTTATAATCTCGGTACGTTACCCATATGTAGTTAGGGGAGCTAGGGTTGTCGAAAAGGGCATGGACTTCGACGCTCTAAAGAGGATCTTAGTTAACAACGCAATTAAACAAGTGGCTATCGCAATAATGGGTATGTTGTCGCCTCGTTGACAATCGGTAGAATGGTGCACAATGACCTACCCATGCATGCATGCATCGATTGTCATGGTCAAGCTAGTAGATAGAATGAGGATGCGAAAGAGAGACATGGAGGTTGGGGTAAGCATCGGTCCACAACCAGACTAGATTAGGACCGAAATTGTAAAAGTCGTGGACCGAGAATAGGACCAGAATTTTTTGATCTGGTCCGATCTCGATCTTATATATCTGCTGGCGGACTGATTATGGACCAAAAATCTATTTAATTTTTGTAAAAGATGTATATTTTTAATTTTCTCTCATATCGGTTTCAATTTAACTGTTTGTAAACACATGCATGCCTTAAGAGTACAATAATTAAGACCACTAATTGAAAAGTAATAGATCCTTAGAAAACCGATCACAAGAATCATCTTACGAAAATGGATGGTTTCTTGTTGTAAATATTATAATGTATTTAAACGTGCACCTACCATCTTCGAGAACGATCACTTAATTACCACTAGAGATTTGATTTCGCCATCTGCATTTTAGATGTTAGATAGGACATGCCAGTTGGATAAATAGTTACTACGCACACTTAAAATGTGTTAGCTAGGTATATATGTATATAAGTATGCAACTATGTCAACTATGTATAGTTAAAGTGATTCTCTGTGCATGTGTACGTACTATCAATAGGTGCATTATTGGGATGGTAAATAGACCAAAGAAAGAATCATTTTACAAATATAAATGTATACATCATGTAAGGCACGAGGTCCTAGAAGCGTTATCCCATATCAACCCGAAGATTTTTCAGGAGATCACCCATCCTGGTACTACTTTCGTCCTAGAACGCTTAACTTCACAGTTCTTTTGATCTCTCAAACCATGAAAATGAAGAACTCTTTTTGGCATGGAAATCACCTCTATTCCTTATAAATTATCGGGGTGTTACATATTATGAGAAAAATTCATTTCTCATATTTATATCTTTATTGATATACATAGCATCGATCTTATGCCAAATAAATTAGGCTGTAACTTAATATTAGTATTCATGGGTGTTTAAAACTCTACCTTATCTCGCCCTTGATGCATTAGCTCACTAGTTGAACGCTCGATCATTAGTGTATCATGAGGTCTCGGATTCGAGACTAGATCTAAGGCGACGATTTATCCTATTTTATTTATAGTTGATTAAATTAAAGTAGTACTTGTGGCGTTCCTAATCTATTCCATATAAAAAAACTCTACATTATGTGGGTGGGTGTGTGGTTTAAATTAATTAATTTATATTTAATTTATTTATTTACTTTGAATTTATATTTTCCTTGTAAAGTAGTTTCCCTTTCTCAAAACATTACTCTAACATAGGCTAGAAAAATCACAAAATTGTGGGGATATTTACATAACCCATATTTCAATACAATAATTGAAGCTGGCCAGATCAAGGGGACCAAAATTTCAGAAAGTCATTGGTATAACGAGTTGTTGATGCATCCATTTGAAGAGACATTTCATCTATACGAATAAAGGATTTTTAATTATATTCGTATGCATTCATTCATGGACGTACCTAACAAGAAAAAACTAGTGAATGTAACTCAATGTTACGCTTTTGATAGCTCGAGTTTCTCTGGTTCTACATAACACTACGTACTTACGTACGTTTTTTTTTTAAATAGCTTATATCATTATATATATATATATATATATATATATACATGACTGTTCATAATATTACTTAATTCCTTGGCGTTTCCCAAAATTTATTTTGGAAAAATTATACTATCTTTGTCAGAACGAGAAGCTTCAATTCTACATGTATTAATTGCGTATGTAAATACGCACTCCTAGTTGATCATACATATCATATATGACATGCAATGCTTTTTAAAGCAATATGTACAATATATATGCAACAACTCATAAGTAGATATTTGTATCCTATTTTAGGATATTTATTAGAATGGAGCTGATAAAAATGTAACGCAAAGTCTGACCGAATTCAATATATAGTGACTGCTTCAATCGTGTGGGATTTATTCGGACTTGTTAGCTTTAAAATCACGTCCAAGCAACTCGTTTTATATAGAAGCGATAAATCCAGATGTGACGATTCATAAAAAATTGGAAAATAGAACTACCTCGAGGAGTTACTTCATCCATTCCATATGACTTTGGATTAGAACCTTAATGGGTTTATATCACAAATCCAATTACCCCCACATCTTTGAGATTATCGGCCGATCAAATTCTATTACATATAGATTTGACGCCTTTGGTTCACTAATAATAAGTGTTTGCTACATTCAAGAGATGAGTCTATTTCAGTAAGGAGAACATAATGTTTGAAATTATATATAGTAATTCTATCAGTTGTAGACAAATTAGGCAATCACACATTCACACCTACTATTGAACAAAAAATTAGACTTTATTATGAATGGATTATTTCTAAGCAACTGTGGAGAATTGCTATCCCACATCGGAAACAAAGAAAGAAACTGCCTAGTATATAAACCCTCGGAAACAAAGAAAGAAAGAACCTCATGGGCTTATATGTTAGGCCCATACACACATGTGCGGTCGTACCGACACGTCCCATTCTACCTATCTACCTGGCCCACAGACTTTCTTCATGGTATCTGAGCGGGTTTGGTCTTGGGCCCATTATCTACCTTACTATCTATCTATCTGGGTTGGACTTAGCCAGTTTGCTATCCGCCCGTTATCTACCTATTGTGTGCAAGCTGCCTTTCCCAGCTGCACCGTATCCTATCAAAGTCCAAGTGTCAATTGCCGTACCCAGTTGCACTTGAGGGGGCATGTGGAGAATTGCTATCCCACATCGGAAACAAAGAAAGAAACTGCCTAGTATATAAACCCTTGGGTTACTCCCCCTATTGCCAATTGGTTTTAGGGTGGAACTCCATGAGCTTATCTGTTAGGCTCATACGCATATGTGTGGTCGTACCGACACGTCCCATTCTACCTTTCTACCGGGCCCACAGACTTTCTTCAGCAACAAAGAGTAACAATTCGATTGTAAAATGAGGAATTCTCGGTTGAAGATATTGTTTTCCACATCGAAAATATGGGCCAAAATACTAGTACTATATAGGGGGGGGGACTCTATCTATTAGCTTAAGTTTTTGGGTTAAATGGTGGATTACGATCTTATATCTAAAATTAATCTAAAACCCGACACTTCACTTGTCCAATCTCGACCTACTAGAATTTCACATGGTATCAGAGTATGTCGGGTTCAAGTTCATTTCTTCTAGGCTATTTGGGCTTGATTTAGTGATATGAGCTACCCGCACCTTCTTAAGGGTTGAGTTGATTAAAAAGAGAATGAGATGTCACAATCTGTTTTCGCGCTAGTTATAAAGAGATTGAGATGTTAGACTACTTTGTCCAAGTGTCAACTATTGACTTAAGGGCCGGGAATTGAGGTACTTTTGGATTAAAAAATGAATTCCGATCTTATATGTGAAGTGGCCGGTTACACTCATCTAGCACATCACTAGTTCTTTCGACCCACTGAAATTTCAGATTTTCATCAAAGGGTTAATAATATAAAGCATTAGTAAATTAAATCATTTCATACAACATTACCTTTTTCCATGAAATATATACATATATGCTCGATTAACATAAGTACTTGATTGTGAACCACAAGTCCACGTTCGTTTCTTTTGTTACATCTCTTCCAATCCAGACATCAAAAAAGAAAAAGGAGATCGACATGAAAGTTCTCTCGACAAAAACAAAATTCCTGATATCATTGAATGATGTATATATAGACGTTTAATTAGTAATATGAATGGTCACTTACATGTAAGTACTCATGTCCAATCTTACAAGAGCTAGAGAACATTGGAAGTTTTCATTTTCAGCTCACTATATATAGTACTTATAAACGACCCAAATTGTGTTACGCAATGTTTTTCATGATAGTTTATATTTACTAGATGTAATATATTCATAATTATGTCGTATTTCCTAAAAAATATACTTGATTGATTGAATATTTCAACTTTATATACTAATATTCATCATTAGTTTAGCTAATTATAGGCGCGCCAATTATAATTAATCAAATGTGTCCGGAATTAGGGGCAGATTTGCATGTGCAAAATTAGCCAGTACATGATCACTGAAATTAGGGATAATATGACGAAATAAACTAGTATACCGTTAAATGTTGTTGAGGTGGGTGGTAACGCATTTTCCTTTATTCTCTTATTTATTACCAACATTTTTATTTTTTTTGATCAACCAACATTTTTTTTTTGGGTCGAATATTAATTACCAACATTACGGCATGGTCCTCTTACGTTTGGAATATTTTTTTTTGGAAATTCCGTACGGTACCCCTGAGTTTTGTGTAATTCCGGATGGTGCCCTAAAAAAAAGTTATTCCGCGATATACCCCCGAGGTTTTGTCCTAGTCCGGTCCGTGCCCTTCCATGCCTTTTGCCCTCAACTCCCGTTAGTTGTATGTTAAAAAATTGATTTTAGAAATTAAAAAAAAAAATCAAAAACACAAACTTTTGACTGTTAACAAATGGGGAAAAAAATAAAGATTGGCGCGCGGATGTCATTGCCGGCGATGCTTCTGGACGAAACCGTGGGAGA
Organism: Polygonum aviculare; assembly: GCA_934048045.1. Classification (NCBI taxonomy): domain Eukaryota; kingdom Viridiplantae; phylum Streptophyta; class Magnoliopsida; order Caryophyllales; family Polygonaceae; genus Polygonum; species Polygonum aviculare. Next base: position 979,626 of record OW204026.1, read on the forward strand.
AATTCTACAAGCCAACAAATTCGCCAACGACATTGCTCAAACCATCTCCAAACCCTCCTCCGTTCAGGCAATAACCCCCTCTGACGATCCCAAAACCCAGGTGACCGCCCGTCGGAAACAGAGACCTTCCGATCCCGACAACGCTGCAGGCGGAATCGAATCTTGGCAAAAGAGGGAAAAGCTGCGGATCATCCGATCGGAATCCATCACTCCGACGGTCCAACGAGCCCGATCTCGGATCAATTTCAAGGTACCGTCGCCGAAGAGGGCGGAATTGAAGGAGATTGAGACTCGCAATTTCGCCATCAACTCGGATTCGAACCAGATTAGGTATTCGGCTAACAGAGTGTCGCCGAGGCACACGCCGTGGGCGAAAAGGCGGTGCTCTTCCCGAACCCGCTCTTCAATTCGTCGCCTACCTCGCAACGCCAAAGGCTCTGCAAGACCAAATCGCCTGTGATCGCCAGGAAGAGCGGGGGAAACCACCAGAGTCCGTACAAGTTCGTCATCAAATCGCCTTCGTTGGCGAGCTCGAAGTTTCAGGTGCGGATCAGTAGTCCGGTGGCGGTGGCGAAGATATCGCCGCCGAGGAGGGCGTCGCCGTTGAAGATGATGGCGACGGCGACGGCGATTAAGCTGAGGAGGTCGCTGTCGCCGGCCAGGTTGGCGAGTAGGCTGATGTCGACGATGATTAGCTTGGCCGCCATGGAAGGAGGAGCCCGAGAAGTCTTGTTGCCCTTTGTCGTCGGAATTCGATTTTGCAGGCGTTGGAGAGGGGGGCAGGGGGAAGGAGGAATGAGACGAAGGTGGCGATGCCCACGTGGAGACCGGCGTCATAAATTTGGTAAAATCTAAAATGGATGGATGGCTCTGTTCAAGGTAGAAAAGAATTGCCTCAAAAAAAAGAATTTGTTTGTCTTTATTTTTTTTTTCCCATTTGTTAACAGTCAAAAGTTTGTGTTTTTGATTTTTTTTTAATTTCTAAAATCAATTTTTTAACATACAACTAACGGGAGTTGAGGGCAAAAGGCATGGAAGGGCACGGGCCGGACTAGGACAAAACCTCGAGGGTATATCGCGGAATAACTTTTTTTTTTAGGGTACCATCCGGAATTACACAAAACTCAGGGGTACCGTACGGAATTTCCCTTTTTTTCTATAAATATAGATTATACATTTCATTTTCTTTGGATTTATACTTCAAAAATACTGCTACATTCTGTACTTATGGTTTAGTTTGGTTTGGTTGTCTGGTAATGAGGAATGAGAATAAAACGCTCCCTTGAGAAGTCGGAGAGTGTCGCCTCTCCTTCGACCAAAAAAAATGAGGAATGAGAATAAAAAATGGATGATTCCAATGTAATACTGGAATTGACTTTTGTTAATATGCCTTAAATCTGAATCACACACTGCGATAGGTAGCACGGGAGTCTCGCTATGTTTTTTGTTTTCTGTTTCTGGGCCTGTTGCATTCTGTTTTGGGCCACACATTACACTATGTTTTCTGTTTCTAGGCCTATTGCATTCTGTTTTGGGTATGCGGCCCATAATTGTAACTAGGGTTTATTGAGTCACTTTATAAGCTCTCTAAATACCTAGATCTCTGTATTCCAAATTCTGTCTTCCATAATAATATACGGTTTCTCTGCCCGTGGTCGTGGGTGGGTAACTAGTGATGGCCAACAGTGCGGCCCGGCCCAACCCGGTGTCATGGGCCCAAAAAGCCCGGCCCGGCCAGCCCGCGGGCCAGACAGGCCAAACCCGGACGGGCCATGGGCTGGGCCCGGGCCAGAGTTTTCCAGCCCAGCCCGGCCGGGCTGGTCAACGGGCCAAGAGCCCGGCGCAGCCCGACCCAGCCCGGCCCGGCCCGGTGCATATTAGTTTTATTTTTTGTAAAAATAAAATTAATATGCACCCTATTAATTGTATATTTGTAAAAATAAAATTATTTGCACCCTTTAAATTATATATGTGCAAAAATAAAACTAATATGCACTATAATTATTAAAATTAATTACATATGCATCTTATTTATTAAAAAATTGATAAGTAATTATTAAAAATAAACTATCGGCTCGGCCCAACCCGGTATATGTGGGCCAGCCCGGCCCGGCACCGGCCCGATCCCAGCCCGCCCGGGCCTATGTGGACCGGCCCAGTCCAGCCCGGGGTCCGGCCCGGCCCAGCCCGGTGATTTGTCGGGCCGGGCCTGGGCCACGGTTTCTTGGCCCATCCCGGTGGCGGCTCGGCCCAGCCCAGCCCTGCCCGGCCCAGTTCCATGACTATGGGTAACACACCGTTACTGAACCACATAAATCTGTGTGTCGTTCTTGCTTTATTGTTCTCGTTCGATCTCTCGTTACAACAATTTTATTCTCAAGAATGATTCATTTCAAGTCTACTTCCTAATTTGATTCCAGATGAAAATGGCAGGTATCCTCCAATTCAAACATTCCAATTGTTTATCTTGAATCATAAAACTACGAAAGTTTAAATTGTAATTTCCGAAACTTATAAACTCTTAAAATCACAATTCAGTACCCTAGATTTCAAGTATATTCAACCATAATTATCATGAATTGTTTATTCTGACAACATAAGTACCAAACAACATGTCTCGGGAATGCTTTATTTCGATTCAAACTTTCAATCTTTCCCGGAGCGTTACCAAACGGTGGCTAAATACTACTCCCTCTGTCCCGGTTTGTTTGTCCAATATTCCGTTTCGGGCGTCCCCTTTTATTTGTCCACTTTCTATTTATATCCACTTTTTTACCCCCATTATTCCACTCTCTCACATACTTTATCTCTTTTCACCCCAATCAATCACATCTTTTACCCATACTATTCAACTCTCTCACCTACTTTATACCAACTTTCCCAATTACCCATACTAGTATTTTATACCGTTCTTAAAACCCGCGTAAATTGTCCTTTTGAACAAACAAAAGGGGACGGAGGGAGTACTTTAAATGTTCATTTCGCTAGAGATTATTCATTAGGTGTTTTTTATATCTTTTTTTATCTTATATTTGGCTAATACAATTCGATTGGTGAACGACATAACTATGAACGGTATTGTCGATATATATTCATTTGCGAGAAGACCCTCGATCTCAATATCAATCTCTCTGTATAAACTACAAGGAATCAAGGATAGTTGAATCCAGGTCTAACCTGACGTACATATTAGTTTGACCTTCTTTTTTAGTCGAAATAGAGTCCACACTCTCTTACTTAATAAATTAACCAACTTGAGCATCAACGTTATTTGTAATCATGCACCTAAGCAACACGTAAAAATGTACAACACATTTGGTTTAGACCAAACCATGTGCAACTCTAGATTCCTTCTGACAAAGATGCATGATTCACTTTTAGACTTTAGATTTCTCAAATTTCCAACACTAATCAACCAAAGGCAAAAAAATTAAAATCAAATTTGCCCTTTTGTTAACTAGAAAGTCTAGATTTCCATTAGTTGTCTCCCACAAACATCTCCCTGTATTCGACTTAGCTTGAATCCACCCGGAGTGGTAGAGGATGAAAGAGTGGTACTTAGTCAGATTGCAAAATCATTGTTGGGCTGCTATACTTTGATCTTATCCACCACACTTTCCACATTCATTCATTACACAATTCACATTTTAATCGAATTCCATGTAAAAACATCACCAACAACAACACCAACACCACCACCAACAACAACATTTTTTGTATGATCCAGTATGTTTCACCGCCTCGCTTTTCTATGTCATGCTTTGGTTTGATTAGTTAAAGTCGCTCTACATTTGAATCGGGTAATACTTAAGGGACGAACCATATATAGTTTGTTAATAATTACAAGCGACTTTGTCGTCAAGTGGATATTAAAACTAAGTATATGGACATGAGACATAGCACTATGGTTGTAATTAATCGAGATGAGCTGAGTTGAACTTTGAATTGCCCGGACTCAACTCGGTTAATAGTAGGAGGATTTTGGTTATTTGAATGCCTCATCGAGCTTGAGCTCAGAATGCGAGATGATCATTTTTAGTCGATCTCTTTGTGAGGCAAGCATGTAAACATTCATTTACATGATCATTATAAAAACAAATAAAACTAAAAATTAAGCTACATAGCTTGAGAGTGATTACCCAAAACCATAAGTTTTACTTAAACAATGTCATGTTATTGTATATAATACATATATATATATTGTAGCTTGTTCATAAATATCTAATTCATCTTGCTTATAATTCACCTTATGTAAGCCCAGCTGTGGACCCAGAAACTAAACTCAAAGGGGGCTAAATCTATAAAATAATATATAAGTTACTTAAATTATATTAATTTATTCTCATATTGATATTTTTCGATTTTTCCATCTCTTAAAATCGTATAATAATATCTTCATTTTCGGGGTTTGTTCGGGGGAATCGGGTCAGATCTCGGTGATGATTTTGTAAATTTACCGGTACCAGAATTTCGGACTTCCACTTTTAATCTCCCGATAAGAAATAAGTATACCGATGTGTGTGGGAGCCCAGTGGGGATTTTGTAAATTTACCGGGTACTATAATTTCGGACTTCCACTTTTAATCTCTCAATAAGAAATAAGTATACCGATGTGTGTGGGGGCCCAACGGGGGCTATTGTAAGCCTATATCATTTCCCAACGTTGCATTATAAGAACACTCCGACCCAACAATGGTATGGTAAGTCAGCTAAGGCCTTATTTCACTTTTTGGATTGAAAGTATTTTTTGTTAAAAAGTGAAGTTTTTGGTGAAAAATTTGTCGAAAAACATAAAAGTAGGGATGTGATATAAATTATAAAAAAAGGCAAAATAAAACTTTTGATGAAAAGAAGTATGTAGGTGAGAAATGAAACAAGGCCTAAATAACTGGCAACAAAGAAAAAAACCTTATACTATACGCTAACACGTCCAAATAATTATTTGCATGATTGATTTCTTTGGGATTCGGGTCGAATCAGAACGGGTCGGATCTCGGTGGACCAATTTGCATGGTGCACAATCAATGCCCGTTGTATTCGCTGGGCCCCATCTCAGAAAGGCCATTTAATCGTTTCTTGATGTGGGTCCTCACTCTTCTTCTTCATATATAAGTGCACCTAGCTAGCTCATTGGGACATTATGTGTTGCAAGTTTGAATGGTAGCTTTGCTCTATATAACACTCACTCATTCATGATATTTCTTTCCTCTTTCAACACACAAATTTAACTTCATTCTCTCTTCCTCATATCTCTGAATCCAATTTCAGAAATCTCACTTTTTGCAATACACAGTTTTGTGGCAGAAGGGTACAAAAAGCTAGAAACAACATTCGACAAAGGCCACAATTGCCATCATTTGTGTGTGAGAGAGAAAGCCTTCCAAGAAAATGACCGAATTGCCACTCACAATGTTCACCTCACAATGTCCTTCATCCGGATCTAAAAATCCAGATAACCCAAACTCAACAAACCACAGAAGCAAGATGAACTCGAGAAACGACCCGGTTTCCAAAAAGTCAAAGCGGGTCAGAAAATCCAACCCGTCTACTCCACCGAGCCCGTCTAGTACTACTACGGCCGCAGCGAGGCACCCAGTTTACCGGGGTGTCCGCATGCGGTCGTGGGGCAAATGGGTATCTGAAATCCGCGAGCCCCGAAAAAAGTCCCGCATTTGGCTCGGGACTTTCCCGACCCCCGAGATGGCGGCCCGAGCCCATGACGTGGCGGCTCTTTGCATCAAGGGTGACTCAACCATCCTCAATTTCCCGGAACTCGCCGGGTCTCTGCCCCGACCCGTCTCCATGTCTCCGCGCGACGTGCAAGAGGCCGCTGCCAAGGCGGCCGCCATGGTCGAAATCGAACCGGGTATCCGGACAGACCCGTCTACATCAACATGGTCCAACTCCTCCTCCTCTTCAGAGGAGGAGGAGTTGGGTGAGATAGTTGAGTTGCCAAGTCTTGGGCCGAGTTACGACTCGTTTTTGATGGGGAGCGAGTTAGTTAGCTCGGACGCCGTCGTTGACGGGTGGTTCTACCCGCCGCCGTGGAATGATTGGGGCGAATTTTCCGATCAGGCAGTGCCGGAGATGGTTGGCATTTCTAATGATTTGATGTCGTGGAATTTCTGAAACTTCCCTTTTTTTTTTTGCTATACTTTCTTGTTGATGTTGATTATGTATTGTATACCATGCAATTTGTGTGAATTATGTTGATAACAAAAAATAACTTTGTTTTTTTTTATCATGTAACGTAGCATGAACTTCTTTTTTTTTTTTTTGTAATTGACGTTGATAGATAGTGATCGAATATGTCCAACTGTATTCTGTAAACATAGCACCCAACACTTATTTATCGTAGTTGGGCATGCATTATTTACATGTACAATAAATTATGTTTACGTCCATAAAAATTAACCTCGTGGACCAATCGTAAGAATAGCTCTCGAGTGAAAGAATCGTCCTCCAAACCCTCTATATCAAACTTTTATATATATGGAAAACACATGTACAACAAACCTGTTAGGATCGGAGGGTGTATGTGTTAGTCACAGAGCAAGCACCGTTACCACTAGGGTAACATTCCTTCACGCAGCGGAAATACAATCAATCAACAAGACACGATATTTAGAGAGGAAAGCTAAAGCAACCAACTAGTTACTCTAGTAAAACCTCTACCTTCCTTAGAAGGATTTTGAATCACGTACTACTTTTATTGATTATCACGAACCACATCCGGCATGTCAAGATACCAACGTACTCTCTTCCTAGAATACTCTCCTAACCTCATTGCCCTCTAGCTAGAACGTATAACCAATTCAAGTACAACAAAATCCAACCTAAGTTACCTCAGAAACATGGCATCTCACCAAACTTCAGAAGCTCGCATCCTTCTTCGGTAGTAACAACGCCTCTGCTGCAACCACCGTTCCCTAACGCAATCACCTTGAAGGTCTACACATAGAGCTCCAACGACTGCCTCCAATGGCCTATTAAGAAACCTCCATATGCTCCTTAATGTCGGCACTCCTCTACAATGAAGTCTCCTTTTCTCCCTAGTAGAAGAACTCCAAGGGGTCCTCTCCGACGACGACGAACGACGACGAAAGACACTCTAGAACCCTAGAGTCTAATCCTATTTATAATGGACAATTAGGTCTGATATGATATTATTTTGTTCACACAAAATAATATCTTTCCACGTAATTATCCAAATACAAACAGATTTACACACTCAAATCTCAACACACAATCTTATCTTGTAGCTGCAACCGATCCCTCTCTCCTTGGGCTCCGATTTGATTCGATCTGATCCTCCAAGATATTATCTTCCTTCAACCGATAATAACAAACTCAGCCACCTGTAAAAACGCGTCAAAGGGATACGCGCTTCTTCGTTTTCCTTATTTAGCAACCATTCTCGCGCAGACGCTGCTGTTCCCTGTCACTGTTTCCCTCAACAGTAACAGTGTTGTTCCCTGACATTGTTCCCTCACCGGTAACAGTGTTGTTCCTTGACATTGTTCTCTGACTCTGCGACAATGTCACACCATTCCTTGACACGGTACTAGTGTTGTTACCTCACACTGTTACCCTCACTGTTTCCCTCTCTTAATGGCTTCTCTTGTTCCCTGTTATACTTGTTTCACCTAAAACACTCAAGAAACACTCAAACCATCATATCTCATGGCGTTTGTTATCATCAAAACACAAGAAAATGTCTACTACTGTTTCTATGGTAATAGTTGGGTTGTTACCATGGAAACACTAGATTTCCAACAAAACCAAATTAATGCGTTTTCAGTCTGATTAGCTAGGTACTGAAAATACAATTATAATTGGGACAGGCTATGATGTGTTATTGTTGGGATTGTGATTGATCCCAATAACGATCCCAAGTAGTTTTGATGATGATGGAACAGTTGTGAAACATTTAATGTGTTTGCTAAGTGTTTCAGGGTCAATTAGGATTAATTGAGCAGGAAACAAAAGCAGGAACAACCGACAGGAACAACCAAGGAAACAAGAGAATAGCTGAAGAACTCGCTGATTCCTGATAGGATCATCATGGGATCAACGCAAAGGCCTGAAGCTATTTATGGAAGGTTGGATCAACGCGTAAGCTGTGCACTATATATGGAAACACACGTGAATGGATCGGTTGAATCAATTAACGTGTCTTATGAAGATTTGTAGGATATGTTAGTTGGTGGAAGATTTTATCTTATTTCCCAAGATAAGATAAAATCTGATTTGGTTAATATTTATATTTTTAGATAGAATCTTTCTAGCTATTAGTATAAATAGGAACCATGTACTAGGTTAATTTTCAAAAAAAAGCTTAGAGATTCAATTGCTGAGTGCGATTGAGAGAGAGGAGAACACACGGAGACTTTAATCGAGTTGTGTACGAAGATTAAAGGTGTGGGTCGAGTTTACATTGTCGAGTTACAAGGAGTGTCCGACGCTGAGGGATCGAAGTCTGGAGAATAGGAGTTGTGTACACCTAGGACTAAGATTCGCGTTTGTAAGTTCACACTTGGTAAAAACAATTGTAAATTTGATTTGGAATTCCTTGTGTTCATCTTTACTTGTTTGAATCGTTTTTATTCCGCTTCCCAGTTCGTTGATCCCTCCAAAGGATCAACGTCTGTATTCTCACACACGTAGATCCTACAGTTATAGTTTAGTACGGATTTACGGCTTTTTGGCAGAATGTTTAGTACATGCCGTTTTTAGTCGAATGGATATTTATTTAGGCTTCGTTCGACGCTAGCGGGATAGGTAGCGTGTTCGACTAATAGGGGCGGAATCCTCCAAAAAATATTTATATCCTGAATGAGCTATATATATAACCTAATAACAATCACGATTGTATCGTATACACCAGCTACACGTTGACACAAATTTTCATCTTTGAGGTATAAATTTGGTACATGGCAAATCAAATGAATTGATTTTCGTAATAGCAAAATGACGTCAGTTTCCATAACGGGTAACCTTTATGCTGACCAATAAAATGTTTAAGAATGAATCATTTAACAACTTTAGTTGATGTTTAAAGGAATTAGAGTTGATCATCTTTGATATCCTTACTCAATTATATACGGTTTTTTTATTGTTTGGATTGATTTTGATCTTTAACAAGTAAAGAGAATTAGAACTATAATTTTTCAAAATTTTTGAGTTGTGATAGTAAATTCAGAGCCGAAATAATAGGTCAGACGGGTCGTCACAAGTACTTGTGATGACTGGGCTCTATAGTAAATAGGGGAAACCGCCCCCGTCGTCCTAGAGTCTCGGACTCGAGACCTCATAGTAAACCCATGAATGTTCAACCAGTGGTAAACTCGAGACCTCATGGTACACCCATGAATGTTCAACCAGTGGTAAACTCGAGACCTCATGGTACACCCATGAATATTCAACCAGTGATAATTTTGTTAATAAATTATATATAACCACATTCTAAATTCATTGGAATAAAAAAGAAGGCTCAAATTGACAATCTAATAATCTTAAGCGCAATTACCTATAATTATATTTATATTTAGCAGCTTGACAACTTGACCTTTTTTTTTTTGAGGGGTTAGAAATAGAAAGCTTGACCTAAGTTTTTACGCCAAGAGTGTATTTGCTTCAACCAAACAAGACACTACTACATTTATGACGTATTTATTGTCAAATAATGGCATAGTAATAAACTCAGTGGCACATGAATATGTCAGTACGTACGTGACAGTAAATTTTGGGGGTACAAAAATTCAACATTTAACTCGCTCGACACTGAAAGTACATAGTATGGGCAGTTATTTTTTTTCTTTTTTGGTGATAAGTTTTTTTTTTTTTTTCTCTTCTTAATATAGGTTCAATAATGCAGTCCAAATTATTAAGTAGCCAAGACAATATAAAAGTTGACACTTTCAGGTTTGAGAAAGACCTAGCAATCCAGCATATATTTTTCAGTGTTTCAAATCCGGCGTTTTTTTTGGGAGCAACTAGGCCGATTTTTTAATTTAATACTCGTAAAAGAGATTCTTGAGAATTCAATTATTATATATATAATTAAGATGTGGGTCATCCTAGAATACCCTATTGAATGAAGTTATTAAAAATTATATAAAACTCGAACAAAAAGTAAAAATGTAAGGATATATTTTTTTCATTTGATTTATTACCTTGTAGATTTTTCTAGAAATATAACAAATTGTAAAACTCATGCAAAAACGAGATAGATGTGAACTTAAATCATACATATTGATTTTGTTAGACGACGACAACAACAACATCATTTACCCAGTTAGTCCCATAGAAGTAGGATTTGGGGGGTCAAAATGGGGGTATTCCAGACCTGGATGGAGTACGTCCGATATAATCCAAGAGGTGCGCACCACTCCAACTCAACAAGCTAAAACGGAAAGCAAATAAAACTACAAAGGGAACTAAACCACAACTAAAACTAAAGCTAAAGCTAGATATCCGACACACCTTGCTCACCCTGCAACACCCGAAAGCCTGCTCCATCAATCAGATTAGCTATTCACTACCTTGATCTTCTCCCTCCAGCTCTCCCCGCATTGAGCCAAATCCACCGAATAAAGATAAAAAATTCATCGAAAAATAATTTACAAATATTACGAGGAAAACTTATCAGCTATATCTAAAATTCGATTATTGTAATGGACCCGTCAACAGCAACAACAACAACATTTACCCAGGTAGTCCCGCATTCGCAGGATCTGGGGGGTCAGGCTGGGGGTATTCCAGACCTAGATGGAATACGCCCGATACGACCCAAGAGGAAAAAAACGAAACCTACTCGACAAGCTTAAAAAACAACAATAACAACACTAATACTAATACTACAAAATTTAAAACGACACTCTTCTCTACACCCTCCCACTCCTCAGAGCCTGCTCCAACAAATTAGCTGACTAGTTATCCACCATCTTGATCTTCTCCCTCCAACTCTCCCTGCATTGAGCCAAGTCCGCCGAAATCCCTAGCACGCTGATATCCTGTTTTATGTTGTCCATCCAACGCTTCTTCGGTCGACCTCTATCTCGCCTGAAAGCCCCTAACTCCAACTCCAATCGCTCACACCTCCTAACAACAGCGTCCAGGCTCCGCCTCAGAACATGCCCAAACCAACGAAGCCTCGTTTCTCGAAGCTTATCTCCTATACTAGCCACCCCCAACTTGCTTCTGATCTCTTCATTTTTAATCTTGTCCATCCTCGAATGCCCACACATCCATCTAATCATTCTCATCTCTGCGACTGCGAGTTTCTGTTCCTGGGTCTTCGTCGTCGGCCAGCACTCAGCACCATAAAGAATCGTTGGCCTTATTACAAATCTGTAGAACTTTCCCTTAAGCTTAAGCGGTACCTTCTTATCACACAAGACTCCTGTAGCTGCCCTTCACTTATGCCAACCTCTTTGTAATGGACCCAACATATTAATAAAAAGATGTTAGAGTCGGTGGGACATATCTGACATGGGGGATTCACACGTCAATTTGTGCGCAAATACACGGTAGGTCCGACACATAAGCCCATGGGGCTCTACCCTAAAACCAATTGGCGTGCAATATGGAGAGTAGCTCATATACTTATATGTGAGATTTCGGTGGGCCGAGAGAACTGGGTAACGTGTCAGGGTAAATTTAACCACTTCATATATAAGGTCGGGAATCGGGATCCACCTTTCTACCCAAAAGCTTAAGCCAATGGGTAGGGGTTTCACCTTATTTATATGCTAGTGGATTTTGACTTGTTTTCCCGATGTGGTATATCCTCCAACACGCCCCCTCATCTCTTTCTCTTTATAGCTAGCCCGGAGAACGGTCGGTGGCATCTCAATCTCTTTTTAGAAAACTCGACCCAAAGAACGGGCGGGTACGTAGCTCATAATGCTAAACTCAAGCCCCAAATAGCCAGGAAGAAACGGACCGAGAGAACTGGGTGACGTGTCAGGGTAAATTTAACCACTTCGTATATAAGGTCGGGATCCACCTTTCTACCAAAAAGCTTAACCCAATAGGTAGGGGTTTCACCTTATTTATATTCTAGTGGATTTTGACTTGTTTTCCCGACATAGAATATCCTCCAACATTATATGATGAATGATTTATATTCTAATTCCCGAGGTAGAATAAGACTTAATCTCAGCAAAAAAGCATGTGTATATACTATATTACAAGAACAAACAATATACTCCGTAAAAGTCAAGACTTAAAAGAAGAAAGTAATGTAGCCTGAAATCTGTGGGCTACATTTTTGCCGGGTGAGGAAAGAATAAAAACGATGGATTGTGAAGAATCTGTGGAGTAATTTACTTCTTCCTTTTTCCATAAGGGTGAAAAGCCAAACAGTGGTTAGTAGTTAGCTCCATATCCTGGATCTTTGGCATGCAGATCTGAGTAGTGCAGAGTGATAACGTACTGTTGATTGTAGAAGATGATGAAAATCGGTTGGATTAGGTCTGATCAATCAGATGTACGTACTCTCTTTTTTTTGGATACATTCATGGATGAAAAGGTTATTTTTACAGCTATACGTACGTACAACTTCTGATCTAGCTAGTTTTAAGGTTCTCGATATAGGTTAACTTGCGTGTTAATTTTTTTTTTCTGAAGTAAAAACGGGTAATTGTATTAAAAAGAAAGGTTACAAAGTGCTAGTTCGCACTAGCAATTACATAGTCTCCACTCTCTAAACACTTCAAAATTTTTCTAAGGTCTTTCGAACCCCTATTCCACCTTGCATTACAACAATTTCTAATATGCCTCTGGCACATCACACTGCACTCCTTATTGCTAATAACTTGTTGGTTATACAGCTTCAAATTCCTAGCTTTCCAAACAAAAAAGATGACAACACTAATACAATGGTTCCACAGATTGAATTTAATTAAAGCTCTTCCTGCCATTAAGGCCACTGGCTTGGTTGATCCAGTTGTTCAGACTGGTGCAACATCTACCCAGTTTTGCCCAGCTCAAGGTCTTAAGGAGGACATGCTTAGAGAAGCTGCACTCAAACCAGAGATGAGCCGTGTTAATTTGTTGGTAATTAGACAAGTAAATGATGCATGTAATTTAATTAATGTTGTGTTAGGTTTTTTTTGTAAGGAAGTAGTTAGGGAATTATGATTAATGAAAAATCGATAACCCTAACCCTAGAGCATTCGAGTCGGATGAAATTTTACAGATTAGAAAAGGTTACAACTTCACACTTTTTAAACAAATTCTTATTCGATGTCGTAAGAACATAAGATAGAGAAATCATTTTCTTTGCATGATGTTAAATTGTTAATCCACCTCTAATTATGGAAAAATGAAGAGACAAATCATGAGTTTATTAATTGGAATTTGTCATGCATAACGTTAATCCATCTCTAATTATGGAAAGACGAAAAAAAACGAATCATGAGTTTATTAATGAGGATTAGTCAATAGTCATGCATATGAAACTAATGACAATGACACCTCACCCTTTTGCCTCTTTTGAAATGATTAACTTAGAGCTCAGGATAAAGGTCCTAGCTAGATATATTATAAGTGCAATTAGAAGTTTCATTAACTAGCTAAATATCTGATCATGACAAGACTTTATGCTTTGCAAGTCGGCAAATTCTTCTACTTGCAAAATAACAAGCATTATAAAACGTAATTAATCTAATTTGGGTGATAAGACAAAAGAAACACCATCATTAAGCAAAATATCGAATAATTAAAGCTAATCAATTGCTCCATATAGTGGTGCTCAATTGTCTACTAGTAATAGAGGTAAGGATCATAGTTAATGCTTTTTCTCTTGGACTAACTAACGGCCATTTGGTTTTCAATATATTATTTCACACTAGCTTACAAAAGCCTAAGGGGAAAAATGAGCTTGTATATTTGTATGTATATATTCGGTTGGTGTAGCTTAATTACAAGAACTATGACGAGAGGATGATGGAACGGTTAAGTCAAGCATATAATTATAAGTAATTCATGATTTGATTTGTCAGTTTGTTATGTATCAAATTTTCAATGTGAGATTCATGATTGAGCCATTGGCCCACTAATCTTCTAGTCATTGGTGACCCTTGCATATATGTATGAATAAGGAAATTGGTATAGTTTCTCCTGAGGTTCGGCTAACCGATATTAAATACTCCGTATGTTGATAAATCTAGATATAAGTCTAATGGGCCTTCGGGCATTTAGTCAAACGGTTAAGCCTCCAAGGGTAGTATCCAGAGGTCATCGGTTCGACTCTTATGTGCAGCGCCCTCAACCAAAAAAAAAAAAAAGATATAAGTCTAATGGGATACTCATTATAAAACCAACCGTCAATAGAAAAAATAGCCTACTTTAGGTGTGGTATAAGTTTTATGCTTGTGTTTTCCCGGCCAACTGTTTCTAAGCCAAATAATCGACATTAATATCACTTGTTATGTAAAGATGGACTCAATTGTTAAACCCAATATGCAATTAAGTTCAGTCCAGTTCCATCATAAATTAATTCATTGGGATTCCTTTCTCTAATACATTTTCATGTTAATTTACAATCAACTCTAACAATAACGACTGAATCGCACTTCCTCACTTGTGAATCCCTCGGTCACAAGCTTAACCTGTGGATCCACGTATTCCTTAAGTCAAACCATCAACTCTAGATCATCGATTGGTCATATTCGTCCATGAGTCTATATTTAACAAAATAACTAAAAGAGTGTTTATATTATAGTATATGGAAAAATTAATTTAAATAACCCAAAATTTTGATAGGCGTTAAATGAATAACCCAAAATATTATTAGTAAGTAAAATAACCCAAACTTTTAAGATGTGTTAAAAAAAATATCTCTAAGGTAATTTTTTCGGTCATTATCGATGACTTGGCACCGGATAAATGGCATCGCTCTTTGGAGCAAACTTTAGCTCCGGTTACCAATTCACCGACGGTGGAAACAACCTCTCTTATCACAAACTCTCCGCCTCGTCTCCCCATTTTCAACTCTCATCATATATCTCAAACAAATACGTCTGATCTAGGGGTTGTCCCCGCTTCTAGGGGATCCCACCGGCAATGTGTCGAATCAAGTTCTTGTAGTGCGTGGCCGCATTGGCGTACGTGGCCACATCCGTCCCTTGAGAATGCCAACCACTCTCAAAGACCACGAGCTCATCGTCGACGCCACCGCCCGCCTTTTCCATAGCGGCGTAGAACGAGTCGACGAGCGAGTCAAAGAGGTTGTGGTAATTAAGAGACGTCGTTTTTGCCATCGGTGAATTCGTATCTGGAGCTAAAGTTTGCTTCGAAGAGCGATGTTATTTATCCGGTGCCAAGTCATCGATAATGGCTCAAAAATTTACCTCAGAGATATTTTTTTAACACATCTTACAAGTTTAGGTTATTTTGCTTACTATCAATACTTTGTGTTATTCATTTAACACTCGTAGAATGTTTGGGTTAATTAATTTAATTTTCCCTATATATATTAGTTCATTTTTATCATCAATTTATTCACTCTACTTACCTAGTCGAACATATATATCTAAACGTCGGTCACTAGCTCTATAATTCTACTCACTACTCGTAAAATTATGCAAGTAGAAAAAGATCCTATAGATTTGCCCTATTAATTAATCCACCCGGATCTTTGCCCATATACAACCTGAGCAATAGCTAAGCTACACACTTCACATATAATGTAATTCCACTATCGTCTTGATTGATTTGTTTAGCAAAAGTCTTAAAGCGATGTTTGAAAACTACACTTGTATTATGTATGTGTTGGACTATAGCTAGCAGTGATCAACATTGTCATTGGCAACGTAATACTCCCTCCTTAGAAAATACTTGTCGTTTTAGCTTATTTGAGTTCTTAAGAAATACTTGTGATTTTAGATATTTTAATACACTCTTTCCAATATTATACTCATTAATTGAAAAGAATTACCTAAATCTATAATAGATTATAAAAGATCTTAATAAGATTGAGAGTATTTAAGTCAAATCATTTAACTTATTAATTTTTAAGACGAATCTTAAAACAACATGTATTTCTTAAAAGGTGAAGTATTACATTGTATATTGAATCACGTACCTATCAATATTATTGCATATTATTTATATAACCAACTTTAAGTGTTAAAAAGATCAATCTTTTGCTTTCCCCCTACCCCTAACTCCTAAAAGCTAGACATGCAGATTATATGTATTATATATAGACTAATAGACATGTTAAACGCTTCAATCGTACGGGTTAAGAACAGGTTAAAGATAATCAAGTTATAGATGTGAAACCGAAATGGGGTATTTGTGGGTTTATTTTATATTCAGATCAACCTGTCGGGTTAAAAATATCGTCGTTTTTACATGTGATAAAACTTCATATAAAATTCATCTCAATCGAATCCATGTCTTTATTTGATGATCAAATCGAGATTTAACCCTAAAATATCCTATGTTTAGACTCATAATAATGTAATACAACTGTGCGTATTATATTTGTAATCGTTCTTAGTGGCTCTAATCTTTCTTTAATCCAAAAGATCAAGTTACTTAATTAGGAGGAGGCAAGAGTTGCCGTCAACCTCAAGCTCATGCTGTTTGACTAGCAGTTTCTGTTGAAAGTCCTTCCCAAGAAGAGACCACTTGCAGGTGAATTGAGTGTGACTGTCGGCGTCACCAGATGCTGACACGTGGCCTTTTAGTGACCAACGGTCGTGATTTAATAATCATCTGGTCCTACGGTGTCCCCTTTGATAGTGTAGTTTTACTCCATAGTTTAAACTATGAAGTCAAAATTTACTAGGATAGTATCATTATTGTTTGTTATCTCTTACTAGGATATGTCTTTTCATGTCTTGGGTCTATTCACATTTTTTTGTTTTGTTTGTTTGGTTTAAACATATTGATATGAACGTACGTTACAAACATGAAATCTCTAATGATGGATTAAGGTCGGTTTAATTTTCAACCACGGATTAGAAATGAAAAAAAAAAGAAAAAAAGTTGGATCCTCCACCCTTGTTGGTTTGATTAATAAAATTTTCTTATACTCCATTGTAGCGTAATAGCAGGGTCTACAGACTGAATGAAGAATACTGCTAGAAATGTTCAACGTTAACGAAGAGTAGAAGAGTGAGAAAAATAGCGGAAGAATAGTGGTTTTTCAGCTCCATCTCCCCTGTCCTGCTAACTATACTACTAGACGGTGTATAAATAAGCTCTAACATCAAACCTCAACCTTGATTTTAAAAATATTATAGAAACAAATGTTTTGAACATATTTGGAAAAATTGAATACACATATATAGGGGGGAGATTATTTTTTTCTCTAGATTAAAATTTCATAAGGGAAATATTTATTTTGGCCATGTAAGAGAATTATTTTTAAAAAATACAGTATATTATTTGGTTAAAATTAGATTAACTCTTTTCAAGTCCCTTCTAGAAAAGGATGGGCCTGAGTTTACGGGCCATCTAAGAAAATGGGCCAGAATTTCCAGATTGTGGGCCGACCTTTATTGCTCAGAGAGTTAACCATCCTCACACTTGGGCCAGATTACATTACTTTTTTCACTTTTGTACACTACTAGTACTAGCCCTTCTTCATAAAATTTTGTTGGGAAAGTGGTGTTAGGACCCTTTAATAGTTTTCTTCTTCAATTTAGTCAATCGAGTAAGCCTCTAAGGGTTGTATCCAGAGCTCATCACAGTTCGACTCTCATGGGTAGTACCCTCGATAAAAAAAAGGACTCTTTAATCATTGGTAGAACACATATTTAGTACAACAAAACTAATGAAAAACACATATTTGCTACATGATCCATTACCCCTAGAGGACACAACTTGAACTACGAGCAAACTTCATTCAACCGGAGGAAGACGATGAAGAACACATCCAAAACGTTATATCATAATTTCTTTAGCAAACCTGATCTTCGTCCAAAGCTCTTCCTCACCAATTCCCGCATGGAACGAGTGAGGAAGAGCTCAGGGTTGAGCCTGGTGTTGTTAAAATCTTGACAAAAGCATTTATGGGACCCAATGGCTTCTTGCATGGTTATATTTGGTGCCTTCGTGAGCCTTTCCTTCACAGCTTCTGAGCAAAGGCCACAAACCCACTTGCCTAAATGGGTATCTTTTACTTGGCTAACATACTTCGACGTGCACTCCTCTTTCATCCCACAACATTCACACTCGGTTTGCTCTGTATCCTCGGTTGTTTCCATATCTGTTTCCGCTTGCGCTGTGATTTCGTGGTTTTCTCTTTGTTGAGCAGAATAGGTAGAGATGTCCATGATTGTCATCCTCCCCTCTTGGTTAGTTTAATCAGTGGACGTTTCGAGATCGATAAAAATAAATATGACCTAGCCTTGTCAAGCTTAGCTTGTTATAGTCCTTCGGCGTTGTACATGAAAACTCCTTCGTTGCACAATACAATGACAATTTGACGTAATCACATATTCTAAAAACAAAGAGTTTATAAGATATATAGATCAAATGCAAGTCATAAAAGAAACGTTCAAGACATGAAATAATGCAAGATATACGTACCATTGTTGATATTATATGGGAAAATACGCTTGGGAAAGGGGCATGGCTACTCTATTTCCAAAGATCATAAACGATTTTGTATGCAAGAAATGCCCATAGACACCCATTTTATAGGCACTTTCCATTTAGCTAGAACACGAAAAGTTGATCGATTAAATGGATTACTATGCATGTACAAGCTCTAATCTTTATCAACTAAGTAAATTAGCTATAGCTATAGCTAGCATGCATGCATGCATGCATGCACTTCCTTTATAGCGACAGTTTCTCGGCAAGTTGAGCAAAGGTGCAATGTAATTGAAGAATTCCAAGCCCAAAATACAAATTCAATGAGAATCTGAAAAACTCTATCTAGTTAGTTTGAATAATTTCGATATATGTTGGAAAACATGGTGCCGATCCCACTAGTTAATTTGCATTTATTGAGCGTCATCATATGAGAAGAAAAAACAAAATTGAGCAACATGCAAGTGAAGGGCTACTACAAGAGATGTGTAGTCACCCGTGAAGAGGGCTGACCAATGATCACGATTCACGAGCTAGCTTCTACATATGTTTAGGCTAGAAAAAAACAAACCAATTACCGAAATACACCAACTATTTGAATCTCTAAATGCATTGAACCAAACACGGCCTTAGGTGAGTTAGATGCACTTGTGGATAACGGATGTATGGGCAGAATCATGTAAAGTGTTGTGATGAAAAGGGTGTATATCAACTTATTGGATGTAATTAAACTTACAATTCGATAATTTTAGGGTTCAGGCGTATGATTTATCGGAAGCATGGGCATGTACGTTAAAAACGATGAATAGATTGTGGCGGGGTTACGGGTGAGGTGTTGTCGTGGCCGGTGGAATGAGATCGACGAATCGAAAAACTTTTTTTTTTTATTAAAAGAAGTTCAAAGTGACCAAAATCAAATATAGTCAAAAGCCGAGGGGAGAGGCATGCACAGTTTAAGGCTCCGTTCGGTAATAACATGGGTAGATGAAAGATGAAAGATAAAAGATGAAATTGGGCCAAAGACGCGTTCGGGAAAGCATCATCGGCTAAATGAATATGACAATTTTGCATAAATTCAGCTAGATGACTCTACCCCCCACCCACCAAGCTTGTAGCTTCTAGATGAAACTTGTTGTTCTTATTCAGCTTCAGCTACTTGTTACCGAACGGAGCCTAATTCAGTCTACTAGTAAGGTACTAGTTTGAGAAATATCATATTGAAAAGTCTCGGCCTTGTATAAACTGGTTCGAATAAGTTTTTACTACTCAACCCTATCAATTGTACATATATAAAAGTTCTTTTGCGATTCTTATTAGTCTAGGAACCTTCAAATGGTGTTTGTAATTGTTATTTGGTGTTACAATTAAGTCGTTTTCCACAACTAGAGATCACTATGTCACCTAAATCAGACTCATATGACTTGAAATACTAGCAAGAAAATTCTTTTTTGAATGAAGTAAGGTGACATGATTATCTCAAGAATAAGATCATCTAGTGGCTCCAACTTTCCAACCAATGGGCAAATCTTGGATTTGAGAAATATAAAGATTCCAAATTCTTTTGCGCATGCCGGCCGAAATTCATCTTTAGGCCCATTATAATAATACGTGTAATGTGCTTGATCGAGCAAATGGCATATGTGAAGAATTAACTATGTATAGTATAGTGCACTATCTTTTTTTGCAAATTTCATGTGGATCACAAAATAAGGATATATATATGTGTGTGTGTGTGTTATGTTTATGGGTATATGGCTATCCAAATGTGAAGCCATTTCTTCAATTTGCGCACATTTGCAAAATCCTTTACATTTGAGTTGATTGGGAAAAAAGGAGAAATGTGTGCTTCCCTTTATGGATAATCATGTGTGTGGTAGTTGGCCAAATCTTGCTATGATTGTTAACACAAAGTTAGCACATCAAACAAGAATGGGGAAATGGAAGATGAGGTGCATTCTCCGTTTCTATCTCCTCGAATAATACGGAGTGTTTATGTAGCGACTTTTCTAACTTATGGATTTAGAATATACTAATTTTAGAAACTATAACCCTTATTAAACAAAACTAATACTAATTTTAGAAAGTATAACCCTTATTAGAAAAACTAAGTATAACCCTTATTGCAAAATCCTTACATTTGAGTTGATTGGGAAAAAGAAGTGTGTAGTAGATTTATGTATTTTCCCAAGTTTTTGAAGTTTTAGCAAGGTGAACTTTGATTTATTTTATCTCAACTCGTAATATCAAACACTTAAATACTTGGTAAGTCCAACTAACATGCTAAATGATAAAAACAAAAAAAAGAAGTCATTTTGTAACTTTCTCCTTTTCCATAAATAAGCCAGCCACAAACTTAATAGGATCGATCCCACCTTTCGGATCATGCAATATACATGGCTAATATGTTAAAATCAATGGTGATTAAAAGGGATGAATGGATCCAAAGTTACAAAGAAAAGCTAGTGAAGATAAGATTAATGTTGAGTAGGGTATAATGAGGATTAAAGTGGGTCCTCAACCATATATTCCAAAGTGCACTCCTTATCAAGTGAAGTGAAATGATGGTGGTGGTGGTGAATGCTGATAATGATATTCTTCATCATCAACTTTTGCATTCCTTTATGTCTTCTTTAGTTGAATTATTCAATTTCTATCTTTATGTCTTCTTTGAAAATGATTGATCTAAGACATTCACTATGAGTACGAAAAAGGGTCAATACAGAACAAAGCACTAAGATGTGTGAGATACCTGGTCGGCATGATCTAAGTAAGGCATGAGCAATGGACAAAACAAAAGTATATTTGCTATCAATCCGTGTTTAGCACGCGTAGTAATCCTTAGTAAAGTCTTAAATCACGAGGAAATTATGTGCTAATTCTCTATAGTTAAGTCCATATATGTCAAAACATAAGTGTCAACATAGAGAGTAAGTCTATCTAATCCCAAAACAACGACATAATGAAATTGTGTATGTAAGAATGTACATGCATGTGTGATGAGCCGAACATATAAGTATGGTAAAATTCCATAATACTGTAATAAAAAACCGACAATATGATAATAATCATTATAATCCACCAAACTTATATACTGAGCGTAATTAGTCCTAAGAATATGTACGTACGTCATATCAAGTGCTTATTACAAAAATAGTTAGGAGGGGTAGAGTTGAAATCTAATTCGTTTAAATAATACCAAAACACATATATATATATAAGATGTTCGATCGACTTCATAGTTATCATCTACTAACAGTAATGACAAGATAAGGCATATATGTAATTGCACACTTGTTTGCAGTGTCCCACAAAGACGGAAAGGAACCCACTTATGTAAACCCTAATATTCCTTGATATAATATCCAACGGTTTTATAATATTATTTTTTACTCAAGTATAACTTGTTTTTTGTTTGAGCAATATATTAACTTAATTGTTAGTTGGTAAATTTGTTAAGTCTATTATCGACTAGAGATTTTAGTGTGCTTGAGGCGTCAATTAACTGGGTGAGCACTCATGGGTGTATCATGAGGTCTCGGTTTTGAGACTCCAAGGTGACAGTTTGCCCTATTATCCTTAGACACTCTAGGTGAGCTCAATAGTACTCCCTTTTCTTTCGATCAAAAAAAGCATTCCCTTTTCTTATAAAAAAAAGTAGGGATTTTAGTGTTTGAATGAACCCCTACTCCTAAACTCATTTGTTTTAATGGCCTCTTAATCACTCGAGCCGTTTCCGGCTTTCGTTCTTGGACGACTTATCGATTTATTAGACATGTCTCGATAGCGAAATTCATACATTATTAGAAGAATAAAGATAAATAGAAATAGAAAAAGTATCCCAAAAAAGTAAGTGGCAAGAGAGGCCAACACCTCCAATAATATATATACACACACAATTGCCAAGCTCCATAGTTTCCTCACACACCAATCATCACTCTCCCTCTCTTTCAATCAGGCACTTGCCCAATTTTCTTGCAAGAAAAAACACTTTTTAGTTTTCCAAAAGAAGCTTATTTGTGCTCTTCAAAGGGATCAACAAATGGAAAGCAACTCTGAGGTATTGAACTTGGCCATCAAGAATGAAGAATCAATGAAGAGAAGCCTTTCAGATGAAAAGCTAGAGCTAAGGCTTGGCCCTCCTACATCACAAGTTGTTCAAGATCAAGCTAATCCTCACAAGAGGTACCATATATCATATTTACTTCATCATTAACTCTCAGCTGTAACATTATATTTCAGAGCAATGAACCAAACGGGTCATTAACGTATAGATGCAAACGGGTATGCAGGGTAGCGTCGTCTTCTGTGATCGGTTGGCCACCCGTTCGCTCGTTTAGGAAGAAGATGGCGCCGAGCAACAGCAACTTGAAGCCGCCATTGGATCCAAGTTCCAAACTAGGGAACAAGGGTGATGTGAAAATGGTTAACAATAATAGTTTGGAAAGTAAAGATGAGCAGTTTGTGAAGATCAACATGGATGGGGTTCCAATTGGAAGGAAAGTGAATCTTAGGAAATATGACAACTATGAGTCCTTGTCCTCTGCTGTTGATCAACTATTCAGAGGCCTTCTTGAAGGTATGTTTAATCTATCATTATATTGTATCTTAAATGTGTTTTAGACTAGTGAATTAATCTGCATTGATCCAAATTGACAAAAGTCAAAAGTGACTTACCAATCGTGTATGTTGAAGGTAGTGCACTTTCTTGATTATAAATTTTTGCAACCAAATGCAATAAGTGGTATTAGCTTCCCATGGTTTAAGTCGAGACACACGAATCTAGTGACATTCCGTCTAAACCAATTGATAATGAGAGGAGTAACCACCAACCTTATATATTTGGATATTTAGTCTCAATCTTTCGGTTTGAGATTGACACAAAACATACACATAAGTGGAACTAAGTTTTTTAAATCACGGGTTGCTTCTTTTAGCCTACTATGGTTTGTTCGTTTGTAACTATATGATATTTTCTATGTTTGTAGCACAAGAAGGCGGTTGGGCGGCTACCGAGCAAGAAGAAAGGAAGGAGATCGCAGGGCTACTAGACGGGCGGAAGGAGTACACTCTCGTTTACGAAGATAACGAAGGCGACAAAGTTCTTGTGGGCGACGTCCCTTGGAAGTAAGCTACCATAATCAAACTTACATATTCTTGAAAATTCAATAGCAAGTTGGCGTATTTTGAGTACTCAAAAGATCGAGATGCTATATATTGTTCGTTTATTTGATTTGGCAGCATGTTTTTGTCAACGGTGAAGAGGCTCCGAGTGTTGAAGAGCTCTCAACTTGGTCCAAAACATGGCTGATTTCCAACATAAAGCTATAGCTAATACACTCAAGTACAATAGTAGATCGACGATGTTTTAAATTTGGTCTAATTGTACACGTACATGAATCTATCTATAGATGGATTCATGTTTTCAATAGATTTTGGTGCACTCATGACATTAATCATGTAACTATAATACGAATACCGCCACCATCGTTAGCGCATGGATCCTCCTCGTAATCTATATATCCCATCATGTCCGTTGAGGAGGTCGATGAACCCTAGCCCAGGACTGCTCGACGCCGTATTCCATCATTATCCAAACACCAATCACATCCGTCCGCATCGCCTCCGGACTGCTAGCTACTCGACGACATGGGCACATTGAAACAACTAAAAAAAGCAAGATGATCCAAACACCAATCATATATGCAGAGCACAACAAGTACGTACCAATACTTGCAACTAAGAAAACCAATTAAAGTACAATGCAAGGGAAAATTTCATAAATTAATACTAATACAAATATTATACTATAGATAGATGTATTTGGTTCATCTCTTTATCTTCTTCGTTTGCACATGAGCCGTCTGAATTTTCGTATCAATGAACCTTCCTCTCTCGTTCCAATTTTGTCTGATGTCTCCGAAGAGACGAGTGGTGCGCAGAGGGGTTCAAGCGACTCGATATAAGTCGAAACTCCACGAGTGTTCCACCTAAAACAGAATTTACCATCAACCAAAGACCTAGCACTCAAAACTAAACCATCCTCATCGCAATAGACGATCTCTTCCCTACCATCAACATGTTCAACCTCGAGCAAGAGCCCTTTTATATGAATGCCACCACTGCCTTCATTGGCGCATGGATCCTCCTCGTAATCTATCCCCTGAATTTCTTGGAGGTCACACTTGAAATCGGGATTGATGCTATGGATCCGGGTCCATGATTTTTCAACGCCGTATTCCATCATCATCCAAACACCAATCTCAACCATCTGCATGCTCGACGCGTTGAAATACCTAATCAAAGCAAGATGATCATGCAGCACGAGAGAGTGAATGCACTCCGTGACATGTACCCCCTCATCTACGACAACATCCATAGGATTCGACGGTACGCCTAGTAACTTAAATGATTGATCGGCGAAACGAAACGCCTGCACGGAATAGGAGTGATCCTGGTGAAAGACGACCCAATGGTAACACCCCTTGAGGAAACCTCGATGGCAGGACTCGAATGGATCTAAAATGTTTATTATTCTTCTTCCTTGTGGCAAATCAAATCCAGCCAGGGCCTTTGGCTTGCCGATTTTCTTCCTCCCGGCTCGATAATCTACAATTTGCCTCCATTTGCGCCTTAGAAAGCTGTAGACGAAGACGAGAAACGAGTATGGCATCCTAGTACCATAATGGATGATGACGACGACT
Organism: Polygonum aviculare; assembly: GCA_934048045.1. Lineage (NCBI taxonomy): Eukaryota > Viridiplantae > Streptophyta > Magnoliopsida > Caryophyllales > Polygonaceae > Polygonum > Polygonum aviculare. Next base: position 1,004,885 of record OW204026.1, read on the forward strand.
CTATAATCCAATGTCTCGGAACCATCATTTTCCTTCTGCACGCAGGGAGGAGAGACAGAACCAGCATTATAAATCTTTTATATCAACTTATACGTACGTACGTATATGTATATGGGTAACTAATTAAGACGGGTGGATTTACCTTACACACGCTGCCAAAGCCGAAGAAGAGACGACTAGGCGGAAGCGTAGAATCAAGAGGAGAGATCTGAGCGGTGTCGGACAGCATAGCGCGAAACTCGCGGGGGAAAGGCAGGGCAAACTCGTGCTGACGGGTAGCAGGGTTGCACAGAGCTATCTTGGCGGGCAAAACGGGGCAGGATCCATTAGACCACATCACGGGATAAGCGGTTACGCAGTAGATGCCGTTGCTCAGGGGTCCGTACGCGCGAGAGAACCCAGTACAATACCCGTGACCAATCATGATCCCTTCGTGCGGAGTATCCAACCCCGGAAGCATCGCAAGGAGTTCTGGACCATCAGAAGTCGGTGACTCTGACGAGAAGCTGTTGAAGGGGCCACGGGGGCGGCGCTGAGCGTACAAGTCGATGAAGGGACGGGACTCGAACCTCGATTGCCATCGCTTGCAAACCGACTTGAACCGAACCAGAGACTTGACGGGGAGCCTGAGCTGCACCTCCTCCTCCAATACTTGCGGAAGCCTATTCTCCATTCTCTCAACAACTATATATATGTAGTTAACACCAGATCGATCAGGACAAATATTATTAACACAAAGAAAGCAGAGGTACGGTGTAGGTATATATAATGGGTTGGCTATGGTAGTGCTCGTTTTAATAGATAGGAATAGGATACACAATATATTACACATACCAACAATATATTACACATACCAAAAATACTCCCATAAAAGATACTAGTAGATAGATAGATATCAATCTGAAGGTGAATGAAAATATCTTTAATCTTTCCTTCTTTTTTTTTTTTGATCCGAAAACGGATAATCTTTTCTTCTGTTTTAAATTTTTAATAGATAGAGATAAATTAGTTTTTTCGGAGGGAAAGGAGATTGAGTACATAGGCTCGTTTAGGGGCTTTTCATGGGCCTCTTAATATCTGAGCGGGCCTAGCAAAGGGGCCCAATACTCCAAGCTCTCGGCCCACAATTAGCATTCCATAGAACTTGTTAAACAACGTTCCACAACCAGAACTTGGCATTGCAGTTGGCAGTTGGCATTTGGCAACTCGTCTTTTCCCTCTTCGTGTGATTAAGATGGGCAAATGGGACAACTAATATACAAGCTAATTTTTATGTATTTTGAGGAAAGAGATTACAAACACTAATTAGTTTTATGTGGAACTCTCACCCGAACTCTCACTTACTTACACTCTTTACCCACCCAAGGCCTTAACCTTAACCCACTCCCACTCATATAGTGAATTGTTTGCCTCACTTGAGTGGTTACAAAATGCTACACATACATGCCTATTTATAGGCTTTGATGTTGGCTTACAAGTTCTAGAATTCTCTACCCACAAACTTTCTTTACAATTCTAGAATAGCCCACATATTCTACCTAATTCTAGAATGCTCCACAAAAATATCCTATTTGCCACCCTAGCCCCATATTTCTAGATTATTCACTAATCTACCCAAAGATTCTAGACTTCTCTTTGGATTGGGCTTATCATCATGGGCTATTTAATTGATCCACTTCCAATTAAGGAGGGAGCCCAACAATCTCCCCCTTCCCGACTTAATTTGGAAGTGTTACGGTGTCATGATCTCGTCATTCTTGTTTGTCATCACCTTGGTCATCGCGTGTGACCAGATCTTTATGCATCCCTTTGTGGATACGATATCCTCTGCCTTAACAAGGCGATACTCCTTCATCTTTGATTTCCAAGAGCCAACTTCCCCCTTCAGAGGCATCCGTAAAGCCTGACGTTGAACTCTTGGAATCATTTTCTTTGAACGGTTCTACCTCTGTGCCCTTTAGCACAGGCTCTTCTTTTACCAGCTCGAATGAGTAGTCTTCATGCAAGGCTTTTGTCTCTTCTTGCATGGCTTTCTCCTGCTCATAAGTGAGGCTCTCATGCAAGGCTTTTGTCTCATCTTGCATGGCTTTCTTCTGCTCACAAGTGAGGCTCTCATGCAAGGCTTTTGTCTCCTCTTGCATGGCTCTTACCTCCTTGGTTTCATGTCTACTAACCATTTCCTCTTCATAGGCCTGAGGTTGCCTTTCATCCGTGAGTATCTCATACTCATACGGGCTATCCTTTCTCTCTCCAGAGGATTGTCCTACAATATCTCCATCATCAGCGTCACCATTCTCGGTTGTAACTGCTCCTCGATCAATCTTCTTGTTGATCGGATCCCTACGTTGATGGCTGAGCTCGTCTCTGGGAGGATCACGGTGCATGAACTCCTTGGTCTTGGCATCGGGCTCGGCTTGCATCAGGTATAACGACCCTTCCTTCCTTCCTCGAGCCACGATCTGACTTTCTTCGGTGAGCTTCCACTTTCCTTCACCAAAGAGATTCACTAGACCAGCCTCATCTAACTTTCCCGCTGATATAAGATTGAGGTGCATGTCAGGTACATGCCTCACACCTCTTAGGCAGAGCTTGCATCCTGTATCACACGTTAAGACAATATCTCCTACCCCAACGATCTTGCTCGTGCCTCCATTCCCCATCCATATGTTACCAAAGTCACCATTTTGGTAGGATGAGAAGATACCTTTATCAAAGCTGACGTGGAAGGATGCGCCGGTGTCGATGACCCAGGTGTTATCATCATAGGCAACGTTCCACATATTGCCTCCTCCAACGAGATAAACTTCATCACCTCCGATCGCCATGGCGGTGGTTCTCCTTTCCTCTCGACTCTTCGTTGGGATAAACTCATCTGACTTGACTTTACCGGCCATCTGATCCTTCTTGAAGATTCGACACTCTACTTTCTTGTGACCTATCTTGCCACAATAATAACATGTTATCTTGGATCGTGATTGAGGCTTACCTCGAGACTCCTCTGTGTCTCGGCTCTTCAGAGTGTCGTTTCTTCTTCGGCCATAGGTGACGTTAGCCTCAAACTGGGTGGTCGTGCCTCGTTCCTTCCTCCGTGCTTCTTCGTTGAGAAGGCTATCATTGACGGTGTCCATGGTGAGCTTTCCTTCCGGGGCTGAGTTACTTAAAGTAACCACCAACGTGTCCCAACTCTCAGGTAGGGAACTGAGGAGTAGAAGGGCTTGCATTTCATCCTCAACTTTCATCTCAGCCTTATTTAGCTGATTGACGAGCCCCTTGAAATTGTTCAAGTGCTCAATCATACTATCACCATCCTTATACTCCAACTTCACCAACCGTCGCATTAGGAGGGCTTTATTACGAGGCGTCTTCTTTTGAATCATGGACTCAAGCTTTGTCCATAATTCAAAGGCATTTGTGTAAGTAGAAACATGCTCAAAAAGAGTTCGGTCAATGTACTTACGTACCACGGCAACCGCCTTTCGATTCAGAAGTTCCCACGCCTTGTCGCTCTTTCCTTCTGGCTTCTTCTCGTTGATGATGGGCTCGTGCAAGTCCTTGTAGTAGAGATGGTCCTCCATTATCGGCCTCCAGTAGGTGTAGTTGTCCACCGTGAGTTTGAACATGTCACCATCGTAGGCAACGGTACCCTCCATCTTCAATCGCACGAGAAACCCGGACTATGAACAACCTCGCTCTGATACCACTGTTGGAAAACCTCGGTTTTTCCCTCTTCGTGTGATTAAGATGGGCAAATGGGACAACTAATATACAAGCTAATTTTTATGTATTTTGAGGAAAGAGATTACAAACACTAATTAGTTTTATGTGGAACTCTCACCCGAACTCTCACTTACTTACACTCTTTACCCACCCAAGGCCTTAACCTTAACCCACTCCCACTCATATAGTGAATTGTTTGCCTCACTTGAGTGGTTACAAAATGCTACACATACATGCCTATTTATAGGCTTTGATGTTGGCTTACAAGTTCTAGAATTCTCTACCCACAAACTTTCTTTACAATTCTAGAATAGCCCACATATTCTACCTAATTCTAGAATGCTCCACAAAAATATCCTATTTGCCACCCTAGCCCCATATTTCTAGATTATTCACTAATCTACCCAAAGATTCTAGACTTCTCTTTGGATTGGGCTTATCATCATGGGTTATTTAATTGATCCACTTCCAATTAAGGAGGGAGCCCAACAAATATTAATACAACCATTATATTCTAGATATTGTATTCCATTGGAAAATTGAAACAACTAGCAACTAATAAACAACTAAAATATACTCCAAGGGAAAAAGTCATATTCTATTAGCTAGAGAGGGTCGTCCCTGTGTCGCTCTTGCCAGGAGCATGTTCAGTTTCCGCATTAGGCTACCTCCCATTTTATCGGGCGTCTCCGAAGAGACGAGTGGTGCGCAGAGGGGTTCAAGCGACTCGATATAAGTCGAAACTCCAGGAGTGTTCCACCTAAAACAGAATTCACCACCAACCGTAGAACTAGCACTCAAAACTAAGCCATCCTCACGTGTATGAAGAAAAAGGGGCTTACTAGCTAGTTCCGGCACTTGCGATTACTTGATGCCCACCGTTATCATCACAATAGACTATCTCTTGCCTACCATCATCGACATGTCTAACCTCGAGCAAGAGCCCTTTTATATGAATGCCACCAATGCCTTCATCGGCGCATGGATCCTCCTCGTAGTCTACGCCCTGAATTTCGTCGAGCACACAGTTGAAGTCGGGATTGATGGTATAGATCCGGGTCCATGATTTTTCGACGCCGTATTCCATCATCATCCAAACGCCAATCTCAACCATCTGCGTGCTCGACGCGGTGAAATACCTAATCAAAGCAAGATGATCATGCAACACGAGAGAGCGACTGCACTCTGTGACATGTACCCCCTCATCTACAACAACATCCATAGGATTCGACGGTACGCCTAGTAACTTAAACGATTGATCACCAAAATTGTACGCCAGCACAGAGAAGGAGTGATCCTGGTGAAAGACGACCCAATGGTAACACCCCTTGAGGAAACCTTGACAGCACGGCTCGTACGGATCTAAAATGCCTATTATTCTTCTTCCTTGTGGCAAATCAAATCCAGCCAGGGCCTGTGGCTTTCCGATTTTCTTCCTCCCGGCTCGATACTCTACAATTTGCCTCCACTTGCGCCTTAGAAAGTTGTAGACGAAGACGAGGAACGAGTATGGCATCTTAGCACCGTAATGGATGATGACGACGGCCCTATAATCCAATGTATCGGAACCATCTTTTACCTTCTGCACGCACATAGGGGAGTTAGAACCAGCATTAAAAATCTTTTATATCAAGTTGTATGTATGTGTTTGTATATGTGTATGTATATATGGGTAACTAAGGCGGGTGAATTTACCTTACACACGCTGCCAAAGCCGAAGGAGAGACGACTAGGCGGAAGCGTAGGATCAATAGGAGAGGTCGGAGAGGTCTTGGTCAGCATGGTGAGAAGCTTGCCGGGAAAAGGCAGGGCAAACTCGTGCTGACGGGTAGCAGGATTGCACAGGGCTGTTGAAGGGGCCGCGGGGGCGGCGCTGAGCGTACAAGTCGATGAAGGGACGGGACTCGAACCTAGAACGCCATCGTTTGCAAATCGACTTGAACCGAACCAGAGACTTGGCGGGGAGCCTAAGCTGCACCTCCTCTTCCAATACTTGGGGAAGCCTATTCTCCATTCTCTCAACAACTATATATATATGTAATTAACACCAGATCGATCAGGACAAATATTATTAACCCAAAGAAAGCAAAGGCAGGGTGTGTATATATAATCAGTTTGCTGTTTTAAGAGATAGAGATATAAGATAGAGAATTGATAGAAAAAAATAAAAGATAGATTCATAGACAGAGATAAAATCAAAAATCCAGGCATACAGCCATACACCATCAATCAAAGAAACAGAACAGACCACAAAACAAGAAATCATCATTCTAAACGATCTAATACTTTGAGATCTAAAACTCAGCCTCCCACATAACAAAATCAAACAACGGGTAAAGGAAACAATGGTCTAAAAACAATCTGAATTGGGTAATTATATGATGCTGTGTTGTAGATCTGACTGACTGGATTGTTATTCATGGTACGACATGGAAGAAATCTCAAAATACGTTATACGTACCTGTGCAAGGACACACAATCTCAAAATACGACTGGATTGTTATTCAATGGTCTAAAATACGACCACGGTGTATATATATAATCAGTTGGTTACGTTATTCCTTGTTTTAATAGATAAATAAGATAGAGAATTGGTAGTAAAAAAGGACACACAATATATTATACTGTAGATAACAAAAATACTCCTTAAAAGATACATACAATATGTTAATATTTCCTCTTTTTTTTTCCAGACTAGTTGTACCCGTCGTGCCATGCACGACTCGTGTTTTATAATTTTTTGAATATTATATAAATATAATATTAGTGTCGAAGATAAAGATTGTTAATAAATCAATTTAAAAATAGAATTTACTAAATCAATTTTTAATATTAGTGTTTTATAATTGATTTAGTATACTATATGAAAATTGATTTAGTATCAAAGATAAAAATATAATTTATTTAGAAAAAGAGGCTTCCATTTTATAATTATTTTTTTAAATTCGAATTTTTCAAATTATTTCGTACATAAATAGATTAAAAAGGTAGTTGAAAAGATAAGTTAATTAATATGTATCTTTTATAGAGAGAGATTTTAAAGATAGATCATATTGCTTTAAAAATAGATATTAGATGAATAGAAAAATGATAAAATTAAAGATTAGATAATTAACTTCTAATTATGAAAAGGTATGTTCTTAATTTACAAACTAGTACAAACCCCGTACCATGTACGGGTAATGTAAATATAAAACCGAATTAATCGGTCTGAAATCGAATTTTGATACGAATACGCTTTTAACTCGGGAACTTATAATCCAAATCCGATAGACCAATGTCCGAACCTACTAACCTATATATGTACTTTTATTCATGCAATTTTAATTCTAAAGTAGTTCTATTCAAATTTGTATTATTAATGAATATACTATTGACACATGTGAAACTTTTCACTATTCTTCAAGATTCAATATGACAAAATGTATACTAATTAAAAAGAAAAAATTGTAAGGAATATAAAGAAGATATATAAGTTAAAAAGAAAATCACTTCAATTTCCTTATTCGTATAAGGATATATAATTGAATAAGATATTAAGTATACGTAAGGAAATTAGATAAGATATCAAGAAGATATATAAGTTATTTTTTGAAAATCAATGCAAAAATTAAAATCATTTTTTATTCAGGCTTGATGACATGACGCAAATTTTAACAAAGACTTAGGTTCCGCTTTATACTGTATTATAGTAGATACTAGTTGTACCCGTCGTGCCATGCACAACAATGACTCACATTTCACATTTTAAAATTATTTTTATCGTAAATAGGATATTAATATGTGAAAACATATAATATAATGAAAACTCTAGCATATGAAAATGTTATTTTTTCTAGACAAAAAAGATTATTTTTTTCAAATTTGTAGTACTGCATGTATGAGATTATAAAAATATAAAATATATTGTAATTATAGAAAAATTTAGTAAATAAAAATTTACTTACTTTTTCATCCTTCAAAATTTGTCTCTAATGGTTAATATATATCATTGTCCCTATTATCACAATTTTGAGACATTATAAGTCAATATAATATAAAATGAAATGTCTTAATTGACTATTTTGGTTTGATCTAATTTTTTCTTTTAATACTATAATTCATTAGTATGAGATATAATTTAATTAAAAATATTAAAACATAATATAAAAATTTAGAAATACAAAATTAGTCCAACATGATTCTAATAACTTTATATATTAAAATATATTAAATATATTAATCAATAGTTATTTTATTTTTCAAGATAAAAGCTAAGTTATGATTAAAATGATGATATATAAGCTAAGTAAAAGATCGTAAATATAAATTGATTTAGTATTAAGGATAATAATAATAATTTTATTATAAAAAAGGCTTCTATTTTAAATTATTTTATATAATCAAAATTTTCAATTTACTTCTTATATAAAGAGATTAAAAATATAACTATTATATCAAAAAGGACAGAATATCTTCTCAAAATTCAAAAAATATCTTCTACATAATAAATTGATAATAAGGAGTGTGATTAGATTAATAAAACAACATGAACAAAATATTAATTGTTAAATTATGAGAGATAAAAGCTATTTTATTAGGAACATGATAATATATAATTTAATTAAAACTTAATAAATATAAATTGATTTTGTATCAAAGAGTTAAAAAAAATTATTTAGAAAAAGGGGCTTCCATTTTAAAATTATTTTTTAAATTCGAATTTCTTATATTATATCTTACATAATAGATAAAAATGGTAATTAAAAAGATAAGTTAATTAATGTGTATCTTTTATAGAAGGAAATTTTAAAGATAGATAATATTGTTTCAAAGATAGATATTAGATGAGTAAGAAAAAGGATAAAATTAAAGATTAGATAATTAAGAAAATTTTTAAGATAAATAGTATGCTTTCAAAGATAGATATTAGATGAGTAAGAAAAAAGATAAAAAAATTATTATTAACCATCTTAACAAAACATTAGAATTTTATAAGAAAAAGCATTGTTATCGATTTATGGTCCAAAATGAAAATTCCCAAAACTCAAGAATCAAAAATTCGTATCCTTTGATCACACTAAATAGAATTGACGTTAGCATGTTTGAACCATATTTTTAATGTGAGCCATAATTGTAGGATGATTTTTTTAGGAGATGATAAAATTAAAGATAGATAGTATGACTTTGAAGATAAAATTCAGGATTAGATAATTAAGAAAAATAAAAGATATATAGTTGTTATTATCTACAGTATTTAAGTTGGAAAAAAAAATTAAAATCAAGCGGGGCCAGAATCAACGTGGTGGCTCGAAAACGGTCGGCTTTTATAATATATATTGATGATTATGCCTTCAAAGATAGGTTATTAAGGAAATTTTAAATACAAATATTATGCCTTCAAAGATAGATATTAGATGGGTAAGAAAAAAAAGATAAAATTAAAGATTAGATAAATAAGAAAAATAAAACATATAAAATTGTTAATGAAGTGGGGCCAAAATTAACGTGGAGGCTCGAAATTCTCCGGCTTTAATATATAGTATAGATAGATTGGGTGAATGAAAATTATGTCTACATGGTTTGATTAAGACCTATCTATCTATATTCGTCAAAAAAAAACCCTATCTATATATAATAATGAAAATGGCGTGAATTAAAGTCTATCAACAAGTATCTTTTGTTGATAGACTTTCTCGTGTGCTTATTCCTGTAATGGGCTTTTTTTTTTTGGTTGAAATTCCTGTAATGGGCTTTAAATGGGTAATTAACGGGGGGATTAAATCCACTTCATGCTTTAAGAGGGATGGAGTTTTTATTCCAAAGTTTTATATTCTTTAGATAGAATATAACACTCTGTACGTTCTACATTTTTAGATATATAAGATGAATGAATATATCTTTTATCTTTCCTTTTTTAGTTTTAATAGATAGAGATAGATTTCGACCAAAAAAACTAGATAGAGATAGCTAGATAGATTTAATGACAATCTTTGTTATTGAATAGAAGTTTCAGACTAAACCCTAACAGATACAAAATCCAGCATCAAAGAAAGAACAGACTAAAAACAATAATCACTCATTCTAAACGAATTCACCCTCCCACACAAACAAAATCAAAAGTCAAAACGTGAGGTCACGTTGTGGTCGGATGGGACGGTTTTGGATGGCAGATTGTGGCCAAGGGCGGCTGCGTTGGTGGAGGCATTGTCATCGTGGAATCGAGATAGAGTGGGAAGAAGATGTACGTACGATTAGGCGACGCATAGTTTGCACGAGAGGCGATGGAGAATGGTGGGGAGAGGGGTTGTGGTGTGCTAGGAATCCTGGCATGTGTAAAACTATTAATTCTTCTTAGATTACAAAACATGTGTTGTTGTTGATGATGATAAAAAGGTTATTTGTCTGTTCAATGGATCAGATTTATAGTTTTATACAAACTAGCTAGCTAGTTTGCCCATGCCACGATCGTGGGCTGCGGTTAACCCTATTTCTGGTTGTTAGGTTCGCCAAGCTGTTCGTGTATAGGTTAAGTTGTACTTATAAAATATTGAAGCGTTAACTAGCTAGCTAGGCGAGATATTAGACCTAGGGTTATATTAGTCTTTGTATTATATTAGCCGTGGAAGCAAGCTAGGGCACAAGCCTTGTAATCTATATACACTCGAACATATGAATGAGAAAACAAGCCATTATCTTGCCCATAATCAACTTCCCGGACTCACAATCTGCCCTATCGTTCTCAAAGGTGATAACTATCAAGAGTGGGTCACCGCCATGCGCAACACTTTGTGAAGATCGATCAACATGGATGGGGTTCCAATTGGAAGGAAAGTGAATCTTAGGAAATATAACAACTATGAGTCTTTGTCCTCTGCTGTTGATCAACTCTTCAGAGGCCTTCTTGAAGGTAATTTTAATCTGCCATTGTATCATAAATGTGTTTTAGACTAGTGAATTAATCTGCATTGATCCAAATTGACAATAGTCAAAAGTGACTTACCAATCGTTTATGTTATGATAAAGGTAGTGCACTTTCTTGATTATGAATTTTTGCAACCAAATGCAATAAGTAGTATTAGCTTCCCATGGGTTAAGTCGAGACACACGGATCTAGTCACATTCCGTCTAAACCAATTGATAATGAGAGGTGTAACCACCAACCTTATATATTGGGATATTTCCGGTCTTAATCTTTCGGTTTGAGATTGATACAAAACATACATATAAGCGGAACTAAGTTTTTTCAATCATGGGTTGCTTCTTTCAGCCAACTGTGGTTTGCTTGTTTGTAACTATATGATATTTTTCTATGTTTGTAGCACAACTTGCACAAGAAGGCGGCTGGGCGGCTACCAGGCCCGTCCATTGGGTTGTGCAAAGAGTCCAATGGAACAGGGCCCCTATATTTTAAGGGCCCCAAAATTTTAATAATGTATATATATATTTAAAAGTATAGCATATATAGGATTGTTGACTAGTTAGCACAGATGGTTTTGGAGTTTATTAAATGTATCAGAGGTTTAGTTGGAGTTTGACTCCCATGAATAACAATTTTTTCCCTTCTTCCAACATAGGCTCTTGGATGGTTGAACTTCAATTTATACGTATCACACTTATCATTATAAGATCTTATTTCCATTAAAAAATGTAAATCAATAAATTAATTAATTTCAACCTTTTAATTAGATTACTAATACATGCAAATTTTATAAAGGTCTATATTTTCACTTATTGATTTATCAATCAATAATAAATATATAATTAAATACTATCTTCTATCTAATTTTTGAGATTTATCAAGCAACATGCGCCTCCGGCCTCCGGCTTTCCTCCAAGTTGGAATTGAACCATATATAACTAGTACAAATCCCGTACCATTTACATAATGTAAATATAAATCCGAATTAACTGAATTTTTTTTAAGATATCAAAAATTGGGTAAGATATCAAGTAGATATAAGGAAAGAGAATATATCAATTAGATAAATGAATTATTCAAGGTTGATGACGTGGCGCAAATTAGATCTGAGTGTTTGTGATCTGAGGGCTTGTATGGTACCATACCAGGAAGTGAGTGAATGTGTGTGATTGATGATTGATGTGATGATCTCCGGATCAAAACTAAATTTGATTTTAAGGCAGTGAACTCTATCATCTGTGAGTGTGAGTTAGGGTATGTGATTGATGTGATGATCTGAGTCTCAGGTTTTGTTTGAGGTTTAATCATTTATGATTTCTTTTTACAATTGCTCTCTGCCCTAGATAATGTTGGGCGTCGAGCTGGTTTGTCACAGCCTGATGATTTCTTCCATTATGAGAATTGCAAAAGGTTTCGGCTCACTAGTGTTGTGTGCTTGATAACTGGAGATATCCTGAGAGGCTGCCTTGATAAGAAGGCGAATCCTAAGCACTTCGTCATATCTGCTGAAGCTTCACAGCTGGGCAGAGATGCCCGTGATGCTGCTGACCGGGCTATTGATGTTATTCGCCTTTCTAATCAGCGGTGAGTCTTTCGTTATGTAATGCTATTCCTGTGTCTGTTTTCCCCGACTCTTCCATGTTTTGATGACATTCTATTTCTGTGGCATTGCCCTTTCAGACTAAACATTTTCTTGGACATATTGGTTTTTGTGCAACGTCCGAGGTGGAGAGGAAGCCACCTTCTTCCTGGATCAAGTTCTCCAGGTTGAGATGGAAGCCCTGGAAGCAAGTAGGAGTGCATTTAAAGCACAAGAGAAGGCGGAAAAAGCAATTCAATCAATTCAGAGGGCCATTGACAGGGCTGCTGCCTAGAACATGTTTTGCTACTGTTACTTTGTTACTGTTTTCAGACCCTGAGTATGTTTGTTTGGATTTTGGTTAAGACCTTGAGTATGTTTTGTTTGGATTTTGGTTAAGACCCTGATTATGTTTTTTCTGAGTATGTTTACAGACTCTGAGTATGTTTTGGTTAAAGACTATTTCATGGATTAGTGTCCTTATGTTAATTTTGGGGATTTTTGATGCAAAGGCCTAGGGTTAGATGGAAAGAATTCAGTGCTGCTGTGTGTGTACGATTTTGGGAAAAAGCAGGGAATTGAGGTTATAGAGGAATTTAATAAATTGATTCAAGATGGGGATATAGAGGAGTATATGGAAAAGTTTGAGGAACTGAGATCGTGTATGCTAGAGTACAATTCAGCATTGCCTGAAGAGTACTTTGTTTCTAGCTACATAAGTGGGTTAAAAGAAGAAATCAAGTCATTAGTTAAGCTGAACCGTCCTGAAAGTCTTGCTACTGCATATGAGCAATCCAGATTACACTATGGGGCAGTTCAGGCAATCTTGAAAGGTGGGAAGAATTCTTGGAAACCTAACCTGCAGAACCTCAACCCTAATTCTTTCAAACCCTCAACCTACTCTAAGCCATTCCAACAACAAAATCTGACCTCTGCTGCAACTAATCAAACCAACAAATCCGGTTCCCAGCCTTTGACAGTCAAGGGTACTAGCCATAATTCCGGGCAGAATTCCGAAGTTAAAAGAACACCAGGGCAATGCTATCGGTGTGGCGATCAGTACTTTGTGGGACACAAATGCAAGAACCAATCCTCTGCCTTTGTACTTTTGTAAAAAAAATTGCAAAATGGACCGAATTTGACCGGAGGTGTAAACAACCCGATTAAGAACGACCCGAAACCCGATTACGTCCGAAAATCTCAATCCAGTTTCAAACCGAAACCTGAATAACCCGACCCGAAAATACCCGACCGAGTTATATCCGAAACCCGAACCAATCCGAACCCGATTCTACCCGACATCCGAAACAACCCGAACCCGATTCTACCCGATAATTATATATGCTATCCGAAACAATCCGAACTTAGTATGATACTCTATATAATAGGATATAAAACATAATTTATTATTAGTAGCAAATGTAGGAGATTGTATGATGTGATCTCTTTTTATATTATTTTAAAACTATTGATCGTAATTTGACAAATATTTATAATTTAATATTATCATTCATTACTAAAGATATATTTGTTTGACAAAATATAAGATCTTATTTATTGGTATATGAATTTGATCATGAGAATGGATATGATTTTGAGAATGTACAGGATCTGGTAGATATTAGTATCATTATATTGATATATGCTTATGTTGTACACTTGAAATATAGATTAAAAAATACATTATTTAAAATATAGTTAAATCAAAATTAGATTGATTCATTGTTCCAACTATCAAAACCTAATTATACAACCACATTTCTATTGAGACCCAATTCAATCAAAAATTGATTAACAAAAACTGATTCAGCCGTAACCGATTCAGCCGAATCCGATTCATCCGAAACCGATTAAGCCGAAACCGATTCAACCGAAAACCGCTTCAACCGAAATCCGATTCAGTCGAAAATTGAAAAAACTGACTCAACCCGAAACCGACTGAACCGAAACCCGAATTACTTTAACCGGTTATAACCCGCTAACCCGACTTATCCGACAATTTGAACATCCGACCCGATCTGACCCGATCCGAATGCACCCGATTTTCCGTTTATATCCGATACTGTTCATATCCGAATAACCCGAAACCGAGTTATCCGACCGAAACCCGACCGATTATCCGAATTGCCACCCCTAGTAATGAGCCAATGACTCAGAAATCCGAAGGAGACCGGACCCGGTTTGGGTTAGTTTTGATTTTTGAACAGTTCTACTTCTGAGAAGGAGGGAGTTTTGGGCTTTACATGTGACTGATGGTCGGCTTAAGGTTTCTCGTGTGTTTATTCTTGCAATGGGCTTAAAATGGGTAATTAACCGGGAAATTAAATCCACTTTATGCTTTAAGAGGGATGGAGTTTTTATTCCAAAGTTTAATATTTTATAGATAAAATATTCTGTATGTTCTGTTTTTTTAGATACATAAGGTGAACGAATAGAGTATCTTTATCTTTCCTTCTTAATTTTGATAGATAGAGATAGATAGACTTAATGACAATCTTTGTTGTTGACTAAAGCAAAGACTCAGACAGCCTAGCAAAGGGGTTTTTCATGGGCTTCTTAATATCTGAGCGGGCCTAGCAAAGGGGCCCAATACTCCAAGCTCTCGGCCCACAATTAGCATTCCGTAGAAGTTGTTAAACAACATTCCAGAACCAGAACAGTTGGCATTTGGCAAGCGTTGTTAATTTTCTTTGAGAAGCTATGCCCTGCTACACTTACATTGAAAAAGTACTTTCTATCTAAAAGTATATTTTTTCCTCCTCGAAAATAGCAAAATACTAGCTGAAGACCCGTACCATGTACGGGTAATGGTCATTTTTTTTTGTTAATTTGTGTATCTACTATAATCTGTAATATATATTAATTCTTATATATAAATAGATTAAAATGGGAATTGAAAAGTTAAGTTAATTAATATGTATATTTTATAGAAGGAAATTTTAAAGTTAGATAATATTGTTTCAAAGATAGATATTAGATGAGTAAGAAAAAGGATAAAATTAAAGATTAGATAACTAATGAAATTTAATAATATGCCTTGAAAGATAGATATTTGATAGGTAAGAAAAAAGATAAAGTTAAAGATTAGATAATTAGGAAAAATAAAACATATAAAATTCTTAATAAAGTGGGACCAGAATTAACGTGGAGGCTCGAAATTCTCCGGCTTTAATATATAGTATAGATGTTTTTTTGATCTGGATTTAAAAGCCTAACCAGTATCAGTCCCGTGCCTTGAAGGCACGACTTTGATTTAACTAAAAACTTACTTTAAATTTAAATCTTGTAGATATGATTTCAATGATATATATTTTTTCATATTTTACAAACATGTGGGGTCTATAATCAAATTTTAATGTTATTTTTTTAAGAAACTAATTAAAATGGAAATCAATAGATAAGAAGAAATCTAATGTGGGGTCTACATTGAAATTTCAACTCATTAAACAAATTGAATTTGTTTTATTAATTATGGGTGATGCGGTCCAATAAGAATATGACACGTGTCGGACTAAATATTATTTCTAACCTCTGCTTTAGTATATAGTTATGATAACTACATTTTACGTATTTTGAGAGGAAAAAAAACTACTTTCTACTAAAAATTACTTTTACTCAACAAATTCGACAAACGGCCATGTTAGTAAGCCAATCGGCTATGGTACGTACATGCATAATTGGTCCAATGACTCGAAAGTAATTTGGACAAACGAAAAGTTTGTTCCATCAAGTGACGACCCTTCTAATTAAAGTACCAAATGGTGTGCTAAGTACAGCTTGTGAGCAAAGCCATAGTAGCCATGCTAACTTGACATATTTCATATAGGACGGATATCCATAATGTTGGAATCTATGTTTATTGGCACTTTGCTGCGCTTGACTTGCTTGACTCCTATGACATTAGAGGGTTTTGCACATTCGCGCGCCTCTCGAAAATGGATACACGTTTGGACCTATTAGGCCAAAACACTTAAAGGTGACAACCGTGGGATCTGACTTGATATCCCTCGATGGAGAAGACGCATTTGTGTTTTCACTCAACAAGACTGATAGGTCGAACCTTTACCCTAATTTTAATGTCGTTGAGATGTACAAAAGGTTACCACATGGTTCTCCGACGAACCAAGAAGATGGTATGTTTCTTATATTAGTCCGTTTAGGTCCTGGTTTGGTATGAATACTTGGAATCGGGTTAACTGTTGGATGAGATTGTGGTCTTCCCACATCGACAAGAGATTAGAATTCCACTAGCATATATATAAATAAGGTGAAACCCCTACAAATTGGCTTAAGCTTTTTGGTAGAAAGGTGGATCCGACCTTATATACGAAGTAGTTATATTTACCCCGACACGTCACCCAGTTCTCTCGGATCTTTCTTATATTCGATCTCCAACTTACCTCGCACTATAAATTTTTGTCAAGGAAAATACACAATGGGACGGATAACGTGCGGGTGTGAGCGCCCTCCTCAGGTCTTCGGGTCCCTCTTCAGAGTGAGTGAGCCTACCGGCTCTTGTCCTCACGGACCGCTCTGTTGAGAGTGGAGGGTAGGGCTCCCCGTTACGGCCCGTCAAGCACGGCCGGCGTGAGATTAGTCGGGTGCTAGTAGCCTCGGACACTCACGATAATTAAAAAAAAAAAAATCCTCCAACAATTTCCTCATTGTAAGTTCATTAATTTGACTACATACATACTTATCTTGATTACAACTACAGTAATTAAACTCCAATGTTTGACTTGTTATCGATCAAACCTTTTGAGGACAGAAAATTGAACTCAAGAAACTTGAGTGGAGAGCTTCCGCCAAATCCTTGATCTTTCCAAGTTCCTCCTTAACAGAAGCCAACTCCAATGGATCTCGACTAATCTTACCAGCTTCACAAAACGATTCGCATCGTGTTTTAATAAATCGTAGCAAGTAGGATCCGATTCTCGCACCGACTCGTTCCTAGCTATTAGTCCGATACGATCACAACATTGGACGTGACACTAGCTAGAACGCCTAAGGTACTTGCAAATTAGAGCAATACATTGTATTGCCTGCCTATTTTATTCACCTTAGGCGGCTGTCTGGCTCACTTCAACCTCCTCTACCTTTACACATCCAATGTAATAAAAGCAAGATCCATTCACCAACCATATATGCACAAGTACGTACCAATACTTGCAACTAACAAAAGTAATTAAAGTATAATCCAAGGGAAAAATTCATAACTTAATATTAATACAACCATTATATTCTAGATATTGTATTCGATTGGAAAATTGAAACAACTAGCAACTAATAAACAACTAAAATATACTCCAAGGGAAAAAGTCATATTCTATTAGCTAGAGAGGGTCGTCCCTGTGTCGCTCTTGCCAGGAGCATGTTCAGTTTCCGCATTAGGCTACCTCCCATTTTATCGGGCGTCTCCGAAGAGACGAGTGGTGCGCAGAGGGGTTCAAGCGACTCGATATAAGTCGAAACTCCAGGAGTGTTCCACCTAAAACAGAATTCACCACCAACCGTAGAACTAGCACTCAAAACTAAGCCATCCTCACGTGTATGAAGAAAAAGGGGCTTACTAGCTAGTTCCGGCACTTGCGATTACTTGATGCCCACCGTTATCATCACAATAGACTATCTCTTGCCTACCATCATCGACATGTCTAACCTCGAGCAAGAGCCCTTTTATATGAATGCCACCAATGCCTTCATCGGCGCATGGATCCTCCTCGTAGTCTACGCCCTGAATTTCGTCGAGCACACAGTTGAAGTCGGGATTGATGGTATAGATCCGGGTCCATGATTTTTCGACGCCGTATTCCATCATCATCCAAACGCCAATCTCAACCATCTGCGTGCTCGACGCGGTGAAATACCTAATCAAAGCAAGATGATCATGCAACACGAGAGAGCGACTGCACTCTGTGACATGTACCCCCTCATCTACAACAACATCCATAGGATTCGACGGTACGCCTAGTAACTTAAACGATTGATCACCAAAATTGTACGCCAGCACAGAGA
Organism: Polygonum aviculare; assembly: GCA_934048045.1. Taxonomy (NCBI): domain Eukaryota; kingdom Viridiplantae; phylum Streptophyta; class Magnoliopsida; order Caryophyllales; family Polygonaceae; genus Polygonum; species Polygonum aviculare. The sequence continues at coordinate 1,023,097 of OW204026.1, forward strand.
AGGAGTGATCCTGGTGAAAGACGACCCAATGGTAACACCCCTTGAGGAAACCTTGACAGCACGGCTCGTACGGATCTAAAATGCCTATTATTCTTCTTCCTTGTGGCAAATCAAATCCAGCCAGGGCCTGTGGCTTTCCGATTTTCTTCCTCCCGGCTCGATACTCTACAATTTGCCTCCACTTGCGCCTTAGAAAGTTGTAGACGAAGACGAGGAACGAGTATGGCATCTTAGCACCGTAATGGATGATGACGACGGCTCTATAATCCAATGTCTCGGAACCATCTTTTACCTTCTACACGTAGGGAGAGACAGAACAGCATTAAAAATCTTTTATATCAATTTATATGTATGTATGTGTATGTATATATGGGTAACTAAGGCATGTGAATTTACCTTACACACGTTGCCAAAGCCGAAGGAGAGACGACTAGGCGGAAGCGTAGAATCAATAGGGGAGGTCGGAGAGGTCTTGGTCAGCATAGTGAGAAGCTTGCCGGGGAAAGGCAGGGCAAACTCGTGCTGACGGGTAGCAGGATTGCATAGGGCTATCTTGGCGGACAAAACGGGGCAGGTACCATTAGACGTCATCATTCTATGGGAGATTACGCAGTAGATGCCGTTGCTCAGGGGTCCGTACGCGTTGAAGACCCGAGTACAAGACCCCTGACCAGTATAGATCAATTCGTGGTTCCTATCCAACCCCGGAAGCATCGCAAGGAGTTCTTCACCATCAGAAGTCCGTGACTCTGACGAGAAGCTGTTGAAGGGGCCGCGGGGGCGGCGCTGAGCGTACAAGTCGATGAAGGGACGGGACTCGAACCTCGATTGCCATCGTTTGCAAACCGACTTGAACCGAACCAGAGACTTGGCGGGGAGCCTAAGCTGCACCTCTTCCTCCAATACTTGCGGAAGCCTAGCCTCTAGCTTTACCTCCATTCTCTGAACAAGTCGATCCATCTACTATAAAATTAATACCAGGTCGATCGAGGACATTAGCACAAAGAAAGCGCACGTACGGTGTACGTATACATATTTAATCAGTTGGCTATGTTATTCCTTGTTTTAATATATAGATAGATAGATAGAGATTTGAAATTAAAAAAGGACAAGATACATAGAAGAATATATACTCGGTATCTGTATGTTTTATTTTTTAGATATATAAGGTGAATGAAAATATTTTTATCTTTCCTTTTTACCATAAATATATATCTTTTACCTTTCTTCTTCTTTTTTTTTTTTTTCCTTCTCTCTCTCTTTTTCTTTTCTTTTTTTATAGATTGAGACTAAATACTAACAGATCAAAAATAAAGGCACCTCAAGAACATATATCAGTGTAACGACCAAATACATAAAGTATAAAGAACATATATTCGGAGCACGAAATCTCAGCTCTAAAGTTTCATATTCATATTCATTAGTTACTTGGAGTCTCTCAAGAAGGCTTGTTCTTATAACATTTTCGAGCTCTAAAGACATGGAAGGCTAGTCCATGTGTACCTCTACTGCCAATTGAAAGGAGACAAACGATTTCTCTTATATATATTCAAGATTCGCGATATCTATTCCAACGATCACTCAAAGGAAAGCTCTTAGACAGGCAAACTAGTGCTTAGTAGCATTTCGATATCCTAAAGTAATGCACGTTTAATTCATAAGGTGATTATGTACGTACTAATCATATATGACCATTTAACATGTACTAATCAAGTAATCATTGTTTGGCTATGCAGTGCCATAAGGTGATACGTGAGCTTGACATTTGGAGAAGCCTGGCTGCACCCTTCTAATCTAGCACTCAAGCTTTGTTTCTCCTCGCTCGACGACGTTATCTTGATCGAAACTCATCGTCTCGAGCACCGGCGAACGTTCGTAGCACAAAAGTAAATGTTAGATGATTTGTGATGACGTCTTTGTGATCAAGGCTAAACTTGATGTATTTGAAATCTTGGTGTACGTTGATGTATAAAATGTATTGGACTTTACACTTCCAAATTGAAATAATAAATAAAAAACAGAATCATGGAAATCGTGTCAAGGCACTACTTTTCTTGTTTTGATGATTTGGTTAATGAACTAGGGTTTGATCTTTTTCATAATCTGACAAAGTGTCGGATTCTAATCCGCAAATTTGTTCTAACATAGGCCTTAGTCACATAGGTACCAATACTTGCAACTAACAAAAGCAATTAAAGTATAACTCAAGGGAAAAATTCATCAATTAATACTAAATACAACCATTATAATCTAGATAGATAGATGTATTTGATTGGAAAATTGCAATAATGTCCGCATGGCCTTCGGACTGCTGCCCGACAACAAAGGGACATTAAAACAACTACGTACCAATACAGAATTCGATCACCACTAATAAAAGCAAAAGTATACTCCAAGGGCAAAAAGTCATATATAATATTCAACCAAAAAAAAAAATCATAAATAATAGGGTCGCGGTCTGTCCGCAAATATCTCGCGCAGCAACCGCGTTAGTCTTCTTGCCTGACTCGATACAATTTTATCGGATGTCTCCGAAGAGACGTCTGGTGCGCAGAGGGGTTCAAGGGACTCGATATATGTCGAAACTCCAGGAGTGTTCCACGTAAAATAGAATTCACCACCATCATAAAAACAAGCCCTTGTAACTAAACCATCCTCAAGTGTAGGGTGAAAAAGGGGCTTAGTAGTTCCGGTACTTGCCATTACTTGATGCCCACCATTATTATCGCAATAGACTACCTCTTGCCTACCATCAGCATGTTCAACCTCAAGCAAGAGACCTTTTATATGAATGCCACCACTGCCTTCATTGGCGCATGGATCCTCCTCGTAATCTATCCCTTTAATACGGCTGAGGTCACAGAAGAAATCGGGATTGATGGTATAGATCCGGGTCCATGATTTTTCGTCGCCGTATTCCATCATCATCCAAACACCAAGCTCAACCACCTGCGTGCTCGACGCGAAATATCTAATCAAAGCAAGATGATCATGCAACACGAGAGAGTGAATGCACTCCGCGACTTGTACCTCCTCATCTACAACAACATCCATAGGATTCGACGGTACGCCTAATAACTTAAACGATTGATCAGCAAAATTAAACGCCAGCACGGAGAAGGAGTGATCCTGGTGAACGACGACCCAATGGTAACACCCCTTGAGGAATCCTTGAGGGCACGACTCCTACGGATATACAATGCCTATTATTCTTCTTCCTTGTGGCAAATCAAATCCAGCCAGGGCCTTTGGCTTGCCGATTTTCTTCCTTCCGGCTCGATACTCTACAATTTGCCTCCATCTGCGCCTTTGGAAGCTGTAGACGAAGACGAGGAACGAGCATGGCATCTTAGTACCATAATGGATGATGACGACGGCTCTATAATCCAATGTTGACTCGGAACCATCATTCACCTTCTGTTTCTGCACACAGGGAGAGACAGAACCAGCATTAAAAATCTATGTATGTACGTATATGCATATGGGTAACTAACTAAGGCGGGTGGGTGGGTTTACCTTACACACGCTGCCAAAGCCGTAGAAGAGACGACTAGGCGGAAGTGTAGGATCACGAGGAGAGGTCTCGGACAGCATAGCGCGAAACTTGCTGGGGAAATGCATGGCAAACTGGTGTTGACGGGTAGCAGGGTTGCACAGGGCTATCTTGGCGGACAAAACGGGGCAGGTACCATTAGACATCTTCATTACATGGGAGGTTACGCAGTAGATGCCGTTGCTCAGGGGTCCATATGCGCCATAGATCAGATTAACAAGTCCGTAGCCTATCCAGTCGGCTTTAGGAGTCATCTTTGGAAGGATCTCACAGAGTTCTTGAAAACTAGAAGTCCGCGACTCTGACGAGAAGCTGTTGAAAGGGCCACGGGGGTGGCGCTGAGCGTACAAGTCGATGAAGGTACGGGACTCGAACCTAGAACGCCATCGCTTGCAAACTGACTTGAGCCGAATCAAAGACTTGGCGGGGAGCCTAAGCTGCACCTCCTCCTCCAATACTTGCGGAAGCCTATTCTCCATTCTGGATCGATCAACTATATATGTAATTAACACCAGATCGATCAGGACATATATTATTAACACAAAGAAAGCAAAGGCACGGTGTGTATATATAATCAGTTGGCTGTTTTAAGAGATAGAGATATAAGATAGAGAATTGATAGAAAAAAAATAAAAGATAGATGCAATAGATAGAGATAAAATCCTAACAGATCAGATCAAAAATCCAGGCATCCAGCATCAAAGAAACAGAACAGACTAAAAACACAAGAAACCATCATTCTAAACGATCTAAAATACTTTGAGATCTAAAAACTCAGCCTCCCACATAAACAAAAATCATAATCAAAATCAAACAACGGGTAAAGGAAACACTAGTCTAAAAGCAATCTGAATTGGGTAATTATATGATGCTGTGTTGTAGATCTGAGTGACTGGTTTGTTATTCATGGTACGACATGGAAGAAATCTCAAAATATGTACCTGTGCAAGGCTTGGCTTGGCTTGGCTTGGCTTGGGCGATGATAACTATGCGAGCAATCGCCTGCTGATAAATCTTGGCTTGGATTCGCTTGGCTGCGGGGAAGGGAAAGAGGAATAGGTCAATTATTAATGGTGCCAAAAGTGAAACAGAGGAAGACAGTTTATACCCAACTTCTCCTCCATGACCCGACCCGACCCGGTTTGGGTTAGCTTTGAATGGTCCTACCTCTAACAGGGAAACAAATATAAAAACATTCCTTATTTTTACTTGTTTGAAAAAAAACTATCCTTTAATTATCAAGAGATTGAAAAATAATTATCGTTATTTGATCAAATTAGTTAAAATTGTTATAAATTTATGTTTATGGTTATTTTAATTTTAAAAATTAAGTAATATAGATAATAAAAAGTAGGGAAACGCTCTGGTGAGATAACTATTATGGTGCTTCATTAGACTTCCTATTAACATTTGGATTAAAGGGGATTAATGGTAGGAGATTATGGTCCATAATAAGCACGATTTTGGTGGTTATAGGGAATTATGATACCGGTTACAATAATTAAAAAGGCTCCTAAATTATATGGATGTAGCAGCCTAAATTACGAAAAAATCTGAGGAGATTTGATCCAAAAACGATTATTCAAATCAAGAAAAAAAACATAATTTCCATATTGAAAAATCGAAAATTCGAGTGAAATATTCTGCAGAAATTACTCGCAGACTACATTATACTAAACCCTAGTTTTTAAGTTGAAAAAGTAATGTTGAAGAGTTGAAAAAGTAATTGCATTATACTAAAGTACGAACGAGTTGAAAAAGTAATGTTGCATAGTTGAAAAAGTAGTGTTATATAATTGAATAATAACATGGATGTTACTTTACAAGAAAATGTAATGTTGAATAGTTGAAAAAGTAGTGTTTTATAGTTGAAAAATAACAATCATGTTGCTTGACAAGGAAAATTAATATTTAATAGTTGAAAAAGTAATGATGTACATTTGAATAATAACAATCATGTTTCTTTGACTTTGTTTGACTAAAAAAGCAATTTCAATATTTTGCAATGAATTTTTCATTATTGTGTCTAAAACATAGTACATTAACAACGGGATTGCGTTCCCCTCCTTTAAGTATAAAAATATTTGAATTTTTCAAATTCCTGTATTGACATATTCATTAGATATGATAGAACACAAAAGCGATTTTTTGGGACGTTACAATGACTTTTTCATCACTACATATAAATCACGATTCATTTACAACAATCTAGCGTTCTTCATCATTGCTAAGCTTAATCTTTGAATTTTTCAAAACGTTGTATATACGTATTCATTAGCTTGATATACTAAAAGCAAAATTTGCAGTACATCTAGTGCTACGTATTTGTCATATGACCACTGTGTTTTCCAATTCTCCATCATCTTCCTCAGTTGAGCTTGAGCTATCGTTATCTTCACTCTGCAAGATCAGAAAGATCGACATCATCGGCCGACTCGTCATGGTCCCTCATTCTTAGTCACTTTGATTGCTTCATCTTAGAATGGTCATCTCTGCGGCCTATATAAAATGAAGAAAGACAAACCTCCTAAGAAATCTCTTTTTAGCAAAAATGAAAAAAGCTTTAATCATATATATGAAAATTATATTTTCTTAAGATAACAAGATATCAAAGATATCGAAAATTGGATAAGATATCAAGTGGATATAGAGATACTTTTTAAAAATTACAATTAAAGAAATAAAATCTTTATTTTATTCAAGGTGGATGACGTGGCATAAATTTTAACAAAGACTTGATTCTGTTTTATACTGTATTTTAGTAGATAAGAAAGACTTTAAAAAGTTTTTCTAAATTTTATTTTAATGGAGTGGGACTAGAATTAGGGTGGAGGCTTAAAAAGTTTTGACTTTGATATATAGTATAAATTATCTTAAGAAGTTTTATCATTTACAATATAATTACAATATTAGGTCTATCTTATATTTTGAGGTGTTTAATTCATGATTCCACCCTAATATATAAATCTTATTCTTATCATTATACTCATTTAGACCTGCCAGTCGGGTTAGGTCGGGCGGGTTTGGGTTGGGTCATTTCAGGTTCGGGTTGAGTTTGGGTTTGGGTCAATCGGGTTACGGGTCAAACCCGGTCGGGTCCTTGCGGGGTTTCGGGTCGTGTCGGATCAACCCAACGGGTCAAAAGTATCAACTTCTTTACCAAAATTTATATAAAATATCATTTAAATAATAAAATATATTATTTAAATACTATAATAATAAAATATAACATAATTTTCAGAATAAATTTTATATATTATAATATACTTTAAACTATAAAAAATCGGGTCTTGCCCAATGGGTTCGGGTTTAACCCAAAGGATTCGGGCTTGAATCGGGTCGGGTTTAAACTAGGTCACGGGGCTAAATTTTCGGGTTAAAACCCTAAAATTTTTGGGTCGGGTCGGGTCGTGTCAGCTTTTGACAAGTCTATACTCATTTAATAAATAAATATATCCAAAAAATCATTTATTTATTTAAATCATAATCTTATCATTTTTAAACATTTAATTAAATGGTATATTAATTATAGTTATTCCTTGTAATTTTATTATAAGTTTTTTTAAATCATTAATGGTAGTGATTCTATCACTATATTTATGTTATATTTTCCTTTTATTAAGATAATATATTAAATATATTTTTACTATCATATCATAGTGAAATCCCTATAAAAATACTAATTAAAGTATTAGATGATATATTAACCCTAAATATATTGGTAACATTATATATTTATTACGTTTTAGATAGAAGATAGATTTCTTAGTTAAAAGGATAATGATCTGTTAATATTTTATTTTATATTTATAAACCGTTTATTTAAATAAGTTTTCACAATATAATATCATATCTAGAAGATAATTCGTTTTATGTTTATTTTATTAAATATTCAGTATATTCTTAATATAATACTATATTAATCTAATTTTTATTTAAAATTTATTTATATAAGTTACAACAACAACAACATATACCCAAGGGAACCCACAAACGCAGGATCTGGGGGGTCAGGAAGGGGGCAATCCAGACCTAGATGGAATGCGCCCAAAAACAATCCATGAGTTACCCAATCACTTAACAAACTTAACCGAAAAGCCTAGAGACAACAAGACAAGTGTACACTACAGCTAAACGAAAAGTACAAGGAAAGGAAAAGAAAAAAAAAACAAGACAACAGAAGAAAAGAAAAGAAGGTTGTGACTAATTGATACAAATCTTTTAGAATTTAACTTAAATTCCAAAAGATTTGTATCAATTTTAAATAAAACTTAATAATGCATCTTATTCTTATCTTTTTTTTCTTTCTCCATCATTTAAATATAGGTTATGTATGTATAAAGCTTAATATACAAATAAAAAAATATTTATATATAAATGTTTGATGATATATGAGTATTATTTTATTTTATAACCTAAAAGATAAGCGTTGTTTTAAAATAAAGTAGATATATGATAACAACATCCCGTAAAAGGTGCAGGTCATTTACTAGTCATAACTATATACTAAAATGGAGGTTAAAATAATAAATATCACGACACGTGTCAACTTCTTATTGGGCCACATTAGTCATCTTTATTAATATAATTTAACTGATTAATTTTATTTGTAGACCCCACAATGTAAAATATGAAAGAATATGTATCATTGAAATTAAATTTATAAGTTTTCCTTAAATATATAATTAAGTAATCTTACTATATACTAAAATTAGAGATTAAAATTATAATATAGAAAAACGTATTTCAAGTCCAATTAAAGATATAGTTAAACTATAAAGTAGGATTCTAGTGATTATATCCACTATAGTGTAAAATAAGCATATAGGAAAACCGTTAGATCCTATGGATCTACAATAAAGATTAAAAAGAAGAAATCAGGAACTAGGGAAAAAGTATATAGAGAGGCGGTGGCAAGATTATAAATATATTAATACTTACTAAAAAGACAAAACGCCCTCAGCGCAAAACCTAGCCAGATCTGACATTTTTGTTGTCGCTCGATTCACTCTCCCTTTCAATCGCTCTCCTTTCCGATCGTCGGTCGTTGTTCGCTCGCTCACGCTCGCTGGTGCTGTCGCTGTCCGCTCGCTCACGCTTTCCAGCGCCGTCCACTTGCCTTCACCTCTTGCTTGCAATTTCTCCATGGCCAAATCCCGTAAGCTTTTATCTATCCCCTTAACTTGCTTCTTGTTGTTGTGTTTTAGTCATAATTTTATGGCTTGATGGTTCATGAAAACACATAATCACTTTGCTTGATCGTTTGATGATTCTTGTTGTTGTTGTTGTATTAAAATTGATTGCTTGATGGTTCCTGAACTTTGTTTGATGGTTCATGAAAAGGCATAATCACTTGTAGGTTCATTGTGTATATAACGATAAGAGTTTGTATGTTCAAATGTACGGTTTGTGAAGTTTAATTTGTTGGTTCATTATCTTCGACTTGGTGGTTCATGAATTTGAATTACTTGGTTCATATATGACAAAATGTAAAAACTGTGTAAATGGAATGCGTTTGGTTCATGAATTTGGTTGAATGGTTGTAAATTAATTCATAAAATTATTAATTTCGATTGAGAAATGCATCATTGGGGAACATATGACTTGAATCATAATTTCCAAAGGAAATTATGTGAGGGGAGTTTGTGCTAGTGCTCCACCATTGATTGATACTTCGTTTTCTTAGGGTTCTGATGCAAATTGTGTAGGCAACAATGTCAACAACTTGATGATTTTTTAGGATATTTGCTGAGGTGCATTGTGACATGGGTGCTTTTGGATGTTCTACTCTATTTATTTTGAGATTTTTGTTAGAATTGTTTTGTCAATTCATTGGAGTCCAATTGGTTGTCTTAGATCTTATCACTTTGAAGGAAGTGTTATTTTGGGATGTGAATGTTGTTTAACTTCATCATAAGCAAGTGTCATTTGGGTTTTGAATTGTTTTTGTTAGATATTGATGATTCTTCAAACACTCATCTATATCTATCTATCTATATATATATCTTAATTTTGTCCCCAAATAAGGTCAAATAAATGCATGTACTTTCAATACTTCACTCCATGTTTGCTTTCTTAGGTGAAATTCAATCTCTTCAACTCTCTCTTAGTTAATTCCATTTTTTTTTATCAAATGACATTTCACCTTAATTATAATCATTGAGATTTTGAATAATTTGATCCTAAAGAAAGGTTATAAAATTTATAATATTAAATAGCAAATAATGATATTTAAATTAGTATTAAGAAAATAAAGTTTTTTAAGCATGATAATAAGAATTTTTTAAAAATTGACTTTAGTAAATCAATTTTTGTAAAACTTTTCATACACTTAAACTTGTACTTAAGACTAAGGCTTATAATCGGGTTTATTAAATTCGTATTAACTTTTAAAAATATTTTACAAAAATACTTTAACGAAAATTCATATGTTTCTTTACATTTTGGTCCGTCTATGAGATGGGATATGAATGTCATGTACCAATGTATGATTATATTTGGAACCTTTACCCTCTAGTAAGTATTAACCTCTAAGTTCTAATGACATAGAATAACAACATTAATTTTCAAAAACTAGCTTAACCTGTCGTATTATGCACGACTATTACAATTAAAAATATTAAAATCAAAGTTATATATTTTATAAATAAATATTTATATGGAAAATAATATAAGTTTCATGGTATAAACATGTTTTTTTTCATCTAAAAAGAGTGATATTGCTTTTAAAGTCCATAGAACTCGAATAATATATATTAGAAATTATGTTTACCCTCGTATATACAATTTTATAAAATTCGATTATAAGAATATAAATTGATATTTTACTTATAATTTTTTATCATATATATATATATATACATGATGACTATCATAAATAGTTTTCTGTGTTTATAAGAATACACTAATGTATTATATTTGGAACTTGTAAATTACCCACATGGGCTTCGGCCCATCTTCACAAATCTCCAACTAATAGTAAATGGTACAGATTACAACTATCAAAAGCACTCAATCTCAAAAACCAACCCAATGAGAAATTTCGGGTTAAAGAATGATCCGAAAATCAGATAGCTGAAGAAACAGATACGCTTGATTAGTCCGAACTCCGTTGAGTTGAGACCAAAATACATGTTATTAATATACTAGTAATGGGCCCCGTGAGTTGCACGGGGGCATAATGGGCATAACAAATTTCACCTGTAAGAATTTTGAAAAGTACAGAATCAGTTCAACTTGAATATTACAATTAATGTAAGCTCCAGATCTGTTCATGAAATGATATTGAACTAATCTTAGGTCTCAGAAATTCAGTAAAGGAACCCACAAGAACAGCAATCCAACACAGTTTCTTAAGTAAGTTCATAATATGTATGTGAGCTCAACTGCAGTAAAGATACATTATTCTTGAAATATGACAAGCTAACGACTGCCATTGATTCAAGCTCGATGAATCTCCCACAAATATAATCTTCTTCCCTCTCCATTGCGTCAAAAAAGAAAACCCATTAAACCTGAATCACCCATCCCAAATTTAAACACACAAAATTAGTTCCAAGCACTTCAAACAAACTGACCAAAACAGGGGAGAAATTACAACCCCTAAGCAGTTAAATGAAGTGAAAGCTTAATAATTAATTACCTTAGTATATCATAATCAAAAGGCTGTCATCTGTACTTTTAGAGGCCTGCCAAATTTCTGGAAGTTAAATTCTGGATCAATGAAAGGGCAGCTTGAGGCTTCATATAGGAGGTAAGAAGAATGAATAACCCATTTACCCTCAAAGAAATTACAACCCCTTCCTCCATTGTTACTGCTGTTTGATTGGCCCAAAGCTCTTCTTCTTATTGTTGTTGTTGTTGTTGTTGCATTGTGGAAATGCAAGTCTTCATAGAAGACATCAAATGACTGTGTTTGTGATTGGTGTGGAAAGAGAAAGAAAGAAAAGAACAGAGCTATGAACACAAAACCCATATCTTGGGTTTAAGCCAAGGACAAAGAACGAGCAATTGTTGGTGAGCAGAAAATTGTGTAAGAAGTGTGTTCTGTATATAACAGAACGGCATAGACCAAAAAAAATGGACAAAAATGAGATTTTTTTTTGGGTGCTAGCTAGTATCATTTTTATCTACAACATTTTCTGTACAAAGGTGAAATACATAATACCAAGTAGTTATGGCTTATGAATATGTTGAGGGTTGATGGTTACTAACTAATCAGCACAAGACCGTCAATAAACACATCTACCTCAAATGTAAGTCATCACTACATCAAAATCATTCAAGATAGAAATGTTCCATGGATATTAAAAATGGAGGGCCCTAATGAATGCTAACCTACATACAAGTTAGCAACTATTGGAAATTCAAGACGCTTAATAAAAGAAAATATGCCCATTGTGCAACTCAATTGGCATACCTTGTGCTGACCCCCAACATCCCAAACAGTGGAGCTTATGTTTCTCGGATTCCGCAATTTCAACATTAAATCCTGCACAGAAATGAAAATCACAAAATCAACACTCTTGGATCAGAATACTCTTACTCATCATCATGATTTTATACAGATAAGTTACTATTATTATCCTAGAATAGAAACTTAACAATGGTAAGAATAGCTGTGACAATCTCTTCTAGCTATGTATTCAAAACCCAAGTAGGTAATTTCTCATTGGACATATGACTGAAAATGCAGTACATCCACATTTCTTCAGATACAAAAAACAGCCATTTGATTTGAATTACATCAAGGTGCAAAAAAACTTGGTTGCTGCTAGACGAAGCCTAAGCCAACCAAGTTAAGAAGAACAAGCATCACCAACCCATCATGCATTTTCGACGACCGTAAAAAATGTTTGTCTAAATCCAAAACTGTCAGGTTTTGATCTAAGAAAAAGAATTCCAAACATCACCAACCCATCATTCATTTTCAACGACCGTAAAAAAATGTTTGTCTAAATCTCAAACTGTCAGGTTTTGATCGAAGAAAAAGAATTCCAAACATCACCAACCCATCATTCATTTTCGACGACCGTAAAAAATGTTTGTCTATATCCCAAATTGTCTTGATCTAAGAAAAAAAATTCCAAAAAAAGAATTCTGGCTGAGTCAAAAACTATAGTTTGCTCAACTCAAATGGCGAAGTGTTGTATTTAGTATTTGCCATGAACAACCATAATTTGACACTCGGATAGAAGGGAAGGAATGCATAAAAAGAGAGGAGAATTCACATCGAGTCATAACTACGTTGAAATCAACCAAGTTTAGGAACAAGAGGGAAAAAAGGTCAGTATCTCTTGATGCATTCAGAAAGTGAGTGTTAAATGTTTCCCATAGCATGTTTTTTTAAGACTAAAAAAGAGGCTTGTCTTCTCTATACCTTCAGTCTCCAAGCATCCAGCTTCGCTCGGCAAAACCTAACAACCAATACAGTATATGAAAAAAACAAATAGCAAACTGCACATTTCAAAAGAAAATCGTACCTCAAATCAAAAAGAAATCAATGTAATCAAAACCTAACAGCCAATACAGTGTAAAAAAAGGAAATAGCAAACTGCATTATTGAATCAGGCTGTATCAACTACCGATGGGCTTTCATTTTCGGGCCTGCATTTCAACATTTTTTTTTATTCAGGCCTGCATTTCAACAATGAATGTTTACTCTTTCTACTATGCTCACTCCACTAACAAAGAAGCATACTTCTCTTTGCCAAACAAAGGAGACTCTATACTGACTATAAGCATAGTTCAACAAATAAAACACGAAACATGAGGGATCTTGAAAGATATACTAAAGCATGAGCTTTTCACATACATTGCAAGCAAGGCTGGTATAGTCAGGATGCATAACCTTTCTGATACAATACTCAGATTCCTTTCAGATGATGAAGCAACAATTGCAGGCATGAGAGGACCACTGTGAGTCTGACGAGCGTTTGCAGTTTAAAGTCTGTTTTTTATTTCTTTAACCTCCATCTCTGAGGTTATTGGTGCCAACTGAATACCTGAATCATGCACATCAGCATTCTTTTCTTCACAGCAAGGTTCTTGCACTTCATTTTGAACACTTTTCCCCTTGTTAGCAGGAATCTCTGTCTATAGCTCACTACCACTTACTCTCCTCAAAAGTAATATCCACGTACAACAAATAGAGTTTCTACAATCAAATATACTGACTCAATAGCCAATACAAAGTCTGATTGTGGGCAATAAGGGAAGGGGGAGGTAATACAGGCAGGTTCATATGAACTTTTAGAAATTGAAGCTCATATAGAAGTTAACCTGAAAACATGTCCATTGGTTAGAAATGATTTGTATAAAAAAAAAATCACAATCAGATGCATCCTGTCAATCATGAACATCAAGAGCACTCAAGTTAAGAGCACATTGTCTATGAAGCAGCTATGCATTAAAAGTTATATTCATAAAACTTTGTTGCTATTGACAGATTTTACTCTTTCATCTCCTTCCTTTATATCTGAAAATCCATCATCATCTTGAACCTAACAGAAGGAAAAGGGAAGAAAAAACTCAACATAAGAGAATGCTTAAGACGCAAGAATGATGAGGCAATACCAATTCCTGTTGAATACAACTAAAAAAAGTTTGTTGAATAATTTCAGAAATAAGCTATTATGTGGAAAGAACCTCATTCAGGCACTCAGCGTCCTGCATTTTCTACAGCATCCAACAATCAGTTAACATCTTATTTTCATCTTTAGCCTTCTTCAGTATTACCTCTTCTATCTGTTTCTTCAATTCATTGTTTTTCGCTTGCAACCAGCTCTAAGCCATTATTCTTCTCTTCTAGAACTGATTTTAATTGAGAACACTCATCCTTGTATTGCAAAAAAATAAGTACAACCATGTTCTACTTTGGGGATAAATATTACAGCATCAGAATAGATGCTTAACCTATATAATTTTGACAATAATCAATAGCTCAATGAAGACTAACCTTAGGTCAGTGAACTCCTTTTGCAAATCAACTATTTAACACTCCTTCTCTTACACTGCAGCTCTCAACATTCTCAATTCTGCAACTTCTACTGCAAGTTGCTAAGAGAGCACTGATTGAGACTTGTAACATTGCTGCAATTCAAGCTCAAGCGTTTTTGGTTACTGTTGTTTGCAAAGCTAGCCAAGATATAAGAGAGATAAGTAGTACACATGAAACTGTGCATCAATCATTCCGAATACGAAAAAAGAAACATCTATTACATCTAAATTTTTCCATATCAAACCTGAGACTCTTACCAGCATTGAAGTTGTTGACATCTTGCTCAGGCTACAAGACTGAAGAAAAGCGAGATGGTCAACCACATATACTTCTAAGAGTCCAATTTAAAACAGAGAATAAAAAGCCTGTTCACGATACAATCAAAGATTATGACAACTAAGAATCAAAGCCCGATTTGGTTGATATAGAAATCAAAATCCAACCCTCTGATTATGTGAGTCAAACCAGATAATCTCACTGTTATGTTACCCACTTTTCTGCATTGCTATTGTGAATTCAACCTACATACAAGAACTACGGTTCAGAAACATGTGATCACCTCAAAGCAGCAAAAGAGGCATCTTATGAGCACTATATGAACACAAATGATACAAAAACACCAGGCAAAATCCAATCAGTAGTAGCAAACCGACCTTTATTCATTCAGCCGAAACGGACTCAATTCCTTGATGATTGATTAAATGGAGTCCATGTGGTTGTACCCTTCTTTCATCCGGTACCACAACTGGCCTGGGAGGACAAATAGAAGTCCCCTCATCATGGTTCTCAAGAGCAAGAGCTGAATCCAAGTAAAGCCCGGGTCAAATTCTGAGATTCTACCATAAACAACGAATGTAGATCTATCAGATCAATTTCAAATACAATAGGAAAACACACTGCGTTATGAAATCCCTGCAAAAATGGGAGTATGACCAGCACCGGAATAACATCATCAGTCATCACCAGAATAACATCATCCCACACATACAGTTAATAAACACATCTGAGTCAAGATAATGCACATAGATATAGAAAATGCTACCTGATCAATCCATGGAAAGAATCCTTCTTTCAGTTCATCAGCATAGCAACACAACATGTTACATGTTGTAGCCTTCTCCTCTAGAACACTTGTTTTGATTCCAATTCTTTTGTCCCCAAGTGTAATGGTTTCAATAGTGCAAAAGAAGTAAAAATTCTCAACAAAAAAAATATACAAGCAATAATCAGATGCAGATATAAAATAAAAAAAAGCAAAAAAAGCAAACAACTTACTTTGTCAAGCATATAGCTTTAAGAATAGCAATTTCCAGTACACTACCACAGAAGAAGAGTTACAACAAGGAAACATGAAACCGATTCTAACTCCGAGGGCTCATTTGGTTAAAATTTCATTGCATTATTTATACCAAAAGAAGCATCAAGCAAATTACACATTAGGCAAAGAGTGAATCTCAGCTAAGTCATCAATCATCATCTCCTGGGATCAACTTCTGAGTGATGTTTAATTTAGTTTGACATACATGTTGGTATAAAGAGTAATTGAAGATTAATGTAGGACCAATTTAGAATCCCATAAAATAGCATGAAAGAGGAACCTGACATTGAGGTCGGCGATTTGATGATGGAGGACTCTCTTTCAACACCTGGGCTGCAATAAAAGGTGCATCCGCACATGAGATGGAAGGTTTAGTAAGAAATTTTAAAAACAGAAGTCGGCGTTCATTAACACAGAACTTACACAGTTCCAAAACGAAGAAGGAGAGCAAAACCTGCTTGCATGCACGGGAATGTCGATTTTAGGATGCAGCCTGCAAACTAAGAATTAATAGAGAAAATTGGGGTTCATTCCACCTAAAAAAACCCTCATATGAAAACCAAGAGAACACCAGAAAATTCAAGTCCAAGACCAATTACAAACATCAGTTACAACAACGGATAAAATAGCTACAAATGTTAGGCTTTCATCTTTGGCTTCTCATCTCATTAAACAACTTCAGAGTCATGTATGATTTATGTGCCTTTAAAACCAATGTAAACAGATTCAGATTAGCTATTATTAGGCCAGAATCAATTGAAAGTATAGAAAGCAAAGAAAAAACGCATCAATATAGACATTGTATACAACTGCACCTACAAAAACCAGTTGATAAAAAACTCTAGCAAAACAAATCAGTAGATAAAAATGGCATTGGATTAGCAACATCAAATTCCCGAGTAAAAGATCATTGAAGCTTTGCTGAACAAAGAAGACAAATAAACAGATTTGCGTCAAGATCATTGATTTGTATGTTTCATGATGTCAGTTTGTCCGGTTACTGGTACACACAGCTTCTTTTACTACTTCACTTTCAGAAAAAAAAAATCCGTTGAAACAAAGTGTATTTAGATTCTATCCAAATCAATGAAGTAGAAGAAGACTATCTGTGGTAAAAGACAAGTACTTCAAGGCAGGCCGAGTTTTTGCATCTCAACAAAGAAAAGTTCAGGCTTGACAAAGAAGCGAGATGCACAATACCCTTTAATAAGAAGTGCATAAATATTTGCTGTAGGAATACAGCTGTGATCCCTAATCCTGTGAATGGCGTCTTGATGATCCACAACAATAGCCTACAAAAAAAGTGAACAGACAAATCTCATATCACAAAACAAAAACATGAGTCTGTGAGGATATATATCAGCAAACTGACATGAACATAAATCATTGGTAGTTAATGACATAATGCAAATGAATATCAAATCATTCAACGATGGATTTGCCAACATTTAGTCATTATCAAACAGAAAACTATGGTATCTAAAGTGCTCATGTAATGAAATTCTCCTAAAGCCATAAATCTGTAAAGAGTGCTCCTGAATTTGTCTGCACTAACCTGAAAACTATTGTATGGGTCACCTTTCCAATAGAAAAGAGCTATAATAGAATTCATAAGCATAACAACATGGTCCAAACCTATTACAAGATCCTCGAAGACTTCTTATTCTACAAATCAGTCTTATCTCTACATGCCAGAGACAATTATTTACCAAAATGCCGAGGATATCAATCCTAGAAATCAAGTAACTCAAAATTCCAATAAGAATAGAGCATATACGAACACCAAAACAAAACAAAAACACAAGGAAAAATCCAATAAACAGCAGCAGGCTGACTTTTTTTCATTCACTCAAACAGACCCTCAATTCCCTGGAGATTGATGAAATCGAGTTGATTTGGATAGAGAACTTCAATCTATAATCTAGCTAAAACCAGCCCTCAATTGCTTGATGATTAATGAAATCGAGTCGAACTGGATGTACAACTTCAATTTCCAATCCGGACAATCAGATGCGTTCTCAAAACTCAAACAAACAAAAAAAGAAGTGAAGATTTAGGGTTTCAGTGTGCAGGTTTTGATCATAGGGTTACTAAAAAGAAAGCGTACGACCAAATACTCTGAAAGCCTCTCCGTTAAACCCTAAACCCAAAGCGAGATCCCAAATCAAATATTACTTAAATCCTGTCAGATTTGGTTCTGAAAAGAAAATCATGTCATTGTGTAAAGCCATTGGTAGACATTTGCTACATTACTTAAATCCTCTCTTTAACGCCCAGAAACAGTACTATATAGCAGCACATTGGCAGAAGTTTTACTCCACAATAAGCTACAAGACATCTTAATCAGTTCTCATGTGAAGAACAACAGTCACTGATTCCTATAGAAAGATCTTTGATATTTATTAGTGGAGCTAAAGAGAAAGCTAGCCATACCTCCAATCCAGCGTAAACAGCAACAAATAGAGCATATCCACCGGGGCCATAGCCTGAATTAATTACAAAGAAAACACACTTAAGAACAGTTTCAAGTTAATCAGTTAAGTGACAACACTGAACCTATGCAACCTAACCCTAAAATTGAAGTTAAATCAAGACCTTCGATGAAGCTGGAAAATTGGGTAAGGAAGGCATTGATTTGGTCTCTATAGATATACCCAACGGCCCCAAATCGACCTACAACTCCGATCAACAACATGCCAGCCAAAATTGTGCCCTCTACAGCGGCGTCCCCTTCCATTTCCAAGCTCCCATCTTTATCCGACTTCTCGGAAGAAGACGAATCAGAAAGCCCTTATTTGTCGTCGTTGCCCTTGGGATTCCAATTCAGAAGCTTCCGGAGGCTCTGAGCATGATTGAGGCACCTATTTCTGCAATTCCAATTTCTATTTCACCTGTAAAAACACCTCTTTCTGCAGGCAGTCAAGCTTCGACGGAGAGATTTTCTTTTTTTGTGAATGGAGTCGGAAAGAGGCGTGCAGGTGAGAGGAACTGAAAGATTGGAGGGGAGGTTGGCCGGTGAGGTGCGGTGGATTATTTAAAGCAGGGAAGCATAAGGAGATAGCTAGCAGGTGGGGCCTACAAGAAGAAAGGTCAAAGTTGATTTGTGGAAGGAGTTCTAGTACGGGGAGTGGATCTTTAAGTTATTAGATTGAGTTAGATTGAAGCATAAGGTTAATTCTAGTGGTGGGAGTAGGCGTGCAGGTGATTTGGTCTCAATGACTCATTGACAGGAGCTGGCAGCCTAGTGAATGCAATACTGATGTTTGCAGTTGGTCTTGGACTTGATGGGGCTGCTATAGCGACTGTGATATCTTAGTAGGTAAAAAAACAAGGTGTTGATGTTATATGCAAATTTGAACCAGTTTGTGTTTTTATAAATATCAAACGTTCACTGTGATTCTTGTATTAATTGTCTGATGAGGTGAGTTTATACAGGCAACAGATTTGGAGTGGCACCTTCTTGGCATTGGTTGTTTGATAATCCACTTGGCATGGGAACAAGATGAAGTAGACTCTTAAGAACAGGCTGCAATGTATTAGCTTTCTTTGTTTCACTATAACCGCAAGATATATATCACCGGGTTCTCGGAAGTTCACTACGACCGCAAGATATATACCACCGGGTTCTCGCAAGTTCACCACGACCGCTGCAACTTGCTGATGTTTATGCATTCAGGAGAGTATTGCAATGGGATTTGGCCAACAGAAACCAGAAGATATTCTTGCATTATGTTCAATCAACTGGTGGATTTCAATGACTCATATATATATTGTTTATTTGGTGTGACACTCATCCAATGCATGTATCTAGAGATCATAACATTTCCTCGGTTGCCATCTTATCTAAACCTTGATTCTGCACCCCACTTTGATTACAATAAAATTAATATTTATCAGTTACAAGAATCAAACCTTGACTGTGAGTTATACAATAGTGTATTGATCGAGAACTGTTCTGATACAAAATCGGGAAATGGAGTTCTGTGTGTACTCTGCCAAATTTGAGTTGGGATGCAGGCAGGATTTGGAAGGCTATGCAATGCACATGGCAATATATAGGAGAATTCTTGTGTCACACAAGTGTCGTGCCAATTTTAATAGAATAATATTAAAGTGTAAATAGTGGGTGATTCCTTCAATAAAGTGCTTTTGAATTTATCTTTATCCCAATAATTCATAATTCTAGTAGATTACCAAGCCTATAGGTTCGGACGGGTCCCACTTAGGTTTGTGTACATGAACTTTATGGGCCTTCCATTTGGGCCGAAATTTATGGATAAACTTCAATTTTTTTGTTAACTTTGGGTTTTAATTTATTTTAGCCCATAAACAAACATGATAGTTTTTAAGTGAGATTTTAACTTAACAATTTTTCCACCCTTAGAGCATTTTTATTGCTGATTGAAGGCAACGACTTAACTAAGTATTTAACCACCATTATAAGTATTGATCTCTCTTGATTGAATACAACGGTTTTAGTGCGATTTATAACTTACATTTTTTTTTCGTATAAATTTATTTAAAATAACTGAGTTATTAACCTCCATTATATTATTAGTGTTTAAGTACCATTTATATTGCTCATTGATTTTAAGCGTTATAAGTGTTTAAGTCCCTTGATTTATGCATAATACGTAATCTTATGAGAAAAAAAATATGCAAGTAATAATTTGACATTTATTTTTTCCGAAATGATATATTTTCTCTAAAGTAGCATATTTTTTCATATGACACTTATAATTTCATACACTAATACGAAAAGGTTAATTAATACCAGTTTTTTTGTGAGGCGGATATCGGATTTCAAACCGTCATTAATTAAGTCGTAATAAACACTACAAAAAAACTGTCAATTACCGAGAGCCGTAGTCGTCGGTAAGTTCTCGGTAAATGTCGATTATCGAGAACTTACCGACAACCACGCGTTCTCGGCATTTGGCTTGTAGCTAATTTACCGAGAACAAAAGTCCTCGCTAATTTCGTAGCTAGGTATTTTATCGCCAAAATCAAGTCCGACGAGAACTTTACCGATAGAATTTACCGAGAACATGTTGCCGTCGATAAATTACCGAGAACACAAGTTCTCACTAAATACCCTAGGTAATTACCGAGGACATTTTGGACATCAGGTATTTAGCGAGAACTTTAATTAATTTAAATTACTTTGCCTGTTTAATATTATTTAAAATACATATAATTATTAATAATGGTAGCAATTTAGATTTAAAATTGAAGACAATATCAATTAAGTCGAACTACAAGCATTATTATTGAAATTCATATAGCTTACAAAAGTTAAACAAACAAAAACACATTAACATTGTTCAAGAACTTCTGTAAACCCTCATTTAATTGTTATGCCTTGGCGCCTTGCTATTGCTTACTTTGGCTCACTAAATTAGTCCTTATCTGGAGCATTTCACGTTTATACTTTGATTGCATCATCTGTTCTGCCTTCTCTCCGAAGAGCATTCAAAAACAACTGTTCATAAGAGAGAGCTAAAGGATTAGTATAAGTCCTTAATGTCTTGTGGAACAAACTATTGAAAGAGACAATATATCCTAATAAGTAATAAGTAACACCTCTGTATGTTAGAGCATTTGAAATAGATGACTTCTGCACTTTCTTGAACAAAACATGCACTAAATTATATTTGCTACATGCCAAGATCGCCTGCATGTCAAAGCATGTTTATTTGCAAGGTTTATAAAAGATGTAATTACTTGATAATGATATATTACAATTTGGGTAAGGATAACTGACATCATACTCTAAAATTCTCCTCAGCCATACAGATATAAAAAATCTATATGAAAATCATGATTATAGAAGACACCAAACATATGCACATCACGAATGTCATGAACATTGTAGGCTATACACAGAGAGTGATACAACATAGAATTATGTTACATATAAATGACAAGCCAATGATGCATTTGATGGGTTCAAAAATTGACAATAACTATTACCTTGTTTCCTAAATTTTATCTCAGATGACTAACAGAATATAAACCTTTGGCATCTTTCTAAAGCAGCTGAATAGTAAAGTTTACCTCCATGACAAGTCCATATGTTGTGCTTGTAGGCTTTATGCTAGCTTTATTACGCATAAGAAAAAAAGGTCAAAGATTGGCAGTCAAATGTCATTTTTGTTCTACAAATTTGTTAAGATGTCAATTGTTTATTGAAAATTTCAGGGTATTCAGCTGTACTCCAAGTCATCTACATTGAGTTAGATAAATAACATAGTAATCAAAATTGATTGGCATACTTTGATGCAACGCCTATGCAAACCCCAAATTTTGTTTTGCTGAATTCGGAATCAGAAGGAGATAAACTTGATTTCCAACGAGTTTAGAGTAGAAGAACACGTTGAACAATTGCAATCAGCTGCAAACTTTTCAATCAACTAAGAATCTTGAACACCAGACAAGAACAAGAACAAAAAACTCAATCAACAATCAGACAAGAACAAAAATACAAAAAACACTGAGAATCTTGAACACCAGAATCAATTTTAACTTAATTAAGAGACAAAGGGGTACCTGGGCAAATGGCAATGATATGGCTGCCACCATATCAGAGTGGTGGACCGAGCACACTGGCGGCAAACGAGATCTGAGCGAGGACGAGCAGGTTGAGAGAGACGAAAGCGAAGGATCTGATTTCTTGAGGCGGAGGAGAGAAGCCGACGGCGTGCTTGGTGACGGAGAGGCCGACGACGTCCTTGGTGGTGGCGGGGTAGCAGCGGCGGAGAAGGTCTCTGAGCAGCCGACGGGATAGCACAGGAGTCGACGGCGTGCGGCGGAGAAGCTCTCGGCGAAGTAGGTCTCGACGACGGAGTACGCTTCGGACGAGTTGAAGGACGGCCGATTGCTCCGTCCGAGGGCCACCGTCGGCCGATTTAAAGTTTCAGGCGGAGTCGGTGAGGTTTCAGGCGAAAATTTGAGAGGAGGCGAAAAAGTTTGAGAGGGGGAACGAGGAGGCTGAAACTTCAACCCTAATTTGCAGGAGGCGGGCGGATTTTTTGCTTTCTGCGAACATTTTGGAACCCAGACGGAATTTTTTCTTTGTGCGAAATTTTTGAAACCCGCCATATTTTCATCGTGTTTCCGCCAATTTTTTAATAAAATTACTTAAGCCAATTTTCTTTTCTTTGAACTAGGTAAGAATCACATAAAGTAAATTGAAAACATACAAATTACTAGTTCCAACTTGTTTTTTTTTTTTACAAGAGAATGAGAAAGAGATACTAATTCACTAAATATCATATTATGTTTTTAATTTCAATAAAACACACATACAAATCTATTAAAAACGATATTTTAATAATCATTAAAAAATTTAATTTTTGACCTATTAGGTCAACCCGAACAATAACCTGTCAAGGACCCGACCCGGCTTGACTTGTAACCCGATTGACCCGAACCCGCACTCAACCTGAACCCGAAAAGACCAAACCGAATCCACCCGACCCGTTTGACACCTCTACTTGTACCTAAAGTATTATATAATCATCTTAAGCCGTTAACCGTAAACCCTAAGCCCTAAACCCTAAACCCTATCCATCTAGAACCATAAACCCTAAACCGTAAACATATGAGTTATAAATATAACATAAGTTATTCATCAATCTTATGCAATGATTAATTAATTATATAACATATGCCAAGTGCAAACTGCCAAGTCGGCCATCTTCAACCGGAAAAAAAAACTTCTTATAAGCCATCTTCAACCCAAAACCGAACAACATCCGATCTGAACTAATCCGAAATATTACGATTCGAAACAACCCAAAGCCGAACTAGACCCGACCCAAACAACATCCGGACCCGAACAAACCAGACCCGAAATAACTGTTTGACCCAAACGAACCCAATCTGAACGACCCGATCCAAACTGATCCGAATAACCCGAATTGCCAGGTCTATTTATAACCAACATGAATCTATTTAATATAGATACTCGAAACTCTAAATCCTAAATTAACCATAAACCCTAACCCTAATTTAACCCTAATTTAACCCTAAAGCAACCCTAAGCCCTTAACCCTAGAACGTACCTTTAAGCTAAGCCATTATGAAATGTATAACAAAACCGTAACATATGAATTAGGAATATAACATACGTTATTCATTATGAATATAATATGTCAAGTTCAACCCGTACAAAATCATGGTGATCCATAAGTGAAAACATAAATACGTAAGACCGATTCACATATGAAATAATAGGTCGAATATGACTTAAGACAACATGCATTTCATCAAATAAATGGATTTAACCTAGCATGTTCCATCTTAAAGGAGACAAACATGCATTATCAAATTGTTATTCAAAACTAGAGCATACACGAAATTGTGAAAAGAATATAATAGTGACATTATGTATAGTGTTTTCAAAGTTGGTGATAACCTAATAATAACAATATGATATTAGATTGAATATAATACAATTTCCGGATATTTGGATCGGATACGGATAGGGGTTTTTGAGTAAAATGGATATCCAAAAATATCCGATATTATATATACTATATATATATATATATTTTTAGAAAGAGAATATATGTTCCATAGTTCATATTTGATTAAAAAAACTTGTTTAGATTAATATATGTACATATGAACATAACTTTCTTTTATTAAACAAATTTTCTTATTTTCACCACGTTGTTTTAACGCTTTTGAGCTTTAAAATTTGTTCTCAATTCCTAACTAACTAGTAACAATTAGCTAAGTCACTTACAACTTTACATATATATTTTTTAATAATGTTTTGTAGCTTAATTTTTGGACATAAATTTCATTTAAATTGGGCTTAACTACATTTTTTTTTCTTAAAATGAATAGTTTGGATACCCGAGATATCTGATCCAAACGGATAATTTTACCGGATATCCGGTTAAAATGGATCGGATACGAATCGAGATTTTTTTCAAAAAAATTTCCGGATATCCGGCATTTCGAACCGGATTATCCGAATGTTATTGAAGCATTGTCTTCCACCTAACGAAATGGTCATCAAAATGATCTTAAAGTGTGGTTTTATCCGACTTCCACTATTGTTTGGAAGTCGGATATGTGGTTTTATCCTTTAAATAATCAAATGATCTTAAAGTATTATATATTATTTATGTGTATCTATCTCTTTTTATCCTTATTAATTGTTGTGTCATCCATTCACATATAACTATATAAGAGTCATGATGTAAAAATAATTGAGATTTTCCTTTTAATATGCATAAGGTATCGACAATTACTTTTGGTATAAAAAAAAACTTGATTTCCTCTCCGTAATCCTCAATTTTACTAATTCAATCCTCCGTGCCAAAAAATCAAATTTACTCAACTTCCGTTAACTTCTGTCAAATAGGCAAAAAAAAAAAAACAAAAAAAAATTAAAAAAAAAAACCCTCAAGTCCAAATTGGTTTGGATCTCGTGCAGAACTGCAGATCTTGCCCAACCAAAAAAACACGAACGTCTTCTTCCTTCGATAACCAGGCCGGCGACGGAGAGGCAACGGCGAGGCCGGCGACGTAGAGGCAACAGCGAGGCCGGCGACGGAGAGCAACGGCGAGGCCGGTGACGGAGAGGCAACGGCGAGGCCGGCGACGGAGAGGCAACGGCGAGGGACACCAATGACGTCACGAGGCCGGCGACGGGAGCAAACGGCGAGGCCGGCGACGGGAGGCAACTACTCGACCAACAACGGGGAGGCTAGACTTCACGACCGGCGATGAAAGTGATGCAGGATTCAGTCCAATCCTCCATCCTTTACCTTAGTTTAATCTCTGCAATTTCTTTTCTCCTAAAACCCGGTTTGTCCCGGTTTGTTTGTTAGCCAAACTTATTTCCATTTAGCCGGTTTGTTCCGGTCTGCATACTCCAACGGCTTTTGTCGTGGCTTTTGTCGTTTGTGTGAGATGTCCTTTAAACCCACTCACAGCTAGTAGTGGAAGGCAAGCAAAATCAAATTTCTTCTCCCAAATCTCTCAGTCTCTGGAAAACCCTCTTTGCTCATCGTATTCTCCAGGTTGCCCAAAGCGCCGTCAACCTCAGATCGTGAGTCGATCGAACCCAGAACCATTTTGGGTCTCGTTTGATCGTTTATCCGTTACTAACTCTGTTTCCGGTAACATTGGTATCAGAGCAATTTCGACTCCGGTGACCGTGAAGAATGGTGGGAGCAGTGGCTTTCGGGGAACTGAACAACAGGGTTGAAACCCTCATTCAATCTCAGGAAGACGATCGACAGAAGATGGTCGAGCTTGCAAGGAACATGGAAGAAATCAAGGGAGGAGTCAGTGGCCTCAGAGAAGCAATCGAAGGACTGATGGGTCGCTTGCCATCATCATCGGTTCCCCTCCGCTCCGCAGAACCCGGCGACTCACAAAGCCCATTCGGAAGGGACTCACCAACACCAGACCCACCGGACGCTGCTGGTTCTGGACAAAACCCCCACAACAGAGGAGCGGCTCTCACCTCTCAAGGCAACTCGTTGTTCCCAGGAGGGTTGGCAACCCGATTGGCGAAAATAGAGTTCCCAAAGTTCGGTGGTGGTGACTTGAAGGCGTGGCTCTATAAGTGTGAACAGTTCTTCACACTCGATAATACCATCCCTGAGCTTAAGGTACGGTTAACCTCTCTTCACCTTGAAGGTAAGGCTCTCCAATGGCACCATAACTACATGAGGGATAGGCAATACATTTTTCCTTTGTGGCATGATTATGTTGTGGATATCACTGCTCGATTTGGTGAGTTATATGAGGATCCCTTGGCTGAACTGGTGCACCTGAAACAAACTGGAACTGTTAATCTGTATTTGGAAGAGTTTGAATGTGTGCTCACTAGACTCACGCTGCCAACAACCCATGCCCTAAGTATCTTTTTGGCTAATATGAACCAGCATTTGCAATTTCATGTTAGACAGTTCAATCCTCCGAACATATCTGAAGCAGCGAGATTGGCCAAGTTGTATGAGTCGTCTTTGGCGGCGAACAAAACCCAGGCTAAGCTCCCATTCCAGAGTAACCCACAGAAATTTCCCTACAGCTCCACAAAAACAAACCAAACCTCAAAAATACCATTACTCCCAAGTCCGGAACCACAGAAATTTCCACATCCCAAAGCCCTGGCCTTGCCAGCTCCCTTCAAACCTAATCTACCCGCCCAGAACAAGCCTTACCGGAAGTATACTTGGGACGAAATGCAGGAGAGACGTGCTAAAGGCTTATGTATGCACTGCGATGAGGTTTATTCTCCTGAGCATTACCAAACCCATCACAAGAGAGGGGGCCAAGTGTTCATGATGGAAGGAGAAGAAATGGCTGAGGATAGCATGGTAGTTGTAACAGATCAGTGTGTAACCGAGCAGGAGGAAGAGAATGGGTTGATGTGTCAATTGTCGGTCAACGCTGTAAGTGGGGCTTCCGCGTTTAACTGTATGAGGATTCATGGGAGTTATGGGACAAAACAGATTAGTATTCTCATAGACCCAGGAAGCTCGCACAATTTCATAAATCTGGACACAACAAAACGCCTAGGATGTCTCCTGGAACCAGCCTCTCCGTTGCTTGTCAAGGCTGCTCTTGGGAGTGAGCTGATGTCTAAGTATAAGTGTTCAGGTTTCAAGTGGAAACTCCAAGGAATTGATTTTGCTGCGGAGGTACGAGCTATTCCCTTGGACTGTTTCGATCTCATCCTGGGTATTCAGTGGTTGGTTACAGTCAGTCCAGTGTGGTGGGATTATGTGCACATGACTATGAAGTTTTCTATGAATGGAAGAACTTGCTACTTAAGAGGTGCTAGTAACTCTGAATGCAAAATGGTCAAGGGGAAGTCACTTGAGAAATCGTGTCAACAGGGCGCCCAATTTGCTTTGCTACAGGTGAGAAGCTTAGCTGAAGTAGAGGAGGAAGCAACTTTGTGCCATATTTCTGCAGTGGAAATGGGTGATCATGAGGGCGACATGGAGTTGCAGGCTCTTCTCACCGAGTTTGACGATCTATTTCAGCTACCTACTGAGCTGCCTCCATTCAGAGAAGGTTTCAACCACCAAATTCCCCTCATCCCTGGATCGCAGCCGCTGAACAAAAGGCCATATAGGTACTCGTATCTGCAGAAAGATGCCATTGAGAAATTGATTAAAGAAATGATGGAGCAGGGGGTAATTCGCTATAGTACCAGCCCATACGCTTCTCCGGTGGTGTTGGTAAAGAAGAAAGACGGCACGTGGCGGATGTGTGTTGACTACAGGGGCTTGAACCAACAAACTGTCAAAGACAATTATCCGATCCCTCTTTTGGAAGATTTACTTGATGAGCTGGGGGGTTCGAATGTCTACTCCAAGTTGGATCTCAGGTCGGGTTTCCACCAATTAAGGATGAACCCATCAGATGTGTACAAGACGGCGTTTAAAACACACTCTGGCCACTACGAGTATTTAGTTATGCCATTTGGGCTATCAAATGCTCCTTGTACATTTCAAGGCCTGATGAACCACATTTTCAGGGATGTGTTGCGCAAATTCGTGCTCGTGTTCTTTGACGATATTTTGGTCTATAGCACGAGCTGGGCAGACCATGTGTGCCATCTCCAAAGGGTATTCAGTATTCTAAGACAACATCAGCTCTGCCTCAAGCAATCTAAGTGCACTTTTGGGGCGTCGATTATAGAGTACTTGGGGCACTTCAT
This sequence comes from Polygonum aviculare, assembly GCA_934048045.1. Classification (NCBI taxonomy): domain Eukaryota; kingdom Viridiplantae; phylum Streptophyta; class Magnoliopsida; order Caryophyllales; family Polygonaceae; genus Polygonum; species Polygonum aviculare. The sequence continues at coordinate 1,051,667 of OW204026.1, forward strand.
CTCTTCTAAAGGAGTGAGCACCGATCCTTCTAAGATCAAGGCTATTGAGGAATGGCCAATTCCGAGCAACATTAAACAGCTTCGAAGTTTCCTAGGCCTTGCAAATTATTACAGAAGGTTCATAAAGGGGTATAGTGTTATAGCCAAGCCTTTGACAGTATTATTGAAAAAAGATGGGTTTGCCTGGAATTAAGAGGCCGCTACAGCTTTCCAAAGTCTAAAACATGCCCTAGTGACAGCGCCAGTGTTGAGCCTTCCAAATTTTGACCAACCTTTCGTGCTAGAAACCGATGCTTCTCAGTATGGAATAGGTGCTGTCCTGATGCAAAATAACCACCCGATCTGTTACTTAAGCAGGACACTCGGGCCTAGACAACAATCACTGTCGGTGTACGAAAAGGAGCTTATGGCAGTAGTGTTCACAGTGCAGCAATGGAGCTCATATTTACTCCATCGACCTTTCGTTATCAGGGCTGATCAGAGGAGCCTAAAATACCTCCTCGAGCAAAGAGTTACCACGCCATTTCAGCACATGTGGCTCTCTAAATTGCTCGGGTATGATTTTGTTATCGAGTACAAGCAAGGTAAAGAAAACACCGCAGCTGATGCGTTGTCAAGGGTAAGTGGTGCACAGTTAATGCAGATCACACTTTCAAATGTGCATTCCGACTTGTACAGGGATATTAGGGCGACATGGGAGACTGACCCCTATTGTGTGAAGCTGATATCAAATTTGAAAGTCTATGGCGAATCACACAACAAGTTCAGCTATGTTAATGATGAGTTGAGACGTTGTGGCAAGTTGGTTGTGGGAAACACATCAGATCTGAAGTTACAGATTCTTAAATGGATGCATGATTCTGCGTCAGGGGGGACACTCAGGCAGAGATCAAACGATTCAGCGTGTCAAGGCACTATTTTACTGGCCTAAGCTCTCCAAGGAGGTGCAAAATTATGTAAGAAACTGTCAAGTCTGTCAGAGAAACAAATATGATGCCTCTGCAACCCCGGGATTGCTGAACCCGCCCTCGCCTTCGTAGACGAGGAAATCGGGGTCGGCCATCTTATCGGAGTAGCCTTCCCTGGCGACGATACACGTGGCGATGAGACGGCCCCGGAGCAGGGCGTAGTCGATGCCGTTCTGGAGCTTGGTGTGGACGCCGGCGACGACGAGCTCCGCTCTGTAGTTGAACCTGTCGCCGACCTCGGCCCCGGAGGAGGAGGAGGAGGAGGAGGAGGAGGAGGAGGAGGAGGAGGAGGAGGAGGAGGAGGAGGAGGAGGAGGAGGAGGAGGAGGAGGAGGAGGAGGAGGAGGAGGAGGAGATTTGCCAATTAGGGGCAAGGATTCCACTTGAAGAGGGGAGACAATTATACAACTCCATTAAAATAATCGTAGTTCTTGGCTTATCAGATGAAAATCTGTTTACATTATGCTCCATTCGCATGTGAACTTAAAAACTGGAAAAATGTCCACATTCCCTAGCCTAGGCAAGTAGGATTTCGCTGTTGAGTAGCCATTAACAACTGGACATTTAGGAAGAAGACAATTTGAGCATCATCACATAAAGCACTTCAGATGAAAACCAGTTCAAGTTTAGGTTGGAATGCTAAATTCTTTTTTTATCTCCTTCTGCAGATGCCTGTCAAATGCCCTATATATGGGATTGTCAAACCGAGAAGAATCCAAGGGAAAGAGTGCTTCTAAGTTGAGTGGGAAAGTTTTGGTGTTCATAACACCCCTATAGTCCCTGCTGACCTTATAGAGAGGTAATTGATTTCTTATTAATACACGACAACACAGAAAGCAATGATTATGGATCAATTCCTTTATGACATGAATTATGGATCAATAGAAAAATCGTTTTAACTTATAGCTATGTAGAATAATATTAACCTTATAAGAATCCTATGGAAGATCCACCTTTGGTCAAAATCTTAACTTGCACATTCTAAATGGGCGTGTAATTTTTATCAAATTTCAACTAGCCCGCCTAATTTTGCCGCCTTTTCCAGTACCTGTCCTGAGAAGATCAATGAGTTTGAGCAAAACCAAGATGGAGAAGAAGAAAAAGAACAACAATCACAAACCAAGACCCAGAAAGAATCCTCCACTAAAGAACAAAGATACATTGGCGGAGCTAGATCAACAGCTCCCGAGCTTACTACTTGATATTGAATCCGTTGGTTGCCAGAATAATTCAAACCATCAAGCAACCGACGCGAATCATTCACAATCACACCAACCTCTCCTTAATGGTGTTGTGGAAACGGATGTGATAAGTCTCCTGAGTCCATCTCCACAGCCTAAGGTAAAGTACCACTAGTAGTACCCAAACAGAGCCTAAAAGATGATCTCAATCTATCCCAAAAGAGCAAGAATTCAAAAACTCAATCTATCATGCAACAATTCAAACCCAGCAAAATAAGAGCAGTCAAAATAAAGCAGCAACAATTCAAAACCCACCAATACAGCTACTAACCCAAACCATCAGGTACCCAAACTATCAGTAATCTGCAGCCTGAAGCACCCTGATAAAAGCGACAATCAGATCATGGCACTTAAGAGAAATTTTGTGTGCACGCTCAGCAGCAAGGGCAACATCATTGACAAGGTCGTTGTAGTCTTCAACAAACAGAAGTGGATCCTCACTGCAAAAAAAAATAACATCCCCTGATTCAAATCTCTAACTACAATAGCCAAAAAAAAATCAAACCAAATGGAAAACATACCAACCTATGGCTCATGAATATGGCTGACTTAAGGCCATTGTTGCCCAAATTCTTGGCAGTGTTGCCAAGAGATTGGGCTTCTGCCCCAAGAGTTGAAGCATATGCTTTTTTAGTGATCAGTATGTTCTTAGCCTTTGCAACAGCAGCTTTCTTGGCCTTTGTAAGAGCAGCATTCGAAACATCCAGATTTTTAATGAGATCAGCTACATCATTTGACAGTATATTACCACAATTCCAAGCAATAGTGCCATCTCTGATTGTACTCTCAAATGGTGCATAACTGAAGTAATCATTCAGAGACTGGACACCAGCAGGATTACGGTTCATCGCATTACGCAACTGACAACAACAAAAATCAGAAATCAATATGAAAGAAGCTGCTGTATTGTATTACAGTTACAGAGAATTTTGCAAAACAAACACCTTTTACACCTTGTGAATCTCTACAGAAACAAACACCATTCACTATTGTTCTCTACAATGGTGAATCTCTAATTCTGACTATTCTCCAAACCACAAATTCGATTCTCAAATCTACGTTTTGAAAGGCTCTTCTGACTTATAAAACTCGAAAAGAAGAAGAAGTACAAATTCCTCATAATAAGAAGGTACTTGGTTTCAATTTAAACTACGACATCAAAAGAACAAAGAGATATGCATTTCCACAGCATGGTATATTAATTGGGGTATTTCGACAGAAAAGAAAGAAATATGCATTTACAGAAACGAGCGCATTCATCCACAGAAAACCAAATCAAGAAGTTTAGGAAAACTATGCATTTACAGAAACAAGCGCATTGATCCACAGAAAACCAAATCAAGAAGTTGAGGAAACTATGCATTTATAGAAACGAGCGCATTCATCCACAGGAAACGAAATCAAGCAAGTTAGGGAAGCTTGCCTTTCTAGCGAGAGCATGAGACATTTTGACGAATTCTTGAGTACACCTGGTTCTGCAAGAACAACAGGAAACTAATTACAAAATCGAAATCGAAATCGAACTCGAAACCCTACATCAACCGAAACATCAATCGAAGTAATCTATCTGCTACTAGATGATAATGATGGATCGAGCACAGAAGAGCACACTTACAGAAGAGAGCGAATGTGGGAGGGAGAGAGCGAGTGTGGGAGAGAGAGGGCTGGGCTGTTAAACCAGGCGACCAGCGTAGGGTTTCAGAGATGTAGATGAAATGGGATGAAATGGGAGTGTATATCAACAGACTTGGGCCGGCCCAGTTTAGCAAACAAATTGGGCTTCGAGCCTGAAAACTTGGGCCAAACAAATATGGCTGTGAAATACTCTAATAGAAAAGAGGCCTCTTAAACAAAACCGACCTCATAAAATACTGGACTAAAAAACAGGCGAGTCGAGCCGGTTAAGTGAGTTGAACCGACTCAATGAGTTTTGGCGAGTTGACTCAATGAGTTTTGGCGAGTTGACTCACTGAGTTGAAGAAAACTAATACCAGGACTCACCGAGTTGAAGGAAATTACCTTGTCTCCGGCGAGGTTGTCGCAGCCCGATGGATCTCCCATATAGTATCAAAGGTTCAATCTTTCGGAAGAGGTGAGGAATTAATTGACAACAATAAGGCTTCGCTTCTTCCATATTGAGATCCAATGAAGCTCTATCAGCCGTGTTTAGCGAATACAAATACAAATGAAGAAGAAGGGGGAAGGGGGAGATTGGGGTATTTGAGATTTCAATCAGAGGAAGGGGGAAATTGGGGAAATTGAGATTTCAATCAGAGAAAGGGGGAAATTGAGATTTCAATCAGAGAAAGGGGAAAATTGGGGTATTTGAGGTTTCAATTCGGCGTTGGGATGCCTATTGAGATCTAGATCGCATATATATAATCTGATGGGATCTAGGGTTTGTGTCTCTTGTTCATCTAGTTTGGGCCGGCCCATGTTTCTCTCTTTGATTTGTCGTACTTATCTCCAGAGTCAAAGTCTTCAGTTCAGATCTGATCTACACGTGTAGATAAGGTCACCCACTGACAATTCCGGGAACAAAAGTAATAAAAAATGAATATAAAAAGAATTGGGCTTATAGCGCGTGTGTGCACGTATTCTTGGCCAAAATGCAGCATTTTAGTGTAATATAGGCAAAACGCCGCGTGTTGATTGTTTGAGGAAGATAAATTGAGCTGATCAGCGCGCCACGTGTATCGCAATTAGTGGCCTACTTCCGGCCAGTCGCACGACTTTCTCAATTTCGTTTATTTATTATTTGGACAATTTATACATATTTAAAAAAATTAAAAATTATATCACTATTCATAAATTTTTTCCCTCAATCGATAGACTATTCATAATTTGGAGTATATAATAGAGTTACGTTGTGGAAATCAGGTTGTATCTTGCATAAAACGGGCTAATTGCATAATAGAGTTGTACGTTTATTCCGCCTTTTTGTGTGTCCAAAATTTTGTTAGGTCGGGAGTAGGACCCTCCCGCGTATGGTGAACTCTTTAGGCTCGTAATTGGGGTTTTTCCCCTTTTCTGATCAAAAAGAAAGAAAGAAGAGTTGTACGTTTATTTAATACTCCCTCCGTTAAGAAATACGTGTCGTAACCTCATTTTGTTGTTAAGAGTTGTACCTCGGTTGTGGTCTTCTTATTATCAAGAGATGGCTTACACCTCCATTCTAGCTTTGTGTCTTCCTTCTCAAATGTCCATGATAACTGCAAAGAAAACACCGCATTTTCTAAAACATCAGATATTCAGTTTCAGTGATCAGAATTGTTGTACGTCCATAGTTTTGATAAAATTAAAATTACAATGCCATGAAAATATATCATCCGAATTTTGTTTGTGCGCGTTCATAGTTTGTCATGTCCGAGGGACGGGCAATTTTCAAGAGTTTTGTTAATTTTGGGAAAACAGGCTTGTGCATACGTATGGGACATGTATATTATGAGAATTTTTTATTTAATGAATATTTTTATAAATTGGATACAATAAAACTCTCAATTGAACAAACTATGCATAATTCGAATTCTCATCAATAAAAATAACTTATCTTTTTAATATATATTACTTGAACTTCTTTGATAAATTTTCTTAAAAGAATATTCCTATGTATATTAAAAAGGAAAATAAATAAAAAATATATAAATAAAAAATAGTTTAACGAATAAAAAAAATTTAATATTTGGAAGATTGAATTAATTATTAGTCAACAAATCATCAATATATATATATATTATAAAAGCCGACCGTTTTCGAGCCACCACGTTGATTCTGGCCCCGCTTGATTTTTTTTTTCCAGCTCAAATAGATAATAACAACTCTATATCTTTTATTTTTCTTAGATAATAAACTCTATATCTTTTATTTTCCTTAATTATTTAATCCTCAATTTTATCTTTAATGTCATACTATCTATCTTTAATTTTACATCCCTTAAATAATTTTATCTTCAATTTTCTTCTATAAAAGATACTCAGTATGCATTAACGTACACCATTAACATACAATACATTCATGTACAATACGTAAAATAAATTTTGAGTCTTCTACGTACAATACATTCAGGAATTTTATATTATATTTTGGGTTCGTTCATTCACGTACAATATGTACAATAATTTTGAATATTTTCTTTGAAATTCAAATACAAGTTGGTCACTCTTTGAAATTCAAATGCAAGTTGTTCACGTACTCATTGATCTCTTAAATATAAACTTGTATTATTAAAATCTTTTTTTTTATATAATCTACTTATTTATGTATAACTGACTGATAGGAGATATCAATGACCAACTTTATTGACGAGCTTATAAAAAATATGACGAATTATACCATTATAGTCCGCATCATGTGAAACATGTATTATAATATCATAAGACGAATCAATCAATCAATATATATACTATAAAAGCCGGCCGATTTCGAGCCACCACGTTGATTCTGGTCCCGCTTGATTTTAATTATTTTTTTCAACTCAAATAGATAATAACAACATTATATCTTTTATTTTTCTTAATTGTCTAATCCTCAATTTTATCTTTAAAGTCATACTATCTATCTATAATTTTATTTTCCTTAAATAAGCCACCACAATAATTTTAAATTTTGGAAGTTTAATAATATTTATTCTATTATTTATTCTTATAAAATCAATAGGCCATTATATTCTAATTTTGTATTTGAATAAAACAATTGGAGTTCATATAACTAACATTTATTTAATTAAATTTTAGGAATTCATAAAATTTTAAAATTTATGTAACAAACTTTTATTCTCACCCCACCTTATATTTTTTATAAATTGTTTTTAACAATTTTTATTAATTTTCTAATATTTCTATACCAATTATTTTCTAGATTCAACATATTATGATCTTTGAAATATATTATATTTTAATAAGCTTTTTTGGTCTATTTATACATATAGAGGCAAAATATTATTTATTAAATATTATGACTAAAATAACTGCATGTTTAATTTGATTATATCAAATTGGTGCTTTGTATACTACTAACATATAAGTAAATATAAATTGCATAATAATGTATTTTATTGACTATAAAATCTAAGTATGTGATTTGCATAATAATATATTCTAAAACAATTGTTTAACAATTAAAAATTTCTAATATTCGATGAAACTAAATTATGCTAAAACTTTTGTTATACATTTTAAATTATTACTTATTTGTTATAAATCGAATAATAAATTTAATAATACAAATCGTGCATGGCACGACGGGTACAACTAGTTTGGTTAATACTGAAAGTCTATCAATAGTTCAACACACATATATATATATATATATATATTATGATAGTAAATAAATAATATAACAGTACGTAATAATTTAATAAGCATTCATACAATTCTTCAATGTGTAGAGTCGTTTAAGCTAACATTTATTCACCTAGTACATTGCTTGCCTGCGCAAATGAAATCAGTACAACTTAACACAGACGAAAAATTGCTAGAGAATCCAATTTATATTATCATATTTACAATATTTGGCCATAAAATTCTTGAGAAACTACACCAAATTTCCCATCCCTGGCTACTGTGGCTTCTACTACATCTCCTGACGAATCAAACTGAACCTAATATATACACATAAATCCCAGTTGGCAACATTCAAACATGATACCACATACCAACTTTATTTTTCAACTCTCCATTGCTTATTCCTCTATTTTTAGCCTTCCACTCCATAGATCTTCATCTGCTGATGAGGCTTTCAAAAGTTCACGGCCCTCCGCATTTGCACAAATAAGAGAAAACGGCAGGCATCGGATCAAAGGAAGCAGCTCAAAACCCCGAATATTACCTGAAATGACAAATAATATTTATTTTTTTGATCAAAGAAGCGCAAAACCCTATCGGAGGGGCGGACTACACTCTCGTGAGACGAGAGAAAGTCCGACCCTCAGAGTTATCCAACAATAAAGAAATAGAGTCCAAAGGAGGCTCGACAATAAAATGACAACCGAGCGGAAAATCAAAGGCTAATCTAGCAAACCGCTACTTTTCTGTGTATAAAGTTGGTACTACCTACAAAAAAAGAGGTTAAACCCCATTTTAACCAAAATAAAGGGGATCTTCACATTATTTAAGAACAGCCCTGACTCTTCATACATAAATATTATAAAATGACAAAGAAAAGGCCATTTCAAATTGTAGGCAAGTAAGTTCCATCTCGTTATACTCTAAATTATCTCAATCAACTAAAACAGTGCCCTCTTTTAAGGCCATTTCAAATTGTAGACAATGTAGCCACAGAACTAAAAATGACAGCGGTGACTAAAACAGAGAAGGTTTTTTTTACTTGACCTGAAGCAGAAACTGCAAAATCATGAATAGTCAGAGTCAAAACACAACAACATATTCGATGATCAAATTGTTTCATTTTCACTGTGTAATACAAGAAACATAATAACAGTGAACTTTGTAAGAAATAAAAGTGGCACTGCAGATTCGACACTGGTTCAGCAAGAAAAACATCACTATTAGATTAGAAAACATCAAAACATGATCCCACAGGACCAAATTGATTATAGATCATTGGACCTATGAATAATGGTGAGCATGTGCAAAACCCCCCGAGCTCCATTGCTCGGGGGGTTTAATTTGCACGTGCTCCCCTTCTCCACCATGGGCTCCTCTCCTCCTCCTCCACCATTTTCGATCATCTTCTTCTACCCAGTACAGCTAACTGAGCTAAGGTAAGTTAAGCCTGCAGCTTTACTGCTTTAGTCCATCTTTAATTCACATACATTCTTCCACACAACAAAACCCAAACTCTACGTACGTGTTGTCGTTAACGTCTTTTTGATCGAGTGGTCGTACTGTTGCGATACAAACACAAATCCGCAGAAAATAAAATCCCATGCAATTCCTTACGTACCATCCACAACAAATCAGTTACTACATTTTATTCTGTTTTTACTCACCGCTATTTGTTTGGCCCATCGTAGGTAATATCTTTATAAGCCTCACATTTGGGAGCAAACCAGTTGACCCTATAAAGGAGTTCATTAGGGTCATGCATTCTTTTTTGTGTCCTTATGATCAAATAGTCCAAACTGTGCTAATAATTATATTTGTAGACATGATGAATTGATGACGGTGACTTGATGAGTGCACGAGTTTGCCTACATCCTTTTCCCCCTCTGATTGTATAACCGAGTTCCATAATATGCTTCTTTCGCCATCTTAAGTCCTTAACTTACCTACCAAAATCATCACCTTTCCAGCCTTAAACTTGCGATTCATGTTAAGATGAAGGGCTTCCATTAGTTCCATAAGTGTGTGAGTGTGTCTGCAGGCTTCATTTGCCATCCAAACAGCTCATTCAAGATCTCAGACTTAATCAGAACGATACCTCCGTTTGCCATTTACAGCAGGCTACTAATTCTACAATGCATTACCCTCGATGGTACTAAAATCTGCAGTTTGGAACAACGACAAAAACAGTTAAAATAAACAACTTACACATGAGTACTCAACAACACCTAAGAAATCCCCATCATTTTCGGCTTCTCTACCTAACAAAATGTAGGCTCTCAACAACTGAAACCACGGAATTCAATGTATTGTAGTCGTCTTTTCCATCTACTTCTTTGCATATGTAATGAGCATGGGATTCTGTGGATTGATCTTGAAGCCTTGAAGAGCCTGCATGCTGATACTGGACTGCATTTCGTTTTCATACTCCACAAACGCAATCCCGGGCTTTGCTTCTATCATACGAACTTCCTTGAAACCCGGGTATTGGCAGAAAAGCATTTGAAGCATGGTGGGTGTAGTCTCGTGTGGGAGATTCTGAACAAACAGTATGTTATTTGGTGGTGCTGGAGCCTCTGGTAGTGTAGGTGCTCCAGGCCCCATATATTGCATTTGAGACATCTGTACAAGTTGAAAGTCAAACATTAATTTACAGATAGAACTTAACAGAAGTATTTCAAAACATATGCCATGGATAGTATTAAAATCATAGAAAACCGACTTCAGTTCTTAATTACACCCATGAGTCCACTTGCTCTGTACAGCCAGCCTATAATGGAAAATGTGGACAGTATTGGAAATTCCAGAGTGTATTCATTATGGTTTATAATCTATTTCTCTCATTCTTTTCAGCTCATGTCTACAGCACAGTATCAGGCAATGAGATCTATTGCAAACTAATCAGTCAGCAAACATTCTTCTGAACTATATATATAGACAAAAAGCATTTGCTACCATGAAGATACTAATATATCTACCTTAGGTTAGCATTAAAAACCTAAATAGGTGCTTTACCCAACAAAATACACGAAACTATAGTGAACTATTAACCACCATACTGCTGAAAAATAACCAGATCTCTACCTTGATATCGTCATGTTAATTTTTACCCTATACCTTATTACTTTCAAGACTTTATAATGCAAACCTAAAGCCAATTTGCAGTTCCTCTGAATTCTCTGCTATAAGAATAGTTCTCAACCAGGCTGTTTCCGCAAAATGACACCTAAATCTGGTTTGCAGATCACCCTTGGGACCAACAGCTAAATCAAATTGATAAAGAACAAGAACACTCTAAACTGCACAAATTAGCTGCACCAACTCACATTAATGTATCATAAATTATTATATATCTCTAACATAAAGAGAAAAGGGTTGATTATTTCCATATAGAGTAAATCATTCACATATAGGTGAACCAACTAAACTGCTATAATAATAGCTCTATGGTGAATGAAGGGAAGTACCTCTATCATCATGCTTCTTTCTTTTTTCTCGCGGAGTAAAAGTTCCGTCTGCCTTTGCAATTACGTCGGATTTTGTCTTTGCGTATTGAATTCTCTGCATTAATATACGATCTATTAGTTTCATGAGTAGTCCTACAATATATTAACCATCAGCTTTAGCATTACTGTATAAATGTGCAAACAAACAAGCCATGCACAGGCACTATGCCCAGGCATATTTGGTATTCCAGTTTACACACAAAGTTCTATAATAAAGACAACATCAGTGTATCAAGCCTTGACAGGTTACTGGCCAATGGCATCTATCACTTAATTCTGCCCTGCATTCATTCTATTTGTAGCTTATCTACATGTCTGATCATCTTCCAGGTCCAAGACAGAAGTGAATGTACATCTATCACACAAAGTCATGACCTCAAATAGTAAAACGGGATCCTTAACTCTATAAACTCCACAGTCACCGAATCCCCCAGGGACCAAAACACAATCTGCACCCTGCAAATTCAGGTTGTTTATGAGATACATGAAATATTCATTCAAACTTATGCTCAGATTTGTCCGCCTTCAAATTATAAGGTGAGTAAAATCTCCACAAGGGTCAAGCTGGACAAGCCCACGCAAGAAGAGAGCTATAATTCGTACACTCCTAATAAGAAATGGTGCTATTCAGGGTTGTTGTGAGCTTACCTTCAAAGTCTTCCAAGCTGACTCATAGGCTTCTGGCGACTGAGAAATGAGAATCACAGGTTAAGTTGTGTGCACATTACTCCCAAGAAGGAAAGGATAAACATAATCATAAACACTTTTTCATCGCATCAGAACAACTCATGAAGCTTGATTGAGAACTCTTTACCTGTTTTGCACTCTCCTCTTCCAGGTCAGAAGCTGCAATCCAGTCAATTGACGGCTTCAACTTGCATTGAATGCTTGCATGTGTCAGAGCCTGCACATAAGATAATGAATCAAAATTTACCATTCTTCATAATTGAGTTTTCAGCATCTATTACACCAACGCAAAATTGGCAAACACCGAAATTAAACAAAACATCACTGCATCACAAGAATCGTGAATCACCTTTGTAACAGATACTCAATTATGGAAACCAATCCATGGTTGAAAATCGAAAATGTTCAGCTCAGAAAGCACACCTTATCAGGGTGCGATTGGCTATAGGCTAGAGCCCATGTACTTCCCCATGAACCACCAAATACCTGCATTGTCCAACAAGGATTTCAAAAGGACCGCCGCTTAGAATTACTTGACAAATACAGATTAACTCGTGTAGAACGCCAACCTGCCACTCTGGAATCTCCAAATCCTCCCTTAATTTCTCAATGCCTGCAACAACATCCCATGTCATATTTTCTTCCAAGCAAGCATGAGGAATGCTCTTTCCTGAACCTCGTTGCGGAAAAGTAGTGTGAGGAATCAAGCTTGGTGATCAAACAGAACTATCCAATCAGGGTTCCAAAGCACTGATTTCATGTATTACTGGAAGAACCAACCTGATCAAGTAGAACAATCCGATAAAATTCGGGATCAAAGAATCTTCTGTTGCTGGGCGAGGTCCCACCACTTGGACCACGTACCATGACGAAACACAATAGGCTGCAGAAAAATAGTTTGTCAGGCCTGAAGAATTGTGCAAAAAAAACAGAAACAATTTCTTGAGGTCGACTCAATAACATCTAATGCAAGCATTCCACGCCTCGAAACGAAGAGTTTCAGATGATTCTTTTTGGCACATATATGTATTGACTCTTAAAAAATACATGAAACCAGCAAAAGCTTCCTTCTTACTATCAACTCTCATCCCTTATTTATACATGTAAACAGTGCCACTCTGGCACTCAGCAGAGAGGCTACATGAAATCAAATTCCAAACTTACATTTAGCTCTATGTTAATTTTTTCATCATCTCTCCGATTCGTGGGAGTCTTGGATAAGTACCGATCAATGTAAAGAATTAACAAATCGACTAAAATCCCTAGAGAAAGAATTAACAAATTGAGTGGACTTGGGAATTGAAATACCTTGTTGGATGATGAGCGAAATCCAAGCCCAATTGATTTCCATGAACTCCACGGAGCGTGTATGCATTGGTTCTTGGATCTAGAACCCTCTCCCTAGTCGGACAAAACCGGATTCTCAAGGTGCGAGTAGTAACGAATCGGACTTGTTCATAGCCATCAAAGAGCCTGAAAAGCATTTTGGGGAAGAAAATACTTGAATAAAGAAAGCTCAGCTTCTTCCTTCTCTCACGATCATCCTGCAATTCTTGATATGACATAACTACATTTGTAAGTCCCGTAAGTACGATAAAGCGTCAACCAGTCTGATAATGCCAGTAACAAAGAGCAAAATCCACATAATCACACCTTAAATGCCACTTTCTTGTTAACAGGCGCAGGATTTTCACCCATCAACCACTCTTTGGTTGCTGCCAACTTCAGAAGAAAGCCACCTTCAGATTCGTCGTCACGGACCTGATGTAAAATGAATTCAAATTCAGAAACTATGCTTCTCAAAACTTTTGTTGTTTCTCATTTGAATTGGAATGTGTAGAAAATGTGGAAAGCTTATGCAATTTAAGATATGGAATGTATACTTACAGTTCTATGACCGGTCTAAGAAATGGCGCCACTTTCTCCAGACCGTCAAGATTAGCAAGCGATTGCACAAAAGCGATGGGTATCATGAAGAGAACCACCGAAGCAAATACCAACATTCCTATGACAAACTTCCGAATGCATTTCAATGATGCTTGGTCCTGGAAACCTTAAAAATACATTCTCTGGATCTGCAGATTATAAGTTAAACACATCAGAGTTTTATAGCTCCATATAGAGCAAGGCCAGTTGAAGGACATTGCTTTTTAGGCTACACACCAGAAGAAGCTTCAACAGATCTATCTTCAGATGAAACAAAGCACTTGATACAGTATATCATCAACTTCCATTCAACCAAGAGCTTTAGTCCAAAATTTAAATAAATGCTCATGAGCATTTCATTTTATTTATTTTTGCCCATACTTGTAACAGTTTTAAGACTGTTGTAAGACACATAATTCAATACTTATCCCAACAAAATGCAAAATATCACATGCCCAAGTAGGGTACTGACAACAAAATTTACTTTCAGACCATTTCAAAACCTAAAAGATCTAAGAAACATCGTGTAGGAGTAACAAAGCAGAAGGTAACTTGTGGCAGATTCAATTGTGTAAAAAAAATGATAATCACTTCAAATCTTCAGCAATTTTACTACCAAGAAGCCTTCATTTTTACTTTAGACATCTCCCAAATTGCTATTCACACCATCAAAACCCGGAAGGGTAAACTGCACACCAAAGGCTTCCACTTGTGACCTTAATTCGACAACATCCTTGTTGTTTTCTAGAGCCTTGAGAAATCCCGCCTTACCGTGTTCAAGTCGGCTATCGTCTCGAAATCAGACTCCACACACCCTCTGGTAGTCATAGCTGGGGTGCCTGCAGAATGAACAGCAAAGTGTTATTGAAGCTGAGCACTTTTGGAGGACGGAATTTAGTATGCAAGTGAACTGCTGTTTGATAGATTGTAGAAATGTTGTGAAAATTGAACTTACCAAGCCGTACGCCTCCAGAATAGATGGCGCCACTGTCGCCATATAGCAGTACCTTGTTCAGAGTCATGTGGCACATCTCGCATACCTTTTCAAAGTTTTTGCCTGCAATACCCAAATTGATAAATATTCAGAATATGCATAAAGTCACCTCATGCAAGAGATAATGACCATACGGAGAATATGTTATTGAAAGCCCGGCTTCACTGTTCTGGCAAAGGGAAAACAATTGACAATAACTTACAGCATGCCCATCAGGGTGCATATATGTATCATCGAGTTTAGAACTTTCTGTCATGATGTCTTCATAATCATCATCATCAGATCCCTCTATACTCTCATATGCACTTGCACCAGGAGACTTTGGAGATTTCGGTCTCATTAGATTAGTAGCTCCGCCATTTGAAGTTGCACTGGTGGCAGATTTTCCTGTAGAATTATACCACGTTCCACAAAAGGTTAAATGAACCCGTAAAATAAAACAAAATAAGAAACGTGAAAGGAAGAGCACCAAATGAAAAATAAGGAAAATAAATGAAACAGAGTTCAATGACATCACTGTGATGCAGTCAATGACACAATTAGGAGCACAGAAAATCTATAAATGCAGAGTATAAATTTTAATTTAGTAAATTCTAACATACATCCGAACTAAAAAAAATCATAAGATGAGATTTAAAATACATGCTAAACTACTTATTTGGGTTGCTTCAGTTACATAAATGGTAATTTCCAAGAAAAAGGAAAAAAATTAAACCCAATGTCAGTCAATTTTGAAATCATCTGCCCTTTCCCCTACCTCACCCCTTTCTCCACCAAATAGAAGACCAAAGCGTCAAATCACAAAGACTCAATTCCTGCTAAAAGGAGCAATTTGAGTCTTTGCATTACTGTCCACAACCCTATTTTTCAGGGTCTGGGCTGTTCTTATTTTGCTTGCCGCTACTAAGAAACAACTTTTGTTTTCTTTTTTTTCTGGGAATTATTATTCAATAGACAGGTAAGCCTAAGTTTTATAGATTTCAATACCTACAAATCCTATAATAGTTGCTTACAGTTTCACTATATTGGATTAATTGGAAGTCCCTATATTGTAGGCAATGAGAAAAAATGTTAAGAAACAAACATTCACGCCACTTCCTGATTGCATATATTCATGCAGATAAGCTTGCAATCCTTCCCCTCAAAAGCTCATGTTTCAATGTTTCATGCCACTCTCATAAAAAAAATGTTTTTTCAAAATAGAAACAGCAATCTCAGCAACAAAAATTATATAAAAGTATATACAATGGTTTTTTCTTTGCACAAGGCAGTTAGGATATCCTCTCAAAGAAACAAATCATGCTAGAAACAACATCTGTATTTTCCAGTATCTGAGTAGACACGGAATTAGTCTATAAGAAGAATCTTATACGTGCTCTACGTCCAACTATAACATGTTAGAGAAATTATTTAACATTCGCCACAACTACACTATCAAAACAAATGATAAGATTATTGCCTTACAGACAGATACCATGTTTGAAATTGCAACTGTACTTTTTTATATAACAGCCATAGTATAACTAAGAAATCCCAAACATAAGAGAAAAACAAGCCACCTTTCATGTCAGTGATCTTATGCATCTTGGCAACCAAACACATAGAGACTAATACTCATGGAAAGAAAGCTGCCAACAGAAGCAGCCTTTGGCCAATATACATGGCCTGATTACAACAAACCTTTCTTATAGCCCTTTCTAGAGCCTCTATTTAGTCAATTGGCGCCTAAATTCAGCAAACCTAGTGTTCAACAGAGAAAAAACTTCATATGCATAACAAACACAATAGACCACAATGATCCAAATATTAAAGATTTAAAGTTCAAAGCAACCTAACAAAGACAAGTTCCAGTCTAGCTCGCCATAGATCAGAACCACTTTGCCTAAACCTCTCACCTAATGACATAATAAACTGCAATTATAACCAAGCAAAGATCAATTTATGATCAAGCAAAGAGAAGTTCCAGTTCCGAATGAACATATAAAACAGAAACGAAAGCACCATTTATGATATCTGATATTTGGAGACAGATGGAATAAGGAAGCTCCACAGCCGTAGTTCAGGAAGCTCGTGGAATGATTGTGGTCATTCCTACCAAGAGTCTGATGGAAATTACACTCGAATTACAACATATACAATAATCATCATAAACTATGCTCAAGAAATGGACTGAAAAAGACATCTAAACACAGAAGTAGGAAGAAAATGTCTGACCTGATGTGGTTTTAGCTCTTCAGCAAAAGCATCAATTTATGGTTTTCTTAATATCCTTTCCAAATAAACCCGGCATGAAAAATTATTAGGAATTGTGCCAATGTAACGAAACGAATCAAGAAGTCCTAATCATGCTAATAGAGCACATAGTCAGGAAAGAAGACCTTCTGCAAAATAGGATACATCTTCAACTTTGAGCACCGCTCATCCTGAAACACATTCAATTAGCCATTTACAACCTGAAACAAACACGGATTGTACTGAAAAAATAATTCCAAGGCATGTACCTTATATAATGTTGCAAGTACACGAGATCTTTGAGGACCAGCAGCAGCCAACATTGTGCATGTGACAGCAGCTGCCAAAGCTTGTCCTCTGAAAAGACATTCAGAAGAAGATAAGATTCATGGATCATTTCATCATTTACATGGTTGGCCGTGCAATAGAGGTCTTTATTATAATGTACTATCACTGCTTAATCTTAATAGTTACAGTGTCAACTCAAGAAATTATAATGCAATTGATTGCTGTGTTGAGTTAGATAGGAATGGTCCAGCCATGAACTCATATGCCAAGGGAAGGTAAAACTGGTTAACAGCATAGTTGGACAAGATTAAAGGAGCTCATTTTAGAGATGGGCTAAAGGATTCTTAGGTTAGAGGAAAGATCAGACTTTCAGATCTACACTATGAGAAGCAAGGTGATTTCCAATTTTCTTAAGACACTACTTGCATACGCCTCATGAATCACACAAAAGAACACATCTTGCAAGCATAATTCAGTTAAACCCAACAAAATATTGCCAGAACAATGAAGAAATCATGAGGAATATGGCTCTAAGAAAAAACTTCATCATGATTTTCTAGAGTATCAAATGACAATTGGCAAAGCACTGACCTTGATAAGCCTCGTTTATCTCCTAAAACTTGGAGGTGGATGAATCCTGATCCTTTCGCCTATCCGGGTGCCATTTCTAACCAGTAAAATACAGAACCAATACAAAAAATTACTCCAATAATTCAGACAAAGTCCAATTCTTAGAAACAAATTAGCAGTAACAACAAGGCCAACAAGAAGAGCAGACTGAGCAGCTAATTACCAATGCAAGACGGATATAGTTGGAACGAATCACCTCCTCTGAAGCATCAAAGTCCACTTCGAGAATTCTATAATAATCCTGCCAAAAGAAGCAACAGAGAAAATAATTCATACCCATTAGCCAAGCAGCTGAAATCTGAACAGAATTCTCAGAAGAATTGAAATTCAGAGCTTAAAGCATCTAAAAAAAGGCAGGAATGATCCAAATTCTCGACAGATGTGTTGAATTATAAATCAATTTAGAAAAATGCAAACCCTAATAAGACTTCAAAAGCTAGATAGAGAGAAAAAACCTTTGCTTTCGATACGAGCGACAGCAAATCAAAATTTAGACTGAAATCGTGCTGGTCCGTTCCTGAGGAATCCTGATGCTCATCATCATGATCTTGCTCATGAGTTGATGTGTTTTGTGTGGTCGAGCTTCACGATTTGTTAGTGTGGTCGTCTGTCAATTTGGATTTTCGCGTCTCAGGGGCCAATCCGACCATGAAATCGTCACGAAACTTGTTTGTGTGGTCAATTTGGATTACTCTCCCATGATATATATTAATATTTAATATTATATTTATATAGATGAATAATTTTTAAAACATATATGTACTGAATGTAATTCAAGATCTTTTGTTTAATTAAATAGCATAACACAACAAACTTAATATTATATATTGAAAAATGTTGAAACAATCAAAGGGAGGGGATCACTTTATATGTTTTAGAGTATATATAACGTTTTTAGGAGTATATTAATCGCTAATTGGTAGTGACAATTCATTTCGTAATTAATACGGAGTATATAATAACTATTTGGATAAATATCCGAATACAAATTATAATTAGTATCAACTATTGCGCATTTATTTTGAACATTTTTTAAATTATAATTATTCTTAAAAATTGATTCAATTATAAATGTATGAGACTTTTCCCTTCATAGGTTGCTTCCTTGCTTTATTAAGTTCTGAGTAGATTCTAAATATATAACATCATACATAATTATGCATGTGGAAGACATGGAACAAATTTAATTTTGATTTAATTTAAAAGTTATAATTTAGTAAGTTACATATGAAAAATATGAAAATATGTTTTCAGGCTTTCATCCTAAACTTTTATCGATAATCCAAAAATGCTTACAACATGTTTCATATATAGATGTAATATATCTAACACATAGTATACTATATACTCTTTCAGCCTCCTTAGTGATACAGCCTACTCAGCTCCCTTAAGAAAGTTATGATGAACTGTGTTGAGACTTGAGACCGATGGCCTTTTCCCTTAAGAAAGTGCAAAACAATAGATGATTACATAAAGAGAGAAAGGGGGGAACGGAAATCCATCTCCAATGGCGGAATCGGCATAAGACCTCCACCAGGAGCCTTCTCCATCTCCCGAACCTCCTACAGAAACCGATCCAGGATCCGGAACTGGATCCCTCACAACCGAATCAGCCTCTCACCACCTAACACCCCCGACAGGCCTCACTCCGGCCGAGTTCGACCTCCTCTGGTCGATCGTCCGCCGCTTCGACCGCCCTCAAATCTACAAGCACTTCGTCCGGAGCTGCTTCTGCTCCGTCGACTCTTCGTTCGCCGTCGGCTGCACCAGGGAAGTCAGCGTCATCTCCGGCCTCCCGGCGGCCACAAGCGGCGGACGGAGGACCGACTCCTCTTCGCCACAGCAATCGGTCGAATCTCGCCACCTGATCTCCGAAGGATATCGTCCTTCATCTCCCGAGCGGCGGAAATGAGCGGCCGACTCCTCTTCGCCATTGACTCTCTCTTGATTCGCAGTGTAGCAGTCCGAATCCGCCGGCGGAGATCTCGAACCGCGGAACTCTTGCCGAGAATCAGCCTCTGATCCGATTCGTTACTACTCACACCTTGAGACTCCGGTTTTGCCGACTAGAGAGAGGGTTCTAGATCCAAGAACCAATGCATACACGCTCCGTGGAGTTCATGGAAATCGATCGGGCTCGGATTTCGCTCATCATCCAACAAGGTATTTCAATTCCCAAGTCCACTCAATTTGTTAATTCTTTCTCTAGGGATTTTTGTCGATTTGTTAATTCTTTACATTGATCGGTACTTATCCAAGACTCCCATGAATCGGAGAGATGATGAAATAATTAACATAGAGCTAAATGTAAGTTTGAAATTTGATTTCATGTAGCCTCTCTGCTGAGTGCCAGAGTGGCACTGTTTACATGTATATAAAGGGATGAGAGTTGATAGTAAGAAGGAAGCTTTTGCTGGTTTCATGTATTTTTTAAGAGTCCATACATATATGTGCCAAAAAGAATCATCTGAAACTCTTCGTTTCGAGGCGTGGAATGCTTGCATTAGATGTTATTGAGTCGACCTCGAGAAATTGTTTCTGTTTTTTTTTTTTTGCACAATTCTTCAGGCCTGACAATCTTTTTTTCTGCAGCCTGTTGTGTTTCTTCATGGTGGTCCAGGTGGTGGGACCTCGCCCAACAACAGAAGATTCTTTGATCCCGAATTTTATCGGATTGTTCTACATGATCAGGTTGGTTCTTCCAGCAATACATGAAATCAGTGCTTTGGAACCCTGATTGGATAGTCCTGTTTGATCACCAAGCTTGATTCCTCACACTACTTTTCCGCAGCGAGGTTCAGGAAAGAGCATTCCTCGCTTATGAAATTTCTAATTCAATGCAGGAGGTGACAAACTGAAGGTAAGGAATAATGTGGGGATAAGACGAGAGCCTTCGGTTCCCAAGGATGCACCTGATGTCAATATTGCAGCTCACACATTCAGTTTCCGGGAACTTGCAACTGCCACCAGGAACTTTCACCCAGATTGCTTCATTGGGGAAGGCGGATTTGGACGTGTTTACAAGGGACAGCTTGAGAATGGGCAGGTAATCTTGCTTTCACTTAGTGGGAATAGAAATGAGCTCTTGGCAATCAGATGGTATTTTAGTCCTAGCTTATGATGTAAACATATTTGACTTGTATGCTGAAGATTGCTTTTCTAAGCAATGACTGTTCAAGATTTCTTATACTTGAGACAGATGGGTAAACCATATGAACGTGTGAACTTAGGTATATCTGATTTCTTCTCTACTTGAATAGAGTGAATGAGTAATGTGATATGTGGCAGATTGTTGCTGTTAAGCAATTGGACAAAGATGGTCTGCAGGGCAACCGGGAATTCTTAGTGGAGGTTCCGATGCTCAGCCTTCTACTTCATCAGAACTTAGTGAATCTGATTGGATATTGTGCAGATGGGGAGCAGTGACTCTTGGTCTATGAGTTCATGCCACTAGGGTCATTGGAAGATCATCTTCATGGTACGGTTTAGCTTCCCCTTGTCTTGTTCTCTTTAAGACTGGAAGATGTAAGATATAACAGAAACTGATGATCTACTTGTTGATGCTGCCAACTTTGACTGAATTATTTTGTCAACTAAACTTTAGGTTAGGCTCGATTAGTGATTTGGATCAGGATAAGTTTCTGCTGTTGAGCTTGAGGTTGAGTTTGTGCTAATTGCAATTTGAGCTTTGGCATTCCACTCTTTGAACTATGAACATGTCTGTTAGATGTTTGTGGTAATTTTGGTGACCTTTGATCATGTATAACAATACGATGATCAGTTTTAATATGCTTTAGGCTGCCAGGATCACGATGATCAATTTTCTTGGGTTTTTAGGAATTTAGCAAAATTGCATATTTATGGAAGATTTGAACCTTGAAATTGTTTTTATGTTTGTAGATTCTTTTATGCATCAAGTGCCTGCGTTTACCCTCAATTCAAGCAATTGGAGGCTACCAATGTGAGCCTGAAGGAATCTGATGCCTGGCCTGCTGAGGTTTGAAATCTCAGCATTCAACTTGCTAATCTGAAATTTTAACAATTGGAACTGGGAAATTGATTTCTCTCTGTCTGTCTGTTGTATTTAGCCTCAAGATGTGTATGGATGGGAGAACCTTGCTTCTGAAGAGCTTTGCAAGCATTACACCAATGATTTTGGAATTGAATGCCGGGTTGGAAGGTTCCACAATATTTTTGGCCCCTTTGGTACATGGAAAGGTAGGCATTGTAACTCATATTCCTTTAGTGTTCAGATTTTCTTCCTGTGGTATATTATTGTCCTGATGTTAATCATATGTGGTTGACTATGGTAGGTGGTAGGGAGAAGGCCCCAGCTGAATTTTGCAGGAAAACACTTACATCAACAGATAAGTTTGAAATGTGGGGAGACGGGCTCCAGACTCGGTCGTTCACCTTCATTGATGAATTTGTAGAAGGCGTGCTGAGGTAGTTACTTAAGATTTTATCTTGAGGTGGTTTGCAATAGCTCACTCGCCATCTGCTTTGCAAGAATATCACATTCATCGTAGTCTTGTTGAATCTCTGGCAATCTCTTTTGATGTGAAATATGCTAATATATCAAACTAAATTTGAGCTCAATATGAATACAAGAATTATGATTGTTATTATTTTTGTCCTTTTGCTGAACAATTATCTGAGTATTTTCCCTTTTATCAGATTGACCAAATCGGACTTTAAGGAACCGGTTAACATTGGTAGTGATGAGATGGTTAGCATGAATGAAATGGCTGAAATCGTTCTCAGTTGTTGAGAGTGGGGGGATAACATGTTGCTTGTATAGAGATTCTAAGAGAATCCTTGAGAACACATTTTCAATGTGCATACTTCAGGTATGCTTCTGTTTTAAGAGCCATTTTAGTATTTTTACCTTCTTCTGGTTGTTTCTTAAATTTGCCCCATGTGTGTGTGAAGGATTTTGAGGCATTGACGCCGAATCTTTTAGCAAGGACTATGGAAACAGTTGAGGCTGGTGGCTTGATTTTATTGCTCCTTAACTCGCTTTCCTCTCTCACAAGTCTATACACCATGGTTATGGTATGATTTTTTTTCTTATTTTACTGAGATAATGAGATAGCATCTACCTGGGTAGGCTTCCATCTTACATATGCTCTCTGTCTTCAGACTGTTGTGATATTAGGATGTGCATCAGAGGTTTCGTACAGAATCTCACTCCAAGGCTACAGGACGCTTCAATGAAAGATTCTTACTTTCTCTTGCGTCATGCGAGGCGTCTGTAGTCATGGATGATGAATTAAATATATTGCCAATTTCATCACATATAAGGTCGATAAAACCAGTTCCCGCAAAAGAGGTACTGTTGTTTGTTTTGCTCATATCATATTACTTCATTAATTTTGTTCCTCAACTTATTTTGTCGACTAAGGTCACATTTCATTGTTTTTTTATTTTCTGTGTTTTAAGGACTCTGAAGATCTTTCAGAAGCAGAAAGAGATTTGAAGAACTTAAAGGAACAACTTAACGAAGACTTTCCTGTAGGCCCTTCAGTTAACAGGTGTTGTACATTAGATCAGATATAGGTCAACCAATTATGTGTTCTGCCTTCTTTACTGCAATTTTGTTATATTTAAGCTGTCAAAGAGTGAAACCATTAACTTTAATGCTATAAACAGGGGAAAATCTGCTGCACTTGGTTTAGCTGTCGCTGGAGCGGTAGCGGTTGGGTATATGCCTTAGAACTTTAGTGCGGCATACTTTCTAGACATTATATGTTTTTTCATGTTCATGATCACAATCTGTGGTCTTTGTAGGTACTCCAATTTTTGTATTACAGCACAGATAACGGAATGAAGATAGTGTTTTCTATGAAAGAAATGGCAGCGTTGAGGTATTGGAACATCAAAGGACAGAAGAAGCTATGGCAGGAGGTGTACAATGCTCTTTCTCCTGTAGTGAGGACTGAGTATGATGAATTGAGCCTACGAAAATCCACGAACTCCCACACAAATTCTTCGATCCATTCATCCTCAAAGGCCTCCATTTGGACCACGTACAACCGGATCGAATCGTCTGCTCCTTCAAAGTCCCCGCTCATCTTCTGGGAATCGGGACATAAGATTAGAACATAATATAACTCAAAAGGTAATGATCAAGTGGGGGTTTCGGCTATCGATGACTGTGGACTAAGGCTTGATGATGGTTGGTGACATCCACATTGTTTTGGGTCCTTTGCAAAACAAAGGGGCTTAAGTGCTTAACAAATTATTATATCAGTTTGCAAATGAGATATACATCACTTGATGAATCTGCAAATGAATCATGTTTATGACAAATAGTACAATGATCTTCTTTCTCTTAAACAAATATGCAAGGAGACATTTTGTTTTAAGTATCTGTGTGATTTTGTTATAGAAATGGATTGATGATATGATGCCCTCCTGTATATAACTACTAGGGTTGAAATGTCTTGAACCGAACCGAAGCCGAAATTCTTAAATTTAGTGAATAAGAAATCGCACCGAATCCAAAATGCTTAAATTTAATCAACCGAAAACCGAACAAAAAAAAATTCTTTTTTGTTCACTTTTTTTAGCTTTTGATAAGTATAATATCTTTGAAACTTTCGAACAGAACTATAACCGAATAAATTAGTAATTGTGCTATAATTGTGATGCATGTTTTTTGTGTCATGTGGGTTCTCCAAATCTTGATGTAATAATATGTGTATTTGCTTTTGTATGTTCCATAGTAAATATAACTATTTAGTTTCTTTTGTTTTGTAATAAGAATTGTCATAATGTGAATTCCAATTCCAATTCATCCACTTATCTTAGAAAATTATGAAGGGTACCACGACCACCCATGTACTTTTAATGGAAAGAATAATTAATTAATTCAGCATTTTCAATCTTTTTTGGCTCAAAAAAACATATTGAACAATGGGATGACGATAAAAAATCACAATTTTCATAAGCTTTTATTTATTTATAAGCTTATTTATTTAACACAAAACTACCAACATAATTTATAGAGTGAAAATGATTTACATAGTAATAATAATAAAGGTATGATATAAAATATGATCATTTAATCGAAACCCGTGCCTAAGGAATGGGGTACACGCTAGTTCTTTTTTAAGATTATTTTCTCTTATTATTATATATTAAAATCATTTTTAAGATTAATTTATTAAGGATCTCATTTATCTTTAATAAATTTTCATATTTTATCTATAAGTTGTTTTTGATTTTTGAAAAAAAATTATCTTAATTTCGTGCAGGGCATGGGGATAGATGGCAATTTCCCCCATACCCAATGGGTACCCGCTTCACCCAACCCTAAAAAACGGGTGAGATGCGAAAAAAGACGGGTCAAAGACGGGTCAAAGTCGGGTTTTAGGTGATGCGGGTGATGGGTCGGGTCGGGTACTGGTAAAGGTCCATCCTCCCATAACCCGACCCGATAACCCGTTTTAACTTTTTTTATTAATATTTTCATACATTATATATATATATATGTCAAAACAATACTATGATCCATATTTAATATCATAATTTGGATAAAGCATAGTTATAGATTAGATAATGGAAAAGCTTTATCTCTTATAAAAAGTGTAAAAGTTATAACTTCAATTTCTATTAAAATTACAAAGTCTTATATATATAATAATGACAATGATTGGAAAACACATGATAAAATTGTGCTTTTATGATATAATCAAAACTTATCATAACTAACTTGTGACTAACTTGTATATATGAAATATCTTACTTTATCATATATTATTGATGGATCTTTTAGTTGTTTATAGACAATGATTGATTATTTCAATGACTAAACAAATTAATATGGACTAGCTTAACACCGATGATATGTAAGGATACCTATAATAAATTAGTTAAATATATCAATAAGAATATGATAAAAATTTAATTTATATGTAAGGATCTTTTACTAAACAGATTAATATGGACTAGCTCACTTATTTGAGCAAAAATTTAATTTTAATAACATAAAGAATATGATAAAAGTCATAAAACTGATATGGACCGAAGCACTTGTTTGTGGTGGAGGCTGGATGCATAGATCCGAAGACCCTGATATGGATGGGCCATGGACTATTTCTAAAACTGATATGGACCGAAGGCTATTTCAAAAACTGATATGGGCCGTCAATATCTATAGACAAAAAACGCAAGTGTCTGTTTGTCAATCATTGGTCTGATAAATTCCAAGCTTACATCTCAAGTCTTTCCATGGCTATTAAGGCTCCGTTCGGTAACAACTTCTTATAGCTGACCGTGGCTTTTTGAGGTATGTCCAACTCCACCGAAGGTGTTCGGCGACAACCATGGAGAAGCCGATGTAAATACTATTTGGGGTCGTCTAGAAGATCTACGGATATAAATGAATTCATGGTATAACCATGAGGCTAGAGGTGTCAAATGGGTCGGTTCGAGTGGGTTCGAGTTCGGTCTTTTCGGACCCGGGTTAAGTGTGGGTTCGGGTCAATCAGATTACAGGTCAAATCGGATCGAATCTCGATAAGTTATTGTGCAGATTTGGGTCGAAATAATAGGTTAAGAATTTGAATTTTTTATGATTATTAAAATTATATTATGATTAAATAATAATTTTTTAATATAAAATATAATATTTTAATATTTGTGTAATAAAATATATTATAGGATTTATAAGAAAATATGTTTAAATTACATGTATAAAATATTGGGTCAATTCGGTCGGGTTCGAGTTTAAACCCATTTGGTTTTGGGTTAACCGGGTTCGGTTTTTTCATTTGCTCGCCACTATTCGAGTCGGGTTTGAACCCTAAAATTTTTTGTCGGTTCTGGTCATATCATTGTCAGGTATTGCCAACTCTACATGAGACACACCCGGTTGAACTGATACGCAAAACGCTTTTTTAGTTTATTACTTTATTGTTTGGCACTTTGGCTTGTAACTTTTGTTAGTTTGTTACAGTACGTTGCACAACTAGTGACCAACAGTTGAACTAAATATTTGGGGCGATCACGAGCATGTCCTCTTTTTTCCTTAAACCGGCCCAAATTCATAAAACCGATAAACAACCCTAGGAGTAGGAATGAAAGGAACCCGACCAGAGAGAGATATCTTCTCTGATTCCTCAAACTCTGCAAATTCGTCTCCGAAGTCAATCGGTTCCTATTTGTCTGTGTGCCAGTTGTGGTCTCCTATCTCTCTATCGAGAAGTGAGAAAGATGCATATTTTCATTTGTTTTGTTTACTTTTTCCTACTTTTAGCTCTTGAGTATACTCGGTGGCGTCTTCACCATGTCGTGGTGCACGATTGAGTCTGATCCTGGTATGGTTGTCATCTCCCTTTTCTCTTGTTATTTCCAAATTGATTCCATTGTTCACAGCATTTGATTTGGGAGGCTTCAGTAATGCACGAGTTTCAATTTTCTCAATTTGGTTTGCTCTGTTAGAATCCAGACGAGGGTATGAGGTGTAATGTCAATAGCTATGTAAAGGCTTGAAATTTGTTGGTGTGCTTGGGTGAATGAACCCTTGTTGGTATTCAGGACATTTAGCTTCGGTGTCGGTGTCGGTGTCGATGTCGATGTCTCTGACTTTTATTGTGAATGAGCCCTTTTGAAGAGCAGGGCATGCAGATTATGTAGTACTATTGAGCAACGGTGATTTAAACTAGAGAAATAGTAAGGTGGTTCAAGAATAGATGTTTATCATGATAGCTTGGTCTTAAGAAGCTCCTTGAATTGGAAAAAAAAAGGCATGCTATATGCTATGTCCTTCTGAACTCAAAGTGTATTCAGCGTGTTTTGGAATGTTTGGTAGGATTGAAGTATATAAGAGAAGTTTATTCCTGGCATGCTTTGCTTTACCTTGTGCTCCTCATAGGCAAGTCATTTAGTTATTGGCATTGTAAAACCTTACAAAAGTCGATTAATACTTCAGGTGTTTTCACTCAACTTATCCAACAGATGCAAGTAAAAGGCGCGTGCATGTGTGTTTTATCCTCGTGACTTTGAAGCAACTTTGGACTTGTTTTACTTTTATTAGACACTCTATTTTGCATCAATTATAAGCGCTCTTTAGACTAAGAACAAGTGAAAATCCATGTCTATCCTATTTGGAGTCGAATGTAATGAGCTATTGACAGACCCTTTTCTATCTGGAATTGTACCGAATTTTCCCAAACGGCACGGTATCATCAATGTCGTGTAATACTAGTGGTCAGTTCTCCATGATTTTATATTCTTCTATGCAGGACTTCAGGGGCTATCT
This sequence comes from Polygonum aviculare, assembly GCA_934048045.1. Classification (NCBI taxonomy): domain Eukaryota; kingdom Viridiplantae; phylum Streptophyta; class Magnoliopsida; order Caryophyllales; family Polygonaceae; genus Polygonum; species Polygonum aviculare. Next base: position 1,079,687 of record OW204026.1, read on the forward strand.
CAAATTTAACTTGGATCTGTTGCATTTCATTCAAGAAAGTGTTAATATATAATTAGACATATTTGTGATTTATTGTGCCTGCTGGCTCCTATATCTGGCAGGTTGAAGAGTTGTATTCACTGGATCTGGAAACACTGTACAGTCTGAGGTTGTATTCTTGCTGACATATGTATGAAATCTCTAGCTACTTATGCTGGTAAATGTTTCCTTGACTCTGCTTTCTTTTCCACTCACAGGCCAGTATATGGGTTTATTTCTCTGCTCACGCGCTCCTCTGTGTTCCGTAGTCCTCCGGCCATCCCTTTCTCCGTCATCGTCGTCATCTTCCGTTCGCCGATAACGCCACAGTTTCACTCTTCTTGGACCGTTATCAGGTTTGTGCTTCCCTTCTCTTTCTGTGTGTGACTGTTCTTAATCCGCCCTTTTCGACTCCTTTCTCCAATTTCAGAATTAGGGTTTCTCCTCTTCCCAATTTGAGAACTAGGGTTTTGGGTTGTTGTGCAGCCATGGGAAAAGCAAAGAAAGGTCCCAAATTCGCAGTCAAGAAGAAGCTCGTTACTTCCGAAGCGCTCAAACAGTACAAACCCCATCTCTCCTCGCTGATTCTTTATCGATTAGCATACAAACCGTGTTTGATAATCGATGATATTGGTTTTCCTAATTCGTGTTGTTACAGACATTAACAGGAGGTGCTGAACCCGAACAAGAAGGACCTTGAGAAAGAGAAGCTTCCTAGAAACGTGTAAGGGTTGTTTCTGTGTAAAAAGAATGACAGAGTTGTGTATCTGTGCTCCGTTTTTGTTAATGGTGAAGTTTGTTGTTTTGGTTCTGTGTGTTGTAGGCCTTATGTGTCTTCAGCATTGTTCTTCAAGCATAATTAGGCTTTGAAGCCCCCTTACAGGGTTATTGTTGATACTAACTTCATCAATTTCTCTATTCAAAGAAGGTTATTGCTCTTTGCTATGTAATAGTACTATTGTATTGTCTGGTTGGTTGGATTTGGTTTATATGTATAGGATACATTGCTTACTTAGAGAGATAACTGGTAGGATTTTCCACTGAGGGTCTGTCATCTTAAAATCTGGCAGATACAATTCTCATCTTGCTAAAAGCATGCTGTGCCAAAAATATGATAATCCTAAAAACCAAACAATATATATTTTTGACATATGCCTCCTTTCTACAGTTTTTTTTTTGTATGAAATCCCAATTGGCTATGATGTTTGATACGTATACCGTAAATAGAATTTTACTTGAGTACTCATCAATCACCAGTGAAATAAATGGAAGGTGCAACTAATGTTGAAATCCTGCATTATATTTTAATCCTGCTAACTGTGATGACTGTTTCTTTGTTTCCATGGTCAATGGTACACAGTGGGTGTGTAATTATGTCTTCTGTAGGATACTGACAAGCTTTCTTTGACCGCAGTTCGATCTGTTGGAACAGAGGGGCGTAAAAAAGATGGTGCACAAGTCCCGCCTATTGACAGAGTGTACGGGTACATTGTATTTAAAGGGAATCGATATCAAGGTAAGTTGGGCAGCATTGCAGCAATCATGCATACTCCAAGTAAAAAGTATAAACTGTGAAACAAACAAGTATCATGCATCCTATAATGGAAAATCTTCCTGTTATGAAATTTCGAATTGCCACAACATCTGCTGATATCCATTTAAGGCATACTTGATACCATTTTGCCTTATTATCTAGCAATAAATCCATCATATCTGATATCTCATGTTTTTTATGCAAATTTTCCTCCCTAAATGTCACATCATATTTTGTCCATTCTGGGTCACAGTACACTGATATTCTTAATTTAATTAATTCAATTGCTCAATTGACCTGTTATAAAAGGAGAAAGCAGGTGAAGGATAGAATCTGATAGTAGTTTAGTTCGATTTGGTAATTCATTATTGCCTTGCAAAGCTGCTGAGGATTGAAAAGTTATTGAGGCTTAAAGTCCACTGGGTAAATTGTCTTTTGCTCATGAATCAAATTACTTCTGCTCATGTAATGTAACAAGATCACCTTGTAGTCTGATATGCAGCTCTTAATCATGGCCTTTGTGCTCATTACAGGATTTGCAGGTTAAATCTTCTCCACCACTTCAGACAGCTCCCATTCGGAGTGATCCTGCTATAATACAGGTAAGAGGAAGATAAATGTACAAGGGATGCACTGCTTTATAATTTCTCAATTGTTGGATTGTTCATTTGGATGATGTATTTTCCTTGTCAGATTTTGGCTCTGGCAAAAATTTACTTATATAATGTACCTTAAACTCCTTTGATGGACAAGGAATCTGTGCTAAACCACACCTATGGCTGTTAATATTTTTTGAATTTGTGTGTGCCATATTTTCTCTTCATTTAATGCTTTTTTATCCTTATTTAACCCATGATGCTAACTCCTCTGCTTCTTTCTGTGCCCCTCAAGTCTCAGGATAGTCAAGCCCCAACAAGCCTGTTTATAAATGACTTTTTCGATAGCTTATCATCTAACTTTCATGGAAATGGCTCACGTAATAATGGGAGGCCTCGATACACTGAACAAAGGAGGTTTCATACTAATGAGTTCGGTACTGGTTTTTTTTTTGTGTGTAAAATTTTATTTTTAGATGTGAACCCTTAAATTTTATATGCACCAATCATCTTAGAGCTCTCCTATTTTCCTTGCATTCCTTTCCGAACAACTTTTTTCTGCTGATGCTTTGGCTTTTGGCAGGGTTTTGATAATTAGCAGTCTATTTGATTTAGAGCATCAATCTAATTGTTTGAGCATCTGACTCTGCAGACATATGGTGAGTTCTCATCGTACAGAGGAGGTCAAGGTGAGCGTGGACAAGGCTATGGTCAGTTTAATAGAGGCGGATATTATGGGAGAGGGTATGTCAATGCTGGGAGTGGCCGAGGGCAGTACGATGTCTATCGTGCCACTTAGAATCCGCCTCTTTTTGTGAGTCTAAGATGCTTTTTCACCAGACGACCCTGTTAGCATCACGAAAAGTTGGTGTCTAGATCGTTTATCATAAACAATGCTTGCGCAACCCAAGCCATCCTGTCTATTCTCTTGAATAGCCCAGATATGGACATTGGACCGGAGCTATCAAATCTAAGAGAGTTCACCAAGAATTTTCCACCTGAACTAAAAGGTTTAGCTATCAACAACAGTGAAGCCATTCGAACAGCTCACAACAGCTTTGCTTGACCCGAGCCATTTGTACCAGAAGAAGAGAAAACAATGTGTACTCTATGAGCTATCTGCCATTCGATGGTGTACTCTATGAGCTCGACAGTTTAAAGGAGGGCCCCATCAGCCTTGGACCCTGCCCTGGTGGGCAAAACGATTCCGATTGGTTGAAACTGGTTCAGCCCGTGATCCAGGAACGGATTGAGAAGTACTCGAAAAACGAAATCCGGTTTAATCTGCTGGCAGTCATAAAGAACAGGAGAGAAAGGTACACCAGTGAACTCAAGGAGCTACAGAGGAGGGAGCGTATTCTACAACAGCTGGCGACTGCTCAATCCGAGAGGGGCAATGCGAAGATCAAAGAGCTGAACAAATCATTATCCGAGATTAACTCTGGTATCGAGGCTTCAACGGAGAAGATCTTGATGGAGGAATAAGTTCAAGAGGTGGAGGGAGAATTGAGAACATCCGTAGAAAGCACAATTACATTCCTTTCTTGTTCAACTTCCTGAAGATCCTCGCGGAGAAGAAGCAGTTGAAGCCCCTCTTATAGAGAAGGATCAGGAAAAGAAAGTTGACAATTCTAATTGAGTTTCTTCCTCTACTACATTATGTTTTTTTTTGTTGTTGTTGTTGGGAGGAATATGATGCTGAGGTACTGTAATGTAAGTACTGATATTCATTATGAGGAGGGATCAAGATTACTATTAGAATCTGATGCTTTCCTGAAACAGAATTATCAAGTTTTTTCATGTATTGGAATCTCGTGATTTCTGGTTTGTTTATTGAAGAGGGGCTTCTTTGGCCTAAATATTAATACAACTAGCGGTCAGGCCCATGCATATGCACGGGTTCATATTATAAATAAATTTTATATATATAGAATTTTTAAATTATTTGTTATATTAAACATAATTTAAGCATATTGAATTGTTTTACATATAATGTAATATAGTGTATTATTGAGTTATTTTCTAAAACATATTTTTTAAAGAATTATTTTGTTTCAACATCCTCTCTTGTATTTAACTACACTTTATGTTTAAATTTATTAAAAAAGGCAATAAGTTGAAGAACAATTTCAAGAGGTTACTTAAATTTCAACAATCGCTTTCTTTTATCGTATAGTTTGTATAAAAACATATAAATATTAATTGTTATTTTTTCTTAGTTGATATGCCTATTTATTGATTTATAGATGGATATATGTATATATTTAATGTTTAAAATAATATTTTATTAGATTTGGTTATAATCTGCCAGTTGGAATAATATGTAATATATTAAAAGTAAGTTCAAATGACCTATAATATTGAAAGTGAACAACAAATATCGGTACCTTCCTACAATTTTGTAATATTATAATATAAAAACAATATATGAATATCTTTATACAATTAAAATATGCACCAACTATAATTTAGATTAATTTTAATAATATATATATTTAAGGTGAAATGAAAATGATCTATAATATTCAATGTGAAAAATAATATTTGAATGCCTTTGCATTAAACCAACCTACCAATAATTCAGGCTTGATATGTGCATAATTTCGAAGTTTTTAACCATTAAGGCTCTGTTTGGTACTTTCTTTTTTTGGAGCGGGTTCAGCTAGATGGAGCGGAATCGACTATAAAATTGCACCCTTGTACTCCCAAGGGGGGCTGGCTTTCAGCTAGCGTCTCGTTCGTTACGCTCCCCGCTATCTATAGTGCCAAACGGACCTTAGGCTACACAGAAATGTACAATTTTTTTAATAATATGTATATATATAAATTTGCGACTAAATGCATAATATTGATTACCTTTTTATTTTCATTATTTTTCTATGTTTTATATTCTTATATAAATATTGTTTTCTTTATTATGTAATACTACTATTAAGATAAATGTTTCATAATAGCATTTAAAATAAAAATGATCTATCATGTTCAACTTGAAAAATAATAATTGACTACCTTTGCATTACAACCTATCTTACCAACTAAATTTTTTTAAATTATCTATAAAATAATTAACAGGTGAAAAAATAATTCTCATGTGTGATAGGTTCATAATTTAGAAGCTTTTTAACCATTAAGTTTTACATAAATATATAAATAATTTTTAATTAGAAATGTATATAAAGTTTGTGACCAAATACATCATATTGATTACTTTTTTCATTCTCAATATTTTTCTATGTTTTATGTTCTTATGTAAAAATACTTTTCTTTATTAATTAATATTAATATTAACATTAATGTATCATAAAGACATTTAGTATCCCTTCATGTATACATCTTTATATATGTAGTATACATAAATATAGTTTACAACTAATCACTTTTTATGTTCACTTTTTAGTTTTCTATAGGAAACAAAATAATAATTTATACATTTATAATACAATAGTTTGTTTTTTAAAACAATTACCTTTTTTATTCAATTCATTATGCTCATTAATGTGTCATTATTACATTAAATACCCCCTATTAAAACTATATTATAAATATAGTTTTATTTATTATATATGAGACATAAAACACTAAAATTGTTATACATTTCTAATACAATAATTTTTTCTACGACAAAATTTATAGTTTTCAATATCAAAATAGTTTTCAAATGATCACTTTTTAGTTTTCCATGTGAAACATAATACTAATTGTTATACATTTCTAATACAATAATGTGTTCTTTCAAATGATAACTTTTGGACAAAAATATAGTTTTCAATATAAATATAGTTTTTAAATAATCACTTTTTGTATTTACTTTTTACTTTTTTATATTAAATAAAATAGTAATTGTTATACACTTCTAATACAAAAGTTTATTCTTTTAAATAATCATATTTTGTTTACTCTTTATGCTCATTAATGTGGCATGGGGCATTAAATATCCCTCATGTACACAAAATTATATATATAGTATAGATATAGATATAGATATAGATGTCACTATCAACGGCTGAACCTATGGAAATAGTTTAAACCCATTTCAATTTTTCACACCACTCAATAGTTGGTTAATTCTAGGATGATAAATTTGAAAAAATAGAATGATCGTAGGCGCAAGATGGGGAGTTAGGAGGCGCCTTCCACAGACCGTAATTTTTGGGAGGAACACGGTCCTCAAGAACGGACTATCGAAGGAGCCAGCTTGAGCCATCCTTAGGTTGTGTTTGAATCGAATTCAGTTCATAATTCATAATAACTTGCTGAAAAAAATTGAGGCTTTGCGAGTTGCAACACAAAAGGTCATATCGATCTGTCATGATTGTTTCACAGAAATCTTTTAAGGATCGATCAGCAAGAATAGAATCAGGGACACAATACAAACTGCAAATCTAGAAACTCATTGTAATGAACCGATTCACACTATTGAGTCTGCTTAGCAAAATACCTATGCCCTGTCAATTTTCCGAAACACAGCAGCACATTTATCAGAGGAGTGATAGACCTCCTTAGCAATTCGATCGGCTTCCAATACCAGACGGTTGTACTCTTCTTCATGACGAGGAGGATCAACGCTAAAAAAACACAAACAAAAACTAAATATTAGCACAATATGTAAAATATGCAATGTATTCAAGCAAATTTAATTATACCTCAGGTTGAACTCCATGACAGAACTACGAAGTTGTTTAGCAGATAGCTTTAAATGATGAGCAGTGCTCTTGCCGTCTGCCTCAGCTTTCTGAGCAAGGGCATACAGCTTCCTGTGAGCCATGGATTTGGCTAGGGCTAGCAGTTTTGCTTTCCTTCGGAGGTTGTCAGCACTGTTCCAAGCCTTTAAGGCTTCATCAATTGCTCTCTCGAAGGGAGCATGAGGAAAATGGTCCCCTTCTCTCTGGAGTGATGTACGTGGAAGCAGTTCCAAAGCGTCTTGCACCTGAAAATGCGTTAAACAGACTTGAGTTCACTTGAAAATGGTCCCCTTCTCTCTGGAGTGATATACGTGGATATTATATTCTGATATTAGTTTATTGCAATCCTACGAGATCACATGTGAGCAGTCTTAGTTGGTTAATTCTAGGATGATAAATTTGAAAAAACTGAACAATTGTCCAATATTTAGTTGAGATTCATGAAGACAAAAAATATACAAGGGAATTATTATTATTTCACAAAAAATATAATATCAATTGATCCAACAATCTATGGCAAACTAACCTATATATAATACTTAGATGCTTACCTTTTATGCTATACCATTATTTATCAGTACCCATTTACCAGGGCCGTTCAATGTTTCGTGGAGGCCCTGTGCAATTTTTTTACAAAACTACAAAAACTGAGTACAATTTTGCTCAATAAAATCTTATCTTATTATTAGTAAATTTGTTGAATCATAAAGTTTATTACTAGTGAGTAATATAGTTGTTGGAAATTTTTCTGAAGATAACTTGCAAAAAGAGGGGAATATATGTACTAGATTGTACAAATAAAAATGGGTAACTTCTTTCAAAATAAGTATAGACTAGTACAAGTTGATTTAGATAGTATTTAATTGTATATGGTTCATTTCCAACTTGGAGGAAAAACGGATGATGCATCTTGGGAATAATAGAGTCATGGGTTTAAAACCTATTAGAATGAATTAACACTTGGACTCATTGACCAAAAATTATATTGGATGTAGTGTTGATAAATTACAGCGTTGGGGATAACATATAAGTGAAGTTTCTTCTAGCAGCTATGAACTGTGTAGCGTCTAAACATACTATTGGTAAATATGCCTGTCAGGGGGCTCTTAAAATATGGGGGCTCTGTTCCATTGGGCTCTTTGCACAAACCAATGGACGGGCCTGCCATTTACAACTATGCAATGGCTAACCAAGAAAAAGTAGAGTAGAACACTAAAAATACTTCTATTTCTTCTTATTTTCTACTTCCAAAGCTAAACAGCCAAGTTGAGAATAAAGGATTCAACTGCCATTATTGACAATCACCAATATTGTGTACCCTTAAAATCAACAGAAAGAAGAAAGTTGACAATCACCAGAGAAGCCTCTTACAGAGTGCACTGTGTACCATTAAAATCAACAGAGTGTTCTTCACCATAATAAAAGATGAGAAACGTAGAAAACCATATCAGATATATGAAGAAGATTTGACTATGCCATTGATTGCAACAGATCCGTGGGAGCAAATCTGAGGAAGAAAAATAGAAAACTATATCAGATAATAGAACAGTAGAAAAAGCACGCATTAGATGAAGGCAAGGAATGTGCATACTCAGAGCGAGGACATACAAGTGGGGTTTTGTGCAAATCATGTAATAGCCAAAATCTTGCAGTAATAGCACGCATACCACTAAGAGCAAGCCCTAATGTAGCAATATCATTTATTTACTATAAATATAGAACTGATCACTAGCATCAAATGCTGATGTACACCCCATCATTAATGAACAAAATTTCAGCATAAAAACATGGCATAGCATAAGAACTAACGCAGGAACTCAGGATATAAGTGCTAGACAAGGAGCCAACAAGAACAAACACAATAGAAGATCCCTATATCAAATTCATAAATATGACTAGTTCATGGATTATGTTTAAGGATAACTAAGAACAAAAATCTTTTAAGGATCAACAAGAATCAGGGACACAATATAAACTGCAAATCCAAACATATATCAATTAGGAACAATTATACAAAGACAATTATGCAGAGTTGGCAATCAAGGAACCAGCTTCTCAGTCCTTTTCTCCACTACAGTACATCATTCACTTGGAAGGAGGAAGTTAGAGGATGTACATTGCCAGACTAAGCGAGAGAATTTTACTCTTCCTATTGTTTCTTAGCACAATTTCCCACCATCAAGTAAGGGCACGTATATTTCATCTGACAAGTAAGCTAGAAACTCAAATGAACCGATTCGCACTCTTGAGTCTGCTTAGCCAACTCTCAAAGTAAAGCCACATCTATAGTCATCATTCATATATTAATAGTAAATTCTCAAAATACCTATCTGGTAGCTGCTGCCCTGTCAATTTTCCGAGCCATATCAGCATATTTAAAGGAGGCCTTCGAGGCCTCTTTAGCAATTCGACCAGCTTCCAATTTCAGACCATCGTACTCTTCTTTATAACTAGCAGGATTAGAACTATCAAACACAAACAAAAACAAAATATTAGAACAATATGTAATATGTATAATGTATTCAAGCAAAGTTAATTATACCTCAGATTGAAACCCATGCAAGAATAACGGAGACTTTCAGCAGATTTCTTGAGATGATCAGAAGTGCTCATGCCCTCTCCCACGGTTTTTTGAGCAAGTTCATAAAGCTTCTTGCCTAGCTTTAGCGATCTTATCTTGATACGGAGTTGGTCAGCAGTATTCCAAGCTTTAGTGGCTTCATTAATTGCTTCCTCGAAGCATTGATAAGAAAAAAAGTCCCAGGTCTTGCAAATGAACCACGTGGATCCAAATCCAGAGCATCACACATCTGAAAATGCGTTAAAACAGATTCAAGAAAAACACAAAACTAATTCAAGAAGAACACAGATCTGAGAAAAACACAAAACTAAAGCACAACTACCTACAAAATCTACAACAACAACACAAACTATCGCTAGGCATATCGGAAGAGCAAACACAGAGACAATGAGAACCCTAAACATCTTGGACATCTCGGAACACAGAGACAATATGAATCCTAAAGATCTCGTAACTAAGAACAATACAAAATCTACAACAACAACACAAATCTAAAGCAAGATCGCTATATCGCTAGGCATCTCGGAAGATCAAACACAGAGACAATGATAACCTAAACATCTCGGAACACAGAGATCTCTTCATTCAGAACCCTAGCTACGGCTCAGCCTGTTCGTACCCTCCTTATGGCGAAGCCCTCTCGGCCGATCCTACCGGTCGATGTTCTGACGGTCTCGTTATGGTTGATTATTTTGGTAAGCAACTTTATTTTTCAAGATTTAATATTTCTGCTATCTTTCTGATATTAGTTTATTGTACCCTAAATTCAAGTAATAGCAAAAACCTAATAATGTATGCATGTTATAAAACTTGTGCGTTACGCTAATGTTTTGTTCGATCTGCCGTGTTATGCAATGTGTAACTAGAGCGCTCGATCTGCCGCCTCTGAAGCCATACTTCGGAATCAACAACACCTACTTTCCCTCCTCCGTCAACTTTGCCATCGATGCAGCCACCGTCTTCGCCCCCGAACCCGACTTTAGGCACGACTCTCTGTCCGCGCAACTCGAATGGTTCCGCAACTTCCACAGCTCCGAGTGCTCCTCTTCTTCAGGTATACATAAACGTAATTTCTAATCATAAACTCATCAACTTATTTGGTTGCATATTCTTTCTCAGTTTAAACTTATACTTGTTGAATTGTACATTTACAATGAATCGTATGCATATGCAGAGTGCAAGAATAGGCTCGAGAGGTCTCTGTTTGTGGTGGGTGGGATCGGAGCCAATGACTACAAACTTGAACATGGAGCATCCTTGCCAGATGCCCACGATATGATCCCACAAATCGTCCAATCCATTGCGAATGGGGTCAAGCAATTGATCGATCAAGGTGCAAAGAACGTCGTCGTGCCCGGACTATTTCCACTAGGCTGCATGCCCAACTATCAAAAGCACCACCACCATGACAGCTTGGTTAGATCGCGAGGGTTCATAACGAGCAACTTCAGCAGGCTCTGTACGAGGTTCCGAAAGAGTATCCGAGGGCGGCCGTCCACTACGGCGACTACTATGAAGGCTACGTTTGGCTCCTTGAAAACGCGGCCTCCCTTGGATTCGAAAACACTGCAGCTTTCGAGCAATGTTGCAATGGCCCGTGCGGGTTTCCCAATGGAGTGCTTTGTCTGGACCCGAAGAAGCGAATAAGCTGGGACAGAGTCCATCTCACCCAAGACTAACAAGTACTTGGCAGATTGGCTCCTCTCCGGCCTGTTTTCGCATACGCATTCGACGTCGACATCACCCTCATCCTCGCGGGTGCCATCGCCATCGTACTATGTTTGGACATCCTCACGAGCGCCATCGCCGTCTTACTCTGTTTGGACAATTTGGTCGAAGCTGTTCTGATAACTCTCAGTTGGAAAATTAGGACTTCTGGAAGATTAGTGGACAGTTTATAGACATTTATTGTATTAGGGACTGACGTTCTTAATCTCATCCCAACAACTTATTTGTCACTCTGAATTTTTATTTTTATTGTATTGTTATAATCCTATACATTAGCCATATTTGTTTGTCAATCATTTTTGGTCCCATAAACATCTCGTAGAAATCTTTAATAATATATAATTCATATGTTACGGATAAGATTTTTACAACTATAAAAAGTGTAAAATATTTTATAAAGAATCTCCACATTTACCTATTTGGTATAAAAAAATCTCTATATTACTTTGCATTTTCCTATATGGTAGGGAAAAAATCTCATGTTGACATATATATAAATATATATATTTATATGACATGGATAAACACTAAATAGATATGATGTATCTTAATAAAAAATTAAATAATATGTGACGTGAATCAACGATAGACCGACACTGCGACACATGTTAAAATTCTAGATGGCAAAATATGAGGACAACATGTAGAAAAATTCTACGTGGGGCAATGTGTTGTCTCTAAACCTTATGACTTATATATATACATAGATTTCTAACTCTTACCCTAACAAAAATGATGACCCTAAACATCTCGGAACACAGAGACAATGAGAATCCTAAACATCTCGAAACTAAGAACTCTACAAAATCTGCAACAACAACACAAATCTAAAGCAATCGCTATCGCTAAGCATCTCGGAAGAGCAAACACAGAGACAATGAGAACCCTAAACATCTCGGAACATAGAGACAATGAGAATCCTAAACATCTCGGAACCCTAAACATCTCGATTGACATTTTCAAAACAAAGAGAAGAGAAGAGAGCGAGCGAGCGAACACTTACCGTTCGAGGAAGCATTTTCTCTGTGGCGAGCGAGTGTCGAGGGAGAGCGAGCGAGTGTTGAGGGAGAGAGAGCGAGCGATTGAGGCTTTGGGGTTTTTCTCTCCGATCGAATAAAAGGACTAGCAAAGTTCAAAAACTGACTCCACCAAACATGTCACCAGCAAAGTTCAAAAACTGTTCACCATACATTCTGTTTCTTCAACGCCTTGCCCTAGCCATCTGCTTCTGAATGGCACCCACAGCCTGGGTTGCCTTACGCTCAGCATAGGCAGCAAGGGTAGGAGCCTCATTGGCTGCTACCTCCAAATCACGTATCTCATCCTTGAACTGTGCCGGGTCGTTGCCAGCTTCAACACTGTGGTTGGCCTGACGAACAAGGTTGATGCCCTGAGCCGCGATATCCTTGCAGCTTCTGCCCATTTGAGATGCATTTTCTGAGAGGATTTTCTGAGCCTGAGTTTTGGCAAGACCTGCAAGCTTACTTCCAGCAATATGAGTGTTAACTCCAATGTTCCGGGCTCTGGTGAAGACAGCATACTCAAAAATGTCATCAGGTCTTGAATAATCAATAAGACCCTTCATCGCCTCGGCTTGTAGCTTGTGCAACTTTAGAAGATTAAAGCACAGTAAATTAAATTACAACAAATCAATGAAAAGTACTAATATAAATCTAGTCACTACAGCTTGACAAGAACTTGACAACATAGAAGACAAACATACATCTTAGTCACTACAACTTGACAGGAACTTGTAGTCAATAAGGTAAGATAATTCCACCTAAGCTCTCTAATTAGCTAGAACGAGAATGAACAAAATAGGATTACAAATCCTAACCCTAAGCGAACGAGAAAGAACGAGAAAGGAGGAAGATATATCAAGAAATTACTTGTTCACCGTAAGAACACGGTATAGCAGAGGATCGAACGAGAGATATCTTGAGGAAAAAGTGATCGAGGAAAAAGTGTGCGAGTGAAAGTGAGGAAAAGTGTGCGAGTGAAAGTGAGGAAAAAGTGGGGAGAAAGGATAGTTTCAGACGAAAAAATTGGATCTATAAATTTGGACCGGCCCATTACCATGCAAAGAAGACGTCCCTCCGGTCAACCCACCAACCATCAGGAGAGAAAAAAGTGATCGATAAGGTCTCAAATACCATAAATTGGATAAAAATAAAAAAATATATAAAAAATGGATAAAAAAGATCTATAAAATTGATATCAAAAAGATCTATAAAATTGATATAAATACATAAAAAGGATATAAATACCATAAAAAATTGATAGATGCCTTGAAACAAGATCTATAAACTTGATATAAATTTGATATAAATTTGAAACAATCTCGGCATATTAAGCTGGTATTATAAACCTCACATTAGGATTCTCTCTCGATACTAATATCAAAAGATCGAATCGCTTTGTATCAAAAGATCAATACTTTAAACGATTTAATCTTGCGATAGAGGTATGGAAAGATCAAAGTTTTCTCAATCGTGTGTTTATGAATCGTGTTTATGGTATTTGAGGATTCTCTTTCGACCCTTATGAATCGTGTTTATGGTATTTGAGGATTCTCTTTCGACCCTAATATCGCAAGATCGAATCGCTTGCTTTCGAGATACAAACAAGCATTAAGGGACGGAGGGAGTAATATACTAATATTGGAACAATGTCGCATTTGGCAGCCTTCTGAATTCTGAACTTCTGATAGCAAATAAAAGTAACTAGTGTGACTCGTCGCACTTATGCGGCTTTAGCCAAAATATTCCTTTCATTATACACGCGGAATTTGACGCATACCAGTACAGAGAAGACGATAAGTGAAGATTGCACACATATACATATACAAAAGACGGCGAAAGATGACTGTGAATTTGGCAAAGTATGGTAGTGAAGTGAAAGAAAAAGACGTCGGTAGAGAAAGACTAGCGTGCGAGACGAGTGATTGACGTCGGGAAGAACTTAGCAGGTCTGATGATGAGGTGGGATATTAAACTGTATAAATTGAGAAATAAAATAAGAAATTTGGGTAAAATTAAAATCTAAAATTAGAATAGAAAATAATTAAAGCATTTAACTCTAAAATTATTGGGCCATATGTCATGTAGATAGGATGTCACGTGGTGCAATCCTTTCTACATACATTGCTACCAAATTACTCCATCCATCCCTTTATGTTTGTCCTCTTTCAATTTCCGTCGTTCCAAAATGTTTGTCCTCTTTCCTTTTATATCAATAATTTCTTACTGTATTGCCCTCATTCAGACCTTGTTACACTTTGGCAATGAAAGTACTTTTTAGCAAAAAGTAGTACTTTTAAATCTTGAAATATGTGTCAATCTCTCTACTTTTTGCAAGTTTCAAGATAAAAAATCACTACTTTCTTCAAAAAAGTACCTTCAAGATAAAATATGTGTCAATCTCACTTTTTACCCTCAATATCCAACTTTTCCTTCTACTTTATCTCCTTTCGACTATTTACCCATATAAAATTATAAAACTAACCCCATCTAATTTCAACTTTTCCCCACATCATCTACCTTTCTCTTATTCCAATACAACTTTATCATTTCCTTAATAACCACAAAAATAGTGTTTTAGGACAAACAAAAAGGGACGGAGGGAGTAATATATAGGGAGATTGCACGCGCCATGTGTCGTGCGTTGAGCGAGCCACACCCAGCCAATGCAAGCGCGACATGTGACGTCCGGAATTTAAATTTCTCTAAAATCGTTTTTTTAATATTTGAACAATTTATACCTTTTTAAAAAGAATTATAACACAATTCATAATTTTTTTCTCAACCTATAGACATCAATATTGTATATGTTTAATTACATTTCTTTCAACCCAAAAAAAAATCAAATTTTCTAAAACTACCAAACTTTTAACCCAATATAACCCACCAAACAAACATACACTACCTCTTTCCCGCCCTCCGGTCAACCCACCACCTAACCCGGCCGGTTCAGCTCCTCCGTGGACCGGCTAGTGCATGTGCATAATTTGGAGGAGTTGCATTGGACGGTTAGGTCTGAATTTCAGCTCAGCTTTGAACGGTAATTGAAAAACAACAAAAGGCCCTTCATTGTGCTCTCTTTCTTTCCTTCTTCTTCTTCTTCTTTCATTCCCATGGCTTCCAATCTCCACTCTCGAGTTCAAACATCTCATCTATCTCATTAATATCCCTCTTTCTTTCAACAATCGAATCATGGTACGTTATATACTTAAAGAACGTGTCTATTATCATAGTCTTTGTGTTCATCTCAATTTTGTTTTTGTTTTTTAGTCGATGGTGCCATTGATGTTTCGGTCGTTGGTGAGATTGATATCGTCGTTGGTTCGTAACCCAACGTCGGCTCTGACTACGTTGTTGTACTATAGCGACCTTCTCCCTCGGAACCTTAACCTTGAGAGATTGGTTCAAAGGGACTTGCTCGATGAGGAGAACTACTTGTTCCATTTTCTCATCAATGTGTTGAGGTGTTTTTGGTAACTTGCTCTTTTTCTCTTCTTTTTAACAATTTTGTTTTGTTTGCGTATAGTTTTAAAATAGTAACACGTTCATTTTGTTCTTTTAATGTCTTATTCTTGCACAACTCTTGCTTAGCTAGTTAGATGAACATATTTGAACTTTATGACTTTCTTGCATAATTGTATTGAGGTGCTTCGCTTTGACACTTTAGTTTTGATTAGGGCCTATTTGGATGACCATAAAAATGACGTTATCCTACATTATAGCAATGATACAAAATAACTAATTACTTAGTTTAGCCTCATCATACGTCAAAATAATTGTGCGTTCGATAGGCAAGCTTGAAGATGCAACAAGTGCAAGCTCAACAGAGTTAGTCACTAGAATGAAGGTGGAACTTCAAACCCTAGTGATAGGTTTTATTGGAAGATCCCAAATCTGTTGCCATTTTCTTTCTTCTCATACCCAATCAATGTGTATAGGTTATTTGAATCCGAGGACACTCACATGGTAATGCCTCGAGTTGGGGCCAATAGGCTCAACATTGCTAGAGATTCTACGTCGTTTTGGGATAAATAATTGGTATTCGAGTACAAAAGAGGAGGATGAGTCATTCGTTAGCTATGATTCTTCTTCTACATAGCTCACGAATGATCCATCATCCTCTTTTATACTCGAGTACCCATTACCTATCCCAATGGCGTCGACTCTACAACAACGTTGAGCCCATTGGCCCCAAATCGAGGCACCACCATGTTAGAGTACTCGCATTAGAGCCAACTACGTACTTCCCATAAGATCAATTGATTGTTGAGCTTCCGCTTGCTTGTTGCTTCTTCAAGGTTGTCAATTATGATCGCGAACTCACCATCTTAACCAAACTAAACTTGATTAATCCAGCCCTGTTGCTATTTTGTCGACAGAGGGCAAGTACAAGCTGGAGTGGCTTCTTCTTTCTTTAGAATGTGAGAGATCTCAAGCTCATTAAAGAAGTTAGCACCAAGGATTCGAGATTTTTTGACAAGTAGAGTACCACATGTTTCCAATGGTACAAGCACTCTTCATTGCACAATTGTTCTTGGTTCTACATAATATAGCCAGAGGAAAGATAACAAAGAAAATAAACATAAAATGGAGGCCGTATAAATACTCATATAGAGGAGGTTGATTGATGAAGAGGGTGTTAATGTATCTTTATGGCAGATTGTGCCATGTAGTTTGTAACTCTAAGCATTATGTAACCAAAAAAAATTGTACTGTATCAAGTACGTGTTAGGAGGTGTTTTGCACTTTGATATATGGAGTATCTTTCTACTCTCAAATCTTCTTATCGATGTCAAGACAAACTTTGCGACAGACTTTGATGTACCTAGCCTGTTGTGATTGTACATTCTTGGTTTCAAATTACTTGTCTTTTCTTCTACAACTTAACCTTAGATCTTTGTTGTACCTAGTTGGCGTGTTTATATATTCATGCATATGTTAGAAAATGGCGCGCAATTAATACAATGTTAAGCATATTAATTTAATGCGAAGATAGACACAAATAACACACTTGAGTATACAAATCTCTAATCCATAGCACTTATACAGATAATTATCAATTAAAACCCACTTTTTTTCCTCTAGTAAAACACATTTCCGAATATGTCAACAAAATGATTTATTAGCCAATTAAGCAAATTGGCATCGATCCATCACCTATAGCAAAGAATCATCACTAATTGTGAGGAAAAGAAAACGTATCTTTTAAAAAAGAAAATATTGATACAAATCTTCATTAGCATTTATTGATCAAAATCTTATGTTACTACTTTGAAACATCAATTCACTCTATAAAACCGCCAAGACGGTTCAAAAACAGAGCAAAAACAGAGCAAAAAACAGAACAAAAAACAGAACAAATGAGGAAATTAGACCGGAAATTGTCCAAAAAGCTTCAAAAATCGCTCTCCGGCGTGATCTGCCGGATCAAGAGCCAGGCCCCGAATCTCCGAATCGCCTCCGCCACCAGCAAGCTCATCCATGGCTGCCGGACTCCGCAGAGCCCCCCTCTTTATGCGAACGGCCACCGCCTCCGCCGTCGAAGCCGCAATCAATCAGACGAGAGCGAGTCGGAAACGACCGAGCCCGAATCCGCCTCCGGAGCCCGTCGGATCGACAAGACGGAAGCGACACTGGAGGATATCGATCGATTCATGTTCGAGAATTTCAAATCTTTGTACGTTGACAAGTGCGAGTCTGATCGGGTTGGGGAATCGGCGAGTTACGAGAGCTCTCAAGAATCGTTCGAGACTCCGGATCTGACGACGCCTAGCGAGGCCTTCGGATCGCGCAGATTTTTTGTCTCTCCATCGTCGTCGTCGAACGAGAGGTCCGACGACGCTGGAGGGATCGCCTCCACGGTGACCGCCTCATCGACCGCAAAACCACAAGTTCAAGTGCTCAATAGGACCAAAGGTGACGGGAAGGAGAAAAGTGTTGTTTCGAGCGAGGATTGCATAGCGGTCTTGAAGGCGAGCGCGGATCCGATCGAGGACTTTCGACAATCGATGGGGGAGGTGATGGAGGCGCGTTCGAGGCACGGGGAACGAGTCGATTGGGGGTTCATGGAGGAGTTGTTGTTTTGTTACTTGAGGTTGAACGAGAAGAAGTACTATAGGTTTGTGTTGGACGCCTTTGTCGACTCGGTCGTCGATATGAGGCGGATCGACGGTGATGATGGCGGTGGTGACGACGATGCGACGGAAGTGGAAGTATTGCGTAAGGGAAAAGAGAGAGACAACTGAAATGTTAGGCACAAAATGTGCAAAACTATACAAAATCAAACTTCCTTATGAAAGTGTAATAAAGTTGTGGATTGGCAACTTACATGTATGAGGAATATTTGGGTTTACAATAAAGAGATCTTCTTTACAACCTCATATTGTTACCCATAGTGTAGGCAACATGTAAATAATAGTCCTATGGAAATTTGCCAAGATCCTACCATGAAATTTGGATACTTTCAAAGCTTGTTTTTTTGTTAATTTTCTTTTAAAGAAATTTCAATTTATTAGAATTGTCGAATATATAAATACATGGAATTTCTTTTATGACAGTAGCCTACAATCCATGAGACCGATTCTAAAATAAAAAACATTCATGCACACAACACAAGTTACGCTAGTGTACAATTTTGTGGATAAGATCAGTATTATATGACAAATCAATCAATTATCCGAAAAAAAATAAAAACGAAAAAAAAGAGTGAAATTCCATTCTGATAAATCAAGCTCAACCCATTCTGCTTCCTCACTCTCAACTCTCCCCACAAAGCTTAAACCCCATTGATGCATTGACATTATGGCTTGTCTGTGCTCTTTTGCTACTTTAAACGCTCCTCTGCAACAAAAATCCAAGGATTCATTGTTGCCCACAAAAACCCACCTCCTCAATTTCTCATCTCAGTCTTCCAATTTCATAAACCCTTTGGGTTTTAGCCTCAAATCCAGCTCAGATGTTTTTGGTAAGAAAAAGAACAATGGAGCACTCAGATCTGGCTCTGGCTCCCTTGTTGTTTGCATGTCTTGGAGTGGTGCTCTTTCCTCCGTTAAACTGATTCTTCAGGCCAAGAACTTCAAGGTACTTTTGTCCATTCCTGTGATTTAGGGTTTCTTTCGTTCTTAGAACTTCGAGTGTGTGTAAAAAGGCCTAATTATGATCCTTGAGGGTTTAATAATACAAAAAAAACTTTCTTTATCGTCAATTGGGGTTTTAGACCTAAAATTCAGGTGATTTGCCATGATAATTTCATACAAAAGGGGCAAACTTGATTATGAATTATCTTCTGCAGGTGAATGAAGCTCTGAGGGATTATGTAGAACAGAAGATTGGTAAAGCTGTGAAGAATTATAGCCAGTTTGTAAGAGAAGTGGATGTGAGGTTGTCTATGAGGGAGTCTGGCAAAGGCCCTAGGCGCAAATGTGAGGTGAGTTGATGAATTGCCAATTACTTGAATTAAGTTGCTTGATTTGAAGAATTGTTGTATGTCCAAGTTGAACTTAGTCTGGCTGATAAGTATTGCATCTCTATGACATAAGGTCTTCTGACTGCTGTATTGAAGTGTGGATTAGTAGTGGGATTGTAGTTTTGCTTGTTCTTTGATTGGAGAGATCATGTACTTTTTGTGATTCAGTTCAAAATGGCTCTTGGTTAACATTGATGCAAGACCTATAGTGGTCTAGTATGATACTTAGTTGACATGAAATTAGCCGTCCAAGTCCCGGTCCCCCGACTGCCTTTTTTTGGGAATGGTAGTTTTACTTGTGAAATGTACTGATGTGAGTGAACTTGGAGTGTTTCTTCATTCAAATCCTGAAAATTACACTCTATACAAGATAATGCAAACAGTTGTTTTCGACATGGTTTTCTTAAGATTGTGAGAAAATGCAGGTGACACTCTATACAAAGAGGCACGGGGTGGTTCGTGCAGAGGAAGAAGCCGAGTCAACCTATGCAAGCATAGATTTGGTCTCCTCGGTTGTACAGAGAAAGTTGGGGAAGATCAAGGAGAAGGAAACTGACCATGGTAGGCACATGAAAGGTTCCAATAGACTAAAGATGAGAGAGGCCGATCCAATGCGGTCAGTCGTTGAAGATATGGTGCCGGAATCCTTGCCTAAGGACGAGGACAAGGGCGAAGAGACGGCTTCTCAGGAATACGAAGAAGACCTTATACAGGAGGTTAGTCTATTTCACTCAACCATATTGGATTAAAAATTTGTTTGGCACACTGTTTCAATGTTTAAAGTTATGAAATTGTTTACTGCTCAGATTGTCCGTACAAAAAGCTTTGAGATCCCACCATTGACTGTCGATGAGGCAATGGATCAGCTCGAAATGGTTGATCACGATTTCTATGCCTTCCGTAATGAAGAAACAGGTGCTCATATCCTACTTTTCTTAGACTCCAAACCACATGATCAACCATTCCATTTTCTCGCCCCTATTTTCACTCTCATGATGATTTTCTATCTATCAGGCGAGATTAACATCCTCTACCGAAGAAAAGCCGGAGGATACGGGCTAATCCTTCCGAAAGCAGATGGGGCAGCTGAGAAGATGGAGCCTGTTGTGGGAGATCATCAAAGTGTTTAAGAGCAAGAAAAGAAACTGACAACTATGGGGATCCTTGACAGGATTTAAGGTTTATGTACAGTGAATAAGCTATGTTTTTTTGATACCACTGTTTAACAAACATGGTTTTATACTTCTGCTCATAGTAGCTGATAGATCCATGTCAAGCTTTTGAAATGAGTTCCTGAAATTCTCTAAACTTGAAATGAGTTCTGTAAGTTTTAAAGGGCAGTTGCAAAGATTTTAGTCCTCATTGTTTTTGAGAGCAAGAATGTAACAATCTAACTGCATGTGAAGTTTATA
Source organism: Polygonum aviculare (assembly GCA_934048045.1). NCBI lineage: Eukaryota > Viridiplantae > Streptophyta > Magnoliopsida > Caryophyllales > Polygonaceae > Polygonum > Polygonum aviculare. The sequence goes on from OW204026.1 coordinate 1,100,722, forward strand.
TGATGGTTGATTTCTTTGCTAATCTTAGCTTAGTAATGTATGAGGTCACAAGTGCTTTCTATTTGTGCTATGATAGGTTTGGTAAATACTACAAAATCAAAAGTAACCTTGCATTACAAAACTAAATGCCCACAAACATGTAACTCATAACTCAGCATCTAAAAATTGAACACAGGATCTCAGAGCAAGAGAGAGCGAATGCATAAAGCAAAGCTACAAAATTGGAAGAGTTTCAAATCTCATTGCAACAAAATTGCATTTATTCATAGCCTCTACGGTCACAGCTGACATACGCTAGCGCTCGCGAAGGTCTCGAAGAGTCGGTTTCCGAGTGATCGTCCTAGACGTCGAGCCCGAACCTTGGTCGCGAAACTCACTCCTCCTTTGCGCCTTTTCTTGCCTGAACACCTCCCTTTCGCGACACTCGTTGCTACAAAATGCCATCTCACCCCTACAAAAGTAAAAGAGAGTGCAAATGTACAAAGTGTCATCAAAATCACATGACATCTCGCTAATGCCAGCAAGATAATCATTTTCTTTTTAGGGTTTTAGTTTCTAAACGTAATACGATCTTAGAAAAACCGATGAATAATAATGTTACCTATAAATATAGATATTCTCGGTATGTTTCAGTTTCTTCCCACACTCAAAGCAATATCTCATGAAGGCACTCGTAGGGTAGTACAAAGCAATATCCTCGACGTCGCCACCCTTCGATCTCTTCGCCTTCTTTCGTGGGCTGTTCGCTAGCGCGACTGAGCCTTCATCGAGCACGACTTCATCACCCGGCATTCGAGCTCGGTTAGCCCTACCATTACCATTATGATCACCACTTGGAATCCAAGAGTTGGGACCAACGGGTCGGGTCGGGCTCATTGGTCGGGCCCAGGGATTGACCATGGGAATGTGGGTGGGAATGTGGTTAGTAACAAGTGGTCTAAGAAGCAAGTTCTTGTTGGTATTGATCGGCGCCCTCGCTAGCTCTCCCACGACACCTAGACCGACCTGGATCGTGGGCTCGGGCCCCTTTAAGCTTCCGACTCGGTTCGTGTCGAAAACGAGGGACCTGATCCTTGTGATGCTCCCAAAGAGAATGTCCCTTTTGGGGAAGTTAGGGAGGGCAGAAGGGGCTGATCCACCTAGTTGGAAGCTGTGGAATGTTCTAGAAGGTTCTCTAGCTGATGAAATGTTGTTGTTTTGGTGGTGGAAGGCTTGATCCTTACGTTGATACATCTCAAAAGTTGATTGATCAAGAAGAGGAATTGGCTTGATTGCCTGCAAAAAGAGATGAAGAATTGAAGATTGTACACTATTAGTGCATGAAATGGATGAAAATTCTAGCAAAATACTTCGTTTTGTGTCAAAAGTTACCTTTTATTCTAAGGAAATTCTTGTGCTTCTTATTTGAATGTTACATAACCAAATTTATTTATTTATTTATTGGGACTTTGGACAAAACAAGTCCCATATATCACTCGGTCGGTCTTCAAAAAGAAAGGCTTAATCGGTGACCGGAAAATTAGTTGCGAAGGTTAATTTAAGTGGGTTTCAATGAGCTCACCTCCATGAAGAATTGAAGATTGAAGAATAAAATAAACTATAAAAAAATAAACACAATTTTCAGATGGAAAAAAAATCATAATTTCCTAAAATCCCATAAACAAGAACGTCAGTTAGCTTGATCAGAATTTGTACATAAGTTGCAAAAGATTATAATGTGCAAATCCAAACGTATGAAAACAGAACATCAAATTATCAACTAAACAAACATCAAAATTTTCGACCAAACAACAAGCATCAAATTTTGAAGGGTTGGAAGAAAACAAGAAAACCAATGAAGATACATATACGATAGAGAGAATTTTGCTAACTTGATCAATGAGTGAGCTCTGCAAACAACTTGTTACTACCTGAAAATTTCAAAACTAGAGAAAATGAGCGATTTCTTGCAATACCAAAAATGTATAACATGAAATGAAATGAAATGAAACCCACCTTCAAACTTCAAAGTAGCAAACTCGCCACCATGGGAGATGTTAAAATGTGATCGGACTTGGGCAAGGCTGTGTTCTATTTATATCATTTGGGAAAGTATAAAATATTTTGTTGGGTGCAGGGAAAAAAAGAATAAAATATTAAAATGAGGTCAGGGAATAAATTAAAATAGCGATTTCAATTATTATATTTTATGGGATATATTATAATTTAGAAATCAATAGAATTGAATCAAATACGCCTATCAAAAGTCAACATATAACAATTAGAAATGAATATAAAACTAGACCTAATGCTACTTGAGACCACAGAAATTGAGTAATTGAAAAATATATATAGTGATTAATGAATAATGATCATAAAACAAATATTCTTACTCCAAATAGGTGCTAAAAAAATATAACGAATGTATTTTTATTCATTTATTTAGTTATTTATATATTTATGATGTAAAAAATGGAAGAAAAAAAAATGCCTTGGGTTTTCCGTGTTAGTATGGTGGGACTGGCACTACCAATATACACCGTCAGCAGAAGTCAGATTGGCGGGACCCACGAACCAGCTTATTACGGTTGTATTTTCATCTTTGGGAAAATTCCATTGATGTCCCTAAGTTTAAGCTTATTCCGGTTGGTGCCCTATAATTAAGGGAATGTTTGAATTTCCAAGCATAATACATCAAATTGCACTATTTTACCTCAAATCATGACATTACTCACTACATAATGATGGAGCTTAGAAGTAAAAAGAACCCTAGGATCATACAACATTAGAAATGGGATTCTAAGATGAACACATTGATGTTAGTTATCGAAGGGTGATATTAATTATGAGATTCAACTGTCCGGATGCAATACAAAGTGATTGCACACGTGAGCTGTTGTAGTGAACTATCGTCATTATGAAAATATAACGACTTTTGTCGTTATAGTGACACGACATTATTGATTCAACGATTTTAACGGTATATAAGCCGCTAAGAAAGTCATTACCATATATCAATGATTGCCTATTTTGCCGTTACGACATTATGGTATAAATGATGGCTCGGCCATACGGACATTTTTTTTATTGAAAACGAAAAGAAATGTACTTTGACATATAATCACATTCATTTAACGACACAATCAATTGAATTGAGCGAGCCATAATACAAATCAAGAAATGCAATAAAGCTAGTGGCCAATTTGAACTGGATGCTAGTGATTATGTCTTCTAGACTTGGCATGGATTGAAAATAAATAAAAATAATGGGGCTATAATGTCATTTTTTCCATAATTTTCTATTGGTTGGTTTGTTGAAAATGAATGGTAGGAAGAGGGTCTGAAATTGTGACTTGACACACAAACTCATGTGGCATAATGAGCCGTTAGCATTGCATAAAGCCTAGTTTTCTTGCAGTTTTTACCTTTCTTTGTGTATTTTATTATGATCCTAGAAGCTTCAATTTTTGTTTTTATATGCATGTGAGATACAAGCAAGGATGGCATGGTTGATATCTATTGTCCGCCCACTGTTTTTACCTTAGTAGTAAACAACACGAGCTTCTCATTGCAAAAATACTATGCCCAAATGAAATGAGTGATAGTTTGCTACAACTTTGAAAGTTGGGGCTATTTCCCGTAATTATCCATAGTGATCGGGCTTTTCCTGCAAAAGCCCAAAAAAATATAAGAACGACCACAGTGGGAGTCGAACCCACGACCTTCTGATCCGAAGTCAGACGCGCTAATCCACTGCGCTATGCGGTCGATGTGTTCATATTGCAAAAACAAGTAATAAGTACTTACAACATTCAATTCTCCTTCCTCGGTTTTTTTCCTGCCTATTGCTTTTCGTGTCATCCCAATTCGTACCAGTTTTCGATCATTCCGATTTCTCTCTCCAAATCCGATCTCCCCTCAATCGCCATAGCCATTCCAATTCCTCTCAAGATCCAGAGCTTCCGCAACCTAATCGGCTAAACTACGGCCTCCACCGCCCCCAACTTCTTCACTCTAGGTCAGATTCCGGCGCCGTGAAACCCTAGTTTCGCCGCGCATTCGGTAATCAAAATCTGGCGTGAAGGAGCTGAAAATCCTCGCTCCGGAGCTTTTCAATTGCTCGTCCGTCTCTGTTTCCGGCGAAGAAGACATGTTCTACGGCTCGGTGGTATGGGATCCGTGGCTGATCGTCGCTCAGATCGTGTGCCTTCAGTGCCTGTACTACCTCACCGCCGGCGTCTTCCTCACCATCCTCGTCGGAACTCGTGTCTCCAGAATGAGCCTCGTCTACTTCTTCGACTTCGCCACCATCACCGTCTCCACCGTCACCGGTTGGTGTGTCGTCGCTTCGTTCCTTCTCGCTGCCGTCGCCGGGTATGAGCTCTACTTCATAGAATTCATATGAATGTGCCTGATTTGATAATTATCCTAATATCTAGTTGATGTGATGAACATTGAGTGTGTTGGCCTTTTGATGTCTAGCTTTCGTTTGATTGGAATGCTGATTTCATGGAGTAATCAAAGATATTTGTTTGGTGTTGCAATGGCTGTATTGGCTGGATAGAACTTGAATTCACATATTGGCTCTAGCTTGACTATATAGGACTATAGGAGTGCACCTGAAATTAGGGAGCTCTGTTAAGTGTGGTGGGGGGCAAGCTATTTGATTTGCACTAGGTCAAGGTGAAGTTCGATTGTAAGGCAGTGGAACTCGGTGTTTCAAATGACCTTTGTTTGCTTTGTAGGTTTATATTGCCAACAAAGGATACCTTTCATGCTAGGTGTGTGTTCTGATTTCTGTTGGAAATGATACCCATACTAGATTTCGTTACGAGGCTAGATAATAGAGAAGGTTTAGTGCTGGGAAAATCTGATATAGAATCTCAGATGCACTGCCTTGTTCTTGCTTCTCTTTTCCTCATTTATTCCCAGTGGTTCATTTTCCTTTGCTTTTTTCATGTTCTATTGATAGTTTTTGCATTTATATTATGGTTGTCTTCTTGTTTGTATACTATGGAGGGTTTGACTTAAGAATCTTTGTTGTTTGACTTAAGAATATTTGATAGTTTTTGCATTTATATTATGGTTGTCTTCTTGTTTGTATACTATGGGGGTTTGACTTAAGAATCTTTGTTGTTTGACAGAGCTGGTTATATGCTTTATGTGGTTGAGAGAGCAAAGAAATGTCTTGATTTCTCTGCGACTATATATATTATGCATTTCATCATATGTTACATATATGGTGGATGGCCTTCCTCCATGACCTGGTGGATAGTGAATCTTTTGGGACTTGCAATAATGGCGTTGCTTGGTGAATATTTGTGCATAAAACGTGAACTTCGAGACATTCCCATATCTCGTTTTCGTCCAAGTAAGCTATTTTCTCTCATAATGTACACTTATAAGAGAACCTTATTTCAGCATTTGATTCTCTTGTATTACTTCTATCTGACGACCCTTTTCAGCATGCTGACAACTTTTGCAAACTTGGTAAAATAAAGATAAAGCATGAGCTTAGTGTTCTCTAAATGAAAAAGATCTGTCCTATTTTGTTTGGGGCCCCTTTTAGATTGACCTGAATGCTTGTATAGGAAAAAATTTGGATCTTAAATCATTGAATCATGCATCTCCAAACTTTCTTTTACTTTTGTCCTGGAGTTATAGTTTAGATTATGATTTATGGCTTATGAGTTATGAGTCATTGGAAACTAAATCCAGCCCTTTTCCATTGGATGGTACTTGTTTTTAGAGGTTTAATGACCTTGAAATGATTATGGATGTTTGATTGATAAGAATATGGAAGATGGGTGGTTCAATGCAAGTTTTTTTATATTGGCTAATTTTGTTATATGAGTTAACTGGTCATGGCATCACGAATCTGTAGATTTAGCCTTTCGCATGTAATTAATTGTACTCAGCCTAAAGATCAGCTTGGTTTTATATAAGAAAGTGAGAGATCTCATCTTTGCAATCATATTAATTTGCCAAACTGTATATGCAGACGTTTGACTGATGAGGAAAAACAAATCTGAACAGGCAAGAAAATGTCTCCCAATGGAATTCTGATGCTGCCTCCACTGTGGAGAAGCTCTTTGATGAAACTTGTATGATCCATGATCTGATCTAGAGCTCGTTAGTGCACTTGGCAGCCTCATTCAATTCACACATTTGATTTTTCCCCCCTTATCTTTAGGATTTTTGGCCTTAATGTGAGAGAAGTTGTTATAACTCTCCAAAAGCTTTGAAGAAAGGCAAATGTTTACATTACAACTACGCAACATTTGTAGACAGGTGTGATTTGATTCGTGTTTAGTCCCTCTACTTGTATAATTACGGCCAGTTTAATATCTGTTTCTAATCTTGGCATGAAGTTGCCTTTGACTTGCTTAGTTAGTGGTTGTTCTTGCTATGGTTTTAGAATCTTGCTATTGACAATTACCATTGATGAAATCCTATTGCCAAATCCTAAATACATAAACTATGACAGAATCTTTCTAATTGAGGGTTCTTACCCTGTTAGTGATACCATAACATTCTCATCATCAACCTTATGAACCTCTATTAGTTAATACAATATTGCCTCAAACAATCCGTGCAAGTACAAGAAAAACACGTTTAAAGAATCTCTAAGGGGGCGTTTGGTATAATTTCAGGTATGGGAATGGGTTGAGGTATGGGGTTAGATGGGTATGGGATTGGAAACCCATACATTATACCAAGGTATAATTTCAGGTATGGGAATGGGTTGAGGTATGGGGTTAGATGGGTATGGGATTGGAAACCCATACATTATACCAAGTGTTTGGTAAATTCCAAGGGTTTAAAACACACTCTTTCTACATTGAGAAAAACAAATGGCTTTTGGCTGTGATAACCATGAAAAAGCCCCAAAATTAATTTGATCTAGCAAATTTGAGGAGTACGAGCGAGTCACCATGTCTGATTAATTGATAGAGTATAGGTGCTGATGTGTATTTTGGGGGTTTATACTACTAGCCATTAATGAATTCGTTTTCTTCTCTCTGTCTCTGAGTGTAACATCGATCCGATAATAGTCAAAATCAAAGAGCAAGAAGAACTAAAAAGCCCCATAATTAATTTAAAAGAGTGAGCTATCGTGTCTGTAAACTGGGAATAGAGAGATGAATAAATTGGTGATTATAAAGATTAGAGGAGATCTAGAGTGGGTGAGATTTAACTAATGTTTTTTGTTGTCAAAAGTAAGGGCTCAAATTCACCATTTGATTTAGCAAATTTGAGGAGTACAAAGTGGAGATGAGGTTGAAGATGGTGAGTAGTAGATAAGTAGGAATGAGATTCAAACCCAAGCTTAGGGTAGAGTATGGGAAACCCATACCTAGATGGTATGAGGTATCGGTTTCAAACCCAAAAATACACCAACCAAACACCAAGTATGGGATTTTCATTCCTCAAACCCATACCCTGATTCCCATACCTATATACCAAACGCCCCCTAATAGTATGTGGCTAAATGAAAAACTTAGTTTCACCATCTTTCCGACGTGCTGACCTTCCTTCCTTCTACAAGTAAGTTGATCTGCCTAACTCATGGTCCTCGTCGACTCAGGAGTCCATAGTTCAGTTTGCCCCCTTAGAAGAAGATGGTAGCTCGTAACGACATAGTGGGCACACATGTCGTTTCTCAAGCCATCTATCTATACATTCCCCATGAAAAACGTGCTCGCAAGGCATCTTCTTCGCCACAAGCCCTAATTTAAGCTCCTCCAAGCAAACCACACATCTCGTCTCGCTCTCCTCACCTTTTACTATAACCTTCTCCAACGCCTCAACAGCTTCTCGACTCGCTGGCGTAGGCTTCAAGAAATCCTCCATTGAAAGCTCCGTAACCGTATTCAACTCTTCATCGATCTCCTCATCACCGTCCGAGTCTAAGTACGAGCTATCATAAGATAACACGGTTACCCTTACTCCTACGGCTTCGCAACACGCGGTGTAGTTGCAAGTGTACATCCGTATCGCCAAGGGAATGCCTTTGGAGGTGAGATGATGAGTAAGCACTTCCCGAAAGTCGTTGGGACGTTTTCCTGTGATTTTTATGCACCACCAGAAGACATTGGGAATGGAACAAGGCATCGGGTCTACGACGATATCTAGTTCTTGGGCGTAGTAGCTTTGCCAATGCCCGCCTAGTGGCCTAAGTGAGCAGTGGAATAGTTGGTTGGATTGGCCATCCCAACCAAATATGTGGGGAGGTGGAACAACTAACAAGGCTCTCCATATTTTTCTATGGAAGGGGAGTTGAAACGAGCTTGGCTATCTAGGGTTGAAAACTAATATGGAGAGGTTAAAGATTAAAGAAGGTAGCTAGAACTTGTCAAGTTGTAAGCCAACGATATGATACTTTTATAGGAAAGTTTGTTTTTAGGAATTCGGTTTTGTGATTAGATATATACATATATCAAGATAGATTTGGTGAAGATAGATAGATTTTCCAAGCAATGCTACGTTCTAATCAAGTAATTAATGCAAGAATGGAAAGTTTCTTCGGATAGAAGACTAGAAGAGAAGAGTATGAATGTATGATGGAGAGGACAAAACAAGCTAAGAAGAGAAGAGTATGATGGAGAGGACAAAGTTAGTTAAAAAAACTTGTGAACCAACGAGACTTATATAGGAGATCATGATGGGTTTATATATAGGGTCTTGCTATAAGGTATATTTGGGCGCGCAAGATTATTGATTTTGGAAAGTATTCCATGGTCATCGATCAAGGATGTAAAGTTTCCCTTTATTTAATTTCCTTACAAATTAATGGATTTGAGTTTGTTTTGATTGGATTTTGTTTAGACATTTAGTAGATTTTCTCTTTATTTGTTTTGCTTAGACATTTAGTAGATTTTGTTTTGACGCAATATATGGAAAGACAACAAAAAAACAAAATATATTTAGACATTTAGTAGATTTTCTCTTTATTTGTTGGCTTAAACAAAATATACACGTAATATTTACAGATCGAGTGTATAGAGGAACGCTCAGGTGAGATAGTTATTAGGGTGCAACATGAGGTATGAGGGGAACCGTTAGATCAACCTAAATAGATGGTGAGATTTGAGGGTACACAATAGGATTAATTTTATGGGAGGATCTGATTATTTCTACGTGACTCCAATTAAGGTAAAAACGTGTTTTATGGGATTTGATTGGAGATAAAATCGGGAGGGGAAATCTTTTATGGAAATGATTGAGCTGAAAATATTTGGTTGCATTTTTTAAAATAGGGAGTTGCTAAATTTTAGGAATTGATAAAGATGAGATCGAAGATCTTTAGAAAAAAAATAATTTTACGTAAAAATAAAAACTCTCTAGAAAATCATGGAATAATGGAATATCTACTAGTCAACGTTCGAAAACTCTGTATGATGATTTGAATAATGATATTGTTCAACATGTTTTACAGTCTACTTTATTTAGGTTGAACAATTACTTGTTTTACAGTGAAAATCAATTCGTTATAGGTTGAATAATTAGATGTATGCAACAAAAATAAGAATCTTATATGAACCTTGAATATGTAAATGTAATACATTGAATAAGACAAATATACCGATTGTTACATCTCGAATAAATACTACATTGGATATGAATAAGTACATCTATTTTTTGGAATGTACACTGCTATGAAAAAAAACATTATCAATGTCTTCAAACTTCATCCATATGTACCTCGCTGCCATTGTTGAAGAACTGCATAGCAAAACACACATAAATGAATAACAATTTATGCATAATAATACACACAGCTAATATTGTTGAACAAGTGTTCATCATATAATGCAAAACTATCAAAACGAAAAATACACTATTGTAAAAGTTGTCTTATAATCATTGAAAAACACTATTGTACAACATGAAAAATACAAAACAGTTTATATCTGTTACTTGAAAAATTGTTATTAGTACGTTGAAAAACACAATAGACATACATAAAACAGAAATGAAATCATTCGTTTTATCTCGTAATGAATAAGTTCGTGTAAATAGTTGAAAAAGATTCAAAGTGAGAAACAATTACATATTTGAAACTAATATGTGAAAAAGTTGTCTTATAATCATTGAAAAACACTATTGTACAACATGAAAAATACAAACCAGTTAAAATCTATTATTTGAAAAATTATTATCAATATGTAAAAAAACACAATAGACATACATAAAACAGAAATGAGAAGACACTCTTTTCATCTTATAATGAATAAGTTCATGTAAATATTTGAAAAAGATTCAAAGAGAGAAACCATTGCATATTTGAAACTAATATGTGAAAAGTTGTCTTGTAATCATTGAAAAACACTATTGTACAACATGAAAAATATAAAACAGAAATGAAATCATTCGTTTTATCTCGTAATGAATAAGTTCGTGTAAATAGTTGAAAAACATTCAACGAGAGAAACCATACCTGTCTTCCCGACGATCTCTTCCCGTCGATCTCATTCAAGCTGCATCCATGCACGCCTTTGTTCATGATCTGTACAAATAAATCGACAAATCTTAGTTAAAACCTAGTTTTGAATTTCAAAAACAACAAAAACCCTCAATCCAGGAAAACCGGATTGTTACCATCGAAATTCACATAAACCCTAACTACTACATACAAGCTTCAAATCGACTAATTGCATAGGTTGTTGTAGACGATTAAACCTAAATTAAAACAACCGAATGCACAAGCATATCGATGTTCTTGAACTGAAAAAACTACTTCGAAACCCTAATATATCAAATCCAAGTTCGTCTAGGTGTAGAATTAAAGAAATTCAAAAAAAATTACAGAGGAGTAACTAATACTTACCAAGAACACTTGTGCGGGATGAAATCGTCGTTGAGGACTATGGGGAAGTCGAATTGCTTCAATGGAGAATGAAAGCTATTGAGTTGGAGCGCTGATGAAGACGGCGTAATTGTGTTTTGAAAGAGAGATAAATTTTCTTTAGATGAAAATTATCAGGTATGGAAGGGGGATATCTCCCAAGATATCATTTCAACCAAAAAAAACGGGATTTGATATTATTTACTAAAATAGAAGCGTAAATCTTGGGATTGATTTTTGATCTGGTGTTTCTCTATCCAACAACACATATACACCCTTTTTTTATTAAATCCGGACCGTTTGATTAGATTGATCCAAAGGTCCTCATAACACCTCATGTTACACTCTAAGAGAGTGTTTTACTAGAGCATGTACTTTACTTTACTTTATAACCCAGTAGAGTTCCCCTTCCGGGGAATCTGGGGGGTCAGGATGGGGGCACCCCTGGCTTACGCAAAGGGGGTGCGCCCGAAAGACCCAAAGAAAAGAAAAGAAAACTGAAACTGAAACTCAGTTATGTGCCAATCATAACTGAATTTAGTTAAAATGCACCAAAATTGATGTAGGGGTCATATCCAACTCAAAGGAACTATAATAGCCAAAGAGCATGAGGATTAGTAATCATTAATTTTATATTTATATGAGATTAGTAATGCTCTTAAGAGAAATTAATTTCATCGCTTTTATTGACTATAATATTGCCTTTTTTGGTATAATTCAAAATTAAGAGAAACTAAATTTATGTACATGGTTTTTTAAAATATAATTAACTTCACAAATTTGATAAATCCTATTGAGGGTACGGTTCTTACCCTGTTAATATTTTCATCATCAACCTTATGAACCTCTATTAGCTAATATAATGTTGCCTCGACAATCCGTGCAAATACAAGAAAAACAAGTTTAAAGAATCATTAATAGTTTACATCATCAATTGACCTTCCTTCTACAAGTTGATTAACCTAACTCATGGTCCTCGTCGACTCGATCACGAGGAAGATGGTAGCTCGTAACGACATAGTGGACACACATGTCGTTTCTCAAGCCATCTATCTATACATTCCCCATGAAAAACGTGCTCGCAAGGCATCTTCTTCGCCACAAGCCCTAATTCAAACTCCTCCAAGCAAACCACACATCTCGCCTCGCTCTCCTCACCTTTTACTATAACCTTCTCCAACGCCTCAACAGCTTCTCGACTCGCTGGCGTAGGCTTCAAGGATTCCTCCATTGAAAGGTCCGTAACCGTATCCAACTCTTCATCGATCTCCTCGTCCGATTCCACATACAAGCTATAATAAGATATCACGTCTACACTTACTCCTAAGGCTTCACAACGCGCGGTGTAGTTGCTAATGTACGGGACAATCACTAGTACACAGGTAGGGGGCGGATACCGAAACGTTCATACCGGTCAAAAAAAGTGGTATCCGTTTTCCCTCTCGCATACCGGTTTTGTTAAAATTGTGGTATGGGTATTAAAAAAAAATATAGACATACCGGTTTTATGGAAAAGTGGTATGCACATATAAAGTCGCATACCGGTTTTTACAAAAAGTGGTATGCGAACTTTGTACTGGGATACCAGTTTTCCGGAAAACTGGTATGCGGGGAAAACAAAAAACTGAACATACCGCTTTTTGGATAAGTGGTATGCGAAATCTTTTAAAAATTTTAAAACCCTCGATCACCCCGATCAATTCCGCATAAGTTTTAATTAATTGCTGCGCAAGCTACATGTGTTTGTTCGTCAAGGCTATACCTTCGACCAAAAAACGAGGTTTTCCAATCCATCATTATTGAATTACTTTTTTCTTCACAAATAGGTATGTTAGATTTTTGAATTCTAATTTGTCTTAATTATAGATTTTGGTTACAACTTGTCTTGTTTTCTTGTTAATTCATACCTTTTATGAATTATGATCTCTACTTTGTTTGACATATTTGTTCATAATTGGTATCTTTAATTTCTAGTTAATCACAATATCGATTTTGATTCACTCTGTATTCAAATATCTTAACTTGTGAATGATTGTTTTTCCTGTCATATTGAATTTGTAGTAGAGATGACATTAAAAATCTACAACTCAATCCATCCTATAATATACGATTAATAATATTGTTTTTTGTATTATTTTATCTTGATATAGATAATGGATAGAAGTTGGATGCTTGCCAATCGGCTGACGCAAGAATATGAAGATGGGGTGGAAGAATTTATTAGCTTTGCCTTGCAAAATGCTAAAAATCCTTCAAAAATCCCTTGTCCGTGTAACAAGTGTTTGAACGCAAAATGGAAGGATGCTAATGGTTTAAGAGATGATCTGATTGTTCATGGAATCGATATAGGCTACAATTGTTGGACGCGTCATGGTGAAAAGGAACATGCAGGTAATATGGATACAATGGGGGAGACTGATTTTGATGTTGGTCAATTGGAAGAAATGATACAAGTTGTTGGTGAGGACTTTCTTGACCATGCTGATATGCTTGATGAAATAAAAAAAGATGCTCGAGAGCCTTTATATGCTTCATGTAGCAAGTTTACTAAATTGTCTACAACTTTGAAGTTGTACCATTTGAAAGCATCTTATGGGTGGACAGATCAGAGTTTCACAGCTTTACTGATGCTCTTAAAGGAAATTTTACCGGATGATAATGTGCTTCCTGATTCGACATATAGGGCTAAGAGATTGGTTCGATCCTTGAGTTTGGGCTATGAGAGAATTCATGCTTGTCCTAATGATTGTATATTGTACCGCGATGAATATGCATCACTTGATAAGTGTCCGAATCCTCATTGTGGTCGATCACGTTATAAGAGGCAAGGCGTCGCAGCTAAGGTATTATGGTACTTTCCTATTATACCTCGCTTTAGACGTTTATTCTCAAATGTTGTAGATGCAAAAAATCTAAGATGGCATGTAGAGGATAGGAAGTCTGATGGTTTGTTGAGGCATCCGGCAGATTCTGCTCAATGGGTTAATTTTGATACTACATATCCAGATTTTGGCTGTGACGGAAGAAATTTACGACTTGCTTTATCAACAGATGGGGTGAACCCACATGGCAATCAATCTAGCACACATAGTACTTGGCCTGTTATGTTGATAATTTATAATCTTCCTCCTTGGTTGTGCATGAAGAGAAAGTATATGATGATGTCGATGTTGATTTCTGGACCGAAACAGCCTGGAAATGATATTGATGTTTACTTGGCTCCGTTGGTTGAAGATCTTAAGCTTTTATGGGATCGTGGTGTGGAAGTTTATGATGCATATGGAGAACAGACATTTTGTATGAGAGCAATGTTGTTCTGCACGATTAATGACTTTCCAGCATATGGTAATTTATCTGGCTATACTGTTAAGGGTAAGCGTGCCTGCCCTATCTGTGAAGACCGTACAGCTTTTACTTGGTTGCAGAATAGTAAAAAGACAGTTTATCTTGATGGTCGCCGATTTTTGCCTATGGCACACAGATATCGTAAATTGAAGAAGGCCTTTAATGGGAAGTCTGAAGAAGATCCACCGCCTCAACCATTGACTACTCAACAACTTATGTCGAAGTTAAATGTTATAAATGTGTCATTCGGAAAGAAACGAGACAAGCCACTTCCATCTGTTGGGTGGAAGAAGAAATCAATATTCTTCTCCCTTCCATATTGGGAGCACCTATATGTTCGACATTGCTTGGATGTCATGCATATTGAGAAGAATGTTTGTGATAGTTTGTTGGGTACATTACTTAACGTGCCAGGCAAAACTAAAGATAGTGCAAATGCCAGGAAGGACATGGTAGATATGGGCATCAGACTAGAGTTAAAAGAGCAAGTCACAGCAAATCGTACCTATCTACCTCCTGCATGTTATACCCTATCAAAGAAGGAGAAAGATGATTTTTGTAAGTTCTTCCAATCTATAAAGGTTCCACATGGGTTTTCGTCCAGAGGGTTGTATGGTTGAACGGTATATTATGGAAGAAGCTACAGAATTTTGTGCTATGTATTTATCTGATATTGAAGCTATTGGTCTTCCTAAGCCACTGAAGTATGATGTCGTTGAAGGCAGGGGTATTGTTGGTTTTAAAATGCAAGCAATATCTCGAGAGTTGTGGTCACAAGCTCATTTATATGTTCTTCATAATAGCAGAGAAGTAGAATCATATGTGGAAGAGCACATGTCTTACTTAAGAAGTCAACATCCAACTCGTAGGAGTGAGAAATGGATAACAGATCAACATAATGCTTCATTTATTAGATGGCTACGTTCAAGGATTGAAGATACTGATTTGCATGCCTCCCCCATCTTGAAGGCGTTGTCACGTGGGCCTCTTTTTACTGTAGCATCTTTTTCATCATATGAGATTAATGGGTACACTTTCTACACAAAATGTCATGATGATACCAGTACAATGCAAAATAGTGGTGTCACATTGGTGGCTGAAGCAGTGCACATCTCTAGTGCAAAAGATAAGAATCCTGTTCAAGCAAGTATGTCGTATTATGGAGTCATTGAAGAAATATGGGAGCTTAATTATCTGGAGTTCACCGTGCCGGTTTTTCTTTGCAAATGGGTTAATTTTAATGGTGTAGAAGTTGATGAGTTAGGCTTCACTCGTGTTGATTTGAATAAGGTGGGTCATAAGAATGACCCATTCATTTTAGCATCTCAAGCTAAACAAGTATTTTTTGTGCCGGACCCAATAGATCTCAAGTGGTCAATCGTGATAGCAAGTAAATTGAGGGACCAAATTGAGTACGATGATGAAGGAATTGATTTGAGCCAAACTCCTGTCATAATGCCACTATTTGATGCAAATGTTGATGAAGAAGCTCAGATATATATCCGTGGAGATCACAGTGAAGGAATAACAATTAATAGAGGAAAAAGAAAGAGACAATAGAAGGAGACATTCAATTATTTTGCACATTTTCGAGACAGGTAAAACAAAGTATTAATTTTTTTTGGCTTTGGCTAATTATTTCCATTATTTAATTTTTGTGAGCGTGCAACTGACTTTTTGGCGTACGGCAATTAGGGTCGATCTCTCACTTTTACACTTCCCAATTGCCAAAGTCCCGAGTCTCCGCCTCCTCAGTCCCGAGTCTCCGCCTCCCTCCGCCTCTCGTCGTTTGCTTCTCTCGGAAGCCCTCTCGCCGCCTCTGCCTCTCTCCGAAACCATCTCGCCATCTTGTTGTCTCGCCGTTTCGCCGTCTTGCTGTCTCTCCGTCTCGGAAACTGTCTCGCTCCTAGGGCCTCACCTTCCCCGGCGTTCGAAGTTCGGCCGGCAACGGCAAGGCTCTGTCGCCTCATCAAAATCGGCTTAAGTCTCTCTGAATCTCGGTCTCTACGGTACGTTTGAACTCAGTTTTCGCTGGTTTAGGGCATCAGTGTTTCTATGTACAGGATCTGATTTTTCTGGGATTTTGTTTGGTGTGGATTTGTTGACCTTTTTGCCGTGTCGGTGACTTCCTTGTCTGAATGAGGAGTTATATTGTGCTAGTTACTCAGTTGAGGGCTATGTCTCTGTGGGTGTCTCAATGTCCGTTGGTTCCCATCAATGTTGTTGAATTAATCTCCCAACTCTGAACTGTACATACAATTTTACTATTAATCTTTACACCTTGCTGTTTTAGTTGAGATTGTTCTCTGATCTGGTTTTTTTGAACATGTTCTGGTTTGAGTGAATGTTGTTTGGTCATTAATTATAGCCTTTTGTACCCAAAAGAGATTTGTCTGGGAGTGGGATTTGTTTGGTCATTAATTAATTGGCACCTGATTGTGTCTTTATGTGATTTCTGGAGTGTTTTGAAATCCACTGCAAATGTCATTGGGTTAGGATGGAGGTCGAATTGGTTGGAAAATTGGATTGGTGTTTATCTCTACATTTCCCATCTGTCAATTATGTTGTTAAGATGATAAATTAATTTGGGTGGGCTCAAAACCCCAATCTGAAAGTCCGAATCTTCATTAATTTATATAAGCTGTTGCTACCTCATTGCATATAGATTTGTTGTTTAAACGCATAGTTGAGTGTTAATTTGGATTCCAGGGAGCATAATTGTAAAGAAACACATGATAGATAGGGACTGTGGGATTGTGGGCCACGAGCAAGGGGAGTTGGTGGTTGTTCACGTTGTTTGTTTGCCCTTTTACTACTACAAAGGATAAGAACTATGCTGATATTTAAGTGTAGGAACATTGACTGATGAATAAACAATTCATGGGCTTTCTTCTACCTTGATAAAAAAAAAGGGCTTTCTTCTACCACTCACTTTATACTTTATAGTCAAACTAGGTGGCTTTATTATATGGTTTTTTTAATTTGTATTTCTTAAAGTGCAAGTCACATGTAATTAATTAAGGGAGTATATGGTTCGATGTTTATTCTTTGGGCTGACTTTCATGATCTATTTGACCAAATTTTGCAATAACTAAAGTCTTTTTTCAATGGTGCCTATGTAATTTTGAAAATATTTAAATTAACAACTCTTTCTAAATTATATCAGGGAAAAGAGGAGTTAAGAAAATTCCTGATGCGGTATGTTACTTAACTAAAGCCTATGTTGTGTGTATATTTGATTGAAATGCTTATATATGTTTGTTAGCGAGTTGTTTATTATAGTTGGATTTAAAAAATCGACACTTGTTTTGACATTAGGTTACTGTCTTGTCACACTTGTGACAGCTATATGAGTTGAGGAGGTTGAAATTGAAGTCTGATTTAGTAGCTAAAATTGTAGTAGGTATTTTCTTGGCTAAGCTAGTTGAATGTCACTGGGAGAGAAATCCGATAAGCTAGGGAGTCTGAGCTTAATTTTTCAACAATTTATACCTTTTGTTGTTCACTTGCCAGATCTGTCATGATATATCATATGCATGCCTAGCCAATGGCTTTGAAGACTTTTCTTTCATCATTCTTAAGACAAGTTGATACGAATCCATAGGCAGTATGTAATGAGCATGACTATATGTCTATATGTACAAGTCAAAAAGAAAAATTAAAGTATATGTGTACGTACGTGTTGCATGTGACTTTGGTTGGGGGCCATTAAATGTGTGACATACACTTTTGCATTGTATTGACAATTATATATCCCGTATTGAATACTATATTTGTAGGAGGTGTTGATCGAGTTTACTAGCGTAAATTGAAGTTGATTTAGTAGCTGAGTTTACAGTGCTTATTTTCATGGTTAAGCTAGAGAGTTTGAGTTTTAATTAGGCAAAAATAATCGACCCATATCATGAAATAACTTGACAGAACTTTTTCACAAAGGTGTAGTTTATAGTGTTGTTTTTGCCAATTTTCCTTATTTGATATATAATAATCCATATATTTATGTACACTTAAAATGTAGGACGATTGCTCATCAAATTGATTTATTTTAGTCTTCATGAAAATTGAAACTTGTTCTCATGTCACTTGTAATTTTGTAAAAAAATTTACAGTTTGACTCTAATTAACTATGTTTGATGTTACCTACTTTTTTTATTACTAATCTTCATGTTTTATTGTGATACTTATTTTATGTAGTATTTCTCACCTTCACTGAAGACATACACTGAGGAAGAGATCTTTGAAGTCATAGAGGAATCCGCTCAATATCTTCTTCCGTTTCTTCAACTGGAGATCACATCACAACAGAAGAGTTGAAATGCTTCGTTATTGAAAATATGGATTTTATTATCTAGTGTAGTATTACCTAACATGAATTGCGTAGCTGAATGATTGTAGTTGTTTTGAAAACACATTATCTTAAGTTTGTAGTTGTTTTGAAGACATTATAGTTAATATACTAGTTATAATATGCTTATTCTATCTTAATTGAATTGTAAAGCATATTTGGAAGATTGGTCAAATATTAAGTAAAATAAAATAATCAGAAAAAATTAAATGGGTATTAAACCGATATTTGACTTTTAAATGGTAATTAAAAAATATATATGCGTTTAATTATTTCTGGATACCACTTATTGTAAAACTGGTATCTGGGTTTTGGGAACAAATTAAAAAGAAAACCTAGATACCGGTTTTTGGAATGAGTGGTATGTGTTTAAAACATTATAGATACCACTCATTTAAAAACTGGTATCCGCGACTGTTTTTGCCGGAGGAGAAAAAGGGAAACCTTAGATACCGGTTTTTTAAAAAACTGGTATGCGTTTTTTTTACATACCACCCAAATAAAAACCGGTATGCGAGTGGTGGATACCATCTCCGTTTATACCACTACGAAAACCGGTATCCGTGTCATATAAAATCCGGTATCCACCCCCTACCTGTGTACTAGTGAATGTCATTCCGTATCGCCAAGGGAACGCCTCTAGAGGTGAGATGCCGAGTGAGCACTTCTCGAAAGTCGTTGGGACGTTTTCCTGTGATTTCTATGCACCACCGGAAGACATCGGGCATGGGACAAGGTATCGAGTCTACGACGATATCTAGTTCTTGGGCGTGGTAATGTAGCTAGAACTTTTCAGGTTGTAAGCCAACGATATGATACTTATATAGGAGAGTTTGTTTTTAGGAAAGGGTTTTGTGATTAGATATATCAAGATAGATTTGGTGAAGATAAATTGATTTTCCAAGCAATGGTACGTACGAATCAAGTAATTAATGCAAGAATATATGGAAAGTTTCTTCGGATAGAAGACTAGAAGTATATTTTCTTTACAAATTCATGGTGTGAGTTTGGTAATATATGTACTAACTTAATATTTTAAGTATTATTTTATTCTATCCGATCATTAGTAAACTATCCGTATTATGTTATCTGTAATGTGTTTATTTTTTTTTGAGATATAAAGTGTCCTTATGAGAATACTTGATTTAAAGATTAAATTCTAAAAGAAAATTTATAAAAATCCCACAAAAAATCTTAAATAATAGTACGAAGAAAGAGAATTTGTTTTTTTTGTTTTATTTCCTTCTTAGTTATTTTTTTGATTGGATACTGTGTTTGGTGCCATGAAAATATAATGTATCGTGAAAATATTAGGTTTTGATACTCCAATGTGGAGGTCGAATTATTTCCCTAATCAAGAAAATACAAACCTTCATATTCATGATCATCAACATTACGAATCTTCATATGTAAAAAATCAGGATGTTGTTTCAAGAACATAAAAGTCTCGATCACATCATTAACTCTTAACTAAGTTTTGCTAAAACTAAATACTACTATACATCGACATAGATATATGCATGCTCATAGTCTTCGTGATCGTAACTTCACTCTTCGATGGACGACTCCGCACCCATATCCAACTCGTCACCGAATATAAAAACCGCGACCATTGCACGAACTCCGACGACTTCAGAACCTACGACATTATCGCAAATAGACTGGACAACTTCGTTCTTGACCTCCGAGGGGACTTGTTCGGCGGTGAGACGCCGAACAAGTTCTTCTCGAAGGTTGGTGGAGGGCTTCCCGACGATTCGTATGTCCCAACGTGAGATATCGGGTTCGGATTCGGGATTCGGGTTTTCCCTAACCGATTGCAAGAACTTGTATTGCACGTCGATGTTCAACTCTTGGTTTTGGTTGTGGTCTTGCTCTCTTAGGGGAGAAACCGAGTAGCCGAATGGGCAGTTGGTTTTGGTGTCCCAACCATAGTTGGTGTAACGTTGATCAAAGGTGTTCATGTTTTGTGAAAGGGAAACTCAAAGTTAGTTAAAAAAACTTGTGAACCAACGAGACTTATATGGGAGATTAATTATGATGGGTTTATATATAGGGTCTTGCTATAAGATATATTTGGGCAATATAATTTATTTTCCAGATTATTGCGTGGTAATCAAGGATGGAAAGTTTCCCTTAATTTTATTTCCTTACAAGTTAATGGGTTTGAGTTTGTTTTGATTGGATTTTGTTTTGATGTAATGGAAAGACAACAAAACAGAATCTACTCCGTATTTGGTAGATTTTTTTCTCTATTTATGGATTTAAATAAAATATATACCCCGTAATATTTACAGATTGTACAGACTGTACAGTATATTGTATTTTTTTAAACATTGATTTTATATTAATATGAGATATGTTATATTCTTAAGATTCTACCGAAAATTGCTCAAAAAATAAAGATTCTACCAAAAAAAATTTATATTCTTTAAGAGAAATTAATTCCATCACTTCTATTGGCTATAATATTCTTTTTTTAATAATACAAAATTAAGAGAAATTAAATTTATGTACATAATTCTTTCAAATATAACTTCACGAATTTGATAAATCATACAGTAAACGAAATATATTTTAAATGGAAGTATTTATTTTATTCTTCAACAAAAACTGCCCTCCTTCCTTGGTATGAACAAAAACCAACGGGCTTTCTTCTGTTCATCTGTGTTCAACAGGCCATAGCCACCCGATGCCGGCGACACCATAAGACCCTCTACATTCCTTCAGCTCTGAATTTCATCCTTCTATCGCCATATCTTCATACGCTACTCGCCAACGTAAGCTCTCTTACCCTTTTTTGTTGTATAACAGTAGCAATGCATTGGATTTTAGTTTAGGATTTGAGGATATGATGGGATGTATGACATTATCATTGTGTATGCCTAATGTGCATTTAGCCATTTAGGGTCTACTCAAATTTGAAAATTCTTCACAATTAGGTTTCAGGGGTTTTGAAGACAAGGTGTTCGATGAAATGCCTAAGAGAGAACTCTTTCAACTGAAAGATAAAATGAAAAGCCCGTCTGTGTAATTGTGTTTCTGATGTTCTCATTTGCATTGTAAATCCTTATATTAGATCGATGGCATGCTAATGTCGTGTACTATACGCTTGCTGAAACGAAAGAGGTTTTGTGGCATGTAATTCACTTACCATTTGGGAGTAGATCCTCCTGGATGTTTGATATTGGCCCCCTGTTTAATTGCTTTTTGCTCTTTGCAGCTGGATTGGCTTTAAAGATGAAAGCTATATTGAATTCATCAATACGAACCATATCGACTCTGCCCAGGTTATCTCAGAGGATTAAGCAAACAGGTGTGATGCAAATTAATACTGTACATTGTTATGGTTGCAATTTATCGTTTATATATCAGTCCATGTATGTGTTTTTATTTCGGTTTCTCATTGTTTCGTGTTCTTCTTGCTTATGGTTATTGTGCAGAAAATGAGATTGTTAAAATGTTTCTCATACCACCACCGACACCAAATGATGGAAACCTAATCAAACAACGAGATAGAAGTCTGTCAAGAAAAGATCCTTCGGTCAGGAAACTTGATGAGAGATTTATAAGGATCTTGAAAATCTTCAAATGGGGTGCTGATGCAGAAAAGGCTTTGGAAGTGCTTAAGCTCAAGGTAGATCATAGGTTGGTTCGTGAAGTTTTGAAGATTGATGTTGATATCAACGTTAAGATCCATTTCTTCAAGTGGGCGGGCAAAAGAAGACACTTTGAGCATGACTCAACCACTTATATGTCTCTAATCCATTGTCTCCATGAAGCTGGATTATTTGGTGAAATGTGGAAGATAATCCAAGAGATGGTTAAAAGCATGTCATGCCTTATGGGTCCTACTGAACTAACTGAAATTGTGAGGCTTTTAGGAAATGCTAAAATGGTGAACAAGGCATTGTCTGTCTTTTACCAGATTAAAGATCGCAAATGCAAGCCAACATCAACCTCGTACAACTCTCTTATCTTGATGCTCATGCAAGAAGGTCATTATGAGAAGTTGCATGAGCTGTATAATGAAATGTGTAGAGAAGGCAACTGTCTCCCTGACACAGTTACTTACAGTGCCCTCATAACAGCTTTTCAGAAACTGGGTCATCACGATTCTGCTATCAGGCTGTTTGTAGAGATGAAGGAGAATGGTTTGTATCCGACTCCAAAAATATATACTACATTACTGGCCATTTACTTCAAATTAGGTATGGATGAAAAAGCACTGTGCCTTTATAAGGATATGAAGGAAAATGGATGTCTGCCAACTGTTTATACATACACAGAGTTAATAAGGGGCCTTGGAGTTTCTGGAAGAGTTGATGAGGCTTATGGAGTATTTTTGAGTCTCCTAAAAGAGGGTTGCAGGCCAGATGTTGTCTTAATGAATAATTTGATTAATATTTTGGGAAAAGCGGGTCGTTCTGCAGATGCTGTCAAGTTATTTAAAGAGATGGACTCCTTACAGTGTTTCCCAAATGTGGTGACTTATAATACTGTAATAAAAACACTGTTCAGATGCAGAGCCCCAGCATTTGAAATATCAAATTTGTTAGAAAAAATGAAGGCAGGTGGGATCAGTCCAAGTGATTACACTTACTCAATTCTTATAGATGGTTTTTGCAAGATGAATCGAGTTGAGAAAGCCTTGCTTTTACTTGAAGAAATGGATGAAAAGGGAATTCCTCCTTGTCCAGCTGCGTACTGTAGCCTGATCAATACTCTTGGAAAAGCAAAACGCTATGAAGCTGCAAACGAATTGTTTCAGGAGTTGAAAGAAAATTGTGGTGCCTCTAGTTCTAGGGTTTATGCTGTAATGATAAAGCACTATGGAAAATGTGGTAAACTTCATGAGGCTGTGGATCTCTTTAATGAGATGAAAGGATTTGGTTGTGCTCCTGATGTGTATGCCTATAATGCACTTATGTCTGGTATGGTACGCGGTGGCATGATTGATGAAGCTCAGAGATTGCTTAGAACTATGGAGGAAAATGGGTGTCCACCGGATTTGAATACCCATAATATAATCTTGAATGGAATTGCAAGAGTAGGAGGTCCGAGAAGAGCTCTGCAGATGTTTGAAAAGATGAAGAGTGATGAGTTGAAACCAGATGCTGTTTCATATAATACTCTTCTTGGATGTTTTAGCAGAGCTGGTATGTTTGAGGAGGCTGTTAGGCTAATGAAAGAGATGAATCAGAAAGGGTTTAAATATGATATGATCACGTACTCGTCAATACTTGAGGCAGTTGGTAAAATTGATGATGATCCTTCACCTCCAAACTATTGACACCTAGGTTATGGGTTTTGTGTTGACTGCAAATCCAAGTCATTTTGAAATTTCTACAGGCTAGGTAATTGCAGATTCCAATTTTGTATTGGTTTGATAGTATCGATTATGAATGAATGGTTTCAAATAGCAACTACTGGGAATTTGAGCTTGAAATGTGTGGCATCAAGTCATTTTGGATGATGCATTGTAATGCAGCAAGCCAGCAACTGCTCTTGTTTCTCCTCTGCCGATGTATTCTATGCACCATTCGCTTTTCTAAAGTTGAGGGGCTTTGCATCAGACAATGAGAAGTTATGGAAATATAAGAAGGTTGCCTGATTACCAGCAATCTGACAAACGTCTAGTTCTTGCTTGTACTGGCTCAATTGTGATCTAAAAGCAACGAGGTGTTGTATGTCACCGAAGTTATCAGATTTTTATCTGAGAATGAGAACCTGAACTTGAAGTCAGTAGCACTTGTTGCTTCTCTGTGCTCAGCTCCTCATGTTGCAAATTATCAGGTACAGCATGCCTACAATAACTTTTGTATCGAATGCTATCTCCATATGTTTCGTTCATGAAGCTTCCAGTATTTATTTATTTTTGTCGCTTCGTGTTTTTATGTGTATCTCTACTTAATACTGCTGATCACCAACTGTGAACAGGGTATTGTAGAGAGACGTTGGAATTGGAAGGGTAACAATTGATTGAAGCTATGGCGTCTGGCCGAGCCGGTATGATCCTGAGATCAACAACCCATCTCTTTGCAGTATGTTTTTGCTTGTATAAGGTGTCATTTTCTCACTTGCCTGTTTACAGTTGAATAAGTACAGATACTAGAAGAAACATGTGTGCTTTTAGCCTTTAGATGCTCAACAAAAGAAGCAACTTTCAACCAAAATACAACCCTTTTAACCTTCTAGGCTGTAGCAAATCTTGATATAACAAATCTACATGCTCCCTATAGCTGATTTCTAAGCACTAAACTCTGAATTAGCTTTGCAATGACCCCTTTCATTAGATTTCACTACAATCTAAACAAGCTCTTGCTCAAGAACCCAAAAATCAGAAACCAGATGGGCATGAAAAGGAGGAAAGAAATAGATTAGTAAGTTATTTGTTTGGATGGGATTCCTTTTGAGGATTGTTGGCTCAACAAGGCCTTAATTTTAGATTGCATTTTAGTTGTAAAGGTTGTTATTTGCTTGCTCTTTCCACCTTCACCTCATTTATAGAAGTTTTCATGTATGAAGTGTCCAATCTGAAGTTGACAGCTTGACCATATCTGTGTATGATCAATTCCCTCAACCCATATCTGTAAACAAACCAAATTCAATACGCCATGACACCCTTATAAGCCTAAATTTATTGTTCATTAAGGACCCAGTTCACGTTCTCTTCTAGAATCTATTGTATTGTCAAACATATCATAGTCATCCTCCAACTAGACTACTTTGAGTTATCCGAAACTTCCAATTTCAGATTTTTCATGAAAATTCAATTAATCTTTCCACACATTAAAGACCCAATTTTTCCATGACCGTTATCTAACCTGTCAAAATCGCAGAAGCCCTTGTCAGTTGTCAGCAGTAAATTGCAAATACCAATTCAAGACGATACCTTTTATTTCTGATAATAACATCAACTTGGGATAGTTTTATAGTGTTCCCTCCGTCTATTTTTATTTGGCTTTTTAAATTCAAATATTTGTCTATTTCTATTTGGTCTTTTAGCCCTTTTTTCCAATAAATTCCAAATTTACCCTTAGTTAATTTGTTACTCTCTCCGATTCAAAATAAGTGTCGTTTTACATTTAAACACAAATTTTAAGAAAAACTATAATTATACTCAAAATCGTAAGGTTTTTCTCAATCTTACCACTCACCAGTTTTTTAACCAATAAATGACTGACTTTGGTCGATAAAAACACATTCCAATAACAATTCTCATTAGTCTCACCTGATAATTTGCCTAGAAAACACAAAACGACACTTAAAATGAATCAAAACTAGAGTGCTAAAACAACACTTATTTTGAATCGGAGAGAGTGATTTTTAGTCTTGAAAATTGTAAAGTTTGTAAGAAAAATTGATTATACTCATGATAGTTTAATAAGAGTATTTTTATAAAGTCAGGATTTTTTAATATTTGTGTAAAGTTTTAAAGGTGAATTAGAATTTAGAAGTAGATGGAGGGGAGAGAGTAGGAAATAAATGGTGTTTCTTTTTCTTGGACGAAGGAAACAAATCGTGGTTTTTAGATAAAACGGCGGAAGGTGCGTAGATTAGACTTTAGAGCAAGTGGTATTGGCAAATGGCAAATTTTGCCGCTTGTAGACACAACACTACATGTGGATGTAGGGGCGCCGAAAGTGCAACCCAAAAAACACGTACACGCAAATCACAACTTTTTTAATACCCTTTGCTTCTAGAAGTTGCATTCCCGCGTTTCTAGACCCGAGCAAAAACGGACCCGAATCGGATTTGGTGCGAAGTATATAGATCTTACGAGTCCCGTGTGGTTAGTCGGGTTGGATCGGGTAAAGGACCTTAATCGGATTTAGCTTGAGATGTAGACCTTGTAGTCGAGAACGGTTAATGGACTTTGGTTCGTTTACGAATTAGACTTAGTTCACGTTGACCGTTGTAAATTTTACATATTTTTTAATTACATAAACATAGGTCAATGTCAAGTTTGAGTTGGCGGTTGCGGATAAATATAGATAAGGAAAATATCCGAATTTAGAAACGAATAGTACATTTGCGCAGCCGAAACATGCATCGCGCTCGACTCAATCCCAACCGAAATTTGCTTTTTTCCCATGTCTTAACTCTTAACAACTAACTCGCATTTAGAGGAAGATACACCGATGTGATCTTGCCCAAATGTACACATTCCATATGCACACATGAACTTGATAATTGGACTTGAATGGTAAAGTATATTGCTCAATCCGGTCATATGTTCATATTACATTCTACTACAAACTAACACTCAAACATGTATAGTATTATCAACTTTTCAAGCTTCCAAAAACTAAGAAGAAAAATACAACACTCCAAAATGCTAAATTTGTTCACAACTCCATGCCACAACAAGATTGGACATTGCCCGAAAACTCTATAGGCATCTCAACTTCACTCCATCTACGTGTCTTCAAGTCCAACACGTAAGCATTGTGGGGCTCACCGTACGCGGGGCAGCCAATCACAACAATCGTATCTCGCCACATCATCACTTTTTGTGAGCTCCTCAACTGAGCTGGCATTTCCACTATAGACTGCCACTTTTCGCCATTTAGTACCGCCACGTGTCCGTCCCGACACGTATACACCTCGCCTTCGCCCGCCACCCAGCACGCCGGGCTCGTCGTCGCTTCTAGAAAATCCTCGTTCACCGCGCCCCACTGCCACGTGGCCGGATCAAGTGACTCGGCGCTCCTCCCAAAGAGGCCTTGTGAATCGGTTTCGTACCCGCCGATGACGTGGAACCTGCCACCGTGGAAGACAACGCTACACTCGTCCCTCTCCTTTGCCATGTCAGGAAGAGGCATCCACGTGTCCCTCGCCACGTCATACATCAATGCCGACCTCAGCGCGTTCTTCTCGTCATCGTGTCCGCCGGCCACCATCACCACCCGGCAGGACGGGTCACCGGCGAGCCCGAACAGCGACCGGGCCGGGCCGGGCATGTCGGTCCCACGCCGCCATTGACCGGTCAAAAAGTCAAAGATATAAACCGCCTTGGAGACCCCCCACGTTTCCGGGTCCCACCCGCCCATCACGATAAGATCCGACCCGACCCCTATCACTCCGCAGAACAACGGCAGCCCGCCCGGAAAGCCCGGCCCGGTCGGCAACCGGGCCCACGACCCGGTTACCGGGTCGAGTACACTGAGCCCGTAGGCCGGGCTAGCGTGGCCCTTCTCCTTACTCTCCATGGTCGGGCCGAGTCGGGCCTGAGCCAGGACGAAAACGGGCCGGGTCAGGCCCGACAGTTTTCTAAGGCGGTGGAAGTATGGGTGTTGGATTTGGGCGTTCCAGGCCCGGCAAACGGAGGCCACGGACGGGAACGAATCGAAGGGGACTCGGGTCAGGCACTCGAGCCCGAGATCGTCGTTTAGGCCCGGTATGAGCTCCATGTTTAACTCTTGAAGAGAAATTTGTGTGCTTTGAGGCATAAATTAGAAGAAAATGGAATTGGGTTTTCTTTTTTTTGGCGTCTGAATTTGTGGGTCTGTGAGAGATTGTGGAATTTGAGATTCTTGGAAACGGAAGTGTTGTATTTATATAGGAAGTTTGGGAAAAACAAGCAACTAAGGACATGTCTCTGTTGGCTGTGGCTTCCAACGGTCTGAGAATATTGAATTGGGGGAAATTAATTACATCCCTTGCAAACCTGGAACGGTGAATTTCATCACCCCCTTGGTTTTTAGTTCTTTATTAAAGTGAGCTTATATTTTCTCTACCAAAAAAAAAGTGAGCTTATATTTTAGTGAATATTTTCTTTTTGACCCCAATATATTCCGACTATTTCTTTTGGTGGTCGAATATATTCCGAATATTTAGTCTTTTTTATCGAGAAAATAAAATATAAAAATATTTCGAATATTTAGTTCATCACACTTTCTAGTTTTTTTTTGTTTGCTTCACTGCTTGTGCCTGTTGGTGCGTTTTGAAATTTCGCGCACGAGAAATCGAACATGAGATGTTTCGTTAAGTGGATCGGATCGTCGTTCTTTCATATGACTGTAGCAAGATCTTGATTATACCGATGCGGCAAGTAGCCTACCTATTAGGTTTCAAAACCTTTATGGAATTTTTATTGTATCCGTAAAGGTTTTAAGGCGATTTCGCTTTTTATCCATTTATGTATAATCTATAGTGTCACGTTTTTTCTGATGTATAGCAAATTCGGGTGATGCATTCTACCAAAAAATTGGGCTGATGCAAATGTCAAGTAGTATCTAAAAATTAGGCATCTATCATTTTGGTTCGTGTATCTATACACATGTGAATGTGTTGCATATTTCAAGTATCATTTGTTTGGTGCTAATATTTGAGAAAATAATTAGAGGTTTGGCATCTGTGGAGCCACATTCTTGAGCTAAATTCTGAAGCTTAAAAAGTTAGACGACCATTTTTGTAATAAACTCTAAAGGCAGTGTTATTTCTGCAATTTTCCGAGTTTATGAGCTTGTATAATATTTATGGTCGAACATTTAATGTCACGTCTAGTCGTCTACTAGATGAGAACTACTACTTCACGACAATCAACTTGTACAACTCGATCTTATACCGCCATACCTAAATGACCTAGTTTTGAGTTTTTTTTGGTTTTTCATTGATTCACCAGACTTTCGTCTTGACTAGATTTAGCTTGACTCGAATTATGCATTTAGTTTTAACGGTTGAGGTTTTCAAAGAGAATTATTTACATTCACGGCAGTTATCGTCTATGAATGTAAAATAGACCACTTATCGTCTAAGCTGACTCCCTTTGATAGTACTTAGTTTTGAGTTTAACCGACGGTTTTGTACTTAGTGAGAAAAGTATATTTAATGGGGGTATATGGACAGTTTTTACTTTAGTTTAGAGCGTATCACAAATCTCATAATTAAGTAATTAAGTGAAGTGAGCAGGAGGAATTTGGATAAGTCTCGACCAAAGAAGATTTGTGGATAAATGATGAGCTGGAAAAGAAGAACCTGGACTCATCATTCAATTCGGATATCTCCTGACCAATTTGGTACAATCCTTAATTTTAAGCGTCAATGATCTGCGGGAAATTGCAATCAACTACCCCTTTTTTCTTATGTATTTACATTTAGTCACCTTTTATTTACAATCATACAAAAAGCGCCCATATTTTCCATTTGGTTTCATGACATTTATTCAGGCGTCTGCACTTAATCAAGATCTTTCCATTTGGCCTAAAGTTTGAGTTACAAACTATAACTCAAAATACTTGGTCGATTTTCTCTTTTTCCTCACACCGATAGATCGATCTTCTCAATATTATGTTCCCTTCTAATTCGATTTTCCTTCAGCTCGCACCACATATCACTCTACTTCACAAACTCATCATATATATATATATATCCCTATACACAAATAGTTTGATTAGTCGCCTTCAAATATCTTCAACTCGATCTTGCCTGCGCTTTTTCTCCAGTTTCATATGATCACGTACGTCTTCACGTATCCTTATAACATTATGGTACATACTTTCTTATAGAATCCCTTCGTAACAATCAACTTACTCGAAGATTTATCACCATCAAAACGCGGATCAACATGACGGGAAAATTCCAACACATATGGTCCCATGTTTACTTCATTATTGGACTTGGATTGTAAGCATACAATTCAATACGATCATATCCTACTACGCTTTAGTATTCAAATCATGTATAGTGCCATCAAATACAACTTGCAAACATGGCACATCTCAATCATACTATTGCTCATGGAGAGGAAATAAAGGTTTTTTCTTGGACAATATTGTGAAAAAGTTCAAATTGGATGATTTAACAGAATTTAACGTTATCCCTCAAAACAGTACAATGGATAAGATGATCAGTAGCCGCACTTTTTTTCGGCCTTTCAACACATAGAAAAGATGAAAGGGAATCTCTAAATATATGTCATGACTCATCTATCTAATAATTGTTGAAAAAAATTAAAAAATTTTGTACGTCCAACTGGTCCAAGTTCATCCATACAAACATATAATCCCATAACTGTCCTTAATCTAATTGGATATGCATAATTGAGTTTGGGAATTATGTTTTCACTATTGTCAATTAGTAACGTAATCCAAAACTAACATGGATTAAAATAGTCCTCCTCCAACAACTATGTTTATTTTTTTTGGTCGAACAACAACTATGTATATCATGACGGTGTTACACTAGGTGCCGGCCATAATAATTGTTTGTATAGTTAAGTTAACGAGTTTAATTAATTAATTTATTGTTTAACCATGCAATTTGAGATAACGAAGATAATTCGTCCCAATAATTAAAATAAAAATATTGTGACAGACTTTTTAATTAGTTAGTTCTTGAAGAGAGGACAACTACGTGACCAGCCTGCATGTAGAGTCCAAATTCATTTCCAACTTCATTACATATACCAACAAGTATATATAGAGAATTTTTTTATCTATAAGAAGTAGGTTTTGATGGCTGGCCTATCTAAATTGGGATGGATGATTTCATGTTCAATAATTAATTACAAAAGTTGCCTAAAATGTCAACCGAATTCTATAATATCGAAGTTATTATTGATGATATATTGGCAAAATAATTAAAATGTCGCTTTATTTTCGTAACGAAACGAGGTCTTACAATCCTTATGATAACCAAATAGAGGGAATTAACACTCCTAATTAAGTATAGTATAAACTTGGAGATCCAAATCGATCAAGAAATTTATTCCCTCTATAACATACATGTTGTATTTTAGGCTATCGGCAATTATGATTCTTACAAGAATAGTACGTACGTACGTGTTAGTCTTATCGGTCGATTTAATTCGAACTATAGTAAAGGATGTAATAATATCATCGCTGACTTTTTGTAATTACCTAGAGACCTATCGTAAGGCTTTTAATAATATTGGGTTTTGGATCTTAGTTAAACATATGGATAGAAGAGTTTGGAATTTAACAATAATGGAGTAATAACATATAGTATATATGTTCTATGTACACGTATAAGAAAGGGAATATTGAGTTATGTTCCCTTCTTTCTTGGACAAAGTGCTAATATTCCCTTCTTATAAGCAATCAAGCTGATTAATCATGTCATTAACTTGTCAAACCCTCACCATGTGATCGATAACCTACACAACAATTATACTTGGTTTGTTTAATGTAAAGTTAACCATTGGCCGGTTAGGTTAACACAACTCTAATCAAAGTCTAAGACAATTTGCACTTAAGTATTATAATCATAGTAATAATTTGCATCAGAAGTCTAGCCCTTTAAAACTACGGCCGGTTTTAACTTCTTCTAATCCCGGAAACCGTATACAACTAGAAATAGTGGAAATAAAAAATACTTCTGACTTAAATGAAGAATTGGCATGGCCATTAATTGGTTTGGTTGTACGTTAATGTTGTGTTTGTATTCAGTTTTCAGGCAGTTGACATGTACGTGAACCTAGAGGTCGTTTTGTACGCTGGATCCACTCGTTATCCATAAATGATCTATTCATCAATGATTCGGATGAGTCAAAATGTAGAAGTTATTACATTTTCTTTGAATTCGACCGAGACATTTTCTTTCAACTGTGATAAAAATTCAATCTAAATTTTTGGTTTAATTAAAGTTGGTGAAAGAGTGTTCGTCAATGTTATAGCCAGGGTACGTGACATTAGACCTGTCTAAATGCGGACTTGGACCAGGCTTGGCCTGGCCTGGCCTGGCCCGACCCGCCCATATAGACATTCGGTTTTATTAAAGTTAGTGAAAGTGTTTGTAAATATTATAGCTCGGGTACATGACATATTCTTCTCGGAATTAGAGGGATTGTATATTTACGTTACTAACTCATGAGTTTCATCTCTAAAAGTTATAAATTTTACAACTTTCTCTTATAAGTAGCACGATTCTTATAAGAAATCAACACGATGGATCTCGTTCAACGAGATCTATCTCGATCAGTTTCGACCAATCTCGACCCATTATCGATCCAAACTGACTCGTAGCGGCCTATAAATATAGACGTGCATGGTGATGGAACGGTGTTATTTTGCATGAATGTCCCAAACAAGCTTTTCGTTCTATCTTGGAAAAGATCGTCGGTTTTAATTAATTTAATCATCAAGCATATATGAGGTGTGCAAACTGTACGTGTTGCATGGTTACTTTTGAATTGGACTAAACAAACAAACTTAACTTAATCACGTGGGACGACTCACATAACTACATTCCGCGTTGCATTTAATTGCATGTCAAGATCAGGTGACATTGTGATAAGACTTAATAAGGTGCATTGTGATAATTAAGGATTGCATTTCATTTTCTCAAGCTCATGGTTAAGACTTAATACTCCGGATGTACGAAGATCGTCTATTTGATCTTGTAATTTTCATACCATAAATTTTATCGTTGATCTATTATATCGCACACCATCATCCACTCCCTACCGGGTTAATCACTTATAGTTAACGTAGTTTTCTCAACTAATTTGAGTTGTTCTTACTCGTAGAGGAGGCATATATGTAGGTGCAAGCGAAGACGATTGCCCTAGTTGGTGGCAGTTAGGAGTTCGAATATGAAATTTCGTGTGCTCCCACATGCGGGTCTATGCTCTTGTCATCGTGCCACCACTCTACCATGGAGAAGAAATTTTCAACCGACATTTTTATAGAGTTAATTGAGTTTGTCCAAGATCCGACGTCCCCTTTTCCAGACAATCTTCGCCGCTATTCCGGCTCACAAAGTTGTGAAGTATATACATTTATTCAATATCACTCCAAAATGTACAAAGGGCATTTTATGTCATTGACAAGCTTTATCACTAATCAATTAAGTATGATAACATAAGATTACCAAATTAATCGGGTTGAAGAAAAGGAATTAGGTTTCCAACCGTCCACATCTTCTTGACTATGTCGTAGATAAGAAAGTGGAGTAATCTTGTTTCAATTGGGCCCAACGCTGCCCGCACTTTCTATTTATCACCCACCAACTTCGGTTAATTTGTACCCAAAAGCAACAACATTAAGATTAAATTAAGTTATACTCCACTAAACAATCTATGAATCTAACCTTTATTCTCCCGAAAAATGGGGGCATTTGTAGAATCCAATTACAACAATTTAGGAGACGTTATGGTATTGCTTTCCATGAGATTTTATTTTATTTTCTTGATGCCTTTGACCTATTATAACAGGTTTTGAGTAGTTCCCAATTTTTTTTTTTCTTTTTAAGTTTCTAGGGCGACACCCAAAAAATAAGCCCAACGCTGAAGCAAGGCCCAAAGATACGGCCCAATGTAGCCCACGATGATACACGGCCCAATGAGTACAGAGAAATCAAAGGCTGAATCTCTCAAAAGGAGATTTCACAAAACTAGTACTGAAAGTGACTAGGCTAGTTTAACTTGAACCCACACATCATTGCAATTGTTGCTCTGATGAGCTAGCAAAGAAAAGAAAGTTTTTGTGGTTGGAGTGAATTGAAACTGAATCTTGTTGTCTCTTTAGATGTTTGAGGTTGGTTAGGCCACTCCGCCATAACTTTCCGAGGATGGTCATTTCGGGATCTTAAAAATCGTACCCGTTTGGATGCTCTAAGGCGAGCAACGTTAAATCGATCCTTCAAATTTATTTCCTTATCAAAAAAACAAAACGTACTAGACGTAATTTGAAAGCTGAAAGGGGATGTGATGATGCTCAAAACTTCAAATATTGTGAAATATCATGCATATAAGTTTAACATATGTCTTCATCAACCTCTTAGACACAATGTTGTGTCTTGTCCTTCTTGATTGAGCTAGCTAGCTACACAACTATACTTTACTTTAGTCTTGTACGTATATGTGCATGGGGGCACTTCACGTGCAATTCACGTGCTTAATAGGTCCCATGCAACTCAAGTGTAAGCCATGAATTTGAGAGCTTAGGGCATTGTCCATCAGTTTCCCCATAATTTTCTTCAAAATGGAGAACCAAAACACATATTCTCTAAAACTATTTTAGTATAACTCCAACAGTTTCCTTATCTTAAAATTTTCTATATTTATTGTATATAAAAATATCCTAGAAAATATTATTAAAGGTATATCAACCAATTACAAATTGTCATGATAACACTTGTCATTAATGCATGCCCCAAATTATTTTGGAGAATTCCCCAAATATAGAGAAAAGAACTCATTTTTTTTGGAGAATTCCCTATAATGGAGATTATGATGGGGAAATTGTTGGAGTGAAAATTTGCATCATATTCTCCATATTCACACTTTTTAAGAATATGAAGAACCTATGCTCTTAGTTAATACAAGGCTTTGGTGGTTGATACGTAACATACCTAATTTAAGGCTACAAATTAAATTGGGGTAGAGCCTACCTTCCTTGCACTATCTAGGTCTCATGCAATCGAAGTGTAAGCCATGAATTTATAGGTCTGTTCGGTGCAAATGTCTTATCAATTATAAGAGCTTATTTTTCGCATTGGACTTTGTGTATAAGAGGGGGAGAGAATAATCTAGAAATGGAAAATAAGAGCTTATTTTTAATAAGATGAGGATAACGAACAAGGCTTATGACCTTAGTTAACACAAGGCTTTGGTGTTCGATACGTAACATACCTAATTTTTTTGATTTGGTGTCATGGGGTCTATATGGTTGTCATGTTATAGATTGAGTGATCGAGAGTCGCCATCGACAACGAAATCGAGCTCACAGTTTAGCCCTTTTTGTTTACATCCATGTGATCAAGCTTGCTAGGGCTCAATTTAAAGCCGACATTGAAAAGTTGGAAGATATATATAATAAGGTAGCATAAAAAATTGAGTGTTACTCCTTTAATTATAAATTGATTTTACGATGAAATTTCATTAAACTTATATCCCGTACGTGTTTAACAGTTGGGTTTGTTTTCCATTTTGGTTTGCATTTCATACAATTAGAAATTAGGACAGATCGACTCTTAAACTCAATTGGAAAGTATAGTGTGATTTTTAGACCATAACTTTGAGATACACCTTTACACCAATTCACATTATTTTTCCCTTTTTTTGTTTTTGTACACTACTACATTAGTATAATACATAAATAATGGGGGTTGAATGTTGTTTATAAAAGGGGCAATCTGCATGATCAGTATATATATAGATATGAGAGGTGGTTTGATGCAATTTCCTCCTAAATCAAAACATAATCTTGCTAACCATGATATGCTTGTGTGTACATATACAAGAATCTTTATGCTATTTCTTGATTCCTACTCTTTCATGTGATCGACTTATTAGTACAGGGACTTGAATATTACTATCTTTTATTCATAAGAATATAAGACAAGGAAATCTGAATATTGTCCCATGTGTCCGTGACCCCTTCTTATAGTCTCAAGTGTTGCAAGCTAGCCAGCTAAATCGGCATGTCGAATAAGTTAGCCTAGCCCAAGCTTTGGCGACATGGCGAACAATATGACTCTAACTCTAAGCACACAGGCGTGCATACGAGGATATTGAGACTTGATCGAGGATTGTAATAAAAAGACTCTTCAATATTCGATGTGGATGTACAACGACCCTGACTGGTCGAATCGGACTAGAGACTAAAAAAGTATCGTTATATGGAAAATATTCTGATAATTTTAAATAAACTACTAGACATCGTCTCAATTGTCAAGTTAGCTAGCTTGACCATGTCGGTTACGAACTTGATCAAAACTTCTTTTTTTTTTGTTCGGAAAAATTTAGGGTGAGGGGATGGTGCCCCAGTCCAAGGTCAGGGAAAACCCAAGGACTCAGAGAGCTCTTACAAGGGGATTTACATATGCCTCATCTCAAGGAGACTAGGAGGGATCGAACCTGCGACCTGTCATGCCGATACCCTGTCATGCTCCACTAGACCAACCCCTTGAGGTTTTGATCAAAACTTCTTAAGTGTAGGGAAAATTAGTAGGGAAACTTAGCACGAGTGGCACATTGTAGTTGGACCCTCTACCACACACGTTATAGGTGACAAAGGTGTCCCTTGTGGGGTCATGTCCATGCAACACAAACGTATTGCTCGGTTGGGAAGTGACATCTATTTAATTTGTAAGTTTGGTTGTCAATAATTATGGGAATATTATGTGTATATGTTTGAGAAATACCAAAGTATGTGGCGTTTTAATTTGGATTTGCCAATATAAGTTCAGTCAAATGTCTTCTTGTGCCACTAGTTTAGTGGTTAAAACCCTAGCTAGGGAAATTTCGAGCTCTCCGCTTCTATACTCATAGAAAATGAAGTCGATCTTTAATTTAAATAATTTAGCATTGTTCTCAATTCTCATATGTTCATAAATGATCTAATTAAGCTAATTTCTTAACTACTTGAAGTGTTTTTTTTCAAATGAGAGGCGGTACTTTCCGAACCCTACGAATAATAAAAAAAAGGACTACGTACGTACTTGAAGTACTATAATCCTTACGGAATTATCTTAATCCTTACCATATCCGAAAAAGATATCTTAAGGCGGTTCATGCATTGAACACTGCCACAAATATGAAGCGATTAGAGGTTGAGGGACAAATAGTTTAGTCATATAGCCGGTGATTAGACTAGTGTTCATGTCATCTTTAATTAGTTACGTCCGTTTAATTAGTTGTCGTTGTATACACCCTAGACCCTACTATACTTGTATGATTCATAGAATGTGTAGTTTATTCCAAACTAGTAAACAGGAGTAATTAACTTCCTTCGTCTACATTGTATCATAGGAGAGATTTCAATTAGACAAAAATCAAGGGAAATCATGTTTAGATATGTAGCACATGTGTTTTGGAGATGCAAATTATAATTAATAT
Source organism: Polygonum aviculare (assembly GCA_934048045.1). NCBI lineage: Eukaryota > Viridiplantae > Streptophyta > Magnoliopsida > Caryophyllales > Polygonaceae > Polygonum > Polygonum aviculare. Next base: position 1,138,048 of record OW204026.1, read on the forward strand.
CCTGCCTACGCAATGTTTTAGAGGAAATTGAGTAGCAATATATGGTCCAATATTTAACCAACCGATCGAATATCTAACCCCACAAAAGTATTTAAATATGTCAAGGGATGTAGGAGTTAAAAATTATGCAATAATATGAGGATACATGACGAGGGAGCATAAAAACATTAACATTTGTCTTTGTATACAAACTATAGTAGTTAGAGTTGTCAAAACCTGACCCAACCCGAACCGACCAAAATTTTTTGGGTTGAAACCCGACCCGAATAGTAGCGAGTAAAGAAAAAAACCGAACCCGATTGGGTTGAAACCCGAGACCGACCCGACCGACCCTATATTATATATATGCAAATTAAATATATTATACTGTAACTATTATAATATATTTTTATCATAAAACCTATTATAAATAAAATATTATTATAAAAATCTATTTAAAATAATATTTTATTTAATCATAATATTATTTTAATAATCATTAAAATTTCAAATTCTTGTCCTGTTAGGTTGACCCGAACCCGCACACTAACTTGTCAAGACCCGACCCGGCTTGACCTGTAACCCGATTGACCTGAACTCTCACTCAACCCGAACCCGAAAAGACCGAACCCGAATCCACCCGATCCGACCTGTTTGACACCTCTAATAGTAGTACATTGCCTAATTGTGCATATATAATGTATTATACATGATGCATTTCTTAGTTTTACATGAATGTACTTGAAAGTTATCATTTTCAAATTTTCTCAATTTTTCTACTTGGTTTGAAACTTAATTTGAGTTTTTCATATATGTTATCGAGAAGATAACAAATTTTACCAACTTTGAACAACAAAAACATGTATTCAGAAAAATCCCGCAAATGCAGGATTTGGGAGTTAGGATAGAGGAACCTCTAGAGCTGGATTGATAACAAATATTATCAATTTTGACTAAAAAACAAATATTATCAATTGGTGATTAGTGTATTTGAAAATTAGTAGACTCCGAATGGTTTTGACAAAGATGAAGCCCTCATGAATGCCATTGCCAACCGAATAACTCTTTGGGTTGAAGCCCATCTCAATAATTCCATGTTTCACCTTAATTCTTATTTTCAATCTATATGTTTTCTTGTCTCTTCCTCAAAAGGAAGAATAAGAGGACAAGATCAGGTATAAATCTTGATTGCCTTTTCTTATGTTATTAATGAACTTTACATCTTGCTTGCCCTTTTGTTCCCTTTTATAAGTTGAGGTAAATAGTTAGGTAAATTCAATTTATTACAACAAGTGCTTATTTTGATAAAGAAATAACGACATATTGTCCATTTTAGGACATCTTTCTGAATAATTTCATACCGATATCTTATCTATCACACTTCGCGAGAGCCTACAACTCGAATGACCAGATCCAAGTAACCACCAAAGATCTTAAACAACCAATCCAACAAAGCAACTCAAACCCTATAGAACAATCACTCTCACATTTGAAGATGTATTAAACACAAATGTCCTAAACACACTCATATTTGAAGATGTATTGTATACAAATGTCTCTCCACATGGGGTTTGATGTTGGCTTCATCATTCATCATTATATACCATCCATGGCCAGCTGAGAAATATGATCACATGCCGTGTTCCCTACGATCATCACTAATCGGACGGCTTAGATCAACTCCCACCAAGTTCATCAACAAATCCCCACCGTACAATATGTTTCATGTCCCCACTTTGCCTTTCACTAAGGGCCCCACTGTCGGTCTTCTTCCACTCTCATGGGCCCCAGTTTTGCTTCTCATGTTACCCACCAACCAATGTAACACACCTTCTCAAACTATACATGTATGCATAAAAACAAACTCCATCTTACAATCCTCATTACAAAATACAAACCCTAGCTTTCATTACATAAGAAACTTAAAGGAAGAACAAAATCTCTAAGAAGAGTTTGGTCAGTCTTTTATGGGTTCTACTATCGGAGTCGGGCTCGAGATCACAGAGCTGAGGCTCGGGTTGCCCGGGAATGGTGGGAGAACCGAGAAGAAAAGGGCATTCTCCGAAATCAACAATAAGGTAAAAAACGACGAAAAAGGTTGTCTTGAGGAGGAAAGCAAGGCTTCGGTGGTTGTCGGGTGGCCACCGGTGTGTTCTTATAGGAGGAGGAACGGCGTTGGAGATAAGGAGTCGTCTAAGGCGTACGTGAAGGTCAGCATGGACGGCGCCCCATTTCTTAGGAAAGTTGATATAAGTAGCCACCAAGGTTACAATGATCTTGTTGTTGCTCTTGAGAAGCTCTTTGGCTACCTTGGATTTGGTATGTACTATAGTAACAATATTTGTGCATTTACTCTATTATGGCTGATTAAATTGTATGTTGTTAGAAGTAAATTGTTGATTATTGTGAAAATTTTGAATAGGAGATGCAATCAAGGAGTATGATAGCAATGAATACATCCCAATATATGAAGACGAAGATGGAGATTGGATGCTTCTTGGAGATGTCCCATGGAAGTAAGTAATGATTTCAATCTCTTATCTTTTTTTCAACTAAAAAATAATACGTAGTACTAGTACCTCTTGTGTATCGGATTAACCTGCAAAATGCAAATACAATTTTGGAGATACAGTAATTGTTGTAATTTGGCATAATTATGGGTTGGCCATTACCTTTTCAGCCCAGCCCAATACAATTTTCAAGTTTACTAAGGCCCCTTTCTACGGGCTTGTACGACCTGTTTTGGACTTTACAACAGTCCATCCCAAATTGATGTTTTTTTTTGGTTGAACCAAATTGATGTTATGAAAAAGTAAAATTGTTCCCGAGTTGATCTTTGCCTCCCTCTTGTCACTTACTAGTAACTTGAAAACTGTTGGATCAAGTCGGTCAATGTAAACCGATTTTCTTTAATACAATGGTTGGAAAGAGGTCTTTGTGATGCTCGAACATGACTCAAATGGGCTTGTTTTTGGTGTGGATCGGTGAGGATTGAGTCACGGGATGTCATAGAAGTTCTAGACAACGGCTCAACGATAATAGGCAACGTGGAGGCGACAAAATAAGGATGTAAAAATAATTCCGAGTACCTTAGAGGTTCAAATCGAGATGGCTCGGGTATTTATGAATTGAAGTTGTTTTAAGAGTCGAATCCTAGTATGGGTAATGGATTAGACAAATTATAGTTTTAATTCTTATATATATGTAATGTTTCTCTTTTCAGGATGTTTGTAGAATCATGCAAGAGACTTAGGATCATGAAGAAATCGGAAGCTAAGGGAATTGGATTGCAATCAAAGAAGCACAAGAATAGCAATTCCCCTTGATACAATTAGACTTACGGGCATATGCCATATACCCAATATATTTGTTTATTCAGATCTTCGTTTTAAACTATGTTGATTGGTTATACATGTGCTTTGACCTCACAATTTAGACCATAATTGCATCTCATTTATAGAAAACTTGTTTATTTAATTGTGCAAACTCTAGGCTGCAATGTTTCATAGAATATATCTCTAATGAGTCTATGCTTGCTATATGTTTACAAAATTATGGGTGAGCTTTGATGTCATTCATCTCTCACCAAGTGTACTTGAATCGAGCCATATTTGTTGATATATCGAACGAATAAATCGCGATAAATCACCGAGTCCGATATTTGCAATGTTATATATTTAAGCTCACTCTAGTCATGGGTCTGTTTCGGTTCGAACCAACAAAAACCGTCAATTTCAAAAACCGAACCGAAACCGGGACTGAACCATGATATAGGATCAACCAATTTATGGGAATCAATGTATACATGTATGTAAAAACCCGAATGTTACGGGGAGCAAATATAGTATACTTACATACCTAATTGATTCATGCATCAACAAGCTAGCTGCATTTTTGCATGTAAACAATTTGCTCATATGTAACTTACAAGTAATCAAATTTGTTACAAAATCTTGAACTTCACGTGCGATATTAAATTCTAATTGTAATGTTTCACAACTACCAAAACTGTCAAGGGAGATGAATTTTATTTTCATGTCAATTTTTTAATAGCAATTCATATTTATACATAGTATGGCCGACACGAAGATGTTCCCTAGCTTCTTGTAAGTTCATCTGAACCAACACATGTATTCATGTACAATATTAATTTGTCTACATTCGTGTAACATATATTCCGCATGCACTATATGTCTCTATGTGTTATGTTTTTTTTTTTTTAGGCTTAATATATCGATCAACAATCTTCATATATACTTGTACTTTTATTCCTATTCGACACTCTACAAAAAAAATGTTCAATTAGATCCTATACTAGACTCAGTTTTTCCTATTGAACATTTTAAGCTTACATAGACGAGCGCGTTTTGCATAAACTACTATTCTTTCGCGCGCGCTCAGACTTGTGACCTTTCCTATTCTCCTTCAAATTCATATATGTTTAATCATATGTAACGACCATATGAAAATAATTTTACAATATAAGATTTTATTATTTTGGCATAATTAGGCTTAGGCGGTGTCTAATTAGCATCACGTGGGTTTCTTTTTTTTACTACGCCAAGCTTAGTGGAAAATTAGACTCGATACCTCGACGTACATTTGACACACGTAACGGATAAAGTCTCGTATGGTGTTCAATAGGAAAAAGTGGGTCTGGTACGGGGGTCTAATTCTACTTTTTTTGTAGCGGGGTCTAGTAGAAAAAAAGTACAGATAGGAGGGTATATTGATGTATTAAACTTTTTTTTTAACAAATTGTGTACCATTATTCAAAATTTTCATATCGTAATATTAAATAAAAGATGGCTATTTTTTCTTGTAAACTATTAGTATTTTAAGTATATTATTGGATTACTTAATAAAACAAGTGAGATGCCCATCATTGAGATATTGTGTTACCTAAGTATTAATGGGGTTTAACCACTTTCTTTGATCTGTAAAGATTAGGGTCGTCCAAAGGCTCATCTAGAGGACTGGTTAGTGACCAATTCTATGAAGAAAGACAAACAGCTAGAGGTTCGAATCGATGATCTCAGGATACTACGTACCCTCAGAACTTAACCGTTGAACTAAGTATCTAAAAACACTTTAACCACTTATGGGAGGTGTTGAGAATATAAGTCTAGTATATAAGTTGATTAGATAAAGAGAAATGAAATAAAAGGGCATTACAACTTAATGCAGGTACTCATTCACGAATAGAGGTACACAACTTGACTAATAATGTTGGTCAAACGTGCCAACCAAAAAGTATTTGTGGTAATTTGTTTAAAACATCAATCAAAACCTTATTACTATAACATTCATACCTAATTGTAAACATTGCACTATGTATAATTACAAGCTTACCGAAATGCCAAGACCATAGTCCATGTCAATGAAGGCAACTCCTAAGAAAGCAGCCATGCATATGATGAAGTCATATTTATCAACCTTGTACAAGTGGTAAAACTGCCCATAGTCAATAAGCCCAAACATGGCTGACATGATGATTGTAGAGAGGGCCACAAGAGGCGTGTAACTGAACAAGGGTGCTAAGAGCAGCAATGTAAGCATCACGATAAGTCCCATGACCGCATTCGACATCTGAGTTTTGCAACCGACGTTCACATTCACAACCGTTTTCGAAAACGGCCCTGCATCAACATGGTACAACCAATTCATTACTTCTTTTATACAACAAACATACTTCAAGAATAATTCAAGCTTGATTACGTTGGGTCCTTGTGGTTACCTGTGGTCAAGTAGCAAGATGTGCATGATCCAACTATGTTCATGAGTCCGAAAGTGATGATCTCCTTGTTTTCGTCGACTTTCTGGTTCTTTTGTAATGCAAAACTCCTTCCTATGGCAATTCCTTCCTATGAAACAAAACATGTACGTAGTTCCAAGTTCATATGATTGATTGGAATACATGTATAGTGTTGTATAATAAAGTACCATAAAAATTTTATTTTGTTGGTAATGTATGTAGTCTTACAGAGAGACCGGGGATGGCGGTTATGATGCTGGATCTGATGACAATAGGCATGTACTTGCTATCAAACACTGGTGTTCTAATTTAATCAGGTTTGATGATTTCCCTAAGCTTCACTTTTAACATCGATGCCATGTTTCTCCATATGGCCAAAATAGGCAAACATGCCTCCGACTAGCTATAACCGTCACAAGAGGAGCCATGGCTGCTACCTAGAACAATTTAGGCCTCTTGTTTTTCTGCCCATTAACAACCAAGAAAAGAACAAAAGTTGTAAGTCAGATTCATATAACTAATTGGAATTCTTTAAAAAAAATATAGAAGGAAGGAAGAAAATTGGTGTAACCAGGATCTTGGTAGATGCAAGAAAGGCAAGGAAGATACATCCCAAAAGTGCACTTTCCCAACGCCATTGATTTATTAAAAACACAGTGATATAATGATGAGAGAGACCAATTACTTAACGGGAAAGTTGTTGTATTGTGCTAAAGAAAAAACAGGAGCAATTTATAAAAACCTCATGTTTGTTCTTAAAGATGGCGTGTAGGACAGAGACGATGTCAGTCTTGTTGGTGAAGTGATGCCCTTCAATTGTTGCAGAATAATGAGAATGGATGTGCCTCCCATGAACCCTGTTATGGTTGAGTGTGACAAGAAATCCACCAAAATCCCCAACCTTAGTAGACCTAAAGCCGTCTGTAAGAGACCGGCAATGAGAGTGGAGGTAAACACCAAGTTCATGTACAAGGTGGGATTCAGGGAGGGATTCACGGCTGCCCCGATCGTCTACGCTAGCAGCAGAGAGAAGGCGGCCACCGTCCCAACCGACATGTTCATAGAGCTTCCAAACACGGTGTATATACACGGCGACACAAAGCTTGAATCTGCCATGCCATGTGTACGTACGTAAAAAACCATTACTTAGGTGAGATTAAATAGACAACAAAACATATAAGAAAGGAAAGGTGACGACTATGAGTTACAAGGACTTACATAGGCCAACAATTGGAGGGACGCGAGCGAGATTGACGTAGCTGATCCCTTGAGGGATGGCGAGGCTGGCGGTGGTGAGACCGACCAGGAGATCGTACCCCAGGATGTTAGTGGTATAAGAAGGAAGCCATTGGAAGATAGGGATGAAGTATTGGAGCATGAGCTTGGCTCGGCGCAAGGAAGGGTGGTCGGAGAAGTGGGCAAACGGGTCATCCGGGAAGAAGATCTCCTTAAGGTCCGACTTGAGAGTGCTCCGGAAGCTCCTCGGCTCCACGAAGCTCACTCCCCGACATTCTTGCTCCATTGTCAAGACGGATGGTGAACTTTGCTCGGAATGTTAGGAACTTAGGTGTGATGATTGGGAGAGAGTAGAGAAAAGAAAGAATTGTGAACTGCATTAGATGCCTGAGTAGGGAACCCTCCATGCAATTACAGATGGGAATGATAGGGAGAATGAAGTTGGTTTAAAGTGGGAGAGATGACTGAGTAGGGAACCCTCAATGCAATTGCTATGGGCTTTAATTAGTCCATATATCATATTCATATGTGTATATATAGGACACTACAACATATTTGTTTCTAGTGATGATACGTGTCCTCAAATGAATATCTGAGTTTTATTATAGTAGCTAGAGACAAGAGATAACCAAAATTTTACATCAAACATATTTGTTTCATCAAAGTTGTAGGCAAAGTAATCATTTGACGAAACCATGCCATTACGATGCTCCAATAATAATAATTACAAAATGTCACCATCTCAACTCAATCTCTCTTCAAGGGCGTCAAGTCATGGAAGAAAGAAACCGCTCAAAAGGTACGTGATACGTATATACATATATAATAATGGTATGTATCTATCAATGTATTGCTACAATACTCCCGTAACAACAAAATTATTGCAGTACTCCCGATACTGGAGTACTGCAATAATTTTGTTATGAAGTTCAACAGTAGGTAAGTAATGGTCTGGAAATTGACAGGTTAATCAGTGTTAATCAATATTAATGGCTGATACTGATAGTCTAGTCATAATTGAGGTACTAATGGTCTCGAAAGTGGTTGAGATGCTAAGATGGAGACGTCATTGTTGTTGAATGAGATTGTCCCTTAGGTTAGGGTTTGTATGCTGTGAAATTGACAGGTTAATGATAATCTAGTATTCTTTGCTCTTCTTTGCTGTCTTCTGGAAGTGATTGAAATCTTTCTCTGCTAATATGTCATTCTTCATGTTTACATTCTCTTGATTAACATTTCCAGATTTGCAGTCTTGCATGTTTTTATTGTGTTTGGATGTTCTTCATTTGTTTACATTCTCTCTTCTAGGGGTTTTTTTGTTCTGATTTTGATTCTTAATGATTGATGTTGATGTTGATGGTTGTTACTGATAATCTAGTCATAATTGAGATGCTAAGGGTTTCCAAAGTGATTGAGTTGTTAAGATAGAGATGTCATTGTTGATTGTGATTGTCCCTTACATTAGGGTTTGTTCGCTGTAAAATTGATAATCTAGTCTTCTTTGCTCTTCTTGGCTGGTTTCTGGAATTGATTGAAATCTTTCACTGCTAACATGTCGTTCTTCATCTTTACATTCTCTTGATTAACATTTCCAGATTTGCAGTCTTGCATGTTCTTCATGTGTTTGGATGTTCTTCCTTTGTTTGCATTCCCTTGATTAACATTGCCTTCTATGGTGTTATATTGTGTTTTTCTTGTTCTGATTTAGATTCTTCTAGGGTGCTCATTCTGATTTTTTTGTGGCCATGTGCAGTTGCTTAATGCTGGGAGAGTGCCTCCCCGTGGTGATCCATCCAAACCTGGCGACTATTTTGGATATGAAACATTCGATAATGCTATCACAAATGGTACTCTTGCATGGAATTATGGCAACTTACTATGCACCGATGCCTCTGATCTTGATGGGAAGCTGCCTTCAAAGAAGACCAAAGCTCGCCAAGAGAGCAAGAGGTTCCTGGACTCCAAGAAGGCCAAAGCTACAGCTCTTGGTGTCAATGCCAAGACTCTTGGCACTGCTGCCAAGACTCTTGGCCATGAGGGCCTGCGTACTTCTATTACCTTCAACAGAAGGTATCTTTGTAGTTTTGTTACGTTTTGGTTAAGAAGGATGCTGATGGTTGAGAATGTCTCAAGTTTTGTTTACATCTTTTGCAGGATTGCTGATGGTGAGGACCCACTGCAGTTTCATGAGTTGTTCGACAAGCTTGAGACAGCAGCTGCCGGTGCAGATCGAGAGGCACACAAGGTATCCATGCAGTGCAGGGATCTTGGAGGAGCCATACTGAGGGCTGTTGAGAATGCTTATGCTGTGTGAGATGTTTGGTTTTGAGAGGTTTCTGTTTCTGTTTTGAACTGTTATGTTTTGGGATAATTTGAGGTGTTTTGGTGTTTCTGTTCTGATATTAGACAGCTACCAAAAATAATGCTCTTTGCAGTGTTGATATGGATTGAAATACCAGTCTACACTTTCTGTTGGTTTATGCTGGTGTCTTATGTGTTTTGTTTCTGTTGTACTTAACTTGTTGCGTTTGTTTTTGTGTTGTTACTTGTTAGTGCCTGTGCCTGTATGGTGTGTTATGTTGTGTGATTTTACTCTTTACATCTTCCCTTGTGTTGTGTTTTCGACTTTGGATGTGCTAGTGAGTAGTGACTACTGACTAGAATGTTTAATCTACTGGACTAGAGGCCAGCTCTACGCAATCAAAGTAAGAATGGATCAGAGATTAGATTGGGCTTTTACAGCCCATTGATGATGGACAATAGGTGACACCCCATATTGGAAAGACAATTTTCCTTGAAAAAAAGATAATTTCTCAACAATTTTAGTTTGAGTCAAGTATAGGAAATACGACAGATTTTCCTAAACAAGTTGTATTTCGTGGAAAGTAAAGCATCAATCACACATTAGAAAAAAACATATATTTCTTGATATCTAGCGAGGTTGCACACGTTATATCAACGGAAAAAAGGTACAACGACCGACATTGGCGGGGACGGCGACAATGAAATTCAAATTATGCACCAATAGTGGTTACCTCCATTTGGGAAACGGACACCTTAAACAATTCAAATACAATTATGAATATATACGAATACGAATAGTGTTTATCAATTGTCTTTTTCACCTGGTTTCCTCCATTAAAAACTCAATCTACCATCTCCCATTTCTTCACAACCTCACTCACATCTTCAAAGTCTCCCCTCTCTTTCTTCAGAGCGCCGAAGCAGACGAAATCGATCATGTCGGCAGCCGGTGTCTTGAGTGTCATGAAGGTAAACTCCGACGACCCATAACCCTAATTCAGCAATTCGTCGCCCGACCAATCCAGCATTGGCCTATATATACTATATGTACAAACAACACAATATATATAGCTAGGTACAATTTGTGTCTTAACCATCTAATCATATATAAATGCAAATTTGTGTTTACCCATATATTGTATCCCGCATGCAATGTAAACTAAGATCAAAATCATAAGTTGTTACCATCAGCATCCGAAGCCCTTCAAGATCTTCGTTGGCTACGACTCAAGAGAGGACATTGCGTACGAGGTTTGCAAGCACTCCCTCCTAAAACGAGCTTCAATCCCACTCGAAATCCACCCCATCAAGCAATCTGAACTCAGATCACAAGGCCTATATTGGCGCGAAAGGGGCAAAACAGAAAGCACAGAGTTCTCCTTCACTCGTTTCCTAACACCTTACCTAGCCAACTGATAGTTATGCACAATAATCAAGCTATCGGAACGACATGTGTATAGTTCATCATTTTCAACTTGGGCATGAATAAAATCTCCTTGTACTAAACATTTGATTGATGTTTGGAGTAATTACTACATAGTATTCTTTTTGGTTTCCATGCTAGACCGGAATTATTAGGTTTCATGTACCTCTATATATTATATATTCACAAAAGTTACGCCTTTTCTTTTAGAATAATAGTTTTCATATAACAATATATATCACCACATATTAGAACATTACAATTAAATATGCCCTAGTTAATACTGTATTTCATTAGTCACTTCAACCCAATTAATCTAAAGCTTATAAACGTACCCGAGTGCATTACAATAATTATGTTTTTATTTTTGGATTTTCTTTAATTCTTTAATAACGGGTTCTTTTATTTTTATTTTTAATATGTTAGTTTTTAAATATGAATTCTTATCCTATAATCTTAGAAAATAGCATAGAAAAAACGTGTTATTTTTAACAAATTTTCAATCGCATCAAGATGTCCATGTTCCACATCAATAATATCAATTCCAAGTTATCTACACCACCTTATCTTTTGAGTTTGTCTATGCCAAATAGAGCAAAAACTCCACTTTAAACACAACATTGGTCCCGTGTGTGACATAACTAGCATTGGATTAAAGCTCAATCCCATATGTTTAAAGCTTGATTACTCACTTAAATCCTATAATGTCAATTTTTAAAGCCAAACGCCACTTAAGAGAATTGACTTAAAAATGAAAATAGAAAAAATGGTGGTGGGGACAAAGGCGCCGTGCAAATAGACGTCGTCTATCTAAAAGTTGACCTGTACCCTGTTTAGGCCGACACCTCTGTCCCCCCCTCCCACCATATTTTATCTTTTATTCCCTCTTTGGTATTTCCCACCTTTTTTCCTACTACTTTAAATATAGATTTCCACTAATTTCCATTTCATTTATCTAAAAAGTAATTTTTTAATGATATAATAATTTAGATTTGTCGGTTTGAAATTTTCTTAAGCGATTCTAGAAGGGTTATTATTTATCGTATTAGGATAAGAATAGTTTATAATGTGGGAAAAAATTAATATTCTCGAATTTTGATAATCAATATGAATATGGGAAAGGTATGTGTTTTTATAAGTTACAATAGGATAGGATGAATATTATTTTGTGCCCAGTTTCAAGCTTTATGAATTATTTTTTGCTTTCAGCTACTAAAAGGTAGAATACATTTTTATCATATTTTTTTATTTTACTTACATATACAACAATGTAAGATTTTTTTTGGTAACTTAAGATTCAGTAAGTGTAACTATTTTTCGATCCTAGTATAGCTTGTATAACTTAAGATTCAGTAAGTGTAACTATTTTTTTCGATCCTATTTCAGTAAGTGTAACTATTTTTCGATCCTATTTTTCGATCAGTAAGTGTAACTATTTTTCGATCCTAGTATAGCTTGTATAACTTAAGATTCAGTAAGTGTAACTATTTTTTTTGGTAACTTAAGATCCTAGTGACTACCGAATGGACCCTTCAGATACTAGTATAGCTTAGCTTGTAACTATTTTTCGATCCTATATTACATTAGCTAGATATAGTGATGTTTAGAGACTCTGAAGTCAATCGCTACCTCCATCTTTCGCTTAATTGAAGTATAAAGTCTTACGATCTATTTTTTATTCGATCGAGTTGATCAATACAAACCAATTTATCTGGAGCTGAGCATCGGTTCAAAACAGTTTCGAACCGAAACCGAAATTCGAGAATTTGGTGAACCGAAAATCGAACCGAAAAAATTCCGTTTGGTTTTTTTGGTTTTCGATAAATATAAGGTTTTTCTTTAAAAGTGAATCGAATCGAAAAATAATCAAAATCAAAACTCTGAAATTTATTGAACCGGGAACCGAACTGAAGTCTGTCTGTTTTTGTTCGGTCAATTTTTTCGATTTCGATCAACACTAAATTTATCTGATTTTCAATCTTTATTAGCTAAATGTCGAATAAAAAAAGGAAAAAGAAAAAGGTGTGAGCAAGAAAAAGAGAACCAAACTTCAAGGCACAGTGACTAAATTTCAGTCAGATACAACTTACCCACTTACCGCCATGGAAATCACCTCACAAAAGCAACTGTCCCCCACGGTCACAGACACATTTCCAGGCTTCAATCCTCACCGCTCATCTCTCTCCACGTGTCACTCTTTCATTGGCATCTCCCCCTCTTCGCACACTCGTAGTATAAAAACAAGACTAGTGCGAGGACTCACACCAAATTTAGAAAAACGGTTCAAATCCGGAAAAATTCTAGAAAACCAAAACAATTTCCTCTCGAATCCGTTACCACACGCTCTCGCCACGTCGCCGGAAGATATGACCGACGACTCGCCGGAATCGGAGGGATCTTGCGCCGTGGACTTGAAGGAGACCGAGCTCACTCTCGGCTTACCTGGCGACTCCGTCCGTGGTCGCGCTCCCGGAGCCGCCACCGGAATCAAACGCGGACTCTCCGACGGCCTCGATTTGAACCTCTCCGGTCGCCGGAAGTTTGCTGGTGGAGAATCCGAAGAGGAGGAGGAGGAAGCCTCGTCTGCTCCCAAGCCTCCGAACGCCAAGTAAGTACGAACTGGCTCGCTCGCCCTCTTCCGATTCGATTTCTGGAATTATGTTTGTTAGGAATGAAATTCGGTATCTCACGAACATCCAATCGCTCAATTAGACTTAGATTTCGTCAGTTTTTCTGCTTGAACTGCTCCGCTCGCCTTCTTCCGGTACAATTTCTGGAATTATGTTAGTTAGGAATGAAATTCGGTATCTCACAAGCCTCCAATCACTCAATTAGTCCTAGATTTCAACGTTTTTCTGCTCGAATGCTCGCCGATTTGAAGGAATTGGGTGTAGCTTTGTAGAACTGGTTTGACCTGAGTTTGGGACTCCAATCCTTTTCGTTGTTAGGTTAAATTTTTTAAGCTCTGTGCTGAACTGAAGAGTATTTGAAATGCATGTTTGGATGTGGAAAATTGTTGATGTTATGGACCGGATTATTCCGTTAGGGCGCAATTAGTGGGATGGCCACCAGTGAGGGCTTCAAGGAAAAACAGCATGATGAAATCCACCGGAGATTGCAAGTTCGTAAAGGTTGCCGTTGATGGAGCTCCGTACCTGAGGAAAGTGGATCTTAAGATGTACAACAACTATCAGCAGCTCCTCAAGGCCTTGGAAGAGCTGTTCTCTTCCTTCACAATCCGTATGACACCAATCAATGTTGTTTCTGTTGCGAATGTTCTGAGCTACTTTATATCTCTGTGAATTGTGCCTTTGTGTGTTTGTGTATAGGAAACTATTTCAATGAAGGAAAACTAATGGATCCGGTGAACGGATCTGAATACGTGCCAACTTACGAAGATAAGGATGGAGACTGGATGATGGTTGGAGATGTTCCTTGGAAGTAAGCACTTGATGATCAAATGCTTCAAATGTGTATTGCAAGCACAATGATAGTGCTGTATTGATGTCAATGATTTTATATTGCGATGCAACTTATGTCTGTGTTTCTGGATCGGAACAGAATGTTTGTCGAATCGTGCAAGCGCCTAAGGCTGATGAAGAGCTCCGAGGCTACTGGATTTGGTACTATTCTAAACTTCTCTTTTGTCTCTAATGTGCAGTTTTATATAGTCTTTCTCCTGGATAAAGAGTACACTGTGTTGTTTTTATATTCTACCATAACCTCTTGTGTATGTTTTGGCATCTACAAATCTGGGTCTCTCTGAATTGATCTATTTCCTTAGAATGATGAGTAGTTACATCTTGATCTCAACTCAAATGAGTACTTCACTTGCGTTAAAGACCTTCTGGTCGATAAAAGCGTAAAAACTTTCTGCCTCTTAGGAGACATTCATGAGTACTAATAATGTGAATGTACCATGTGTGTAGTGCCAAGGACACCTTCAAATTAAATGAGAAAAAGAAGCTGCCAAGTGGGTGGATATGTGAAGAGGAAAGCAAGAGAAAGGAGTGTATAGAGAGAGAGCCACTAGTACTCATATATGCAACCCATGTAATGGCAGAGAACTTGTTCCAAAATAATGCTCTTTGCAGTGTTGATATAGATTGAAATACCAATCTACTACACTTTCTGCTGGTTTTTGCTGGTGTCTTATGTGTTTTGTTTGTGTTGTACTTAACTTGATGTGTTTGTTTTTGTGTTGTTACTTGTTAGTGCCTGTGCTTGTATGGTGTGTTATGTTGTGTGATTTTACTCTTTACATCTTCCTTTGTGTGAGTTCGACTTTGGATGTGCTAGTGAGCTAGTGACTACTGACTAGAGTGTTTAATTTACTGGACTAGAGGATTGCTCTTCGCAAACAAAATAAGAATGGATCAGAGATTAGATTGGGCTTTTAATGGGCCTACAGGAACAATAGGTGACGAGACGACCCATATTGGAAAGACAATTTCTCAACAATTTTAGTTTGAATAAAATATAGGAAATAAGACAATTTTTCCTAAATAAGTTGTATATCTTATTATCTTGGAAAGTAAAGCATGAATCACACATTAGAAAAAAAAATAAAAAATTTCCTGATATCTGGGGAGATTGCACACGTTAGAATCAACTAAAAAATATTTTTCTTGATATCAGTCGAGATTATATCAACGAAAAAAGTCACAACGACCGACAGTGGCGGGGACGGCAACAATGAAATTCAAATAATGCACCATTACTGCTTACTACCATTGGGGAAACGGACACATTATACAATACAAATACAAATACAATTATGAATACGAATAGTGTTTATCAATTGTCTTTTTCACCTGGTTTCCTCCATTAAAAACTCAATCTACCATCTCCCATTTCTTCACAACCTCACTCACATCTTCAAAGTCTCTCCTCTCTTTCTTCGGAGCGTCGAAGCAGACGAAATCGATCATGTCGGCAGTCGGTGTCTTGAGTGTCATGAAGGTAAACTCCGACGACCCATAACCCTAATTCAGCAATTCGTCGCCCGACCAATTAATCCAGCATTGGCCTATACTATATGTGCTCATGTGTGAAAACATGCATTATTCCATTTATGCTAGAGTCATGTACAAACAACACAATATATATATATATAAATATATATATATATATATAGCTAGGTAGAATTTGTGTTCTAACCATTTTGTCATATGTACATGCAAAATTGTGTTTATCCATATATTGTATCCCGCATGCAATGTAAACTAAGATCAAAATCATACTTTGTTACCATCAGCATCCGAAGCCCTTCAAGATCTTCGTTGGCTACGACTCGAGAGAGGACATTGCGTACGAGGTTTGCAAGCACTCCCTCCTAAAACGAGCTT
This sequence comes from Polygonum aviculare, assembly GCA_934048045.1. Lineage (NCBI taxonomy): Eukaryota > Viridiplantae > Streptophyta > Magnoliopsida > Caryophyllales > Polygonaceae > Polygonum > Polygonum aviculare. The sequence continues at coordinate 1,154,093 of OW204026.1, forward strand.
CAATCCCACTCGAAATCCACCCCATCAAGCAATCCGAACTCAGATCACAAGGCCTATATTGGCGCGAAAGGGGCAAAACAGAAAGCACAGAGTTCTCCTTCACTCGTTTCCTAACACCTTACCTAGCCAACTACACCGGCTGGGCAATGTTCATCGATTGCGACTTCCTCTACTTAGCCGACATCAAAGAGCTCGTTGACCTAATCGACGAAAAGTACGCGATAATGTGTGTTCACCATGACTACACACCCAAGGAGACGACGAAAATGGACGGGGCGATCCAAGTGTCCTACCCTAAGAAGAACTGGTCTTCAATGGTGCTTTACAATTGTGGGCATGAGAAGAACCGGGCTTTGACACCTCAAGTGGTGAATACTCAAACCGGGGCGTTTTTGCATAGGTTTCAATGGCTCGAGGAAAATGAGATTGGTTCGGTTCCATTTGTTTGGAACTTTCTTGTTGGGCACAATCGGGTCGTTGAGGGTGATCCAACGACGATCCCAAAGGCGGTCCATTATACGCTCGGAGGGCCATGGTTTGAGGCTTGGAAGGATTGTGAGTTTGGTGGGTTGTGGGTGAAGGAGTTGAAGGAGTATGAAAAGGAGAAAGGGAGTGAGAAGGTTGGAGTTGGTTATGGTAGGGATGAGATTTAGGTTAATAGTTTGATCAAGATTTTAATCATATACTCCGTATCATTAATGAATAATTGTATGATCGTTAAGATCAACTTTTTCAAGGCTTGTATTTGTGTGTTTCAAATTATTGCTATGAGAGTGTGCGTATCGTATGTATGTTTTTAGTTTATTGTATGTGTAAAAGTTGATTGGATTGTTCATGCTATCAAATTGCAATGTTGTTTGAGCTGTGATTTCAACCTCATCTTGTAGACGATTCATTGCTTAAGGCTCCGTACTTATGAAAGCTTATCAGAACTTATCGTGACATATTAAAACAAAAAACCGTTCGTGAATATATGTTCGGTAAAATTAGGTTATCATGACTTATAGATGCTTAAATCCGCCAATAAAATAATGAACATCCCCTAACATTATGAAAGCTTATTTTTTTTCTATCATTCATTTTTTTCTATCTCAAACACCCAATTTAAAAATAATTTCAACTTCAATATCAACTATAATTTCAGCATCAACATTGATTACTACTCAATTTAAACCTCAACTCATATAAGTTCCTTTTCTTTTCAGGGATCCATAATCCTATATCAATAGGTTTTGTTAATTTGTACGATCATAATCATTGACGTTGTAATTACTCGACCCTACTAATCACATGTTTCACGCCCTCTATTATGCACAGGTAGCAAAAATTGACAGGCTAGACCGACACAAATCTTTCGACATGTGAAAAGAGTCTGTACTTATTTCTAACAAATCCTTTTACTCACAAATCTATCACACATTCACACACTATCATTGTTCTTTATCAATCTTACTTTTTCAATACAAGTAACTAATTTTTATGTATTTTGAGAGAGAAAAAATATACTTTTATAGAAAAAGTACTTTCATAGAAAAAGTACTTTCATAGGACAAGTGTATAAGCCCTAAATTCCTCCCTTGATACACTAGTCAATATATATAATATTCCATCCGTTTTAAAATATATGATCATATGTTAATTTTTTCTTGTTTCATAATACTTGACCATTTTACATTTTTTCCCATCTCTTTCTATTTATACCCCTAATAGTTATCTCTATCATAATCATTACACTTTTTCATATTTCTCTAAACAAACAATTAACTCTACATTTGATAGGGGTAATAAAGGAATAACATTTTTTTCGTAATATATGTTCAATATCCAAATGGTCATGTATTTTGAAACGGAGGGAGTATAAGGCTCACATGTTGGTGAACGTGAAAAGCATGGGACGTATAAGTACAATGTTCTATAATTTCACTTTGTGATTTTCGTTGATGGAAATGAGCACATAGAATTTTTCAACCAAAAAAAAATGAGCACATAAAATTCATAGATGGTAGCTGAAAAATAGGTCTTAACACATAAACAATCCTCATCTTTATATTTTTTTTGGAAAAATGAATTCCAATAATCCAAAATATCAACTTTCAACCAAAAATAATCTCAAGTTTGAAAATCATCACCATTGATACGAAATATATATCACGAAATTAATCAAAATATTTAGAAGCCTTTTTTGACGAGTTTTTCGATGGAATAGATGATACGGGTATTGAAAATCGGACATAAAAACTTAATATTTTATACTTGATTGATGCATTTTTTATCTTAATACCTCCACCGGAAAACTTATCGGAAAATGATTTCAAGTCGCTTTTGGTTAATAATGTGATAGTTCGTATTGTTGGTGATGATTTCAAACTTGGAATTATTTTTTATTTTTGAAAGTTGATACTTGAGGTTTTTTTAGTCATTTTCATATTTTTTTCTCACATTGATCATCTACTAAAAAATGTTTTGTTAGATTCTACCAAAAAAAAAATGTTTTGTTAGACTTTTTTTCTTTAGATAAATTTATTGTATCAATGATTTGTGCCACACTATAAGAGGCTAGTAATGGAAAGATTTTATAAGTTTAATTTTTGGTTTTTTAATCTTTTTTGTGACGGATTCACTATTTCATTTGTAGGGTTTTAGTTTCTGTTTTTGGTATGTTTATCCTGTGCCCTTATGGCATACAATAGAAAAACCGTTTTATCAAACTCATCATCACCAATCTTTCGTTATGTAAAACAAACATGTGTGTACTTGGGTCCTCTAGTTGATAACTAATCGTCACGTTATCTAATTTAATTATGTCACGCAACACTTCATTGGCCACCATTGCAACAATGAAATGGGCTTAATGTATAAACGTACTCTCATATTTGGTATATTACGTTATAATATGAGTTTATCTGGCGTACGTAAAATTTGATAATGTGACGATCAATCATCATTTATGGGAGTCAAGTCAGCACACATTTATTTCGCGCAATGGGAGATTAGAAATGAGGGGTTCCATAAAACAAATGTATCTAAATAAAGGATTTAATATAAAATTTTTAATTATAGAGGTTACAAATATAACAATTGTTTTATTCAACCAAAAAAAATATACAATAACATTTACCCAGGTAAATCCCGCATCAGCAGGATCTGAGGGGGTCAGGATGGGCTTTTGCAAAGGCTGCTAAATTGGGCTTTTGCAAGAAAAAATGTTTATGGGCCTTAGAATTATTACGCTCAGTTTTCTATCTTAACAAGTTAATGGGCCTAATTAGCTAAGCTTGTAAAGGATGATTAGATAAGATGCTTTTTTTTGAGAGCGATTAGATAAGATGCTTAAGGCTAAAACTTGAAGAATCTATATGTACAACATTCTAATTAGGCCTCTCTTGTAACCCTTCAAGTTCTTTTACATCAATCAAATCAATCTATTCGGTTTGTTTAGTATATTTCCGTCTATATTGCACTCCAACATAATTCATTGATCTATTTCCAAATTAAGTACATCAATAATATTAATCTATTACATTACTAATATTAATCTCCAATTTGAGTAATGAAGTACATTAATAATCTAATATTGCATTTATTCAGACATACTTATCATATTGTTTGACATGTTTATCATTTGACATATTTTATGACATTTTTCTCATCCTATTATGCTTATTCAAGTCATATTTTATTTGTCATTTGTCCAAAAAAAATTCATGCTATTGGCAAAAAAAGTCATATCTTAATTCAAGTAAACACTTAAGAGAAAAGACTTCAACTTAGTCATGCTAAATCAATATATATTATAAAAGCCGACCGTTTTCGAGCCACCACGTTGATTCTGGTCCCGCTTGATTTTTTTTTTGTTGAATGATTTTAAATTTTTTCCAACTCAAATAGATAACAACTTTATATCGTTTATTTTCCTTAATTATCTAATACTTAATTTTATCTTTAAAATCATACTATCTATCTTTAATTTTATTTTCCTTAAATAATATTATCATCTTCCTTAATTATTTAATTTTTTAAACTAAAATACGCAAATCTTTTCATACAAGCTCTATTTTCAATATGGACTTCGTAGCAGAGGCAATACAAGAGTGCTTCTTGATTTGAATCAAGCATTTGAAGAAACAAATCCAAAGACGTTAATTGATTTGAATCAACTATTGGGAGTAGAGGAGAATTATCTATATCTTAAACAACTCAAATAATAACAACTCAAATAGATAATCCTCAATTTTATCTATAAAGTAATACTATCTATCATTAATTTTATTTTCCTTAAATAGGCCATCACAATAATTTTGAAATTTGGAAGTTTAATAATATTTATTTTATTATTTATTCCTATAGAATCAAGAGGCCATTATATTCTATTTTTTGTATTTGAATAAACAAACTGGAAGGCATATAACTAACATTTATTTAATTAATTTTGGAAATCACAAAGTTTTAAAGTTTATGTAAAATAATTTTATTCTCACCCCACCTTATATTTTTTATAAATCATTTTTAACAGTTTCTATTAATTTCGTAATATTTCCTATACAAATTATTTTCTACATTCAGCATATTATGATCTTTGAATATATTATATTTTAATAAGATTTTTTTTGGTCTATTCATACAAATAGAGGCAAAATATTATTCATTAAATATTATGATTAAAATAACTACATATTTAATTTGGGTATATCAAGTTGGTGTTTTGCATACTCAAGTATAAGTAAATATAAATTGCATAATAATGTATATTGTTGACTATAAAATATAAGTACGTGATTTGCATAATAGTATATTCTCAATCAATCATTTAACAATTAAAAACTTCTAATACTCGATGAAATCAAATTATGTTAAATCTTTTATTATACATTTCACATTAATATTCTATTTATTATATATCGAATAATCTATACTATATATTAAAGTGACCACCCACGGTCGAGCCTCCACGTTAATTTTGGCCTCACCTCATATTTTAAATCGGTTATATTTTAACAATTCTATATCCTTATCAATTCTACAATTCTACAATTTCCATATGTCTTTATCTAATTATTATATATTAATATATCAAACTAATATATATATATATCCATAATCTATCAAAATATTATCCTATATTCATAAAGTATCCAAATAATATCTATCTATACAAACTAGATTTATCCTAGAAAAATATTTTTATCTAATTATTATATATTAATATATCAAAATCATATATATTCATATCCATAATCTATCAAAATAATATCATATATTTATAAACTATCCAAATAATATCTAACTATACAATGTATGATACATTATCGTACTAATTAAAAAAAATTGATTTACCCTACAAGAATCTATCAATATAGTATCTATTTTTATAATCTATCCAAATAATTTCGATCTATACAATCTATGAATACCATACTAATTAATTAAGAAAATATTTAGATTTACCCTAAAAGAAACTATAAATATTAGCTCATGAAGGATTTATCTAAATGCAAAAATATAACTTTATATATTTATCTATACAAAAATATGATTTTAGGTTATATGGTAAAGTTATATATTTAGAAAATATGATTTGTTATCAATATTATATTTATTTGTATAATTTTTGATAAGAAAATATGATCTATAGGGACATCGGTATTACATTTATTATATTTTATATTTTAGGTTGGTTTATAAGACAAATCAAGTATTGATATCAGGAGAAATTCATAAATAAGAAAATATACTACGATCGAAAATTATATGGCAAAAACAAGTTAATTCGAATTAAATATAATACTACTATCCTGATCTATTGTATTAATAAGTGAAATTAAATGTGCATAAATAAATTCAATAATATAATGTATTCAAAATAATTTTAATATTTAAGACGTTGTCGTACAAGGTACGACGGGCTAAGCTAGTTGTATATTTAAGAGTTCGACCAAAAAAAATTTGTATATTTAAGAGAAAAGACTTCAACTGTTTTTTTGGTCATAGAAAAGACATCATCAATTGATATGAACCCAACCAAAAAACTTTGTAACTTACCTTATTTTTGGGGGCGGTTTTGTAGGAAAATGCCAGAAAATAAGTAGAAATTATTCCTAAGCAATTAAGCATTTTGTCTTTCTTCAATTGCCCTTTCCTTCTCTCTATTAAACCTTTGACCCCTTTTTCTTTGGCTGAATTTGGACAGTGATTTGATTCTTCTATATCCTATAGATAAGGCCATAAGGGTTCCCTTAAATGTCTTAAATGCAGTCCGGATCACCTATTGCCCTCACTATTTCATCCCCTATTGCATCAATACTATTGGTCCACATGTAACTTAATTTTAAGATAATTTAGGTAGGTTAATTAAAGCATGGAAAAGAGTTACCAAATCAGAAAAAATCTGATATTTCCTTAATTTTCTCTTCCTAAAACAGATTAACGTAAGTTTTGATTTTTTTAACAAAAAAAAACGTAAGTTTTGATTTTTTTAACCAAAAAAAAACGTAAGTTTTGATTTCCATGCAGTTATTATATATGCAAAGCAGGATGCCATATTGCCATACTCAAATACAAGTAGATTTTATTGTGTAATTATTGAAGATCAATGATTTTGGAACAAGCCAATTAGCCAAAATGAACGAACTGTACAGATATTAGGAATGTAATTATACAGTATTAGTATTGGTTCATATACAAGTAGTTTTTATTGTGTATATATGTGGAATTATAAACTCCATATTCAAGAAGTCTGCATCTTAAAATCGAGAAGAAAAAAAAGTTAATCTAAACTTGAATGGACTGATCGATTATCTAAAGCTAGAAATGATAAATAACATGCAATTAGGCGTCCAAGAATCACTTAATTTCTTCAGTAAATCTCCACAAATTATTTCCAATTAAATCCACTAAGCAATCTGATCGATAATGTAGGCAATCAAAGACTAACACTTACTCGTACAGAAAAATGAAAAAAATTGGGGTATATAGTAGAAGTTACTCATAATTACAGTGGGATACTTGGATATGGTCATACGACGACAAAAGATGAACGATAGGGAGAAGAAGATTGAGGAGAAACTTTTTACTAGAATTTTTTAGGCAGAGAAAATTAAGGAAATAGTATTAGATTCTTTTTGATTTGGTAACTCTTTCCATACTTTAATTAACCTAGTTAAATTATCTTAAAAATAAGTTACACGTGGACCAATAATATTGATGCAATAGGGGATGAAATAGTGGTGGGAATAGGTGATCCGGACTGGTCTTAAATGATTTAATAACTATTTATAAATAATTTCCCATCGTAAACTAAGATTAGATGGGGTTGTTGAGCTCGTGTACGCTCAATCCTTATTTTGTCTTTGTCGCCTAAAGCTTTCCTCCTAGCATTCAACAAAGGCTGTTCACTTTTGGACAAGCTTTTCGGCCTCCATTTCTGCAATCGATTTCGCTATTTAATTGGAGAAGTTTGGCGATTTTTCCCCAAAGAAGAACACCACGATCCGATCAATTTACAAGATGTTAGCGACTTCTCTCCCCAGATTAGCCAAGAGAGCTCTGGATACTGAATCACCTGTCATGGTTCAGGTAACCCTTTTTCCAGTTTTTCAATATAGTTTCTGGGTTTGTCTTGTTTGCCCCCATTTCTGGCTGAATTACATGAAATTTGCTATGATTGATCCCCTTGTTGTTGGATATAGAGTTGGGTTTTGAATGGTGTGTGTGAATTGTGAAGTGATTTGCTTTGTCTTTGTTTGTTCAGATACAGGAGTTGGTGAGGGGTGTGAAAGATGGCATATCTCTTGCTCAGGTTTGTTATCTATCCCCTTTCAGTTTGTTCTTTCTACTGAGCTTGCAATGGAGATTTTTAGAGAAATGGGTTATGATCAGACTCTGGAAAAAAGTTGCTGTTTCTAGTTGTTTGTTTGGGTTTATGAATTCACAGTTCAGCTAAGTAGAGATTGATTAATTGGCCAGATCCTAGGGAGATTTCCCAACAGAAATCTATAGTGGAGTTGTTTTCCTGATCACCCCAATTGATTAGGAGTTTATTTATGATTTTCTGTAATGTTGTGATGATTGCTGAGCTCATTACTTGCTGGTTCCTCCATTCAACATATAGGGAGTGGTTCATTGGCAGCCTCCAACGCAGGCATTAGACCGAGTGCAAGAGCTCATACGGGCGCCTCATGTTAGCCGATATGGCTCTGATGAAGGTATTCCTGAGCTCAGGGAGGCACTCACTAACAAGGTATACTTTAGTCTTTCAACAAAATTGTGATGACTGATGATAATTTCAGGTGCATTTGCTTTGCTCAGTTAATGCATCAATAGTTTGCAAGTTAATGCATTACATGCTGTATTCCACACGCAGTCTTCGTCTTCATGATGCTAGATTATACATGACTTCGTAGTAGTTTATTCCAGTCTTTAACAAAATACACACCCAACCTTTGCAGTTGCAACGAGAAAACAAGTTGCACAAATCTTCGGTTATGGTTACTGCAGGAGCGAATCAGGTAATCGAATTAACTCACGAGCTTTGACTTTTACGGATTCGATATCAATGAGAAGCTTAGTTAGATTTATTATAGTGGCCTCAAATTTATTATGCTATTTAGCCCTTCATTACTAGATGGTTTTACTTGAACAAGCTTTTGAGTAATTACCAAGTGCTCTTGGTATGACTGAATCTATTGGTATGAGAGCACTGTTCTTTTCCGACTGTTATTCAATATCTGATCCTACCAAGCTTATAAACTTTGGCCTTGTTTGAGAACAACTACTGTCAGCTTAAGCTAGATGGTTCCACACTTCTTAACACAGTCTTGTATTTTGTTTTTCTTCTCCTTTCCTTTTCAACATCTTCAATGGAATCAAAGTCTCAGTTGAGCCCATATAGTTTACAAGCTGGATATTTGCTTCAATTTGTTGCTAGTTATTGGCTCAGCAATATTCTACTTTAAATGCCATGTGCTTTTGTCATAAATGTTCAATCTTTGTACATGTTACTGGCCGGCTTGGCACTTCTACATTTCTTTCTTGCTCTTATCTTACGAATCATTCTTCTACTTCTCATCGACAGGCGTTCACAAATCTAGTCCTTGTGTTATGTGACTCTGGGGATTCGGTTGTTATGTTTGCACCGTACTACTTCAATGCGTACATGTCTTTTCAAATGACTGGAGTGACTGACATCCTAGTTGGCCCGGGCGACCCGGTGACTCTCCACCCTGATGCAGGTGGCAACTCCTTTTCGTACTCATTATTATATTTATTAGTATCAAACGGTTTCCTAGTCTTTTTAGTAACTCATTTTCTTTGTATTGCTTTTCAGATTGGTTGGAGAAGACATTGAAAGAAAAAAAGCCAACACCAAAGGTTGTCACTGTGGTAAATCCTGGCAATCCATCAGGGACTTACATCCCAGAAGATCTTCTCAAGGTATAAACTTTATATCTGTGGCTTCTAATAAGATTTCAATGAATCCTCTAATTAATGATGTTTTTTTTTTGTCTATTTGTATCGAATAGAGAATTTCTGACATTTGCAAAGAGGCAGGGTCTTGGCTTATTGTTGATAATACATATGAGTAAGTTTGTTTCTTACTGTTGTACTGAATGAAGTATATAACATAATTTCTCAAGGTTTGTAACTCTCTTAGCATTTTGGTTTCAGATACTTCATGTACAATGGACTGAAACACTCATGTATCGAGGGAGATCACATAGTAAACATCTTTTCCTTCTCAAAGGCGTATGGAATGATGGGATGGCGCGTTGGATATGTAAGTTAACTCCATTCATCTCACTAGGCATAGAATTAAGGTAACCGAGTACGTCTTATGGTATTCTATAGTTTTTATTTCATCCTACTCGAGTCCCAATGTTATGAAAAATGTTGCAAAAGAAAATTGACCATGCAGTCAGTTTTTAATCTAGCACACTTTCGGTTCAAATTTAAGGTTGGGACAGAACATAAAATTCGCCCATTGCAACAGTTTTCTTAAGTTTTGGACTTTAGACAAAATAAAGATTATGGATCAACAACATAAGATGATCCTTGAAGTTTGAGACCTTCAGTGTGTTTGATCAACTTCAGCTCATATAGGCTTGAAGTTACCGAACAATGCCTTAATCTGATTTGTTCTAAGCTTCCAATGTGCAGATAGCATACCCATCAGACGTACAAGACTTCACTACTTCACTTCTCAAGGTCCAAGACAACATTCCCATTTGTGCTTCCATACTCTCCCAACACTTGGCTCTCTACTGCATGGAGTCGGGGCCCGAGTGGGTCACCGAACAAATCAAGGGCCTCATCAAGAACCGTGACATACTTTCCGATGCGCTCTCTCCCCTTGGGAATGGGGCTGTGAAGGGAGGAGAAGGCGCAATCTACCTCTGGGCAAAGCTACCTGACAAGTATGAAGACGATCGTGAGGTTGTTAATTGGCTGGCTCACAAGCACAAAATTATTATGATACCCGGATCGGCTTGTGGCTGTCGCGGGTACGTCAGGATCTCGTTTGGTGGGCTGACTGAGGTGAACACCGTGCTGGCAGCCGAGAGGCTTAAGAGAGGGCTCGAGGAGTTAGTCCGGGAAGGGATGGTGGAGTAGAGAGACTATGTTGATTGTTGAGTTATAGTGGTGACAAACTACAATTTTTGCAGCCAACTTTGCTCTGCTTTGTTTGGTTGGTTGCATTCATTTAACCCCTTACAGAATGACGCCTTTTGATATTGTTTGGTCATGTTTGAGCTTATAACAGAAGGTGAACTTGGAATAATAAAGAGGGTAATTTCATTTCTCTTACAAATTTGGTGTTTAGCATGCTTCTAGCATAAAGTATAAACTCAAGTATGAAACTCTTGTCAAGACCCATGGCATATGATTTGGTACTAGATGTGTAGAGTAGCATAATGCAAAAGAATAAGAAATGGGAACCTGTTTGTTATTTTGGTGATTAATGCTAAATTTGCTAATGTATGCATAATAGCCAAATTTACATCAGAAAAGAGGAAAAGCCAAGTTGATGTTCTAAGATATTGTCTCTGTTATTACATATATTTTTGGATTGTGGTATAGAATTAGGACATCAAGAAATTGCTGATGTTCTAAAAATTTCATCTTGATGGATCTTGGGAGTTGGGTCTATCTCTATTGAAGTAGCAACTGATTTACACATGCACCTAGAAAAACAGGTCACTCGTAACATAAGCAAATGCCATTCAAATTTCCTCTTCCTTGCTTCTTCTACCTCTTTTGGAAGTTAAAAGCCTTGATGGAGAAGACAAAAGTGAATGCAAAGATGAGTGTGAATCCAACAACAACACCAGCGACGCCTCCCAACATGTCGTGCCTAAAACCAAAGTAGTCCGTTATGAACTCAGCCACGGTCGTGTCCTTGCCCACGAGCTTCGTTTGCACATCTCCGAATTGAGACAAGATTAATCCATTGAGGGTCCATCCAACCGGGCAAATCCAGTAGTACCATCTCCACCACACCGGGATTTTCTGTACTCAGAATACACCATTTTCATGTATTAGTATAGCACAACCATTTGGCATCAACCACATATAAGTGCATGCTCAACTAAGGTAGTTCCAAAGTCTCAAGTTGTTCTAGATGACTTGATGTTAAGAGATCTTCCAAAGTTTAGGTATATGCTTGTAGGTGTGTAATGAACATTAATGTGAAAAGATCTTACCTTTCTTGGGATGACAAAGCCAGAGAAGAGGTTCCACACACTAGAGAGTGCACCAATCATGACCGAAGCAACATGTTGGTTTGGTGTAATGGCCACAAGCATCATACCATAGAAGGTGTAGTACAAGAGTGTGAAGAACATGAAGAACATGAACCAGAAGAACTTCACAAGCAACCATTCGTATCCGATCATGGAGTACACTATCAGACCATAGACGACGGCTTGTGCGAATATGTATGGTATCTCAATCAAAACCTGAAAAATCCAAGCAAAACAAGCAATTTAAACAAGTTAGAACACATGGTTTTCCTTCTATCATATGACCTTTTGGTTTTCCAGTGGAGAGTAACAGTTTCTAGAAAACAGGATTCTACACTAACATGTGCAAGTGCATATGGCAATGGAGAGTACATTCCAGCTGCCTTTTCCCTATAGAACACGCTTCTTTCTATCGACACCACGGGTTGCACAGCCGCCGCGTACTGACCACCAAGAAACAAGACAGCATCATAGATGCAACCCATTGAGTTGAACAGATCTTGTTGTGTTTTGCTGGAAACAAAAACATCAGAATTTTGTGTTCTCAGTTTGCTTTTGGAAGCTCAGGAAAGCTAATAAAAAGAAGTATGTTAATGAGAGTTTTGGTTAACCAACTGAAACCTACTATTTTTGGCCAAGATCCCAGAACATAGCCCCAAACAACAAAGCAGCTATTATTGTGAAGAAAAACCTCATGCTAGTGTAAGCTGGATTTCTCCAATATGACCAATGTTGTTTCCACAGAATGGCAAACAGCTGAACCGAAAATGGTTGCGCATACTGCGTCCGAAAGTGAAGGTCTCGTGAGCCAGGGCGCGGTGTGCTCAACTCTTGAACAAGAGCCTTGTTTCTCCTGAAAATAAAATCCAAATGATCACATAAATCAAGATTGAACAAAAAGGATATATATGTTGGGTAATCCTACCTGTATAAGTCTGAATTTTTGTATAGATGTGAGAAGTCTATGCCCAAAGTGAGTTCTTGAGCAGGTGTTGTGACTTCTAACATCCAAGTTGCAGGATTGTAACCATCCTTGATCTTAGGTACACCAGGAATGCTCTAATGATATAGAGAAATAACAGATGAACAAACATTTTTAGATATGGACACAAAACTGTCATTCATCATAAGATGTAACTATTAAGCAGGTTATATCACCTCAAAGTAATTGATGAGATGGCAAGAAAGGCGTCCAACTGGACCCACATAGATCTCTTGTCCTCCTCTCTTGAGCAAGAACAACTATTCCATTGCCAAGATTAAAAAGAGTTTAGTTATAGAGTTCACAATTTTTTGTACTAGAAAAGGATTGAGTGAAGTTAGTACCTCATCAAAAGCTTCAAAAATGTCAATGCTAGGTTGATGGATAGTGCAAACCACAGTTCTTCCACCATCCACGGTGTTCCTTACCGCCCTCATAACAATGGCGGCGGCCCTTGCATCTAATCCAGAAGTCGGTTCGTCCATGAATATGATTGATGGGTTTGCAACTAACTCAACTGCAATTGTAAGCCTCTTTCTTTGCTCTATTGAGAGACCACTAACACCTGGTAGCCCTACCAATGCTCCTCTCAATGGGTTCAGCTCAACAAGATCCATTACTTCTTCCACAAACATCTACAAGAAGATCACTTTCTTAGTAAAAACATAACAAAAATGTTATAGAGGTTAAAATCTTGGGCTATAAAGATTTCCTACAAAGGAAAATTGCTCCAAAATTTGTGCTTGTTTCTAGCTTACAAGACTGACCTTTCGGGTCGATGCATCAACATCAGGAGACAATCTGAGCCAAGCTGAGTAGAGCAAGGATTCATAGACAGTGACATGTGGAGAGTGGATATCCATTTGCTCACAATACCCTGAAATCCTAGCAAATGTATCTTGATTCTTCGGGTAACCGGAGACAGTTATGTTGCCGGTTATGTATCCGCCGGTTTTCCTACCGGCCAAGACATCCATGAGAGTCGTCTTACCGGCTCCACTGACACCCATCAGAGCAGTTAAAACACCAGGCCTAAATGCTCCATTAATCCCATTGAGAAGCTCTAGCTTGTCCTCATTCACACCTTGTGACTTCATTTCCTACCAATTCAATACAGAAAAAATCACTTTCATTCTTAGAACATAAATAACAAGAAGCCATCAAATTGGATCTACTTACTGGTGGCATGTCAACTGCATACTTGATCTCATCAAAGGTGATACAATGTTGCTCAAAAGGAAGAACCATTCCTTTTTTTACTGCTTGTGAATTGTTACTTGCAATTGTATTATTTTCCTCATTGTCTTCTGCAGGTAATATGGCTTGATGTTTTCCTAATGCTGTAAACAAATCATACATCAAACTTCAAATCTCATAAAAACTTGAAGTTGTGCTACTATCAAAAATGACAAGATGAAGACAGGCTCACGGTCAAGAAACGTGAGAGACAAGGTGAAGAGAATGTTGAAGATGAGAATGAATCCGGATAATGCAACAACTGCAATCCAATAAAAGTAGGGATCTGTGAAGATTCCTCTGCTCTTTAAGATTTGTAGGCCTACACTTTCATTACTTCCTGCAGGAATCTGTGATCAGACCAAGATCACAAGCACAAAAATGGTTAGAAAACCATGGTTTACTCAATAAAGAAAATGGTTAGAGCTAAGAAGACTAGGAATGAGCTTACTTTACTCCAGCTGTGTCCAAGGAACTCGTTTATGCCTAACGCGTTCTGCGCATACATCAAAGGCGAAAGCCAGTATCCCCACAACAGCCATGGCTTCATTCTGTCTGCACATACAAAAATGGCAAAACAAAAACACCATTATTCATGCTTCACACAATCAAATAGAGAGTCAAAAAACAAAATCATGTCTTGTTTGTGTCATCACCTCTTGATAAAATGAATCCTCCAAAGGTGAAGAGTATAAGCATAGAGAATGAACCAAAAATGTTTACAACAATCAAATTCCTCCCTGCAGCTCCAATGAACCGAAAAAGAGCAGACGTGGCTTGGTTAACAAGTGTGAGCACAAGAAACTGTTTGAACATTCTTCCTACATTTGGGTCAAATCCAATGACATAGTAACTCAAGAACACCCAAGCACTGACTTCCATTAGTGTGATAGGAATCTTAAGGACCCAGCTAGGAAGAGCATAAGCCCAAGCCGGAAAGAAGAGAAGATCTCTTTGCTTGTAGAAGACAGGGAGTTTGACAATGGTCATTGACATTTCAGCTGCACCAATGAACATGAGCATGATCACTGTGAAAAATAGAGCACCCAAGTAGACATTGCCATCTTCAAGATCCTTGTGGAACTTGGTTCGGAAGAAGACGGTCATAGCAATGACTGCAATAACTGCAATCTGAACAAAGCGAAACCGATTCAGGACCTTTTTCCAACAACAATTTGGATAAGGTGCTAAATTTAAGTCAGTTGTTGGCTAACTTACTTGGCTGACTTTAAAGATGTACAAAAATGAGCTTCTTTTCATGAGCAAATACTCCCTTGAAAGAGTGGCTTTGAAGATCTCCTTCCTTGTAGTACCATATTTCTCGGTTGTTAAGGCGGCGGGATGGCTTTTGGACTTGTCAAATGGAGTTGCAAGATCTTGTGCTAATTTCCTTCCTATATGAAAAGAATGAAAAGCCTCTGCAAACTCCTTGGAAGTGATGAAACGATACGGATCATCTCTTCGAAACCAATATTGTTGTTGATCCTTCCTTGAGGTCACCTACAACAGTCAGATAATAAGAACAGCTTAGTAAGAGAAGCTAATAAACATGACTTAAAGCAAAAGTATAATTGTTCCAAATGACTTGAAGTCAGACATTACTTCTTGCAAGAAATCTGCTATTCCTTTTCTTTCAGGGCACTTGAAGCCCATTTGCTCAAAGAACTCAAGAACATTCTCGCGAGGACCCTGATACACGATGAGGCCATCCGAAAGGAGGATGACATCATCAAAGAGCTCATATGTTTCAGGTGCTGGTAATAAGAGTGAGATGAGAGCTGTTCCATTTAAGATGTGGACCGTTTGGCGTAGCGCGTTCACTATTTGGTATGTTGTTGAACTATCCAAGCCAGTTGAGATCTCATCCATGAATAGAGCTCTGTATGGTCCTACTAGCATTTCACCTACAACACAGCAACATGAATCCAAATCAAAAACCAAAGTTCATCTAAGAAAAAAATGTTCATGTAGTTTAGTTCTGTTTGTAGACCAGTTGTGACTCGCTTCCTTTGTCCTCCAGAGATTCCTCGGGTCATGTCGTCTCCTACAATGGTGTCGGCGCATACTTCTAGTCCTAAGACCTGCAATTTGTTTCAAGATTAGCACAAACAAACATGTTCTTAACCAAGCAATCAAGTAAAAGTTACCTTTAGAATGTATTCTGTAATGACATTTTTCTTTTGTCCCTCTGATGCAGCAGCCTAGAGAATCACAAACCAAAAGGCTTACTTCAAGACCAAGAAAGTTTGTACTACATAAAACACTTGTGATTTCTGAAAAGATCTTCTCTTAAGCCTTACCTTCATGAAAAGATCAATATCAGGATCAGGCTTGATGTTAGCTGCCTTCTCTCTTCTAGCCAATTCAGCTAACATCTCTGCAAACATTGCAAAGCAAACAGATTGATCAAGAGTTAACTTCTCCTAGTAAGAGTTAATGTATAGTTGTTATAGAGAAGGCGAATCGCTTTACCATATCGGTATCCAACCCCTTGAAATCTTGCAGAGTAAGCCAAGGTTTCTCTGACTGTCATTTCTCCTAAGTGAAGATCATGTTGGCTTATGTAGGCTGCTGTTCTTTGAGGTACAAACTCATTCATCTCATGACCATTGTATGTCACCTTTCCGTGACACTGATTACAACAACAACAACAACAACATAAAAGAACAAAACTTTAGGGGTTTCATAGACTTTTTATCAGCTCCAAAACATGGTTTTATAGGACTCATGAGTGTTCTACCTTTAGTTCTTTGTCAAGTTTTCCAGCCAAGGCTAACAAGAGTGTCGTCTTCCCGGAACTCGGAGGACCCAAGAGCAGTGTCATTCTGCATAGTTCAATGAACATAAGGCATAACCCATGATATTTGATTTGTAACTATAAGTTGAAAATATTTGAATTATATAAAGATTTGAAATGATACCTATTAGGCTTGATTACTCCACTAACATCATGGAGAATAGTTAGATCCTTCTTTCTATTTGGAACCAAATGCAAGATATTCAATAGCCCCTAGGAAATTTTCCAACAGAGCATTTAGCAATGTCAAAAAAAAAACCTCAAGAAAGGAAAACAATTGTATGATCTTTTACCTCTACAACATTGGTGATGAAGCTGAAAAATGTAGGCACAGCTCTACTCCCAACATAAACTTCTGATTTCACACTTAAATGCTCAAATCTCACTTCAATTGTAGGAATATCAATCCCAACCCTGAAAAAATAAGATCCATTTTAACAAAGTTTGTACCTACAACATATGCATAAAACCAGGCCTTCAGTCACTTAGTCGATCGGTTAAGCCTCTAGATTAGTATTCAGAGGTCTTCGGTTCGACTCTCATGGTAGTACCCTCCACCGAAAAAAAACATATGCATAAAACCATAATCCTTTTTTGGGTACCTCTCAATCCTGTTCTTGAGCTTCAACAAGAACCTCCCATTATCTTTCTCAGTAACACTAATCAACTTATCAACAAGACTCTTCTTTTCCGAAACTCCGAGGTCTTGAACATCGATCTCGGTCCCATCGCCTCTCGAGCCCATCAAGATACCTTTCCTAAGACGATCATAGGCCGGAAGCTTCTCGAGGGCGGCCCATGTAAGCGCCTCCTCGTCATCTTCGTCTCTTGTGGAGGTGGAGAACACTTCTCTTGTTGTGTTCCTCCACATAGATGATGAGGTGTTCCTTCCTATGCTACTTCTCATGCTGTTGCTTAGCCTATACATATCAATGCCTGTATCCATGGCTATAGACAACTTTAAGCAAAATTACTCAACAAGAGCAGTTTCACAAGAATGCATTGACAAGATTTGTAACGATTAATAGAAGAGTTTATATAAGAGCATTTTGATTCTTGTAAAGTTCTGAAAGTTCAATGTAGGCTTTTATTGGTGATTTCTATTGACTATTATTTTTTTCTTTGAAGTTCAAATTCTCTGTCTTGCTTCTTGGTAGATAATCTGAGAAAATAATGTATCTGATCAAGTAATTCAATGAATTAAGGAATGTCTTGGGAATTACTCATCTAATAGTATATAGAGTGCATGCATTTTTCTTCAATACGTAACACTAAAAAAATCTTCTAAATGAGATCAAAAAAAAAATCTTCTAAATTAATGTAATAAGGAAACAAATATCTTCTCTAATCAGATGCAAATCATTAAGGGTTTTATTTCACACATACAAATGTACAGTTCAGATGAATGATGAATCCTTAATTGGCATTCCATCAATCTTTCCCAACCATCAAAATTCAACTTCCAAAGTCAAAGGGTTAAGAAAGGAAGTATACATTGATTGATGAATATTTTACAGAAACATTGTTACATTTGCAAGGCCAAGATGACGCCATAACTATAAGATTTCTACTTTCTATATCACAAAACTTGATGCTTTTATGTGGGTAATATCATACATGAATCCACCTCCAAAACTAATGAACAAAAAATGCTTCACAACAGGTTAAATAAATACATACACAAGAAATCAATTTGCTCTCTCATTGTGTGCATCTTCAAAACTCTACCTCTTCTGGAAGTTGAATGCCTTGATGGACACAGCAAATGTGAAGGCAAAGAGTATGGCCCAGCCAGCGACGCCCACGGCAACGGGTCCGAGAAAATCATGCTTGTAACCAAAGTGTTGTCTAACATACTCCCTCACTTCCTGACCATCTGTGAACTGGTGTGTTACATCTCCAAATTGTGACACAAGAAGTCCATACAAGGTCCATGCGACGGGGCAAGCCCAGTAGTACCATCTCCACCAGACCGGGATCCTCTGCATTCAATCAAATTAAAGGGTAAGCGCGCTATAACTATGTTGGAACCATGGAATAGGAAAATAAGGTTGGTTTTCTTACCGTTCTTGGGATGAGAAACCCACAGAAGAGATTCCAAATGGAGTAGAAGGCACCGGCGATAATAGAGGCGATGTGGTGGTTTGGTGTGACGGCCACAGTCATCATACCAAAGAAGGTGAAGTATAGAAGACTGAAGAACATGAAGAACACGTACCAAAAGAACTTGGCTACCGTCCATTCGAATCCAATCATAGCATATACAATCGATGCATAAACTATAGCTTGTACCAGAATGTAAGGTATCTCAATCAAAACCTGAGAAAGGTATCAAATGAAGCACAAAGTAAGAACACTTCAATTCAGAAACATAGAACTTTTTCTAACTGATTTGAATATATATTGGTTGATTTGATCTGATTTGTACCTGTGCAAGTGCATATGGCATGGAAGAGTACATTCCAGCTGCCTTTTCTCTATAGAAAACGGTTCTCTCTATGGACACCACGGGTTGCACGGATGATGAGTTTTGGACGCCAATAAATAGGACAGACGAGTACATAGAACCCATCGCGTTGAGCAAATTTTTCTTTTTGTCACTGTAAAATTTTGCAGAGCATCAAGAATTTAGCACATATTTTAATGTGTGGAGTCAATTCTTATATGTGAATGAGCTTCTTCAGAAACTTACTATTTCTTTCCAAGATCCCAGAAAATGGATCCAAACAACAGGGCCATTCCCGTGGTAAAGAGCATTCTAACTGCAGTATAAGGTGCGTTTCTCCAGTACGACCAATGGAGTTTCCAAAGATTAGCCATCATTTGTACATGGAATGGCTGTGCAAATTGGGTTGGGAAGTGGAGGTCGTGTGAACCAGGACGCGGTATGCCTAATTCTTGAATAAGAGCCTTGTTCCTCCTACAAAATTCACCAGATGGGATTTAGATAAGCTAGATACACAACCAAATTGTAGATTTGAAGCTAAGTTTACAGTATTGGATAAATTTATTTACCTGTGCAAGTCTGAGTTTTTATAAACGTCGGTGAAGTCTACGCCTAAGGCGAGTTCTTGTGCAGGAGTCGTGACTTCCAACATCCAAGTGGCTGGATTATAACCCCCTTTGATCTTTGCTACACCTTGAATGCTCTGATGACAAAATTTTGTTTTAGTAATCATATATAGTTTATATTTTCATGAAGATTGGACAATGTGTGCAACAATTGAATTACCTCAAAGTACTTGATAAGTTCACAAGAGTTATGTCCCAATGGACCCACGTAGATCTCTTGCCCTCCTCTCTTTAACAAGAACAGCTACACCAAATATCATATGAAATTTATAATTAGTCATAAGCTCAAATTTTTATAGACAGAGAAAAAAGTGCCAATGAGAAACTTTGAACGGACTGTACCTCATCAAACGCTTCAAAAATGTCAATGCTAGGCTGATGGATGGTGCACACCACAGTTCTTCCCGTGTCAACTGTGTTTCTTACGGTTCTCATCACAATAGCTGCAGCCCTTGCATCCAATCCAGACGTGGGCTCGTCCATGAAAATGATTGATGGGTTAGCCACTAGCTCAACTGCTATTGTAAGCCTCTTCCTTTGCTCTGTGGATAGACCACTCACACCCGGTAACCCAACCAAAGCTTCTCTCAATGTTTTTAGCTCGACAAGCTCCATAACTTCTTCTACAAACATCTACAAAATAACAATACCGCAAATAGTTGATTAAGATGTAAAAATAATAAGAAGTTCACCAAAAACTAAAGAATCTTTAATAGGGTATAGCTTAGAAAAAGCGAAAGCACAAACCTTTCTTTTTTCAGTATTAACATCAGGAGACAACCTAAGCCAAGCGGAGTATAGTAATGATTCATAGACGGTGACATGAGGAGAATGAATATCATTCTGTTCACAATATCCTGCGATCCTAGCAAAAGTCTCTTGTTTCTTGGTGTAGCCAGAAACCTTAATTTCGCCAGTGATGTAGCCTCCGGTTTTCCTGCCAGCTAAGACATCCATGAGAGTTGTCTTACCGGCCCCACTGACCCCCATAAGAGCAGTTAAAACACCAGGCCTAAAAGCTCCACTAATCCCCTTGAGAAGCTCTAGCTTATCCTCGGTTACACCTTGTGATCTAATTTCCTGGATTCATAAAATAAGTTCATGTTAACAAAATGGAAACAATTGGGTATGTAAAATCATGATAAGAGGGTATATGGTTAAGTTAGCTTACCGTTGGCATGTCAACAGCGTATCTAACTTCATCAAAAGTGATACAGTGTTGATCAAAAGGAAGAACCATTCCTCTTTGAACATTGTTTCCATGTTCTGACAACTCAATTGCATTTTGTTCATTCTCCTCTTCTATTTTGGCTTGATGCTTCTCAAGTGCTGTAAAACAAATGTGATTTGTTAGCATCTCTTGAAAGAAGTGAGACAAAGTTGAGTTAAGGGTAGCAAAAAGACTAAAAAACTATACTTACGATTGAGGAAAGTGAGACACATTGTGTAGAGGAAGTTGAAAAGGAACACGTATCCGAGCAATGCCCCTGTACCGAGCCAATACCAATACGCATGTGGGAAGAATCCGCTGTTTGTGAGGGTCTGTACACCCATACTTGTAGTGTTGCCGGTAGGAATCTATAAAAACAACAAATAAACCAAAAAAATATCAATTATCAAGCTTCCCTTTAGCTTTATTCAAGATGCATGACAGAAACTTATGTGCAAACATACCTTATTCCAGGTATGGCCGAGGAACTCATTTACACCTATCGCATTTTGCGCATACATCATAGGGGACACCCAGTAGGCCCATATCCACCACTTCTTCACACTCTCTGTATATACCAAGAGCAAATATATATTACTTTTCACAAGAAAATAAAGTCATATTTCAGGTGTAATGGTCGACTTATCTATGCAAAAGTATATATCAATGTTCATATGTGACAGTTACCTCTTGATAGAAGAAATCCTCCCAAGGCAAAGAGCATCATAAGGGCAAAAGAACCGAATGTGCTTGAGATAATCATGTCTCTTCCAGCTGCTCCAATTAACCGAAACATAGCAGAAGCCATTTGGTTAAGGGCTGAGAGCAAGAGAAGTTGTTTGAACATCCTTGCAACATTAGGATCGAAACCAATAACATAGTAGGTTATGAAAACCCAAGTAGCAACTTCTGCAAGGGTCAATGGTATCTTCAAGAACCAAGTGGGGAGCGCATAAGCCCAAGCAGGGAAAAACCGAAGATCTCTTTGCTTGAAGAATACAGGCAGCTTTGCGATTGTCATGGAAATTTCAGCCATACCCACAAACATGAGCATAGTCACTGCAAAGAACAAAGCTCCATTGTAGAGGGGTCCATTATCAAGATCCTTGGGAAACTTGGTCCTGAAAAAGACCGTCATTGCGATAGCTCCCACAACTGCAAGCTGAAAGCACAGACAAAAATGTAAAATTAGGTAAGATAACTGTTTAGGGCCTCCAAATACAAGTTTAGGATGGAAAGAAGAAAGAAGAAGGATTAGTTACTTGGCATATTTTGAAGATATAGATAAATGAACTTCTCTTCATCAGAAGCCATTCCCTTGAGATAGCTGCTTTGAAGATCTCTCTCTTCCCGGTACCATACTTCTCAGTAGTCAAGGCTGCAGGATGACTTTTGCTTCTGTCATAAGGAACAGAGAGTTCTTGTGTAACTCGTCTTCCGACATGGAATGACTGAAAAGCCTCAGCAAACTCCTTAGAAGGAATGAAACGGTAAGGCTCATTGGTACGATACCAATACTGTTCCTGATCCTTTGTTGAAGTCACCTGCACATTGCATTACAAATATTAATATCATAGTCCTAGAGCACTAAAGGCTGAATTGTACAAATTTCTTTAGTGTTGTTGGCTTACCTCTTGCAAGAAATCTGCTATTCCTTTCCTTTCTGGGCATTTGAACCCCATGTGCTCGAAAAACTCAAGAACATTTTCACGAGGTCCTTGGTACACAATGACTCCGTCAGAAAGGAGGATAATGTCATCAAACAGATCATACGTCTCTGGTGCCGGTTGTAGAAGGGAAATCACAGCTGTTCCGTTTAAGATGTGTACGGTTTGTCTCAAGGAATTGATAATTTGGAAAGTTGTTGAACTATCCAAACCAGTTGAGATCTCATCCATGAATAATGCTCTGGCTGGTCCTACAAGCATCTCACCGGTTGTGACACGCTTCTTTTGCCCTCCAGAGATACCTCGTACCATTTGGTCTCCCACCATGGTGTCAGCACATACTTCTAGGCCTAGAATCTGTAAAACGGTTAACAATGGCAATTGAATCTGTTAGACTACATTCACTGATGTAAGTAAAAGCCTATGGAAGGTGAAGTTAAAGTTCACACCTTTATGATGTAATCTGTAACCAGGTTCTCCTTTTGACCCTCTGTTGCTGCAGCCTATTACACATTTTGCAAAAAATCATCAATTTTAAAACCCATCAAAAATTTTACATTTAGCATCTATGAAAACTCTGAATTCTTACCTTCATGAAGAGATCAATATCAGGGTCAGGCTTAATGTTAGCTTCTTTCTCCCTTCTTGCTAATTCAGCTAGCATCTCTGTAGATCAAACAATTTCACCATGCATATTAACAGCTGAGTCATCCTGATTTCTTCTGAAAATTTGTAAGAGATAGAAAAAGAATCAATCTTTATTTACCATAACGATGCCCAACTCCTTGGAACCTAGCAGAGTAAGACAAGGTTTCTCTGACAGTCAATTCTCCCAAATGGACATCATGTTGGCTTATATAAGCTGCTGTTCTTTGTGGCACAAACTCATGCAATTCATGCCCATTATAAGTCACCTTTCCATCACACTACAATTACAGGAATGGAAGAAAAAAACCCTAAATCAGCATTTTGGAAATTTCAACTCAATTACCCAAACAAGCCCTAAATCAGCAAATGAAATTGAGGCTACCTTGAGTGCTTTGTCTAGTTTTCCGGACAAGGCGAGCAAGAGTGTGGTCTTCCCAGAACTTGGAGGACCCAAAAGCAGTGTCATTCTGCATTGTTTGATGTTCAAAGATTGAAATTTTAGGGCTTTTTTATGTTGGTGTTCAAAGATTGAACTTTAGGGTTTTTGCTAGCATAATCGATCATGATGTGCAATTAGTAAGCAAAGATTGTTCTTCTTAGTTACCTGTTTGGCTTGATGACTCCACTGACATCCTGGAGAATGGTAATTTTTTTCTTCTTGTTTGGCGCCAAGTGTACAAGGCTCAATACACCCTATAGAATTTTCAGAAACCCAAATCAATATCTCAAAAATGAATATTATGAATAAATACGTGCAATAAACAATAATTTAGCAAATATATATATTGAAAGAGTTTATACAATGGTGGTTTAAGCCTGTTCATCCTCCCAAGTTTCAGTAAATGGGTTTTTTAATGTACTATTTTAAATATAAGAAAATAGATTTTTGCACAATATATTGCTCTAAATTGAGATTGAGTGATAAACTAGCAATTATAGTATTTTAGTATTGTTACATAAGGCATAATATAAAGATTTTAAACTATGGAGTATTTTGTGAAGAAATGTTCATGTATTGAATCCTTCTAGAATTGATGATGTTATTTAATCATATTTAAATTTATACAAATAAAGTGTACACAAAAAATGTCAAGAAGCACATGATTTATATGAATATAATGTAATTACCTCAACCATATCAGACATGTAGTTGATGAATGAAGGCAAAGCTCTGCTCCCTACAAATGCCTCTGCCTCGATACTCAAATGATCGTACCTTACTTCAATTGTCGGCATATCAATCCCAACTCTAATCACACATGATAACAAAACCCATAATTAATCAATCTGATAATCAAACTCCGATGTGTCAAAAAAAAAACGGAATTTCCTAAGCTCGATGGGGTTTCATTCTAACTACCTGTCAATACGGTTCTTGAGCTTCAACAAGAACTTCTCGTTATCCTCCTCAGTGACCCGAATGAGCTTATCGAGAAGCGTCTTCTTCTCGGGCCCACCGAGCTCATCCACATCAACCTCGTTTCCTCGCCCTTGGGAGCCCATCAAGATTCCCTTCCTAAGACGGTCATATGTCGGGAGCTTCTCAAGAGCGGCCCACCTAAGGGCGTCTTCATCATCCTCCTCCCTTGTCGAGCTCGAAAAGGCTTCGACACCCGTGTTCCTCCACACCGTCGAGGCGCTCCTCATGCTCCCAGGGGCCCGAACACTGCCCCGCATGCTACCGCTCACTTGGTATAAGTCTATCCCCGTATCTTGCATGGTCGCTTACTTATTGTAGTACGTATCCAAGTTTAGGTTTTACTTAGAAACTTTTTTTGGGTTTTTCTTGGAGACTAGGAAAATGAATGAATCAATGAATGGGTTAGAGAGAAAAACAAGGAGAAGTGAGAAATGTTAGAATGAATTGGTAGGAGATTGGTGTGGAAAGAACGAGCTTTTATACACTACGTGATATCGAATAAGAGTAGGGCCCATGGTTAATTCAATTGTTGACGTTTTGCGTAGTCAAATGAGGAGGCCCTTTAAGCTAGTTCATTGGGAGCTTCCATTTGACTCTTTTATTCCTTTTATTTGAATAGTCATGGTATTTTTTTTTGGGTTGAAATGGTCAAGTTTTATTGCCTTTGCATTTGCAACGTTCTGTTGATTTGAATGTCAAGTTGTCAACTCTTTTCTTGGGAGCTTCCATTTTAGCTGCCTTGCCATTTGTTCCAACATAAGTATATGACAAGATGTACCCATGTTCTAGTAACACTTGTTCACAAAAATTATACTCCACAATTAATATGTAGATGGGACCGGGTCAAGGAGGAATTGAGCTTAATTTTGGTTAAACTTGATTCAAAATTTATTATCTCAACTTTATGTACTAGATTTGTACAAAATATATTCGGAAAATAATAAAAAGGGATTTGGTGGTAAATGGAAAACCAATTCATCATTGATTTAGTTTGAAAATTTATGAAAGATGTTAGAAACGTCACATCAAACGGTAACATAAAGTTAGTTAACTTGAGTTTTTCAACTTTTTGTCTACTATATAGAGAGTAATGTGGATAAAAGTTCCGAGCATCTAGTTTTAGTAGTTTATTTTGACCCAAAAAAGAAACTTGATATTCTTTTGCCATCATGATTGAAAGAACATGTTTTGTGAAGAATGAGAAAAAAATATAAATTTTCAACTAGTTAAGTTAGCTTACCATTGCTCTTACAAATTTTAAACTAAGCTATTTTCTTAGAGGGGTAAAAAAATCTAAAATAATCTAGTTACTTTATACATTTCATAGCTAAAATTAATTAAACTTCACATAATATAGTCAATCAGAAATAAATTAATCAAAACTTAAATGATAACCCAAAAAAAAAGATAAGGTCTTGTGAGTTGTGACCTTATCAATCCAAGTCCTCGGACAAAACGTGTCCCATGACTTCATTTAATATAATTTTTGGGTTCAACCGTTCAACACTCCACGATGCAAATTGCAATAGCCAAGCGACTAAAGATGCTCTTCTAGAAGCAATATAATTATATATCATCATTTTTCTATTTTCTTATAACATTTTTTAGTTATTACGTTATTGAATATTTGAATGTGTTTTCCCATTCTTCAAAAAAACAAATGGATTGCATAGGCCGACAATTAGATACTATATGTTACGTATTCACAGCATCCAACCAATGGTGATAAAACTTAAAGCTTACTTGTAAGTAAGGTTAGAAACTATACATGGATGAAAGTCGACCCGAAATCCGAATGAATGGATGAAAACTCGGTCTAAGTCGGATCTTGGATGGATGACGGATAGATTAAATGGGTGGCACTGATTCATCGTCCGCGTCACCATTCGGTTCGATTCATCCAACATACGATTCGATGAACTGTTACCGAGTTGTGAATTGTCGCCAAGGTAACGAACAACGTTATGTATGCTATCCTTAATTTTGCATCATTTTTGCAAGGTTCTGCACCGAATATGAAATATTGATAGGGAAGATTGGAAGAATCGCTCTTAAATTGTTGGATGATAAGTAAAATCCATGTGCATTTGTGCAAGATCTTTTCTGAAGTACAAAAGTACACTACCATCAATCCAAATGTTTTCCCATTTGTATATTTAAAACTGAAAATCAGAGTTATAATAAAACTTACCGCAGTATGAAATTGTATAAACATTTTCGTGTGGTAAGAAAATGTGCATTAGAGTAAGAGTAAAATACTAGCCCCAACATAAGATAAAATATATTGGTGTTTAATCTTATGAAGTGTGCAAGAGGTAAATGATTTCAAAAATAAGATGAAATGCACTTCACCATTACAAACAGAACTAAGCCAAAGACCACAAAGTGATCTCCGGAAAGTTACATCAATACATGTGGCCATCAAAAGTGATGAACAACACTTGTTACTACAATCAGTACAAAAAGAAAATAACTCCTTCAGTAATTTAGATAAATAGACTGTACACCTTCAAAAATGAATTCATTTTGTTGCAGAAAGCTCCCTTATTGTGAATGTATGAATCTTCAAAGTCTACCTCTTCTGGAAGTTGAATGCCTTGATGGACACGGCAAATGTGAAGGCAAAGAGTATGGCCCAGCCAGCGACGACCACAGCCACGGGTCCGAGAAAACTATGCTTGTAACCAAAGTGTTGTCTAACATACTCCCTCACTTCCTGACCATCATCTGTGAACTTGTGTGTTACATCTCCAAATTGCGACACGAGCAGTCCATACAAGGTCCATGCGACGGGGCAAGCCCAGTAGTACCATCTCCACCAGACCGGGATCCTCTGCATAGTCGATTGAATTGAGGTTAAGCGCGCTAACTATGTTGGAATCATAGAAATTAAGGTTGGTTGAGTTTCTTACCGTTCTTGGGATGAGAAACCCACAGAAGAGATTCCAAATGGAGTAGAAGGCACCGGCGATAATGGAGGCGATGTGGTGGTTTGGTGTGACGGCCACAGTCGCCATACCAAAGAAGGTGAAGTATAGAAGACTGAAGAACATGAAGAAGACGTACCAAAAGAACTTGGCTACCGTCCATTCGAATCCAATCATAGCATATACAATCGATGCATAAACTATAGCTTGTACCAAAATGTAAGGTATCTCAATCAAAACCTGAGAAAGGTATCAAATGAAGCACAAAGTAAGAACACTTCAATACAAAAAATAAACTATTCCTTCTAACGGATTTGAAAACAAATTAGTTGATTTGTACCTGTGCAAGTGCATATGGCATGGAAGAATACATTCCAGCTGCCTTTTCTCTATAGAAAACGGTTCTCTCAATGGACACCACGGGTTGCACGGATGATGAGTTTTGGACGCCAATAAATAGGACAGACGAGTACATAGAACCCATCGCGTTGATCAAGTTTTTCCTCTTGTCACTGTAAAATTTTGCAGAACATCAAGAATTTAGCATATATTTTATGTGTGGAGATAAATCTTATATGTGAATGAGCTTATTAAGAAACTTACTATTTCTTTCCAAGATCCCAGAAAATGGATCCAAACAACAGGGCCATTCCCGTGGTAAAAAGCATTCTAACTGCAGTGTAAGGCGCGTTTCTCCAGTACGACCAATGGAGTTTCCAAAGATTAGCCATCATTTGTACATGGAATGGCTGCGCAAATTGCGTTGGGAAGTGGAGGTCGTGTGAACCAGGACGCGGTATGCCTAATTCTTGAATCAGAGCCTTGTTCCTCCTACAAAATTGACCAAATGAGATTTAGATATGCTAGATTCACATCCAAATTGTAAATCTGAAGCCAAGTGTGAATGTATGGATTTATTTACCTGTGCAAGTCTGAGTTTTTATAAACGTCGGTGAAGTCTACGCCTAAGGCGAGTTCTTGTGCAGGCGTTGTGACTTCCAACATCCAAGTGGCTGGATTATAACCCCCTTTGATCTTTGCTACACCTTGAATGCTCTGATGACATAATTTTGTTTAGTAAGGAATCATATATAGTTTATATTTTCATGAAGATTGGACAATGTATGCAACAATTGAACTACCTCAAAGTACTTGATTAGTTCACAAGAGTTATGTCCCAATGGACCCACGTAGATCTCTTGCCCTCCTCTCTTTAACAAGAACAGCTACAACAAATATCATATGAAATTTACAATTAGTCAAAAGCTAAAAATTTAAGTGACAGAGAACAAAAGTGTCATTGAGAAACATTGAATGGTTCTTACCTCGTCAAATGCTTCAAAAATGTCAATGCTAGGCTGATGGATGGTGCAGACCACAGTTCTTCCCGTGTCAACGGTGTTTCTTACGGTTCTCATCACAATAGCCGCAGCCCTCGCATCCAATCCAGACGTGGGCTCGTCCATGAAAATGATTGATGGGTTAGCCACTAGCTCAACCGCTATTGTAAGCCTCTTCCTTTGCTCTGTGGATAGACCACTCACACCCGGTAACCCAACCAATGCTTCTCTCAATGTTTTTAGCTCGACAAGCTCCATAACTTCTTCCACAAACATCTACAAAATCACAGTACCACAGAAAAGCTAAGTAACATGAAAACATAATGAGAAGTTTACCAAAAACTATAGAATATTTAAAAGGGTGTAGCTTAGAGAACTGATAAAATAATGAGGAGAGTAAGAAGCACAAACCTTTCTTTTTTCAGTATTAACATCAGGAGACAGCCTAAGCCAAGCAGAGTAGAGCAATGATTCATAGACGGTGACGTGAGGAGAATGAATATCATTCTGCTCACAATACCCTGAAATCCTAGCAAAAGTCTCTTGTTTCTTGGTGTAGCCAGAAACCTTAATGTCGCCGGTGATATAGCCTCCAGTTTTCCTGCCAGCTAAGACATCCATGAGAGTCGTCTTACCGGCCCCACTGACCCCCATAAGGGCAGTTAAAACACCAGGCCTAAAAGCTCCACTAATCCCCTTGAGAAGCTCTAGTTTATCCTCGGTTACACCTTGTGATCTAATTTCCTGGATTAAAAAAATAAGTTTGTGTTAACAAAATGGAAACAATTGGATATGTAAAATAATGATATGAGGGTATATGGTTAAGTTAGCTTACCGTTGGCATGTCAACAGCATATCTAACTTCATCAAAAGTGATACAGTGTTGATCAAAAGGAAGAACCATTCCTCTTTGAACATTGTTTCCATGTTCTGACAACTCAATTGCATTTTGTTCATTCTCCTCTTCTATCTTGGCTTGATGCTTCTCAAGTGCTGCAAAACACAAGTGATTTTTTAGCATCTCTTGAATGAAGTTAGACAAAGTCAAGGGTAATAAAAGGACTAAATTATACTTTTTTTTAGTCGAAGGACTAAAACTATACTTACGATTGAGGAACGTGAGACACATTGTGTAGAGGAAGTTGAAAAGGAACACGTATCCGAGCAATGCCCCTGTACCGAGCCAATACCAATACGCATGTGGGAAGAATCCGCTGTTTGTCAGTGTCTGTACACCTATACTTGTAATGTTGCTGGTAGGAATCTAAGAAAAAAAAAGTAACCAAACCAATATCAGTTATCAAGTTTCCTTTTCAGGTTTATTCAAGATGACAGAAACTAATGAGAAAACTTACCTTATTCCAAGTATGGCCGAGGAACTCATTTACGCCTATGGCATTTTGTGCATACATCATAGGGGACACCCAGTAGCCCCATAACCACCACTTCTTCACACTCTCTATATATACCAAGAACACATATTACTCAAATGAAAGTAAATTCATGCAATAAAAGTCATATTTTAGCTGTAATTGTCGACTAATCTATGCAAAAGTGTACAGTAGTGTTCAAATGTGACAGTTACCTCTTGACAGGACAAATCCTCCCAAGGCAAAGAGCATCATAATGGCGAAAGAACCGAATGTGCTTGAGATAATCATGTCTCTTCCGGCTGCTCCAATTAACCGAAACATAGCAGAAGCCATTTGGTTAAGAACTGAGAGAATGAGAAGTTGTTTGAACATCCTTCCAACATTAGGATCGAAACCAATAACATAGTAGGTTATGAAAACCCAAGTAGCAACTTCTGCAAGGGTCAGTGGTATCTTCAAGAACCAAGTGGGGAGCGCATAAGCCCAAGCAGGGAAGAACCGAAGATCTCTTTGTTTGAAGAACACAGGCAGCTTTGCGATTGTCATGGAAATCTCAGCCATACCCACAAACATGAGCATAGTCACTGCAAAGAACAAAGCTCCATTGTAGAGGGGTCCATTGTCAACATCCTTGGGAAACTTGGTCCTGAAAAAGACCGTCATTGCGATAAATCCCACAACTGCAAGCTGGAAACACAGACAAAAATTTAGAACTTGGTAAGATAACTGTTTAGGGACTCCAAATACAAGTTTATGATGGAAGGAAAAAAGAAGAAGGATTATTTACTTGGCATATTTTGAAGATATAGATAAATGAACTTCTCTTCATTAGAAGCCATTCCCTTGAGATAGCTGCTTTGAAGATCTCTCTCTTCCCGGTACCATACCTCTCAGTAGTCAAGGCTGCAGGGTGACTTTTGCTTCTGTCATAAGGAACAGAGAGTTCTTGTGCAACTCGTCTTCCGACATGGAATGACTGAAAAGCCTCAGCAAACTCCTTTGAAGTAATGAAACGGTAAGGCTCATTGGTACGGTACCAATATTGCTCTTGATCCTTTGTTGAAGTCACCTGCAGAGTTTATTACAAACATTAATATCACAATCCTAGAATATTAAAGCCTGAATTGTACAAGTTTTCTTTAGTGTTGTTGGCTTACCTCTTGCAAGAAATCAGCTATTCCTTTTCTTTCAGGGCATTTGAAGCCCATGTGCTCGAAAAACTCAAGCACATTCTCACGAGGTCCTTGGTACACGATGACTCCATCAGAAAGGAGGATAATGTCATCAAACAGATCATACGTCTCGGGTGCCGGTTGTAGAAGGGAAATCACAGCTGTTCCATTTAAGATGTGTACGGTTTGTCTCAAGGAATTGATAATTTGGAAAGTTGTTGAACTATCCAAACCAGTTGAGATCTCATCCATGAATAAAGCTCTGGCTGGTCCTACAAGCATCTCACCGGTTGTGACACGCTTCTTTTGCCCTCCAGAGATACCTCGTACCATTTGGTCTCCGACCATGGTGTCGGCACATACTTCTAGGCCTAGAATCTGTAAAAAAAAATGGTTTTCAATGGCAGCTCAAAATGTTAGATTACATTCACTGATGTAATTAGAATCCTATGGAAGGTGAAGTTAAAGTTCACACCTTTATGATGTAATCTGTAACCAGGTTCTCCTTTTGACCCTCTGTTGCTGCAGCCTATAACACATTATGAGGGAAAAAACCATCAAAAAACAGATTCAATTTAAAGGCCCATCATTTATTTTTTTGCATTTAACTTCTCTGCAAATTCATGACACTGAACTCTTACCTTCATGAAGAGATCAATATCAGGGTCAGGCTTAATGTTAGCTTCCTTCTCCCTTCTTGCTAATTCAGCTAGCATTTCTGCAAATCAAACAATTGAGCCATGAATATTAACAGCTGAATTTGTGATGATTTCTTCTAGATAGCTTTAAAGAATCAATCTTTATATACCATAACGATGCCCAACTCCTTGGAACCTAGCAGAGTAAGCCAAGGTTTCTCTGACAGTCAATTCTCCCAAATGGACATCATGTTGGCTTATATAAGCAGCTGTTCTTTGTGGCACAAACTCATGCAATTCATGCCCATTATAAGTCACCTTTCCGTCACACTACAATCACAGGAAAGGGAGGAAAAAAACCCTAAATCAGCATTTTGGAAATTTGAACTCAATTACCCAAACAAGCCCTAAATCAGCAAAGAGAAATGAGCCTACCTTGAGTGCTTTGTCGAGTTTTCCGGACAAGGCGAGCAAGAGTGTGGTCTTCCCAGAACTTGGAGGACCCAAAAGCAGTGTCATTCTGCATTGTTTGATATTCAAAGATTGAAACTTTAGGGCTTTTTTATGTTGGTGTTCAAAGATTGAAACTTTAGGGTTTTGCTAATATCAAAATGGAGAGAAACTTGTGCTCAAGTTTAAATCGATCTTGTGTAATGAGGAAAGATTGTTGTTTTTACCTGTTTGGCTTGATGACTCCACTAACATCCTGGAGAATGGTAATTTTTTTCTTCTTGTTTGGCGCCAAGTGTACAAGGCTCAACACACCCTATAAAAGAATTCACAAATTAAACCAAACCAAATAGATTTAATTGATGTATCATATTCATAAAGCTTTTGAACAATATTACATTTCTTTCAATATTGAAATATAGATTTTTGGACTATACACTATTGTAAACTGTAAAGTAACTAATTAGTTATTATTTTTAGTTATTTTTAATGCTTGACACAATATATGAAATATAATGATTTTAAACTATGATGTTTTTTTTTTGAGCGCAACTATGATGTATTTTGTTAATACACTATTACTCCGTATTATCTAATCTATACAACACTTAAAATTCTCTCCCTCTTGTCACATTAATGACTTCTCTCTAATTGTTTTTTTTTGGTGATTGTCTATCTCTACAACTCTTATTTTTCTTTTCCTTGTCAAATAAATGCATGTTTTTTTTGTTTTGCTTTTTTATTTGTAATTGATTATGAATGCATGCTATTAGGTCTTATTTTTTACATACATATATCATGTTATAAAATTGTAACTTGAATGCAAAGCCTTGTCATTTTTTCTTTTTTAACCGAGAATTTAAAGCTTAAAGAGCTAATTATATGCTTTCGATTTAAATTTCATACAAAATGTCTATAAAATTACAAAGAGTAATCCCTACACATGTTCATTCGGCTAAAAAACTTAATTGTAATAGAAAAGTCATATTATCAAAATAATTCTCATAAGAAATTAATAAAAATCAAATAAAATAATTTTGTATTTTGTATTTATTTTATCTACTATTTTTTTTGAAAAATTCAATACAAAATACTTACATACTTTATTAATTAGAACAAAATTGTTTTATGATGAAGATTATAATACGGTGAAAGAAATTGTCCGTCCATCGGACGGACAAGCTTTCTAGTAATTGTAATTGTTCATGTATTGATTTCTATTAGAAGTATAGCAAAATATTATACACCAATTATCAAAAAATCATGATGCATTCGACCCAAAAAAAAAAAAAAATCATGATGCATTGATGCTCTGTTTATAACATGCATAGTTCATTGTCCATGCTTAAAGTATATGTTTGTATTATTGTATAAGTTGTAGAATAATTAACATGATTATATACTAGAAGAGAATGAACCATCTATTTATAAGAATAGAATTACCTCGACCATATCAGACATGTAGTTGACGAATGAAGGCAAAGCTCTACTCCCTACAAACGCCTCTGCCTCGATACTTAGGTGATCAAACCTTACTTCAATTGTTGGCATATCAATCCCAACTCTAATCACACATGATAACAAACTCATAGTTAATCAACCCGTTAATCAAACTCCGATGAGTCAATACAAAAACGGAGAATTTCCTAAGCTCGATGAGGTTTCATTCTAACTACCTGTCAATCCGGTTCTTGAGCTTCAACAAAAACTTCTCGTTATCCTCCTCGGTAACCCTAATGAGCTTATCGAGAAGCGTCTTCTTCTCGGGCCCACCGAGCTCATCCACATCAACCTCGTTTCCTCGCCCCTGAGAGCCCATCAAGATTCCCTTCCTAAGACGGTCATATGTTGGGAGCTTCTCGAGGGCGGCCCACCTAAGGGCGTCCTCATCATCCTCTTCCCTCACCGAGCTCGAAAAGGCTTCGACGCCGGTGTTCCTCCACACCGTCGAGCCGCTCCTCATGCTGCCCGGTGCCCGGACGCTGCCCCGCATGCTACTCCGCATGCTACCGCCCACTTGGTATAAGTCTATCCCGTTATCTTGCATGGTTGCGCACTTGTTGTAGTACTATCCAAACTTAAATTGTTAAGTATCTTTTTCTTAGGGTTTTTTGGAGATTGAGAAAAATGAATGAATGAATGGAGTTAAGAGAGAAAAAAACTAAGAGAATAGAGTGAATTTGTTGGGAAATTGGTGTGTAGGGAATGAGTTTTTATACACGTGATTGGAAGTAGAGACGTGTTGTGACATGTTGACGTTAGAAAATATAAGGAAATTCAATAGAGGAGGCTTTATTAGTTTTCTTGGATGGTTCCATTTGACTCCCTTTTTTCCCGTTCAATTGAAATTTCAACATTCAATTTTTCTATACCATTTTTCATGTTATACTCGATTCCGATGGGGTGTATTTCCGATTGGGTTGGCTTATTTTTTTCTAACATGAGTAGGTGTAGATATTTATTAGAATCTTGGCTAATTCGGATCGGGTTTGTCCGGTCCCATAGATAGAAGGTCGTTTCCCCGACTGACCTAGATCGATTATCCATCTTATATACGGATAATTAATTAAATTTACATTTTTAATGACCTCCTCGAGTTAATTTGATATTTGAAAATACTTTAGGAAAATTAAAGGATCGTTTTAGCTCAACGACTTTCATTCGTTCTCATCTTTTTCATGAATATCGGCCATTTTAGGTCGAACCAAGTACGTTATAATTATGAAAGTTATATGTGGCTTCAATAAGACGAAGTTGGCTCAAAAAAAAAAGACGAAGTTAGTTATTTTGAATTTCTACTTTTGTTTTGTGTGTACTGTGGAGAAAACTCAGAAAAGTCACGTACATGATCGAGTATACTGCCATCATTATTGAATGTAACAGTATGTTTTATGAAAAAAGTAGCATGTATAATTAATGATTAATGAGCAAAGCATAACCAATTTGATTTATAGAGGGATAACCAATTTGAAGAATATGTTCGTCTAATTTAAATCAAATATTTAAAAATGTCTTTTCTATAATGTATTGTAAAGGCATATTATAAGAAGTTAAATTTAAAAACAAATTGATGCATCTCTCGTTTAAGGTAGACAGGTTTATTTTTTTTTAGTCGAAAGGTAGACAGGTTTATTTATTAATCCATATTTTTAGGAATCTAATTATTTTTTTAATCATTAAAAAAAGTATAGCAAGACGTGTAGTATGAATTTAGTTCGTTAGGGCTTCAACACTTTGACTTGAAATTTGCTCTTCTAGAAGCCAGCTAGGTTTCATTATTTCTCCAATTCGTTTATAAGTTTTTGTTTTTGCCTTCTCTCTTAATTAGTCGTTTTCCTTCACAAAACAACTAGAACAAAGAGGGGAAAATGGAAAAATCGTATAGAATAATCCCAGTACTTATAAACCATTAATTGTCAGAAGAAAAATAAAACCAATAAATCTTATGTTATGTAGATCGAATGCATGCTTTATCTATATAGATGGATTATGAGGCTGACAACTATTAACTAATCCCACTTATAAATAATGATTCATGACATGTCAAAAGGAACTATTAACTAATCCCACTTATAAATCATGATTCATGACATGTCAAAAGGAATTAAAAGATCAATAAATCATACATGGATCATACGCTGACATAAGTATACCATAAGGTCTTGGGTTCGAGACTCTAGAGTGGCAGTTTATTCTCTTCTCTTTAGAGCTAAATGTAATGGATTTATCTGATGTAACTCTTATATTAGTGTTTGAGATGTGTAGGTGATTGAAGTTTGTCACATTTTATAGAGGTTGGAGTTAGTTAAAATATTGCATAAAATATAAGCTATCCCCTAAGTTTATATGAGTTTGTGGAAAATGAACTTCAATTCAATCAACTTTTATACAGTACTAAATAATTTAGAAGGTTATCAACCAAAATATATTTATATTCCTATTATGATGGCTTAAAGCCGTTTGATATCATGTTGGGAATCGAATTGGTATAGGGAATCAGGTTGGAATGGGGTTGAATGATTTTAGGCATAAGTGATACCTTGGTGTAGATGTGGGTTTGAAATTATGCGTAAAAGTGGGGAATGAGTGATTCGAAGGTATCACTCATTCCTATTCTCATTCTTAACCAAACATAAAAATAGATTTCACTAATTCCTAACTCCATTCCTTATACCCAAGGTATAGAAACAAACAAGCTTTTAATGTTTTTTATTTGGCCATGAATGATATATACCTTTCATGAGGTTTCCATGAGGTTGCCTTTTCGTATTTATGAAATGATTGGTATGATAATTATGATTAAATAAAATTCGTTGGATTTTAAGTCGCAATAATTACAATTTTTTTAACTTCTTATATCCCACCCAAGATCACGAACAAATTTTGCATAAATCGAATTTCCCACTAAAATTCACGTTTTATTGAGTTTTGTGACATTGCATGACTTTTTCTCCCCCGAAAAACACATTGCATGATTTGATTCAATATCCATTAATCTAATTCAAAAAGAATATTTTGTTTTGAGCAGACTTCAAAATGAATGATCCTATATGAAAATTAACTTGTTATATAAAAAAAAACTCTCACAACAAGTCAAATAAATACATGCTTGTAGATATATATACCTTTTGCCTTCACAATTTCCTTTTTGGCTGGCTTACTATTTTCTGCACACGAGATGATGTAGATATTTACAAGTTCGGGATAGCTAGACAAGAATTTTGTCCGATTCGGATATATCGGATTTGTCCCTCTTGTAAAAATTGGACCGGACACGGAGAAGATATGAATAATGCAATTGAAACAATAATTGGTTACGAATGTACCATGCTATATAGACATAGGTTTAGTTACAGTTTCGTATAATTGACAAGATTTTTTAATGGTGGGACTTAAACCATAATCGTTAATACCCTAGTTTCATAGTTTTGATATAGCCTACGCCTAAGATTTATTTCGGTTTCGGAAGTTTTAGTTCAATTACCATGTTAAAACTTGTGGTGTTTCCCGATTCCGGTCCAATACATTTTCATGGTTTGAACCGAACCGGACTTATATAAGAGTGGATATGGGTAAAATATCATATCGGGTTTGACCGTTGGGGAAATGCTGGGTAAAATATCATATCGGGTACATGAGGTATATACTTGAATACAAGGGTGGCCATTGGGGTGTGCAATCCGTGCGGGCGTACCGGCCCCCGAAAATAATAGGGCCCAAAAATTTGTTTAAAATCTCATACATATCTTTTTTATTATTTAAATAGGTATAATTTAGTTAATTTTTTCCATCTTGTATGTAATTTTTATAACGGCACACTAGTTTGCACTTTTACTTTAAAAATATACATTTTGAATTGAACATTTAATCTTTAACTAAGACCTTTTTATAATTTTGAAACGGGGCCTCTTGGTACCATTGACCGCCCTTGCTTGAACGGCCTTGATCCAAGCCGGCTTGACCCACATATGTACATCGTGAGTCTCAACTCGGTGAGTAGAGCCTAGCCCAATCTTTTTTGAAGCCTAGCCCAATTTTTTAAATGACACGATGGTATTTCAAAATTCTGGTATCTTCTTCTCTTCATTTCGCATTCTCCTCCACCTCGTAACCCTAAGTTCTCATTTCACATTCTCTCTAGTTCGTTCGTTTTCTCTCGCTCTTCTCTCCAGTTCGTGCTCAAGATGTCACGATCTTTGGCTAGTCTTGTGAGTTTTGAAATTGTTTGCATCTTTTCAAATTGTTTTCAGTAGATTTTTGCATTGTGTAGAGATCTTTTGAGCGATTTGTGATCTTCTCTCTTGTTTTCAAATCTTGTGAGTTTTCAGATTGTTCGTCGATTTCATTTTGCATTTACTGTTTATTGTCAGATTGTTTGCATCTTTTTCAGATTGTTTTCATTAGATTTTTGCATTGTGTAGAGATCTTTGGAGTGATTTATGTTTTGTACTCTAAACAATGTTGTCACCAAGCTCCTACGATAGCCACCCTTTGGTTTCTAGGAGATGGTGAGATTACATTTTCGCTGCCTGTTTACAGATCTTCGTTTCGTTGCTTGATTTTCGCTGTCTGTTTACAGATCTTTGTTTCGTTGCTTGATTTTCGCTGTCTGTTTACATATCTTCGTTTCGTTGCTTATTTTTGTTGCTAGATCTTCTGTTGCTTGATTATAGATCTTGTTGTTTGAAGTAGATGACTTAGAGTTAGATGAATCCGTTTTATAGATCTTGATGATTGATGTTAGAAGATCTTGATGCTTAATGTTAGAATTAGAGGAGTTGAGATCTTCGCTCTTTAAGGATTGTGCTTATTGATCTTGATGTTAGAAGATCCTCACTGTTTATTTTTGGATTGTGCTTAGGAGATGATTGTGATTGTGCTTAACAATATTGCAGTTGAGTAGTGCTCAGCGTCCTAGAAAGGTACCTTCCGTCCCTATAGGGCAATTTCCTCTTGCGAGTAGAAAGAGTGACTTGAAAACGACATAAGATGCCAGAATGACAAGGGAAAAGATCATCCGAGAACGAAACAACATCAAGGTGACCTTTCGCTCAAAGGCCATGCAGGAGGCTTACCAGGCGGTAACATTAGGAAAATCTGCTAAAGAGTTGGGAGATGATGTGAAGCAATTTATTATACAGACCAACAGAATGTGACAAAAGGTAAGCAAACAATATATTATATACCAAAAACGGCTTAAGCAGAGCCTAATTACAAAAGGGCCCAGACTACCATAAGCGTTTAACGCGGAAGAGAGGAGAAGGAGGCACTTAGCGCGACTCGAAGCCTACAAAAGAGATTAGAAGACCTAGGCTAAGCATCAGAAACAAGAATAATATATTACAAGATTTGTAGAGTGGTAAACCAATGTGTTGTTATAGGATCTGCTTTGTCAGCGGTTTATTTTTTTAGATTAGAGGTGTGTTGTATCACTTTTGGATACAATTTGGTAGTGCAAAACTACAAACTCGGTGGACGACTTTGTCCTAGTATTAGTATAAAACTTGCAGCTTGCTTTTATGCACGAATGTGTTGTATCTCTCGTTCGATCCTCTGCTATGCCGCGTACTTATGGTGATCAGGTAATTTCTTGATCGATTTTCTTCCTCCTTTCTCGTTCGCTTAGTAGGGTTTGGAATCCTGTCACATTCTTTCTCGTTCTAGCTAATTGGAGAACTTAGGGTTAGGGTTTGGAATCAAAGGGTTTGGAATCCTATTAAATTGACAGGTTTGTTAATTGTGAATAAGATCTTGCTCTTGCTAAAAGCAAAAGATGCACTTGTATGCATTGTTGATCTTTGTCGTTGGCATGTTTTGGTTGAGTGTTCTCTTAATCACTACACTTGTATGCAACATTGAAAACTCCCTTATTCGATTTTCTTATATATGCCCTGCTCCTACTTGTACTTCCGTTCATCGGGTCGGATTGTCTGTGATGCAACTACAAAGATAATTATTCGGGAAATTTTTGTGTACTCCATTTTTTGTGGTTGCGTACTCCTACGATACACGTACCTCACATTTCATTCCCAGTGATACATGGAGCCAAATATTAGTTTCTTTGTACCTTTTTAATGGGACACAACAAGAGAAAAATGAAATCCAAGATATCTCCTATTTGGGTCCAATTTTTGAAGCCAAAAATCGGGTCTAGTATAAACCCAAATGCCTCCTATTTGGCATTTTTCTACCTCTTGAAAGTCTAAACCCTAATTTGCATTTGCATTCTCTCTC
Source organism: Polygonum aviculare (assembly GCA_934048045.1). Taxonomy (NCBI): domain Eukaryota; kingdom Viridiplantae; phylum Streptophyta; class Magnoliopsida; order Caryophyllales; family Polygonaceae; genus Polygonum; species Polygonum aviculare. The sequence continues at coordinate 1,194,494 of OW204026.1, forward strand.
GGTTGTAATCTTGCTCATCTTCTTTCTCTCGATTTCTCTCGCTCCCATCTAGTTTATGTCAAGATGCCTCGCTCTCTTATCGATGTTGTGAGTTTTCTCGCTCTCCAGTTTGTGCTTTGATTTTCCTTTGTTCTATCATTCGATTTTCATTTGTTTTATCATTCTTTTGATTTCTATCTTGTCGCTTGTAATGCTTGCCGATTTGTGTTCTCATACTTGTTTTGTTTTCTTCGGACTTGTTCTCTTGCTTGTCGTATGTAATGTTTGCTGATTTGTGTTCTCAGTTGGCAGATCTTGTTGTTCTTTGTGCAATGTGAACGGTGTAAACTAATAGATGGAGAGAAGATTGGAGGGCCGACTTCAAGTATCGGCGATTCAAGCCAATATAGGTATGAATGTGCCGAGTGCGGGTACATCTAGAATACCTCCACCAAATATGGTACAAGTGGGTGAGGTATGAAAGTTATGAACTTGTTGCATTATGTTTACTATGTGACGCTTACTATTTCCTTAACTCCGGTTCATTGCATCACCAATATAACAACATGATTGCAACTCTATTGTCTTTGGTTACCATCATTAAATTTGGTTTTTTGAATTAGGGTATTATTTCTATTTCTCTTTCTCCCAATGTATCGGCTCCCGTCTCTCGTTCAAGAAATCTCTCGTTCGATCCTCTTCTATGCCGCGTACTTACGGTGAACAGGTAATTTCTTGATCGATCTTCTTCCTCCTTTCTCATTCTTTCTCGTTCGCTTAGTAGGGTTTGGAATCCTGTCACGTTCTAGCTAATTGGAGAGCTTAGTGTTATGGTTTGGAATCAAAGGGTTTGGAATCCTATTAAATTGGCAGGTTTGATAATTGTGAATAACATCTTGTTCTTGCTAAAAGCAAAAGATGCACTTGTATGCATTGTTGATCTTTGCCGTTGGCACGTTTTGGCTGAGTGTTCTCTTAATCACTACACTTGTATGCAACATTGAAAACTCCCTTATTCGATTTCCTATATATGCCCTTCTCCTACTTGTACTTCCGTTCATCGGGTCGGATTGTCTGTGATGTCCTTAGGTTATGAATACTGGTTTCAATTGCTATTCATTGTTGTGCTTTCGTTGTTCCTATGGCCCTTGATGTGGTTTTGTTTAGAAATAGCGCTTTGACGTCTTTGTTGCCCTTTTGATTGCAATGTTGCATAAATTAAAGTTTGTGATCGATTTTGCGGTCTCAGAATTGTGCATTTGTCTTCTAATCACCCTTGTTTTGGTGCTTAGGTCGATACAAGGAATTCCTCGAACGGATGGTATCCTTTTCTCTTTACCATTTATCGTTCATAATGTTACCGAATTTGCTGTTGGGAGTTGAATTCACACTTCTTAACTTTTTATGAGGATAATAGTCTGAAATCTTTCCATTAATCCACACACCAAGTTGAAAAAGTATCCAATTGCTTGGCTTGTGTAGAACGCTCATCACTTGAAGATTAAATTAGGGCTAACTGTATTATTGTAACTGCATGTACTCTTCTGAAGTTGCTAATCTTTTCCGCTATATTATTTTGTATATGCTATATATGCCGAATTAGATGTTGTATGGTTATGTATATAGTGTGCTAATTTGCTCTTGTGGCTGTATTGAAATGAGTATGCTATTGGCTTTATTACCTTTCATGTATATAATAATGCTCAAATGCACACTTGTAGGTGGCTTTATTACCTTTCAGTTTGTTTTTTCTCACCTACTGCCTTTCTTGCACTTCTAGGAAACACCCCTTTGATTGGAAACACCCCTTTGATAGCAATGATCAATAACCTTTGGAAACACCCCGGTTGGAAACACCCCTTTGATTCGGATCAACAACCTTTCTGATGCCACCAGCTGCCGGGTATGCATATTTACCAGAACAAAGCTCAAGAAATTTCTAGGGGAAAGTATGTGGGAGAGAGATTGATTGTTCATTGTGTGTTTTGTGTTTGATTTGGTAGATTTTGGGGAAAGCCGAGTTCCTAAACCCTGGTGGTGGAAGCGTCAAAGATAGGGTTGTTGTTCATATCATTGAAGAGGTATGTTTTTCAATGATATGAAATTAAATCCAAAAGTTGGGCTGTTTGCATCCTCTTCTTGTATTAGAGGAGAGTGTAAATATAAATCCAAATTTGGAGGCGAATCACTGCCACCTTGTCCGTCCATCGGACGATCAGGAATTTCACCACGAAATCGTGAGGATAAATAATGATAAATATGAGGTCATTGTACTACACGTTTGGAGGGAATACTTACAATTTGGAGGTGAATCACTAATTGTAAATCACTGATTTCTACTTGCTTACAATGGACCTTGCTATGAAATTACAGACAAGCTTGGCCTACACTCTCTTCGTCAAAGACACTGGTACCTCTTTCATTGCGTCTCATGCAAACTTGCTCCATTTCTGGCATAGCACTCTTTCATTTGATATACTAAGGTCAAAACCTATCTAGAGCACGTGTGCCATGGAATTGTGATACTAAAAGGTAGAATCTATTTGCACACTGATTTTTTGCTATCTGCACCACGGAACGTGGTGGCGTGAAAATTCCACGGAACCTCGTGGCGTGGACGGTAAAACCGGATCACGGATCACCCGACTTAGGAGTTCGTGGCGTGGACGTCCACTAAACGTGGTGGCGTGGACGTCCACTAAACTTGGTGGCGTGGATGTCCACTGAACGTGGTGGCGTGGACGTCCACTAAACTCCGTGGCGTGGAGTAAAGATTTCAAAATTTTTGAAACGGCCACGATAGTGTCGAAAATATCTTACTTCAATCCGGATATTTGAATTTTTATGTGATGAAAAGTTTTACGCTCCACGCCATCTTGTTTAGTGGGCGTCCACGACACCACGTTTAGTGGGCGTCCACGCCACCACGTTTAGTGGGCGTCCACGCCACCAACTCCTCAGACGGATAGTCCGTGATCCGGTTTTTCCATCCACGCGTAGGTTCCGTGGAATTTCCACGCCACCAGGTTCCGTGGTGCAGATAGACAAAAATTAGTGTGCAAATAGTACCTCAGTACTAAAATGGACTAAAACAATATACATTCCATTTATGTTTCCATAATTCTCAACCAAACGGGACCTACATCTTTTTTTGCACAAAAGTCTACCTCTTTTGGAAGTTGAATACCTTGATGGACACGGCAAATGTGATGGCAAAGAGTATGGCCCAACCGGCAACGACCACGGCCACGGCTCCAAGAAAATCATGCTTGTAACCAAAGTAATCTCTAACGAACTCTCTCACTTCTTGTTTCGTGCCTTGAAACTTATCCGTTACGTCTCCAAATTGCGACACAAACAAGCCATACAAGGTCCACGCGACGGGACAAACCCAATAGTACCATCTCCACCACACCGGGATTCTCTGCATTTTACATATAAAAACATCGTTTTTAGAAACTAAAACCCTATAAAAAAACAAATTCTTTCTATTTCAAGGATTTGGAGCATAGGTTAGAAAAACCGAGTTATTATTAGTATTCCGAGACGTGGAAGAAAGGGTTGGTTTTCTTACCGGTCTCGGGATGAGAAATCCACAGAAGAGGTTCCATATCGCGTAGAAGGCGGCCGCGATAATGGAGGCGATGTGGTGGTTTGGTGTGACGGCGACGGTCATCATTCCATAGAAGGTGAAGTACAAGAGAGTGAAGAACATGAAAAAGACATACCAAAAGAACTTGGCCGCTGTCCATTCAAATCCAATCATTGCATATATGATCAAACCATAAACCGCAGCTTGTACAAAGATGTATGGTACCTCAATCAAAACCTAAGAACACATTAAAACAAGCAAAAATATAAGATCACTTCAATTCAACCAACATAACAATTTTCTTATCTAACTTTGAGACTATATCCATTTTGTGCTTAGATCACGTCGTTAAATGCATTATGTTGCATTAAAATCCCGGGCTCGAAGTAGGATAATGCATTAAACGACGCGATCTAAGAGTAATTAGTATGTTTTGGAGTGTTACCTGAGCAAGTGCATATGGCATGGGAGAGTACATTCCAGCTGCCTTTTCTCTATAGAAAACCGTCCTTTCTATCGACACCACCGGTTGCACCGATGAAGCGTTTTGAACACCAATGAACAAGACCGACGCGTACATGGAACCCATCGCGTTGATCAAGTTTTGCTTCTTCTCACTTACAATGGTCAAGCATCTAAGAGTTTAGTGTATGTTTTTCATGTATAGTGCAATGTCATGGATAAGCTAGTGTAGATGATACATGAAGCTTACTATTTCTTTCCAAGATCCCAGAAAATGGATCCAAATAAGAGGGCAATGGCTGTTGTGAACAGCATCCTCACAGCAGTGTAAGGCGGGTTTCGCCAATATGACCAATGTAGTTTCCAAATATTGGCCATTAGTTGAACAAGGAATGGTTGTGCATACTTGGTTCGGAAATGGAGATCGCGTGAACCAGGACTCGGCATGCCTAGCTCTTGTATTAGAGCCTTGTTTCTTCTGTAAAATTAAGCAAAATGAGATCTTAGTAAGAATGTTTTTGAAACTAAATGTGGAGGAGTGTTAAGAAATTTTTTCACCTATGCAACTCTGAGTTTTTGTATAGCTCGGTGAAGTCGACGCCTAAGGCGAGTTCTTGAGCAGGAGTTGTTACTTCTAACATCCATGTAGCTGGATTATAACCATCCTTGATCTCTTGGACTCCTTGAATGCTCTGATAAGGCAAAGTTTTGTTTAAATTTTGGTATTTTTAATGAAGATTGGGCATAGTGCTCAAGAATCTTACCTTAAAGTACTTGATAAGTTCACAAGAGTTATGTCCCAATGGACCAACATAGATCTCTTGTCCTCCTCTCTTCAGCAAAAACAACTGCACCAAATACAATGTTAAGAAAATTTTCTTAGCCAAAAGCATACAAATTCATAGAGACTTTTATGAAAAAAACTTGAATGGACTTTACCTCATCAAAAGCTTCAAATATGTCAATGCTAGGCTGATGGATGGTACACACCACAGTTCTTCCCGTGTCAACGGTGTTTCTTACGGTTCGCATCACAATAGCCGCCGCTCTAGCATCCAAGCCAGATGTTGGCTCATCCATGAAAATGATGGATGGGTTAGCAACTAGCTCAACCGCTATCGTAAGCCTCTTCCTTTGCTCCGTGGACAAGCCGGTCACACCTGGTAGCCCAACCAATGCTCCTCTCAGTGTATTTAGCTCAACAAGATCCATGACTTCTTCCACAAACATCTACAACATCACAATATCACAAAACATGAAGACATCTGGACACATTGTCTTAGGACATAGGCTAGAACAACAGATCAAATAATAAGAGTATAAAGCACAAACCTTTCTTTTTTCAGCATCAACATCAGGAGACAACCTTAGCCAAGCTGAGTAGATTAATGATTCATAGACAGTGACATGAGGAGAATGGATATCATTTTGTTCACAATATCCTGAAATTCTAGCAAAAGTCTCTTGTTTCTTAGTGTAGCCGGAAACCTTGATGTCACCGGTAATGTAGCCTCCGGTTTTCCTGCCGGCTAAGACATCCATGAGAGTCGTTTTACCGGCTCCACTGACACCCATAAGAGCAGTTAAAACACCAGGCCTAAAAGCTCCACTAATCCCCTTGAGAAGTTTTAGCTTATCCTCAGTTACTCCTTGTGATCTAATCTCCTGGATTGATATTAGATTATGGTTAAAATTGAGGAAGTGGGTAATTAAGATGTGCATGTAATCAGAAGAGGGTAAATGGCTAAATTTAACTTACAACTGGCATGTCAACAGAGTATCTAACTTCATCAAAAGTGATACAATGTTGATCAAAAGGAAGAACCATTCCTCTTTGGACATTGTCTCCACGGTGCGACAACTCGGTTGCATTTTGTTCCTTTTCCTCTTCTATTTTGGATTGATGCTTCTCAAGTGCTACAGAAGAGATGTAAAATTTTCAGCATCTCTTGATACATTTGAAACAGAATCTGATTAGGGGCAGGATAAGACTAGTAGGTGCTCACGGTCGAGGAAAGTGAGAGCCATGGTGTAGAGAAAGTTGAAAAGGAATGTGTATCCTAGCAATGCACCGGTACCGAGCCAATACCAGTACGCGTGCGGGAAGAATCCTCTACTCGTCAAGGTTTGTACACCTATACTTGTAGTGTTACCTTCAGGAATCTGTAAGAGAGAAACAAGAAACCAAGAAAATGATCAATTGTCATGTTCTGTTCTAGCTTTGTTCAAGATGACAGAAACTAATTGACAAACTTACCTTATTCCAAGTATGGCCAAGGAACTCATTCACACCTACAGCATTTTGTGCATACATCATTGGTGACACCCAATAGCCCCACAACCACCACTTCTTCACACTCTCTACATATAGCAAAAGGAAATGGTATCACTCAAATGAAGGCAAATCTCATGCAACTAAAATTCCAACAACTTTCTCCAAGTGATATTGATGTACTTGTCTAATTACCTCTTGATAGGACAAACCCTCCCAAGGCGAAGAGAATCATGATGGCGAAAGAACCGAATGTGCTAGAGACAATCATGTCCCTTCCGGATGCTCCAATCAACCGAAACATGCCAGAAGCCATTTGGTTAAGAACTGAGAGCACAAGAAACTGTTTGAACAGCCTTCCAACATTCGGGTCGAATCCAATGACGTAGTAGGTCAAGAAGACCCATGTAGCAACTTCTACAAAGGTCAGTGGTATCTTCAAGAACCAAGTGGGGAGCGCATAGGCCCAAGCGGGGAAGAACCGAAGATCTCTTTGTTTGAAGAACACAGGCAGCTTTGCAACTGTCATGGAAATTTCAGCCATACCCACAAACATAAGCATACTCACTGCAAAGAACAAAGCTCCTGTGTACAAGGAGCCATTATCAAGATTCTTGGGGAACTTGGTCCTGAAAAAGACTGTCATTGCAATTGTTCCTACAACTGCAAGCTGAAAACACATAAGAAAATGATCAAGAACATTGATTTGGAAAGGAAATTTGATAAGTTTTTTTTTTGCTTATGAATCTATAAGTGAGTAACATTGTATTTACTTGGCATATTTTGAAGATATAAACAAATGAACTTCTCTTCATAAGAAGCCATTCCCTTGAGAGAGTGGCTTTGAAGATCTCTCTCTTCCCAATGCCATACTTCTCAGTTGTCAAGGCTGCAGGGTGACTTTTGCTTTTGTCATAAGGTATAGACAGATCTTGCACAAGTCGTCTTCCGACATGGAATGACTGAAAGGCCTCAGCAAACTCCTTAGAAGGAATGAAACGATAAGGCTCATCGGTACGATACCAATATTGCTCTTGATCCTTTGTTGAAGTCACCTACACATTTCAACTTAGAGATAGTTATATCATAGTTCAAAAGAGAAAAAAAAATATTACCCTACTTTTGTGCTCAGTTGTTCTTACCTCTTGTAAGAAATCTGCAACTCCTTTTCTTTCAGGACACTTGAAACCCATGTGCTCGAAAAACTCGAGCACATTGTCGCGAGGACCTTGATACACAATGACACCATCCGAAAGGAGGATGATATCATCAAAGAGATCATATGTCTCGGGCGCCGGTTGTAGAAGGGAAATCACAGCTGTTGCATCTAAGATGTGTACAGATTGTCTTAAGGAATTGACTATTTGGTATGTTGTTGAACTGTCTAGACCAGTTGAGATCTCATCCATGAACAAAGCCTTGGCTGGTCCAACAAGCATTTCACCTACAAAGACAAATAGTTGAATCAGAAACTTTATACATTACAATTGCAATTGTAATGTATAGTTTTGATTGTTCTCTTACCTGTTGTGACACGCTTCTTTTGCCCTCCAGAGATGCCTCTTATCATTTGGTCTCCAACCATGGTGTCAGCACATACATCTAGCCCTAAAATCTGCAAAAAAGTGTAACACAAAATGTTAGATAACATTAAAATGGTGAGGTTATCACATGATAATACAAAAGCCCATGGAAAGTGAAATGAAAGTTCATACCTTTATAATATAATCTGTAACCAAGCTCTCCTTTTGACCCTCTGTTGCTGCAGCCTATTACATTATGCAACAGAAATCATCAAAAAAAAAAAGATTGAATTTAAAAAACCCATCAAAAAAGATTACATCTTTATGGCTAAATTCTTACCTTCATGAAGAGATCAATGTCAGGGTCAGGCTTAATGTTAGCTTCTTTCTCTCTTCTTACTAATTCAGCTAGCATGTCTGTAAATTAGCCAATAAATGAGTGATCTTGATTTTTTTTAAATCTCCTTAAGCCATAGAAAAAGAGGCATGTAAATTAAACTTACCATATCGGTCTCCAACTCCTTGGAATCTAGCAGAGTAAGACAAGGTTTCTCTAACGGTCAATTCTCCCAAATGAACATCATGTTGGCTTATATAAGCAGCTGTTCTTTGTGGCACAAACTCGTGCATTTCATGCCCGTTATACGTCACCTTTCCGTCACACTACAATCACATGAGGAAGAAGAAGAAATCAGAATTTGACAATTTCAAGTTGTTGTCCAAACAAGGCCTTAAATTGGTAGATAATTTGTGTATACCTTGAGCTCTTTGTCAAGCTTTCCAGACAAGGCGAGCAAGAGTGTGGTCTTGCCAGAGCTTGGAGGACCCAAAAGCAATGTCATTCTGCATAGTACGTTGAAAGTTTCAATTTTTAGAGCTTTGCTATGTTATAATGTAAGGAAAAACTAGGGTTGGTTTCTTTTGAATTGATTAAAAAAAAAAGAAACGAACGAAAAGCCGAATTGAATAGGTTCGGTTCAGTTTGGTTTGGTTTGGATCGGTTTCAAGTTTCTCGATTCAAAATGGATAAAGGGTTATCATTTTAGGAAAGTTTGAACCAAAACAAATTTTCGCGGTTCGGTTTAGGAAATTTTCTTGTTACCTGTTTGGCTTGATGACACCACTAACATCTTGAAGGATGTTGATGCGTTTCTTTTTATTTGGTGCTAAGTGTACAAGGCTCAACACACCCTATATAAATGTCACAATTTCAGAGTTAGGTAAATAAAGTAACCAATGCAAGCTCTAGCTAAGCTTATAAGAATGTAATGTACCTCGACGAGATCGGTCATATAGTTGATGAAGGAAGGCAAAGCTCTACTCCCTACGAATGCCTCCGCCTCGATACTTAGGTGCTCGAACCTTACTTCAATCTTCGGCATGTCAATCCCAACTCTGACGACACGATACGACATAAGTAGTTGATCATCTTTTAAAGTTCGATAGGTCCTTAAACGAGATGTCCTCAAACTGATAATACCTTTCTTATATAAATTTCGAAATCATACGATTAATTACGACGAGCTAGCACAATCAAAACACCCATAAAAGAAGCCTTCGGGCATTTAGTCAAACGGTTAAGCCTCCAAGGGTAGTACCCAGAGGTCACCGGTTCGACTCTCATGGGCAGTGCCCTCAACCAAAAAACAAAAAAACACCCATAAAAGAAATCATATGATTTATGTGTACAAACGCGATATAAGTCCAATAAGGCAATACATAAGCCACGACCGTTATTTTTCCATTTTTTTTGATGTAGGACTCTATACTTCCAAATTGTTTTCAATTCTCACTTGATTCAACTGTCCTTTTCAATCCAACGAATCAATTTATCTAAACGCTCCAAATTTCATGATTAAAAGCATATTAATAAGTGAGTACTTTGACACTTTTCTTTTTGTTCCCCACTCTTTACAAAAGTAGTTTTCATTAATATAATCCATATATCAATAGAGTGCAATTTATTCTAACAAACCCTCAAACCTATCACAATATGTTGCAACTAAATTCATTACACCAACAAAACGTTAAATAATTACTTAGTTAATTACCTATCAATTCGATCCTTTAGCTTCAACAAGAACTTCTCATTATCTTCCTCGGTAACCCTTATGAGCTTATCAAGAAGAGTTTTCTTTTGGGGCCCACCGAGCTCTTCGACGTCGACTTCGTCTCCGGCACCGTGAGATCCCATCAAGATTCCCCTCCTAAGACGATCATACGTCGGGAGCTTCTCGAGGGCGGCCCATCTCAGTGCGTCTTCGTCGTCTTCTTCTCTTGTCGAGCTCGAGAAGGCTCCCTCACCGGTGTTCCTCCACACCGACGTCGAGCCGCTCCTCATGCTGCCCGTTGCCCGTAGGCTGCCTCGCATACTACCACTTAGTTGGTACAAGTCTATACCCGTATCTTGCATGGTTGCTTCGTTTGTGTATCTATCGTAAAATGTTTGGTCGAAGCAGAGGCGGTACTCTACGAATCTCGTATATATGCAAATTTGATCGGGAGATGAGATAGGGGATGAATGAAGCAAGTGTTGAGAGAATAAGGTGGGAGGAAGGAGTTATTTTTATACAAGTGATTGACTAGTGCCTATGTTCATGCCAACTATTTATTGAAGTTGAAATTGATTGTGCTTTTTCTTTCTTTCGATTGATTGTTCAACTTTGTTATGTCTGCTAAAAAGATATGAGTATTTAATTTGGAAAAATAATTGTTGGGTTCCCGGATTTGCTGGATTGCAATTTTCCAACATGAGAAGATGTAACATGTCACATCTAATAATCCAATTCCACGAAAAGATAACTCCATGGTTAATCCTAAAGTTGATGAACAAAACAAAGTGTACGTTTGTTGATAAATCACCGTGGCCTAAAATCCAATTTATTTGCGTAATCTTATTCAAAGGTGTAGTTACAATATTGTTATATCATTATATTTTGTGAGACTGTTTTATAAAAAAAGGTAGCATGTGACAATTATTAATTATGTAAGAACAATACAACGTATAAACATCAGGACACGTACACTATAAGAGGAAGATAGTTATGCCTTGAATTTTCAAGCCCACACAACGTGGATAAGTTATAAAAACAAAGACTTTAGACGTGATAAATGATAACTATTTAATGAAAATGTCAAGAAAAATAGTAAAACTTTTAAGCAAATGGGAAAACATTCAATCATTTAACGGTTTTTGTAGCTTGTACTCTTAAGGATTTTTATAACAAATAGTGTAATATTTGATTCATAGTGTAAATATAGTGTTGTTTGCCCTTTTAGCTAAAGGAGATACAAAAATGAAAGAGACATCTAGAAAATAAATTAGGGAAGGACACACATCTAAATAATGCATGTTTTAATATGATTAGTTGAATTTTTAAGTACGCAATAATTATGAGCTCTAAACAGTAATCTCCCACTCGAACGTCACGGCTCACGACCGATTTTTTTGCTTTTTTTAAAAAGAACCTCCAACTAAAGTTAGTTCAAAGTGCAGAATTAATACTATTAATGTCTTTCAGTCATTTGATTCATCGGTTAAGTTCTTAGGTTAGTATCCCGAAGTCACCATTTTGAATCATATCGGCAACGGTTTGCTCTTTATAACACTTATATCCAAACTACACAGTGTTATTTGCCCCTTTTGCTAAGGGATTTACAAAAATGAAAGAGAAACAGAATTGATCCCTAATGAATGCTCTAAACGACCCTAATTCTTAACCTATCAAAAAAGAAAATACTATTTATAACAAAATAAACTTTTCACCTTAAAACTAAAAAAACTTTGGGTGAACAAATATCTATTATATTTGACATTTTTCTATACAATTCCTATTGTAACAACTATATCCAAACTATTCATACCAATTATCAAAAAAAAGTTCTTATACAACTCCTTGAACTGAAATATTTTTAAATCCAAAATCTTGGAGTCGGGCACTTGAACTATTCGGCTATATAGACAACATATCAAAGAAAATATTTAATCACTAAGGGCCCGTTTGGTATCCAATGGCGGAAACGGAAACGGAATGGAATGGAATGGAAATGAACCTAGTCCAATTATGGGTCACTATACATTAATTGAAAAAAGTATTTGTATTTCAAACTTTGAAATTTATGTGTCTAGAGAAGGGATGAAGGGAATGATTGAGGTGTTTTGTTACCCCACCCTTAGATTAGGGAATGATTGAGGTGCCGCAAGGGTACCGCAAGCCTCCTTGCGGTAGTTTTTGAATGAAAATTGAGGTGACTCATCATGTATCATGATGTTAATGTGGACTAGGTTCGTTTCCATTCCATTCCATTCCGTTTCCGTTTCCGCCGTTGGATACCAAACGGGCCCTAAAATTATTGAATTTTAGGATATTTGTTAGACAAGATAAACTCAATTCACATCAAAACCAAGCATCCGAAAAAACAAACTAATCCACGAAACGGATGTTAATAGTGTGTCCTTAGATGTTGCTGACAATGACAAGTACATGGTAGAAGACTAGAAATAGTACACATATTCAATCAACAATCACCAATTGATGAAATTTAGTAGAAATAGCATAGTAAATTAGCAACACGTACACAAGTTCAATATGAACTTGTCATTGTCAAAATCTAGAATTTGAAATGTTGTCAAAAATATTTTAAAAATTGCACCTAAATTTTCACGGGTAGTACATGAATTGGACTGGTTCCATAGGATCTTTGGTTTCCACGAATCTAGCGTACAAAGCTTGATTTCTTCATTCTCTTATGCTATGTTGGAAATATATATATATAGAATAAAGATCAATAGTGGACACCTAAATATTGGTGAACTAGTGGACAATTATAGGCCATTGGATGTTAAGCTAATGGAGGGCTGAGATTACCCCTACAAATTTGACACAATTTCAAAATTAAACCAATCCCTTAATTATAGGAAGTGGTGATTAATTTTGAAAATTTGGAAAAATCAGAAGAATTGTTTGGATTTTCTTGGATCCCATTCTTCCATCGTCATCTTCATCCTCTCGCCCACACAAAACCACCGGCCCTACCTTTTCTCGCCTCCAAGTCGCCGGCCGCCTCTCCACAGCTTCCGCCGCCGTCGGTTTCTCTCTTCTTTTGCGCCGTCGGCTCCCCATATCTCGTTCGTCTCTTCGCTAAACGGTTGCCCAGATCCGGATTTGGGCTAAGTGTGGGATCTCGCCGCCGCCCCTCGCACACCGTCACACCTCCACCCTGCTGCTGCTATCGTCGGCCCCATAGTCGGCTTTGCTCGTGTCATCGCCGCCATCAAGTGATGTTGTTGTCTGAGTGTTCCGGCGGCGCCGTTCCCGTGTTCGAAATCTCAACAAGTTTCGTATATACATTTCTTAGGTTGTCATATACAATATATTATACATATATACATCTTATTCTGTAGGAATAGGTCACAAACAATCCAACCACAACAAGTTTCGTATATACATTCCTTAGGTTGTGATATACAATATTATTTTACATGTATACATCTTGATAAGTAGATTAGGTCACATAAACAATACAACCACAAGAAATTTTGTATATACATTCCTTAGGTTGTCATATACAATAGTACTGTACACATATACATCTTGATCTATAGAAATAGGTCACATAAACAATCCAGTCACAACAAATTTCGTATATACATTCCTCAGGTTGTCATATACAATATTACTATACATATATACAATAATTGACAACGTGGTGTCAGTGGTGGCTTTGGCGACGTGGTGGTTCAATGTGGTGGTTCCGACGGGGCCTTCCAGTGAATTGGTGGTTCCGATGGCCGGCGAAATGGGTCACCTAAACAATCCAGCCACGTCAAATTTCTGTATAAATAGGTCACAAAACAATCCAACAACAACAAATTTAGTATATACATCCCTCAAGTTGTCATATACAATATTATTGGACATATATACATTTTGATCCGTAGAAATAGGTCACAGAAACAACCAAGCAACAACAAATTTCGTATATACATTCCTCAGGTTATCATATACAATATTACTTTATATATATACATCTTGATCTGTAAAAATAGGTCACATAAACAATTTATACATAAATTCACGACATATACTAAATCCAATCAATCATATACATAATAAAAAAATTATATACAAATTTACCTGATGCCATTATACGACTAATAATTGGAAACGTTGTGGCTCGTGGTGGATTTGGCGACTTGGTGGTTCGATGTGGTGGTTCCGACGGGGGGTGGTTCGTTGCCGTGGTTTGGACGGGGGCTCCGACGAATCGGTATTGCGACGGCCGGCGCAATGGTGGCTCGATGTGGCTGGCGCAATGGTGGTGGCCGGTGAGCAGGGGATCTATCGCCAGTCGCCGGAACACTGGTGTCTGGTGAGAACACGCTGGTGGTCGCCGGTAAGCAGAGGATCTATCGTCGGTCGCCTTGGCCGCCCGCTATTCGCCATAGCCGCGATGAACGCTGGGCGGCTCGCCGGCGGCTCGTCGGCGGCTTGCGCGATCTATCGTGGTGGTGGTCGTCGGTGGCTTGCGGGATCGGTCGCCGGTATTAATCGTGGGGGCTCGCCGGTATTCTGTAGCGATGGAGGAGCAATGGCGATGAGATTCAATAGCGTCTGCAGATGCGTGTTTTGATTTGGCAATTTGTGATTTAGGTGGTTACAAATATGGGAGAGAATCTCTCCAATATTTGTTTTATATTTCTATTTTCTTATTGAAGACACAAATCCAGCCATCCATTACAAATCTCATCCTACGGATGAGATTTGTACACTGGTTCTCTATAGGAAGCTGTCCACTATAGAACCTGACTCTCTCTATATATATATATATGAGCAAAATAGTTAATTTGTTTATAGTAATGTAGGTCAAATAGATTTTTTGGACGGGCAAATTTCCCTATTAATTAGTTAGCATTTAATTCTCTATCTTATTTATTTTGCTATCCATATTTATTATGCTATATCCTTTATAGGGTAGTTACTCTAGTTAGGATATTATTTATGGAGGAGAATCTTATCTTCGCCTGAGATAAGATATTTGGTTGACTTGGGGAGCAAGATATCGCGAAACCCTACCCTATGGGCCGACCCATCTAGGGGCGCGCGCCTCTCGTCCCTCTCCTCTATAAATACACATGTATGCATGTGCCTGGTAAGTTAAGTTCTAAGCTATCGCTCTGCCTGACGCCTTTGATCAACATTGCCCTTACTGACTTAAGCATCGGAGGTGGATTAGGGGTCGCTCGCCCCTTGGTCCATTGTTTTGCAGGTCATTGAAGGGAGAAAGGCTCGTGGAGTGGAAGAACATTAAAGATCATTGAAGAAGGAATTGAGACCTGTACACTGACATATTTTGTGTACTAACATTTGGCGCCGTCTGTGGGAAACGGTAGAACGTCCTTCTCGTTGATTATCGATCCGAGAAACGTTTCCCGCTAAAGAAGATGACTTTAGGATCCATCCCAGAGGAGGAGGTCGCAGTGTTTGTTGATGACGGCGAAACCCTAAACGTTGGGGGCAACGCCATCGCTGACAACCAGGCCAACGACGCCGGCCACCACGTCGCCCCCGCCATCCAAGGCGCGACCGTGGCCGAGAACCACGCCGGCAACCGCACCGACAACCGCGAGATAGCGCGCGGCGGTCGCCAGGAGCAACCCGCGATTGCGGGCGCAAGCCCCGCGATCGCGGGCGAAACGCGGGCCGCGGTCGCGGATCCGATCCCGGCGGTCGCGGTTAATGCGCAGACCGGGGATCTTCGCGATCGCCTCGGTCGCCGCGACCACCACCCCCTGCCGAGGGCGCGGGTGAGGGTTACGAGGAGCCTCGAAATCTCCAAGACGCGAACAACGCTTTGCGGTTCGAGTGCGTTGGTTCGAATGTGGCGAGTAGTTCGGGTCCACCTGTCGAGACTCAGGCCGACCTCGACTACTTATTCCAGCCCGAGTTGATGGCGATCAGGAGTTCGCGTGACTCCGTTCCCGGAAGAAGGCGTGATCGTTCGTCCCTTCGCATCCAAGAGCCTTTGCATGACCACGATAGCTCGCTAGCCCACCTGAGCGGTGCGCGCGGAACGAGTGAGAGGGTTGGGCTAAGGGATGGCGCGGGACCAACAAGCGATATGACGGGAAGGGATCGCGAGGAGGAAAGGCCTCATCTTCAATCTCAACTCGAGGAAGCCAGGAAGGAGATTGCAGCGCTGAAATTCTCCTTGGAGAAGATGCAGGGAAAGCGCCCGATCGACGAAGGTCGCCAACCGCAGCGTTTGGCTAGTGTCATCTAGGTTCCCGATGACCGCCAAACCCCGGAACCCACGGGTGACGGAAGCGACGGTTCGGACAGCGACCGAAGGGCCCCAAAGAGCCGAAGGAGAGGCGGAGACCGCGAGAAGGGTAGGCGTACCAGGAGTCGGGATCCGCGAGAGGACTCCCGTGCCTCGGAGCAGGAGAGCTTGCGGGCCCACGACCAAAGTGGGTACGAATCCCGGAGGAACGATCACGGCAAGCGAAAGCCCCGCAGGAGGCGCCGAAACCGCGGGCGCGGAAACGGGCCCCGCGGGCGCGGGAACGATCCAACCCGCGGGCGCGGAAACGAGCCCCGCGGGCGCGGATCGCCGCCAACGACGGGCGATTCCGCGAGCGGCTCGACCCGCGATCGCGGGTCCATCAGCCGCGACCGCGGGACAGAGAGCCAACGCGGGAGGATTCGTGAGTACGACCGGTACCATCCTATGAGTCGACACGACGAGGATGAGGACAGGTTTGACCGCGACGAGCGGCGCGAGATTGAGGCTCGGGCCGAGCAGCGGACCGAGAAGAGGTTGCTCGCCCTGCTCAAGAGTCAGGGAGGACTGCAGCAGTCGGCTCAGGACCAAGTGGATAGGAAGTTGGCTTTGGTAACTTCTACACCATTCCATCGAACTATCCAGCAGGCGGAGCCGCCCAAGAAGTTCACACCACCAAGCTTCACGGTCTACGACGGTGCGTCGGACCAAGTGAACCACATCACGTATTACACACACAAGATGGCGTTATGGACTTCTGACGACGCCATCATGTGTAAGATGTTCCCCGGGAGCCTCGGGAAGGGCGCGATTAGCTGGTTCCAGAGCTTGGAGGCCGGGTCGATCCGGTCGTGGAGGCAGCTGGCTTCGGCTTTCGCCAAGCGGTACATTGCCAACAGTCGAGAAGCAATCTCATTGGACACGTTGCTCAGCCTAAGGCAACGCAAAGATGAGGGTCTCCGTCGGTTCACAAACCGTTTTATGGAGTGCTATGCTCAAATCGACGGGTGCGATGAGAAGACCGCTATAGCCACCTTCCGCCGGGCTGTACCAAAGAAGTCCAAGCTCCGAGAAAGCCTGACTCTGCGCCTGCCCTCCACACTCGACGAGCTGCAGGACCGAGTCCATCAATATGCCAAGTTGGAGGACGAAGACGACGGCGATCGGTCCCCTACACCTTCCCACCGGGCGCGTGGGTCGCCTAGGCCGAACACCGGGAAGCGAAAAAGGGTAGACCAGGGCGTATTCACTACATTCAATATTCCGATCTACTGTATCTTGACTCGGATCCGGAACTTTGAATGGTTCAAGTACCCGCCAAAGGGGGATGCGGAGGACAACCAGCACGGGCGTAAGTGGTGCATGTACCACCGAGCTCGGGGGAATATGACCGAGGATTGTGAGCCCCTTAAAGAATACCTCGAGGAGCTAGTAAAGAAAGGACACCTCAAGCAATACGTTAAGACCTCGGATGACGAGGGAACGAGTGCTAAGCAGATCGAGGTAGTCCAGACCATTACGGCTCTCTACAAAGAAGATGATCCGGAATCGCGAAGTCGGTTTCGCAGGAAGTGCCACGAGCTAGAGGTGATGCGCGTCCAACATGCCGAGCCGCGCCCCCTACTCGGACCACGCGGACCCGGACTCGTCTTTCGCGACGAGGACCTGGCCACCGTCCAACACCCGCATAACGACCCGCTTGTCCTGACGGTAGAGCTCGGAGAGGTCAAGATCCACCGCGCCTTGGTGGATTCCGGCAACTCGGTCGACGTGATGTACTACGACACGTTCAAATCACTCGGAAAATCCAAGAAGGACCTTGAAGAGGTCAATATGCAACTTTCCGGACTCGGTGGATACCCCACTTTTCCACTTGGAGTCCTAAAGGCTCGAGTAAGTCTCGCCGGAAAGGAGCATCACACCGAATTCGTAGTCGTCGACGTCCCAGGGCCGTACAACTTGATACTCGGGCGACCTTGGATCCATGGCATGGGAGCGGTACCTTCATCCTTGCACCAAATGGTCCAATTCATGGATAAGGGCGCAATCGTGCGGGTGTGGGCCAACCAACTTCAGGCGAGGCTATGCGCGAAAGGAGTCCGGCCCAAGGAGAGGATCGCAGACGGCGACAAAGGGCTCGGGCGAGTGGACATAGTCACCGATGCCGACCAAGGGCACCGTTCGGATCGCCGCGAGCACGGCCCCGACCGTCGCGAGCACGGTGAGGACGGCCGCGAGCGCGGCCCACCTCCCACGGGCGCGAGCGAGACACCGGCGACTTGAGGCCCTGCGCGGTCCTAGATAAGTCAGCCGAGACCTAGGATTTCATGTAGTGGGGGCGGTACTCTTTTTCCCACGCGGTTTTGATGAGGCCCCCCCTTTAGGTTTTCATTTTTTAGGTTGTCCTTAGTTCATGACATTTCATATTTGAATTTTTAATTGAAGTTTGCATTGTCTTGCATTAGATTGAGTCTTGCACAAAAAAAAAATACCAACGTTATGCAATGCGCTAACGGAATAACTTGGCCAAGGAAAACACCCTATGAAGGCCCTACGATACGAATGCGTAGGAGTTGCACGGATCCCGTATTTGAAGAATACGGATGTACGAATATACGAATATACGAATATACGCATATACGATTGTACGAATGTACGAATATATGAATATACGAATAAGAGCACCCTAATCTGCATGGCCACTCACCGCTTAAGCTTCGGTCCCTATACCCGGGATAGCACAGGGTGTACGAGTATATGGGTCCCGGAGGGGGGCATTGTGGGCGGGCAAATTTCCCTATTAATTAGTTAGTATTTAATTCTCTATCTTATTTATTTTGCTATCCATATTTATTATGCTATATCCTTTATAGGGTAGTTACTCTAGTTAGGATATTATTTATGGAGGAGAATCTTATCTTCGCTTGAGATAAGATATTTGGTTGACTTGGGGAGCAAGATATCGCGAAACCCTACCCTATGGGCCGACCCATCTAGGGGCGCGCGCCTCTCGTCCCTCTCCTCTATAAATACACATGTATGCATGTGCCTGGTAAGTTAAGTTCTAAGTTATCGCTCTGTCTGACGCCTTTGATCAACATTGCCCTTACTGACTTAAGCATCGGAGGTGGATTAGGGGTCGCTCGCCCCTTGGTCCATTGTTTTGCAGGTCATTGAAGGGAGAAAGGCTCATGAAGTGGAAGAACATTAAAGATCATTGAAGAAGGAATTGAGACCTGTACACTGACATATTTTGTGTACTAACAATTTTATACACGGTCGAATTCAACCCATGTCGAGTATATAAAAAAACACCTAGCTACAAAAGTTCAAGTATTCGTGCTTAGAAAAACTGTAAAAAATAATGAAAATAGAGTTGACAATTTTCAACTCCAGTTTTATGTACCAAATTACGTCTCCATCCAAAGTCCAAAAGTGATCCAAAGGAAATTAAACATAATTAATATTTTTTATTTTATATATTTAGAGGACATTGCCTTTCTAGAAGAAGAATGAATGAATTGGCAAGGCAGCTAAGTTTGCTTAAAGAATAAAGAATCAAAAACTTAAGTGCATTGTAACGACATGGCTTACATCACGTCATGCTCCCTCTCATTTTCCCTTCACTTTCCTATATAAAATAATAACAATGAGTAAAATTGATGTCCTTGTTATTTTTATATTCAAGTTGCTATGTTTAAATCGGATGATGTATCAGAATCGCATAGACAATTCAATGGAACACGTGCTATAACAAACGTACAAAATAAGATATGACTACCAAGTACCAAACCAAGGGAAGGTAAATTCACCACATGAACAAGCCAAGATTGTATAACGACCAAACAAAGTACTAGGGCATATATCAAAGCTTTGTGGGTCGGCTCGAGCCGGATGGGAATGCATACGTCTTTGCGATTCTGAAGCTAATCTTGAGGGTGGACCGAGTTGTTATGGTCATGTCGTATTCGTGTTCGAGCCTATGGAAGATTTTCCATTTTGGTAGTGACAACGACGAGATGGTTCATTTTGCTATTCCCTGGACGATGTCCTTGTTTGACATGTGTTCCAACAACTTCGTGTTTTCGTTAATGTTTTAGTCACCACATTCCCTAGCTCGCTCGCTCGCTTAACTTCCTTGAATATTTTGGTGTATTCTCTTTTGTTGTTTTTTCGGCCTATGTCAATTTGGAATTCAAACATACCCTCTAATTTACTTGGTTTGTCTACTACATCACATTCTTACATTGTATTGTATCGTCAATGCATGGAATTAAGGATTAAGAGACATAGAAGATGGTCTTAAATGGCCCTAATCAATATGCAATTTAGAAGATAAGCCTCAAAGCCTATCAAAATATGCTTAACCAAGTCGGTCGGTGATGGCCCATGATCCACGCCCATGAACTTGGGGTTGTTTTTTCCCGTAAACTACACAAAATCGCCATGATTTAGGAAATTCTTACAAAAGCAGTCCAAATTATGATAAAGTTATACAAACCTGCCCATTCTTTCTTAGGACATAAGATAAATATATATATATATATGTATGTATATATATATATATATAAATGGTTACCCTAATAGAAAATCATAAACAAACTAAATAACATACGCTATTATCCAGGATTGTAAATGATACAAGTCATTCTTTAGCAATTCCTTGTTCGGATCAGTTGTGTCTCAATCTTATTATGTTTGGTTTATAAACTAGCCTGCTTGAACACAACTTTAACGCTCAAATGATAAAGGAGTTCATCTCAAACATGATAAAATTGGACTAGTTTTTTTTTTATTATTGAACAAGCTCGATTATATCTTTATGAACAACCTTTATTACACAATCATTTAATAAGTTTCAATATATGCATACCATCATATATAATATCTAAAAGTGAAAGTACATAGTTATATGTTGGCCTCTCCCAAACTATGTTTAATATTTTTAATTTCATTCGCTTGTCTAAATGATCGGATGAACAAGATATTTCCGGGCTTATCTCCTTGAAATGAACCGAGTTTAAACAAGATTTTGAGTTTGAACAAAGTTCTGGATTCCGTTACATACCTACCAACACATTTTTTTGGGTTCATAACATAATTCAAAAAGATCTAGTATCTAAATTGAAACTAGTAAACAACATTAAGATGAGATTATGTCTGCACTATCCTAAGTGATTAGAAATTTTGTTACAAGAATAAACATGTGGGTCCACTAGTAAGTTTGCCCTAAACGGTCGAACGGTGTGTTTGTACTTGAAAAATGAACCAAAGAAAAAGGAACTTTCTTTTCTAGGATTCTTTTTGTTTCTCAATTACACTATTCATCAATTATTTTAATTAGCTAAAACTATACATTAATAACATTATACACTTGAACATTATCACAATCAGCTTTTTATTTACTAGCTACGTTACAAAAGGCGGGCCCCACAAGAGGAGCCACCAATTAATCAAATCTAGCCGTTACATTCCACCACCTTTCAAAAACACAAACTAGACCGTTAGACACTTAGACCACCATCTTCTTCTTCTTCTTCATCCTCAAATCTTCCATTTCACTTCCAAAGATAGAAACAAATCGATCGGAAAACACACCAAAACAAAATGGCGTCTCGATACGGGCTCGCAGACGACGAGATGAAGGTGGACGTTGGGCTCGGCTACCCCAGAGCTTTCGCCAAGCTCTGTAGAGATCCAAGTTTCAGTCCGTATAGCCATGGCCCTCCTTTTACCTTCACTCCGTACCCTCTCCAGCCTCAAATGGTAATATTTTTCTCCTTTAGAAGCTGAATGTTACTCCAATTTGTTAATCTAGGGTCGAATTTAAGGAAATGTGTCCGGATTAGGGTTTTTAGGATGTTTCCTTTTTTGGATTAGGGTCAAATTGCTCTGAAATTCAGGGATTTAGCTCTTTAAAATTGCTCGTAGATACTAATCTGTATAGGAATTTCAGATTTGGGTTTGAATTGATGAGGAGTTGGTCTGTTTTCGAGCTCAGTTCGAGAATTAGGGTTTTTGTCCGAACTAGGGCTTTTAGGAAGTTTCCTTCTTTGGATTAGGGTGAAATTGCTCGGAAATTCAGGGATTTAGCTCTTTCAATTTACTCGTGGATATTAATCTGCATAGGAATTTCAAATTTGGGTTTGAATTGGTCAGAAATTTGTCTATTTTCGAGCTCAGTTCGAGAATTAGGGTTTTTGTTCGTACTCTATGTTGATTTGCCATTTTTTGCAGGCATTGAGGGAAAAGGAACTGGATGAGATGTTTCCAATCATTGATCTAAACGCAAAGCCAACTACAAAGCCAACGATCTTCCTCGGATTGCTCTGGAAGCAACTCAACCATCTTGGGTAACATATCAAGCTCTCGGCTTTTGAAATCTTAGCTTGTAGATTTCTTCTATTGAAGAACCATCAATTGAGCATAAAACAAATTTCTGATGTTTGTAGGAATGCTGGGTTTGATCCTGCCATTTTCCGGGTCGACCCGTATGGAAACGTTATCTACTACTATGCTGATTCGGCTTCTCCTCTGGCTTGGGAGATTGATCACTGGTTTCCTTGCTCAAGTAAGATTTATCAGCTACTAAACATCAGTATTATAGGCAATGGTTAAAAGCTTAGCTATTGTATTGTGACAAAACTATAACATATGTTGTTGTTGTTGTTGTTCACTGAAAATGTGGTAGGAGGAGGATTGACAGTGCCTAGCAATCTCAGAATCCTTCAATGGCAAGTGTATAAGAGGAAGTACAATAAGCTTGAGATCTTAGTCCCATGGTGGGATCTGCAACTGGGGATATCCATAAACCAGTTCTTATCAATCTTTGCCGCTTCAAACTCCGATTTCAGGTCTGTGTTTGGATTTCCCTTGTCAGATCAGACAAGCACTAGTACTTAACCACTGAGGTGCTAATTTAGTGAGTGGCATTCTGCAGACAAAGAGCATTCTCATTGCTGTTCCAAGATGGAGCGAACGAGGAGCTCAACGAGTCACAGTGTGTTGATTCGCACAACTTTCCTCGCCATTTTTACGAGTCAAAAGAAAGGATTGGCTTGGCCCCTGCTGCGGTTGTCGTGACAAGAAAGGATCCGAATGATGCTAAGAAACCGAGGCTTAGCACACCAATCATAGGTAGCATTTGAGTTTTGTTAATTTATGATTGCTTTCATTTGAGTTGCATGTTCATTTTTATTTGGTTGTGACTTCTTTTAACCACAGCTACATCAAAATCCAAGCACGGTATTGTGTTTAAAGAAACCGAGAACCCGGATATGGTGACAAACCCATATCAGGCGATAGTGATGGCCAGGAACTCCTTGAAACAAAGAGAGGAGACTTCGAAAATGAAGGCGGAAATTCAAAAGCTGGATGATGAAGTTGTTGAAATGAAGCAAAGGAACGAAGAGGAAAAAGTTAGCATTGAAGACTTGGAGATGGAGCTGATCAAGAGAAGAAGACGAGTTGAGAAATGCCGTCGCCTGGCTGAGACACAGTCGAATTATAGAGCTATGCTTGAGAAAATGATCCGCGACGCTTTGCATCAGTAAGACTCCTATATAAGAAAAAAATTTCTTATAGTATGAGGTAGTTTTTGATTTTCTAAAGGACTGACATTTTCTTGATTGGCAGGAGTGTGGTTTACAAAGAGCAAGTGAGACTAAACCAAGCTGCAGCTAGTGCTCTGACAGCGAGGCTAGAGGCGCAAAGGGCGATATGTGACTCTGCTGAGAAACAACTCCACAACAAGTTCAAACAGAAAGAAGATCTTGAGAAGCAGATACGACCCGAGGGGGATCAAGCAAGGAAAAGATCAAGGATGGATGCATATGATTCTCTGGAAGAATACTGTAAAGCACTAGTACCTGTTTCATCTCCTTCGTCATCGGTTCACAAGGAACTAAGGCTGTTCCTTGAAGAGGAGCAGAAGCTGTCGGAAGTGAGGCTCATGCTCAATGATGATGATGATCAAAGGAAGAAAGATGAGGACATAGAAGAAGGGGATGATTCTGATGGACAAATCATTGCATTTGATGGAATTGGAGAGTCAAGGAAGTTCAACATCCGCCTTCCATTTGTTCAAGAGCAAGAGATAGTGGAAGATGAAGAAACCCGAAAGGAGAAAGGTAAGGGAAATGTGGAAAAATGGCTCCAAATGCTATTGGGAGAAGATGCACAAGAAAGTGATCAGCTGAGTACTGAGGAAGAGCCACATAAAGAGATAAGAGTATTACAGGTTCAAGAAGACAAGCCAAGATCAACTAGCACACCTAAGAGGAGATCTGTGTCAGGAGCGAAGGAGACGACAGAGAAAGCTGTAAAAGGTAAAGTTTTAGGGAGGAGTGAGAGCGCAAGGGCGTTTAGGGTGATCCCGCCTTCTCCATCAGTGATATTGGGGATGAGAAAGGGAGTTGACTGTATAAGGAAGAAGCCATTGGTGGTTGGTGATGAAGAGACTAAGCAGGAGAACATCCCAAGTAATTACAGATTCCTCAAGTCTCCTTTCAGGTCTAAGAAAGCAGCAAAAATATGAGATTACGCCAACATTCATTGTTTATTCAATTGTTTCTCTTGAGCCTTCTTTCAATGCTTGAGAAATGTAAGATAAAAACAAGAAGCTAAATAGCCCTTTTTAGCTAAATAAGTGTGTATTTGTGTGCATTGGAGTGCCTTTTATTATTTAAGAGTGACTGTTTTAAGTTATCAAGTAATGTGATTTGTTTCTCCTTAATAGAAGTATAATATGCTATACAGTATATGATGGTATGTGTAATTTGCTATACAGATGCAGTAACTTTGTAAAGTTTGTGGTCAATGGTTGTGGACAAGATATTCCACTGGAAAAAAAAAGATATTCCACCGGTTCTTCTGTGGGCATAGAAAGCACACGATTCAAAAAACACATGCCAATTTTCACAATTATTAGATTTTGAAAGAACCTTGTATTCCACTGAGAATAAGACAGTACAATATCGTCTGGACCAGCAAAAGTGTTTTGGATTCTAACATTGTTAGATATTTCTGCCAAGATGAAATGGACCCAGATGCTTCAAATGCACCAAGAGTGGTGGAGGCCTTTCCTTTACTTCAATGACAAAAGTAGAGAATCACTTTTACTGGCATATTCTGCACTTGGGGTAACATTATAATTGCATCTTCAACTCTGATATTTGATGTGATTTTACACTAAAATAGTAAAAAGTTGAATTTTGACAGGAGTTTATTCTTCTTCATATCTCACTCCACATTCTACCTTGTTATAGAACTAAAAAGTATAGTCACATGTCATTTGATGAGGATATGCCCAGACAACACTATTTGACAGTCAAGTGACAATTTTGGTAGGTAGAACTGATAAATCTACACTCTTTTTCCAGAACTATAAATGTAGACAACCTTTTTATGGTGTCCATATGCATTCAAGAGGCTAAAGTCAAAACCATTAAAAAAATTGGGCTACCAACCAACCAAACACAAGAAAAGGAATCCTGATCTGATCCTGAAGTGAAAGGCCAAAGCTGTTGGACTTTTAAAGCACCAATATGGTCTTCTACAAGATTACACCAACCAAAGAGACTGACAAACCTGACAAGACATTCTGTTTTTGGGTGTGCAAACACACAGCAAAAGCTTTAACCATTTGGCTCAAGCTGATAACTTATTTCAGACCAAAACCCTACAAATGAACAAATTCCTCCCCAACTGAATCACCTTCTCTCTACATCCTTTTTAAGTCATCATGTCTCGGGATGACGGTTTCGGGGAGTCCCCGAACGCAGGATTTAGGCTGGGCTCACCAGAGAGAGAGCCGTTTCCGGAGTCGTCAGACACAATTGGGATCTTCACTGATGCTCTCTCCATCTCCTTCTCAAGCTCCTCTTCTTTCCTTAGCTCAGTGAACTGCTTGTCCAATGACCTAGCTGCTGCAAGCCAGGCCGTCACGATCACCATCAGGATTCCTCCAAGGTATGGGGTCGAGTTTGCCAGTGACCCGAATGTCAAGATCATGAATTGTTGGATCAGAGCTCCTCCAGATTTACCAAGAGGGTTGCACACCACATCAATGGCTGCTTTCCCCTTAACCTGAGAATAAGAAAGTGTTCAACACAGTTGAGGGCTTATAAGATACAGCTTCGAGTATTGAGTTGTTTTTAGACAAAATGAATTTTTTTTCGGAAACAGATTTTGACAATGGAATGTAAGAAACCGGAAAATCAAAGCTGAACTAAATGAGCCATCTGTTATGGCCTTTAGAATGCTAACCTTTGTGTCCTCGTCCAATGGAATGTAGGCCATCTCTTTGCAAGGATCAAAAAGACTGTACTTAGCACTCTTGCTGAAGATGTTCTGCAAGGCACCGACAAAAACAGCTGCAAGAAGAGGTGTCATTCCGAACTTGGCGAGTAGGGGGGCAAAAGGGTCACCGAACAAGATGAGAGAGAAGAATCCAACTCCAGTTAGGAGGAGGACAGTCGGTGTGATGCTAGCGGCGACACCCCAACCATACTTGTCAAAGATGAACTGACTGACCAACATCATTGTGAAAGTTGCTATTCCGGTTGCAGTGGAGAAATCTCCCATGAAAGAAGAGTACTCGTTGGGGCTTGGGAACTGAAAAATGATACAAGAGAATTTCAGAGATGATCTTTGCCACTCGAATCATAAGGAAAGCATTTAAAGCCTGAATTTTTACCTGTGCCTTGAGCTTTGATTTCCATGTGACCTCAACAAGGTTAATGGAAATACCATAAGCAACAACCACGGTTGCAAGATCTCTAATATACTTGGAGGACACCAAAAACTTCAAGCTCTCCATGGTTCCCATCTTCACCTTCTCCTGTTGAAGAGAGTATTCAACAATACATACCTTGTTAGCAATTCACCAGACCCACTTTATGCTTAATAGCCACTAAGAGATCAAGATTTTGAGCAACATAGCCTAAATTACAAGTAGTCTGGAAATTAACCTCATTCAAAATTAGATAAAAAAACATGCTTATCATTATAATGGCAAAATGGAACAAGGAATTGCGCTTCCACAAGCAAAGTTACCTTCTTCTTCTTGCTACGGACCGGGACAGGAACGTTTTTGTTGACCCACCAGTAGAGGACACAAATTGCAGCACCCATACCCACCACGATACTCATCATTCCCTTGAGGGAGACAGCCCAACCATCTACACCTGGTCCTAAGTTTTGCCTCATTTGGGAGAAATACTTCACTGTCCTCCCTGAGAAAATCAGAGCAACATTGGCTCCGAGACCGAAGAGTGGGTAGAACCTCTTGGCCTCATCAATTGTTGTGATCTGCAACCCAAATTAAGATAAGTTAGCACGACCGACAACATATTGGGGAAACAGATGATCAATTAGACACTTAACAAACATGGCCTGTTCAGCAATAAGCCAACAATGCAGTGGTCCTCTCACAGCGTATTCGTAATAAACTAGACAATGATATATTGCTTTACACAAAGTATCGGCTTATGACAGGGGCCGGTGCATTTTAAGTTTTTAACCATCATTCAGATTGTTTAACATATGCAAGAGGTTGCATATCATAGATAACCATTCAATTAGACTAAATATCTCTTACAAAAAGACAAACAAGAGTAGGATTTTACAGCCAGGCTATGAATCGTGTTGAAAGAGACTCTACATACCAGAGAACAACATCAAACAGTCTGTAAATATCTCAAAAAGCGGCTCAGAATATGTAATTCACAATGATGAAACCATAGATAAAAAAAGAAACAAGAGACACAAGAATCCAAAACCCTTGCTCTGAATGAATCTGTCTCAAGAGTCAGAAACAAAATCTAGAATGTTCATTTGAAAATATAGACCTGTAAATATGCTAAAAACATCAAACACAGAAACAAGTATCAGCAGCAGGAGCAAAATCAGCAATATGTATTCTAAAAGGCCCACAAAGACACAAACTTGAAAGAACATGAGCTGATTAGTTTAATATCTGTACATAATAAGATCTTAAGTTAATATCCAGATAAGATAAAGATACACCACCACATCAGACTTCAAAATTAAAGGCTGCAGATTCAGAATTCAGAATAAAGAACAGAATACCAAAATCCCAATTCACAATAGTATCAAGGAAAAAAACATCACCTGATTAGCTAGTCCCCAAAACAGAACAGAGATGACCACACTTCCCCAAAGCTCAGCCATGACATAGAACAAGCAAAAACTCCAGATCCTCAGAATAGCAAGAGGGCCAAGAAACCTTGGACCCAAAGATGCAAGGAGCTTATCACACAAAGCAGTGGGGTGGAAATAGTGGCTCATGGGATAAAGAACAAACCCAAAAGCCCCAAAGAAGGCAATAAAAGGCACAATTGTGGTGTAAAAGAGGGCTTTCTTGGACAAAACATTGGACAACTTGGTGTACAGCAACATAAACCCAATAGCCATGGGAAGGTTCACCCATGTCTTCAAAAATGGAATGATCTCAGCACTAGAGCCCTTAGCTGTGACCACCAACACATCCTTTGTATCCCTCAAGATTGTGTAATTGAAAAGGATGCAAAAGAACATCATCCCAAGTGGGATAATCTTCTTGATTGTATTGACCTCCATACCCAGAAACTTCTGTGGCTCACTCTCACCAAACAAAGGCTGCCCATCTGAAGGCGAGGCTGCAGAAGCTGCAGCCTCAGCCCTGCAAATTAGGGGAGTTGTTTTAGGGTTCCTATCAAACCCTTGATTTTTCAACAAAAACCCAGAAAAATTCTGGAACCCATTTGATTGAAGATTGAGTCTTTTGGGCAAGGCATGAGGTTTTGTGAGGTGGGTGGGCCCGGAGGCGGCGGAAACCCTCTGCCTAAGGCCATGGGAAGATGGATTAGCAGCTTTGAGCCTAGGGTTTGAGGGCAATGAAAGAAGACCCTTGGCTTGCAAAACACCCTGCATCATCTTCAACCCCCTGAATACCTTTTATTGCAAATTCAATGGAAAAATATGTAAAAGAATGAATCTTTCAAGGTGAGTGTATATGAATAAGGAGTTTATGGTGGTGGGTTTTGGAGGAAAATGGAAGATAAGGTTTCTGGGGGAAGAGAAGAGAAGAAAAGATTGGTTCTTCTTCTCCTTGAGAGAGTGGAGATGGGCTGGTAAGAAGGGGAAACCCTCAATAGACACAAGAAAGAAATTGTGGCAAGACAAAACCTTTTTAAAGCTCCAACAAATTTCCTTTTTTTCTCTTTTCTGACACGGAATTGCAAGAAAACAAGGCAAAATATCCCTCGGGTTTGTCAGTGGGGGCAAATGGTAAAACCCATTTAATTAAATTAAAGTATTATCCAGTCAATTCAGTGATTAAGGGTGGGAATCGGTCAAGTAGGAAGAGAGATTATTGCTGTTAATTTTTACTGATCATTTTTACAGAATTTGTTCACGAAAATGCCCTTGGTCAGTTGAATCAATGGTGGAGATGAATTGCGTGCACGAATAGAAGGCATGTTTATTTTTTGAAATATTTTGAGTTTTTTTTAATGAAATCATACCTAATTTTGTAAATTTGTGTGAGGTTTGTTTACACTTTTGAGCTGGATTTTGTGGTGAATGGCCTGTGAGAGAGCGGTTTCCTGTGAAAATTACTTGTGGGTGTGAAAGTTGTGAACAGAATTGTCAAGTTGTGGGCAAAAGATCCCATATTGATAGGTTTTAAACGGTGTAATTTGTTTTCCTTTTTCTCTTTTTTTATTCGAAAGCAATTTCACCTCCACTAACACCACCGTCCAAGGGTGTTAATTTCTATGGTCATGGTTCAATTCGGAGCCCATATAATAAAGAGTTGGAATTGTAGATATAGGTAAATGAAATAAGAATAGGCAATAATAGAGTTGTAACTGCCTTCGGGCATTTAGTCAAAGCGGTTAAGCCTCCAAGGGTAGTACCCAGAGGTCACCGGTTCGACTCCCATGGGCAGTGCCCTCAACCAAAAAAAATAATAGAGTTGTAACTTAATTCTATATTATTATAGATGTGAGAATCTCATCAACTTTTGCACCTCCATTAGAACAAATCTATTCCATGCTAGTTAATCATTTGAAAGATACTTAGTCAATAGGTTATATAAGACTCTAGGGTAATACTTAGAGACATCCGATTCGACTCTCGTTGATAGTATCCTCAATTAAAAAAATATAATCAATTTGGTAACTTGAAATATCGAGTATAGTTGCATATTTTGAGTCTCATCGCATATTCTGGATCTGTCTTTTTTATTAGTATTAATAAAAACACATGTTTTAGTGTTGCGCGTTTTGCGCCTCAGGTCATGAAGACGGATTTCTGAGAAATTAGTATGAGATACGAATCCTATTTCTCCTCTATATATATGGTTCAAATGTGATTCTTTTGTGTTTTTGGACCATTATGAAATTGTGATTAAATTGAAGTTGGGTTATAGAATTTTAGGATTCACACACAATAGTAGTTCATTGTTTGCACGTATATATTGAAGTGTCTTCTACTCGATCGGGAGAAAAATGAGCTTTAGTTTTGTTGCTTGAAGGAACACAATTTACGTTTGGTTTTGGATTATGACCATAAGGCTTGTTTGTATTCTAATAATTGATTACATGTATAGTATGTAGGATTGAGATGGAATATTGCTCAGATGAATTGTCTTCAAATTGGTTTTCATTCAAACATGGTATTGGTATACATTCAAAAGTTTTGAATCGAGAAGGTTCAAGTTGGTTAAGGATCCTCTATCTCATTTACATTTTCCATCAAATCTTATTGACACGTATTATATGTAATAAAGTTAATTCAAATTTATTTTTATTTTAATAAAATAGTTTTTAATGGCTAATCAAATTGAAGGAATATGTAAATGGCACAAAGGATCTGGACCGACTCAGCATGGTTTCTGTGTTCACCTAAGATGATCTACCAACCGAGTGCATTAAGTACAATTATATACTGTAATTCATTGAACAAATAGGTGTTCCGCCATTTCGTGTATTTACCAAGAAGAATGACTTTGTCTAATTAATTGAATGTGTTTAATTAATTGATTAACCCCCTCAAAATTGAATCCAAAAACTTAGATCCATTTTCTCGCTATTTTAGGATGCCCTTAATTATATTACATGAACATGCATGTGTGGGTGCAAGAACATGCATGCTTGAAATGGACCTCTCGTGAAGGTAATTTTAACTTACCTATTTCCTCTCTTTTACGACCAATTTCACTACATTCATCAATTACTCTAACCAATTGCTAATAGCCGTAAAAATAGTAAACTACGGAGTAAAAAAATATACAAAATGTAAATATGACTAACCCTATATTCTAGGAGCTAACTTTTCTTAAAATCAAACTAGAATTCATGGATTCCATGCCTTTATTGGTCCGACAATTGCCCACAACATGAAAGAGGGAGACATGAAAATTGGCCGCTAAAAAATCTAAGACAAAGATGATAAAAGAACAATCATTCATACACGTACACAAAATCTCAAGGCTAGGGCTGCCGGTGATCTTATTTTCATATGATTATAAATCCTTTGAAGCTTGTATATCATTTGTGCCAAAACTTATTAGCCTTCTTTCAAGATTTGCAATATTTTTAACATAATAACCAAATTAGTCTTCGGTTTTTGTTAATGAAGTATTTCTTTAATCTGAATCACACACTATGACACTACGACAGATAATTGTTACCGAATTGTTTCTTTCACAGTAATATTATTGTTTTTCTATCTCTGAGCATTGGTAACATACTGTTACTTAATCATGTAAATCTCTGGGTTGATTATGTTTCATATTCTTGTTCAATCTATCCTTATAAAGTACATATAGACTATAGAGTGAAATAGTTCTAGGAAATAAACAATCAACAATTGGACAACAAAATCAACGGCTACAAAATCAGTCGACAACAAACCCTGCAAAATACAGTATGAGATGGCACATTGCATATCATCAATCTCAAAATGGACGATGGAAAGGCCGGTTGCCCCCACGACAAATGGACGATAGCAAATGGTCCACGTGGCATCAGTGAACGTGTGGGACCCACGTGGCATTGTGTTTATAAACTTGCTCACGAGACGAGTTACAAGAGAAGCTCGTCTCCTAGGTAAAAGAGTAACACGTGAACAATCACATTCATTCACAATTTCACATACCAATTCTTAGTTCAGAGTATTACTTAGTATAATTTAGATTTGTAGAATGAGCATACATCTTTGAGGCAATGCAATGAACCACGAGCTTAAGGACATGTTTGGATCGTCCGATTTCGTATATTTAATATAAAACAATGTAATAGGCGATCGAAACGAGCCTCCGTTTATAGACTTTAAAGAGCTCTAAGAAAATTCATGACTATTTGTAAACTATATTGAGAAAGACAAATTTGGTATTATAAGAAACTTGAAAACCATGAAATGTTAAATCAAATGTTGAATAGAAAGTTTAGAATTTATTATTAGCAATAGTTTGTACAAAAGTATGACATTGATAGGGCTTTCTTCCCCTCTCCCATTGAAAGAAGTTGGCTGAGAGTAATGGGCATTCTTCTGGGATATGGGCCTTTTGGCCCATCCGTGGTTAAAGATTATGGGCCTTCGATATCATTAGGCCCAATTTTATGTTTTTTTTTAGGTAAAGAGGCCCAATTTAATGTTACATAGACCACATGGTACAAATACATGGGTCAAGACTCAAGAGAGTAGAGATAAATCAACAAATGTGTGAAACCATTAATCTGGGTTCATAATGATCCCACCTCAACCTCTTATTGACCTCTCGCCCGGTTCGACCAGCCATGCTCGTTTTTTGTCCGAACCCGATGCTACAAAGGACCTTAATAGAGGCGATCCTTCCAAGTCAGTACTCGGAAAAAACGCTACATATAATCTAGTGTCTTATTTCGCTAGACCAGTTGATGGTTGGTATCCTACTTCGACTTCTACGATTAAAATAACAAATCAAACGCAAATTATAATCACTCTTTCCCGTCATATTCTCTTAGTTCTCGCGAAACTAGCCCTTCAATTAAGATTAAGGGAGTCTTATGGTCACCATTAAGTCATTCATTAACACATTAAAAAAATTCCAAAATCCTTATACATTTAGTCAAACGGTATCAATTTGAATTACTTGGCTTATGATTTATGGATACACTAGGCCGCCTAATCAATCAACCCACGTTCTAAAATACAAATTTGAGATACGTTGTTTAGTTAAGCTTTATCTTTACTTTGAATAATATGAACCACAAATGTCCAAGATTTCTTCACCCCCACCTAATCAAATTAACAAACCCTATTTTACAGCAAACACTAATCAACCAAAACCTATTAACAGCCAATACAAGCATTATGTACACATAATTTGTTGTTTTCTTCACCTACTTAAAATCTTTATCATGACCATCAATTAAAAATTGATAAATTGGACCCTGAATTGGCCTGAACTGTCCCATTCATGCCGAATCTTGTACAGACTATTTGTTTGATCATCTAGACAAATTCAATTTCTTGACCCCACCAATGTGGATAATTGACAACCAATGGCCATTAGATAAATACTTTGTCCATGTACTAAAGTTTGGATATCAACAATTCAAAATAGCATGCTTGCTTTTGTATATAGGTGGCATGGGGCTGAAATCGGCTGTAAAGTTGATTCTATCATGATCTCTTTGTACCATAAAATGGGATAAAATACAACATTAGTTGTACAAACTGGCTTTATTAATGCTCTAACAACAACCATTTTGATACTTACGTCACTCAAATAGTTTAGGTTTTCACCCATCAAAACTTGTTAATGCAAATAGTTAATTGGATACATTTTTCCTGTTCATAGCTCACGCATGAGTAATCGAGCTCATACACTTGGAAGCAAATGGGCAAATGGAATATCAAATGCAACTTTATAAGTTGAACATTAAGAATTCTGGAATGAATCAATAGAAACATTGGTTAAAGAGTCATTATTCATACAATTTATCTGGGCTAAACCTGGTCTAAGTTATTACCGCATACATTAATATAAATACCTAAATTTGTAATGAAATCCTAGGTTTTCCCTCTTTTTGCCTTATTGTATGTGTCACTTTACGTCCGAATCAAATAACTTGCGATTATATTTTGAGAAGACCTTTTCAGTGCTAACTCTTTCATGTGTATTGCCTAGCTATACATAACTCTAGCACTAAAACAATTGAATGAGAGTCTAAAAGTCTCTATGATCTATTTAAAGCGCTCAAAACAGGTACCAGACCGTAGGATACTATACTTAGATCTTTTAACGGTTAAACTAGATGTCCATATACTATTCCTCAATTCTAATATCATGGAGAAAGGATGACATATATTTATATCTTAGAGAATAAATCGTCCTAGTCACTTTCATAGTTTCATGTCTAAAGGAAATAAAATGTGTAGTAATGGACCATTTTGTTGCCTTTTGGCATGGGTAAGGAGAAAAGACAGCCTTTTCAAATATATTATTATAACAAGTAGTTGTCAAAAAAGCTCATCTCCTAAACACACTACAACTTGTTTGTATTTTACATTGTTTTTATGTTTATGGGATTGGGTAAAGCAACCATATTCTTCTCACATAGGCAGACAAACATGGCTTTAGCTAAGTTTCGGTTTGGAATGTTTGCTTTCATTTATTTTTATAAGGAGCTCGGTATACTCATAAGTTCGATAGATTGAGAAGTTGAAAAATCAACAACTAAGACAAACCGATATACGAACACACACAAACAAATAAACAACAATCAAAGAGATTGATCGATGCTAGACAAGAAACTAATGAACCACGTAAGGAGAGGGGGTGAAGAGCGTCACGAAAGTATAAAAAAAGACATCTCACATAAGGCGAGGTTTTGAGAAACAACTTAGAGTACTCATATTTAGGTGAACTATTGAAGCCTTGTAACACCGATTATACATTCAAGATTTTCTTTCCATACATGTCCATATAACACTTCGTATTAAGCAACGATCATGATTCAACGTAGTTGTATAAAATACCTTATAACCCCCTTAATGAAAGGATCAAAAAAAAAACCTTATTGAAAATCATTTTATTTTTTTTGGTTGAGGGCACTGCTCATGATAGTCGAAACGGTGACCTCTGGCCGGGTACTACCCTTGGAGACTTATCCGCTCGACTAGACGTCCGAATGCCCCTTAATGAAAATCATTATACTTTGGTACATCAATATTTTAGATTAATTCAGCAACTTTGAGGAGTTTCTTCCTTTTTTTGGGTTCAGTCAAGCCCCTTGTGTAGTATACAACAAACCCTACTCAATCTAGTGATTATAGTCTTACATTTGTTCACTTTTGGGTGGCTCTATAAAAGCCATTCATGGCATCACATTCGACAACTAAAAAACTATAGTACTACTCCAACTAATACATTGTGACCTTACTATGTGAATATTTTTATACGAGTTCTATACTCGATGAGAATAATGGTCGATGACCCACGCTTAGAAAACCCAAATCAATAAAATAGCCAAAAGTTTGACGGCGTGGAAATACAATAGTCTTCTGCCCCATAAAGTGGAAAAATGCTTGACGTATAAAGTTGGTTCGTTATAGTACTGTTTAATAGTGTATGAGTATGACTATTTGCTAGTGCTTATGTTGAAAATTTATTGAACCTGTTACACATGTCTTGCAAAGTTGCGCACAAGATGGATCTTGTCTAGACATGGCTATACTGTTCATATGGCTATTTACTTGTAATAGATGTGAAGAATATATGCTCCGACTTTTCGGATTTAGTCTTTGTCTTTGTCCGTAATCCAGGTGAAACCCAAGTTTCATCGAGCCTCCTTTAAACCATTGGAGCGAGTGAGTCAATATAAGCCGTTTTCACCTGCCTTGCCCTACTCAATCAAAGATGATATCCTCATTGTAAGGATCCTTGCATAACCTATAACTCGACATTTGTCACCTATCGCACCAGTATATTAGCCAAACTATCGACAAAAAAACCCATTTTCAACAGGCTCGGGTAATAGGGTGGGCCTGGAGGTGCCGTCACCATGGGCCCCCAGAATATAAACGTCCCCGGATTTAAATTTACTTAATAAAAATAGACCAATAATATTAAAAAAAGCCCATTAATATTAAAAATGCTCTCTATCTTATATGAAAAAATTAATAAAAAATAGGCTCATAATGTTAAAAAACCCCACTAATACCAAAAAAAGCCCATTGATATATCTTATGTAAAAAAACCAACATTATATAGAAAATTAATAAAAATAAATGACGTTTGTTTTAAGTCTTCAATGTTAAGGACCCCCGAATTCTATCTCTCACCCTAGGGCCCCCGAAATAATTGAGATAGGCCTGATATTTTCAATCCCTTCCTCGTAACATTTCGAATATCATGCCTAATCACTTGTTTTCGTCATGCCACTATAATCTCCAGTGCCTCATATTCACCTCCTCGGGTCCTCACAACTTCTTACACCGAGCTATTTATTGTCTTTCTATATCGCATGTTTTGTCACTTACAAGTTACAATCATTTTTTTGCCAGTTTCGGTCACTCGTTCTAGGAACATGTATGACATAACAATATATTTCGTTATAAAAATAACTTGGTCGTTAGGGTAACCAACTTTTAATGTTCTTTTTTTTTTTCCGTTTTTTCAATGAATCTGAATGGTGTGGTTGATGTAACAAATGGGCCCATTTCCAGGCAATTTCGCAACAAATGAGAACATGGGGGTGATGTGGAGTCAGTACTGAAATAGTAGCAAGTAGTAGCCAAGTTGAAGTCTGTTGTGCACTTAACCACCGTTGCCAACGCCGAATTGGCCGGCGTTTTGAAAGCAAAATCTGACCGTTGTATTGTATTGTATTGTATGCACACATTTGCAGATTTGTGCTCAGCATTTTTCCTGCCTTGTGGGCCCAACGTTCCCACTTACACGTGGTGGGCCCACCTATGGGACGACTTCTGTCATCTGGCCCACTATTATATTACTCACTGGGTCCCACTTTTAAGAGAGTGAGAAACATGATATGTACACTTTGATCCAGTTCACTAGTTGTATTGAATGGTTAATATATAGAGTTGTCAAAACCCGATCTGATCCAAATTGATCGAAAATTTTATGGTTGAAACCCGACCCGATTAGT
Source organism: Polygonum aviculare (assembly GCA_934048045.1). Lineage (NCBI taxonomy): Eukaryota > Viridiplantae > Streptophyta > Magnoliopsida > Caryophyllales > Polygonaceae > Polygonum > Polygonum aviculare. The sequence goes on from OW204026.1 coordinate 1,231,769, forward strand.
AGTGAGCAAAAAAAAATCGAATCGATTAATCCGAATCCGATTGGGTTGAAATCCGAAACCGACCGATTATATATATATGTAGAATAAATATACTTTCTAATATTATAATATATTTCACCAAAAACCTATTATAAATAAAATATTTTTATACAAATCTATTAAAAATAATCTTTTATTATTAAATATTATAATTTAATTATAATATTATTTTAATAATCAATAAAAATTCAAATCATTGACCTGCTAGGTCGACCCGAACCCACACAATAACCTGTCAAGACACGACCCGAATTGACATGTAATCCAATTGACCCGAACCCGAAAAAGACCGAACTCAAATCCACCCGACCCGACCTGACCTATTATATTTGACACCTCTACTAATATATGATCCCAAGTCCCAACGAGGTTATGCTAATTTAAAGTAAGTATCAACTAGCAAGTTTAGTGGGTGATAAGCAAGGATTAATTCTTTAAGTTTTTTCAAAGAGATGTGTGTTTGTATGAACAAAGATGGACTCCGATACTTGTGACTAGACTTTAGTGTTTGTTTCCCTTCAAAAGGACACTAGCCTTGATAAGTTTGTGAGCTAAAATGATGATTAATTATTTCAATTTTTTTGGTTGAAGATTAATTATTTCAATTAAGAAACACTACAAGTATCGAAATTTACCCTTCCACACATACAAGGTGACGAAAATAAGCATATGACCAATCAAGTTAACGTGACGATTTCCATTTCAAAATTATATACATGGGCGCACACGTAGTAGTCTGTCATTGATCTTTTCATAATCATATGATTAATGCTTGATAATATATGGTTTATTGTGTATTAATTTGACGAGGAGACAATGTCAAAATGCATATAATATTCTTTTAGCAATTATGTACAAAGGTAGACAACGAAGAAATGGCCGAATAGTTTACAATTGCAGAATCAGCGCCAACACGTAAAGGACAATGACAGATATATACATATAGAAGTATTCATATGATTAATTGCACAATCTTACTATTAGACGTGTGGGTAGCCCAGATACAAGCCCGGTGGGGTTCGATCCTAAAACCAATTGGTAATAGGAGGAGTAGCCCACCGTCTTATATACTAGGCAATTTTGTTCCCAACTTTCGATGTGGGATAGTTTTGTATCTCAACACGCCCCCTCAAGTGCAACTGGACCGTCCCAGTTGACACTTGAAAAAACGGGCCCAGACCGCCCGCTCTGATACCATATTAGACGTGTGGGTAGCCCAGATACAAGCCCGGTGGGGTTCGATCCTAAAACCAATTGGCAATATGAGGAGTAGCCCACCGTCTTATATACTAGACAATTTTGTTCCCAACTTTCGATGTGGGATAGTTTTGTATCTCAACACTTACAACAAGCACAATGGAGAAGGGCAAAATCGATCATATGATAATTCATCGACGTTAAATCTTCAATAGGGTTGAGCACGGTTCGATCGGAACCAAACCAAAACTGACGGAGTTCGGTTCGGTCCTCAGTTCAATAAATTTAAGGATATCGGTTTTGGTTCGGTTCATTTTCGGTTCGATTCATTTTCGGTTCGATTCAATTTTTCTAAGGAAAAACCTTATATTTATCAAAAACCGAACCAAACCAATATTTTCAATTCATTTTGGTTCACCAAATTCATGAATTTCAATTTTAGTTCAGTTCGGTTTTGAACCAATGCTCAACCCTAGATGTCAACAGGCGGTCACATGTACAAGATAGTGTAATATGTTTATGTTTGCAAAATACCGAGGGCATACATCAACTTAACTAGTCTATGCGCTTGGCGGATTAGCTCACTGGTTGAACACTCGTGATAGTATCATGAAGTCGGCGAACACAAATAATACTTGCGGCGATCCTACTAAAAAAAACTTAACTAGTTTACAACCTTTAAGTGTCGGGTCTGTTAAAGATATTATTAGTTCAGATATTGTTATATTAGAGCTGATCAATATCACGTGTATTTTGGGTTGTTTAGATTTCTTATCTTGCAAGATATGATTAGGGTTTACTCTTTTGTTTGTTATTCTGTAAACTCAAGGCTGTATTTAAGCCCTCCATTTCCATTCAATATACTTACGGCACTTTACAAATATCTCACATGGTATCAGCCTAAATTCTGGGATTCCTTCTCCTGCCTATCACAAATTTTCAATGGCGGCTGAGTTTGCCTCGACCTTGCCCAACCCTTACCAAACCGACAAACCTTTCCTTATCATTCAATTTCCTCTCATACAAAAACTAACACCCACAAACTACCTCTCATGGAGCTCTCAAGTTACTCTCACGCTTGAGGGTTACGATCTCTTCAACTACCTCGACGGTACTCTGGCAACACCACCAGCCGAGATTGTTCGTGATAATCGAACTGTGGCTATCCCGGCCTACTTGGCCTGGAAACGCCAGGATCGACTTATTCACAGCGCCCTTGTCGGTACTCTCTCGTCTAGTGTATCGTCGCTGGTCACTCAAGTTAAGTCCTCGAAGGCGGTGTGGGATCTTCTCAAGTCGACCTACGCCACTGCCTCTCGTGGTCACAAGCAGCAGATTAAGACGAAGATCCGAACTGCCACGAAGGGCTCACGCTCGATCTCTGAGTTTATGCATGGCCTGAAAGCAGACGCCGATCGCCTTGCATCGCTTGGCGCCCCCTTGTCTCAAGAGGACCTCACCGACTACATTCTCCGAGGGTTGGATGACAGTTTCCAATCCGTCATTGATGGCGTCCAGAATCGTGACACTCCTATCTCCTTTGAGGAGCTTCACGAGAAACTCATCGTCAAAGAGCTTTCTCTGCAGTACGATGGATCCAAGGACTCCTCTCCGGCGACCGCTCTAGCTGCATCCAAGGTGAAAGGTAATAAGCACAAACCTTCGTTTCCTATGCATATGCAGCCTCCTCTCCCTCCACAACCTCCACAAAATTGGGTCCCTTACAACAATTACCAAAACCAAAACACCTACAAACCTACAACCAACCAACCGGTCTCTCGGCCTCCTAACCCTACCAATCCAAACTACCAAAAACCATTCAAAGGCCGGTGTCAGTATTGTCTTAGCCAAGGTCATGTCGTGAACCATTGCCCTCAATTTAAGACCGATCACCCAACCTTCGTCTGGCCTTCCTCCAAACGTTTTCCTGCTCAGACCCAGCCCCAAGCCCACACAGTTACCACTACCGTCCCTCCTACCTGGCTCGTGGACAGCGGTGCATCTCATCATGTGACTAATGACCTACAAAACATGGCCTACCATCACCCATACTCCGGACCCGACGAACTCTACGTTGGCAATGGTACGGGCTTGTCTATTTCGCATTCCGGTTCCATTATTTTAAATTCGGTGAATCATCCTTTTACTCTCAAAAATGTTCTTTGTGTTCCAACTATGACGAAAAATGTGTTGTCTGTCTCTAAATTTTGCAAACAAACTGGTCATTATCTCGTTTTCTCATCCAACTCTTTTTCTGTGAAGGACAAGATGGGCACCACCATGCTTAGCGGACCTTGTGTCAACGGCATTTACATGTGGCCTTCCTCTTCTCCATCCGTTAACAACGTCAATTTGATTTCCTCCCAGCATGTGCATCATCGTCTAGGGCATCCTTCTACAACCGTCTTCAAGCAACTTCAACGTCATCTTCATGCATTACCTAGTTCTTTTCAAATGTTAGATTGTCATGATTGTCAGCTTCACAAAAGTCATAGACTTCCTTTTTATTCTTCTAGTATTGTTGCATCACAACCTCTTGAAATAATTTTTTCGGATGTATGGACATCTCCCTCTTTATCTTATGATGGCTTCAAATATTATGTTATCTTTGTGGATCAATTCACTCGATACGTTTGGCTCTATCCCTTGAAGAGGAAATCGGACACACATCTTACATTCATAAAATTCAAAGCACTAGTTGAAATTTTTTTTGACGCTCAAATAAAAGTCCTGGTCCAATTGCAAATCTGACATCTAACCTAACTAGTCCTTTCTATGCATATACGGAGTACTACTACGTAGCAAACTAGAGAAATTACAATCTTTTTTTTTTGGGAAATTGTTAAGATATATAGTAGAATATTACAAAATCTTTACTTTGTTAGAGTTTGTACAATTGTACTATGGAGTAGAATATTTTTGACATCCAAAAATATAACGCAGTAATAATGCTAGATTGCTAGAAATTTCAGCACACTCGAATCAATTTCGGATTCACCATAAAAACGAAAGATTCGATCCATCGTCAATCCTTTTACACAAAAATCATAGAGACAAAAGATAAAAAAAAAAAGATTTCAAAACGGTGCAAAAGGAATCTGAAATAAAAGAATAAATTAAATAACAAATAAACAAATAAATAAATATTAAACCCCAGAAAAGCGAAACTGGAGAGAGAGGGATAAAACCCGAAAGCTGAAAGAGCAAAAAAAACGCACCACCCTCTCGTCTTCGTCTTCCTCTGCACTCTTTCTTTTCTCTTCAATCGGGGAAGAAAGGGGGGAGTTTTCCGTACACCTTCACCAAACCCTAGCTATGGCGGATTCTAATCCTTCAATCTCGTTGTAGAGCTACTTCGATAAATTTAGAAACAAAGAAATCGGACTTTTTATAATCAGTTGATTGGATCGTCAACCGCCGTCGTACTCCGATTATTCGCTCCGAGTTCGCGGATTTCCGATCGCAATCGGAGATCTGCAATTCTGCGTTAGCTTTGGATGCTGAAGGCGAGTTCGGATTTGCGGTCAATTCAGCGAGGTTTTGAAGTGGTTTGGAGGCTCTAGGGTTTGAGGGAGGGAATGGCGGTTGGAGGAGGGAAGGGGGGGTGGTTTGAGAGGCTGAAGAGGGCGGCGAGGACGGTGTTCTTTATGGTGGCGATGATTGCTTCGTTGCTGGTTCAGTATTTTCCGGTGTTGGTGGCGGTGGGAGATGTGGTGGTGCCTTGTGTTTTGATCTCGAACTTTACTTGTATAAAGTGTTATGGATTTAGGGAGCATTTGAGCAGATACTCGTTTAAGAGCTCCTTGGTTGACATTCCTGTGGTTTCTGTGGTCAGATCTCTTGTCATTACATGTATGTGTAGTAAGATGCTATCAATTGTGGTTTTCTATTTATTTGCTTGTTTTGCTTCTGATTTGGATATTGAGAATGAGTTAGCAGGTTTAAAGGTTCAGATTTGGTTGGTCACATTTATGAACATGTTTCTGTAATGTGTTATGATAGATGATTGAAGCTTTCCTTTTTTGAGCTAGACTTTGAGATTTGAGAACATGAATGTCTTATATTGTTGTTCTTCAAGTTCAACTACGACTGGGTTGTTTTATTGTATTGAAGTTGTCTCCTTTTTTGATGGTATGCTAGGTGTGGCAAGAATGTGCTTTTATAGAAAGAAATCAGCCTATTTACACTATTTGGTTCATGAGTGCAGGTGTTTATACTTTTTGTGATGGCCCTGCTCTCTCTCACGGACCATATCTTGGGAGTGTGACAATCTGCTCTATATCTTCAATCATTCTACTTTCTATCAAGGCTTGTGTCTTCTCTGTGCACTCTCAACTAGAAGCTGAGGCCTCGTATTTTCCCTCGAGGAGGAGACTCCACATAAAGAAGTCATGGGGAATGCCGGTCTTGTTTTTACCTTCAGTTGTGTTTGCTCTGGGCCATATGGTCATAGCTTATCGAACGAGCTGCAGAGCGAGAAGGAAGCTCTTATTTCACCGAGATCCTGATGTTGTAAGCTTCTCATTAGTTCATATGCTCTGTTACATGTCCTTTACGTTTCTGATATAATGAGATCTCTTGGGAATTGCTTTGATGTTTCTCACCTAAATGATTAAGATTGATCTGATTTTAATTTTCTGTGAAATGGCAGATGCTTTCAAGCAAGAATTTGTTATCAGCCTTCCAGAAGGTGCCAAGGTCTCCTACTCCCATGGTGAAAGCGTCCAAAAATGATTTCGATTTGAAGAAAAAACTTTTTGGTTCAGCACACGGAGAAAGTGCATTGCCTATCAGATTACTTGCTGACGGTGACAGCTTATTCATGAGTGTCCTAGGTTATACTCTGCATTACAAACTCAGTATGCCTAGCTTTTCTTCTTGCTCTTTGTCATCCACAACCTTCCGTGAATGCAAGAGCACCAGCAACTCTCCAACAGGAAACGGAAGGCTTAAAAATGAGTGGTGTGCGTCTAAGAACCAGCGTAGTCTACATAGAAGCTGCAGCAATCAATTTCACAGCACATCTTTATATGATCCATTGCTAGAAAGTTCTACTGGCAGTACACTTTTTTCTAATGACGTTCCTACCTTTAGCCTTGATGATGTTGGTGTGAAGGATATTGCTACCGAATTTAGCCCTTCTGCAGACCTAGAGGCAAATGGAAATTGTGGCATTGTCTTGGTGCATGGGTTTGGCGGAGGAGTCTTTTCATGGAGGCATGTGATGGGGACCTTGGCAAGGCAAGTTGGTTGTCCAGTTGCAGCATATGATCGGCCTGGATGGGGCTTAACTCCTAGGATTCTAAGAAAGGATTGGGAAGAAAAACAATTGCCTAATCCTTACAAGCTTGAGAGTCAGGTACTATTTTGTTGAATTTGTGAAATATATTGATTTTCTTTTGTCAAATGAAGCAATGGCAGTATCTTTTTTTCTTCAAAGGCTGTATTTATCAAAGGTTTGCATGATATCCTGGTTGAAAAATTCTGCACAAAATTGCTTGCAAGTTGGATTTCTACTCATCTTTTGAGGTTTTTGGTTTTGATTTAAAGACTTCTTGCATGATAATTTTTGGTTTGTGGGCTAATATTCGTACAGTATAGCCCCTTCTCTTTTTAATGTGCTATGCTGAATATGCTTGATTGGCGCCTTGTAAAATTAAAAGTAACTCCTGCTTGAGTTTTGTTCATCAAAGACAGATTCATGACCCAGCGCTTGTTGTAAATAGACTATGTAGATACCTTATGTGCTTTATATTTTTGCTTAAAATCTTAGCTAATAGGAAATTGATCAAACACATTTTTCTGTGTTTAAAGCATAGATCATAGTCCTGTTGAAGCACTATAGTCCAGTACTAACACTGTTGGTTTACAAATTTTCTTAGGTGGATTTGCTGCTTTCATTTTGTTTGGAGATGGGCTTTTCATCAGTGATACTTGTCGGTCATGATGACGGTGGCGTGCTTGCTTTAAAAGCTGCAGAACGGCTGCAAAGATCTGGGAGTTCCTCCAATGTGAGTTAAGCATTACTAAGATTTGTCCGCATTGGCTTTTTGAAGTTTGAATATATAGCTGATATCTGGAGCTAATCCTTTGAATCATAACTGATAGTTGCCTGAACTTCACTGCACATACTCAATTACTCACTAATCACTATATCACAAAAATAGTTAAGTAGAAAATAAATACGAGGTCAATGTTAACTGAGCAGATAGGCATAACTAAAGGTTTTTTATATCACATTAGAGAAGCTGTGTTGGACTGTTGAAGCTTAACTATGAATTGCTTGTTAATAGCTAATAAAAACAAATCACTGAGCCCGGAATTACAAATCTGAGGGAATTTGCATCAGATGCAGTAGTCATCTTCTCATCTATTTTATCATAATTCCTTATTTATGTTATTCTTTTGAGATACATGTATACAAGCCTGCTAATTTCGTGATGTTCTTTTCTGTAAATGCTTTTCAGGTCACTGTCAAAGCTGTGGTATTGGTAGGTGTAGGATTATCCAGAGAAGTTATACCAAGCTTTGCAAGAATTCTCCTACGTACCTCATTAGGGAAAAAGCATTTGGTCCGACCGCTTCTGAGGACAGAAATCACTCAAGTTGTAAACCGCCGCTCATGGCATGATGCTACAAAGATGACTACAGACGTCCTAAGCCTATATAAGGTTCAACAAAATCATGTTGAAGAGTTTAAATTTGTTTTCGAGTAACAACAATAATATAACATGATTCAATCTTCAGGCCCCGCTGTATGTAGAAGGGTGGGACGACGCACTCTACGAAATCAGCAAGCTATCTTGCGAGACAGTCCTCTCACCTCAATCTGCCATGTCTTTGCTAAAATCTGTGGAGCACTTGCCAATATTGGTCATCGGAGGAGCTGAAGATGAGCTCATTTCACTACAATCTGTTCAAGCAATGGCTTCCAAACTTGTAAATTCTGTAAGTTCTTCTTTTGTTCTTCAAGAAAACTGAAATTTTGAATCTTTGTTTTCTTCTGAAACTCAATATCGTTATGTGCAGAGACTCGTCGCTGTATCGGGATGTGGCCACCTTCCACACGAAGAGTGCCCGAAGGCGTTACTGGCAGCGATGTCTCCTTTCATAAGCAGATTGCTCGAGGACTCACATTTGCGAGATCAGTGTAGCTAGGGAATTTGAGTTTGATCTTGCTTGTTTGATTGATTTAGATAGGTTTGTTTAGTTCTAGAGGGCCAATTTCCTTTTCTTGGTTTTGTGTTTATAAATCTCGAGTTTTTATATTAGGAAGAAGAGGATGGAATGTTCTCTCTTCTTTTTGGGCTAGTAAAATATCAGGTGAAAGTGCATTTTCCCTAGTGTTTTTTTTCTTTTCTTCTTTCAGGTTAATAGATGTGTGCTCAGTCTGTGGGTAATGTGATTTGCCATCTAGCCGATGTCCATTAATGAATTTGTATATCAGATTTGATTGCAGGCTTTCTACTAATTAGGATTTTGCTCTAAGGAGTAAGGACCTTGTTTTGTTTCTCTTTTGTTGTTGATTGTAATTGCAAAGGATGACCGTTTATTTACGATTTTAGTTAGTTGATTAGTTTTATTTTCATTTTCAAATGCTAGTCAGTAAAGTAAGTTATTTTCCTTTTCCTATTATACAAAGGAGGAACAAATGCAAAGCCAACTAGACTTAAGTAATGCTTAGCACGGTGGGAAATCTAAAAGGCCTAAACATGCTTGTTCAATCCGTCAGTCAATTCGATGACACTGTCAGTGTGCAGGCTGACAACCACCATGATGTCGCAATTGGAAGCCAATTGACGAAACTGTCGTAGTACTTGTAATTCGACAACACAGTTGAATGCCTCTGCCCTCTGCGCTATAGCTCCCCTTGATCCTACCTAACCCGATGATACCGACTTGGACGCAGATGGAACAAGAAACTTGATCATAGGCAGAACAATACATGTAGTCAACAACGCTATGCTATAACACATGAAGCTATCCATATCTCGGCATGGTAGACCATGTTTTTAGTGTAACAATGAGTTTCCATCGGACAAAGAAAACACTAACCTATTGGAGTTTCCGGGTAACATAGTTGTTAAGCACATCATTACAAAACCACCTTAGAATGTAGGATGGAATTTTCATTTGCGATGTCGTCGACGACTCCATTAAGTTACGCTCTAGCTCTAATTAAAATGGCTGATTTTTTCATTAGAGAAGCTCCTAATTTATACAATTAACATTTGTAGAAAGAGATATCTCCCAAATATTATGTCTTTAGGGAATTATATTATAACAGAAGATTATTGTATATATTTATTTTTTATTTTTTTGAACTGGTGAGAGTTATGCTCTGAAAATTCAAATTTGTGGCTTTGTCGCTAGTGAGGATCGAACCGGGGACCTCGGGTTCTCCCCATTGAGATCTTACCGCTAGACCAAGTGCCCTTTTGGCGGAAGATTATTGTACATTAAATGGCGGTTAGCTACACTTATAGCCGTATGTGGAAAATTGAACGACAACGTGGCGCCAATCCAACCGTCTTTCCCTCCAACTTCCTTTGTCTCTCTAAAATGCGCCTTCCTCTGCCAAACCGCCTCCAAAACCCTACAATGGAGCTCCAAACGGGTCGGGTCTCCCTGATGTGGTTCCGAAAGGGGCTCCGGCTCCACGACAACCCCGCCCTCCTCCACGCCGCCCACGGCTCCGCCTTCGTCTACCCGCTCTTCGTCGTCGACCCGCATTTCATGGAGCCCGACCCGAATGCCTTCTCTCCCGGATCCTCCAAGGCCGGCCTGAACCGGATCCGGTTCTTGCTCCAGAGCCTCTCGGACCTCGACCGAAGCCTCCGCAAGATCGGGTCTCGATTGCTCGTCTTGAAGGGCGAGCCCGCCCAAATCCTCTGTCACTGTCTCCAACAGGCAAGTCAATCTCAATCTCAATCTCAATTCCAATTCCAATTAGTTTCGAGTCACTTTCAATGCTGAGTTTAGTATAGTGCCTGGATAAATTAAGTTAGGGTAAGTTTCTGGTGTAGGGCTAGAAGAAGAGTCAGCACTGAGCAAATTGAACTCTTGGTGAGTTAAATGCAATTGGGAAATCGGTATTTTAATGGATGGTGATGATAATGTGTGGGTAGACCTGTCAATTGGGTTGGGTCGGTCGGGTTCAGGTCGGGTCATCTCGGGTTCGGGTCGGGTTATTGCAGTTTTCGGGTCGGGTTGAAACTGGATCACGGGTCTAAATTGTCAAGTTCAAACCCAAAGAAATTGGGTCGGGTTTGCAGGTCGGGTCAGCTTTTGACAGGTCTATGTCCGGGCAATCTCAAAATACCCTAAATTTTGGGTGGTTTTTTTTAGTAGGTCAATTTGAATGTATGTCAATTGGTTAGAGAATGAAATGTGTGTGATCAACTACTGATCATGAGATTCTGGAAGTGAACTGGGATTGGTTTTGTTGTATGGTTGAATTATCACCAACATAAACAGTGATCTGTTTTGCTGAGATTTGTTCTGCTTGTTGGTTCAATACTGAAATTTACTTCCTTTTTGTGTAGTTTGTGTAACTCAATTTTAATGAGAAATGTGTGTGATCACGAGTTACAAGAAGGAAAATCTCAGTGGCTTTCAATGATCTGGGACTGTTGAGAAAATAAACAAATATGGTACCTTTAATGTGATTTGGTAATGACTAAGATAACATATGTAAAAGAGTTGAATACTTGGGTTTTAGTGAAGAAATTCTAGTGTGGGTACAGTTGGAGTTCATGTTCAATCTTATTGGCATGGTTTAGCTCTACCTTGGTTTTGTTGAAATCTGTTTTGGTTAATGGTTCAATATTGCAATGCCCATCTTTAATCAGCTTCTTCTTGTTCATCTTCTTGCTCTTATGTGACTTGCAGTGGGATGTGAAAAGCCTTTGTTTCGAGCATGATACCGATCCATATTATCGAGCTTTGGATTCCAAAGTCAAGGTCATCTCTTCCCTTGTTAATGGTTCAAATTGGCATTCATTCATAATGGTAGCCTAAACCTTAATATTGTGTGCAGAAATATGCATCCGATTCCGGAATTGAGGTATTTTCCCCTGTGAGTCATACACTTTTCGATCCTGAAGATATCATCCAAAAGGTAACAAGTAAATGTGGTCTCTTATGAGCAATTTGTCTTGCATTGGATCTTCCCGATTTCTTAAATTCATGAAAATACAGAATGGAGGAAAGCCGCCTCTTACGTATCAGTCGTTCCTAAAGCTTGCCGGGGAGCCCTCATGGTCGTCGTCTCCATTGTCAACCGGAATAACTTCTCTACCGCCAATTGGAAATGTAGGAAACATCAGGATTTCGGATGTTCCTACATTGTCCGAGCTTGGATATGAAGAACATGAACAAGTATGATCCTGTTTGTTCTGTCTCTTATAAGTTATTTGTACTTACTTTGGAGTGTCTCTTGCAGGATGAATCTTCGCCCTTCAAGGGCGGCGAATCGGAAGCTCTTAAGAGGCTGAAGAAATCCCTTGACAACAAGGATTGGGTGGCCAAATTTGAGAAGCCAAAGGGAAACCCGTCTTCGTTTTTGAACCCGGCCACAACTGTTCTGTCGCCTTATTTGAAGGTAAGCTACTTTTGTTGTGATGACAAGTTTCATTTTGTGATGACAAGGAGTAACAATCTTGTGGTCCTTTTGTTGTTTTCTTGGTAGTTTGGCTGTTTATCTTCCAGACATTTTTACCAGTGCCTCAAAGAAGTTTACAGCAGTGTTAAACACCATACGTCGCCCCCAGTTTCGCTTCTCGGTCAGGTTGGTTCATTCTACCTCTCTTGTGGGTTAACTCCATTTTTCCTTTGTGTATTTATGAAGGATTCAGTTAGATAACTTTGAATTTCTACAGTTGTTGTGGCGGGATTTCTTCTACACCGCGGCTTTTGGTACACCAAATTTCGACCAAATGAAGGGCAACAGGATATGCAAACAGGTAAGACATAACTCAGTTACAAGTTACAACTTAGTGAAAATTGTACTTACAAATGTGTGAAGTACCCATTTGTGTTAGTTAGTTATTGATTCATATCTCTATAGTGAGGCTAAATCTGCCCTTTACAGATCCCTTGGAATGAAGACGACAAACTGTTGGCGGCCTGGAGAGATGGTAAAACCGGCTTCCCTTGGATCGACGCTATCATGATCCAGGCAAGGCTCAAATCTATCTACTTTCCTTGATAACACTTGACTTTGGCCACATTTTGTAACCACATTGCATAATCTAAAAGTGTATCCTTCCTCTGTAGCTTCAAAAATGGGGCTGGATGCACCATTTGGCCAGACATTCCGTCGCTTGTTTCCTAACCCGTGGTGATCTGGTAAGTGGTAGCTAAACTTCACTTATCCACATTTCGAACTTTCTTCGGTAAAAAAGTCGTAGTTCTTGTGTTTATCGGTCGTGAAACCTTATAGTTTCTTCATTGGGAGAGAGGTCGCGACGTTTTCGAGAGGCTCTTGATCGATTCGGACTGGGCTGTAAACAACGGAAACTGGCTTTGGCTGTCCTGTTCTTCATTTTTCTATGAGGTACCATGATCAAATCTTCATTGATACAAATTTTTGTTAACAAAAACGTACATATATGAAATTTGTGACATTGCTTTCGACATGGGCAGTACCATAGGATTTACTCACCAATCTCTTTTGGTAAAAGGCATGATCCAAATGGTGATTTTATTAGACATTTTCTGCCAATTCTAAAAGGTATGAATTGTTAATTTATGAGTTGATCTTCTTGTACATGGCCTGATTTTATTAATTACTGCCTAATGTTTTCTAACTGTTGTGATCAGATATGCCAAAGGAATATATTTATGAACCATGGACTGCTCCAAAGAGCATTCAAATCAAAGCAAATTGCATAATTGGACAAGACTATCCAAATCCAGGTAAACTTTACTATGATAAGTTCACAATGTAACAACATATGAAACTTCATGTAGTAAACTTTTAATGTCTCTCTGGTCTGTTAATCATGCTCCAAATCCAGTGGTTTCCCATGAGCTAGCAAGCAAAAACTGCAAGACAAGGCTGGCGGAATCATACGCCATGAACAAGAACTTGAACGGGTCAGTACACGAGGACGATCTTAGAGACTTGCGACGAAAGTTGGACGAAAATCGGAGCCATGAAACAATACCCAAGAGGCAGAAGAAGCAAAAATAGCTTGATCAAGGCATTAGACAACCATTTTCCTTACAAAAACTTAGTTTTAATGTAATGGTCAGTTTTCAAGGCTCATGACTTGACTTAACAACCTAATCTTTCTTGATTGTAAATAAAACATGAAACTAGATTTTGTAGTATTGGGCAATCTGGAATCTAAAGAAAAAGATGGTCTGACAGGCACTAACAATTTGTGAATTTTTTTTAGCCTTCCATTTTGTGTCAATCAATTCTTTTCTTGCCTTTTTAAGTTTTACCTCTCAAGTTTTTTGTTGTGTTGTTCCGTAGAGGTTAGCATGTACGTGCTTACAGCTAGCTCATCGATCTTTCTTGATTCCTTCTTTTGCAAAGAAGGAAATGAACATTTGTTTGTTTGTTTGTACGAGTGGTGTTAAATTTTTGTAGTATTGGGTAATAGGATTCGAGGTACGTATATGAAGAGACTGATATTAGGCCACGAAGTAGAGTGACATTGATTGAACATTCTCACTAGACTTATTTGGTGTTAATGTGAGATTTTCAATTTTTCGTATTGAAATCTCTTAAGTCCTTTATAATTAATAGCAAAACTAAATCAAAGTTTCTATAGTTTTGTTACTTATACCTTAAACTAATAATAAAAAAAGCCTTTCGACCAAAAAAAATAAATAAAAAAACCAATATTTATAACACTGTAATACATATAAATTCGATTTTCGACTCCCAATGTATAAGTATTGAAAATATGTATTGTAAGAGGGTCCTAGTCGAGGGAGCAAGAGCCAAGTGTCGAACGTAGCACTTGAAACTAGCGAGCTCGCCCTAGCATGGATTGTTGCAAAAGGGGTGCCATGGGGTTCAAAACTCCAAAATAATTGTGTTTGTATTAAGATTAGAGATAGCAACAACAACTATAACTCAGTACAATTCTCTTACGGGGAATCTGAGAGGTCAGGATTGAGGCGCCCCTGACTCTCGAAGAATTTGGGAAGTCAAGATGGAGGCATCCATGACTTAATGCAGAGGGGGTGTCCAAATGTATTAGAACTAGAATTAAAAAATTTTACATACCCATCTACAAATTAGTACGAAATATCTTACAAAACTCAACGTTATCTCTTATTTTTTTGTCATTTTATTGTTCAACAAATTCACCCCAACGCAAATTGAAATCAATTTTCGATCTGGTCCATGTAATTAATCCGCCCCGGCTCGTACCAAACAAAATCAAAGTCCTAGGATGCCTTTATTTTTTTTATGTGAAAAATTAGATTTTATGCATGATTGAACAATTATGCTCATCGTCTAGCTAGGCATAAGATGCATATATACTTGGACGTCTTGATTGTCATTCACTACGACGAAGAATGAGTTTTTTTGATAGTCGATGTGAAACCTCTGCAAGTACAAAATATTCGTCATTCTACTTGAATGAATCAAAAAGTGAAATCATTTGGAAGCCCTTCTTCGAAGCATCCAATTAGGATGGCTCGTTGTCAATCTAACATTTCGACACGTTTTTGGATGTAATTACCTTTCATGGGTAGTAATAAATTGGAAAAATAAATTTAAAATAATCTTAAGTATCAACTTTCAACTAAAAATAATCTTAAATTTGGAAATCACCAATCACCAACGATACAAATTATTACGAACTTAACCAAAAACGATCTGGATGCCTTTTCAGATGTGATTTCCGGTGGAATCGTTGATATGGAGATTGAAAATATTTCAACCAAGTGCAAAATATTGAATTGCTATGTCCGATTTTCGATCGCCGTATCATTGATTCCGCTGAAAAATTCGTCGGAACACGCTTCTTAATTGTTATTGGTTAATTTTGCAATAGTTCGTATCGTTGGTTGTGATTTTCAAGCTTGAGATTATTTGTTGTCTATGAACTGGGTATTACCTAGATTATTAATTTTAATTAAATAGCTTTAATTTGGCCTATGAATTGTTAATAGGTTTTAAAACTTAAAAGTTAGAGACAAAAAAACAAGTCGTTAGGCTTCCAAAGTCTTTCCAACAATCTTTGGTGAATATGACATATTTTCATGACCACGAGTTCAAAATTCCTTTATAATAGGTTAATTTCTCATACTCGGAAATCATTTCAAAATGGATGTAAGCTATACGACTCAAAGTTTCACCTTTAAAGTTCAATGGTAGATAGTAAACGATATGAGAAAATCAAATTATAATTACGTTTGGGAGTTGGTAAAATACAATCATCTATATTTATGTACAAGGATTGGTTTATCGATCTCGCGTAGACATACAAACTCATTACTTGACAAATTGAACCTTTATGGAATATTTCTCGATATTTTTTGGGGGCAGGTTGATGGTGATGGTGAATGTCAATGGTAAGCGACCTTCCGACTTTCGAGTTCATATAGGGTAGCATGATAAGAAAACAATGATAGCTAACACTTGTAGTGCAGATTATCTTAGAGCATCCGAAAGGACAAGCTAGAAGACAATTTGTAGTGTAAGCAAATTAACTTAGAGCATCAAAAAAAATAAGAGAATTTTAATTAATAATACAAACTAACTTTTTTTTAATCAAAGAGAGGTAAAGCTTCTCTACAATATTATTCAAATTGATATGGACTACCTAGTAATAAGATGACCGTCAAAAACATCTTATTTGAAGAAAAAAAGAAGACATATCATTTGTATAAAAAACTTATATACAAGTGGTAAGTGAACAATACAATTAGTCTCACTTGATTAGTCTTCCTAAATCAGTGTTTCATATTCAACTCCGCTTAATTAATCAAACTACAATTAATAAAATCTCATCAAGCTAACGCTAGGGTAAGGCTTGTTTTTTTTTTCGGTTGAGTGAGGGTACTATCCATGAGAGTCAAAACGGTGACTTCTAGGTACTATCCTTATAGACTTACCTGCTCGACTAGATGCCCGAAGGCCTAGGGTAACGCTTGTTTGACACCGGGGCAAATACTACTATTTATAAATGCTCTTGTCTCCATTATAAGACGCGTACATATAAGGGTATTATTCACCATATTCCTCCATTGAGTTGTCGTGCTTGTTTTATGATTGACGATTTGAAATGTCCTAATTTGATAAACACCGTATATATGTTATTTCTTCCATGCATTAGCACATTGGTATATATAAAAGCTACGTGAAAGTGATGGGATATGTGAGTGTGACAACAAGATGCTCTCTTGTAACAAAAAAGCTTTAAATTTTGTTGCTCGTCCAAAGATCAAATTTCATCGTTGTTGTGCATTGTCTTATTTGGCCGTGTGTAAATCAACTTTTCAAATTGTGAAAGAACTAAAAAATAATATTAATAAAGGCCCATGCCCATGACATATGTTAGTTTTTTATAATCGAATGTAAGGGCGGAGAATTGATTCTTGCAATAGTCATGCATCAAAAATCTTACCAATAATGAGAAAGGAACAATTCGTATGCTTTCTATTCCATGAAAACGTACAACTATTAGGAGGAAAAAGGAATTGCACTATGTTTTCCAACTTCTCCTAATCTCTTCTTGCTTACACTTCTTACTATTTGCTAGCTCTTACATTATTTAAGTGTTATATGTTAATTAATTTGTTTGCTTTTTAGTTATTTGTCGGGTTTTCGGCCTATATTTTCTAGACCTCGTATATTTACATAGTGTGTGTGTATATATTGAACAATATATTTACGGTTGCATAGTTAAAGAGTGAACAGAAAAATCTTACTCGATCAGCATATATGTTATTCTGCCTAAGATCATTTAGGGAACCTTTTCTTTTGGTGAAAATAACTTCTAGGGTTAGGGTTCATTCTTCTATAACATAGTGGTCGTCGTATAATTCGCTTTAATGTTGTATCCGAGATTACTAGCTCATGTCCAGTTCACGCCGGGGTGCATTTAACTAACCCGGCCACATCGTGGTTCATTATTCAATACGTCTTACAAAATTCTTTTGGTGAAAATAACTTGTAGGGTTAGGGTTCATTCTTCTATAATGTTACGTCGTTGTATAATTGACTTGAACGTGGTATCCGAGATTACTAGCACCTGTCCAGTTCACGTCTAGGTGCACTTAACTAACCCGTACATCGTGGTTCACTAATCAATACGTCTTGCCGAAAGAAAGTAGTTGAATAAACCTAAAATATCTAAGTAATACATAAGATCTTTAGTTGATACAATTAATATAGCTAATTAATCTAGAGAATGATACAAATCAAAATAAAAAGAAAATAATTAAATTCATGACCATGGGCATTAGTGCATTACATATGACAATGTATTTGGCTTGTAGACTTCTAAACGTTTTTTCAATTGTAATTGTAACGTGTGTTAATTTCATATCATCGTTATTCTATCCGCGTACGTACCCCTTTATGTCCAATACATTTTTTCCATCAAATTTACATCGTACGTGCCCTTCAATATGAGCTCGATGAAATTCCTTATTCGACAAGTAAAATTGTGTTCCACAATTATCCATCATCAAAACTCAGAATATTGCTTTAGAATCAAATTTAACATAAATATATTTATTAAATTGTGGGTTTTGTTTGCTCATTCTGGAATTTCACTCTACTCCTTATAGAATTTGAATTCATATGAATAACTAATTGGGTAAATTTAACTACCCATAAAACCATATTGAACGTAACCAAACTAATTATATAAGGGACCATCTTCTTTTTGTATTAAGGAAAATGAAATTTCAAAGTGTGAATAAACATCAATTATCACCTTAGTTATTTTATTAACTTGCTATTTATACCCTAGTTTTTTAATCACAACTTTTTAAATATTCCCTAGCTTTTGCATTTTTAACCCACCCAAAAAGTTATACCTTTCTTGTGTACAAATGTGAAGGCTAGGTCTTCATTAGGCTTATTCCCTTTCACCTTTTATCATACAAAAACCTTATATTTCACAAACTAGCAAATGTTCACATCATATTGAGTATTGACATAATAAATTAACCTTTATCATACATAAAATAAGCATGAATCAAGTCCCAGTTTGTTAATTATAATGTTATTTATCATGGATTTTTTTATTGTGCACACAGTAAGATACAAATATTAGAAAGATTTGGTAAATCTTAAATTTTGGATTCTTTTTTGTGCCGGATTCACTATTTTGCTTTTACGGTTTAATTAGTATCCTGCTTATAGTAGGTTTAGTTATAATGTGTCCACGCAAAATTAGAAAAAGTTGATTTATCAGTATCTTTTAATGTAATAGAAATATGTAAAAGTGGGCTCTTTAATTAAGTTAGCTTTCTTGTTTATAATAATAATTTAGAAGCTCCTAGATTAAACTCGAATAAGAAAGGCTTAATTTGTTAAATGTTTAAGAACAAATAACCGTACGTAAAGTATATTAAAATACGTCAACAAAATTCATATAATGTTCGATGCCTGAAAAGGAAACTATAAGAAAACATCAAGATAACGTTTAACTTCTATAATATTTCAATTATTTATAATCAAAAACTTCCATATTCCTCTTTTCTTCTTAAATTAAAACGCCGTCTAATGCATTAATTAGTCTCAAGATATTAGTAGTGCCAACAGCATATATTGTCTTCTACTAAGTTAAAAGAAATGCTACTTTTTAATTTATTGATCAGTGAAAAATTATGCATTATCAATGGATTCTCGTTCCATTAACGTTGGTGGATAAACAAGTTGACAAATCATTCAACGTACGTAAAATTTTCAAACCCTAACCCCAAATGAGAAGGAAAGGAAAAATCGATGATAAAGTGTTGACATTGTTGACAAATAACAATATGCCACGTCATCTCGTTGTTATAGAAGTCAACGGTGCATTTAGCTTTGTGAGACCAATTAAATATTCGGAAATTTCACCTGGTAACCCTGTGGTTAAGTCAATTTCACGTGGTACCCA
This sequence comes from Polygonum aviculare, assembly GCA_934048045.1. NCBI lineage: Eukaryota > Viridiplantae > Streptophyta > Magnoliopsida > Caryophyllales > Polygonaceae > Polygonum > Polygonum aviculare. The sequence goes on from OW204026.1 coordinate 1,251,091, forward strand.
CACATTTAAACTATTTCGCATGGTAACCTTGTAGTCTTCATAAATTTTGTCAAATAACCCTATTGTTATTTAAGTCTAAATTGTTTAATTGTTTTTTCCTTTTTTCTTTTTTTTTTTGTGAGAAAATATTATACTTTTCTCAAATTTCATGTTTGTAAGAATTAGGAGATGAAATTGTTTGTTCTTACTAATTAAAGTGATTACCACTTACAACTAGAATATATTACAATTATATTCTCCCTACATGTATAGGGTATTATGATTATTTTCATTAATTTTAAATTCAATTAGCATAACTATATAGAATAAGTGTCTTATTTCATGTACATTAGTATATATTTATCTCCATTGTGTTAATTGTATTTATTTAAAAGGCTAATAACAAGTTAATAAGTGATGAAATAAAAAAAATTAAATTAAGAAATGTATAGATCGATACTCTCATTCTCTTTAATATAGAGCTTCTACTAACTCAAAATTATTCAGTTTAACAAACATTATTCCCAACTCAAGTCTTATGGATTAACTTCCAAAAATTATTCACTGGCTTTATTTAAATTCAATCTTAATACATTCTAAATGCTTATTTTTATCTTGACTTAAACTTAGTCCTTCAAACATTTTTTTTACATCATATCATTCTTACACAAGAAATTTCTATATTTTTAAAATTAAACACAATAATTAATTAATCCAAATCCAACAACTATCATGATAAACATGCATTTAAAATTGTTAATTTTTAATCCAATTTAACATTTTAACTATAAAATAAAGGTGGGTAGGGTTATTTGACAAAATTTATCAAGACTATAGGGTTACCATGCGAAATAGTGTGAATATGTGGGTACCACGTGAAATTGACTTAACCACAGGGTTACCAGGTGAAATTTCCGTTAAATATTTCGTTAGTTGAGCACTTTTACAAATTTCCTTGTGATGTAGCAAAAATGCAAAACTTTTTAAACACAATTTTTTAACTAATTAAACTAACCACATCTCACCCATAAATTTAGAGGAGGATAGGTTATGAATTTGTGTTTTATTACTACATACTATATATCTTATGAAAATCTTACAAAAAAAGTAGTAAATGGTAAATTACAAACTAGAATATCGTGTTGATTAACATAAACAATATGAATAGATACTTAAGGAGCATGACCTTTTGTTATATCGTAACTTTTTATTTTGCTAGAAAAAATATAGATTTAATATGAGTATTTATCATATATCCATTCTATTAATTAGATCATCAATCTTATTGAAATATTACATTTTGTAGATAGATGATGGAAAGTCCTTATATTGAATGGCTAATAAAAATATTCAAACTAATTTGGGATAATAATATAATAGGAGGAAAAAAATATTCGAATTTAAAATATATGGAATATTTCACATATATACACATAACGTCTTTATAGGTGAGGTTTATAGTTAAATTTAACCAATAATATCAGCTCAACTAAATGGAACTTAAAAAGATGAGCAATATGATTAAATGTGAAGTGTTTATCGTTTTATATTCCGTTAAACTTCGTTTTAATGCATAGTAAGATATACGATTAGCATCGATTTGTATTCTTAATATGACGTCTTCTAGCGGGATATACTCTCTATCATAAAAAGGATTTAAAAATTTATGAGAAATCGGCCTAATTAGTTAATAATGATATATTTATTGTTGATCGAGGAAAGGGAATTATATTATGAGACTAGAGCAATAAAATCAATGTGATCCTCATTTTGTCATGCATATAAAATTATGAATTACCAACATTAGTATTATATCATATATTTTCTTTTAAATAGAATAAAAATTTATCTTATATGTAACATGTCAATTTGCAAATATGTACTTAATGACTTACAAAGAAAAGCTTTACACACTTATTATATTTGAATATTGATGAAAATTAATACATAAATGCGGTGTCATCCATTAAATAAAACTAAAAAATAAGAGCATACATTTATTTAATGTATTTGACCTAGTTAGAGAAAAATAAATGTCGTAAAGAAGATAAAATCATCAAAAATCAACTCTTGTGTAGTTGTGTTTCCTTGAGAACTTTTTTTTTTTGGGTTGAATGTTTCTTTAAGAACTCTTTCCGTCTACCATGTGTGCATATGCATATTTACAGTATAGCATGTTTCATTAGTTACATATCAAAGTCACCAAATAAGAATTTATCCTACAATCTTTTTATCTCAATGGGCATCCATCAACTCATCATATTCAATCATCAAAATTATTCTCAACAAAAAAGAGAGAAAAAAAATATTCTGAAATGGTAAGCCCTTTCTTCAACAAATTTGGCAATGCTCTTCCTAGTTTCAATAACTAATATTCCTTTTATCTGCTGCTATAGTTTTCCTTTTTTTTTTATTTGCCACTTCCCACAAAGCATAGATTCTTCACTCTCTTTCTCAATTTTTTTTAATAACATAAATTTAAAAGTATTTTGTGAAAATAATTATAATCAGAGGATGTCTTTTCATACATTTGTGGAAATAAAGAGTTGTTATAGTTGAAGTTGTGAAAATTCACCATTCGATTGAGAGAATGCCATGTATATTATTATATTGTTAAAGGAAGAGACTTTTATCGTCGATCTCTTACTCATTTATTCTATGTGTTGGCTGTGAATGTTGTCACCTTTTCTATATTAATTTTATTTATAATCATATGATCTCGAAAATATAAACTTGATTTTTTCAAACATTTTTCACCAACTAATTCCTTTAAATGACATTACATTATATATTATATAATTTTATATTAGTTTAACAATATTTATCAACTAATATCATTTTCTAATTAAACTTGTGCATGATACGAAATCTCATGCTAACGACAAACTATGTTACACCTCTACAAACATGTCCTATTTAACTCAAGTATCGCGACACTAACTTCACAATTGCTTTACTTATCTATTTCACTCGATCCTCTCGATCTTTATGATTTTTCATCTTAAGATCGATATTTTCTCTTGCCGAGTACACATCTCAATTACGAGATCATATCATACATTGAATTCCCAACTTATAAAAAAAATCTTACAAGAAGAAACGAACAACAAGTTTATTCAAACATTAGTAATTTTAATAAGGTGAAAATACTATTAACCTTTTAAAAAAACCTTTTACTTTACAATATTCCAAATCAAAAGTAGTAGACACATTAAACACCCCCAAATTGACATAAAAAAAACACCAATACTCAGAAGAACAAAAATCAACAACAAAGATGATATCTTTTTTGAATTTAAGTAAACGTGATATTATTTTCTGCGCACAATAGATTTTTCTCTTTATTTAATAAGTGGAATTTGAATTTCTCATCCTTCTATTCAAAATAAAATGCTCTCTCTCTCTCACAGAACAGAAACAGAGCAGAGCTGAGAGAATGAATTATGAATGTGCGTGCTCTCTGCAATTTTGTTCTGCTTTGATTCTCCAATTTACCCCTTTTCTGTAAAAAGATCGCCAGCTTTTGTCTTTGTCTCTAACCCTTCTTTTCTCATGGACGATGCCCTTCTTTTTTCGACGGACGATTTCTGTGCTTTGTGTGTAGCTGGTTTTTCACAATCTTCTTAGTGATTGCATATTCATATGTTCTTTTATTCCGTTTCTCACTTTTTCCTCACACCGCCATTTTTTGTATAAATAGGGCTCACCCATTTCCACTCTTTCTCATTGCAAGCCCTTCTCATCCTTTGGACACCTGACTAGAGGCAATTTCTGTGTGTAATCGAACAACTAGGACAAGATGAGTTATGCTAATTACTCAAACAGCTCTGGTTAGTCGGAATTTCTCTCATTTTCAGTTGTTCTTTTGTTGGTTCTTGGTATGCCCTCTATGTGTTCGATGTATTGCCTCTTAAGCTTTTTTTTGGCCTTGTTTTGATTGTTTCTGATCTGGGTTTTGATGGGCAATTCCATTTTTGTTTAATGGATTCATCAGGAAGGAGGAATGACTTTGGAATGACACATGTTGTGAGGCCCAGAGGACGTCACCTAGCAACATTTGTGTGGTTGCATGGCATTGGAGATAATGGAGCAAGGTCTGGTTTTTCTTCCATTTGATCATTGCCTTTCTATAGTTGTACAATATGAAGCTTTGTCTTTGCTGTGTTCTGGTTTCTAGCTCTTGTGCTAATTGTATAACTTGAAAGCTTGTTAAGACTAACCATGCAATCCTTCATGAGAAAGTAGCCTTGAGAATATCTTGTACTAGGAACAAAATCTGGCTTTTTTGAAACAAAATCTCAATTTAATTGCTTTTTTCGATTCGGTAGCGCTTGTACGAGATGAAAGTTGATGGATGTAGATTATTGTCATTAGTTTTTTAAAAAAAAATTATGGCAAAGTTCTTTAGCTCTTGCTTTCCATGTACGGAAGCTGGACTATATTTACATGACAAGGAGAATTAAGGGGTAAGCTAGGAAGTACCAGATTAGGAACTACACCCATGTGCTCAAATTCCCCTTTACCATAGAGTATATATAGATTTAGTAGTTAGAATAAAGAAATATAATGTTCTGGGCATTATATTTCTAATTATATACTCATTTATGATTTCCTAATGATTGATGAAATCCATGAAGTGAAAATATCTTTCACAGTTTTCTGCCTTTTCTTCCCTATTATAGTGTTGTCTGCATCATTCCTGATGCTTAAATAAGGGACCACTAATTCACCATGGTGGTTCCTGCATATTGAGGGACTTAAGTACAACTTGTTGCCATTTGTTTTTTTACATAAATACATGCTAATCAAGGTCATTAAGGACCACTGACAATTTCAGATTTACAATTGAATTGTTGCTATTCTTTCCCCTTTTGTCATAGCTCAGTCATTTGCCATCTTACATCATTTTCACCATCTCTGGTTCTGTTTACTACTTGTGAGATCTTGATTTCAGCTTTGTTGTTAAACGCCGTCTCATTCACTAAGCACGGTCTAAACTTTCTTTCTATTGGTCTTATTGCAGCTCATCCCAGCTCCTGGAGTCGCTTCCTCTTTCAAATGTAAGCATCTCGTTTAACCTTGAATATGGAATCCGTGCGTTTTCCCAATGATTGGAGTGTTATATGGAATCTGGCTATTTCAACAAATGCCATGCCTTAGATTCTCATTCGTATTCTTATATGTTTCCATATGCAGATTAAGTGGATCTGTCCTACAGCTCCCACTCGTTCCGTGCAACTATTTGGTGGATTCTCCTGCACAGCATGTAATATTCTTTCGCCTTCTTCCACTTTGTGGCTATATTTTTAGCCAAAAATAATCTCATCAACTTTAATATTCTCGTCTTCTAGGGTTCAATGTAGCAGACGTGTCAGAGGATACTCCTATAGATGCTGAAGGATTGGAAGCTTCAGCTGCACATATTGCAAACCTGTTGTCTGCTGAACCTGCTGATGGTAAATCACCAAAAGAATTCAAATGCATAATTTGAAAGATTTGTGCTTTCTGATCACCAACATTTGCTTACATTTGTTTTTGATCAAATAGTTAAACTTGGAATCGGAGGGTTTAGCATGGGTGGTGCTACTGCTCTGTACTCAGCTACTTGCTTTGCTCTTGGGAGGTATGGAAACAACAACATTTACCCCATCAACTTAAAAGCAATTGTCAGTCTAAGTGGGTGGCTTCCGTGTGGAAGGTAATGCCTTTCTGTCATACTTTTTATAAATGTAAATAAATGTTTATGGGTTAAATTTGTTCTAATGTTTCTATATGGTGGCCAAAAAAATTATAGGACTCTGAGGAGGAAGATAGAAGGCTCGTACGAAGCTGCTAGACGAGCTTCATGTCTTCCTATTTTGCTTTGCCATGGGAAAAGTATGTTACTTTTTATCCTTAATACTTTCTTTGCAAAGATTTATTTCTTCTAGTGGCTGAAATATCATATGCTGGCCAGTTAAGCGCGCAATATTTACCGTAGAACACAAACCTCTTCGCTTTTAGGCTTTTTGCCTGTCAATCTGTCATCTAATTGAATATATTCTCCATTGGATCACTAAAGAGAAATCAAAGGTTAAAATTTTACGTTTGAACTACTGTAATAAAAGACAAGCACTATGTGTTGTCTGTTGAGAAATCCCTGGTTTCTCTATGTCTATGGCTTATGTCTTTCTATCATCCCAATGTGATTCATACTTTGTAGGGATCAATTCAGAAGAACATCCCTACTTATAATAAAAAGAACAAAAGACAACAACATCTGCCTAGTTGTAGCTTATGATCGCTTTTAAATTTTTAATAAACATCAATAAACCACCTCCACTTATGCATAGCTACCCTTTTTCAAAAGTGATCTTCTAGGAAGAAAAACCTTCTTATTATGATCAAATTCCATGTAACGAAGAATCCCACTTTGTGGGCGCTGAAAAATGATATAAGTTGCTAATCTGAAGATATATTCCATTGTAGGCGACGACGTGGTGGCCCTGAAATATGGAGAGAAGTCAGCACAAACTTTGTGGTCAGCTGGCTTCCAGAATCTCTCTTGCAAGTTTTACGACGGGTACTTTTCTTCCCCCTTTCAAGCATATACATATGCACAAAAAGACCTCAGTTTGATGAGCTTGGTTGCTGAATTTTTGCAGGCTTGGCCATTACACTACCCCTAAAGAGATGGAGGAAGTTTGCAGCTGGTTAACGTCACAAATGGGTCTCGACGGATACCGTTAAAATCATACAACAATTTATGTATCTCTGAGGAGACATGATCAAGAATAAGAAGAAGGAATTATGAGTTTATGATAAGATTGGTATGGGGGTTTCTGGGGGGTACAGTATATCTATATACTAACATACTTCTGCATATGTTTTCGGCTCTGTGCCTGTTCTACAATAAGGCTTGTTTTATACAGTATTACTTTATATATGTAGTGCACCTACATTTCTTTGTTTTTTGGGGGGTTTACTAGATGCCTAATTAGATGGAATTGGTTCAATTGTGTAACTCTTTATTGGGCATTTTTGTATAATTATTATATCTTAATAAATAAGTTCCTATGTTTATGTATTTTATCATTCACATCTCTTGTTCTGTCTCTTATACAAACACACTAGTTTAGCAACTAAGCTTATAACTCTAGCTATTTATATATCATAAAAAATGAAGCATCATATTAGCCATTTATTGCTTCAAGTAAACCATGAGTAACCTTAACAAACACTTTACAAAATAGTAATAGGCTGCCTTAAGCACTTATCATTAACCAATTCTAGCAATGATAACAATTTGATAACTCTTTTTGAATAGTAAAAAAAAATGCTACTTTGGAGAAGATAGAATTAATTGTAAGCCACTTTTCCCTTTGTCATGCTTAGACTGCTTTAGAATATAGCAATAGTTAGCCTGAAAAGGGAGAAAAAAAAAATGAAGTTAAACACAGATATTTGAATGCAATTAGCAAAGGAGACTAATTTCAGAGGTTAAAAGATCAATATTTATTACCTCAAGTTGGAAGAATCTGGTGGGAATAATCACTCCATGCCCAACATAACTTCTATAAGAATGAAAATAATTCTTCAAGAAGAAAGTGCTAAACTGATAATCTGTTAATTTGGTGTGGCTTTCAAGAGCTAAAAATGTATGACCATAAATCCCAGCATAGTTTAGAAATTTGTAAGGAAGATCATAGGAAAGGTCTGCAAATGCATTGAGGGCAAGATCAGTAGACCCAAAGTTGTTTCCAAAGTTGAGCCTCATCAATGAGCTTGGCCCTCCCATAGAGCATCTATCAACAAGTGATGATGACGAAGACGACATAGATGACAGCTTGTTCTTGAAGCCACAACTCCATGATGTTCTGTCACCAGAGGCTCCGAAACTGAATGCAGCGTTCGCGAAGCGCAAGGGGATGGCATAACGAAGATCAACATCCTGTGTTAAGAAGTCCCAAGCTATGTATCGATTACTTTCCTTAGAGACGAAGCACATATGTAGATTAAGAATGCCTAACTTGACTAGGAGGTACCGAAATTGTTAGCTTATGACAACATGCTCTTAAGTAGAGTTAGCTTATGACAAAACAATGTTGCGCGACTTTAGCTGATCGCGCATAGAATGACAATCAATGCTAATGTGCTTAGTGCGTTTATGAAAGACAGGATTAACACCAATATACGTCGTAGATCAGCTTGAGTGTCACAATGTAAGCTCATATGGGTCCTAATCAATGGGCCTAATAAACGGGACAAACTATACAACTTCACATTATGTATGTTCTAGGAAGAATGATCAGGCAACCTCTCTAAGATCAATGTAGCAAAAAAGTGCATTTCTTGATACAAAACATAGATTAGGTCATGTTCCAATGAAGTTTAATTACAATAAATCTACTCATAAAGTGTTCATGTCAACTACTCTACTAGAATTTATCCATGTGGAGTAACCGATACATACCTGTCGCAAAAATCTTAACCCGAGACTCTCAAGAGTAATGCCCGATGCTTGTTTCATCGATCCGAAGAAATATCCCCTAGTGGGTCTAGAGGACGAGTCAAGATTATCAAGGCTAAATGAGTGCTTCAAATAAGAGAGCACATATTGTGCAATCTGTCTCCTTGTCAATGCCATTTGTGATGGATCCATCATAAGCTTAGTCCTCACGAGATTGTAAGCTAATTCATTATTAATGGTTGATAGTAGGCCAAAAGGGGTGCCTAGTGATCGTTCTTTGTACAAGAATTTGTGCCAATGCTCATGTTTGAATGGCCCAAGCCAAGGCCTTTTGGCTAAGGTAGCATCCCAAAGATGGCCATAGCCACTTAAGTTTGGTGTTTTCAGTGTTCCTTGACGAAATAATGCCAACCCTTTCTACAAAATAATGTAAAAAAAGATGAATCAATTCAAACTTAGGGCTTCATAACGTTACAAGATTGTAGCTAGGGCATAGGTGAGAACAGAACATGCTAAAGATGAATTTAAATGTCATTATTAAAGGGTAAAAACTATTTACCTCTGGTTTGAAGGCACCAAGTTTAACCTTCAAATTACCAATTCTTCTAGCCGAATTCGGGATTTTCATCTTCGTCCATATCATCGTACTCATGATTGCTTTCTTCTTGTGTTTTCAACCTTTTGCGAAAGAGGGTCGTGGAGCTTGAACTTTACCGATTGTGCACTCATAACTCATTGAAAGCAAGGATCGGCCAAGTTATCGGAAGATCTTTATTTATTTAGTTTTTTCCCCTCTTTTTATTAGGGTTTTTTTTGGTAGAAATTAATTAGGTTTTTTTTAAAGTGGGTTCGGAAGTAAATTATATTCAAAAATCGGAAGTAAATTATATTCAAAAATATAACTTTTAAGATATTTTCTACTGTATATTGGAAGGGATAAATACTAGAAAAAAAATTAATTTTTTTGATAGGGTAAGACTTTAACTTATCAAGCTTGATTTTTTTGATAGGGTAAGACTTTAACTTATCAAGCAAGCTTGATAAGGAAAAGAAACCATAAAAATGAACAACAACGAAAAACGCAAAGTAAAATAAACTTTCCGGTTCGAACCATAAACCGATAGATACGGAAATGATCTAGCCTTCAGGCATCTATTTCAATAGCTATGGCTCTATTTGGTAAGCCAGGTAGCAAATAGCAAAACAAGAAAAACGCTAATGAAATCCAGTCCCCATTGTGGTACAAGGGTGCTATTTTTTTTTGGAGGATTCCGCCACCGCTAACGAAACACGCTACCCATTCTGCTAATGCCGAACAGACCAAAGTCTTTGAGATAGTACTCTGATTTCACCATTTCGAAACCCAAGGGTAACGGTTTGTCTTCTTTGTTCATCTACAACCTTTGGGCCAAATAGTTATGAGCCCATAATTTTGGGCCTTAATAATTTGGTCCAATCGGTTTAAGTTTACCGCCATTTTTTTTACCGGTGGGATGGGTAGAAATAAGTATAACCAATCTCCAAGTAGTCTAATGGGGATAAGCCACAATAAACACGAGAGGAATTAATTTGCATTAATAAGTTAGTTGAACTATACATTATTGCATGTGAGTTAAATGGCAACATTTAGTTTGGTACCTAAATTCTGGTGAATCGGTGGGGAAATACCATACATCTTTTAAAAGATACATGGACCATATACTTTTTGGATCATATCATTTGATGATAAGGACATTCTAGCAACATATTTGTTGGAGAACATATAGTACAATTTTGTAGTTCTCGGACCACCACTTATAAACATGTCAAAGTATGGCGTCTAGGTAGAATACCAAAATTAACCCAAAACTCACAAGCTCAATTAGGAGGAAAAAACAGAATTTTTAAGAAAACCTCTAAATAAAGAATATATAATTCTTCGGAATCGTCAGAGTTAATACCCAGCCTAAAACACAAACTAGTACTAATCCTCTTACATGTACGAGTATTGTGTGAATATAACTCTGATTTAATTGTCTAAGATCGAATTTTGACTTGATCCTGCCTTTTAATCGAGAATGTACAACAACCCAAATAAATTTATATCTTATTTGACGATATTTTTTATGTTTAATTATAAATAAATAAATTCAATCAATTTGATTAAAAATAGTACATAAGATTAGTTTCCCACGTGATATTTATTTAAATATTTTGAGTTCTAATTTATTAAGCTTATTATTTATATTTAAATAATATGCCTATTTATATTTTATTCATAAATAAATAAAATATAATCACTTCAATATGTAATCTATTATTTACCAAGAGACTTTGTAAAAATGATAAAAAAAATTCTATTACCTAAAATGAAATAACGTTTTAATTATACTTAAGAGTATTTTAGGTAAAATATCAAAGATACGATAAGATATCAAGTGGATATTAAATTATTGTTAAAGAATACAATTAAAAAGTAAAAGTATTATTTTAATCAATCTGAATGGTGTGAACGTAAACTTTTACAAAGATTTTAGTTCTGTTTTATATTGCATTATGATATATACATCGAGATATAGATATACATGGACAATGAATGACTAATCAAACCAAACTACAAAAGGGAAAAACCAATCCCATTTAAAAACTTAATTAAGCATTTATTCACAACTCACAAGATAAATTAAAGAGTGTTTCTCAATCAATAATTATTCATTTTATTTTAAAACTTTCATCATAACAAGTACATGAAAAAACGACCCTATAAAAATAACAATGTAACATTCAGATTAGTTTTTATTACAATTGCAAAATACTTCAATGTAGAAAAACTAGAATTTCCAACAACAAAATTATTTTGCATGATTTAAAAGCTTTAAACTACTAATTACACTAGTTGTTGCAAATTCTGTTGTTGCAAAATTTGCAGATTGACCCTAGAGCAAGACCGAGCTATCTTGCCTACGAGCGGAACCACAGGAAGATTATCGCAATTGCAAATCTCGATCATGAATCCGTCTGGATCGTGGAAGAAGAGTTGATCCACATAGATCCCGCCTTCTTCGACTCGGGCCCGCTTGTACTTGATCTCCATCTCAGTTAATTTCTTCTCTACAGCTCCCATGCTCTCACACTATGATTTAATATGCATGATGTATAGGGTCAAGATATGATCAACAACAACTTATCATATGTTTTTTCAATTAAGAAAGAATAAAAATAAAAACAACATTATATAAACACTTGATGAACCCAAATTAACAACCTAAATTTTCCAACAAGCAATTGGAAACTTTCATTTTTTATTTTTTTTGTAATTTTGATATAGAAAGAAGGTTAATGTATTAGACATGACTAGTAGATCGAAATGACGAAAAAATGGATTATCGGACAACCCTACATATATGTCATGAAAACCAACAAACGGCGAAGAGGAACAAACGGGATTGAGTACTACTAGATGAGTTGTGAAGTCGACGACAATTGGGAAAATTGTACTCCGTATAACACAAGATAAAGGGGAAAAAAAAGTGGTTCATCGAAAAATACATGACACATATTGACTTAAATTCTTTTTTTTTTTTCCTAATTTTTGTTTGAGAAACCCAAAAATCTTCATTGAAGCTTGCTACGATGTCTTTTAAAAAATGAGGATATCTGTCTAGGAGATGATCTTCCTTTTGAAGTTAAAAAGTCTTGTTAGGTGTCAAACTATCACAATCACAAGGTGGCAAAGGACAAATCAAATTGTGTCTCCAATTTGGTACCAAGTGATAAGAACGGGCAAGTAAATAGCACTTTCATGACTCTAATTGTGCAAGTTCAAGCATTTTTATCAAGTTGCATATTAGTTGGGATCAACATCAAACAATTAAGGAAATGAAAAACATCATTAGATCTCGACATTTGGCCTAAGAAATAATTTTAAAAATCCCAAAGTAAACACCATCCATGCATAATCAAACAATACGCCAAAAGAAATTAAAATACGGAGTATCTTTTTTGCATTGGTAGTGGAAAAAAAACAAGAAACAAACTGAGAGCTAACTCGAATGATAGACAACAACACTCAACCTACCACAAACAAATTAAACCTAGGATGTTTATTGAAAAACAACACATTGTTTTGTATATGATTTCGGCTAATGGAGGACATTGGAGTTTTTGAGGGCAAGTTAAGTGGGCTAGGTCAAATTTAACTTGAGGTTGTGTAGGTCTAGATCATTCACATTTGTCGGTTTAATTCGATTTAATCGTGTTTCGGGTTTCTAACATCCTAATTCGGGTGTCAAGAAACGTTAACTTTTCTACTACGTACATGTGTGTGATTATTAGATCACGGGTTCGAATTCCTCGTTCATATTAGACGAAAATAAACACGGGTTTCTAACATCCCTCAAACACCCTAATTCGGGTTTTTTGAGTTTTGGCTCGATTAACTTAAGTGCAAGTAGAAATAGGCAATGGACATGGAAGTACACACCCTTTGATTTGTTTGAGAAAATCTTGATTGGAAAAAAAAAACAAAAAAAAGAACAAATAAACTATAGAGATAAGGTGAATCACGCAAACATCATTAGCCAATCGATGTTAATCCATTTTTTTTGTTTTTTTGCGCATGTTAATCCATTTCTCTTTTTTTTGGTTGAAATGTTAATCCATTTCTCACACAATAATAAACAACTTATTTTTATCATTCGACCCAAAAAAACAACTTATTTTATCACTCATATACACACACATCTATAAAATTATCATATTTTAATTTATGTTAAGAAGGAATTAATTACTTAGTAATCAAATCATGAAGATCTAAGAAAATCACCTGGAAAGAAATGTGATTATCCTTGGGATCGATCTCTTCTTTCTTAGGCAAGTTTTCCGGGTCATCCGATTGCAACAAATGGATCCCAACTCCGAATCCGGATAGCCTATAAGAACACAAAATCCAAAGTTAAACAACCAAACTTTATATTCGACCAAGAGAAAAAAAACACTTTATGTACGAGAAATCAAAAAAAAAAAATTAAATTACCAAGCGCCATTGAAATCGAAGGAGCCGGGTCGTCGAATCGGGTAGAAGCCGAGGACGTTTTGGTAGAAATCGATGGATTCGTCGACGTTTCGACAAACCATGGAGATGTGGTTGAGAGATTTCAAGTGAAGAGGATTTGCGTTGGTGTTCTTCATTATCCTAAACAAGATTAAAACAAATGGGAGCCCTAGGAAAAACTCAAGATTTGTTTATCCTAACAGAATGGTGAGCGATTAGATCGATGAATTCAAATGGAAGGATGAGGGAAATTTGTAGAATTGTAGAAGAGTTTCTCGGTTGAGAATGGCAGAAAAAAATGTTGGGAATTAGTTTATATAGAAATGGGTTTTCTTAATTTTTTATTTTCACGTAAAAAAAGAAGCAAAAAACATGAATCTTGTCTGATCATTATCTTGTTGACATGCACGGTGATATACAAGTATCTTATCTGTATCGTCAACATTAAGAAAATTCATTTCGTTGTCAGAGTTTTTTAAATTTAGCTATAATTAACGTGTAGAGTAGCTAGAGACTCGTCAAACTGTGACACGTGTACACGTGGATCCTACGTGGCAATATCATGCAAGTTGTTATGCAATGTGGTAACTATTGGCTGGAAATTTGAAGATGTCGCATCTTAGGACATTTTTATGAAGTTTGGTTTTATCTTATTACGTAACTAATACGTTGAGCTCCATTCGGTACCAATGGAATGGGTTGCGTGTTCCGGTAACGGGGTGAAACCCTAAAAAAAATAGCAGTCTTATATTGTCAAGAGGATGGAATTTCGCTAACATTTTTCTTCTTCTGTTCCGCTCTTCACTATCTGCCAAGTCAAACGAAGCCTAAGACTCTGTTTGGCAAGTCAGGTAGCGGAGAGCGAAAGAAGGAAAACGCTAACATTTTCCTCCTTCGCTCTTCGGTATCTGCCCAGTTAAACGGAGCCTAAGACTCCGTTTGGCAAGCCAGGTAGTGGAGAGCGTAAGAAGGAAAACACTAGCAAAATCCAATCCCTTGGAACACAAAGGCGCTATTTTTTAGAAAATTTCGTCTCCACTAGCGAAACCTATTATACATTCCGTTAGTGTCGAATAGAGTCTAAATTGACGTATGTTAATCTCGCATATTTATGGAGGAAAACCAAAAAATGAAGTTTTTGAAAGTCCTCATCAGCAAATATTGGATCGAAAGTTTATGAAGTGGGTTTATATTTTCTTGTCCTATTTGTACTTCGCCACTCAAAAAGATTATAAAAATAGTTTCTTTTTGAGTTATGCTTGAAACTTGTACGTAATACTACCCAATATTCATCAATTTAATAGCTAACATTATTGAAAAATAGCTTGAATCTGAAGTGGATCAAATCTAAAAAACAATGAGTTGGCTATATAAACTTGTAAGTGTATAAAGAATGATCCTTTTAGTACACTCTATATACAACTTTAAGCCTACAAAGAATTGAGTCCTTTGAGTATGATCCATAGACATGAATGATCCATAGCAAGGTCAAAAGCTAACTTAGTCGTCCTTTGAAGTCATGAAAAGCAGGCCCAATGCTCCTAATACTATATACTGCAAGAAGGAACAAACAACACTTAATCATGATGAAACAAAGTTTATAACAGACTGATCAATTCTTTACAAGTAAAGAGGGGATGGTTTACTGACCTTAACAATAGGTTCTTCTTTCATAATAATGGTGACCCATCCAAGATAGGGCAAGAACCTACACACACAAGCAACAAAAACAATAATCCATAGGAGTTAATTATTAGACAATAGTACTAATACCAACATTAAGATTAGAGTTGCCATGGCTTGGTTACCCTATGGCCCTTCCCATAATATGGTGGCGTTGTAGCCAGAGTTGGCCGCGAGCATACAACATCGTGTCATCCACAGGGTTGTTGTCTCCTACGAATCGGTCAGGTAAATCAAGAACTTGCTCAACATCAATTCGATCACATGTAAATCGGTAACAATAGACGCGAAAAAATATGCTAACAAGAACTTGAAGCTCAAGAAATGTGGAGTACCTTTAGTCATTACATCCACTTCGCCGGTGTCTCTGCGTTCGTGAACCTGGAAGGAGAACGCGTCGATGACAATCAAGCGAAAAAAGACTAGGAAATCGAGAAACATAGAAGCCAAAATAATTGATATTTACCTTGATAACTCGATGAACAATTGGAATGGGACGACCCTACGTTTATTCAAAGCATGCATTAGATCATCAACTATTACATAGGAGAACTTGGAAACCAAATGCTTATATGAATCATACATACATCAACATTGTACACGACGATTTCACCCGCGCGGATGGGATCCTCGTTCATATGTAAGAATAAGATGTCACCCTAAAATTGGAAAAACATGAAGTTAACAAAAGTTATGAAAACCAAATTACCAAAAATCAACTACCATATAGGAACAAAACTAAGGACATAAACCAAAGAAATATAACATTCTCTAGGGTTTCTCGTGTAAAGGTGTGTACATCTCGACTCCTTAGACCCTGCTTCGAGCATAACTACACCGAGTTGATAAGTTCATCTACTTCGTATTCTAGATTTCATAGTTTCTTTCCATTGTTCACAAGCTAATAACATATCACAATGTTCTCATCTAAAATCAATGCATAAATCTAAGAAATTCATCTAAAGATTACCCTCTGAAATCCAGGCTCCATGCTCTCAGAAAGAACAACAACAACAGGCGATTCACTACCGCTAACACAGATCAATGCATTCCATATAATCATCGCCGAGGCAACGACCATCCCTACAACAGCAGAAAACATAAAATTACAGTAAATCGCCCATAGTTTTGAGGGTTTGCTCAAAAGTACCCTATTCCATAGAAACAACTCATTTAACAATCATTCATACATGATCTAGGCAGAGCATGAACAGAGAGGAAGAAAGAAACTTACCCAGATTTACGATTTGAGTGACCATCTTCCCCATCTTCTTTAATCCTCACCTTTCGGATTAATTGCTCTCGATTGTGATAATTTTCCGATTAAGGAATGTGTTTCTGCTCTAGAGGCAGAGGAAAGGCGTTTACTTTATTCTTCTTTCGTGGAAATTTCGGCGTCGTCTGATTTTGACTTATTGATAGACTTTTGGGGGTTTTATAGAATTTTTTCCAAGTTTTATTTATTTTCTATTTTGGCCACAGTTTCCAAATCTGTAAATCCGTATCCCCCAAGCCAAGCACCACCTAACCGAAAATTATTTGTTTACTCTTTGTGGATAACCGGTTGATTTTCCTATATAACCGGATAGTAGGCCGTCCAACGGTCTGGGTCATCCGTAACCTGGACCGACCCGATCCATAATTTTTAAGGGTCGGGTGATGAGTCATATAATTTCTATTTACGGATTACGAGTCAACCCGACGGGTTAGGATCGATCTGTAAAACTAAAAAAATAATAATTTATGTTTAATTTTTTTTTGTTTGAACTATGGATTATATAAATTTTTTATTATGTTTTGTGGGACTTATTTCAATAGTTTTGTTGCATTGGAGGTTCGTAAAATATTATTTCATAGTCATATTTTTTTTAGAAAGTGTGAAAAACGATATTTTTAAACATAATTATATAATCGGGTCAAACAGATATACTGGTCAAACAGGTCAACCCGTGACCCAACTCGTAAAATCCATTTGACCTGGTCAAACGGGTCAATCCTTGACTCAACCCGTAATTCATAAACCGGGTTACAAATCGGCTATCGGGTAAGGTTTTTTCAATTGCGTGTCAACGGGTCGACCCGTTGGACCGCCCTACTCGATAGATCTGGATATTTTAGGTCTAACAAGTATATCCGTCGATCTAGAAACATTGATCTTGATGATCGGATATCTAAAATATCTATTCCAAATATCCGATCCAAGTAATTTATATGAACATGGGGTCACTTTTCGTGAACATCCCAGATAAGATGGTTATAGAAATTTGTAGAAATTTGTCCATTTTAAATTCTGGCTATGCAATTTTTTGAGTACCAAATTTCAAATGGTCGATATTGTTTTTAAATATTTGGAAGTTTCTATAGCATTTTTTCCCTACCACTATAATTCATCATCCTCTGTCTTTGTCTCTTGGTCTCTCTCTCAACAATCATACATAACTCTACAACCAAATCGCCATGTCTCCAGTTCTAACAAGCTCCCAGAGCTTCATCTTTGCAGCGGCCATGGCCGTCTCCGGCACCGTCATCTTCCTCTCATTCGCCTTCCCAAAACCCTTTCCGGCGACCCCCTCGCCGGAAAACCAACCTCTTCCTCTCCGTTCTTGCCTCTCTTCTGGTACTTTCCACTGCCTTTTCTTTTCCTCTTTTTAGTCATTTCAATTTTCAACTTTTTCTTGGGTTTTATCGAGCGTATTCCATTTAGGTTTGAGATGTCTCCTTCGGGATTCACTGGGTCAATGTTGTTGTTGTTGATTTCAATTTTTTGGTACAGATGAGAGGAGGAAGAGCAAGAAGAAGAGAGTTACGTTCGCGGAGGAAGTGGAAGTGGTGGAGGTGGCGAGATCTCGGCCGTCGATCAAGAAATTGGGCGTCCGCCAGGGTTTGAAAACGACGACGGAGAGGCCTTGCAGGGATGAAATCGTGGCCGTTGATCGTACAATGCCGGCCAATCATGTGGCTTTGTATCATGGGATCTTGAGAGATCGGGCTCATGCTCATCGTATGGAATGCTCGTACTAGTTTGGATCTAACTATCCTTGTTTCCTTTCACTTAATCTCTCCCATTTTCTTGTAGAATTTGTGTAAATTTACATTAATATAACCGTGTTTGTGTTTAGCGTTATGTGAATATACTAAAGATCTAATTATATTAGTCTTCACAAAGAAATGGTCGTCTTTGTGATCGTACACTTACGTACCCCAAAACATTGTAGATCACACTAGTGCTTGTAGCGCATAGCAGGATCCTGTTAGGGTGAAGTTGTTAAAAAACTCTTTTGTTAATCGAAGAAAAATCGAAAACATGAACATTGTTCGCGACCCATCCTCTCTTCGCTGCGATTGGTCGCATAGAGAAAGAAGGGGTATATGCTTCTCAACTCATCTTAATTCAATATTCGCAATGTTATGCATCCTAACTCGTCCTCGATCACTCTCTCGATCAGTGTCGCTGGATAGACGACTAACGCCTAGCTCCAACCGTGCCACCATGTCACTACTAGGGCCCGGACTCGGAATGGTGAGTGGTAACGAGCAGACGATCACTAGATGCTCTCCGAACAATTCTGACTCTGCCACTTAACTGACTATCCGAGCTAGCCAGCTGACAAGGACCACCAACAAACCTAATGCATGTGATGTGGAGTTATAGTACAAAGTACTATAGTAGCACTAATGGTATAAAGATGAATGAAGCTACGTTTGTCACATTCAACAAGTCAACATCAAGGGAAGCAATACATCTTAGTCATTCAGGGCCCGTTTGGTATCCATATATAGATATCAGGTATGGGTATCAGTATCATTCATACCCATATCTTTTGTTTGGTAAATTAGTATATGGATATCAGCAGGATATCATTCCATATCAGTATATCAATTCTCCCTGTTTTGATATACCGAAAATTAGACCGGTATCATTCATATCTCTTTACTCCCTTCTCTCACAAACACAAACCCTTTGTGCTGCTCACTTCCTCTCTTGCCCAGATCTGAGGTTTGTGCTGCTCACTTCCTCTCTTGCCCAGATCTGACGAGAAACACTATTGCTTCCCTCTGTCCGCCGCTCCCTCTCCGCCGTTGTCGATCGTCACTGTCACAGTGTCACCCACCACCCATTAATCTCTCACAATCAAATGTGATTTTCAGATCTGTCAGGTCAAACACCAAGAAGAAGCAAGATGCCTCTTTATCTTCTACTCTATTGGGTCTATTGGGTTTTAGGTTTTTTCAATTTTGAAACTAATTTACAAAAGTTTTGATAATTTCTCCCTTTCCACAGAATTTTGTTTTAACTCCCCACAATTTCATTCTATAAAGTCAAAATAAAACGTAATTTTTTTGTTGAAAAAAACATACGTTTTTTTTTCTAAAATTGAAATTACTCTTTATTTTAGCAAACTCACCATTTGATATCCGATGTCAATTTAATCACGCCAAACATAATATATAGAGATATGACTGATATCTTTACCATACCAAACAAGATATTTGATATCAAATCTCATACCCATATCTCATATCGATATCGATACCGATACCGATACCCGATATCTTTAAGATATCGATACCAAACGAGCCCTCATATGAACCACGTAAAAGATTTCGTAACCAGATTTTCCTTGTGACAAGCCCTACTTGTTTGATAGGGAACGTTCGGTTGCTGTTTTCTCGACAAATAGTACGAAGCATGGCCTACTGATATATGTAATTAAAGTGTGTCAAGTGGTTATTAATTATTAATTAGCCTTGTCAAGTTGTAGTAAAAACTAAAGAGTGGCTGTTTTCATGCTTTGTACTGTTTCTTTTTCATGTCTTTTTTAATTGGTCATGAGGATAACATGGGCATGCCGACATTTTCCGAACAACATTACTCATGCAAACCGATTTTTTTGTTACAATTAGGTTAGGTATGCATCCATGACTTTGGTATCATGTTGTTAATATTTTATAATTAGTGTTTATGCTCTTGTGCCGACGTTGAGATAACAAAGAAAGCTACGACATCGAAATAATAGTATTGGTCTTCTTACAACGTGTTTTTAGAGCACATTATAGAGAAATCGTAATTATGTTGCATCATTCTTATCACTCAGGTATATATGGAACAGGGGTCGAATTGTCACTTGATCATACATGACTACAATGGCCAGCCCTAGAATCCCTAGGGTCGAGCGCCTAGAGTCTCTAGGATAAGTATAAACACCTTGCGAAATGTTCATTTGAAGGACTTATGGCGCAACATGCATCAAGCAAAACCTTTCCAACAACAAATTTCCATGTATGCTCACTAGATATGAGTTCCATAAAAGTGCCATTCGATCTTAACCCATATTGTTGGTGATAGATCGAGAAGCAATCGGTTGTGCATTTTTGGTCCGACATGTTCGGTCCACGGTCCCATATTCTTGAAATTTATTTAAGCATCACAACATGGTTTAGGACCGTAGTATGGATCATATCGGGTGAAAAACGATTCAAACTCACGATTTTTTTTTTCGGTCAGTTTTTGTGCACTCTATTTTTTACTTTTCGCACTCTAACTTGTGTGGATTCCGAATCCGCACAAGTGTTTTAAACTTGATTCTCCTTGTGCGGATCCCGACAAGTTGGAGTGCGCAACAAAAAAAAAGAGTGCGTAACTTAATCACCTTTTTTTTTGATAGCACACGATCTTTTTTTTATAAGGAAAAGAATTAGATAATAGGACAAACCGTCACCTTGAAATCTCAAACCCGAAACCTCATAGTACACACATGAATGCTCAACTGGCCAGCTAATATTTCAAGCGCTTCAAACTCATGATCTCATACTAACTAGTTTAAGACCCGTACCATGTACGGGTAATGATCATTTTTTTCGTTAATTTATGTATCTACTATAATCTATACTATATATTAACTCTTATATATAAATAGATTAAAATGGGAATTGAAAAGTTAAGTTAATTACTATGTATCTTTTATAGAAGGAAATGTTAAAGATAGATAATATTGTTTCAAAGATAGATATTAGATGAGTAAGAAAAAGGATAAAATTAAAGGTTAGATAATTAAAGAAATTTAAAAGATAAATAATATGCCTTTAAAGATAGATATTTGATGGGTAAGAAAAAAGATAAAATTAAATATTAGATAATTAGAAAAAATAAAACATATAAAATTGTTAATCAAGTGGGGTCAGAATTAACGCGGAAGCTCGAAATTCTCCGGCTTTAATATATAGTATAGATAGTCATAGACTTTCTTCCATTGAAATTGATTAAAAAAATCACACAATTTTTCCAATTTTAGAAAATCAGGTGGATCGGAGAAATTGGGCCCATGCCTTTGGTGATCACACAATTTTTCCTAATCCAGCCCAAATTCTACCATAGCCTGCCTTTGTTTCCTTGCACTACACGCTAACCAAACAGTTGAGTTGACCATTGACTTTCTCGCAAATGGACGGGCAATGGGCCCCAATCTCCACCAATAGAATTTTAAACAATTTCGCCCTATCCCCCTCTCTCTTTATTTAATCCCTATTTTCGACCAAATTTTCGCGACGCCCATTACTGAACCGAAGAAAAAAAAGCCCCAAGAATGCTCCCGATTGGACCAAAAAGGCTGCTTTAATCTGCTCCGTTTCCACGAATCGATCGGATTCACGCCGTCTCTGGTAACCCCTGGAAGTATCTCGATCTTTCGATTTCGATTTTGTTTTTGCTTAGTAGGGAGTTTCGGTTCGATTGCAAAGGAGTTGAATGAAAAATTGGGGGAAAATCTCAGGGTTTTGTGGTGCCTGAGAACTCTCTGGTTTCGGTAGATCTCGGTCCTCGCTGGCTCTGCTACTGTTGATTAATTTTGCATTGATGGGGTGAGGTTTCGAATTCCTCATTGCTTGATTCATTTCCTGGTTTCTGATTCGCTGTTTTTGGATTATTAGGGTTTCAGTCTTTCGTGATTGCATCGTAGGGATTTTTGAGATGAAAGAAGTTGCTTGTGTTTCTTGGTGAACTCTGATTTAGCAAGGGAAAATCGTAGGTTGTATCTTGGATTTGGCTTTCATTTGACTCTTTTAGGATTGAGAATATAATGTCTGTTTATCAGATTCTTTTCGGTATGATTTGTAGGGCTATGGAATGTTTCTGCTGAATGAAAGTGAGAATTTAAGTCTATATACTTTACCTTCAATTCTTGTATGCTCAATGCTGCCTAAGGTTGCACATTTTTGGTAATTTCATCTGACATTTATGCCATGGATCATGATCTAAAGTCTATAATCAATGATCCTTAGAGAAAGATAAATAGTAACTAAGTTGTATTTGCACCATGTGTGTAGCTTGTATATACATGAAAAGGCTGACTGTTGTTGTGTTAGTAATCACCCAAATAGATGAATAAATCTTATTGATAGTAACAGGTTCATCTGATTTTTGTAACAGTACAGAGCCTGTTTTTCATGCGGTGTTCGGCATGAACTAAAAGCATCCTCTGAACAACGCCATAAAGGATTGGTCTGCCAAGGTGTGACAGAAAAAGCACGTAGCATATCGGAGGATTTTTGGACAACAAGTACTCGTGACATGGATAATAGTGCAGCACAGTCACAAGCAAGCGTTTCATCAATCAGTGCATCGGCACTTGAAGGAAATGCCGGTGCTGGTAGTTCGAATGCTTCTACGGAATTCGTGAATCATGGCAAGTCACGTTTTCATTCCTTGCTCTGCTAGTGGAGCAGTATAAACCTTGAACTTTTTCAATACCACATTTGATTTATGGATATTCCTTGTTAAAATTTGATTTTTTGTTGATAACAAGAAATTTGAATGTCATCACTGCTTGATACAACATTCCTTTCTGAAGTTACCTGGCTGTCGATATTTAAACTATATTCACTATTCTTCCATTTGACTGCAGGTCTTCTGCTGTGGAACCAGACCAGGCAGCGATGGGTAGGCAATAATTCAGCCAATCAAGGACCACAGCCGGCTCAAGAACCGAAACTGAGGTTTGGGCCCATGATTTAATTCTATAAAAGCATGAAGCTGATATGATTTAATTCTATAAAAGCATGAAGCTGATATTTTGTCTAACCTTGCCCCACTTCTTTATATAGAAAGTAGTGATCTTAAACATAGGTTGAAGTTTGATAAATTAAAATAGCTAAAGTTTAGGGCTCCTAGCCAACAGAAGGACTAAAAAGTTGAAGGTTTGCAATAATACTTGCGACTTTGCAGTTGTTAAAAGATGAGTGTTGTTTTGTGGACTGCTCTAGGACAGTGTTTTTGTGGACTACAATCTCCTAGATTTTGGTTATTAAGTCTTACAATGATGCATACAATTCAAGTTGGAGATACTGTCAGACTCTAAATTGCTGCATATAGCATTTAGTATGTCCAAAGACTTGGATTCCCTAGAATATAACAATGAAGAATGTGCACAATGACTGTTTTTAAGAAGCAGCTCTAAGCTCTACATGATAGGAGGCTTATCAGCAATTGTGGATGCTCTAACTAGATGAATAAGATGATGCCGTTTGTTCCACATCAATTTGATGGGGCCATTTAGTAACTTAGATACCCAGA
The DNA here is from genome assembly GCA_934048045.1 of Polygonum aviculare. Lineage (NCBI taxonomy): Eukaryota > Viridiplantae > Streptophyta > Magnoliopsida > Caryophyllales > Polygonaceae > Polygonum > Polygonum aviculare. Next base: position 1,274,803 of record OW204026.1, read on the forward strand.
AGGAATGGGTTTGTATCATATTAAATTTATTAAGAAATTTTTAGTGAATCAAATACTCACATTGTTTCATTCCCAATGTTTCAATATGGGTATCAACAGTGATGGAATTTGACCCTCATATTGAACTCACATTTGTTAAATGATACTAGCTGTGTAATATGGTAATTTTCTCATTAGAAAGACATTATTCACTTTCTCCTTCCCTCTCCCTTGACAAATCGCACCTGAGTGAAGGTGGCATTCCTATGTTTATGGCGGTGTATTGACTTGGCTAAATTTCCTGGCTTTGCAGTTGGAATGCAACATACGAGAGTTTGCTCGGGAGCAACAAGCCATTTTCCCAGCCAATCCCTCTTACTGTACGCTTACTAACTCTATGTTTTCAAGTTTTACAGTTGACATCTTGACAGCTAAACTCTCAATAACTAAACTGCACCTCTCTCTCTAATCTCCAGGAAATGGTTGATTTTCTTGTTGACATCTGGGAGCAGGAAGGAATGTATGATTGAAGAACGTCATTGAATTTGAGGTTTAGTCATGCACCAGAACTAATTGTATGTTCTCCGGTTCCTTGGTTACATGATCAAAACTTGGGTTATCAATTTGCAAGGATGACTTGTATATCTTCTGGGACACAGTTCTTGTCAAACTACTTATGTCTCTTTCATTGCCTTTGTTCTCTGATTTGAAAAACACAGCCTAGTGTCATTCAAGACCTTGATTAGGGCTGATCATGTCCTTTTTTGGTCCAACCGGTTCAAAATTGACCAAACCAAAACTTCAATGAAACAGTTTTCACGCGCAGATTACAGTTTTTCAGTTTGAAGAAACATGAGCTAGATCTTTTCACTATGTTTGTTGTGATTCTCAACAACTTTACTTCATTGGGAAATATCATTGCTATTATTTAAAGAAAATTGCACACCATTTGAAGTTGTTAAAACTACAAATGAGATTCTTAAAAAGATGGAAGAAAAAAGCTTCATTCCCATTTCACCAACCGGGCCTTTTAAGGCCCAATAATAAGCCCGGCCCAGATGAAATCCTTGCTAACAAAATGCAACAAAGATATGTATTTTCGAATATATTTCGCCATGGACAACAATCTCTAGAGAGATCCGTCTGAAAATGGCTTCTCTCTCATCCACACACGCTTCCAAACACCGCCATTGGCCGTCGCCATGGCTTCGGCCACCGAATTCTCATCCTGAAGCTTCTCGTATCTTCATTCTACCGTCGTCTTCTCCCGTCAATGGCTTCTCTCAGATTTGCAGTTGCTGGTCTTCTGGTTTTCCGTTTCACCGTCGGCGTCCGTTTCTAGGTTTCCTTTCGCATTGTGATCGCCGGAGTTACTCTTTCCGCGCCGGAAGATCTGATCCGAATCCGTCACCGCCGTCGCCGTCGCCGTCTGATTCTCCTCCTCGTCAGGGTGAATCGGTAACAGGAGGTAAGAGTTCGTTCGTTTTGTGCCGTTAAAGCTGTAGTACTAGTAATTGGAGATGAAATCCTGAGCTTCAAAATTTGAAAGTAGAAATTGTTGACAGCAAATTGATTGAGGAAAACAGACTAGAAGAAGAGGATAAAGTATTAGCTTCCTTCCAGAAGAAATTGAGATGTGACTAGTATCAGGTTTTTGCCATTTAGTTGCGGAATTCATGATTTGGTGTAGGTTGCTACTGATTTGCTTGCCCGTCCAGTCATTCTGTCAGGATAAAGAAAATAAAATTTTGATTACATTGCCATATGATATTTAATGATATATCCCTTCTAGATCGATTTGTTAGGACAGTACCATGGATAACATAAAGTTAGAATTATGATGGCTCAGGAACAAAGTGTCTGTGTGTACTTTTGGTTGATTGACTAGACATTGTTGGACTCTATAACTTGTTAATCGGAGTTGGGACTTCATTTTTGATGGATGATTTGAGCTTGTCTTCTTTACTTGATTGTGGATCTGCTAGGTTAGAATATTTATCTACAATACGAGCCGACTAGGTTTGAAAGTTTAATTGTTGCTGTTGTTTGTCTTGTTTTTCTTGCTGCAATGGTTAAGATTGTAGAGGGTTTTGAAGGGATGAGTATGACAACAGGAGTGTTCAAAAAATTTAGAGGACTTGTTGCTATGTAGGTGATTATAACCATCTTATAACTCACTTATAAATGAAGTACGTGTTGATATTGGGAGCTCCTACTTTGAACTGGATATTTCTTTCACTTGCTAATGACAACAAGTACGCTAAACTACTAGCTCATAATATGTTTGCAGCTTCTTGATATTCCTTTACTGCATACACTGAAGTTGATCAACACCTACTGCTATACTATGATTCTTACTTGGCTCATGTTTCAGTTTGAGTTGTGAACCATCTGATTACCTGTAGTGTATGAGGCTGTATCAGAAAGTAAAATACTGTAATGTAATTGGACTAGAAGCTAGTGAATGCATTTCTGTTAGTAATTGAATCAGTTGATATTGGCCAAATAATGCAATTCTTGCTAAACCATGATCATGGCTGATGGATTTATTCATGAACTTGCATATATGAAAGGTGGAGATATCTATAATGTGTGCATTCATGTTCCTAAACATCAACTCTTTTACTCTCATTCATGCTGAGCCTGTCTTCTTTTTTTTTTTTTTCATGCAGCTCTATCTAGGGTCCAAGACAATGTTCGGATATTCTTTGCTGTATTCTTCTGGATGGCTCTGTTTTTCTGGGGCTCTGCGTGGGATGGGAGGAATGGCGGAAAACGGAACAAGGGGAACCGTTTTAAACGATGAAAATGCAACTATCTCTGCTTTCGTGATGTTCATAGACAATCAGGGTATCAAACTTCGGTTACAGGGTAAAATCATCAGATGTATGCTATTCAACTTGTCTGTATGTATTACGTGTTAGCTTCAAACTACAAAGCCTACACAAAGTTCATTCATGTGATCAAAATGCTCATCTGTTTCGCACATAATGGTAGTGTGGGTGGCTATGTAAATCTCCCTCTTGAATGAATGTTCTCTTTTCTAGTTGCTGAATTGTTGTGGATGCAAGTTTATGCTGCTAAATACTCCGAGCCTGCTGCGAATCTTGAATTCTTTTGGGGCATGAATGTGAATTAAAGGAAAAGATTCAAGACAAGGCTATGCAATCATAATAAATTTCAATAGAATTTTTCTGTCAATTTTTCTATTATGTGGCTTAACTGCCTAAGGCACACTATAAGTAACTATTTACGGAAAGATTTGCTAAATCTTTAATTTTTATTTTTTCAATCTTTTTTTGTGGCGGATTCACTATATTTTTTTAGGGTTTTTAGGATTTTAGTTTTTCTATTTAGTTTTGTCTATTGTGTGCCCTCAAAAGCGATTTAACTATGATACCAAAAATTCATACAATGGTGTACATAAGTGGTTTATTGCACATAATAGAAAAACCGATTTAACAATGATACCAAAAATTCATAAAATGGTGTACACAAGTGGTTTACCAAAAGTGGTACTTATATAGTGTGCTAAAGTGCTAACGTAACGTTTCTGATCCAAACGGACCGACCCAAAAATGGGCGATTTTCTTATTCCATGTTCCAAACAGTACATATTATCTGAAAACTATTTCTATTTTCTTTTATCAAAAAAAAAAAAAAAACAATTCCTTTTATCTGTTTGGGCTAAAAGGGGACAGTTGGCAGCTTATCCTCCAAAGTTCTCGAAAGTCTGGTGCCTCGTACGCTCAAATTCGCATCTCTCTCACATTCTAACCATTTCCACGCGTCCCAAATTTTCCGCTTCGCTCTCAGAGCAAAAAAAAATCTCCACGGTTTTTCATTTTCCCCTCCTTTTCGTCTCAATTTCTTGCAATCCGAGCAAAATTAGGCGGCGGAGGATCGTTGTCTGCCGGAATTTGCTCTCAATTTCATCTTTCGGTTTTGAATTTGTGTCGGTTGGGGTTCTTTTGTTTTGCAGGTGTACGAAAATGGCGAATTCAGCTGACAAGGAAGAGGTTTCAGTTGAGCTCAGTGCCCCGCCGAGCTGGAAAAAATTGGTCCTTTTTCTCACTCTCTCTTGAGCTATTTATGATTTCCCCTTTTCGGGTTGCAATGATTTTGGTGTTCTTTTTGGCATTTTGTGTTTGACCTGGTTGACTTTCCCATCCTGTGTCGATTGGGGGTTCTTTTCTCCCAACTGTTTTCACTAAATTTCAGGTCTTTGTGAAGTGATTGTGTAGTGGGAAGTGTGAATTTTGGGTGTAGTTGAATGTTGTAGTCTGTGCATCGTTAGATTTCATTTCCCCTAATTCGTGGAAACCCTAGCCAATTCTAGGGTTAGTGATCTTGTACCTGTTAATTCCCTAATAGTTGGAAGTGTAAGGGTTTTATTCTTATCAATTGAGATCCAAGATAGGGTTTACTGTTTGGTGTTTGGAAATGTGTGATTTGATAGCTTTAACCTATGCACAGATCTGTTGTCTATTTGTTGTTGCTTTCGGTTTTCGGTATTCATGTCGTCTGTTTGTTGTTGCTTGTACAGTATGCTCCAAAAAGAGGAGGCTCAGCAAGAAAGTCAGAGATTGTGTTTGTTGCTCCAACAGGAGAAGAGATCGGTACTCGGAAACAGTTGGAGCAGTACCTAAAAGCGCACCCTGGGAATCCTGCGATTTCGGAGTTTGATTGGAGTACTGGCGAAACGCCGAGGAGGTCGGCTAGGATTAGTGAAAAGGTGAAAGCGGCGCCGCCTCCGCCTGAGATTGAGCCTGTGAAGAAACGTAGAAGGAAATCGTCGGCTTCAAAAGACGAGAAGGAAAAAGAGGCTGTTGTTGAGGAAAAAGCTGATGGCAAGGAGGATACTGAGATGAAAAAGGAAGAGACAGAAGAGATTGGTGGTAAGATTGAAGCTGAAGTGAACAAGGAAAAGGCTGAAAAAGAAGAGAACCCAATTAATGAAGAAACAAAGGCTAAAACGGATGAGAAAACTGAAGCTGATGTAAATGGGGCCAAAACAGAAGCTGCTGTTGCTACTATGGAAACAGAAGAGAAGAAGGAAGAGATTTCTGAAGTAAAGACTGGATGTGAAGTGGAGCAGAAAACAAGTGTTGATAAAAACGAGGCCGAGGCTGCTGAGGTCAAGATTGTTGATAATTCAGTTGGGAAAGAGCAGATCAATGAATTAGCACCTCAATCTGAGGAAGAACAGAAAGAGAAGCCTGATCTATCGGTTCAAGAACCCGACAAGGTTATACCGCAACATCAAGCGCCTTCAGCGGTTCAATCTGAGGAAGAACAGAAGGAGAAGCCTGATTCGTCGGTTCAAGAGCCCGACAAGGTTATACCACAACGTCAAGCGCCTTCAGCGGTTAGCTGTTAATTGAATCTCTCACTATACCAAATTCCATCCCTTCAGTGTTTTGGGTGATATATTTGTCATAGTGATTGCTTTTGAACTCTTTAGCTGTCATTATAAGTAGTAATGAATAAGGGAAATAAGTATCTCTCCAGCCATGGTATGTTTGACTGATGTTGTAAGTTATAAGTGGCTTTCTAGCAATGACCTGAGTTAGCTTTTGGGGCTGTAAACTGTTTGTGACTTGATTTTTACTTGTATTATGATGATATGACTTAATCTAGGACTTGTATTACTGTGTTTGTGTGATTTATTAAAGTTTCCCCTTCTTGCATCTTGGTGATTGCTTTCATCTGATGAATCTTAGAGCAATTCAGTCTTCATCCTGAAGTATCAACTTTTAAGCTCCTCTTTTTCTTTTCTGTCTTATCTGAAGGAAAAAAAATTATATTTCATCTACATCTGTGACTATGGATGATACAAATCTCTATATTGAGAAAGATCAAACTTTTAAGTTTGACATTATTCAAAAAAATACTGTTCATCTGGGATCAGTTTCTAACTTTCCATGCACAAAACCACTTTACTTTTTCTGAGGAACATTCTTTAGTGCCCAAGAAAGGTATCCTTTCAGAGAAAGGTAAAACAACTTAACCCATTGAAATACAAATGGAAAGGTAGCCTTTGAGAGAAAGGTAAGAGATTCCACTACCCCTGTTCTGTTTGAAGCTCATGGTTGAAATCTCCACTGTTTTTGTTGTATTCAATCATGAGTTTGGAATCTCTGTGTTCAATCAATGGCAAACAAGGAAAGGAAGCTCTGAACCCAATTAGAAGGGTTTTGTTTCCTTCTGATGATTTCTTTACACTTCTAATAAATTGGGTCTCACATATTTCTGGGTTTGATAAATTGGCTTCCAAGTATCTCAGGGTTTGAACTTGAAACTAAACCAATAACCATTCCACTTGAGTGAAATGTGTGCCTATAGAATTTGTGTCCCAAAATCCAGAAACCAAATGGTGCTCTCTTTCATCCCTCTACTGTTTATCCTTCTTTTCTGCCTCCTTCATTCAACAGGTATGCTCACTTCTCAATCGCCGTTACGACTCGATTTCTATTAATACATTCAAACAAGGAGATTTGAACCCCTGACCAATTTCATTTGCTAACAACCCTTTTGGTCAACTCAAAAGTTTCAATTTTTTTTCCATAATTGTCAGCTGACATTGCAAATGATTTTTCTTCTTCCTTGGCAGCAAATGCATTTACAGGAACCTATGGAATAAACTACGGAAGGATAGCAGACAACATCCCGGAACCAGCGGCTGTGGTCGTCTTTCTAAGATCAGCCAAGATCAAGAATGTAAGGATCTTTGATGCAGACCACAGTGTCCTCGACGCCTTCAACAATTCAGGGCTCAATCTTGTCGTCGGCCTAGGAAACGAGCACTTGAAGGAAATGAGTGCGAACGAGAACCTCGCCATGGATTGGGTCAAAAACAATGTAGAGCCTTATGCACACTCAACTGTAAAAGGCATTGCTGTAGGAAATGAAGTCCTTGGAGGTGGGGACACAGATTTATGGGAAGGCCTTTTAGGAACAACGAAAAACGTCTTCAATGCGCTTGATCGCCTCCAACTAAGTAGAAGAGTTGAGGTCTCAACTGCTCATTCTGAGGCTGTTTTCGCATCGAGTTTCCCTCCTTCCGCTGGCGCGTTTAAGGAGGAGCTGCTGCCTTACATGAAGCCGCTCCTGCAATTCTATTCGCAGATTGGATCAAGATTTTACATTAATGCTTACCCGTTCTTGGCCTATATGAGTGATCCTAGTCATATAGATATCAAGTACGCGCTCTTTAAGAAGAACCCGGGCGCCTATGATGCTAACACGAAGCTTCACTACGACAACATGTTCGATGCCCAGATAGACGCTGCCTACGCAGCGCTTGAGAAGGTCGGTTTTGGAGGAATGGAGGTAAGAACATCCTAAATATCATGCTCTGAATACAAAAATGTGACATGCTAGAACATTATTTGCTGATATACTTGTTTCACTACTTGCAACAGGTGATTGTCTCAGAGACAGGGTGGGCGTCTAAGGGAGACTCCAATGAGCTTGGAGCGACAAAGGAAAACGCGCGAACTTACAACAAGAATCTGAGGAAGAGGCTGCTGAAGAAGAAGGGGACGCCTTATAGGCGAAACATTACCGCCAAGGCTTATGTGTTTGCATTGTTCAATGAGAACTTGAAGCCCGGACCGACTTCCGAGAGGAATTTCGGGCTTTTGAACCATGATGGAAGCATTTCTTATGATATTGGCTTCAAGGGGCTCAAATCTTCAGCTGGGTCCGCTTACATTAAGGTAATCTACATGGGTTTGATCTGATTTTGGTGATGTTAAGTTAATGGTGTTCAAACTCATGTGAGTGTTTCTTGCAGGGAATGAAGTCAAACTGTCTGGCTTTGGCAATGACGTTGGTGGCATCTGTGTTGATGTGTTCAATGACGTGATCTTTGGGGATTTGAAGGCCTTGGGATTGATAATCTTGTATTCATGACATATAGAGTTTGTACTAAAGGGAAACTTGACATAATTTTTTGTCATATATATATTGACTTGTTGGAGTTGTTGCCGGAATTAATAATATGAAGTGGCTGAATTGGTGTACGTTGTAGTTCTAATATGTAAGATGCATAATTGAATAGTCCATACAAAAACATTTCCCCCATATGCTTTGCAAGATAAATACATCATCAACCGAACGATAGAAATTCATAATCATAATCTAAACAATCAAAGATGTAACTATTTCATTATCATAATCAAAGTTATGAGCTTGAGAGATTGTTGACCAGATTCTTACATGCCTTGGACACAAGTTTAAGGGTGAGTATGTTTAACAAGATTTTATGTATACGCTACTTGAATTCGCGCAGAATATCCACAAAGGATGAAAATCGGTTACTAACCAACTCTGAAGTCTCGAATCCAAGACCTCATGGTACACCCACAAGTGCTCAACCAGTGAGCTGATGCGTCAATCGCTATACGTTTGAATTGATCATGCATGTTCATTTATTATGTATATTTTCGAGATTCGACAATAGTCTTCCCTTGAGCGAAAGTTATCATATGATGCAATTCCCCTTAAACTTATCAAACTTAACACTTTATTCTATAAATAGGCCCGAAAAACAGAATCTCCATCTGTATAGTTACATAGGACTATTTAATTCGTATAATTGCCAAGGAAAAAAAAACTCCGGTTAAAAGTACATAACGTTACAATTCTTCTAGTAATGCACGTTGTGAATGACACTACTAGCCGGAGCATCGACGTCAGCTCCGGCGGCGATCTGGTCGAGGGCGAGGACGAGGGCCATCGCGAAGGCAGAGTCGAAACGGGGCTTAACGGAGAGGAGAAAGACGTCCTTTCCTAAGACTACATTGGCGCCGGAATCCACCTTTCTTCGGATCTCGGCCACCGCCACCCTGCCGGACGTCTCGTAGACGGTGCAACTCCGGTGGGCGAACGAGCCCTCGATGTGGTACTCCTCATGATCGCCGGAAGGAGTGTGCATCTCGACGGTGATCAATGCTGACCGTCCGATTACGGAGGATCGACGGACGCTGAAGAGGGGCCTGGATGAGGCCGCGTCGTCCTTGATCTCGCCGGCGTAGCCTTCCCACCTTTGGTGCAAACTCGGCCTCTGATTAAGTTTGAAAGGGCATAGGTTAGCTTAAGAAGTATCGAAGGTTACATAATGGCTATGTTTTGGACCTTTAGTACACATAACATGAGTTTGAAAACGTTCGCTTAAACTAACAAGACATGTGACTTAATTATGACATCTAGTCAAACGATTAAGTCTTTTTGGCCAGTATTCAGAGATTGCCGATTCGACTCTTGTAGACAGCGCCCTCAACCGAAAAACAACTAATAAGACATGTGAGTTTGAGTCAATGATGGTAAATTATATTCTTTAAACTCAAATGATCTATATTCTGCCTCAGATGTCTAAATAACTAACACGACTTTTTCGCGATTCAATCACGTACTAGAAAAAAAATTATCATACTTTTTCTCGAATTTATATTCACACTTCTCACTAGCAAATTGTGGAAGTCAACGTGTTTTTACACGTTTTACTAGTCATTTTGTAAGGAAAAATTGTCACATGTTGAAAATCGTATATTTGTTGCATTTGTGTGCAAGTATCCGAAAACCACACCAACACGTACTTCGATTAAGGCACAAAAGATGAGATGGGTATTTTTAGAAGGAAAGTAATTAGCAAAGAAAGCTTCAAATTAATGAGGAAGAATATGCTGTCGTAAGTCATAACTTAGTATGCAAAACAAAACTATCCCTTCAAGTTTCATAGTCAAACAACCATCAAGAATGGAAAAGAAGGGATCATTCATAGGATTAATGCATTAAGTAATTAACATACCTTGCGACGGAGAGAGAAGAGACAACGGCCCCGTGGGTCCATGAGGACGAGTTCCCGGTTGCCACCGCACGAGTCGACTCGGAAAACGAGGCGGGCGTTGGAGTCGTAGACGGAGAAGCCGTCTCCGGGGAAGAAGAGAGATGTCTTCATAACCGTTAGATGGATCTCCTTCTCATCACACTTCTTAATCACTGCCTTGTTAACAACTCCCATCTTAGCTTAATGAATTTCTTAGAGACAAATAGATCGACGATCTATAAAAAAAATGATCAAAAGCAAGAACTATGTTGTGATATGGAATGTTTGGATGGAAGATTGTGTCATGTATGTGTGCCTATATATAATGGAAGTTGAGTTAGCCTTCACGTATGAAGTTGAATGATGAATCGGATCTCCTATTTCCTTTCAGTTTCGTCAAAAGGGTGATCGGATTAATTATTTAATTCAATGTAGTATTGAATAAATTAATTAAAGAAATTTCTACAAAAAATATAATTAAAGAAATTTGTAAAAAAATTCTCCATTTTCAACTTTTGGCAAAATGGAAAAAAAAACTATTGATTTCAAATAAGAGAACTTTGTACATTTTTTTGACCATAAAAAATGAGAACTTTGTACATTTTCTTCTAGATAGGGTGTAGTTTAAGAGGACGGTTTAATGTTTTTCAGAGTTAATAGTTCAAGTTGTAATTAACTAAGCTATAGCCCTTACATTACAGACTGACAGTTAGCTTAAAGTCGTAAATCATCACGTACGGATCATAATTAACATGAACTTTTTGCAGGCATACACATTATAAAATAGTAATGGAGGGTCAAACTCACGAATCATTATGGTAAGGAGGGGCCGAATATGTGAAATTGTGGGATAGCTTTTGCTTTGGTAGTACTTTAATTAAAGGTGGAAGAAATAATTGTTGCTTTGTACGTATCATACTATAATTTATATGATATAAACATAAGGAGCTCGTGATATATATATTTCTTGCCTTCAAGGGCTTATAATTATGAATCATTCTTTAGTGTCGTCTTTGCACATGCAATTCCATGTTGTATATGAAACGAGATCTCCTATTGATATGGAGATTACTTTGTAGTTAATATATGTACAAGAATCTGTACAGAATAGTCTAAAGTATTGTCCATCTAACAAAAACCATATAATGCCTTCAATAATTCAAGTATGTTTATACGGTTGGTCAGGTTAGAGATAGCGTGATACCATACCTGCAACAACATATATTTACCTATACATATATTATATATACATATTCGTTGGCTAACGAATCATTTTGGTACATTATAAGCTAATCAAAGTATTTTTTGGTCAACCTAAGCTAATCAAAGTTAAAATGGGGAATTACTCATCATATCATAAACATGAAGAGTTATCAACTACTTACCCATAACTATGCAAACATCCCTCTTTATGACCTGCATTTTGAGTCGAGCCCAATTAAGGCTATTAATGATGAGTGTTGCTCGTGTAAAATTAAATCGATCAACACAGCTTCATATTGCATATTTACAAAGTCAAATAGAAGTTATATGCTCTTTAAATGGAGAGATGATGACACACATTCTCTTTGATGATTCGTCTGTTCCAAATAAGCACAAAATGAAAGGTCAGGAAACAGTGCGAGTTTTAAAACGAATAAAGTGAGTACGAGGGAACACTATTCCTTCAGTGCAAGCACTATGGCAGTAGACTGGTACTTGAATACAACCCACGCTAAATCACAGGTGCAAATTTTAAATCTTGGAAAATATGCACATGCTTTAAAAACAAGTCTAAATCCTCGACCAAAAAACGCATTTGTTCCATTCATACAAGGCCGCGTTCTTTCAAAAATCTACACCGTTACACCAAACGTTAACCTTTCTAAGTACGTACACAATCTATAGAGATTAGCAGAAGCTCCATGGAAACACAGGGCTCAAAAGTATACTACATTGTTATAAAGAGACCTCAAGAGAACGTGTCTTCGCGATCTCCGTCCACCTCGCCCATCTCCGAGTTGCTGAATTCCAAGAAGTGCGTCGGGCGGTGATCCTCGTGGTAGTACTCCCGTGGCGCGCCTAGCTTGACCCCGTAACGCATGCCTGCGGTGTGCCTCACCCCCATGAAGTTGAAGTTCCATGGACCGTTATCCGGGACCTGAAACAAAAATACATAAACGGAAAAATTGGATTCTTGTCGTGGCATAGGATAGAAAGACCGAATGTAGAGTAAAACGAACTTGGACAGAAGACTTACCATGTAGAAACCCAAGAAACGATCACTGAGAAGCATCTGGACTTTTTCGTAATGGGTAGGAAGATAGCCGTGAGGATTACTGCCTGTGTCCTTGTTGGCTCGGCCCCACTCGTATCCAGTTGGGGTCAGCTTGTACGCAGTCAGCGAGCACGAACCCGGTGTGAAGCTGCATGTCAGGATGATGCACCTCTCCCCATCCCATTGTCTGTTGTTCTCCAAGATCCGGGCATGTGATGTCACGTCCTTCACAAAGATCAAACATGTAAACATCAGCATTCGAATAATCAATGCAGCAGCACATAAATTTAGGGAGATAATAGTTTGATACTTTACTGCAATTTGTCCATTCCCTACTTGGCTTCAGTTCAAATAGAATTATAGCTCCCATTAGGAACTACTATACCTTTTTCATTATAAAAAGACGACAATGTCCCTACTCTAGGGGTTCCAACAGTGTTTCATAAGGCCAACACCGTACAACTACTTTAAAAGATCAAAAACTAAGATGCCAAGAAGAAAAACCTGAGGTGAGAGCTGTGGAAGTTCATTAGGCTGAGTGTGCATCCACCCCAAAGGCTCCAAGTCATTCAAAAATTCATGCTCAGGGAGAGCCGACGGCAGATGCACCTGCTGATGAGTGCCCCACTGAGGTGGCATAGCAATACAGCGGATCTCTTTAACTTGTGGATTGTCAGGCGGGCTTACACCATACAAGTAGCCAGAAATTTGAGTTCTCAAATCTGCTATACAGATAAACTTCTTCAATATATTCTTTGGCATGATGTAGGTGTAGCCAGTTTCCTGCACAAGAACAAATCACATCAATAAGCGACTCTGAATGCATGACACATGATAATGGGCAACAAGAGAAACCTGTTTTTTTACCTTTATGTCATCTGAATTCACGTATATATGGTTCACACGAAGATAGAGATTTGTTGCTGAGATTGCTCTGACACGCCAATCAGTCTTGGAACCAAATGCTTGTTGCTCATATGGACTGGTTGTGGTAACAATCAATTCATCACCGTGAACATTGGTCGTTTTAGTGGTGACAGCAGTCAGCTGGCTGGCCTCCTTTGCTTGCTTCTCGATCTCAGCAATCTGTTGCCTTTGCTGAGAAGGCGGGGCAATCTCAGCTCCAAGAATAATATCCCGAATCTCAGATTGTGTGAGTGCAGATGTATTGACATTGTTCTTCTTGGCATAGTCCGAAAGTATGAGATCTCTCAATGCAACCTCAACCTACACAATAATATGTTAAATTTTAACAAGATGAGGTTTATAAACAAATACTTTTCACAATAAATAACAACTGGTATACAAATAAACATAATTTCCTACTAACAAACAGTATTTTTCACTTCATTAAGAGCAATATGAATAGGGATGTTACCTTCATCCATTGATCATCAGACAAAGAAGGCCAGATGTGATGGGGTTCTGTAACAACAGTTCTATCAGGCTTGAGCAACATCTTTGCCTTTTCATTGTTTACATGAAGTGCACGCAGAATTAGGATAAGCCGAGAAAACGCTGTGTAAGATGAAATGCTCTTTAGCCAGTCATCATAAATGTTGAACAAGACCATTTGAGGCTCTGTAGCCTTCAAAATCAGATCCCCAAACTTCTCAATCTTCAAACAAGCCTGGAAAGGGAGTTGTAGTTCACTTCCCTTGATAACAATGTTGGGAAAATCAAGCAAATGGACTTCCAATGGGTCCAACATTCCTTTACGTGTGACAATAATTTGTTTAGGTTGTTCTTCAACAGGTAAAGAGCGAACAAGAGCGGCCACTTCTTCAGCAGTCTTCCATTTAGCCAGCTGACCAAGACGCTTCTGCCCAGCCCACACACTGGTGTGAATAACCTTCAAAATCAGAACAATATCATGTTGATTAATGTTTCGGTCAAAAGATAAATTTGCACCAAGCATAATGACAGATAATTACAAATCAGTTAAATGATGTACCTTCAAAAACAGTTGCCCAGTACGAGGGTTAAATATGAATATGGCGCCATTGATAGGCTTTGTTGTAAGATTTCCCTCAAATGTCTTGTGAATCGTCACCCGGTACACATTTGTATCATCAACAAACCATATAATCTGATTGCTGAAGATCTCTCCATAATTCTGTGAGGACAAATATGGTTCTGTAGGTTCAGAAGAATACAGCTGCAGACCCTTCCTTATTCGTTCTCTCAGCACATATAGAGCTGGATTTGACTGCATACATATTAAGTGGAGGCAAATGTTAAAAAACAATTAGTACAGAAAATAAATAATGCAGACACAAAAAAAAGGCAAAATCAGTTACTGAGATCAGCATACCTTCATGATCTTATTCATAGCCTGTGCAAGCAGAGGCTTTGACCCAGGGAACCAATTTCCGAAAGCAGAATGCAAGTTGTATGCCAGATCAATTCCCATCATCACACCAGTAGGAGAAGGATAAATTGACATATTATCAGTTGTGTAATCCATGAACTTTGCCCTAGTATACCGTTCAATATCATGAGAATCATAATCTCCCCATCTAAGCTGCACATCTATCCAGTATTTGTTGCTTGCCTTCTGATCAAATACATCCTTCGTCTCAGCCACTAAGCTAGGTTTTGACATCGGCCATCTATGGGCTGCAAATAGAAGAATATCAGCACATGAACTGTTCATTTTGTAACTCTTCCTTGGGTGGATTGTTTCTTTTTGGACTGTCTCAATTTCTAGGGCATCCAGCTCCTGATCCAGAACCTGACAAAGATCCATCACAACACTTTCATGGATCTTCTGCCACAAGTGAGCTCGGAATATCTGAATTAGGGAAATTTTCAGTGTCGGGATCTTCCCGTGCATAAAGATTCCAGTGAGATCCAGCTGCACTTGGAAACCAACATATACATTGGCACGATTTATTGTTGGGGACCACCACAAAGTGAATCTACGGTTTGGAATTTGGTTGAGACCAGATCTCTGTGCATTTGTCAGCTTCTTATATTTCATGGACTCCTCAAATCCAGAAGCCTTCTCCCAAAATAGACCTTCCCAAGTTGGAAAGCTGAACAAGAACACAGTAAGATGATATCAAAAACTTCCCTCAATTAAATTCAAAAGTACTGAAATAAATGCATTATAACGAAGAAGGGAAGTTAAAGCTAAACATGCAATGCAATACCCAAGTCCCTATTTTTGGATATAGCAATGCCCTAACATTCAACAGCCAGAATATATTTTAGCAAATCCTCAAAACAGTAGGAGTAACCATTCGAGCAGAGCAATATAGATGGCAAGGTAGTACCATCTAAGAAAAAAAAAGACGAGACCAAAAGTACTTACTATGTCCCTTTAAATAAGGTGTGTTCCAGTATACCCTCCACCCCTCCAAGAGCCTGGATGACATCAGTTCTATAGTTGTTCAAATTCCAAAGTTTCCCGTCATGCCGCTGATGTGTCCACCAAAATGGATTTTGCTTTAGAACTTGATATTGCTTGAAATCAGTACGGACTCTCCATCCTTTATCATACGCCAGTGTTTGACGGTCTTTTTGAAACAGTGTGTTGATGCGAGGAATTCCACGATCCCATGAATCCTATTTGAGATTTTAAGATCAATGTAAATTTTAGTATTTGAAAATCATGGTGCACTGAAAACATGAAAGAATAGCAGCCACAATAAAGCTGTCCCTTAGCCAAAGGACAGAAATCAGAAAAGCAGGGGGGAAATGGCCCAAAAAAAGCAATATATCTTCAAAAAAATAATTAAAAACGTAAGTTACATACCTCCAGATCTTCAAGAGTTAAACGCCTATTTTGAGATTGTGCTTCCTGCCTCTTTAGCGCATACTCCGCCCATACACGTTGTGAATCAATGAACTCACTCTCCCATGGCTATCAATAAAGCAGTAAAGTCAAGAAAAAACAGGAAATAAAATAACAGAAGTGTAAACTTTGGGGGAGGAAATGAACAAGATAAAGCACAAGCATACCTGTATGTAACGATAAAGATTTGGGATCAGCTGGTCTTCTTCATGACTCATCCCACTCCTGAAGTGGGTGACACCGACATCTGTTTGCTTGCTATATCGAAGATCACTTTGAGGAATTAATATGTGCCCCATAGACAACATACCAAGTCCTCCAATTTCTTTCGGCGTATAGAAAATCACAGGAGGAAACCTGCAGCATATATGATGTGAGGACACAGCTACAGGAAACAATCATATAAGCAAATTTCAAACTAGTGACAGCATTTACCTGCTTGGCATCTTAGAATTCAGTCCAATCTTTATACGAGTCTGGATTTTATTCTCACACTTCACCAACAGATCTAAAAGCTCTTGAGTATGCACTGTTGCTTCACGGAAGTATGTCATGAGACCTGCAATGTGCAAAATGAAAGAATTCAACACATAAAACCACAATGCAGAGATAATATAATAGTATTCGAACCATATGAAGGCGAGAACAGCTAACTTAATAAGGTCACAAATAAATAAGTAAATACAAGTACCTATCAATGCTGTATTCCATTTGTTAACAATCTTCGTGAATGTTGTAGATCCTGAAGACATGAGAATTTGCCTTACACGGTTCTCAAAAACCTTCATATGCTCATCATCTACTCTGAGGAAGGCAATTGCAGTCCGCTCTTTTGTTTGTTCATTCTGCAGGTTCCACACCCCATCTTTGGTGTTGCTAAATGCCTCCTGTGTCATTCTAATCTTAGGCAATATGCGCACTTCAAATCCACACATGCTAAAAAGCAAATTGGGGTTGTCTTTACTATAAACAGAAACAAAGCCATTCTCCCACTCCAGCGTAGTGATACTTCTTGGGAGACGGTTCTTCATATCCCAGAAAACACTCCTCCCTAGATTAACATCATGTTTCATCAATCTCATCCTGGCATCTCTTGGCCAACACTTTTTGTTGTTGTATCCTACCATGTTCTCATTATTGGGATCAGGATGCTCTGTAAGATAACGCTGGATGAGATCACGTGCTTCTTCATGTGTGAACCGAAACAATATGTGCACCTTGTCAATATAGCGAGAATACAGCCGGATTGGGTGGCGTGTCTCCACCTTATTGTCCCAGTAAGTCATGAATTCATTTGGCATTTGTGGTGAACCAGCAATTTCAGTAGCTCGCGTCAATCCTAGAAGAAGCAGATCTAACATGAGCCCATAATACTGTACAACAAATGATGCAAACTGCAGACCACGAATCAAGCCATAGGAGTTCGTATGGCTCATATCCTTGTAAGACAGAACAACATTGTTTTTTGCAGTCACATAATCAGCAATGTTGTGGTCGAGAATTAAACGCAGGAGCCTGTTAAGCATCGTCAAGTCAATCTTCTCAAAGAATTTCTCAAACTTGGTCTGAAGCATCACCACACACTGTCCATCACCTGTGTCCCATACACCTTGCAGGTTGTTAATACCCTGACACCATTTGTAAACAAGGAGAGGAGGTGGCTCGGTATCTGCAGGCTTAACCCAATTTGGAAAGAGAGATCGTTTGTCCCCCTCATACCACAGGTACTGATCAAGATAAGCATCAGTAATCTTCTCAAGTGGCTCAATTTCATAAACAGGGATCAGGTAGCTATAGAGATCCATGAACTCAATACCAACTTCTTTAAAAGCACGCTGTGTCAACAGGTGACGCTTAATTCTCGACAGAGCTTCATGAGGGTTATCATAAGCCTGTTCTATGAGCCCCAACTCTTCCCTCTGTAGCTGATTCAGCCTGACAGCAACACTGTAAGATTCCTTCAGTCTTTCAAGGGCGAGGATGAGAAGCTTTGTGTCATGCTTGTAGGACAATGGAGGGAATGGAATTGGAGTGAACTTCCTAGATTCCAGCCAATGGACAGTAGTGGTATAAATAGCCACAGCTTCCTCTGGTGTTACATAAGGCCCGTCCTTCAGATAATTGTGCTGACGTTCCTGTTCTGCCTTCAGCCACAAACGAGTGAGTCTACCCAAATTCTTCCGACAAACAGTCTTGTCAACTGTTGCTCCTCTCCTAATACGCTCACGATTGTAGTGAGCAACATTGGTCCACCAGTCAGCTTTTGCCTTGACATAGCGCAGAATCATATTCTCAATTGGAACTGGCAAACCTGGAACCTTCCAGGGGATGTTTGCTTTCCAGCAACGCCAAGCTTCACTAAGATGTTGCAGTATTGTCCTTGCCTTGTTTTGCTTAATACCCTCTGGCATAGCATCAAGAACATCATGCATTACAGCAGCTCGAAGCTCCAAGTCAAAGTGGCTTTCAACACGCTGCTTGGTAACTGTCTTAGCAACACCTTTGGAGTGACGTCCTTCAAACTGACGGGCAAGTAGATTTCCCAGCCACCTTTCCAGGAGTGGAACTATACCTCGAAGAAAGAATAACCATACTCTCCACATAGGAGCCCAAATCCCACATCCAGGTCCTTTACCAACTGGTCCAGTGTTGAAACGATAATAGATCAAATGTTTCAAGTCCTTGCACATTCTAATCTGGCGCATAAGCCTGTACTTGTAACGATACATTCCAGTCAGTTGGCCAACATGTGAGAATATATACTGCAAGCCATCAGCCAACTGGAACGCATCAACATTACCTAATCTGAACTGAACATTGGCATCAATTACAAGCTTCGTCAAACGAAGAATCTCACGGCATAGATGAAAAGCATTACCAAATCTCGACTTCTTTCGCTCCTTCGTCGTGAGTGTCTTGACTGGCTTCAGATTAAAATTATAATCAAGATGCAGATAGTTCAGGTTTTTCCTGTGGATCAGAAGATTCAGCATATTGTATCCTTGTCTACAGACCTGAAGACCTGCCTCAACCCAATCAAGCTCAGTACTCTGAAAAAATTTAGTAGCCGCCAGAGATTTAAATAAATGCTTCTTCTTCTGAGCTTTAGGAGGTCTGTGGTGAAGTTCATTCAACACAAAACATTTCAGCAACTTCTGATAGCTCACTCGAACCTTCACAGGGTAGGAAGGAGGGCTGCAATATGATATACACAAGTTAGAAAGTAGAAGAGAGAGATAATCATGTTAAAGGGATGCATGCTGTTCAAATAACGAAAGCAAAGCACTGAAGAAAGTGACCAAAGGGTACATACCAGTGCTCCTTAAACCAATCTGAGACAAGTGGTATGTCTTCAGCACGGCGTGTTCGACCAGACCTCATGTTAAAAGGTCGTGGAGCAAAAAGTAGTGAGACACCAGCTGCAGTTGTGTCTGTGTATAAATGTGTTTCACTCAGTAATGGCTCCACCTCCTCAGGTAGTTGAAAATCATCATCTTCATCTTCTTCCTGAATTTTCTTCTCACGACGTTCCTTGTGGGTTATGGGATGTATCAGGGGGTCATAATAGAATGCAGGCAGATCTGGGTCCTCAGTTTTTATATACATTATCATTGGGGTGTGATAGATTCCCAGCCTCACTTTCCTTGGTCTGTTGTTGTAAAGATGAGGAAAAGCAACTCTGTACTCTGTCCGCAGAGGTGATCGGATGATAAGCTTGTTAATATCATTGAACTCATTCCAATCCTCGTCACCTTTCTCCATGTCTCGGTACAAAGGTTCAAATTTTGGACCACCTAAATTCACAGAAATGTATTCAATTTAAAGCTGAACCTTCTCTTTAATAATAAAAAGTAAAATATTAAATTTCTTGACAGCAAAAACAAGTAATGATATAATGAGCATCTAATTAACTACTCATCAATATGAAATATTATCTGAAGATAGGAAAACTTTTGAGAGATAAGGAATTGGGAGTGAACATACCAGGAATACACATGTTCAATGCTTTCGCTGTGAAAAATGATTCCATGTCGAAGAGGTAAAAGTAATTTCTGTCAACCAAATCAGAAAGCAACTGCCCTGCAAACCGGTGGAGAGTTGCCATGATGGGCAAAGACAGATGCCATCTCCTGTAACTTGGACCATTTATAAGCTTTGTTTTGACAAGAGGCTTGTGGTCGTAGAACCAAGTGTAGACAGCAGAATCTTCTTCCTCGTCCAATTCCAGCTGAATTGGCTCCAATGGATCCACATCTAAAACATTATCAGCATAATCCAATGGAGGCTCTTCATCATCAAATGGTGGAAAACGCATCCTTTTAAAATGTCTTCGGTCTCTCTTTTCTCTTCTCATCATAATCCACATTGTACCCCACTACAGAAAGCCATTAACAGAAAATTAATAGTGTCCAATTTTTGCTATAAAAATGTAGTAAAAAAGATATTTAACCAGCAATATAGAAAGTAAGAAACTAGCAATATAGATTTGACTTGATCAGAATACAGAAGCTCATCAAGAAATCAAATGAACATGCAAAGATCTATCTAGAGAACAAGCTCAGAAGAACATCACAGCAGTACACTTAATGAAGTAAAACACACCTGAGCTAGATAAATGGGTTCAGCAACCCATGGGATTTCATTTACGAAAGTAATTGCCCCAGTGATATGGTAAAGGATTTTCACATCTCGAACCTGAAACAAGATAAGGAAAGACTTAATACCTCCTCCTTCAACAGATAAGATGCGATCATATACCGCTGAAGATAATACGCAAAGCTTAATTGGATGAGAATAAACAGCAGAACATAGAAAAGAAAAAATGTACCTGCTCCCAAGGCATGGGCATGTTCTCAAGAAGCTTATATACAGCATGGGGCACAAACTTGAGGGCCCCTAGATATACACGCTTGTCATGACGATACTTTTTTGAAGTCATATCACCATGATCTCTGCAAACATAATAATAGTATAGTATATGAATCATATGGCAAAAGGAGGTAAATGCATGATAACCGCAACACAATATGAAAAGAGAGAGAGCTCTACAGCA
Organism: Polygonum aviculare; assembly: GCA_934048045.1. Classification (NCBI taxonomy): domain Eukaryota; kingdom Viridiplantae; phylum Streptophyta; class Magnoliopsida; order Caryophyllales; family Polygonaceae; genus Polygonum; species Polygonum aviculare. The sequence goes on from OW204026.1 coordinate 1,295,723, forward strand.
TATTTAAACTGTAATCATAATAAAAAAAACTTACAGACAAACTATGCATGAATGAACAAACATGTTAACTCCCTAACAATATGAATGAAAGGATAGTTGAGACTCTGTTGTTGCCGTCTTTATTTTCACAAAAGAACCAAAGGCAAGACTGATGTTACGGACCATCAACCTGCAGACGTCTATCCACAACTACACATTGAAGGTTCAGATACATACAAACCTACAAACACTGATTTGTTTGCCTATAAAACTTGAACCTCACTCGTTATCTATCAAATTTGCTTTCAGTTTCTTCATTCCAGTAATATTATGTGTAAACTTCCTTGTTATTGGCTTCACAGCTTTACTAGGACCAACAGTGACTGAGACTGAACTTACAATACAAGTTTACAAAGCTAGACGAAAAATAATCTTTCACAACCGCCATCTGAACATCAACTCAAAGAACAAGTCAAACAACCATGACAATACATCAACAAACAATTACTCCAAAAACAAAATCTAAGAAATCTAGCACAGATATCTTCCTATTCCTGAATCACTTACTTGAGTACGAACAACCTCTCACAAGTGCCTACAAATCTCTCAGTCTAACCTCCAAGAATCCAGCGGCTCACAAAAACTAACCCTAACAGACAAGATCGTCCAAATTCTTCACTTAAACACAATAACACACACCGAAATCTGAGAGAGAAGCAACAGAACCGAACCTGATAATCTTGCGAACATGCTCAGGAGGCATATCCTCCTTCTGAGTCTCGACGAAGCCGAACTTCCTCTTATCGCCATAACGCTTGGAGTTAAGCTGCATCCACTTCCTCGCCTTCTCGTCCAACATCGCCTCGGGAGACGGCTGCTGCTGAGACTGCTGCTGTTGCGCGGACGGCGGCTGCAACACCGTGTAGGAAGGCTGGACGGCCGACGGCGGAGGGATGGAGGAGCCGTCGGTGCCAGGAGGCGGCGGCGCCATGTGATTGGGATCGTTGGGGTTCCACATGGTTAGTTAGTTCACTCTAGAACCCTAACGAAGCAGGAATCGAAAGCGAACGAACCGAGCGCAAGCGCAATGTACAGAACAGAGGAAGAAGAAGAAGAAAGGAGATGGAGAGAGAGGGAAGAGAGGAATTAGGGCAAGATTTGGGAGGGGGGTGGCGATGGATGAATCTCGCAGGGGCGAGAAAAGTGAGGGGTTTTTGGGGTTTGCGGGCTCTTTTTATGTTGATAAGAAAGGCGGTCGGGTCGAGTCTTGTTCTATCACGCGCCGGCGAGTGTATACTGTATACGTTAATCACCGAACTAATTTGTTTTTTTTTAAAAAAAATTAACCGACCTTAAACCAATTGAGTTTTTGTTAATTTAATCATTATATCATCGTATCATCATATCATCATAATCATCTGTATTTTAAAGAGGAGTTTAGAAATAATAATTATCACGACACTGGTCAACTTCATAGTGCACCACATCAATCATCTTTATTAAGATAATTTAATTTGTCAATTTTGATTGTATACCCCACATGTATATAAAATATGAAAGAACATATATCATTAAAATTGTATCGGTGAGTTTTTCTTACATATATAACTAATTAATCTTACTATATACTAGATTGGAGATTAAAATAATAATATAGAACAAGATATGTCAGCTCCAATTAAATATATAATTATAATTAGAATCCATAAACATTAAAATAAATCCTACAAATTTTAGGAGTATTCAATATTTATAAAAAAAACTATAATCCTACAAATTTTTGTCAATTAAAAGAGTATATTATAGTAGATATATTGCACATTAAAATAATATATCATAAGAAATAAATTAAGTATAATAATACAAGATTTTATATCAAACTACTTTTTGTAAATAACTTTATATAAAATTTAAACTAAGTTTTTATTAAAATCAATTTCGTACTTTCAAGACACGGGAGTCATACTAGTTTTTACTAAATTACTTGTTTATTATTCGGTTTTAAACTTGGCTCTAATTATAGTATATGATTAGGAAAAGAATTACGGCTACTAATACAAGATTAAGAAATTGATGTCTCTAAAGTTAATGATGTACAACAAGTCAATAATTAAATTAACTTTGAAGTTGTTAAATACTTAAATCTATGTTAATTCTTGATTTTTAAGCATAGGGTAGGAAATGTTTACATCATTATATTTTTCGGTAAAAATATGTATTACTACATTAGTACTCAAGATGTCGTCAATATTTCTGATCTCACCCTGACCCTACACATGTTGTTGAAAGATTTGATCAACGCTTTATACCATTATAGAATATCTAAGTTACAATTCTCATAGAATTTCTAATAAATCAAGGAGTATTAATTATCATCCTCTTTCTTAGTTAACATTGCCAATATATCTTTGTAGAAGAAGAACAAGTTTCTACCAAACATAGTATTCCACTCCACTAAGTTCATCTTGAGTCAGTTCATCTTGATTCGGCTGAAGCATGTACAAACACTTCACAAAGGACCTGCTTTGGAGTTGGCCGAGTCAAAAATGGTTCGATGGGGTCTAGAGGCGACACGTTCCCCGGGTTTCACAAAGGCGAATGGTCAAGTCGGACTACTAGTCAGCGGTGCCCAAGATCAAGGAAGGTGCACCTCCAAGATCTAGCCTTGGTTCGCTAATACCTATATTATTATCGACTTAAGCTACGAATTTTTGTTATGTCGATGGGAGTACATTAGCCGGAATGCCAACCGAGCGGCTCATTGACTCGGTTAGCCCGAACGCCAACCAAGCGAGCTCATTGGCTCGGTCGGTTGCAGCCGGACAACCCCTAATGAGTTATCAATTCATAATGCAAACTCTAATACAAAGTGGTTCACAAGGTCATAACAAGCTTATTCTTGGCGACTTGCCAAGGCGAGAAGAATTGAAGATGCAACAACGGGAGCAAAGACGAGGAACAAGGCTTGCACGAGGTCAGGCCTTGTGATGTCCGGGAAGACGATGCATCCGTACTTGATTACGGCTGCTCCGATCACGGATCCGAGTGCTAGCTTCCACAGATAGCCTGCATCCTCCTCCTGTTCATCAGAAATTGAGCACACTAGAATGCACAGACGGAAATTGATTGCAGAGTGGAGAGGATAAGAACCTGAAATGGAGAGATTGAGGTGGAATTAGGGGCTAGGGTTTCAAGATTGGCTTCCCTCCGGGGCTTCGAAGCTCGAACACGAAGTCCGAGAGAGGACGTCGTCGCCGGCGCCGGCGGCGGGAATGTCGTCGGCTTACGGAGGTTGTGAGCGGGCCACGGTCGCCGGCCGAAAATGGAGGCGGTGGCTGAAGAGGGCGTGGTTTGTGTTATCGCCATTTGGTGTGGGAAGAGACAACCAACTTGAAAAGAAAGGCAATGACCAGTTGATATGAAAGGCTTGAAAGCAAAAAAACGAAACTCATAAATAGTTTTTTTAAAATATAAATTAAAAAGTCTTGAAATTATGCAAACAACTAGTTTAACCCCCGTACTATGTACGGGTACTGTGATTATAAACCCGATTTAATATAGATATGTAATATCAATGATCACGTTAAAATTATAGAATTATATGTATTTATCTTCATATTGTGATTAGTGTTTTTTACCGATAGTAAATCAATTCATAATATAAATAAGTTGGATTTGTTCAAAAATTAATTTACGATAAATATCATGTTTTATTAAATAATACTCCGTAATATTTATGAGAAGATTACAACTAATTATTGGTAAGAGAAAATTCATAATTTTCAGGATAATTCATAATTTTCGGTAAATTTTAAGTAATTTTTACGGGATAAGATTATATGAGATTCTAACTACCTAATTTGTATAAAGGAGGGCCCGGCTGATTATTCTATTATCGAAATGACACGTGGCGCAATTTTTTGTGAAGACATTGTCTCCGCTTTATACTATAGGTAGTATAGATGTAAGATATAAATGTTGGGTGAGGAGGTCACTCCACCGGTCAGTTTTTCGAGGAGGAACTCCGAGATATTGGTTTTGACACTCACGGAAGACAAAGCCACTATTAAATCACTTAGAATTATCCACGGTTTTCAATCTCCCTATACTTTATTTTTTAAGCAATGTATGTTTAAAGAATTGTACAACGTATTCCCCTTTTCTGCGTTACACGTGTCCCAAGTCTCGACAAATTCACTGAATAACGTTAGAAAATCACTTAATTATGCGGTTACACATCCTTCCCCTTCTTTACCCTAGCTCCCACGAATACACGTTCATCGTGTTTTCAGGAGTTGGTAACTGCGCTCAAAGCCTCAAAACTCTTTCTCCTACGCTCAAAGATGAATTTGCTAGACTCTCTCTCTGATAACCGATTTTCTTCATTCGGAAAATCTCGCCTTCGCTGCTCTCAAAGCTCCTTCGGTTGCAGGCGACCGTCATCGACACCACCAGCGCCAACGCCCTCGTGCTCACCGATTTGTCATCACCGCCTCCTTGCCTTCATCCGCCATTCACCATCGCCGCCTGCAACCGCCTTTCGAACCGGCATCGTAAACTTATCTCCTGCTTTGAAATCTCAGGTCCATGCATGAGGTCTATGATGAAATGGACACTGCAATCCAGTGAAAAAATACTGGATTGCAGTGTCCATTTCATCATAGACCTCATGCATGGAAAAAAATCCGGGCGGAATATAAGGTCTTGGAGGCAACTGCCTACGTTTATTCAATTGCAAAAAAAAACAATTACTCAATACAGTTTAAAGCTAGGTTGCACTGACACGTGAAAACGCTGAAATGTAAATCGTGAAACGTGAAACGCCAAAACGACAATCCTAAAATTTGTATAAAACGAAACGTCGAGGAAATGGCAATATATATTATATGTTATTTTAAAAATTTAGATAATACAGTAGTAGCATTACTATCACTAAAACAAGTAAATAATAATCCAAACAAGCAAGTTAATTGAGTTAACGTTTAACTAAACAATATTACATGACTTCATAACAACAAGTTCAAATTTAAACCAAGTTCAAACTTCAAACTTAAAACCTTGATACCGCCCCTGATGATATCAGTTCTCTTATGTATTCTGATATAACAGGGAACTAGTGTAGACCTCGTACCCTGTACGGGTATAACTTAGATAACTAAGATACGAGATTTAATTTACTAAAATCGAAAATGGGTTAAATATTTTTTTGTGTAGTTCCGTTTATTAATTGAAGCATTCGTTTTTCCGTAATGTACAATCCAATTAAGTATAATTAACTTTATATTTATCCAAATATATTCAATATGGGTGTCTATGTGTGTAGAGAAAAACAAATTATGAATTATGGTATAATTTTTTTTTTAACATGTAAAAGTTCCCAAAATATAAGAAAACGAATTTTTTACATCTTAAAAGCTAGTGTCATGTGTCGCTCTCAGATTGGCCGGCCATGGTCCCCTCAAAGAGCGACACATGACGATTCTAAAGTGCACCACGTGGCGCAATCTTTTTTACACGCATTGCTATCAAAATAATATATAGGGAGATGGCTTCCTCAGACAAACTATTTCCTTTGGTTCCTAACTCCCTGGGAGCCTTCTCCCTCAGATCAAAAAAATAAAATAAAACCAGTAAAGGATGAAGTTCAAATCGAGTAAATGATTTCACTTGAACTAATTGAAGCCATCAACTTCCTAGAATTCATTATAGATAACAATGGTCAAGAGGTCGGTTGGCGTCCAAGAGGTTAAATGATTGACGACTGGCGCCGTCGGCAGACAAACAAAGAGTGAGAGAGATTGAGACAACAGAGAGATCGAGCGAGAGAGGCAAAGACTAACCCAACTACTGCTACTATTAGGTTTTTTTTGTTAATTTGAGTATGTCTAAAAAACACCCAAAACTTTCTAAAAACTACCAGAAACTCCCTCCGAAACGCGGCGTTTCATTAAGTACGTGGTTAACGCAATGTTGACCGTTTCAGAAATTTTGAAACGCGCCCAAAACTCTGAAACGTAGTTTATGTACAATCTGGCGTTTCAGTGCATCTTAGAGACGAGAGTATGCAAGAATGACAAATTTAGGAAAATTATCATCGGCAGAACAAACAAAATCTAAAAAATCACGGTTTCTACAACAAATACAAACTAGGAAGCAGCAATTTCACAAACAACAGCTAGATCTACATCACTAGAAGTGCAAAACAAAGAAACTCCCAAAACACTTCTATTCCAGTAATTTCGCGATCTAGCCACGAATAACAATTATAGGAAACAAATCCAACAATAAACCAGAGATGGAAATACCAAAGATCAATTAACATGCCAATCTGATCATCCAACCTGTCAATTTGACAAGATTCTAAGCCCTAACCCTAACAAAAAGAAGCTCTCCGAAATACAACTACGAGGAAGGAGGGAGAAGATCGATCGATATTACCTCTTCACCTTACGAACGAGGCATTCTGCAGAAGTGAGAAGCGAAGGAAGTGAAGAGGAAGTGAAGAGGAAGTGATCAGGTTTAGGAAAGCGATCGCTCGCGATCGAGAGGGTTTCGCTGGGAGAGGGTTTCGCTTAAGAGGGTGCAAGAATGGATCGTATAAGTTTGGATGCAAGAATGAATCGTATATGTTTAGATTGGATTGGGCCGGTCTACACCTAAATTGGGCCGGCCCAATAAAGGATGGCAAAATTACATAACTATAATAAACAATATCACTCATAAAGGCAATCTCGATCGCTAGATGATTAAATGATTAATTTTTTTGTAAATATACCCCATTTGATTTTTAAGTACTCTATAAACTTCCCTTATAATATTTGATTCCCTTCAAAATTTGTATTCTCTTTCCTTCTTTTATCTATTTTCATACTTTAAACTATAAAATTCTTTTTTAAAATATAAAATTCTTGTTTTATGTGTTTGTAAAATATCCTAATTTGGAGTATCCTTATAAGGATAAGGAAATATAAGTAAATATAGACATTATATATGCAATTCATTCTAAATATAGGAGGCAAAGATCAATCGAATACCAGAAGATTTGATATCAAAGGTACATAAATATAAAAAGATCTGGTACTATGTCACCAAAAGATTTGATATCAAAGTTACATAAATATAAAAAGATCTGGTATTATAACCTGACATGAGGATTCTCTTTCGATACTAATATCGAAAGATCGAATCGCTTGTATGAAAAGATCAATACTTAAAGTAATTCGATCTTGCGATAGAGGTATAGATAGATAAAAGCAAGATCAAAGCTTTCTCAATCGTGTTTATGGTATTTGAGAATTCTCTTTCGATACTAATATAGACAGATCGAATCGCTTGTATCGAAAGATCGATACTTCAAGCAATTCGATCTTGCGATAAAGGTATGGAAAGATCAAAGATGGTATTTGAGAGAAGGGAAAATTGGGGTATGTGTGCAGTTTATGACCATAGATTTAATTGATTCGTTGAGTGTCCGGGGATAACGTGAAAGCTATAAACAAACAACTGTGTTGCACTCAATAGATCTAGGCCTCGTTTGGTTTAAATTGTGTTGGAAACGTAAATGGAATGGAAGATTTTATTATGAAAGGTAGCAAAATGTGAGAATCACTCCCTTCAATCTCATATTTAAAAGGAGTGTGATGTTAGAAGATTTTATTACAATAATGTATCATCATAGTAAAGATCGCCTAAATTCGTTTCCATTCCATTTACGTTTCTACGTAACCAACCAGGCTCTTATACTACCACTACAAATCGTTGCATACCACAATAATGGAACATTAAGCCAAGATACATGATCATACATATTTTCATATACCAGGCTCACTTTGGTAGGGGATCCTGATCGATCTTTTAAGGGACATACCGCAATAACAGAACATTCTGTTTAAGGGACAGAACCAGATCGTGTCGTTGCTCGTGGCGTAACAATCGGTAAGAGCTAATGTAGGAGAAGCAGGTAAAGAAGGCATGGAGGGAATCCGACCAAAACTCAATCAGGAATACGAAGTAGGCGGGGTCCAAAAGGCAGGCGACAGAAGAAACAAGATGCGAGCGAGAGCAAGACCGAGGGGCACAGATGGCGCTGTCTGCCCGAATGGCAGCTCGATATCGATTCATGGTGAAGGTCACTAGTGTCCGACTGGACATGGCGGGAAAGAACCGTTTTGACAACGGAATTCGGAAGTGGTCGTTTCTGTATCGGTCTCTCTGGCTATCGTGCCGATACTCGAACTCTGTACGATATAATTCCAATCTTTCATTTTTCCTTTGTTAGTATTTTTCTATATTTCAACTCATACTAGGCTGTTTCCTAACAACTGTATATTCGTATATATCCATCATGAGCTACAAAAAAAACTAAGGACATCGTCTCAAGAGTCGAGACAAAGGAATCAAGTAAAACTAAGCATGAACATGACCAAAGCAAGAATATTATTAATAAGCATAACAAGAGGTAGAAGAAGACCATTACGCAGACGCCAAACTAAGCTGGAAAGAATTAAGGCAACGAATTCTTCTTCCATAGGAGATAAAATGTAACCAAAAAAACAACATTTTATGTATGGCAGCAATCGTCGATAGTCCTATATACTTTAGGGTCATACTGAAAAACACATTAGCATCTACATATGTTGCCTGTCTTAGCTTTAAATACATCTTGTAACCTGTAGCTGCAACAAGAACACGGCCGGAAATTCAAAGGGTATCAGAGTTCAACATAGGATCCCCAAAAAAGCATCAAAAAGGCCGATAAGAAGACGAATCAGTCAATCATACTACAGTGGAGATTAATGAGCGAAGAATCGACGACATACCAGAATAGCCAGCAGGCAATGCATGCAAAAAAAATAGCTTAGTAGACTGATAAGGAGGCGGATCATCTTTGTTGCTGATCTGAGCCGGAGCCACCCACGGAAGGTGTTGTTGGGACGCTGCTAGATGACCCGTTTTCTGTTGGGGGAGCGACGCCCCATTTGCCTTCTGATTCTAGGGGTTCAAACACATGAACGCCTCCATCCGACAGTCCCGCTGCAAACTGATTTGGTTCTTGTGGATGTGCAGCGATTACTAGTGGATGAACATTAGAGCTGCTGCAGATCGAATGCAACAGAGCACGAGTTTCAGTGAAAATCTAGACAAATACCATAGAATTGATTGATGCGTGTTGTTTAAGGCTCAATTCTGCTTTACTAGCTAGTTCTGTTAAAACTAACTTTTACTATAAAAATCACAAAGCCTGTGCTTTCTTGCGATGATTACACATAACTTGCGCCTCTTCCATTTACACAGCTCAAAGCCATTGATAGATAAATGATCATTTTAGCAACAATAAACTGTGCAGATTGCCTCTGGTTTTAAATAAAAGAGATATGTGTAGTGGTGTGCAAACAAGTACCTGACACTAGCTGGAAGATATGCTGAAGGATTGATACGACACCGTAGTCTAAGGTTAGAAGCAGTAAACACACAAACGCTGGCATCCAAGAAACAAGCATATACTAGTTGACTATCACACGACAATGTTGCATGAGAGATGGGAGCAGAATTTTCACGGACTGCCCACTGCAAAAGCAAAGAATAGTGTGTAAGCTTAATGCTTGTTATGGACCAAATAAAGCATGAAAAATACTTACCTGTTTAACGCATTCAAGTTGTTTAGCTTCAAAAATTGCAAGTTGAGTCTCGTGCACAACTAAGAATTGTGTCTGGTCCTGGTGAAATTGAACACGTGTATCGGACTGCAAAGATGGTGCCCTGCCTGGTGGAAGTTGCAGGAGTCTAGATTTCTGCTTTTCCCATCCATCAGAGCTCCAAACACAAATCTAAAAAAATGAAATAATTATATAGTATTAGCATTCAATGAACAAGATGATAGGTAGTAAGAGTAACTCAGTTCAGAAGAAGAGAAATCTGCACTAGAAAAATAAAAAAAATTACAGCTGAAAAAGCTTGCTGTTGTATGATTTAATATAAAAATTAAAGCAAATAAGCAGTTGAACACTACATGTGTATGATAATCAATTCTGGAAGAACAATTAAGGAAGATTATGTATTTTGTAAAATAACTATACAAACCTGAGCATCTGCACCAGAAGAAACCAGCACATTCAGCAAATGGGAGAATGCAAGGCCTGTAATTCTTTTGGTATGGCCCTTTAGCTTGCTTTTAACCTTAAATGAATAGCCAAAAGAGGAGATTAGCCATTTCTTCACGCTTTAAGTCACATACTACCCATGAATCTAATACATACCTCATCTACACGGACGTTATAGATTTGGATAGTAGAATCATCCATACCAATTGCAATTATATTGTTATCCTGAGGGTGAAAGGCTAGAAAAGTTGCTGCTGGTGGAGGAGGCATGAAAGTCGTCATAGTCTACACTCAATCCAGAGGGAACATATTATATTAAGTGGTTAAAATGAATTTCACAACTGAGTATAATTAAAGTAGTTACATGCACTACCTTGAACGTCATCATGTTAAATAAGGAAATCTTCCCTCCAGATGCTGACATTACATAGGAATCATTCTTGGATAGAGCAAAACAAGGGACAACCTCCTCAGGATTTGTATCAGCCACATCATTGGTCATAAGATTGCCATTAGGAGGCTGCCATAGCTGAGGTGACATACTAGCTGTGGCCTGAAGAGAAAATGCAATACTTGAGGTATCAGGATTTCGAGTGAGTATTTTTTAGTTAAAAAGAGCTTTGTATCAAATAACTTTTTTTATACACACCTTGCCACTCGAATTTCGCTCATTTCGCTGCCATTTCCATAGAAGGTGGATTGCATTTTCTGCCAAAGCCAAAATGGCACTTCCAGAGTTTGTGTATATCAATCTTGATATCTGCATGTAAACAGAATTACTGGATAGGTAAAAAAAGACTATATTGCATTCACAATTATGCTTCTCTTTAAAAAAAAATATCATAACTTGGACAAAAGACCTTCTTGCACAAGCAGCACAACCTAAAGTGAATGACTGCCTATTATAGATCTCAAGAAAGACTGATATGCTAGAGCTCTGCATGGTTTTTTATGTTGATTTACCTGACATTTACACCTTAAATTAACAACCAGATTTGTTGCCAACTTGCAACACTTTGATATTGTACCTCGCTTTTACCGAATTATTTTGCTCACAGCAAGCTTAAGTACACTCATGCAACTTAAACAAGGCACCTAGAAAACCAGTTTCTGACCTCAAATACATGCAACCTAATTTTTCTTATTCAGAATCATATCCATTTAACTCGATCCTTCTCAAACATAATTAGACAGAAGAGAAAAATATGATTTTCTTGATATCCACCCACCTTGTTAACTCTCAGGTTCTCTGGAAGCCTCAAGGATCGGCACTGAGACGGCTCATTTATTTCAGTAAGTTTCCATATCTTTGATTTGTCATTGCTTTCTTCAATTATTCTAGGCTTTACATCAGGTGCACTCCTGGCATCCCCATTCTGAGAAAGTAAAATATATCTTTAATACAAAAGAATAGGATATTCTGGTTTCAAACAGCAGTAGACTAATCCTGCGATAAGCTGGAGTTACCAACAGCTACATACCATTCCCTGGATGGAGAGTACTGGTGTGCCTCGTTCTGAAAGACCAGTGCTAGAAGCTGCGGCAGCTGCTGCGGCTGAAATGGGATTGATGTTTGGCTACAATGGGATAGGAAATAGTTAGCATTCTTTATTAGCACTAATTTCAATCATTAGAAACTTATTGCACAAGCAAACAAATAACCTTTGTCAAAGATTCAGATGCTCTTGAAGAATCATAAGAAAGATTCTCAACTGTGCGCAACAAGCGCAAACCTTCTGCATTGGCTAATATTTTAATGCCATTTTCATTAGAAGAAACTGCCAATAGGGAACCATCCTTGTTGAAGCGAATTCGTGGACTTGCCTTGAAAAGATTAAGAAGTAACCATGAGCAACAGAAATCATACATTTAATTATTTCTTTGAGTTGGATTGACCATGGTGGAACCTGAGGGATTTTTTTTGTACAAAACTCAAATAACAATAGAGTCAAAAAAAGATTGACTTATACAATGGTGATATGCATAAATAACAACTTAATATTTTGACCACCATGGTTTTGTATCAGTTACTATTTTAATAGTTATATTGATTTTGATGTATTGAAAGGTGCTTACTGGGAGTCCTCCATCTGCATCAACAGATGTTAGTAGTTGAACATTGTCCATATCCCAGATTTTAATTGAGAAGTCATCACCAGCAGCCAAATACCGATTTTTGGTGGTATCAAATTGGACAACACCCAAAGAGGGTTTCCGAAATCCTTGATAAGTTCTTTTCAGGGAACCTTCACTTTCATTCCATTCAACAATATGAGATTCTCCATCCTTACTTGTGCCACATGAGAAAAGCCTGGCATTGCATATAAACCATATAAGATCATCAATGAGCTGGCAAAGAAAATAAATAAGCATAGTGCAATTATGAATCAAGGCACTAATATAAGTTGAACCTTGCACCATCAGCACTGTAAGACATTGTTGTGCACCATCGCCCAGGAGCATCATAGTCTACCCGTGAGCCAGCATTATCATATAGCCAAGCTTTTATTTTCCCATCAAGAGCAGTTGAAAATATAAACTGGTCGAGGAGATTAAAAAAAAAATAGAAAATAGAGGTCCATGGTCAGATTAGAAGAATACTGACAAAAAAGTATGCATAGAAACAAGGCATAAATGTATGTAAACCTGAATGTTTTCCTTGTGATGAGGACAAACAGAGTAAACTGGTGCTTCATGGCCTTCAAAAGTATACTGCTTAGTACCATTAGTAGCATCCCACACCTTCAAGCACCCCAAAATAATTTAAGACCGTGTCTAGAATTGTCCCATACAAACAAACTAACTAACAAGCACATAAAGACAACCTTAATGGTCTTGTCATCGCCGCAGGTTACTGCACAAAGTTGCTTATTGGGAGTAGAGAAGGCAATATCGTTCACACCGCCCATATGAGCATCAATCTATATGGTAAATAGAAAAGTATTATGGATAGAATATCAAAAATGAAGTACAAGAGCATCAGTGAAGCAATTCACTATATTTCCCACTCAGCTGTTAGTGCATTTATACCTCTAAATGCTGTCGCACATCATTATTGCCATGATATGAGTAAATCTGCACAATATGTCTTGAGTATGCAACCCCTGATGTGCACATAACGAAAGAATAGCCATAATTATACCGCAAACCCCATCTAAATCACACAAGCTATCATTGATATTCACCAAAATTGAAACACGGTTAAAACTCACCAAATAAAGATCCATCATAGCTCCATGTTACACGGTTAACAGATACAGCTGGTTCTTTGACTAAAGCTGTCTGAAAATTAGCAAGACAAAGAATCTCTTAAGAAAATGAGCAGCTGAAAAATAAGTTCGAGTAGATTTGATTCCTTGTTATATTGGTTGTTAGCAAATAGAAGGGGCATACCTGAAGAGGCATTGAGCAGTTGTTAAGATCCCAGACTTTAAAATTTCTCGAGAACAGCTTTTCGCGAGAGCCAACTTCCCAGAGTGTTATATCTCCAACATTTGTGCCCACTGAATCATCATAGACATCATAACGTGTCAATAATGTGACCTTAAATATAGTCGGGTGTCAAAATTGAGCAAGCAACAGTTAAACCAACCCAGAAGTAACGTTTGTCGCATAGGATGAAAATCCATGCTCATGGGAGAAGAACCCTGATTTAAAGACCTTGCAACAGTCCTTGGCAATTCCTCAGGTGCACCAAATACTTGGCTATGAACAGGACCAGGACCATGACCGTGAGGGTGACCATGACCGGGAAATGGTAGCACGTTCACAGGCAAATTCACCTGCACATGAGGGACCTACTTGATAACTACATACAGACTAGCCTGAGCTTTGGCCACCCAAGGTATGAAATGCAATGAAAAACAGTTCCTGACAGAAAAAGGTACCTCATCTGAAATTCCCAAGGGTCTTGCTCTTTTGGCAGCATGATCATGATCACCAGGTTGATATTCTACAGAAGGATTTGTTGGAGGAGTTCTCGGATGCTTTAGTGCAGCTGAAGACAGAAAAATCCTCGTTAATAAAAATACTGTTTAGGATAACTACAGACCATTAACAATTATAACACTGCCTCAAAAAGCTAGCTACCTGGGATTGATGGACCGCCAAACCCAGGTCCACCAGAAACTGCAGGGTGTGCAACCGTTGGGGGGCTAGTCATCCAACCAGCAAGTTGGGTAGGAACAGGTTGTGGTGTTGGTTGAAAAGGCTGTATAAAAATTCAAGATATTAGCACCCACATAAGACTATAGGATGCAAAACTAACTGCATGAAACTGCCAAACCACTTACCCCATGCACACCTAAAGGTGGAAAGCCTCCAGCTTTAGGCAAGGAGCCCAATAGTGGATTTAGTGGATTGCCTGCAGGTGATGGAGCACGAGCACCATTTGGTTGGCCACATGTGTGATCCACAAAAAGTGTCTTAATATCTGGATTTGGCCTGGGGTTTTTGCAAAGTTGATGCTGCCAATTCAAGCTGCAGTATTATGAGGGAAAATAATCAATCCAGGTGTAAGCACAATGGACTAAGTTACAAGGACTGTATAATCATAAAGAAAAACAGGCCCTGCAGAATATATCTGGCCTCCTTCACTAAAGAAGTGAATGTATTAAATCAACTCTTGGAAATCTATTAAAATCCTAGAGACATGTAGTTGTGAAGAGCTTAATGCTGAAAAGACCACCTCTTTTGATGCACCCTGCTTAGATATCACGTTTACTTTGAAAACCAATTATCCAACTCTGTAGGAATGAAGATTCCGCATGTACAGAATTATATGCACTCTGCTAGATTATGAAATTTAGTGTCAACTTTGTCGCCTACTTACCTTTGGTTGATAAGGGTCCGTAATCGTGAATTCTTAAGGTTTGGAAGCTGCAGTTTGTCCCGAAACAAGGGATTTGCTTCTATGAGCTTCTTGAGTTCAACCAACATAATTGCTCTAGCAGACTTTGTATCTCCATACTTGGAGAGTTGCTCATTTTCCCTGCACCCAGTAAGCCTCAACTTGTATAGAATTGCAGAAACTCAGCGAAATCCAACATTTCACAGAAACTTTCCGGATAAATTCCATACCTGAAGTTGTCCAACGTCAAAAGTTGAGTAATTTCCTTGAAGAGCTCCTCATTAAACGAAGCAAAAACTTTCAGATCTTTTACAAGTATCTCCACTGCCTTGGACCTATCATGCCTGCAAATGCAAAAAAAAACACAATGTTACACTAAGGAAAACAAGAGTATTCCAAAACACAGAAGATCCCCTGCCCCCATTAAACCAGCTTCCGCATGCATTGCACAAGAAGCTTACTTGTCTAGCGCCTCTAGATACTTCTGCTTCCTTATTTCGAAGAAAATCTTCATCGAGTATCGGTTATCATCCACCTTGGTAAATCCGGAGAGATACTTTTCCACTTCATCCCAGTTTCCATTATGCACTTCCTCCTCAAAATACTTCATGTTAAAGAAGAACCCAGACTCCTGCTCAAGCCTATCCACACAGACAAAAAACTCATCAAACCACCAACTCACAGCAAAACTTTCCAAATTTAGGAAAATGCACAAAGAAGAACATACTTATGAACAGTCTCTTTGAACTTCTCCTCATCTAGAAACTGTAAGATCAGGAACACAAGCTCTCTACTGAGAGAGGACATCTTAGCACCTCCAAGCTCCACTCCAAATGCACAGATTTAACCTAGAGACAAGCAGATCTTCTATTTAAGCACCACCAGCCCAAATGTTCTCAACAAACACTAATTCGGAAACTAAATATTCAAATTTAATCAGTAACCAGACAAGACAAGCTCAAAATCTCAGCTAAATCTACCAAATCCGAACCGGTAAACCCAATCCAATTAGATACCAGTTGAGATTTCAGGAGATGGCATTGACAGCTCACACAACCGAAGCGGACACAAATTAGGGTTTTTCCGAGATCCGAAACACAAAAAAACCAAAAGGAAAATCGAAAGCCACTTTAAAACCCTCGGAATCGAAGATCGATGGGGGAAAAGGCGTAGCGAACGCAAACAGAGATAGAAAGCAAAAGTAGTAGCAGATTAGATAACCTAAAGAAGAAAGTCCAAAGCCGAGAGATTCGCGCATGTGACATAGAAATTGAGCTTTTACCTTCGCAAAGAGATCGATTCAAAGCAAACAACGCGCGGAAAGAGGAAGAAGAACCAGAGGCTCTCTCTCTCTCTCTCTCTCTTTCTCTTCTTCTTCTTCTTGATGTTCTTCGCCTCTTCTTCACAGAGAGATTAAATTAAGAGGTATACAGACATTAAAGACTTTGCAGAAATGGCGATTTCTATATAATTAGGGTGATAAGTAGTTCCGCTAAACTCATGATAAGCAGGTGTGATTATCAATCGGGTGATAAGTGGGAGTTTTTACTTACTGGAAGTGGGACCCAGCGTTCTTTATTTGCAGTTTTTGAATGGAGAAGAATCTCTAGGGAATTACAGCTGTGCCCTCGGGCTCCAGCTGAGCCAGAGAGATCTCAGCCGTTGGATTGGATCGGATGAAGTATCTGACGGCTGATTGTGCGCCTGTTAAATGAGGTACAGTGGGGAGGCAGAGCACGGGATTACCGCCTTTCTTTTTTTTAGTGTTTTTTGACGGAAACGACAACTTTTCGGACGTGCCTAGATGAGTTATTTGCCCCTGCGTTGCGCGAAAATTACAAAAGTTGACACCTGTGATTTAATGTCAAATACCGTACGCGATATGCTACATCATCCCACTGGTGGGGTTGTTCGTTTCGTTTGGCGCGAGAATATTGGGCGAAATCTCGAGGTGTGAGAAATTTGGTCGTGGGTTCTTCTCATAAATACCACAACTGAAAAGCTTAGACCAATAATAATAATTTAAAGTAACCCACTGACTTTCTTCCGCATTAATTTAATTAATTAACTACAGTAACGTGTTCCCTTCAAAAAAAAGAAACTATAGTAACGTACTAATGTGTATGTTACTTTATTCAAGATCAACCGGTATGTATGTCACCATTTTGACATATTAACTCACTGGTTGAGTATTGATGAATGTACCATGAAATTTCGAATCGAGATCTCATGAGAACAACTCATCACCAATTAACATGTTATTTTTTACAAGTCTAAGTTATTAAAGGGTGTATAACGTGATAATTTCGAATTCATGTGATTTATATGTTGGTTAAAATATCCCGTATACCTTTAACAACCAACAACTTGTATGAACATTTGAGAGTGTTTTGAATCCATTTTCTAAGAGCAAGAGCTTTAATCATGAGAACACGTTATTTTTAAGTTTAGCTAAGTCAACTCTCATTAGCAAGACTATTACTATGGTGGTCTAGGAGGTTGTAATCGAAATAAGAGAGGCCTTGATTATTGATTGTTTCATCGAAGTTGATTTTAATGAAATTTTCTTTTTTGGTCTTTTCCATTTAATGTTTTTCCCCCTTTATATTGTCTTTTTTTATATCTTTTGAAGTAGTTGTTTATCTCACTAGAGAATATTATGTCGTTCATTTACCAATATTTTTATATCAGGCTTATTTGGAAGTCCTTGATCATTGATTTATTTTCAGAGGAATATTATTATATCTTTTTTGGGTGTAGATCTCATTGAGTTGAAATTTAAATGATTTTCTAGAACCACAAACACCAACAAGAGAAAGATAGTTCTTCATACATTCACTTGTAAGTTGTAACAACACATGCATTTCTCATGTCTCATGTTTTTTTGAATTGGTATTTTAGTTTCAATTTCTATAGTTCATAATTTTAAATTTGTGCTCAGTACCTTGTTGTATGTTCTCCATATGTAATATTTAATAAGAAAAGAATGATGTTTTCTCATACACCATACATAAAACCAAGTCATAGCACGCGAAATAATCTAAAACATCGATAAATAATACTCTTTTCATTCCTAACTGTTTGTCCAGTATTCCTTTTTGGGTGTTCCCTTTTGTTTGTCCATCTTTCCATTTATATCATATTTTTCTTCCAATATTACCGTCATTCAATCTCTTATATTATTCCATTATCCAACTTTCTCACTAACTTTATCACTTTTTCTCAACAAAAATATACAACTACCCCTATTTGATCTCATATATTACCCCATACCCAATATTCCCATCAACTTTATCATTTTTTTCCACCAACTTTTTCACATACTTTACACACTTTCTTAATAACTGTAAAAAACATTCTTTTGTACAATCTTTTAGGGACGGAGGGAGTACACTACAATGTGCATCTCATATAACACTAAATCTTATGCTATAATATAAGATAATTTATTAAAGAATCCTCGTATGATAACATATTGCACATAACTTTAAAATCGATTTTATTTTAAGATTTAGAATTTATTTATACACTTGAGCAAAGCATGTATAAAATGTGTTCAATTTTTGAGAACTTAGTTAGAAGACATACAATTCAAGCCCACTCGATATGTGTTGAGGTCATAGGTGTTTTATACGTTATAATCAGTATTATTGTAAATTAATCAAAAGTTAAGTATATATATGGACCATACCACATGTTAGCTTCTCTTCGATATATCGTGATATTTTGAGCATATACCTCGAGAGAAAGCGATAATAATATTGTACTCCATTGTAGAAATGTTGCGTTTGGGAGTTAATTTTGGCGAGAAATTGAATATAAAAAAAAACACGTAATAATGTACTTTGCTTTGTTTCAGGGGTGTGGATGGTCAGAAAGTGGGCCCACTTATATTGGGAAAGTGCAACATCATTATTTATGACCCGGCTTCCAGTACATCGTGGTCCCCACGACCTTAATCTATTTTGTTAATCTCCATTTGTCAGTGCAAATTTAATTGAGGATGTTACGTGAACCAAAATTTTACGTTAAACGAAAAATTATTCAACCAAAGAATATGGGCAAACTGATCGAGCAAGTCCACACACCATTCTGCTTTATCCACTGATTCAAGTCCAACTTATCCGTTGGATTTCTCGGTGGATCGGGTGATTGGGTGAAAATGAAATAATCTATGTATATTTCTATTTTATTTTTTTTGGTTGGGAAAGGGGGCAGAGCCCGACTAACCGAGGTCTAAAGTGTTCACGATTCGCGGGATGGCCCTCCCCGCGACATCATCGTACAAAGCATGGACAACACTCGACGGTACCTCCGAAATAAAATGTAAACCTAAAGGAAAAGAGTACGCAAGTTTTATAGAGAGGAGATTTTGTGTTATGAAAGCTGCGTAACTTGTATTGATGAATGAAGAAGGTATTTATAGTTACCTTAACCCTAATACAAAGTTACTAGGTGAAAACATAATTCACTTAATGTTAAGATAGCAACTAACAAAGCAATCTCTACAAGATATTCTTATGGTTAACATTCCCCCTCAAGCTGGACGGCCTTTTCGGGAAAGTCCAAGCTTGCCTAGGAGCTCTTCGAATCTTGGACGAAGCATCGGTTTGGTGAGGATGTCAGCCAGCTGAGCTTTGGTGGAGACGTGCGAGACACGAAAGGTGCCACTGCGGACATGTTCTCGAACAAAGTGGAAGGCTAGGGCTACATGCTTCATCCTTGTGTGGAAGACAGGATTTGAAGAGAGGTAATAAGCACCTTGGTTATCACAGTATATTGTTGGAGCTGAGGAGAGACCAACTTGTAGCTCACCAAGTAAGGAGAGGACCCAAAGAAGCTCCGAAGCAGTGTCGGCTAGGGCCTTGTACTCCGCTTCCGTGGATGAGCGGGCAATGGTCTTTTGTTTCCGGGAGCTCTAGGAGATTGGAGTAGACCCGAAGTAAAGAAGGTACCCAGTGGTGGAGATGTAGTCGTCGTGATCACCGGCCTAGTCGGCGTCAGAAAACGCATGAAGGGCCGAGGATGCGTCTGACGAGATTGTGATGCCGTAGTGCAGTGTGCCTTGTAAGTACCTGAGAAGACGCTTCAATGCCGCCCAGTGTTCGGACATAGGACTTTGCATAAACTGTGACAGCTTATTCACAGTGAAGGCAATGTCTGGTCTCGTGAGCGACAAGTATTGCAAGCTACCAAGTACCATGCGATAATCTGTAGGGCACGGAAGAGGAGTACCAGAGTTTTTGAGCAGCGGTGTGATCGACATTGGAGTAGACACAGGCTTTGTGTCAACCATTCCGACTTTGTGAAGTGTATCCTGTATATATTTACGTTGAGATAAGAACAGACCCGAAGGTGATGGAAGTACTTCAACGCCAAGAAAGTAGGATAGATTGCCTAGATCCTTGAGGGAAAAGCGACGAGCTAGCTGAGATATCAGATTAGTGACGGCACGCTCATGATTGCCCGTAACTATTATGTCGTCGACATATACAAGCAAGTAGATGGTGGTGCCACCATGTATGTAGATGAATAGGCTAGCATCTGATTTGGAGTTGATGAAGCCGAGCTGAAGAAGATACGCTTGGAGTTCATTGTACCATGCTCGGGGGGCTTGTTTAAGGCCATAGATGGCCTTGTTGAGTTTACAAACATGGTCGGGATAGGAGGTGTCGAGGAAGCCAGGGGGCTGACTCATGTAAACTTCTTCTTGAAGACGCCCTTGTAAGAAGGCGTTGTTGACATCAAGTTGCCGTAGACACCACTTATGCGCCACAGCTATGGTCAAGACAAGTCGAACCGTAACGGGCTTTACGACCGGGCTGAAGGTTTCAGTGTAGTCCTAGCCTTCTCGTTGATGGAAGCCTTTGGCGACGAGCCGAGCTTTGTAACGGTCAAGAGAGCCATCTGGATGGTACTTCACACGAAACACCCATTTGCACCCGACTAGGTTTTGAGTAGTCGATGGTGGAACCAAGGTCCACGTTTGATTTTTGCGAAGAGCCTCGAACTCAGAATTCATGGCGTTTCTCCAATCCGGGTTTTTGAGGGCTTGAGTGATGGATTTAGGTTCAAGGGAGGGCTGGGTATTGGCGTGAAGGTTAAGCTTTTTGAGGGGCTTAATGATATTGTTTTTGGACCTTGTGATGATTTGACGAGGGGGGGAGGGGTGGTTTTGTGGATTAGGGTTTGCATGGGCCGGAGAGGGTTCGGTTGGAGAATTAGGGTTTGGAATTTGCATGGCTGGTTGCATGGATGATGACGTAGGGTGTGGGCTGGGATGTACGGTTTGTTGTGTGGTTGAGAGTGGGACCAAGGGAGGAAGGTCAAGATGGAGCTGAATGGGCGGAAGATTGGATGGAATTATGGTTGGTGAAGATTCTGGCAAGAAATGGGGAGATGATATGCTAGGCGTTGAATTTGGTAAGTGAAGATTTGGTGGTTGGTGTTGCGTGATAGGAGGGGCGTGATTAGTGGGATTTGGCCGGCTATTTTGGATAGATGGATTAGCATTGGAATTGGTAGGAAAGGATATGGGATCGGGTGAAGATATGAGGGCTGCCGAATTAGGGTTTGAAGGTATGGTAGGTGTGTGATTACTTGTGGGGCAAGTTGTGTCGGTGGTATGGGTTCCACGAGTTTGTGGAGTGGAAATTGAACCCCATTCCACTCCATGTTGCTCAATGGTGTTTGAAGATGTGGCCAAAGGTGGAGCTAAAGGTAAAGAAATTGAACCCCATTCTTGACCTTGTTGCTCGGTAGGGCTCGGTTGTGTGGTGTGATGTGGTTTGGGTTCAAGGAACGGGAATTCACCCTCCATATAATGAACATGACGTGAGACATAGATCCTGTTTGTTGTAGGTTCGAGGCAATAGGAAGCACTTTGTGTTAAGCTTGGTCCTAGGTAAACACAAGGTTTGGACCTCGGATCGAGTTTATGGTTGTTGTATGGTCGTAACCATGGAAAGCAAAGGCAGCCGAAGCTTTTGAAGGACTTGTAATCAGGTTGTTTTTGGAGGAGACGAAAGTAAGGACAGTCATTATTTAGAGCTCGTGATGGTAATCGGTTAATCAAGTACATGGCCATTTTGAGGGCATATGGCCAAAAAGTTTTCGGCACACCCGAATGAGTGAGAAGAGAAAGCCCAGTTTCAACAATGTGTCTATGTTTTCTTTCGGAAATACCATTGTGTTCCGGAGTATGCGGAGGGGAAGTGTAATGCGTAATGCCCTGCGTTTGCAAGAAGCTCTTAAGACTTACATACTCACCTCCATTGTCCGAAAATAAAATCTTGATTTTGAGTTTGAAGAAATTTTCCACAAGTGCTCGAAATTGTATGAATGTGGTATGAACATCCGATTTCTTTTTAAGGGGGAAGAGCCATGTGTAACGAGTATAATGATTAACAAACACAACATAATATCGAAAACCATCAATAGATATGATAGGTGATGACCATACATCCGAAAAAATAACTTCTAATGGAGAGCTAGACCTAATAGAAGAAACACCAAAGGGGAGTTTGTGACTCTTATTTGTTTGACAAGACCGACAATCGGCTTGTTTGAAAGAACTGCTAGATAAAGAAAAAGTCCTAGTAAGAAAATCGAAAACATCTGAAGAAGGGTGGCCGAGTTTATGATGAAGAAGCCGAGCTAGATGTGGTTGAACCGAGTACACCGATGGAGACGACCGTGGCCATAAGTAGACACCATCAATGCAGGGCCCTTTAAGTAGAGTTTCCGAAGTTTTGATGTCCTTCACAAGAAAACAAGAGGGTAAGAACAAGATACCAAGATTTGTTTGTTTTGTAAATTGAGAAACAGAAAGTATGTTTTTCGAAATTTTTGGAACATGTAAAACATGAGAGAGTTGAAAAACACGTGAGTTTGTAGGTAAAGAGAGGGAACCTTGATTAGCAATGTGCAACCCGGAGCCATCACCCACAACAAGTTCGTCCGGTCCATTATAAGGATGGTGATGGGCCAAATTGTTAAGGTCATTAGTGACATGGTGAGAGGCTCCACTATCCATTAACCATTGGTTTGGTGTGGGATTAGGGAGGAGAAAGTTGGCCTGGGGAGCAGGGTTGTGGGCAGGGAAGCGATGGGAGTCGGGAAGGACTAGGTTAGGGTGTTGGCGTTTGAGGTCCGCACATTGGGAGGTAACATGGCCAATGTTTTTTGCACCACTGGCATCGACCTTTGAAAGGTCTTGGTTGAGTAGGGTTGCTGGAAGGGGGTGCCGTGTGATTAGGGTTTCGGGGAGGGTAGTTAGGGTTTTGTGGTTTTGTAGGGTTTTGAGGAAAGGAGCCAGAGTTTTGCCAAGAAGACTGAGAGGAGGACTTACCTTTGCCTTTAGCAAACTTGGATTGTGCATTGAGTGCAGTGATGGTGCCATCCGACTTCTTGGATTTGTGGAGGCGAAGCTCTTGCACTATCAACTTCTCATGGAGCTCATCAAACGAGATGGATGTATCTCGCATGTTGACACCATCTATGATAGGTTGGTAGGAGTCGTCAAGGCCTCGAAGGATGTGCTCAGTGAGATCTTCGGTTGAGAGGGAGGCGCCCAAAGAAGCAAGCAAGTCAGCGCATTCACGCATGAAATGCATGTATTCCTCAATGGTCTTTGTGCCCTTCTCAGCATGGCGCACTTTGTACTTGATTTGTTGAATGTGACCACGAGATGCCGACGCATAGGTATGTTTGAGAATATCCCATACGTCTTTGCAAGTGGTGGCACGAGTGGTAAGGGCATGCACAGGAAGAGAGAGCGTGCCCAAAACCGACCCAAAGAGAAGGCGATCCTGACGCTTCCATGAGAGGTATTTAGGGTTGGATTGGACTTTGTTATCAACGGTGACTTGCTCGGGTGGGGTGGGCAACGAGCCATCTAGATACTTAAAGAGATCATACCCTTCTAGGAGGGCTTGGATTTGGCTCTTCCAGGAAATATAGTTGGTGGAGGTGAGTTTGATGACACTTGGAAGGTGCACCATGATGAAGGGCTCGTCTGGAACGTGAGGATTGGCAAGGGTGATGGAGGCGTCGGTAGCCATGGAAAGAGGTAGGGCAGGATCGTTAGGCGTATGATACCATATAGAGAGGAGATTTTGTGTTATGAAAGCTGCGTAACTTGTATTGATGAATGAAGAAGGTATTTATAGTTACCTTAACCCTAATACAAAGTTACTAGGTAAAAACATAATTCACTTAATGATAAGATAGCAACTAACAAAGCAATCTCTACAAGATATTCTTATGGTTAACAAGTTTAGTGAGGGAGTCCGCGATAACGTTCGCTTCCCTATAGAAGAATACTGAAAAGATTCTACTTTTGGCGCATCAACTCAGGGATTGAGCACTAATGGGTTTATCATAAGGTTTTGAGTTCGAGACTCTAGGATGACAACTGTCATTTTCTATTGTTTTGGGCGAATTAACCGCGTAAACGCGTTATCCGCTATATTGAGGGAATCATAGTCACAAAGTCGTCACAATACTTTACAAGCTACGAATAAGATGTAAAAATGAAAGGAAATAGTGAGCATAAATTGAATATAAGCAAAGAAATGCGTGATGAGCTCTGGATCGCTTTGTATTGCTTGTATGCGTAGTATGATCTTCAAAACTTAGTTAAAAAAATCAGTTTCTCTTCGAACAATTGAGATAGAAAAAATGTAGAAATTTCGAGAGTGAATATTAATATTGTGTGCCGATCCCCTTTTCTTGACTTTTCCTCCTTCCTTTTATATTGTTGTTTCCATCCATTTGACCGTTGATCCTAGGCTGTATAAATCCCAAAGACTTTGCCTCTAATCTTCATGGTTTAACCGCTTGGAATAATTGTGATGAATGTCCGAGATTGTCGCTTTCCGTTTTGGGAGCTAATTTCGAACGTTGCACCACTTCTGCTGATGGGCCGCATCTTGCTTGATCTTGGGCTTAATTTTGTGAGGCCCAACACTCACCAATTATCATCCATGTGGATGCTCTAAACGACCCCAACTAATATCTGCAGCGACCCCAATCTCTTACCTTATAAAAAAAATATAAAACAAATTATGCTATTTGAAAGCATAAATGATAGATAACACATTCGAACAAAAAAAATAGGATAACATGATGGTGGTTTTGTGCATGAAGGATCAAATGTTTCGGTCGGGCTCGGGTGGAATAAGGTTTGTGAATTTGTGTCGATAACGAGTCTTGGATTGTTGTAGATTTTTAGGTGGGGGTAGGCTCGGGTTGAATCGAGTTTGGGTAGACAATGGGTTACGTGCCAATTGGGTCAGTACAGATTGTTGGGTGGGACGACCTTAGTTTGAATTGGGTTCAAGTTGTTGTGGGTTTTCAGATGGATTGTGCTTGAGTTGAATTGGATTCGGATCGAAAGTGGATCACGAGCCAGCTGGGTCAGAACTTTACGAGCTTTAGGTAGGTCGGGTCAAAGTATCAATTTTTTTTCATAACTATTAAAATAAAATTTTATTAAATCATACTCACTCCGTATGCTCATTCTCATCTCTTTCCATATGCTCATTTTTCCACGGGTTTTAGTTTACTTGACCATATGCTCAATTTTTCTTGTTTCATAATACTTATCTATTTCATATTTTTTCTCATCTCTTTCCATTTATACCCATAATAATTATCTTTATCATAATCAACGTACTTGTTTATATTTCTCTAAACAAATAATTAATCTTACATTTGATAAGGGTAATATAGGAATAACATTTTTTTCTTAATATATGTATAATGTCCAAATAGTCAAGTATTTTGAAACGGAGGGAGTAATATTTAGCAATAAAATAATAATAAATATAATATACTTTTTAAAATAGATTTTTGTATTCTGAAATATAATGAATTAGATCGACCTAATAAGTTGAGTCCAATAAAGTCAGTCTTAAACCGAATTCCGTCCAATAAAGTATTCTCTACCTTTCCTTTAGCCATTTGCTTTCACAAGTGTCCACACCACACAATACAAGTCACAAATACACCAACCACAAGCCAAGAGTATAGGGATACCATGTACAAACATTGATTAATACTACACTTAATTAGTAAAAGACCAACACTTTATTTCATAAATCACTTGATTGGAGAGAGGAAGAGGACAACCATTATGTACAAAGAATAACAAACACTAATCTCAACACCTTTTTGCCTCAAAAAAAACCATATCCCTTCATCACTTGCACAATTGCACCCAAAACAAATATTCCTTAATTATGCAAAAGTAGAGGATAGAAAAGATGAAAGTTAAAAGTTAAAAAGAGAACAAGAATAAAACCATTTATACAAGGGAAAAGAAAAAGTAATACTATCTTTTTGCTCCATAATTGCTCTCCTTCTTAATATGCAAAATTCCAAACCAGACATACACTATACAGAATCAAACAAAGCAATATGGGGACTACTATACAATGCTTTGTTACATGCAAACGAAAGCCATAAATTTTATGGCATAAATAGAAAGAGAAACTAAACACAAACGAGAAACGTATCATCCCCATAATTTTACTAGTAAAGGTATAATAGTCTCTAAGTTTTTGATTTTGATTTTGATTTTATGGCGAAAATAGAAACACCACTTTACTGGAATTTTGCGGATAACATAGCTAAATTGAAGCCCCGGATTCAACGAAACCCGAATGGACGGGCCACGAACGTCTACTGTCAACGAAGATCGTGCCTCGAAGACTTAACATTAAACCTGATAGATGAGAGTGTTTAGGCAACCATTGTTCTTCTCTATGTGCACTATCTCTCTCGTCGACCTCAAGCTCTTCTTCCTTCCTCAATTTCTCCTCCCGATGCTGGCCTCCTCCCGATCCTGACCTCGTCCTATGCTCATCTCCTGGTCCACCACTCCTTTGAAGATCAAAAGTTTCGGTTGTCTCTACTCTATCCCTAGTCTTCTTCCTCATATGTTGAACTTACTAGCTGAAGACCCGTACCATGTACGGGTAATGCTCATTTTTTTCGTTAATATGTGTATCTACTATAATCTATACTATATATTAACTCTTATATATAAATAGATTAAAATGAGAATTGAAAAGTTAAGTTACTTAATATGTATCTTTTATAGAAGGAAATTTTAAAGATAGATAATATTGTTTCAAAGATAGGTATTAGATGAGTAAGAAAAAGGATAAAATTAAAGGTTAAATAATTAAAGAAATTTTAAAGATAAATAATATGCCTTTAAATATAGATATTTGATAGGAAAGAAAAAAGATAAAGTTAAAGATTAGATGATTAGGAAAAATAAAACATATAAAATTGTTAATCAAGTGGGGCCAGAATTAATGTGGAGGCTCGAAATTCTCCGGCTTTAATATATAATATAGATTATGTGTCCAGTTCTAGTATTTTATAATTTAACAATTTGAATCCCACTCTAAAGAATCCATTATTTTTTATATCAATAAAAATATATAATATTGTAGTACTTAATATTCTTAAAAACTAGTCATTTCATAATTTACAAGTTAAACAATTGTTTAATTAAGCAAATTTAAATATTTTAAACAAATTATTTTCTTAGACAATTTTCTTCATAAGATCCATACATGACACGAGATTATTTATAAAGTTAATGGCTCGACCTATTTCAGAATGCAAAACAATAATTAGACTATTCAAAGATAAAAACAAATCCTAACCACCCTTGACCCATCTTTTTCTGCGGAATTAACATTTACTAGATCCATTCCCATTCCAAAAACAAACACACTTACTACTTGCCGTTATTACAGGAAATCTCATTATCACGCCTGTCTATGTATAAATAAATGTTACCCTCAATCTGCCACAATTGTAAACATCGATCATAAGTAGTACGGAGTAATCAAGAACAATAATGTTGTGGTATTCGGTAGCACGTCCAAACGAATTGCTAGCCATAACAGGCTACCAAATCAGTGACATAAAGCTCACAAAGAAGGCGCTAGTGTTACCAGGCCAAAAATGCGCGCGAATCGACATCTCCCCGGTGAACTACACGTTCGAGGTGCAAGCGATGAGCGCCGAGAAGCTCCCCTTTATCCTCCCCGCCGTCTTCACCATTGGGCCACGTGTCGACTGCCCCGAATCCCTTCTCAAGTTCGCCAAGCTCATCGCCTCCCATGACACCGATTCTAGACATGTCAATGAACTAGTCCAGGCATGAACCGAAATTCTCTACTTACTTTTTTATAATTAGGGGCACTGTACATTAGAGTCGAACATTTGACCTTTGGATATACACTACCAGGGGTTAACCGTTTGATTGGATGTCCTAAGGTGAAACTCTCTACTCACTACATATCCTATAGTTAGTATTCTAAAAGACGCTAGCTCCAAAACTACATAAATGAACTAAAGTTTGTGTAACACTAACATACCATTTTATAGTGACATTTGTGCATGGTCACATGCCCAACATAATGACTAACTATCTTCTCTTGGTTTCGGTTAAGGTTGATCGATGTAACGGGTTTTGTTTTCGATTTAGGGAGTGATTGAAGGGGAGACACGAGTGTTGGCGGCGTCCATGACAATGGAGCAGATCTTCAGGGGAACGAAGGAGTTCAAGAGCGAGGTGTTTGGGAAAGTTCAGCTGGAGTTAAACCAATTTG
This sequence comes from Polygonum aviculare, assembly GCA_934048045.1. Taxonomy (NCBI): domain Eukaryota; kingdom Viridiplantae; phylum Streptophyta; class Magnoliopsida; order Caryophyllales; family Polygonaceae; genus Polygonum; species Polygonum aviculare. The sequence goes on from OW204026.1 coordinate 1,324,288, forward strand.
GCTTGTTGATCTACAACGCCAATGTGAAGCAATTGGTGGACGTTAGGGGCCATGAGTACTTCTCTTACTTGGGTCAGAAGACTCAAATGGAAGCCGCCAATCAAGCCAAGGTAATTCATTTCTTAAGACCAGGGAACTTAATTGTTGTGTGATCAAATTGATGATTAAGGTTGTATTTGTGGTTATAGATTGATGTTGCGGAGGCTAAGATGAAAGGTGAGATAGGAGCCAAGGAGAGAAACGGGCTGACGGTGCAGAACGCGGCGAAGATAGACGCGGAGACGAAGATCATATCGACGAAGAGGCAGGGGGAGGGGAAGAAGGAGGAGATCAAGGTCCAAACCGATGTCAAGATCTTTGAGAACCAAAAGGATGCTGAGGTGGCTAAGGCGAGTGCTGATTTGGCTGCGCAGAAAGCCGGGTGGGCCCAGTCCGCTCAGATTGCTGAGGTGGAGGCCTCCAAGGCCGTTGCCATAAGGGAGGCCGAGCTGCAGAGCGAGGTGGAGAGACAAAACGCCTCCACCCAGACCGAGAAACTCCGAGCGGATTTGCTCAGCAAGGCTAGTGTTGAGTATGACATTAAGGTAAAGCCGAGCATTTTGAGTACCTACCACACGTCTAATATTGACCCATCGAGACTTTACAAAAGTTTGTACAAAAATGGAAATAGGAAATTAACACTATTCTATTGGAGTTTCCGGGTAACATAGATAGAATATCAATTCGCTAGTTAATGTGGGCTTGTTGCTTGGTAAAGGTTCAAGAGGCTAATTGGGACCTATACAAGAAAGAAAAGGAGGCGGAGGCGGGTTTGTACACGAGCCTAAAGGAGTCCGAGGCACAAAAGGCGAGCGCAGAGGCTCTATTCTTCTCTAAGCAACAAGAAGCAGACGCGGACCTCTACTCCAAGAAGAAGGAGGCTGAGGGGATCGCGGTTCTCGCTCAGGCACAAGGGATTTACGTGAGCACGCTCCTCAAGGCACTCAACGGAAACTACATGGCACTAAGAGACTACATGATGATTGAGAAAGGGATGTTCCAAGAAATGGCCAAGGTTAATGCCGATGCAATCAAGGGGCTTGAGCCTAAGATGAGCATTTGGTCGGGAGCGAATGGGGGCGGTTTCTTGGAGGGAGGGAAAGGCGGTGGCGCAGGGTTTAAGGATGTGGCCGAGGTTTATACTATGTTGCCACCATTGTTGAAGACGGTCCACGAACAGACCGGCATGTTGCCGCCTTCATGGCTTGGCAAGTTGGCTGATTTGTCACCGGCTTCTCCAAAGTGAAAGATGAAGGGTTTTAGTGTGCTTTGTGAGCATAATGTAGAGAGCATTTGTTTAAAGAAGGAAGGACTATCAATCTCATATTATGAAAATTGCATTCACGAAGTGAATAGTCTCCCCCTTTTTATGAAAATTTTGATCTTTTGCAAAGTGTCATATAAAGTTGTTAATGTCAAATAAGAGGTTTTGAAAGTGGAGATTACTAGCTAAATGAAGTTGAAAGGATGTGATAATTATTTTACAACTTGTCTCAGGAATCTAGCACTACACCAATATTGTTTTTTTTCGTCATTATTCTTACGCATGGTTAGTTTCAATGATGTATGACATGAAAAACTTAGAGCATCCACAACAGAAATATGGGTAAACATTTCTTAACACTTAATAAAAAAGTAAACTAAAATATTTAACGGGATGTGTTAGATAATCAGAGAAATTTCTCTCTTCTCTCCTATTTTCTCTCTTGCAGTAGAAACCTTTCTTCCACATTTCTCTGCAGAAATCTGATTTTGTCAGATTTTATTTCTTTTATTTTTATTTTTATTAGTTAAGAAATCTCACCCATTTCTCCATTGTGGATGCTCTTAGGGCCATACTAAACGTAACACAGTAATAAAAACAATAAAAACGTACAGAATTAATACACTTTATTAAGAGGTCCCTGACTTAAACTTTTATTTAAGATCCTAATTTTTTTAATGTTACAATCTTTCCTTTCTTTGCTCAAAAAAAAAAACAATCTTTCCTTTCTTCATTTTCTAATTTATTAACTCGGTGTTTCTACCAAAAAAAAAAAATTATTAACTCGGTGTTCCGCTTAGTTAAGTTTCGTTTTTATTGGGCTTGATTTGTAAATGAGATGAGATTGAGCATAACTCAACTAGTTTCGTCATGAACAAACTCAATTATATGTTTCATTCTCCGGCTACAGAAATGTAAGTATTTGAAGTCTCATTCGTTTTGTACAATTTATTATATAAACGAGGTCTGTGTATGTTTACCTCTCGAAAACATTATGCGGGCAACTCACATCTGATTTGAAATCGAGCTTAATGATCGCCTTTAAATGAACCGATCTCGCCTATTATCAACGTTGTCCGGCCAGCTTGAGCAATTGCCTTGACTCGACTCATTTACAACCCTATTTACGAGGTTGAGTTCTATCGAACGATCCTCCCTGACAACTTGGATTTAAGTATCGATTTCTTTTGAATTACGTACATCACTTGACATAACATAAATACGTTAAATTTTGCGATCGAATGACGTGGCTTATAAATAGAGAGCATGGCTCTTGAGTGTCGGTTGAGGAACTCTACATGTAACGTATATATATATAGAGAGTAATATAAGACGGAGGAGTTTCGTATTCGTACATAAAAGTCATGCGAATATACAGGCAAATCACAAAATCACCAAACAAGATAGTGCATGTATAACATATTTTACTACTCCGTATTAAATTAAACTAGTTTAACCTCCGTACCATGTACGGGTAATGTGATTACAAACCCAATTTAATATAAATATGATTTATTAAATATGATTATTTAATAAAGATTAAGATAAAGTCGGAAAATACAATTATGAGTTTTCGTTTTTTATAATTTTGAAAAAGTCCGAATTTTAAAAAATAAATAATTAGACTATATCTATATTTTTTTTTTTTTACGATAAAGATCATGTTTTATTAAATAATAATATACATATATGTATAAATGTATACATTAGATAGATCTTCCTATAGATGATAGATTTTTTTATGTGTTATATCTTAAATTATATCTTTATATAGATATATTCCTCTATGTTCTTTAAAATTATCAAATCATATATATTTATCTTTCTATTGTGATTAGTGTTTTTTTATATGCGCAAGGGTCCAATTAATTATTTTAATAAAAATATGACACGTGGCGCAATTTTTTGTGAAGACTTTGTCTCCGCTTTATACTATATACAGATGAGTAATGGACCCTCAAAAATCTTCTTATCGTCCCAAGCATGCAACTAATTAGCAATAATGCAATTTGGAACTTAAAGACGAATTCCAAGTGTTCAACTAATTTACTCCTCTATCCTAATTTCCGGTGACGAGAAAGAGGCGGTCTGAATTCAATGTTTTCAATTAAGATGGATATTGTAATAGACTAGGGCCAGGAAATTCTAACCTCCAACAAACACCATAATTATACAAGACTACCTAGCATTATACATGCCTATTATCTGTTATAACACATCTAATGCCTAAGATAATCTTTGATGAAAAAGTTCAAACAATAATGAAAAATTAATTTAGGGGCATCCGGTCCGGTCCCCGGTTTGGGACCGGTGCTCAGCCCTACGCGTGAGTTCAATGAGGCCGGGTTATTAATAATAAAAAATCTTATATGATTGCTCATTTTGAACCCTTTTATGTTCATGGGTGGAGTAACTCCTTTTTATTTGGTTAGCGATGAACTAATTGTTCTCGTTTAATTGGACTTCGTGCACATGGGTTAACCCGACCAATGCATATATATCTAAACCCATTGTTAAAAGAAGAGTTGGGTTATCATCAAGCCGAACTAAACGAGCTTTGAATTATTCAGGCTCAACTCAGTTATTAGTTTTCATATATACGAAAAATAACTTTTACATTACACACGATTCACTCTATTAATTATATCATAACTTGTAATACAACTTTCTCCTATGTTGGGTGCAGTGAATAAAAAGGCGAAAGACGATATAAGTCTCATTACCTAAGCGAGAGGCGAAAAGCAAACGCCTTTTATACCAAGGCGCTCCATAATGCAATCTGTATATATATCTTAAGTTTTAGATTCGTGTACGCTATAAGAACACACACATATATATATATATATATATATATATATATTAACTAATGAAAACTTATAAGTTAGATATCTTAATCATCATAACTAAGTGCTTAGTGTTAACTTACGCATAGATATATATATCGATAGAAGACAAATCAGGAGATTGAAGATGTCTATTTGTTTTATTTTACTTATAGTTAGTTTTAAAATTAACAAAGATTCAACAATTTACTACTTTTTTTTTTAAATTGGGTTTTATTTAATTCTAAAAAAATACTTTACCAAAAGACGCTAAAGACGAGCAGGCAAGAGGCGAGTGCCTAGGCGACAAAGGTGCTCACCTTTTGGAAAACGCCCGCCTTGACATATGAAATGCGATGGGACCACTGCCTCACTGTTTAGGCGAGAGGCGAGCGTCTAGGCATCGCCTTTTTATTCATTGGTTGGGTGCTAGTGTGTTATGACTTATGACATATAAATGAAATATTTTTTTAATCAAATAAAGGGCAAGACCCTAAAAAAGGAGGATGGGCTTATCGTGCAATAAAGCGAGGAAAAGCACGACCCTCAGCGTCGTCCAAAAGTAAAGAAACGGAGCCAACATGCAGCTCAAAGATGAAATGAAAACCAAGGGGAAAAGATAAAGCAAGCTTGATGACCGAATTCGCTTCTCTACAGTCATGTGAGACACGAGCGTTCCAATTTTGTGCGAGTAAACCTTGGCATTCAATTCCCAAGCCAGGGTGTAGAGAGGGTAGGTGTTATGACGAGGGTTCAAAGTCTAAGTTGCCAAATTAAACAAGCCCATAGTAAATATAGAAAGTTAATAAGGTATGCAGTTGGAATTCTTTTGAACTCTAAACAGGGTCGACAACGTTACATAGCCCACCATGCACCATCAATTTGCATGCAAACATTTACTCTCATTTTATAAAAGATAATATAATACGATACACAAATTGAACATTTTCTATGCCATTATTGGCATGATTTGAATCGATCGGTTTGATGTCATCTATCACAATTCAATGTCATCTCCATCCAGTGACGGACGTAGAACGAATTTAAAGGGGGTACGACTTGTCTTGAAAATTCAATCGAATCAATAATAATCGACAAATTTAGTTACTTAATACCTTAAATAGTATAAAAAGTCACTTATATATTTATCAAAAATTACATTACGTATGCCATCTAATTTATGCAAAAAATGACTACTTTATAGGAAAAAATTGGAAAGGTATAAATTCAATGTGAATAAAAAAGTAAAATAATGTTACGGGGAATTGAACATTGGTGGAATAAAAACAAAATTGAACAATAAACCATCTAGACTAGTTGATTTTTATGTCACATTAATACCAATTAAGTTAAAATATATTCATATTTAACCTAAAAATACACATACATATATACTAGTAATACCCGACGGAAGGGGGCATGGGCCCACGCATGACCCCCTGTGTCCGTCTATGTCTCCATCACACTCTCTCATTATTCCAATATATATTACCTTCAACTCGCAAAAACAATCTCACATCTATTCAATTCACATAATCTCACAAGCTTAGGCTCTTTCTTGCATGTACGTGACTTAGCTTATAAACTTCTTGCTCTATACATAGATAATAACTCATGCCGAAAATGGCAAACGGGAACGGCGGAAACGAGCAAACGTCGATCGATATGGAGGACGAGAAGGTGGAGTTCATGGAGAAGGAGGAGGGTATTTACGTCAATACGCTTTCGTCGAGGGAGATGGACTCACTCACCGCCTTGTGCGACACCTTCGTGCCGTCGCTTCGACTCCCAAACGACGTCGCAAGGAGCCCCGACGACCCCGCCGTCAAGTTCTTCCACACGTCGGCGTCCATGACCGGAACTCCGGATTACGTAAGTCACAAAATTTTTGTTCATAAAACATGCATGTTGTGGAATTCATGTGTATATGAATGAATATCTTACATCACATTTGCATTATTTTATTAGTCAAGTGTCATAATTGCATTTATTCATTCAATTTTTGAATAGGGTGTCAATAATAATAATAATAATAATAATAAAGCTTACAAAATATTAAAATCTTACTAGCCAAGTAGCCAGCCAGCTTAACTATCTATGATTATTGTAGTATTAAATGGCAAATAAATTACAATAAAAATGTATTTTCGGTTTATTTCTTTTTTATTTTGTCTTACCCTTAGTTTGTTCGGTTTGATTAATTGGCTAGCCTGTGCCATAAATTACATTTGCTTTTCTAATTTGTGTTAAACATAAGAAACGATTAACCATAATGTTAATTAAATTTTGTGCAGATTGGTGGGTTGATAAGCCAAAGGTTGCGAACCCATGTGTTCTTGACGAGGCTAGCCCTAGTCTTGCTTTCAACATGGATAGGAACGTTGATCTTGTGTGGGAAGTTAAGTATTTCTTGCAAGTACCCATACTTTCACAAATTCTCCGATTTGGACCAAAAGTCTCGTCAGAAAATCGCCATTTCGTGGTCGTCGAGTCCCTTGAAACCCCTTAGAAAGCTCTATGCCGGCCTCAAGCCTCTCATCCTACTCGCTTTCTTCACTCAGGTAACCAAGGGCTTGCTCGGATTTTGGGAAGAAAATGTCATTTTACATTAAAGAGCATTTTAAATCTTAATTCCTAGTTAATTTCCTAATTAATCGTTCCTACACTAGCTTGGTCATTCTTTTTGGTTAATGACTCATGCTGAATATATAGATCATGTTACTCATGTAGTGGATTCATCGATACACATTTTCACCAGGGTAAGTGCTGAGACTAAACCTATCCCACATCAGGAATTAGAAACTAAACCACCCACCATAAGTACATGAGCTACTTCTCCTATTGCCAATTAATTTTAGAGTGGAACCCCATGGGCTTATGTATCGGACCTACCGCGTATACACGCATGAACTGACGTAGGACCTACCCCATGGGCTTATGTGTCAAATCTACCACCATAAGTACATGGGTTACTCCTCATATTATCATATATGTTCCTTCGACTTTGAGAGTAAGTAATCCAAACCAAGCCACCAACTTCAATTAATTAAATAGAAATGAAGTCACTCAACCAAACAAACATTTACCGGCCGGAATTGTAAAGTTCTGAAAACGAATAATACATGCACGTATAAATTAATCGTATGAAGACTGCTACACAATACACACCACACAAGTTTTTGTCGCAAAACCAACGTAGTTTATGGAAGTAGCTAGGTGTAACCGTGAAATGGTGAAACCGTGAAAGCTAGCTAGCATGCACTTCAATTTGTAAGAGAAAGTTAATGTATACAACAAAGTAGACAGCTGTATTATATACACATACTTGTATGTTTGCCCTTAATGTTATACATACGTGTTAGTGTGTTACTTCAAAAGAATAAAAAAATACACATATATGCTATATAACTAATAACATATTTTTATTTTTATGAATGAACAGGTGGATGATAACAATGAGAACCCATCGTGGAAAGCAATAGGCTATTGTGGGCCGGATCCAGATTTTAAGGCCCAATCTAAACCACCGAAGCAGCCCACTCCTCCCCAAGAGGACAACACATTTGGGCCACTCCACAAGTGTATTGTCAACATGTCCAGCCCAAATGAAGAGGTGACCCAAAGCCTAAGATTGTCTGGGTTCCAAGTCTCGGCCCACAACAAAAAGCCCAAGAGCTCGGGTCATCCGAACCCGGTCATGACCATCCGGTGCGACGCGGTGGTGGTAGGCTCGGGTTCGGGAGGCGGTGTGGTGGCGGGCGTGCTAGCTAAGGCGGGCTACAAGGTGGTTGTCATTGAGAAGGGGAGCTACCATACAAGGCAAAACTTGTCATTACTAGAGGGTCAAAGTTTGGACCAAATGTATGAGGCTGGTGGGATATTGCCCACAAGAGATGTCAATGTCATGATTCTAGCCGGTTCGACTGTTGGAGGTGGGTCCATGGTCAATTGGTCTGCCTCGATCAAGAACACCGAGGCATGTGATACGAGAATGGTCCGATAAGCATGGGCTCGAGTTGTTTGATAGCGAGCTCTATAAGGAGGCAATGGATGTAGTGTGTGAGAAGATGGATGTGCATGGGAATGTAGATGAGGAAGGGCTTAATAATGAGGTACTAAGAAGAGGGTGTGTTGAGTTAGGGTATCCTATTGACAACATTCCTAGGAATGCGCACAAGGACCATTATTGTGGTTGGTGTTTCATGGGTTGCAAAGATGGTAGCAAGAAGGGGACCATGGAGACATGGCTAAAGGACCTAGCAGAGTCGGGTAACGGTGTTATTCTTCCGAATTGCGATGCGAAGGAAGTGTTGTACAATACTCGTGCATGGTACGGGGGTAGGGGAAAGGCGAAGGGCGTGGTATTCGAGTATGGGTACAAAGGCTCGCGAGAAGTGTGTGTGGTGGAGTCTAAGGTCACAATTGTTGCTTGTGGTGCACTCAACACCCCCGTTTTGTTGAGGCAAAGCGGGTTGAGGAATCCGAACATAGGGAAGAACTTGCACTTGCATCCGGTTGCTATGGCATGGGGCTACTTTCCCGAGGACCCGGAGGCTCAAAGCGAGGCTTCCGAGTGGCAACCGCGAAAGGGAAACATGAGCTACGAGGGTGGGATCATGACGGCTATGTCACATGTGGTTGCGGATTTTGAAGGATCCGGGTATGGAGCTCTCATTCAGACTCCATCTTTACATCCAGGGTTGTTCTCTGCCCTAATGCCTTGGACTTTTGGAATTGACATCAAGGTCAGTTTTTTCTTCCTTTTCTCGTGGCCCTAAGGACTAACATAACGTGCAAAACTCATTTTATTATACATGTCCATGGAAGTTTATATATCCAACCTATGAACCTAATTGTTATGATACTATGCTAACATTGGACATTTTACAAATAGGTGAGCATGTCAAAGTTTTCAAGAACAGCCCATCTTATAGCCTTAACAAGAGACCAAGGCTCGGGCATCGTCTCACCTCAAAACGCGGCCGACGTCCAATACAACCTCTCCGGCTCCGACGAGACAAAACTCAAGAGAGGTTTAGATAAGATGCTACGGATACTGGCGGCGGCAGGGGCAGAGGAGGTCGGCACTCACCACAGAACGGGCCCCAAAATCAATGTCAAGACCGCGAGCTCGCACGAATTCGAGCGGTTCGTCAAGAAAGTGGGCTCGATGCCCATAAATGCCCACTCAACACCGCTTGCTTCAGCCCACCAAATGGGCACGTGCCGAATGGGCATTGATCCCAAGGCATCGGCGGTGGATCAGAGAGGCGAGACGTGGGAGGTCGAGGGCTTGTTTGTGGCTGATACGAGTGTGTTCCCGACTGCTCTAGGAGTGAACCCCATGGTCACGGCCATGTCGATCTCTTATTGCACGGCGCAAGCGGTTGTTGAGGTGTTGAAGAGGAAGAAAATGAAGTAGGGATTGTGAGATTTTATCTCCCTAATGTTCCAGAGTGATAATTCATATAATACATGTGTATATGATATGATATTTAACGTTTTGGGATTGGAACTTGTAAGCTATAGTTCAAATGTGATCATCATAAAACCTATAAAGGTTTTTAGCCTAATGAATGCTAAGCATTTTATACAATTCCCTATAGTTTTCCATGTCACATTAATATCTTTAAAATTCAATATTAGTTACCTCTCTTGATATATATAATTTATTATATCCTCACCTATTAATTGGCCCGTGCAATCAATCCTAAAAGAAAACCGTTCTATAATCACAATTCTAAAAGAAAATTGTTCTGTAATTAAATTGTTGACTAATCCATAGGGCTAATTTCTTTTTGGCCTTTTTCTTTCCTCTTCCTCGAGTAGCAGTGAAGACGGAGGACATGCATGCTCAAAACTCCCAAATTCACTGTCATTCAATATAATCCATTTGGCCGGATTGTTCTTATGCGAGAGATTGGTCCTCATTCATACCGGGTGTAATTAAAGTTGGCGTTCCATCTTACAACTGTTACACGATAGAGCCCTTAAGGCCCGTTGTTGGTCTTAACCGAGCAAACCTCGGCGCCCTAAAATCTTCCCAAAGCTCTCCCAATCCACTCTCGACACCGTCGAAGACCTCGGCGCTAACAACGGCGTCCTCGCCGCTACCGGATTCCTCTACACCTTCATCGACCGGCCACGAAACCGCCTCTTCGCCGGTTCTGTTCTGTGCTTCCTCACCACCAATGACTTTACGCATGCTCTGTTTATGCCATATGATCACAGAAATATTACTCCAGAAGGTATGCTTTCGAGCAGAATTAATTCAATGCTTAAAAAGTTGAATAATCTGCACTTCCAAAATTGTTGCATGGTTGGTTCAAGAGGAGGCTCTGTCGGGTTAGTGTTTGTTTTGTCTTTCTTTTTCCTTTTTTTTTCTTTTTTTGTTAGAAAGCTGAGTATTTTATTGCAAAAATGTCAAGCTTAAATTCCTTTTCTTTCTTTTGGTTGTAATTAAATTAAAGTTGATGAGTTTGTTGCAGGTGGAAACGTCAGATTAAGCTTGGCATTTTCGCAATGAAATACTCAGCTTTCTAACAAAAAAAAAAGAAAAAGCATCGGTCTAGTGGAGCATGATAGAGCATCAGTCTGACAGGTTGCAGATTCGATCCTCCACTAGTCTCCTTGAGGTGAGACATATGTAAATCCCCTTATAAAAGCTTTTGGAGCCACCTTGTCCTTGGACTAGGACACCATCCCTTCACCTTAAATTTTCCCCACAAAAAAATATGAACAAACTCGATTATATGTTTATAACCACGCTCGAGTATATTCATACCTTTATTCTAGCTATCATTCTCAAACTATGCAATTTGAATATTTGAAGTCTCGTTCGCTTGTACTGATGATTATGTAAACGAGTTGTTTGTATGTTTACCTCTCGGCAACTCACAATTAATTTGAACTTGAGCTTAATGAGCCTTAAAATGAACCGAGCTCACCTATTATCAACCCAGTCCAGCCTGCACAGTTAACTCGACTCGACTCAATTACAACCCTATTCACGAGGTTTATCTCTATCGATCCTGCCAGGGGCGGACCTAGAAAAAAATAGTTGGGTGGGCTGATTTTGCAAAAAAAAAAGGTAAAAATTCTGATTAGAAAGAATATGGGATAAAAATTGTAATTAACAAACAATTAGGGTTAAAATCTTAATAAGAGTAGGTGGGGAAGGAGGTAATGCAGGTGTTTGCAGCGCTGAGGCTCGAACACAGGGCTATAAATATCTCTTGCAATCCCAAAACCACCAGACCAAAGCAAATATGTGATATATTAATCCTCCCTATTAGTAATAACATATTTTTTTGGGTGGACTAGACCATACTCTAGCATACCCCTGCATAACAACTTTGATTTCTTTGGTTCAAGTTTCAATTTCCTCTGAATTACCTCGCTCCACATAACATAAAGACTTGAAAAATGAAAGCCAACACCTACAAGTACGTAGCACAAATTTTGGATTGAATGACGTGGCTCTAAAATAGAAAGAAATTAATTACCAAGTCATGGGCATGGCTGTTGACCGTCAAGATTTTAATTTCTATGCCTCTCATGTAATGCTCGGTGCTCCATTTTATTATTTATGCCATAAAATAATGTTATAAAAAAATTTCATAAATATATTCCTATTGTAAATATTTATTCTTATATAATTTTAGATTTTTGTGATATAAATGTTTAGGTAATATTTTTAATAGTAAAAAAAATGATTAGTTCATCATTTTAATGTAAAAAAGTATTAATAGTGTATTTTTTAATAGTAAAAATGTATAAATATATGAAACTTATCATTTAAAATATGAACAAGTATTTTTAAAAAAAAAATACATTGATTTATGGCATCTATCTATGCAACACTTAAAGTTCTCCCCCTCTTGTCACATTAATGATTTTTTTCTAATTGTGTTTAACTTTTTTATTGTTTTGGGTGAATTATCTATCTTTACAACTCTTATTTTTCTTTTCCTTGTCAAATAAATGAATGTTTTTATTTTATTTTTCTGTTTTGCTTTTTTATTTGTTTTTTTAATTTGTAATTGATTATGAATGCATGCTACTTTATCTTATTTTTTACATACATATATCATGTTATAATATTTTAATTTGAATGCAAAGCCTTATCATTTTTTCTTTTTTGAGCGAGAATATATAGCCTAAAGAGCTAACCATATGCTTTCGATTTAAATTTCCTCCAAAATGTCTATAAAATTATAAAGAGTAATCCCTACACATGTTCATTTGGCTAAAAAACTTAATTGTAATAAAAAATCCATATTATCAAAATAATTCTCATAAGAAATTTATAAAATCAAATAAAATAATTTCATATTTTATATTTATTTTATCTATTATTTTTTGGACAATTCAATACAAAATACTTACATAATTTATTAATTAAAACAAAATTGTGTTATGACAAAGATTATAATTTTTACCTTCCAGAAAAATACGGTCAAAGAAATCGTACGTCCATTGGATGGGCAAGCTTTCTAGTAAATAATAAAATAGAACACCGAGCGTTATACCGAGAGGCGTAGAAAATCCTGACCGGGCTGTTGAGCGTCGGTTGAGGAACTCCATGTAGGCCTCATAACTCCTAACGTATATAAGACGGAGTTACGTACATAAAAGTCATGCAAGTATACAGGCACATCACAGAATCACCATACAAGATACCGTATAGCATATTTTATTATAAAATTAAATTGGTAATTAATGGACCCCCAAGAATTTTATCATCTTCCCAAACATGCAACTAATTAGCATTACAATTGCTTGCATGGTAGTTGGTTGTCAACTATTTCTGTCTCATTGTTCTTGTTCCATGACCCATATATATATATATATACGTGGTAGCAAATGTACGTGTTGGGTTAATGGTTGAACTTAAAAGGGTCGTCGCGATCGTACAAGTGGTGTGAGTCGTTGTTTGTGCGCATACGCACGATAGGTCCAATGTATAAAGTTTCGTTAAATATCATTCAATATCAAACGACAATAAGAGAGTAAGTCGTCAGACTTGTATGTTTTACCATTTTTTTCGAGCTCACAATGTGAGAACATATGTAATATGTTCATGTATATCATGGAAAAGTTTTTTGTATAAGTTTTATTAACATTAATGAAGTAATTAAGCTCGAAGATTTATTTTTTTTGGTTGAAATTAAGCTCGAAGAATTGACATGGTGGAAAAGATTAATTTTATCGTGTCGAGTTTGAAAACTTTAGCTGAAAAATTTTGTTTGATCGAGCTAAGAAGATACATGAGAGATCATGTTTAAATTTATACATATATGTTTTCGGGTCTCTAGTCAAATGATTAAACCTTTAATGGTATACCTAAAGTTTATCAGGACAGTATCCTCAACTTAAATGTTAGAAAACCGAGTTCGTGTTTTGATGGTTCCAAACCGAAGAGGTTGCCGAGAGGTCGCCGACCTCAGTTCCCAGAAGCAAAGCACGTGCAGAAATTCAGAAAAGGAAATAGCGTGTTTCTTTGATATGGAAACTGCGTACAGCATCTTCAGCAGTTCGTTTAAGGCAAGGACAAGATCATAAAGATGGAAAATCATCAAGAGATCAAGGAAGATATTGAAGATGATTTTATCATGGCTTAGGTTTTTATTTTAGGAAAGATCTTGTAGAGATTGTGTACGATTCATGCCTTAGCCGATTTGGCTGAATCGTGCAGCAATATTCTTAGTTCTCTTTATATAGTTTCGTGAGCTTATTGGTAGAACTAAGGAGGAGAGTGCAAATATTGTAATCGAGAGCGTGTGTTGTGTGAGATCGTGAGATTCGGTCTTAGGAGGTTGAGTGTTGAGCGAGATTGTATTGAGTGAGGATTGAGATAAGGCAAGAGTACTTGCTAGAGTGTGTGGGATTCACATCTAGGAGTAGGAACACCTTTGTAATCCGAGAAAGCAATACAAGCGAGCGAAGTGCTCTTCAAGTCCCTCTAGGTTGAAGCTTAGAGGGCAAGTGGTTTTTCTCTATACAAACTAGTTGGTTTGTAGAGAGTTTTCCACTATAACTCCTTGTGTTCAAAGTGGTAACGTATCAATCTTTCTTGTGTCTTTATTCCGCTGCATAACACTAGTTGTTAACTCTGGTCGACGACATCGTAGGTGTCGACGACCTCTAAAGTACTAACGCAGATCCTACATTAAAAAAAATTGTACACGTATCTTTTTTTTTAATTAGATGTCCACGTATGCTTCTAGAATTCCAAAGAAATATATATGTCATTCATGAATCCGACGTAGGCCTTAACAAACAAAGCTCGATCAATCGTTACTCCACCAATAATTTAAGCATAACGCGTTCGACATCACTTAGTTTTTTAAGCATTAAGATACATTTGTTGTCTACAAATATTTGAAAAATAAACAAAGTTATCAAGTATCACTCGATGCACAACGACACGTACAACAGGGCATAAAACACAAGTCCAATGAAGCTTCATCTCATTATTATATACTGTATTGATTGTTTTATAAATAAATTCAAAATTTAACGTTGGCAAGAGCTAACAACCTAAATAAAATGTTTCTAACAATTTGATTCACTCTTGGAAAATAATATAGATCGAATTTGGAACTTATATATTGTTATTAGACGAATTCCAAGTGTTCAATTAGTTAATTTATTTATCTATCCTAATTTCCGGTGATGAGAAAGAAGCGGTCTAAATCCAATGTTTTCAAGATGGAAATTGTAATATATTAGGGCCGGGAAGTTCTAATCTCTAACAAACACCATATATATAATACTCGACTATCTAGCATTATACATGCATATCATCTGTCAGAACATCTAACTAATTAATGCCTAAGATTAGAGCGGTCAAAACTTGATTCGATTCGAAAAATCGATCCGAACCGACCGAAAGTTTTAGGGTTGAAATCTGATCTGAATAGTAGCTAGCGAGTAAAGAAAAAACCGAACCCGATTGGATTGAAACCCGAAACCAACCCGATATTTTATACATATTTAGAATAAATATATTTTCTTGTAAATATTATAATATATTTTATCATAAATAAAATATTATTATAAAAATCCATTAGAAATAATTTATTATTATTAAATATTATTATTTAATTATAATATTATTCTAATAATCATAAAAAATTCAAATTCTTAACCAGTTAGGTCGACCCGAAACCGCACAATAACATGTCAAGACCCGACCTGACTTGACTTGTAACCCGATTGATCCAACCCCGCACTCAACCCAAACCCGAAAAGACCTCTGAATCCACCCGACCCGACCCGTTTGACACCTCTACCTAAGATATAGTTTGATGAAGAAGTTCAAAAAATATATATATGAAAAAAACCCTTAAAAAATAAGCAAAATCGGGTGATGTGTCGGGGTAAATTCAATCATTTCGTATATAAGATCAGGATCGACCTTTTAACCAGGTTTCACCTTTTTTTTTTGTTCGAAAGGTTTCACCTTAGTTATATAACAGTGATATTTCTTATTTATATATATAGTAGTGATATTTCTTCATATATTGTTAGAAAACCGATTCGTGTTTTGATGGTTCCACACCGAAGAGGTTGCCGACTTTGTTGTCGACACCAGTTTCCAGGTCCAAACGTGTGCGATTTTACAAGAAAGGAAGGAGCGCGTTTTTGTTTAAGGCAATTGCGTGCAGATTATCCTAAGGTGTTATTAAGGCAAGAGCAAAGTTACAAAGAAGGAAACTCATCAAGAGATCAAGGCAATTGCGTGCAGCTTATCCTAAGGTGTTATTGAAGATGATTTTATTATGTCTTAAGAGTTTTTATATGGAAAGATTTTGTAGAGATTGTGTGCGATTCATGCCTTACTGGTTTAGGCTAAATCGAACAGCATTTTACTTGGCTCTATTTAATTATACTATTTCGTGGGTACATTGTAAGAACCAAGGAGCAAGAGTGAAATTGTAATTTGCGAGTGTTGTGAGTAGAGAAGATCGTGAGATTCGGTCTTGTGAGGTTGAGTGTTAAGCGAGTTGTATTGAGTGAGGATTAAGTTAAGGCAAGAGTACTTGCTAGAGTGTGTGGGATTCACATCTAGGAGTAAGAACAACTTTGTAATCTGAGAAATCAATATAACAAGTGAAAGTGCTCTTCAAGTCCCTCTAGGTTAGAACTTAGAGAGCAAGTGGTTTTTTCCCTATACAAACTAGTTGGTTTGTAGAGGGTTTACCACTCTAAATCATCATGCTCAATCTGGTAACGTTTAAGTCTTTCTTGTGTTTTAATTCCGCTGTGTAAGTTGACTCTGATCGCCGACATCGTAGGTTTGTGGTCGAATCTTACATATATGTCCATGTGGGATTTCATTAACTCTCCAACAATTAATTTGAACTATAAATCTTGCTCGAAATCACCGGTTTTTTGTGAGCGATTCGATCGGTTTATTTACGATCTCCATTAGGGAGGGGTAGCACACAAACCTTATAAAGTACTCCCTCCGTCTACTTCTATTTGTCCATATAGCTCAAAAAGCTTGTCTACTTCTAATTGTTCATATAGCCTACTTTGTCCATTGACTTCCAAATTTACCCCTAATTAATATGTTAGTTGAAGTCTTGGAAATTGTAAAGCTCATAGTATGTGAGAAGAATTAATTATATTAGTGATGATTTAATAAGGGTATTTTTGTAAAGATAAAATTGTCTTAATAATTGTGCAAATTGCTACATGGACAAATAGAAGTAGACAGAGAGAGTACTTTATAAGGTTTTCGACCACATAAAGATAACCAAAAAAAACCTTATAAAGTATATTATATTTTTTTTTTATCACCCAACATCCTTGATGGAAATCGGGAAAGTTATACACGTACTCAAAACAAACGTATGTTTTTGATACTGGCATTAAATGCCAGTAGTTAATGAAAGTTTGTGGAATGGAATACGTATGCGTTTTGCATTTTAAAGCTTTTCAACCAAGAAAAATAAACAATAAAAATAACTTCTACATTACCTATGACTCACACTCCAATATCATCATAGCCTTGCAATACATCTTTCTCTAACACGTCAATGTGTTATGACTTATGACATATAAATGGAATAGTTAAAGTTTTTTTTGGTTATCTTTATGTGATCGAAAACCAAACATAGTAAATATAGAAAGTCGCTCATTCGGTGTTCTAACGTGAGATCGAACGAAAACAATAAACAGAAATCGACACGGAGATTTACGTGGTTTCTTAACAGTGTGTTACCTACGTCCACGGGCAGATAAACAATATATTATTATGGAAAACAGAATTCAAATTATAGACAGGTATTTCAAGAGTTTATATAGAGACTCAAGAAACTCTAGTTACATTTATGGGCAGTGGGTCCAAAACAGATTGCGACAGACCCAGAAACAGAAAGTATCATTTGGCGGCTCGGGGCTACTCTGTCCCCCGGTCAAGGGACGCATCACCGTACCCCCTAGACCCCTTGACTCGTCCTATGCTACATGTTACAGTGTGTGATTCAGATTTAAGACACGTTAACGCGGTTGAGGTTCTTTCCAATTCTAAAGAGGGTCGGCAACGTTAATTAGATAGCCGGCCATCATCAAACCTTGACTCTCATTCTATAAAAGATACTAATATATATAATACGATACACAATTCAACATTTTCTACACCATTATTGGCATTATTTGAATCGATCGGTTTTATGTCATGTATCACAATTTAATGTCATCCCCATCACACTCTCTCATTATTCCAATATATATAGCTTCAACTTGCAAACACGTACTTGCATACATACAATTTCACATCTACTTACAAACTCTCACAAGCATAGCCTCTTCCTTGCACGTACATCTCTTAGCTTTTAAACTTCTTGCTCTATACATAGATCATAAGTCATGCCAAAAATGGCGAACGGAAAGGGAGGGAAAGAGCAAACGGTGATCGATATGGAGGGCGAGAAGGTGGAGTTCATGGAGAAGGAGGAGGGTGTTTACGTAAATACGCTTTCGTCGTGGGAGATGGACTCGCTCACTGCCTTATGCGACACCTTCTTGCCGTCACTTCGACTACCAAATGACGTCGCAAGGAGCCCTGATGACCCCGCCGCCAAGTTCTTCCACACGTCGGCTTCCATGACCGGAACTCCGGACTACGTATGTCACAAAATATTTGTTCATAAATCATGCATGTTGTGGAAGTCACGTGTATATTTTTTTTATAAGGAAAGGTATTAGGGTCGCCACAAGTACTATTTGGACTCGCCTAGAGCAGCTACATGGGATAAAAACTGGTTACTAATCAGATCTAAAGAGAATAGGGCAAACCGCCGCCCTGTAGTCTCGAACCCGAGCCGAGACCTCATGGTACTACCATGAGTGCTCAACCATTGAGCTGATGTGACAAGCGCGGAAGTCACGTGTATATGAATGAATGCCTTACACCAAATTTGCATTGATCGAGTGTCATATATAATTGCATTTATTCATTCAAAATATTAAATAATAATAAAAAAGCTTACAAAATATTAAAATCTTACTAGCCAGCTTAACTATCTATGATTATAATAGTCTAAATGCCAAATAAAATACAATAAAAATGTTTGGAGAGTGTCGTCTCTCCTTCGACCAAAAAATAAAAGTATAAATGCCAAATAAAATACAATAAAAATGTCTGATCACTTGTAGCGCTTGGCGCATCAGCTCATTGGTTGTGGGTGTACCCTTAGTTCGTTCGGTTGAATTTTCGGTTGATTTCTTCTTAGTTCGTTCGGTTGAATTTTCGGTTTATTTCTTCTTTAATGTCTTTTCGGTTTATTTCTTCTTTATTTTGTCTTACGGTACCCTTAGGCCTTAGTTCGTTCGGTTTGATAATTGCCTAGCCTGTGTCATAAATTACATTTGCTTTTCTAATTTGTGTTAAACATACGAAGCAATTAGCAATAATGTTAATTAATCAAATTGAATTTTGTGCAGATTGGTGGGTTGATAAGCCAAAGGTTGAGAACCCATGTGTTCTTGACAAGGCTAACCCTAGTCTTGCTTTCAACATGGATAGGAACTTTGATCTTGTGTGGGAAGTTGAGTATTTCTTGCAAGTACCCATACTTTCACAAATTCTCCGATTTGGACCAAAAGTCTCGTCAGAAAATCGCCATTTCGTGGTCGTCGAGTCGCATCAAACTCCTTAGAATGCTCTATGCCGGCCTCAAGCCTCTCATCCTACTCGCTTTCTTCACTCAGGTAACCAAGGGCTTGCTCGGATTTTGGGGAAAGGAAATATTTGGAAAGGAAAATATGTGGGATTTTATTTTTTGTAATTCAGGGATATGACATGAATTTTTTTAATTAATGGATATGATTTGTAAATGAGATGGAAATATTTAGATTACATGGCTTAATTAATTAATATATAGAAAATATATGATGTGCCTTAACATTATGGCGACACGTGGCGAAATTCTACGTGGCATAACGCCGAGATGACACGTGGAAAAAGCTGACGTGGCGCAACGTGGTGGCTCCAATCTTTACGACTTTTATATATATACATAGATTGCAATTAATAACGGTAAAGAGATTAAGTAACTCAACCAACCAAACCTTTACCGGAATTGTAAAGTTCTGAAAACGAATAATACATGTACGTATAAACTAATCGTATGAAATACTGCTACACCACACAAGTTTTTCTTTGTCGCAAAACCAACGTATTCCATGGAAGTAGGTGTAACCGTGAAATGGTGCAATCTCACTTTAATTTGTAAGAGAAAATTAATGCATACAACAAATTGTCAAAGTAGGCAGCTATATTATATGCACATACTACTTGTATCTTTGCCCTAACGTTATAAATACGTGTTCCTTCAAAACAGAAAAAAATACACATATATGCTATATAATAACATATTTTAATATTATGATTTTTTTTTTATCAGTTTTTAATATTATGATTATGAACAGGTGGATGGTAACAATGGGAACCCATCGTGGAAGGCAATAGGCTATTGTGGGCCGGATCCAGATTTTAAGGCCCAATCCAAACCATCAAAGCAACCCACTCCTTCCCAAGAAGACAACACATTTGGGCCACTCCACAAGTGCATTGTCAACATGTTCAGCCCAAAAGAAGAGGTGGCCCAAAGCCTGAGATCTTTCAGGTTCCAAGTCTCGGCCCACAACAAAAAGCCCAAGAAACCGGGTCATCCGAACCCGGCCATAACCATCCGGTGCGATGCAGTGGTGGTGGGCTCGGGCTCAGGGGGCGGTGTGGTGGCAGGCATGCTAGCCAAGGCAGGATACAAGGTCGTTGTCATTGAGAAGGGAAGCTACCATGTAAGGCAAAACTTGTCATTGCTAGAAGGCCAAAGTTTGGACCAAATGTATGAGGCTGGTGGGATATTGCCCACAAGAGATGTCAATGTCATGATCCTAGCCGGTTCGACTGTTGGAGGCGGGTCCACGGTCAACTGGTCTGCCTCGATCAAGACCCCGAGGCATGTGATACGAGAATGGTCCGATGAGTATGGGCTCGAGTTGTTTGATAGCGAGCTCTATAAGGAGGCAATGGATGTAGTGTGTGAGAAGATGGATGTGCATGGGAATGTAGATGAGGAAGGGCTTAATAATGAGGTACTAAGAAGAGGGTGTGTTGAGTTAGGGTACCCTGTTGACAACATTCCTAGAAATGCACACAAGGAACATTATTGTGGTTGGTGTTTCATGGGTTGCAAAGATGGTAGCAAGAAGGGGACCATGGAAACATGGCTTAAGGACCTAGCAGAGTCGGGTAACGGTGTTATTCTTCCGAATTGCGATGCGAAGGAAGTGTTGTACAATACTCGTGCATGGTACGGGGGTAGGGGAAAGGCGAAGGGCGTGGTATTCGAGTATGGGTACAAAGGCTCAAGAGAAGTGTGTGTGGTGGAGTCTAAGGTCACAATTGTTGCTTGTGGTGCACTCAACACCCCCGTTTTGTTGAGGCGAAGCGGGTTGAGGAATCCGAACATAGGGAAGAACTTGCACTTGCATCCGGTTGCTATGGCATGGGGCTACTTTCCCGAGGACCCGGAGGCTCAAAGCGAGGCTCCCGAGTGGCAACCACGAAAGGGAAACATGAGCTACGAGGGTGGGATCATGACAGCTATGTCGTCTGTGGTTGCGGATTTCAAAGGATCCGGGTATGGAGCTCTCATTCAGACTCCATCTTTACATCCAGGGTTGTTCTCTGCCCTAATGCCATGGACTTCAGGAATTGACATCAAGGTCAATTCTTTCTTCCTTTTTCTTGTGGCCCTAAGGACTAACTTAACGTGCAAAACTCATTTTATTATACATGTCCATGGAAGTATATACATCCAATCTATGAACCCAAATTACCCAATTGTTATGATACTATGCTAACATTGGATATTTTACAAATAGGTGAGCATGTCAAAGTTTTCAAGAACGGCCCATCTTATAGCCTTAACAAGAGACCAAGGCTCGGGCATCGTCTCACCTCAAAACGCGGCCGACGTCCAGTACAACCTCTCCGGCTCCGACGAGACCAAACTCAAGAGAGGCTTAGAGAAGATGCTACGGATCTTGGCGGCGGCAGGGGCAGAGGAGGTCGGCACTCACCACAGAACGGGTCCCAAGATCAACGTCAAGACCGCGAGCTCGCACGAATTCGAGCGCTTCGTCAAGACAGTGGGCTCGATGCCCATAAATGCCCACTCAACACCGCTTGCCTCGGCCCACCAAATGGGCACGTGTCGAATGGGCATCGATCCCAAGGCATCGGCGGTGGATCAGAGAGGCGAGACGTGGGAGGTCGAGGGCTTGTTTGTGGCTGATACGAGCGTGTTCCCGACTGCTCTAGGAGTGAACCCCATGGTCACGGCCATGTCGATCTCTTATTGCACCGCGCAAGCTGTTGTCGAGGTGTTGAAGAGGAAGAAAATGAAGTAGGGATTGTGACATTTGATCTCCCTAATGTTCATTGTGATAATTCATATAATACATGTGTATATGATATGATATGTAACGTTTTGGGTTGGAACTTATAAGCTATAGCCTATAGTTTAAATGTGATCATTATCAAATAAACAAGAGTTTCGAGAAACAGATCAATCCTGGTACATATATTATAGATTTATAGACACAATCAAATGCGAAAGTATTTAAGTATGACACGAATTTGATACTAGCTACCAGAGATCGAAGAGCGATTCAGTTTCTTTAGAAAAGAAACGGTTTTTTTTTGGCGCGCTTAATCGGTTGAAGGTGGCGGGAAAACGTCAGGTGATTGCGGAATTTGAAATTCCGGAGCCGTTGGGGGCGGGAAATCATCCGGTATCGTTGGAGGAGGATCGAAGACCGGAATCGTCGGCGGCGAGAAATCATCGGGCGTTGTTGGAGGTGGATCGAAAATCGGAGTCGTGGGTGGCGAAAAATCATCCGGTGGTGTCGGAGCAGGATCGAAGATCGGAATCGTCGGTGGCGAGAAATCATCAGGAGTTGTTGGAGGAGGCTCGAAGATCGGAACCATTGGTGGTGAGAAATCATCGGGCGATGTTGGAGGTGGATCGAAAATCGGAGTCGTCGGTGGCGAGAAATCATCTGGTGGTGTTGGAGCAGGATCGAAAATCGGAATCGTTGGTGGCGAGAAATCATCTGGTGTTGTTGGAGGTGGATCGAAGATCGGAACCATTGGTGGTGTGAAATCATCCGGTGTTGTTGGAGGAGGATCAAAGATCGGAACCATTGGCGGCGAGAAATCGTCCGGTGTTGTTGGAGGAGGATCGAAGAACGGAATCGTCGGCGGCGAGAAGTCATCTGGTGCTGTTGGAGGAGGAAAGAAGATCGGGATCGTCGGAGGCGAGAAATCTTCCGGTGACGGTGGGGGAGAGCTGAAGATCGGAAACGTCGGCGGCGAGAAATCGTCCGGTGTCGTTGGAGGAGGATTGAAGAACGGAATTGTCGGCGGCGAGAAATCGTCCGGCGCCGGTGTTGGTGGTGATAGAACCAGCGCCGGAGGCGGGGAGAACACCGGCGCCGGTGGTGGTGATGGAACCAGCGCCGGAGGTGGGGAGAACACCGGCGCCGGCGGTGGTGATGGAACCAGCGCCGGAGGTGGGGAGAACACCGGCGCCGGCGGTGGAGACAATACCGGCGCCGGTGGTGGCGATGGAACCAGCGCCGGAGGTGGAGATAGTACTGGTGCCGGCGGTGGTGATAGAACCGGCGCCGGAGGTGGGGACAATATCGGTGCCGGTGGTGGTGATAGAGCCGGTGCCGGAGGTGGGGAGAACACCGGCGGCGGTGGTGGAGACAGTACTGGTGGCGGCGGTGATGGGGATGCTGGTGGTGGCGAGGCAGCCACCGAAGGTGGCGGAGAAGGAGTTACTGATGGCGGTGGGGACAACGGTGGAGGCGACAATGTCGCCGGTGGCGGAGAAGCCGCCGCCACTGGTGGTGGAGGAGAAAGCACAAGCACCGCCGGCGGTGGAGACCGTATCACTGGCGGCTGCGGCGGAGGAGATCGAATCACCGGAGGCGGCAGCACAGCAGCCCGCGGTGGAGGACGGACAACAGCAGGCGGAGAAGGCAGCACCGGAGTCACCGGCACTGGAGCACGAGACGGTGGTGGGCGTGGGCGTAGCCGCGGCCTTGGCCTTGGCGTGGGCGTAAAAGGGTTGCCCGGCGAGGGAGAAGTGTCAAAAGGCCATTGCCCACAGCTTCCAAACAGATAGTCATAGAAAGGGTCACAGTCTGAGCCACCGCTTCGCCTTCCGGAACCACCTCTTCTCCGGTGGCTACGCTGGTGGCCGCCGCCATGTCTTCTTCCTCCAACGGTGGTCCTTGCTTTCTTACTATGACTATTTGTGTTTCCCTTCAAGGAAGGAAATGTGGTAGCTTCTGTTATGGATTGTGCAACCAAAAACAGTGCTAGCAAAGCCAACACTAGGAATCTTTTGAACTTCATCTCTATGAGCTCAGTTTGTTTGTTTTGGCCTAATGTGAAGTTGTAGCACAAAGTGTTTTTTATACTGCTTTGGAGAGTGCAAAGTTAACGGCGTTCTGATTCTGATGCCCTTATCTTCATGTAACAAATGAGTTTGATAACTTCAATAAGAACAGAAATTTATATTTTCAGAGACATTAAAACTCCATCCACCTATTAAATGGAAAAATTAACAATTTCTTATTTCTTGTGCCATATCATAGAATAATAGCCCTTTTTCTTCTAGTATAGTCTCGTTGTCAAAACCAGGAAGAACACAACACAAATACACAATCCTTTCAAAAACAAACCAAGGACAAAAACCATTCAACTCTAGAGGATTGTTGCTTCATGAGTAGCATTTCATCTTCTTCTGGTGTATGGTGTATTAGCTCTAGGCCTAGGCGTAACATCAGAATCCTGTGTTTTCACATAAAACAATAGTATCAAAACAACATTACTTAGTTTGATAGTCCTAACACAAACAAGTGACTCAATGTTACAGAAATGAACCTGGGTCATATGCAAGAAGATGCTAGGCTTTGCATTTTGCTGGTCACAATGTGCAGCTCCTTTACTCCAATCATAGCACGCCTGAGAGATCAACCAACTTAGCGACGGGCGCAAGACTTACTAAAACCAGAGCGTTGTCGTGGTGAGCAATAGGCTCAAAACGACGTCGTTTTGACATTTTATTAGGAACAAAAAAGATGACCGAACCGAAACATCATGGAACTAACCGAATACGCATAAATCGAACCGTCGTTGTTGAATGTGCTGCACGATATAGGCCGGTTACATTTCTCCATACCCTTGAATCAATACAAGCTCTCAAATTTAGTACTCAAGAACCCATTGAAACTTACAAACTTGTAGTAATTTTTTACTGACCTGTAACTTCGTTTTACTGTTCTTGTCCCAGAAAGTGAAGGCTCCATCAGATCCAGCTGTTACAACAGTATGGTGTATCTTCACAACAACAAGCAATACAGATGCATTTATCATTACATTAGCTGAATTTTGTCTTAAACAGATCAGGTTTCAGTGTAGCACAAATGAACAACACCAAGAACAACAACAAACTTACAGGATGGAAATTTATGGAGTTCACTGAATAGATCATTTTACTACCCCTTTCATCCCTGTGACATCTGAAAGTAAAGTTCTTGGATATCTCAGCATCATCAAGATACTGAACTCCGACGCGTCCTTCTATCGATCCAACCTAGGAAGAACACAGGATTTATGAAATTGCAAGGCTGATTGATTGTTGAAAAATGGTCAGACAGGATTAAGAACACATGTATACCAAAAAACCCTGCTTATCAGGAAAGACAGCAACACATCTGGTCTGATATTTCAGCAGCGAAACGATCCTCTTGAGCTCCATCTGTGAAGTTCATGAACATAAGACAATGTATGGCCAAGTAAAACAATAAGTTACAGCAAGGTAATAAGAAAATTTACCTGAGGCTTCTGCAAGTCGAAAACAACCAAGTTTCTATCCGCTGTGCCAACAACCATCAGTGGATGTCGAACATCAAGAGCATAGCATCGCTCCGGTAGTTGCTGTGTATGTACTGGATTTGACTGCCTTGTGTCCCAATACCTTCATCAATAACATGGTTCATCAGTTGGTTAGGCAAAGCTTTGAGTTTTTCAGTAGTTTTGAACCAAACAAGACCCAAGTTTTAAGGAAGAAAAAGTTCAAAGTGTTTTACTTGAGAGTCTTGTCCCAACTTCCTGTGACAAGTACATTCATCTCAGGGATCCAAGCAATCTCCTTTATAGGCGCGTCGTGCATAGCCACAGTTATCGGCTGAGTACCACCGGCTAAGGGCCACATTTTGGCCTGTTTGTCACACCCAGCTGAGAACACTGTTGTCCCATCATCTTTCCATGTAGAGCAAAGAGCCTTCAAAAATGAGACAGCCATTAGCAAAGAACAAACAACCATCAAAGCTATAAGCTTTAAGAGGTCAAGATGGTCGCGCTACCGGTTGTTCGTGTGAGATTGATGCCTTGGGAATACTGTTTAATGTGGTTCCAGTCTTGGTTATTTGCCAGCATTGAACCTGCAGAATTGGAACAAGTTATAAGTACAAATCACTAACAAAGTTTTGAAAGTTGTGAGATAGATAACACAATGCACAAACCTGGTTATCCCATGATGTGGAAATGAGGAAATTGTTCTTGCTACTGAAGCTAAGACTTGAAACTGAATCTGATGGAGGATGAACAACCTGCAATTGATGAATAACTCACAACGGGCATTGACCCACAAAAGTGTAAGTGGAAAAGGTGCAATCTTTCAAACAAATACCTCTGTTGATTTGTTAGGGTTGAAGTTTGTGTTTGTAGACATTATTCTGCTGTAAAACAGAAGAGATTAAGAGCTTAGAAAAGGAACAGAATCAAATAACACAATGAACAATAAACACCATATTGAATTGATAGTGTCACTGATCATCAGTAATCACCTTTGGTTAAACAACACAATGCAATGAACAATAAGCAATGGGAAAGAAACGATGAAGGACTTGTTATATAGGGAGGATTTGGCGTTAATTTGAAGCTAAATTTTGGGCAATTTTTTGTTTTATATTTGGACATTGCGTTTTATCTAAGTTTTTTCTCTGGGTTATATTTTCTTGTGCAGGTTCGTAAATGTAACGCTTAGTCGTTGACCATTGACCAAGGGGTATTTTTTAGTCGGAAAATATTAGGGGTCTGAAATTAGTAAATATGAAAATATTAGGGGTAATTTGTAGCAATACTTTACCAAGCTGGCACACGGAGAAAGAAATCCTATAAATCCCTCACAAAAACTCCTCTCTTCGTTTCCAAGGCTTGCAGAAGCCCCTTTCTCTCTCTCACCAGATTTCGGCCGGCGAATCCTCTCTCTCTTCCCTTCCGCCCTCCGTTTCAGACTTTCCGACGATGCCTCCGGCGGCATTGAAGAGGAAGAGGAGATCGAGCTCGGCAGCCACCGTCGCCGCCACGCCCGCCACCGATCTCTACAACCTCGGTAGTCTCGAAATCGCTTCTCGATCTTGATCTCAATTAGCTTCTTCTTCCGTTGTTGATGTTAGGTTTTTGCGAGGTTTCGTGTTTCGTTTGATTTCTGGCTTTGTTCTGTGGCGAATTCTTGTATAATCGCTGCCTAGGTTTTTCAAAAATAAGAGAAATTTTGGATTCGTTTGCTTTCAGAGATTCTTGTAGCTGTGATTGGGGAATCATGGATAAGGATTGTGTTTGATTTCGTCTTTATGCCTCTCGATTGTGTTTGGCTTAGGTTAGTGAGGAATGAGGTGAGTCTTGAGAGTTGAGAGTTCAGAGATAGCTTGTAGTCTTCTAAGTAGTCAATTATGTGAAACGTGATCTATACCAGCTGTTGTGTTATGGCATTGAACCTGTATATATGGACTTGGATGTAGATTTCTCTTGCCACATGTTTTCTTGCCCTGAAGTATCTAATTTTCTGTTTTGTAATATTGTTTCATGTTTCTGATACATTATGTCAATCTGCCAGCTTCAACTAAAGCGAGCAATAAAGAGTTGGACAAAATTGATCAATTCTTCTATAAGTATGCAGACGAGTCGTCGGGGATGATTGAGTAAGTACACTTGTCACTGTTATCAGTGGATGTCTATGGTCCTTTCAAACAATGTTTGACCATAATCATCGTGATTCTTGCTATTCTATGACCATGTTCTATCATACTTATCAATAGTTCTGTATTTGCTGAAGGAAATAGCCACACTGTTATGTGTGTACCGAATTACGTTGCCTGATGTCAACATCCGTTTGAGATAGCTAAAGGAAACTGATATTGTATATAACTCAAGAGTGATGACATAAACTCTAATTATAAAGTTCAAAGAAATTTGTTAAATCAGAGTGGAAAGAACCATATTTGCAACTTACCTATGAGAATTGGTTGAGTAGAAGAGCCACTTGGAGAGTCACTTTCTATATGAAAAAGCTAAAGATACAGGACATTGGATTTGAATACATCAATCTAGAGTTGAAATTATCTCCTTTAAGTTATATGATATACAGGATAACATCAGTGTGACACTTGCTCTTCTAGGTTCTATGGACTTGGTGTTCCTACCAAATATTTTAAAGTGCATTGTGGTTGCAATCTCTGTTTGTAAATAGTGTCCCTTAACTTTTGGCACTATATCTGATGTTATAATGGTTGACTAACTGAAACCATTCTCATATATTAGATTGGTAGAGGGTAATGTTAGGGAAATTATTAAGCTATACTATAACATTGTATCGAGTTTGTATGCCTGTTGAATATATTTGTATGGTTAGTTTCCAACTTATTTCCTGTAATGTTATCCATCCCTGTACACACTAATAGACATCTGTGTTCTGATATTCTTGCTCTTGCACGATATAAACAGCCCAGACGGCATTCAGAAACTTTGCTCGGATATTAAGGTAGATCATACAGATGTCAGAATACTGATGTTGGCATGGTAAGTACTGTATTTAGTTACTGGAAGTGATTGCTTAAGTTTTCATGATCTTATATGTGTATTAAAATCTGGTTGATCCCCATATCAGGAAAATGCAGTCTGAGAAGCAGGGATATTTCACTCTGGTAAGTAACCATACACATCTGTCAGCTTAAATGTACTTTCTTTCCATTTTATTTCCTTCTTCTACACATTGGTGGAAGTGAATGATTGATGTATGCTTTGAGTGTTGAACTGTTATTTTGGCAGGAAGAGTGGCGTAGGTGTCTAAAACCGTTGCGAGTGA
The DNA here is from genome assembly GCA_934048045.1 of Polygonum aviculare. Classification (NCBI taxonomy): domain Eukaryota; kingdom Viridiplantae; phylum Streptophyta; class Magnoliopsida; order Caryophyllales; family Polygonaceae; genus Polygonum; species Polygonum aviculare. The sequence continues at coordinate 1,353,162 of OW204026.1, forward strand.
ATACTGTTGCTAAATTGAAAAAGGCACTTCCTGAGATTGAGAAAGAGGTTATTTTTCCTTTTCTTGTTTACAAAATTCATTTCTTATTATATTGAAGTTATGGGGTTCCTGATTTTCTTCTTGTGCTCCCAAAGGTTAGAAAACCTCCAAATTTTGAGAAGTTCTATTCCTATGCATTCCGGTACTGTCTTACAGGTATGTTGATATGGTGTGTTATCTTTTTGTGGGACTATACTAACCACATAAGTGACACATTATTCAGATTCTGATTTTTTTTTTGTTTACAGAGGATCGGCAGAAAAGTGTAGATATTGAAACCGTCTGCCAGTTACTGGATCTTGTTTTAGGGACCATGTTCCGTGCTCATATTGATTACCTAATTGAATTCTTGAATGTAAGTGGTACCATCATTGTTCAATTCTGCTTCTGAATTCTTGTCTGTTATGAACAATGGAAACAGTTTATCAGAAACTTTAGTAATTTGCTAATTTAGCATTCAAACAGAACCAAATACAAATGCTAGATCTTGTTTCTTTGTCAGTACACAACAAATAGTCAAATTAAGAAGCATGTTACTTGTCAGTTGCCTTTGCTTGTCAATATATGTCGATTTTGCCTTTGAATGTTAAGCCTTGTGGGATTTTAACATACGAAATAAAGCTGGATAATATATCTTGTGCAATACAATAGAAACAGGATCATATTAAACTGGACTAGCTCTTGTTGCAGGAACAAAAAGATTACAAGGTTATAAATTTGGACCAGTGGACCGGATTTTACAGGTTCTGCAATGAGGTATAACATTTGGTTCTTTAAATCTAAACTATTCATTCTTTTCCTCTTCGGATTTAGTACAACTCATGGTCTGGATCGCGTTGTTGTATTGCAGATAAGCTTTCCGGATATGAGCAATTACGACGCAGATCACGCTTGGCCATTGATTCTGGACAATTTTGCTGAATGGATGAAAGCCAAACAAAACTGATAGCCAAAGTTGCAAAGTGCGAGAGTTATATCATTTTTGTACTTGTAGTATGAATGTCTGGAGGACAAGAATGTGGACTTTTCTAAATCTGTTGAGATAGATCTCTAACTAGTTCTCTGAATGTTATTGCACAGCCTACTCTCATCGTTGTCTGTATTTTGTCCTCCAAACTAAAACTCTTCAACATTCTTGTAGCGCTATGTAGTTTTGCATTCCTTTTGGTCACCCATTTGGTATTTTATTATCACAAGTTCTCAACTTCATCTAGAATATGTCACATACTTGATAGACTATTGTAAAGAAAGTGCAAGATTTCTAAACTTTTGATCGAATTTGATTAGATAGATCAATAGATCATGCTGAAGAATATTCAAAATATGATATTATAAGGTTGGTAAATAATAAATTCTCAAACCTTAAGAAGTGCATTCAGACTCCAAATATGGAAATAATTTGGACAGATTTTATTTTAGCCATTTTCCGTATATTTTTGTATTTTTCAATTGAAAAGAAAAATCTTTTCGTCGGCCAAAAGAAAACCTATCAAGTTTTCCGCCGGCGACAACCGATCACCAGAGAACGCACCCTTCACACGAAGCTCTGAAAAAGCCTCAATCCAATCTTAATGTTCTCCAAGTTGACTAAAGTTTAGTGCTTTCTTTTCCCCTTTGATTTCCTCTCTGTGTAAACTACCGAGTGTTCGAATCTGTAGGTATGGTTACATTGCTCAATTGGGTTTTTGGAATTTGGTATCTTAAAATGTTTTGAGCTATTTGGTAATTTCGGCCTCTCATATTTGCTCACTATTGGTCTTTGAAAGGTCCAGTTTAATGGGGATGTTTGCAAAGCAATAGACAGAATGAGGAAATTTGTGGGTGTGAGGAATGCGTTTCAGCTGATTCCGAGACGTTTTAGGGGTTTTCAAGGTAGACCCTTTTGTGATTCGACCTCTTCTGCTGAAAAGGGAAGAAAGATGGCAAGTACTTCTAGCAATGGCCATGATATAAGAAACTTGGATGTTTATCGTGACCTGGACAAGCTTGACTTCATGAAGGCAGCCAAGATTCTCTTCACTCATCCTCCTAAGAACAAGAAATTTGGGTTAGTTGTTGTACCCTTTTCTTGTCTCACTGTTTCAGTTAGTTGCTATGATCAGTTTGTTGTAGGCATCTTGTTGAGCACATTGCTTGGTGGGATGCAACTATGCAAGTCTAGTTTCTTCATGGTAGCTCAATTGTCTCAGTTTAAATGTGGTTTAGAGTTTTTGGTATCTCATAGAACCTGTTGGCTAGGCCATGGTCCATTTGATACTGTAAATTGGAAATTTGTTTTAAACTATTGCAATCTGAATTGATAGTTTTTACATGATAGATGTAGTTTAGCCAGTGTGTTTATTTCCAGACCTGTCATTTGGAATCTAAAGGAGTAGGAGTTAGTTATATATTGATCAATGTTTATGTATTGAGTATTTCTATAGTTGCAGGATAGAGAATTCAAGTTGTGATGCCGATGGAAAACTCGCCAAAGGCTATATGTCAATCTCCATTGTACAGCTTTGGAATAGCATCATTTTCTCATATGGATTATTTATGTTATTTTCTGTTTTCTTATCATTTTTCGCCTTTCCGTGAGCAGGCTTGATTTTCACCTGGTACAACTCTTCTTTGTTTGCATGCCGTCTCTGGGTATCTAACGAACTACCTTAACTTACAGCATATGATCTGGTAAAAAGTTCTCATAGTGTCGTACTATCTAAATGGGAAACATTCTTCATTGCAGCTGTCTATTTGGTGGCTCAATATGCTCGGCATGAAATGAAAAGGATGGATGCGGTAAGACGTTGCCTTTTTGCTGATCATCTTCTTTCTTTTTTTTTTTGCAAATGGTAAATTTTATTGAAGAGACAAAGAAAATAGTCAAGGAACAGCATCACCAACACACAGCTCGAAACCACCAAAACAAAATACATGACAATCCTATGAACTGCTCGAACTTCCTGCAAGGATTGCAAGTAGTAGGTCCACATGAAAGATCACTCACTACTTGATCATCGTCTGTTTTCAATGAACTGTCTTTTGTGTATTTTATAGAGAACATTCTCTTTTAAGGAAACAACAAATCACAGAATCCTAGATTATATAGGATCATTTAGCCTGGAAGTTATAAGATGTCACAAAGTCGGATACCAAAATGCGGTTGTCTCTGTATGGTTCTCATTGTGAATACGAACTGTGTTCCATACTATTTGGAAGGAAAGAACAAAATCACAGAAACACCATGTGTTTTAGCTCTTGAAGTTTCTGTTAGAAATCCCAAATTCATTCTAAATATGTTCTATCTTGTAACCTTTTTGGGTCCAGGAATTGGAGGTCAAAAACAAGCAAGCTGAAGAAGAAGCAAAAAGAAAGGAAGAAGCTGCTGATAAGGAGAAAAAGGAACAGTCTTCTTCAGAGCTGTTGGAAGTGAAGGAAAGACTACATGCACTTGAAAAAACTGTGAATGAGATTGCGTCTGAGACGAAGCAAACAAAAACTACCAAAGACGCGTCTTCTGCAGTTTCAGACCCAAAACAAAGCAGTGGATCGACGACCAATGATAAGGAGAAGTCACAAAATGTAGCATCTTCAAATGAGAAAAAGTAGTTAAACCCCTCAGATTTTGCCTCTTGATTAACGCAGGTACGGTGAAACTAGTCCTTCATGGTGTCGTTATGGTAAATCTCGGGATTAGTGATTTGAAGAAAGATAATTTCTTCCTTCTAGGAGTTAGATATATGTGAAGAATGAGCTTGATTTTTTCTTGAGAAGCTGTGTACATGGTGCTGATTTTCGTTTCATGCTCGTAGTTTTGGAACGCTAAGATTGATTGAAGAGCTTAATTACTTATTCGAAGATCTGTCTTGATCTGCAATTTGCCTCTGAGATTTATTTCAAAACATGCTAAATTCATTGATAATACTAAGGACAGTGATTCATATGTAGATTAGTCACACTTGAATATGCTGTCTTATGAGTGCAAATTTGTTAGGGTCCTTTTGGTATCCATATCAGGATATGGAACCCGCCAATATCCCGGAATCCAGGATATCGTGATATTTCTTCTGGTGTTGATACCAATCGAACCCTTGACTATTGGCATAAGGCTCATCATTTATTGTGATAATGTCAAAATTAGCTGAAATCTAATATCAGGACCAAAATTCTTATTTTCCTTCATTCTCCTCAGACTCCTCTAGTGGAGGAAAGTTGAGATCAAAGGACTCCGTATCATTACTTGACTCTGCAAAATTGACCAATGGCCTATGCTTTCTCATGTGGCCACCTAGCGCCTGCCCAGATGAGAACTCAGATGAACATATCAAACACTTGTAAGATCTAGACTTAGCTCTCGCATTTGTACTATCATCATTTGCTCGATCATGGGATCTTCGTTTCTTGTGAGCTTGACCTCTTTGGTTGTGGCTCGCCCGATGCCCACCAAGGGCTTGGAACGACGAGAAGCTCTTCTGACAAGTCTTACACTTGTAGCCTTGGTGTTTCTTTGTGGGCTCTCCTGTCTCTGATAGCTTCATCAGTCACTTAGCCATGTCTATGGCTTCCGAGTCTGACTCCATTGTATTGTTGTGACTAAAGCTCTTTTTGGAGGGTGATATAGAGTGAAAGAAAGTAACTGAAGTTTGCTTGTCTGTGTTGATGTTCTAAGGGGTTGTGTCTAAATAGGAATGAGAAATTTGTTGGGTGTAGATATATAACGTCTGTGGTTTAGGGACCAAGGAGACTCTTTTGTGTTGCATAACTTAGTTCACTTAATGAAGATTTAGTGTAGTAGTAAGTTGTAACATTGAATTCTCTTGTAGAGTCAATAGATTGACAAACACCCTGATTCATTAAAGGAAGGCTCACGTTTAAATTAGTTCGAGTAATTCTAGGAGACTAGAGCACAAATTAATAATGTTTTTACTTGTTAATGATATACGGTTCATGTTCAAATGGGCAAAAAGCTCTAATTTTTAGGCCATAAGATTGCTTGCAATATGGTCCAAAAGACTAGAAATCAAGTGAGAATGAACGCTCATACAAAATCATGGAAACGATATGTATTCCATTTTACTTCTAGTTAAAAAAAGAGGGTTAACATTTGTAATGTTAATCAGGGACTCATAACATCTCGGCAGTCCAGTAAACAAGATAGGTAGGGAATTACTCCGAACAACAATCCAAACAAGTGGAGGTACTACTCGTATAATCCTATGACTAGTAAGATCTTTTCTTTGCACCAAAAAAGTGACTTATAAGGTTGTTCTTCCTACACTACTTAAGCCACACCATGATGCAAGAACAAGAACAAGAACAAGCCAGTTTTTCAGCACTCATTACAAAGTCATGAGACCTAAGAAGAAGCTGTCTTCCCTTCACTGACTGGAAGGTAAACACCCTCAGCTGCAAGCCACACATTGTCTGCGCGTTTCTCTCGGAGACCGCAAACCTACATATCCAAAGAGGCGATGGAAAGATCATATATCTAAATTTAGCTCATGTATAATGAATTGTTCTAGCTTGCCCACATATCAAAACAGGCGATGGAAAGATCAAGTTTTACCTCCTGCTGTCCCCCAGCTATACGGCTGTACTTCTTATTGTGACTGTGCAAGTATCCTCCGGTGTCCACGTGTTGAAGCCTAACTCTCTGATCCTGTCTCCAAGTTTTCCCGCTTCCTTCAATTTGGAGCCTGTCAAAGGATATTAGCTGATGCAGCAAAAACATAAATTGAACATTGAACTGAAAAGAGTTGTCGGTATTCTTCACCTCCAATGATCACCAGTGTCAGATTCAGTTTCTCCCCCAAAGCAGCTTACCTACAGGAATAAAGATGCATATGAATACTTGATCTAAGATTCTGACCTCTCCAGAAAGAAGACAAACATTAATTCGTATGTGCATGTTAACTTGTAAGAAAAAAAAGCATAACGAAGGATGGTCAGTTAGGCATGCATAAGATGTCTTCTGATCACAGTGAAACTAAACAATTATGTACACAAGATTCTACCAGAGTCTATATGTACGAGCACCTAAAGGACTACAGGCAAGCCTTCTAAGAATAGGGAAAGGCAGCCGAACCATCCTTCATTTCTACAAAGAACTTAATAGTTCATCTTGTTTCTATAGCAATTTTGTCAAACCATAGAGAAGGTAGACATATGCTGAACAATAAACCAACATATAGATAAAAAACAAAGTGCTACCCAGTTCTTAAGTGAACTTCTATCAGTCATAGGCAATCACCCTATGAACCAGATCCAATACTCATCAGTCAACCTAAAAGTAAAACCAATCAAGCAACACAAACTATAACCTGAGGTTTCACATGTTTAATCATCGACTTTGGTTCGTAACATTCTCTTACCGGAACCTCCAACAAGATCTCAGTACATGATACTATATTGATTGTGTTTATAAGGATATCCTTGACTTATTTTCCCTTGTCTACTTCTTTTCAAGTTTCCAACTTCTCAAATAAGAAATGCTAAAAAACTTCATAGAGGTTTGCTATATAGTTGAGCTGATTGGAATATCTACTTGTAAAAACAAATATCAGTGACAATTATTGGAGTGGAGGAACACAATGACATCATTACTAGTGACCAATTAGTCATCATTGCCAGATTCTTTTCAGCATATATACATTTTTTATTGCATTGTTCTAAAGGGACAACAGCGCAAAAGGAAGAACTTAACCTAGGACAAAACATACTAAGCAAAAGACATTATGACATGAAAACAAATCAAGATCAATCATTGAAGCCGAGTCACTAAAACGAGTGCATAAGATCATGAACAAACAGAACAGAATGCAGGAAAGGAAACCAGAAGAGACCTCCAAATTTCCAGAAATAGGGGATGCGTGCAAATGGCTGTGTAGCCACTTCCTGGTTTTCATATGTTGCAAACGGATCACACTTCCAACCTTTATCCTGTCCCCTTGTTTTTCAGATGAATCAGGAATAGGCTTTACAATCTAACAAAAAAAAACAGCATAATACAAGCATCAGAAAAGCTACTCTACCCCGATTGAACAAATGCAAGATCAAAGTGAGTGAAAATATACCCAATAGCTGTTTGCATCATCACCACTGGGAAAACCAGTGACTGATTGCTGCCCACTGCCAGAACCATATGGCACCTCATGTGAATGCAACCGGAATTTCGTCTTCTCGTGCATAAGTTTTATCACCGATCCATACGAAATCTAGTCACAACATCAAAAGCACAGCACGTTCACCAATTCATCCATACATGATTCAGCTGAAGCAAGATAAAGATTCCTTCTTTTAAAAGTTCAATGAGAAAACAATTTCTGCACTCCCCAATGCAATAAAACGACTGATTTAGTAAATAATTTCTACCATCACTATACTACAGATCATTTCTACTCATTTCCCCCAAATTCAGGACCTAATTTCAAATCGACAAACCCTAAAATCACCAGCCGTCGTAGATCAACAACTTCCGCATCAAATTCAACACATTCAAACCAATCTAACCTAAAAACGAACAGCCTCCATACCTCAACGCCTTCTGTAGCGGCGGTGACAGAGGAGGAAGCGGAGAAATCCGAATCCAGCGAGAGAAAGAGGACGATGGCGATTCCGAAGAAACCGATCGCCATCACGAACAGAACAGCGATAAACCAGGCGCTCTGCCAAAACGGAAGGTCGGATTCCGATTCCAAGTCTTCTCTGTACACGATTCGCGTCGGCTTGGAGATCTGGGGCGGAGAAGAGGCGGAATTGGCAGAGGACTTTCTCCGGGATAGAGAGTGAGCTTGATTGGAAGGAGCCACGATGGCGTCGTCGACGGCGAATCTCCGGCGCCGGCGATGAGTGTGTTTCGTGGAGGTTTTTGGCTTTTGCTGGTTTTGAGATGGAAGAACAAGAATGGAGTTTTTGTGTAGTGGTCTCTGTGACGGGTTTGATGGGGTGGAAGAAGACTTGAAAGTTGGAAGAAGGCGTTGCCACTTGCCACGTATGATTGGAGAGTAAAGGCCAATAAGATGTTTACATGTGGCAGATTAGTGACGTGTTAGCTTCTAATAGGTGTACTGTATGTACTAATACATACTCCGTATTAAGTTAGGCTTGAAATTGGAGTTCTTGGATGGAGTATAATTTTGTTCCTAACACAATTATATTTCTCTAATATTTTAAATTGAAAAACCATTTAAATAATTGATTTAATTTGTTGTGTAATTTTACTCCAAAAATAAATAAATAATTGATTTATTGTACTCCACGAAACCGATCGTCATCACAAAAAACATTATTTAGACTTCACTCCAAGAGCCCTCAAAAAAAGTTGGATCAAATAACGGGCTTAACCCTATGGAAGTATCATTAAGCAATTACTTTTGCTCAAAATGAGCTGCAATATCAACTAACATAAGATCTTAGATAGCACGAGGAGGGGAATTGAAAGACATGAAATTTTCATTAAGGGGGAGAGCGAGATTTGCAAGGGCGTCAAGTGCATTTGCTGAACGACGAGCGTGACATACTTGGATTGTGGTCAGAAAACTGCATATTAGAGATTTGCATTATTCAATCAAATGAAAATCTTTGTAAGGGTGAGTAATCGTCGATAACATCAGATTACATGCCGCTTGAAAATCTGAGCAAATCATGATATTAACATGTTGTTGGGATTCTGGGAATGTGCAAGAGTTAAGCCATGTTACAACAGTAAGAGTTCGGGATTGTATAATTGGATAGATTATCATGAACCTAGAAACAATAAAAGATATATAGGTATAGACTTTGGGCATTTAGTCAATTGGTTAAGTCTTTAGGGTAGCATCTAAAGGTTTCTTTTTATTCTAATGGGTAGTATCATCGACCAAAAAATAAGATAAAAAACATACAAATCAAAATAAGAATGTTATATGTTATCATATTGCATCATTAAGTTTACTTCGCTATAAGGCCTATAAATTGTTAGAATCAAGTCTCTATTTGGAAAATCTCGAACACATCTCAAATATAACTAGAAAACGAGGCTCGAGTCAAAAAATATAATAATCAACATCAAAATGCATCTTATTTTCACTCCTAGTTTCTCCTTCTTTATCTGGAGTTAGTATATATAAAAAGAAAAGTTTAAAGGTATTTGATAATGATGTTTGAAAGTAGATCTAAGTCTACTTTCTTCTCCATTTTAGAAGACGTGGTAATTTTACTGTTTTTAACAAAGAGATAATTAAAAAAATAAAATAAGAAAAGATATACTCTAAGATAGTTGCAACGTAATTACTCTAAGATTGATAAACAACTCAATATGTGTTATTGATCAACATGCAAATGAGCTCATAAGTATCCAACATAATACCTAATGAAAAAGTGCAATTTCATTATTAGTAATGTTTAACATCAACTAGTGAAATTAGGTTGCAAACCTTATGGAGCAAGTTTTGAATTCAACAACATCAATATTCTTGAGGGCATATCTTCTTTCATTGTATTTTATGGTTTTTTTATTACGATTCTCCTGTTACTTCATTATCTTCTCTTTTAATCATATGATGAATCTGTCATCCTTTTTTATGAATCGATTAGGTCAAATTCTTCGTGTCATTAGTCATGGATATAGACAGTAGTGAATGTACGAACAACCGTAAGTGAGATTCAAAAACACTTACAGTTAACCAATCCTTAAAAAATAATGAAAAATTTATTAATTTAGACAATAATAATATAAGAATGACATAAACAACTTGACACAATAAATGGTTCAATCATAAACGAAGTAATGATATCAGAAAATACCTAAACTCAACATACTTAGCTTGAAAGAATGAAGGTTGATATACCATATATATGCTAATTTCGCATTAAGATGTCTTTTGTCGTTTATAAAAAAAAACCTACATTTATTGTGGCAAACTGAGTAAGTTGTATTTGATTTGATATTCAAATATATTTTGATATCGTTACTTCGATTATGATTGCAGTTTCAATGATCATTGATTTGATGGATTAAGATGAGTTGAAATTAAGAAACGAACGAAGTCATTTTTGAAGTTCTATAAATTATTTGGTGAAAACTTCTCATATTTGGATCATATGTGTTAGATCACAAATTTTCGATTTCTAGGCTATCCACCTTGGCTAGTATTAATTATTGACTTATAACTTCTTATCATTCAATTATGAAGGCAAAGCCTCATATGTGTGTCTTGATTGAACATTTTTTTTCGAGCTTTCCGAGGTTAAACTCCACTATATGCAGTATTCCATCCTCGTCTTAAGCTAATTTAGGTTAATTGATGTCTGATAGTGAGATTCAATACTATATTAGGGTTCGATTTGTCGTTTTGAAATTAACACTCTTCAACGACTTTCATAATGCTTCAATAACTAACATCTTTACGCCAAATTTACATATATATACCTTTCTTATTTCGGATACATTTTGTGACTGAACTATCGCATTTCATTTCCGAATATATTTTTCTTCAGGTTCAACCTAATTTAGGCTTGTTTAAACCTTAAAAAAAAACTTCAAGTGAAAACAAACCTCACCATCCTAAACACACAAAACAGACTTACAGTATGTTTGGTTGGTGGGAATTGGTGGGATTTTAATAGGAGGGGAATGGTGAGAATAATTTTCCTGTGTTTGGTTTAATTTTTTGATAGGATTGAGTGAGATTCTGTTGGAAAATTAGAGTGGAAAAGATGGGAAAATGAATCCCACCAATTTGGTGGGAAAATAAAATAAACACTCTCAAAAGAAAAAAGGAAAAGAAAATTTCATTTATAATTTCCCATCAAAACCCCCATTTATCCAAACACAAGAAATATACATTCTCATATCTTAGTTTCCCATCCTTTCTCTTCTCTTCCCTTCTCATCTTTCACCACCTTTTTTTTCCCATCAATTCCTAATTGCCAAACAAACTGTAAACATATAGTAGAAAGAAACACTCGACCGAAAAAAAATTATAGTAGAAAGAAACACATCTTTGTGTTTCGATGGAGCCAAAGGGCTTGTTCTACTTTTGTCCAAAACAATATTTTCATCCAAAAAAATTCTTTTACCTTTTTCTATATACAAATCTTATCTCTATTTTTGATCAAAAAAATCTTATCTCTATTTTTTACGTTTCCCGATAAAATTTTCTTACCCAAACGCATACTTTCTCCTCAAAAACATCTTTTCTCCCACGAAAAGAACATCTTAAGACCAAATAAACATAAGCTAAGTTCATTTCAAATTTCAACTGCTTCTAGACTTGTGTATTTCGATGATAAATAACATCTTAAGGCCAATTTAACATATGTAGACATTTGCTATTTTACCGAGTTTGTTTGTTTTACAAGTACCGAAATTTGCTCCCGACTAATTAAAGCCTTAAGATTTAAGCTAATTTAGGTTAGTTGACGCCCGACGGTGAGATACAGTACTTCATTAGGATTTGATTTTGTCGTTTTGAAATTAACACTCTTGGACGACTTTCATAATGCTTCAATAACTAACATCTTAACGCCCAATTTACATATATAGACCTTTCTTATTACATGTATATTTTGTGACTCGGATACCGAATTTCATTTCCGATTATATTTTTCTTCGGGTTTAACCTAATTTAGGTTGGTTTAAACCTAGAAAAAAAAAAACTAAGTGACAACAAACCTCACTATCCAAAACACACAAAACACATCTTTGTGTTTGGATGGGGCTAAAGTTGGTATAGAGAAAAAAAGGATCCTCCTTTGTTGTAGTCATATCTTGCCAAATGGGTAACAAAAGATCGGGTTCATGTATTCCGCAAGGGTATGCAAATGATTTGTCGTCATCCTTCTCATTATATTATTTTTTTATTCCCCACATACATTGCTGACTCAAGAACTAGGCCAAAGGATCTGCCAGCAAAAACCTTGCAACGGCTGTGTTCTTCAAACCAAGCCCTTAGCGGGGAGGGGAGCGTGGGGGGAGGGGCTAACAAATTCGGTTAATCTCATCGAAATTCAAAAACCCATGTTCTCCTCCATTGAATCCTGCCTGTAAATCTTTGCAGAAATACAGATGAATCTTAAATGATTCCCACTCAGCTTTCCCCCAAACCAAAACCCTTCCAATTTTGCCCAAAACCCCCCCAAATTTCAAATCAAGATCACTGTTTTCCTCTCTAATCTAGGGGCGGGCTCCCAGCATTTACTCCCTTGCTTAGTTTGTTCAATCCCCTTGTGGTTAAAAAGGGGGCTAAGGCTCCTCTTTGAACCGTGCAAATCAAAGCTCTCTTTCTCTAATAGTTTTTTCTCCCATGGCTTCCCAACAGAATGAGATTGTTGAGCAGCTCATGGACGTTGGCAACCGCCTGCTGAAGTTTCCTTCTCCCAGAGATGAGCTTCTCAGACTTCTGGAGGTGAGGCCAATTTTGGTTTTTTTGGGGTTCAATATTTGACTGTTTCTAGGTTTTGTTTGGTTTATGGAGTTAGGGTTTTCGCATCTGAATTGGGCTTTATCCTTTGAATTTTGCTGTTTGATATGTGTTTCATGATTGCCAGTTTGTAATGCTGTTGACTGGTTTTTAGTGTTGGGAGTCTGATCGATTGTGGATTTGGACATGCTGTTTGAAATGAGTATGCAATTTCAATACTGCAATTTGAAGTTTGTCTGGGTTTTATCCTTTGAGTGTCAGATTTAGTGTAGCTTTTCTAGTATTTTTTTTGATCAAAAGCTTTTCTAGTATGACTATGAGATCTATTATGATTTGGTGATTGAGGTAGATTTGCATATTGGATAATGGTTGATGTGTTCTTCGTCGAGTTGGAATCATTCTTTTCTTAAGTTCCTTGGAACCTTGAAGCTATTTGGGAGTGTTGCATATATGCAGACTGGATTGGAATTTTTGTCGTGCCTAGATCTATGTAGTTGGAGACGAATGCCCTGATTAGGTGTTTGCAAGAGAAAAAACCATATGTTCTTATTTGAGATCTAAAGAACTGGCCAATAATTCGTGACTTTCAAGCTTTTAGCGGCGCTGTTAACGGTTTTCAAATGCCCTGAGTAGGTGTTTTCGAGGAAAAAACCCATCCCTTTTAATCCGATCTATCAAGAACTACCCAATAAATCCTTCTTGCTAGCCAAACACCATCCATTTATAGTTATTTTAAGCTTTTAGCGCCGCTGTTAGCGGTTTTCAAATGCCCTGATTAGGTGTTTTCAAGTGAAAAAACCATATGTTCTTATTTGAGCTTTAACGAACTGCCCAATATTTTTTTGGTAGCCAAATACCATCCTTTTTTGTTACTTTTAAGCTTTTTGCGGCGTTGGTTAACGGTTTTCAAATGCCCTGAGTAGGTGTTTTCGAGGAAAAAAAGCATTCGTTTAAACCGAGCTATCAAGAACTCCCCAATAATTCCTTCTTGATAGCCAAACACCATCCATTTATAGTTGTTTTAAGCTTGTAGTGTCACTTGTAACGGTTTTCAAATGCCCTGAGTAGGTGTTTTCAAGAGAATAAAACCATATGTTCTTATTTGAGCTTTAATGAAATGCCCAATAATTTTTTTGGTAGCCAAACACCATCCTTTTTTGTTACTTTTAAGCTTTTAGCGGTGCTGTTAACGGTTTTCAAATGCCCTGAGTAGGTGTTTTCGAGGAAAAAAACCATCCGGTTTAATCCGAGCTGTAAAGAACTACCCAATAAATCCGTCTTGCTAGCCAAACACCATCCATTTATAGTTATTTTAAGCTTTTAGCGGCACTTGTAACAGTTTTCAAATGCCCCGAGTAGGTGTTTTCAAGCAAAACCATCTGTTCTAATCCGAGCTATAACGAACTACCCAATAGTTGTGTTTTTTTTTACTAGCCAGACACCATCCATTTGTAGTTATTTTAAGCTTTTAACGGTTTTTGATGATTTTCAAATGCTATTATTCTAACCTATTGTCTTAAATTGCATTTATAACCTTCCTATTGTAGGTTTATCTCGGTGTTAAAAGCGCATTTATAAACATCTATGTGACCCGTGATTATATTGATTTTGTTACTTGCATATTGAAGCTTTAAACAAAGTACCAATTATAATGATTAATGCATGGGTACACATTGGAATTAAAAAAAATTATGCGACACGCAAGTGCTCAATTCACATTACAGTTTAAATCTGTTGTCACTATTGTTTTCCGTCTTTGGCTAGATATCGGTTCCATGTATGGATGTGAGTGATATGTGGTTATCTATATCCCGTCCATCTTCGAATGTTGTTTGGTGATATTAAGCTCTATTATGTAGGAGCTGGAGAATATCTTGACTAAGGTGGATCAGGCACCTTCCCAGGCAATAAAAGAGGCACTCTTACCTGCAATGAAGGCACTTATATCTGACCCGATACTAAAAAACTCAGACTCTGATATAAAGATTACTGTTGCTGTCTGTTTTAACGAACTTATGAGAGTAACAGCACCCGACTCACCATATGAGGATAGTAGAATGAAGGTGGGATTATGTCTCTTATGAGAGCGTGAACTCTTGGCCTCTTATTTTTTCTTAAACGTATACTTTGCATGATGGGCTTCAAAGATTTCTTGTTTTATTGAACATTTCCTTACATGACTCACTTTGTGCAGGAGATTTTTGAGTTGATAGTTGCTTCTTTCGATAAGCTATCTCTCCTCTCTGGGATCTCCTATTCTAAGGCGCTCTCAATAATTGAGAATGTGTCGAAGGTTAGATCCTGCGTGATGATGCTGGACATTGAGTGTGAGAAACTCATCATTGAAATGTTTCAACAATTCGAAAGGAATCTTAGGTAAGGGATTTAGTTGATTTCTTGTTTCAGTGTTGTCCCCTCAATTGTGATAATCAAACTTATTTCTGTTTAGTAGCAGAATTTCCTTCTACTATATTCTTCTTTTGAATTATAGCAAGACTTCAGGTATTGAATTCTGGTAAGCCTTTTTGGATCAGATTTAGGGGTTTGGTACTGCGTTCAATGGCACTTAGAGGTTTCTCTTGCTTTTTCGAATGGGAAGGCGAATATTGGAGACATTCAAAAAATGATCTTCCTGTTAGTAATGTTGTTATAGAGTTTACTGTTAAGAAGACAGTAGATGTTAGGGCTGAAGATGGTTATTTAGGGGATTTTATCATTGTGGCAAATCAGAAACATACTTTTGAGACACATTTGCATGCTTAGACGCTATATACAGGAGTGGATAGGTTTCATATAAATGCTTTGGGTTTCGTACCATTCAGGAGTACATCTGATTAGGGCTACCTCTTGGATTATTTGGGTGTCCTATTAATTCTCATCTTATAGTGTTGCATATGTGCATCAAACTTGCCAAAAGCTTTACTATATACCTGTCGCTAATTTGCTACTAGATGATTCCTAACGTGATGTTATTGCTTTGTCGTGTTGGAGGAGAATCATATCAGTTCAGCTGACTTGCTTTGGGCTTTGGGTTCAATCACAGTTAGCTACCGCTATCATAATCGTTTTAATAACTGTCTGAACAAAATCTAACGTATCTTAACTTTTATGGTCTTTTTTTAAATGAAATGTCAGGCCTGACCATCCAGCATCTGTATTTACTGCAATGGACGATATTATGTCTCATGTCATTGATGAAAGTGAAGATATACCATTGGATCTGTTGAAGGTCCTTCTAGATTATGTTCGTAAGGAGAAGGAGGTAGTTAGTTTGTTATCATTTTGTTTTTCTTCATCTTCTTAATATATATGTTTTTAGTTCTTCTATTTTGTCTAATAGACTCTTTCAAGCTATTAATCCCTCTATGCTTTGGAAAATCATGTGCAGAATACATCATCTATATCCTGGAAATTAGGTGCAAGCGTTCTAAGAAGAAATTCTGATAAGATCAAGCCCTATCTGAGAGATGCTGTTAAATCTGGGGATATCAATAAGGCTGATTACGCCCCATTAATTGATTCGATGCTCAAACTTGACTCTGATATTAGGGACCAGAACCATGTTGCTGTGCCTACTAAGCAATCGGTAAGATGCTTATGATATAGAATGTTAACTTCTTCATGAAGATTTTATGCTTGTGGCTGATTTATGGGGTAGTCAGTTATCCATTCTGGATAATTACTGTTTAATCCATTATATAATCATATTTTATCTTTCTTTTTACTTACTGTTTAATCCTACTAAGCAATCTTTCTATTTGTGTGAAAGTATGTGATGTTTGTATATTTTGGATAATAGTATAAAAGCTGTAGGATTGTGTGGATTAGCTTAGTGAACCGTCTTCTTATTTATTGGGTTTTCAGCAATTTAATTTGTGATCATTGTTCGTAGTTTTTACCTTTATTTGAATTGGGGAAGGACAAAATCAGAAGTCTTTTGTGTTGATGCATGGCTTGTTCTTTCATCAATACATGTACATTTTTTGGCCCCAAATTGAATCTCAATCAAGTAAATGTGGTGCAGCTTAATGAAAAAGTGAGAACTACCGTTTCTAAGTTAGAAAATTTGAAAGCTGCTAAGCACCTGTGCGGAGTTAGATTTCCTTGTCAATTTAGTGTTTTGATGGTCACAGTAAAAAATGACCGAATGCTGTGGATGGTAAAAGTAAGAGAGCATTTCCTTTACTTTATGCCTTAAATTGCGTTTGCTCTTTGTTTGAGGCTGAAGTTCCAGTATATTTTTCTTTCTGGATGGATTTATTTAATGACAAGACAAATAAATTTATATTGTGATTAGGTGCCCAAAAAGTCTCCAGCTGATGCTTTGGTTCCTGAAAATGCTACCAAATCAGGGGATGCTTCTGCTAAGCCTGTAAAAGCATCAGGGCTTGAAATGCTGATTAATGCTTCTGCTAAAACAGAGTTGAAAGCTAAACCCCCAAAAGACAATGAGAGAAATGTTCCTGAGAAAGGAATAAAAGCCCCCTCTACTAAACTACCAATGAGTCCCCCACAAGACCGGCCAAAGAAGAGTTCTGTTGTTGTGAAGAATGACCATGCTTCGAAGGATGGTGCAACAAAGAAAGAAAATGAGATGCTTACTAATCCTGAAAAAAAGAATCAGGAAGACCGGCCAAAGAAGAGTTCTGTTGCAGTGAAGAATGACCATGCTTCGAAGGATGTTATGGCACAGAAGGAAAATGAGACGCTTACTAATCCTGAAAAAAAGAATCAAGAAGACCGGCCAAAGAAGACTTCTGTTGCAGTGAAGAATGACCATGCTTCGAAGGATGTTATGGCACAGAAGGAACATGAGACGCTTACTAATCCTGAAAAAAAGAATCAAGAAGACCGGCCAAAGAAGAGTTCTGTTGCAGTGAAGAATGACCATGCTTCGAAGGATGTTGTCGCACAGAAGGAAAATGAGACGCTTACTAATCCTGAAAAAAAGAATCAAGAAGACCGGCCAAAGAAGAGCTCTGTTGCAGTGAAGAATGACCATGCTTCGAAGGATGTTGTCGCACAGAAGGAAAATGAGACGCTTACTAACCCTGAACAGAAGAATCAAGAAGACCGGCCAAAGAAGAGTTCTGTTGCCGTGAAGAATGACCATGCTTCGAAGGATAGTGTGGTAAAGAAGGAAAATGAGACGCTTACTAATCCTGAAAAAAAGAATCAAGAAGACCGGCCAAAGAAGAGTTCTGTTGCAGTGAAGAATGACCATGCTTCGAAGGATGTCGTGCTCAAGAGGAAAAATGACACGCTTACTAACCCTGAAAAAAAGAATCAAGAAGAATCGTTGGTTCAGCCAAACCGTAGCGCCAAGAAGTTGGATAGGCAGAAGAAAGCTATGAGTGGAGGATCTGGCAAGAAGGTGGTTTATTGATCTTTTAGAGTTTCTCTTACCTTCTTCAGTTTTTTCTGTATCTCATGTAGTATCTGTTGGTATCCAGAGACTATCTTCAAATTCGGGGACGAGTTCGTCTGATAAAGAGAAGAATGGGATGAATGAAACGGAAAAAAGGGGACTAAGGAGAAAGCGGGATGAGATGGAGGAAGAGGTATGCTCTGAACTCATCTTTACTAGTAAGATATATGACTAACGTTCAACAGTACATTAATTACTATTATTGCCCTGCTAATGTTATTTTGAGGATCATAAACACCAAAGAACATGTTTCAAACATCAATGTATGAGATGATAATGTATTTTTGGTGTATGCATCATGATTGCATATTAAAGACACTTCATGAGCTCTAAGTTAGACATTTTTTATAAAATTAGTTTTGAAGTTATATACATGTCAGAAGGAAATTAACAATTTCCATATTTTGTTGTCTAAAACTTCTGAATGTTTTGTTAGGAACTTGATTCCTTCTCTTGTTTTTATTTATGTTCAAAATTAACATGTAAAGAAAATGGACAGGGATTGATATGCGCAAGAGCAATAGTTTCACGTCGATATTTTCAAGAAAAAACAGCACCAATCTCTGCACTCATCACATTTTTTGTTTTCAATTAAGGTCATTTTTTTAGAAAATGAAATAAATATTAAACAGGACACCGGTTAGCTGACCACCTAATTCTCTTGTGAAATAGTTCTGATTGGAGGCTTAAACTCACAGATCTGTCTTAATGTGTATTTACAGGTCTTTGAAACACCCTTTGGTAAAAAGAAGTACAAGGAGGACATTGTTGGTTGCAAACTAAAAGTTTATTGGCCCAAAGATAAAGCGTATGCAACTTAACTATTCTGGTTTCATGATTTTTTTCTTCTGTTAAAATATGACTGTTAATATCTAGTATAAATAGTGTCTACATTATGGACATGCAGTTTGTTGCTGCTTGTTTAACCTCTGAAATTTGATTCAAAGTATGTGCAACCAAATTCAGATGGACTGCAATCTATAGTAAGAAGAGGAAACAAAGTGCTGTAATTTATAGGATGATAAAATGGTAGTTTGTTTAGAATATTGTTAGAAAGGGATTATTTTACACTAGCAGGCTTATTTTCTTATTCTTGTCTGGCGAGATAGAATTTGGGACTTGCTTTAACCGGGGGCCTTGAGCTGAATGTTTCACTTACTTGATCTTGTCCATATGGTTTCTTGAATAAAGCATAGCTGTACTCTACAAATTTCTTGAATTATAAACTTCATTGTTCAATCAAAGTAAAAAAACATGCCCCCTGATGTTTGTACCAATGCTTTAGCCATCTTTTTTAATAGGGTCTTTTACGTCTGTGACTCTAATTTGCTGATCCTCTTCTGCAGGTACTATGAAGGCCGTGTTACAGATTATAATCCAGTGACTAGGAAACACCGGGTATGATGCTTATACATGATAAGTCTAGTTTGCCATTTCCCCAACAACTGTTTTCCATAAACATGGAAAAGACAGTGTTAATAAGCCTTTCGTTGATGCATGTCTCTCAATGAACTGAACCAATCTGAATCATTCCCATATTTCTCGGTCTGTGATGGAGTTGAAGTTGGTGTAGCTTTTTCGCAGTTGGTCCATATGCTTTTTTTTTTTAGATGCTAAAAAGGCTATTGTTTTACTCTTATTGCACCGATTAATGCAGGTGGATTATGATGACGGAGATGTGGAAGTCCTTAACCTTGTAACTGAGATATTTGAGTTTATTGGCGACGAAATTGCTGTCAAGAAGCGCCACCATGAATCATCATCACATGAAAAAAAGTAAGGATTTTGCTCTTATGATCTGACATATAAACTGAACTGTGTTTTGGATAACATTCTTACTAATTACTTGTTTTTGCATACAAAAAACACTCAGGGCAAAGCAAAACCATTCAGCAAAGAAGACTGAGACACCGAAAAGCACACCAAAGGACAGCAATGCAGCATAGGTTGGAGCTTTCTTGACTCTGTAGATGGAGGTTAGAAGTTTTGATGGATAGAGAGAGCTGAATAGGGTTTTGCCAGTTTATAGAATTATGGTCACTCATAGAGAAAATATTTTACTCAGATGGTTTGCAAGAGACAAATAGATAGTTTTTTTCCGCCCTTTTACTAGGTTCGACACCCGGAAAGGAGATGGAATGAACATCTTCATGTCCAAATTAAATCCAGTTATATTTTGATTGTTAGCCTTGGCATTGTAGTGTAGGGATTTCCCTTTGGGTCATCCAAATATACAGCTTGAACTTGATACCTTCACCATATTTATATTATATTCTTGGCTTTGGATGAAATGGAAATGATGCCTTGTTCTTTTGACTCAGCAACAAGACTTCTCCATCTGTTGCTTGCTGGTTTCCTTTTCTTGGTTACTATTGCAAGGAATTTGATGGTTCATATGTGATGTGCTTATAAAGTTATACTATGAATTTTTGGTATGTTTTTAAGCCTTGTTCGTTATTTCCAGCTTGAAATCTTAGAGTTTATATTTGTTTGTAATTTTTGGGTCAATTAGTAATATGCACTTTGAATTAGCAACAATATTTCTCTATGTTATCTTTTTTTGGGTGGGTTTTCTTAGAGTAATGTTTGTAACCAAAATAGAATTACTGATATAATTTGACCAATTTTCCAACGTATATCTATAACGTAGTGTAATGATATGGGCTAGTTGGGTAGAATAAAAAAGTTGTGGACATATTTTGTAAATATGCTAAGGTGTTTTCCGTGTAGTCATCCAGAAAATATTGCTAATGACATTAACTAGTCTTGTTCATCTCTATCTTTATCTGAATTTCCTCTTCTTTTTCTAATCTCTCTTCTCCTTAATCTTCTTCTTTCTTCCCTAATCTTCCTCTAATTCTTTATATACTCCGTAATTTATATGGAACTGTGGCGTGTGGGAATTATCAAGTCAAGAGGAGATCTATTCCACTAAAATGTTTATGTGATTATTTAACTCAAAAACACAAAATGAAACACGTTTTAAACACATTTATATCCTAATCTTTCAAATATCATCTTAGTCCCAGATATATTTACTTCAAATACATAATTCACAATAATTTATAAAATGCAAATTATCTGTTAATACTATCGAGCATATACATATTTGTTATCTTAATTATATAAATATGATATCCTCCAAAAACAGAATGTGACAAAACTAATATAATTTAAATTAAATTGATTTAGATATACTACTAAATATATAGTTTGTCAATGAAGGACGACAATTATATAGAAAAAATCACGTGCCTTTTGCTAGCATTAGTGGTATATAATATTCCATATAGTGGTAAATAAGAACCTTCAAAGAAAAGGGGAAGTTCACACTTCACATGTCATTGTAATACATCGTCACTACAAAATGATTAGTATGTACTACTCCGTATAAACAATAGCTAAACAATATGTATAATACTTTTATGATTAATTAAGATATAACGCATTAAAATTTCTTCCGCCCATTTGTTATATCAACGTGACTAGCACCAAATGTGGCTTATATGACCTTTTTTGTGGAGGATAAAAATAAATATTTTCATGACTTGGGTTCATATTTTGGTAATTTGATAATTAAAACGAGGGCATGTTAATCATCATTAACTAAAATTTTGTACATATTTTGGTAGTAGGTAGATCTTGGTAATTAGTACTTACTTTTTGACTTGTCAAACTACTCAGTTTGCTTATTCGATCTGAACGTAGTATATGTATACTTACATACAGAATTGAAAAGTCCTAGCACATCGTTATATTAATTTCAATTTTGACGGTCAAAATTGTTTATACAATTACCTTACCCACTTGACAAATTGGCACTTTTTTAATCTACGTAGAGAATTAGCGTGCATTTCAATTGGCACTTTTCTAATTAATCTTCCACAATTCATAAATTATCGCATTATCTAACCCAAAAAATAGAACAAATTATCGTATTTTTCACATGTATGAAAAAGATTGATTTGTGACAAACTACATTACAAATATATTAATATAACGGGAACCGTATAATCTACACGATGTTAATTAAGTTGATAATTTGTTTACAACAACAAAATTAACCACCCAACCACATGTGCTACTCTCACATTAGTGGGTTTGCTATATAGCTTAATTGAGAAAGTTAGTCACTTTTCTTCATGGGTTGGCTGCTTAACAATACTCTAATAAATTAAGTTTGGATTTTAAAACTATTCTATAAATAGAATTTCTGCACTAATGTTTTTTGTTACCGAGCCGTCATAGTTGATTCCAAGACTTGAACTAAGTGAGGTGTGGAATATAACACATGGGCACAATCTTGAATTTGTCTTATATGGAAGGTTGGTGTTCTTTCATACGAAGAACACTCCTCATAAAAATCCAATCGAAAATTTATGTATGGATGCCTGTAAGTCAGGCTTGAGCGACCGTCATTATCTTAATTCGGTTTTTCTGTCGTGTCACATAAAAAATAAAAAATAAAATCTCAAAATGGAAATAGTGAACTCGTCATAAAAAAAAATTTAAAATTTAAATTTTACAAATTATTTTAATGATTAGTATCTTATAGTGGGCACATTGTAGAAAAATCCATCTTAATTAATAGAAGTTAAGTGTCATTCGAGAGTATATTTTTTTTTAATTTGCAAACTATTTAGTTGTTTGTTTTAATTTTATTTAATGGTCTTTAGGAACCTTTTCATGTTTCTTGGCATTTCCGAACATGTTTATTAATTTTCCCTTATTGATCTAGCTAATTATTCACTTTTTCGGTTTCTTAATCTACGAGTATGACTATAATATCTAATTATTTCCTTAATATTATTGTAGGAAAAATATATATACCATTTCTATATATAATAAAAAGATTCCATTAATGACTCACTCAATTGTACACAAAAACCCTTGACCATTCAACATAGTATGTAGTTTCTTCTAAAAACCCTTGACCAGTCAATATGTATAGTCTCTTCTACAAGTACTCTACCCCATTTTCTCCATCTTATAAATAGATACCGATGGGCTAAGTAGCTCTTCAACAAAATCTAGCAACTCTTCTTTCCATCCTTGGGCTCTTATCCCTCTTTGTTTCAAATTCTTGTTACACTAATACACCAAATAAACAAAAGGATTAAGCATCAATTCACCAACAAGATCAATCTCTTGTCCTCCCTAGCTCCCCGTATACCAGCCCGTTCAATTGCAAACTCGTTTATAACCCTATTTACGACGTGATCAAGAATGGCGGTGAACAACTCTACCATGGCTCCGGCAACATCTGGGTCTAGAACAGTATGTGTCACTGGAGCCGGAGGCTTTGTTGCCTCTTGGATCGTCAAGCTTCTACTCGAAAGAGGGTATTTCGTCAAGGGAACCGTCAGAAACCCAGGTATATATACATATACTCAAGTATATAATTACAATTAAGCTTTGCTAGCTAATATGTGTTTTTAAATACTTTGATGCTAAATTTGGATTGGAAAACACTCTAAAATGGAAATTGTCTAGGGTTAGTTTTTTAGTTCTGAAGTAATAATCCATAAACATATGAACCCTAGCGGTTTTATTAACTCCAAATGAGGCTCTATCTTCAAATTGTTTCGTAATAAGAGCAACTCATAAACCAACTAGTTTCTGACACAAACCGAAGTTCGGTGTGTCAATGAGTTCGTAGCAAGTTTGAGCCTAAAACGAAGCTCAACGAGATTCCCTCCTAAATCTAATTAGCAACATAAGCTACAAATTAAATTAAACCGATCTCATATACTTGTTTTTTTTAGCAACTTCCTAACAGTTGTTGCTTTGGCCACCGCGCTAATAATTAATCTCTTAGACCTAATTAGTTGAACATTAATTGTGTAGATGATGTTAAGAATGGACATCTATGGGAGTTGGAAGGAGCAAGGCAAAGATTGAAGCTTTGTAAAGCTGATCTTCTTGATTATGAGAGCCTCAAAGAAGCCATTCAAGGGTGTGAAGGTGTGTTTCACACAGCTTCTCCGGTCACAGATGATCCTGTAAGCTCTTTCTTTCCTTAATTACGTACTCTTAATTAATTTATTATATATATATAGTATTATATACGTGTACGTGTTTTTGAACAAAAAACAAACTCTACATGTTACGTGAATACATGTAGAATTGTAGACGCATGTAGATGAAGTTTTGAACCGTTTTGCCATCCATAATATTAACGTGTCACATACGTACGTATTATGGACATTCAAGTTTTTGAATCTTGCCATCAAAATTGAATTTCGGCCGTTTTTTTTTAATTACGTGAATACATGTACGTGAGATTTTATGTAATATTCAGTTTTTGTAGGAACTTTATTTTGACAATTTCTCGCTTTGTGTAGTTTGATTTTTTTTTTTGTTTGATAACATTTATGTAGTTTGATTGGTAGATAAGGCTGTTGTGATCGCAGAACTAGTGGGCTTACCCACCACGACCATCGATAAGAAGCATCCACGAACTCAATTTCAATTGTCCCCGAAAAAAAAAAAGATTATTTATTCAATAATTTATTAACAAAATAATTCACATCCATGAGAGTATGAGACCATGATCTGTTTGTTTGTAAATACAACTATCATGTTTCCTAATGTCTACATAAGCAAACATGTCGCTTAATTATTTATATATAGTACTAGGGTTGATCATTTCTAGTTTATCCGTTTATTAGAATATTATGAATATATAGTTGCCTTATATCATACCTTAGGACATACATTAGAAAAATCATTACTTCATCGCATCGTGAACATACTAGTCATTAATCGTTCACATAAATGTATATGATGTTAAATAATAATTATGTACATATATACTTGTGAAATTAAAGGAACAAAT
Source organism: Polygonum aviculare (assembly GCA_934048045.1). Lineage (NCBI taxonomy): Eukaryota > Viridiplantae > Streptophyta > Magnoliopsida > Caryophyllales > Polygonaceae > Polygonum > Polygonum aviculare. The sequence continues at coordinate 1,377,847 of OW204026.1, forward strand.
GGTGGAACCGGCCGTAAAGGGGACGACGAATGTGATCAAGGCAGCAGCCGAGGCGAAGGTAGCACGTGTGGTGTTCACGTCTTCCATCGGAGCGGTTTACATGGATCCCAACCGGAGCTCCGATAAGGTGGTTGATGAAACTTGTTGGAGTGATCTCGACTTTTGCAAGAACACCAAGGTCCGTCCATTTCTTTTAAATTTCTATATAAATGTTTACATTTTTAATTTCTATGGCTTCATAGTTGGGTAATTTAGTATCGACAAATAAGAAAATAGAGCAACGACGTATAAAAGAATGTGGAACTTCTATTTCGTTATTTTAAGTTTTTGAGTTAAAAGATACCTTTCTTGCCCTAGTTACACATTACCTCTACTTTCATCGAAAAATTTAACAACATGCATAATCTTCTAATTAGAGTCCCGGTTTTATCATGAAAGTTAATGGTAAAAAAAGAAAAGAAAATTATAGGCAGGAAAAAGCCTATACCCATCTTAAAATTGTGATCGACTTAATTTGTTTTGGTCACAAAAATTGTGACTTAACTAAATTTAGCATTTGGATATTTTTTCAACTTGATTTGCCTACTAGTGTATATTGAATTTAGCCGATCTATAATTACCTCTTACTTTCCAAGTTGTGGGAGGAGTGGACCTAGTCAATCTCTTGTGTTAATATCTTGACTTTAGCGGTGGATAAAGTGTGTATGTTAGTATGTATGAATTGACGTTATAACTTTTCTCATAATTTCCACCATTTTCACTATGAACTTTTCATTTTAAAAATCTAACATCAAAGTTGCCAAACCCTTTCTTCTGAAATGTTAAACTCCATTTTCTAAATGGCGCCGCTCGTTTCTTACTAATCAAACTTACTCCCTCTAACTTTTGACCACTAATACTATTAACTGAATTCAATTTCTTAAGAAATTTTCTCTACACTTTAAGTCAATGATAGAAGGTTAACTTTCAAAAATCAGCTATTAATTGTCTAGAAAATCTAAAACCGCATATAATATGGATCTAAATCAACAGTTAAAACGACAATTATTTTAGATTAATATTGAAGAAAATATCATTTAACAATTATTATTTTTCGATTGGTTACAGAACTGGTACTGCTATGGGAAGGCGGTGGCAGAGCAGGCGGCATGGGAGGTGGCACGAGAGACCGGGGTTGACCTAGTGACGGTATGTCCGGTGCTAGTGTTGGGTCCACTTTTGCAGCCAACGGTCAATGCAAGCGTTGTACACATTCTCAAGTACTTGAATGGGTCGACCAACAAATATGCAAACTATGTGCAAGCCTACGTGCACGTTAAGGATGTTGCATTGGCTCACCTTCTTGTGTATGAGGCTCCTTCCTCATCCGGACGGTACCTTTGTGCCGAAAGTATTCTTCATCGAGGCGAGATTTGTGAGATTTTGGCCAAGTTTTTCCCCGAATATCCCGTTCCAACTAGGTACGCTTAATCTCATATTTACATTTGTCATAATCATTTTCTTATCTTCTAGCTATAATGTTCTTAAAAAGCCTAATTAGACCTCGTATTTTTAGCTTTCTAAGCACGCTTAGGTGCTCGTTTAAGCCCACTAGCTAGTCTTTTAGGCCACTTAAGAACTAGGCGGACCATGAACAGAGAGGGGTTGTCTAATATTTGTAGAACACTAAATTATCGATATCTCATTTACAAACCATTGCATGTACATGATTAGATCAGGAGGTCGCCTAGCATTTGTTAAACACTAAATATCTATAAACCATAGTCATGTATAGGATTAAACATACCTTAATATAATGGAATGATTAGTCATTTAGTTGGTTAGTGCACCCCTTTTATGTGGTGTGGGTAGGTGAATTACTTGTTAGAATATGAAAATCTCCTTCCACCACCATCCACCCCTTAAATGATGTGAAATATCATAGGCCCAAATATTTATTGGGCCCATAAAGTTGACGTAAGACTTGTAGAAACTTGAGGTTTTGTTTGTTCCTTCCTTATTTCCTTCCTTAAAGTGAATCTTTCCCATTCATGATTTGTGGACTAATTACATACAACATGATGCAGGTGCTCAGATGAGGTGAAGCCAAGAGCTAAACCCTACAAATTTTCAAACCAAAAGCTTAGAGATTTGGGGTTAGACTTCATTCCGACGAAACAATCCCTATATGACACCGTCAAGTGTCTCCAAGACAAGGGCATCCTCCCTGTTCCTCCTCAACAAGACGACTCGATTCATATGACCTTGTGATCAATCAAATTCATCAAGTTTCAAATAAGTTATGTGTATCTCATAAGTTGTGTAGATCAATAAGTACTAGTTCAGTGGTTTGTTACGTATACATAGCTCTCATTTTAAGCAATTGTGTAATGATATTATTCTCTAATTGGAGAAATACATTATTTTTAGCTCTCGGATATTGCTTATTGTTCAATTTCGGACAGACTATACATAGGTGACCCGTTGGATGTTAAAACTTAATATTCGTATATAACGGCGGGATCCACTTTTAAACCCAAAAAACTTTTCGTATATACTAGTTTAACCCTCGTACCATGTACGGATAATGCGATTATAAACCCAATTTAATTAGATATGTAACGTCAATGATCACATTATAAATATATGATCATATATATGTATCTTCGTATTATGATTAATGTCTTTTTACCAATAGTAAATCAAATCATAATAGAAATAAGTTGGATTTGTTCAAAAATGACTTTACGATAAATATCACGTTTTATTAGATAATAATATTTTTCAGAAGATTAAAACCAATTCTTGGTAAGGGATAATTCATAATTTTCGGGATAATTCATAATTTTCAGCAATTTTCATGGGATAAGATTATATGAGATTCTAATTGCCTAATTTATATAGAGGGAGACTCAGCTGATTATTTTTATCAAATCACATATATTTATCTTTCTATTGTTTCTTATATACACAAGAGTCCAGTTGATTATTTTATTAAAAGGTATGACACGTGGCGAAATTTTTCTGTGAAGATTTTTACCGAATATTTGATACGTACATAAAGTCGGATGTATACATGTACCCACCTAAACTTAGTAGCTGGATGTTGATACAGTATGCATGCTACAACATCATTTGACAATTTGCTAAATGTCGATCGCTCCAACTTGTTGCTAAATGTCACCAAAGTCAACAAAATTTAATTACGTACCATTGGTCGAGTTTCCTTAAAGGAATTACCATTGAAAAATAAAGTGCAAATTAAAACAATATAAACCTTATGACGATGTCCTATTTTTATGCATGTGAATCGTGTGATACCTCTCCATTAGCTTGCCCTTTTGATGTAACTTCAATCGGTCCAATACCAAATCAACACATCACTACCATCTTTTTTCTTTTTCTTTTTTTTTTTGTCGTTGTTGGTTGTCGGAGAATATATAATTTTCAGGTGCACAAGTACTACTTGAACGAGCCTGATAAGTGGGTTGTTGCACATCCACAAGGTTTGTGAATGCTAAAAAATTCTATTTGGGAGACTCATCCGTCAAAGGCAGATGTGCGACACGGGTCGAACTCATATTTTTGAGTATGAGACTCCCCCTCCACGACAAGTAGGTATATCCACGGAGAGGGTATCTTCTTCCATCGTGGCAAGGTCTGTGAGATATTGGCTAAGCGGTTTCCCGAGTATCCTATACCTACCGAGTAAGCTTTGTTTTAAAATTTACCGATTCCTACAATGCGTTTTTTTTTTGCCCATATGCACGTCGATCACTTTAACAAATATTTGAACGTTGGGTGTATGTAGGTGCACAAACAAGGTGAACCCCAAGAATTAAGCCATATACATGCTTAGAAGCTTAGGCATGGAGGACTACATTCCTCCAAAGCAATGCATGTATGAAACCGTGAAGAGCCTCCACGACTAGGCCGGGCATCATTCCTGTAAAAGGGAAACACAAACTCGATATTATAATTAATAATGTTTGCTTATTGTTTTCGTTTATATGTTATGCATAGAAAGCTAAGGAAACTATATACATCGTGTGTTTTAGAGATATTGTTTTTGTGTTTCTCTTAAGTAATATTTGTACAATGTACACGTAAGACAAGTAAATTCTTCTGGTTGATCGACCAATAGAAAATTATTATTTTTCCATACAGAACACTTTTACTATTGTTATATATTATTTATTAATTGCAATAACAAAAAATGGTAACCTTATAAAGTTATAATGTGATGAAATATAATATACATAGAAAAAAAAAATATTGTGCATGCATGTAGTATGTCAATGAAGCTTAACTCATAGCTACCATCGAAAAATTAAATGAACATTATTATGAGTTCATTTCAAATCAGCTTAACTAATTAACTACCATTGAGAATTCAACCAAAAAAAAATTAACTACCATTGAAAAATGAAACGAACATTATTATCAGTTTATTTCAGACCACATAATAGATCCTTTTTTCCCCCACAATCCCCAAAGATTTCCCATTGCAACGTGATGGACAAGGATTACATTTTCCACTAAAAAAAAGTCCTTTTATGCATGTGAATCCCATTGATGCCTCTCCATTATAGCCCACATGCAAATTCAACACATAACTACCTTCACTTTCACTACTTTATTTGAAATTCAACTATTACATACCAAAAAATCTCTATGGGGTAGGTGAAGACCAACCCTAGCACTTTGTGACTTTGATCTCTATATGTCAATTACTCCGTATACTATACTTCCCTATAAATAGTCATACCCTTCTTAGCTATAGCTCTTGCAACAAGCAAGCGATCTTTGTATGAATCAAGTGTACTTGAGGCATACATAACTACGCTTAGAATCGAACTCTCATTCATCGGTTGATCGCATCCGAGATCCCCACCATGGCTCCAGCTCTTCTTTCGTCTAAGTGCGATACCATTTGCATCACCGGAGCCGGAGGGTTCATTGCTTCTTGGATCGTCAAGCTTCTCCTTGAAAGAGGGTATTTTGTCAATGGAACCGTTAGAGATCCGGGTAATTATTGAACGTACCTTGATACTCTTGGTTCATATTTAGTTGTCATTTCACATTATTGCGCGCTTTGTTCAACAATATTTGTCATTTCTGATCGTTACTCTTTCCGTTAATTAAAACATACCCCTATATGTATGCAGAGGATTCAAAGAATGCACATTTATGGGAGTTGGAAGGAGCAAAGGAAAGATTGAAGCTTTACAAAGCTGATATTCTTGATTATGAAAGCCTTAAGGAACCCATGAAGGAATGTGATGGTGTCTTCCACACCGCTACGCCTCTCTCGGATGATCCTGTAATTAAGCTTGATCTTAATCAACAATTATAATATATAATGCATGCAATCTTTTAACTCTGATAATTTTATGTACGTGGTCATATAATTAGGATATATTCTTTTGAAAATATTGCCCAAAGTTGGGGTTGCTTAACTTTACTATCGTATTTATAATAATGTTTTAGAGAAAGTATGATATGATCGAGCTTTCTCAGTTGGAAATAGATATGGCTATAACTTATCCAAAAAACACATTATTGTTTATAAGATATTCTTTGGTATTTTCATATTTTAATTCGAATAAGAGCGGCCTAACTTTCTTATTGCTCCACGGAAACACGTACTACAACTTATATATATACTACATTTTTTTCTAATGTACGTAATTCAATGATAAATTTATGTGCACCAACAATTGTGAAGGTACGAGTGTTGGAGCCGGCGGTGAAGGGAACGACGAACGTGATAAAGGCAGCGGCGGAGGCGAAGGTAGGGCGTGTGGTGTTCACATCCACCATCGGTTCGGTTTACATGGATCCCAACCGTTCCCCAGACGTTATCGTCGATGAAACTTGTTGGAGTGATATTGACTTTTGCAAGAACACCAAGGTGGTTCTCCCTAACTAACTCATAATCTTTACTTTACTTTAGATACATGTTTAGGAGAAATTATCACTGATTAATCACCATCAAATGAATATATTTTTTTATTTATAAGTTTTTTATGATTTAATTTGAAAATGAATCGGCCAACATATGACGCGAAGTAAATGTAACACATGAACGTCCACATACACATCTATGCATGACAACAGAACTGGTATTGCTACGCAAAGACCTTAGCGGAAAAGGCAGCATGGGAGCTGGCGAAAGAGAGCGCGTTGGATCTTGTGGTGGTGTGTCCGGTGGTGGTGCTTGGGCCGATGCTACAACCCAATGTGAGCGCAAGCATCAATCACATCCACAAGTACTTGAGCGGGTCAGCCAAGAAATATGTTAACTCGGTGCAAGCCTACGTGCACGTCAAGGATGTTGCCCGAGCTCATATTCTTTTATACGAGACTCCCTCCGCATCAGGAAGGTATATTTGCGGAGAGAGCATCTTCTTTCATCGTGGCGAGGTCTGTGAGATACTGGCTAAGCGATTCCCACAGTATCCAGTTCCTACCGAGTAAGCTTTATTTTGAACTTTTATATGTCTTTAACTATTTATATATTTGCATGTATGTACATCAATTTAACATATATTTGAATGTTGCGTATATGTAGGTGCACAAACGAGGTGAACCCAAGAATCAAGCCATACACATTCTCAAACCAAAAGCTTAAAAGCTTAGGCATGGAGGACTACATTCCTCCAAAGCAATGCATATATGAAACCGTTGAGAGCCTTCAAGACAAGGGCATCATTCCCGTTCACCCCTAATAATAATTAATTGAATGGGAAACAATAAAACATGATTTATACAAACTCCATAGATATGAGTCATGACATATTCGATCAAAAAAAAAAAAAAGTCATGACATAGAAAGGACAACAATAACATTGTGTGTTTTAGATACTTTTATTTTAATTCCCCTTGAGCATTGTTTTTTAATTGCCCTTCATATTTGTATAATATAATATATGAAATATTTGTACTCATCGACGATATGAAATTTGACTATTACAATTGTTGTAACGAGAGATCGAACGAGAACAATAAAGCAAGAACGACACACAGATTTACGTGGTTCGGTAACGGTGTGTTACGTACGTCCACGGGCAGAGAAACCGTATATTATTATGGAAGACAGAATTCGGAATACAGAGGTCTAGGTATTTCGAGAGCTTATATAGTGACTCAAGAAACCCTAGGTACAATTATGGGCCGCAGGCCCAAAACAGATTGCGATAGACCCACAAACAGAAAACATAGTGTACCGTGCTACCTGTCGCAGTGTGTGATTCAGATTCAAGGCATATTAACAACAATTAATATTGTGTTATTCACCTATGTTGAAAACAAAAATTCTCACGACGTACGGAAACTTGATGGCTACTCATCCATTTCTAGGGTTGTAATCAAAGCAAGACGAATCGAGCTTTAAATTGTCCAGGCTCAGGTGATTTAAAATTAAATTAAGCAAGCTCGAGTTCAAAATTTTGTTCAAGCTCAATTCATGAAGTGCTGGTCGGGCTATATCTCCCCTTGCTGATAAACAAATGAGCCAAGTTGTCTTGTGTTCGATCATGTTTCAACTTGTTATGAGTAAGCCAAATGCGAACGAGTTTCAATTTAACCAAATTACCGTGAGCATCGTATTTTTCATGAATAACTCGGTTTATTTATAACCCTATCTATCCATTCATATAATGGACTTGCATATCTACGACCTCTTAGTTAATCGGTCCAACAAAAAATTAATTAATATTAATCGACCGCTAGTAAAGCAACTCAATTCAAATGTACGTAGCAAGTTGTTGCATGGAAATAAATTACTTGAAGATTTCCCAAAGTAATTAGGGTTGCGAAGAAGAAACTCGATCGCACTTGGTCATGGAAAGTCCTTCAAAAAGGAAATAACTTACTTCAGAGTAGGTCATTTTATTAACACAAGTAGGATGTTTTTTATTGAGAGGATGAAAAAGAAAGCCACCCATAATCACAATTATTAACACAAGTAGGTAATTAACGACCGTTTGAAATCATATAACGTCATTTGAAAAGTCCGAGTTTAGGCTGCTTCCTATTTTTTTTATGATCGTTAATAATACACGTGATAGGATAAATATATAGTGTGTTATCAACTTTAGAAGTTCAAAAAATCATGAAACAAGCACCACTTAATTAATTGTTTATGTTTTCTTTAAAGATAGTTGGCCAACTTTGCAGAAAGTTTCAGTGATATGTTGAGGTGTTTCCTTATTAGAGTCAAAAAGTGTTTACCTTTTGTTTATGCATGTTTGTTTTGTAATGCGTTGAAGTTTAAACTAGTTGTAACTTGGCTTATAGTCCATGGCGAGCTTAATTAAACATATGCTAGTTTGAATCTTGTAAGGAATGAATGTTCCCTATGAATATACGCCAAGTAATTGTTGTACCGTGAAGTATCAAAGTGCACCCTGAAATTTGATAAAAAAAAAAAATGCACCGTGAAATTTGATAAAAAAAAAAAAAAGGTGCACCGTGAAACAATAAAAATACATTTTAAATGATACACATCGTAATTCGTAAATTATCAAAAACTGTTAAATGTGTTTTTGACACTTTACAATACAATTTTATTTTAGAACGTAGATAAAAATACATCAAACAATCAACATTACGTCTCATATCCATGCACATACATGGTTCGCGCTCAAGACTCAAGTATATACACAATATCATTTCATCTCCCATTGCACGTCTTTGTTGGATGTAAATGACTATTTGATTTGAAACTTGTGAAATCCTTTTTCCCATAGCTTTCATTTGACTGTTTAGAGCAAATTTTTTTCATAGACCTTGTTTAACTACATAATTACCTACACAAAGTTGTTGATCGATTTGCCAATGCCAACTTCTCAAACAAAAGGTCGTGACTAGCTGTGTGGGTGGAGCCTATGCTGTTTGTGATTACATAGAAAAAGTGTGCACAATTCCTTTCACCAACCGCTCGATGGGGATCTTAATGGCTCCACCTATTGTTATCCTTGTATATATACAAGAAATGAATATGATGGGTAATTGTCTTTTGGCAGGTTTGTGGGTCTAGATCGACTACCCATTTCGAGCTTGCATACATTATCTTTTTGTTTGTTGGTCGAGGGCACTCTATACAAGAGTTGAATCATATCGGTGATCTCTGAGTACGAATTTTAGTACACATACACGCACGCACTTTTGTACGCACTTTTGTTTTAGCATAACAAAGCCAACTCACTTCATTTCTAATTCTTTTTTGGAGTTGAACAAGATTATACAAAGTTTTACGAGGAATGAACAGAGTGATCGATGTAAATGCATCCCTTTAACAAGATTGACGGTTTGTTCGAACAATCCTTGGCACCTCCTCGATTGGTTGCATATCGAAAGACATTTTGCTAGCCCGGCCTAAAGATCTCTTCGATCTTATACCTTGGCAGTTGGCCAACAAAAGATGGCTCAAGTTCAAGACTTTCACCATGGTTTTACCAATTTAATTAGTTTATTCTATTTGGCATACTCGCAATGATGCGGTTTTTAACCATTGGCTTCCTAATGTAAGCCTTTTAGATACCCAAGACTCGTGATAATTTGGTCATGAACTTCAAAGTTACAAGTTATTTCGGATCAAGTGTTCTTGACTCAGGAGAGTGCGGTTTTTCGGTTGATACCTGGTCGGGTAACTTTGGGTTTTCATATGATTTCGGGTCGGGTTACTTCGGATATCTGATAATATCGGGCTAAGTAATTCGGATATAATCGGTCACGAGTCAATTTCGGATTCGGGTTTGGGTCAAACCAGTTCGCGTCAGAAAATCTCGGATTTATTCATTTTTCCTTCTTTTTCGGGTATCAGTCGGGTCGGGTGGGTTTCTCGGATCGGGTCATGACAACCGTATATTTACCTTTATTCACACATAACATTGCATCTTTGACCATTCGCTTTGACTAAATCTTACTTTGAACCATTCACAACAAATGTCCTAGCACTTGCCTTATTAAAAAAAAATCACCAACTCATGTGTTTTATATTTTAATCATTTCCCAACCTATTCACCACCATGGACATAATTAAGTTAAGAACTTTGAAACAGAAAACAGAATTATCTAATTAAACACGTAGCATTATTTAGCACCACTCACTTATATATGTTGATGCCTCCCATATTTTGTAAGGACGTCAAGTTTGCCAGTTCTTTGTTTGATGGAATTTTCAAAACAAGATCAGGATTCAGGCCATAATCAAGTACATGTCGTATTCAACTAATTCTGACTTAATTCTGCAAAATTATTCGTGCTCTACCATACATTATATCCAGAAATGTTTACATGTTTGATTCTGATAACAATTTCAATTTATATGATACCAAACGTGCTTACTTCTACTAAATTTTATTGATACTAGTTGAAAACCCGTATCATGTACGGGTAATGATTATTTTTTTTTTGTTAACTTGTGTATCTACTATAATCTATATTATATATTAGTTCTTATATATAAAAAGATTAAAATGAGAATTGAAAAGTTAAGTTAATTAATATGTTCTTTTTATAGAGGGAAATTTTAAAGATAGATAATATTGTTTCAAAGATAGATATTAGATGAGTAAGAAAAATGATAAAATTAAAGATTAGATAATTTAAGAAATTTTACAGATAAATAATATGTCTTTAAATATAGATATTAAAGTTAAAGATTAGATAATTAGGAAAATTAAAATATATAAAATTGTTAATAAAGTGGGGCCAGAATTAACATGGAGACTCGAAATTCTCCGGCTTTAATATATAGTATAGATTATTACATTACATTCAGATTAATTACCCCGATGTTATACAAATAGTTAACTACTACTAAACACGGTAGATTTTCTCATAATATATGGCAATATTACTTCTACTACATTCAGATTAATTACCCCGATGTTTTACAAGTAGTTAACAAATTTGACAATGCCGAAATTCTCATAATTAAATAATAACTACTTGCAAGTGAAACTACTTGATGAAATATATGGCTATATTACTATATCTTGAATCTGAATCACACACTGTGACAAGTAGCACAGGTTAACGAGTAGCTTCCGGGCCAAACAATATATTACACATTTTGTTTTTTGGGCCTGTCGTAATCTGTTTGGGCGTACGGTCCATATTTGTAACCAAGATTTCTTGAGTCTCTATATAACCTCTCGAAATACCTAGAATTCTGTAATTCGAATTCTGTCTTTGAAGAAAGTCTGTGGGTCCGATAGAAAGGTAGAATGGGACGTGTCGGTACGACCACACATATGTGAATGGGCCTAACATATAAGCTCACGGGGTTCCACCCTAAAACCAATTGGCAATAGGGAGAGTAACCCAAGGGTTTATATACTAGGCAGTTTCTTTCTTTGTTTCCGATGTGGGATAGCAATTCTCCACACGCCCCCTCAAGTGCAACTGGGTACGGCAGTTGACACTTGGACTTTGATAGGATACGGTGCAGCTGGGAAAGGCAGCTTGCACACAATAGGTAGATAACGGGCGGATAGCAAACCGGCTAAGTCCAACCCAGGTAGATAGTAAGGTAGATAATGGGCCCAAGACCAAACCCGCTCTGATACCATGAAGAAAGTCTGTGGGCCCGATAGAAAGGTAGAATGGGACGTGTCGGTACGACCACACATATGTGAATGGGCCTAACATATAAGCTCATGGGGTTCCACCCTATAACCAATTGGCAATAGGGGGAGTAACCCAAGGGTTTATATACTAGGCAGTTTCTTTCTTTGTTTCCGATGTGGGATAGCAATTCTCCACAGTCTTCCATAAGTAATACATTGTTTCATTGTCCGTGGACGTATGTAACATATCCACGTAAATCTCTGTGTCAATCTCTCGTTAATTACAACATGCTATTTTTTTTACATATAGAGAGATGGATTATCCATTTCCTTTTAGATTTTTAGTTTTTGAAGTCAATAGTTTTATACCATAAGGGCATAATTTGCAAAAATCGATTATTGAAAGTCAACCCCTAAAACTTCCATGCAATCTCGATCAACAATTCTAATTTTTGATTATTCTTGATCATTTGTTAAAAAAAATGCTATAATCACTAATTTGCGTTAATGCGGCCTAGAAAACTTCCTCTGATCTTTATTGTTTACTTATTATAAAAATAAATCATTAAAAGGTATATATAAAATAGCCATTAAAAAGCTCGAAGTGTCAAGTCCGTACTTATGCATTACGTTGTCAAAGCATTTTGATTGTTGAAATAGTATCCATTTCATAGTTTTGATATAATAGTAGTCGTGAGTAACGAAGTGTACGTTGACACAATCCTTAATTAAGAAATTGGAGAGAAATTCCTTTCAACTCATCATAAACAAGTACTACTAAGTAGTACTCTTGTACCACCATTATAGTTTCATCATCCCTTCAGGGGTTTGAGAAATGGTTTAAGTTGATCATCATTGAAAGATCAAAGCACACAACTTGATATTAACAACTCTATAATGAAATTAAATCATTTCAAATCAGAATTGATCCTTCTACTCTTGCTAATTCATACGCGGTTGATCCAACATGTGTACATTATATAGTTGACATTATGTAATAGATTTTTTTTTGGTCGAGACATTATGTAATAGATAAATATACGAGAGTTCTACCATTTTGACCTAATTTTACCTAAATAAACGCAACTATTGACCATTTTACAATTTTCTAGTACATGCACACTATAGTACTCCTATTTTGAATTTCAATTAGCTAGGGATTGTAACAAAGGGTGAAGATCACCAACTTAAAAGGCATCATTTTGGTTTTCTTTAATGTACAAAACCACTCTCTATCAAAAATCAGGTAACAAAAGTTTTAATTTCGTTAATCAGGATCGGTATTTAATTTGGTAGCCTATGGTAGATATTACCCACAATGGCGTGGTTATGATCTTATCGAAATGGAGAGTCACACATCGGAGATATAGAGGAACTATTTCTAGTTTTCAGTTTTAAATGAAACTCTGTCGAACTTGTGTGTTGGGCTTATTACGTAAGTGCGCACAGATAGATAACTGTGTACATGGGCAATAGATTAATCGAGTTCCCAACAATAAATTAATTGTCGTTTGTAATGTAATAGGTGTTAGATACAAAACACTATTCCACATCGAAAGTTGGGAACAAAATTGCCTAGTATATAAGACAGTGGGCTACTCCTCCTATTGCCAATTGGTTTTAGGATGGAACCCCACCGGGCTTGTATCTGGGTCACCCACACGTCTAATATGGTATCAAAGCGGGCGGTCTGGGCCCGTTTCTTCAAGTGTCAACTGGGACAGTCCAGTTGCACTTGAGGGGGCGTGTTGGATACAAAACACTATCACACATCGAAAGTTGGGAACAAAATTGCCTAGTATATAAGACAGTGGGCTACTCCTCCTATTGCCAATTGGTTTTAGGATGGAACCCCACCGGGCTTGTATCTGGGTCACCCACATGTCTAATAATAGGTAGGATTTTACCTAGTCTTGAAATAATCGTGTCATCATTAAATTACATCATTTGTACACTAAATTTTTGCCAAATTACTTCCAATTATATATAAGTGGTGTTAATTCATACATTCAATTTAAATTAAACAAATGTTAAAAATATGTAGTAGGTAAGATTGAGACTCTATCTAATACTTAATCTCTCTTTGTTAATTAATTACAATTATTTAATCATCCCACCTCGGTTTTCTTCACTATAAATACAAATAACCATCTAAGCTTAGCTCTTGCAATTAACAAGCAATCACGATCTTTAATTTAGTGTTGAAACATAGATACACTTGCAACACACCTCAGTTCAAAAAGATGTCTTACAACAGGTCTGCGGTGGCGCCAGCCACAACCGATTCGCGACACGAAACCATTTGCATCACTGGCGCCGGAGGGTTCATCGCTTCTTGGATCGTCAAGTTTCTCCTTGAAAGAGGGTATTTTGTCAATGGAACTGTTAGAGATCCGGGTAAGCCCTAGAACATATGTTAATATTCATTCAATAAAGTTTTCGGAAAGTACTGTCTCTCCTTCGATACTGACAAAAAGAAAATTACACATGCAGAGGATCCAAAGAACGCACATTTATGGGAGTTGAAAGGAGCGAAGGAAAGATTGAAGCTTTACAAAGCTGATATCCTTGATTATGAAAGCCTCAAAGAACCCATGCAAGGTTGTGATGGTGTTTTCCACACTGCTACACCTCTCTCGGATGATCCTGTACGTTCCATAATTTATCCTCCAATCATAATATGATGCATGAAAAACCTTTGATTTGGATCTTTTCATGTGGTTATATTAATTAGGATTTTTCACTAGCTAGTTAACATCTCATGCATTGCATTTTTATGTGACTTTATGGTATCAAGTTAGTTGATCTCATCCGGTCTAACCGCATTGGCCATACTACGTGCATCCTAACATTTTTTTGGTAGAATATGTTCTAACATATATGTCAAGATTTCTACTAATAACTGTTAGGTGATGACATCTGTAATTATTAGCGAGTAATATATGCATATCTGATTAATGTGAAGGAACGAGTGTTGGAGCCAGCGGTGAAGGGAACGACGAATGTGATAAAAGCAGCAGCCGAGGCGAAAGTGGGGCGCGTGGTGTTCACGTCCACCATTGGTGCAGTCTACATGGATCCCAATCGCTGCCCCAACATCGTCGTTGATGAAAATTGTTGGAGCGACATCGACTATTGCAAGAACACCAAGGTGATCCTTGCTAATATTAGTTGTATAAGGATAATAGTGACCTTAGGGTTAACTACATTAAGTTATGTCGGATTATTTTTTTATTTATTCATTTTAAGTTATGCTTCTTTACATGTATATGGTGACAGAACTGGTATTGCTACGCGAAAACCCTAGCAGAGAAGGCAGCATGGGAGCTCGCGAAAGAGAATGCATTGGATCTCGTAGTGGTGTGTCCGGTGGTGGTGCTAGGCCCAATGTTGCAACCAAACGTTAGCGCGAGCATCAATCACATCCACAAGTACTTGAGCGGGTCTGCCAAGACATATGTGAACGCGGTCCAAGCCTATGTGCATGTCAAAGATGTTGCCCGGGCTCACATTCTTCTTTACGAGGCTCCCTCCGCGTCAGGTAGGTATATTTGCGGAGAGAGTACATTCTTCCATCGTGGTGAGGTTTGCGAGATTCTAGCTAAGAGGTTTCCTGGGTATCCTGTTCCTACCGAGTAAGTTTAATCGATTCTTTCTCAATATCATTCATTTGATCCTTAAATGTAAACTGATCAAAGTATTTAACCTAAGAAATTCATGTAGGTGCTCAGACAAGGTGAACCCCAGAGCTAAACCATACACATTCTCAAACCAAAAGCTAAAAAACATAGGCTTGGGGAACTACATTTCCCCAAAGGAATGCATATATGAAACTGTTAAGAGCCTCCAAGACAAGGACATCATACCCGTGTTTCCTCGACGCAAGAGAAACAAGAGATCTAGTTCGTTCAAACGTAGAACTTGAGGATGCATCAATACGAGCTTATAGAACAGATCCTGTTCAAGTAAGGTCGTACCTAAGTCATACAAATCGACGATGGACACCAAATTTGCTTCTATTTACGTTAATATGTTGGTACTTAGGGGTTTGGATCGGCGGAGTTGAGCAAAAACTCTCCCTCTCCCGATGCAGATTTAATTTGTGATTAGAATTGATATTTTTCTCTTGACTCATTCATCGATTGTATAATCAAATGTTGATCAAAAATGAAAATTGATTAAGGTTCACATGGCTTTTTCTTTATAATGTCGTCCATCATATAATACAAAGGTATATGCGATCGAGTGCCTTTTCGTAGTCCCATGTACAAAGTTATATGGTTTGTCTCATGGTTGGATTTTATACGTCGTTGTCCACCCCAACTTATATGGTTATCAATGATAGGCTTAACGTTTTAATTTACTAAATTAAGTTCATTGTTATGGAATTCAACAATCATTCATAACATAAACTATAATGATTCTAGAAATATTCAACCCATTCGTACTCAAATCAATTTGGAAATGAGTGGAACCTGAACAATACGAAAAGATAAACGAATCGAATATGAACGTACGAAAACTCGGCTTGTCTTGAGCAAACATCAAACTCGGTTAATTATATATTTATGACAAGCTCATATATATATTTTAGTATTTTTTTGCTAATTACTTGTGTGAGACCCTAGCTTACATAATATCATACATAAATTTTATTCATTTTCTTTTTTCTTTTTAAAGCCAAAAATCCAAAATGAGCATGTAAATATGTAAGTTCGTTTAATTTTTTTTGTCAAATTAATTAAGCGGCTCATGAACACTTAAGCGAACCGAACCCGAGCAAACTTGTAAGCTTGGATCGAGCTAAAGCTTGAGCTCGCCTAACGTGATGAGACAATCGCTAAGAAAATGGATTTTTTAGAAGTCGATCCTACAAATTAAGAAGCTAATAAAAGGCCGACCAATACCAAAATTTAATATCAAATCAGAGGACAGCTTATATGCACTATGATCATTGATTAGCACTTCACAACCGGGTAGTAATAAAGATATTGATGCTCAATCATTTCATTTTCCACGACAACAATACTTTATATTTTGGTATTGAATGAGTTGGTATGTGTTCCTATCTTGGTTTAGCTTGCTTCTAGCTGTGTTAAGCAAATGTGAGATCATTAAGAAAATGTTAAAGTATGCAAGTACAATTAGTTTTAACATATAGTTGAAATATTGATAGGTGACATTTGTTAACTACCTACCCGGCTAGGGTTTGAGAAAGTGATAGAGGGTATTATTTAAAAGTGACATATGGTCATATCAAATCTTCAAGGGTTTGATAATTGATCGATTAGCTAGTCACCAACTAAAAAAAACAAGTTAAGAGCTAATCTTGACTCAGATCAGGATTGATCTTTCTAACAATTCATACGTGATGGCTTCAACTCGTGTGTAATAAAATAAAGATATCAAAGATACGAGGAATCTACCATTGACCCATTTTCACCTACCAAACACAAATACATGAGACCATTCGTCCAATTAGTCTTCTTTAGATTGTTTCAATCGTGGACCTACATAAGGGCTAATGGCAATTGCCCTTTTGCCCCTAGACTTAGTCCATTTAATTTGAATCATTTTTCATTTTATGAAATGGGCGCCATAGAACTGGTACTGTTACGCGAAGGCGCTAGCTAGCGAAAAAGTGCGAGTTGGATTTGGTGGTGGTGGTGGTGCTCGGTCTGATGACACAACCCAGTGTCATTGCAAGCACCTTCAAGAATAATGTGGTGCACACTTACGTGCATGGCACGGACATTGCGCGAGCTCACATTCTGTTCTACGAGACTCCCCTCCGGATTAGATTGGTATATTTGCGTAGATAGGACCTTCTTCCATCGTGGCGCATCGTCTGCAAGAGTCTAGCTAAGAGATTTCGTGTGTATCCGATTCCTATGAAGTTCAGTTCAGTTTAGGCTCTGTTTGGCAAGTTGTAAGCGGACAGGGGAATTCCGCTCCCTCGCTAGAGGATTCCGCTACCCAACCCACTAGTACCGAACGGAGCCTTAGTTTAGCTAGACTTCTCGTGAAACCGTTAAGAGCCTCCAAGATAAAGTTATCATCCCTGTTTTTTCATGACACAAGAGAGTTTGATTCACACGAACTCATCAAATCAGCTTCTTTTCATATTGTTATATGCATACAATAACTTTAAACTTTGGGTCCGGTGGAGTCAAATCAAGAACTTCATCATCTTGTGATCTAGGCTATTTTTTCTGACTATGGACTATGGTTCATTCTATAAGATATGCAGGCTCAACTTTCTTAGGACACTTGTAATGGAAAGTGTCAAGTAAAAAGAGATCATTTAGGGCAGACAAGAAAAAAAAAGACGTCACTATCACAATTATTCAAATTAGAGTCCCTGAAAACAGATCCAAAAGCCACACAAACAAGCTAGTAACAAGGCCAAGACCAAAATTTACCCACCACTCAAAGTGGCAAGTGTAAACTTGCACAAGCAGTGAGTTATTAAGTCTTCAATTTACATTGGCATCAGCAGATGGCCTCCTAGGAAGTTGCATGCTGACAATGTCATCTCTAGGAAGGCTACATGATTCATCATTCATTCTTTGGTTGTCTGTTCCTGTTAATGCTAAAAGGTGGGTGCTCTTCTTGTTCTTCCGGATCACCAAGTAGGCGATACTCGCCAAGTACACTCCCAACAGCGAAAATCCAAACATTCCAGTAAGCACCTTCTCCACAGTTTTCAAGTTGTTGTGGATTAGGAGCTTGATAAAGCCGCTCGAGAGGAAGTACACGTTTATCACCATGATTAGGGAGCCGATAACCCAGGTTACAGCCGAAAGCTACATTTTTTATAACGAAAAGAAGAAACCTTAGATGCAAAATCAAGGGTGTGTTTGGTTTGCCGAAATTAATGCACAACTTAGTCCAAATGCCATTTGCTAATTTCATTTCCATGATTACGAAAAATGCTTCATTTCCTTACCAATAACGAGTTAACGTGAGTTCCCATCTTCGTCTTGCTGCTGGTGAATTTCAGGAGTGGAATCAGAGCAAATGGGAGCTCAAATGACAATATCATCTGCAGAGACAGTTAGATATAAACAAGCCATTAAAAATCTTGCTCCAGCTATATGATAAAATTTTGAGCATGTTGTTTTAAGGAAAAGTATGGCAGTGTTGAATTAGATTGTACCGAAGCAATGATGATCAACCTTCCAGCCCCAGAAGATCCACCAATGAGCACAACAATTAAACTCGGTACGATAGCCAAGCATCGTGTTAGAAGATTTCGTAGCCATGGCTCCATTCGTAAATTAAGGAACCCCTGAATTTCAATCAAAGAAACCATTGGTTGAGTTTTTTTTAACTGATAGATAAGATTATTCTCTTATTTAGTTTGCAAACGAATCGTCCAAATGCTAGCAAATACCTGCATGATGTATTGACCTGCATAGGTCCCAGTTATCGTGGAACTTTGGCCCGATGCCAGTAAAGCAATTGCAAAGAGCTTAGAACTCCACTTGCCCAAAACATTCTGTGGAGAGAAAACAATGGCCATCAACACAAACAATGTAAGAACTAAGAACAGAAATACGAAAAATTGGTAGGAATCAACCAAAGGGGGTAGTCAACAATCATACCTTCAGTAAAAAAGATGCCTCGTTCAAGTCCAAGTTACTGCAGCTTTTTTGATCTTCAGGGTTTAATTCACCTGAGTTGCAAACTGCACCGCTTACTGATATAACCGATACGTTAATAAGGAACGCAAGAGCAAGAGCAACTCCACTTTCTATCATGTAGTATCTGCAAGCCTCCTGCCGAATAACTAAAATTTTCACCAGCTTATAAATTATGATCATAAGAAGACCATAAAAAATGAGGGAAAAAAGTGTCACCTTGATTCCACTAACTGACCGTGGTATTTTCCGCGAAAGTACCAAGGCAGAGTGAAGGAAAAGGTTATGCCTACACAAAGAAGACCAAGTGTATATGTTCAGAAGGTAATAAGATAAATATACTGCGGTAAAATCTAATATGCAAGAAACTCACGGCATAACCATGGCACCGAGTAATGAAATTGCAAGCCCTGTTGCACCGTGTCCTTTGAGTTTAGGAACGAAAAGCCCGGTTACCACTTCTGATGCTTGAGGCTTAGCATAGGCAAGCTCCAAGAAGAAGCATGTGGCAATTGTAAATACAAAAAGTGCTACTAAAATCTCAAGTTTCCGCACCTATCAAATTTCCAAAGGTTGAAATTTTAAGGTGGAACATTCATGGCAGGGTAAAAAACAAGGATACTCCCAAGATTAAGGAAAACTTTTGGGACGAAAGGAAAACCAATCGAAGCATTTGACATACTCCGTATTTCTGGAGCCCGAGTAGAATCAAAGTACTAATTCCTGTGAAAAGAACTCCAACCCATAATGGAACGCTGAACAGCATATTTAGTGCAAAAGCTGTTCCAATGACTGGGTAGAGAGGCAGAGAAAGAGGTCATTAGTAGGAAATAGGAAGAAAAACAAGGAAAATGGATCAGTAATTTATGAAAATGAATAATAAGACATTAGATTCAGAAGAAAGAGCACAAAATTCATATGCTAGAAAGATTTGTCATGACTATTATTACTGAACATGAGAAATCTTAAGAAGAATTCACATGAAGGTGGTGTTGTTTTATATAAACACACATTTTATAGTGACCAAAGTGTATTATAACCAAATACTTTTTTACCATCTAATCCATTCATTTTTATTTTTCACATCTCTAACTAAATTTCAGTACCAATCAAAGATTTTTCCTTGGATGCATGTTTTGCCAACATTAGCAAAAATCAACACAGGCAGGACTGTACATACTCTATTTAAATCAACAGCTTTATATGCAGTAACTGAAGTGGTAAACGACTAAAAGCACACAAGCTCTGTTATATTCATTAAAAGAGGGAAAATGAACCTTCAGGAATGTCACATGCTACTACAGCAAGTTCAGCAAGAACCCACAACACAAAATTTGGTCCCTTTGGGTATTCACCCCTACAATGCTCAGCCAAATGTTTTCCTGTAAAAAAAACAATAACAATTTGAAAAATACATAAAGAAAAACAGCTAATATAGGTAAAAACTAGCAAAGAACTACTCAAGTAAGGGACATGATCATACCTGTAACAACTCCAAGATTTGCTGACAAAGTCTGAATAATAAGGGCTGCACATGAAGCCAGCAAAATGATCCAAAGTAGCTGAAATGTAAGAAAATATTACAACACAAAAAAAAATCCAACCTTACATAAAGATGAACTAAGATCTTAAAAAAAAATCTAACCTAATGGATCAAACATTCAAATCCAAATAAATGATTGAAAGCAGCAATCATTGAATGGTACTGACAGAAGAGAAAGAACTATACCCCATATTTGTATTGGGCTCCAGCCTGCAAGTCAGTTTCAACTGCACATCATTGAGACCACAAAGAATGGGTCAAATATCATCAACAAAAATCAGTACTTGGCCAAACTACAAAACCCAAAAGCTAGCAACATACGATTCCCAGGATCAATGTAGGCCATAGATACGAGGAAGCCCGGACCCATATAAGCAAAGAAGTTTTTCCAGCTCTTCTTCTGCAAAAAAGATCAAATCTTTTACCCATAAAGACTGCAACTTTTCCCAATTTCACCAGAAAAAGATTCATGCTTTAAGAAAATTCTGAAACAAAACTTGAACAAGAAAAGGAATTGCTCACATCAGGAACAATGATCTGTTCGGTTTCGATCGAATCGATTAATGGAACATTCGCATTAGTTCCAGACCCATCTCCTACCATGAACTGCCTCTGGTTCTGCCCAGAAGATGAGCCACTAGCCGCCATTTTTCCCCACCTTTCTCAGCTCTCAATCAATTTGGGTTTCAAGTTTCAGCCACTGAACAAACAAATTCATACAAGAACAGATCATAGACCCTAAATCTATCTCGACCCAGATGAGAAAAGACCCTAAATCTGAGCCAGTTTTTTCGCAATTTATTGAAGTATAAATACCAGAGGAAAATTGTTTACCTCTGAAAAAGGAAAGCCCAAGAGAAAGCGGATACAAGTGAGAGTATTAACGAAGACCAGAACACTAGCGAGCATGGTTTTCCAGAGGAACTTGATGCCGATTCTTATATTCTTCTGATTTTACTAATGGAGATTGTATTATATTTTGGTCAAGCTTCATTTTCAAGGGCGCAATTTCTTCCAATATATTTTGCCTGTGCTCATCATTTTCTTTGTCTTCTTCCAAGTCAATTGCACGTGGCTCTAATATTTTTCCCCAAAGAAGCCAAATTTCTTCATCATTTATGTATGTCTTACAAGTTGCAGTTCAATCTTGTATTTGTTTTATCACATTTTAAAAAGTTATCTTTAGTCTGTTTGGGATTAGGAGTTGATCAAGTTGTGAGATAGGATAATTATATTTTAGTCAGATAATATTTGGATGTATTAGTGTGCTATGTTTGTGCCTTTGTGGGTAGTAGGGATTGGGTTGATTAAGATTTTTGTGGTTTTGATAATTCTACAAGGGGGTTTTCCAATGTGTATTGGTTCTTTTGTTGGTGAATTTCAACCTTTGAATATATATTTTACTATTTTTCTCATTTATGCCCCAAGGTTATAGCTAAAATAAAATAAAAGTTTGGTAATAACTAGTATATTCACCTATATTTTAAATTCTATGCTAAAAGTTCACCCATTTTCCATAGATTTAGTGCATTTTGTCTTGGGTTTAGGTTAGAAAATTGTATTGAGTTGAGGAGGTCAGTTTGATTTTTTTGGTGACTCTGTGCTGGTTTGGCCAAGTCTAACAATTAACAACCCCACTAATGTATACTCTACCAATAAGAATTGAAAATTCCTTTAGAAAGACCATTTAGAAATGTGATTATCCGAGTAAGCAAACCAATCCAGATGGCTGATGAAATTACATCCTCTAAATTGGGTTAAATATAAGATCTCATCTCATGGCCTCAATAAAAAATTATAAGATTTTTTTGTGTCAAGTATTTATCTCTTCATACATTACTCTGCCCTTACATATAGCATGTATACAGATGTCAGTAACAGTCAAACAGATCATAACAGGAGTTGGTAAGATTTAGAAAATGTCACCAACAGGTTTATGCAAGAAAAGTCCGGGCAAAGTTGCAACAAAAACAAAAGTGCAAAGGTGGCCTAATTAAAGTGACAACTAACCAAACAATTCAAGCAACACTTTGTTAGACCTAATCTATAGTCTAACACTTAACTGGCTTTGCTAGCTCAAGAAAGGGGTTTTGCGCGAGTGCTCGGGTCTTCCTTAGATTCTACATAGATCATAAACACATAGCCAAGGCACCATGTGAAGATGTATCTGAACGGGACCCAAGGTAAGCAAGCAACCAGGCTCATTATACTGCCTACATACTGTGGATCCTTCACGTATCCGAAAGGAAATTCAGTTACCCATGGAATGTGTTTCCCGAAACGAACACCATAATATGTTCCAGCTTCACCAAGCAGCTGATAAACCCTGGTTTCAAGAATTCAAAACGGTTGTGATTAATTGGAACAAAAACAAGCTTATTACAAAAGATAACCTATAATGCTGCAAAGAATACGAAAATCAATCAAATATGAGGAGTTTTTCAGGATAATCCATCTAAATAGGGACATACAGAATGCATCATTACTCATTGTGCAACTTGTCATAGTACTAATACATCAAGTCATGAAGCAAATTAAACATGGGCATTTCCACAACGCTGCGCTTGTAGGAACAGAGAAACTCTATGCCATAGGAGATTTTCAGAAACTAAAAAAAAAATCAAGACTTGAAAATCAAGCTTTTTTGTCCATATTCAAGTTCCAAAGGAAGTGGTCATACTCAGTATTAGAAAAAATTCCTAGTTAATGGTCAATATTTTTCAGTTCACTTTGCCTCTTGGGTATGGGTACGGAACAGATGCACAAGTATGTAGTATACTATAGACTGCAATTTATATTCAACATTCCGTGTATAAATGCATTACTACTAAAGCAACTTATGCAGAAAATTGCCCTCTCATTGTTTTCGTAGTAGTAATGGCCAGTGATTATGGAACACCGAATCGGGTTCTACTACTATTAAAAACTTATCGCCACTATACCTACTGCAGAACTTGATCCTCTTTATGCTGAAAGCTCTGGTGCACTTAATCCTCAAACCAATGGTTTATACTATTTCCTTTGACATATGGCACATAAAGTTGGTGTAATGATGTTCATAGAATAATAATGACAAAGCACAAGGATCGGTCACAAGAAAAACTAACTTATCTTGCCTTCTTCTCAGACCACACGTAACTTCTACAACTTTGAACAACTTTTATATGGTTGAGGCAAAGTGAACAAAATAGTCTCTTTATCATGACTTAACTTCAATTTGTCTAGTTCTCCAAAGATATGGTCCACAGAAAAGCAATATTCACATAACTTCAAAAGAAACCAACTTTTTTTACAGCAAGAATCTAAAGACAGAAACATAAGCATATTTTTTCAGCTCATATTAGGTTTCTTCATCCTATAATGCTCATCCAAAAGCTCTCCCTAAAAAGGGATCTTAAACCTTAAGCACTTGCTCAAAGAAGGGTTTAATAATATAATTATGAAAGTCCTAAATTCTAAAGGCATCATTAAGGGAACTAAAAGATGCCATTTGTATTACTGATAAGTGATAACCATGTTCACTCAAAAGAACAACTTCCAATCTTTTCACAAACAACATGCTAATATGCCATAGCCAGAATCAAATCCTTACTTTGCATAACCTCCATTCAATATTATATCTCATAATAGACCACCAACAATCAAAGCTGAGCCCTTTAACACCAAATGCTCAGGTCGCAATCAGATCAACTACTAAAAACCCAATCTTTTCAACCACTCAAGACTGAACAACAAATCAAAGCTCAAATTAGGCCTTTATCCAGAAGGAACCTAATTCCATGGCTAGGGATTGCAAATCAGAACCCAGAAATTACTGAACTGACCTGAAATTGAGGAACTGACCAGCTAGGAAGAGGGGCCAGAAGTAGAGAGGAGGAGGCCAGAAAAAAGTCGACCGAGAGTAGATAGAGACGATCTGGATAAGCTTCATGAGATGAGCCACCATAGCCATGACCTTGCAAGGATCGCGGTTTTTTCCGCACAGATCTACCCACGATTGAGGAAACCTCCATAGCCAATAGTAGAATGGGAACGGAGTCAACACTCCAATCGTCGCCAACATTATCGATTTCCAACAATTTGGATCTGCAATCTGATGCTGATAACCCTAATTTTGTTCGCCGGAAAATCAAATTTGAAATCTCGGGTTTCACGGCTAGGTTTGAGAAAGAATTGGGGATAAAGGGCATAACTAACGGTAAAATACGAAAATTACATTTTTTCGCACATATTTTAGCTCCCTTGACAAAAATGCCCAAAGAAAATGAAAGTAGCCTATGTGTAAGAAAAAATGAATCACAACTTTGTTTGCACTTCATGAACTATACATTATATGGATCAAAGTTGGTTTATCTAACAAAATATCATACAAAAAACCATCAATCAATCAATCAATCAATCATTCGGTGTGAGTAAAATCGGGCTCGGAGGGCTTTTGTAGAGCGACGAAGCTTGTAGAGCTAGCCGTGCTTCGGACCCTATGCAGTCCGCGTAGCGCGTTCGCTGCGAACCTTGAAGCTAAAATCGTTGCGCCAAGACTCGAACCGGGGTCTTGGTCTGGTTTACGCTTGATCAGCTTTTCGGTTTCGCCTTTGGTAGCACCATTACCACCTTCCCAATCTCCCTCTTCTTCTTCTTCTTCCATCCTCCTTTGCTCAGCTAGCTTCCTCCTCACATGTTTCCTCCAAGCAGCCTGGATAAAGCAAGAAGCCCAAGTCCTCCATTGTTGTGAGTAGAATCTAAAAGTATGTTGCACTTGTCTACTATGAAGCCTCCTAAATTGGCCAGCTACAAACTTTAGCTCCTCTGCTCTTAGAGCAAATGCCTCTACTTCTGTCATGGCATTTACTGTCCTTGTTGATAAGGGTAAGTTGGCCCCGGCCTTAGGGTCTAGCGCCCATGTTAGAAGCTCCTCGCCACAAAAGTCGCCTTCTTTTAGGAGGCCTCGGTTGTAGAACCCGCTCCTTCCTCCATCAGTCGTTACACTCTCTAACCGCCCTCGGATAATGAGGAGCATCTCGTCTACTGGGTCACCCTCTCGTACAATGTACGTGTGCTCGGTGTAGAGACTCGGCTTTAGCCTTTCGCATATCGCGTCAAGGAGTCTCTCGTCCATGTTTTCAAACAAGGGCACCTAGATAAATACCAAAATGTCACACACTAGTGACCTCAAACTTTGATATCTCAAGTATTATCAACAAATTTTTCATTAGAAGTTGAAGGCTAGTGCTTTTGGAATGTTATGTTTAACCTTACCCTTCTGACCAAGTTTAGACAAAGATGGCGTTTGATGTCCCTCCGGAGGTCTTTTGGTAGGCTTTGGACCAGGCTTTCTTCGTCGACTCCACGAGTTTCTAACCATTTGTACTGGTTGTAGCGTCGAACTCGCTCCCTAAGACCTTGTGGAAGTAGACGGTGGTGCATCCATTGCTCGGAATCTCGCCTCTTGATCCTCATCTCCTCTAGACGTACCGTCAAGGATTGTAGGTATGTCTACCACAATCAAGTTACAAGTTTGAGATTAGTATGGCAATATGACCCTTACTCATGTGACTTGTACATTTAGTCTTAGTCCTAATGCACCCATTAGCTTCTATCCAATTGGCTTTCTCATTCATGTAATAATCTGAATAAACAAGCTACAAGAAAGTGCAAGTCTTACTTGCATGTTCCCAATCAAAAGTGCAAAGAGAATGAGCCCAGATATAACAATGAGTATTGAAAAGAGAACCTCCCCAGAGTAAGTACTTGTGTTGAGCCCTTGTCCAAGAGTACTGAAGAAAGCAAAAGCAAAAAAAAAGGATTCACATGAAAACTGACAAATCTTATAATCAAAAATGTGCTATATTAATAACAGAGGTAGACAAAATATGATGACTGACCTCAAATTTTGCAATCCCCACCATAAGCAGTAGCAGAATTTGGTAAGGAAAGTCTGAGTTTCAACAATATGTGAAGAGAAAGCTTGTGTATAGATCCCAAAGTTGAATGCATCAGAGCCTCCATTTGGGGAGCACATCTTACCAAGAACCCGTTCGCGGTTCTTCAACCAATAAGCCACCGGTTTCTCGTTGCCACAATACAAGTAACTTGGTCTACAAGACTTCGCGCCCGCCTTCTCGCAGGCTAGCAACCAACATACCTCAATTCTGTCCACTGCAAACATATACCATAGTGCACCACAAATCTGTATTAAGGGAAAAAATGACAGCTTAAGTTATGACCATGTCTGATGAACAACAGATGTATATATGGGCAATGGTTCTTTTTAACTAATGCCTAAGAAAACATACATGACTAGAGAGCAAGTACCACAACAAATAGTATGCAGCCCCAGCCCAAGCACTTTCAGCAAAAACTCCAGCTGTCCTTTTGAGATCCGAGGTAAGAGGATAAAACCTCAAAAACCTAGGAATGTATTGAACAAAGACAACATACCTCAATGCTCTTTTTGTTGCCAGTACTTCAAAGACTTCTGATCTTGACAAAAACTCCCACACCACAATCTGCAAGGGAAGTACTTTTTAGTAGAAAGTAGTGTTTTTTCGTCTTGAAATACGTAAAAAGTAAATAGTTTGCACATTTTTTCGAGGGTAAAAAAGTATGGTTTTGTGAAAAAAAAGTTGTACTTTTTAGTAACAAGTAAGGCCTAAAATGACAATCTTTAGTGGATAGAGATAGTACAACATCAAACCTGAGGTATAGGAAGAATGGAGAGGAAATCAACTATGAAATAGCGTTGGAGATAACGTTTCGCGATCTGGGCAGGATCGATAACGAGCTCACCACGCCCAAAAACCCGAGAAGAAGGGGCAATGTAAGCAGTTCTAAACTTGAAAGCCATGTGAATGAGGTAGAAGACATCAGTGACAGTCCTGAGAGTCGTAGTTGTGGCGGCTAGTACCCGATCCATGTCAAGACAGTCCGATCCATCATAGATGGTCGGAAGATAGAAGAACAAAGGATCAATGGAAACCGCGATAATGCAAGATATAACAAACAGTCTGTTCCAAAAGAGGAGGGATTTGTCTTGTGGGTCAAAGATCATTCTTTCTGACACTTTGAGATCCTCTGGAAACACCATTCTTGAGACCCCGGATTTAAAGGACTTTCCTAGGCTTACAATTTCCTCTGATCCTCTCACCACTCCAGAATGAAGGGATTTTGTTGGGTTTATGAATGAGAGATGGTGGGAATATGTTGTGTTGGTAGTCCTTTTGTTCATCCCTCCACCAGGTGTTGAGGAAAATGAATCCATGTTGCTTAATCTGTTTAACATGTACAAATTCAGGATATATGAAAATTTGTAAAACGGATTGATTTGTGTTCATGTGAGAGGGATCTATGTTTTACCTTACAAACTTCTCTCTTTGGCCACCCATGACTTGTGACTTGATGCCACTATCAAACATGTTTTCATGCTAGTGAGGTTGTGCAATCTTGAAGATATAGATTCATTGCTGTCATAGAAATGGAGCTTTCTCAACAATGATAACATCCTGCATAAGGGTACAAGAAAAACAATGAAAGTTGTGACAAAATCATACTGAAAGGTAAGGTCTTTTTGAGTTTTCTTCTCTATCATATGAAAAGTACTTCAAACCCATCCAACATTTATAGAGAAGGAACAATCTTTTTTACCCAAGATTACTACATAATTGTGTTTCAATCATATTGAAACCAATTGCTGTTCAAACTTGATTGACAAACTATCAAATTGAATCCCTAGAATCATCCAATACAATATTAATCGTCTAATCCTATGAAAATTTCCGTACCAACATTTGAAGATACAATCCTTGTGATGGAAACAACACGATTGCAAACTCGTTAGCCAAAGAAAAAACACAAATTTTGGAAAAAGGAGAGAGAGAGAAGGAGACGGAGAGACAAATTCAGAGTGAGAAAATGTTTTGTGCACCAACAAAGTTTCAGAGAAAAAAGGAGGGAAATGAGGCAGGAACATAATGTAGACCCTGATTTTTAGCACAATGGTATCGTCACACTAGTATTTTGTTTCCTTATGTACTGTATTTATTAATAATTATTTGCAGTTTGTGCAATTCATTTTGTCTGACATCATCTCATTCGGACCTGTCTTTTGGACAATGCCCACAGAATGTTACAAATGCAACATGATTGATAAAGTCAAAACAAAGTTCATAATAAAACGATGATTTCACTTTCTATATTTTGGGTTGGAAAGGGGATTGACCTCGAATTAAACAAGGCCTAAAGAGTTCACGATGCACGGAATGACTGTACCCACAACATCACCATACAAGAAGTGGAGGACGATAGCCGATGCCTCCGAAATAAAATGCAAACCAATACTGTAGGTAGGAAATTTCACTTTATATATCGGATTGGAAGAAAATCATTATACAAGCTCTTGATCATTGGCACTAAACTTGTGTTGGACCCTTCAACCAAAAAAAAAACTTGTGTTGGACCCATCAAATATATGTCATGCAAAATCCCATGTACTAGCCTGTGTTAAACTCAAAAAGATTCAATTTTTCTCATAAAAAAAAAAAGATTCAATTTTTAATCACTCACCAGTCACCTTCCTTGTCGACAAATCTAGCCTGGATTTCACAGTCGGTGGGTCAAACTTCACTCTTCACTCTTCACTCTTCTTAAATACACTATGGAGAGTAGTCAACGGAACCGTCTTCTCGAAAATTCCGATGAGAAACTCTCCGGCGGAGAAGAAATCGGCGCCGGCGAGATCAACACTCTCAATCCCTCTTCTCTTCCTCTTCCTCTTCGTCTCCTTCCTTCTCGTCCTCCTCACTCGCAATTTCGCCCTCTTCTTCCCTTCTTCTCCCCCTCCTCTCTACACCCACCATTTCTCCCTCCTCACCGCCTCTTCTCCGGCCCCATCTCCGGCGAAACCCCCCTCCGTCGCCGACCCACCAACATTTTCACTTCATGGGCATCAATCTAATCACACCAATTTCGTTAAAGATGGGAACTTTATCAAGGGTTCTGATTCCGCCCTAATTTTTCAGGGCTCCGATTCCGAGCTGAGGATGAGGAATGCCAGTAGACCAAGTCCGAGTGTTAGGGTTGAAGAGAGGGAGATGGGTGGTGGGTTTAATGGCGGATCTGATGAGGGTTTGAGGGATTGTGATCTGTACAAGGGGAAGTGGGTGAGAGATGAGAGTGGCGGGTACCCGATTTATGAACCGGGTTCGTGCCCGTTTGTGGATGAGGGGTTCCTCTGTCAGAGTAATGGGAGGCCGGATTCTGGGTATTTGAGGTGGAGGTGGAAGCCTGATGCCTGTCAACTTCCAAGGTCAATTTTCTGTTGCATTTTATCAGTGTTCTGAGTTTGTGACTTTGTGTGTAACTATTTTGTGCTAGACTGAGTGTGCTTGTGTTGCCAAATCTGTTGCATTTATCAGTACATTGGTTTGAATTTTGTGTGTGCCTGTTTGTGCTGAATTGGGTGTGTTTTTACTTGCCAAAATCTGTGCATTTATCAGTACATTGTTTTGAATTTAGGCTTGGTTTTGTGCCAAAGATGGAATCGGGTTAGGATAAGGAATGGGTTTGCGGATGAGTGAATTTAGGTGTAGTTCATAGGAATCATACCTTGGTTTAGAGGAGTGTATGAGAGTATGACTGATTCCGGGGCAAAAAAACGAACTAACGAAATGCGGGAATCGGGTACATTTGTCTTCAAGACCTGCTCTTTACTTGTTTTCATTGTGCTAGCATGAACAAAAAAAAGTAGTTTTTGCAAGCTAGCTTTATGTGCTTTATTACTTGGTTGGCTACTGATGTGTTTCGTCTTGTTACTGACTTACTGATGCTGGATTTTACTCTGCTTGGTGCATTCAGTAGGAAGATCTTACTTGTGTGAAGATGGTAGTTTTGAGTAATTGTTAATAGTAAAGGGCAGGTCTTGATTGCTGTTGTTTGCTTCTCATGAGTCATGTGTGTATTCGTTTGGTTGCATAGGTTCAACGCGGCAGACTTGTTGGAAAGGCTAAGGGGTCGGAGGTTGACGTTGGTTGGAGACTCAATGGGCCGAAACCAATTCGAGTCTTTGTTATGCCTCCTTAGAGAAGGTATTACTGATAAAACCAGAATGTATGAGATCCATGGTTTCAAAATAACCAAGGGCAGAGGCTATTATGTCTTCAAGTTTGTGGTAATTGCATTTACATTCTTCCCTAATTCTATGTGCCTTGTTAGTATTAGTCTTTTTGAAAAGTAATGTCTGTTTTTACTTATGGTCAGGATTACAACTGTACAGTGGAGTTTATCCGGTCCCATTTCCTCGTTAGAGAAGGCGTTCGTGTGAATGGGCAAGGAAACTCGAATCCAACATTGTCGATTGATCGGATTGACAAGTCATCTAAAAAATGGAAGCAGTCGGATATTCTCGTCTTCAATACTGGCCATTGGTGGACTCATGGCAAAACATCAAGGGGGTGGGTATGCTCTTTCTTACTCTGTTTTAGGCCTTGGTTGTTCGTCAATGCATGAAGAATTATCATATGATAACGGTCTCTATCTTCTTTGCAGCAAAAATTACTTCAAGGAAAGAGACGAGGTATATAGTAAACTTGACGCCGTTGAGGCCTATAGGAGAGCCATGAAAACATGGGGAAAATGGATAGATCAAAATGTGAATCCAAAGAAGCAATTAGTATTTTATCGTGGGTATTCGTCCGCGCACTTTAGGTACGTTACCTTCTCCTCGACACACTCCACTGTAGCTATGAATTATGATGGCTGTCTTCTGTAATGAATGAAGGAACCTATTTCAGAGGTGGAGATTGGGACTCAGGAGGCACGTGCAACGGTGAGACCGAACCGATACTGCCCAAGATTGGGGCATCGTTGGACGATTACTACCCTATGAAAATGAAGATAGTAGAAGAAGTGATCCACGAGATGCAGGTGCCCATCGTGCTCTTGAATGTCACAAGATTGACGAACACCAGGAAAGACGGGCACCCTTCGATTTACGGGAAGAACGCGACCGCTGGGGTGCGGGTTTCCAAGAGGCGAGAAGATTGCAGCCATTGGTGTCTTCCTGGTGTCCCTGATGCTTGGAATGAGTTAATTTATGCTACTCTGGTTTACCATCAAACTCCACCCGATTGGGCTGTCACTCAATCTTGACAAGTAATTTACTGTATCCTTACACATCTTACTTATCAACCCAGTGTAATTTTGCTTTGAATGAGCTGGTATGATGACATTGTAGAATTTTACGAATTGCATCTACCACTAGGAAATGCATATGCTATGTTTTGGTAGTTTATAGTGCATATATGATATATTTATATATAAGATCATTACAAAGGAAACCATTTCGATAATGTGCAACAATCACGTCTATGTAAAACAATAGATGACTTAACTTAACCACTAAAGATAGCATCCTTTGTAACAAGCTTAATCCCCCTAACCCACAACTCGGCCTCCTCCCTCCCACCACCACACACAAAATGCACCTCCTTATTCTTACTCGTCACCACATGAAACAAACCCGGTTCGTCGACGTCACCCTTCCTCCTTCGATTCTTCCTAAACCCCAAACTGCCCCCAACCGCGGCCGCCGTGCAAACCACGCGCCGCCCACTCGACTTCCCCCACTCCAAAACCCCAACGCCCTCCACCATCCTTATACACTTCCCATGCGCCCCTCCTTTCCCGCCTTTCGTGTGCTTCATCACGCGCGTCCCACCAACCACCATCTCACGCGCCACCAGATCAAGTATAACATTCTCCGCTCCGCCCCTCGCTAACTCAAGTGCCGTCTCCCCCTTCACGCTCCTCAAGTCGCACCGCGCCCCACGCGCGATCAGCACGCGGCAGACGCCCACGTGGCCGCCTCTCGCCGCCAGCATCAGCGGCGTGTACCCGCCGTGATCGGCCGCGTTGACGTCGTACCCTTTGGACGTTAACGACGTCACCGCCTCCACGTCGCCGGCGCGTGCAGCGCAGTGTAGCGCGTAGAAAGCAGACTGATTCTTCCCCTCTTGCTGGAGGGCGTACTCGAGCAATAGCTTCTCCAGCAAGTCACGTGCATTGTCCGTTGCTGACGTGTACCCCTTCTCGATTTCGGATGGAGAGCTTGCGATTAGGATCTTCAGAGATTCCGTGTCGCCCATTTGAGCTGCAAATAAAAGAGGCGAGAACACTGAAGGGTTGCTGCTTTGTGGGATCTTTCCGGATTTGAGTGTGTTCAGCAGAACCCTCTGAATTGCAAATAGCCAACACTTCTGCCTTGCGATTGAGCACACAGAGCTGCCATTTTTGCTCAGAACCCCAAAATCAGCTCCTGAGCTTGCAAGCAGTGCAAAACAGTCTTCTCTTTTGTACTTGACACAGATCATGAGAGCGGTTTCACCTGAGTCTGTTCTAGAGTCAAGCTTGCATCCTCCCTGAATCAGACTTCGAAGGATTGCTGCATTACCGAGGCGAGCAGCCATGTGGATTGGGCGGAACTCGATTTTCGAGCTTGTGATGATTGGTGAGTCCACGTCAGCGCCTGAGTTGATGAGGATATCAACTGCTTTGTGGTTTGAACAGAGGATTGCGTGGTGGAGAAGAGTTCTTCCAAGGTGGAGTTTGTTGTGTGGGAGCTTCTTGAGAAGCATTTGTAAGATGGCTCCTGAGCTTTCGAAGTATTCTATGGCGCACCAGGTGAGTGTGTATGGTTCACCTAGGCCTGCGCCGACTCGGATCTCTTCACCTGTTACTGTGTCCCATGACCAAGCTCCTAGTCGAACCTCATTGTCGACTTTTGCACCAGCCTAATGAAATTCAAACAAAAATGTTAATCAGGATGCTAAATTGTATTTGTTATTATTGACGAATTAAGTACAGTTCTAGATAACATTACATCAGAAAGTATTGCAAGGAGATCTAGTTGAGTGAGTGCTCAATGTATACAATCAAATTCTTCCCTGTTGCTTATACATTCTTTTTTACCTTGATATTATTTACTGTGAAAAGTTGAGGTTAGACCAAAGTTGACTGACAATGAAACAGAAACAAGTGATATAAAAACAATGCTCCTAGAATTTTTTGAGTAAGAACATTGAATTGGTCACTCTGAACTACACTCCATGTGAACCTGCTACATTTACTGAGATGCAGAGATCCAGTTGTGTTATGAAGTGGTTGGTGTTTCTCTTTCTAAAGATTCATTGAATGTCAGGAAAAAAACTGGGCATATCTAACAATTCAGTACTGAAATGAAGCATCTGTTGACATGATTGATTCCAGGAGGTAAAATTTCATTTCAGTACAGTTCACCTGGAGTACCAAGTGTACAACAAATTAGTACGGACTCATTGTGGAATCCCATGGTACAGAGTCCAGCTGGCTACAGCTTTGCTATACCAACTAGCAAGAGAATGGGCCCATGCATTATTTGGAACAGAGATATAAGGATTATGAAAGCTGAATAGTTGATCATTTATCATTGATTCATTGATGTCATTGCACTGATTTCAGCATGAGTTTCACATTAGTTGAACAAATAAGTTATGGTAAAGAATAGATTAAAAAGAATCACCTGCAACAGCATACGGACAACTGAAACCTGACGGCTGACAACAGCAGCAACAAGTGCATTACAATCAATAGTGTTATGGAGAGAAGGCCTTGAAGATACAAGCAAAAGCCGGTCATTTGCATTGATATCCACACCACACTGCAAGTAAACAAGTGTAAAATAAAGCTTTATTAAGCATGACAGAAAACAAATCTTACACTAAGAAATGAGTTTTGGCATAGGATATGTTGTTCTATTAGAGTTAGGTAACATAGCTTAATAAAAATAAATATAATCTATATCTTACCTTTATCAGGGAGCTGACCACATCATTGAATCCTCTGGAACAAGCAGTGACAAAAGCATGGACGGCAATATGGGGCCGGATAAGTTCAGTCTCCATGAGCAACTCCACAGGTTTAGCCTGTCCATGGCAGCTAGCTTCCAGAAGGGCTTCCTCACAAGCTGGTTGAGAAGCCCCCACTTTGAGTAAGATCTCCAAGATCTCAATTTGCTCATACCTAACTGCACTTGTAGTTGCAAAGCCCCTAAACAGCCTTTGGTTTACATCAGCTCCCATGCTCTTTATCCGTGAACCAGAAACAAAGTTAGAATTTGTAAAGGCAACAAAGGAAAGGATATTTAATTAAATCAATAATTTAATCAGCCTGAAATGACTGCCATTGGGTATGGTCTAGGACTCAGCATAGTAGATTGACAAATGTACAATAATTGTTACTGGTGAGTGATCAGTAAGCATTATTTAGATAATAGAGCTATCCATTATACTACAGACAAAAGTCAGGAACAACACATGTGAATATGACCATATGATATTTGCCGGTTAGAGACATGCAAAATCTCATCCTTGGATACTTGCTGTTTCATTTAAGATGAGATATTCAACGATGCATAGAGAACTAATACGAAAAACAAGCATACAACGCAGTTTAAAATAGATGAAAACCTACTAGTATTCACATTCAGACAAATTTACACAAAACAGGTCAAACATAACAGTGAGCAATGAGTTCCACACATTGTACAACTAACGGAACAAAAAATGCAACCATCACTACATCGCCCTATTCCTACTACCTTTCTATGAATACTCAAACGTGTATCTATTAAAAAGCAGACCTAAGTGAACCAAAGTAAGCTTAACAAATGCCATTTGGAAAAAGATGATGGGGTGATTGTGCATCACTAACTAAAACATATTTGCTTAGTACGTTATCTTCCATAATTAACTGAAATCAGTTTGATCATTAGCATTCAATCAGGAAATTTCAAATACTAGATGAAATTTTAGCTTGAATCTCCAGTAAAGTCTTAGTTCTAATCATGTTAGCTTAATTAATCAGCATCCATCTTAAGTGCTCTAAAGTAATCCTACTCAGAACGAAACTTGTGATTGAAACAAAATAATGCACAGATTATCTTAGCATTAGAAAGAATTAAAGCTTTTGGAAGAAATCAAAGACGTAGAGTACTAAAATATAACAGACAGCCTCACTTCTCAAAACAGAACAAGCTCTTTTAAGTTTCATGCTTTCAGGTTCATAGCTATCCTGTAGAATTTAAAAACTCACGAAATAGTGCAACCACCAACCACAAGGCCCTCAGAGAACAAATTGAACGGCCCAAGCTCGAAATGAGCAATTGCTACTTTTAAAAAAGCAATGATTAAGCACAATATATTAATCCTTTAACAAATTTGAAAAAACCAGAAAAAGTGGAGGAATGATGTAGGACCACAAATAGTTGCTAATTCATTCAAAAGTTCAAACTAGAGGGAAACACATACTTGAATTCGAGAACAGCCGATCAAAATTATGCCTCAATTACAGGATTTCAAATGCCTTAAACAAACAGAAGAGCTGTTTTGAATTCCAATTGAGATGCTGAGCTTTGACTAATTCAACGAAATTTGAACCAAAGTTCTCAGGAAACGAGCGCGAAGTGGAAATTTGAAGTTCGGAAGCAGAGATTCACCGAATGCAAAATTCAAACTCGAAAATTCGAAAACCACGAACTCGACAGAGATTTGTTACAATACATACTAGCTCAATCGTTCACACCGCAGAAGACGAAAATCAAACAAATAAAGCAAAATTTACCAGCAATTTGCGGACGAAGGCGGAATTCCCAAGCTGAACAGAAAGGAACAGAGCGGTCACATCAGCCTTGAAATCCTCACACTCTACGCGAACTTCAACCGGCAAGTCATCGCGAGCAATCAATTCCGATTTCCGGAGCTTTAAAGGCACAGCTCCGACGAAATTGACATCAACAAGCGGATCGCCGACGATCTCCCAAGCCGAACTCAGATCGCCGGAGCTCAGCGCGTCCAGAAGCTTCTGAGAGGCCTCCGCCTCGTAGTCCACCGGAAAAACCTGCTTTCCGGCGAGAAATCCGCCTCCGGATCCGGCGTGGCTGAAGACCGTCATTCTCCGGAGAAATCAGGAAGAGGATGTTTAGAGATGGAGAGAGAGAAATCTCGCGCTTTCTCAGAACGAAGAAGCTTTCATGGAATGTTTCTTCTTCTCAGAGTTGGCTTTCGGAGTACGGAGAACTCTCTTTCGCTTTCTTTCGGAAAATGGCCTGCTAGAGTTAAAAAAGGGAGGAGTTAGCGCCAGTGGGGGAAGAGTTACGTTCGTGAGGAACTTTTTAACCATGGTTAAAATCAGGCTTACCATGTCATCGACCACGGTTAAGAGCGATTTTTTCTTCTGGAGTATTTTGCGAATGGCCCTGAAATTGTACAAATTTCGCTTTGGTATGAGAAACTCTTTTTTTTTTTTAAGTTTGTATGGTACTTTGGAACTTTTACTTTATTTCATATTGAAGCTTTCATTTCTATTATCCTTTTTTTTGGTTGAATCATTTCTATAATTCTCATTAAACGTCTTGTTCAACCAATGTTAGTAGTTTTTTTGTAAGGAATAATATCGATATATGTTAACCAAGCTTAGTAGTCTGGCAGATCGAAAAGCTAAAGAGTTGGACAATCGGATAAACCTATATGAAAAAAAATAAACAAACAAAACAAAAAAGTAATAAAGGCCAAAACGGTTTCAAAAATCGAAGCTATAAGATTAAATTGAAGTCATTTAAGTAATCTATGAAATTTTTCCATTATAATTGAATATAAAAAATATAGTGATCACCTAAAAAAAAAGTCTTAAATTAAGCAAAACTTAGCTCTTAATCACACTATTTTCAAAGTTATTGGATGGCAGTGAAATTTCTAAGAGTTGAAGGATACTAGAGTAATTTTTCAAAACTTTGAACCGGGGTCCGTGGGGCCTGGGAGGTGACAAAGTTCAAATTTAAATGTGATTAGTGAGAGATTTATGCATTTAATTGTAAAAATTAACATTCACTGCAATCACAGCTAAATCACTGTAACCGTTACCATTTTTTCGATAAGCTTGCCTAATTCCTTGTTCTTTTTTAATCACCTTATAGCAATGCATTAAATATTCCAGATCACTACCAAGTATCAACAACTGGCATGATCACTTAACATGTATTCACTAATCCGCTTCTTTGTCAAAAATGTATCACTAATTAAATTCGTTTCTTTTAGCAATGCATTGTTTTTCTTACGGATCCGTTACTTTTTATACATAGATAAAATATGTCATTTTTCCTTCTTTTCTCTGGTAGAATATGTCATTTTTCTTTTACCAAAGCATGAAAGTATAGGTTGTATAAAATAAAATATCTCTCTTTTCAATCAAGGACAAAAAAAAAATTTCTTTTACGAGTTAACCCTTTCCCATAATATTTTAAGCTTCTTCCCTCCCTATTTTCATGTAACTTGTTAAATTCCGATGGATTAAGAGAACTGTGTGATGTATTTGGTAAATTTGACCAGTTCGCATATAAGGTTAGGATCCACTTTTCCAAAAGGTCAAGCCAATAAGTACGGGTTTCACCCCCTATATATAGAGGAACGCTCAGGTACAATAGGTTTTGTGGTGCAACATGCGGATTAATGAGGGACGTTGGATTGGAGATAATCAAGGGTGATTAATTAGGCAACATGATAAGAAAATTATGGAGGGAGTATTGGATTAGTGGGGATTAATTTTAAAAAAGGAAGGTAGCGGATTTGTAGGAGGAGATTTGATTGCATATTCAAATTAAAAGCCACATTTTTTAAAAGGAAATTTCCTTGATTCTAGGGATTAACAAAAGTGAGAAGATTGTTTTGGAAAATAAATAATTTACCATAAAATTCAAAAGCCGTTAGTGAATTATATAAAATCTGTTAGTCAATGTTTGAATAACTCTATACAGTGGCTTGAACATGTTTTTATTGTTTTATGATACCTTTGCTAATTTGGTGTTTTCATATAAACTAAAGTTGAATAAGTACTTGTCTTCACGTGAAAATCAATTCATTATAAGTTGAATCATTACAAATTAAAATAAAAATTAAAATAGGGACCTTATGTAACCATTGAATATGTAAATGTAATGCATTGAATAACATGAAAATAAGGATTGTTACAACTCGAACATATGCTACAATAAGGGTATATCTACTTTTCATCATACACTGATATGATAAAAAAAAAAGAGTCATTGTCTTTGTCTTCAAACTTCATCCATTACTACTTCATATCCCTTCTTGAACAACTGCATAACAAGACACACATATTATAAACAATTTATGCATAAGTGCATTTTATATTTTGAATAAGTTGAAATCAATGTTGGAAAATGCTGATATTTATGAATAAGTACATATTTTGTGTAGAATAATTATATGTTGCATTTTACTAGAAGTTGAGTTTGAATAACGAATATGTACTAATATTGTTGAACAAGTGTTTATCATACAATGCATAACTATCAAAACGAAAAACACTATTGTAAAAGTTGTCTTATAATTAATGAAAAACATTATTTTATAAGATGAAAAATACAGAACAATTAATATCTGTTATTTGAAAAAGTATTATCAATATGTAGAATAACACAATAGACACACATGAAACGGAAATGAAAAAGCACTCTTTTCATCATGTAATGAATAAGTTCGTGTAAGTATATGAAAAAGATTCAATGAGATAAACCATTACATATTTGTAACTAATATGTTAAAAAGTTGTCTTATAATCATTGAAAAACACTGTTATACAACATGAAAAACACAGAAAGGTCTATATTCCTTATTTGAAAAATCGTTATCAAAATGTTGAAAAACACATTAGACATACATAAATCAGAAATGAAAAACATTCATTTTTCTCGTAATGAATATATCCGTGTAAATAGTTGAAAAAGATTCAAAGAGTGAAACCATACCCATCTTTCCGACGATCTCTTTCAAGTTGCATCCATACACATCTTTGTCCATGAATTCAAATCACAAGAACCCAAATCAGACCCTAACGAATGTAATCAAACCCTAAAAGCAAGCACAATTGTCATAAAAATCACAATTTTGTGGGGAATACAATCAAACCATGAAAGTAAAATTTCAGATTTGAAATAGAACAAGTACGATAATGAAGAAGGGGGAGAAATCTTGACAATAACATATGTAACTTACCAATTTTTTCCACCAATCTTGAGAAATTCGTGTAGAAATTGATTATGCTCGACCATGTTGCATGTTTCAATCTTTCTTGTCGAACTCCGGTAGAACTTCTGATCGTGAAGATTTGGAGGTATTCGAATGGAGAGAGAATTAAACCGAAGAGAAGAGATGAAGAGAGAGGCGGAGAGATA
Organism: Polygonum aviculare; assembly: GCA_934048045.1. NCBI lineage: Eukaryota > Viridiplantae > Streptophyta > Magnoliopsida > Caryophyllales > Polygonaceae > Polygonum > Polygonum aviculare. The sequence continues at coordinate 1,417,867 of OW204026.1, forward strand.
AATTTGAGTAAATATGGTTGATTATTCAAATTTGGAATGAATTAAAGATATGGAGAAAATTGTTTAAATCAAATCCCTAAAATCATGCTATAGAGATATTATGGTACAATCTAGTGTTACTCACCCATATCATCTATTTGCACCTCTTTTTTTTTTAATCTAGACCGTCCAATATGCATGATCTAACGACTCCCCTCTTGTTGCATGTTGTACCATAATGAAATGTTTTACTTGAGCATTATTCTATATATATATATATATATATATATGAATCTAGATCTAGATCAGAATTTTTTGGAACAAAAATTTGAGCAAATAAAAAAAAACAAATACAAGTAAAGATGCTAGAGTGAATTTTCTTTCACTTAACCGACGTAAGAAGACCACATTACATCCCAACACACCCCTTCAAATGGTAGCTAGTTTGGCTTAATTAGCACTTGGACAAACGGGCTTAATATCTCAATCTCTTTATACCCAGCCCAGAGAAAATAGGAGATGGCTTGACTGTCATGATGCAAATGTTTGTAAAAGGTTTCATAATCTCTCATTTTAATCGGTTTTGGACATATTGGGCCTAATTGGCCGTATTGGGCCCATTTGAATTTACAGGTCTAATTTTGGTCTATTATCGTCTTTTCTATTGTTTCGGTTTAGTGTGTTAATATTTTTTTAAATTTGTTATAATCTTTTATTTTATTCGGTTTTGGTCATATTAAACCTAATTGACCTATTTGAATTCGAGGATTTAGTTTCGGCCTATTACCGTTTTCTTTTATTATTTAAATTTAGGATGTTATTATTTTGAAGAAGTTATCATAAACTTTCATTTTATTTGATTTGAGTCATATTGGGCTTAATGGGTCCATTTAAATTTAAGGGTTTAGTTTCTGTCTCTATTATTTCAGTTTAGTGTGTTAATATTTTGTAAAAGTTATCATAATACAATATTATATTTGATTTGATTTGAGTCATATGCACAATAGACAAATCATTGGGATCTCATAACCAAAAAAGGAAAAAATAAATGACTAAAATTCGACAAAATCAGAGTTTGGTATAAAATTCTACATTGTGGATTCTCAAAAATTTCTCTAATATATCTCGCACAAATTCTCAAAAGTTTTATTTTACCTTTATTTAAGTTTCTAAAAAATGGGATTAAGTTTCTCCAGTGGATGCTATTATATGTAGGTCTAAAATGAATTGAAGTATGATAAAAAAAAACTCAAGTCTAAACACTTTGCCCCTGATTAGATCAAGGAGAGATAAAGTAAGAACACACAAGAAAAAAAAAGCATGGGCCGGCCCAATCTAGGTTAAGAAGGGGCACAAACCCTAATTTTCCCATCATATATATATATATATATTCTGTGTAAAAGCATCTACGCCGAATTTCAAATCACAAGAACATTTCCCCCAATTCTATCTATCAACTTCCTCCTTTCTCCTTTGCATTGTGGGTTTTTCTGTTCTTCCTCCGTTAGAAACACGATGAGCAGATTAATTCCCTTAATGCCCCTGTCCGTCAGCTCGGCTCTATTCTGGCCGGACGACTTTATAAACCCTGACGGACGCTCTAGATCTAGATCCTTCCATTCGTTTGATCGTCCCTATTCTCAGTTTCCTTTCTTCTCGAGCGTTCGTTCGATCATTCTCAGATTCTTCTCTCCTCCTCGAGCGTCCAACTTCCTTCCGCCATGCCGTCCTTTGCAGCCAAGGTGAGCTTCTCTGATTTCGTTCTTCGTTTCGTTCTCGCGTGTTTACAGATCTAACCTAATTGTTGCACTCTTTTTTTTTATGGTTGCCTACTCCTACAATACACGTACTTCATCTTTCAAACCTTTTATCGATCATTGTTTCGATGTGGACCTTGCTAGGTTTATAATTATCATGTTGTTGATTTCTATTTCTATTGAGGTATGGCCTAAAGGTATAGATTCTTTCTCCATATAGGTGGTCTATATTTTCTATGGAGTATAATTTAAAAGGGAAAGAAATTTCAGCCAATTATGTTGAACAAATGAAAGAAGACAAGAACAAATATCAAATATAATCCATTACATAATTGTTTTCACTACAAAGGCCAGTTTGATCTATCATTCTAAAGATTCAAACCAAGCAAACAAATGCATATGTCATTGATGGTCATGACTATGCAACAGTAAAATGTCTTACACAAGCATAACGATGATAGCTCTTTAATATTTATCTACCATGCTTCATGCCTAAGATAATCAAATTTTTTGTGGTCAGTTGCATAAGGCCTTCAACCCTTCTCCTCCTCCTAGTCATCAGTCTCCGGATGATTATTTTGGGTATGCATCATTCGAGAATGCAATCAGAGCTTTAAGGAGAACAGCTCCATCATAAGGATATTGCCACAATTGCCACAATTCTCCATCATTGAGGAGAACAGTTCCATCATTGGATAGGATATTGCCACAATTGCTTGTGGCAATATCCTATCCAATGATGGAGCATTCGTTTGATCGTCCCTATTCTCAGTTTCCTCTCTTCTCGAGCGTTCGTCCGATCATTCTCAGATTCTTCTCTCCTCCTCGAGCGTCCAACTTCCTTCCGCCACGGCGTCCTTTGCAGCCAAGGTGAGCTTCTCTGATTTCGTTCTTCGTTTCGTTCTCGCGTGTTTACAGATCTAACCTAATTGTTGCACACTCTTTTTTTTATGGTTGCCTACTCCTACAATACACGTACTTCATCTTTCAAACCTTTTATCGATCATTGTTTGGATGTGGACCTTGCTAGGTTTATAATTATCCTGTTGTTGATTTCTATTTCTATTGAGGTATGGCCTAAAGGTATAGATTCTTTCTCCATATAGGTGGTCTATATTCACTAGTACAAATATATCAGTTAATACCGGTTATTTTCTTATGCGGATACCGGTTTTCTATGCGCTGTAAACTCGAGCGATATAAAACAACGGATACCGTTTTTAAATAACCGGTATAAAAGTTGGACACGGATACCGGTTTTTAAAAAACCGGTATAAAGTTCAGTACATAAATTACAGATACCGGTTTATAAATAACCGGTATAAAAGTCTAACTTTTATACCGGTTTTTAAAAAACCGGTATAAATGTTTGACGTATACAAATAATAGGTTACTTTAATACCGAATTTTAATTGTTTTGAAAAAACGGTATGAAACTTTTTTTTTATATATACGTATCGATTTTACTAGCTGCTGCCCTACTATATATATAGTTATGAATTGCCCAAATATTGTACCTGTAATTCCACCAATTGCATCAATTAATTAATATAACTGTTCACAATTATAGCATTGCATTACAGACCAAAAGGAATTGTTCCAACATGTACATAAGCCCCACAGTAGCACTATCCCATAAGACAAACAAACCAGTAACAGTTTCACTAAATCTATAGGTTTTTGGCAACACATGCATTTCACTAATTCTATGGTATGCTAGCCTTAAGCTCGTCACAAAAAATAACAATTTCACAAAAATATGCAGGTTCATAGCTTATAAATGTAGCTCTGCCCACACTGGATCTAAAAGACTTAGATATATCGTTAGCCTCCGAGTGGCAAACCCAACTCCAAATGAAGCAATGGTTGGAGATATTTAACACATTTTTCTATTACCTCCTTAATGTCGGTCTCTTTATATGATTGCAATGGTGATGTTAAGAACTACATAAAACATTATAAACAAAATCATTATCAGTTACTAGACAAGAGAATTGTACATAACTTGAGATAAGAGTTTGTTGAATGCACATACCACATTTGGGATTTCTATGACACCAGCTTGTATTATATCTCGCATGAATCGACATACATACAACCCACATGAAATGCTATCGGGTTGTTCAGGACACTTGCATATTGAAAAATATATTACTGTCAGTTTCGGTAAAAAAGCAAAAAAATACGCAGCATCTTTTGTAGCTATTATTTAAACAAGATTATTTGAAACATGACTTGACTAACCCATACTCAAACTTCGAACAAGTTTCTTTGCCTTATATGTGGAATCAGGAAGCACATTATCACCTGGTAGAATGTCTTTCAAAAGTTGAAGGAAAGATGTGAAGCTGCTATCTGTCCACCCATGAGATGCTTTCAAATTGTACAACTTTAAAACAGCAGACAATTTTGTGAACTTGCTGCATGAAGCATATAGAGGTTCACGAGCATCTCTTAATATTGTACCAAGCATATCAGGTTGATTATCAAAGTCTGATGCAACTACTTGTATCATTTCTTCCAATTGATCAACTTCAAAATCAGGTTCTTCCATGGTGCCCTCACCAAATGTTTGTCCCTCCTCACCATGATATGTCCAACACATATATTTTTGATCGATTCCATGTATAACTAAATCATCCCTTATCCCATCAACATCTTTTCGATTTACATTCAAACACTTTGTACACGGACAACGACTTCTTACCGGATCTTTAGCATTCTGAACAGCAAAATTGATGAAATCTTTCACCCCATCAGCATATTTTTGTCCCCTACGATCAGCAAACATCCAACCTCTATCCATTCTATATCCGGAAAGTAGTCTCTATAAGAATCATCACAATGTAAGCTTCATACAGATTCTGTAAGAATAGGCAAACAAAAATATTTTATAGGACAAACTATTTTGCCTGAATAATCTTGACTACGAGGAGATGACTACGAGGTATACATAGTACTTTTATATCTAAAAATTTTATTTTCTTTTGGTTTGTAGACACCCTTGTTGATTTTCAAATACAGATTTGGTTGTTGCAAGGCATGTTAAAAGATATAAAATTAAATACTATGCAACATTCAGTGGCTGATCTGGAGAAATTATGTAAAAAGTAGACGCTATCACAATATTAGCCTACAACACGTTATATACCTGATTATTGAGATGGTCAAATATTAGAGTTTCTCAGGTTCACATCCTGCATAAAAAAAAATAGACATGGTGAGGAGAGACATCATATGATGTTAACAAGTTAAAAGCTCCACTGGGCACATGAAAACCACCAAGTATTTCACGAAGTATATTGAAACAATAATCCAGGAATATTAAAGTGTTTCCACTTACAGTGTTCCAAGTGAAAATTACATGTGGATTCAGCTCTGCTGATGTTTTTTCTTGTTGTGGAAGCTTCTGCAATTATAATCTAATGTTACTGAACATTCATTACAGCAGATAACAGCAAAATATGGCTGCTGTGAGGGGAAAAAAAAAAGACCAGTCAAATATGTTCATATATCACATAAATGGAAGCAGGTTTCATATATGTTCATAGATCACATAAATGAAAACCACCGAGTATTTCACCAAGTATGTTCTGCCTCCACTTAACCCTATTCAATTATGCTTCCCACTGTTATTTTTAAAATATGAACTAGTACTCTTAATTATTAACTTGAACAAGATTGATATTTTTAATCTATTAAGGTGGATATATAGTGACAAAACCAACCTTATGTAATGTGTAGTGTCACGACATGTCAGTTCAAGTGAGAACAAAACAGATCAAGAAATATAATATGTACATTCTACAAAAAGTAGTAGGACCCATACTCTTTTTTAAAGTGTCCACTAGTCCTATATAATATATATATATGCTGCTATAGTGCTATGGTCATTATTTGACCAGATTAAAATGATATAAAATAATATTATATGAAGACATCAGTGAAGACTCAAACTACCAACTGTAATTTATTTATCTTAGAGAGGCACGTAAGTGGCTCTTTTAGACAATTAATTAAGAGTACTTAACACCACATAATTGTCTTAGAGAAGCCAAGTTTCAAAGACACTACTATCCCCATGGAATGCAAAAGACACTCTTCTACACATGAATGCTAATATCTGAAACACATGTATCTTTTAGTTGACTCCTTATGAAACTAAAATGATTTTTCTTGCGCTGTCCATAACCTCTTAGGAGTAATAACTGTTGTCCTCATTCACATCTTCTGAAGTGTGTGTTTTGTGAACATGCTTATAATGTAAATGCAGCTGATAAGGCTGATTCATATAGTAATATTGGCCTAATACAATGACTTGATAATGTAAACTTTAGTTTCCAAACAAACCCTTGGTATTTTGTGAGCCTTTATAAGTTCATCTTTCTTCGTGGTGTTATAATGTGTATGTATGGTTACCTTAAACTGTCAAACTAGAGCCATTGCCACATTCATAGCAGAAAGCTGATTGACTGATAAAAGCAACAACAATAACGAAAAACCTTGCAAATTGAATTACTAAAACAACTGGTGGACCAGAGAGCACAAAATTGACTGATCATCATTAGCCATGACCTATCAATTCAGCAAAGCTAACAAATCACATCAATTCCGCTAATTAAGCAAGCAAATCCAATCGAACAATGTAAGCATAAACAAATCAAAACCCTAAATTCAGCTAACTTTAATTGAAGAGGGAAATTGAAAGATCCTTACAAAGCTCGGGAGATTAGGAGTCGCGGCCGAGAAATCAGGGAGTTCCGACGGATTGGAACGCCGGAAATCGGAGTCAGAGGTGGAGCGGGGGCTTCGGCAGGGCGACGAAGACGAAGACGTGACACAATGACAAGCACGAGCAACTCCAAGCACGCAGATTGGCGAAATTGAAGTGAACTGCGATGAAGACACAATGAGAAGCAAATTAGGGCTTGGAACTGAAGTGAACTGCGAGATTGGCGAAATTGAAGACCAAGGAAGACAAAAATCAACGATGTCTACCCCAAGCGCGCAGCAGATCGACGGAATTCCGAGTTCTTCGAAGGCGGGGTTGATGGCAAAGGAAGAGAAAGGTAAAAGAGTCGGCTCGATCGAAAATTTTTCTAAAAAGAAGACTTATACCGGTTTTTAAAATAAACCGGTATCCGGCCGTTATTTGTCCGGAATATTTATACCGGTTTTATTAAAAACCGATATTTGTGTTTAAACCGTTTAGATGTTTTATACCGGTTTTCCAAAAAAACCGATATTAAAGTATAAAAAATTTCTCGCATAACGCTTTTCTCAGAAAACTGGTATAAATCTTTAAAACGGATAACGGTTTTATAACCGGTATCCTTTCTTACCGATATTAAGTAGCTCTTTTGTACTAGTGATTTTCTATGGAGTAAAAGGGAAAGAAATTTCAGCCAATTATGTTGAACAAATGAAAGAAGACAAGAACAAATATCAAATATAATCCATTACATAATTGTTTTCACTACAAAGGCCAATTTGATCTATCATTCTAAAGATTCAAACCAAGCAAACAAATGCATATGTCTTTCATGGTCATGACTGTGCAACAGTAAAATGTCTTACACAAGCATAACGATGATAGCTCTCTAATATTTATCTACCATGCTTCATGCCTAAGATAATCAAATTTTTTGTGGTCAGTTGCATAAGGCCTTCAACCCTTCTCCTCCTCCTAGTCATCAGTCTCCGGATAATTATTTTGGGTATGCATCATTCGAGAATGCAATCAGAGCTTTGAGGAGAACAGCTCCATCATAAGGATATTGCCACAATTGTCACAATTCTCCATCATTGAGGAGAACAGTTCCATCATTGGATATGATATTGCCACAATTGCTTGTGGCAATATCATATCCAATGATGGAGCATTCGTTTGATCGTCCCTATTCTCAGTTTCCTCTCTTCTCGAGCGTTCGTCCGATCATTCTCAGATTCTTCTCTCCTCCTCGAGCGTCCAACTTCCTTCTGCCACGCCGTCCTTTGCAGCCAAGGTGAGCTTCTCTGATTTCGTTCTTCGTTTCGTTCTCGCGTGTTTACAGATCTAACCTAATTGTTGCGCACTCTTTTTTTTATGGTTGCCTACTCCTACAATACACGTACTTCATCTTTCAAACCTTTTATCGATCATTGTTTGGATGTGGACCTTGCTAGGTTTATAATTATCCTGTTGTTGATTTCTATTTCTATTGAGGTATGGCCTAAAGGTATAGATTCTTTCTCCATATAGGTGGTCTATATTTTCTATGGAGTATAATTTAAAAGGGAAAGCAATTTCAGCCAATTATGTTGAACAAATGAAAGAAGACAAGAACAAATATCAAATATAATCCATTACATAATTGTTTTCACTACAAAGGCCAGTTTGATCTATCATTCTAAAGATTCAAACCAAGCAAACAAATGCATATGTTTTTCATGGTCATGACTGTGCAACAGTAAAATGTCTTACACAAGCATAATGATGATAGCTCTCTAATATTTATCTACCATGCTTCATGCCTAAGATAATCAAATTTTTTGTGGTCAGTTGCATAAGGCCTTCAACCCTTCTCCTCCTCCTAGTCATCAGTCTCCGGATGATTATTTTGGGTATGCATCATTCGAGAATGCAATCAGAGCTTTGAGGAGAACAGCTCCATCATAAGGATATTGCCACAATTGCCACAATTCTCCATCATTGAGGAGAACAGTTCCATCATTGGACAGGATATTGCCACAAGCAATTGTGGCAATATCCTATCCAATGATGGAGCTGTTCTCCTCAAATCTCTGCCGGCCAATTCGAAAGTTGCTGTTACGAAGACCAAGAAATTATTGATCGCCAAGAAAACCTATGTTGCATCTCTTGGGGCAGAAGCCCAAACTCTTGGCGACACTGCCAAGAGTTTGGGCCACAATGGCCTTAACTCAACTATACTCATGAACCAGAGGTATGTTTTTCATTTGATTGGATTATTTTTTGGCTGTTGTAGTTGGAGATTGAAGCAGGGGATATTTATTTCTTTTGCAGTGCGGATCCAGTTAAGTTTATTGATGCCTACAACAACCTAGACAATAATGTTGCCCATGCTGCTGAAGTTGCACACAAGATATCTCTAAAGTGTCGTGATCTTATAGTCGCTTAAGGCTGCAGAATTTGCCTGATAGTTTGGGTTTATTGACTTCCGCTGTGTGATCATCAAGAGTGTTGGGATAGTTGCTCCTTTGCTGGGTTTATAGTTTGGGTTAATTGACTTCCGTTGTGTGATCATCAAGAGTTTTGGGATAGTTGCTCCTTTGCTGGGTTTTGAAATGTTGCTTTATTTTGATAAGATTGAGATCAACTTAGACTGCTTTTAGTAGCACTTGAATTCTTGTAGAATTGACATCTTTTTGCTCAAATTTGGGTTCCATTTCCTTTTTCAAAGTACACAGTACATTACAAGTATTAATATTATCACCCTAACAATCTTTATGGGCAGTAGCTGCTCTTGCCCAACAGACTTCAATAGCATGTCAACAAATTCTAAAGATGTAGATAGCATGTCAACAGATTCTGAAGATGTAGAAACTGTGGTGAAATAAGTAATTGGTGGAAATGAAGTGATTTTATTAATGAATGAACGAGAGTACTTATACAAGAGAATGATTAAGCAAAACCTAGTGTACTCAACGTACTACAGTCAAGGAGACTAAGTAGGCAGATTTGATATGGAGAGATTCTAAAAGGTATTGCCTAACAACATTAATAAAAAATACAAAGCATAATATAGTCACTTATATGCGGATTCAATTCCTCTATCCCGTCCCACGTCCCCTTCTTATGTCCCTCCTTTCTTATTGGCCGAGAGTGTGGCCCCCCTATATTTCCCTTTAATTCTACCGAAATAAATAACTTTGACCAATAAGAAAGGAGGGACACCAAAAGGGGATAGGGGAAGGGGACAGAAGATTTGCATCCCTTATATGCCCCCTCAAGCTGGGCATTCTTGGAAGTGGAAAAACGAGCTTGGACACTAGTTGATTGTAGCGCGGCTTGAGCAGCGGTTTCGTTAGGATATCATCTAGCTGATCTGTTGTAGAAATATGTGAGACTCGAAAGATACCTCGTTGAACCAATTCTCTGACAAAGTGATAGGCTATAGCGAGTGAAAAACAGGATTGCTACTTAGGAACGTAGCCCCCTGATTGTCACAATAGATGATGGGTTGTTGAGGAGAACGAAAACCGAGTTCTGAGATCAGGGACATGGCCCATACTAGTTCAGAAGCAGTGTCGGCGAGAGCTTTGTATTCGGCCTCAGTTGATCAACGAGCTAAACTTTTCTGTTTGCGAGAACTCCATGAGATCGGTGTGGCACCGAGATAAAGTATATATCCTGAGGTTGATATGTAGAACCGGTGGAGTGTGGGAAGAGATCATAATAACTTGATGGAGAGAACCAGCCAAGTAGCGGAGGAGGCATTTTAATGCCGCCCAGTGTACATCGGTTGGCTCTTGGATATACTGGCTGAGTTTGTTTATTGTAAAGACGACATCCGGTCTTGTTAAACATAGATGTTGCAGGCTGCCTATCAAGGTTCAATAGTCTGTTGGTGTGGGGAGCAACTCTCCTGATGTTTTGAGAAGTGATGTTGACGTGGACATTGATGTAGCTACTGGCTTTGCAGTATCCATGCCGGCTTTTATGAGAAGATCCTGTACATATTTCCTTTGAGACAAAAAGATTCCAGATTGGCGTGGAAGTACTTCAACTCCGAAGAAATAAGATAGGGAGCCGAGATCTTTGAGAGCAAAACGACCTGAGAGCATGTGTATGAGTGCTTGAACTGATTTGTCGGAGTTGCCAGTTACAATTATGTCATCAACATAGACGAGAATGTAGAGGATGGTTTGGTTCCAGCGAAGCATAAACAAGGACGTATCTGAGATGGAGTTTTGGAACCCTAGTTGAACGAGATATGTCTTGAGTTCAGTGTACCAGGCTCTCGGAGCTTGTTTCAAGCCATATAACGCCTTCTTTAATTTGCAAACATGATCTAGCTTTTCTCTGTCAATGAAGCCGGTGGTTGCTCGACATACACATCTTCATTTAACGTCCCTTGAAGGAACGCGTTGTTGATGCCGAGTTGCTTTAGGGGCCAGCCTTTTGATGACGGCAATGGTGAGGACAATCATAACCGTGACCGGTTTAATGACAGGACTGAAGGTCTCTGTATAGTCACAACCGGGTCGTTGGTGAAAACCCTTCGCGACAAGACGAGCCTTGTAACGATCAATTTTTCCATCGGGAAGATACTTGATTCGAAATACCCACTTGCACCCAACAATCTTTTGCGTCGGGTGAGGAGGTACTAAGGGCCAAGTGTTGTTTGAGCAAAGAGCCTTGTACTCCAATTCCATTGCAGCACGCTACTCCGGGATTTTCAGGGCTTGAGTGATGGTTTTTGGCTCGGTTGGGGGGCTGTGGTGACATGAAGGTTTAGGCGGTGGACGGGCTTGAAGATGTTGTTTTGGGACCGGGTAACAACTCCTTACGGAGCAGCTTGTGGGGCTGGAGGAGGTGAGTCGGGTGGGCTGTTTTGTGGTTTGGGGAGAGGGTTAGGGATTTGGTTAGCAGGTTGTTGATTATGAGAGAGGTTGTTGATTAGATGGAACGTAATTAATGGGATTTGGAATCTCTGATTGGGAATTTGGAGTTGTATTAGAGGAGGTGGGCCCATGTGCGGTTAAGGAAAAGGGAGGTGCGGTAGAGTTTGCATGATTTTCGGGATTTGCATGGCTTATTTCCGAATTTGCATGGCTTATTTCCAGATTAGTGTTGTTGATAAGGTTTTGGGAGATCGGGTTTGGTGAGGCGCGTGAGACGGGCCATCTTGGCGAATTTCATGGATTGGCTGGAGCGTTGGGATAGGTATCGGATTTTGTGGAGGGTGGTCATGGGATATGTCCGGTTCCATCGGGATTGAATCCCACCCGACAGAATACCGAGCCATTGGTTCGATGTTGGTTTGGTCTGTGGGATCATGTAGGGGCGTCGATAGAGAAATTGAACCCCATTCTCTAGCTGACGAACCTGTATGGGTTTGAGTGGTGGGATCGATTTTGTATGGGAGTGTTGTTGCATTGAACTGGACATGGCGGGATGTGGGTGGTTCGGTCAAGACATAGGTAGGCATTTTGGGTTGGAGCATACCCGACGAACAGACACGGGATGGAACGAGCCTCAAGTTTATGATGTGTATAAGGTTTTAGCCATGGATAACATAGACATCCGAAGCTTTTTAAACTCTTATAATTCGGATCTTTGTTTAGTTTTTTCGAAAATGGAGATTGGAGGTTAAGAATGGGAGTTGGAAGACGATTGATTAAGAAAACAACATGTGAAAACGCTAAACTCCAAAATTTAGGGCATGGCCGATTCTTGTAGAAGTGTTAATCCGGATTCAACTATGTGTCGGTGTTTTCTTTCGGATGTGCCATTGTGCTCAGGGGTGTGTGGTGGTGACGTGAAATGTGTGATTCCAGTAGAGCTAAGATAGTCTCTTAGGGCTATGTATTCTCCACCGTTATCAGTGTATAAAATTTTGATTTTTGTTTTGAAGATATTTTCAACCAAAGTTTTGTATTTTTGAAAGATGGTGTGTGTTTCAAACTTGTGTTTCATGTGATACATCTAGACATACTTTGTGAAATGATCAACAACAATGATATAATATTTAAAACCATCATAAGAGTGAACAGGGGAGGTCCAAACATCTGAGTAAACGATTTCAAGGGGAATTTTTGATGCAAGTGTCGACTTCTTGAAAGGAATTTTATGGCACTTATTGATTTGACAAGAATTACGATGAGATTGAATAAAACTGCTAGGTCCTAAACTGAAATGTTGAACAAGATAACGAATTTTTTTTGTAGACGGATGCCATAGAGAGTGATGTAAACTTGATGATGACTTGACAGTAGAGGCATGGACGACAATTGTGTTCATCGGCCATACATATACGCCATCCACGCAGGGTCCTTTAAGAATGATTTGGCCTGTATTGTTGTCCTTCACAAGAAAACAATCCGACAAAAACCAAACGACACAGTTATTTTCTGCACAAAATTTTGAAACTGAAATGATATTTTTCGAGATTTTTGGAACAAGAAGAACATTAGTAAACCAAAATTTATTGTTGGAATTTGTAAAAGAAAAAGATCTGGAGTGAGTGATTTGTAAACCTGTTCCGTCACCGACGAATAGATCATCGGGACCTGATTAGGGATGATGAAGTGAGAGGGTGTTTAGGTTGTTTGTAACTTGATGGGATGCTCCACTATCCATTAGCCATTGAGATGGGATTGGTAAGGCTGAGATGGCATTGGCTTGAGGAGAGGACTGAGAAGGAAAACGATTAGAAGAGGGAAGACTAACCTGGGGATAGTCATCACGTAAGTCTGGGCATTTAGGGGTGAGCATCGAACCGAAAAAATTAACCGAACCGACCGAACCGAACCGAATCGAACCGAAACCGAGGCTAGTCGGTTCGGTATTCGGTTCAAGTAATTCAAAATTTTTCAGTTTCGGTTACGGTTTTTTTCGGTTCGGTTCGGTTAAGCCGAATTTTTAAAAAAAAAATAAAAAATAAAAATGGGGGCGTTAGTTGTTAGGGTTATGTTGTGTTTCAGTTCCTTATTACCATTTCACTCTTTCAAAAAATTTGGGCTCCTGTCCCCCGCTTCCCGTCCCGACTCCCCTCTGACGCAGATTCGCCACCAGGCTCGCCACCGTTGTCAGCCTCCGCCGTTGTCGGACACTCATCGCCGGCTCGACTCCCGAAGGACCCTCGTCGCCGGCCTCGCCTCGACTTCTCCTCGGGACGGCGGGACCCCGGCTGGCGGCTGTTGTGACTTCTCTAGTTCTCCTCGTCGTCTCCCCTCGTCGCCGGCCTCGCATCGACTCCCCTGGACTTCTCCCCGGGACGGCGGGACCCCGGCTGCCGCAACTTACCCTGAGTCCAACCCCGACTTCCCTACCTCGTCTCTGCTCCTCGTCGGCACGTCGCATCCACCAGTCGTCGCCGTTGTCTCTGCTCCTCGTCTCTGCGCGTCGTCTCCGGCCACCCTCATTGGGCCGTCTTCTCCGGCCACCAGTTTGAGATTGAGACTTCTGCAAACTGCAGTTAGGCATTTTTTTTGGTTTTAGGGTTTTTCGGTTCAATTTATTTTGATAGATAAATTTGTCCGGTTTTTTCGGTTTCACCCGAAACCGAACCGATCTCAATCGAAACCGAACCGAACTGGTTCGGTTCGGTTTTTGGTTCTGAAATTTCCAAAGATCGGTTTTTGGCTCGGTTCGGTTTTCGTCGGTTCGGTTCGGTTTTGAACCGATGCTCACCCCTATGGGCATTGGCTAATGACATGGCCAATCTTGAAGCAATATTGGCAACGCCCTTTGAAGGGTTTAGGTTAATTTTGTGGCTGGTTTGGTGTGCTCGGACGGGTAGGGGTTTTGTTGTTGTTGGTCCAGTTTTGTGGTGGTTGTCGTGGAGGGGTGGTGTGCTGCTATGGAGCTGTCGAAGAGGAATCTTTGAACTTGTTCTTTCCCTTGAATGTTTGAGCTGTAAGCGCAATAGCTGGGCCTCCTTCATTGCTGCTTGCGGATGCCAGATCAATCTCTTTGAGAATGAGGCATTCATGAAGCTCGTGAAAGGTGATCGGTGTCTCGCGGTTGTTGACTCCATCGATCACAGACTGATAGGAGGAATCAAGACCTTGGAGAACGTACTCTGTAAGGCCTTCTTGTGGCACCGGTGCACCGAGGGAGGCAAGGACGTCAGCTGCGATCTTCATGTTTTTCATGTAATCGACGATGGACATGGAACCTTCTTCATGGTTTGTAGTTTTGTTTTGAGTTGCTTTTTATGGCCTCGGGGAGCTGTGGCGAACGTTTGTTGAAGAAGGTCCCAAGCAACCTTTGAGTTAGCGGCTTGAGTGACCAAGTTCACCACATCATCCGAGAGAGTGCCAAGGAGTGCATTGTGGACAAGTTGATCCTGGCGTTCCCAGGACTGAAACGCAGGGTTCGGAATTCTCGAGTTATTGAGGTCTGGAATAGTTGGTACTGGTGTTGTAGTAGTGCCATCAACATGACCGAAAAGACCATGACTCGTGAGGGTTATTTTCATCCGTGTTTTCCAAGCCAAATAATTTGTGGAAGAGAGTTTGATAAAATGAGACATGTTAACAATGGTGATAGGTTTGGTTGGTTCAAAAGGATTTTATAGTGTCGAAGAATGCTGCTTCATTGTTGTTTTTGTGTTGTGGAGAGGATTCTTATGTGGATTGTGGGTTGGCGACTGATACCATGTGGGGAAATAAGCAATTGGTGGAAACACAGTGATTTTATTAATGAATGAATGAGAGTACTTATACAGGAGAATAATCAAGCAAAACCTAGTGTACTCAACGTACTACAATCAAGGAGACTAGTTAGGCAGATTTGATATGGAGAGATTCTAACAGATATTGCCTAACAACATTAATAAAAGTACGAAACATAATATAGTCACTAATAGAAACAACAACTTCCTGTTTGGAGTTCCTTGATGAAAGAAGTCGTACATAGAGCACATAAATTTTGCAGAATAATCATTTTATTTTTCTAAGTACATGCTCTCAAAAACAAAAATGATGCTATATTTTCCCACTTATTTGCAACTGAAATTTGTAGCGCCAATCACGAAGGCGTAGTAGGCAATGTTGAAGGGTTAATTCTTTAACAAATAAATTTGTCAAGACCCCGCCGAGTATAGCGTAGTCAGGATCGTTCCACAAGAGTAAGAAGAATCTTAGTCTAACAATCAAACTACGAAAACAAAACAAAACAAGGCAAACGAACACAAATCACAAGTTTCAGAGATGGGTCGCCCTCGACCTGAGGAGGGTCGCAACCGACCTATCTGGGTAGAAAAATCGACTTTGTAAAAATATGGGAAAAACGCCTAGGGACAAGGTTTCACCACAACATAATCATGCATTCAAACAAATATCAATGATCAACTCAACCAATTAATCTCATGATGACTTTCGCCATAAATAAACATATCAAAATCTCAACTTTCATAAAGATGTGACATGCAATCCTACTTGTATTCTAAAGGTTTTAACTTTCGTCTTAAACCCGAATTGTTATTCAAATTCACAATTTCCTCTTTCAATTCAATTGCAGATAGATGTGCCTTAACTTTCATCAAGGAATTAAGCATACAAGTTTGGATTAAAGGATAGAGATTAAGAGGTTAAGCATGGATCAAAGATTCAAGTTTTATTATGCATGCTTATGTTGGGTTTCACCCCAACCCTAGAAAAGAGGACTACTCACACTTCATTATCATGCAAACATTCATCATAAGAGAAGAAGACATGATCAAAAGCACAACTTGAATTAACAAAGAAATCTAATTTACAAGCCTCGCAATCCACAAATCCTTCCTACACAACTCTTGTCTTCCAAGTTGTCTAAAGAAGAATGAAGCATGAGTAATAAAAGAGACCCCTAAGACCCTTTATATAGAGGTACAAGATATATAAAAAGGAAACAAACTTTTTTCATATCTAAAACACCCAAAAGTACAATTACTTGGGCGGCAAGTAAATTCCCGCTAGGCTTCTCGGTAGGGTCGCGGCCGACCATTGTCAGTTTGGAGCCGACCTCCCCATTCTCAATTCAGGGCAGGTCGCAACCGACCATGGTGAGGTCGCATGCGACCCACAACTGGGAGTTGCGTTTCTTCTCGCCTTTGTTTGAACTTGCTCCGAATGTTTGATCTTTTTCTTGGTGTATCTTCCTTCTTATTCCTTGATTCCTTTAAGCTTCTTGTACTCCTTTTAAGGCACCTTTTATTGCAAACTTGTCTCTTGATTGCTGTGATGAACTCTTGACAACTTGACTCTTGAAAACTGCAACAAACTACCACTTCCTAGGATGCTCTAAATGATTGAAAACTTCTCCTAAATGCTCCAATTACCTACAAAACACAAAAACAACACACAAACGACTCCTACCCTCGAAAGAGAGTTGAAACCTCATGCAAAACACACAAATAGATAGAAAAATATGCAAAACAACCTAGAAAACAACCTATGAAATCTAACCAAAAAGCATGACATCAGGCAACCACGAAGGCGCCTGAAACCGCAAGCACTTGAACTCACCGGAGAAGGCGAAGGAGCAGGAGGGTCCGCGACGACGTCGTAGAAGCTGACATTATTGTACCTCAACTGACAACTCGAAAGCATAAACCAAACCGACATTCTATCTCCACAACACCCCGGAAGTCGTGAAGAAGCCGTCTTCAAATTAAACACCGGCTACACCTCTCCCTCTCAATATCCGGCGTGCACTAAGCCAGCCCATACACCTTCTCGCCCTTGGCCCCAAAGCTATGCATTCGTCCATGAACCTGAACCCTTCTACGCAAGAATTTTCGATGTTATCGGAGATCAAGTTGGTCAAGTTGGCGACGCACGAGTGGCAGAGCTCCAAGGTGGCGTCGCCATGACACATGTAAAGGCCATAGACTTTGTCAGGGGATTCACCCGCAGTGGAGTTGCTGAAGCCAAGGCTGGTGGCGTTGGTGGCGAAGTTGCTCAAGAGGATTTGGAGGTTGATTCGGCATGTAGGGCCGGCGGGTTGGTTGTCGGTACCGTTGGTCAGAGGACAAACGGTGATCGTGCTTTCGGAAGCCACGAATTCGGAGAATAATAAGGAGAAGAGAGATGTGATCACGAGAAAGGAATTGAGATAGATCAATGTGTTCTAGGGAGGAGCTTGGTGTGCCATGTTGGTACGTTAATGTGTTCAACTGAATTAATGGTTTGGTGAATTGGGAGATTTTCATAGCGTATACAGGACAAGTTCATGAAAATTAGATGTTATTTTTCCATTTAGATGAGATCAATTATGCTAATGTTTTTGGATTTTTATTTTTTTAGAGTGTAGTATATAAATAATGTTTTCACAAAAAAACTTCTCCACAACATCTAATTTTCATGGGTTATTTGATTTCAAACGAATTCAGTTTACAACAAAGAACAATTTTTTAAGGAACGATTATTTGATCCAAAAACATCAGATAAGGAACGATCATAACATCTGACCAAAAAAAAACATAGCTGCTAAACTTCACAGCCTTTTTTTTGTTTTTTCACATTTTACCAATTTCTTGACCACAAAACCCCAATCTAACTTTGGAAAAAATCATTTAGTGTATAACTATAAGAACATACGGAAATCTATTTAATATTTATCTATAAATTTTCTAATTATAACTTACCATCAATAAATCATATATATCTAATGTATGGCTTAACTTGTTACCTTTATATTCTGGTTCAACTTAATTTACTACCTTTATTATATAGGGTACGGTTTAGCACATTGAAGAATAAGTACGTTGAAGTTTAGAAGCACTTAGGTACATTATTGAACGAGTATTTTGAGATGGTAGCTAGTATGTGTATTCAATTTTTTTTTCTATTTTTCCTTAATTGTTATAATGATATGGTTTAAATATATTTTTTATGTAGGATGATAATGATCTATTACATAGTCACCCACCTTTTTTCCAGATTGCTATTATTAAGTGTCCTTTTTATTGTGTTAATGGTTTAAGAGTTAAAAGTACATTGTTACAATAATTTAGCTAAATTATTTGGGATTATTATTTTTGTAAATCAATTCAGTTTTTTTTATTCCCCAAATATGGATGATATGGTGAAGTTTGATAAACATATTTATTGATGGCAAAAATCTTATAAGATACATCTTAATATGTTATCTTTCCTATTTTTTGGTATTTTAAGAAATAAAAGGGTATTGAAGTAATTTCATAGTGTGATGTTTAGTAAAATGTTGTGATGTATAGCATCCCCCAAAAAAAGGGAACGATCATATCATGGATTATTTAAGGAACGATTTTTTAAGGAACGATTTTCATCTAATCTTCTCCACTTTGGCATCTAATTTTCGTCAGTATTTTTTAAGAAATGATTGTTTGCAGTTTCATGGATTATTTGATTTCCTGATGCAAATAATGTTGTTATTTAATAAGAAACGATTTTTTATGAAGACTATCAAAAAATTGCAACTCCACAAAAAATCTACAAAAATTGTGTTAGGTAAGGAACGATTTTTCAGCAACCACTTTCAAACATTTGATCACACAAATTAATATGTAGAATCCTTTATTGATTTCGGTTACTCTCAATTCAATTGATTACTCAAAATAGCCCATAATCTATACTACCTATAATATAAAGCGGAGACAATGTTTTCACAAAAATTTGCGCCACGTGTCCTTTCAATAATAAAATAATTAGTCGGGTCCTCCTTTATACAAATTAGGTAGTTAGAATCTCTTATAATCTTATCCCGTAAAAATTGATTAAAATTTATCAAAAATTATGAATTATCCCGAAAATTATAAATTATCACTTACAAAGAATTAGTTATAATCTTCCCATAAATATTAATATTTAATAAAACGTGATATTTATCATAAAGTAAATTTTAAACAAATCCAACTTATTTATATTATGAGTTGATTTACTATTGGTAAGAAAACACTAATTATAATACGAAGATAAATATATATGATCCTATAATTTTAACATGATCATGGACATCTATACTACCTATTGTATAAAGCGAAGACAATGTTTTTACAAAAATTTGCACCATGTGTCATTTCAATAATAAAATAATCAGTCGGGTCCTTCTTTATACAAATTAGACAGTTAGATTCTCATATAATATCATCCCGTAAAAATTTATTAAAATTTACCAAAAATTATGAATTATCCAGAAAATTATAAATCATCACTTACCAAGAATTAGTTATAATCTCCCATAAATATTACTATTTAATAAAACTTGATATAAATCATAAAGTAATTTTTAAACAAATCCAACTTATTTATATTATGAGTTGATTTACTATTGGTAAAAAAACACTAATCATAATACGAAGATAAATATATATAATCCTATAATTTTATGATCATTGATATTACATATCTATATTAAATTGGATTTATAATCACATTAGGGGGTTAAACTAGTTACATATCTGTTTAAAATTGGATTTATAATCATATTACCATACCTGTACATGGTACGGGGGTTAAACTAGTTATCTATTCTAATTTGCTTTGTCATATGACTCATATACAATTATACCGCATGACCTTACAATTTCCTTTTCTTAGTTTTCTTAAATCGATTTGATTTACTCCTCAACTCATAGTCCGAGACTTAATAGGAGAAGATTTTGTCCATTTTTCTTTTTTCCTAATCAAAATCTATAAACGCATAAACTTATAAGATAGTTGACAGTAAATGTGCATTATTAAAGCTTTGAATAGTTAAACAATTAATGTGAATGAGTTAAGAGTGAATTTATTTCATAAAAATGTATTAGGTCGGTTATAAATCATTTTTGTAGTACATTTAATAGCATAAACTCTATACTTATTAGTTAACATAATAGTACAAATAGGTATATTAGTGACCAAAAAAAGTATATTAGTCTAATTGTAATCAATTGTTTTATAGAATCTTATACATATTATCTATTTATTTTTATCTTTTGATGTCATATATGATATTATTCTTATAATTGATGTATTGTATTAATTTCTATTTTCGTTACAACAAAAAAAATCGGTTGTGGATTTACAAAATTACTTATATAGTTATTTTGTTATGTTATTTTCGAATTTAATTATATGAATTAATTAATATATGTTAAACTAATTCCATGTTACATTATTAGAAATTTAAATAGTCCAGCAATTACAATGTGACTAAATTAAATTTATTAACATAAAAATATAAAATAATACCATTTATTGTCATTGAACCAAAAATAATTCCAACTGCAAAACATGTAAAAGCGTAGCCAAACTATTAACATTAACATGTTCACTAAAAATAAAATACGGACAAATAGATTTAAGTTAGCGATATATTTCAAGTAGATTTAAGTTTTAAGAAAAAACAATCAACAATAGGATCATATTTTACTAATTAAGTTTTGAAAGTTCTATTAAGCATGTTGGGTTCATAGCCCCCCTCAAGGTGGACTAGCACTAGCATCACAGCCCCCTCAAGGTGGACTTGGAAGATTACAAACAAGTCCAAGCTTGGACACTAAAAACTTATGGTGCTGCGCTACCTAAAGCCTTAGTTAGAACATCAACAATTTGAAGAGAAGAAGAAACATGCTGTGTTCGGATGACGTCTTCTTGAACTTTAGTTAGAACATCAGCAAGTACTTGGATGTAAGGTGAGACCATTTATACTGATCTTTTCTACACAATTCTTGATTTATGTCTTTCCTGAATCATTAAATCAGATTGACTTAATGGGTTTTTCTTGAAATTTTGGTAGGACAAAGGAGGAGTGTGATCAGAGCCATGATGAAAATGACCTGAATGTTCCTTACTTGTTTAAGACAGAAAATGGTAATTAACATCTTATTAGTGTCTTGAACGGGGCGCACCACGAGCCACCGTTCGCGATACCATCTCCGTCGTATTGGCTGTCGTTCCCCACGAAACCGCCATGCCCACAATCCAAATAGTAGTACTCTGATGATGAAACGATCATTCGATGGATACTCGGATGATACGATCCGTCCTATATTGTCATGCCCACCGTTCCACGTTTGTAGGATCACATTTTTCTTGGGGAGAGCCGAGGCGCTAACGTTGATTTTCACGTCTAATAGAACGTTTAATTTTTGATCTTGTTTATGTATGTGGGAGGCTGAGTGCCTGAGTGTTTAGACCGTTTAAAATGAGTGAATATTGTTTTTACTTTTTAGTCTGTTCTGTTTCTTTGATGCTGGATTTTTTATCTGTTAGGGGTTTAGTCCGAGTCTTTGCGTTATTCAACAACAAAGATACTTAGTACATAGACTTGAATTTTCATTCATTCATTCAATCCATCTATCTCTATCTATTAAAACAAAGAAGGAAAGATAAAAGATAACTTCATTCACCTTATCGATCTAAACAAAAATAGAACATACAGAGTATTCTTCTATCTTTTATGGGGTATTTTTGGTATCTCTTATATTGTGTGTTCTATTTATAAAACCAAGGAATAACATAGCCAACTGATTCTATATACATACCCCGTTCCTTTGCTTTCTTTGTGTTAATATATTTCCTCGATCGATCTAGTGTTAATTATACATATACTTGATCGAGAATGGAGGTAAAGGTAGAGGCTAACAATAGGCTTCCGCAAGTATTGGAAGAGGAGGTGCAGCTTAGGCTCCCCGCCAAGTCTCTCGTTCGGTTCAAGTCGGTTTGCAAACGATGGCAATCGAGGTTCGAGTCCCGTCCCTTCATCGACTTGTACGCTCAGCGCCGCCCCCGCAGCCCCTTCAACAGCTTCTCGTCAGAGTCGCGGATTTCTAGTTTGGAAGAACTCCTTGAGATGTGTCCAGGGCTGAATCAATGGGAGCACTCGATTGGTTCCGGATTTTGGTTGCGTGGCTATGATGTGTACGGACCCCTGAGCAACGGCATCTACTGCGTAATCTCTCATAACATGCTGAACGATAATGGTACCTGCCCTGTTTTGTCCGCCAAGATAGCCATGTGCAACCCTGCTACCCGTCAGCACGAGTTTGCCCAGAGTTTCCCCCGCGAGTTTCTCGATATGCTGTTCGAGACCTCTCCTTGTGATCCTACACTTCCGCCTACTCAACTCTTCTTCGGGTTTGGCAGCGTGTGTAAGGTAAATCCAGCCACCTTTTAGGCGTTGCTACACTTGCATAAAGCACTACTTTATACATACAACTACTTTATATATCCAAGTGTAGCAAGGTCTTAGTTACTTATATATATAAATTGATATAAAAGATATTTAATGCTGGTTGTCTCTCCTTGTGTTCAGAAGGTAAAAGATGGTTCTGAGACATTGGATTATAGAGCCGTCGTCATCATCCATTATGGTACTAAGATGTCATACTCATTCCTCGTCTTCGTCTACAGCTTTCTAAGGCGCAAATGGAGGCAGATTGTAGATTATCGGGCCGGGAGGAAGAAAATCGGTAAGCCAAAGGCCCTGGCTGGATTTGATTTGCCACAAGGAAGAAGAATAATAGGCATTTTAAATCCCTTTGAGCCGTGCGCTCAAGGTTTCCTCAAGGGGTGTTACCATTGGGTCGTCATTCGCCAGGATCACTCCTATTCCATGCTGGCGTTTAATTTTGCTGATCAATCGTTTAAGTTACTAGGCATACCGTCGACTCCTATGGATATTGCTGTAGACGAGGGGGTACATGTCACGCAGTGCAGTCGCTCTCTCGTGCTGCATGATCATCTTGCTTTGATTAGGTATTTCAACACGACTGCATCGTCGTCGAGCATGCAGCGGACTGTTGAGATTGGTGTTTGGATGATGATGGAATACGGCGTCGAAGAATCATGGACCCGGATCTATACCATCAATCCCGATTCCAACTTTCTCCTCAACTCTATTGATGGGATAGATTACGAGGAGGATCCATGTGCTAATGAAGGCAGCGGTGGTGTTCATATTAAAGGGCTCTTGCTCAAGATTGAACATGATGACGTGGAAGAGATTGTCTATGGCGATAATAATGGTGGGCATCAAGTAATCACAAGTAGTGCAGCTGTTAAACCCCTTTATAATCGTAAACTTGCGGATGATTTAGTTGTATCAGTTGGTTCACTACTAGAAAATGCGGCCATTTTCGACACATGTGTAACGACACCAAAGACTTGTGTCGGTAGAAAAACGCGCGCGTATTAAGCCCGCTAAAATTACGACATCCTAAGGTGTCGTAAATTACCGACACCCTTTATTGTCAAGATTTATCAGAATTTTGACACCTGTTGGTGTCGGTAAATACCCAAAAAAAATACATAACTACTATTCGTAACACACTAAAACGACTAATAAAACTCCAATTTTATGTAATTTACAAATCGGTCCTTTAACCCAAAACCCATCTTCTCTGTCTCTTCCCTGCTGCGTTCAACTCCAACCATCTCCCCCTCAGCGTTCAACCATCTCACCGCCAACCAGTACTTCCGCCTCCTGCGTTCAACGAATGGTTTAACCGAAGATGTAATACTCAAAGGTCAAAACCAAACACGCAAAATTTGTAGACCAGATCGCTCAAAAAGGAAACAAGGAATTCGGTCAACGATTCGATCTATTAATTATCACCATCGCAAATGGCAAATTCGCAGGGTATTTAGTGAACAGAGGAGCAGGAGCAGAAATCTACGGATCCGATAACAACAAGCCACTGATCAACAGCCAGCAATTGAATCGGCCGGAATCTTCCATTGCGATGCCAAGCGTGAACGCTGACGCCGGAAACCTAGGTCTGACGGCCGCCGACGCTAACTTTATGAACAGCTTCCCGGTTAGCTCATGGGACGACCCCAGCCTGTTTCCCGATCAGTTTCCCCAACCGGAGAAAGTTGTTAGCGAACTGAATCCGTCTGAAATACAGGTAGCGATTAATTTGTGCGGTGTATGTATTTCTCTATCTTTCCAGTTTGTCTGTCCAATAAGGCGTGTTTCATGAGGTCTGTGAATTACTGTTTTGGGCGGTGAATGTTGGATTTTTTTTATAAAATAAAAATGTGAAAAACAGGTGAAGGAAGAGGAAGAAGAGAGTAGAAAGCGGACATCGGAATCCCCGTCTACACCCTCCTCCGCCACTCCTCCTCCTCCTCCTTCCACCGCTACAACCACTTCCTCCACATCGGAATCCCCCTCGAAAACCTAGCCTTCGTCCTCGCCTTCTCCGTCTCCGCTCTCATCCTCTTCATCTCCGCCGCCGGAACCATCTCCCCCTCCTGCGGAAGTTGCCGAGAGAGAAGCCATCCATGGCAGTCACGGGACAACCTAGGGTTAGGAAGGAGAATGGGAAAAATCTAAATTTTAGAACAATTGGGGGGCAAAAGGTAATATTATTTTTAGGGATTTATTGATAAATTAGTAAAATTCTGTGTTAGATTAGCATGTTTACCGTGTTACGAATAGCATGCCCCAAAAAATATATTGTAAATAACGACACTCTATCCTGTCATAAAATGTAAATCTAAAAGAAAAACTAAATGAAAGCGGAAAAAGCTCACAGTTGAGCCCTCGTTCCAGACTTCCGGTCTCCATCTTCTCTCTCTAATGCGAAATCTCCGCCACGCTTCCTCTCCATGGATGGGCCAATCTTCTTCTTCTCCGTCCGCAAACCCCCGCCATGACATCGACCTCGCCCGCTCAAACTCCTCCGATTCGGATCCAATCCAGCCGCTGTCCACCAGCGAGACTCATCCTTCCGACCACACGGAAGAGCGTCTCTCCACCGGAAGAGCGTCTCTCTCGTCTGTCGCCGCTGGCTTAGGGTTGAGGGACAGAGCCGTCACCGGATCTCGCTAAACGCTCAATCGAATCTCGTCCACGACGTTCCTCGCCTCTTCGCTCGATTCGACTCCGTCACCAAATTAGCCCTAAAATGCGACCGCCGATCTGCCAGCATCGCCGACGACGCTCTAATTTTGATCTCCGTCAGGTGCAGGAGCCTCAAGCTACGCGCCTGCCGTGCTATCACCGACTACGGAATCGAGGCCTTCGCGAGTATTGCAGTTGGTAGCCTCACTGTCGGAGGTCTCCATTGTACTTCTCCTTCACTCTAGATCTGCTCGTCTCATTCCTCAAAAAGGTAAAATCCTCATCTCTTGCCGATTTCGAGCTCGATTTGCTTGTTATTGTCTCAATCTGGCATGTGTTGATTGTTCTCCTGCCTGAATACGAGATTCTCACTTTGTTGTTCAAGTTTGGTTGTTTTTTTTTATTGGATGAAATACTTGCTGGTTCTGTTCGTACTTTCTTGTTCATCACAAGATTCACAACTCTTAAATTGTCTCCTCATGTCCATCACAACTCTTAAATTGAAGTGCTGTCATCAATTTTGTAGGCAAATGTAGACGTAGATCTGATGATTTAAGAAGAAAAATCAGGTTAGAGATTTTTGGTGATAACATAGTGCTTTGCTTCATTGCTGAGAAGCAAAGATCAAGCTTGGATTTAGTAGTTAGTAATCAAATTGCTTGGAGTTAGTTGTAGTTTCTTACTAGTTAATGATCACCAGTCATTGTGGCCAAGGAAGAGTGTAGATATAGTCTTTTGCTGAAAGGTTTGCATTTCTTTACCAGGTCACAAAAGCAATGTACTACAGGGGATAAACAACCACTGCCCTGGGAGATGCGAGTTAGACTTGCATACTACATTGTAGAAGCACTTTTGGTATTTGCACAGGTACTACAATGACTTGCATGTATTTGATCTAGATCAATTCAAGGTAGTCTTTTGCTATGGTCTTCCTATAGTTTTATCTTTGTTATTTATTTTGTTTGATGAAAAAGGAGCCCATTTTATTTATCTCATTGCTTAGTCTTACATTGTTTCTGATGTTTTTGTCATGTCATGGATTTTAGTGGCAGGAAATAAAGCCACGACTTGGCGGCATTTGGCCTAGTGCAAGGAGTGGTTTCCAGTTTTTTGGTTATCAAGATGAGGTTAGTGAATCCAGTAATCTGTTTTCCATGTTTATACTTTGCAATAGAATTTACAAATAGCCTTATGTACTTAATTTCCTTGGCAATGGTACAGACTGAGGTTGAAGTTGTGTTTTTTGTAGCTTTCGCTCTATATACCCGGCAAGTTAGAGAATTTCTAAGTGGTGCACTAGCAGGAGCAATGTTCAAGGCCCTTTTAAATAATTTTGTTTGGTTTTAGTAAGCTATTTTGTAATATTGTATGGATCTTAAGGATTTGCACTAAGCTGAGTTGAGCTGTTTGATATTATGACTTTTAATACATTTCATGTCTCTCATTCTCTTAATATGGGATCTCTGATAATGACTTTCCTGAACAGAAACTACAAAGGAGTTTGTGTCAAAGCTTGATCATATAATGGATATGATCTTCACGACCTCGAATCATATGGCCAGGTACATGCTAAAACCTTAGTGGCACATATTCATGATTTTTCTCTGCTTTTAGGTTGGCAATTTCTTCAAGTTAGCAGATACTCTGAAAATAATTGAAAAAACTGATTGCAGATGCTTAGAGATGCTGGGTTTAGTGATGTTATAGCCGAGGATCGAACAATGCAGGTTCGCTTATAAGAGAATATGATTCCATTGTGTCTTTTTATGCAATGCTTTTCTATGTCTGTTTCTGAACATCTATTTATGAGTTTTAATTTATTTATTTATTTTCAGTTCTTTCAAGTTCTCCACAAGGAACTAGATGTAGTTGAGAAGGACAAGGAGGATATACATTTAAAGCTCCCATTTTTAGCGGTCTTTGTCATACTATATGGTTAGAGATAGATTAGATGTGACACTGTATGTATTGTTTTTGTTTTCTTGTATATTAACGTTTATATTATACATGAATTATATAAGGAAAACTATGGAAAACACCTATAATTTTTTTTTAATATTAGTAAAGAAAATTCCGACACCTAGAGGTGTCATAAGTGGTTGTAAAGATAGACACCTGCTGGAGTCTCAAATGCTTGCCAATACCGACTCTCGAAGATGTCTAAATGCTGTAAATACGACACCTGCAGGTGTCCCAAATTGTTGTAAATAACGACACCTCTGGGTGTTGAAATTTACGCGCCTGCCATTACTGACAGCGTTTTTTTCGACACTGTTCATATGTGTCGGTCCTTAAATTCTTGACACCCTAAGGTGTCGAAAATGGCCATAAAATGTGTCGTTATTTACACGCTTTTCTAGTAGTGGTTCTACTGGTGATAGTGGTGTACCCAGTATTAGTTGGAGTAGTCCTGGAATTTCGACTTATATCGAGTCGCTTGAACCCAGTGGCGGATCCAGGATCTCCTAGATGGGGGGCGAAATTTTTTAAGAGATTAGACCCGAGAGAATTTGAGGAGATTGATGAAACATTAACTTAATAAATATTAGTTAATAATTTATTAATATATTACTAACTATAGCTACTAAACAAAAAATCACATATTAAAATTACATTTAAAATTAAATTATTTGACTTTTTTTATTTAATTCTACACTTAATTGATAAATAATTTTAAATTATCATATATTGTATACTAGAAATATTAGACAAAGAATACATTATTGAGTCATTCAAAAACATAAAAATGAATACTTTCTTCAAACAAAACATATGAATAATTAAGATAAACTCAATATAACATTTCAATAAATTTATTGTTTAGTTAGCATAAGATAATTCTTTTTATGCTTTTATTTCAAAAAATCTATTTAAATTGAACAAAGTAGGTAAATACATTTATATACCACTCTTGGTTTGACCAAAGTAAGAATATACCACTCTTGGTAAGAAAGATGAAAAGGTAATTGAGTTAATAGTATATACGTATACTAGTACTAGGACAAATTAAGAAGGGAGACTGTATCATTAAATATACCTAATCATGTGAAGAGGCTTCAAATTAAGAAGGGAGTAAATTAATAAAACATGAGAAGGGGCGCAATTAATTACTACGGAGTACTACTCACAGGCACACAGCACTAAAAATGAATTAATAAGAGAAATTGCTTCAGGCAAGGTTCGAACGCTGGAGAAATTGAACGCAGGGGCGGATACCAACCATTGGGCTAACATTGCCTTGTGGTACATACAGGTAGTACTGTATTTTATTATCTATGGGGGGCGGCCGCCCACCCACGCCCCCCCTAGATCCGCCACTGCGCACCACTCGTCTCTTCGGAGACATCTCATAAAATTGGAAGGAGACCGCTGGGAGGAAGATATGCCGAGGAACTGCGCAAGGCAAGGGCAAGGATGGTCCGGGTCCGTACTCTTTAGTTAATAAAATAAGTACATCTATTTATAATTTAATGGCTGTATTATTATTAATCTATTAGTCTTTCCCTTGGAGCATACCTTAATTTGCATTGATCTATAATATAATGGTTCTATTACTATTTACTAATTATGACTCATTGCAAACGTTGGTCTCTGTTTGAGGATTAATATTGTATGCCATGCCTAGCTATGGTTTGTGATTAGTGAGCGTAAATCTTACAAGAAAAACATACATACATCGATATACCGGCAACTACGTACATTTAACACCAATAATTTCATGCAAACTTATCAACCAAGGTTAGACTGTACCCATTGATCGATCGATCAACAATAAGGCTTGCAAACCTTAAGTCACTATCGTTTATTCGGTTTTTTTTATTATGTGCCCTAATGTCATCATATCGTTGATGCACATCATATAATTTTATTCATATAATTTTATTTCCTAATTAAACCACATCATACATGTTAATCCATGTCATATATTTATTTGAGATGTTTTTGAAGTTTAAAATATCATGTGTATCAATTTTATCCATAAAATATACTCACCAAATCTATTTTTAATTATCAAATTTGGATATGAAAATATGCATATTTTCCATTTTAGCTAATAAAGATCCATTTTTCAAAAATTAGATGATAATAACTCTTATTTTTTTATCCAAATTAGTCTTTCCTTAACGAAAGATAAAGATACTCTAATATGTAGAGTACCAAATCTTCTCAATACATAGCCTTCGGGCATTTAGTCAAACGGTTAAGCCTCCAAGGTAGTACCCAGAGGTCACCGGTTCGACTCTCATGGGCAGCGCCCTCAACCAAAAAAAAATCTTCTCAATACATAATTTTTTTTCTTAACAATGAACTATCAAAGATACATAATTTTTTTTCTTAACAATGAACTATCAAAAAAAAAGCCTTGCACAGGTGCGTATATTGAGATTTCTTCCATGTCGTACCATGAATAACAAACCAGTCACTCAGATCTACAACACAGCATCATATAATTACCCAATTCAGATTGCTTTTAGACTAGTGTTTCCTTTACCCGTTGTTTGATTTTGATTATGATTTTTGTTTATGTGGGAGGCTGAGTTTTTAGATCTCAAAGTATTTTAGATCGTTTAGAATGATGGTTTCTTGTGTTTTTAGTCTGTTCTGTTTCTTTGATGCTGGATGCCTGGATTTTTGATCTGATCTGTTAGGATTTTATCTCTATCTATTGCATCTATCTTTTATTTTTTTTCTATCAATTCTCTATCTTATATCTCTATCTCTTAAAACAGCCAACTGATTATATATACACACCGTGCCTTTGCTTTCTTTGTGTTAATAATATATGTCCTGATCGATCTGGTGTTAATTACATATATAGTTGATCGATCCAGAATGGAGAATAGGCTTCCGCAAGTATTGGAGGAGGAGGTGCAGCTTAGGCTCCCCGCCAAGTCTTTGATTCGGCTCAAGTCAGTTTGCAAGCGATGGCGTTCTAGGTTCGAGTCCCGTACCTTCATCGACTTGTACGCTCAGCGCCACCCCCGTGGCCCTTTCAACAGCTTCTCGTCAGAGTCGCGGACTTCTAGTTTTCAAGAACTCTGTGAGATCCTTCCAAAGATGACTCCTAAAGCCGACTGGATAGGCTACGGACTTGTTAATCTGATCTATGGCGCATATGGACCCCTGAGCAACGGCATCTACTGCGTAACCTCCCATGTAATGAAGATGTCTAATGGTACCTGCCCCGTTTTGTCCGCCAAGATAGCCCTGTGCAACCCTGCTACCCGTCAACACCAGTTTGCCATGCATTTCCCCAGCAAGTTTCGCGCTATGCTGTCCGAGACCTCTCCTCGTGATCCTACACTTCCGCCTAGTCGTCTCTTCTACGGCTTTGGCAGCGTGTGTAAGGTAAACCCACCCGCCTTAGTTAGTTACCCATATGCATATACGTACATACATAGATTTTTAATGCTGGTTCTGTCTCTCCCTGTGTGCAGAAACAGAAGGTGAATGATGGTTCCGAGTCAACATTGGATTATAGAGCCGTCGTCATCATCCATTATGGTACTAAGATGCCATGCTCGTTCCTCGTCTTCGTCTACAGCTTCCAAAGCCGCAGATGGAGGCAAATTGTAGAGTATCGAGCCGGAAGGAAGAAAATCGGCAAGCCAAAGGCCCTGGCTGGATTTGATTTGCCACAAGGAAGAAGAATAATAGGCATTGTATATCCGTACGAGTCGTGCCCTCAAGGATTCCTCAAGGGGTGTTACCATTGGGTCGTCGTTCACCAGGATCACTCCTTCTCCGTGCTGGCGTTTAATTTTGCTGATCAATCGTTTAAGTTATTAGGCGTACCGTCGAATCCTATGGATGTTGTTGTAGATGAGGAGGTACAAGTCGCGGAGTGCATTCACTCTCTCGTGTTGCATGATCATCTTGCTTTGATTAGATATTTCGCGTCGAGCACGCAGGTGGTTGAGCTTGGTGTTTGGATGATGATGGAATACGGCGACGAAAAATCATGGACCCGGATCTATACCATCAATCCCGATTTCTTCTGTGACCTCAGCCGTATTAAAGGGATAGATTACGAGGAGGATCCATGCGCCAATGAAGGCAGTGGTGGCATTCATATAAAAGGTCTCTTGCTTGAGGTTGAACATGCTGATGGTAGGCAAGAGGTAGTCTATTGCGATAATAATGGTGGGCATCAAGTAATGGCAAGTACCGGAACTACTAAGCCCC
This sequence comes from Polygonum aviculare, assembly GCA_934048045.1. Taxonomy (NCBI): domain Eukaryota; kingdom Viridiplantae; phylum Streptophyta; class Magnoliopsida; order Caryophyllales; family Polygonaceae; genus Polygonum; species Polygonum aviculare. The sequence continues at coordinate 1,449,274 of OW204026.1, forward strand.
TTTTTCACCCTACACTTGAGGATGGTTTAGTTACAAGGGCTTGTTTTTATGATGGTGGTGAATTCTATTTTACGTGGAACACTCCTGGAGTTTCGACGTATATCGAGTCCCTTGAACCCCTCTGCGCACCAGACGTCTCTTCGGAGACATCCGATAAAATTGTATCGAGTCAGGCAAGAAGACTAACGCGGTTGCTGCGCGAGATATTTGCGGACAGACCGCGACCCTATTATTTATGATTTTTTTTTTTTGGTTGAATATTATATATGACTTTTTTCCCTTGGAGTATACTTTTGCTTTTATTAGTGGTGATCGAATTCTGTATTGGTACGTAGTTGTTTTAATGTCCCTTTGTTGTCGGGCAGCAGTCCGAAGGCCATGCGGACATTATTGCAATTTTCCAATCAAATACATCTATCTATCTAGATTATAATGGTTGTATTTAGTATTAATTGATGAATTTTTCCCTTGAGTTATACTTTAATTGCTTTTGTTAGTTGCAAGTATTGGTACCTATGTGACTAAGGCCTATGTTAGAACAAATTTGCGGATTAGAATCCGACACTTTGTCAGATTATGAAAAAGACCAAACCCTATGTTAGAACAAATTTGCGGATTAGAATCCGACACTTTGTCAGATTATGTAAAGTCCAATACATTTTATACATCAACGTACACCAAGATTTCAAATACATCAAGTTTAGCCTTGATCACAAAGACGTCATCACAAATCATCTAACATTTACTTTTGTGCTACGAACGTTCGCCGGTGCTCGAGACGATGAGTTTCGATCAAGATAACGTCGTCGAGCGAGGAGAAACAAAGCTTGAGTGCTAGATTAGAAGGGTGCAGCCAGGCTTCTCCAAATGTCAAGCTCACGTATCACCTTATGGCACTGCATAGCCAAACAATGATTACTTGATTAGTACATGTTAAATGGTCATATATGATTAGTACGTACATAATCACCTTATGAATTAAACGTGCATTACTTTAGGATATCGAAATGCTACTAAGCACTAGTTTGCCTGTCTAAGAGCTTTCCTTTGAGTGATCGTTGGAATAGATATCGCGAATCTTGAATATATATAAGAGAGATCGTTTGTCTCCTTTCAATTGGCAGTAGAGGTACACATGGACTAGCCTTCCATGTCTTTAGAGCTCGAAAATGTTATAAGAACAAGCCTTCTTGAGAGACTCCAAGTAACTAATGAATATGAATATGAAACTTTAGAGCTGAGATTTCGTGCTCCGAATATATGTTCTTTATACTTTATGTATTTGGTCGTTACACTGATATATGTTCTTGAGGTGCCTTTATTTTTGATCTGTTAGTATTTAGTCTCAATCTATAAAAAAAAAAAAGAAAAAGAGAGAGAGAAGGAAAAAAAAAAAAAGAAGAAGAAAGGTAAAAGATATATATTTATGGTAAAAAGGAAAGATAAAAATATTTTCATTCACCTTATATATCTAAAAAATAAAACATACAGATACCGAGTATATATTCTTCTATGTATCTTGTCCTTTTTTAATTTCAAATCTCTATCTATCTATCTATATATTAAAACAAGGAATAACATAGCCAACTGATTAAATATGTATACGTACACCGTACGTGCGCTTTCTTTGTGCTAATGTCCTCGATCGACCTGGTATTAATTTTATAGTAGATGGATCGACTTGTTCAGAGAATGGAGGTAAAGCTAGAGGCTAGGCTTCCGCAAGTATTGGAGGAAGAGGTGCAGCTTAGGCTCCCCGCCAAGTCTCTGGTTCGGTTCAAGTCGGTTTGCAAACGATGGCAATCGAGGTTCGAGTCCCGTCCCTTCATCGACTTGTACGCTCAGCGCCGCCCCCGCGGCCCCTTCAACAGCTTCTCGTCAGAGTCGCGGACTTCTGATGGTCAAGAACTCCTTGCGATGTGTCCAGGGCTGAATCAATGGCAGGACTCGGTTGGTTGCGGGTTTTGGTCGCGCGACTATCGTGTGCTCGGACCCCTGAGCAACGGCATCTACTGCGTAATCTCTCATAACATTCTCATTCTTCGCGGTAATGGTACCTGCCCTGTTTTGTCCGCCAAGATAGCCATGAGCAACCCTGCTACCCGTCAGCACGAGTTTGCCCAGCGTTTCCCCTACGAATTTCGCGATATGCTGTCCGAGACCTCTCCTCCTGATCCTACACTTCCGCCTAGTCAACTCTTCTTCGGGTTTGGCAGCGTGTGTAAGGTAAATCCATCCACCTTTTAGGCATTGCTACACTTCCATAAAACACTACTTTTTACATGCTTTTTAAATACATGTGTAGCAAGGCCTTAGTTACCTATATATATAAATTGATATGACAGATTTATAATTTTGTCTCTGTCTCTCCCTGTGTGCAGAAGGTAAATGATGGTTCTGAGACATTAGATTATAGAGCCGTCGTCATCATTCATTATGGTACTAAGATGCCATACTCATTCCTCGTCTTCGTTTATAGCTTTCTAAGGCGCAAATGGAGGCAAATTGTAGATTATCGAGCCGGAAGGAAGAAAATCGGCAAGCCAAAGGCCCTGGCTGGATTTGATTTGCCACAAGGAAGAAGAATAATAGGCATTTTAGATCCCTCTGAGCCGTGCCCTCAAGGTTTCCTCAAGGGGTGTTACCATTGGATCGTCGTTCACCAGGATCACTCCTATTCCGTGCTGGCGTTTAATTTTGCTGATCAATCGTTTAAGTTACTAGGCGTACCGTCGAATCCTATGGATATTGCTGTAGACGAGGGGGTACATGTCACGGAGTGCATTTGCTCTCTCGTGTTGCATGATCATCTTGCTTTGATTAGGTATTTCGCCGTGCCTGCATCGTCGTCGAGCATGCGGACTGTTGAGATTGGCGTTTGGATGATGATGGAATACGGCGTCAAAGAATCATGGACCCGGATCTATACCATCAATCCCGATTCCAACTTTCTTCTCAACTCTATTAATGGGATAGATTACGAGGAGGATCCATGTGCTAATGAAGGCAGCGGTGGTGTTCATATCAAAGGGCTCTTGCTCAAGATTCAACATGATGACGTGGAAGAGATTGTCTATTGCGATAATAATGGTGGGCATCAAGTAATCACAAGTATTGCTGCTGTTAAACCCCTTTATAATCGTAAACTTGCGGATGATTTAGTTGTATCAGTTGGTAGTACTGGTGGTAGTGGTGAACCCAGTATTAGTTGGAGTAGTCCTGGAATTTCGACTTATATCGAGTCGCTTGAACCCCTCTGCGCACCACTCGTCTCTTCGGAGAAATCCGATAAAATTGGAAGGAGTCCGCGGGGAGGAAGATATGCAGAGGAACTGCGCAAGGCAAGGGAAAGGATGGTCCGGGTCGATACTCTTTAGTTAATAAAATAAGTACATCTATCTATAATTTAATGGTTGTATTATTATTAATCTATTAGCCTTTCCCTTGGAGCATACCTTAATTTGCATTGATCTATAACATAATGGTTCTATTACTATTTACTAATTATGACTCATTGCAAACGTTGGTCTCTGTTTGAGGATTAATATTGCATGCCATGCCTAGCTATGGTTTGTGATTAGCGAGCGTACAATCTTTACAAGAAAAACATACATACATCGATATACCGGCAACTACGTACATTTAACACCAATAATTTCATGCAAACTTTTCAACCAAGGTTAACCCATTGATCGATCGACCAACAATAAGGCTTGCAAACCTTAAGTCACTATCGTTTATTCGGTTTTTCTGGCACACTCAAAGCGTACTAAATATAGTATCATGCAACAAAGCGAGTGTGTAAGCATGGAAAAGTAGTATCTTGACAAATCCAACAGCCTCTAGCTCCGATAAGGAATCCCTTGGATGAGGTCCAAGGAACTGCAAGGTGAAACGAGAAGAAATTTATGACAAGGCAATCACATAATGTGCATAAGAATCCAAGCTGATATTTTAGCTTCAAAAGCATTTGAAACAAACTACTAATTATGTATAGTGAAGTTCCTCCAAGGCCTTCTAAATTTATTTATTTTCATGTTTGTTTCACAATTAACCACTAAAATATCCAAATAAAGAGCAGATAAAGAACCATGCTACAAACCTTAGATATATAAAAAAAATCCCCGCTGCGCACCAATATGCCTTTTGAAGCCGACGAATTAAGGACTCTTTGTAACTAGTGGTGGACCCAGAAATATTTATCAGAGGGGGCAAAATAGTAACTAGTAAGGCGACGAAATAAGAATAAGTGACATGTATTACTGTTAATGATAAAATATTTTAAAATATATATAATAAAATAATAATTTGAGTAACTAATTAAATACAATCCTTCTTCTCCCAACGTAAGTAATCAGTTTTTTTGATGTACATATAGCTCGTTGAATAAACTAAAATTTTTTTATATAACATTAAGAGAAAATGATGGGAAAAAAAATATCAGTAAAATTTTGAGCACTGGGATATAAACAACAACACAATCCATAATTAATTGGGATAGTTTTAATTATGCCTCCGTCAAGTATTATGGAACATAAAAAAAATTATTTACAGCTACTCCCTCCGTCCCATAATATTTATCCATTTTCTTTTGTAATTTGTAAAGGAAAAGGGACAAACATTATGAGACGGAGGTAGTATTTCGAAACGGAGGAGATATTTTACATAACTTTATGAGAGTGGAGACAAGTATTCTCCTACATGAAACAAAAAAGATGTAATATAAATTTCAGCCAAGCACAAAAATGATATCAATACATCATGAATGAAATATGTCTTTTCATACAAGATTAAATACATGTAGACTATACAAGGGAAGTTGAGGCATCAAACAAGCAACAGTTATACACACCAAGCAAGAAAGGTTAGAGGTTATGATCATTTTGCCTAAATATGTTAACAGATTCTCAAGGTTCTAGACAACAAGGTTTGAGCACTTCTTTTATTTTGATTAAAAAAAGAGCTTTCATTGTAGAATGGTTTGAGCACTTTCCCATCACTTGCATTTGCTTCAATCGCATATCCTCTAGGCATGCAAGGATTGATAGCTGCTCTTTCCTCATCTATTCCAGCCGAAAAAAGTATTAAAGATATTTGAACAATTTAAGAAGGTGAATGACGAATTGCTAAAAGTTCAGAACAAGGTTGTCAGAATCGGGATCCTTGGATCAGATCGGAGGGGGGTAGCAAGATCGGATCGTAGAATCGGATCGTTAGAATCGTAAGATCCTACATGATAACTAAAAAATATACGATAACTTCATATATTGTATATTTTCTTATATATAAACTCTGAAATTTTATAAACATTATTAATTTGATGATTAAAAATATTTTAAGATGAATCGGGTTAATAATTTAATCGAAAAGAGACATAAACTTTGAGCTTAGTAATAATATATAAATATAATAGTGATTGTTTGGGATCGCAAGAATCGCTTGTAGGATCGTTAGAATCGTTGTAGAATCGTTAGAATCGTGTATAAAAGCAAAATCCAATTAGAATTTTATGTTAAATAGTTTAAGATCCTACTTTAATAAGATCCTACTTAGGATCGTGGATCGATTTATGACTTTTGGGTCGTAGAATCTTTAGAATCGTAGGATCGAGTCGGGATTCCAATAACATTGGTTCAGAAAGAAATCATATATAGAATAAAGAAATCACTCACTCACCGAAAATCACAGAACAATATAAGCGTTATTAACACCATCTATCTCTACTATTTTTTTGGGGTCGAAGATCTGTTTATCTCTATCTATTAAAACAAAGAAGGAAAGATAAAAGATATTTTCATTCACCTTCTCCATCTAAACAAAAATAGATCGAACAGAGTATTCTACCTATCTATCTATATATGTATCTTTTATGGAGTATTTTTGGTATGTGTAATATATTGTGTGTCCTATTCCTATCTATTAAAACGAGCACTACCATAGCCAACCCATTATATATACCTACACCGTACCTTTGCTTTCTTTGGGTTAATAATATTTGTCCTGATCGATCTGGTATTAATTATACATATAGTTGATCGAGAATGGAGAATAGGCTTCCGCAAGTATTGGAGGAGGAGGTGCAGCTCAGGCTCCCCGCCAAGTCTCTGGTTCGGTTCAAGTCGGTTTGCAAACGATGGCGTTCTAGGTTCGAGTCCCGTCCCTTCATCAACTTGTACGCTCAGCGCCGCCCCCGCGGCCCTTTCAACAGCTTCTCGTCAGAGTCGCCGACTTCTAGTTATCCAGAACTCTGTCAGATGTTTCCAGGGCTGGATCGTTGGTACAACGATGTTGGTTGCGGGTTTTGGTCGCGCGACTATCGTGTGTTCGTACCCCTGAGCAACGGCATCTACTGCGTAATCTCCTTTAACACTCTGACCTCTAATAATAGCTGCTGTCTTTTGTCAGCCAAGATAGCTCTGTGCAATCCTGCTACCCGTCAGCACGAGTTTGCCCAGCATTTTCCCCGCAAGTTTCGCGATATGCTGTTCGAGACCTCTCCTCCTGATCCTACACTTCCGCCTAGTCGTCTCTTCTTCGGGTTTGGCAGTGTGTGTAAGGTAAGTCCAACCGCCTTAGTTACTTCTATATATATATATATATATTGATATAAAAGAAAAGATTTTTAATGCTGGTTCTATCTCTCCCCGTGTGCAGAAACAAAAGGTAAATGATGGTTCCGAGGCGTTGGATTATAGATTCGTCGCCATCATCCATTATGGTACTAAGATGCCATACTCCTTCCTCGTCTTCGTCTACAGTTTTCTAAAGCGCAAATGGAGTAAAATTGTAGAGTACCGAGCCGGGAGGAAGAAAATCGGCAAGCCAAGGGCCCTGGCTGGATTTGATTTGCCACAAGGAAGAATAATAATAAACATTGTAGACCCTATAGAGACGTGCCCAAGGGGTGTTACCATTGGGCCGTCGTTCACCAGGACCACTCCTATTCCGTGCTGGCGTTTCGTTTCGCCAATCAATCGTTTAAGTTACTACGCGGACCGCCGAGTCATATGGATTTTGTTGTACACGAGGGAGTAACCGTCATGGACTACAGCTGCCCTCTCGTGTTCCATGATCATCTTGCTATGATCAGGTACTTCGACACGCCTGCATTGTCGAGCACGCAGACCGTTGAGATCAGCATTTGGATGATGATGGAATACGACGTCGAAGAATCATGGACCCGGATCTATACCGTCAATCCCGATTTCAACTCCCTCCTCTACTTTGTTCATGGGATCGATTACGAGGAGGATCCATGCGCTAATGAAGCCAGTGGCGGCGGCATTCATATAAAAGGGCTCTTGCTCACCGTTCAACATGATGATGTGGAAGACTTGGTCTATTGCGATAACAATGGCGGGCATCAAGTCATCACAAGTACTCCAGGTTGTTGTGAACCCCTTTTGGTTCATAAACTTGCGGATGATTACGGTTCAGTAGTTGGTACTACTTTTGTTGGTACAATTCAAAGTTGGAGTTGTCCTGGAATTTCGACTTATATTGAGTCCCTTGAACCCATTTGCCCACCAGACGTCAAAATTGTAAAAAAACGGGAAGTTTCGCACAGCGCCTGCACATGGCAAGGACAAGGAGCCCCCGCATCCCCGGCCCTATAATCTATTAGCATTAATCTATTAATTACTTTTTCCCTTGTAATATACTTTGTGTTAGTAGTTTGCATTGATTTATAATATAATGGTTCTATTACTATTTACTATTTATGACTCAATTCATCGATTTACCGGTAACTACGTGACTACGTGTGCATTTAACACCAATAATTTCATGCAAACTTTTCAACCAAGGCTAGATTTGTACCATTAATCGACAGCCATTTGTTTCGTTTGAAAAGATGATTCCATATTTTCATAAGTTCAACGTTACCGTTGATATTCGGAAAAATTATTTTGCATAAACGATGAATCTTTGAACGATTTTTGTCACACCTATGAAAAAGTTTCGAAAGTATAGGCCAGGTACGTATTTTGTTAGATGACGAGGCCTCTTTCTGTAATTACCGAAATATGAGGGTACTAGCAATTAGGGGTGTTCATAAATATATGATCTGACGACCCGATTCGCGAAAATCCGAGTCCAATGGAAAATTATCCAAATCCGGTCCGATCAGAGAAAATTAGTCGGTTAATGGACCGGAAACGGAATTGAATTTCACCCCTAAAATCCGGCGGAACGTGATCCGATCCGATAAAATTATATATTTTCATGTTTTAAATTATTATTTTTTTTAAAATTACATACATGTCAAATAGTAAACCGGATATCCGATTCGATCCGAGATAAACGGACCGAATATTCGGATCGGATACAGATATCACTTTTGGAGAAAAAAATCCGATAATATCCGATCCGTTTAGGATAAACGGATCGGATATCCGAACACAATCAACAATCTCGAAAAAAGGAATATTTTTTTTTATCTTTTCCCTTTCCCCACCGCTTATAAAAACGCATTGATTCTCTATTCGGCTACAAAGGGTTAGCGTTCTGGTCTTTTCTTCGCGGACGCAATTCGGAGGAGCTCTAACCCTAGACGAACGAACGAACGAACGATCTCAGCCATGTCTAAGCAAGGTTCGTTGTTGTTGTCTTTCTCAAATTGCTTCTCGTAATTTGTATAATTTCCGCTCAATTTCTCGATCTGATCCCGATTTGGTTGCGATTAGGTGGAAAGTTGAAGCCCTTGAAGGCCCCCAAATCCGACAAGAAGGAGTACGACGAGGTCTGTTTTCGAGCCTTTCCGCTCTCTTACTTGTTCAACTTTTGTCGAATCTGGAGAGTTTTAGTTGTTATGAGCCGATTTCGTTCCTTTGCCCTTTCTCCTTTCTAGCGTTCTAATTGATTGTTTCGAGTTGATTGTTTCCTTCTGCAAAGTTAGGTACAAATTCCAGATGATTATGTTAGTGTTTCTGAAGTTCTGTGCTGTTGGTTGGTTTATGATTTGTTAATCAGTAAATTTGCAGCTGAAAAGATGAGATCTTTAGTGATTTTGGTACACTGTTGTTGGATTTCTGTGGTCACTGATGTCATGAACCTCTTGTTTTCATACTGTTAGTGAAATATCTGTTGGCTGATTGCTGTATTATGATGCTTAACAATAGTTTTGCTCTATTAAGAATTGGTTTCCGAGTGTAGTGAGTTATTTGCGCCCATGATTTTGCTATGAACATGCTGTATTATCTAGCACATACAAAAAGAACTCAGGAAAATTGATAGTTTGACATGTGAGTTACAGTTTTGGCTGATATAGTGATATGTCATTGGTTTATATCCTTTCTTAACACTCCCCATGATATCAATCGTAAGACTTGGTAATTGATTGTTTGATATCGACTACTCACGTTTATTGGCTGAATTATCAATCGGTTGAGATTCCTCTGAAGTTGTCATGTGTTTGGTGTCCAACAGGCTGACTTGGCTTATCTTCAGAAGAAGAAGGAAGAGGAGAAGGTAAACATATTCGCTCGCTTAGCTTCGTATTCTGTTTATCGTTTCTGTTGCTCGCCGTTGAAGGATCCTAAACCTTCCAAGTTTCTTTAAATTGTGTAGGCATTGAAGGATCTCAAGTCGAAGGCGACACAGAAGGGTCAGTTCGGTGGCTCGGGTCTGAAGAAGAGCGGGAAGAAATAAGATGTCCTAGATTGGATGATAATATTTATGACATTATGTTTGTGATTTGATCCAGTTTCCTGCACTAATGACAATCTGTTTACCATGGTTTGTGTGGACTTTGTGCTTGTTATATAAAACCAAATAAAACTCACCTTGGCTTGTGTTTGGTTTAATTGTCATATGATGTGATACAGTTTCAAGTGCTTATTATCCTGCCTTTAGCCTATGAATTTTGATTTGTGTAGACTATTAATCTTGTCATTTGTCCATAGAGAACTTAAGAGTGCCATTGCTGAACACAATTGTGTCTTTTGTATGCAACTTTGCATATCATGGAAAGGGTAGATCTCTTAGCATATCAAACACTTTTTCTTTTTTGTTCACATTCACTTGTTAACACAATTTACACATTGACACAAACATTAACCTTAATATTATTAAGCATTCATATCAACAATATATTATGCAAAGTCTTTATCATATCTCAATACCTAATACATCAAACCCTTCAGATTATAAACAAATTGACCAAGCACAGCATTTCGTTAAAGAGGTGAGGTCCTCGTTTAATACAACAACCTGTATCATGTAGTATTAGAATTATTCAAATGACACACACGAGACCATTGTGATTGGTCAAACAAACATTACATACATACCGAGTATTAGATTTGGCCGGCAGTATTTCCTTTATTACCCGGAACCACTGACAAGAAGACACGTGTGGATTTCACTATCCCTGTCCCCACCATTCACCATGTGCAACGGTTCCCCAATCCCCCCAAAATTTCAAATTTTCAGACCCTCTTCTGACCACCCAAGGCAAAACGTCGAAACGACGTCGTTCCCTTCCCAAACTCCACACGTGTCACCTCCCATCTCCCTCGCACGTGCCACCGCTTTCCTCCACAACGCTCCTCCGACGCCTTACCCCTCTTTTCAAAACGCCCCCTTCCATTCCCAAACCTCACTCACTCTCTCTCTCTCTTTCCTTTCTCTCCCCCCACAAAACAGTGAGGAGGATTACGAAGCTATAATCATCATCATCAATGGCGTCCTCGAGATCTCAGTAGAAATCGAGAGGCGGAGAGATTGGAGTGAGTTGCAAGATTCACTTTTCGTTTCGGATAAATTTCAAAAATCGGAAAATCCACCAGAAGTGTGTGAGTAGTTCATCGAGGATCGGAACAGATGACGACCGGAAGACCGATGCAGAGATCTGGCATTCCGAGCGCAGCTCACCACCAGAGGCAGCATTCCGATAACTTCTTGGACACCTCCAATGGCCGTTGGCTCCAGTCAAACGGACTCCAACATTTGAACCCTTCCGCTCAGGTCTCTATCATCCAGATGAGACCAGATCTGGTTCCGATTACTTTATTATGTCGTTTTTGAACGAGTTGGTTGTTTCCGTGGTTTGAATTTGTTGATTTTTGGGGGTTTTGGACAGGATTTTGGGTACTACGGGCAGGGATCGAGAGCGCAGAGGGATTTTGGCTACTACGCGGAGCAGCCGTCGACGCCGCCGGAGAACTCTCGGTTGATGAGGAAGAATAGTGAGGGTCAAGTCTCCACCGGCGAGCTCAGCCCGGGGCTCCTCGATCTGCATTCGTTTGATACTGAGCTTCTATCTGAGGTTTGTTCTTTCTTAACCTGGCCGTCTCCTGAAATTGAGCTGTATCAGATATGGATTTTTCAGTTTCAGTTTCAAATTGGCGTTGATTTGTTTGAAATTGATGTGTGCCCTAACTGAGCTGATGTGCCTTGGTCTTGATGCAAGCTGATTTTTATGGGAAAGTTGACTTATAGGTTATCAATGTATTGATAAGGATTTTGTTGCTTTGTGTGGTTGATTGAGGCTTCTTGTGTGAATTTTCATTGGCAGATGCCAGGTCCTGTTACAGACAACAACACTTCCATGTACAATTTTCAGAACAGAAGCTTTGACGACTTTGAGATGCCAACAAACAAACAAGTTGGAAACAATCGGGGTCGTGCTTTGCCGGAGAATAATCTCCTGAAAAGCCTCGCCATAGAGAAAGACAAAGCCAGTTCTGTTGCAAAGATCAAAGTTGTGGTATGGCATCTTACTTTCTATAGGGTCGTTCTCATGTCAAATGTCTTAAGCTTTCAATGTGATGATCATCACCATTAGTGTCGAATTTTCAAGCCCTTAACTTAGCTTATGATCAATGCTTGTTCATGTTCAGGTGCGTAAGAGGCCTATGAACAAAAAGGAATTAGCAAAGAATGAGGAGGACATCATTGAGACAAACGCAAATTCTCTTACAGTTCATGAGACCAAATTAAAGGTATACTTTTTGTCTCACATTATAGGGTCCTTTAGTAATGAGGATCATATGTGGTCCAATAACATACGACCCTTCAGTTTTCATATGATTGAACGATCTACTGCACATATCCTTGTATATAAGTTGTCAGGGGAATGATGGGATCCTTGTCTGTCTTTTCTGTGGATTATGAAGCTTCCCAACTCCAATCTTATCTAATCTAATGCGAACTGGCTCATGTGGAAACAAATAATTAGTACACCCAAAAATGGAAATGTAAAGGGAGAATTTATGCATAATGAATTTCTATTTGATGTTACTTTTTGTATATGTTAGATTTTTCTATTGTGTGATTAAGTGACTTAGCACTGTTAATACGTTTAACTATTGGAAATAACTTGCCAAGCTTTTTGAATCTTGAAGATACTGATCTGATAGGCATCAAAGATTTGAAACATTTGGATCTGATTGGATTCCGATAATGAGATTCATTCATTAAGCACCGGACTGGATGTCCTTATAGAAATGATATTAACATCTTGAACATGCCCTATTGACTCAAACAGGTAGAGAGTGACTATTGTATCTATGTGGGTGTCACTTAGCTGTATCCAATCTATTCCATATCTGCTTACCTAATTTACCCTTTCAGCATTACTACTTAACATAAGTATATCAGAAATGTAACAATATGCAAACATTTTTTGCAGGTGGACCTAACTGAATACGTGGAGAAGCACAATTTTGTCTTTGATGCAGTGCTGGATGAGGAAGTTTCAAATGACGAGGTAAGCATCTAATGACTTTGAAAGAAACTCACAATTGCACTTAGCTTGTTAGCTATATACCCACTAATCAAATTTCATATTGTATATTTAGGTATACCATGAGACAGTGGAACCTATTGTTCCTATTATCTTTCAGCGCACAAAAGCAACTTGCTTTGCTTATGGACAAACAGGTATTTGATTTGTTAGCACATTTTTAGGCTAATGATTTCCATTTGTGATTACAGTGTAAACACAAATCTTACTTTTCTTAGGCCAATACTAGTAACGGTGCCCGTGCCCGGGAGGGCACGACTTGAATTAAATAAATTATCCATGTTTCATTAATTGTTATTATGGAGTATCATTTTTTAATTATTTATTTTTAGTAGTTTTGTACATATCCAATTTCATTTAGATATTTCTAATAAAATAATTTGTATTTTAAAAGAATTAAGAATCTTTGGTTATTTATCTATAAATTTAATGTTTTATATCTTATAAATTTCATATTTGAATTGGATATATTAGTTAGATAGATTTGGTAAGTTATATAGATTTTTTTCGTTAGATTAGTTATATAGATTTTTTTCGTTAGATTTTTTGTGCAACACATATTGTTTTGTTTCAAACAATATATTAGATAGAGTTTTTTTTAAAAAAATTGGTTAGATAAGAAGATATTTAATGTGGGGTTTATAATGAAATTTCAACCAATCAAATAAATTGAATTGTTTTATTAAAGATGGATGACGCGGTCCAATGAAAAATTACTACGTGCCGGGCTAAATATTAAATCTAACCTCCGCTTTAGTATATAGTTATGATAGGGTCCTTTACACCACTAAAGCTCTCAAAATAATCAATAAGTGTTACTTTTCTTGCACAGGAAGTGGAAAAACCTTTACCATGAAGCCATTGCCTCTTAGAGCATGTAGAGATATACTGCGGTTGATGCATCATACATACAGGAATCAAGGGTATCAGTTGCTTGTCAGTTTTTTTGAGATATATGGTGGGAAACTTTTTGATCTTCTCAATGACCGCAAGTAAGTTATTGCTTGTTTGTCCTCTTACTATATAATTGATTATAACTGCCTTTTCTTACACATGTTTACAATATCGTCTGCAGAAAACTTTGCATGAGAGAGGATGGGAAACAACAAGTTTGCATTGTGGGACTTCAAGAGTACCGAGTGTCAGATTTGGAGATGATAAAGGAGCTCATTGAAAGGGGGAATGCCACAAGAAGTACTGGTACGACTGGTGCCAATGAAGAGTCCTCTCGTTCACATGCCATACTTCAGCTTGCCATCAAAAGAACAGTAGAGGGTGCTGAATCAAAACCTCCCCGCCTTGTTGGCAAGCTCTCTTTTATTGATCTTGCTGGAAGTGAACGTGGTGCAGATACTACAGACAATGACAAGCAGACCAGGTATGTTAATGCTTTTTTCTTCTGGTAATTTCCTCTTCTTTTGTAGGTGAGTGATTTTGCCTCTATGTTTGCAGAGTTTTTCTTGTTCAGTTTTATATAAGGAATTTGGGCTCATAGCAAACAAGTAATTATATCAATACTACACTGATCAAGTTTTTTCTGGAACACATGCTCTAGTACCTGATAAATGAAGTGGATCAGGTTACAATTTTATGTCAACTTGCTTAATGTGAATGGTTGTTCACCTCAGTATGCTATTAGCTATTTCTTTTTTTTATTATTATTCTCATGGTTTTCAGGCAGTGAAATGCTATACAAGGCCTTAGTTATTTTATTTTATTTTGCAGTATGTTCTTTAGTTAACTAAGAATAGTCTCTCTTACAGTTTTTTCATGTGCAGAAATTGGATAATATCTACATTTTTTATCTATCAAGTATGTACACATGAGTGAAAAACCTGACTGTATATCACTAATAAAGTGTTGAATGTTTTAACTCAATGCAGAATAGAGGGTGCTGAGATCAATAAAAGCTTGTTGGCGTTGAAGGAATGCATAAGAGCCCTCGACAATGACCAAAACCATATACCTTTTAGAGGCAGTAAATTAACGGAAGTGCTTAGGGACTCGTTTGTTGGTAACTCACGCACTGTAATGATATCATGTATTTCCCCAAGCTCTGGATCATCTGAACACACTCTCAACACGTTGAGATATGCTGATCGGTATGATACTTAAAGATCCATTCCTTGGTGATCTGTAAACAACAATAAACTCACACTGAATTTACTACACAGGGTGAAGAGTCTTTCTAAAGGGAACACGTCAAAGAAGGAAGTTATCTCAGCTACAACAAATATCAGAGAATCAACAACTATATCTATGCCCTCCGCTATTCCTGCACCACCAATGGCCAAAGATGATGTGAGTGATACATGGGGTCAGAAGTTTCAGAGGGAAGAATATGAAGCTCCTGAAGAATCATATGATCAAGTGAAATTGCCATGGAAGAAAAATGGTGGTAAGGTCGATTCATCCAGCTTCTCTACTTTGGATGACAATGTAAGGAGATCAAATGCCCAAGCCAAGAGGAAAGAACAGCCGAGATTTGAATCTAGAAATTCCGATTCAGATGATGACTTAAATGGCCTCTTACAGGTGAATAAACAATAGACCCATCTCTGAAACAATGCTTAAAACCCCTGGTTTATGTGCTCAAAGTGAGCTAAAATTATAATCTTGATTACAGGAGGAGGAAGACCTTGTCAATGCTCATAGAAAGCAAGTTGAAAAGACTATGGACATTGTTAGAGAGGTGCGTAAACTGTCCCTTCCTTTAGTACACTTAAATAAACAGGAGTTCAAGTTTTCCCTTGTCTGGTTCAATATGGGAAATCATATTCCATGGAATTTAAGTATCACGTTATCAGATTTTTTGTTTAAATTCATGGGAAATACTAGCTTAAAACAAGGCAAGTGCAATTGTTGCGATTTGGAGTAACTGCAACTTCCTGGGTAATATATTGCCACAACTTCTTATGACCATACACAGAGAGTGAGAAACTATATGTTAGGGGAAGTTATACTTTTACCATGATCTGAACGATGTTTGGACTCTGTTTGCTTCTTCTAAACAACCATTTTATTGACTTGTTATGTATTAACAGGAGATGAACCTGCTAGTTGAAGCCGACCAACCCGGGAATCAGTTGGACGATTACATCACCAGATTGAATTCAATTCTATCTCAGAAGGCTTCTGGCATAATGCAGCTGCAAAATCGCCTAGCACTCTTCCAGAAGCGACTCAAGGAACACAACGTTCTTGTGTCGTCTTCAGCCTATTGATCTCGAAACCATCAACAACATGATTGGCATGACCTTAATTTTTACCTACAGAAGTCTGAGAGAAACCTCCATCAGTTTCTTCTTGTCTGACCTCCTCTTGGTCAGCAAATTTCTGCTACCCTGGACCGACCTTTAATCAAGTCCAGGCATGTATTTCTGCCATCTCCTGGCAGCTTTGTTTTTGTTCTTTGTATTTACCATGATATGAACAAGAAAAGATATGAAGAAAGATGGATGATGTTTCAGAATACTTGTGTACTAGTGTCGTTTGATCTGTTCACCCAGTGTTCCTGGCTTGATGGTAATGTAACTAGCTATGTTTTCTTTTACTGATTGTTCACTTTCTCTTATCCATACAACAATCTGATTTCTGCCATCTCCACCATTCTCCTCTATAATAATTTTTGTCAATTTATGATGTTAGCATATTTACTGTTATGAAATTTAAATAATTCTATAAGAAACATCTCAAGGTCCAAAAAACTAGTTTGATTTTTTTTTTTAAAGCAAACTAAATTTAAATCATGTGATAATTTAATCAATTTTAAGCAAAATTTTTTTTTTGAAATTTAAATCAAGGTCCAAAATTTAAATAATTTTTTTTTGAAATTTTAAGCAAACTAATAATTTTGGTTATTTTTTCGTAGAGTAATAAATCATGTGATACACCAGAAATTAGCTTAAGAAATACAATCTGAAAAATATAGAATTTTTCCTATAAACCCTGATTCGCTTTTAAAGTATAAAGACCAAAAGCGGTGCTCAATTCCCTCTGGTCATCTGCTACATCCGCTTCCATGGTGAAAATTCTCGCTCCCTCTTCTCTCAATCTCCAATTGAGAATCTTTGAATCATAGACTTGTCTCTCTTTCTGGATTCTGATCGATTTGAGTTTGGAATTTGTTCAGGGAAAAGGAACGGGGAGTTTCGGTAAGAGAAGGAACAAGACTCACACGCTCTGCGTGCGATGTGGCCGTCGGAGCTTCCACCTTCAGAAGAGCCGTTGCTCCGCCTGTGCGTACCCCGCCGCTCGCCTGAGAAAATGTAAGCTCCTTATCAAATTTGAATCCATTAATTGCGTTTTGCGTTTGAGATCGAAAGTTAGGATTGGCTCTTAGGATATATACTGAAACGAGTGTGATTGAATTTGATTGAGTAGAGAGATTCAGAGAAGTAGAATTCTGCGTGCTAGCGATCTGCCTTAATTTTAATTTTAGATTGAATTGTTGTTTCTGAATGTTCGAGTTTGAGATTGAAATTAGGATGACCTCTTTTTAAGAAGCTGTAGATGCTGGATGAGTGTGATTGCATTTGTTTGAGTAGAGAGATTCAGAGAAGTAGAAAAAAACTGAGTGCTATGCTTCTGGTGATCTGTGTTATTTGAGATTGAATTTGTGTGGTAGCTATTTGAATCCATCGCTTCTATAAGACGTTAAGTGGAGGTTTGATATTTTGGTTTGCAGTAATTGATCTTGTTGTTTGATGTGCTTTTAACATGCCATTGCTTTTAACATGCCATTGTGTTTGTTTGAACTCTGGCTTTGTGATTTTGGATTTGGTGTTCGGTGTGTAAATGGAGGATTCTGCTTCAAATTGTGGAGTGATGTTGATTTTTTCTTCTTTCTTATGTGGATGCAAGATAACTGGAGTGTGAAGGCAATTAGGAGGAAGACGACTGGAACCGGAAGGATGAGGTACCTCCGCCATGTGCCTTGCCGATTCAAGACCAATTTCAGAGAAGGTATGTAAAGAGTTTGATTCAGTTCTTTCAATGTCTTGCCGTATTTTGAACACACCATTGGTAGAAGTTTTGGAACGAACAATTGGATCAGATGAGTACTAGGAATCTTAGATGAAGCCCACTGTCTATTATTATATAAAGTTATAAACTAGAAGGGTTTGTTCAAATATTGCTTGTGTTGATTTGAATAGGGACTCAGGCTACACCAAGGAAGCAATCTGTTGCAGCTGAGTGAAGATGTTAGTAGTGACGGAGTAGAGTGACAGTTTTTGGTTTGAGTTATATAGGCTCATCTCACACTTGTTTCTCTTGTTTCGGAAGTTTTGGAACGAACAATTCAAACTTCATTTAGCGGTCTTCACTGTTCTTAGCTGAATCAAAATCGAGTTGAGTTACTGGATGGTTTATATGAGTTTGATATTCTCCTAATCTTGCCTAATCTGAGACAGTAGTGACTGAGCTCCTAGGTTTTAGGGTGCAAGTAGTGAGCCAAGAACAGTTTGCTTGCAATTGTGATGGAGTTTTTTTTTTGGTTGAGGGCGCTACCCATGAGAGTCGAACCGGTGACCTCTGGGTACTACCCTGGGAGGCTTAACCGTTGGACTAAATGCCCGAAGGCAATTGTGATGGAGTTTTGACTGTGTGTTTTCATTGCATTGATTTTGGTCTTGACTTGTAATGAATTGGCTTGCTTTCATACCATTGACCTGGACTCTTCTTTCACTGGTTTAAAAGGATTGTGAAAAGTCTGAGGAGCTTGAATAGCAACTTTCTTGGATGACCACAATTTATACAACATAACAAGTATGTTTCTTGGATAACTGCCTCCTTGTATGATGAAAGTTTAGCAAGAGGAATTGATTGTTTTGTACTCTTGGATCAAAATTGCCATTGAAACATGCAGTGTGGGGTATTGCATTAGTACCATATCAATAATCGGCAACAAAAGTTATTTACTTAGAAAAGGACTACTCCTAGTAATGAAGAAATCCTTATCAAAATGATCACAATTCTACATCCAAACCGGGCACGACATATGCCATATGACTCTACCAATCCAAAAATAAACTCAACGTCTCATGCAACTTATTGGAAAACTAAAGAAACATGTAATTTATTGATAATTACATTTTTCTAGCAGATTTATATTAATTTAAACAAGCCAATATCCATTACAGAATCCGAATGGTTGCACAAATCAGCATTTAATGAAAAAACAAGGAAAAATGATGTAATAATAGTATATGCCTTATCTAGTTACCAAACATACCCAAAAGTTGCCAAATTGAGCAAAATAAACCCCCTTTTGGTAAACCCTTTATAAACCTAACTTAATCACGGAGGAAAAGAGGGCGACTCTATTGAGCCTACCTTTTTTACACTTGGTGCGAATCTTCCAACCTTCCTTTTCAAACTTCGTCCAAAACGACACCGTTTAAGCTCCCTCAAAAGCAGATTCAAATCCTTACTCTACCAAATCCACACTCTTCTTCTTCTCTCTCGCTCGCTTTCCTTCTCTGCGATCTCGAGTTTCTCCGGCGATGTCGAAGCTGAAATTGACCTCCGAAGACCTTTCGGCTTCGCCTTCGCCGGGGGACAGGCCGGCGTTTCCGGTCGCCAAGGTGGTGGAGATGTCGCAGCTGACGTTGACGGCTCTCGGCATCGGCGTCGGCCTCGGAGGATTAATCGTCCTTCTCCTCTCCATCTGCCTTTACCTCTGTTTCTGCAAAAGGAAGAAGACGAAGACGAAGCGTATAGGTCTTGAATCGCCTCCTAATTCTAAGTGTAATCACTCTTCTAAATTCTATTCCGTCTTTAATTTTCAGTATCACTGCTTGTTTGTTCGTGGATTGCTCAATTGTTCAAAATTTCGATCTCGTCTTTCTGTTTGTCAGGTAGATTGCGTTTTTTCGATCTGAAAAAAAATGCTTATGTCTTCTACTTGATGTCTTTGTAACTAATCGGTTTGAGCCTTCGATGTTTAGTTGAGAGGTTAGGGATCTCAAGTTTGTGTGAGAATTACCATTTGAGTTGATTTGGAGACAAAATCGTCCTTGTATAGGAAACATATTTCTATGCGATAACTTCTTGCTTAGTTTAGATGGATTTTAGGGGAAATGCAAGCTGATTTTATCCATTTACCAATTATGTGATATACCATTTGGGTAAGTTTGGACGTATAGCTCTATAATGACGGAATTTTCTAACCTAAAATCCCGACAATTTATTTTAGGATTTCCCCTACAAATGCTGATGATTAGTCCCAAGGACGTATTTACAAAAAGCGTTGTATAAGTTTGTATATATGGGTTTTTCTATTGCGTGCCCCCTAGATACACGTCTGTTATTGTTATGCTCAAGTCAACTCATGCACGTCATAAACTAGTGCGAAATGAAGTTTACAAATTACAAAGCTGATTACAAATTACAATGGAAACCACATGGAAGTAATTTTTTTAGGTCCCATTTTGGAATGTACTTTTGGTCCACATCTCAGTTGAGAAATTGGGCTAGAAAAATGGGCTGCACATATGGCCCAATAATAAACTCAAATGAGTTTCATCTTGTGTTTTGCAGATTATTTTGGTGCTCAGCCTAAGAAAAAGAAGGGAAATGTGTCATCAAAAGATAGTTTGTTTCCAGAGCCAACTAAGCCTGCAATTCCAACAGATTCCTCACATTCTGTCATCGTTTTCATTTCTCCAAGTAAAGAGGATGGCGTCTCCAACATGACGTTTAGCTATGACGAGTTAGCTAGAGCTACGAATAGCTTCGCGTGTGCGAATCTTCTTGGTCAAGGCGGGTTTGGTCATGTTCACAAAGGGATGCTTCCAAATGGAAAGGAAGTTGCAATCAAGAAGCTGAAATTCGGAAGTGAACAAGGCGAACGCGAGTTTCAGGCAGAGGTGGATACTATAAGCCATGTTCAACACGAGCATCTTGTCTCGCTTGTTGGGTATTGCATTTGTGGCGATGAGAGGTTGCTTGTGTATGAGTTTGTTGCTAATAAGACCTTGGACTTCCACTTACATGGTGAGTTTTATACCCTTTTAACTTTGATGTATAAGAGCAAAATCTGTCTTTTTTGTATTCTAGCAAGTGCTGTTTTTCATTTCTTAAGAAAGTTGTAGAAAGGAGGCCTCATATGAGCTGGTCAACAAGGGTAAAAGTTGCTTTGGGTGCTGCCAGAGGATTAACCTATCTCCATGAAGATTGTGAGTTGTTTTACTGATCTTTTGCATTTTCAAATATCATCAAACTAATGCATTAACCTGTTAGTAAATTGCATATGCAGGTCACCCGAAAATCATACATCGTGATATTAAGGCCTCTAATATCCTTCTTGATGAAGATTTTGAACCAAAGGTAACCTTTCTTATTGCTTATATGATTTGACTTTGTTTGTCAAAACTGGTTTAATTATAGTGTCTTGTTTTGCTCAGGTGGCGGATTTTGGACTTGCAAAGTTTTCTTATGACAATGATACTCATGTGTCCACTAGAGTTATGGGAACTTTTGGGTAGATGTCTACACATTCTGATTCTTCTGATAACTTCTTTTTTCAAGTTAGGCATTAGCTCATATCTATAAGAATATGTGCAGTTACTTAGCTCCAGAATACGCGTCAAGTGGGAAACTAACCGAGAAATCTGACGTGTATTCATTTGGAGTCGTGCTTCTTGAGTTGATAACTGGGCGAAGACCCATCGACAAAGGTCAATGTTTCATGGATGATAGCATGGTTGAGTGGGTATGCTGTTTTCTTATTCTATGCATAACAAAAGCTCTCAATTTATATCAATTCATTCAATTCTGTGTAGTGAGATAATTATATTTAACTTGATGTTGTAGGCAAGGCCATTGCTGAGGGAAGCCTTAGAAACTGGAAAATGTGAGGGCCTAATTGACCCAGATCTAGCAGACTACAATTCTTTAGAGATGTCTCAAATGGTTGCTTGTGCTGCTTCGTGCGTGCAACATTCAGCAAGGCGTAGGCCTCGTATGAGCCAGGTAACCCGTTTCTATGCATTTCAAGGTAAATAAAAGGACATCCTAATGAAACAATAGATTTTGTTGTTGTGACTACTTTTGTTATGAAACCATTCAGATTGTGGAAGCTCTGGAAGGAAATTTGTCAATAGATGAACTCTGCAGTGACATGTCACCCACATCCAGTGTAATGTATGGAGGTTCTGATAATGATCAATACAAAGATGAACTGAAGAAATTCAGAAAGCTAGCATTAGATCTCCAAGATGAACTGACTACTTGTGAGCTAAGGGCAATCAATAGCGACGTTGGTGGTTGCAATTCGGGCTCGAGCATAGAAATCCGAAACGAGTCCCATGATTCGGGATCGCCTGACTCCAAGAAACGCGATGAAGATGTTTTGGAGATCCCCATTTTGTGAAGATTTGACAACAACACAATCAGCAAAACCATTTTTTTTTTGTAAAGAGTTCATTTTATTTTTCTTCCTTCATCTTGGTGACATGGTGGTTATTTTTTTGGAGCTAGTGTTATGTCTTTACAACTCCTTTCTGTTTTTCTCACTTCCTTTGCCTTGTTTAGAGCATCCAATTAAGGATGAGATTTGTAGTTCTAAGTGGGTTTGAAAGGGCAATAAGCATTGCCGAACGTAGTTAATTTTGTGATTGAAGGCCCTCTATTTTTAGTTGTTCAAGCGCCTTTGAGCTATCCTTTCTGTAAATTTAATGTGTTGAATAAATTACTTTATTCTTAGTGTTTTTATTGAATAAATATCTCAATAAATAACTTGTTAATTTAAATAAATGACATTAATTTTTAAAAACATTTTCATTAATCCTCAACAAATATCTGTTTGAATAAACAATAACTTCTTAGCAATTCCTAAACAAATACTGTAGTAAAAATCGCTTTGAAATTGTATATTTGCAACCAATAATCAAAAGTTTCCGGGCCGATCACGGGCCTGTTTCGTTAAACAGGCCCAATTTCATTCAACTGATTTATTTGCAAATATCACATTATTCTCTGAAGACTGAGGTCAGTTCCTCTAACAGAGAAAACACTAAACCCTAGCGAAGAACCAGAGAGAAGAATCAGGACTCGGGAGGAAGAAGAATTCTTCACCGGCATATCTTCTCTGTCTCGTCAAATCAAAGTCTACAAAGGTTACTCCATATTTGATCGCTTTGAACTCCTCATTCTCAATTGTCTACAAGTCATTTCCTTGCATGGTTATTTGAGAAACTTCTGGTGTTCGTTTATCTGGACATGTAACAAGCAATCATTTTTCTGATTACACTTGATTCATCTGTGAAATTTGGGGATCCTAGAGGCTTAATCTTACGAATTTTCAGGGATTGATGGAAGTTGACACTGGTATAGCCAATTCTAGCAAAACGCCTGTAGATGAGGAAATGAGTTCGTTGTCGATGCAAACCGATGGCGAGGAGGCTTCATCCTCTTCTGCTAAGGTATATATGTTCATGTAGCTAGCATTTTTAATCCATCTCTGTAGTTTCATTCTGATGGCTTGGGTTCAAATTTAGGGGAAAGAGGCTGTTGGAATTGCACAATCAATGGAGAAAATGCAGATTGCTGATTCAGCATCAAGCCTAAAAAAGAAACCTGTTATTATTATTGTTGTTGGGATGGCAGGTTGGTAAACATAGTTTTCTGGTTGTTATAATTAATGTGTTAAACTGTGGGAGCTATAGGTTAGTGACCTGTTTATTTTTTTTAATTATTAGGGAGTGGGAAGACTACGTTTCTTCATCGGCTGGTTTGCCATACACAAGCATCGAATATACGTGGATATACGATGAACCTTGACCCGGCTGTGATGACTCTTCCCTACGCTGCGAATATTGATATAAGGGATACTGTGAACTACAAGGAGGTTATGAAGCAGTTCAACCTCGGTCCGAATGGAGGAATCTTGACGTCGTTGAATTTGTTTGCTACTAAGTTTGATGAGGTAGAGTCCTAGGCAGCTTGATTTCTATTTGTTTATATAATGAGTTAATTATTTGCCGTAAGAAATTGGTTGGTGTCATGTAACAGGTTGTTTCGGTTATTGAGAGAAGGGCTGACCAGCTTGATTATGTTCTGGTGGACACGCCTGGTCAGATTGAGATATTTACTTGGTCTGCTTCTGGAGCAATCATAACAGAGGCTTTTGCATCGACGTTCCCTACTGTGGTTGTGTATGTAGTTGATACGCCTCGATCAGCCAGTCCTGTCACTTTCATGAGCAACATGCTCTATGCTTGTAGTATTCTTTATAAGACAAGGCTGCCCCTTGTGCTGGCGTTCAACAAAACTGATGTGGCTCAACATCAATTTGCATTAGAGGTAAATGTCTATTAGATTCTTGAAGTTGTAGACATTATGTGGCTGCTAATATCACTGCCTTCATGTATTTTTCTGAATGCTCGTATAATAAGTTTCTTCAGCATGATTGACTTAGAGAATTGATAAAGAGTAATAGGCTAGGTCATGACACATATTTTGGTTGTTTTGGGCTATCCTGTCATCATTATGATATTTGGTTTAAGTATTGAGATCCATTTGTAGGACGCTCTTAAGTGTTATCACATTTCTAAATTTATGAAGGTTAAATTCTCCAGAGGTATTGCTTTTTCATGGAATTTTGTTTTCTCTGATGGCATAGCTTGAGAATTTCCAGATTTTTTAGTGGAAGGCATGTTGATTTGTTGCTGTTGGGTTTGCAAACTGTTGTATGTTGCTAGATTATTAACAATTTCAGAATTCTGCTGCAATTTCTATAATTACAAATGATGATTGAGCTTCTGTGGAGTATCATTGTGTTGATGCAGCTATATTTTCCTACTGTGGGTATCTTTTTTTGTTGGATGATGATTTTAGAATTACATTGTTATCAAAGGAAATAAATGTGAGTTAAGAGTTAGAACTTGGAAGTAAGATTAACAGTTTCTCTTAAGCTCTTTGGCTGGATCCTAATTAAATTTCTGCATGGAACTTCTTCTAGTTTGATTTGATGTAGTTGATAAACATTGATACATTGACTGGTGTAGTGGATGGAGGATTTCGAGGTGTTCCAGGCAGCAATGGAGTCTGATCAGTCGTACACGTCAACCTTAACTAGAAGCCTTTCTCTTGTCCTTGATGAATTCTACACGAATCTGCGGTCTGTTGGTGTTTCTGCAGTCTCTGGTGCCGGAATGGCTGATTTCTTCAAGGCCATTGATGCCAGTGCCGAAGAGTATATGGAGACATATAGGTAATATTGCAGTTAATTTGGCCGGCCCTTTTCTATTCGATCACAAGACTGGCTAGTGCTGATATATAGCTGGTTGAATATCTTCTAGGGCCGATCTTGAAAAGAGGCGAGCAGAGAAGGAAAGGCTGGAGGAGGAGCGCGCGAAACAGAACATGGAAAAGCTGAGGAAAGACATGGAGAAATCCGGAGGAGCAACCGTGGTTTTGAGCACGGGTTTGAAGGACAAGGATTCAGATAGCAAGGCCATGGTCGAAGATGATGAAGAAGAGATTGTAGAAGAGGAAGAAGACGACGATGACGAGTATGGGAGGTATGGCGATGACGACTCTGATGATGCACAAGGCATGATTGATGATGAAGATGAGGTTGGTTCCAAGTACATGTAACTACCAATTACCCAGTATCACTGTTTTAGAGTCTCGGTTTCTGACGATGTCCATAACACTAACCTACCGCTTTGGTGTTGCTCTATATGGGTTCGCAATTGTCATGGAAACTCTGCTACTAAACATATCAAAGGAAATTGTAGGTGCACTTGCTCATCACCCATCATCACTGATGATTATTAACACCAATACCGCCCAAATTAAGCGTTACATAAGTATGAATTATGCATGCATTGTACACGAAAACCCTGTCTAGCTTGGTGATCTCCTCAATTTCTTAGTAAGGACGTTCCCCAATGACATTACCAGGAGGATCATAGTTGCAAGTGATGAAAGTACCTCCCATGTCACATTCAACCCTAGCACAACCCAATTGTGTGGAATTCCTCCACAAGATCTGAGTATAATGAAGGCAATCTTTACCCTTTGTACAAGTGTTTGTTTTGTAGTCATAGTATTGGACTTCGCCCATCCACATGTCCATGGCGTCTTTGGCTGTGAAGCTTGCGTCGCTCCAGAATGCAATGTTCTCGCCATAGGGGCTTTCCGAATGAATGAGCTCGCAATCCTTTCTCTCTTGAGCGTAGTTATCCGCAAACTCCGCGAGGGTTATGTTCCATGTCATGGGGCCCACGCCAACCTTGGCGCGGGCCTCGTTGTGGAGGCGGAGGAAATCTTTGGGGGTGTTTTGGGCGTTTGAAGACAGTGGAAGGCCTAAGAACATGAGAATGTAGATCTTGAAGAAGTACATTGTAATAAGAGTAACTCCTTTCCTCAATTTATCAGGGAGAAGATTGAAGAGATGAGTTGGTATTTAGAGAATATTAATGGTGAATACGAGTAGAAAAACATGGGTGAAAATGTGCTTAATTACATGGGTCGAGTGGTGATATATATGGGTTGTTTGTTACAAAACGGCAATTGCTAAATTGGTCAAATTACGCAATTGCTAAATTGGACAAATTACTTAATTTGGTGCAGGGTTGACATAGTCTGTAATATCCAAATTGAGAAATGATCGGCTGTTTAGTTGGGTGTTGTGTAAGACTAGTTTGTGCAGTAATAAGTATTTGTTCTCTGAAGCAATACAACACAACGAGGATAGAACGAGTACTAAGGTGGCGTTTGGTATAAAAATTATGAAAAAGAAACAAATTTGTATAGAAAATGGTGATGATCTTCTCTTTTTTGGATGAAAAATGGAAAGAGAGGGATAATGGTTAGAGGAGTATGAGGGATATGATTCCCCCATGTTGAGGGGGTGGGAAGAAGTTGCTCAAAATTTGCATGAAAAGTGAAAGAGAGGAGTAATGGTTACCCTTTGTATCAATGAACCATAAACTAAATAATGTCTAGATACATGCCTTAACCATTTCCTTTCCCTCCAAAGAAACCAAATGGGCCCTAATATCTAAAGAGAGTCAAGACCTCTCAGGGGAATAAAATAAAAGTAAAGAACGCTAGCCGCATATAAGGCGAGGGGTAGCGAAACCCCGAACATCATTTTCAAGGAGATCTTCACTACAATCCGGGGGGAACCAAAAAAACATGAAAGCCTATGGATAAAGAGAAAGCTAAAGAGGTTAGGGAGTCGGCGACGCAGTCCGCTTCCTTAAAGACATGGTGAAGCCGGTCGGTCCACTCCGACTTAGGTGGCGTTGGCACTCGAGTACTAGGAAATGAGACAGTTATTACATGGGAAATATAGTAAGCCATTCCTAACATGGTGTGTTCATCAAATTGATTATTAAATATAAATGAAAATCTTAATAAATTAATTAAAAAAACTATTTCAATAAATACGACTTGGGAAACTAATCTTACCTAACAATATGAATCAACTTGATTGAAGTTATTTATTTATAAATAAAACATAAAATGATATATTATCAAATAAGATATAAATTTATCTAGGCTATACATTCTCAAGTAAAAAGCAGACTCGGGTCGAAATTCGATCTTGGATCAATTGAGTCGGATTTATATCGACATTGTCCATTCATGGTACGAGATTTGTACTAGTTCAGTTATAAAATATTGTACACTTGATTACATAAGTCGTATTTTTTATATAAAATTCCATCACGGTCAATTTTCCACCTTTATGGTTACAGATGTTGTTCATGTAGTAGTACCTTCGTGGAAAACAAAAAGAATGCAAAAACAAGATGCGAAGGAATAATTAATGTTTGGGAGATCAGTCCACCAATTAATGGTGTCATGTGTATGAAGAACGTTAGAAAGGAATTGGGAATGGTAGCTAGCTACATATTTTTCAATGGATAAAAGTTCACATACGTTCCTATAATAAATATTTGCAATATGATCACCAAATTGCTTAAAAGATATTATATACAATTAGTTTCTACCTCTTCAACCACGAATTTGATAATGATAGATAGATCTCTCAATATAATCAATACCTGGTGTCACATGTTGTACGTTTGGAAGACGTCAAAAAAACACACAAGAAAATTAATTGTCATCGAATGTGGACCAACTTTCAAAAATCATTCCTACACATTTCCTTCTTTATATCCACATTGCACCCTACAATACACTGACCGATCGAAACGACGTCAGTTTAGTTCGCGGGCATGGCGAAACCGAGCAGATTAATGGTGGTCGTCAGCGCCTTAGCCGTCTCTAGCTTCTTCTTTTTGACGGGCTCGGCGGACGAGAAGGTCCTAGAAGAGACACTTACTTCCTCGGACTTGGCTCTATCATGGCGGAACGACCGAGAAATGAAGGCCTACACTAAAACTTGGCCGGTAAGTTAGTTATTTCGGTCTATATACGAATAACCCTGATCCGGGTTTCTGATGTATTTTTTTTATGACGAGGAATCCACCTTCAGTGGCATGTGATCTAGATGAAAAGACCAACGAAGTAAATAGGGCTCATAACTTTGTATCGAATTGGGAGACAGGAAATGGAATTCGGGTGGCGGATAGTGGTGGGCAGCCTTATCGGGTTCATGGGAGGGGCGTTTGGAACCGTCGGAGGAGTGGGTGGCGGCGGCTTCTTCGTGCCGATGCTTACTCTTATAATTGGCTTTGACACCAAATCCTCCACCGCCATTTCCAAGTGTAAGAGTAGGAATGAATTTGAGTTGTTAAGAATATGTATGTTGTGTAGTATAATGTTTTAGAATGTAACGTTTTTAGGCATGATAATGGGGGCGGCAAGGATCGGCTGTAATGTACAACATTAAGCAAAGGCATCCTACACTTGACTTGCCTGTGATTGACTATGACCTTGCTCTTCTTTTCCAACCAATGCTTGTGCTTGGAATTAGCATTGGCGTTATCTTCAACGTCATTTTCTCCAAGTGGATGGTGACTGTTCTACTCATCCTTATCTTTTTGGGTAGGTTTGTAGGCATTTACTTTCTCGGTACGTCTTTAATTAGCTATAGTTTCGTATTAATATGAAAGATATTGATCAACAATTAACAATATGCTAAAACATTACTCTAGGCCTTGCTAAGGTAGTCATGGGTCCGGTTTCGGTTTACCAGAACCGGAACCGAGAAGTGACCAATCCGGTTATGGTTTTTCCGATTTCAAGTATGTTTCGGTTTCGGTTCAAGGGTCGCTTTATTTTTCAAATAGGGGAATTGTCAGTTTTTTCCGATTTAGAACCGACGGTTTACGGGTTCGGGATCAGATCAAACCAACGGTTCACCGGTTTTAGGAACCCCCAAACCGAAACTCCCTATCCGGTCCCGGTTCCGATTTGGTTCACTGGTGGTTTTTGCCGGTTTGGTCCAACGAACCGAACCGGACCCATGACTGTGCTAATTAAGGTGTAGGACAGTACGTCCCAACATGTCTAAATGTCTGTCTCTAGGTGTTTTTATAGAAGAATGATGATAAGAGTATTATGATGAATTGGAGCATGATCGCTAGGAGGGGCGGGTATGTATTTGATTTGGTAGGTCTTCTTTAGTTAATTAGGGAGATAAATGAGAATAAAAGAAAAAATTATTATCATATGCAGTCATGATTGGTAGAAATGCACGATCATTTTATTATTATCCTGTCCTAAGATTTAGACTTTAAAGGTTAAAAAACCGCTCGCACTTACACATGTGACCATTGAGATTCATTCTCATTCTTTTTAGGACACTTAGTATTTGATTCATGTAATAGTGACACAAGAACAATAAATTACCTTTAAAAAATTGTAGGGGCATCAACTAAAACATGCTTAATGGGCGTGGAGGCATGGAAAAGGGAAACCTTCCAAAAGAAGGTTCTCGTTACTTCTCTTCCCTCTCTATCTTTTGTGCTTATTTACTCCAATATTGGTCTCAAAATATTTTATCTTTGTGAATATTTGTAGGACGCTGCTCAAAGATTGGAAACAAATGGTAAGCATATAGTAAATCTTAAATTTCCATTGGATTAGTGTTAGGGTTGTAATTGTGCTTCCCACATCGAGAATTGATGGGAAACCAAGCTAGCTTATAAGTACATGTGTTACTCCTCCTATTGCCAATTGGTTTTGGGATGGAACCCCATGGGCTTGTGAGTTGGGCTTGACAATTGGGCCCGTCTCCCCTCTAACAATTAGAAGGTAAGGATCCTTATCGGATAAGTGAATCCGTCACAAAAAAAAATCTCAAATAAAATCATTAAATTTGGTGGTTATAGTTTTGTATTAAATCCCACATTATAAAACAGGATAATACATTATCTTATACGCGCCGTCCAAATAGAATCATTAACCATAACATTGTGTTTGGTTCATTGTTATTTGTTGTTGTTGTTGTTGTTAGATTTGGGCATGAATATTGAAATAGACTATCAGCCTTTGCCCCGAGAGTCCTTTGAGGAAAGGAAGATGTCAGTCATTAGGAATGTAAACTGGAAAGAAGTCGGCATTCTTTTTGCAGTTTGGATGGCTATTCTGGCCCTTCAAATCATTAAGGTTAGCTAATCAAGAATAATTAACTAAATATTAGTCACTAGTACACTAATCTTCAAACATTTGCGTTGAAATGCTGAAATATTTCAATTACAATGATTTTTTTTTCTCTTAAATGCAGAATTACTCAACAACATGTTCAACATTGTATTGGATTGCTAATCTCATGCAGGTAAACATATATAGGTTGGAAAATGGCTAAAAAATACATACCATTTGAGTAATTAAGGGTGGTTACCAAAAATGATTTGAACTTTTAAAGTTGTGGCAAATAGCTCGTGGTCAACTTTTGGAATCGCGGATTGATTTTAGGATAAAACATCGTCTCGACGACTAATGTGCTTGTTCGACGATTCTAGCTAATTTTCTTATGCTTGTGTTATACTCCAAGATACCAGTGACGGTTGGAGCATCAGGGCACAAAGCTTTTATGTTATACAAGAGGAAGAGCGTGTTGGCGTCTCGAGGCGAAGTAGGGCAGCTTGATTTCACGGTGCTCCAACTTTTCGTCTATTGTGCGCTCGGCCTTCTTTCCGGCGTCGTTGGTGGCCTACTCGGTCTTGGCGGAGGCCTCATTTTGGGGTCTTTGTTTCTAGAAATGGGAATTCCTCCTCAGGTTAGTTTTTCTTATTTTGGGCTCGTTTTGCATAAATAAAACATTTGACACGAAGCATAAGTACTCATGCTTCGTGTCAAATGTTTTATTTTATTTTTGGGTCTATATATCAAATTGTTATATTGATTAGGTGGCCGGTGCAACGGCTACATTCGCCATGACATTCTCTTCATCATTGTTGGTAATTGAGTATTACCTTCTCAAACGATTCCCGATTTCTTATGGTACGCAAACTAAATACATACAAACATAAGTCCCTTCCCTATGTATATACGATCTTCTCAAGGCTTAACGTAAGAACGACTAACCAATACCTTTTTTATTCATCGATTTTAGCTCTATATCTTGTCGTTGTTGCCTCCACTGGTGCGCCTGTTGGACAATACTCGATGAAGAGGGTGAATTCCTTCTTAGGAAGAGCGTCTCCGATCATATTCATCTTGGCATTGACCCTATGTGTCAGTGCAATTTCGCTAGGTATATATTATAACTAATCGGATACATATATGCATGATTTGAATATAAATTACTCGTGATCGAATCATCGGTTTAAGGCTTATAGTTTCATGCGCGCAGGCGGGGAGGGTATAACAAGGACGCTCTATCTAATCAAGCATCACGAGTACATGGGGTTCGAGAGCCTTTGTTCAAGCAACTCCTCGTGATCGATCCAAGCTAGCTAGTTTGCAAAATGTCGATGATTTTGTTCGTGCACATAATGTAATGTACCTACTTAATTATTGATTGATTGATTTTTGAGCTATTCTTTCTCCAAACTTTGTAACATATGAACCATTATATAGAATGCGGAGGGATTACTTTTTAGGAAACCAATTTCCAATAATTATTGGACTGAGAATGGTAGCTACAAAGTAGATCATTGATATTCATACAAATACAAATATTTGATCACACAAAATACAAATATTCCTTCCGATTCTTATTTGCATATGGTCACCAAATAGTTATAGTTTATAGAATTTTAATATAGACATGTAATCTGAAATTACTATACCTTTGAATGATGAATAACCACAAGATTCTGAGTGGATACATAGTATATGCCTTAAGGGCCGGTGTGATAAGAGATCGCCAAAAAAAAAGTCATGAAGAAATTATTCAATACAACAAACAAATTATACATAATCAAAGACAAAGGTTAATGGAGACTTTTTTTTTGGACTTATAGTACGTGAACTTACTAGCTAGCAAAAACGAGTCCAAACTTCACATGCCTAAACATTATAGCTTTCTCTTCCATCCTACTATTTCCTTTGTTACTTAATAGGATTAGGGTTACATGATAATGTCATGTGTACGTGCAGGCGGAGTAGGTATATATAGCAAGGATAATCTATAGGATCGAGCATCACGAGTGCTTGGGGTGAAAAACTACTAGAGTCGCTTAAACACCCTAGAATTGGAGGTTACGATCAAGAACTTCGTGAAACAATGGAAGAATGAATCTTAAAGCAAATCGACGAATGATTTTATTGATCTAGGTCAATGATAAGATAAGATTTTTGAATATCAAATGGATACATTTGTTCAGATTCGCCTCTATCTCATAGTGTATCAAATAACTATCTTATGTAACCGCTTGCTTCCGAGATCTCCGAACTGAAACCGAACCAAAAAAATTAACTGAACCGAACCGAACCTAATTGAAACCGACAAGAGTTCGGTTTTCAGTTAAAAGAATTAAAGGATTTCGGTTTCGGTTATTTTTCGGTTCAGCCAAATTTTTCAAAAAAAACCTTATATTTATCGAAAACTAAAAAAACTGAACCGAACCGAAAATTTCCGATTCAGTTTTCGAATCACAAAATTCCCGACATTTGGTTTCTGTTCGGTAATCGAACCGATGCTCAGCTCTATTTCGGATCATGAAGTTCGTGGACGGCTCGTACACGTGGGCTTCGACAGTGGACCTGTTAATTAGAAATACAATTGGGGGCCCAACAGCAAGTACACGGGATTCGAGAGCTAGAGGACATTTCTGATTTTGATGATTTGTCATTTGTGCACATAATTTAATTGTTGATTGATTTTTGAGTTTCAATTTTAACACAGGAACCATTGGATTTTTTTCGAGTTACGTTATATGTTGATTAATTCAGAAAGTACTTACAAAAAACACAAGGCTAGGTGGGTTGATAAAAACTCGGTCGATCGAACTAGCTGTATTGTGAATTTGTGAGTTGTTGTGATCTAGCATTTTAATTTGTTATGTACTTAACATTCAACCCGTTACGTACCCAAAAAGTTAGGCAGCCCTGACAATGACAGATAAAACTAGTCCCCACTTTAAGAAAATAGCCAAGAAAATATTTCTCTTGATTCTTGAGGCCTTGGTCAAGATTTTATAAGGAGCTAGTATGATTTTTGTTTTTACAGATTTGACAGAAATAATTATGAGTCAAAAGTTTATTTTTTGGGATTAAACAACAATTTGCTGAAATGCTTTATCCCTTTTCCTTTTCATCAAATGCTCAAAAAACCTAATTAATTAACTTGACCAAACTATTCAAAAGCTTAAATAAAATAATTTTACAAAGTAATTGAGCTTGGTGGTCAAAAAGAAAACTTGATAAATGAACCACTTTTTCCGAATTACTACATTATTAATGACTTTAGTATGATTATTATAACTTTTTAAAATCCCTCACCTTCGTACACACGACAAACGTACACTCTTGTAAATTTTACGTTAAGCAAGCAAATATTACTTATTTTACATTTTATATTCTCCCATGTGTTGGGGCCGGGCTTAATCTAAGTGATGAAGTTGTAAAGAATGATCAAGATTTCTACGCGGAGTTTTCAAGTCACATAACTTTTATTTGAAAATGTGATATAGACAAATGCATTTTAATTGTGAGTTATGCATTTCCACTAGATTATTATAACATATTAAATACTACCTTTATACATTGTTTTTATATTTGGCGTTGAATCTCCATCGCCATGCCATGCACTCCTAATTAGGTACCGACATTAATTTAACATATGCAAGATCTTTAATATCATAATTAAATATTGAACTCTACTTAATTAATACTGTCATTACGTGCTACCGAGTTCATATTAGGAGAGATTTTTTTTCCCAATGTTTTGTGGGATATCTTATGTCCGGGACACAAAACTTACTTGTTTTAATCATTTGACTCTTTTCTGATCCAACGATTCTAACATAGTTAGTATTTGATCTAATTATTTGCTATTGTGTGTACCAATAAGAGTATATTACAAGCCTATTAAAAAGAAAAAACTAAAAAATAAAAAGGAAATAGTGAACCCATCAAAAAATATATTAAAAAAATCTTAAAATTTAAGATTTATCAAATCTTTCTAAGTTACCATATGTCCTTAGGGCACAAAATAAAAATTTTTATATTCGTTTTAATAATGATAACGTACAAATCTTCTTCAAGCTTCACGATGTCTTAACAAGAACTTTAAATTGTCATCATTTTTAACATGACATCTTAAATTTAGGACAAGTTGTAGTTTTAATGCAAAAACGGCTAGTGACATCAATTTTTTTTATACTTTTTAAATGATTCTATTTACTTTTAATTTGGTCAATTTGTTCGATATGGGAAACTTCCCAGCCTCTTAACAAACACGGCTATTTCTGTGCCAGAATGCCAGATCACATGGAACATACGAATCAAATTGTTTATAATTCTAACACGTGGCAACCACCTTTGTTCTCGTAGCAAAAATCAATATGAGCACATGAAACCTCAGCTTCCAAATCCCTTAAACCACGCACTAAATCCCACTCCTTAATTCCCATCATATATACGTCTACAAATCTACAATATATTTCATTCTTATTAGTTTCCATTCATCATATATAAATTCCCTTTTACTACATAAGTTTGTACTAAAACCATCCATCTTTATGGCAAAGTCCGGCAGAGCCATGGTGGCGTTCCTGGCAGCCGCCGCCTGTTCCTTGGTGTTGCTCGCCTCGGCGGCCGACGAGAAGGCCCAGGAAGCACCGCCGCCGTCAGCTTCTTCCCGCGAAGACTTGAAGACTTACACTCACACTTGGCCGGTGAGAACAATATATTTTTGCAGAACCGATCGGACCGAGCCAAACCAAACCAAAACAGATAATATACGATTCAGTTTTCGGCTCAAGAACTTTTGAAATTTAGGTTTGGTTCGGTTCAATTTTTATTTACATGTTCCCACTTATGTTTATCTCGAACCAAGAAAATCGAAAAAATGATAGGTATATATATATATATATATATATGCATATCATTTTATTGCATTTTAGTTTTTTATATTGATCTAAAATAAATGCCGTTTTAGCTTTTGTATGTTGATGGAATTAAATTTGGCTTAGGCGATGGAGTTTGGGTGGAGAATAGTGTTGGGGACGATAATGGCGTTTTGTGGGGCGGCGTTTGGAAGCGTTGGTGGTGTTGGTGGCGGCGGGATCTTCGTGCCTATGCTCACTCTAGTCCTCGGTTTCGACACTAAATCATCGGCTGCCATTTCAAAGTGTAAGTCATTATATATTTTGATTTTATACTAATCCAAAGTTGTTCCATATGCAAAATATAAACATTATAAATGACTAAGGAGATAGATCCTTCTATATTAGTTCAATCCTTGGGCATGCGAAATCCTTGGACATGGACACGGGTCGGACTGGGTCAGTCCTGGCCAGGGGAATCCGGACTCAGGACCGACCCCTTGTTTTTTCCGACTAAGGTCGTTACCAACCGATGTTGACTGTGAGTCTGTGACACTTGACCCTATAATTGTTTGGTTTAGGCATGATCGTGGGTGCTGCAACATCAACGGTCTACTACAACGTCAGACAAAGGCATCCGACGCTCGACATGCCCATCATCGACTATGACCTCGCCCTCCTCTTCCAACCGATGCTCGTGCTTGGAATTAGCATCGGCGTCACCTTCAATGTCATCTTCGCGGATTGGATGGTCACACTCGTACTCATTATACTCTGCATAGGTAATTAAGTGACAAAATTTCATAGCTACCCTACACTTAATTAGTTGAGCTTAATAGCTCTTTAACTAGTTCTACCTTGCAAATATAGTCACCTCAACTAAGGCTTTCTTCAAGGGCGTTGAGAAATGGAAAAAAGAAACTATCCTAAAGGTGCATTTTCATCACTTTTTTTTTTGTTTCTCAAAACTTATATGTATTTCATTTTCACCATTTTTTTTTTAACCTTTGGTTACTATTTTTCTTGTTCTATATTTCAGGAGGCTGATAAGAGATTAAGCGCAATCGGTGAGCAAATTCATTCACATTTCATTTTGTATGTTTGTGAAAATAAGCTTTTCGCATAGAAAACTGAGCGAAATAAAGACTTATATATTTATTTTATTTTTTCTATTGTTAATTATTTTAAAAATGTGTATTAGAATTGGACATAAATGCGAGCACAAATGAATTGGAAAACAAATCTTTGCCAGGTGGGTCGAATAAAATCGCTAAGGTACGTGCAATCAATCATTGTTTTTTATCAGATCGAAAGTCTTCCAAACTAATCATGAAATGATTCTGAGAGTTTACAATTGATAATTTGATATAGGTGTCCATCATAAAAAACGTGCAATGGAAAAAGCTTGGTATCATTGTTTGTGTTTGGTTCGCCATTCTAGCACTACAAATCATCAAGGTGAACCATATATGTAACAAAAGTTTCTACTTGATCAAATCCTATAGGATAAATGTGCTAAACTTGATCTTCTTTTGATACAGAGTTACACCTCAAGTTGTTCACCGATGTATTGGGTTCTC
This sequence comes from Polygonum aviculare, assembly GCA_934048045.1. Classification (NCBI taxonomy): domain Eukaryota; kingdom Viridiplantae; phylum Streptophyta; class Magnoliopsida; order Caryophyllales; family Polygonaceae; genus Polygonum; species Polygonum aviculare. Next base: position 1,485,966 of record OW204026.1, read on the forward strand.
AACCTCTTGCAAGTATGTCTCGTTTCTGCCCAATCTAACGGGATTTCATCCTAAAACTAATTGAACAATAATAACAAAAGTAGAATACTAGCGTTACAAAATAGTCTCTTAACCTTCTCGTTTTAGATCCCAGTGGCAGTTGCGGCCTCAGGATACGAAGCCGTGATGTTGTACAAAGGGAAGACGGTGATTGCATCGCGAGGGGAAAAAGGGACCGCCTTCAAAGCGGGTCAATTGGTTTTCTACTGCCTTATCGGAATAATAGCGGGCACCATTGCTGGCCTAGTGGGCATTGGCGGAGGTGCCATTATGGGTCCTTTGTTCCTCGAAATGGGAATTCCTCCTCAGGTTACATTTACTCGTCACTCGCTACTAGACCTGTTAAAACATGACTCGCTATTCTTGCCTTTGAGACATTATGTCAATCAGTTTTGTTGACCTAACATTCTATGAACATTTGTATATGAAGGTCTCAAGTGCGACGGCTACATTCGCCATGATGTTTTCATCGTCCATGTCTGTTGTTGAGTATTACCTTCTCAAACGTTTTCCTATTCCATACAGTAAGTCTAGCTACTCTTTCAAGGGAATATAACGATTTAACAATATCTAACCAAAGTAATCGATCAATAGATTAACTTTTTGTTGGATGTAGCTCTCTATTTTGTTGGGGTGACCACCATAGCAGCACTCGCGGGGCAATACATCGTCAAGAGAGTGCTTGCAATTCTCGGAAGAGCGTCTCTCATCATCTTCGTTCTCGTTTTTACCATCTTCATAAGCGCCTTTTTGATCGGTAAGTTGGTTTTGTAAATGCCAATTTGAACTACCATAACCCTCCCACAATCAACTCAACCTAGCCATTGTAGAAAAATAGTCAAAAACCCATACCATCTCAAAATTACTCCACATATATAACCTCTACTAAGACTGCATTTTCCATTTGTGTTGCGTGCCAGAAATTCGAAACCGAAAACTCATCTCTAGTGTAAAAATCTAGCGATTATACGTTTCCTCGTATACGAGTCATTAATTTCTTTATTCAATTCGTTTCTCAAACTAATTTTGAAATTAAGCATGTTTTGATTAATTGTCTTGTACATATATAGGTGGACAAGGCATTGTGAACGTGGTTCACAAAATCGAGCATCACAATTACATGGGGTTCGAAAGCTTATGCCCAAACCATTCCTAACTCACTCACACAAATTTTACCTATAAGCTTCATCACACCACTTTTTGTTATAGTGTTATACGCAAACATGCAAAAAGGTTCACGTTTTTTTTTGCTTCATATGTAACTCTGTTTAGCTTAGAAGGGTTACGAAGTAACCTAATTAATTTCATCAGGTCTGAAATTTGTTTGTTTATATTCCATGATGTTACATTAATATACCCTTTATTAGAATATACGAAGTTAATATACGAAGAGGATCTTCATTAATGTAACATCATGGAATCATATATTTCATATGTTTGATATATGTAATTAAACCCATAATGGCGGAAGAACCCGTGTACAAACTAATGTAATGTTTGTATGGGTGTCCATCTTTAACATGGCCATTAGAAATTGCCAAGGAACTCACTTGAACGACTCTATAATAATGGATTTGGCCTATACATTAACTATCAACAGATGACAAATTCAATGAACACTTTAAAAAAACACCAAAAATTGCTCCAGCCGAGCTATATTATAGATAGATGTATTTTCTTAACTAAAGAGTATAGAATGAAGACTCGGACCATCGTGGTGGGCAGGCCCTTGCCTTGCGCAGGCGCTCTGCATATCTTCCTCCCCGCGGCCTCCTTCCAATTTTATCGGATTTCTCCGAAGAGACGAGTGGTGCGCAGAGGGGTTCAAGGGACTCGATATAAGTCGAAATTCCAGGACTACTCCAACTAATACTGAATACACCACTACCACCAGTACTACCAACTGATACAACTAAATCATCCGCAAGTTTAAGATCATAAAGGTGTTCACCAGCTGCAGTACTTGTGATTACTTGATGCCCACCATTATTATCGCAATAGACGATCTATTCCACGTCGTCATGTTCAATCTTGAGCAAGAGCCCTTTAATACGAACACCCCCACTGCCTTCATTAGCGCATGGATCCTCCTCGTAATCTATCCCACGAATAGAGTCGAGGAGAAAGCTGGAATCGGGATTGACGGTATAGATCCGGGTCCATGATTCTTCGAGGCCGTATTCCATCATCATCCAAACGCCAATCTCAACAGTCCGCTGCATGCTCGACGACGATGCAGGCGCGTTGAAATACCTAATCAAAGCAAGATGATCATGCAACACGAGAGAGCGACTGCACTGCGTGACATGTACCCCCTCGTCTACAGCAATATCCATTGGGTTCGACGGTACGCCTAGTAGCTTAAACGATTGATCACCAAAATTAAACGCCAGCACGGAATAGGAGTGATCCTGGCGAACGACAACCCAATGGTAACACCCCTTGAGGAAACCTTGAGGGCACCGCTCAAAGGGATCTAAAATGCCTATTATTCTTCTTCCTTGTGGCAAATCAAATCCAGCTAGGGCCTTTGGCTTGCCGATTTTCTTCCTCCCGGCTCGATAATCTACAATTTGCCTCCATTTGCGCCTTAGAAAGCTATAGACGAAGACGAAGAACGAGTATGGCATCTTAGTACCATAATGGATGATGATGACGGCTCTATAATCCAATGTCTCGGAACCATCTTTTACCTTCTGCACACAGGGAGAGACAGAGCCAGCATTATAAATCTTTATATCAATTTATATATAATTTATATATATAGGTAACTAAGGCCTTGCTAGGCTTATATGTAATAAGTAGTGTTATATGGAAGTTGCTCAACGCTTAAAAGGTGGCTGGATTTACCTTACACACGCTGCCAAATCCGAAGAAGAGTTGACTAGGCGGAAGTGTAGGATCAGTAGGAGAGGTCTCGGACAGCATATCGCGAAATTCGTGGGGGAAACGCTGGGCAAACTCGTGCTGACGAGTAGCAGGGTTGCACATGGCTATCTTGGCAGACAAAACAGGGCAGGTACCATTACCGCGCAGAACGAGAATGTTATGATAGATTACGCAGTAGATGCCGTTGCTCAGGGGTCCGAACACACGATAGACGCGCGACCAATACCCGCAACCAACCGAGTCCTCCCATTGATTCAGCCCTGGACAGAGTTCTTCCAAACTAGAAGTCCGCGACTCTGACGAGAAGCTGTTGAAGGGGCCGCGGGGGCGGCGCTGAGCGTACAAGTCGATGAAGGGACGGGACTCGAACCTAGAAAGCCATCGTTTGCAAACCGACTTGAACCGAACCAGAGACTTGGCCGGGAGCCTAAGCTGCACTTCCTCTTCCAATACTTGGGGAAGCCTATTCTCCATTCTCTCAACAACTATATATATATGTAATTAACACCAGATGGATCAGGACATATATTATTAACACAAAGAAAGCAAAGGTACGGTGTATGTATATATAATCGGTTGGCTATGGTAGTGCTTGTTTTAATAGATAGGAATAAGACACACAATATATTATAGATACCAAAAATACTCCATAAAAGATTGATAGATAGATTGATAGAATACACTGTATGTTCTATTTTTGTTTAGATCGAGAAGGTGAATTTCCTTTTTTGTTTTAATAGATAGATAGAGATAGATCTTCGATAAAAAAAATAGATAGAGATAGATTGATTGAATGAAATTAAGTCTATGTGCAAGTATCTATGAGAGATTTGTAAAGTGCCGTGAATATTATTGAGAAGAATAGAGGCTTATATAGAGCCTTATGTTACAGAAAGATAAAATCCAAAATAAAACCCTAATCATAGCTTGCAAGATAAGGCATTGAGGATACTAACAATAATACATGTGACTCTTAACAAACCTAGCTAGGATAACAATCTGAACAACAATAAAACATTCCCCCACAAAATGAGCTGGTCGTCGAGCTAAGCCGAGATGCTAGCGAATCTTGACCGTTGTAATGTTTTTGTGAGAACTAAACCCGTGTTCGAGCCCTGTTATTGGCGTTCTTCTTTAATTTTTTTACTGTCCAATGGCTTGTTTTTTCTTTGAGAGCAGTCCAATGGCTTGTTAATTGTTATTAATTGAAAAAACTATTCCTAAATGAGTAATTAAACACATAGATAGTTTTTTGACCTTATATTTAAATTTTATGGATAAATTATTTATTTGTTCATTATTTCATTCTATCTTTCAACAGTTGTATTTTTTTGAAAAATAATTAACTATTTAATAATGATGATAGACAATAAAATAATAGCTCCAAAAATAACTAATAAAAATTAGTAAAAAATTGATACTAATAGTTTAGTTTTAATTAAATCTGAATTGTTATAAAATTATCTACATCGTACGGGGCCTCCAAAGTCCATTGACCGGCCCTGTCTCTAACTTTAAGAGGAAGTCACACAAGCCGTCAAACGGCTTCTTAGAAGACCTATCATACTCATGATCCCTCACATTCACAACACACTCATGACCTCACCCTTTGGGTTTCATATATTCATTCCCGTCGATTCGAGTTAGCTTCCGCCGCATTCATTCGAGTATCTATGTGTTAACTTCTTAGGGGAAAGACAAACCATGCCTAAGCAGAGCAACTGATGAGAAGGTGTCACTGAAAGCTTATTGGAGCTTCCTTGATGCCCCTTCTATCTCTACTTTCCCCTTCCTATCATCTTTGTTTCTTTATTTGTATTTTTGGGGGAATTTTATGCAGGCTTGTGATTTTAGGATTCTATAGGAACATGCCCCATGCAGGAGGATATAATATCAGAGAAGATGATAGCAGGTTTATAAATCTTGTAGCTTTTAAGAATCATTTGTAAGTTGGTATTTGGTTTAGAGTCCGTTTGGCAACCCAGTGCTTTTTCCGATGCTGATCGATTGCTTATGCTGATAGATTGCTGACGCTGATATGAATTGCTGATATTGTTGTTGAAATTGAAAACTTATTTTTTAGATAAACAATAGGGTGTTTGGTAAGACGGTTTATAATTTGACAACTATACCCCTAAAAAACAAAAAAGATAAAAAAAATAAAAAACAAGAGATTTGGGTGGACAATTTCTTCATTGTCTCTGCAAATCCCCCTTTTCTCCCAAACTCAGATCCACCTAATTCTAATGGCACAACTACCTTCTAGGTCCCCAACTGGCCCCCTTCTTCCCCCCGCACAGCCGTAGCCCCGCCCAGGCGCCGCCGTCGTGGATCGACGAGTTCCTCAACTTCACCTTCCGCCCTCCACGGCAACCACTGCCAGCGACTCCGTCGCCTACCTCTCGTTGCCGCCGGATCTAACTCCAGCAACTCCTCCCCTTCAAGGGCCGGAAGACTCCGGAATTGCGCCGGAGAAGCTCGAGAAGGCGCCGGTCGAGTGGTATCGTGAATGCCAGGGGTAGGGGAGGTTCGAGTGTGTTCGTAAGTGGCAGAGATAGAGGTTGTAGCCGGGTCGACGGCGGCTGTTATGGTCGGCCGGCGGCCGGAGCTATTGACTACTGGGGTGGGATGTTGGTGTCGGTGAAGAGGAAGGGGAAGGGGAAGGGTATTTGGGAAATAAGGGTATAAGCATTTGTTTATTTTTAGGTGCTTATTTGGATAAGCATGTTCCTCCATGCTTTTTTTTCTTGTCGCTTATAAGTAAAAATGTGCTTATAAACACTTCAATGAAAAAAACGCGTTTGGCAACACTCAATTACTTATACTGTGCTTATAAACAAAATTGTGCTTATAAGTCTTTAAAATTGGTGTTGCCAAACGGACTCTTAGAGTCCGTTTGGCAACTCAGTGCTTATGCTGATGCTGATTGATTGCTGATGCTGATCGATTGTTGATGCTGATATAAATTGCTGATAATTGTTGCTGAATTTGAGAACTTATTTTTTGGTTAAGCAATAGGGTGTTTGGTAAGACGGTTTGCTGATTTTGTAGGTATAAAACATAATTTGACCATTTTGCCCTTACAAAAATAAAAAAGATAAAAAAAAAATAAAAACAAGGGTTTGTGTATGGCGTCCCTTTCATTCCAGCAACTTCCGATCTCCTCCCTGCGCCGTTCTCCATCCCACACTCCATTCGCCGGCCTCCTTTCCGCCATTCTCGAGTCGTCGGCACTCCAATCGCCGGCCTCCTCTTCGCCGTTTTCCCCGACGTTCCAGCCTTCACTCTTTCCTCTCGACCGTTGTTTAAGGTCGGCCGTCGTTCGTTGACCGGCGACGACTCATCTTGTCGCAGGCTATGGAGTTCTCTGTCGCGCAGGCTATGGAGTTCTCTATCTAAAGTCTAATCTCCGTCCATGGCGGCGGCTTTATAGATCTGAATTCTCATCAACACAATTGGGGGAAGACGACGATGCCAATATCAATGAGCGGAGGTGGTGGTCAGAGCTTGGGTTTGACAAAGGCGATGGTGGTGGGAAGGTGGTGGTCGCCTGGTCGGAGCTTGGGTTCGGGAGAGGATCTGGGAGACGGGGAAAAAGACAAAGGAGCCATGGATGAGAGAAGGGTGAGAGAAGGCTGTGGGTGGAGGGAGAAGGAGCAGTGGAAAGGTGTAACACCCCCTTTTTCTGTAGGGATATTACCGCCAGTGACCTCGGGTTAAAACTCCCAAAGTCACCCTAGGCTTTACAGTTATCACAGAAGACGACAAAACTTTAATGCGGAATTAAAATGATTAAATAACAAAGGTCTTAATCGTCGATTACATATGAAGTCGGGAATAAAACTGGTATTGGATCTCACATCTCAAGAATCTCAACACTAAAACTAAGTTCAAAAGTACTTAAGTGCGGAATTAAGATAAAAGTCGTTAGAAAGAAGCTTGAGCCCTCATCGCCTCCTTCGACTAGTCCTTGATTACGAGTCCTCCTTCTGATGTGCCGCGACGGAAATTCGGTGGACATCAGCCGACCATGCAAGGAAAAGAGGTGGTCGGTTAGTCTTGTGACAGACTAAACAAATGGGTTTTTGAAGGTGGTTCGATTAGTGGGAATGTGTAATAACTGACGTCGAACTCCGAATGAAAGCCGGGCGACGATCTAGCTACTACACACATCCACGGAAAACGGGGATGACTTTAAAAAGGTGAGGATATCACGAGAGGCGACATCCTCGTTAAAACTTCGATGCAAGATTGTTGGGAACGTATTATCACACAGAGATTTTTAGTTTAATTAACTGTCTTCGTTGAGTACGAAGATGAATTTGATTTAAATTGCGCAACGCGCTTATCTTTATTCCTTCCTTAACCACACAGAGGATTACACTTGAATTATTAAGGTGCGTTAATCGCGGATATGAGTGGCTTGACGCCTTAAAGGGATAGAATCCTTAAATGACCCCTCAGCGGTTGAGGAGGCCATGGTCATGACCTTACACCAGGGAGTACTCCCTCCGCACTGGTGAGATTAACAATTAAATAAATCTACACACAACTACCAATCAACGTGGCACTTACGTCCACACACGCATCGAGACCTAGTTCGTCTAGCGCATCCTACTAGGTACTAGGAATGACAGTCATTAAATCTAACAGTAAAATCCTAGGTTCATTTTAACACGCAATTAGTTCCCAACAATCAAAAACTTCATGATTCAATTATAAATCATGCTTTTAAATCATATGCGTAAAACTGAACCATTCCACTTGCCTTGAGTTTCGATAAAGTTGGCTAAACGATCGGAAGATAGGTCTCAACGACGAATCCTTGTACCTTCGATAAATTGACACCGGAAAGAAAACATTTCAAAATAAACTTAGCAATTTATTTTGAGAAGGAAATTGCTAAGGTTCATATCCTTCATGAACCTAGATCAATAATAACCCTTTAAGTATTTATGAACTTTATGTTATTTTATTTTATTGATATTACTTCTAAGATACAAGTTGTACTTTATCTCAAAATAGTGAGTATATACGATACTTGATGAGTTTATAAAATAACTTCTTAAAATCATTTTCATAAGATCTTATATTAACTTATAGTGAAATATAATTAACCATTAATACCTACATGTATATATATATTAATAACTTAGGTAATTTGATAAAATCGTATTTATATCACTTAAGTCCATAATATTGAAAACTTATAATATAAATACTCCATATTGAAAATAAGTTTATAAAATAACCTATTAAATCATAACTTACATTATATAACTTGTGGAGTGGTTTGATAATAATTTCATTCAAGAGATGAATATATATCTACCCATATAGTATGTTAAAAATAGTCACTACTTAGAATTTATAAAATTATAATTACACTCCATGATAATATATGATCAATATATTTTATATATATATGAACGTATCCTTTAGCCTAAATATACTAGATATCATTACTTTAATCCAGGTTATATCATAAGCTTAGAATCCACTATCGTAATTCTGACATAGTATATATTATAGACATACACTCCACTTTAATCCATGTTTATCATAAACTACATTCTGTATAAACCTATAACTTAATCTATAAGTGGATTGTTATAATTTATTTATTTATTTCTAATCATTCCTCTACTCATCCTTCTTGCTACACTAAACAAGGCAATTGATTTACAATTTCAAAGCCAAGCAACGAAAGTTACAAACTCTGGTTTTTGAACTTACAGTTCACGCACCAGAAACAGGGGACGACGGCGAAGAACTAAAGCGGCGGTGCGGCGGATTCCAGAAATGGTTCGAGGCGTCGAGTACGGATCTGGGCACGTCGGCGGCTCGCGAAGCTATCGGTGGTGGCGGAGTCGCTGTTCGTGGTCGGACGGTGGAGCACGAGGCGGTCGAACTCGACGTCTCCAAAACAGGGGACTCCGGGCTCCTCGGGCTTCTCCGGCGATTCCGGACAAAATCGAGAGCTTTCTGAGAGGAATTCTTAAGAGGGAATTTGTGGAGTGAGTTGTGAATGACGAAACCCCACTCTTACCCCTTTTATACCCATCAATTCGAGCCAAAACGTTGAATTCCCTTCCGGTTTCAAAGCTCAAACGACGCCTCTTTTGCACTCGATCCAATTCGAATATACCCCGCGTATTAATCCAGTTTAATCCCCTATTTACTTCCTCATCTCACCACGTCATCGGAGAGTCTAAGAGCCGCCCTTATCTGCTCTTAATTAACTCGAATTTGATCGAGTTACCGTCGAAGAACCCTAACCCGAGCTGACCACTTCCAACCCGATTTCGACCTTGTTTTTGGTTCAAAATCTCTAAATCGGTAGAGGGCTATGATAGAGGACGAAAAGAGGAATCCATAGCATCTTTTGGTTTCGATTTTCATGAAGAAACGACATCGAATTGGTCGATCGAACACAACCCATCCTTACTAGTTACTTCCATCGGGTTACAAAAACGAATTTACTCTACCTTTCTTTTCTTTTCTTGTATTTTATGTCACCCATAACTATTTATACACTTTAAGAGATTAATGTATTTATTAGGTAATACTTAGGAATTAATCTCATGACATGTAATAAAATTTGTACACTTTAACTTAGGATGACTAGTATTATATTATATAGTGATATAGGTGATTATTATCTTATAAATGATAAACTAAAATATCATATTATTATCATATATAATGTTTGAAAGGGTTATTATTTTATAAAGGACAAATGACAATTTTGCCCTTACGGAAAATTGAGGGTTATTACAAAAGGTGACCGCCATTGGAGTGGTGTTTGCAAGCTTGGAGAACACAGGGAAAGTGAAATGGGGGAGATGGAAGAGGTAAAGGGTATAACGTGGAAATGGTAAATAAGCATTTGCTTATTTTCTGTGCTTATTTGGAAAAGCACCTCTCCCCGTGCTTTTTATTTTTGTTGCTTATAAGCAAAAAAATGTTTATAAACACTTAAAAAAAAACGCGTTTGGCAAAACTGATTTACTTATTTCGTGCTTATAAGCAAAAATGTGCTTATAAGTCTTTAAAATATGCCTTGCCAAACGGACTCTTAGTCTTATAACAAGTTTACCAAGCTAAGGGGAAAAAAGAGAGCATGTTCTTAAGTTTTGATAAGTTTTTATAGATTATTATGACTTTAAGCTCAATTAATTTTTTTTAAGCTCAAATAATATTTTGATTTGCTTATTTAATTTAATTTTTGAAATTATATCTTAAGTTTTTATTTATTTAAGCTCAATTAATATATATATATATTTTACTTTCTTAATTTAATTTGTGAAATTATATCTTAGGTTAAAACTTTACCGAATGTCTGGACCGGATCCGAACCACAAAATTGAAAATCGAGTGTTCTTGCTTTAACGGCTATACAAAGCCCCATAGTGTCGACATTGGGTTTTTCTTGGTTACGCCGTTCCGCGAATTCTAGATCCATGAGAAAATCGAAAGCAAAATTTCTGCTCTCCGACGATAGAAATGGCGGACGGCGTTGATGTCGAGATGCACCCCGCAGGTGAAGGAACGAGATCAAAAAAGTGGAATGCTGTCGCTCTCTGGGCTTTGGGGTAATCGGCTACGTTTTCAGCGCCCCATCTGACGAATCTAGTGCTTTTCTGGTGCTAATTAGGGTTTCGATTTTGCAGATATTGTTGTCGACAACTGTGCGATTTGCAGGAACCATATCATGGATCTGTGTAAGCAGCTTTCGGTTTCTTAATCTTTTGATGTGATTTGTGCGATTGTTCATTCTCCTTCTGATGTCTCTGTTATGGCGATTAGGTATCGAGTGCCAAGCTAATCAGGCGAGCGCAACTAGCGAGGAGTGCACTGTTGCTTGGGGTATGTGTCTCTTGTTCAAACCCTAGGTGGTTTTTGTTAGCAACTTCATGTTTCTGCTTGCTGTTAGGAGGCATTATGTTATGATCTCATTTAGGTTTACTCTCTGCTGTTGCTCATTGTTACTTGTGTAGGATTTGACTGATATTTTGTGGTTGCTTTGGTGTGGTGTTTGATTGATCACATAGTAAAAACAATCTTGTATTCTGCTGTTCAATCTTTGTGCCACACTTAGGCTATTTTGTTTTTGTGGTTTTGGTTCAATTGCAGTGCATATCACAGAATGACAGGAAAAGTATGACATACCTCTGTTGATACGGCATTAATATATTATTTATTGTAATTTTATTGTTAGGTATAATTACCTCTTCTCGGGTTTCTTTACGGTTCTTTTCCCGGGACGCCTTTTATTGAACCGTTAGGTTAGGATTAGGGTTTAGTATTTTATTATAAATACTCTTATTCCTTAATGAAGAAATCAATCAACGAAGAAATTATTCATTCTCCTTTGGTTCTCTTTTGCCCTAGTTCTCTATCCGAGTCAAGTCCCATACCGGGATTCGATTCAAGCCTTGCCCAACAAGGTCCGCGACTACCAATCGCGTTTATCCGAGCCGCTCCCACATCGGGTGCGCCTCACCCCTTGACCAACAAGGGTTCGGTACGACCTCACATCGAGATCGTATTGCTTATCCCGGTACGGATCACATCGGTTCGTATCATCTGTTGGTTTTTCTTTGTTAGTATTGGGGTTACCTAAATATGTGTGGGTAGAATTGAATCAGTTTCATAATCTTCAAGATGATTGGAATTGGAAGATCAATTGGCAGTTGGGTAGTATTGAAAGCTTGCTTAAGTTTGGTTTCTTCTGAATCCAAGTATTATGTACATCTTGATCATCTGTTTTGTTATGTTGAAAATGTGTATGTGTTAATTAATTAGGTTATGCTGATAATCTAGTCTTTTGTCCATCATACAACCTTCCATCTTGTGATATATAGGATTTACCATTCATATTGCTGCTAAGTTATTCTCTGATTCTTGAAGAGTGAGGTGGGTGATTACATCTTGTCATATGCTTACGATTTAGGTTGGGCTGATTGAGATAAAACAAATAACTTCACTTTGTTTATTGACATTAGGAAATTGTGTTGACATGAAGTTGTTGGGATAATCTTGTATACTGTCGTGAATGTCATTAAACACATACTTACCAACTGGGCTACAAACTAGTCCCTTCCAGAGTCTTCTGCTCACTACCTGGGAACATATAGTTGAAGTTTCTCTCGTTGTGTCTTTGAATCTTACTTTTACCATCATACATCCTCCAACCCTTGAACTATCTCTTCATATTCAAGTTGCATATCATGTTAACCCAAGTAGAAAAGGTTATTGATTCTGAACAAATTGTTTAGGAACCTTGATGTATTGCATAGTTAGGTACTTCGAGTTTACAGTTGAATGGAATTTCAAGTTTCAGTTGAACCTGTAAAGTATGTCCTTGCGGTAGAATCAGCTTGTCTCTGTTATTGTCCAATGGCTCCTATGAATGTTGTTAAGCCTTGTATATCCAAAGAGCCACATTCCATTTGCAATTCTGTGTGTTATGTCTTATCTTTTAACCCCTTCTTGTCATTCAATATGCTCTGACCCTTTCTATATTTTCAACAAGGTGTTTGTAATCACGCTTTCCACTTCCACTGCATCAGTTGCTGGCTTAAAACCCGCCAAGTTTTCCCATTGGGTATGTATTTATACTATACTCTTTTACCTTATCCAGGAATAAACTTGAGAATTTGGCATCTGAACTTTGTTGCCTTATTCTTACCCCTGCAGATAACAGCGAATGGGAGTTCCAGAAGTACGGCCATTAAAGAACATATGCCTATAGCTTGGAAGCAGAGCTTTTAGTTACTTGTTTCTCCTGGGTCTGTGTAAAGCTACCGTCTCTGCTTTTTTCTTCTGTGTTCAAGGATTTTTTTTGCGGTGATGACACTTTCGGTACAAAAACCAAAGTGCAAGACGGGTTTGTGCTGTTATCTAAATATTAGCTTTGGCAATCAATGGTGGGTGTGCACTTTGATTGATGTACCTCTTCAAAGTCTTTTGCTTGTTTTCTCTTTGACATCTCATTAAGGACTAGGCTTGGGCAACTTCAGGCTGACTTCCCCAGCCCAAACCAAGCCTGGGTCTGCTTTTGCCCACATCTTGCTCTTGATCATGTTCGGTTCTGGGAGTTGAATGGCAGCTCTAATGAAATCTGACCTATAAGTTAGTGATTCTCATCTTATACCCTTATGGAATAGGATAGAAAAATAGATATTTGATATCTCAAAGTTAACCATTATATAAGAAGGGTTTTGCTATTCGTCGCCCCGGGGGCGACAAATAAAATCCCAAAAATAGAAGTATATCTTGTTAAGAGATCTCATATCTAGATGTGATAACTAATTAGCATAATTAAGATTAATTAGTTAGTCATGATTTAGATTTGGTTAATTATAGTTTTGATTTTGGGGATATTACCGTAAAAAACTTCCATAAAAATAAAAAACCAAAAAGCTATAATATTATGTACATAAAAGCAGAGCAAACGAATAGAGTTATGTTAAGGTCGCAATGCATTACTCGAAGCAAACGAATGACAATATTAATATGGATTAATTCAATATGTAGTAAGTAAAACATTGAAAACAATAAAAATCAAAACAAAAGCAAGTGGGATATCATGGTGTTCAATCTTGATGAGTGAGCAATTACAGAGAACACGTGTATAAGCTATGAAGCTTTAAAGAGATCAAGAGACTTCCTTGCTCAAATTGGGGGACTTTTAACGATTGTGAATCTACATGATGAAGAAGATGAAAAAAACTACTAAAACTTAAAAAGGAGAAAAATCGTACATATATTATTTAATTAATCAAAATCTAGATATGATAGCTAGTTATTAGGAAAGATTTATTTTTAATACAATAAAAATCCAAATTTGAAAGCTATTAAAGAGATATATTTCTATTTTTGTGATTTTATATGTCGCCCCGGGGGCGACGAATAGCAAAACCCATATAAGAATGGAAAAATATATAAAATTTGATATCCTGAGTTTCACCAGTAATAATTTCGAGAAAGACATTTTTTAAATGTGCCCTAACTTATACGCCTTCTTTCTTTCCTATTGTCTCCCACATCACCATTACTCGAGAGCTTTTTGGTGTCGTTCAAAACTTCAATCTAATGAATCACAAGTTTTGGAGGATAGTTGATGTTGATTGTTTTAAATTTTATTTTCAATATGAAAAAATTCAAGTTAATAATAATATTAACGGTCAATAGTGCTTTGTTAGTTTCTAGGATTTCAGCCACATTTTAATTTTCTACCCAAAAAGATGTTGGTGGATCAGTGGGTACAATCTAACCTTGGTTAAAAAGTTTGCATGAAATTATTGGTGCTAAATGTACGTAGTTGCCGGTATGCTTTTCTTGTAAAGATTGTAGTCTCACTAGTCACAAACCCTAGCTAGGCATGGCATACAATATTAATCCTCAAACAGAGACCAACCTTCGCTATGAGTCATAAATAGTAAATAGTAATAGAACCGTTATATTAATTATAGATCAATGCAAATTGAACCGTTAGTAATAGATTAATACTAATACAACCATTATATTATAGATAGACGGCGTTCATCCTTGCCTGGCGCAGAAGCCCTGCGAATCTTAATCTTCCCTGTCTGTTTCCAATTTTATCATACGTCTCCGAAGAGACGTCTGGTGCGGGTTCAAGCTCTGGTGCGCGGAGGGGTTCAAGGGATTCGATATACGTCGAAATTCCAGGACTACTCCAACTAACACCGGCTGCACCAACACAAGTACTACCAATTGATACAACTAAATCATCCGCGAGTTTACGAACACAAAAGGATTCGCAACCTCGATTACTTGTGATTACTTGATGCCCGCCATTACTATTGCAATAGACGGACTCTTCCAGATAATTATGTTGAATAGTGAGCAAGAGCCCTTTTATATGAATATTGCCACCACCATCCTCCTCGTAATCTATCCCATTGATATAGTTGAGGAGAAAGTTGGAATCGGGATTGACGGTATAGATCCGGGTCCATGATTCTTCGACGCCGTATTCCATCATCATCCAAACGCCAATCTCAACAGTCCGCATGCTCGACGACGATGCAGGTGTGTCGAAATACCTAATCAAAGCAAGATGATCATGCAACACGAGAGAGCGACTGTAGTCCATGACAACTACTTCCTCATGATCTACAACAAAATCCATTTGATTTGGCGGTCCGCGTAGTAACTTAAACGATTGATCGGCGAAACGAAACGCCAACACGGAATAGGAGTGATCCTGGTGATTGACGACCCAATGGTAACACCCCTTTAAAAAGCCTAGAGGGCACGTCTCTAAAGGGGGTAAAATGTTGATTATTCTTCTTCCCTCTGGTAAATCAAATGCATTCGTGGCCTTTGACTTGCCGATTTTCTTCCTCCCGGCTCGATACTCTACAATTTTACTCCATTTGCGCTTTTGAAAGCTGTAGACGAAGACGAGGAAAGAGTATGGCATCTTAGTACCATAATGGATGATGACGACGACTCTATAATCCAACGTCTCGGAACCATCATTTACTTTCTGCACACAGGGAGAGACAGAACCAACATTAATATTCAAAATCTTTTATATCAATTTATATATATGTATATATATAGGTAACTAACTAAGGCAGCTGGATTTACCTTACACACGCTGCCAAATCCGAAGGAGAGACGACTAGGCGGAAGTGTAGAATCAAGAGGGGAAGTCTCGAACAACATATCACGAAACTCGAGGGGGAAGCGCTGGGCAAACTCGTGCTGACGGGTAGCAGGGTTGCACATGACTATCTTGGCGGACAAAACAGGGCAGGTACCATTACCGCGCAGCATGTTATGGGAGATTACGCAGTAGATGCCGTTGCTCAGGGGTCCGAACACACGATAGACGCGCGACCAATAGCCGTTACCAATATGGTCGTCCCATTGATTCAGCCCTGGAAACATCTCACAGAGTTCTTGCCAGCTAGAAGTCGGCGACTCTGACGAGAAGCTGTTGAAGGTGCCGCGGGGGCGGCGCTGAGCGTACAAGTCGATGAAGGAACGGGACTCGAACCTCGATTGCCATCGCTTGCAAACCGACTTGAACCGAACCAGAGACTTGGCCGGTAGCCTAAGCTGCACCTCCTCTTCCAATACTTGCGGAAGCCTATTCTCCATTCTCTCAACTAGTGGATCGATCAACTATATATTTAATTAACACCAGATCGATCAGGACATATATTATTAACACAAAGAAAGCAAAGGCACGGTGTGTATATATAATCGGTTGGCTGTTTTAAGAGATAGAGATACAAGATAGAGAATTGATAGAAAAAAAATAAAAGATAGATTCATAGACAGAGATAAATCAAAAATCCAGAAATCATCATTCTAACCGATCTAATACTTTGAGATCTAAAACTCAGCCTCCCACATAACAAAATCAAACAACGGGTAAAGGAAACAATGGTCTACAACCAATCTGAATTGGGTAATTATACGATGCTGTGTTGTAGAGATCTGAGTGACTGGTTTGTTATTCATGGTACGACATGGAAGAAATCTCAAATACGTACCTGTGCAAGGCTTGGCTTGGGCGATGATACCTATGCGAGCAAATCGCCTGCGGATAAATCTTGGCTTGGATTCGCTTGGCTGCGGTAAAGGGGAAAGAGGAATAGGTCAATTATTAATGGTGCCAAAAGTAAAACAGACGAAGACAGTTTTCACCAACTTCTCCTCCTTCTGAGACCCGACCCGACCCGACCCGACCCGGTTTGGGTTAGTTTTGAACAGTACTCCTTCTGAGAGGGAGGGAGTTTTGGGCCTTACATATGACTGATGATCTGCTTTGCTTTCTCGTGTGTTTATTCCTGTAATGGGCTTAATACGGGTAATTAATCAACGGGGGGGGTTAAATCCACTTTATGCTTTAGTTTTTATTCCAAAGGAAACCGATATAAAGCCCATGATCGCACCGGGCACATTTCATAAGGGATTTTAAAGTTTAAACCATTTAGTAATTTTAACTGTGGCCGCGTCATGTACGAAATTTGATTTTAAAATATTAAATTATAATTAGATAGTTTATTATTGAATATTGATACGGAAAAATGTAATATAAGTTTTAATGTATAAATATGCTTTTAAAACAAATGACATTGTTTTTGAAATTCGTATAACTCAAAAAATACATATAACTAGTTTAACCCGTCGTACCATGTATGACAATGTCTTAAATATTAAATTTATTATATATATATATATATATTATATTATTGACTTTATACACCTTTAATTCTACATACTGATATAATGCAATATGATAATAATATTATATTCAAATTAAATTAACTTGTTTTTTTTCATTTAAATTTTGATTATAGTATATTTTCAAAGTTATAAATTTGTCATAATATCAATATTTGACTTGTTTTATACACCAACCTAAAATATAATATATAATAAATATAATACCGATGTCTCGATCGATTATAATTTTTTTTTTATCGAACTTTACATAAATAAATATAATATTGATGTCCTAACAGTAACAATCATATTTTCTAAGTATATAAATTTAATTTACCATATAATCTAAAATCATATTTTTTTATATATAATATAACAGATCATAGTTCCTAATTCTACCTCTTTGGGCTGCTTTCTTAGTATGTATATGCTCTGCTGTAATTTGATCCAAATGAGATGTTTGTGGGGCGATGATGATGATGAAGAAGAAGAATAAAGAGGAATCTGGAAGACAATTAAGAGTACTAAGTACGTCTTAATTAGTTTTGCCTCATTCTGTTTTAGCCATGGTAGAGGTAATTAGACGTTATAGATCGAGTGTGTTTGATTTTGCAAAAATAATAGTAATGCATTAGATTTAAGTTCGAGTTTGACCAAAAATTGATCCAACCTAGCTCTCTCTCGGAAATTCGACCAAAACATACTTATCTCTTTTTCAGCAGAGACTTATCTATTAGAACGGGGCTGAATACGTTGAATATAAGGCCAAATGTATTTAAAAAATGAAATGTCAGCTGTGAAATATTTCAGTATAATATAAGGAGTAAAAAATATAAAAGATTAGATATGCACGTACAAACCAACATGTCATATTTTTTTTCGTGCATTTTGTATTCATCCACAACGTTATCCTTTCACATTGTGCAGCCAAAAATGGATAAGTTCTTCATTGTTACATAATGAAACTTTCGGGCTAAATCGTATAAAAACTATTACACTAATGAGAATATTCACCATTATTTTCAATCATAAGCAGAGCACTATTGTTGGTTGGTGATTTTCTTTTTAAAACTATAAATAATACAAGATAATATATTATAATTGTTTGTTTATTGGTGGAGCTTAATTATGATCTTAGAACAAGACGGTTTGAGTTATTAAGAAAAATTGGGTGGTTACAAGACAAACTCGATCATTAGGCAAACATATCGTATAAGGGAAAGCAAAACAAAAATGATCACATCGGTTCTATTAGAGTTATAAGTTGTATTGGCTTTTTTTTTGTATTGTGATATACGTAGCACTGAAAAAAATATTTAATCTCATGAGAAAAGGATAGCTATTGGATTGAATTCAGATTACTACCAACTCAATCTTGTATATGCGTCCAAAAATAATTGATTCTAAGTTTTGATGACCTATATTAAATTGCTAGTAGGCCACCACCTATTGAAAAGAAAAGTTTATATAAAATAAATAATTAAGATCGATTTTTTTGAATTTATGGTTATTCTTGAATCTAAAGATATTCTAGTTAATGTCTTAAAAGGTTAAAGTTAAGATTTTTGGTTGATGCGAAGAAGAAGAATCGGGCGATAAGTCAATATCGAAAACTATGCGAAATCGAAGAAGAAAAGTTCCTAAAATGGTTATGAGATGGTTTAGGGACCATAACTCCTCGAGGATGAGAAATTGAGAGTATCTCTATGAAAAAATATTTTTTTTAGAAAGTTTCTATTTATACCTTCGGTCATAGAAGTCGAATGGTTAAGCCTTCAACGATATTACACAAAGATTATCGATTTGCAGTGCTCTCAAGTAAAAAAAGAAATTTCCTATTTATTTGACGATGATAAACAAAATAATGAACATAAGTATAATCAATTGGAACCAAAGGCAAGCACCAAATGAAGAATGCAAAACCTTAGAATTGAAGGACACTAACCGAAAAAGAAACAATTTTGAGACACTAATCAAAATACCCTTAAATTAAGGGAGATGAACATAAAATTTCATATAAAAAAAATAAAAAAAGCATCAAGCTTTATCAAGAATGCACAGAATAGGATGCACAATCCAATCACGCACACGTAGAAAGAGAGAGAGAAAGATACCTACAAACGAGGAGAATCAGACAAAAAACGTGCAAGCTCCAAATTTTCCTACACACTTGGAAAACAAACACTTGCTCCCTCATCCTAACATTGACAGACCATTTTGCTATTTTCACTCTAAAGACTTTTCCTTTATAAACACTCAAGATCCTCATCTGGGTTCTTTACTATTCTGGATAAGGCCAGCCCATCTGGGATTTCCTCATCTTCATCTGGGTCTTCAAGATTTGGCTGTAACAACATCATTTCTCATCTGGGTTTTCCTCATCTCCATCTGGGTCTTCAGGATTAGGCTCTAAACAGATCATTTCTCATCTGGGTTTTCTCCCTTTTTTAGAGATTGTGAAGATGTTGGAAGGGAAAGCAATGATTCAGGACACAGATATGCCATTGAAAATGCAGCTACAAGCCATGGCTTGTGCCTCTCATGCTCTAGATCTTCATGATGTGGTTGATTGCAGATCCATAGCTGCCCACATCAAAAAGGTAAGCAAGATTTCATAGAATCCCAATTCCATTTTTGCCCTTTGGAGGTTGAAACTGAGTATGACACTTTTTTGCATTGTTGTTGGTGTCTGAAAAATAGGAATTTGACAAGAGGTATGGAGGGGGATGGCAGTGTGTTGTGGGTTCAAACTTTGGGTGCTACTTTACCCATTCCAAGGGCTCTTTCATCTACTTCAATCTTGAGACCCTCAATTTCCTCATCTTCAAAGGAGCTGTTTAAGGACTCCATCATTCTCAAAAGATGCACAGTTGAAGAGAAATGAGAATAAGGAGTAGAAAAGTTTCAATCTTTTCTGTCAAGAATGTTGTTTTCTTCCTACTTTTTACCTCTTTGGGCTGCTTTCTTAGTATGTAAATGCTCTCTGCTGTAATTTGATCCAAATGAGATGTTTGTGGGATGGTGATGATGATGAAGAAGAAGAATAAAGAGGAATCTGGAAGACAGTGACTAGGTGGGACTCTTGTGTATGAAGAACCAAAGACCTTGGAAAAGCTTGAATGTTACTTGTTAGATATTTGTAAGATATTTTCCATGTTCCTCTCATTCTGTTTGTGTATTCCCTCTCTGAAAATTCATGTTTGATGACGTTTAAATGAGTAGTAATCGGCAATCACTATCAATCCCTATATTTTGAGTGGTGCTGGTGAAAGCTGAACTTTACTAATTTTCTTGCTCATATAGTGTGATCTGGGTGGGAAACAGGAATTGAATGAGTTGAAGAAGATCAATACCAAATTCCAGTTTTTTTGTTTTACAGATTTGCAATGAAAACCATAGACAAGAGCCAAGGTCAACTAATTAAGTCATTAACACCCCTTAAAACAGAGATTTACCTAAACAGGCTTATTCATTCATGATCAAACAAAGTACAAATCTCATAAAGATCACTTGATCAAACCACTTGTGTTAACAATGGCTTGCTAATAAAATGCGCGTCCAAGTTACCGAGCACAAGATCAGCCATCTTCGTACGCGTCTCCACCGTAGCACTTCCGATGTGAGGCAAGATGACGACGTTCTCCAGCTCAAACAGCTCTTCAGGCACGTGAGGCTCGTTCTCGAACACATCCAGTCCAGCCCCACCTAACCGGCCTTCAACAAGGGCTCGAACGAGCTCGGGCTCATCAACGTGCGGTCCCCTCCCTATGTTAATGAGCACCCCCTTCGGACCCAGTGCGTTTATCACGTCTCGGTTGACAATGTGGCGAGTTTCCTGAGTCAACGCACAGGCAATGACTAAAATGTCGCAATTGGAAGCGAGTTCAATAACGGATGGGTAGTACGTGTAGCTTGAATCGGGTTTCTTGCTTCTGGAGTGGTAACTGATCGGACAATCGAACGCTTCAGCTCTGTGCGCAATTGCTTCACCGATCCTTCCTAACCCGATGATTCCAACTCGTTTTCCGGTAAACTGCAGCATACAAAAAGAACAATCATCAAGAACACAGAAGAGTGAAGATCATCAAATGTGTCTGCATTTGCACATATCAGAACTAGCATTACAACATATGATCTATGTTACTTCCATGGAAGCTAAACTATAAAGCTATTGTCATAAACAACAAAGACTTCAGAATTCAGATCATCAGTTTCCAATTCATTCAGTATGACTGAAAGCAACACTCTTTAAGCATAAAGTTCCAAACACAACAGACTGTTAAAATACAGAATTCAGTCATACTGATCAATCAATGACAGTTCAACCAATCATCATGTAAACATCACTCAAAAAAGTCCAGAAAAAAACCTGCACAAAATCATGATTGCAACACAACAATTCCTCAAAAAGATCCAATCTTTATCATCATCTCACCCAACAAATCCAAAACTTTACCTTAGTAATGACAGTTCAAACACAACAGACTGTTAAAATCCAATTGAAACTCCACAGAATTCAGTAACACTGATCAATCAATGACAGTTCAACCAATCATCATGTGAACATCACTCAAAGGCCACAATTTCCTCAAAAAGATCAAATCTTTATCATCTTCCCACCCAACAAACCCAAACCCTTACCTTAGTAGTGAGCTTGAAATCGCCCTTCTTCCAGTTCCCACTCCTCACATACCGATCGCACTGAGGAATCCTTCTCAAAACAGCAATCATAAGCCCAATCGCGAGATCAGCAACGTCCTCAGTAAGAACATCGGGCGTATTCGTAACCCTAATTCCCTTCTCCTTACATTTCCCCAAATCGATCTTATCCAGCCCAACGCTGAAGCTCGAAACTATCTCGAGCTTCGGTAGGGCGTCGATCAGCTCGGAATCGGCCCCTCCGAAGGCGTTTCCGACGACGGCTCGGATCGAATTCGAGTTCTCCGCCAGAAATTGCTTCCGATCAGGGTAGTCCCAGAATCGGAAAAGATTGTACCTTTGGCTGAGCTCGGACTCCAAGTAGGTGTTCATCGGGCACACGATCAACACGCCTATTGATCCCATTGGTGAAATTGATCGGAGATTTTGTGTAAGGTTGAAAATGGTCGATTTTTGGTTTGTGGACAGTGGGGATTGGGGGTTTTGATAGACTGTTTTTTTCTTCGTTACGACGTCGTTTTTGGGATTATGAAATTATGTATGAATTTTATACTTTGCCAAAAAAGTATCGAGGATTAATTAGGGTGAATTGTTTGTTGTATTTGGTTGGCTCATAATCGAATCAGGGGTAAATATCTATTTAAAACGAAACGAACCGGAAAAAAATCGAAGACAGGGTTTGGTTTTGTCTCTTCTGCGCCGCCGCCGTCCTGGTCGGCCATGGCAAAAGGCAAAACGGCGGGGAGAAGGAAGAAGAATGCCAGGAGCACTTCCAAGGCTCTCCAGGAAGTTGCCCGGGGAGGATCATCCGGTTCCAAGGAAGCGGTTGAGGATTCAATTCCAGAGGAAGAGCCAAAGGATTCTAACCCGAGCCCTGGTGAATCCAGAGTGGAGGAGTCCTTGTCTGAGGAGGGCTCTGTTGGTAAGGAGGATTCCAAGAGCCAGAGTGATGAAGCTGCCCAAGAAGATGTTCCCCTGGCTGAATCTATTGATCCTTCAAGGGTGCCAATCCAGAGGAAACCAACTTTCAAGGAAGCGCTTGCAGGGAATCGAGCGAATGTGCAAGGCAGAAGGTTGAACTTTGTGGAAGGATGTGAAGATGGCATTATCAGGTTCACCAAGAAAGACGTTGAAAAAACCACTGAAAAATGGAAAAAGAGCTTGGTTGGCATGGTGGCTGGCTCAAGGGTTGCCTTCAGCTTTGTCCAGGGTTTTGTGAACGCTCGTTGGACAGGCATTCAGAGACCAAAGGTTATTCAAACAGACTCTGGTGTCTTCGTATTCAAATTTGAAAGTGTGGAGGATATGGAATGGGTGCTAGCAAATGGACCATGGATGGTGGGGGGAGTAAGGCCTCTGGCTCTGAGGAAATGGAGTGAGGGGATGAAGTTGGATCCCTCGTGCTTTGAAACCACTCAAGTCTGGGCAGACCTTCCAGACTTGGATGTAAGATTCTGGGATGCGGATTTCTATGAGAAAGTTGGTAGTGCCATTGGCAAACCGGTTCTGTTGGACAAGGTCACAGAAAATGAAGAACGCTTGTCGTTTGCAAGGATCTTAGTGGAAATTTCAGCCAAAGTTCCTTTGAGAAATGAAGTTACATTTCTTGGAGAAGATGGAGAGAAGGTTGTCCAGCCAATCAATTATGAGTGGATTCCTCCTAAGTGTGATGCGTGCAAGGCATTTGGTCATGAGAATGGAGAATGTGGAAATAAGTCATCTTTCTCATGGCACAGGAAGGCAAGGCCAACAAAGCAACCACGGAAGGTGTGGCAGGAGAAGAAGAAAGAAGGGAAGAATGAAGGGAACTGTCAAAGGCTTCCTGCAGGGCCAATGCCTGGGGAGAAGAGGGCAGACGCTTTGCAGGGGTCAGTTCACAATGCAGATGATCTCACTAGTAGGCCAGGTGCACTTTCAGTAGTCAGAGAGAAAGGAGATTCATCTAGCAAGGAGGATGACTGGGAGTTTGTGAAATCCAAAAGTGGAAGGAAGAGTGTGGATGCTTCAGCCAAGGCTAAGGGAAAGGAAGTTGTGATCAATAATTCCAAGTACTCGATTTTGAGCAGACTACAGAGAGATGAGGATGGAGAAGTGGAAGGTGCAGACAATGATGCAATCTGTTGTTATGATTAGTCTCTCTATAGCCAGCTGGAACATTAGGGGGCTCAATGAGCCTTCTAAATGTGATTTTGTTAACAGAATGGTGAAGGTTAGATGTTTAGATGTGGTGGCTCTTCTTGAAACTAGAGTTAGACAGGAAAAAGTAGATGGTGTCTCTAAGCTGCTCCTCAAGGGTTGGCAGAGAAGCACTAAATGCCTTGGCAATAATGGAAGAATTTGGCTGTTTTGGAATGATAGGACTGTGAAGAATCTGGATATCATCATGGAATCAGCGCAAGCAGTCCACTGTGTGATCAAGACAGAAGCTTTGAAATTGCCTATTACTAGCACTTTTGTTTATGCCTCAAATGATGAGAGTGTTAGACAGAATTTGTGGGAGGAGCTTGATCAAATGGCTAATCTCATGGGAAACTCTCCATGGGTGGTTATGGGAGATTTTAATGCCATTAAAGCAGCTACTGAAAAGTTTAATGAAAAAGAGAGGAATTTGAAATACAGTAAAGAGTTTCTGGATTGTTTGGACAGGAATGGCCTGAGTGATGTGCAATTCTCAGGGGCTTACTTTACATGGTCGAACAAGCACGCTGATGGTACTAAAATCATGTGTAAGCTGGACAGAATTCTTGCAAACCAAGTGTGGCTTGATGAGTTTCCCAACTTTGAAGCCTTTTTTGGTGAGCCCGAGTGCTCTGATCACAGCCCAGCCTTTTTGAAAATCAAGGGTGATAAAGAGGAGGTTAAGATGCCTTTTAGATTCAATAATGTATGGGCAGACCATCATAATTTCATCCCTTCTGTTCAGTCTGTGTGGAACTCGACAAATGTTAGAGGTGTGAAGATGTTTCAGTTGGTTAGCAAACTCAAGAAGCTTAAAAAGCCTCTTAAAGGGCTTCAGAGGAGTAAACTTGAAAGAATTGAAGAAGAAATCCAGGATGGTCACAAAAGACTTAGTATTATTCAAAGAGAGCTGCAAGTGAGACCTCTGGATAAGAGTCTCATGGAGATGGAAAAGTCTTTGCTCAGTGATCTTAAAGGCAATTTGAGAAGCAAAAGAATATCTCTCCAGCAGTTGGCTAAAGTGCACTGGCTTAAGTATCAAGATTCTTGTAGTAGCTATTTTTACAATAGCCTAAAGCAGAGGAATTCTAGGAATGGGATCTGCTCCCTTGTCAATGATAATGGTGTGCTCATCAAAGAAGAGTCTGAGGTAAGGAAGTTAATAGTTCACCACTTTGAGGGTTTCCTTGGAAAGAAAGCTTCCTGTCCAGCTGCAGATATGTCCATTCTCAATGAAGGAAAGTTACTTGCCCCAGCTGACAGAGACTTGATGGTGGAAGAGTTTAACAAGGAGGATGTGAAGAGGGCATTGTGGAGTATAAGCAAAAATAAAGCCCCGGGACCAGATGGTTTTAATGCACATTTTTACAGGAAGGCTTGGAGTGTAATTGGTGATGATTTTACAGGAGCTATTCTTGATTTCTTTGAATCTGGCAGATTGCTTAAAGAAGTTGGCAATACAGTTATTGCCTTAGTTCCTAAGGTTGATAACCCAAGAGTGATTGGAGACTACAAGCCGATATCCTGCTGCAGTGTTATCAGTAAAGTAATCTCTAAGATGATTGTCTCTCGAATGCAAAGGGCCTTGCCAAAAATTGTTGATAAATCCCAAGGAGCCTTTATTAAGGGGAGGAGTATTAAGCACAACATTGCTGTATGCCAGGAGATTGTAAAGAGCTATGGAAGGAAATTTATAAGTCCAAGATGTGCAATCAAGATAGACTTAAGGAAGGCTTATGATACAGTTAACTGGAGCTTTCTCTTTAATATTTTGGAGGGTTTGGGATTTCATTCCAAGCTTATCCAGTGGATCAAGGAAACTGTTGTGAATTGTCATTACACAGTGAAAATTGGGAAGGGCTTCTTTGGACACTTCAAAGGTGAGAGAGGGCTAAGGCAAGGGGATCCTTTGTCTCCCTACCTATTTGTTATTGTCATGGAGTATTTGTGCAGAGCCTTCAAGCATATGGCTTCCAGTCAGAGTTACAAGTTTCACCCTGGATGCTCACGGGCAGGGATCACAAGTCTTAGCTTTGTTGATGATCTGTTTGTTTTCTCTCATGGGAGCTATGACTCGGTTCATGCTGTTAAACAGGTGCTTTCTGACTTCTGTAGTGTTGCTGGCTTGGAGATCAATCAAGATAAATCGAATGTGTTCACTGCTGGCTTGAGCTCTTCTGAATCTGTTGAGATCTTGGGATTGTTAGGCATGCATTCTGGCTCTCTTCCTGTTAAATACCTGGGTGTGCCTCTTAGTAGCACTAGAATGCAGAATCGTGACTTTGATGGGCTAATTCTCAAGCTTAAAGGGAAGATCAATGCCTGGGCGTGTAGACATTTGTCTTATGCAGGTAGACTTGAGGTGATGAAGGCTGTGCTGTTTGGTGTTCTGAGTTATTGGTGCAAGATCTTCCTTCTCCCTAAGAATGTCATTAAAGAAATCACAAGGCTCTTGAGGAACTTTCTGTGGAGTGGGAGTTGTGAAGGGAGGAAGGCACCTGTGGCGTGGAAGAAGCTGTGCAAGACAAAAGAAGAAGGTGGTGTTGGCATTAAGGACATTTTCAATTGGAACAAGGCTTCTTTCATGGAGCTGTTACATGATCTTTGCCCTGATGCTACAGGTGCCTCTGATGTCTCTGATTATTCTATTTGGCAGAGTTGGGCTTTTAGTGCTCACATCAGGTCTGGAGACATCTGGAATCTGCAAAGTAAACAGACTGATAGCTCTTTGTGGAAGGCCATCATGCGCATGAGAAATGAATTGCTTGAATCCTTGGAAGAAGGCAATGAACCAATAGTGCTAACCATGAGCAATGGGAAGCTGGATATCAAGACTTTGTACAATAACTTGAGGGACAAGGGTGAGCAGGTCAGTTGGTGCTCGAGCATCTGGCATAAGCTTAATACTCCAAGGCTGGCTTTCCATGCTTGGAAGACAATTCAAGGAGGCATTATGACCAAGGATAGGCTGCTGAAGTTTGGGATCACTTTAGATGCACACTGTGTACTTTGCAATGAGCAAATGGAAGAAACAAGTAACCACATCTGGTTTGAATGTAACTATTCTAGCAAGGTGCTAAAAGGAGTCCTGGATTGGACAAAGATGAGAAGACGAGTGCTGAACATCCATGATTGGCTTGATCAAATAGCTAGGATGGATGATAAACACTCACTTAGCTACTGTCTTTGGAACATGAGTGTTTGTGTGGTGCTTTATAACATTTGGAGAGCTAGGAATGCCACTGTGTTTAGAAATGAGAGAATGGATGTAGAGATGTGCACTAGCATGAGCATAAGTATGGTTAGAAACTGCCTCCTTGCAAGGTGGAAGACTAACACTAGAACGGCTAGAAGAATGTTTAGAAGACTTGGGATTGAAACAAATGTAACCAGCTAGTTTATCTAGCATCATTTTTGTATTTTCCACTATGTGAATAAAATTACCCCTTTTATTCAAAAAAAAAATAAAAAAATTCGAGAATATAGGGAATCGAAAACCGAACTGAATTTTCTTTTCGGTTCGTTTTTTTCGTTTTTCAACAAATATAAGTTTTTTCTTTGAAAAATTGAGCCGAACAGAAAATTAACCGAAATTAAACCGAACTGAAATCCAAATCCTGAAATTTATTAAACCAAAAACTGAACCGAACTCCGTCGGTTTCGGTTAGGCCTATTTTTCTAATGCCAGAACATATATCCAAGACTCATTCTTGAAACCATTCAATCTTATACCTAAAAATCAATTGTGCATCTCTTCCAATGTTGATTTGCTACCCCAACTTGTCACAAACCAAATATAGCAAACTCTGAACAAAAGGAGAAAACCATTTTACATCTCAAACTTTAAAGAAAATGTCTTGGAAGCCAAACAATTTCTTTGAGAACTTATTCTGCAGGGAAAAAACACAGGATTTGTCTCCTACACAATTTCTAGCCTCCTTTCCTTTTCTTTTCCTTCTTCTTTGTTGTGGTGATTGATAATGCTTCTTGATCACAAACCGGGTTAATCATCAAATGAGAAAGAGACTCATTTGGAGCAATTTTTATTTTGAAAAAATTGCAAAAGGCGAACACTATCATAACTTCTCATATAGAGCTAGCCTAAATTACCCATTTGGAGCAAAGAAGCAATGCATTCTCATTCATTGAGCATGACACTTGAGGGTACTAGCTCGGAGGACATGGCCGACGAGAGATGCGCAAAGAGCGAGGTTGCCATGACTCCTGATCGGTTCCCCATAGACGACGGATCTTGTATCGATTGCCAAAGCAATGAAGAGAAAGGTTGATCACGTACATTTTTGCTAGCTCGTGTTGTCGTCTTTCGTTTGTTCTTGTACTAACTCTTGATATTTTCGGTTTAATGTATAGAAATGGAGCAAATGAAAGACAGGTTTGCGAAACTACTTCTTGGAGAGGACATGTCTGGTGGAGGAAAAGGTGTGGCGTCGGCTTTAGCATTGTCGAATGCCATCACAAACTTATCGGGTACGTATGAGTTTCGATTGAATCTCCCATGTTCTTGTATTGTTGCAACCTATGATTATGTTTGCTTGTTCGAACTCGCCCAGCTTCGGTCTTTGGGGACTTGCGCAAGCTACAACCTATGGCTCCTGACCAAAGGGCGAAGTGGACTAAGGAAATCGAATGGCTCCTTTCGGTTGCTGACTACATTGTTGAGTTTGCTCCTGCTCAACAAGTGGGCAAGGATGGAACATGTATAGAGGTAAGTTGTTGTTGTTGTGGAACGTTAGATCAATTTCTCTTTGTAAGATATTTCGTCCTTAGCTCGTGGGCTAGGACGACCCATTACAATATTATTGACGTCTGTGGCTTGATTTTTGTATTTGTGATGAATGACATTGTGTACTTGTTGATGATATATAGATCATGACAACAAGGCAAAGAAGCGATCTTCAAATGAACATACGCGCGCTTAAGAAGCTCGATTTCGTGCTAATCGTAAGAGATCAAGCTAAACTCGATCATTGAAATGAGCTTAGTGTGCATTTTTATGGTTTCTAACTATCACAAGGACTTACATTTGGATCATAAACAGAATTGCCTTGACAGTTTCAAGGATCAGACCGAGTTCTTTTACGTGTCAAAGGACTCTAACGAATCGAAGAACGAGAGCAAGCGAAGAGACGACAAATGGTGGATGCCTACGGTTAAAGTTTCCCCAAAGGGCTTGTCCGAGACAATGATGCAATGGATTCAATTTCAAAAGGATTCCGTGAGCCAAGTTCTCAAGGCAGCCATGGCAATCAATGCTCAAATTTTATCCAAGATGGAGATACCCGAAAACTACCTAGAGTCTCTACCAAAAGTAATGACAACAATGGAAACTTGTTGCAACTATCTTAAATTTTTAATGCCAAACTTATCCTAACAACATTGTTTTGGGACGTGTTGCTAGAATGGGAGGTCTAGCCTTGGAGATGCAATCTACAAGAGTATAACGGATCAACACTTCGACGCCGAGCAACTTCTTACGTCGGTGGACTTGTCCGCGGAGCACAAAATCGTCGATCTCAAGAACAGGATTGAGGCTTCCATTTGTATATGGAAGAGGAAGATGACTAGCAAAGATAGCAAATCGCCTTGGGGTTCGTCGGTGAGCTTAGAGAAAAGGGAGATTTTCGAGGAACGAGCCGAATCTGTGTTGATCATCCTCAAGCAAAGATTTCCAGGGATTCCTCAGTCAACATTGGATATTAGCAAGATCCAATACAACAAGGTAAGAAGAATCTCTTGTACATGACTAGGGTTCGTCGGTGTTACACTCGAAAACGCGTTATCTTGCATTAGAATGCAAGATGTTGGTCTTGAAAACATACATTATCTTGCATTATGATCCTAGATAATGCATGGTTGGATGTTATCTAGACGGAAAACTACACAAATGTTCATCAAAACTTGCATGGCTAACAACCAGCTTTCAACTTGGCATTGTGTAGGATGTTGGCCATGCATTGCTAGAGAGTTACTCAAGATCGTTGGAAAGCTTAGCTCACAAGGTACTATCACAACTCGAAGAAGTTCTTCAAGCCGACGCTCTAGCGCACAACCCGACGCTAAAACCGTTTAAGAAGGACCCTCAGATACCTATATCAATGAGGCTACCAAAAACCGCGGCCGAGATAGAGATGTCACTAAACGCTATCGACGCAACTTGCTCAATGACCCTCTCCGATTTCATGGGTTGTCCTAAAGATGGCGACGAGCGGATAGATTCAGACATCAATTTGGACGAACTTGCAAAGAATGTGGATCAAAACTCGTTGCTAGCCAAGCTCAAAACCGAATCTACAAGGAAGGGCTCTTACATTGAGAGGTTGGAGAACGGATCAAGAAGTCCAACAGATCGCCATGTTTAACAAAGATCAACCCATGTACATTTGTAGATAAGAAAGTTGTGTATATTTTACCATACATTTGAATCCCTTTCTTCATCAACAATGACAAAAAGTTTGGGATGGAGTTTCAACAAGGTAAAAGGCAGAATGCCTAAAAGATCTTTAAATGAATACAAGGTAGTTGGAGCTAGCTATTTTTCATTTATTAATTCTAGTTTTAGGAGCTTTTTTTCCCTACACAAACATGCTTCTTGTGCATAAAGAGTTTCCCAAAAAACAATCCAAGATGACAAGAGTAACACCATCATGTTCCAATAATATTTTAGCACAATCAACACCATATCTTTCTGATAGTAAGGTCTTGCCTATTGAATAATATCCCTAACACACTTGCTAAGAGATAAGGATTTACAACTTCAATTCATCAATAAACAAAATTTCTCTAAGACTAGCTAGAGACTTTCCAAAAACACCAAAACAACAAAACTCAATAGCTATATATTTCATCAAACTGTGAATATATCTATCTAGCTACCAACCTATCTTCATACCCGAATCGACATACGAAAAGGGGAAGGCGTCGACATCAGCTGTCCTCGCATTGCAAGCTAGCTTTGATGTTCTTAAGTGTGCAAGAAACGAGTGTGTTGACAGACTCCACAGACTCCATACTGAGTTTGGCGGTAGGAGAAGTGTTGGTCACCAATTGAAGTGCTATGGTGAGCAAAGACCCTCCTTCCGAGCTCTTATCCTCGTCTTGCCTCGACGTTATCACGAGAGGCCTTGACTCGACACCGTCTGGAAGGATCGAGAACCCGGATGGGAGAACCGCTAACCCACCCGAGTCACAACCCGTCATGATCGATTGCATTCCTGGAACGTCTACCGGTGCATAGACCACCATTGATTCATATGCATTTGTGCAACTTTCTTGGAGCACCCACATGTTGTTTTCCTTAGACTTTAGTGCCTGAAAATGTAATGCAAAATGGATTGAGTAACATAACACTAAGATTAGAGCTATCAAAGAGGAGGAGGAGAAGAAACTTACTTGTATAGAAACTGCATTACCCCTATCCTTTCCTTTGGCTAAGTTAGCAATCAATTCTGTTTTTGCTCCATTTGCCATGACATCCCACTACAAGAAAGATGAAATTCACAAGAGAGATTAACAAAATGAGATAGTAAACTACATTTACTCTCTCCAAGTGCTAAGTTAGGATTTGTTCTTTTATGTCATTTTCTAGCTCAGCTCAGATGATAAGGATGACATCTTATGGCCATATTCTTAGGAATATGAGCGAAACGAGCTAGTGACAAACCTCATGGCGACGAGCATCATCCCTTAAGAACTCAAAGAGGACGTTAGGAGGAACCGGAAGCCATACCGAAGACGCTACACAAAGAATAACTCCAATGGGCTCCCCTGGATCATTCAAGTTCTTCCTGTAGGAAATCCTTATGTCATCCCCGGTCTTCGTTGCTACCTTCGTCCATGTATTCATACTCGAAGCTCCTAGAGCTCGACAAAAGCTCCAAGTCATCCTTTGTGCTAGATTCAATATGCTTTTCCTTCCAGCAAGAGTTGCAACACCTAAGAAAACAAGTGATTTAACATAAGCTTGTTAACATACTAAGAACATAAGTCTATAGTTGCCCTTATAGTTAGTGCTATATATATACCACTTGAATCCTTTGTTGGTACATTGGTGGCCATGTAGAAGACAAGGCGCTCGCATTGAAGTTGCAAGGTCTTCATCCAATGCCTTGCTCCGAACGCCAAGCCACTACTAACTAAGGTCCGGTACAAGGAATGGACAGCGCTCTTTTGGCATTCTAAGTGCTCTACCCAAGTGACCTATAAAATGTAACATCATTAACATTTACATACTCAAATCCAAGTACTTTGGAATCTGACCTTGTATCATAATGCGTTACAAACCTTGCAATGGCCATTTGATTGGTCTTCAATGATACACCCGGATGGCCGCTTTCTACACTTAATGAGAGACGCGTCAATGTTGTCTTCAACGTTGTCGATTGACACATCAACGACTGCCCATTGCTCGGGGCTAAGCTGCTTGCAGTATCGAACAAAGTATACCTCTCTTGTGAGCACCATTGGTGTTAGCATTTGCATCTCCACAAACATCTGAACATGATGATAGTGGCATCATGAACAAGTACAAGCTAGTATTCTTAGTACTAATTATTAAAGTATGATATGTAAAGTGGCTTTAGCAAGAACCACTCACCAGCTGAATTGCACCATTCATGTTTGGACCTTCACCATTGTTAATCATGTCAACGGTCGCCGCCTTTGAGATCAAGCAAGGAAACATTTCCTTCAATTGATTCTACATTTCAAGAACACAACAGAAAACTCATAACTAAAGAGCTTGACTTAAAGATCTCTTGAGAATTTGTCAAGGATATAGCTTGTAAAAAAAATTGTCTAAGAAAGTTGTCATACATACCACATTCATTAAGCTTTGAACCAAGCGAGGAAGATCCATGAACACGACGGCGGAATCCCTCGAGGCCTCAACAGATCCTTTAGGCCATTGTGCACCACTCTTGGGAAGGCTTTTACCACTAGAGAACTCCTTGATGTATTCATCATAGTTAAGTATTTCCCTTCCGGTCTCAACACTTTTGACCCACAACGGCTCTTTCGCACTCGCCATCCTCTTGAGCTCCTCGAGTGCTTGCTCGGCTGTGTCCATGATCTTCGCCTTCTCAATCCCGAAAACTCCGGTGTAGAAGTCCAAGGAGCACCTATTCTCAGGATCATTGTTTCCAGCTGAGGTTGATGGACTAGGAGATGTTGTTTGTGGGTTTTTCCCTACCATCATTTTTAGCTTCTCCACCTTCAAATTAAAGCCCAAAACACAAATTAGTCAACCAAATGACTACTTACAAAGAGTCAACAGTTGTTTGTGATTTCACAAAATGTCAAAACTTAAATGTAGGCCAAAGGAATACTAAGATTGTCATGAAACTTAAAGCAACTAAAGTTTAAGGATGCCAACCTCGGATTTGAGCCTAGCATTCTCGATTCGTAGTTGTTGATCCTCCGAGTTCGACGAAGGGGAGCCTTTGGAGCTAGAGGTGGTGGTGGTGAACCCACAATTAGGGCAACAACCTTTCTGGATTGTCTCCCTAAGCGACTTGTTCTCGTCTTTGAGCTTGTCGATCTCGGATTTAAGCAATGAGTTCTCATGGCGTTCTTGTATAGCCTAATGTTCAAACCATCATAACATATATGAGAATAGCCATATAGTAAGACTATACTTTCATTAAGATTGATCATGAAAAACGATTAGAATCGCGTACTTTGATCTGGGTTCGACGGTTTTGGAACCAGAACTTGACTTGACTAGGGTGAAGTCCTAGCCGTTTGCTTAGCTCTTGCCTCTGCCTTTCATCCGGATGAGGTGATTCTTTGAACAGACTGTAAAATTTACAAACATACAAGGGTACAATTGGTAAGTTCAAAAACAAAATGTGAAAGAAAATAAAATTGTTGAGAGTACAGATTTATGGAATTTTCTGTTCTTCCAATTTGAAACTGGACAAGAGAACTTAAATGCACATCAGCAACTAGTGCAATGTGTATAACTCAAAGTGAAATAATTACCTAAAAAACAGATTGACATACATAAAGCCTGCAAATTTGCTTGGAGTTATTGGCCTGTTTTATCTTGGAATTTACATGGTTGCTTGTACTGTCAAAATGTGATTACTGAATTTTGATGGGACAATATTGATACTAAGCATGACATTGTACCTGCCCCACATTTTAACCTATAATAGCCCAATGTTTAAATTAAACATATTATTATCATGGCTAAAAAATTCACTCCTTTTTGTAATGACATTACTTTCCAATGAAATACATCACTCTAGTCTTACCACACATTTTCACCAACTTACCATTTTGTTTTTTCTTGAGGTAAAAGGCATAAATGCAATGTAAGTGTGACCAATTTGTTTCACATAAATCCACCAACTAACAATTTTGTAGCCACATAAATGCATTGTGATCAACTTCTTTCCCATATTCACCACCTAACAATCTCCTAAAGATTTACACACAACATTAATGCATTGCAATTAATTTAGCAATATCTTAGCATTAAACATTTGTTTCAATATCATTATATCCAAAATCAATGAGCCAACTTACAAAAATGTCACATTCATATTTGTAGCTTTTTTGGCTCAGCAAACGGCTCAACCTAGTTTCAATTTCAAACACATGTCTTTGGTTTAAAAAATATAGGTTAAAAAACCCAACAAACATGTACATTAACTCTAAAGTAAAAAATCCCTAGAGAGTAAGAAAATGTAACAAAACATAGTGAAAAAATAAATAAGGAATATAAATAATATTAAAATAATGAAACTTACGCCTCCATTTCCCTAATCTGCTCCGCCGTGTGACGGTGGTACTTCTTCCTCTTCTTCCTCTTTCCGCCGGCGGCGGGCTCGTCGTCTTCATCGACTCCGTCGTCCGGGTTCAAAAACTCGTCGTCGGACCTCGTCCGAGCCAGCCCGGAGTTCTCACTGCTTATCTCCACCGTCGTCTCCCGCCCGCCGCCTCCGCCGCTCCCCTCCTCCCCCTCCTCCACCTCCGCCGCCGCCGCCCGCCGGAAAATCCCCGCCTGACCCAAAAAAACACATCAAGAACAGAGCTTTTTGATCCAAAACACATCAAGAACGGATCTTTTTGATCCAAAACACTTCAAGAACGGATCTTTTTGATGAAAAACACTTCAAGAACATAACTTTTGAACGAAAAACACATAAAGAACCGAACTTTCAATCAAACACACATCAAGAACAGAGCTTTTTGATGAATTGGGACTTACAAGGGAGAGAGAAAGGGCAGGGGAAGGGGAAGGGAAGAAATCCTTGGTGGGATTGGGAGGATTGTTGTTGTTGTTGTTATTGGACATGTTGAGAACACCCATTTGAGATTGGAGCCCAAATGGGAGAGGGTTCATCTGGGTTTTTAATTTGGGGGAATTAAATGGTGGGTTTTGCCTGTAAAATGAGAGTGGTGGGGCCGGGCAGAGTTAAGGGTATAAAAACAAAAAGAAAGAGGGGGGGAAATGCAGAGGGATTGAAGAAGGAAATGGAGGAAGAGTGGGCTGGTAGAGTTGACCGTTAGATATTGAGGGAGGAGGAAGAAGAAGAAGAAGGAGACTGAGCCAAGACAACTAACTTTTAAAGCGGTTGAATCTCCAAGACTCAACTGCCCTATTTTTTTTTTATTATTTTAATTGGTGTTGTTTGGCTTGTGTTGTGGCGGCTCAAGCTGAGCCTATGAAGCCGTGAATATATATTTTTTTTTTGAGGAATTCTAAAAATAGAAAAAAAAGACTAATGTATAAGTTCATGTCGATCGGATCTAGGGCAATCGATTTGCGGGTCAAATTGTGAAATCGAGTTTAGTCGTTTTGAATTTGTTTTGGGTCGGATTTCATCCTTCAAGTTTTGGGTCGGGGTCAGATTATGGCATCGAGTTAAGTTTTTACAACTCTGTTTAGAGCGATTGTGGTGTGCGTAGTAAAAGATAAATTGGTAAATGGATTGGCTGGTGGGATTGTCCTATGACGAGAATGTACCGAGTTTGTAATTTATGAAAAATGAGTTTAGAATCATTTTAACCATTTTCATAAGGGACAAGCATATTTCTTTTTTATGACCATTTTTAAAGCAAATATAGTATTTTTTATAAGCATTCATTCGAAAAACTGGAAAGATTTTGTTAGATGTAACTTTCTTTTTAACGAGTTTCGTATTTTTGTTTTAGGGTCTATTTTCTTTATATTAGCATTCCAATATTATCAAATTCTGAAATTGTTTTTTAGCTTATCCTCTCATTTATGTAGAGTAATCATGGAGGGGTTGAATTACCATACAATGTGGTTCTTGAGAGTTGAAATAGCAGGCTTGGATAGAACAAAAAAGAAATCATTTTGATGATTAAATGGCGTGTTTCATGGGAAATCTTCGTTGGGCCAAAATTAAATAAGCAATTAATAACATATGAAAGTGTGTCTTCATGTCATTTATGGAGTTGAATTGGTGAAAGAACCGAAGAGCAATAAATGTTTTGATTTGGCTCCAAGCTCTGTCCACCGGCCCTCCTCCTTATAATACTACCATATTATTACCCGATTTCTTTCCTTCTCCTCAACCATTATTGATTATTAAATCAAAGATAATGTTCTTACAACAAGTTAAGTACCCCAAATATGTCGAGATATGTAGGATAATAAGTTCTTTTGTCTTAAATAATACTATCGAGTTTTGAAGTTCATATATGTCGATAGTTTAAGAGGGCGGAAAACTCACTAGATAAATTGACATGAGAAGATAAACAAACAAATGCAACGTAAGAATAAAGAATAGAACTAAAAGCCTTCGGGCATTTAGTCAAAACGGTTAAGCCTTCAAGGGTAGTACCTAGAGGTCACCGGTTCGACTCTTATGGGCAGTGCCCTCAACCAAAAAAAAATAGAACTAAAAGTCTACATTGGAAGAACACGATAAGTAGATTGTGTAGCGCACTATGAACAAAGAAAAAGAAGACGTTAATAGAGAAAAATTTATAAATAAGCTTTAGATTTTGACTCATTAGGAGAACTTTCTGACATTAATTATCTATCATCGACTTCTTCTAAAAATCTCCTTCGAATCCTTAAAAACGAGATACCTACCCAAAATATATGAACCTTAATATTTTTCCACTCCGGAAAAATATTGAAACAGATCAATCATACATTTATCACATTACTCCCTAAAAGAGACAACCCAGAGTCGACAAACCATTTTCGCCCAATAAGTCTTTGCTCGACCATATACAAAACAATTGCAAAAATCATCACAGAAAGATTAAAACAAATAATGGGAAAACTTATACATCCCCTACAAAGCGCCTTTGTCCCCAATCGATCAATACAAGACAATGTCCTCATTGCACATGAAATCTTCCACTCCTTCAGGGGAAGAAAAGGAAAAGACGGATGGTTAGTGATCAAATTGGACATGGAGAAAGCATATGACCGTGTGGATTAGACTTTTCTGAACAAGGTCTTACAGAAATTTGGGTTTTGTGGCACCTTTCTCAACTGGATAAAGGAATGTACACAAACAGTGTCGTTTTCCGTCCTTGTCAACAACGGACCTACGGACCTGTTTGCACCAACTCGCGGGCTTAGACAAGGGGACCCTCTTTCGTCTTATCTATTTATCCTTGGAATGGAAATCCTTGCAAGGAAACTCCAACAGACAAGCGACAAACCCCAAGGCCAGATTGGATTCACCCTTACACGGGAGGGAACGAATATTCCATTCCTTGCGTTTGCGGATGATATCATAATTTTTAGTAAGGCGAACCAGAGCGCCTGTGACCAGGTTAAACAAATAGTAGAAGAATATTGTGCAATCTCAGGCCAGAAAGTGAATTTTCATAAATCAACTTTCCATCCTTCCAAATCCGTGGACAACCAAGGAAGAATAAGAATCCAACAAGCACTAGGCATAACACAAATGACAGACCTCGACAAATACTTAGGTTGCCCTATGATCAATGGTAAAGTCAGTAAGGACACATTTAGGGACGTAGTAGGATCTACTAATTCACAACTAGCTAAATGGAGAGCAAACGGACTCTCTCAGGAGGGGCGCACCACCCTTATCCGCTCAAACCTATCCGCAAAACCAAGCTATATAATGCAAAGTTTTATGTTGCCTACTAGTATCCACAATGAACTAGACCAGATAAACCGATGCTTCTTATGGAACAAGGACCGAACATATAAACCCCTTATCGGGTGGGATAAGATATGTAAAAAGAAGGAATATGGAGGCCTGGGAATAAGAAAATCAGAACACGTAAACAAAGCACTTCAGATGAAATTACTTTGGAAAATTATCGCAGAACCAAACAATATTTGGGTACGAGTGGTGATGCAAAAGTACCTGAAAAATGACAAATTATTCACTTATAAAAAACAAGCCAACACTTCATGGCAATGGTCGCAGCTAATGAAACTACGGACTGAATTCGCTAAAGGGCTCATTTGGCAAGTGGGTAATGGAGAAACGATTAAGTTCTGGACAGATAATTGGGCGATCAATGAACCACTAAAGAATCATGCATTAGATCCCGATAGTATAAATGAAGAATGGAAGGTGAAGAGTTATATTAACGATAACAAGGAATGGATTAGGGACGACCTCACTCAAATACTACCACCTAGCATTGTAGAGAAAATTACTGCAATTCAAATCCCAGAAACCCATTTGCAAGATCGCCTATATTGGGCGCCGAGTAAAAACGGCTGGTTTTCCACAGACTCGGCTGTTAACCTAGTGGCGAAAACAGACACACTTACCCCAAGCCAAAATAGTTGGATTTGGAAGCTAGACACGCTACCAAAAGTGAAGAATTTCTTGTGGAAGATAGACAAGAATGGACTCCCAACCAAGGATAGACTACGAGCAAAACAAGTGTCAGTTCCTCAGGAATGTACTTTGTGCAACGAAGCAAATGAAGACACCGGACACCTACTCCTTGATTGCCCATTCACACGGGGTGTAATCCAACAAGTTAACCCAATAATAGCGAATGTAATACAGAATTATGACACCACTGACAAAACATCCAGCAATATGATAACAGAATTACACCACTTGATTGGTACAGACGGCTTCACAGAGCTAGCTGCTATTTGGTGGTGTCTATGGCATCAAAGAAACTTAAAAATATTTCAACAAGATCCAGGTAACGCAATCACAAATATACCTCAACACATCCGGAATCAAATCACACAGTGGAAAAGAGCTAGGAAATACACAGAAGACGAGGAAAAGGATGAAAGGAAGCCGAAAAAGCCAAAGCGAAGTAATCAAAATGGAACATGGGAAAAACCCATCAACGGGTTCGTCAAACTTAACTTTGACGGCTCAAATTTGAGTGATGGATCAGCCTCAGCAGGGTTTGTTATTAGAAACCAACATGCAGAAGTGATTGCCTTGGGGGCTAGGAAATATGACCATAATTCAATCTTAAGCACTGAAGCACTCGGACTTCGAGACGGGGTGAGGAAGGCCAAAGAACTGGGATTCAAAAAGATCGAAATTGAAGGCGATAATTTGACGGTGATCGAAGCCACTAAGGGCACAAGGAAATGTCCTTGGCAAATTGACTTACTGATCTCGGACATTTGGGGCTTCCTCCATGAGTTTGAGTCAGTCAAAATCAAGCATGTGAGTAGGGTTGTCAATACCGTGGCTGATAAAATCGCGAAATTGGGCCACGATCTCCCTAACAACCACATTGCGAATCACCTAGAACTTTCAGTTCTCATCCGAAAGGATGCTCTAGGACGTCCCCCGTAAGCGGGACTCCTAATTCTTACCTAATCAAAAAAAAAAAAAAACTAGTTTAGGAATTTTGTCAAAGTTATCTTTTGTTCTTACAAAAATTCTAAAAGAAATAATTTAAGAGACAATACGTGTATTATGTAAGTCAAATTAAGATGTTTTCAATCGTTTATATATGTTTTTTTTTTGAGACAATCGTTTATATATGTTGATGTGACCTCTTAAACCATTATTATCGTGTAACATGATATTTATACATGTTATATGCAAGTCAAAATTAGTTAAATATCATGTCATATAACGTTAGACATGACATATAATTAATGACGATGTCATATAGGCTATAGCGTTAGACATGACATATAATTAATTTGCTTCATCTTCGAACTTTTTTTTCAAAATTTAATGCCATCTTTAACCTAAAGTAAACATTTATAAAACTTAATGTCATCTTTCATGATCCAAATCTTCTGTCCCCTAAATACGTCCCATAACACGTCCCATTGTTTTTAATTGCTCGAAACTTTAAAATTTTGTGTTTTTTGTGTTTTTTTAAAGCCCTAGTATAACATTTCAATTAATCAAAAGCAATGGGACGTGTTTATGGGACAGAAGATTCGGATCGCATCTTTCAGCTAATGATATTTTTTAGAAAACTTATGGAGCAATAACGTACTTCAGTCTGCCTCTCATAGAATTTATGAGTATAAAATATTTCCTCCGTTTTAAAATATTTGTTCATTTGAGCATTTCACACATATTAAGAAGGAATGATTTTTCCTATATTACCCCTTTAACTATAGACTTAATTATTAGTATAAAAAAACATGAAAAAGTATAATGATTATGATAAAGATAATTATTAGGATATAAATGGAAAGAGATGGAAAACAAATAAAAATGGACGGTACTGTGAGACAAGAAAAAGATATCGTATTGATAACTATTTTGAAACAAATGAAGTACAATATTAATTAGCATTAGCATTGAATTATAATAGATATGTATGGCCGTATGGGTCTCATTCAAAGGATGAGAGATACCGATTTCAAATTCTCATTTAATGATACAATATCATTGCTAACGCGCGATTAAGGTGGTTAAAGGTTACCCGAATGATACATTCTTAATTTCGATTTGATTGAATCTAAATTTAATTCTAACATGAACCTGATGACGAGAAAC
Organism: Polygonum aviculare; assembly: GCA_934048045.1. Classification (NCBI taxonomy): domain Eukaryota; kingdom Viridiplantae; phylum Streptophyta; class Magnoliopsida; order Caryophyllales; family Polygonaceae; genus Polygonum; species Polygonum aviculare. The sequence continues at coordinate 1,526,894 of OW204026.1, forward strand.
TATATGATCCGAAATCCGACCTACGTGGGATTTGACCCGGTTGGCTTGTAAATGTAAATATTTTTTTTTATCAAAACATTATTTTTTATTTTAAAATTAACTTTTTGTATTTTTTACATATTAGAGAGATCAGTAAATGGGACAATCAAAGAGAAAAGATCATGATGATGGTCAGATGGATAGCAAATCGTTGAGATAGATAGAGGGGCATGACTCGGTTTCGCTGCCTTTCGTCTTCTGCCAGGATACCGTCCAACTATGTCTCTAATATACCTATTAGGGTTTGTTCGGTAAAACTAGCTGAAGCTGAACTAAGAGCTGAATTCAGCTTAGTTCAGCTTTGTTAAGGTTGGGGGAGACAACTTTTTATTTCCAGCTTAATTCGGCTAAATTCAGCTAGACAAGTTCCAGCTACAATGACCCACCGAACACCAAAAATATTTTATTTTAAAAAAAAGTTAAGCTTCAACAAGCTCCATTAAGCTTCGTTAAGCTGCGAACCAAACGGATCCTTAGTTAAATCCTGTTCAAGCTTCTTCTCTCCCATATTCGACTCATAGCTTGTTTCACCCATCAACCGCTTAATATGAGTATTCATACACATTTTTGGGCTGGATCGTGCAAGTGGCTAGGTCACCGATGGCCAGCACTCCTAGGATCGATAAACTATCCTAGTAATCTTATGAAGCACAAAATTTTTTAACATCCTAAGCTCGGCCATTGTGCACTTAATACCAGCCTTATCATTTGATAGTATTATAAGCAATAAACACAATGCAATGTTAATTGATTAAATCATTGTTTTGGAAACCGCCTTCTTTTTCATTATTCTAGCTCGTTTGTTGGTAGTTAAGACTTAGAATGGTAGATATATAATAGATATATAATACGTACACATATTAGCAATATAGGTCAATAGTCATAATTAAAGAACAAAGACAGTGATCGATCAAGATGTACTATCTTAAACATGTTTCCATATGTACATATGTGGCACACTAAAAAGTATAGAATATTTTGTTTTATAAAGCGGACATAGCTAAATCTGGTATTCGATGGCATCGGGCGTTAGATATAGCATAATTTGAGTTTATGCAAAAGTGTAGATACAATACGCGCGCTCCTTGAGAGATCGGAAAGTACCGCCTCTTCTTCGACAAAAAAAAAAGTCTGAATACAATAGATCATCTCTACCTGATTTAGTTAATTATCACTACAAAATATATTTTATGATAGTTTAAATTGTAATCTTAAACCAGGTCGTTTCGGTCCTAATTAACCATCCTCGTCCAAAGAAATTTAAAAGGAATATCGATCAAATCAAGTAGTACAAGAAAAAGAGACATATTTGCTTGCTTTATAAGCAAGTAATTTGTAACTTTCTTGTTGTCAAACAGGTCTTTGATAGTACCATGGCAATAAAGACACATAACAAATTACATCTTTTTCTGTTGTGTGTGTACGTTCATATTATATATATGCTTTGCTTAAACATTAATTTGAACCCATAAACATGATTTATGCTTTGATTATCTATGCATTGGATACATCCATGGGATATTTGTAAGCAACGTACACCTCAAGATTTCTTAAAAAGTTGATTTTAAATGAAAATATAAAATATGATCGTTGTAGGATCGACGTGTTAGAATACAGACCCTGATCCTTGAGGGATCAAAAAACTGGACAGCGGAAGCAAACAGGAAACAAGTAGCAAGCAAAGTACTGATCCTTAGCAGGGATCAATCTATCACGAAACGAAAACAACACACACAAAGGACACAATATTTAGAGAGGAAACCCAAAGCAACCAACTAGTTACTTTAGTAAAACCTCTACCTTCGTTAGAAGGATTTTGAATCACGTACTCCTGTTATTAATAATCACGAACTACACAAGGCAAGCAAGGATACCAACGTACCTAGACTCTTTCTAGTACTCTCCTAACTTCCTAGCCTAAAGAACGTATTATTAACTCAAGTACAACAAAATCCAACTATACCTCTGAAACCTAACATCTCACCAAGCTTCAATGGGTTCTCGGTCCTTCTCAGAAACATGGCCTCTCACCTTGCTTCGAGCGGTTCTTGGTCCTTCCGCAGTACCAACAAGTACGTTTGTTGTCACTGTTCCCTCAGACCATTAAAGTCATCTAGTCCTTCACCAGCTACAGCAACTACGTCTGTTGTTACTGATCCCTGTGACTGTGCTGATTATTGATCCTCTGACCAACGATGGTGAAGCTCTCTTCTTAGAGCTCCAATGGCGGTTAAGAAGCATCCAAATCTCCTTTAGGACGCCGCCTTTCTTCTCTTCGATGAAGTCTCCTTTTCTCTCTAGTAGAAGTACTCCAAAGGGTTTCTTTCGAACAAGTAAAAAAACCTAAACGCTATTCCTATTTATAATAGACGAATAGGTCTGATATGATATTATTTTCTTGCCATAAAATAATATCTTTCCACCTCAAAATCATCCATAAACGGATTTACACAATCAAATCTTCAACAAGATCTTCTATCATATCTTCTTGACTTCTTGGGCTCCAAGTAATGACCAAATCATAAAGATATGCTTCCCATAATTATTATCATCCGTTTAGAGATAATATCAACTTCCTCCAACTGTAGATACACGTCCTTAATGAAGGAAATACACTCCTTCCATAAATAGACCTCTATCACGTGACTGGCTGACACATTGATCCCTCTGGGACCAATCTCTCTTTCTACTCTTGTTCTCTGGTTCTCTTGTTCCCTTTGCACCTGTTTTCTCCTGAAACACTTTGCAAAACTCAAACCATTAAACCTTATGGTGTTTATCATTATCAAAACTCATGGGACTGATCCCGAGAGATCACTTGATTGTTCGACTGATCCCGAAGGAACATGAGTCCAACAATTTCCCCCTTTTTGATGATGACAAACTCATACATCAAAAATGCATATTATATCAAGTTAAGAAACATGAAACATGCACATGCACACACTAAGTAGAGAGAGTTGTTCCCCCTCAAACCAATTGCTTCTTCTGTTGTTGTTCCCCCTGAACACAACACTAATCCTTACCAATCATGTTCGGTAAGACGTTCCTCCTTGGCATAAGCATAAACCTGCATCTCCTTGTGTAAGCTCATCTCTGCAATTTTCCTAACTAGATACACGTCCTTATTTCAAGGAAACACACTCCTTCCATAAATAGACCTCTATCACGTGGCTGACTGACACATTGATCCCTCTGGGACCAATCTCTCTTTCTACTCTTGTTCTCTTGTTCCCTTTGCACCTGTTTTCTCCTGAAACACTTTGCAAAACTCAAACCATTAAACCTTATGGTGTTTATCATTATCAAAACTCATGGGACTGATCCCGAGAGATCACTTGATTGTTCGACTGATCCCGAGGGAACATGAGTCCAGCAATCGTAACGACGTAATCAACACACACATCCTTAAAAATAAAGTGATCAAATGCCTCTCTATCTCCTCGTTTCAAATTGGTCTTTGAATCAATCATTAATTTTTATCCTTTTAGTTATAAGAGACGTCAATAAGATTAAAAGAAAGTAATTAAATTTGAATTATTCAATATATGGAAATAGAATATTATGTGTGAAGTCACATTTTGGCATTTAGCATGAATTAATAGAATATAAGAGGAAGAATTAAGCTATTGAAATATTATATTTGCCAACTATATTGATAAGTCTCCATCATATCATATATATTAATCAACAAACCACTTTTTTTTTGATAACAATCAACAAACCACTGGTGCTCAAAAATCAACAAACCACTTGGTTATAATAGAAAGATCAAACTAACTAGGTTTTGTAGTCTTATAGTTATTCTAGTCAAACTCGTATGATAGATAAGTGAATTAATTAACCAATGGAATTCCTACCAACAATTCACTAGATTCACGAATTATATTGGGCTTCCTCATTATTGTTTTAGCTATTGGGCTTAGATCCACATTCTATTACAGCTTTGTTTCAACTTTTGTAAGCCCTAGTGGCTCATCTACTTCTACTATATAGTCTCTCTTTGAGACTTCCTGTAAACCACCGCTTTTCACTCTTAAATCAAAAGGCTGGCTTTTGCTATGTTTCCTGTTCATCTCCTTCTTCACCCTCATGTTTTGATAGCCCAATCTTTCACATATATCAACATGGTATTAGAGCGCCGGATTTTGATCCAAGCTTAAGCCTTTCATTCAGCCCATCCTTTTCCGCTTCAAGTGTCAAAATCATTCCTTTACGATTTTGGCTCGAAACCCCCCAAAATGGCAAACGATGGAGCGGGAGAAACTCAAGACAACAACGACCCTCTTTATCTTGCCTCAAATGACAACCCCGGTCTCAGCTTGGTCTCACAGGCGTTTGATGGCACCGGATTTGGAGAGTGGCGAATCTCCATGAAGACAGCACTCTCAGCCAAGAACAAAACTTGCTTCATAGATGGGAGTTACAAAAAGCCAGCGACGGCAGACTCGAAACAGAGACGATGGACCCGATGCAATGACATGGTCAAGCCGTGGATCCTAAACGGGCTGAGTCCAGAGATTCGGCGCAGCGTACTTTACATTGACACTGCCCATGGCACTTGGGAGGAACTCATTGCCCGCTATAGCCAGGTCAGTGGTGCACAGTTGTATTCTGTCAGAAAGGAGCTCCATTCCGTCACTCAGGGCTCGGATGCTGTTTCGACTTACTTCACAAAGCTGAGAGCACTTTGGGATGAATTAGACAGTGTTCAACAATATCCGAAATGCACATGTGGTTCCGTCAAGGCTATTGTGAAGCACGAGGAAGATAAGCGACTCATTGACTTTCTAATGGGGCTCAATGAGCACTATACAACTGTGAGGGGAACGATTTTGATGATGAAACCCTTACCAGACATTAACGCTGCCTATGGAATGGTCCTACAAGACGAGAAGCAACGAGAGGTTCAAAACGTCTCACAAATTTTTAGTGAATCAGCTTCGATGAATGTGAGTACCAGGAATGGACAGAGTAGTGGAGGCTCTCAAAGAGGAAATGATGAGAAGAAAGGGTTGTACTGCACCAACTGTAAAAAGACCAACCACAACGTGGACAAATGCTACTTTATTATCGGGTTTCCACCGAATTACAGAGAAGGCAAAAGGAAAAAACAAGGATCAGGTGAGAAATTTGCAGGAAGTGCACAGTCTCAGGCTTCAAACAGTAAAGGCAGTACAAAGGAATTGAATGAAGAACAGATTGCTAAGCTTTTGAGCCTCTTGGAGGCCAGTGGTTCCAAGGGAAAAGATGCTGCACACGACGACTTCGCCGGCTTCGCAGGTACCACTCTCTCCTCCAAATTGTTTCATGGAACCTCTTGGATCATAGATAGCGGAGCGAGCTGTCATATGTGTTGTGATGCAAGTTTACTTGAGAAACGATATAAGCTTTCCAAGCCCTTTGTGATTTCCCTACCGAATCAAGCTACTGCTGTAGTAGAGATTGCTGGCTCTGTAAAGATTCTGCCAGATTTGTTGTTGAAAGATGTTTTGCTTGTGCCCACATTTAAGTGCAATCTGATTTCTGTGGGAAAACTTGCGAAAGATCTTCGATGCAATGTCATATTCACAGATTCAAAATGTTTATTGCAGGCTCCTTCCATGGGGATGCCTGTGGAGGTTGGTGAGGCTGACCATGATCTTTACTTTTTGGTTCCCAAGCCTCAACGGGAACGCAAACAAGTTGAGGTGAATAAAACGGCGAGTGATTTCTTCTCTAGTCATGTTGGAGTCAAGTTGTGGCATGCTAGAATGGGTCACCTGCCTCTCTACAAGCTACAGACATTACCTTTTGCTCAGAACCTGCCCACAGATAAAAGCCCTTTGGCTTGTACCATTTGTGCTAAGTCTAGACAAACGAGATTGCCCTTCCCGACGAGTGAAATTTCTTCATCATATCCGTTTCAGCTCATTCACGTGGACTTGTGGGGTCCCTACCACACCACAACATACAACGGGTATAGGTACTTCATCACCATAGTAGATGATTTTTCAAGAGCAACTTGGGTTCACCTTCTCTCAGCAAAGAGCAATGCTTTCAGCCTACTCAAGACTTTTATTGCCATGGTAGAGAAGCAGTTTGGGAAATCAGTGCAGATCCTGAGGTCCGATAATGCCCTAGAGTTAGGGACTTCGAGAGAAACTTCTGAATTCTTGAGTTCTCAAGGAATTTTGCACCAGACATCTTGTGTTGCAACACCGCAACAAAACGGCATTGTCAAAAGGAAACACAGGCATATCCTTGAGATAGCAAGATCTCTCATGTTTCAGTCCAAGTTGCCTCTTAAATTCTGGGGAGAGAGTGTGTTGACTGCCGCTTATATTCTGAATCGCCTTCCATACAAGCTCCTCAAAAACAAGAGCCCTTTTGAGATCATCTATCACAAACTGCCGACGTACGATCACATGAGGAGTTTCGGGTGTCTTTGCTTTGTTTCAACCTTGAAGCAAGGAAGAGACAAGTTTCAGGCCAGAGCTACACCTTGTATTTTCTTGGGATACCCGTACGGAAAGAAAGCCTATAAGGTTTTCGATCTTGAAAGCCACAAAGTTGTTGTCTCCAGAGATGTGGTCTTCCATGAAGACATTTTTCCATACCACAATCCCGAGTTTCAAACTCCCTCCACATCTCTGTTTCCCACGCCGTCAGCAGAATGTGATGATGATGATGATCTGTTTATTTCAGAACCGGCAACTGAGCATCAGGAAAGTGAGTCTCAGGTGCCAGAGGAGGTAGTTGATTTGCAGCCCAGACGATCCGCCAGAGAGCACCGACCGCCGTCTCGCTTGGCTGACTATGTTTGCTCGACAGTTGTGAATACAGAAATGTTTTGTGGTCACACATTGACGTCCACAGTTGGCTTCCCAGAGTGCACAACAGATTCAGATTTCAGGCCAGAACACGAGCCATATTGTTATGAAGAAGCTAGTAAACATGCAGTTTGGCAAGCCGCCATGATGGATGAATTTGAGGCTTTGCAAAACAACAACACATGGGAAATTGTCAAGTTGCCCGAGAGGAAGAAAGCCATCAGCTGTAAGTGGGTTTACAAGGTGAAGAGAAGAGCAGACGGGGCTGTTGAGAGATACAAAGCAAGACTTGTTGTGAGGGGCTTCACACAAAGAGAAGGGGTGGATTATAATGAGACTTTTTCTCCGGTGATCAAGATGACAATCGTAACGGCTCTCATATCAGTTGCTCTCAAGAGAAGATGGCAGATTTTCCAACTTGATGTAAACAATGCGTTCTTACACGGAGATTTGCATGAAGAGGTATATATGAAGGTGCCACCAGGCTTGAACGTTGATGATTCCTCAATGGTTTGCCGCCTGAAGAAGTCTCTTTATGGACTCAAACAAGCATCTAGACAATGGTATGCTAAGTTGTCGTCATCTTTAAAGGCTCGTGGATATGTGCAATCTATGAATGATTATTCACTCTTCTATAAGAAAACAGCCAGCTCAGTTGTGTTTGTGGCGGTTTATGTGGATGACATTCTTGTGACAGGAGATGATTTGGTGGAAGTTGCTTCTCTGAAGGAGCATCTTCATGAGTCGTTTCGCATAAAGGATCTTGGGTTGCTGAATTTTTTCTTGGGAATAGAGTTCATAACCACTCCCAAGGGAATGCTCATGACTCAAAGGAAGTTCATTTCAGAACTATTACATGATTATCCTCCAAAATCTTCCTTCATATCAGCAAGTCCATTGAGTCCTGGCCTCAAACTCCTTCCGACGGATGGTGAGCTCTTGCCAGATGCAACTGTATATCGAAGACTCATTGGGAAACTCAATTTTCTAGTGAATACGCGTCCTGACATAGCGTATGCAGTTCAAGTGTTGAGCCAGTTTAATCAAAATCCACGACAGCCACACCTAGATGCAGCACATCACGTTCTTTCATACTTGAGAGGAACGCAGACCAGGGCACTTCTCTTGAATTGCCATTCAGACTTCAAGATGCAGGCTTTTTGTGATGCCGATTGGGCTACATGCCCACACTCACGCAGGTCAGTTAGTGGTTTCCTAGTGTTTTTCGGTGGAAATCTGATTTCCTGGAAATCAAAGAAGCAACAGAGTGTATCTTTGTCCTTAGCAGAAGCAGAATACCGATCACTCCGACGAGTGTGTGCAGAGCTGGCTTGGTTGAGTCGACTGATCAATGAACTTGGGGTAGCTAACATTGTTCCCATACCCATCAAGTGCGACAACCAGGCAGCCATTTACATAGCCAAGAACCCGGTCTTCCACGAGAGGACGAAGCATATAGAGCTAGACTGCCATTTCGCCAGAGAAAAACTTCTTGAAGGCCTGATATCCTTAGAGCATTGTTCCACTCACACACAACTTGCTGATTTCCTGACAAAAGCACTTCCTGGTACAAAGCTGCGTTCTTCTTTCTCCAAGATGGGATTACAGGATGCATCTCCATCTTGAGGGGGGATATTGGGCTTCCTCATTATTGTTTTAGCTATTGGGCTTAGATCCACATTCTATTACAGCTTTGTTTCAGCTTTTGTAAGCCCTAGTGGCTCATCTACTTCTACTATATAGTCTCTCTTTGAGACTTCCTGTAAACCACCGCTTTTCACTCTTAAATCAAAAGGCTGGCTTTTGCTATGTTTCCTGTTCATCTCCTTCTTCACCCTCATGTTTTGATAGCCCAATCTTTCACATATATCAACAAATTACGTGTTTAGTAAGACATGTTGAGAAAAGAAAACATGTTGCTTAAGATTAAGTAAAGTAATTTTTGGTCTTGGGCTAGTTCACACGAACATTCTCATCAACATAAAATTTGCTTGTCTTGGCCATTATACGCACTTCGTATAACTTTGTTCGACTTCGGACATTTAGTTCAACGGACACAAACTATAACAAAATCTTTCTAACACGAACGCCGGTTTGTAATATCTCTCACAATTGTAGGATGATATCTTATCCTTTCATAGTTTCATTTCAATGTCAATAACTTTGATAATAACCGAAGAAGTTTTAATAAAAAGATGGTCAAAGAACAAAATCATTCTTTCTTAACAAATCTCCTTTTTTTTCCAAATCTGATTATTGCAAGCTAATGAAGAAACATACACCATGACAATGACAATTAACTAACAAGATGAGGGGAATCTAGCAACAAAATCCATTAGATTAAATTAATCGATCATTGATGACATGGATCTACACGAAAGATGATTCTAAGCACGTATTCTACATTATTAATTCGTACATATATACTAGTTTTATGTTAATTACTACGCATAAGTTTTATGTTAATTACTACGCACTAATACAGAAGGTATAATATATAATTATATATATATATACGGATTATAAATTGTATAATGTATGTGTACGTTGTCAGAAAGATTAAATAAAACTTTATTAATCAATTCACAAGGGAGACTATGAATTAATGAGAATCACATGGGTGTCCACTTGAACATAATTACAAAAGCTAGCTAGGCAGCTTGTGAATTATGAGAGATTAATATAGTGCCTTTGTGTCTATTCTTGTACTAATTAATAATAGGCATTCATATATAGAATTAGGGTTTGCGAACTGTTTATTCTTGTTATCAAGATTCAACAAACAGTTTGTTGTAGAAGAGTAGATGGAGGGCTGGTGGTTTTGGAAGTCAGGTAAGAAAGCATGCAATATATGCAAGCACAAGCAAATAAAAAGGAGTTCGATCGATGCCCCACAACCCAAATTAAATTGGCTTGAAATGATGATGAAGTTTCTGACAATGAAAATCGTAGGATTAAGCTATACAGTACGTATAATGTTGCATCAATACAAGTTTTTTAATCGCATTTACACTAGATTTTTGAAGTGTACATTGAAATGTTTGATATCAAGTGAAATTAGGGCTCTCTATATGGGTCGACCCGACATGTAACCCGGTTTGATAAAATGTGATTCGAGATCCAACCCGTAATCCAGTTTACGTTTTGGGTCACGGGTCAACTTACGGCCGGGTCAAGTCACAGGTTAACTCGTAAATCCGTTTGACCCGATTATGTAACAGTGCTTCACGATGACGTTTTTCACACTTTAAAAAAAACTTTTGGTTGTGCAATACTGTTTTACTAATATCCAATGTAATAAAATTATTGAAATGGGTCTCATAAAGAAAAATATTTTTTTTTGAAATCAATAGTCCAAACAAAGATTCAACAACAAAAAAATAGTCCAAACAAAGAAAATAAAATCAAACATAGATTATATTTTTCATTTTAAAGGTTGACCTGTTTCTTCATTTTATTTTCATTTATAAAAAGGTTCTTTCCTTTTTAATATAATATCCTTTAAACCAAATTCATTGTATTCTTTATTATATTTTCTAAGATCCAAACATAAATATACTCTCCTTCAGTGAAAGCTCACATCCCATTTTATTATCTTAATATACTCATTTTTAATTTAATATAGTTTATTAGTTTTATTTTCAAAGGATGTTTCATATAGTTTTATCTCAATGCTTTGAACACTTTCTTTAGCATAGGTTAATAGGTACATGACCTATTGATATGAGTTTAAAAGTATTATCATGGCATTATCGGTTCTTATTAAATTTTCTATTTAATAAATAATGCCAATACTTTTATTCATGGGAAAAAAATTGTTAAGGGAAATTACAATAATAACCTTCTCAAAAAAGAGGGTTATTACAACATTCTCCACATTCGAACCTATACAAAGTAGAATCACCTATAGCTGAAGTCGGGCCTCCGATCTTCTCTCATTCTATATGTTTGCAACGGTCAAACTTCACACTTTTCCCTTATCATGTTTGTCCACAAGGGATTGCAGCGATAGTGCATCCGCTACTTGATCCCTTCTCGTCCATTAGATAGGACACAAACTTTGGCAAAATCTGCACTTCAGCTATGATCTGTGTCATTGCCAACGCATAGGTCGCTTCATCTCTTTGCCTCCAGTGGCCAAATACATAACTTTCTAACTTTTTAGCCTTCCCTACCAAGTCTGTAGGTGGATGAATCACCTTTGGGGCATCCTGGTGGAGAAGGAAAGCCTGCTCAAGCTGGTTCCGAAATTGAGCTCTGAAATCTTAGAGCTGAAAACTTGGGTGTTTGTTTTGAGGTATAAGGTATGAGGTATGTGTTTGAGAAATGGAAATCCCGTACCCAGCGTTTGGTTAAGATAAAATTGGGTTTCAAACCGATACCTCAAACCAATTTGGTATGAGTTCCCCATACCTCCCGTTTGGGTGGGTTTGTCATCCATTCCGGCTCCTTCTGCCTTTCTTCTCTTGAGACCAACATTCCGGCTCCTTCTCCCTTTCTTCTCTTGAGACCAACATTTCCGTTCTTCTCTATACTATTGATTGGCACATTCTCTTCTCCATTCTACCATTTTTTTTTCTACTCCATCCCCACCCAGCCATTATTTATGTTGATCAACAAATCTTCTCATCTATGCTATTAAAATAAATTTATGCTTAAATTTGGTGGCATGTTTGAACAATCCATTTATAGATATAAAAATCATAAGGTTTAGAGACCACATTGCACCACGTAGAATTGTTTCGCGTGTCGTCCCCATAATTCACCACATTACACAACATATATATATATACATGTATAATTTTTTTCTTAAAGCACTAACTTTAGGTAATATTGATTATATACGAGTCAAAATATTACATTGCTAAATTTTTATTATATTTACTTTTTTCATAATTCAACAATCACATTGCACCACGTAGAATTGTTTCACGTGTCGTCCCCATAATTCACCACATTATACTAAATATATACATGTATAATTTTTTTTCTTAAAGTAGTATATATTTTTTATCTTACTATGTTTTCAAAACATTTTTTTTCAACTTTCATACTCAACCACGTCACAATTTTTTAACATTTTTTTCAAGTAATTATGTTTTATTCATTTCTCCATGGGTTCTCACTTTTCCTTTTCCATTTTTAACCTTTATTAACTTCTTTTTCTTAACCTCTCTTAATTTCTATCAACTTAGCATGTCATTAGATCTTCATTTTCTACACTTTATATTTAACTTTTCATAACCTTTTTCAACTTCACTAACCTCTTTAAACATCATTACAAAAATTTATTTCAATCTCATTTGATTGTTATGTATTACCATTCTGTATGATATAATAAATGACTTTTGAAATAGAATAGACATAGGATTATTGTCAAGTTTATTATTTTTTATGTTTATAAATTATTTCAAATTATATATCTTTTCTCATGCTTGGTATGGGAACATATACTTGTTCTTCTATATTATAAAACATAAAATTTTCAAATCTTCTCCTTAAGCCACGTCATCATCAATTTCACTTCCTCTTCTGCCAATTTTTAATAAAAATATTTTTAAAATGTTCTCCACTCATCTATTCTATCGTAGCTTTTACGTTCATCATTTCTTTCACCAAAATAAAATAAAATAAAATTCTTTTTCAACCTTCTCAAATCCCTTTATCTTTCACATAAAAGTCCTTTTTTTTTAATATTTCTCTAACCTCCTTTTGCTACCACTTTTTTATTCTCAATTTCTAGGTCAAGAATGCCCCCATTCCGAACCTTTAAATCCTACGATTACGGATTTCCCCTGGGTAAATAAAAGGAATTCGATTGATGCCCCCGCAAACCAAATTGGCTTCAAATGATGATGAAGTTTTTGACAATGGAATTCGTAGGAGTAAGCATATATAATATATGTTGCATCATTACAAGCTTTCTAATCACATTTACACTAGGTTTTTCAAGTGTAGATTGGAATGTTGATATTGTCATCCATTAAGTGCATTTATCAAGTGAAATAGATACTAGTTATTTGATTTGGGTGAGGATACTAGTTATTTTCAGGTGTAGCTAGCTAGGTTGATTGACTTGTACTTATTTTAAGCCCTTTTCTCTAGAGTGATGGATGTGTTATCGAGGCCCCTTCAAGATGAGATCACATTATCTCGTATGTCTTCCGAAGACAATGCTGTGTGGGTAGATGAAACGAAAGGTGAGATTTGTTGCAAAAGTTGGATCGTTAGAGAGGGCAAGATTCGAACAAAATGTGGAGCTCAATTTTGGGAGTGAGTAAAAATGTTCTTTGGCGAGGATCGTGTGCCATGTCCTCTATGAGTTTCAACTTTCAAGTATATGAGGTATTGTAGGCGGGCAAGATTTCATATCAATTAGTTAGCATTTATTTCTCTATCTTATTTATTTTGCTATCCATATTTATTTCTCTTTATCCTTTAATAGGGTAGTTACTCTAGTTAGGATATTATTTATGGAGGAGGATCTTATCTTCGCCTCAGATAAGATATTTGGTTGACTTAGGGAGCAAGGCATCGCCCTAACCATAGTGGGCCGATCCCCTAGGGCCCCCCCCCCCTCCTGTCCCTCTCCTCTATAAATACACATGTATTCATGTGCCAGGTAAGTCAAGTTCTAAGCTATCGCTCTGCCTGACGTCTTTATTCGACATTGCCCTTATTGACTTAAGCATCGGAGGTGGATTAGGGGTCGCTCGCCCCTAGGTCCATTGTTTTGCAGGTCATTGAAGGGAAAGAGGCTTGTAGAGTGGAAGAACATTGAAGATCATTGAAGAAGGAGCAGAAACTTGTACACGGCATATTTTGTGTACTAACGTTTGGCGCCGTCTGTGGGGAACGATGGAACGTCCTTCTCGTTGATTATCGATCCGAGAAACGTTTCCCGCTGAACGAGATGACTTTGGGATCCATCCCAGAAGAGGAGGTCGCAGTGTTCGTTGACGACGGCGAAACCCTAAACGCTGGGGGCAACACCGTCGCCGACAACCAAGCCGACGACGCCGGCCACCATGTCACCCCCGCCATCCAGGGCGCGACCACGGCCGAGAATCACGCCAGCGACCGCGCGGAGAGCCGCGAGGCTGTGCGCGGCAGCCGCCAGGAGCAACCCGCGGGCGCGGGCGCAAGTCCCGCGAATGCGGGCACCACACGGGCCGCGGGTGCGGATTCGAGCCCCGCGGTCGCGGTTGGCGCGCAGACCGGGGATCTTCGCGATCGCCCCGGTCGCCGCAATCACCACCCCCCTGCTGAGGGCACGGGTGAGGGTTACGAGGAGCCTCGTAATCTCCAAGACACGAACAACGCTTTGCGGTTCGAGCGCGTTGGTTCGAATGTGGCGAGTAGTTCGGGTCCCCCTGTCGAGACTCAGGCCGACCTCGACTACTTATTCCAGCCCGAGTTGATGGCGATTAGGAGTTCACGTGACTCTATTCCCGGAAGAAGGCATGATCGTTCATCCCTTCGCATCCAAGAGCCTTCGCATGACCACGATAGCTCGCGAGCCCACCGGAGCGGTGCGCGCGGAACGAGAGAGGCGGTCGGGCTGAGGGATGTCGCGGGACCAACGAGCGATATGACGGGAAGAGATCGTGAGGAAGGAGATGAGGAAGAAAGGTCTCTCCTTCAGTCTCAACTCGAGGAGGCCAGGAAGGAGATTGTAGCGTTAAAGTTCTCCTTAGAGAAGATGCAGGGAAAGCGCCCGGTCGACGAATGTCACCAACCGCAGCGTTTGGCTAGTGTCATCCACGTTCCCGATGACCACCAAACTCCGGAACCTACGGGTGCCGGGAGCGACGGTTCGGATAGCGACCGGAGGGCCCCGAGGGGCTGAAAGAAAGGCGGAGACCTTGAGCGAGGTAGGCGGACACGGAGCCGGGATCCGCGAGAGGATTCCCGTTCCACCGAGGAGGAGAGCTTGCAGGACCGCAACCGACGCGGATACGAATCCCGAAAAAACGGTCACGACGAGCAAAAGGGTCGCAAAAGACGCACGACCCGCGGGCGCGGAGACGAGCCCCGCGGGCGCGGAAATCGTGCAGAGACGAACGGCTCCGGACACAACCCAACCCGCGGGCGCGGAAACGAGCCCCGCGGGCGCGGAGAAGAGCCCCGCGGGCGCGGAGAAGAGCCCCGCGGGCGCGGGAACCACGCAGAACCGAGCGATTCCGCGAGCGGCTCGACCCGCGACCGCGGGTCCACTAGCCGCGACCGTGGGTCAGAGGAAGAACGCGGGAGAGTTCGTGATCGTGATCGATACCATCCTAGGAGTCGGCGCGACGAGGATGAGGACAGGTTTGACCGCGACGAGCGTCGCGAGATTGTGGCTCGAGCTGAGCAGCGAACCGAGAAGAGGCTGCTCGACCTGCTCAAGAGCCAGGGAGGGCTACGGCAATCGGCTCAGGCCGAGTGGATAGGAAGTTGGCTTTGGTTACTTCCACACCATTCCATCGGACTATTCAACAGGCGGAGCCGCCAAAGAAGTTCGCACCACCAACCTTCACGGTCTATGACGGTGCGTCGGACCCAGTGAACCACATCGTTGACTACACTCACAGGATGGCGTTATGGACTTCTGACGACGCCATCATGTGCAAGATGTTCCCTGGAAGTCTCGGGAAGGGCGCGATTAAGTGGTTCCAGAGCTTGAAGCCCGGGTCGATCCGGTCGTGGGGGCAATTGGCTTCGGCTTTCGCCAAGCGATACATTGCCAACAGCCGAGAAGCGATCTCCTTGGATACGTTGCTCAGCCTAAGGCAACACAGGGATGAGAGCCTCCGTCGGTTCACAAACCGTTTTATGGAGTGCTACGCTCAAATCGACGGGTGCGATGAGAAGACCGCTATAGCCGCCTTCCGCCGGACTGTGCCGAAGAAATCCAAACTCCGAGAGAGCCTGACTCTGCGCCTGCCCTCCACGCTCGATGAACTGCAGGATCGAGTCCATCAGTACGCCAAGTTGGAGGACGAGGACGACGGCGATCGGTCCCCCACACCTCCCCGCCGAACGCGCGGGTCGCCGAGGCCGAGCGCCGGAAAGAGAAAGAGGGTGGACCAGGTGCAGGCCGTGTTTACCACGTTCAACATCCCGATCTACCGTATCTTGAGCCGGGTTCGTAACTTTGAATGGTTCAAGTTCCCGCCAAGAGGGGAGGATACGGAGGAGAACCAGCGCGGGCGAAAGTGGTGCATGTACCATCGAGCCCGGGGGCATATGACCGAGAATTGTGAGGCCTTCAAAGAATATCTCGAGGAGCTAGTAAAGAGAGGACACCTCAAGCAATACATTAAGGCCTCGGATGAAGAGGGAACGAATGCTAAGCAGATTGAGGTGGTCCAGACTATTACGGCTCTTTACAAGGAAGACGATCCGGAGTCGCGGAGTCGGTTTCGCAAGGAGTGCCACGAGCTAGAAGTGATGCGCGTCCAGCATGCCGAGCCACGCCCCCCGCTCGGACCGCGTGGACCAGGGCTTGTCTTTCACGACGAAAACTTGGCGACCGTCCAGCACCCACACAACGACCCGCTTGTCTTGACGGTAGAGCTCGGAGATATCAAGATCCACCGTGCCTTGGTGGATTCCGGCAGCTTGGTCGACGTGATGTACTACGACACACTCAAATCGCTCGGAAAATCCAAGAAGGACCTTGAAGAGGTCAAGATGCAACTTTCCGGACTCGTTGGATATCCCACTTTTCCACTTGGAGTCCTAAAGACTCGCGTGAGTCTCGCCGGAAAGGAGCATCCCACCGAGTTCGTAGTGGTCGACGTCCCGGGACCGTACAACTTGATACTTGGGCGACCTTGGATCCATGGCATGGGAGCGGTACCTTCATCCTTGCATCAAATGGTTCAATTCATGGACAAGGGTGCAATTGTGCGGGTGTGGGCTAATCAGCTTCAAGCAAGGTTATGCGCGAAAGGAGTTCGGCCCAGTGAAAGGATCGCAGATGGCGACAAAGGGCTCGGGCGAGTGGATATAGTCACCGGCACCGACCGAGAGCACAACCCGGATCACCGTGAGCGCGGCCCCGGCCACCGCGAGCGCGGTGAGGATCGCCGCGAGCGCGGCCCACCACCCGCGGGCGCGGGTGAGATTCCGGCGACTTGCGGCCCTGCGTGGCCCTAGATAAGTCAGCCGAGACTTAGGATTTCATAAAGTGGGGGCGGTACTCTTTTTTCCCATGTGGTTTTGATGAGGCCCCCCCTTAGTTTTTCATTTTTTAGTTTGTCCTAAGTTCATGACATTCATATTTGAATTTTTAATCAAGGTCTGCATCGTTTTGCATTAGATTGTGTCTTGCATAAAAAATACCAACGTTATGCGGTGCGCTAACGGAATAACTTGGCCAAGGAAAACACCCTATAAAGGCCCTACACGACGTATGCGTAGGAGTTGCACGGATCCCGTATTTATGGAATACGGATGTACGAATCTACGAATATACGAATATACGATTGTACGAATGTACGAATGTATGAATATACGAATGAGAGCACCCTAATCTGCATGACCACTCACCGCTTTGAGTTCCGGTCCCTATACACGGGATAGTACAAGGTACACGAGTATATGGGTCCCGGAGGGGGCATTGTAGGCGGGCAAGATTCCATATCAATTAGTTAGCATTTATTTCTCTATCTTATTTATTTTGCTATCCATATTTATTTCTCTTTATCCTTTAATAGGGTAGTTACTCTAGTTAGGATATTATTTATGGAGGAGGATCTTATCTTCGCCTGAGATAAGATATTTGGTTGACTTAGGGAGCAAGGCATCGCCTTAACCCTAGTGGGCCGATCCCCTACGGGCGCGCGCCCCCCTTCTGTCCCTCTCCTCTATAAATACACATGTATTCATGTGCCAGGTAAGTCAAGTTCTAAGCTATCGTTCTGCCTGACGCCTTTATTCGACATTGCCCTTATTGACTTAAGCATCGGAGGTGGATTAGGGGTCGCTCACCCCTAGGTCCATTGTTTTGCAGGTCATTGAAAGGAAAGAGGCTTGTAGAGTGGAAGAACATTGAAGATCATTGAAGAAGGAGCAGAAACTTGTATACGGCATATTTTGTGTACTAACAGGTATGATCCTTGTATACTCTTGATGACATGGCACATTACCGATAGTGTCTTGTGAAGAGATAATATATTCGAGTGAAGGAGATGTAGGTAGGAATATGTTTTGATTGTGCTTTTTTTGTGTGTGTATTGATGAGTGTGTGTTTATGGTTTTCTTGGTTGTTCTAAGTTTCTTTTTTGTGTTTTCTTTATTATTATTATTTTTTTGGTAAAAAAAATTAGGATGAGGGGATGGTGCCCCAGTCCAAGGACAAAGAAAATTTAAAGACTAAAAAAACTCTCTTATAAGGGGATTTTCGTATATATGCACCTCAAGGAGACTATTATTTATTTTTGTTTTGTTTTGTATGCTATTGACTCTTAGCATAAAAATCTATACTATATATTAAAGCCGGAGAATTTCGAGCCTCTACCTTAATTCTGGCCCCACTTTATTAACAATTTTATATATTTTGTCCTAATTATCTAAATTTTAACTTTATCTTTTTTCTCACCCATCAAATATCTATCTTGAAAGGCATATTATTTATCTTTAAAATTTCTTTAATTATCTAATGTTTAATTTTATCATTTTTTATACTCATCCAATATCTATCTTTGAAACAATATTATCTATCTTTAAAATTTCCTTAATTATCTAATCTTTAATTTTATCTTTTTTTTATACTCCTCTAATATCTATCTTTGAAACAATATTATCTATCTTAAAAAGTCCTTCTATAAAAGACAGTACATATTAATTAACTTAATTTTTCAATTCTCATTTTAATCTATTTATATATAAAATTTAATATATAATACATATTATAGTGGTACACAAATTAACGAAAAAAATGACCATTATCCGTACATGGTACGGGTCTTCAACTAGTTTAAGGAATTTTGTTAGAAGTCAAAGTGTAATATCTTGTTATTGATTAAAAGACATATCTTTTTTTTCAAGAAATATTAAAATCATCCCAAATCAATTGTCTCCAAGAGGATGTTTTTCAGTTTGGTTCTAACTTTCTACGCTTGGTATTATTATAATTAATCAATTTAGTTATTCAATGATTTGATTAACTTTATATTAGCTAGTTTGGCTAAGTTTTAGTTAATTAAATTCCCATACACATACTGACATACGTTAGGTTAGGTCAACTTCAAATCCGTTAGGCCATATTTGGTTTTGTCAATTCTAGACTCGTACGATACGAAGGCTAAAGATGTGCAATTAGGCCCATTACACACATGTGCATGGCGAATTGACGATGATTAGTGAAATACAAGCCATGTAAAATTCACAAACAATAGATATTTGAATGAGTTATTTTTATTCGCTTGTTGATTTATGGAATGACTCCATCGATTTATAGTATCCGAACCATATAATTAGAGACATTTTTTTTGTATTATTCAGTATGAATTCTAAATTAAATTATGTGTATCAAAATACAAATGAATAAAATTTCATGGTTTGAAATGATTTTTAAACTATTTCGAGAGTTGAGACAAAAGTCCAACCAAAAGAAAAATCAAAAAAGGAAAAAAACAGAAGAAAATACCCAAATAAACCCTTTCCTAAAACCCTAACCCCTCTTTGCAAACTCTCTTCATCGCCCTTCTAAGCTCCAACGCGATTCTCAGGAGGCCTCACCATTCCCTTTGAATTCAACCGAAGTCGAAATCCCGGTGAGCTGAATTTAAACTCTCACAATCTATCTCCTCATTTTCACATGTTACTATGCTCAAACGGTTCTCCCATGGCGGACTCCTCGCCGTTAAAAACTCATTCAATCAATCCAATAGCACCATCTTTCTATACAATTCAGCTCCTTTAGGCCATAGCTCAAAAGGGTTTAATGGGTTCTGGCTAATTCGATTGTTTTCTTCGGTTTCTGTTCATCATGGCAATCCTAACTATACCAATAGGAGGTCTGTATCCGACCCGGATGACCCGGTGAACCTAATAAAGGAAGATGGGGTTGCAATTTGCTCAGGTATGTGGATTGATAGCTTTAGAGAGCCCCAAAAGACTGTCACCAATTTGACATCTTACCTTAAGAGATTTGAGCTATGGCTGTTAGCTTACCAGAAGGTGTATGCTGACGATACGGGGTCGTATTTGCCGAGAAACTCGATTAGTAGGGCGACATTGGAGGATTTGTTGGCTCTGAGGAACGCGGTTCTTGATGACAGGTTTAAGTGGGGGTCTAGGCTCAAGTTTTTCATCAAATCGCCTAGGGATAAGACGGATTACGATGGTTTGTCGAAGAGGAGGATTAAGGCGATATTGACTACCACGCAGCCAACCCCGTTCCAGGACAGGATTGTTCAGGAGGTTCTGTTTTTGGTCTTGGAGCCGATTTACGAGTCTCGGTTTTCGTCCAAGTCTTATGCTTTTAGGCCGGGGAGGACGGCGCATACGGTTTTGAGGGTGATTAGGAAGAGCTTTGCGGGGTATCTTTGGTATATAAGGGGGGATCTCAGCACGGTTTTAGACGGTATGAAGGTGGGTATGGTGATGAATTCTTTGATGAGGGATGTGAGAGATAAGAAGGTTGTTGATTTGATAAAGCAAGCGTTGGTTACGCCTGTGATTACGACCAAGATTGAAGATTTGGATAGGAAGAAGAAGAAGAAGAGGAAGTATCAGAAGAAAAAGGTCCTTGCAGATGATGAGCCAAAGCCCGATCCGTACTGGCTGGAGACTTTCTTCGGTTTTGCTCCGGAGGAGGCGCAGAAGCTTCCTTCCTGGGGTCACTGTGGAATTCTTAGCCCTCTTCTAGCCAACATTTGTCTTGATGAGCTGGATCATTGGCTGGAGGATAAGACGAAGGAATTTTATCGTCCTTCAAAGAGTGACGTTATATGGAACACTCCGGAAGGCGAGGAGGATCAGGGGAATACTTCTTGGCCAGAGTTTGTTCCCACAAGTGGGCCGGATAAGACCCGGAAGATGGACTTCATTAGATTCGGTGGCCATATTTTGATTGGG
This sequence comes from Polygonum aviculare, assembly GCA_934048045.1. NCBI lineage: Eukaryota > Viridiplantae > Streptophyta > Magnoliopsida > Caryophyllales > Polygonaceae > Polygonum > Polygonum aviculare. Next base: position 1,547,815 of record OW204026.1, read on the forward strand.
ATCCGAGGTCCTAGAGCTGACGCTGCTACACTGAGAAAGCAGTTGATTGAGTTTGTTGATCAGAAGTACCTCCTTAAACTAGATAATGAGAGCTTGCCTATTGAACACATCACTAAGGGCATCATGTTTCTTGACCATGTATTATGCAGAAGAGTTGTGTACCCGACGCTACGGTACACAGCAACTGGTGGAAAAATTATTAGTGAGAAGGGCGTTGGAACCCTTTTGTCGGTTACCGCTAGTCTTAAGCAGTGTATAAAGCAATTCAGGAAATTGAACTTTCTGAAAGGAGACCGAGACCCGGATCCACAGCCCTGTTTTCGAATGTTCCATGCTACTCAAGCTCATACCAATGCACAAATGAACAAGTTACTGTCAACTATAGTGGAGTGGTACAGATATGCTGATAATAGAAAGAAGATTGTGAATTTTTGTTCTTACATATTAAGGGGATCACTTGCCAAGCTTTATGCTGCCAAGTACAAGCTCCGTTCACGTGCAAAAGTGTACAAGATCAGTGACAGGACACTTAGTCGTCCTTTGAAGGAGAAAAAGGGGATATCACCCGAGTATCAAAACTTATTGAGAATGGGCCTTGCTGAGTCAATTGAAGGACTCAAGTACACCAGAATGTCTCTTGTGCCTGAAACTGATTACAGTCCATTTCCGAGTAATTGGAGACCGGATCACGAGAAGGCATTGTACGAATATCTAATGCTCAGTGATCCCAAGGTTTTGGAGGAGCAGCATAATTGTATCAAGGATCAGGGGCTCATTTCACCTCAAGATTACATTTCTATGCTTGTATGGAACTATAAAAGAAACGCCATTAAACCACCAGGCTATTCTGTTATGGATAGTACTTCGAGCAGCAACTCCACTGGAAGTCTTGGATCTTTGCTCTTGGAATCTGGTCAGGAGCGTCGTGATACTAGAGACGTGGGTACAGAAGAGCATGATGAAAGGATAGAAGTGGCACAAATGTAAGCTTTTAGTTTAACAGATTGCTGTGATTAATGGCAGAACATATATGATCTTCCATTTACCTACAATATAGTCTGCATTCATAAATCTGATGTCTCTGATGTTAGTAATCTGATATCTAATTCAATTCATTTGCCCTTTGTTTTTATTTGCACCCCTCTCATTTTGCGTACAAGACCTTTTCATGTTCAATTTTTTTTTCTGTGATGAAAATCTTGAGTGAAGGATGTTGCTTTTACTTTCCAAACAAATCATTTCAGGTGGAGAGGTCTGTTAGATACTATTTTTTTCTGGTTTTTGAATATAGTAGCTGTATCTCTAGGATCTTGAAATATCCCTTTGTCAGGCTCTTGATCGCTACAGAACTAATTTTGCAGGGATTGATAACTTCATACAACCAGTCATCACATGATTCCTGGCTCGTCTTGTAAGATTCACATTCTCAGTTATTTCCTAGTTTTACAATTCAAATTCCTCCTTTTTTATTCATCAGCAATACTTCATATATTGAGGATGCTTATATGTTTTTCCTGATGTCCCAGCAGGGCGTTATCCTACGTTTAAACCCATGAGGTTGATTGGCATGATCCCTCCTCCTTGAGATAAGACGTGATGATCTTATTCTAAGGCTCAATTTTCTGGGATTTATAGAAGAAAGATTGTTTCTTTCATGACCATCTGTAAATTATGTCATAAAATCTGGTATATAAGCACCTCTTTTGCATGGCTAATGACACATGTGAAAGGTGGCTATGATGGGAAAACAAGGGCTCAGTATAATCGTGGGACATGGAAGTGCAATACCACGAAGTTTTAACATGCGGGTCATTTTTGGTTGGTCCTTGATGTCTTGCTGAATGCTGAGGGATAGATTCAGTTTGAGTTACAATTCATAGGTGGTGTTAATTTCAGATTTTGCTAGTGCCTAGTGGTGGTTCCTTTATATAACAGGTAAATTTTCCCATCTGGTTGTCTCTTTGGTTAGACTTGAATTGCCCAGGCTTACAACACAAACAACCTCCTTGCATGATCTAGAGCTTTGTCTTGAGCAATGATTTGATGGTGTATTATAATGGTAGGAACAATGTTTCTGTATTTTGCAGTTTGGACTGTGGACAAGGGAAGCAATGAGGCAGGCAATGGTTAACATAGGTTTGGGCGTTTACATTTGTATGCACATTGAACTCTCAAGTTGTAACACTGTTTCAAGGAGAAATTATGTAACACTAACAAACTGTTGTCTGTTTTTTTTGATTGTGGAGCTACTAGCTCGAACAAGTCAAAATTAGACAAACTGTTGTCTGTTGAGCTAGCTAACAAGTATATAATTCTGGATTACTTTTTTATGTCAAGAGCATTACAGAGGTTTTTTTCTTCCCATTATTTATTCCCAAATACGGGGTATGTGTCATTCGGACATAATTAGTTGATTAACTTAATTTCAACTTATAATAAAACAATAAAAAGTCAACTAAATCTATTAAAAAAGGTTATTCCTTATTGGAATGAGATCTCATTTTTTTTATTATACATAAATCCCTACATTTTTGAAGGCAAAATAATGCTATAATTGTAACCCTGCAATTTCATATCATACATAATTGACCAAGAAAAAAAAAACTAAAATAAAATGATTTGCAATTTCATATCATACATAATTGACCAAGAAAAAAAAACTAAAATAAAATGATTTGTGGCCTCTATGGATTCTACCGAACCAGAGTGGCCACTCATTCTTACTCTGTCGCCGTCCATCAATTTCCTTCATCTCTCAATCCCTCCCTCTTCTTGCAAGCATCATCTCAGGTAAACCCCTTTTTCCTTCCTTTTCTGTTCAAATTTGAGAAATTATGAATGATACTGAACTACCCTTTATTTTCCTGGGTCTCTGTCTAATTGGAGATGGCTTCAATCGTTGTAAATCTGGTCACTCCGGTTCTCGGCCTCGGACCCTCCAAGTCTCTTCCAAAAGCTCTCTTCAGACCCATCAATTGCTCAGTCTTGCCTGGTGAGGATCCTCAGTTTCTTAAGCCTAATTCCAACTACCCATTTCAAATTTTGCAATGAATGTCATGGACTCATGGAAAGAGTACAATTTCAGCTGTTTTAACTGTGTCCAGTTTCATTCCTCTGAAATGGGCATTCCCAAATTTAGGGTATTTTTGTTTAGATCTCAAATTAGTCTAGTAATTGCAAGAAAGTTTGAATCTTTATCAAATTCTAGACTTTTGTAAGGTTTCTTATGGTGCCTCATTTGTTTCCCCAATTTCTAGACTTTTGTAAGCTTTACCAATTGCTCAATCTTGCCCGGTGAGAATCCTCAGTTTCTTAGTCAACTTCCAACTACCCATTTCAAATTTTGCTATGAATGTCATGGAATCATGGAAAGAGTACAATTTCAGCTGTTTTAACTGTGTCCAGTTTCATTCCTCTGAAATGGGCATTCCCAAATTTAGGGTATTTTTGTTTAGATCTCAAATTAGTCTAGTAATTGCAAGAAAGTTTGAATCTTTATCAATTTCTAGACTTTTGTAAGGTTTCTTATGGTACTTCATTTGTTTCCCCATTGTAAAGGCCAACAAAGGCGTCTTCTTACAGTGGCGAAGGCGGTTGGTGAAACAGAATCTTCGTCTTCCCTGAGCATTGTTGAATCTGTTCAAAATGTTGTGAGTAGCCTTTGACCTTTTTCTTAACTATCCAGATGAAGATAGTCATCTCCAAATGCTGTGTGTTTACTTAGTTAACTTATACTGTTGTTGTTGTTTTCTTGAATAGTGGGATAAGCCCGAAGATCGAGTTGCTGTCATTGGACTGGGATTTGCAGCTGTTGTGGCTCTTTGGACTTCTGCAAATATTGTTTCAGTAAGGACGACAATCCTTTTCTTTTATATACCAATTCAAAGCTTACTGTCATCATTACACTTAACATGATTTGGGATTTCGATTGTCTTCTGTCAGTTGCTATGCAAAAAATTCTCATGCTAAGTCGGACTTATGATATGTTTCGAATTTCAGTTACTCATGATCATGATTTCTTATATGTCTTTGGTATTGGCTTATGCTTATCCCTCACTTAAACATTCCTGCCTCTTTGTGTAAATACTGTATCTTATTTGTTTATCAGGCAGTGTAGTTCGGGTTTGTGTTTATAGCTTCTTCTGTTGTTTGTATGTTGACAGGCAATTGACAAGCTCCCAGTGCTTCCTGGCCTTCTTGAATTGGTTGGCATATTATATTCTTCGGTAAGTATCTGCTATGTCATTATAGTTGCTTTTACCCTATTTGATTCTAACTATGGTTTTCCTTTCTCCTGATTTTCTATAGTGGTTCGTATACCGGTATCTCTTGTTCAAACCTGACAGGTAACAAATTTTCATGGCCGAATTTTCCTTAAGGAAGCCTGTGATTTTCCTGTACCATTGATCTGATCACGGAGCTTCTGGTTTCGTCACTTGCAGGGAGGATTTGGTGCGAACTATCAACACGTCGGTTTCCAAAATTTTGGGACAGTGATTTATCATCTCTACTGAGTTGATTTCAACTCTTCTGGCGGTGACGTTTGCTGTTGTAAGTGAAAGGCTTAAGTGGTGTAAATTCAGTTTTCACTCTTGACATGCACATTTGTTGTGTCTCTGTAATTTGAATGTTTTGCCAGCATGCTGCTAATGTGAGCTATATTAGTAGCTTGGAATTTGATCATGCACATATTTGAGTCTCATGGTAAAAGTCTTGATGAAGTTCACATTTTAAGCCATTCGCCTTATGTAGACTTCAGGGTATGGGGTTCAGGCCTAGGTTTTCTCTGTGTTTCTGTTGGAGTGCTCGATTGTCCTTTATGCGCTCTCGAGTCCTTTTACCCTTTGTGTTTTCTTTGGGTCTTTCCGAAACATTCCTTTTCCTCGACTTGCTCGGGATAAGGATGCATTCATGTCGACCCCCTGATCCGTTGTTGCCGGATACACCGGATAGATGTTGTGGACTTTGAAATGTGAATCAAATTAGGTAGATTACATTTGGTTTGGAAACTTCAGCTTTTATTGTAGACAGACTAGTAGGAAACACATAAACCATAGCAACTTTTCAAGTGGTACATAGCACCCTATCGAGATAATCGAGGCTGCATTGGCTAGTCATTACCGTGCCTGTTGTCACTCGCGAGATGACTCACCGGCACCGGCTAGTTCAAGCCGAATCTTCTCGAGAAGTTCGGAAACCGAGTCGAAGCGACTCCTAACAGGCTCGATCCCGTCCACATACACGTTGCCGCAACTAGCTACATCCGCCTTGAGGCTCTTCACCATCTCGCCTAGCTCCAACTGTAGAGTTGTGGTCTCTCTGAGCCGCCCGTTGGCTTCGTCGACTTTGGCTTGTAGCTCTGCCATCTCATCCGCGTCGTCAACACCGCCGCTTTCAATGGCCTCCCGGGTCAAGATCACCTCTTTGCCTTTGTTTAGCCTTGAGGATCTCCACCCTTGGTTGCTCCATTCTTCATCATAGTCACCTACACCAATATCTCTAGATGTTATAGATAATGGTTGACGTTTTTAACCAACCATGTGGTTAACTTTCTAACCGAACTTGGGCAGGCCGACCCGTGTTTGTTCAGGTCTAGTTTGAACTAATCTACTAAACCCTAGTATAACATACCTTCGCCACCGCCCTCTTCACCCCAATCATCGCCATACTCGTCCTCCTCGTTGTATTCATCGTCATAGCTGGTGTTGCCGCCGCCACCTCGTGTCCTGACGAGGGCCCACGAGCTCGTGATCCGGTAGCTGGGGTCGAAGGCGGGTCTAAACCGAGGACCGAAGTGGGCGGGGAAGCGTGTGACTAAGTTGTAAGCTCTCCAATGGTGGAGGCCGAACCTTGGCCCCCCCCTTCTATCCCACCCACGAAGACACATCTCTTATTACTTGATTGATCTTAAGGTTTGGTTTATGGCATAGACAACATGTGCATGAAGATATTTGGAGCAAGTAAGTTCCTTTATATATGGATGGAGTTTTGATTGATCGAGTATCCCCGTGTGGCTCGTGGATTTAACTTTTAACTTTTACTTTTTCACTTGTTTAATCAGAGGATCAAAGGTCCCAAAATGTTCTTAATTAACATTAGTGTGTATAAGATTCATTATGAATGGTAGGTTCATCTATGTGACATATTTATGTTGTCTTTTTTTTTATCTCCGTTAGTGCATCCTAGGATTTTTAGCTCAACTCGTGTAGCGCATGGTGCTAATTAAATATGTTTGCTTTATAAAGTTATAAGGATTCTTTTTACCTATAAAATGTTTATTGATTAGGTTTTAGGTAAGATCCATTTAGATTTAACCACTTGCCAGGCCAGCACATCTCTAGCTTGCTCGCGTGACACACGAGCTAGATCGATGATCACTTACAATATTTCCACTTACTTAGTAGCATAATTGTCACACTAATCTATCAAGTTCTTACATGCCTATATATATCAAAAGGCAAAGGAACTAAGAGTCAAACACAAAGCCTAGAGGAAAGCAATTGAAAACATGTGTCTTCTAGGGTGGGATTCAAGAGGGAGACCAATCTTTGGACGTCACCTAAGAAGAACAAGGTTAGCCGATAGATTCTTCATGTTCCCGGCTTACTTCAACTCCAAAGACAGACCCTCCTTTGACCCGTCTTACCGAGTTTCCGAGGATTGGACCCTCTATCGGGCCGGTGGTGGGCCCACTTATGGCTCTGGATATGGGGGCGGGAGTTGGCCAAACCGTCGTCCCATCCGTCGTAGGCCGTGGGCCCTTAAGAGCCTCAGTGTTGATCGCGCGATCTTGACTGTCCAAGATGAGGGCGAAGATGGCGAGGGAGATGATCAAGGTAACAAGAAATGTTCATACTATATGATTACCATAAAGTTCACATTTATATATGACTCATTTATATAAGTGACGTTTTAGCACTTCGATTCGAACAATTATACACGGTTATAATGTAATCTAGGTGAGGATCAGGGCGAGTATGAGTGGCTCATGGTTCAAGCTGAGGACGCGGATCAAAGGTTTTGGGCGTCTAGTGAACTACGAGACGAGGTTCAGAACAAGATGGAGGAGCTCAAGCATGAGCTCAAGCTCCATCTAGGGTTCGACGTTGATGGGCAGGACCCGAGGTGGAGTTGTGCCCGAGATCGGTTCAAGGCCATCCTTGACAAGCTCGACACCCTCGATCAAAAGTTGAACAACTACGATTGATCATCACTATATATGCAAGCATGTACTTAATCTGTGTCTTTCATGTTTAATATGTTGTGTGCTTTGTTTTATGCGCGTCTCTTCTTTAAGGTTTGATTATATGTAGTGTGACTTGTGTGTGGTGAGCTTTAGACGCTTTACATGTGTTTGTCTTTTGCATGTTATTTTCTTGGTGTGAATTATTAGACTAGTATATATTTGGCTACATTCTGATAGTTAATATTCAAATAAATATATATAGCATTAATAATTACATCGTGGGAAAGCAATGCATAATTTGCATCCTAGGATAACGTTTTATTTTCAAATTTCAAATTTTTATAATTTCCCATTATTTCATGTGACAACTTACCTATTCACATCTACTTTCTCCGTTTCAGAATAGTTATCCATTTGGATATTTCACACACATTAAGAAAAAAATAGTTTTTCGCACATTATCCATATAAATATAGAGTTAATTAATAGTATAAAACATGGAAAAATATAATGATTATGATAGATATAATTATTAGGGGTATAAATGGAAAGAGATGGAGAAAAAATGTGAAATGAACATGTATTGTCAAACAAGAAAAAAATGACATATGGATAACTATTTTGAAAGAGATGGAATGTCTATACTCTCCACAATATTGGAGTAAATGACTATCCAAAAGCTTCATATAGAGTTATAGACCGTAAATCCTGAGCTTTATACACTTGCAAGTCAAGCTTCATATACTGTAAATTCAACTAAATGCAACATCAACGAATAATATTCCTAGCTAAAAAGCATTTACACTAAGATTCACATAGCAGACTTATCTTCCCACATTCATAATACTCGAACTGCTACTAACTCGAATCACCGATACTAGACCAGGATCCCCCGATCTTCTTGGTTTCAATCAACTTTGCGCTTGCAACTAAAAGCTTGAACTTTAGAGCAATGAACCAACTCCACACATAGTTTCACCATTCTCATCCAATTCCTTATGGAACAAAACTAAAAATTAAGCAGAATCAGAAGAGAATTATTCTAATGCACAGATGAATGAGAATATATATTAACTTCTCATTTCACTGGTCCTGGAAGAGACAAATTACAATTTCACAACTAAAATTGAGCAATAATGCAAACCTGTTGGAGGTCTTGATCAGAAGCAGAGGAACAAGCAGGAGTCTGAATTGACACAGGTCTTGCAGAGCGCAACAGACGTCTGACCTGTATACAGAAGAAGCTTTTATCAACACTGAAAAGACCATTCGTCAGCTATATATATAACTATATAAGCAGTAGCATAGCCATAAAGCAATCTTTTGTGTTTATTCCATGTGAATAATAGAAACATTTTACATTAAGATAGGTCTAAGAGCAAGAGAGAAACAAGTTGATTTTACAAAGCAATGGCATATTGCACAGAAAGTTACTTACAAATTAGCCCAACCATATTCCAGTGATAAAGGTATTAGTTGAATATGCCAAAGATATATATGAGGATACAGATAGTAGTACATGTAAGGAAACCTTAAACACAATGGACTGCAAATGGGACGACGACAACAACAACAACAACAACAACAACAACAACAACAACAACAACAACAACAACAACAACAACAACAACAACAACAACAACAACAACAACAACAACAACAACAACAACAACAACAACAACAACAACAACAACAACAACAACAACAACAACAACAACAACAACAACAACAACAACAACAACAACAACAACAACAACAACAACAACAACAACAACAACAACAACAACAACAACAACAACAACAACAACAACAACAACAACAACAACAACAACAACAACAACAACAACAACAACAACAACAACAACAACAACAACAACAACAACAACAACAACAACAACAACAACAACAACAACAACAACAACAACAACAACAACAACAACAACAACAACAACAACAGTGTCTGCGTGTTTCCCTCGGAGACCGCAAACCTACATATCAGAAGAGGTGATGGAAAGATAAGAAAACGAAATATACGAACAACAGGATCGGAGTGGGAGACTTATAGAATGCAGAGGAAAGAACTTACTTTACCTCAAACCCCGAACTTTGGGGAGCCACTCCATTCGTTGCCACATTCCCAACATTCGTACCTATAATAAGGGGAATTACCCGTACCAGGAATAGCGCCTCCGATCCTCTCCCCTTCAATTTTGTTGCAGCGAACACACCTGACTTTTCCCTTGTCGCGTTCGTCCACAAGGGATTGCAGCGATGGTGCTTTCGGTACTTGATCACACCAGATTTTATGGTCCATTAGATATGACACAAACTTTGGTAAAGTCTGCACCTCAACTATTATTTGTGCCATTGCCCACGGATAGGTCGCTTGATCTATTTGCATCCAGTGGTCAAAGACAAGACCTTCTAGCCTTTTGGCCTTGCCTACCAAGTCGGTAGGTAGATGGATCTTGACCTTAGGGGCATTCTGGTGCAGAAGAAATGCCTCCTCAAGCTGCCTCCCTAAGTCAGCTCTTAGAGCTTGCAGATTTTGATTTTGATCAGCCATTTGCCTGAGTGAAACAAGAATAACCTTATTGAAACTCGGAAATTGAAACTCAGCAGGCACAGAGTAGGATATGGCCAATGATACCATTATTGAAACTCAGAAATACCTTTAGTAGTCATTCATATAGAGATATGAAGCAAATCAGAATGTGCTGTCTATAGACCAAAACAAAATGAAAATCCTCAAACTTGAACAGTGATTCAATATTAGTATCAAAGCTGAAATTTATAGCTTCTTCATATTGAACTAAAACAACCCAAGTGGCCTTGGCAAACGATCAAGAAAGGTCGATTCATTAGTAATAGCCGGACTTCAAACGCTATGTTACATTGTACAAGCAAAATGAATTGCAACTAAAAGCTTGAACTTTAGAGCAATGAACCAACTCCACACATAGTTTCACCATTCTCATCCAATTCCTTATGGAACAAAACTAAAAATTAAGCAGAATCAGAAGAGAATTATTCTAATGCACAGATGAATGAGAATATATATTAACTTCTCATTTCACTGGTCTTGGAAGAGACAAATTACAATTTCACAACTAAAATTGAGCAATAATGCAAACCTGCTGGAGGTCTTGATCAGAAGCAGAGGAACAAGCAGGAGTCTGAATTGACACAGGTCTTGCAAAGCACAACAGACATCTGACCTGTATACAGAAGAAGCTTTTATCAACACTGAAAAGACCATTCGTCAGCTATATATATAACTATATAAGCAGTAGCATAGCCATAAAGCAATCTTTTGTGTTTATTCCATGTGAATAATATAAACATTTTACATTAAGATAGGTCTAAGAGCAAGAGAGAAACAAGTTGATTTTACAAAGCAATGGCATATTGTACAGAAAGTTACTTACAAATTAGCCCAACCATATTTCAGTGATAAAGGTATTAGTTGAGTATGCCAAAGATATATATGAGGATACAGATAGTAGTACATGTAAGGAAACCTTAAACACAATGGACTACAAATGGGATTCTAGTAAAACAACAACAACAACAACAACAACAACAAGTGCGTATTATAACTTAATACTCTTAGCAAGTGGTTCAAGGGCGTTAAGCACATACGCATAAGCTACAACGCCTTAAACATCAAAAGGACTTGCATAATAAGTCTGCCTACATACCTTCTTAACAATAGGCTTTATACCTAACATAACAGCCAAAAGACAAGAAAGTACGTTTCTTGTTCCATGTCTTTTAAACCATAAAACAGCAGAATAAGATAAAGCTAGTGCAAAGACGAGATCACACAAAAGACCAGTTCATGAACATAAAGCAGATGCAGTGAGCGTTTTCCTCGTCGTTCAGTACCTTCCAAGCGACGGCTCGTTCAGGGCGGGTCATGCTCGAAAGACAGATTCCGCCTTGAACTTGAAGGCATGCAAAACCCTACAAACAAAGCAAGTAATGTATATATTATTGTTAGCAAATGTAAGTAGTCTATGGATGTGTTTGGGATAGTGCATTTAGTGGATCAAGTTGTAAGAACCTGTTGCATTATTTGCGGAAACTCCGAGCAGATCGCCTTGTTCGCAAAGGTGAAACCCGGCATTGCCTGCAGAATGACCGAAAAGTCGGATTTTACAATGTCGTATAAAGCAATATATATAGTTTCAAATTTAGGCACATTTGTAGCAAGTGTTCAAGTGCCAGAGCAACCCTTTGAACGGAAGCTATGATGCTTCGCACATACTGTCTAGCCATGGGTGCGACGCTTTCTTGCATATGGCTTTCGAACGCAAACTGGAAAGCAATCGTCATCACAGATCTCATACTTGCGTCGCCACCTGGATTGTCGCCACTGGACTTACTTCCAGCTGGCCCGATATCGAGAGTTGAGGCGAGATCTAGAGTGCAGTTTGGACTAGAGGCTTCCTGTTCAATTGAATCAACACAGACCGAAAAAATAAGAGTTATACCATTGGGTATTGATATCTTACATGAATTCTGTTTTTAAGTGAGAATGGATGTTCAACCTTGACAGAATCGAGTGGAATAATACGAAAACCGGAAGGGAGAAGAGGTGCCTCAATAATTACTCTATAACACACATGTAGGAGCCTGGAAGCTTTGGCACATAAAACAGCATTACTAACACTCTGACAGCAGGAAATCCATTGGCATAGGAGAGGTTTAAGGCCAACAGCTTGTCTCGAGACGAGTTTACAAGGATTGAGACATCATCCATGCCGTCGTTTCCAATTAAGGACCGTCCTTCATCAGTGAATCCATTGAGTGCCTCGTTGAAACCCCTGCAGTTACAACAGACCATCAAAGAGTGACAATAGAGACGCGAAATGAATATGTTGGCTAAGGATTTGCAAAGCTCACCGGCTCAGCCTTTGGCTAAGGGCACGCAGAGCAGCAGAGCGTCTGCCCCGGCCAGTTAGAAACACTTGGCTGGGCAATTTCCTGAGCTACCTGCCTTAAATGGCGCAATGCCTGAATGGACGAAACAGACGACATATTAACCATGATAATGCTAAGTACTTTCATTTTCAAAAATTTGTATCATGAAAGGATATGAAAAGCAACCGCCATGGTTGTCTTTTGAGCAAGCACTGTTGATGATTCATACAAGGGCACACTCCATGGCTTTTCATAAATAAAACACAGATTATTACTCTTTTAAAGCATGAACCTTCACAACATTCATAGAACAAGACGTAAACATGTATTTCTAACCTCACGGTCCAAATGATCAACGATGCGGATTATTGAGCCGCCACCATCACAGGGTTTAATGAGGTAACCACTAGGCTTCATTTCTGCTCTTACAAAACTCGGCACCGGTGGCACACTTGGACCATTCTGAGTATTGGTAAGTGACCTTTCGCACACCTGTTAATTTGACCGAAACAACAGCATTGTAAGAATCCAATCGAATGATTATATCATATATTTGCCAAAGAATGGAAAAAAAGGACAATTTCATACCACTAAGTTGCCATCTTCCATCATACAAGTGTAGCGTAGTAGCCAAAAATCACGGCCAGGTGCCAATGTAGTTGGCGCATAAAGCTGAACCCAGAAACAGTTTTTGTTATTATTGTTAAGCAATAGGTAAATTAAAGTGACAGGAATATGAATGCAAGTCCATGACTCAGCCAAATGAACACAAACCTGCATGTAAAGCAGCTCAATGGTTCCGCCATTGGCAGTAGGCAGCACGTTATGCACGACCTCAGTTCGGCAATCCCTGAACCAGGAAGGCCTATCCTTGAGGATCTTTGCTACCTGAAAGTAGTCAAGGCAATACAATCATAAGCTAGGAAAAAACATTAGAACAAACAGGCAACAAAATGATAATGAATTCATGCTTACCCTTGTGGGTTCTAGACCCACTAGGTCAGCGCAACCGTGAGAAATAGCAACGATTCCAATGGTTTTGGGCATCTAGTGAACTACGAGACGAGGTTCAGAGCAAGATGGAGGAGCTCAAGCTCCATCTAGGGTTCGACGTTGATGGGCAGGACCCGAGGTGGAGTTGTGCCCGAGACCGGTTTAAGGCCATCCTTGACAAGCTCGACACCCTCGATCAAAAGTTGAACAACTACGATTGATCATCGCTATATATGCGAGCATGTACTTAATCTGTGTCTTTCATGTATAATTTGTTGTGTGCTTTGTTTATGCACGTCTCTTCTTTAAGGTTGATTATATGTAGTGTGACTTGTGTGTGATGAGCTTTGGACGCTTTACATGTGTTTGTCTTTTGCATGTTATTTTCTTGGTCTAAATTATTAGACTAGTATTTGGCTACATTCTGATATTTACTATTCAAATAAATATAACATCAATAATTACATCGTGGGAAAGCAATGCATAATTTGGTTCCTAGGATAACGTTTTATTTTTAAATTTTAAATTTTTACAATTTCCCATTATTTCACGTGAAGCATACATGTCATGATGATGGGAAATAAATATTAAATACACAATTTCATATACGTCGATTTATTATCTTATAAGCACACAAGTAGGCCAATTTCCATTAAGAAATGAAGTAGGGTAATTTGGTACCAACGGTGCATTGGCGTAGCGGTTGCGGAGCTACGCTTGGTAGGACGACCCTTGCATAAGGTGTAAGGTTCGATTCCCCGCAATGTCGTTGGGAGGGAGGTAAGCCTTAACTCCGCTCTAACCCCCGGTCTAGACGTAGGCCCATGGGCTAATAACCCAATGGGGCCGTTATATTATCCATATAAATAATATATTATAACAAGTTATATTATCTTATGTTCGTTTGGCCGTGGATTGGCAGAAAGAACTCGATAGCTAGAGACTCGACAATCAACATCTGAATCCAGCTTTAGATGGCGTCCTGGTCGGATCTTCCAACGGATCTGTTGCTACTCATCCACGCGAAGCTCCCAAACTGTCGGGAAATCATCCGATTCCGGTTGGTGTGCCGAGGGTGGCCACCTTGTGCGTTGTCCGTTCTGCAAGTATGTCGTAGGGCCATACAAAATGGCTTTTTTGTACGACAAGGTTGCCAATTGGCAGGCGTAACTGACTGCCCTTCTGGCCATACCTTTGAAGGGCCTTATCCGCCTTTTCGATAGTGCGAGCTTGGAGGTGGTTCACATGAGCTTTGTTCCTCTCCCCGACCGCTGCTGTTGCCTCAAGTTCGTGGTATCCGATGGAGATTTATATTTAGTTTTGGTCGACTACGGGTGTGTCCCCTCCTCGTGTCGGGTGTATCGGATACAAGTGCTTACCGATCCAACCAACGATCAACAAGGGGTGGGTTTAGGCGTGGAGAAAGTCGAGGATTTGGGCGATGATAGAGCCCTCTCAGCAAGCCGCGACCTTCCTCCGCATTGGAAAGGAAACTGTGTCGTCTATGGCGGCTTACCTTCTTATGCTTGTGCTTGTGGTGATCAAGAGGCTCGCAAGGCCTATGTATTCCTGTTTGGAGGAGGTGTTCAGGAGCCAGAGTAAATGGAATAAGGTCAAAAGGATTTTGTGCTCCGGGTCCAACGTTCAATAGGGTTGTCCAACAGGTCGATCCGACCGATCTGTTGACCTGTAACTTGATGAAACGTGACCAGCAAATCGGGTCAGGTTGACCCGTAAAGTCCATTTGACCCAATTATATAATTGTGATGGATAAATATAAATTTCATATATGTCGATATATTATCATATAAGCTAACATGTAGGCAAATTTCCATTGAGAAATTAAGTAGGCGAATTGTCATATATGAAACTATTGAGGGGAATATTGGCCAACCGGCCCAACCCAACCTATTGAGTGGAATATTGACCCACCTATTGAGTGAATTCAAATTATATAATATAATCCAACTTATTTTATATCTTGTAAGTCGTTAATTAGGGTTCATGAACCATGGGCTTAGCTGAGATTACTTGCACAAACGATATGATTCAAATTGAGAAAAATGGATTCATGGACCATGGGATTATTATACATGTAATGATACATGTATGCAATCAAATGGGAATTTTTGATTAAAACATATCCAGCCCCTCGAACTTATGTAAATTTATCACTTAGACACCCCACCTTTGATTTGGACCTATTGGATACCTGAACTTATATTTTTTGACCTATTGAACACCTGCTTGCTGACTTGTACAAAAATAATTGCCACCATGGCGCCACATGTACGCAATGTGTCTGCCACCTCATTATTTTTAATTTAAACAAAAAAGAAAAACAATAAAAAATAAACTTAACAAAAGAAAAATGTTTTACAATTGCATCGGAGGGCTTCCGACCGACCGTCCTCCGCGCCCTCGCCGGCACCTGTGACCATGGACTTCCCCGACCAGCTCCTCCGCTCGACCGTCGGACTGAGCGTAGTGGAGGAGACGAAGGTTTCTGCAGCCGGTGCGGACCCATACGTCCTTCTCCAGGCGGAGGTGGACGACAATGTAAGGGCCCTCGATCCACATACGAGCATACCTTCTTCATTCAACTGCGGAAAAAGCACAAAATAGAGGAATTGAAATCGGGAATCAGAAATTGAACAAGTAAATGAATACTTTGTAAACCTGTTTGGAGAAACGGGTTCGGATCCAAAGAGGGGAGACATCGAAGGGGATTTGGGTTTCGATGGATTGTTTGGAGAAGAAGTGGGTGGAGGGGAGAGACGACACCACTCAAACGTCCGATTAGAGAGTCCCTCAGAATGCGAGCGATGACAACGGCATCGAAAATCTGATTCATCTGCTGATTGAGCCCTTGTAGAAAAGGAGCAGAAGTTAGTGGAAATGCAAAAGGCCTTCTCATTCATTTACACAGCACGATACATAGCTTATATTAGCCTACAAATCATTCTAGAATTATGCCAGCAAGGTTATACTAGGTACAATGCTGAATTTGTCTTCTAGCATAAATATCTTTTCCTATCATCCTACTATGCCCCCTCGATCCAAGCTTAGTGCAGGCAAAGTTTGGATCGTAAGACTTCAAAACGAGCAGATATATGGAAGCGGTTTGGTCAACAGATCGGCAATTTGCTCCTTAGAGGTGATGAATGAGACTTGGAGAGTGTGGTTTTGGACTTTTTCACGCACAAAGTGATAGTCAAGAGACATGTGCTTAATTTTGTTGTGCAGGACAGGGTTTACAGCAATGTATGTGGCGCCCAAATTGTCGCACCAGAGAACAGGTGGCTGAGAGAGGTCAATATGCAGGTCACGCAGTAAAGATTGCACCCAAATAAGCTTGGCAGTGGCATAGGCGAGGCTTTGATATTCAGCTTTTGTAGAAGAGCGAGAGACTGTGTCATGTTTTTTTGAGCACCAAGAGATGAGATTCGAGCCGAGATAGACACAGTAAGCACCGGTAGACCGTCGATCAACGGTATCACCAGCCCAATCCGCGTCGGAAAAGGCAGACAACAATGATGAGGAGTGAGCTGAAATCTTGAATTTCATTTGAGCCGTGGAGTTGATGTAGCGGAGGATTCGTTTTACAGCCTGCCAGTGCTCTTGTGTGGGAGAGTGCATAAATTGACAGACCTTGTTGACTGCAAATGAAATATCCGGTCGAGTGAAGGCCAAGTACTGCAGACCTCCAACAATACTGCGATACAATTGAGGATCATCAAAGGCAGGAGAGTTATTTGAGAAGGGAGAGGTAGCCATTGGGGTTGCAACAGGTTTGGATTGATGCATATGGGCTCGTTTGCAAAGCTCTAGGATGTATTTAGTTTGGGAGAGAAGAAAGCCATCAGCATTTCGTTGAGCTTCAATTCCGAGGAAAAAAGGAGGTCCCCTAAGTCTTTTACTGGAAACTGGGAGGATAGAGCAGAGATAAACTAAGAAGACAGGGAGGGGTTGGATGACACAACGAGTAAGTCATCAACATATACCAGAATGAACACAAAAGCATTTCCATGTTTGAAGGTGAAAAGAGAAGTGTCAGCCCGAGAGGCCTGGAAGCCAAGCAAGATGAGTGCATCACTGAGTTTCTGGAACCAGGCGCGCGGCGCCTGTTTGAGGCCATAAAGAGAGCGTTGAAGTTTGCACACATGATGAGGAAATTGAGGGTTGACAAAGCCAGTGGGTTGCTGAATGAAGACGTCCTCCGCCAAGTCACCGTGAAGGAAGGCATTTTGGATGTCCAACTGTCGAACCGTCCACCGATTCATGGCTGCAAGGGAGAGTAGGAGGCGGATGGTTGTAGGTTTGGCGACGGGTGAAAAGGTCTCAGAGAAATCAACCCCTTCCATTTGATTGAATCCTTTGGCTACAAGCCGGGCTTTACGGCGTTCAATCAAGCCGTCGGAATGTCGTTTGGTGCGGAAAACCCATTTGACACCAAGGGTATTGGAAGTTGAGGAAGGAGGGACAAGGGTCCATGTTTTTGTTTGTAGGAGAGCATTGATTTCAAGTTGCATGGCAGAGCGCCACTCGGGAAACTTAGATGCTTCGGTATAGGAGGTGGGCTCATCGGGAACAACGGTAGATTGAGAGCAAGATGGGTTAGGCCAAGGAATAGTGCCATCATGATGGATGTTTGGACGATGAATATTGACTTTAAGGCGAGTGAGCATTGGATGATTTGAAATTTTGGGTGGACAAATAGAGGTTGCCGATGATGAGTTGGTCGGAGATGCAGGAGAAGGGGTGGGAGAAAGAGGCGGTTGAGGAGCCTGCACTAGGTTCTCTGATGTGGGGGAATTGGGTTCAAAGTCTTCTGTTGGAGTTGGGCTTTGGGAATTAGAAGATGGGCTTTGAGAGTTAGGAGATGGAATGTGGGAATTGGGCTAAAAAATGGCCCATTGGATGGTACGTAAAGAGCTGGAAGAGTGGTGTAGGAAGGAGGAGGGGATGAAGGTAGTGGGTTTTTGGTGGCAAAGGGAAATTCACTTTCATGGAAAATGACGTCCCTGGAAATGTAAAATTTGGCGTTTTCCCAATCGTAACAAATGTATCCCTTATGGTTACCACTATACCCAATGAAAATGGTGGGATGAGAACGGAAGGAGAGTCTGTGAGTGTTGTAGGGACGAAGGTTAGGAAAGGCTAGACAACCGAAGACTCGTAAAAATTTGTAGTCGGGTTGTTTATGAAAGAGCAACTCAAAAGGGGATTTGTTTTGGAGGATAGGTGTGGGAAGGCGGTTTATGAGATAGGCGGCGGTTTCGAAGGCAAAATCCCAATATTTGAGGGGAAGGGAGGCTTGTTTGAGGAGAGTGAGCCCCATGTCAACAATGCGACGGTGACGCGTTTCAACGCTTCCATTTTGTTGATGGGAATATGGACAAGTAAGCCGATGGGAAATGCCAAGTTTGGTAAAAAAGGAGTGAAGGGGTTTAAATTCGGTACCATTGTCGGTTTGGATGCTAATGACTTTGGTGGAAAATTGATTTTGAACAAGGGTGATGAAATTAATAATGGTTGTGGTAACAAGAGATTTAGTGGATAAAGTGAATAGCCAAATAAATTTCGAGTGATCATCTACAATTGATAAATAAAATTGATTCCCTTTTAATGAAAGGTCATGGGCAGGGCCCCATACATCAGCAAAAAGTAAAGCAAAAGGTTTTGTGGATTGAGATGAAGAAGGCGGATGAGGGAGGGCGTGAGCTTTGGCCCAAGAGCAGGCCTGACATGGGCGAAGTGGGCTTGGACCATTGTAGATTGATATTGGGCTTGGGCTTTTAGGAGGAGAAAAGCTACGTTGAACAAAAGAGGTAATGGCTGCTGCAGGATGACCTAGGCGGCGGTGTAGGAGGTCGCCGTTATTGACGGCGGTGAAGGAGAGGAGGGGAGGTAGGGACGAGGACGGTGGTGTGGTGGTGGCCGGCAGTTGATAAATGCCCCCTTCAGCGGTGCCTTGAAGAAGAAGCGCCCCCGTTCGAACATCCTTCACATAAAAGAAACGTTCATGAAATTCAAAGAACACTCCATTATCCTTGCAAAATTGATGGACTGAAAGAAGATTTTTGGATATATCGGGTGTGTGAAGAATATTAGATAAGGTGAAGGAACTATTTTGAGAGAAGAGTTTAGAGGAACCATAATGCATGATGAATCGGCACTTGTGAACCATCACCGAGACTGACTTGGTCCGAACCGCCATAAGGAAGTTGATCGATTCGAAGGTTGCTCAGGTCCGGCGTGTAGTGATGAGTGGCCGCAGTATCCGGGTACCATGGAAGCGAGGCAGTGGTATGATTGGCTTGGTAGGTCGCCGGAGAGGACTGGAACTGTGGTGGCGGTGGCGGTTGGTAGCTCTGGTTGAAACGATGCCAGCATTGCAGGGCAATGTGACCGGGTTTGTTGCAAACCTGGCAAATCGGGCGTGGGTCGGTCTGGCCGGTGAAGTTTATTGGTGCTCTGGAGTTTTGTTGGTGGTTGGCCTGGTTGCCGGAGTTGCCGCCATTCTGACCACGCCCTTGATAATTTTGACCTCTATTTTGATTTGAGTTGGAGTTTCGCCCATTTCCGTGTCCTCTGCCTCTGCCGGTGGAGGTATAGTTAGCTTCTGGCTTTGGGGAGAAAGTGTTGTTGGCGGAGGGTGGGGTGGAAAGGAGGGAGTTTGACTGGTGAGATAGCCGAGACTCATGAACTAAAAGATGAGAGAGAATCTGACGCGGAGATGGAAGAAGAGCTTGTGTGGAAAGAGAAGTGACCACGGACTCGTACTCTGTCGGAAGTCCGGCGAGAAGGTAGATAGAAAACTCTGTTTCCGGGATGTGTTGTCCAGCGGCGGTCAAGGTGGTGACGAGGCCCTTTGCACGAATGAAAAACTCCATAACAGTGTCGGAACCTTTCTTAAGAGTGGCAAGTTGGAGCCTTGTATGAACCACTTGAGCACTCGATCGAGCCGAAAAGAGATCATGAAGAGTGGTCCAGATAGCACCGGCGGTTGTACAGTCTATAATCTGCACTAGAACACCTTCTGTAAGGCTAGATGTGAGCACCGCCATGACGAGTTGGTCACGCGCCATCCACGTAGAGTAGGCTGGATTGACGGCACCATCAGGAAGTATGGCAGTTGGGCAAGGTTGAGACCCATCAACGTGAGAATACAGCCCTTGGGCTCGGAGATATGGAGCCACTTGGGTTTTCCATATGGGAAAGTTGTTTTGGGTGAGCTTTACTGTAATGAAACTAGAGAAGGCACGCAAGGAATGGGTTGTTGGTAAAAGTGAGGGAGAAGGGATAACGAGTGTGGCGGCTTGTGTGGTGGTTTGCCCGGTGGTGATAGCTGGATCTTGAAAAAGACCTGGGTCTTGAGGAAGATCAGGGTTTGCCATGATTTTTGAAAAAAAATTTGGGATCTTGGGACGTTTGTCCTCAAACGGGCTCTGATGCCATTGTAGAAAAGGAGCAGAAGTTAGTGGAAAATGCAAAAGGCCTTCTCATTCATTTACACAGCACGATACATAGCTTATATTAGCCTACAGATCATTCTAGAATTATGTCAGCAAAGCTATACTAAGCCCACCGGAGACGACGACGAGTAGAAACCTCCGGCACTCCCTGGCCGCGGCCCCGTCGACGACCTCGCGCTCGCCTCTGCGCTCGCTCGCTTCGCACCCGACCCGCCTCTCGACGGCGCTCAGACCACCAACCCCGGCTTCCTCCTCCGAACTACCTTTTAGCCGGCGGCTCCACTACGTTAAGGCCGGCGACTTCCTCCTCCACTGCGCTCAGTCCGGCGGCTTCGTCTCCTCCAGGTGTGGGCAAAAGAGGATGACGTGGCAGCCGAGCGGACCTTCTTCATTCAACTATCGGGTCAGAGTCGAGCGGAGGAGCTGGGGGAGGTCCACGGTCACGGGTGCCGGCGAGGGCACGGAGGACGGCCGGGTCAGAGTCGGTCGGAAGCCCTCCGATACAAGTAAAACATATTTAATTTTGTTAAGTGTATTTTTTTATTGTTTTTCTTTTTTTTAAATTAAAAATAATGAGGTGGCAGACACATTGCGTACATGTGGCGCCATGGTGGCAATTATTTTTGTACAAGTCAGCAAGCAGGTGTTCAATAGGTCAAAAAATATAAGTTCAGATACCCAATAGGTCCAAATCAAAGGTGAGGTGTCTAAGTGACAAATTTGCGTAAGTTCGAGGGGCTGGATATGTTTTAAGCCGGGAATTTTTATATTGAACTAAATGAAAGAACATTCATTGTTGAGAGTCATTAGTAACTTCTCATGGTTTAGAGATTCATGCATTATTGAAGTGAATTGAACTATGTAACTTATGCACTTAATAGATGGATAATTGTTAAGCGAGGGACCCCTCCCTTTTTCATGTTAATGAATCTAAACGTAAAGGCAAACCAATACTTAACAGTTACGTTGCATTATTAAACCAAAACTTTGTTCGGTGTCCCTAGATTTAAGTTTATTTCGATAGATTTCCAAACGTTAACTCTCTTTCAATTAATGACCTCAAAATTTTTGGCATTTTGATTAATGACCCTCTTTGGATTGAACTAATCAAATTTAAGCACATCATATTTTTGTTCACCCTCTTGTTAGAACAATTCGGTCTTTAAAACACCAAGCTTGATACTTGAATCATTCCTGCGTTTAACACATTCTTTCGTTTTCTCTTACCATCGACCAATCTTTGTTACCTTAAAATTGGTGAAACTAGCTAGTTAATTTTCACAAATTTCGAGGTAGAAAAAGTATATTTTTTTTACAAAAAGTACTTTTCAATTGAAAGTGTAGCAAGGCCTAAGACACCTTCCCGAGCAGGATACAAACCTAAATTTCTAAAAACCATGGGCATACCATCCGGAATAGTGTTAAACTTCGGGCAATAGCCGAAATATCCTAAAACTAAGGTCCACAAACCTAAATTTCCAAAGAAAGAAGAGTTTCCGCATTGCCGGGAAAATCTGACACGTAGAACTATACCGACAAATCACTGAAAAAATAAATAAAAAAAGCCTACGAAAAGGAAGGAAAAAACAGTGCCAGGTGGTGGGCTGTGATTAGCGAGAATTTTGCAGACCCCACTCCACTTTTAACCCTTTTTAGCTTCTTCTCCACTCTTGGGTCACACAATTCGCGTCTGTACCGCCACCACACGCGAGCATTTCCCATCGCCCTTCTTCTCTCTCTGCTTCCGTCGTTTAAACGGTTTCGTGATTTCACAGCTCAGATTTCCTTTTCTCCTCTGCTTCGCAAACTCGTTCGTCTCTTCTCTGCGATCCGAATGCTCTCTGCACCAGCTCTGTTCGCCATTGGATCTGATTCCTTTCCAGGTTTAGCGATCTCGTCTTTGTCTCTTGCTACCTCTATATAATTTCTGTGAATCTCGTAACAGTTCTTCTGCGATGATTCGGATTTCAGGCTGTGATTTGCTCCGATTTGGCGTTTTGGTGTGATTTTGAGTGTGAATTCGGGAGAGGAAAGGAGGAGGAATATTCGAATTTTTGTGTAATTGAGAGATGTGGGGGATCAGAGGCCGTCAGCGCGATTCGTGGTCCACGTACAAGCGTGTGTCCAAGGAGAATCTGGATCATGAGCTCGAATCCAATCCTCCAGGTTTTTATTTCTTTAATTTCTCTGATTATGCGTGTAATAGTCTGTTTCTTGAGCGAAATTGTGATTTGTGAGTATAAGATGAGTGAGTAATTTGTTGATTTCTGCTGGATTGCGCTTAGCCTTTACACAGGCCCATGGGAAGGACGTTTTTATTTCTGTGATTTCTCTGATTATGCGTATAATAATCTGTTTCTCGAGCGAAATTGTGATTTGTGAGTATAAGATGAGTGAGTGATTTGTTGATTTCTGCTGGATTGTGCTTAGCCTTTACACAGGCCCATGGGAAGGACGTGGTGAAGCCTTCGTGGATCCTTTCGTTGCCTCACGTAATTGTAGCTACAATCTCGTCGCTTTTGTTTGGTTACCATCTCGGGTGTGTTTGAGATCTCGTTTTTTCTTTTTTGTGTGTGTAATTGCTGTTTAGCATTTGTGTTCAATTGGTTTAAAGTGTGATCTTGTGTGTGGATGCAGAGTTGTCAATGATACACTAGAAGCAATTGCAATTGACCTTGGTTTTAGTGGGGATACCATGTCTGAAGGTAGCTATTTTTCGTCTTGTGTATTGTGTAGTTTGAATTGACGTTGGGTTCAATATGGCCAACTTCATGTGTTGTGTTGTTTTCTAGACTAACTGATTGGGATATAATTGTTTTCATTGAAGGCCTTGTGGTCAGTACGTGTTTGGCGGGTGCATTTGTTGGATCCATCTTCAGTGGATCAATAGCGGATGGCTTTGGTCGAAAAAGGGCATTCCAGATGACTGCAATACCAATGATTATTGGAGCTTCTATCAGGTGACTTTTCCCTCGTCTTCGTACTTTTTGATTATTGGTAAATTGGAGGCTCGATTAGCTCTGGTCAAGTACTTCATTATAATGATGAACACATATGTTAGATTTTATTGGTAAAAGTCTCTGATTCTCATGGTCTGTTCTATCATGTATGTTTTGCTTCATGTTGTGTGCTTTCAATGATTGCATATCATAAATCTCACATGAAGCAGAAAAGGTGATTCTTACAAATACAGTCAGGATTAGGCTTGTCCAATCATAATGTGAGTGATTGGGTGCTTGGCACATGAGAATGGTGCTTCTTATCTGCACTGGATATAGATAATTCGTTGTATGGAGTATTAACTACATTCCTTTTTCGAAAAAATAAAATAAATTAAGTACAACAAATGAGACGCTTCTTTTAATTGGGTTTGAATTATATATAACCACATGAAGGCTCTCTAGTTAATTCCGGTTTCTTCCCAAAACTACCATTTTCATGATATATACATTAACTCTGGTCATTTCTGCTAAACTGCAGTGCAATATCAAAAAGCCTGGGAGGTATGCTTATTGGAAGGTTCTGTGTCGGAATTGGAATGGGTATAGGCCCACCAGCAGCAGCTATGTATGTGGCTGAGGTATAAGAGATCTAAGATCTACTATATGACATTGAACCCATGTCACTGCTATGATATCTAATTATGTGTAATGAAAAAGAGTAGGTTTCTCCAGCGTATGTGAGAGGCACATTTGGTAGTTTCACACAGATCGCTACATGCTTTGGACTGATGGCATCATTTTTTATTGGCATCCCAGCAAAAGAAACTAAGGGTTGGTAAGTTAGAGAAACATGTAAGTGCTGCATTTGTTGACCCCTTATCATGTTATATTCACTCAGACTGGCTCCCCCTTTTTTTCCCCAACAGGTGGCGCATTTGTTTCTGGGTTCCTGTGATTCCTGCTGCATTACTCGCTATCTGTATTGAACTTTGTGCTGAGAGTCCTCATTGGCTCTTCAAGGTTTGTATTCATTCTTTTCTACTGTCTGGATTCTAAAGACACTAATCCTTTGCTATTACTAGATGCTCCACATGATGAAAAATTGAAAACATAAGAGAATTATGAAAAGAAGTGCTTTAATAATCCTCCTTTTTTTTCTCGCATGCTGTTTTTGTATGGCTGGCATTTACCTTGATATCAATTCTATATGTTAAAGAGCCCATTCTTTACCAGTTGGTCTACTTATTTCTCTCATTATATATTCCTCTTTAATCTGTATACTTTCATACCATTTTGATCACAATGCCTTCCATTTCATACCATTTTGGGCTTAGCTAAAATTCCTGTTCTGTATATACGTATATTTTGCTTACCTTGATATCACTTTCTATTTGGCTTTCCTCTTTGATTTACACTATTGGCTTGGTCAGTTCACTTTGATCTGCCTTCATTTCAGAATGGACGAGGGACTGAAGCTGAAGCACAGCTTGAGAAGCTACTTGGACCTCTATATGTAAAAGCTGCCATTGCAGAACTGTCTAAAGTAGAGAAAGGAGATGAGACATCAGAGGATGTGAGCGTTTTAGAATTATTCCGAGGACGGCATGCCCGGGGTAAATTAGGCTCCTGCTTTGTCAATTTTCTGCAGTATTTGTTCCTGTTTAATTAAGAGTGCACGTTTTCTCACTTCATTTTACAGTGGTTTTCATCGGGGGTACCCTGTTTGCCTTACAACAGCTATCTGGAATAAATGCCGTATTCTACTTCTCGTCTGTTGTATTTAAAAAAGCTGGAGTTCCAGCAAATACTGCAAACATATGTGTTGGTGTTGTGAATTTGGCAGGTATTGCTATAATTTTCATCTCAGTTGCTCTCATTGGTGACTTGGAGACGATAGAGCAGGACTAATTAGTAGGATTCCAGAAAAATGAGAGCCCTTAAATGAGGCATCTTGATTTTTTTCTTCAATATTGTAGGTTCACTTGCTGCAAGTGTTTTGATGGACAAACTAGGAAGGAGGGTGCTTCTTATAGGCAGTTTCTTTGGCATGGTAAGTGAAATTTCTTTTCTAGTACCACAATACTCTTTTAGAACTAATTTGTATCCTTGTCTTTTGAGTCTGTCATGGTATTCAGACCTCATAAAGCCCGCCACTTCTTCATAAAGTATATCTTGATACAACTTTAGCTATTAGGACTCATACATTTATAGTTAGCTTTGTCTAAAACTATGATTAAAAAAACAGAAGATTATCTTTTAAGCTTACTGGCTAACTCCTTCAAGTTTATAAATTTCTCAGGCCATGTCAATGGTTCTCGAGGTCAATGCAACAAGCTCTTTTGTGTCAAGCACTGGAGCAGTATATCTTTCTGTTGGTGGCATCTTGATGTGAGTATTGTATTCTTACTCCTTATCAAAGGAAAGAAAAAGAATACAATTTTGCTTATGAAGCCATTTATTCTCCAACTAAAATAGAAACAAATGACAATTTCAGGTCATATCAAAGTCTTTACTGTAATAGATAGTTCTATAGTTCTTCTTGAATCTTGACAGCAAGGCTCCATTTTTTCCTTTTTCTAGGTTTGTTCTCTCATTTGCTCTCGGAACTGGTCCTGTCCCCAGTCTTCTACTGTCTGAAATACTTCCAAACCGAATAAGGGCAAAGGCCATGGCCTTTTGCATGGCTGTGCACTGGGTAAATTCTGCTCTGTTATTTTAATGCTTCCTAATAAAGCAACTCATGATCTAGTGCTGTGGAATAAATTCTGAAATCCGATTTTCTAATCAAATTTATTTTCAAAGCTGCTGACTAATCCTTGATCTCTCAGCTGTTTGAATGTCATTGTTGTAACCATACTTAACGACGAGTTTATCATGCCTTCACAGGTTGTCAATTTCTTCGTCGGTTTACTCTTCTTACGGTTACTGGAACAACTCGGGCCCGAAATCTTGTACTCTAGCTTCGCGTGCTTCTGCTTGATAGCAGTCGTTTTTGTGAAGAAGAACGTAATGGAAACCAAAGGAAAGACGCTCCAAGAAATCGAGATGGCGCTCTTACCATCTGCCCAATGAAGGTAAATCTATGAACAAACTAGCATGAACATTTCCAACTTATAACCCGAAATCGATTGACCCCTAAATGACCTGAATTTCTAAAGCTATTTGACCAAAACCCTGATGATTCTTTGTTGAATTCTTATTGTTCAGATGGAAAAATCCCAGAAAAATTTAAAAGGGGAGCAATGGAGGATAAACTGGGTGATTCTAATGACTCATGGCGCAGGTGTATATTAGTTTGAGAACGAGCCCATATTTTTTACTGCTCCTCTTGCCATTATTTAGCAGTGAGCAAAATGAGCAATGAGCATGTAGTAAGCTCATCTATATTGCAATTTTCAATTTTATTTTATATATGTTTTTATGTTCTTTCCAATGAGTAAAATGAGGTCGAAGGCGATATAAGTAGATTGAGACATAAATCACATAAGCAGTGAGCAATGAGCGTGTAGAATGAGACATTAATACCGGCAAATATGACGGAAGTTTTATGATTTGCGACTATTTTAATTTGCTTCCATGGATTTCAATGCTCATTTCTTCAAAGTTTGGAAAATTTTATGCTTGGTGAGAAAACTAGTAATGTGGGAGATTAACAACCAACTTACCAATGAAAACCTGCAATCCCTGTTTACATTCTTCGTCGTCGTGCTTATCGTCGATAAGTTACAACAATAAAACCATCTTTAAGAGAACTAGAGATGGAGTAATTTGATCAAGAGGGTGAAGATGTATAGCTTTTGTGTTTGGTTTCTTTTATGGGAAATTTGTAGTAGAAGATTGAAGGTAACATTGTGTGCATGAGCTATCTAATGTAGAGAGTAGGTATGAAAGTTACATTGTGTGCATGTCATTAAAATGTGTACTTAATCACACATTAGATGGGTCGTTACAACCTTTTGTCTAGGTGCTAACCCAAAATTCTCTTAACCTATCAATCGTATAGATTGTACAAACTTTAGTGGATTTGATTCGTTGAGGCTCGAATTTGTAACATTAAAATGGTCTCTTTTTCACGGTTTTGAACCTAAAAAGTGTTGGGGCTAGTACTTCTACTCATGTGATCTAACACAAAGTTGACAAGGACATGTTCGATCAACAATGAAGCCTTCACGATCTACCGAAGTGCATATAGCTCCAATAACAAATGAAACATATGATGACTATTAGGAAAAGTCAAAGATGAGAATGAAATGAGAGCAAACCTAGAAAAAATGTGTACTATTTTAAAATATGTTTACTTACCGTACCTAAACTCATAGCTTACCAACCCTTCCATGATTTTTCAAATCTCACTTTAGAGAATGTTTTTTTAGAGTATGAAGAAGGCACGTCATCTACCAGTTAATTACGTTAGTTGGTGACTTAAGACTCCGTTCGGCTGGTCAAAAACAGAAGCTAGCTGGAGCTTTTTCTAGCGTTTTTAGTTTTTTTGGCATTTTCAAAAAACTCCTTCCCCTAAGGGTAGCTTTTTTGGCAAAAAAAACGCTAGAAAAAGCTCCAATTATCTTCTTTTTTTGACCAGCCGAACAGAGCCTTTTAGTGAGATTTAATTCATTATGTCCCAAGATCTTTATTTTGGGGCTTCAAATCTCCTAAAGCCTTTACCCTTTTTGAAAAACAATGGCTTAGATTTAGTATTGTATCGATGTTTTTTTCAATCTTCTATTTTTCTTAATTCCCTAATAACTCCAACCTTGCTTCTGATTTCTTATGTTATAGCTCTTTTATCGTCTTAGTGGTAGAAGGTAGGGTGGGATATATCATATATGTTGAGTGTCTCGAGTTTGATCACTACCTCCATCCATTCATATAGATGAAAAACAAAGCCTCATCATTCTTGTTTTCATTGGATCTAGCAGTCTAGTCACTCAATACATGCAAACCAATTCACGTAATTTATACTCCTTATTGACTAGATCATGTGCTCTGAGTTTACCATTAAAAGTGGATTCTTCGTCATCGATAAAAATCATTATCTTATTCGGAATCTATGCAATAGTATGGTAAATTAGATAAACTCATTGATCATTAATTTAGTAGCTACTAGCTAGGAAGATTTCAAATAAGTGTTATGCCCTACCTAATGCCACTAATACATGATGCTAGCTATGACATCACCATTACAAGAATGGCACTTGTGGTTGGAGTTGAGAAGTGGCCATCTATAGCCAAAATACCTAATAATTGTTGGTGGCCCAAAGCATGCCATCCCACTTTTTACTACAATATAGAGGGGAACAAAGATGGTGCTTACCAGTAATATAACGAAATTAATCATAAGTATACTCAAGTTAATTTGGACATACTTGATCAAATGCACGTACCCAAAACGTCACACTGTCTAAATAATCTTTTTTTAAAGTTTTAAAATGTGTTAACCTTGCATTTTTTCAAAATGAAATCGGTTCACAAGTCGTGACAAATGTACCATACTTGACCGAAACTTTTTGATTAATTACCATGAATTTCATTATATATACTGTATATCTTTGTTACATAGCATAGGCACAATGCAGAAATATATATCATCAAGAGCAATCAACCTTAAAATCAACATTTTTCCCACCAAATCAAAGTGACTGCTCGTGATGTTATATCATTCCGCACTATTGGAGTATAAGACAAAATGAAAAAGAAAAAAAGGGCTTAATCATACAACAATTATAGAACAATATTGGTGGTACAAAATATTGCTTAAAAGTGGAATTAAAATCCGGGAGGGCCAAGAGAGGGAGCCCAATAATCGGCTGTGTTGTCACTTGCAACAAGTTGAGTACATGAAAGTGGCACCAAGCATAGCCCTCTACTCTTCAAATCCTCCGAGCTTCCATCCTAATTAATTATCATCATAATCACACGTAATTAATTCGTAATGCAATAAATGCATCAAATCAATGAAGCAAATGAAATTAAACATGAAAACTTAGAGGAAGACAATTCAATAGAAGTATAACCAAACTTAATGTAACAACAACGATAGTGTCACTCGTTTTCTTATAATCGTTGTTGTTTGATTCGGGGTGTCAAGATATACGTATCCTTACTCCAAGTATATCGAGAAAGGATAAATTTCTGATAGACTCAAGATTCGGATAACATTAATTAACCTATGAATCTAACACTAAATCTAAAATATATTTAAGAGACTAAAATTTGCAATTTATGAAGCCATATGCAAATAAAATTTTTGCAATTCCGATAATGTTGAGGAGAAGAATATATGTATAAATATGTGTTTATTATTATAGCAAAAAAATGCACACATGATCTTTTGATTGTAATATATACAAAGTCTCTGTATGTTTATTGTTGTGATTTACTTGTGGAAGAAGTTAAAAGAGCCAGAGGAAAAACAAAAGTGTCTAGTTTGAAATGAAGATAAGCTAATTATCTTGAATCATGTTTTACATGATTTCACATTGAAAAAGTCAAATAGTTTGAAAAGGGAGATGCTAATGATGGTGTGTTAAGATTATAATTAGAGCTTTTGTTCAAAGTTACCACCGTACATCATAATAATGATGTCAACGACCCACAATTATCATAGAAATGATTGCCAATGTAACAAGTTCATCCTTATAAGTTAATCAAAGATACTACAGCTTTACAAAAAAAAATAATGTTCATCATTAGCTACTTAAGCAAATTCCATGTATACCAATTAATAATACATGTATATATGTGTGCATTATATATATATATATATATATATATATATCAAAGTAGAATGTACATTTGTACCTTGTGGTTAGCAGCTCCTCTTCTTTTCATGCAGGAATCATTCAAAAGCTAGAAAAGAGAATAACCCAGCAAAAAAGAAAACATATAAATAAATTAAGAAATTACTAACAATCAAGCATTCTGTTCTGCATATACTAAATAATTTTTTCAACAGTTTTTTCAACTCTTTTAGAGATTCCAAAATAAAGGCTCTAAAGCTGATACCATGTGCTTTTTTTTTTCCCAATTTAATATGGGTATTTCTTTTACTATTTGTTTTTTTGTGGTTTTGTATGATCATATATTGCTATTGTAAGGATAACAAATGGACCCTATGGTATATGATGCCCTTCAAAAAAAAACCAAAACTGGCACCATAGTTTTTAATCAGATCATAGGGTTCAATAATGTTATAACTTAATTACCTGACCAGGATGGTCTGGAAATAGGCCATTTCTTTCGCCATGTGCCTACATACATTCATATTTAGAAATGAAATATAAGAGAAAATATCATGAAAATAAAATATAATGAGAATTATTCACTCAAATGAATTTTCTTCTGTAATAAGTATATTATAACCTTAGCAATAAACAATTGAATGCAAGCATATTATAGGCAATATTCAGCTAAGAGAGATGACTAAACGTTGCAATTTGGAAATTAACCCTAATCGCTAACATGTGGATTAATTCATACAATAAACAATAGGCTAATTTTTTAATCAATACATCTCCATATAAGTACACATAATTAACTCACAATTATGATAATTCTGAATATACCCTTTG
This sequence comes from Polygonum aviculare, assembly GCA_934048045.1. NCBI lineage: Eukaryota > Viridiplantae > Streptophyta > Magnoliopsida > Caryophyllales > Polygonaceae > Polygonum > Polygonum aviculare. The sequence continues at coordinate 1,578,911 of OW204026.1, forward strand.
CTTTTCTTATCTAGGTAAGTTATTACGCGCAGATTGCTAGCCTCAACTATATATATAAGTCGAACCATCATCTTTGATCTTACTTATTATGATGGCAAAGATCCAATTTTTAAGCTTGGAAAATGTTTCATCCTATAACTAATAACATTATGATAATAATAATAACTAAAAGTTCTTCGCGACCCCTATATAAATTGTTGAAGATAAATCTTTTCCGATAGTCGTCTCTTGTTAGAAATGCAATCTATAAGAATGTAGAACCAAGATGGAGGATTTAATGACTCACAGAATGTTGGTTCATGGCTGATACACTCCCCAAGTATGGAGAGCAAAGGGCCTGAAATTCATTAACAATGTAAGTTCATAAAAATATACAAATAAAAGTACTTGTGCAAAAAGGAAAAAGAAAACTGTAAAAGTGACAAAGTAAACAAGTAGTGACATTGTTGAAATGAAAAAGGAATGTTCAGAAAGCATGGCTGAGCAGTGTACTAAGCTGCTCATCACTTGGACGTCAGAGCACACATTACATGAAAAGTTGCACTCTTTCACTGATTCTCACTAGAGTTTCAGTCTGCTCACAAAACCAACTTTTACCCACTTAAAATTAAATATCACATGTACAAAAAACTACTAAAAACAAACAATTACAAACTCATTTCTAATGTGGAAGATTGTAAGCTCACCTCAACTTGACTTTGGAGGAATCTGATGTATCCAATGGCTTCTAACAACACCGAAGCTGTGTCAGTCTACAAGTTCAAAACTCATTGTTAGTACTTGATTAATCATATAACATTAAGGAAATCAGAAAATTAATGGATTGGATAATAATTAATACTAACACATAAATGACATAATTATTTTTCACGGTGTTAGTTTTTTTAACGTCGTTTCCCGAGTCTATTTCTCGTGTCCCACGGACAAAATTGTCGCTCGTTTATGGCATGATTCGGGTTATGAACAAGTTTTTGGCCACAACGTTACACATGGCGTTGTTGAATTGGATGAAATTGATGTTTAATTAATAGTTAATGACATTGGTTTTTCAAAAAAATAATGCACTATTTACCTTTCCAAATGGGGAAACTATTTGGTGCAAAGCTGTAATTCTATCTCCTAGCTTCTCCTTTCTCACCTGCTCATAGTTAATTGTAAAATACATTTAAGCATAGATATAGTTTTTGTAAGAGTTGAATCATTATGGTGACCAGAATTTAGGGTTTGAGATAAAAATATGTGTGGAATTGAACATATGATAAAAACTATGAATTTATGGATGTATACCTTGAGAGGTGGTGTTGAAGAAGCTTGGACCCTAGGCTTCTTAACCACACCTGTGGTGGTGTTTGAAGGGCTGTTGCACTGCTTTAATTTTCAATTAAAAACAAAACATAAAATTAACCATTAAACACTAGCTTAATTAGCTACAAAAAACTATCAATAATAATAATAAAAATAAAAAAGATAGGGAAAAAACCAACCCTAAAAATATTGTAGTATAATAAGATCATATGAACTTAGATGTGAATATATTGTATACCTCAGATGAATGCTCAACAAGCTGGTTCTTTTCCCTTCCCTTTAAGCAATTAGTAGAGAAGTCCATGAAATTGTTATTGTTATTGCTGTTCAAAGAGGTAACACTAGACTTTGGAGACATTTGGGACCAATTTGTAGAAGGCCTAGGCTGATTATATATGCCATGGCCATGGCCATATAAAGCGTTTCTCGGGTCGACCGCCCCCTCTTGCTTTATCATATTCTCTTGATATTGTTGTTGTTGTTGTTGATGATGATTGATCCCAAAATTCGCTTCGTTGCTAGTGAGCTTTAGATGATTTGAGGATAATTGTGGTGATGAAGATGGATTGATGACATGATTGAATTGAAAATGGCCACTTGATCCTAGCCTTTCTTCTTCATTAGTACTTTCCATGCCATTCCTGTAATTATTACTATAGCTTAATTAGTTCATAAAGATATGTACTTTATATTTTAGATGCTCATCTAGAGATGTAGCACAAGTACAAAAAAAGTAAAACTTGTCTAGAAATAAATTTAAAAAGGGGCACTTACAAGAGGAGTTGGCTCCATGTTTGAGGAAGATCTTGAGGGATAGACTGATCAGCTATGAGAGGGCTAAAAGGAAGAGAAGACGAAGCCGAAGAAGCCGAGGAAGAGGAGGACGATGAAGAAGACGAAGTCGGCCCACCATGCAGATTGAATTGATTGTTGAGAAGATGGAGAAAAGGGTGAGATTGAACATCTGATGGTGTTGGATGCAAAGGGTTATTAGCATGCTGCATGCTCCACCAATTAGGGTTTCCAGCTGCCATCATTTGCTAGGCTTAATTCTACTAACTAAGCTTAAATCAAGACATAGTTTTGATCACTTGGCTATGGCTTAGCTGGCTACAGCTTCTCCAAACAAAACCCATCAGTACTTTTGCTTGGTTTTTTGTGTGTGTTTGCTATGATTTGAGATCTTTCCTTTGTGTGAATCAAGCACAAACAACACAAGCCCTAGCTTGTTTGGTTCTATGGCTTTAGAGCTTGGAGGGTATTATTATGAGTTTATGAGAGTGTTGCTTTCCATCAGATGTAGGTGGTGAAGAAACCCATGTCTCCTTTTGAAAGAATTTTTTTCCATTGCAGTACTATTTTTATTTGTTTTTTCATCCGGAAAGAATTCGATGTAAGATATAGTATTATTCAGCTGTCGAATTTTCCGACCTCTCGATTTAGTGATTTTTTAAAAAATGAAATAAAATAAATATGAGCATATGTTTATGTGGGGCTAAATAAGGAGCCTATGTATAATGTATACATTTTTTAATGTGTCACTTTCAACTCTATCATATCAATGGTGTCTCTCCCATTCTACCTTTACTTAAACTTATCTCTCTCCTTTTTTTATTCTTACTTTTCTTTTATTTCTTTCTTTGCTTTATGAAAAAGTAAGGGGCAGGAAGGCTCGTGGGCAGACTTGTTAGTTTAGATGGATTCGAGGTGCATGATTAGTTTTTGTGCTCGGTTAGATTAGTGTTAAACGAGATCCACAATTTCCATTTTGTAAAATCTATAGACCAAACCAATGTCATTTTGATCAACCTTTCTTTATATAAAATATGACAATGGTGCTAGTTTTTATTCTTTTTAATCTATTTTTTTAGAAAAGATGAACAAAAACAATGTTGTTTTGACATTTTTAAGAAGAAAGGGAACAAAATCGCTTTGGAAACTCACCCATCAAAGTCAGGTGTACGATCCGGATCGAGTTGAACATAGTTAAAACGAAACTCTAGAAAACTAGTGGGCAACAAAAAAGAAAAACCAAAAATAGTAGAAGAATTTAGGAAGACCAAGTAACCAACACTACTAAATAACCAAACTAAGCTAGGTAAATCCAATGTCTCAATCGTAAAGTTTTAGTGTTCGATCAGGACACGTAAATGATCGTTATAGTATTGGAGATTTTCTGTCGGATTTGGATTGGCAGACCTTTGAGTTTGGTGAGTATAAATCTGTTTTAAACAATAACATAATCCAAGACTTTCAATTAGCGTCAATTAAGTTAAACTCGTATCTAGCATACATAGTGTTTTTACAAGGAAACAAAAACATACACACATAAAAGTCAATGGTTTGAGAGTAAAAAAATATTATTACACATGCTTAATTAATTATATTTTGATGCAATTTGATGAGAGGCACGCAAAAATTCTAGGGTTAGGGTTAATTATCAAAAGGACCCATTCTCACTCTTCCTTTATGCAATAATTCACTGAAATTGTGCCAAATTAATAATTCAGTGAAACAAAACAAAAGTACAAAACCCAAGTAACAACTTGGATGTGATGCATTTTTGAAAATTTCCCACATAGATGTGATACTGTTTTCAGCCTTTGAGCTTCATGTTTCAGAATTTATGTTTGGCTAGTCACGGAATTTATGCTTGAACAATATTCTGTCTTATACAAGTACAACCCTAGTTGGTTTATAAGTTCTTTGTGAAGGAGTGTAGACATGAAAACCACCAATCTTTATAATTGAGTATATCATTAAGGTTATAACACATACTCATTCATAAAGAGCTCAAACTTTGACCAAAAAAAAATAAAGAGCTCAAACTAAGCGTCCATGCGATCGTAGCATTTTTTAGAGTGTGTTCCGTAAAAATAGCACCCTTGTACTTTAAGGGGACTGACTTTTCCACTAGCGTTTTCCTCCCCCTGCTACTCACTACATTCGTAGCCGAGCGGAGCCTAAGTTGTTAGCGGTGTAAAGTGTATCAGTGTATGGTAAAAGACGATTAAGAGCATCTCCAACAAATGCTCCATAAATTTCTTCAAAATGGAGAACAAAATCTCAAATTCTCCATAAAAATTATACTCTCACTCCAACAAATTCCCCATTTTAATGAATTATGTTTGTATTATTATTATGTTTTTTATAAATAATATTATAAAATCTAACTTGACCAATAAGACGATGACATGTATAGCTAAACAATTAATGCATTCCCCAAAATAATTTAGGGAATTCTCCAAATATAGAGAAATGACAAACACTTTTGGAGACTTTCTCCAAAATGGAGAATGCAATGGAGAAACTCTTGGGGCATAAAATAGAGAAATGACACACAATCCACTTTTTTTTATTTTTGTCTCTTCTCTCTTCTTTTTTCCATGACCTTTTGGGTTTGGTAACACGGATATGAAGGACCCATCAAGCAAGAAGTTTAATCATGAAACCTTGAATTTTATGAAACTGTGTATGCACAACTTGCCCACGTGTTCTTGTTTGCTTGATGATTCTTTAAACTTATCCAATGACAGGAAATTAGATAGTGAACTTCGGCTCAGATACTCAACACCTCAGATAAAACAAAAAATTACCATTGGACTCGGTAGAAAAGGAGGGCCTCTAGCAACCCACAAATGTTCAGGACCGAAAATTAGAATATTCACAACTGTTAAGCCGAATATGAACCGACAACTAGAATAATGACCCATGTAAGATCAACTCAGCCTAGCCTAATTGTGATCTGAGCTCAGTACAAACTTGCTATGGCGACAAAATTGCGCAAGTACATACAGCCAAACAACCCTTGTATAAGGAGGAAGCTCATGGCTGAGTAAACTTACATACCCCAATTCGAAATGTCAGTAATCTTGGGTCAGTTTGCTCAAGCCAGTCAACCAAATGCTTATCATGATAGGTTATCTAACTCACATATGAATTACACATGTTGCTACAAGAACCAAAAGTTTTCCACCAACTTAAGCAAGAAGGGTGCTTTTCAGTTGTTATTAGGCCTACTAATTAAACAAATAGAAAACATAAAGGCTAGAGCCTGATCCTACAAATTGCTTCCACCAATAAGTAAGGATCTGTTATTTATGCAAACCGCCCATTATTGTTAAACAGAGGATAATCAATTAATTAAAGACCAATAATACCTTCAAAAAATAGGTTACAACTTCCTAGGGATTTTGAAGAGAGGAAAAGCAAAATATTTAACTCCAATATGCAGCATTAATTTAATCAAAGCATTATGTATCAATCATCAAACAGGACAAACAATCCAAGATGAGATCCACTAGCAAAAAAAATCCAACTACATGGCCAAAATCCAAAACTGAAGTGACACCATTAGCTAATAGACAAGCCCTGGCCTTAAAAACAATGCACAATGGATCTTCCTGAAATGCAGCATTCAATAAAGAACAAAGCATGCTCTTTACCATGATTTGTCTGTGATGAATCCGGATTCACGAGTATGTGTTGTCGTATAATAAGCGCTGCCACCAGGGTGATTCCTGCACAAACAGGTATTGCCAGAGCAGATAATGCTTTAACTTTGAAGTCCATTATAAAGATGACAAAGACAGAAACCAAGGCTTTGACATAAACTTTTGAGAATGATGTAGCAAATATCCAGCACAAGTCTAATGACAGTAAACAGCGACAAAAAAAGACCTAGACATCAATGTATTGAAAATGCTGATGTATGAGATTATGCAATTGAGATCAGGAAGCAGAAGTAACAAGCTTAATGACAACAAACATGAACGATGCATCATGGAAAGGGAAGAAGTTACAAAAAATGAATAATAATTTAACAAACCCACTATTGCAATCATGTATATAAGAATGTATATCTTCAATGGTAGACCACTTTAGAAGTGGTTGATTAATCACATACATGCTGAGAGCATAAATTAATCGACGATCTTCTAGATTCGTCAATTGGAAGTCGTAATGTTGAAAGAATGGTCTCCTAATTTGTCCACTTCTGATCATGGAGTCATAATCAGCAAAGAGGTGGGTCACAGCATTCAACTATTATGGATGGGAGGAGCAATACAAAGATAAACAGTTCAATGTCCCAGAGCTTGACATGTCATTAGAAATCCTTATCATCATGAACATTATGAGGATTTAAGCAGCATGTACTTAAGACTCCATAGAATTCTCCTTCAACTACAGTAGCATTAACAAGATGAGTTCTTACTTCCTGTTTGTAAACTAAAGCTCTGCAACTAAGCTCCACAATGAAAGCACTATGACCACAAACCACATACAAATCAAGATGCATATGACAGCCTAACTCAATTGAAAAAGTTTTACACTCCATACTATATGAAACAAACCAATCAACAGAACGAAGCTCAAGCCACCAAAGGTCAAACAATTCAGGGAGAGGGATCAAGACCTCATATAAGCGAATCGGAGCTCAGTTAGTTGCAAGAAGATGAACCAGACTCCAAAATGCAGCTCAATCAACCATTCAAATTCACATACAGCAGAGTTTACACAACACAGCAAACAAAACCGCCATTGCAGTCAATAAGCTCCAGCTCTATGCAAGCAAGCCCTAGAGTAACTCTCATAGGCACTCTCAACTTCCTCAGCAAGCTCAATCTCTCCAAGCTTCCTAAGCCCTCTGGCCAACACTTTCGCCACGTACTCATCAACATCAACTCCGCTCCCTTCCTCCCCCCACCCGCCCCTCTTCATCATCCTATAAACCCTAACCATGGCTTCCTTCCTATTAGCCTCATCCACCGCTCTAATCAGCCTCGTCAGGCTCTTCTCGTCCCCCAAATCCAAACATCCGGAACCGGAATCGTCCAATTCCGCAATCAGGCGGTCGATTTCCTCATGGAGGGAGTTTTGAGCTAGGGCGCGGACCAAGGAGGCGTACAAGGCGAGGTCGGGGGAGTACCAGGGCTCGGATCGGACGACGGAGAAGACGCGGAGGGATAATTGGATGTGGTTTTGGCGGATGAGCTCGTTGAGGACGGCGAGGAGGTCGGATTTGAGGAGGCGAGCGAGCGTGGTGGTGAGTTGGTGGTTGGTGATGGCGGATTTGTGGTGAGAGAGTTTTAGGGTTTGGACGGCGTGGATGGCTTCGATGCTGAGAATCCGGCCTTTGACGAGCGGTCCGCGGTTGGATCGGGGACCGCAGCGGATTTTGAGGGCGTGGGAATGGGGTCTGGTGGTTGAGCTTTGAGAATGGAGGGAGAGATGAGGGAAAGGTATTCGGAGTGAGGTCGCCATTGATGAAGGCGAAGGTCTGTGGAGGGGAATTGGATGGGATTGGGTCTGTGTGATGGAAACCGAGTGCGCGTCGTTTTGTGCTGAGTTTGGTGTCGTTTTGATGTCCGTTTGGGTGAATTGACGATTATGACCCTGGATTGGATGGAAAGGGAAAAAAATTAAAACAAAATTTCGTCAACAGCAGGATTCGAACCTGCGCAGGCAAAGCCCAACAGATTTCGAGTCTGTCTCCTTAACCACTCGGACATATTGACGCTGTTAACATCTAATGGATAGCACGTTACATAGCATATAATTCATTTCTCTGCTCTAAAAAACTATCATAAAGTGATACATATTTGTGTATGTTATTTAGATATTCCTAACATAAACATTACCTTAACTCCTTCCTGCTATGCAACGTTAAGTACACTAATACCATCAACTAAGGTAAGGCTTCGGGGGCCGGGGTTATTAGAGATTCAAACGACTCTTGGGTGGCCTGGATTTTTGTACAACATCAGGAAATGCTCGGTTCTGGTTACCGAGCTTTAGTGATGGCCAACAGTGCGGGCCGGCCCAGCCCAGCCCGGCCCAGCCCGTGTCATGGGCCAAAAAAGCCCGGCCCGGCCAGCCCGCGGGCCAGATGGGCTCAGCCCGGACGGGCCATGGGCTGGGCCCGGGCCGGAGTTTTCCAGCCCAGCCCGGCCGGGCTGGTCAACGGGCTGGTCAACGGTCCAAGAGCCCAGCCCAGCCCGACCCAGCCCAGCCCAGCCCGGACCAACCTGGTGCATAATAGTGTTATTTTTTGTAAAAATAAAACTAATATGCAATGTATTAGTTGTATATTTGTAAAAATAAAACTATTTGCACCCTATAAATTATATTTGTACAAAAATAAAATTAATATGCACTATAATTATTAAAATTAATTACATATGCATCTTAATTATTAAAAATTTGATAAGTAATTATTAAAAATAAACTATCGGCCCGGCCCAGCCCGGTATGTGTGGGCCAGCCCGGCCCGGCACCAACCCGCTCCCAGCCCGTCCGGGCCAATGTGGACCGGCCCAGCCCAGCCCGGGGTCCGGCCCGGCCCGGCCCGGTGATTTATCGGGCCGGGCCTGGGCCACAATTTCTTGGCCCAGCCCGGTGGCGGCCCAGCCCGGCCCATGTCCATGACTACCGAGCTTTGGGTATCTGCAATGGACGACGTTATTTGCTTCTCTAAAGACATAACCAAACATTACATTATACTCATCTTTGATTAGACGACTTTAGGGACAAGACTACCCCCTGCGTCACCAGTTGTTAGCCGGTTTTTCCTTTCTCTATAAGGGCTTCGGCCTTTACATAACCTTAACTCCTTCGTGCAATGCAACTTTAAGTACACTAATGACATCAAATTGGTGGATTAATCAATGAGATTAGCAATTTATCAGATAACTCATTAAGGCTCCGTTTGGCAGGAGCTTGTTGGGAGTTTGGAGCCGGGAGATGGGGCTTTTAGAGAGACGCTACCTACTTCACGTGTTTGGCGAGATAGCTGGCTGGCGAGATGAATGGGGAGATGGCGCTTTTTGAGCATACTGCAGCAAGTTACTCCCCCCAGTTGATAGCGTCTCCCCTGAGATAAATGGGGAAAGTTTCATCTAGCCTCACAGTTCCATCTCCCAGCTAATAGCCAAACGGAGCCTTGATTCTTGAATTTCCAAAAGAGGAATTGTCAAAGCTTAACGCCTGGCGACTGGTTGACGGTTTTACCACTCCATAATTAGCCTTGAACTAGTAAATGACCCGCACCTTGTACGGGGTGTTATTTATTTTTATTTTTTTGTTTATAAATTCATTATAATAATTACAAATATTATGATATGTCTAATCTATCTATACTATATATTAAAGCCGGAGAATTTCGAGTCTCCACGTTAATTCTGGTCTCACTCCATTTAAGAAAATAAATTTAAATTCTTACTCTTATTAATTATCTATCATCTATCTCTTTATTTTTCTAATTTCTATCTTTTTTCAACTATTTGCTTAGACATTTTTTTTGTAAATAAAAATTATAATTAATTTTTTAAACTTATTAGTCACTCTGAAGTTTTTTATTGTATATTTATAATCATATATAAATTTGCCATATTTCTCTGTCAATCTTTTTTTTCCCATAAAGTAATTTAAGCTATAGATATCTAAAAACATCTTTGAAAAATATGTTAAAAATATGTAAACTAAATTTGTTTTATAATATTCATATATAAATTATATTGATCTATAACTCTACTTTTATGAAATTAATTATTATCCTATAAAATCTATTACAATATTCGTTTTATTTAAAAAATATTATTAGCTATAAAAGTCTATTTTTCTAAAATATTAATTTAAATAAGTCATAATTAACTTAATTTTTTATTTCTATCATCGTGTAAAGATCTTATTAATTATAAAAATATATATGTTGATAAAATATTTCACTTGAAAATTTATATCGTATCACATATGATTTTTAAATTAATGAAATACATTTTGAAATAATATGATTGTGTTTTATCTATACTTTTTATTTAACTCATATTATGTAAAATTTATATTTAAGTTTATTCTTAATATCAAATTACGATCTTGGATTAACAAAATATTGTAATGATTTGGATAAAAAAGACGATATCAATATCTAATTTTTAATAATATTATTATACATTTTTTTATTAATTGAATAATACATCGAAAACTATTATCTATCATGTCCCGTACAGGGTATGTGCAATAATCTAGTTTCTATTAAAACGATGTTTTCTTTTTAGATTATAAAATAAAATAATTCTTGTATATCATTAAATATTTTTATAAAAATAATTTATTTATATATTAACTTTATTATACATACATAAACATTGATAAAAATTGAGGAATTTAAATTAAGTTTCATAAACTAACTTATATAAATAAATGAGTCATTTAAAATAAAAATTTAGATTAATATAGTATTATATTTTAATATTATAGAGAATATTTAATAATATAAAAAAATAAAATCATAAATACTATAAAAGAATATAGACAAAACTAAATCATACATAAAGTATGATGGAAAAGTACATACCTCTAATTGGCAAAACAATCTCAAAATAATTGGGAACTAAAGGTCTAGAGAAAAGATAATATAACATGCTTACCATGATATACATACATATATTATGTAAAAAATATATCTTAGCTAAATTTGTTACACTATATCTTTACAATGGATATATAATTAACATGCTTGTTCATAGAGGACAAAAGATAATCTAACCGGTACAAATATATAAAGTTTAAAAAATTTAACCCTTGAACAATTTTTACGTAGTGGCCGGAACCTACCATTCAATTTATATAGAGGATAAAAGATAAAATTTTCAAGTATTAGAAAGATAAATTTTCCAATTCAATAAAACATAAAAGAATTTATATAAATATATATTATTTTAATTAAACGGGTGATGTGGCGCAATATAGATAGAGGCGGAATTTGCTTCCGCTTTAATATATAGTAATAGATAGATTCCCAATTCCAGATCTCACAACTCTCCGACCAAATTAAACCCCATTTCAGGCCCATAAAGACTGAATCTTTCACCAATTCCTCTGCAAATTCCCCACCCATGGCCTCTCGGCGTAGCGCTCGCTACTCCCCTCTCCCCACCGACGACGATCTCGACGCTTACGACGCCGACGGTGGCTTAAAGAGCAGTCCTGATCCTCGGTTCGATTACACCCCCAAAGCCTTCGATAAAGTCCCATGGAAGTCGATTGCGCTCGCTCTGTTTCTCCTCTCGTTAGGGCTGCTACTCCTGTTCGTCTCCTTCTTCATTCTCACTGGTCACATGGGCGGCGAGTCGTCTCAGGCTTATGGTCTTCTCGCACTCGGGATCCTCACTTTTCTTCCAGGTAACTGATCTGCAGAAATCGCTTCGTTGTTAGGTTTAGTAGGTAGGGTTTGATCTCAGCATCCAATTGGATGAAGAAATTGAGCTCTGGAAGCAATTTGGCGTATTCAACAAGATCTTAATCATAAAAATGCGTTCTTTCAGCTCAATTTTACGCTTCGTCTAGTGTTACAGTTTCTAGGGTTTGATCTGAACATCCAATTGGCATGATGATTGCAATCCCTAGATCCATCACTCAAAATTTTCTCCAAATGGGCTATAACAGTTAATTTAACCTTGATTACTGAAATCTATTAGCACAAATGCTGAAAAAACATGTTCTTGATGTTTTGAGTGTCTGTAAAAGTTCAGTTTGATTTCCATGTTAGATGTTGCTGATTCCGATTTGCATATTCTTTCAATTTGTCATAGATTGTTGTCTTAGCATGCATTCTTTCAGCTCAATGACATCACACCGCTCAGAGCAGTCTCCGTTGATCTGCAACATTCATTATAACCCTGATTACTGAAGTTTATTTTATCGAACAGGACTACATCTTTTCATCATCAGAAAGGCCGGAAGACGTTTTTGATCTTGTGAGTGTGTGATTGCAGGCTTTTACGAAACACGGCTAGCTTATTACTCATGGAGAGGAGCTGCTGGTTACCGGTTTTCCTCCATCCCCAAGTACTGAAGCCGTTGTACCAGAGAATACTTCAAACATCATCAGAAGGTGCATTAGTTAGCTAGTTTCCCAAAATGGAAGTAAAGAATTCTTTTTTTTTTTTTTTTGCATTTTGCTTCTGTTTTCAATACATTTAGAAGGGGAAATCTACGCTATATACGATTGTGCTATAACTCTACAACTCATGTAACTTCAATCTTCGAGTTCAGGAGGTGCTTCTTCTTCCTCTACCACCTTCTGGTCCTTTTCGTATTTCCACTCGTGCGCTTTCCATTCGGGTAGTTGCTGGATCACAACCTGCAAAGCCTTGCGAGCATTAGTAACTGCACAAATGGTTTAAAATCTGCATTTTACTGCTGTAAAAATGTTAAGTTTACCAGGCCTCTGGAGTCCGGTGTTCCCACTTTAGTTTGACATGCAAGTCTCCAATTCTTTGGCTTCTGTAAAAGGGCAATTTCATTATTTGAAGGATTGTTGTATGTAGTTTTAAGAGAAGGTTAATCAACTGGATTGTTAGCTCCTACCCTCTTCAGTATTTCCTTTTCTTTGTCTGTTCTAGGGTTTAAGAGCTCTTTGCCTTCAATCACCTGGAGGTAGAAATGCATGAAACTTCTGAATATTATCAATTTGTGTATTTTGAAATTTCAGTTTCCTACACTTTCAATGGAAAACATGGGCCAATCTTCCCAAGAAAAGAAAATGAAATGTGCTTTCATTAAACTTACCTCAACCATACAACTTCCACAGGTTCCACCACCAGCACAATTCAGTAAGGGTTTACCCTAAAAAATGCCAAAATTTCATGTCAATTACCAGATTAAACAATGAGCAATTTCCATTGATAATAACCATACTGCCAATTAAAATGTGTTTCTTCAACCAAGGCTAAACCAAACAACAATGTAGTTTGAAAACAATACAAGAACTCAAGACTTACATAAGGACCATAAAGATCAATCTGATTGTCAAGCATTATACTCCTCAAGTCCTGCCCACCAATCGTCGTCCGGAGATGCACATCCGGTGTACCATCAGGCAACAACACAGACTAGCAATAAACACCAGTCAATCACATTTATGATTTATCATATAAACAGCAACAATATCAACCCGGTGTATTTTTATCATGAGCAAGTCGAGAGGATGTTTTCGAAAGACCCAAAAGTAGCACAAACAAAGGGCGAAAGAAATGACTCGAAAGAAAAAAATAACCGATAAACCAACAAGATTAATGCTTGATTACATGGACAAAGGCGAAGTTAATAGAGGCCGGTTCTTGCTCGGACGAAGAATCTGTGGTTGTATCCTCAGTTGTTCCTCTTTCTGGCATTGTTCCAATTGCTCTGATCATGAATTTCCTGCTACTCCTTTGCCTTGTAGCCGAAGAGCTTCTCAAGTTCATGGCATTTTTGAATTTGAAGCATTGAGAGGTAAGAGATGATGAGGCTAACCCATATGAATTCAACTGAAGAGTACCCATATTGTTGTTCTTGATTTCTCCTGCCTTTTCTGGGTTTGGATTGTTGAAGAGAAAGGAGCAAAATTAATGGAAAAAAAAGACTCTGTGTTAAGACAGTTTAGTTTGTTGATTTTCATGGCGGTTTTTTGTGCAATGTTTTTATGTTTGTGGCTCATATTTATCTTATCCTATCATTGTTGGCTGATTCTGTATACGGCGGAAAGTGTAAGAGCTATATTGCAAATACAAAACTTAGGCGAGTTAAATCCAGTCACACAAATACAAAACTTAGGTAAAAACGTAAATCCAGAAAGGCAGATAAATGGAGAAGAAGGCATTCAGCCATTCACTATAGTGCAAAACACGTGCAATATTAACTTTGACCCCCCATTAATTGTGTTTGACTCAAGTATTTTTCCAACAATAACTAAGTTTTAGCATCGATAAAGTTTTAGTATTCATACATTGTATATGGACTTTTCTATTACGCGTACTAAGAACAAACTACAAGCAGTTATTCATGAAAAGATTTGGTACATCTTAATTTTGAGTTTTTTAATTTTTTTTCAATAGGTTCAATATTTTCATTTTAAGGTTTTAGTTTCTATATTTAATACGTTCAAATTGTGTTCTAAGAGTGTCTTCAATGGTTGGCCAATTTTTGGCCTTGGGAAGAAAGAGAAAATAAAAAAATACTAAAAGGGAAGAAAAGAGAAGGAGAAGAGGGAAGGCCGGTCTTGGCCATGCCCAAAATTAACTTTGGTCTTTCCATGATATAGTGACAAGTGTCCCAAAAGTACAAAAGCTTCTCTTCAAATAATTTTATATAAAAAAAAATAAAATAAAAGGATGAATAAAATAATTTGAAGGCCAAAAAGAAGGGCCAACCGTTATATATATGCTCTAAGGGCACACATTAAAAAAACCAAATATATATATATATATAACATACGTTTGCTAGATATAAGAGTAATTAACATGTGTTATTAAACAAAGTTTTATTAAATAGTCGCTGAATTAATTAAATAAATAAATAAAACCGGGCTTAAAAAGCGCACAAAAGGCGGAGGCAAGAAGACTGAGGCAGGCTAAAGTGCGCGGGGTGCGCAACAAAGCCGATTCTGAAAAGGCTTCCCTTCCAGAAACGTCAACTTTCTTCCTCCTCCTCTTTGTAACCCCTTCGCTACTTCTTCTCTGCCAAAATTCCTCCTCCCCCCTTACTTTGAATCCCCAATCTCCATTCCATATCCACGGAAATCCAATTCCTTATCCAACGAATCTCCTCTCACCTCTCGTTTCATCCGGATCTGTCACATCGGAACCAGATCGAGTGTAAGTCACACGGAATTCCGATTATTCCTTTATCTTTCGTTTTCAGGCTTTTGTTTCGGCGGATTTTGATTCGGACGGTAGGGGAGGATCGAATTATTGTTTCTTGTGAGGTTTGATTTTGTGTTGGAGGTCTGATTCGGAAAAGGAATTAGGGAAGGAATGGATTCGAGCAGAAGAGCGGTGGAATCGTACTGGAGATCGCGGATGATCGATTCGGCGACGTCCGATGAGGATAAGGTCACTCCTGTTTATAAGCTGGAAGAGATCTGTGAGCTTCTGAGATCTTCGCCTGCTGGTATTGTGAAGGAGATCTCTGAGTTTGTGCTCAAGAGGCTTGATCACAAGAGTCCCGTTGTTAAGCAGAAGGTACTTGTTTGTTCTTCTGATGATGAATTTGTGGTGGAAATTATCAAATTCCAGCCTGGATATGTTCAAATTTGATCTTGTTTCACATGTATCCTGTCCAATTGGTGTAATAACTTGCTTAGGGTTAATTATTGTTTCTTTCGTTGAAATCGAATTAAAAACACTTGTATATGAATGTATTTAGTGAATTTTCATCTGCTGTGTCTCTGCAAAATATTGAGTTCATATTTCAACCTGTTTCCAAATTCCATACTGGAGTCCAAATTTAAACCATTGATGTGATGCTGTATTAATATGCTTGAATGCTTGAGAAAAAGGAATCTGATACAGTTACTCTCATTGTAATGTATGTTGCATGTTACAAATCTGACCGATTGAATGTTGCACACCTTCACCTCAATGCGTATGTTGTCTGTGTCGGTGCAGGCTCTAAGGCTAATCAAGTTTGCAGTTGCCAAGTCTGGTGCAGAGTTCAGGAGAGAGATGCAGAGGCATTCAGTTGCAGTGCGGCAGCTACTCCATCACAGGGGGAAGCCCAATCCTTTGAAAGGTGATGCTCTGAACAAAGCTGTGAGGGAGACTGCTCAGGAGGCTCTCTCTGCTATCTTCGCTAACGAGGATAATAAGCCCGCACCAGCTGAAGATGTTAGGAGAAGAATAGAAGGTTTTGGGAATACAAGCTATAGGCCTCCCGTGGACGAGAAGAAATCGTTTCTTAGTGAGGTAGTTGATATGGGAAGTGCTTCCATAAAGCAAGGACTGAATACTCTGACTCAAGGGAATTCCCAGAAGAATAACGACACTGGAAGTTTTGGAGGTTACAAGGGTCCGACTCTAAGGAGATCACTTACTAATGAGATTGATTATACAGACAAGTATGAAAAAATGGATCATGGTGGTAGTAATATAGGCAGTTATGGGAGTTCCAACAATTTAAATGCCCGGCCCTGGGGACAAGACTCTAAACAAAGTAAAGATGAAGCGACAAACGGCAGTTCAAGTTCGAGTTCAGCCTATTCTGAGAGTAAAACTCGCGAGGAGAGACTACTGGAGACTATTGTGACTTCTGGTGGAGTTCGGCTGCAGCCAACACGGGATGCGTTACAAACTTTCCTGGTGGAGGCTTCAAAATTGGATGCAGTGGCTCTGTGTATTGCTCTTGAATCAAAGCTCCTAGCTCCCTTATGGCAGGTATGTTTCGTATACTTGCACTTATTTTTAGGCTCCATTACAACATTACTCGCATCTTACAAATGTTAGCTTTCTGTGTTTTTTTCAGAATGATTCGCAAATAGTTCAGTATATTAATGTAACCATGCTTCAGAACAATCAGTGTAGTTAACATAGGATGGTTGACTGAGTGAACTTTTGTCATTATTAAGATCCCTGATTTGTTAGGCTTTACCGCATATAGGCAGGGAAATTGAGTAAGTGACTTTTTTTTAGACAACTAGAGCTGTATGTTTGTAGAATTCTAATAACTTAATGCATGCATTGTCATGATTTTTTTTAATCTATTTCAGGTTCGCATGAAAGCAATCTGTGTACTTGAAGCAATTTTACGAAAGAGTGACCATGAACATTATTCAGTTGTGGAATCTTTCTACACTGAGAACATTGACATTGTGGTCCAGTGTTCAGAGTCTCCCCAGGCTTCTCTAAGGGAGAAGGCAACCAAAGTAAGTATGTGGTGAAACTTAGCAACCACATGTTTATGCTGTATGTTACTGTAGTAAGAGAAGGGAGATAATCTTCATTTCATTATGCACATTTTATCACATTTGTACATATTTGGTTTATATGATGGTCAGTTGAGGCTGTGTGGTCATGTAGATAGTGGATTTCTTTCATGTACCTAGAAAATAGTAGATTCATAGTAGCTAAAGTTTATCCATACCGGTGGCCCTTCTCTTTATTTTCTTGACAAGAAATAAACTACACTCTGTTCTACATGCAGCCTTACAGGCATAGTTTTGGGAATCTTCACTACAATACTCTAAGCCTCCACTTTTTGACTCCAAGCATTTGGATGTTGTTTCTATGACCTGACTATTTAAGCCTCCTCTTATTTTACAACTTTTAGGAATTCTTTCAGCATTGCTAACCTTCTTCTTGGTGTTGTCAGCATTACATCCAATTTAAAGTTTACAGCCTGCACAGAATGTCATAAAATTATGTGTTATTCTTGATCTTTGTAAATTTTTATGTATGCATTAAATTATCAATTTTCTGATATGCTGTCTAATGCCCGACATAGAATTTATTCTCTCTGTGATGCTTCTCCCCTTTTCTGATCAGCAAGAGATTGTTCTACCTGAGTTCACCCCTTATATTTTTATATAACAGGTCTTGAATCTTTTAGGAGGAGCACCTGCTGGAACCACAGGAAGCCTGTCTGAAAAGGTGGCAAAATCTGAACCAGCTGAAAAGATTGAGATGCCTGACCTAATAGACACTGGAGATGCAGATGATCTCCTTAAAGGGGATGATGATCCCTTGAAAAGCCTCACCGATCACAATATTGCTCAGCAATCAACTGCTGCCCCTTTAATTGATGATTTATTTGGGGGTGGTATAAGCAACGGCGTTGGAACATCTGAACACAGCACTGATTTGTTTGGGGTTAATCTAGGCAATGGCGTTGAAACGATTGAACAGAAAACTGATTTATTTGGGGTGGGTCTAAGCAACGGTGTTGAACCAAATGAGCCGAAAACTAATGACGATCCATTTGCTGACGTTTCTTTCCATTCCACTGAAGATAAAGATCAGGGGAGTGACCTATTTGCTGGGATGACTGTTGGAAATGATTCTGGTAGTGGAGTTAGTTCTGGATCTGATCCATTTGCCTTTTTTAATTCTGGGTCAGAAGTTCCATTGAAGCCGAATCAAAATACTGAGCTCCATGATTTAATGGCTGGATTGTCCATGGGCACCAATGGCTCAAGTGTGAACAATAAAGCATCTTTCACCGGAGATCTTGGAAACATCGTCAATGACAATGGCCCGCCACAGTCACAAAATTCAAATGCCTTGCTGGAGTCTCTGAAAGCTTCCATGACAGCCAGCACTGCAATTCCTACGCTTCCTGGTTCTTACAACATGCCACCGGGCTTTTTAGCCAATAAAGATTACCCTACCCTACCGTTAAATTTTGGGGGTTTCAGCCAGCAACAGATTCTTGCAGCCATGGCTAATTTTCAGCAACTGCAACAGCTAGCCGGCAGCTTGAATTCCCAAAATACGGGAGTTCCTTTCGGTTCTGAGACCATTCCTGGATACTCCCCTGCCTACCCTGACATCTTCAATGCAAATATGGCTAATCAAGCATCTACCGTGACAATGAACAACTCAAAGAAGGAGGAAACGAAGGCGTTTGACTTCATATCAGTAAGTTAAACACCCCTGTTGGTTTTTCACTTTTTTGTTATATGCCTTCTTCTATGATACGTTTTCAGTACTAAAGTATTTTGCTTTCTTCTATGATACGTTTTTTGTTATATGCCTTCTTCGGGCGCACCCCCTTTGCGTAAGCCAGGGGTGCCCCCATCCTGACCCCCCAGATTCCCCGGAAGGGGAACTCCACTGGGTTATAAAGTAAAGTAAAGCCTTCTTCTATGATACGTTTTCAGTACTAAAGTATTTTGCTTTTTCTACAAATGGTCCTTTGAACACTCAGAACATATATTCATACATTTGGTCCTTTCGAGCCTTTAATAGTTTCTCCTGCCATGCTATTTTGCATTCTACAAATGTTCCTTTGTACATACATCACATCTTTGTACATACATCACATGATCTTGATATCAGTATTTTGCATTCTACAAGTGTTCTCTATTCTAACGCAGGATCATATGGCGGCTGCGCGTGATACAAAACGGGTGACTTAAGAGAAATGTACACGCTTCAATGAAAATGCGAAAGGAAGAAAAGGCGAAGAATGCCAAGCCAGAGAAGAAAAAGAAAAAAACTCATTCATTCAAAATAAAAGACAAGAGATACAAAGCTCTACAACTTAGACAGGTAAAACGTTGGTCCTGGTTTTTCTGCAGCTCTACATTATTAGTGAGAGGGCCCTGGTTTCCTTGTGCAGTTAGCTTGTTTTTTACTTGGTGGATTATGTAATGCTTTGCACTTCTTTATGCATTTTTTGCTTTTGCACTTTCCTTTTGGATTTGTTTACATAGAAAGGCTTGCATTTTCCAAATCAATTTTGCAACTGTGGCTGTGCTGAAGCTCTGTGCATATTGAAAGTTCAATGGCTGATTCCTTTTGGCTGCCAACCATCCACTTTATAGGGCTTGGGGAAACTATAGTGCCTGCTCTTGATAGTACTTGTATATCAGATTCTGGTTGGACTTGGAATTTATTGAATGAGTTTGAGGTGAGAAATGAAGTTTATCTTTTTGCAGAAAGGCAATACCATTATAGAGCTTTGAAATGAAGGCTTGTTGACAGTGTGTCTTTATTTTCCTGACCCCTCGCACGACTATAACTTTAATGCTAATAATTTCTTTTTGTCTATGCATTTCATTATATAGGTTTGAACTATATTGGTCAATTAATTCTTGTGGAAACATATTAGATAAAAATATGTAACATTTTTCTTAATTAAAACTTTTGGATGTGGATTATTGTACTACGAAGGAATTAGAAAAATTAAGTAAAATTTCAGTACTTATTAGTAATTATTATTAATAGTTGAATTTATTATTACTTAAATGGTTGAGTATGGTAAATAATAATAATAATAAAACATGCTATTCAGCTATACAAATGGCTATACTAATCGGTTGTATTGTATCGTATGATATGATTCATATAAATTAAATATAATAAATAAAGAAAACATTGCTTGATTTGGATACAATTTGTGGCGTAATGATAGAAATTAAATCAAAATTTATTTCTGAATTTAGGCTCTTAGGGCCTAGGCTTGAAAATTCAAAAATTACAGTATTATCTTCGCATCAGAATGCTTAATTTCACAAGAGTTGTGGGAAAGGATAAAATGTATATTCTTTCCAAATATTATAAATCAATTTGGATGAAGATGGAAAAAATTGTTTAATGGGAAAATTTGCGAAGTTGCCTTGAAAATTGACCTACTTATATTAATGATATATGTAACATTAAGAGTCTGGTGACATTAGGTATTTTTGTTCATTATTGGAACTTGGAAGTATGGGTGACATTTAAGTTTAGATCTTTGTTACTATAACAATTTGTCTGACATATATAGAACACCGTTTTTATACAATATCCAACTCTGGGAAGCTGTTGGACGAGTAATTGCAATTTCAAAATCAATGCAACATTATTGACATCTCTTGTGAGCTGTAACCCAAAATATGCAGCCCTAACTCTCTGCATTGTCAACTACATAGAGTTGAATGCAAAGTTTTGTTACTCAATTTTAGTTTAAAAACATATAAAAACATATATATAATATCAGGATAAATTATACTAGTAGTTAAAATGGAAAAAGTTAATGCATATCTCTACATGCACCTATGTCATGAATGCATAGAATTCTGTAAGTTGAATTTATCAACAATGCAATGTGTCATGTTGTGGAATTTTTATCATTTTATGTCCTCATTTTCTTGCAACATGATCGTCGACAAAATCGGCATCTTTGATACCATCTTGGTTTTGAACCATGGTTTTGGATAGTTTGATGTCCAACCTAAAACCATCCAATTTCAAAGTTACTAATCCAACCTACAAATAATCTATTTAAGGACTTGTAATAGCATAACACAACTCAATCTTTTATAAAAGAGTCTTTCCAACCTATTGGGATAAACTTTTCGATTAGCAAAACTAAAACATTAAAAAAATATATAAATCTCATGCTTATCATATACGCTAAGTATATAAGTTATAATTTGGACGATAAAATCAGTTAGGCAGAGTACTAAAATGGTACTTATGGAAGCTTATCAAAGTTTATTGGACCTTATCGGGAAAAAAAAACTCATATATATGTGTTTGACAAAACTAGTTTATCATAGCTTATAAAAGATTAAATTTGTCAAAAAAATAATGAGCCTATCTAACATTACAAGAGCTTATAGAAGGTTTTTTTTTACCATTTATCTTTTTCCTATTCCAAAAATTAAATTTTGAAATAATTTAAACTTCGATATCACTATAATTTCAGCTTCAACATCAATTACAATAATTCTAGCTTTAGCTCATATAAGTGCATAGTTTGCCGAACGGATCCTAACATTATGATAGCTAATGAAAGCTTTTTTTTTTCATTTATCTTTTTCCTATTCCAAACACTAAAAGTAATTTCAACTATAATATCAACCAATATAATTTAAGCTTGAGCTTATATAAATACATCGTTTACCGAACGGACTATTAATAAGTGCACACAAATTACTGCCGTCTCTATACTCCTTTATTCAATTAATAATGCCCACCTAAATGAAATCTCAACCTCAAATTTCAATGACATGTAACATCTCAAAAGCTGGCAAAACCTAACTCTTTCGTGAATAACAAAAACAAAATAATGCAAAAAACAAAGTATTCCGTATATACAACTATGACACAGCTGTATTTGACATAAGTTTCGAGTTCATGTACTCTTGCCGTACGCACCCAAAAATAGGCAATTTCTAGTTCTGACATGAAAGTGATGAAACTTCTAAGTTGGCTAGCTATTACGCGATTTGATCAATTAAAAATACAGTCCCATACAATACATAGTCTAGGACTTGCTACATAAACTCTTTGGTGTAAACAGACCCTCTATTGAAACCGTTATCATTAATCCTTTTTACATAGCACACATACATGTGGACTTAACTTCCGTAATTGATGAGTAATAATCACATTATCAAATTTTAAGCCATGTAAGATTATATTAGCCACAATTATGACAACGAGATAGACTTAATACATAAAATTGTACCACCGTACTTGATATATTGTGTTATGATGTGTGGTAACTAATGGAGTTTTAAGTGACATAAAATTAGTGATGGGTGTTTAATAGAACAAATCCATGTGAGTAGATGGGTCTAAGTAGAAGTGTTTGTTTCCAAAAAACCGTTTCAGTTTACAAGACTATATTGATGTATTAAGCCATTAGTCTAGTATTTATCAATCTTATAATCCACAAATTAACCTATAAGTTTTCTATATAAAATATTAATATGGACCCAACCGTCAAGGCTAATATATATCAATTGAGAATGTGAAAAGTACTTTGTGATCTTGTATAAACTTGTTCTTATTTTACAATCAAATCCAAATACTTTATCTTTCATTTGTGAACTCTATCAGAAGTCTGAATGACGAACTCGCATGGTGTCTTTAAGTCGAATCACCGACTCTGATACTACTTATTGTAAGGAGAAGAGCCAAGCATAATATAGTTTTATCTTAATATAAATTGACATAAAAGGCATACTACAACCATCAGATCAATTACTTTGCATTAGTTAATTTACGCATCGACATCACCATTCACAACCCGACTTTTTGAACAATCTCAACTATTCATATTGATTCATTTATTGTCTCATTTGAGCTAGCAAGTGCTTCTTATTTCTGCTTTAGAACGGAATTTCTTTCTCGTTCTGTTCGATGCATCAATGTTTTCTTATAATTGTCTTATACAAAAGTAAAGTATATCACAAAAACTATATGTTTTACTTCACATTTTTCCCACCAAGTAAAATCCCTCCTTGTATAGTACGTTATTTTGAATATGTAGCTCTTGGCTAATGACTCTTTGGTATTGGTCCATAGTAGTCCAAAAATGTCTCGATCATGACCATATTGCCCCTTGGAAGCTCGACAGATTAACCAATCGAAAGACAGCACATGCAACAATTAGGGGTCACCTTGTATTAATTCATGTCATGATTATGAAGGACACTTTTAATGCCAATCGGCTTTTTTCCTGAACCAATGAAATTCCAAAATCTGTCGGCAAATATATTTACTACCAACATGAAAATAAAATCCAGCATGTATAATATCAGGCCTTATGGTCATAGTAGTACTCCTCTTCTTTTCGACCAAAAAACAAATAGTAGTACTCTTCTTGAGAAATCAGAGACCAATTCAAGTCAGAAATCATGGCAAATTCCAAAAATAGAAGTTGTTCATGAATCCTAGATAATACTTACATACGTATTCCTAAACAAACTTACAGTAAGAAACTCTAGTAAAGTCAAGAATTCACCAATCCAACTAGTAAATAATGATTTATGATCCTTAACATATGAAATCGAATTTCTCATACCGTTATCAGTGTTATATTCCACTTACGAATGTATGAATAAACTGATATAAAGAGTCTTTTATAGTAATAAATTAAAGTTATGAGCTAAGTTAGTCTGGATCGATGTGTGGACCAATGAAATCTAGTGAGCCAAAAAGTAAGACCGAAAAAAAAACAAGTGACACTATAAGTGTATTCTATCCCTTAAATTGTTATTAGTTAGTGTTTAATATGTCGCAAATAAACATTCGAACATTTATCGTACTAATGCTTTTGACGTTCATCAGGAATGAAGTGATAAGAAGTAGACTGGGGGTGTCTAGTTTAGAGGATAAGTTACGGGAATCTAGATTGCGTTGGTTTGGGCATGTCCAGAGACGGAGTCTTGAGGAGCCAGTTCGTAGGTGCGAGAGCCTGGACTTGGGAGTTATACGTAGAGGAAGGGGCCGACCGAGAAAACGCTGGAGTGACAGTATCAGGCAGGACGTCAGACATCTAGGGATATCGACAAATTTGGCAGTTTGCAGGGATATTTGGAGGGAGAAGATTCGCGTGGTGGATGGCTAGTTTCTGATCAGACAACAGACCCTGATCTTCCGCTATGTTTGGGTGTTTGGGTTTTTGTTAGTGTCTTTGTACGTCTTTGCTTTTGTCTTTGTTTCTGTTTTTCTCTCGGTTGGTTAGGTGCTTTATTTTATGTGCTTTTGTGCAATGGGTTCTGTTATGTCAGTTGCTTTGCATTAGGTGCTTTTGTGCTTTTGTGTGAGTGTTTAGTGTGCTCCTGCTTTGATGATTAGCCTTGCTAACTGTAGTCTTTGGGTCTTTCGACCCCCCCCCACCTCTGCGTTTAGCCAGGGGGCCCATCTTGACCCCCCAGATTCCCGAAAGGGAATTGCACTGTATATTGTTGTTGTTGCTTTTGACGTTCATCAGTCCGTTTTACGTCCATCATTATTGCTTCTATCGGACCAAAAAAAAACGTAAAAAAATACTCATCGAAATCTAGAATTGCCTTTACAAGGTATAATATGGACTATGGAGCATGTAACTAAGTAATGCATTTTGCATGTGAATTTTTTTGGTAAATAGGTCCCTACACAACATTCATCATCCAGGTTGCAGATCATAGTATTAGTCTATTAATGGTATTTTGGAAGTTTATACACATTATTCAAATGTGGAATTTCGCATGACCTACATATATGCACATATATATATCACAAACCCCTCATCACCTTAATATTCCTATTTAAAAAATTACATTGCACAGGCTTACACATGGCGCAATATCAAAAGGGAACATTTTTTTTGGATCTTTTGATGATTAACAACATGTCACAGACAATAGGAAATTATGCCAAAAGTGGGGATAAAAAAACCGGCATCTGTTGACACTCATTTGCAAAGCTTAATTATCATGCATTGGTCAAATTAACAACTTCAAACCTTTCAACCCAAAAGATGATCAAACTATAATTACACACCATGGCTTTTGAGATTTATATGATTGAATATCTAAAAAAGTGTCATTTACACTATTTGATAGTATTAAATTGTGTTAGCTCTAGTACTCGCGAATGTCGACCAAGGCCCATTTGCCCATGTTACGCCTCCGACGCTCCAATTAGTATTTAACACTTACGAGGTTATAAGGTTTGCGTTAATTTATTATCAGATAACGATTATGTATTATACTCGATCTTGTTTTTCCACGAACCTCATGATTAGCTTTTGTAATCATCTAGTCGACATCTTTTTCTTTTGTTAATTTTTTGACTTATTACTCTTTTGTCGATCTACTGATTGTCAGATTTTACTACATTTCTCGATTTATCAGACATGTCTGATTAATAAGTCGATAAAATATAATAACAACCCAATATCATATGGTTTGAGCTTGACACCCAATAGCTTAGTTTTTCCCACAACTCACCTAATATTCTTCCTATGGGGAAAAATGCATTGATTTCAATATCGTACCCCTGGAAACATGATAAAAAGTGGCACGTGTCCATATCTAAGCAAGTTTAATGTTACTTGTGCTCGAAAAACATTGGCTATAATAAACTCATGTTTATCCGGTTCAAAAATAAGAGTAAATCCAAATGCAAACAAAGGGGCTTGTTCCATGTTTTAAAGGGAAAGAAAAAATGAAAGGGAAATAAATTAATGAAGGTGTGAGTCAATAGTGTACGTACGTGGGCAATAACTAAATTGAGCAAAATTAGAGAGCCTAAGAAAAGGGCAAAAAACTTTGTTAATTTGAGCCCTCTAATGGACAAATGGAGGGAGACACTACACAAGTAAAAACAAACCTATTGGGGACAAGAAAGTGAAAAAACAATGACACCTGTGCTTCATTTCTAGACGTTAACTTCATGTATGATGGTATTATGAATGATTATGATTAGACTACACTAATAAACAAATAGTGACACTTACTAGTTACAAATTTATCATTTAATGCATGCAAGTCTTGCATTAGAATCTAATCAGACAATAAAGACAATATGTAATCGATCAGTTCGTTAAATTTTTAATCAATGATGCTATTGGTTGATTTGGGCTTCTAATTTGTGATCAAGCTAGTATCCACATAAACATGGAGTTGTTTAAGAGCTGTTTTGTATAGAATAGGTCAATTAAGAGAGATAAAGTTACCCCATTCTTAGAGGTAAAGGTGTAGAATTCAATCAAGACCTCTAGTTAAAAGACTCGGCTTCTTACCGACTTTCCATGAGAGTCGAACTGATGACCTCTAAGTACTACCCTTAGACTTCTCACGGACTATACTATAGGATATTCATTATCTTATTAAATTTGATTTAGATTGTGCATACCTACCACACTCCTAGAGTGATTAACCTGTGAAATTGAGACAAAGTACTAGTGATTTTGGAAAAGAATATATAATAGATTATGTTATGCAAATGGGGTTCGGAAGTTGACAAGATTTTTAATAAAAAAAAAAGATTATTAAACATCTTTGCATTATTAAATTAAACTAAATTCAGAATAATCTGGCTTGATAGCCTCTAGCTTTCTTTCAACATTCCATGTGATTTAACACGTACACACGATATAGATAATCAAAACAGTCCATTTCCAACTCATCCAATCACTTTTAACTATTTCCAAAAGCTAATCCCCCAACATATATTATCCGATCTCTAAAGTTAGCTAGCTAGCCAAGGGTAAAACCTATTTCATTGCACGGCTAGTCATTTATAAGGTGGATCTAATATATAATTGTATACTCCTATAGCAAATAGTTTTGTCTCTAGTTAGGAAGGAAGTAGCTATCAAAATGATATGAGGCCCCCAAACAAGCAACCAATGGGCATGAAGGTGAAGAAAGAAGTAGGTTGCATGTCACGATGTCACTAATTTGAAAGAGGAGAGAGGTGGTGCCCTCTTTGAATTGTGTACGTGTGTGTGTGCATAAGTTTTGTGTTTATTTCCATCTTCTTCCCACCTACTTAGCCAACCCCATCTCCATTTCTAATTACTATTCTCTTTCTCCACCTCCCTCCAAGTGTGTCATCCTCTACCACCACTAAGCGCCGTTTGGTCTTTTTTTTTTGTTTTTTTTTATAAGGTAATGGATTTAAGGTCGTCACAAGTACTACTTGGACTCGCTTATAGCATCCAAAGAGGATAAGAACTGGTTACTAATCAGGTCTAAAGAAAAGAGGGCAAAACCGCCGCTCAGGATCTCGAACCCGAGACCTCATGGTAAACCCATACGAGTGCTCAATCAGTAAGCTGATGCGCCAAGTGCATTTGGCTTATGTATGTACGCATGCTTTGCTACGAAATCAATTATCAATTGTAATGCCACTTTTTTGTGAATAAGCTAACCCTTTTTATTCCAAAAAAAATCAATTATCAGTTCAACTTTTTAAAGTATATGGTTGGAATAAACCCATATGTTTCATATCTAGTGTGTAATTAGCAATGCTTTTATATGATTAATGAGGTTTTTCATAGGTGGAACTTGACTTGTATCAGTCAACCTAGAACAAATGATTGCATGTTGACTCAAGCAGGTTAACAAGTATATAGATTATCGTCGTCAAGTCTCACTAATCCAACTGATAAGTAATGATACCTCGTGATCTCTAGGTCACGAATTTAAATCCTTCTCTGTTATAATAGTCTAACAATCTCCTATTATAATAAAAAGCAATTGGAGATTGATGACCTATGATGTCTAAAGTTTGTTTTAAGATATAGTTCAATCATACAACACTTAAGACATCACAAATTTAGGAGCATCTCTCATGTTTAATTTCAAGATAATGAACAAGTTCCTTGAACGTGTCAAAATGCTATAAGGCCGATCTCGTCTTGATTTTTTTTAATCGAGAGAATTGTTTATGAGAATCAAACCGATAAACTTTAAATGTCATCAATCTTTAGAAGCTTAACTGTTTGATAAGACGTTAAAAAACCCATCTGAGTCTTCTTGATAATGTCTCTTAGTCTTTCCCCTATTAAAAATAATTGCCACTTAGGACTATCAAGTTACAATCATTCCCAAAAGTGTCCAATCCTTTTTAACCCGAACGAACTGGACTCAACCCAAATGTCATCCTTACATGGCATCATCTTTCCAATAAACAATTTTTCCAGTCCATTTCCACTTCCATTTTCTTGCTCCCCCTTCTCTCATTATATAAATATCCCACTACCATCTTTAGCCAAACAATCACACACCTTCAAACACTCCCCTTCCATTTCCCTTCTCTCTCTGTTTGTGAGTGTCGCATTTATTGCTCTGCTATACATACACTCCGATCATCGATCGACCGCCCTAAACCCATCATCATTTCAACCGTTCGAGACCAACCCATTTCACCATTTCACCTTCAAACCACCAACAATCAATAAAATCCGTTTCTTGCTATAAGAAAAAGAAGGCATTTTGAGTCAACCCACCTAGTCAACGGCCATGGCAGAGCCATGGAGCCCGGAATCCGAGCTCAGCGGCAACAGCAATGTCCTTTCTCCATCTGGGTCGTCTCCATCTTCCCATTCCTTAAATGGGTCGACTCCGGTTCCCCCTAACTCGCCGCCGGCGACCCACTCCGACTCCTCGGAGGCTCGGAAAGACGACCTGATCGGAAACAAGCGCCGGCGCCGGGAAAACTGCCGGCACCCGGTCTACAGGGGCGTCCGGATGCGCGCGTGGGGCAAGTGGGTGTCGGAAATCCGCGAGCCGAGGAAGAAATCGCGCATTTGGCTCGGGACGTTCGCGACGGCGGAGATGGCGGCGCGTGCGCACGACGCGGCGGCGATCTGCATCAAGGGCGCCGGCGCCATCCTCAACTTCCCGGAGCTGGCGCCGGCGCTCCCCCGGCCGGCGTCACGCGCCCCACGCGACGTCCAGGCGGCAGCGGCCAAGGCGGCGGCGATGATGGCCGCCACCGAGGACTCCCCGCCGCCGCCGGAGGGCGAGGTGGAGCTGAGTCAGATCGTCGAGTTGCCGAGTCTCGACGACGAGTTGTGTGACTCGGCCGAGTCTAGGACCGAGTTGATGTGGGTCGACTCAGAGACGACGACGGCCGAAGGCTGGTGGCTTTATCCTCAGGTGGCGCCCGAGGATAAGGCAATGGGGTTCTTTTGTGGCCACTTCTCTGATCAAGCAAACTTTGATCGGTATCAATGAGACTTTTAAGAAAAAAAAAAGGCCTCTTTTTTTACCTTTTTTTTAAGTCTTTTTGGATCTTTGTGTTTTGGTCTTGATGATCAAGAGTTCGAGTTTGTGTAAGTGTTGTTGGTTTGGGGACTCGTTTTGATAGAAGTTTGTGTTGATGTTGTTTGGTTGATGCGTTTTTAGTGTACGAAACCGTGTAAGTAAATAAAACCTTGTAGTTTTGAGTTAACAAAGTAGCAAATAGTTTGAGAATATGTCTTCTTATTTTGTTGATTCTCACAAGTAGCAATAGTCATGTGAGCTAACATGAACCTTGTCTCAGGTCTCAAATTTGATTCTAGTGTTTTGATACGAGTGCAATGCAAACATGATCGTACCTATGGTCGGACTAGGCCAATGCTAGGCGCCAAGCCTAGCATCGTTGGACCGCAACACCTAGCATAGTATCGTTAGGCGTCCATTATTGGACCGCAACACCTAGCATAGTATCGTTAGGCGTCCATTATTGGACTACAACTATCGCAAGCGTGTTTCATTACCATAATCGTGGCGAACTCTAGGCACCCCGGTCACTCCAAACGATAAAATTTGTATCATCTAAGTAGTATATGTTATTACTTGATTAACTTTTTAACTGTTAATGTGTCTTGAATCTAAATCACACACTGCGACAGGTAGCACGGGGATCTCGTTGTATAAGCTCTCTAAATACCTAGAGCTCTGTAATCCGAATTTTGTCTTTTACAGTAATATATATATTATTTCTCTGTCCATAGATGTAGGTAACACACACTTATCGAACCACATAAATATTGGTGTCAATTCTGTTTATTGTTCTTATTCGATCATATCTCTCGTTACAACACTAACTTTAACATCAGTTAATTACAAAGTTATCATCGGCTAACAATGTATAAAAATCAAACAAATAATAATGAAAATAAACATACACATATACGGACAATGCGACATTACAATAATGGTGCATTGGTACAATGACTATGCTATTAGAGAAATATTGTACTTTTTAACTATTTATTTGGAATCATATTTATATTTCTTGTGCTGATGAACAATGGAATTGGACCCATCGAAAATAGTCACAAAATATACTAAAATAGTGCATGTGGAATATTACTGGTGTGCGTGATTTTGTGTCTCTATATGCAGATTTGGGACAAATATTCAGAATCGAATTAGACACAAACCCACAAACAAATTCCAATTAGGTAAGCCTTAATTAGGTCAAATTTAGTAATGTTAGGTTTTGGTTTGAACTTGTACTCAACATGTTATTATAAAAAAACAGCATAAGCTATTTTCATGATCCGGACATGCAATTTTTACTAATTTAGGCAGACATATGGAATAGCAAAAGTCCAAGCAAATTAGGATTTAGGTATAATAATGTTCGTTCAGAACTCATTAGTGTAATTCTTTGTTCGGGTCATAAGTCATTAGTTTGACTGTGTTGACCCTGTAAAACAAACAAATTGCAAAACCACGCACTTAGTTATGTGCGCTTGGACTTGTTTTCTACCTTGTACTTTGAACTAGCATGTACTTAGAACGGTACCACATCACTTTGGTTGCAAAGCCGTGTAATTTGTGGAGAAGATCTAGTGATGGCTAGTAAATTATAGATATCTACTTCGATCTAGCGGTTGAGGTAGAAGCTAATCGATTTCGAAACTTGTCAAAGCTTAAGAAAAAGTATTCATAAATTTAGAGTCGTAAATGAACCTAGCTGCTCGTAAGAAACTTGGTGCTTAGTACGCTTAAAATCCGTTTATATTCGAATTGTTTTGTACATGAGTCGAACCCGAAAAGCTTGAAGGATAAATGAGTTGATCAAACACATGCAAACATAAAAGAAAACTCAATCATTTATTTATTAGTGAGGTCGATTAATTATATATATATATATTTATGAACAAACTCAATTATGTGTTCATAAATAAGCCTATATATAACATTTTTATATTTTGTAAATTATTTTTCATAGCCCTACGTGACTATACATACTATTATTAACATATAATTTATTTATTTTCTGTTTTTTAAAACCAAAAACCCTAAATGAACGATATACTTGTATGTATTTGACAATATGTAAATATATCAACTCGTTTAATTTGCTCACGAACAAATTAAACGAAGGATTTAAGCCCAAAGAACACTTAATTAAACATACCGAACTCAAGCTAAAGTTTAATTAAGTTTGAAACGAGCTTGATCTCACCTATATTTAAGCAAACCAATCCTAAATAATATAAAGTTCAGCTAGACTCGACTCTATTTATTATTCGGTTCCTTTATTTTTACATTTCTATTTCTAGTTGGGAAAACTCTATAATTGATGGTTGATTTGTACGTGATGCCTACAACTCCATGTTCAAACGAGTCAAACCAAGTCAAACACTAGCTAGCTTTAACAATTAAAGTTAGTTAAATTTTCACATGGTAGGCCTTTCAATTAGGTACTTAGGTGAGCATCCAATTAATCACATGTTGTTATCTTCATCGCGAAGTCAATATCATACGATTGTGAATCTTTGACTATGATTTATCGTATGATCCGTACTCGTACAGTTCGATTACTAATAAATGGTTGTATTTATCATATCGATTCTTCTATAGATCGACGCTTCTACTCTAAGGACACACGATAAGAATCATAATACGGAGTATTACACAAAACTACAAATGTGATAATAAGATAATTTAGGGTCATGTCTGGCTAGGGAGACAGGCCAAGCACAAAAGAGACGTGATAGTGATTGTTTCATCTTCTTAGTTTAACAAATTACATGGGCCAAAACATTAAAATTAAAAGGTCAAAACATTAACAAGTGAATTGCTTTTTACTTGATTTATTAATCTTAAACTATCAAAGCGTGATTCTAATCCGGAATCAAAGTTAGCTATAAAATATTAATATGATTAGAAGTTTGAAATGGCCGGTCTAAAATATGACACCTATGACCCATGTACGCCTTCGGGCATATAGTCAATCGACAAAACCTGTGGAATAGAGATATTCGATTCAACTCTCATGTATAGTACCCTCGACAAAAAAACAAAAGATACTATGTATGTACTCATATTAATTTTGGGCATACAGTCAGTCGATAAAAACCTCTGAAATAGAGATATCCGATTCAACTTTCATGTATAGTACCCTCGAAAAAAAAACAAAAGACGCTATGTGTGTACTCATATTAATGAGGAGCAAATTGTTTAAATTAACTTTATAGGCTTGATTAATTTCAATATATCAAATATTCATCAACTTTTGCAATTCTTTCAATAAAAGTAACTTTTGCAAGTACGCATGTACCACGAGCACAATTTGAAAGATGCATACTAATCGACAAGATGTGTCAATTAGAAAAGCTATGGGTTCATTTCACACACGACAAGCAAAATAGAGACAGACGATAACAGAACGTCCATTATGTGCTACTATCATAAGCACACATCAAGTTAAAATTAAAGAGATTTTTAAATTGCACATTAGCTAGGAGGAGTGAAAAATAATAGCGCGCAAATAATGTCTTTTGCCACACAACTTTTCAACTTTTATCATGCATATATTGACATGAAGCTTTAACCTACATGAGTAAAAACAATAGAACGCAAACTTTACCTTACATATATCGACAAAAAAAACTTTTTCATTATGCAAATGTCGATTGCTATAATATGTTATCATGA
This sequence comes from Polygonum aviculare, assembly GCA_934048045.1. Classification (NCBI taxonomy): domain Eukaryota; kingdom Viridiplantae; phylum Streptophyta; class Magnoliopsida; order Caryophyllales; family Polygonaceae; genus Polygonum; species Polygonum aviculare. The sequence goes on from OW204026.1 coordinate 1,611,846, forward strand.
CTAAGCGTGAACCTGATTCAACGATCCCCTCTTTATGTAGTTTTGGTTTCGCCACCTTCTGTAAGGCCCGAGGCTCTAGAAGAGCTATCACATGCCAACCCGAGAACTTCCCAGGAAGTCACCCATCCTAGTATTACTTTCGCCCTAACACGTCTAGTTCTTTTGAACTCTCGAACCATGAAAAGGAAGAGTTCTTGTTGTCATAAAGAGCACCTCAATCCCTTATGAATTATCGGGGTGTTACAATCTCCTCCACTTAAGCACTTGACGACCTCGTCAAGGCCCAATGACCGCCCCCTGGGTCGAGTGACCGTCCTCCGGACCAAGTCAACTCATAACCCAGAGTCGGCTCTGATACCATTTGTAAGGCCCGAGGCCCTAGAAGCGCTATCACATGCCAACCCGAGAACTTCCCAAGAGGTCACCCATCCTGGTACTACTCTCGCCCTAGCACGCTTAACTCAATAGTTCTTTTGACCTCTCGAACCATGAAATGGAAGAGCTCTTGTTGGCATGGGGAGCACCTCAATCCCTTATAAATTATCGAGGTGTTACTCTTTTTTCTCTACTCGTCTATTGTTTTTGTTTGTTTGGTTTGTTTGTTTGTAATTCCATACCTGTTTGTTAGGCTGTCGCGTTACTCATCCTCTTAATTGTCAAACGTGTTAGTGATACGAATTATTTTTGTAAGATAAATAAATGAAATCAACATGACCCAACAAATATTATCTTAAAAGGTTCCACCCGGATGCTAATCTTTGTGACATGATTCATAAGTATGATTAAAAGGGAAGAAAAAGAAGTGAAGTGATCGAAATGGCTCAAAGAATAATTATTTGTCCAAAAGCATTCATTCTTTTTGGCTAATATGGAAACCTACTCATCAAGATGTAGACGTGAGTGATTCCGGTTAGAAAAACTCTCAAAGGGAATAAAAGGAGATGCCCGAATATATAGCTTTTATAGGCCACTTTTTTCCTATGCATAACTATAACAAATGTATTCAAGACTGATGAATTAAGGTATAGTCTTACACTATGATTCTTGATGTGTGACAATATATTGTCCTTTCTCTTGCATTGATCCCATAGGATTAGGGAAATTACACTTTCTAATCCGACAATGTCTTGATCATCTGCTCCCTAGTGATACAACGTCGTGTTGGTATTTTTCACGAACTTATGTTTACGTCGTACTCACTCGTTTTCATAATGCGCCTCTATGTTGGTTAAGTTGTTTTTGTTTATATCGTTTCTTGTCTTGGTATTGTCGTTCTTTGTTTTTTCGATTAATTCGAGTTGCCAATTTACCGAGTTTCTTTTTTCGGATTATTCGATCTATCAAGCATATTTGGTACTTGAAATCATTGCTTATAAATTTCCCCATTTGATAAGTAAACTATATCATGTAGTACTCTTGAGATTGTAATTACAGTTGCAAAACCAACAGTATAAATTGAAACTTTGTTCGCCCATGAGCAATAATTATGGCCTTGTCCTTGTCCATGCATTATGAAATTGCCATTTGATTTAGTTTGGTGCTATGTCATATTGTGAAAATGACTAGTGTCATTTAATATTGATTTTTCTCTATCGTGTTTAATTTAGTGATAGCTAGATTTTTTTCCTCCCTTTGTAATGTACCGGCCCATATTGTATTCTTGTGAGTTTCATTAGGTTGGCAACATTTAGTACGGAGGACCAATATATGTGGCCTCTTCTAAGCCTCATATCGAATGATTATGACATGTAATCAAGTTGGTCCTACAACTAATTGTCATCAAAAAAATAATTTCTAAAAGAATCTTTTGGTTCAAGTACATTTGGGTAATTGGCTCAAATAAAACAAGTACACTTCGGTAAAAAAAAAATTAAAAAATTGCATATATAAGTTTTAAAAATAAATGTTGTACCTTACGTGAAAATTAACGAAATGTGTATGATTCTAGTTGTGAGTAGAATTATGTACACGGTACACTAATGTAAAACCTGAGCTAGGTAGTTTATGATTCAAAATAAACTACTAGCCTTTCGGAAAAAAAAAATAATAGGATGTAGTAAGGCTGTCAATGGGTCATGGGTGATCGACCCACCCGTTTCACCCACCCATCACCCATAAAAAGTGGGTGATGGGCGGAGCGGGTGACGGGTGAAATGGGTTACGGGTCGGATATGGGTGCGAGCTTGTCACCCGTTAACCCGACCCATTCACCCACCCACCACCCGACCCGTCATCCGTTTCACCCGAACCACTTACCTCACCCATATATATATAATTTAATAATTTTCCTTTTCTTTTTCCAAGTTTCACACTAGTTACTAGCTAGTTAGTATGTATACTTACTGTAGTAGTTACTAATTAGTTCCCATGAGTTAATTTCCATATCAGACCCTCGCTCAACCCTCACAAGTCACGACCTCACCGCTCAACCCTAATTCTTAAATTGCTCAACCCTCGCTCTGCTCAGCCGCTCTCCCGACGGTTCCCATAGGCCATAGGCTCTTGCTCTCCCATCGGAGCCCTCTCCCCTCGCTCTCCCATCAGTGCCCTCTCCCGTCGATAGTTTCTTGGTTTCTCTTCGACTTGATCAGTCCTTATTATTTTTTGTTGTGTTTTTATAGGACTGACTTGTCGATCTCTTGATTTATCCGTATATATCTAATAGTTTCATATTTGTCTAATAGTTTGAATTCTTACCTAATCAAGAAAAAATCAATCATACCTTCACTATTTCTTGTTTCTGTTTTGAGTTAAAATTAGCCATATCACAAGGATACCTACTCTAATGTCAATCATAAGTTCAAGACCCTTCTAGCAATATATGCAAGTCATGTCGTGAAGAGACGACAGACACCAACAAAATTGATGGACTGTAATTAATGTTTTCCTAACTCCAATTGATGGCTATGTATTATATTGCTCCGCACCATGTCTAATTTAAAAGTATTTTGATAATTCTTTCATGTATATATATACGCCTTCATAAGTTTGGAGTATTATTTATCGATCGATTAGTAATCATTACACTTGACAAATTTTTCATAAATGTGTAATGCGAGATTAATAAAATATTAAAGCTTTGCTTCAATTATTAAGCTTCAAACTAGCTAGCTAATAAAGTTAGTGACATTAGGGTGATAAGTAATCTTGCAATTTTAGACTTAAGGCCTCTAGACAAAACATATAATTAATATTAAGGTACCTTTTTTCGTTGTTCTGTCCCCATATGTAATCAAGAGAAATCTTCTTGTCTTACATAAGGATAATTTTTTTTCAAAAAAAAAAAACCTCACCTAAAGTCTATATTTTAATCGCACACAAATTGTATGGCATGATTAACTAACTTATTAATTGGTCCATCGACCATTCGTGAATCATGTTCTTCCACTTGACTTTTAAAATGCACAACTAAAGCAATTTTAAAAGATTGTGTTTGAAAGGCTAATATTTGGGTTAGTCTCTACTCACTAGTCACAAAAAATCATCCATAATTCCATAAATTAGAATACTTTGCACAAACCGCTCATAAATTTGAAAATTATATAAAACGACCTATAATTAATTATAGGTTTTTGTTATAGTAAACCCTAAATTATGGGTAATTTTATCTAATTTTTTACTTTATGGGCAGGTTTGGCAAAACACCTATTTTTATATGATCATTTTATGTAATTAATTTCCTTTTTTCTCATAGGTCTCCGTCTGGAAAAGATTGATGGGTACCAAATGGAGTTGGCTCAAATGGTAAGTGGCCTGCTCGTATCCACGACGGTCTAGAGCTCAATTTAAGTGTTCGCCAAAGTCACCCATCAAAGTCAAGTGTGTGAAAAAAAAAAGATTGATGGATGCAATTATATATAATTTACGGTATGTTAATTTTAATTGGCACGTACATATGTTAGCTAATGTGTGTTAATTTAATTTATAGTAGGTAGGTCGTTGGGCATGATCATGGTAGCTATATATCACTCTCTATGAAAATGCATATATCATAAAGGGTTTCGTACTTACATTTATAATGCATCCTCCATTATGTTTTTATGTTTATATATTTTGATTTAAGGGGCAGGTAAATTAAGTCTTTTCGGTCTAAATATAACGTTTTACTTCTTCTAAAGTCACTTTTATTCTCGCTTAAACACGTTTAATTAATTTCATAATTGTGATAAAACGTGGTGCATTAATTATTTCATATGATTGAACCTTTCAACAGTACGTGATTTAAAAATGGTGCATGGTAAATTTGGTAATTGTTTTCGGTTCAAGATTAGGTGCCAATTGTTTTCTTTGATATGATGGAAACGCCACATAAGTGATTAGTGTTAATGAAGCTTTGCTTAAATTTATATTGTTAGAAGGAATGTACCCTCTACAAGTAACTCATGACGGACCCAATAAATGTTAGGCGTGAATTAAAAACTCATTAGGCTACTATACTAACATCAATTGATTAGGAAATCTAGTATATGCACTTGAATTTTGTGATAGTTGATATACCTAGCTATTACATGAAGTCACATTACTTTACATACCTCATACAACACTTTGTTTTATTAAAGCTTGAATCGTCAAATCTATACTACCTATAGTATAAAGCGGAGACAATGTCTTCACAAAAAATTGCACCATGTGTCATTTCAATAATAAAATATTCAATCGGGCCCTCCTTTATACAAATTAGGTAGTTAGGATCTCATATAATCTTATCCCGTAAAAAATGATTAAAATTTACCAAAAATTATGAATTATCCCAAAAATTATAAACTATCACTTACCCAGAATTATTTATAATCTTCCCATAAATATTGTTATTTAATAAAATGTCATATATATCATAAAGTAATTTTTAAACAAATCAAACTTATTTATATTATGAGTTGATTTACTATTGATAAAAAAACATTAATCATAATACGAAGATAAATATATCCTATCATTTTAACATGATCATTGACATTACATATCTATATTAAATTGGATTTATAATCACATTACCCGTACATGGTACGGGGGTTAAACTAGTTTAATGTACTAAGTTACTTCAAATTTCTAAAAACTTATAATACACCTAAAGATAATACTTTGATAACAACTGTTTAAATGTTTTACTACACACCTTCCTAATAAATTAATCTTTAGAATAACATAAATAATCAATCATATTCATGCATGTGCTACAAAGTTATTTGGGGCCTCCAATCTTTACTGATTATGGTGATAATTTTTTTAAAAGGCATCCAAGATTAAAGCTCCAAATACAATGATGTAGTAAATGATTATTGAGATATAGTATATATTTATACACATATATATATATATATTGAAAATAAAATAAGGGGACATCCTTCTTCTTGACCCCAGCAAGAGAAAATGATTGAAAAGGTTACTTGTTGGGATCCTAGGATCTTTGATCAAACTTTTTGTATACGTACATTTGATGTTTATTTACTATAAAATTATACTTTTAATTACCTCACTAGATGCGTCATTATCCCATACGCAAAGATTTAATCCCTTAATCAAATCCCACTTGTCGGCACGTATTGATATGCATATATTATACACATGCAATAACATAAAGTTCAGCCTCTACATATAATACCGGTTGGATTTGACAAGTGATTGCCCTCAATTATTAATACAAAGTGTATCTTTACTATACTTGTCTAAATGTGACCCATTCCGGGTATCCGACCCGTTTTACTCAAGAATTTGGAGAGTTTTTTTACTTAGATCGAGCCACATCGTTTGATATGCCCAATGTTTTCCGCTCAAGAAGGATATAAGGGTTGAGTTATATATACTTATTAGACGTATACTAACTTACATTGTATAAGTTCAGAGGATGTTTTCGATAGATCTACGAAAAAACACAGCGAACGAGCCATAAATGTAAAAAAACAAAGGACACGGGTCAGAAGCACACAAATGGCACAACCCGTACTAAAGCAAGAGAATTAAGCAACACAAAGAAAACGAAACATACCAAGCCCTCAACCCTAAATTTCGCATCCTTTTCTTTTGCATCTTAAAAACTCTACACCTCCATCTCTTAAGATCGCCTCCTAGCCCCAACATGGGATGATCTAGAGCTAAGATCCGGGGCTTAATCCTAGCTTCTTTCTTGGGTGAAAAATCAAGTCTCATCGTTTTTTCTTTTATTGGATAGAGTCGATTGATACAACTCGATGGACGGTGTTCATCATAGCTCTCTCATGGGTTAAAGAGGATTTAAAAAAAAGCCTATCATAGGAGAGGAAACAAAGAGGACAAGAATGGGCCTAGGCAGCAACCCACTTAAGTTCAGAACTCCTTAACCCAAAGGTGCAAAACGTGGGAAACAAAACATTAGTGGGCAAGGAAAGATTTTCCTGTGCTTCCACTTGGTGCAACTCCTTTTGTGTTAATTATTTGCCTACCCTACATAATTGTTGTATTATAAATGCATTATTCTTGATTCTCTTTTAGTAAAAATTAGTGGACAAGGAAAGCAACCTCACCTTCTTCCACACCTCCTTGTGCCTGCCACCAAATAAAGCATTGTCAGTTCCTAATTGGCAACAAATGTGATCAAACCGAGTAAAGCAAGGTTCTTGATCTAGTGCAATGTGGGATGCAATGTGGTTAAGTTTGCCCATTAGCTCTTGATCTAGTGCTAAAACCAACACCTCCACATCTAATCAAGTCTAAAAGCTCGAGAATTTCGTTGCGATCCATCTTATTACCCTTCATGATTTGCATTGAAATCTAATCAAGTAGAAGCAAAAAAAAACTAATCTTTACTTTGAAAATGATAAGCTAGGCCACAACAACAATTTAGGTCCTTGAATCCTCTAAACTGATCATCAAGTGTGTACAAAATCCATCCTTACATTCTGCAAAAACATCATCAAAGTTTGCAAAACTGTTTCCAAACCCAACAAATTCTTCTGTTGTCTCAAGATGCTTTCCCAAAGATCTCATTTGTGTATACTCTAGTTCAATCAATGGCGCAAACTCCAGGCAAGGACCGAAACACCATAACACCATGTTTGGAGACGTTATCCGCGAGATTGAGCTCTAGAAATCAGTACCCATAACCTGAAACACAGCACAACACAATGTAAGTACAAAACTACATGAAAATGCTGCCTTTCAACGCCCCGAAAAGTGGTTTGTTGTGAAAGTCAGATGGGTCAGACCTGAATTGTCCATTGGGTTTGCTAAGGGAGCAAGTTCAGGCTCCGGGATCTCAGTCACGACAGCATCCGAGGTAAGGAACGTTCTTGCGACTGATGCAGCATGCTCCAAGCAACATCTCACAACCTAGTACACACCAAGCAATCAGCATTACTTCATAGTGCTCACACAAAAGTCTCTATATGCATCCGGAACCGAAAAATGCTTACTTTAGTTGGATCAATTATGCCAGCAGCCATCAAATCCTCGTATTTACCAGTGGCGGCATTGTAACCAAACTTCAAGTCATCGTTATTAAGTACCTAAAAGGAGACAAAATGTCGTTCGAAAAATCAATCAGAAGCATTAAAGTCTACTCACTTTAAAGCGTTTAATTCAAACCTTCTCAATGACGACAGCTCCATTGACCCCTGCGTTCTTGGCGATTAAATCTAGAGGATAGCTCAGTGCTCTTTTGACAATATCGGCTCCAAGCTATTTTCACGGTTACAGAATAAAGAAGCTGTAAGACCTCTAATAATGGATTCCAAAGTAAAGAAAGATACCAAATTGTAGAAGCTTAGGACCTTTTGTTCGTCGTTTTCTAGAGTAGCTTTGATTGCATCAACTTTAGATGCGAGTCGAAGTAAAGTGCATCCTCCACCTACAACAATGCCTTCTGCAACAGCTGCCTGCAAAGAATAATAGACTTCAGTCACTCATCTGTCATGATGTATAAGGGAAACAAAGGATACATTTTGTAGTTTGAGAAACTCTTGGGGTTTGATGGGTAAATAGGTAGAAGCTATTAAAAGTGGCTTGTTGCCATAGCGTAAGGCATCCATATTCAGAAGCTATTTCCTAAACTTTTTCTTAATTGCTCTCTTATCTTCCTAAATCTATCCTAATCTCAGATCTTTCTCCTTAATCTCACTCTTTTCTTACTTGAATCACTATTGATTCGATCAAGATCATAACAAATTGGTATCACATTTCGGTTTTATTTTACATTCATGAGCTCAAATGCCCAAAATCCTAATCCGAATGAACTCAAAGAAGTAAGCTTTTTTCTTGATCCTAGTTTCGAAAATGGCTGGACCATTTAGTCGGGATACCTTGGTCGCACAGACAGCATCCTCAACTCTCAACTTCTTCTCTTTTAGTTCAGTTTCTGTTCGCGCTCCAACCTGAAATGGCAACACCATGAATTCAATTCATTCAAGGATGATATGATATTCATCAAAAATTGAAGCTATATAGTACTTGCACATTATTAAAAATAAATAAAAGGGAAAGCCTTTTTACCTGAATCACAGCAACACCACTTGAAAGTTTTGCTATTCTTTCGTTTAGCTTCTCCCTTTCGTATTCCTGATCAGTCTCCTGTTACATGATGCATCCGACAGCACAGTACAATCTCAAAATTATCCACCATTCAATGTGTAACCGAGAAATGAAATGCTACAAACGAATCTCTAGATAGTAGACCCAGAATCATACCTCCACCAGGTTCTTGATCTGTTTAATTCGTTTAGCGACGGCTTCTTGAGTTGTCCCGTCACCAACAATTGTTGCTGCCTCCTTGTACAGCACAATTTTAGACGCGGTTCCTAGAACCTCCGAACCAGACTGTTCCAAGGACAAGCCAACCTCATCTCTAATCACAGTCCCTAAAAGTATACAACCATTAAAGCTTTAGAATGACATATATTTCCAATGAAACATAAACAAGAAACTCATTACATGTAATCTCAACCTCCTGTTAAGATGGCAATATCATCCATGTATTGTTTCCTACGATCCGCATATCCTGGTGCTTTCATTGCTGCAATCTTCAAAGAACCTCTGAGCCTGTTCACAACAAGGGTGGCAAGAGGCTCCTGCTCTATATCCTCTGCTATTACCAAGATCGGGTTTCCGGATTTAATAGTGTCCTCCAACACGTTAACTAGATCTCTTGCACTTTTAATCTTTTGATCAACCAAAAGTATCTGCACAACAAGAAGCAAAAAACAGTCAAACTCAATAAAAGTTAATAACCACTCTTTATAAGCTTTGTTCCTTACATTCATTAGAAAAAAAAATACTACTTATAACGACGGAGTATTTATAAGGCATACAAAAAACAAAGCCTAAGATGTCCACATACCTTACAAGTATCATATTCGACAGTCATCTTTTCACTGTCGGTAACAAAGTATGGGGAAATGTAACCACGATCAAATTGCATTCCTTCAACAACACGTATGCTACTCTCGGCGCCTCTTCCTTCTTCAATAGTCACAACACCCTGACGACCCACTCTAGTCATAGCATCAGCAACCATGTTTCCGATTTCATAATTGTTGCCAGCACTCACAGCAGCCACATCAGCTAGCTCGTTATCTTCAACCTGTAAAACGATAGATGATAATGAAAATCTCATCTTTGTTAGACAAAAAAGCCAAAGGATCCCACTTGGGAATTGGCATATGATGCAGATGAATCAATGACAGATTAATGTACCTGTTTTGACATTAACTTGAGCTCAGCCACAAGGGCTTTTGTGGTGACCTCGATCCCTTTGGTTATCTGAATTGGGTTTGCACCTGCTATTACAATCTGAACACCAGATTGTTCAAGTGAGCCACATATGTTCTTATATACCATGGAGAAACAGTAATGATTGAAAAGAAACGATTTTGAACACTCCTTACTTTTACGCCTTCTGCAATAAGACCTTGTGCCAAAACTACAGACGTGGTCGTTCCATCTCCAGCTAAATCATTAGTCTTTGAAGCAGCTTGCCTCACTAACCTAGCACCAATCTCCTCGACAGGATCTTCCAGCTCAACCTGAGTACAAATACAGATTGCTGATTTAGAGTAACAGAAATGAATATTCAATGTGAACTCGGACATCTCAGTAATATACTCCCTTCGTTTACTAGAGATGGTCATTCTAACCTTTGTCACAACTATACGGCAATTTACTCATTAATCTAAAACACTAGAAAAGAAAAATTCAATGAACAAAGAAAATTTGCATAAAGAGAGTCCATATGTGCTAATTCCCAATAACAAATCTCATAGCTTAGCTAGATGGAAAACATTACCTATCAAAACTAGAAGGCGAAAATGATAATCTCTTCATTTACTAGAGATGATCATTTTAACCTTTGTCACAACTATTAGGGAATTTACTCATTAATCTAAAACACTAGAAGAAAAAAATTCAATGTATAAATAAAAATTGCATAAAGAGAGTCCATATGTGCAAACTCTCGATAACAAATGGCATAGCTTAACTAGATGGCAAACATTACCTAACAAAACTAAAAGGCTATAACGGCAATCTCTTCTGAACAGAGGTGATATATAAGAGCGAGAAACTGGGATTGAAATGCAGGAACCCGGCACTAATATATCATTCTCTACACGAAAATTCATACCTCCTTGGCTACGGTAACACCATCATTGACAATTCTGGGAGATCCATACTTGCTCTCAAGAACCACATTCCTTCCCTTTGGACCAAGAGTCACCCCCACTAGATCAGCAAGTTTGTTAACACCAGCCTGGAGAAAAGTTAATAACACAACACGTACGATCACAAGTTAATCACAGAGGGCGAAAAAAGATCTGGGGAATTTCCAATGCTAACAAAAAAACATACTTGTAGCTTCCTAATAGCCGCGCCATTCTTGTTATTAAAGTGCAGTTCCTTGGCAGCCCTGATTTTCGTAGAGCCTCGTCTCCTCGAAACCGCATTATCCCTTTTCCCTCTCAAGGAAAAGGAAGCAATTGATGAAGAAAAGGGAAAGCTGTTTGGAGAGCTGAAACTCTTGTTCTCAATTGTCTCACTCCTACTGAATGTCAAAGAGGCCACAGAAGACATGTGTCCAGAAAAGGCAGCCATTTTACTTACAAAGACCTGTCCACAAGACAACTTACCATCAAAATCCCACCTAAAACAATCTAATCCAAAATCTTCAGCTAGCAAATTAGGGATTTCAAACCAATTAAGCTAGCATATCATTTTTCTATCCTACATTAAAGAAACCATCTTTCACCTCCTCACTTGCTCTAATCCGTTTCAATTAAGCTACAACCATGAAACCCAGATGGGATTGTATTAAAATGGGACTTGAGGACTCCTGAATTGGTGTAATTAAAGGTTTTATCTAGATTTATGACAAACAGAGATTTTATAGTCAGACCTAATTGAAGAAATTGAGAGCGGAAAAGGGGATTGAGAAGGAGAAAGAAAGAGTTACCTGGAAGTGGGAGAGAGGAGTGAGCGAGCAAATTCGGACGGAGACGGAAATCTGATGGTGGGAAGCTAGGGCGATAAGGAGATAAGGCTTATTGCAGGGTTTATAGAACTTTCAAAGCCGTTACCAAAATCGAAATTACAAAGTTTTCAGGGACGTTTCTTCATTAATTTTTTTGGGAAAAATATTTATATATATACGGAGTATTTCTTTATTTATTTTGGTCGAAATTACATATATATATATATATATTTGTTTATTTATTTAGAAATGTATTGGCATGAGATTTTTATTGGGTTTTTGTAATGTGATATTGTTACGTGATTAAAATTAACGTGTTCTCTGTTGGGCCTTAATTTTCTTAGAAATAAGTAAAAAGAGATATTTATAATTGCATTCGACCAAAAAAAAAAAAGATATTTATAATTGCACGTATATATTTCTTCCAATTTATGATATTTGCCTTAGGTGGTTTTAGTAGTTAGTAATTTGTCTTCCTACGTCTGGTTTGACGGTTAAGTTCTTGGGGTAGTAACTCGAGATCATCGCTTCGAACCATACAAACACTACTTATATTAACCCTAATTCTTACCCAATAAAAATACAACAAATAAACTCTGATTTAGTTGTGGACATAACCAAATGGCCAATAGAATCCCAAATCATTCATAGAATCTTCACTTCATGAATTACAAGGACTGATTTACAGTCATTAACTTAGATGATCATGATTATGAATTAACGGGTTAATTAGAACGGAGCGGTGTGTGGCTCTCGGATAAGGTGACCATCATAGTCCACCGGTTCATCTGTGCTCGGGTTCGCGCACGAGCAATGTTGCGACCTCCCAACGCTCTCAAGAGCCATGTTCCCGGGAGTTTGACATAGCTCCTCGTCTATCGATTCCGCGATTTCCTCCATCTCGGTTAACATTACTTGCTCCTCTTCCTACACATATAACAAATTGTGAACCTCATTAGTTTTTCAGTTCTAGGGTGGCTTAAGTCATGAAATTATGGCTTATGCTTCCATGTCATTATAAAGACGTTTTCATTTACAAAGACTTCGAAATATGCGAAAGAGTTACGACTATGAAGAACAAACCCCTAATGGATACGAATCGATAACAAGTTTTCGTGCTCGTAGCTTGAACTGATGCTCAACCCGAAGCTGAAACTCGTAAAGAATGAATGTGACCAATACAAAACGTTCTCGATCTTAAACTATAGAGATCTTGTGAAATTGAAGACGTACAACCCACCTGAATTATTAGAACATTTGGCTCCATCTTTTGAAATATTCCAACGGCTACCTCCTGGATTTTTTTAATCATAATTAAACTCAATAATTTCATATAACGAACTATAAAATTAAATCAAGAACAAAGGCCAATTCTTTGTTTACCCTTGCATCGTGCATTTGGCCTCGCTTCAAAGTCCTAGGCTCCATGTCGACGGAGCAACACAAATTAGCCATGGACGAATCGGACAACAGGCACCAAACAATGACTTCGCGAAATCTCAATATTCGAAATCCGCAACGACGAAGGCTTTCCTCCCATTACCTTCACCAAAGACGACGTCTTTTATGGTCGAAAAACCCTATCTCGATCCGGGTCTCTCTAGCCTGTGTATGAAGTTCCATGATCACGTACTTTTATTTATAGCTATAGATTAATGTGGCTATACTTTCTCTATGGTATATAAGAGTCATAAACTTCTTGTGAATTTTAAAGTAAAGATGAAGACTTTGACTTAATTGTACAATTTTGTGTGTCGACATGAGTTCATGTCACGAGCTCGAACTGTTTCCAGTTGTATGAAGTGGAATTAGCTGGATGATTGTGAAATTTCATCGAACTTAATGGGCTGAAATTTAATTGACTTGATGAATTTTTGTTATTGTTGTTATTAATTTTTGGAGCTTAAAATTTGTGTTCCATGATGAAACTTGCGCAAAGAATGGAGGGAGAAAAGGAGAGCAACGTGAAAATTAAATGTGGACGGCAAAGACCATCATTTTTCACCTAATATATGTACGTTTAATGGTTCATCAAAATACCCCCAAATGGAAATTAAATATATGTATTTAGAGGTTCATCAGAATATTTAAGTACTATTGCTAGATTATAGTTATTTATTTAATTACAAGGGTCTAAGATCGAGTAATAGATAAAATCTAGATGGATTGCGACTTAATTTGCCCTGTACGTACCTTCTCTTTCTTATTAAACGCACGATTAAAGAATAATTATCGGTTAACTAAACAAGGACTACCTCGTTAAGGACAATTAAAAAAGGACTAGATATTCATCCGCGAAAGTAAAATGTGCGACCCGGATCGAACTGAATATAGTCAAAACGAAGCTCTGATGAACCAATAAGCAACTGAAGAAAAGGACTAAACTAGCTAGGGTACCAATAAGCAACTGAAGAAAAGGACTAAACTAGCTAGGGTTTGTGTACCAATAAGCTCTGATAAAAAAAGGACTAAACTAGCTAGGGTTTGTGTACTAATTAAAAGCAAAACAATAACAGCCCAATATATGATAAAAAAGATTAGTGATAGCAATGACTTCTCGTTAATCTAGTTTAATACGCTTGCTAAATTAATTAATTAGCTACGTTCAATCGTTCATCATTTATGTATTGGCATGGGTTTCAACTTGAATGTTTGAACCTATGCCCTCATGGTAAATCTAACTGGTTGAACGTACTAATACGCTTAAGCGCTTTTATAGGTTTTATTTTACTTTCGTATTGTCATTGTTCATTGAGATTCATCCTATATCGTCTTAATCCATCCTTTTTGAAAATGGATGAGTTATTCTAGTTAGTTTATAAAATTTCTCCCCGTGCATTTATGTCTTGAAAATGCCTATTTAATTTACTTCGAGATAGATATATAGTATCAATTTATTGCTAGCTTTGTGTAGATTGAAGAATCAACCAATATTTTATGAAACTTCTGTCTAGGCTACTAATTATTGGTCAACTATGCAAACTAAAATGTCAACTATTCACAACCTTCTAACTAGCTTATTGATAGAATCCCCAAAAATTCTTAACTAATAAAATCACGATTTAGAAAGTCTAGAAGAATGATTAAGCTAACTAAACATATATGTCTATTAGAAGATGAAATTTTAAAAGTTTGATCTCGATCGAGTTAGCCAAGTTAAGCAATGAAGATTATGGTTGATGTCATGTGTGCAACTATCCACATTTTAATTTATAGTGTCACTACATGCAAGTTTGTCCTTTTCGAATAGAAATATTTTTAGTTTGATAAACAAAATTGTAATTTTGTGAGACACAAGATCGATCTCGATCAATAAAAATTCTATTCTTATAACCAAGAAAGAATACATTGGACCAAGATTGATATGATCTAATTATCAAGGCTAAAATGTTCTCATTTGAATACAAAAATAATTTTAGAAGAAAATAAAATATAACTTATATAAGTGAAATATGTACATTGCATGTCAACTTTGGAAATGTTTGGATTACCTTCTTAATTATGAAATATCATTAAGTTTGTTCCATATTATTATTGAAAGTCTAAAAAGCAAATAACTCAAATGATCAATTCCCCAAAGCAAAGTTATTTATTATGAATAATTAACAATGATCGAATTACAAAAAATGAAAAAACTATATCTGCAAAAAAAAGGAAAATTTTAAAAATCTAGCTCGGCTCTCCAATTCTACACCTCTGATCACTTCAAATCCAATTTTTGTCATGGTTAATTCGAAATGCTCTTTTCTCTTTCTCGAAATTTGAAGAAAGTACTCTACAAATCCCGAAAGTGTATAACATAGCCTGCAATTAACGTAACTTGATTAATTAAGCTAATTAGAGGCTAAGGCACGCTAGATCATCTGCCTAAATTCGGGGCCCACATTGTGGTGGACCAAATACTCATTCCCACCACCGACATAGACTCCGGCCGCGGCACCACCGCTGGTGGTGCCGTGGCCGACAAACTGGTGTTGGTGTTGGTGCTGGTGCTGATGCTGATGGTGTTGAAGCCTATGATGGTCCCTCTGCCTCCTGAGCTCCAACACCTTCCGGTGCGAGTTCGAGTGCTTCGTCGCCACGAATGTCGGGCTCGAGGCGGGCCTGTACTCGGGCACGAGCCGGCCCGACTTGTACCTCACGCCGCACGCGTTGCAGAGCGTTTTCGGGCCCATCGGGCCCGTGCGCCACTGCGGCGTCTTCTCGGACGCGCAATGCAGGCACCTCCTCACCTCCACGTGGCCCGCGGGCCCGTCCGAGCTCTCGGCCCGCTTCTTCACCAGCTTCTTGGACGGGCTCGGGCCCTCGGTGGGTACAGTAGTTGCAATTGCGGGCCCGACGAGAAGGCGGGTGGTCCAATCGGACGGGGCGACCCGCGAGAGCTTGCTCCGGGCCTTGCCCCGAACCGGCCCGTCGGGCCGGACAATAACGGGCTTCGATTCGGGCCTGAATTGCTGGTAGGAGTAGGGCTGGACCGGGCTGGGCCCGTTGATGACGTGGACCTTGTGCAGATCCTCGCTGGAAAACGACTCTTCCACGAAATTCGACAGCCATTCAAGTTCCGCCACGTCGTCATACTGAGTAAAGAAAAGAAAAATTAGAAAAAAAGAAAAAGAAAATTCTGTAACGGCATCGGAAACAGAAAAAACAGAGCGCTCGATCGGAGACCGGGAAAAACAGAGCAGAAAACTCCGATCTCGGAAAATGCGCTCCGATCTGGCCAATTGAGGAGCCAGAGTACGAAATTGAGGCGATTACTCACCGGAACACAGAGCTCGCCGGAGAATTGAGCGTCGGGGAAGGATCGGGAGGGGAAATCGGCGGAGGCGGAGGAGTTACAGCTGTCGACGGCGGTGAAATTGGAGGAATCGGTGGCGGGGGAGGAGTCGAAGAAGGCGTCGGCCATGATCTCGTCGCCGGTGGGGAGGTCCAAGAGGTCCTCGACCAGGAAATCGGGGGCCTCCATTGATGGATTTGAGAAAGCTTGAAGAGGAATGAGGAAAAGAGAAAGGTTTGCTTTGGGCGTACGAATTCGAGCTGAGACTGAGAGTGTTGAATTGTGAGGGGGTTTAAAAGGGAATTTTTTTTGCCGAAAAAATAAATGAAATTGGATTTTTTAAAAAAAAATAGTTTATTGGATGTGTAGTTTATTAGTTTAAATGCAATGATTAAGGCATCTTTTACTGTGGATTTGTTTAATTTTTAGGAGGGCTTGTACTGTTCACTAATCACTAGTATTGTGCAAGTCAAAGCTAGTAGGGGTTTAAAATGGTTGTGATATTTTGTTAATCCGCAATTCTAAGTATCATTAAGCTATTTAGTTTGTTCATGATCAATGGCGTGACAAGTGTAATTATAACTTTGAGCTAAAAGAGTTGATGACTAATTGAATAGCATACATGTGTGATGGTCATGTTTAACGTGATTGACTTCGATGATAACGAACATTTGTAAAATAAAAGATGGTTATTCATGTGGTTACTTTTGGTGAAAACGAACATTCATGTAGGAAAACGATTCGCGCATCGAAAAATATTAAACACATAATAGGAAAAACATAATTTAGATGATAACACGGTCATATTTGTGTATAGAATTTATAATTGTGCTTCTAGCAAAATGTGTATGACACGATAATTTATGCTAGCTTTTCGCTGAATTAATATTCAATACAAAAATTACAATATTATTAGAAAACTTATGTTGGTAATTAACCATCAACCTAATCTCTCTTTAACGAGACTTACCAACTTAGTTTGAGAAATTTAGATACTAGAATGATTGAGTTAATTAAAGACCATTTGTCCAACCAATCCCCTTTCTACTACACTAATTTACATCTTCTTATAAAATTTGAAAATAAATGGATTGTGCAGTTTTTGTCGCCTAAGAAACATTAGTGTCCAAGTTTACAGCCGGATTCCTCCGCTAATTATTTTTGCCTTCCATCTTGGGAATTGTGCAAGCCCTTAATTATTCATTTAATTGCATACTATTTCAACTTCTCTTGGGCTCTTAAGCATACTTAGTGATTAGTTAATTGAAGTTAATTGTACGGCTTGTTTGTTTGAGAGTGTGAAGGTATGCTTTCTTTCAAGCTTCTCCCATGTTATCCCACGAGGTACAACTCATCTTTCTTCTCGTCTTTTTTTTCGCTATTTTAACTTTCAATTAATCCCCGACACGTCGGATTTTTTAGCCGGTGGTTAATTTTATAATTTAATTAATTCCTTCTTATGACGTTACTCCAAATTTATTGTATGCAAGCTCGCGTTTTCATTGGGCAATTTGATGTTTGTTTTTAAGGGTCAATTTGGATAAATGTAAAGTGGAAGACTTGAGATGTTTGTGGGTAGATGATTAATGGTTAGGTGCTTGTCTTGTTATGGTAAAACAGATAAGGTTCGAAGTTTTTATTATGTTTTTTACCACTTTTGATGTTTTTAATGTCCACATTTAATTATTTACAATCTTTTTAATATTTCAATATAAGTTTGATTATGATTATTGATCAATGAAAAGTAATGTTTTCATATGTCACGTTTAGTCAATTTTAAGTCATTTTTTCACGGTAAATTACATATATATCTAGCTATTGATTTTATCAAATTCTCGAATAGGTTACCAACGAAGAACCCTACTTTGGAGATTTTCTTGTTCTTATTGTAAGTTAATATAGTCTTAATGCAAGTGTGTAACACAAATATTCCAATGTTGGTTTCAAACTTACACTAGCTCCCCAAAAGATGAAAAATAAAAAAGAGGGAAAAGAAGGCTTGCTAGTTGCTAACCACATAGCTAAAAGATGATGTCGTTACAATATAGTGTCACTTTTCCACTCTTTAAGTGTTGCTTTTTGATAATTCTATTTCATTTGATAATGGCAAATGTTAATCTTTAAATCATATTTCAAATAAATCATTAGCTTAGTAGAAGTTGAACTTCCAGCCCAGTGAAATTTCGATGGATTGTAACTAAACAAATAATATATATAACAAGATTTTAAACCATATAAATACAAGATTAGGATCAATCATTTAGTCTAAAAACTTAAACAATGGGCAAATTTTCTCCTTAATAGTTAATTTGTTTACCCTATCTAAAGTCGGGAGTCCAAACGAAACATGATCAAGAAGTATCATTATCTCAACTAAATCATCAATACCCTAGTATCACTTTAGGATAGAACCAAACACTTCGTGACCCTATTTTAAAAAATACTTACATTACACATCTCTCCATACACATCGTTACGAAAAACTGACTGCAAATCTCCTGCCTAACCCTAAACGTAATCACAAAACATGAACACACATGTTGCTATGAGAGTCCAACAAACACTTGGAAGAGTCTATCACCACTTTCACCATTGCTAAGTGACCTAAGTTTATTACCCTACTACTTAATTTACCTTGTAACAAAAAAAATGGTAAAGAGGGAGAAGTAGAAAGGAGACATAATAAGGAGACATTTTGGACAAGTATTTAGTAATGGGGAAGGAAGTAAAGAAGGGGGGTGTGGAGGGTGGGGCCAAGCACGTGACAAAGGTAGAGGTGGGTGTCAGCTATCATGTGACCTTTCTTTTATTTTTATTTTTTTATTTTTAATTATTTTTGGTAGTGAAAGAAAGAGGTGGGGACTTTCTTATTGCCAGCTAGCGGTGCTCTTCAAATTGCACCTTCCCATTTTCTTTTGTATTTGGTGTTTGGTTCTCACACGTGCATTGCCCTAGCCCTTGTCCAGCCTATCAACGTGATCGCACGTGTTTCGGGCCATCACGTGACGCCAATTTTGGGGGGACTTTGACTTCCGCCCGAGCCCATGGGTCAAGCCCAAGCCCATGAAGTTTTGCTTTCGGTTGGTTGAGAAGGGATGATCTTAACCACTCGAGTGGGGTTCAAATGGGCTAGTCTGTGTGGTTCGACTCATAAGATGTCAAGAAAGCAATGAATATTGACACTATAATGGTTTTAAGTTAGTCAGGTTTTGAAAAAATTGACTAAAGGAAGCGAGTCGCCGTTTTGAAATTCGAATCAAGATGGTTCGGATATGGATTTTGGTGTTTTAGGAGTCGAATACTACTGATTGGAGGGTTATGAAAAGCTTTTATCGATTTGAACTAAAAGGGTACGAATCCATGAAAATGAATTAACACGGGCAAACAAACTGAAGACCTCTTCGAAAGGAGTTAACATCGAAGGAACAATCGAAGTATCCTTGAACTCCAACCATAATTTTCTTAGGGCAAAAAAAGACTCATGCAAAGATGATACAATTTTTTTTAACTAACCCTCTTTCTAGTAGCAACTTTATAATGTTTTTTGGCATTGACCGGTCAAAGCACTTGGGTTACAAATCTTTAGACCATCACTTGAAGCCTTCCTTGCGGAGAGAGAGCCCACTTGGACATTTGGATGAACAATGTGTTGTATCGAGCCCAACAAGTACTTTTGGCCCAAGAGATTTGCTCTTGTGATCTTTAGTGGGCTTGAATCAAATATCACTCTTTATGAAGGAGAATGTTACTATTTGCACAAAAAGGGGAAAAACGTATACTATTGTAGAAGATGTTCCTTAAACTTTAGCATCATGATGAAATCAGACACCAACAAGTCAAATCTTTTTACTTTTTGCTAACTCGATCTACCTTTGATTACAAAAGCATTATTTCACCCAAAACTATACAAGTCTTTTAACAAATCATCTTGCATTACAATGAAGGCATGTTTGTGCTCTACATGCTGCGCGCTGGTCCTTTGTTTTCGGTACGCACTATGTGCATTACCTCTAAATTTTTGTATTTTTACTATCTAGTACATTCAATCATCAATTTTTCTCCGACTATTATTGATAAGATAAGGATTAAGATTATCACAAGTATTACTTGGGTTCGTCTAGAGCACCCCCAAGGAATGAGAACTTGTTACTAACCAACTTTGAAGAGAAGAGCGCAAATCATCGCTTTGGAGTCTCGAACCCGAAATCCCATACTCACTACTCAATCAGTAAGCCGATGCGCCAATCACTCCGACTATCGATATATTAGACCTATCTTAGCACATCGAATTTCTTCAACTTTGATATTAAAAATAAGCAAAAAAAAAGAGGCAAAATTATCTAAAATAATGATAAATAAATAAAACAAAAGTTTTGAGGCATGTCAGATCAAGGAGGCCAGGCCGGAGTGGACCAGTGAGCCGCTGCCTGATGTCCGGTGGCGGGGCCTAGAAACGGCTCAGTGGGCCCCACTTCGTTTAAGCCAAATTGTGCGCTTGCGCTTGTGGGTCCCATAGAGTTCCCACCACTCAGATCCTTCCTTTTTTTTTTTGTTTGGGCCCCACCTTTACAATTTAATTAATCCCACGCCTATTTATACGTTTGGTATACGAATTCAATCGCCGTATTATATACGCTCTCCTATGTACGTATGTGCCATGCATGCACGTAAATGTAATAGTAATCATGTACGCCACTACACCATATGACTACAATAAGTACGAGCTTTGTATACATTTATGATAGTATTTTTCTCATTAAGCATTTTTTGTTCATTCGACATTATGTGCTATTTTTTTATAAATTTTTTTATGTTGTTTTTCCTTAAAAAATGCAATCTTTTAGAAAATTAATTTCCAATTAGCTCAATTTCTGATTTATCATAAGATATGTAGCTACAATTGATCAAAAAAGTTATGTAGCTACAATCTTTTACTTGAAAATAGAAGTATTCCAAATAATATTTTCGATTTAAATTCTTATATGAAAAATTAAATTAATTACCTTAGTTTTTTTTTTAATGACAATCCTTTTTATATAAATTCTTAGATAAAAATAATGCGGAAGTCATGTTGTACATGATGAGCAACAACTAGTATGGGGTGGACTTCAATGTACGACTACATACCATGACATGATGTGTTGTTGTTGTTGTATCTCGCAATGATGAGATGGGCTGTGTAAATTGTTTTTGTTTATCCGTCATGCAAGAGATTATTTGTAGACATTAAGAAAACACAAAAAGAGAACATTTTTTCTATGATATTGATGATGATCGATAGATGATGTGCGATTTTTTCTACATGTATGACCTAAGATCAGAAGGATTGAACAGTGGTCATCTCGTCAATCAAATTCTAGGGCTAACTTAGGATTCGAAACTCAACATCCTACTGTTTTCGTACTATTCTTACATGTGCAATGTCTATTGTCTGACCCTAGGTTTAGCGTTAATCTTGGTATTATGTATTGAATTAATACATTAAATGTGTTTAGTTTTTAACTTTTTTTGGTACACAAACATAGAGCATATTGTGATGATCAAAGAAGAAATGTTCTTACTTGGTATGTATAAATATTCTAACTATGGTGTTGTTTTAATATCTGGTACACGTTGAAACGGAAAATGTAGTTTATGGGAAAGATGGTCGAGCATTGACTTGTGCACAAAACGTTCTGATAAAAAATATGTATGGCTAGACATTCTTGCATTAATCGACCGACGGTATATATTGTTGTACATATAGAGCAATTGTTGTAGAAGTCTTGTGAATTGATGATCTGTTATTGAAGAAGGAGACCTCTATATATAGAGGATTACATCAATGACTTAGGTTCCAAGATATCTAAAGCATAAGAATTATATCTATTACATAGGATAGTAATTAAGCTAACTAGATATTATCTATCTATCCTTAACATGCCCCCTCAAGCAAGACGTCAAGGAACAAAGTCCTAGTTTGGATAAAAGCAAATGAAACTGCGCCTTAGCGAGTGGTTTGGTGAGTGCATCCGCCAATTGATCATGTGTAGAGATATGAGAGACACGAAAAGAGCCACGTTGAACATGCTCACGAACAAAGTGAAACGCCAAAGCAACATGTTTCATGCGAGAGTGGAAGACCGGGTTGGCACTTAACTGTTTCGCACCCATATTGTCGCAGTAGATGGTAGGCTGATCTGGGATGTGAATGCCGAGCTCGTAGAGAAGGGACATGGTCCAAAGAAGCTCGCAGCTAGAGTCGGCTAAGGCTCGGTACTCGGCCTCGGTGGAAGATCGCGCAACAGTGTGTTGTTTTCTGGAGCTCCATGAGAGCGGGGTTCGACTAAGAAAGACAACGAAACCAGTGGTGGAGATGTAGTCGTCTTTGTCACCCGCCCAATCGGCGTCCGAGAACACATGTAATGTAGAGGGATTAATAGAGTGAATGACAATTCCGTGATCTGCCGTACCTTTGAGATACCGAAGGACTCGTTTGACTGCACACCAATGTATGGACGTGGGAGCCTGCATATATTGGGAGAGTTTGTTCACTGCGAAGCTAATGTCGGGTCTTGTCAATGCTAGGTACTGCAAGCTTCCAACAACCATGCGGTATTCAGAGGCCGAAGGTAGTGGGTCACCAGCAGATTTGTGTAATTTCGTGGAAGGACACATGGGCGTGGAGATGGGATGAGCATCGGCCATATTTACCTTGTGCAGTAGGTCAGTAATATACTTGTGCTGGTTGAGGAAGAGACCTTTAGGGTGGCGTGAGACTTCAACTCCAAGGAAGTAGGAGAGATCACCTAAATCTTTGAGGGAGAAGCGAGATGATAGACTGTGGATGAGGCGTTGAAGGGCAGAGTTGCAACTTCCAGTGACGATAATATCATCGACGTAAACCAAAAGAAACAATGTTACGCCTTTGTGCTTGTAGATGAAGAGGGAGGAGTCAGCAATAGAGTTGCGAAAACCGAGTTGAAGGAGGAATGTTTTAAGCTCAGTGTACCACGCCCTCGGGGCTTGTTTAAGGCCATAGATTGCCTTTCGGAGTTTGCATACGTAAGAGGGGAATTGCTTGTCAATAAAGCCTGGGGGTTGCGCCATGTATACATCATCATCGAGAGAGCCTTGAAGAAAGGCGTTATTCACGTCAAGTTGTCGAAGAGACCATCCCGAACTAACAGCAATCGAGAGTACTGTGCGAACGGTGATTGGCTTGACAACCGGGCTGAAGGTTTCGGTGAAGTCGCATCCCGGGCGTTGATGGAAGCCCTTAGCGACGAGTCTGGCCTTGTATTTGTCCAGCGATCCATCGGCTTTGTATTTGACTCGGAATACCCATTTGCACCCGACGAGATTTGAGGCGCTATCGGGTGGTACCAAGTCCCAAGTGTGGTTGTGTTGAAGAGCCGAGAACTCTAACTCCATGGCATGACGCCAATCTGGATCTTTAAGGGCTTGAGTGATGTTTGATGGCTCTTTGTGAGGGTGAATAGAAACGTGAAGATTGAGTTTGGTGATGGGTTTATGAATACCGTGCATGGATCGCGTCACTGGACGATGAGGAGGGGAGGGTGCATTTTCTTGTTCGGGTGAGGAGACCGACGTTGATGAAGAGGACGACGGGCTAGGGTTTGGCGTAGAGGAGGGAGGCGAGTTTGCCACGTGAGGGAGATCAGGACTTGGATTAGGGTTTGATGATCCAGGAGGTGTGTGAGGCGGGGAGGGAATTGGGTTAGGGTTCGGAGGTAGGGGTGGGGCATCCTCAGGAATTAGCGCAAGGGGATTTCTTGGGGAAGGGACAAGTAACGGAAGTTGGATAGAAGAGGTAGAAGTGTTTTCAGCCGTGTGAGTATGCTGGGCATGATTTGATTTTTGGAGTAGTGGATACTCATGCTCATGGAAGACAACGTGCCGAGATGTGTACAATTTGTAGGTGTTGGGATCCAAGCATAAATATGCACTTTGACTTGTGGAATAGCCTACGAAAATTCATGGTATGGACTTGGGTTGAAGTTTATGGGTAGTGTATGGTTTTAGCCATGGGAAACACAAACAACCAAAATTTTTGAGTTTGTGGTAATTTGGTTGGGTTTGAAAAAGCTTGAGGTAGGGCGAGACGTTGTTTAATGTCGGTGTTGGCATGCGGTTGATGGGGTAAACTGCGGTGTTGAGAGCGAACGGACATAGGGTGGTGGGTAGGCCGGAATATGATAGTAGGGCAAGGCCGGTTTCAACAATGTGACGGTGACGCCTCTCTGCGTATCCATTATGTTGCGGTGTATGTGGGGGTGTGGTAAGATGAGTGATTCCGGATTCAGCCAAGAACGAAGCCATTCCAATGTACTCACCTCCATTGTCCGAATATAGGGTTTTGATTTTGGTGGAGAAAAAGTTTTCAACAAGAGCTTTGAAACGAATGAATGTGGGTTTCGTTTCATATTTGTTTTTCAGGGGATAGAGCCATATATATTTTGTAAAATGATCCACAAATATAATGTAATAACGAAAACCATTAAACGAAGTTGTTGGGGAACTCCAGACATGAGAAAAAACAACCTCTAAAGGTTTGCTAGAAGAAATTGTAGAAATATTGAAAGGTAACTTATGACTCTTGTGAATAGCACATGAGGTACAACGTTCAGTGGTTAAACTGGACCTAGGTAAGTTTAAGGTAGCTTGAATGATCTTGAGAATTGGAGGTGCGGGATGACCCAACTTGTGATGCCAAGAGGAGCCGACAGAACGAGCGACGGAGTTGACAATAGGAGACGACGTAGAAGGCCAAAAGTACACCCCACCTAGACAAGGACCACTAAGGAGAACCGCCCCGGTTTGAAGATCCTTCACAAGAAAAGACTTGGGTAAGAAATCAATAGACACATTGTTTTGGGACGTAAATTGTGAAACTGAGATAATATTTGTGGATATTTGGGGAATGTGAAGGACTTTAGATAAAGAGAAGGACTTGGAGGGAGTAGAAAGAATGAGAGAACCAGTGTGAGTTATTTGGAGAGGCTTACCATCACCAACGAGTAGTGAATCCGGACCATCGTAGGGGTAGTGCAAGCTTAGGTTTTGAAGATCTTGAGTAACATGATGAGAGGCACCGCTATCAAGCATCCACTGCTGAGGCGGATGAGAGAAATTTGTGACGGTATTGGCCTGCGGGGGTGCCCGGGGAGTGTAGGATGTTCGATATTGCGAGGATGGTGGTTGAAGGTTTGGGGCTGCTTGTTTGAATGCAGGGCAATGAGCTATAACATGGCCTTGGGTGCCACACCACTAGCAACGTCCAAGGAATGGACGAGGATTAGGATTGGGGGAATTGGCCGGGTTAGGGCTAGGGTTGGGATTAGGGTTTGGGTTTGGGTTTTGATGTGAAGCATAGGGTTGTTGAGGTGTGGTGTAGGAGCGTGGATAGGGCTGCATAGAAGAAGGGGAAGGTGCGTGGATAGGATGAGAATTGGTGCGTGTCCTGGAGCGTGGTTTTGTCTGCAGAGACATTGCTGTGGCCGGTGATGAGGATTCTCCTGAGTCAACCTTGAGTTGGAGCTCCTTGATGATCAGTTTTTCATGAAGTTCGTCAAAGGTGATGGTGTTGTCACGGGCACGAACTCCATCAATGACGGACTGGTACGAAGAATCAAGACCACGTAGAATGTAGTCGATGATGTCCTCAGCATCTTGTGGCTTCCCGAGCGAGGCGAGAAGATCCATGCATTGTTTGACTTGTTGCATGAAATCAGCTATGGTATTTGATCCCTTCTTGAGGTTACGAAGCTTTTCTTTGATTTGTTGAATGTGCCCCCTTGAAGGTTTAGCATAAGTATTCTCCAAGATTTTCCATGCATCCATGGAGGTGGGAGATTGGGTGATCAAAGTGGCAACGTTGCTGGAAAGGGTTCCAACAAGTGCACCAAAAAGGAGCCGATCCTGTCGTTGCCATGTGGAGAACGCAGGATTCGGAGTTGAGATGGTGGCGTCAAGGACATTCGGAAGTGTGGCCGGTGGGGCGGGATAACTTCCGTCCAAGAACTTGAACAATCCATAGCCTTCGAGGATGGATTTGATTTGAGTTTTCCAGTTTATGTAATTGGTGGAAGAAAGTTTGATGGCATTGTGAAAGTGAACTAGAATGAACGGTTTGGTGGGATCGGCATCATTGGGGATAGTATGGTTTGAATTGGTTGCTGCCATGGAGATAGATCAGGAACGTAGGTGATGAGAAAAAAAAAATTGATTTTGATTGTGTGATAGGATCAAAGCTCAGATACCATGTAGAAGTCTTGTGAATTGATGATCTGTTATTGAAGAAGGAGACCTCTATATATAGAGGATTACATCAATGACTTAGGTTCCAAGATATCTAAACAAAAGAATTATATCTATTACATAAGATAGTAATTAAGCTAACTAGATATTATCTATCTATCCTTAACAATTGTTACCACTATCATATCCTCCGAAGAAATAGAAATGTTTCGTTTTATGGACACAGATCAACATTTAGCAAATTAAGGCTCTGTTCGGCTCGTTAAAAAAAAAGCTAATTGGAGCTTTTTCTAGCGTTTTTTTGCCAAAAAAAGCTATCCATAGGGGATAGTACCTTTTTGAAAATGTTAAAAGAAGCTAGTAGGAGCTTTTATTTGGCATTTTCAAAAAAGCTTCTATCCCCTAGGGGTAGCTTTTTGACAAAAAAAAGGCTAAAAAAAGCTCCACCTAGCTAGCTTTTTTTTTTAACCAGCCGAACGGAGCCTAAGGATTTTGAAGGTTGGACTCTTATTCTTCTAAGACAGGGCAATTAAGCGATGATGAACCTACGTAAAGTTTATACCTCTTTTCGATAATCTTAAATTCAATTCGTCATTCTATATCGGCAAGATTATAATTATTTTGAATGAAGCTATATTCTTAATTGATTTTCTTCTTGTGTTGGATGTAGACTTGTCAAAAGCTGATCCGACCCGAAACCCGAAAATTTTCTGGGTTTCAACCCGGAAATTTGAACCCGAAATCCAGTTTGAACCCGAACCCGGTAAACCCGAAAGTTTCTGGGTTAGGGTCAGGGTCAACCCGCTGGGTCAAGAAATCTATAAGGCGAAAAACTTATTTTAGAATACACTCTAATATAATGAAATGACAGATTGATGAGTAATTGTGCACCCAAAGGTTTTAAGTATATTACAATATATAAAGTTTATTTTGGAAAATTATGATATATTTTATTATTAAAATATTTAAAAATAATATTTTGTTATTATATTTTATTCTCTTGACCCGTTGGGTTGACCCGACCCGACCCGAAACCCGAAGCGACCCGACCCAGTTTGACCCGTAACCCGATTGACCCGAACCCGAACTCGAACTCGACCCGAACCCGGAACGATCCGACCCAAACCCGTCCGACCCGACCCGACCCGATTGACAGGTCTAGTTGGATGTGAATAAGGGTATTTTCAAAAAGTTTTCCAATATGGGAGCAAATCACCAAAATGAGAGGTAGTTAGTGATTAAGAAATTAATTAGTTGAGTGCCAATTACCCATTAGGTGGTGATTAAGAAATTAATACAGAAATTAATCAATCCCCTCTGACCAAATTACATCACTCTCACACACATGCCCATCATGTACCCACCAACACCATCACATCACATCTATCATGTCACCATCACGTCATACATTTCAATTCTCCGCCCCTTTCACCCATTTGTTCCTAACATTTGTAATTTACTAGAATGTCTACTTAATTAGGTGTAATATAATTACGAATTTCAGTCTATTCGTAATTCCCCGTGATTAATCATAAATCAATTTTGGTCTTGTTTCACTTACTTTGCAAATAATTTTTCATTCCAAAAAATTTTATTTATCCTTTTCAATTATTCATATCATATCTCTACTTTTACGTTTTTCAATACAAATTTTTTGCACCAAAACATATTTTTTCAACCAAAAGATTCTTTCAACCCACCAAAAGAACAAACCCTTTAACTTGTTAGTTGAGGATATTTTTTATATTAATCCTTACATAAGTGGTTTAGCTTGGTTGATTAATTATGGATTTGTAGTTGTAATCAAATTAGTAGTTTGTTTCTTGATATGAGATGTTATTTTCAAATGATATGTCGACTATCGTATTGAAGTGTTTGATTGATTATAAATCAAATTATTGCAGGCTAAATGATCAAAGCTGACAAGCGAAACGTTCACCATAAAATCAATTAATAATGTACTCCGTATGTGTTTAAGGTTCTTCTACACTCGTTAATGATTAATGTACAGAATTTAATTCAAAGTAGCTCTCAAACACACAATTTCATTTGTTCTATGTGCTTCTTTATATGTTTCACAAATGAACGAAATGAGACGAGCTCAACTATGGTTGTAGTGGTTCCTTGGCAATCAGAATTTAGTTAATTACTTTGTGTTTAGAAAATGCTACCACAAGTGTTAAGTTAGAGCAACCTAACAATTAGAATGACAATACATGTGTTTGGCGAGTTTTTTGAGATTGATAATACAAGCCACGTAACTCTAGAGTTGTTGTCATGCCGGAATTTTTTTCCGATCATTTTTTTTTTCCTAAAGCAAATGACACCGGCCTACAATCATCATTCATTTAGGGTTTGAATTATAATAAATACGGAGCATTGTTTTTTTTTATATGAGAAACGAAATTACGAGGATCAACTCAAAGAGCGATAACCGTCCTAGAGCATCCGAGCTAATAAAATACTCCCTCTGTTTCAAAAAACATGGCCTTTTAGACAATTTAGGTTGTTTTAAAATACATGACCATTTCATATTTTTCCCCATTTCTTTCCATTTATACCCCTAATAATTATCTTTATCATAATCATTACACTTTTTCTATTTCTTTAAACAAATAATTAACCCTATATTTGATAGGGGTAATATAGGAATACCATTTTTTTTCTTAATATATGTGCAATGTCCAAATAGTCATGTATTTTGAAACGGAGGGAGTAAAAAAGATCACAAAATGTTGATTGGGTTAGGTTGTGATCGGAAGCCCCATCTTAACAATGTAGTCCTTTCTCTTATTGATTTCTCTAAAGACGTGGTCTAGTGGCCTCACCTCGAACTTTTACAGATAAATAAGAATGTTCGTAATAAAGAGCTCAACTTCCTATGTACAACCCCAGATGTCGTTCATGACATTGATAAGGAACAAGTTAGCACTCTCGATCTCAATCCTCGTGTAGTCTAGCTGAAGTGTTCCGACGCTTTGTTTCTAAGGCTAAGAGTTTCTCCTAGGATGATCGAAAGATCATTTACTGTTCGCTCAATAAATGATCTTGTCTTCCGAATTTCCCGGTGGTAAAACCAAAAGAAAACAACATAAACTCTATGAGAAAAAAATAACAAAGTAGAATTAAAACTAATACGTTAGATTACATAAAATGTAAATACTTAGCCGTTTTTTCAGTACAGTTAAATTCATAACCATATCGCATCTCACTTCTTTGTTTTTATGAGGTAAGTTTTAAATTACTCAAAGACACGCCTTAGATGCTAACCTAAATCATACAAGTATATTTTAATGAAAACTCTATAAAGGATAAAGGGTAATAGTATATTAAACCTAATGAACATAAATGGCTAACACATGCAAACCTTCTTACTTTCTTAGGTGTATTATTGAACGCCAAAAACTATTCTCTCATTGATTATACAAGGCGGGAAAAAATAAACGTTCGAAAAATATAAAATATAATACTTTGAGCTAAATAAGAGATATATACACGAAATGTAGAGAAAGTAGAGTAATGGAAAGAGGAGAAGTGTAAGAATCGAGAGGCGCATGCAAAAAGGCTCATCATTCCTCCCTCTTTCTCAATCGCTTCTGCCTCCCGTCTCCTTCTTCTCTTTTGCCCTTCCTTTTCACCTTATTTACGCTCTCTGCCATCCCCCCAACAAAGTCCAAATTGGCCATCAATTGCTCAAAAAGAGTCAGCCTCTTTATACAATTGCAAGAAATGGCCCTCATGTTTTCTTCTTTGTTGCAAGAAGCCCACGTTGGTTGCTTGGTCCCATGCGCGGATCCGTGTTCGATCCTTGCCTCGCCTCTTTACTCGGGTAAAAAGATCGAATTTTGAATTCCTAGCTTGTTTTCATCCGATCAAGTTGATCAATCTGAAACAATTTACCTAGTTTATGGTACTTACTGGTTGACTCACGAGCTTTAGACTTATGACAAGATATGAGTTTGCGTCATCAAATCCTGAAATATCACCTCCTTACTTTTCATCTAGGATTTGTTTGATATCCACGTCAAATATGAATATGGTTTATAAATATGTTTCAAAGCTCGATATATATATTTTGATGTTAATATCGATCAAACCGATATTATACTAATTGACTTATCTAACATAGGTTTCAAGTTGACATCAAAATTTCTTTCATGCCTAATACCTTATGTATTTGATATCAAAATTAAATAAATTCTTAGGAAGAAGCTTGGGGCCGCACTAAGAGTCCTCTAATGATTCACCAAATCTAAATTAGTTAAGGTGTTCTTCTTGTAAGTGCTATACACTATTTCTTGTCTCGCCATGAGATCACTCAAATAAATCATCCCTTATGGAACCCGTTACCACTTACCACCACAACATTTTGTTATGTGATGATGATTCAGAAAGTAGCAATAATTTTAATTTAATATATGTATATTGTACTATGATGTATGATCTCCTTTTCGAAACGAGCTAAGGTTAAAGGTTAAATTTACATCTTTCAAGCTCACTGACAACCAACTAATAATAAAGGTACGATTGAGATATTCATCCTTATCCAAGATTCTTGCCGAGAGTGGTACCAAGTTGGTGGTTAGTTAACTTAAAATCATCAATAATAAATAGTCATCTAAAGCTTCTTAATCAATTTACATTCTTGTTATTAAAAAAGTCTCTATAGTGACCTTGTTAACTTCTCTAGCTATGTCATGCAATTTTTGTTTTATCTTATGCATATTTTTATTAATAACGTAGATTTTTTGGGGGTTTAGGGTTTAGGGTCTTTTCTTTCCATGGTAAAAAAACGTAGAAATTTTAGATAATTACCCTATATATATTCGTCAGTGTTACAAAAGCATGTGAAAAAAGAAAGAAAGGAAGTGTTAGAAAACTTGGGCATTACACTAGCCATGCACAATCTTCAAATGATCCATTTTTTCTTCCACTCCCATAGACAAGTTAAAAAGTGCAAGGAGCAATCAATGGCAGGAGAAAAATCATTTATGTACACCCTAAATGCCCTAGTAATTCAAGTGTCAAAATTCAACTCTAAGATTAAAAAAAAAAAAGTCTAGCCAATGAGGAATGGATGCTTTTGATTACATATAACTTGTCTGGTGTGTCATTGTTGTTTTCTGTTGAGCCCACTCTTCCTTGTCTTAATTTAGACCCTACCCACCACCACATTTTGCTAAAAGAAGCACCATATGTTATATGGACTTGTCCTTGTGTTATCAACACTTCTAGCTTTTACTATAAGCTTCCTTCTCTCTTACCTTTCACACACTATTGTGGTGTAAAATGAGAGATTAGTGGACGTGCTCTATTGAAATTTCGTCCGAGTTAAGCTCAACATTCAACCAGCAAATTTGGAATCCTGATAGATAATCGTATAAGTCAAGGAACCCAGTTTGAAATTAACTTTCATAACTGTACGTAGAACGAATTTAAGATGATTTATCAAGGTGTAATGTGTGCTAGAGGGCTATTTATAAAACACGTACGGTAAATCGAAGCTCCTCTATCGTCACCCGTACTTAAAGGTTGGAGCTTTAGAATTAGGGCTTCGAAGTAATGACTTCGGGTTCAGGTTTTCCGTCTTCTCGCATCGACTTCTATTACCATAGTTGGTGGTACAAAAAAAAAACAAAAAGGGTGGCCGAAAGCCAATTGTGAAACTTTAGGCAAATACAAAATGTTGTAACACATTACTTTTTGATGTTCATACCACGAGAGCAATGCACGTTTTAATGTAATGAAGGAAAGAGATTCCTTCACATTTTAGATACCATGAGGTGATACAAAGATCACGAGAAAGATTTTGTGTCAATTATTTGTAGCTGTTTTAGGAAATTATAGCATCCATGGCAGCAAATGCATGACTAGCTCCAAATATAGACATGCAAAAATGACTACAAAGTTGGCTGAAAATCAAATCACCCTGCAAAAATATTAACTCTCAACAAAATTTAATACTACTAGCTAGACCTGTCAATCGGGTCGGGTCGGGCGGGTTCGGGTCGGGTCGTTTCGGGTTCGGGTTGAGATTGGGTTCGGGTCAATCGGGTTACGGGTCAAACTGGGTCGGGTCGTTTCGGGTTTCGGGTCGGGTCGGGTCAACCTAACGGGTCAAGAGTATCAATTTTTTGACTAAAATTTAAATAAAATATTATTTAAATAAAAAAATAAAATTACAAAATATTATTTTTAAATATTTTAATAATAAAATTTATCATAATTTTATAAAATAAATTTTATATATTGTAATATAATTAAAACCTTTGGGTGCACAATTACCCGTCAATCCGTCATTTCATTATAATAGAGTGTCTTTTAAAATAAGTTTACCGCCTTATAGATTTCTTGACCCAGCGGGTTTGACCCTGACCCTAACCCTAAATTTTCGGGTTTACGGGTCGGGTCAGCTTTTGACAGGTCTGCTACTAGCCACTAACCAATTATGATCTGCCTAAGGGGTATTTTAGTACTTTCCCCCTCCACAAATTGTCATTAATATTTTATAATAAAGTGGGCTCTCTGTTTCTCCTCTCTGATAAAGCAAAAGCTAAACCAATGGGAAAAGTCTTCTGATTTCTTTATTTCTCGGAATAAAGAACTAATCTTTCTGTCTTCCTCCTTCGTTCTTGAATTAGGGCTTTTTCCTTGTTGTTCTCATTTGGCGTTATATACTCATTTGCTGAGCTTTAAATAGCAAAATCAATCACTTTCAACAACCCTCCCCTTCCAGATGTCAATGCTCTGTTCTCCTCTGCGCTCTATTCAGCTTCCTCACCCGAAATCGAATGCCCTAAATCGTTGCAGATCTTAGGAGGAAATCATTTGCCGAATACTAGCTTCTGTACAGAGAAAAGAGGAGAACTTGGCTTAACTCAACCCCCCTTTTTTTTCAAAGATCTAGCAAGCCATGCTCTCTTATGCTCTGTTTTGCTCAGCTGGAAGTGGAAGCCTTAGATCCTGAGTTTGGGAAGAAAGATTGTTCCTTTGGGTTTGTTTTGTTTGTTTTTTCCTTTGAGTGTTTGATGGGGTTGGAATTTGAGGTCTTTGTTGGGTTCCTCTTCTCCTTCGGTTGAAGGTGGTGGGCTGAATTTGTTGTTCATTCCAAGTGATTTTCTGTGAAATTTGTTGAAAAGCCCTCTTCTTGGAAGTGGGTTTTTGTTCTTCTTGTGTTTTTCACTGCCCCCATTATCCCATAACAGCAAACAGTTGCATCTGTCTCTACCTTGGAATACTACAAGTTAAAGAAGGGGAAAAAAATTGGAGTTCTTGTGTGCCAAATATTAAAACTATTTTCTGGGTATTCGTAGCTGATTTAGTGGGTTTTTTTGAGGGGTTTTGTGAAGTTGGGTTTGTGGGTACTTGAGATTGAGAGAGATCTGTGGGTTTTGAAAAAAGGGTGTGTTTGTAATGGCAATGTCCTGCAAGGATGGTAAGCTAAGTGGAGGGATGGATAATGGAAAGTATGTGAGATATACACCTGAGCAGGTTGAAGCCCTTGAGAGGCTTTACCATGACTGCCCTAAGCCCAGCTCTCTTCGCCGCCAACAGCTCATCAGAGAGTGTCCTATTCTCTCCAACATTGAGCCTAAGCAGATCAAAGTCTGGTTCCAAAACAGAAGGTAAAAGCTTTAGGAGAAGCCAATGCTTGTTTTGAGCTTCTAGCTCTTCTGGGTCTAACATTATTTTGTAAATTTTTGATCTTGCTGATGTTTTGAGCTTCTAAGCTCTCATGGGTCTAACATTGTTTTTTTGGTATTTCAGATGTAGGGAGAAGCAGAGGAAAGAGTCTGCAAGGTTGCAAGCTGTGAACAGGAAGCTGAATGCCATGAACAAGCTGTTAATGGAGGAGAATGATAGGTTGCAGAAGCAGGTGTCTCATCTTGTTTATGAGAATGGCTACTTTCGCCAGCATACCCAGAATGTGAGCTTGTTTACCCATTTCTCCAATTATGTTTTCTTGATTGTTCATGTGAAAGGATCTGCAATCTGTATTGGTTTTATGTTGCTTGTTCATCTGGGTTAACATTGTTGAATAATACAATAAATTGTGGCATGCCAACAGTTAGCAAAACTATCATCCCTGTAAACTTGCAAGATTTCAGCTTTTCTTCATTTCCAATACCCTAGTGGTGGATTTTGAGGCTGGGTGGTCCTTGGAAATAATTTAAAGTGTGAATTATTGCAAGAGGACAATATTTTAGTAGTATTCAATTACACTGTCTCTAACTTCAGGGATAGTACTATAATATTGTTTTGTATTGTGTGCCTTTTGAGGGTGAAAATGTTAATGGCTGATTTTGGATGTTGTTATTATTGTTGGTGCAGAAGACACTTGCAACCAAAGACACAAGCTGTGAGTCCGTGGTGACTAGTGGTCAACACCATTTGACCCCTCAGCATCCTCCAAGGGATGCTAGCCCTGCAGGGTGAGTGAGTAGTAGTGACTTGGTGGAGGGAATATTTTGGTTGTCATGTCATTTTCTGGGCATCGTGTACCGTGACACAAATATATTAGGCCCTTGTTTTGTGTGTGTGTGTGTGTGTGGCTGATGGGTTATATCATTCACTATATGCTTTTTGTTGTGTTGTTCTTTACAGACTCTTGTCCATTGCAGAAGAAACTTTAACAGAGTTTCTTTCAAAGGCTACTGGAACCGCTGTTGAGTGGGTCCAAATGCCTGGAATGAAGGTACTCCCTTTCATTAGTTTCAATGTTGGGCTACCTACCTTATAATAAATGCATTAAATTGCTGGTCTTTTATCTCATTCTAAAAGAAAGCTGATCTGAGTCTCTTGAATAATCATAGTTAATAGGCCTACTTATGCATTCAATTGTCAATATAGGCGCATCTGGTCTAGTTCTTTAGATGGATTTGGCCTAGTTTTGCTAATGACCATTAATTAATGCTTAAACTGATATAATGGCTTTCAATTTTTGAACTTGTGTTCATGAAACATTTAACCAATAAAACAAGTAGGATCACTAGGAAAAAATCAAGAATGCAGTGTATCAACCAAGTGTTAATCTTTAACTTGCATGGTGTTCTTACTTCTCACAGCCTGGTCCGGATTCCATTGGAATCGTTGCTATTTCTCATGGTTGCGCTGGCGTAGCTGCACGAGCCTGTGGCCTAGTGGGTCTAGAACCCACAAGGGTAAGCATGAATCATTATCATATTGTTGCCTGTTTGTGGTAATGTTTTTTCCTAGCTTATGATGGTATTGCCTTGACTACTTTCAGGTAGCAGAGATCCTCAAGGATAGGCCTTCCTGGTTCAGGGATTGCCGAACTGAGGACGTGCTTAACGTGCTGCCTACTGCCAATGGCGGAACCATCGAGCTGCTTTACATGCAGGTTTGTGTTCATTTGGCTGAGTCAAGAAGTTGCATTCATATTGCTGTCACTTTAATTAACCTATTGCATAGCACTAAAAACAATAACTGTTTGTGGATACAGCTTTATGCGCCAACTACGTTGGCCCCTGGTCGTGATTTTTGGCTGCTACGCTACACTTCTATGATGGAGGATGGCAGTTTAGTGGTATAAAATTGTCCTTTTCCTTCATTCTTTGACAAATCTGTGATATAATCATTGAATTGCATTCTTACAATGCTGTCGTTTCCATCAAATTAACAGGTGTGCGAAAGGTCACTTACCAATACTCAGAATGGTCCAAGCGTGCCACCGGTGCCGAGTTTTGTAAGAGCAGAAATGAAGCCTAGTGGTTACCTCATTAGACCCTGTGATGGCGGTGGCTCAATAATCCACATTGTTGATCATTTGGACCTTGAGGTGAGAAATACATGTCAATTTTCTGTGAATGTTGTTAATGTTCATGCTTCAAATACGTAATAATAACCTGTATTTTGTTCATGAAAAGCCGTGGAGTGTGCCGGAGGTGCTGCGCCCCTTGTATGAATCATCAACAGTGCTTGCTCAGAAGACAACTATGGCGGTTGGTTTTCATATACTTTCATGATACAATTTTTTTGCAAATTAAAGTACATAGCATTATCATGGTTAATATGTCGTCTGTTTCGTCCATTCAGGCATTGCGCCATTTAAGGCAGGTAGCTCAGGAAATTGCCCAGCCAAGTGTTTCTAACTGGGGCAGACGTCCTGCTGCTCTGCGGGCACTTAGCCAAAGGCTGAGCAGGTGAGCTTTTCAAATCCTTAGCCAACGTATCCATTTAGCGTCTCTTTTGTCAATCTCTGACGGTCTGTTATAACTGCAGGGGTTTCAACGAGGCACTCAATGGATTCACTGATGAAGGATGGTCCTTAATTGGAAACGACGGCATGGATGATGTCTCAATCCTTGTAAACTCTTCTCCAGACAAGCTGTTGGCCTTAAACCTCTCCTATGCCAATGGATTTCCTGCTGTCAGTAATGCTGTTCTATGTGCCAAAGCATCCATGCTCCTACAGGTGTGTTATAGAGTGATTATTGACAGCATTAAGATTGCTTATATTGCTTAGTTAAAGTCCTGCTGTAAATTTTGGTCAAATCCTGCACTTTGTAGGCCTTAAACATTGTTAAATGTAACTATGTAAGGATATATTTGAATCACTATGTACAGACGGTGTAACTTGCTCATGTTTAAACACTATGTGTCGATCTAACAGTCTCTAGTGTTTACATTTTTCTTTTTTCTGTTTACCGTCACATCCCTCCTAACTTCACCTTCTCTATGATCAGAATGTTCCTCCAGCAGTGCTTCTTAGGTTCTTGAGGGAGCACAGGTCAGAATGGGCGGATAACAACATTGACGCGTACTCTGCAGCAGCTGCAAAAGTCGGTCCTTGCAGCTTGCCTGGTTCTCGAGTGGGCGGTTTTGGCAACCAAGTCATACTTCCATTGGCTCACACCATTGAACATGAAGAGGTAATTAGTCAAATCCCTCTCTAAAACACTGTACTTTTCTTCTTATTATCTTTGAGTCTGTTTTTCATGATACACTTTAACTTGTGACTTCTGCTGGTCTTTAGCTCTTGGAGGTCATCAAGCTGGAAGGAATTGCTCAGTACCCGGAAGATGCAATGATGCCCAGAGATATATTTCTCTTGCAAGTGAGTAGTTAGTTTCTTAAAAAGGTTGATCTTTATGTAATTGAAGTCTTCTTAAACATTTTTGATATGCTCTGTGTATTGCAGCTATGCTGTGGGCTGGATGAAAACGCCGTCGGCACTTGCGCTGAACTAATCTTCGCCCCAATAGACGCCTCCTTTGCTGATGAGGCGCCTCTTCTTCCTTCTGGCTTTCGTATCATTCCACTCGATTCTGTCAAGGTTGAACATCGATTCTCACTTAAAAACAGAATTCATGTAAGATATCAATAGCCAAAGGTATAACTCTTATTTTTTCGGTCTGTGTTGATTCAATTGGACAGGAAGCCTCTAGTCCAAACCGCACTCTAGATCTCGCCTCAGCTCTTGATATCGGGCCAGCTGGAAGTAAATCCAGTGGCGACAATCCAGGTGGCGACGGAAGTATGAGATCTGTGATGACGATTGCTTTCCAATTTGCCTTCGAAAGCCATATGCAAGAAAGCGTCGCGTCCATGGCTAGACAGTATGTGCGAAGCATCATAGCTTCGGTTCAAAGGGTTGCTCTGGCCCTTTCTCCTTCGCACCCCGGGTCACAGGCTGGGCTTCGTTCTCCCCTCGGCACCCCTGAAGCCAATACGCTCGCCCGCTGGATCTGCCAAAGCTACAGGTATGTCACTCCTTGAAAAAACGGTTCAAATTTCGTTTCTTGGATCGTTTTTCGTGTTGGTTGACGGCTTGTTTGGTTATGTTTTGTGACAGATGCTTCTTGGGCGTGGAACTTCTCAAGTTCAATGGTGAAGGAAATGATATCATTCTGAAGAATCTGTGGCATCACTCTGATGCAATCTTATGTTGCTCTCTGAAGGTTCACACTTGAACACTTAAATGTTCCTAAATTTGAAACTATATTGCTTTATAAGACGTTGTAAAATCCGACTTTTTCGGTTACTTCTGCAGGCAATGCCGGCCTTCACCTTTGCGAACAAGGCGGGCCTAGACATGCTCGAAACCACTCTGGTCGCGCTGCAAGACATAACTCTGGAGAAGATTCTCGACGAACATGGCAGAAAGGCAATTTGCTCGGAGTTTCCTCAAATAATGCAACAGGTTCTTACAACTTGATCCACTAAATGCAGTAACCCAAATACATCCATAGACTATTTACATTTGCTTTGTTTGTAGGGTTTTGCTTGCCTTCAAGGTGGAATCTGTCTTTCGAGCATGACCCGCCCCGTCTCCTACGAACGAGCCGTCGCTTGGAAGGTACTGAACGACGAGGAAAACGCTCACTGCATCTGCTTTATGTTCATGAACTGGTCTTTTGTGTGATCTCGTCTTTGCACTAGCTTTATCTTATTCTGCTGTTTTATGGTTTAAAAGACGTGGAACAAGAAACGTACTTTCTTGTCTTTTGGCTATTATGTTAGGTATAAACCCTATTAAGAAGGTATGTAGACAGACTTATTATGTAAGTCCTTTTGATGTCTAAGGCGTTGTTGTAGCTTATGCGTATGTGCTTACGCCCTTGAACCACTTGCTAAGACTATTAAGTTATAATGCGTTCTTATGTGGTAACTCGTTATGTTAATGTTCCTAAGTTTTTTTGTTAGTAAGTTAGCAACACTTACCTTATACGTTACGTACATTCTCGTACTCGTGCTCTACTTCCTTGGCGCCCTCGTCTCCAGACCTCCTCGAACACTCACCCATCGACACCTTAGACATGTTTTTGTGCGTGTAATTTAAGAGAAATATGGATATAATGAAATCACAAGTTTAATAACATTTAAATTAGCATATGAAGAATGATAGAACTACCGTGTAACTTAAGAGAAATATGACTATATACCTGCAGAAATGGAGAAGATGAAGAGCAAGGCGAGTAAAACCACAGGCTCAATTTGGGACCTCATTTCTTCAGAAATGTGTTTTTCTCTTCCCTAAATTATGTTTATGCTAGGAATGAAAAAACACGATTTAGCGAAAATGCTTGAATACAAATGATCTTAGTTAAGGAAGGTTTATATAGGCGTTATACGTTAGAGATGGGAGACTTTTTAAAGGTTGTAAAATTACAATTAACTAGTTTAACCCCCGTACCATGTACGGGTAATGCGATTATAAACCCAATTTAATTAAATATGTAACGTCAATTAATGATCACGTTAAAAATATAGGATCATATATATGTATCTTCGTATTATGATTAATGTTTTTTTACCAATAGTAAATCAACTCATTATATAAATAAGTTGGATTTGTTCAAAAGTTACTTTAGCATAAATATCATGTTTTATTAAATAATAGTATTTATCTAAAAATTACAACTAATTCATAATTTTCGGGATAATTCATAATTTTCGGTAATTTTTACGGGATAAGATTGTATGAGATTCTAACTACCTTATATAAAGGAGGGTCCAACTGATTATTTTTATCAAATCATATATATTTATCTTTCTATTATGATTACTGTTTTTTTTATATACGCAAGGGCCCGGTTGATTATTTTATTAAGGATATGACACGTGACGCAATTTTTTGTGAAGACTTTGTCTCCGCTTTATACTATAGACAGTATAGATGGATCGGATTACGTAGCAGGCTTAATTAGCTAGCTTGTCTATACTTTCATCTATCATGACTTGAAAATCTAACTAATTTGTCATTAAGCCCTAACGAATTAGACTATCAGAGCCATTTTCATGAATCGTCAACGTTGAGATCTTGACGTCCGCTCGAAGGTGCTATACAATAGCAATGTAATAAATGCTATCATGACTTACTAATAGTTTGTACATGTTCCTATTTATTTGTTTTACTATTTTGGGATTAGAAAATCACAAGTATATCTAGTCATGGTCTCATGGGTCACCTTCAAGAACCGACGGTTCAAGTTTCCCGGAATTCGAAACCGGGTTATAATCGGTTCTTCAAGTTTGGTTACTATTCTAAACCGATTCTGAGTCGGTTCCAATTTGAACTGTTTTTTTTAAAACGAGATCGCGACCACGGTATACCGGTTTCGGCAAATGACGAACTAAAACTGAAGGAGGATAGGTTCAATCCACGAGATTGAGTTCGTTTTGGTCCTCATCGAGGACTATAAAGGTTTTTTGATAGAGACGACCCTCTCAATTCAATTTTCTCATACAAACCATCAGAAAAGTTGAACTTGCCTCATCCTTAGACAACGGGTGAATGATCGTTACGGGTTATGGGTTTTTTTGGTAGAAGGAGAGATGACAATCTCCATGCCCTCAATGGGTGTTTATTAAAAATCAAAAAAGGGTTAAGCCTTGGCACTTTCAGACCAAGCTAGCCAATAGTGACTATCCTGCATAGGTCTCCCGATATGTAGAATCACAAGTTGTGAATCCGCCTCAAGGGACACCCTTCTGTAGCCCTTACTCCAAGAAAGTTGAAGACCCTCAGGCAATCATAAATTAAATATTTAAATAATTTGTATTAATTAAAAAAATATACCTATACAAATGATTTCTTAGACTAAAATGAATACATATAGAAAGTAGAGATATTAAAACACGACCTGAACAAATCTAGAATTTTAAGAGGTGAAATCCAACACACAATCAGTGGATCAAATTAAGAACAAAATAAATTCGACTAACCTAATCCCAATAGGATTGAAATCTGAAATCCACTAGGTTGACCCCAATCATTTTATTTGCATAATATATAAATTCTACATCAAGTATTGCATAATTTTAATTTTAATTTTATAACAAAAACATTATTAAATATGATTGATTAATCATATTATCATCTTAATAATAATAAAAAGTTGATATTCTTAACCAGTTCACCAACTTAAACAATAATTACATGCCATAACTTAAATGGTAACTTGATTTATCCGAACCCACACTCAAGTTAAATATGATTGAACCCAATTGCACTCCCCACTTGACATGTCTATTTGGAAGATATCATATTTTCTATCTTTTATATGTTTTTGAATGATTTATTTAGTAATTATTTATATTGTTTGTCTAGTAGAAAAAGCATGCTTCATTAAAATATAATTTATTTTAATTACTATATAGTAAGTAAGTTTAGAATCGAATGAACCATAAGTATTAGATCTCATTTCACCGAAACAAATAAATGACTATGTGATGTTTGTTGTTTATAGGTTTTATCAATGTTCTAAAAATCGGTTTAGGCCGTGCCTAGGCGCTAGGCGGTGGCCCACCGTCCCGAACAACCCCTAGGCGGATGACTAGGCGGTCAGGCAGGCTAGGCGGGGGCCTTGGCAGACACCTAGGTGGTTGGATAGGGCAGGCTGAACGGGCTAGGCGGGTGCCTAGGCGGGCTTCTAGGCGTGTTGAGGTGGCTTTAAACAGGCCAAGTTGAGTTTATAGATGTCAATTTATGTGAAAATATTATAATGAGATTGTTCTTTTTTCAAAAAAACATTATATACAAATTTTAACTTGAACCTACACAATTTCGCAAGTAAAAATAATGAAATTCAAACATGCCGGAATAAGCTTAGTGCGCGCGATCGGACTTTCTAGCGTTCCCTTTCCATTCTTATATCTCCAACCGGAATAAGCTTAGTGCGCGCGATCGAACTTTCTAGGGTTCCCTTTCCATTCTTACTCTCCAACCGGAATAAGCTTAGTGCGCGCGATCGGACTTTCTAGGGTTCCCTCTCCATTCTTACTCTCCAGGTACTTTCCTGAACTGTTTTCCGACGTCTCACTTCCGCCTCGATTGCGATTGCGATTACGATTGCGATTGCAATTCTTTCGCCTTATGATTTCGCCTCGATTGTGATTACGATTCCGATTGCGATTCTTTTGCCTTATGATTTCGCCTCGATTGCGATTGCGATTCCGAATGCGATGCTTTCGCCTTCTGATTTCGCCTCGTCTGCGCTTCCGGATTCGCCTTTCTCTGCTCCAAATTGTTTCGTAATTTCACTGCTCGTGATGTTTTGATGATAAATTAGTTCTTCGGTTTCGAGTGACTGATTTTACCGTCTCTGTTCTTCCTGATAGTAGTGGTTCCGTTGTTGGATTTGTGTTTTACCGATTAACTAGATTAGTTTAATAAACAAATCACTAGATTAGAGATGGACCGGTGTGTATGTGTGTGTGACGACGTGCATTCATCATCTACTGTTGGGATGGTGGTTAGTCCCGACAATCGATCCCAATAGGTTTTGATGATGATTGAACACTTGAGAAACATTTAATATAGTTTGCTACTTGTTTCAGGATCAAACAGGTTGAGTTGAGCATGAAACTGAGCAGGATCATCCGATGGGATCAACTGGATCATCAAATAGCTGGCGCGCAAGCAGAAGCTATTTATGGAAGGTGGATCAACGCGCAAAGCTGGAAGCTATATATGGAAACGCGCGTGAAGGGATCGGATGCAACGACTTATCTACCTTTGGAAGATCTTGAAGATATGATTAGGTTGTTGGAGATATTATCTTATTCCCTAAGTAAGATATATATGATTTGGTGATCGTTATACTTTAGGATAGAATTTCCTTCTAGCCGATGAGTATATATAGATCATTGTATTAGGGTTGTTACTCACGCTTTTTCAAGAGAGTTGAGAGAGTTGTGTGCTTGAGAAAAAGAACACACGAAGTACTCTAGGCCGAGTTGTGTACGAGGGTTAGAGGTGTGGGTCAAGTCCGTTGAGTCGAATTACGAGTGTGTCCGACGCTGAGGGATCTAGATCTGGGTAGAAGGTATTGTGTATACCTTCAGATCAAGGATTCACGTTTGTAAGTTCATGCTTGGTAATAACAAAAGGCTGGCTTGATTTGAATCGCTTTTGTGTGAACTTTAACTTGTTTGAACTGTGTGTTATTTCCGCTGCCCGGTTTGTTGATCCCTCTGGAGGATCAACATCCGTATACTAACACACGTAGATCCTACATCTACTTCAATCTTGTTCTTTCTACATTATTTGCTAATATCGGATGCGTAAATTTCGCCATTTTTCATGGTTTCTTGAGATTCAAATAAAATTCATTGCACCGCCATAATATGTTGGAATTTAGGTCTGTGGTAGCCATTTTTGAATACTGTTAGCTATTATTGTATGGTGTTTTTCTTGATAATTTGAATTTGATATTGTTCTTGCCTTTTTGAATACTGTTAGCTACTTTTGCTTTCATATTTCTTTCCCTCTTTGTAGTAACTGAGGTACAGTGCTTTGAATTTGTTTTGATCTGGCCAAGATGGCCTATATGGAGATGTTAAAACCTGTTTGCATCAACCGATAGGCTTGAGATGAGAAGCAAATCACATGCAAATTGAATTGACAGCGTTTACTTGAATTTTGTCTTCACATTTGGCGTATTGAACTTCCAGAGTGTTTACACTGTTAAAAAGCATTTGATAGACAGTGATTTGATTCTTCAAGGTGGTATTTTGAAAATTTGATCTTAGTGTCTGTATCAAAGCACTTACAATTTCTTGTACTTCACTGATTTGCAAGTGTTATGAAGTTTGCAACTGAAATCGTTTATAATAACTGAGATATAAACACTTGGCTAGTGCTTTAATTTTGTTTTGATCTGACCAAGATGACCCTGTTTGTATCAACCATAGGCTTGAGATGAGAAGCAAATCACATGAAGATTGAATT
The DNA here is from genome assembly GCA_934048045.1 of Polygonum aviculare. NCBI lineage: Eukaryota > Viridiplantae > Streptophyta > Magnoliopsida > Caryophyllales > Polygonaceae > Polygonum > Polygonum aviculare. The sequence goes on from OW204026.1 coordinate 1,656,009, forward strand.
GACAGTGTTAACTTGAATTTTGTCTTCAAGTTCGATGTATTGAACCTCCATAGTGTTTACACTGTTTCCTGCAAAGAATTATTTCCCTCTTTGTCTCTTCAATTCTTGGTATTGTGATGAGTGCAATTTGATGGATTTTGGTATTGTTGGAATTTAGGTCTGTGGTAGCCATGGCAGGTGCAAGTGAAGATGAGAAAACTCTCCTGAGGGATGCGATGCACGCCACATTTTGCCTCTATTCGGAAGAACATCTGGAGTCAGAGCTGATAGAAAAGGTTTCCAGGTTAGAGCAAGTAGTGGCTCTGCACTGCAGAAGGGATCCAGAAAATTACACCAACATCATGCAAGCCCTCACAGAGGGAGGAGGAATAAATATAACGACAATAGTCGTTATATTTTCGTATTGACGATAGTTCACTACAACAGCTCACGTGTGTAATCACTTTATATTGCATCCGGACCGTTGAATCTCATAATTAATATCAACCTTCGATAACTAACAACAATGTGTTCATTTTAGAATCCCATTTCTAATGTTTTATGATCTTACGGTTCTTTTTACTTATAAGCTCCATCATTATGTAGTGAGTAATGTCATGATTTGATGTAAAATAGTGCAATTTGATGTATTATGCTTGGAAATTCAAACATGCCCTTAATTATAGGGTACCAACCGGAATAAGCTTAAACTTAGGGACATCAATGGAACTTTCCCAAGGATTTAATACGGAGTAAAAAAACTTAAAAAAAGAAGTGCAAAAGAAAAAAGAAAACAGAGCCACATTCGGGAAATCTTGTTGGTGGTTCGATCGCTTTGGTGAGCTGAAGTTCTGTTTCTTGATCTTGGTCCAGGTGTTTCAATTTTTGGAAATTTAGGGTTTGTTTTCGATGGGGGCGTGGAATTTAGGTGATCAAGTTAGAGAAATCAGTGATGATACACTGCACAAGAAGAGATCCACATTCCTACACCAGTATCATGCAACGCCTTATACAACAAGTGAGGGAGGTCCCAAAAATCATTCCTCTGCTCATGGATGAGACAGTTATGTGCGTTGATGCGGTCGAGGCAACCTCTCTGCAATCCCTGGTGGAGTACCACGACAAAGGCAAGATCCAATGCGAAAGATGTCGACGCATAGAAGGGGTGAAGATAGGATCCCTTACCTCGGGCACCGGAGATTCAAACCTTTACCGCTTTGGTTCGCCCCTACTTTCCTACTAGTTAATGTGTAAGAAATTTAGAGCTTAATTACTGGCCCACAACGCATATATTTGCCTTTGTCGTGGTACTCCACCCGTAATTGTTGAAATGTTAGATACCCTTGGCAAATCTTCAATGTAAACAAATATTAATCAATAAAATTAATGTTGAAGATTGTTGAAATTAGGGTGGAGTACCACTCCGGAACGCTTATTCTTCGGAGGAGATGGTTAAACCTCTTTTCTCCGTCTACTAATTACGGATATCACAAGCACTTTTGACTATTCATAATCAACTATATCATCTATGGATACACACACTATAAAAATAATATCATTATAACCATACACTAAAATATAGGCTAAAATAACCATTAAGAGTATCTCCAAGAGAATTCTCATAAAATGGTGAATTTGAAGAATGAAATGTGTTTTTTTAAGTCCAAGAGCTTCTTTATGTGATTTTCCAAAATGGAGAAAGTCTCCAAAATATGTCTAACATTCTCTATATATAGGGAATTCTCCAAAAATATTTGGAGAATACATTTAATGCACATAACTACATGTCCTCTTTTAATTGGATAAATTTTATGATATCTATACTACTATAGTATAAAGCAGAGTCAATGTCTTCACAAAAATTTACGCCACATGTCATTTCTATAATAAAATAATCAGATGGACCCTCATTTATACAAATCAGGTAGTTAAAATCACATATAATCTTATCGCATAAAAAAATGATTAAAAATTACCGAAAATTATGAATTATCCCGAAAATTATGAATTATCCCTTACCAAGAATTAGTTGTAATCTTATAATAAATTATATTAATTAATAAAATATGATATTTATCCTAAAGTAATTTTTGAACAAATCCAACAAAGGGATAAAATCGTATATTAAATTATTATAGATAAAATCATGTAATAATCTTTGAAGTCATATCTATATCTATATCTAAAGGATTAATTTCTATTTAACAATGTATCTATATTATTTCCTATCGAAGAAGTTCATGAAACGTATATATCTATATTAAATTTGATTTATAATCACATTATATACATACATGGTATCGGAGTTAAACTAGTTATGTATAAATAAAAATAAAAATAAAATAATATGATGCTCCAAAATAGATAATTTGTTGGAGTATGAACATAAAAGTTTTAGAGAATATAGTATATTGTACTCTATTTTGGAGACAATTATAGAGTATTTCTTGGAGATGCTCTAAGGGTCCTATTTAGGAATGCACTCAAATATGTCTTCCTCCTGCACCAAAATGCACTGAAGGTGAACATACACTCACCTTCTAATTTAATTTCGAGGCTTGTAGGTTGGACAGATTTGTAAAAAAATTGGAGATGGAAGCAATTCAAGGAGGGACACGTGAAATGTCAGGTTTTATTTGGTTAACCACAAAAGTTGTAGGAAAGGACGGATTTGTAAAAAACGTAGATAAGTGGTCATGAGAGCTTAGTTTCACAAAACACAAGGGTGCAAAAAAGAAACCAAATTTTTTTAGGGCACCAAAAGGAATTGTCAATACCTCAGGGGTACTAAAAGGAAAATTCCTTAATATTTTGGTCGTGTGAAAAAAAATCACATGCGGAGAAGGCAGGGGCGAGAACGGAAGAAGAGAGGCAGCTAGCGACAAAGAGGAGGAAAATAAAGGAAGCCGAAGCGAAGGCGGAGCTACACGCCTCCAAGGCTCACCATGTGGGGGAGAAGCTGGACGCCAATCAACGGCCGCTTCACATTTCCGGTGTGGGCCCGGGCCACCAGCCCCACTATACCCCTAGCGGCGTGCAGCCGGCCCTGGGTCTCAATACGGGTACGAACCCCACTATACCCCTGGCGGTGTGCAATCATAACCTTCTCCAATGCTTCCGACCCACAACATCTCTTTTTAGGCAGAGTCGACGTCCAAGTATATTCTAACACCCCATCGTATGGTTCGTCCTCTTCCTCGTCGTCATCAGACTCTACTACCTCCTCATTCGCGTCCTTGTGCTCTACTTCCTCCTCGTCTTTGTTCTCGAACTTCCTCTTCCTCTTCGCTCTCGTACTCTACTTCTTCTTCTTCCTCTTTGTTTTCGTACTCGTGCTCTACTTCCTTGGTGCACCCTCGTCTCCAAACCTCCTCGAATACTCACTCATCCACACCCTCTCCCCATTGCCAACCTTGCGCACCTCAACTTGAACAAGCGCTTTCGATCTCTCCTTGACCTCGGTCTCCGATCCGGACCTATAAAGAGCAAAGAAAGGCCAGCAAGTTCCTTGCACACCACCCATGGGATTCCAACAAGAAGGTTGAGATACCATACGAGAGTTTCGGGATGTGACATCTCGTTGGTCCCTTCGAAAAGTCGTAAATCGCAACCGATGACCTCCGAGTTATAGTTGGTGTCGTAGTTGACTGTTGACCCACAAGCCACGGTCGGCGGAGACTGAGTACGCCTTCGCCGTTGACACCCTTATGCGATAAGACCAGCCTGAAACCTTGTGGGTAGTGGAACCCACTATCAATGCACAGGAGGTGCATGTGGATGAAGCTGCCAGCTTGCAGCTGCTAGCTTCCCACATCGGAAGTGTGTTTGTTGTACCAAGTGGTATATATTAAACCCCATACTTCCATATGGTAAAGTGTGAGCTAGAGCAAGGACTCCCACGCGCGCCGCCGCCGTCCGTCCGGCTCGGGCTCGCGGTGGGGTGTGGTGTCCCGGGATTTTACCGTCTCCTTTAACTTTTTGGGCCAACGCGGAGTTACGGATGCGCATTTATCCGATTGCCTTTTCGTAACTTCTTTTTAAATAAAATAATTGATAAAATCGTTTGTTCTTATCCCGATTTTTGTGGCAACCGAATTGACTGAGTTATCTGGTGGTTTTCGATTTTGAGAGATCTCAGCAAAATCGTGGGAGAGCAGTTGTTGAATTTCGTCCATAAAAGGACGCCTGCTTCTCCAGTTTTGATCATCCGAAAATCATCTTCTCCTCTCTCTGTTTTCAAAATACCCAGCTCTAGCTCCGCCATTCTGAGTTCTGAGATCCCATTCCATTCTTACTGGTGTGCACCAGTTCGAGTGGACGCTGTGCTAACCTTGGGGGGCGAGCGCCGCTATCTGATTTGCACCGGAGTCAGGGCGTTTTCGTTTCTAAGGCAGTGGTCATCCACGACGCAGCAACGACATCGACATCAATTCATCGGCCTACATTTCTACTTATTCTCTGCCCTTCAGTGTTTTATTTCTACAATTTAGAAACGAAAATTACACTGATCAATTCTCTGCAGAAATGGAGGCCAACACCTACCACAAACCGCTCCTCGATCTGTCCAAGCTCGAGCCTCTCGACGGCATCAACTACAAGCGTTGGTCCCAGAAGCTGCTTATCTTCTTCGAGCAGTTGGATATGGACTACGTCCTGTTCAAGGATGCTCCTGCGGTTCTTGCTGCACTACCAACCGATCCTGACCATCCTCCATCAGCAACCGAGATCGCACAACATCAGAAACTCGTTGCTGATGCCGAGGCTGCCCTACAGAAGTTTGAAAAACACAACAAAACTGTAAGAGGTCACTTACTGCACCACATGTCAAATCCTCTATTCGATTTGTTCGTTACTAACAAATCTGCCAAGAATATTTGGGAGGCTCTTAAGAAGAAGTACGGATCTGACGATGCCGGAAAGCGCAAGTATGTTACCGGTTTGTGGCTGCAGTTTCAGATGGTGGACGACAAGCCTATCATGGATCAGGTCCATGAGTATGAGAACCTCGTGGCCGATGTTCTGGCCGAACGCATGGAGATGTGTGAGATTCTGCAGGCTAATGTTCTCATTGAAAAACTTCCCGAGTCCTGGGCAAGCTACCGAAACCATCTGAAGCACAAGAAGAAGGATATGACCCTGGAAGAACTCGTCAGTCATATGAAGATTGAAGAGGCCAATCGCCTCAAGGATAAGCCTTCCTCAAACCCTTCTTCGGATTTTTCAGTCAAGGCTAACATTGTTGAAACTGGTGTGAAAAATGACAGGTCTAAAGCTGGTGCACCGTCTAAGAAAAATCCGAAATTCCTGCACACCAAAAAGCCCCAAAACTTTAAGAAGGGAGGAAAGCCAGACAAGTTCAAAGGCGGATGTTTTGTCTGCGGAAAGCCAGGCCACCGAGCTGCCCAGTGCTACCACCGCAACGACCAGCAGAAACCTCACCCGAAGCCAAACCACGAGAAAAATCAGGCCAACCTGACTGAAGAAGATCTCGTGGCTGTCATCTCGGAGATCAACATGGTCGACCTGACCGAATGGGTGGTAGACACTGGGGCAACGAGGCACTTCTGCTCAAACCGAGACCTCATCTCCGACTTCGAACCTGCTGAAAAGGGAGAACAGGTCTTCATGGGGAACTCCAGCATCTCTGAGGTCCTCGGTAAAGGAAAAGTTCTCCTTAAATTAAATTCTGGCAAAAAGTTGTGCTTGATTAATGTCCTGTATGTGCCCTCGCTGCGTAAGAACCTTATTTCTGGTGGTCTTTTGGTTAAAGCTGGCTTTAGGCTATTGTTTGATGGGGGAAAACTTGTCATTAGTAAGAATGGGGAATTTGTGGGGAAGGGTTACATGTCTGCAAGTGGATTGATCATGCTTGAGTGTGCTAGCATTGATTCTGATAATAAAGCTTCCAGTTCTGCTTATATTGCTGAGTCTTTAAATTTGCTGCATGCTAGATTCGGACATGTGAATGTGAATGCTATTGATCGATTGCATAAAATGGGAATCATTTCGAAAATTCAAAATGATGTGCATGAAAAATGTGATATTTGTGCTGAAGCGAAATTCACTAAGAAACCCTTCAAAATAATATCCGAAAGGAATACTGAATTGCTTGAATTAATTCACTCGGACTTAGCAGACTTTCGGAATTGTGAAAGTAGAGGTGGAAAGAAATATTATATCACTTTTGTGGATGATTTCTCGCGATACACTAAGGTTTATATTCTTAGATCAAAAAATGAAGCTGAACAAACGTTTGTGAATTATAAGACCGAGGTAGAAAACCAATTAAATAGGAAAATCAAAAGGCTAAGGTCTGATAGAGGAGGCGAGTATGGAACTGAATCTCTAGATAATTTTTGCAAAGCCAATGGTATTATTCATGAGATGACTGCTCCATACTCTCCCCAACAAAATGGAATAGCTGAAAGGAAAAATCGCTCTCTTAAAGAAATGATGAATGCCATGCTCCTTAGCTCTGGTTTGCCTGTTAATATGTGGGGTGAAGCTGTGCTTTCTTCTAATCATATTCTTAATAGAATGCCCCACAAGAAACTAGAGAAAACTCCTTACGAGTTATGGAAAGGCTATGATCCGAACTTAGCTTTTATCAAAGTGTGGGGGTGCTTGGCTAAAGTGGCTATTTCTGCTTTCAAACGTGAATGTGTTGGACCTAGAACTTTTGATGCTATTTTTATTGGCTATGCAAACAACAGTTCTGCTTATAGATTCATGAGAGTAAATGATAAATCCATATGTGAATATCGTGATGCTGAATTCTTTGAAAATATATTTCCTCTCAAGAAATGTGTTATGCCTTGCTCTGATGTCTCTACTTCTGCAAATGCATCTATTTCATTACCTACTGAAGTGCCTAGGAATGTGATAATAGATGAACAACCTAGGAGAAGTAAGAGAAAGAGGACTGAATCTAGCTATGGACCAGATTTTGTAACTGCATTCTTGTTGGAATTAAGAGATTTAGATAAACTAAATGAAAGCTTCGTATGTGCTTATATGATTGAAGAAGACCCTAAGACATACGATGAAGCTATGAGTTCTATAGATGCCAACTTTTGGAAAGAGGCAGTTAATAGTGAATTAGAGTCCATAATGTCGAACCAAACTTGGGAACTTGTGGATCTACCGAAAGGTAGCAAGTCCATAGGATGTAAATGGATCTTCAAGAAAAAATTGAAGACTGATGGTTCCATAGAAAGATATAAAGCTAGATTGGTAATTAAGGGATTTACCCAAAAACAAGGCATTGATTATTTTGATACATATTCGCCTGTGACTAAAATAGCTACCATTCGTGCTTTAATTGCTTTGGCTTCCTCTTATGATTTGTTAGTACATCAGATGGATGTTAAAACAGCCTTTCTCAATGGAGATTTGGAAGAGGAAATATACATGCAACAACCTCCTGGATTCGCAGTTCCCGGAAAGGAAAACAAGGTGTGCAAACTCCTAAAGTCACTATATGGTCTGAAACAAGCTCCAAAGCAATGGTATGAAAAATTTCATAACACTATACTTGGCTTTGGATTCTCTGTGAATGGCTCTGATGCTTGTGTGTATTCCAAAGTGTTTAAAGATAAATGTGTGATAATATGTTTGTATGTAGACGACATGTTAATTATGGGTACACACATAGATGTCATAACTCAGACTAAAGACTTTCTGTCTTCAAAATTTGAAATGAAGGATCTAGGAGAAGTTGATGTGATTTTGGGTGTTAAAGTGATTAAATCAAAAAATGGGTTCACATTATCTCAAGCTCACTATGTAGAGAAAATTTTGAGAAAATTTGGTGCTTATGATGTGATGCCTGTAAGAATACCCTACGATCCTAGCATGCATTTAAAGAAAAACAATGGGAAAAGTGTTTCTCAAAGTGAGTATGCTAAAATTATTGGTAGCTTGATGTTTTTAATGAACTGCACTAGACCTGACATAGCTTATGCTGTAAGTAGACTAAGTCGGTACACCCATAACCCAGACAATGATCATTGGAATGCTTTGAAGCGTTTATTAAGATACCTAAAGGGTACTTATGATTGGGGTTTGCATTACATGAAATTTCCCAATGTGCTAGAAGGTTATTGTGATGCAAATTGGGTGTCTGATAATGATGAAGTGAGTTCTACTAGTGGCTATGTATTTACACTTTGTGGTGCAGCTATATCATGGAAGTCTGCGAAGCAGACTGTGATTGCCCGTTCTACGATGGAGTCAGAGTTCATAGCTCTAGACTTAGCTGGGCAAGAAGCTGAATGGCTTAGGAGTCTACTGGCGGATCTCCCAATGTGGGGGAGACCCACGCCTCCTATTTCATTACACTGTGACTCACAGGCTGCCATAGGAGTGGCAAAGAGAAGTGCCTATAATGGTAAGAAAAGGCACATCCGTATCAGGCATGAAGCCGTGAGACATCTCATATTGAATGGTGTACTCACAATGGAGTACATAAGGTCTGAAAGAAACCTTGCAGATCCCTTAACCAAAGGGCTGAACAGGAAACTAGTTCTGGAATCATCGAGGGGAATGGGCTTAAAGCCCGTATGAAAGTTGAGACTTTCTATTCCTATGGCGTTTACATTGAGAGGTTGAGCAATTTAGCTCTTAATGACTTCATAGCCTTATATAAGGTGGTCTGTAATGAGGCAGACTTGATGAAGTCACCTACTTGAGTGTATGGAAGATGTATCTTCCCATGAGCTGATGAGAGCTCAAGAGCACTCATGAGTAACCCAAGTAATCGAGTCTTATGAGTAAGACTTATCGCGGGATCACAGAATCCTAGGCAAGATGTGTGTTCTTGGATTCCGTTCTCAACACAGTCAATGAGTTCAAGACTTGTTCACTCATTTGACTACGAGAATATTTCCAAGTCCACTAAGGCACAGGTTCAAATCGAAAGATACCTGATGCTTAAGCATTGAGCCTTCAAAAACTCAGAATGGCATATCCTGTGCATTTGTGGGGGATTGTGGGTAGTGGAACCCACTATCAATGCATAGGAGGTGCATGTGGATGAAGCTGCCAGCTTGCAGCTGCTAGCTTCCCACATCGGAAGTGTGTTTGTTGTACCAAGTGGTATATATTAAACCCCATACTTCCATATGGTAAAGTGTGAGCTAGAGCAAGGACTCCCACGCGCGCCGCCGCCGCCGTCCGTCCGGCTCGGGCTCGTGGCGAGCGCGGTGGGGTGTGGTGTCCCGGGATTTTTTCGTCTCCTTTAACTTTTTGGGCCAACGCGGAGTTACGGATGCGCATTTATCCGATTGCCTTTTCGTAACTTCTTTTTAAATAAAACAATTGATAAAATCGTTTGTTCTTATCCCAATTTTTGTGGCAACCGAATTGACTGAGTTATCTGGTGGTTTTCGATTTTGAGAGATCTCAGCAAAATCGTGGGAGAGCAGTTGTTGAATTTCCTCCATAAAAGGACGCCTGCTTCTCCAGTTTTGATCATCCGAAAATCATCTTCTCCTCTCTCTGTTTTCAAAATACCCAGCTCTAGCTCCGCCATTCTGAGTTCTGAGATCCCATTCCATTCTTACTGGTGTGCACCAGTTCGAGTGGACGCTGTGCTAACCTTGGGGGGCGAGCGCCGTTATCTGATTTGCACCGGAGTCAGGGCGTTTTCGTTTCTAAGGCAGTGGTCATCCACGACGCAGCAACGACATCGACATCAATTCATCGGCCTACATTTCTACTTATTCTCTGCCCTTCAGTGTTTTATTTCTACAAACCTCGTCCCGACCTTCGTAGACAACTAGAGAGCAGACACTTGCATCCATGTGCGGACCAAGGGGTCCGCTCCAGGCTCCAGCCCACCCTACAAAACAAACAATAATTTTTTTTATATAAAATTAGTAAAAATTTAGGTAAATTTAATGTATGTATATAAATTTAGGGAAATTCCTTTTGATACCCTCGTGGTTTTAACAATTCCTTTTGGTATCAAAAAAAAATTGATTTCCTTTTGGCACCCATATGTTATACTCCCTCCGTTTCATAATAAGTGTCGTTTTAGCACTTAAAATTTGTTTCATAATATGTGTCGTTTTAGGTTTTCAAAGTGATTTTATAGGGGTGAATGATGATAACTTTTATTGGAACTAGCGTTCAGGCCCGTGCATACGCACGGGTTCATGTTATACACAAATTTTATATGTAGAACTTTTGAATTATTTATTGTATAAAACATAATTTAAGCATATTGAATTATTTCACATATTATTTAATTTGGTGTATTATTGAAGTATTTTTTAAACATAATGTTATTGAATTATTTTTTTTAACAACCTCTCTTGTATTTAACTACACTTTATATGTAAATTAATTTAAAATGACAGTAAGTTGAAGGACAATTTCAAGAGGTTATTGAAATTTCAACAATCTCTCTCTTTTATCGTATAGTTTGTATAAAAACATATGAATATTCTTGTTATTTTTTCCTAGTCTATATGCCTATTTATTGATTTATAGATAGATATATGTATATATTTAATGTTTAAATAATATTTTAGTGGATTGGTGTTATAATCTACCAATTGGAGTAATAAGTAATATATTAAAAGTAAAGTCAAATGATCTATAATATTAAAAGTGAACAAACAATATTGGTACTTTCCTACAATTTTGTAATTTTATGATATAAAAACAATATTTTAATATCTTTATACAATTAAAATGATGCACCAACTATAATTTAGATTAATGATTAATATTATATATATTTTCAAGGTAAAATGAAAATAATCTATAATATTTAACGTGAAAAATAATATTTGAATACCTTTGTACTACAACCTAGCCTACCAATAATTCATGTTTGATATGTGCATAATTTCAAAGTTCCTAACTATTAAGGCTCCGTTCGGTACTTTTTTTTGGAGCGGGTTCGAATATAGCGGAATCGACACAAAAACTACACCCTTGTACTCCCAAGGAGGCTGGTTTGCCGCTAGCGTCTCGCTTGTTTCGCTCATCGCTACCTATAGCGCCGAACGGACCCTAAACTACATGTAAATTTTTAATTTGTTTTAATAATACGTATATAAAAAATTGTGACTAAATACATAATATTGATCACATTTTTATTCTCATTATTTTTTTTATATTTTATGTTCTTATAACAAAATCATTTTCTTTATTATGTAATACTACTATTAAGATAAATGTGTCATAACAACAATTAAAATAAAAATGATCTATCATATTCAACTTGAAAAGTAATATTTGACTACCTTTGCATTACAACCTAGCTTACCAACTAATTTTTTAAAATTATCTATACAATAATTAAAAGGTGAAAAAATAATTCTCATGTGTGATAGGTTCATAATTTAGAAGCTTTGTAACCATTGAGTTATACATAAATATATAAATAATTTTTAATTATAAGTGTATATACAAAATTTGTGACCAAGTACATCATATTGATTACTTTTTTCATTCTCAATATTTTTCTATGTTTTACGGTCTCATGTAAAAATAGTTTTCTTTATTAGGTAATATTAATAGTAACATAAGTGTATTATGAAGACATTTAATATCCCCTCATGCATGTATACAACTTTATATATGTAGTATACACAAATGATCACTTTTTGTGTTTACTTTTTAGTTTCTATAGAAAGCAAAATACTAATTTATACATTTCTAATACAATAGTTTGTTTTTTTACAATTACCTTTTTTATTCACTTCTTAATGTTCATTAATGTGTCATGATGACATTAAATACCCCCTATTAAAACAAAATTATAAATGTAGTTTTATATTTTATATGAGATATAAAACACTAATTGTTATACATTTCTAATACAATAGTTTTTTTTAACACAAAATTTATGGTTTTCAATATCAATATAGTTTTCAAATGATCACTTTTTGTATTCACTTTTTCGTTTTCTATGTGAAACAAAATACTAATTTATACATTTCTAATACAATAATTTGTTCTTGCAAATGATAAATTTTGACAAAAAAATATAGTTTTCAAATAATCACTTTTTGTGTTTAGTTTTTAGTTTTCTATATTAAACAATATACTAAATGTTATAACTTCTAATACAATAGTTATTCTTTGAAATAATAATCTTTTCATTTATTTTTTATGCCCATTAATGTGGCATGGGCATTAAATATCCCCATGTACACAAAATTATATAGATAGTATAGATGTGTATTTGTTGACTAAAGTTGTTCATGCATTGGCCAAAAAAATGTAATGAGTGGTAAGATTAAGAAAAAGTTGTAAGTTTTAAAGTGAATGATTGCTTTTCTTAAAAACTGTGTTAAGAGTTAAAACGACACTTATTGTGAAACGGAGGGAGTAGGATTTTACTCCTCCATACCCAAATTTGGTAATTAGCTCAAAAACTTTAAAACTGTTAAGTGTTAACCACAAAAGAAGGGGGAGAAAAAAGAAATTAAAATTGAAAAAATAAACAAACCCAAAATCAATTTGCTAATTTGACTCCTTCGTATCCGGCCACGAGGTTGTCGTCCGACAGGGCAAGAAGCCCCTCACCCCCGCCATATCCGCCACCTTGGGCTCCGGATTCCGCTCCTCGGGCACCGACTCCGACCGCTGGAAGCGACACGACGACGACAGGACCGCCAGGAACGTCCAGTCCAGCCGCCAGGGATGATTAGGGTCGGCGGTTCGAGGGAGGTCCCAGTGAGAGAGTGCAGTTCATGGTGTTGCCCCTGGTATCCGCCAGGGATGGATGGATGGATCATTTGATCAATGATCAATGATGGGTATGGCCAATGTTATCAGAATCCCGACTCGATCCTACGATTCTAACGATTATATGATCCAAAAGTCATAAATCGATCCACGATCCTAAGTAGGATCTTATTAAACGAGGATCTTAAATGATTTAAGATAAAATTCTAATTGGATTTTGATTTTACACACGACTCTAACGATCCTACAACGATTCTAACGATCCTTCAAGCGATTCTTGCGATCCCAAACAATCACTATTATATTTATATTTTATTACTAAGCTCAAAGTTTATGTCTCTTTTCCATTAAATTATTAACCCGATTCATCTTAAAATATTTTTACTCATCAAATTAATTATGTTTATAAAATTTTAGAGTTTATATATAAGAAAATATACAACATATTAGATTATTGTATATTTTTTAGTTAAAATGTAGGATCTTACGATCCTAACGATCCGAGCCTGCTACCCCCTTCCGATCCGATCCAAGGATCCCGATCCTGACAACTATGGGTATGGCCAAAAAAGCCTATAAGGAAGAGAGAAATGAAATGTGGAATTTGAATCAGGGTGAATAAACGGATTAAACAAGTGTTTGAACTCCCAAAGACGCCACATCGGCTAGCTAGAATAAATGCATGTTTTTCGATCAAAAAACAGAATTTTTTTGGTCAAGCCGTTTTTATCCAAATCATCCATCATCAAAAGTCATAAAATCAACATCTAAAAGAACACCAGACTTAGCTAAACTATCTACAACTAAATTAATAGACCTAGGGAATTTAAGACGTACTGTCACTTGCCAAAACGGTTGACGAATCAAGTTGCGACAGTGGACCACCAAGGAGTACTCGAGGTTGTTTTATTGCTACATACAAAGGCATTTCTTTGCTACTATAAAACAAAAATTGCAGCTTTGTTCCTCATTCCTTTCAAGATTTGTTGTCAGCCACGTTTTCATATCTGATGAGAAGAACTCATGTGTAGTCGAGACCACATTACAGTTCAACCAAGTTTCTCTGACAAGGTTACAATCCCTGAGTACGTGCATGAAGAGGCGTCTCAGTATGCATGCATCGAGGACAAGCATCAGAGTTCGTCAAGTGGCGTCTTCTCCTCGTTGCGTTGCACATGATGCAGCCGTGAATGATGAGCTTCTTGAATGATGAATATGGTCCATTGTAACGGAAATTGGGGGGAACTAGGATAAAAAGGCTCCCGACTCGTAAGAAAGGCACACATCTCACCAATTGAGAACACAAAACTGAATTCAATCAATACTTTCGATTCGGTCAGATCTTAGCTAGGTTTTATTGGATCTATAAGCAAATTCTAGCTAAAACAGTCAACACCATATGGACGGAGGAAATTGATTGGCCAAGAAGAGATTTGTCGTCCTAGGGCTCTTGCTAAGATATATAGTCATTTCCTAATTACAGTAAACTTAACACATCATGTATTATTCGTATATATCGTTCGTTACAATAACTCATTGATCCCAAATATAGGATCAAACCATTATTACTTAAGTTGTGCGAGGATCTGTTTTGATTGAATTATTGCATTGACACCGTAAGTTAAAAACTGTGGTACTAATTGCAGCACGACAAATAATCACAAGCTATAGTTATAGTCAATGACAATTAGCAAATTGTTTTAACATGAAATATAATCTCAGTAAGTCAAAACACAGTCATGGATGGCTACACTTGAATAAGTTATACTGGTATTAATTTGCAACACCAGGGGGTGAAAACAAGTCTGAATAGCCTTGGAAGGAAGTGATAGGGATGCACTCTGGCTCCTGACCACCTCCTCCAAAGACGAATACATAGGCTTTGCGAACCTCTTGAGAATAGCAAGCACAAGCGCAAGGAGGGTAGCCGCCATAGACGACACAGTTTCATTTCCAAGGCGGAGGAAGGTCGCGGCTTGCTGAGACGGAAAACGAGCAAGACAAGCCAGTGATGAAGACTCTATCCTCGCCCAAATCCTCGACTCGACGTCCAGACCCACCACTTGTTGGTTGCTCGGATCGGTACGCACATGCACCCGGTACACCTGACACGTAAAAGGGGTGACGTCGTAGTCGATTGAAACCAAGTACAAATCTCTGTCGGACACCACGAACCTGACGAAGCAGCAGGAGTCGGGGAGAGCAACAGAGTTCATGGGAGCCAACTCCAAGCTTGAGGTATCGAGAAGGCGGATAAGGCCACCGCGATCGACAGCAATGACGCGGCCGTTGAAAGCCGTGGCTGCAACCATGAAGAACTGAGGGTAGAATCGGCTTGCGGTTGTTGTAGTATCATGGTCGCCTAGCTCCATGGTGAAGGCAAAAATATGGCCTTTATCGGAGGCACATACGCCAGCCAATCGGCTACCGTGTCGTACATGGGCCATTTTGGATGGCGCTGTGGCATGACTGCATAACGGGCAACGCAAGATGTGGCCGTAGGATTTGGCGACGGGGTCTGGGTGGCTGCGATCCGGTGAATCTCGGCGACGACGGAATCTTCAGAGATCCCGATCTCGTTGTAGAAGAGCGCGTCGCGGAGGATGAGCTTTCCGGGAGAGACCTCTTGCAGAAGCACCATCGATATTGGGTCTGGATTGCCCCCATCTTGACGCCCCAGATCTCGTTCAGACGGGATTTTCCTGGGTAAATGTTGTACAAGGTATATAACGTTGACGTTAATGACCATATCCAATAGTCGTTTCCAACAGGGGAGGATCCTCTGGACCAGGAAAGCGGGCCGGAGAGGGAACACGCCCGAGAGTTTGTTCGGGGGCGGAGGGGTGGAGAGTCGCCAGCCTCGGCACACTGACCGGAATCGGATGATTTCCCGACAGTTTGGAAGCTTCGCGTGGATAGTTAGCACCAGATCCGATGGAAGATCTGCCCAGGAAGCCATCTAAACAGGGGAGTGGTTTGGTTTGGGGGAAAAGACTAAAGAGTCTGATGCTAATTCCCTATATCTGATAGAATTAAGATTGCGAAATTTGCAAGTAGAACGTACTCCGTATATCTTTATTGATCTTGTTCGAATAGTTTCCTTATTTTCAGATTCTGTTTCCTTGTATGTAAATTTGCATCAAAATTGTACATGATTATATATGATCTTGTATGCAAATGTGGAAAAGAAATGTGAGATTTTTTTTTTAAAATTCATGGATACGATATGGATTTTTTTGATTTCATGGATATGATTTGTAAATGAGATGAAAAGTTTTATATGACATGACTTATTTAGTAATTAAAAATTATATGATGTGGCTTAACAATATGATGACACGTGGTTAAATCCTCGGTGGCATAATGTGGGATCGACATGTGGAATAAGCTGATGTTGCGCAATGTGGTGACTCCAATCCTTACGGTTTTTATATGTATACATAGATTGCACAACCACAAGTTTCTTTAAAGCATGAAAAACAACATCGCTACCTACAATTATATAATTGAGTGAAACGGTTTTTACGGGTCAAATGGGTCAACCCATGACCCGGTTTACGTTTCATCACATTACAGCTTAACGGGTTTTACGGGTCAATCCATGACCCGGTTTACGGGTCACATTTCATCAAGTTACAGGTCAACGGATGATCGGATCGACCTGTTGAACAACCATACTATATACTGGACTGGGAACACAAAATCTTTTTTGACCATATTCTTTTTTCGGGTAATTCTAATTGAAACCCGAGCTCAAGTGTCTTTGAGGAACTGGCATGTCCTTAATTACTGTATAGCGGCTGCTGCTATTCTGGTTTTTAAGTTTCAACTTGAATGTGATTTTCTTTGCATTCCTGTTTATGTACTTGTGAAAGCAGTGATGACTGAAAATAAGGTCTGTTTAACAAACTTGGGTAAAACCCTTAGAGGACACACTTGCAAAATGTCCATAAACCAAACAAAGGGAATTATCAAACCTTTTGAAATGTCCAAAAGGACGAACTGTCCTCATCAATTGAGGATTTATCTCATTCTAACACCTGCATAAGTCCAGTTTAGTGAAAGAATCAACTTTTTGATCTCAAAATCACTTAAGGGAATTAAAAACCCAATGAGATACCCAGTTCTGTATGTAGTAGCGCAACAATTCATCTCGTGGCATAGTCTGTTAGGAATTAAATCCATGCTTTGTAACTGCTTTAGTCCTACTTTTAACTTGATCTTAGCTGATGTCTGTAAAATAGCTATTGTTCTGAAATTTGATGGCTCTTACCCTTGGGATAAAACGATGAGTTCCTGCTGTCCTAGAAGTAGGAATAACCTCTTGTTGCTTAAATGGCTTGAACTCTCTATCTCTTGTGAGGCTAACTGTAGTCTTGAAGTGTTGGTTGTAACAGTTCTATCTGCCTGTATTGTAGCTAGACTTCTGAAAATTGATGGAAGTTACCTTTGGGATTTAAATCTGTATATTTACTGTAATAGAAGCGAAGACAACCTTCGGCCGAGTGAATGGCCTGATGTTTTAATTTCGTGTGTGGTAGTCTGGTTAATTGTTGGTTTATTTGTTAAACTGTTGCTAGCAGCGTGTTTAATAGAACCACAGTGCACGACCATTGCCTTGTACATGAAAAAAAAACGAACCCAGAGACAAAAACCCCTCTTGGCAAGAAAAATCACAAAAAGGGAATTCAAATCCCATGAAAAATTTAGAAAAATGGTATGGAGACACCACAACTGTTAGGCTGCTCGACATCAGCACAAAAGAAGGTGAAAAAATCACCCAATCAAATTACTCAAGATACGGGAAACAAAACCCACACCAGTACAGAATAATACAAATGAGAAATTGTGATCAAACAATCGGCCTAAGTAGCCAATACATAGGGTCAAAACCCAAAATCAATAAAGTAAAGTTTATATATGAAGATATGCCTTTGGAATTGTAGGGGGCTTAAAAAACCCACCCGTTGGACTGAAATCAACGCACTATGTGATTTAGAAAGAATTTAATTGATAGCACTAGTTGAAACAAAGACCCAACAACTTCCTAACCCCAAAAAATGGGAAAAGCTGGGGTTTGATTCGTATGAATTCAACCCAACAACTGGCATGGCAGGCGGCATCCTGATCCTATGGAAGAACCACCAATTGATGAACGAATGTATAAAAGTATGCTTCAAAGCAGAACGTTTCATTGCAATGAACTACTCAAACCTTGAGAACAACAGAAACTTCATCATAATTGTTGCATACGCACCACCTAATCCGCAACACAAGAATGAATTTTGGCAAAAAATCACAAACTTTGTCAATCAAAGTAACTCACCTTGTCTAGTAATAGGAGACCTCAACGAAATCCAAAATCCAGATGAAAAACTAGGTGGAGCAAGTCCAAACTCATCTAGATACGAAAGACTCATAAAATTTAAAAATGATTATGACCTGCTTGACATCCCTTCAAGTGGAAACAAATACACATGGAGAAAATCCAAGTCAATGGAAAACAACACATTTGAAAAACTAGATAGAACACTTGTGAGAGACCAAATTATTCAATGGTATCCAAACATATTTACCAAAAATCACCAATTCTCATCATCGGATCACTGCCCCATCACATGCGATATCCCGACAGAAAGCATCAACAAAGCGAGACCATTCAAATTTGAAAAAATGTGGACCACCCGAAAGGATTTCGAAAATGTAGTCAAACAGACCTGGAGATATAACCCTAGTGGATCGCACATGTTCAGACTAACTAAGAAAACACAATTATTGAAAACAAAAGCAAAGGAATGGAATAAACATACCTTTGGAAACATATTTGAACAAATTAAAAGAGTAGACGAAGAACTCTTACAAATCCAAAAGGACATAATTGAAAACAACAACAGAACACTAATTGGAAAACAAGAAAGACTAAATAAGAAAAGAGATTGTTTGATCCAGTTCCACTACTCTTACTGGAAACAGAGAGGGAAAAATTCCCACCTAAAGTTGCATGATAAAAATACTAAATACTTCCACCGGATTGCAACGGGAAGGAGAAATAAAACAATAATCAAAGAACTAAAAACTAGAGAAGGAGTCACCATGACGGGGTTACAAAACATTAAAGGTGAAATTCTAAAAGATTTTCAAACAAGATTCCAACACTTCGAAACTAACCGCACAAAAATGGGCACGATCACAAGAAATATTAAAGAAGCAATAACAAGAGAAGACAACATAATGCTCACAAAGCCAATAACCAACCAAGAAATAAAAATTGCAGTTTTCGATATCGAAGATGATAAATCACCAGGACCTGATGGTATGTCAGCATGCTTCTATAAAAAAATACTGGCACATTATTGGGCCCGACGTCACAAAAGCGGTAAAAAGCTTCTTTCACTCTGGAAAAATGCTAAAACAAATTAACCATACTTTCATCACACTTCTGCCAAAATGTGATAACCCAAACACGACAAACCACTACAGACCAATTAGTTTATGCAACACGATATATAAAATCATATCAAAAATCATTACAGCAAGACTTAAAAAGGTACTAGGAAAATTAATACACCCGATGCAATCAGCTTTTGTAGACAACAGAAGCATACATGACAACACTCTAATAGCCCATGAGATCTTCCATTCATTTAGAAATAAAAAAGGAGTGGGAGGATGGTTGGCTATTAAGCTAGACATGGAGAAAGCTTATGACAGACTCTGCTGGGATTTTATAATCCATGTCCTTGAGAAATTTGGATTCGATAAAAAATTCATCAACTGGATTAAGGAATGTATACAAACTGTGTCATTCTCCGTCCTTGTCAACAACGGACCTACAGATCTATTTAAGCCTCATAAAGGGCTTCGCCAAGGAGACCCCTTGTCCCCATACCTATTCATATTGGCAGCGGAAGTACTCGCAAGACAACTTCAGGATGCAAGCTCCAACACTAAAAGTGGAATAGGAATCCAAATTTCTAGAGGAGGCACCAAAATACCCTTCTTAGCATATGCTGATGATATCATTATTTTCGCAAATGCTAAAAATCAGACATGCCAACAGATAAAACAAATAATGGATGACTTCTGTGAGATATCTGGACAAAAAGTCAATTACCACAAGTCTGCATTCCAAGTCACGAAAAATCTCAGCAACGGCACATAAAACCAAATCAAACAAATACTACACATAACTAATACCACAATGCTAGATAAATATCTAGGTTGTCCCATTATCAACGAAAGAGTTACCAAAAATACATTCAATGATATCACTCACAAAACCAAAAACCAACTATCAAAATGGAAAGCAAACACACTATCTCAAGAAGGTCGGAAAATACTAATAAAAGCAAATCTGTCAGCACAACCGAACTACTTGATGCAATCATTCTACCTACCAAAATCAATCCATAAAGACTTGGACAAAACAAACAAAAAATTCTTCTGGAATAAGGAAAATGGACACAAACCTCTCATAAGTTGGAATTCAATCTGTAGACCCCATAAATTAGGAGGTTTAGGGATCACAAAAGCAGATGATATGAATCAAGCACTACAATTAAAACTCCTTTGGAAAATAGTCGCTGAACCATCTAATATATGGGTGAAAATAGTAAAGGAAAAATATATTAGAAACCAAAATTTCTTCACCTATAAAAAACAATCTAACACATCATGGCAATGGGCCAAGCTTATCAGCCTTCATAAACAATTCTTATCCGGCCTTTACTGGCAGGTAGGAGATGGAAAAACTATTAAGTTTTGGAAAGACTGTTGGGTTGGAGACAATCCTCTCACACCAAGAGAAAACCTAAGTGATCCCCCCGACATGGAGGAAACAGTTAGTAAATACATTAAAGAAGACAAAACGTGGAATATTCCACTTTTAAAAAGAAACATCCAACTAGATAAAGTGGACTTAATATCCCAAATAATCATCCCACAAACGAACGTCCAAGACAGATTATACTGGAAACCAAGTAAGAACGGATGGTTCTCGACTCAAGCAACGGTGGATTGGATCCATAAAAACAAAGATGACCCTTCTCAAGACCTTGACTAGATCTGGAAACTAAAAATTCCACCAAAACAAAAAAACTTTCTGTGGAAAATTTGCCGGAATGGCTTACCCACTAAAGTCAGACTTGCAGCTAACCACATTGGAGTTCCACAAGGATGTGTTTTTTGTACGAACACCCATGAAGACTATTACCACCTCTTTATGAACTGCCAGATGGCTACTGAAGTTCTGAGCAAATCCGTTAACAGTAAAATAACTAGAATGATAGGAAATCTAAATCCAGATAATAGAAAACCAAAAGAACTTATAGAAGATATAAAATCCAACACAACGTTGAAGGAATTCGAAGACCTAGTGGGAATCTGGTGGAGCATTTGGTTCTTCAGAAATAAACTAACATTCGATTCGGATAACCAATCAAACATAACCCCAAAGGTTGTAGATGAATTCAACAAAAAACAGAAAGCTGAATGGAGACAAGCCATCCATTTAGAACAAGGAGAAAAGGATAAAGGACTCAAAAGGAGAAAAACCTCAAAATGGAGCAAACCTCCTCCTAACCACATCAAGCTCAATTTTGATGGGGTTGTTAATTCACATGGTGCTGCTTCTTTTGGATTTATTTTCAGGGATGAGTCTGGAGCGCCAATCTTTCATGACGGAGGGTTCATTGGTAATCGCTCTGTGGTTTTCTCGGAGGCATACGCGCTCCGACAGGGGATTTTGGAGGCCATCAACCGTGGCATTCCCCGCTTGGTTATTGAAGGTGACAATCTGCAAGTCGTTAATGCGGTACTGGGGAGCTGGAGCTGCCCGTGGGAAGTGGAAATGATTCGGGCGGATATTCATGGGCTGCTCAGGAATTTTCAGAGTTGGTCTATCTCTCATGTTCCTAGAGAAGCGAATGCTGCTGCTGACTTCATCGCCAACTCCTTCCGTTGTGTCTCGACTTTGCCTGTTTTTTCTGATTCAGGTCTTCTGGACCTCATCCGTAAGGATGCTCTAGGATAGTGCCTCTTATCTTGTATAAAGCCTAGCCTAATTCCTTTCCTTATCAAAAAAAAAATACATGGGGTTTTTTTTAATCAGACACTTCCAAGGTGCAAGCACTCTACATTGAAAGCAAACCACAATTAATACACATTTGTGGAATTGTGGTTAGTTAGTAGATCCGCTCTTACAACCTTTTTGGTTATCTACTATAATCTATCTATTACTATATACTAAAGCGGAAGCAAATTTCGCCACCATAGTGCGCCACATCACCCCTTTTATTAGAATAATATATTTTATATAAATTTTGTTATCATCTATTAAATTGGAAATTTTATCTTTCTACTTCCTAATTATTACATGTAAATTTATCATATATGATCCAAAAGCATGTACGTACTATATTATCATTAGTTAAGTTATTTATAATTTATTTGATATTATCATCTATCTCTAACTCTATTCTAAAGCGGAATCAAATTTTGATCGCCAGTATATTATGCCACATCATCCTTTATTAAAAAAATTATCTTATCAATCTTAGTTTTAAGCTTATTCTTATACATATTTAATTAAAATATTAACTCAATCTTGAATTTTAAGTTGCTTTGTATCCTAACATATTAATATCAATCTTATTATTATATGGTACAAATTACAAAACACCACCTGCATAAATCGTACATGAAGTGTTGATTGATAATGGAGCGTTGGTTAATCTTATTATCTACAATTTAAAATATAGTATTGTATTAATCCAAATTTTTATTTTAAGTAATTTATTTATTTATATAGATTAGTTTATAAATTTTTAATTTAAATTTCAAAATACTTTTATCAATTTTTTATAAAATTTGATAATGCATTCTCATCTTATTGCATTTTTCCTCGATATATATGTTTATGTATGTATAAAAATAATTAATATAAAAATACAATATTTTTATATAAATATTTGATGATATATGCGAATTATGTTATCTTATAATCTAAAATATATGTAGCGTTTAAAAGAAATTAGACATGTGATAATATTTATAATTATTATAGTGAATTTATATACAAGATAACAAAAGAAAAAACACCCCCGTACAAGGTGCGGGTCATTTGCTAGTACAGTATAAAGCGGAACCCAAGTCTTTGTTAAAATTTGCGCCACGTCATCAACCCTGAATAAAATAATGATTTTATTTTTTGCATTGATTTTCAAAAAATAACTTATATATCATATCTTATCCAATTTCCTTATGTATACTTAATATCTTACTCAATTATATATCCTTATATGAATAAGGAAATTCAAGTGATTTTCTTTTATATTTTTTACAACTTTTTCTTATTAATTAGTATACATTTTTGTCATTATTAAATCTTGAAAAATAGTGAAAAAGATTCACATGTGTCAATAGTATATTCATTAATAATATAAATTTGAAAATTTGAATCGAACTATTTTAGAATTAAAATTGTATGAATAAAAGTACATATATCGGTCAATAGGTTCGGACTTTGATCTATCAGGTTTGGATTATAAGCTCCCGAGTTAAAAGCGTATTCATATCAAAATTCGATCTCAAATCAATTAATTCGGTTTTATATTTATATGACCCGTACATGGTACGGGGTTTGTACTAGTTGTATTGACAACGTTTGTTAATATTGTGCTACTAATTGCAGCACAACAAATAATCACAAGATATAGTCATAGTCAATGACAATTAGCAAATAGTTTTAACATAAAATAATCTCATTAACTCACAACAATAGTCGTTCTAGGTGAAATTGAAGATGGCTAACACTTGAATAAGTTCCTAGTAGTAACAAAGTGAGTATTATGATACCCTTAAATTGCAACACCAGGGGGAGAAAACAAGTCTGAATAGCCTCGGATGGAAGTGATAGGGATGCACTCTGGCTCCTGACCACCTCCTCCTCCAAACAGGAATACATAGGCCTTGCGAGGCTTTTTATCACCACAAGCACAAGCATAATGAGGGTAGCCGCCATAGACGACACAGTTTCCTTTCCAATGCGGAGGAAGGTCGCGGCTTGCTGAGAGGGCAAACGCGCATGACATGCCGAAGAAGAAGACTCTATCATCGCCCAAATCCTCGACTTTCTCCACCCCTAAACCCACCACTTCTTGATCGTTGTTTGGATCGGCAACCACTTGTATCCGATACACCCGACACGAAAAGGGGACACACCCGTAGTCGACTAAAACCAAATATAAATCTCCATCGGACACCGCGAAATTGAGGACGCAGGAGTGGTCGAGGAGAGGAACAAAGCTCATGTGAACCAGCTCCAAGCTCGTGCTATCGAGAAGGCGGATAAGGCCATAGCCATCAACAGTGAAGACACGGCCTTCAAAGGCCGTGGCCGCAACCATTTCGAACCGATGGTAGAATCGGCTCGCAGTTGTTGTAGTATCATAATCGCCTAGCTCCATCCGGAAGGCAAAGATATGGCCAGAAGGGCAGTCCGTTATGCCGGCCAATTGGCTACCTTGCATGGACGGAGGCAGAAATCCAAATCAGGGTGTGCTAAAATTAAAAAAAAAATCGTAGGAAGGGAGAATTGAACCCTTAACCTAACCTTATACTATCTGGACTAGAAATTCTTATTGGCAATTAATTAATACTAATAATTTGGCTACCTTGTCGTACAAAGGCCGTTTTGTAGGGCCCTATGACATACTTGCAAAACGGACAACGCAAAAGGTGGCCATAGGCTTTGGCGATAGGGGTCTGGGTGGCTGCGAGGCGGTGAGTGTCGACGGTGGCGGAGTCGGAGATCTCGTTGTAAAAGAGCGCGTGGCGGAGGATGAGCTTTCCGGGGGAGGGCTCTTGCAGAAGCACCAGCGATACGCCTCGTACGAGGTATACAGCGCTGACGTTAATCACCAAATCGAACCCGGGGGGCAGGAGAGGGAACACGCCCGAGAGTTTGTTCGGTGGCGGAGGGCTGGAGGATCGCCAGCCTCGGCACACCGACCGGAATCGGATGATTTCCCGACAGTTTGGGAGTTTTGAGTGGATGAGTAGCACCAGATCCGTTGGAAGATCCGACCAGGTAGCCATCTAAAGCCCGGGAAGGCGGTAATCTCCGTGCCCTCTAGAGACGTGGGAGTGGTAAAGGTTTACAGTGTGTTTGGTTGGTGGGAATTGATGGGATTTTAATAGGAGGGGAATGGTGTGAATCATTTTCCAGTGTTTGGTTTAATTCTTTGATAGGATTTGATGGGATTCTGATGGAAAATTAGAGTGGAAAGGATGGGAAAATGAATCCCACCAATTTGGTGGGATTTGGTGGGAAAATAAAATATACACTCTCAAACGAAAAAAGGAAAAGAAAATTTTATTTACAATTTCCCATCAAAACCCACATTTATCCAAACACAAGACATATATCTTACTTCCCCACACTTTCTCTTCTCTTCCTTTCTCATCTTTCACCACCCTTTCCTTTCCCATCAATTCCCAATTGCCAAACAGACTAGACTGTTAAAGACTCTAGGGCTCTAGGCTAAGGAAAACCTAATATTTACGGAGTATTTATATTGTGGTTAGATGTGTAAAATAATTCTATCTTAACAAAAAAAATCACTTTTGCCATTTTTTTTTACTTGTTAAAAAAACTAACCTATCTTTTTTGGACAAAATAAAATTTGTTTGAACGGATAAAAAACATACTGCGTATATCTGTATTGATTTTGTTGGAATAGTTTCCTTGTGTTTCAGATTCTGTTTCCTTGAGCAAGATTTATCATGTTTCAAGTGCATGAAACCAAATTACCAAATATTTATTGAAGAAAAACGGCAAAATAAAAGAGTAAAGACAGGGTCTTCGGGCATCTAGTCAAACGGTTAAGCTTCTAAGGTTAGTACCCAGAGGTCACCGGTTCGACTCTCATGGGCAACGCCCTCAACCAAAAAAAGAGTAAAGACAGGGCCAGCTAGTTCCTCAGCTCACACACCACCCCAACAAGAAGGTCGAGATACCATATGAGAGTTTCGCGGTCGTTGGTCCCTCCGGAGAGTCGTAAATCGCAACCGATGACTTCCAAGTTATATATAGTTGGTGTCGTAGTTGACCCACACCACAAGCCACGGTTGGCAGAGACTAAGTACGCCTTCGACTTCAACATCGGTATGCGATAAGACCAGCCTCAAACCTCGTCCCGACCTTCAGGGACAACTAGAGAGCAGTCACTTGCGTCCATGGATGGATTTGATCAATGTTGGGTATGGCCCAAAAGAGTTGACGGCTCAAAAAGCCCCTAAGGAAGAGAGAAATGAAATATGGAATTTCACCGCAAATATTCTATTTCCTGATTGTGTTGTAAATTAAGTTGTGTTCCTTGAAATATGATTGGTTTTTTTTTTTTGGTCGAAATGAAATATGATTGGTTTACAATGATATCAATTTTTGAATTAAATTTTCTTTTTTTTTTTGCTTTTGTTTGTTTATCTAAATTGACTCATCCTAGAGAAGGAACACAATTTAGAAAACTCAATTCCGAAACAGACGATCTACACTGATGGAATTTGGATCAGGGTGAATAAATGCATTAAACACGTGGTTGAACTCCCAAAGACGCCATAACGGCTAGCTAGAATAAATGCATGTTTTATGAGCTTCTTGAATGATGAATATGGGGAGAACTAGGCCAAAAAGTTCCCAGCTTGTAAGAAAGGCACACATCGATCACCAATTGAGAGGACAAAACTGAATTCAATCAATACTTTCGATTCGGCTCGATCTTAACTAGGTTTTGCTGGATCTACAATCGAATTGTAGCTAAAACAATCAACATGATGGGCAGAGGAAATTGATTGGCCAAGAAGAGATTTTGTCGTCCTAGGGCTCTTGCTAAGATATATAGTCATTTCCTAATGAGAGTAAATTTAACACATCATATATTATTCATATACATCGTTCGTTACAATAACTCATTGATCCCAACTATGGGATCAAACCATTAATTATTACTTAAGCCATGTCATTGTCACCTACATCACACATGTATAACATATCTATGATTACATATGTGATCATGACTTCCTTATTCTCATTACTTTTAAGTACGTACGTAACGCACAACATGCAACTAAATAGTTATCTTATGGGCAAAATGTAATAGTGTAGTCCGATCCTCCGGCGCAAGTAAACGTGCTAGACTGATCATCATACGCAAAGCTATACGCCTGCGGGCACTGTTGCTTCGCGACGTTCGAGTAGTCCGAGCGCTGGCACGTGTCGGCGCTATTGTAGCTCCCGGTGCAGCAGTACTTGGGGTCGTTCGTCGCGAGGCACGTGCTCTTGCACGCGATAACCGCGCCACTCGAGTCCTTGACGGTGAGCTCGGACGGGCACGCGGCGTTCAGGTCCGCCTTACACGCGATGCTCGTGCACCCGGAGCCCGCTGGGACCACCGAGACGGGGAGGTTGAACCCGTCCACGAGGCTTATGTCGTAGGTGTCCTTGTTCGCGTTGTTGGCGTTGAGGGTCATCTCGACTAGGCTCACGGGCGGGTTGCCCCCGTTGCCGTTGCATGGGACCGCGCCCGTCCCGCACTCGCCCGTCTGGCAGGTGAAGTGGCCCGAGGCGTCGGTTGAGCATCCGGTTCGGGCCCAGAGGCGGCCTGACCAGCCGGATGGGACTTGGATTGCGTTGGTGCCCCCTTGGGCGAGGGAGAAGCCGGTGTCGGAGATGGCCGGGGCGTTGGCCGCGGTTAGGGTCGCCGGCCATATTTGGTATGGGCAGTTGTTGGTGATTGTGAATTGAATCGATTGACCACCTACACAAATGTGTACCTCTATAAGAACATATAAATTAAAGTTGAAACATTTGTTTATTTATGACACATGCTCAATCAAATACATGCAAAAAAAAAACAAAAAAAACTGCTCGATAGAAGATAATAACCAAAGTGCATAAACTTATACACGTAAAATTCACATACAAAAACTATTATATACAATACACGAGCAAATACTCTGACAAAAGTATAAATTCTCCTGGATAATATATAAACTAATCAATAAGATTTCGTGCAATAGCACGGCATCTAACTACTAGAGAAATAAAATTCGAAATAACTCAAGCTAGGGTTTCTTTTAATGCACACAAGTAATATCGTTACAAGGACGTTATGTATATTAAGTAATCATAACATCGTCACGTTATAAGGACAACAAATAAAAATGTGTCATGAGCAGTGTTTACAACAGCAAAAAATTAAGCTCGAAAACATGTTTTTGTGCGTAGATAATTATACGAATAGATTAAAATCACAAGTTTATTAACAATTAAATTATCAAAACGAAGATCGATGGAGCTAGCATGTAATTTAAGAGAAATATGAATATATACCTGAAATGGAGAAAATGAAGAGCAAGGCGAGTAAAACCATAGGCTTGATTTGGGTCCTCATTTCTTCAGAATTGTAGTTTTCTCTTCCCTAATTTATGTTTATGTTAGGAATGAAAAAACACGATTTAGAGCAAATGCTTGAATGCAAATGATCTTAGTTATGGGAGGTTTATATAGGCGTTTGAGAGATGGGGTTAGACTTTTCAAAGGTTGTGAAATTACAATTAAGGGATTAGATTACGTAGCAGCCTTAATTAGCTAGCTTGTCTATATTTTCATCTATCATGACTTGAAAATCTGATTAATTTGTCATTAACCCCTAACGAATTAGACTATCAGAGCCATTTTTCATAAATCGTCAACATTGAGATCTTGACGTGCGCTCGAAGGTGCTATACAATAGCAATATAATAAATGCATGGAATATGCCATCAAGACTTAATAGATTGTGTTCCTATTTATTTGTTATACTATTTTGGGATGAGAAAATCATAAGTATATCGTTACTAATTATAAGTTTTAGTTTTTAGTTTCCCATCTGGCTCGATCGATCAACCCGATTGAGTTAGTTTGTTTTAATTCGCATCAAGGACTACAAAGGCTTTTTGATGGAGACGACCCTCTCAATTCAGTTTGCTCATACAGGCCATCAGAACAGTTGAAGTCGTCTTATCCTTTAGACCAACGGATGATTCTTGCGTTAAGGGTTATAAGTTGAATGTGAAATATTGCATTCATGTTATAGATCAAGCATGCATTATGTTGTAGCCCGAGATTGAACGAGAACAATAAACAAAATCAACATAGAGATTTACGTGGTTCGGTAACGGTGTGTTACCTACATTCATGGGCAGAGAAACAATATATTATTATATAGGACAAAATTCGGATTACAGAGCTCTAGGTATTTCGAGAACTTATATAGAGACTCAAGGAACCCTGGTTACAAATATGGGTCGCAAGCCCAAAACAGATTGCAACAGACCCAAAAACAAAAAAACATAGTGTAGCGTTTGGCCCCCGAACTACCTCTCCCAGCGTATGATTCAGATTTAAGACATATTAACACATTACGATGCATGTTTGATGGACCTACTAAACTCAAGTGGTTAATGAACTTATAGGTGTAGTATAAATGTTTTTAAATTTTATATATGTTATTGTACACCAATAAAAACATGAGCTGATTTTATTAAAGAAGTGTGAAACACTTGTATACATGTTCCTGTTTTTTTGGCTGAGAAACACTTGTATGGATGTCATCATTCTTTTGAAACTTCAAGTCTTGAATTTCCACATATGCCAAACCATGACCGTTGAAACTTTTGTAATATATAATTGTAAGACGAAACATACAAAATTATAACTTACGTCTTGGTATAGTGAATTAGTCATAGCTAGCTAGCTATATACACATATATAACACTTGTCATTCTATCAAAGGACTGGTTTTTAGACTTCTTGAGCTAGAGTATTAAGTATTAGCGTTTTATTTCATACATTATCATATATGAAATGGTCAATAATATTGTCGTTACATTTACGTTGAGATAGGATATTGCTTCTAGACCAGTCGATCTATATCTTTAACATATAGCAAAGGGTGACATTAATTTCATCCCTATCTAGTCAAATACATGGTGTTAACATTGGGATTTCGATTTTATTTGTTTTATAAACAAAGTGTAACATTTCTAGGATGAATGTAGATCGAGCTTATAAAGCTTTTACCGAGACGACAACAATGCTTTAGTCCGTATCTTAAATTGGCGGACCGGAGTCGATTGGAAATCGAGATATTATAGTATCTCAGTTTGAATCGATGTAGGAAACACTCTCAAATTCTCAACACGTCCTATCAAATGCATACAATTAACCTAATCTAGTTGATATCTAACATACGCCTTTACTTGTGGCTAGCCTCAATCGAATGAAAACTCCGCCCGTGTTCGAATCTCGCCTTAAGGCTTAAGGCCATAGAAAACGCTTGCATTAATATCAACTTCTAAATGTTGTCGTCTCCGTTGAAGGTTTATAAATTATAAGCTCCTTTTTAAGCATCAACACAACAGAACAACGACGACCATAACAACTTGGGCTAATTAAGGTTCATATTGTTGTGTTTAATTTTGTTCAAAATTCATATTGTTAATGAAGATTTTAATTTGTGACTTTTCAACATATTAGTTGCCATGTTAAATATGTTATCGTGATAACGGATAGCTAGTGAGTAGATGGGCTAGATGGGCTTCATATCATTTGGGCCTGAATACTAAATTGACACAAAGTTGATCCAACTCAATGATGTAATTGGTAAAAAAAAGAGAGATAAACTAGCTTACGTTGTTAAATAATGATTTTCAGGAAAAAAAATGCCCACCAATTTTTTTTGGTTGAAAAATTACTCATTTATAATTAATGAGTAAATATTACTCATTTATAATTATATGGATCGGAATTTTCTTTTTGAAAAATTGCGATGAACTAAAGTAAAGACCTAATTTGCACTATCGAAACATCTAGGTGAAAATTAAATGTGATTAGTGGCACTAAGAATTAGCCACCACCTGTAGATGAAAATCAATTAATCATTATAAGTAATAATTAATCATACACATAATCATGTTTGCCTAACAAAGCGAACAGCCGATCACTGATAGCCGTTGATATTGACAAGTATTTTAATTAATTTTTAAGACTTGAATTCCTTTATCGTCTACTATTTAAAATATAAACTCAGTTTTGTACTGATTTAGGTCAGTACACTTTATATAAGCCATGATTTGGTGCATATTGTCTATATTATATTTCTAACAAAAGGCCACGTCTGATTTTTATAAGCCAATTAGATAGTCTAATTTGAATATGTCCTTTTAACCTTTAATTCATTTTGTCAACTTTTTCAGGTCTTTATTGGTGTGATTTTCAGTTCTTCTTTTTCCTTCTGAAAATGAGTGAGCGTAACGATATCAATTTGTCAAAAAAAAAACAAACAAAGAGCGTAAAATTTGATTAATACAGATAATGCACTATGCTATTAGCTTATTAACTAAATGGACCCTTCATGTTTAATAAAATGAAATAAATTCAAATAATCACAAGTATCAACTTTCAAAAAGAAAAATACTCTTAAGTTTGAAAATTAATCATCACTAATGATACGAACTATCATAAAATTAACCAAAAACGTTTAGAAGTCTTTTTCGACGAGTTTTCCAGTGGAATCGATGATGCGGGGATCGAAAAACGGACATAACAACTTAATATTTTACACTTGATTGGTGTATTTTCGATCTTAATATCATCGATTCCATCAAAAAATGATTCCAAATCGTTTTTGATTAATATTGTGATAGTTCAATTATATCGTTGGTGATGATTTTCAAACTTAGGATATTTTTTTTAGTCATTTTTCCTTAATAAAACGCTCCTTAAGTGTACGTATAGAGACTAGTGCAGCTCTTTCGGCAAAAAAAAAGAAAAATAGTATTCAATTTTAATTTTGGACGAGTCCTTTTTGCTACCTTACCTTGAAGCAAACCATGCACATAAAAGTATAGTATCCAGCTGTAGCATATACCAAAAGCGAGTATAAAATATGTAGTAAAACCAAAGCACCCAAGTTTAGAATCTTTAAAAGCGATTAGCTTGATTTAAACCAAATTAAGAAACAAACGCTCTCCAAAATAATCAATTAATAATCATTCATTATTTTGGATCACACTAGTGTTGTTTTTTACAGGCTGTATAAATGTATATTACTCACCCACTGAAATTCCACCTTGCACTCGTGCTTTCTAGCTTAGCTAGCTATAAATGAACTAAAAGCAACCAAGTACATATAAAAGCATGTATATACAAACTTGTACCAATTCAAAGTGCATAATGTACTTGATCATATTGATCCATTACCTGCCTCAAAAGTTTGAGAGCTTATCCATTCAAAGACCTCGAAGCTAAGCTAGCTAATGAATATACATATTTGAGTGTTATTTTGGTACATATAGCGAGGATTGAGCTCGCGCTAGTTTAAACCGAAACTTTGAGCCGAAAACCGACATTGTTCAGTTTAGAAATTTCGCAAATTTTGATTTATATTTTGTTTAGTTTCGGTGTTTTTCCATTTCCGTTTTTTCTTTTTTTCCCCCCAAAGTAACATCGGGTTTATCTCGAGCTGGGAAAAAAGCGAACGGAACCATCTCGGTCCAATTTTCATTTTACCTTAAATTTAACCGATACTCGGCCCTACATATCTGGTATAAAAAAACATGAGATAAAGAATTTGCACGAAAGACTTTTGATCCATAATATACATCAAGGAAGTTTTAAACTTGCACGACAAAAAACGTGGCGATTGATGAAAGAAAGTAAATGAAGTAGTGCAAGAAAGAAAGAAATGATCGATATCTATAAGTTCATATGATTAATTTATAGTACTTCATGATACAGCTATATATGTATAGTTAGGAAGAAGAAATCAATCTTTGAGTTTTGATAATAACTTTTATCAATCGATCAAAAAAGTGTTGTAGATAGATTCATGAAGAAGTACAAAGCGATAGTAGCAAAATGTATA
Source organism: Polygonum aviculare (assembly GCA_934048045.1). Classification (NCBI taxonomy): domain Eukaryota; kingdom Viridiplantae; phylum Streptophyta; class Magnoliopsida; order Caryophyllales; family Polygonaceae; genus Polygonum; species Polygonum aviculare. The sequence continues at coordinate 1,688,660 of OW204026.1, forward strand.
CGGCACCGCAAAATCAGGCAGGCACGTGAGTGGGCGGACCACCAAAGAAGATTTATTAGTTCATGGCTTAATGTCGAAGTAAGCACGTTGTGGTTGGCAAAAATTATTATTATATTATTGTTGTGTACCTTTGGAGAACAACAAAAAAAAAACAAGAATGATTGAATGGTGTCTTAGGTGGTGGTCTAGTTACACTTCTTAACAAGATATTTATCAACTTCATTAGGAAAAGTTAATTACTATTGTCATTGTGTCGAAATCCAGTAGGTCGATACTGGACAGATACTGACGGAGGGGTGACCGTCCTGCAGATATGTGTAATTCTGTGAATGAGCCTATACCATATAAGCTCATGAGACCGATTTCATCCTAAAACCAATTGACAATAGGAAGAGTAATGCATGGTACTTATATGATAGACGGTTTAGATTATGATTTCAAACGTGGATAGAGTTCCCAACCCATTGCATTAAACCTCATTACCCGACTTGGCTTTGTAAATCTTGTACGTGCTTCCTAATAATGATATTAGGAAAAAATACGTTAACACTAGATGTACAATAGTTCATATTTAAGTATATGATTTTATGGTGAAAGTTATCGAGATTGCCTCACAATGTACGTGTAGTATCTATACGTTTTAATATAATAGTAATACTTTTGTTTTAATAGACTTAAAATTACAAAATTTATCCATTTATTTAACCGGTATCATATCGGATTTTCATAGGTCTCTTTTAGCTTTCTTCAGGATTTTGGTTCGAATTAATCCTAACTCAATCAATTTGACATGAACGGAGTTGGACCCACTTCTCTACAAATATTAGACGGTCACCGGATAAAGGAGGAGTCGTCTAACGCTGAAGTTACTTATACGTACGATCGTTTAAGCAACCTGAACTAATACATAAACATCGCTTAGACGAGTTAACAGATAGGTAGATAAAGACGGCCTAACATCTAGACATGAATAACATGATATATAAGAGATTTAGAATATTGACCCATTCGAGAATTAACCTAGCTAGGAGGCTAGGGCCATTTTTTTATTTTTTTGAAAAGGTGAGAATTATGAGAATTAACCTAGCTAGCTAGGAGGTCGTCCTAGAGTATCATTACAGATGAGAACGAGAAATTCTGGTCGGTTCGTGTATCATTCGAAAAACTATGACACATTTTAGCGATTGACACGCCTTAAGATATGCTCAAATCAAAGAAACAATGACATTTGTTTTTACATTATACGGTTGTAATAATCTAAACATACTCTACTTTATATATGCACAGTCGTGGACGTACCACCAATCAGAAACTGAAATATAAAGCACTTTACAATAATGAGAGAATAAAAAAACATGAACAATGTTGATCATGAAACATCCATGTACCCGCGGGTCCGGCAACCCATTTCATTAAGCAATAGAAAACTAACCCTTAGTGTACGTTTAAAGCTGCCTGCTTTATCAACTTTAACCTAACTAAGGCCAAATTACAATAAAAATCACCTTTAAATATATAATTTTTACAAATGCCTTAAAAATATAGAGATGAGTCCGGTACGATTCAAACCTAATACAAACCGTCGGTTTTAAGGATTGAATCGTAGGAACTGTTCCTACTCCTGTTTTGATTCGACGTTTCAAAGAACCAGTATAGTTTAACCGGTTCCAAACCGACCGAAATTGTTGATTCTTATAATTTTTTTTCTGAAAAATTAAGTCATTTGACCCAAAAACACGACCGCAATTTAGGTGTGGAGAGCTTGGCCTTGTTTTTTTTTTTTTTAAATAATAGGGTTGGAAGTTGGAACCGGAATAGAACATGAATAAGAAATTATCTCAAAATCGGTAAAACAATGATTGGTTCGATTAGGGAGCGGTTTCGGAATCGGACACGTTTCTACCAAAATGGTGAGACTTAAGTGAAATGACGAAAAATATATATATTTAAGTCGAGATCTCTCGATGTCGTGATATACAATCTACCACTAGACCGTCCCATATGGAATGATTTTATCTTACGTAAATGGCATGGCCGGGTAGTTTTGTGAAAGATCCATCTATTGTATGCGGGTTTCTGCAATTTACCAACAATTTAAGCACTCCATATAATTAACAAACTTTAGCATTTTCTCCTCACCGCCCTAAATGCCCTAGACCAACTTTTGCTATATAAATGGGCACTCCCTCTTTGCTTCCTCACAAATCATTTCATTCTCTCATTTCCAAACAAAAACAAACACTCTCATACTCTCTCTTTCTCTCTAACAAAACCAACAAAATCCCTCGAATAAGCTTCCATCATTCACTAAATTCCCTACACATCAAAACCAAACCTTTTCTTTCAACCACAATGGATCGGATTCATCTATCCGTTTATGCCAAGAAGATCAAGGAAGTTGTGAAAGTTCTTCTCTTCATGATCCGCAAGAGCAAACGTAAGTTCCTTGTTGACCTAAACTTAGCCCTAAAACGCGGCAAGATCGCCGGAAAATCCCTCATCGGAAAGCTCGTCCACCACCACCACACCCATCACGAAGCCAACGAGCCCGACTACTACGCCGCGGCCGGAGTCTTCAACTACCCGGACCCGAAATCGAGCGACTACGTCGAGTTCAGCTGTAGCAACACCCCGGCCCACCACCAGACCAACCACCACGGCAACTTCCTCCTCAGCCACGTCATCATCCCCGGCCTCAGCCACCTCATCAACGGCAAGAAGGGCGGCGGGGCCCACAAGCACAAGGCCCGGTTCGAGAGGGTCGAGGAGGAGTTCATCATGGAGAAGGCTATTGAATGTGCCCTAAACGACGCCGTTTCTGTGTACTCGACGCCCTCTATCGGGTTCGGGCAAAGCCCCACACCCGTTCGGCAGCTTCGGGTAACCGACTCCCCCTACCCGATTTCCTCAGGTGGGGATTCGGGTAAGGTGGACGCGGCCGCGGAGGACTTCATAAGGAGGTTCTATAGCCAACTTCAAAGGGAACCGTCCCTGGACGGTTAAAACCGAGGTCATTTTACGAGAAGATAAAAAAAAGTTAAATAAATTGATGATGGGTACGTTAGATTATGCATTGTCTTGCATTGCATTGTAATGTATCCTAAGTTATTTTCTATCGTATGTACAACGTATCGCCCTGTTCTTTCTCTGATCATTTTTATCAGAAGAATGAACATTGTACTATAAATTGTAACTAGGGTTTGGTTTTGATGGTATATTAAGTTTGTATTAGTTGTTTTTACATATGAGATCCTACAATAATTTGTTCTCTCAAATGTATTAATTCACAAAAATAAAGTATGAGTGTAAGGTACATGTACGTTTTTGTGTGTCCGGCCATATGTTTATGAATGAATAAATTTGAGCAATACATACTCCGTATTAGAGTTATCTATTTCAGTACGTGACTAATAATTGAGATCTAAATTGGGAATGAACTTTTGTATGATAAAATCCTCTTGTGATCGAGTTGTCATTTTCTTTCGTTAGATCTACTTTTAGAGTTCGAGAAAAGTGGAGGAGCGTAATGGTGGAAAGTTCTATATCCTTAGTCCTGAAGTAATTGTGTAGAAACACTAGGTTTGTCCAAAGAGGGGAAAGAAAAAAACTTTGGAAAAAATGTTAAAAAAATCTCTTAATGGACCTAGTGTTTTTCCAACTTGCAAACTTAGAAGTAGTGTTACAAAGTAAAACAATAATTAATTAATGCCTATAACAACAATTGACAAGTCTAATAATTCACGAATTTGTCTTTGTCCACGTACTCTATATGAAATGAGATACATGTAAATTCTATAAAGTATATATACAGCTCTTAATTTGATTCTTAAAGTTTATTCTGTCACGGACTACATGTACGTTTATATGTACCATCTCTCACGTTCTGGCCTAAAACTTTAATGGGAAGAATAATTTAGAAAGGGCGATTCAATATCAATTTTGATTTATTTGGATTTGCATTTTCAGATCCAAGGAATGAAAGCAAACAACATAAATGCAATGTTTATAATAAAAGATCGCAAATTTTTGGGTTTCGTTTTTTTGGGTCGGAAAATTTTGGGTTTCTTTGTTTGTACTTCCAAATTAAATTTACACCAATAATACCATGTACGGGTAATATAAATATAAATTCGAATGCGCCAATTCGATATCGAATTTTGATACGAATCCGCTTTTAACTCGAGAATTTGTAGTACCAATAGACCATAGTTCGAATTTATATATTGACTTATGTATATATACTTTTATTAATACAATGTTAATTGTAATATAATTCTATTCAGTTTTTTTATATTTATATTATTATTTAATATAATATTAAGATAAGTTAAATTTTTTTCACTATTATTCAAGATTTAATAATGAAAAAAACATATGCAAATTAATAAGGAAAAATTGTTAAGATATTAAAAAATTCACTTGTATTTTTTATTCATATAAGGATATAGTATAAAATAAATCATGTTTGGAAGATATCTGAAATTATAAAAATAGGGTAAGATTTCAAGTAGATATAAGAAAATCGGATAAGATATAAAGAGATATATGAGTTATTTTTAGAAAATGTAATGTAAAAAAATAAAATCATTATGTTATTCATGTTTGATGACGTGGTGTAAATTTTAACACAAAGTTTTTTTCTACTTTATACTGTATTATAGATTTATAGTAGATAGAAGCGATATACATCCCTCAAAATTACTAGTTTTTAGTCTTGCAACTAGACATGTAAAAGTTGGAGTTAAATCCATCTAATCCATTACTTATAAGTAAAACTATAACAATTCAGCCATGAGTCCACTTAAATTAAAGTAAATATGATCAATAAACATATTTAAGATTTAGGTATTTTAAATGAAAACACATTAAGCACTATTAATTTGTCCAAATATAATTGGATTACTTCATATTGTTATCAACCCTTCAAAAGCCAAGTATTAACAATTTTTGAACGGCAACAAGTGGGGTAGAGTGACTTTTTGAAAACGAGAGTTAAAAGTTTTTTTTTTTTTTTGAAAATTTATACATATAATAGTTATTGTGGTGAAATACAACTTGTAACTTCATTATGATTAAATTAGTTAATTCAAATGTCATTGTAGTGGAACTGCCTTTTGACAAATGTCATTGTCTTTTGAAGTTTTTTTTTGGTTGAATTGTCTTTTGAAGTTAGACTTGGCAACATATTGAGTTTTCTAGCACGCCATGCATGTGATGGCCACACTTTGCTTCTAACAAGACCGATGGAGAAAGTCTCCTTAATTTTCTTACATGTATTAGGTAGCTGTCTTTCTTCTTACAAGTCCAAAAGCCATAACTTTCTTTTGCTCTTTGCAACTTGATTTTAAAATAATAATTCATCAAATTAATTAAAATATAAAATGAGAAACGATCATATACTTAGAGCATGTTTATCCGTTGACTAATTCTTAGCCTTCGGATGAACATAATAATAAAAAAATGGTAATAACATTTTTTAATTGTATGGCCAAAGCAGATTTGGTCTCCATCATGACCAAAGCCATGTTTGGTCTTTCAATGTGGATGTGCCACGTGTGATCATACATGAAAAAGCAGATTTCAATTAATAAACAAATTAATGGTAGTATCATTTTTTAATGGTATGACCAAGTTACTCGGTCAACCGCTGTGCATTCTCTTATACCGTTCTAAAAGTTCCGTCTACACCTATCTACATATGATTTGAGGGATCCTAACTTTTACCTGGTACAAGTATCTATGTGAATCACCTAGCATTAGACGGTTTCATCCAAAAACCGCCTGATATTTTGTAGATCATTTTATATGTTTGTATGCATACAAAATTGTTATCAATATATGTGACCTTATATTTTTATCAAAGTAATAACACACTTTTAATGACTAGTACTCTAGTAGATAGATTAGCCTATGAAAAAATGTCATTTTTCGATAATTTAGGGTATTTATAACGGTAGATAATTTAGAACACACTCCATAGTTTTTTATATTGATTCGGTTGTAATAATGCATTATTAACGATTTAACGTCGTGGCACCATCACCATGGACGTAGATGTGACATTTCTTTGACATCCACAATCTTTTTAGAGATTGCACTAAGGTTTAAGAAGTGGTATTATGAAAAGCCAATTAAAAGTTGATAGCAAATTACATGTAAAATATGATTGAATTTTAGTGCTACTTTTCAGCCAAAAAATCTTACACACTTTCACTCAAAAAATACAAAGCACTCTTCCACAATCTTCCATGGCTATTTTTTGAGGATGGAAAAGCAAGTGAATGGAACTAGCTTGTGAAGAAGGACATCACTTGTGTCTTATCAATGTGTGTTTAGGGCGCTTGGTCCTACCTTTGCGAGATCAATATAATCTTCCACATTCGCTACGTTCGGTCAAGATTAGATCCTACATCTCATCGAAATGATATTCTATGATGACCATTCGTCGACCCTTAAAAAATTAAGACCGATATACATAGAGCGTTAAAAATATAAGATATGAGTAATACGTTCGATACTCCTATCATTGTGGAAGGTATAAAAATAACGCTACGATATCATTTCGACGTCACACTTTGCACATCAACCAAACATCATGCGTCAGTTTCATATCGATACCGAAACATACTCTACAAACAAATACGAAACACGAGCCGTTTTCACACTCATACTCGACATCTCGACGCGAACGCCAACCAAACGCGCCCTTAATTAAACGGACCCAAAAAAGCGACCCATTTTTGTACGGACCCACCGAATTCCGTCCAACCCGAATGCAAACCGGATCCAAACCTGACGGGCCAAATTGGGCCGAAATTGTTGTTATTGGGCCAATATGGGCCCAATAGCAAAAGCGGCTAGGGTTTAGAAAACGTGCATCTTTGTGGCCTGTATAAGTAAGGGTCTTCGACCTCTTTCTTCCTCAAGCAGCTGGTCATAGCATCAATCTTTCTTTCTTTCTTTGTCTCTCGTATTGGTTTTGTTTTGTCAAAGTGTTTTTCGTGGTGGGTTTTAATAATTTTGTGAAGAAAAGCAGTTCATAGTGTGTATCGGCGTGTGATGTTTTACAAAAGCCGAAAGAATTGGCTGCGAAATCAATTTTAGGGAAGATGGGCAGTTGGGTTTCATCTGTGTTACTCTCTGTTGATCCGTCAACAATCATCTTCCTTATATCAATCTCTTTGTTAAACCAATTCCTTGTTTTTGTGTGTTTTCATGGCTTTGGATCGGAAAAACGTACGAGTTTTAGTCGAATTTGGTTTTGGTAGGGCAATTTGATGAACAGACCAACACAAACATCTTGAGAAAACCCCGGCCCATTGGCCCATCTTGCACCCTAAAAGAGATTTTGACCATGAAAGAGATTTTGACCAATTGATGGGAAAAATGGTCACGAGGGGAAGAAAGGGCACCATGAAAGAGATTTTGACCAATTGATGGGAAAAATGGTCACGAGGGGAAGAAAGGGCACCATGAAAGAGTAAAAATGAACATCGGAAGAAATCAAAATCATCGCGATTTGATTTCTTCCGGTGTTTAGTTCACTTTTTCGACGGGCCGTGTATTCCTCTTGTCTCGTTTTGCAACTTAGGAACCTGCCACTCAAGACCCTAAGTCAGCGTGTGCATTATACTTGTATATAAGGTCTGAGTAAGAGAGACCAAAATGACATTTTCGGAGTCATGTAACACACATTCATTATTTTGCTGGATTCGAATTAATATTTATAATCGATTGTTTGGTTTATTGGTGAGAATTCTAATGCTTGTTTATATGGTCATGTAACACACATTCATTATTTTGCTGGATTCGAATTAATATTTATAATCGATCTTGATCGTGAACCTAAAAACATTTCTCTTCAAAAAAAAAGAACCTAAAAACATTTAACTTGGTCATACTGAACTGCTCACAAGGCGATTCATCTTAAATATTAGAACTCTGCAATATTAAATTATAATACCCTTTAAAAATTAAAACATAAAAATTATAAAACCCTTAAAATCATAATTAAAAATCCTAAATCTTATGAATTTAAAAGACCAAAATGCCAAATGGGTATTGAAGTATATCACTTTTGGACACTTGGGGTGTTTAGAAAATATATTTGGGTAAATGGGTATTATAATATGTTAAAACTAGTTTTTTTTATAATTAATAAAACTATATCTAGATTTTGTATGAAAAAATAAAAAATCAAAAGTGTAAATTCTTAAACAATAAATATTTAATAAAATATTTAGAAATAAATTTTTATTGAGGATTACTGCTAAAGCAAATAACCATGCTTGCCAGAATGTTAAGAACATTATTGAGGATTACTGCCACGCCTCTGGTCAGAAGGTTAACTTCCATAAGTCTGCATTTCAGGCGACAAAAAATATTAATAATGTTACCAAAAATCAGATTAGACAAACCCTGTTATGAATTCCACCTCGCTGGATAAATACCTAGGATGTCCTCTAATTAATGAGAGGGTTACAAAAAACACCTTCAATGCCTACTCAGCAAGAACAAGGGATCAACTATCAAAATGGAAAGCGAACTCGCTTTCCCAAGAAGGCAGAGTTACACTGATAAAAGCCAACCTCTCTGCACAACCAAATTATTTAATGCAATCCTTCTACCTAAATAAAGCTACCCACGACGAACTTGACAAGATAAATCGTAATTTCTTCTGGAACAAGACTAGTGGCTTCAAACCGCTTATTAGCTGGAATTCGATATGCAGGCCTACTCACCACGGTGGTCTCGACATTGCTAAAACAGAAGAAATGAATCAAGCATTACAAATGAAATTACTATGGAAAATCATTGCTGACCCAGAGAACATATGGGTCAAAATCATTACCGAGAAATATCTTAAGACAAAAAATCTGTGAAATTACAACAAGCAACAAAACACTTCCTGGCAGTGGTCCAAACTCATGAGCCTCAAGGACTTCTTCCTTTCAGGGCTATCATGGCAAGTTGGAGACGGGAAAACAATCCGATTCTGGAAGGACTGTTGGGTCCAAAACCTCAGCATCAAACCAAAAGCGGAAGCTCGTCACTTGACCAATGAGGAAGAATTAGTAAGCTCATATCTACGAGCTGACAAAACCTGGGATGTACATAAATTAGCACAAGTACTGAACCCTGACGATGCTACTGAGATCGCCAAAATCACATTACCTGTAAATAACTTATCAGACCGGCTATACTGGAAAGCAAGTAAGAATGGTTGGTACTCAACCAATCCCTCAATGAAGATGCATTCCACCTTTTTATCGAATGTAGTCATGCTCGCCATGCTCTTAGGGAGCTTAACCCCGCATTGGATCGTGTGGTCGGCCAGCTTGATGAACAAGATCGATCCCCTTTGAGCTTTATTAATGAGCTACGTGCTGGGCTCAGCACAACTCAAATTGAATCCATGTTCAATCTCTGGTGGTGCATCTGGTTTTTCAGGAACAAGAACACCTTTGATGGGATTGGCCAGTCCCATTTGAATCCAAAAAATACAATGGAATTTGCTTGTAGGCAAATGTCTGATTGGAAAAGAGCGTTAGCTTCAAAAATACCTGAAAAGAAGGTAAAAAATGTAGAAACGAAAACTGCTTTCCAAACCGTCAAAAGGAGGAACACTAGATGGACCAAACCTCCAAGTAATTTTTGCAAACTTAATTTTGATGGTGCCGTTAACTCTTGTGGATTGGCTTCGTTTGGTTTTATCATCAGGGATTCTGCAGGTAGCACAGTTGGGTTTGATGGAGGTTTTCTCGGACGGCGTTCCGTGGTGTTTTCCGAAGCTTTTGCGTTTCGGTAGGGGATTCTGGAAGTCATTCGTCTTGGCATTCCCCGTCTGGTGATTGAAGGTGACAACATGCAGGTGGTTAATGCAGTGTTGGGGGATTGGAGCTGCCCATGGGAAGTGGATCTCATTCGGGCGGACATTCAGCTTTTGCTTGGCAGTTTTCAGAGTTGGGGTATCCGACATGTCTTCAGGGAAGCCAACTCGGTTGCGGATCATATAGCTACTTCGTTCCGTCAAGTGATGTCCTGTTCTCTCAGTTCTGATCCGGTCCTCAGGGACCTCATCCTTTTGGATGCCATAGGATAGTCTCTTGCTTTGTAGGAGCTAGCCTAATTCTTTCCTTTATCAAAAAAAAAAGAAATAAATTTTTATAAAACTAATAAGAGTTCTATTTTCTTTAAAGCATAATTTCATTGTTTCATTATACTCTATAGATCATAATATATATTGGTTGTTTATGATGCAAATAAAATCTTTGATATTGGTTGTTTACAAAGACATACACTACGTAAGGTCCACAAGAGTAACGAGTTCTTTACTATTACACAATCAATTAAAAACATATTTCATTAAATATTTTTATTTACAAGAAAATTGGAACAGATATTTATCTAATAATTTTTAAATTTTCAAACTAATAATAGGTGGCTAACTTCGTTTGAAACTTTTCAAGTATAAAATTTAACAAAAATTGAGTATTAATTACTTGGAAAGAAAAAAAAAATCATATTCAACGTAAATGAAAACTTTGAATAAAAATTGAGTATTAACTACTTAAATGACCTATTTTTATTTTTTTAATATCCAAATGTCCAATTTGTGCTTTTTAATACCATACTCTAAACTCCAATCATCATGAATGGTTCATTTTGACAATGTACCGAATACATGTCTCTCAAATGGTTTATTCTGATTTTTTATTCCAATCCGATTTTGACAATGTTATTAAACCGGGCCTTACAACCCTACTTTTACTATTTATTTCTTTAATTCCAATCCGATTTCGATAGTATTATCAAACCGGGCCTTACAACGATACTTTTACTAACGTTTTCCGGAGTGATAGAGAATTGAAGGAGTCTTTTAATTTGTAAAACAAAATGTGCGCAAACCACTCCCTAATAGACCTGCCTAACCTCATCTAGATAGGCCCGGCTAATACCCTAGTCTAGGTAGGGCGGTGGCCCTGGGCCCCCGAATTTCAAGGGCCCCCCAAAATAATTACCTGTTATATGTAAAGAAAGCAATAAGATGGTTATAAATGATCAAGTAGCGCAGATGGGAAAGCGTTCCCCTTTGTAACGGATCCAAATCCTCCGTCCCCTTCCCACGTCCCCTTCCCGTGTCCCATCCTTTCTTATTGGTCGAAGTTATTTATTTGGGTAGAGTTAAAGGTAAAATATAGTGGGGGACCCATACTTTCGACCAATGGGAAAGGAGGGACACGGGAAGGGGACGTGGGACGGGACAGATGATTTGAGTTCCTTTGTAACACGTTGATGCAATTCAGTTGAGTTCGAACCCCACTTCTAGCATTTTTTAATCTCCCCTCATTTTTGAAATCGTGGCCCCACTCTTCCCACATTAACCATTTTTTTTCCGTTTAAAATTGTGGGCTGCTGCTCCCTTTTTTTTTTCAATCTACTTTTCATAGGCCTCAAATTATATTTTATTTTGGTCAGACCGGCTTCAAAATTTTAGCGTATTGATAAATGTATTTTTTCAGTCGTGTAAATTTGCTCTTTTAGGGCCTTTTATTTTATCACTTTCTTCTATGGTATATGATTTTAATTACTTTTACTAATTTCTTTCACCCAAAAAATTATATTTTCTAATTTCAACCAAAAAAATACTTTTACTGATATCAATAAATTTACTAGTAAAATTTACTAATTTTTACTGATATCGTGTAAATTTACTAATTTTTTTTTGCCAATATATGCCTAGTAAAATTATTAGGGTTTTTGGCATATAGTACTAGAGATAAACAAGGTATCAATAAATTTATTACAATTATGATTTAGTAAATTTTACTCAATATAATACATTACTAACTTGAAAATTAAGAATTAAATTTTTCGCACAGGGCCCCAAATTACCATTGGACGGCCTTAAGCATCATTAAGAAAATAGGGTGTCACATACGGGTATAAATAACTTAAATGCCACTTATAAAGAACTGCTTTTGTTGAAATTTCAGACTCAAATGTCAATCCTTTACTGAATTCTAAATATGAACAGCCTGCATGTTGATGCATAACCGAGGTTTAAGACTTACTAGTTCTCACAATATTGGAATTTCAGAATTTTATGTATTAGGTTAAGGGCCCCTAATTTTAATTTTGCCCTAGGGCCCATGAAATCTTAGAACCGGGGCTGCATCTAGATGATCACCATCAAAGTAATAATAACGAAAGAAAAGAAAAGAAACTTATATTAAATACCAAAAGAAAATGTACGTAGTCGGCAGGAAACAAAAAAGGTGAGTTGGATAATTATCCATACATGATACATAGATTAGAGCTTATCTCTTCACACCGATTTTTCAACAACAATTCTTGCATTTGACAATGTCTCACCATGTGAAACCACACACACTATCCTATTCCATTTTGATAAACCCGTATCTTCAAAGTAGGGCCCGTTTAAATACACCTTATATCTTCAATGTTTAATTACTTAAATTGTAATAAAAAACAATGAACTTATATACATCACCATAACATTTTTGATACATATTATATTGCCCGGAAAGTATAAAATATTTATGGATCTAAAGATCAAATCTTATCATTTAAATTGTTAGATCGAGTTGGTTGATTTAGTTTATTTTATCTAAATTTATAGTTTTTACTATCTAAATTTATAGTTTTCTTTTATCGACTCAACTTAACTATATGTAAGATTATGTACTTGTTCCACTAGGTCGATCAATTTCTTTTTCAATTATTACTTTAAGCGGAAAAATAACATTCATCATCCCATTTTTAATTGAATCGAATCGAACCGATAAAAATCTAATTTATAGCATTTGGATCATACCCTTTAAATAAATAAATAGACACTAGTTTACGGTTTGTTATACATCAAAAGTTGAATGGCTCCTAGACATTAGAAATACAAATACAAATACGTTTCTAGAGACTATGAAATATATGGGTGTGAATTCTTTGACGTGTTGTAACGAAATTGGTGATAAAATAACATCAAATGTGATAGTGCCAAGTGTGAGAATATGATCGATCTAAAGTTTTGGTCTCATCCATATTGTTCATGCCGTGTTCCTGTCTAGCCCATGTCCTACACAACTACTTAGGTACAATGCATTTTAATTCTTTGATTCCGAGGAATTTTCTAACGTTTGAAATATTCTATTTTGGATAAAAGTTTAGACCTTATCATTATCTCTCTAAAGTGGCTAGCTAGCCAATCAAGGGAGTATTTATACCCCCTTCCAAGGCTTATAGACCACAAATTTAGAAGCCTAACTCATTTGAATCCATCTCTCTTTCTCTTTATATATTTTGATCTCATACGTTTTCAAAGTTCAATGGGAGCTGAGCTAAAGAAGGATCACAAGGGCTCGATTTGCGTGGTAGCGATGTATGATGAACAATATCATGGCGAAGACTTTGTCGACGAAGATCTAGAGATGATCAAGGAAGAAGAACAAGAAGATTCATCTTCTTCGATATCGAGTTCATCGTCGTCGTTGGAAATAATCGATGACGCGACTTCCCCTTTGTCGATGTCTTCCCAATCGAATGAAGCCTTGTATGATCTATCAGAACTCATGTCCAATCTTCCCATCAAGTAAGCTTATATAGTCATTAATCCGTTCATTTAATCACCTAATCTTTCTCAATCTAAAGAGATCCAGTCTATGATTAGCAATTATCCCAATTTTTTTTGTCTAACAAAAAAATTTAACTTGGGTGCTATGAGATTTGGGCAACTTGATTGTGCAAATTATCATTAACTATTAATTAGTTAACTATTGCAAGAATAAGTTTTTAAAACTAGGACTTATTTCATGCTCTAACATCTCATAAGCCCTTGTCTACAATTTACAAGGGATTAAATTTCATGTAATAAACAAAATAAACAAAGTTTCTTACTCAAGGAATTCACTTTCAATTGCATGAGCTTATACGTTCTTGTACGTACGTATGAGCAAAAAGTTAGTATCAACAAGAGAATCTAAAAAGCATAAAAATTTATAATATGTTGAATACTTTTGTAGGAGAGGGTTGTCAAAGTTCTACCAAGGCAAGTCACAATCGTTTACATCTCTAGCAAGAGTGTCAAGCCTCGAAGATCTTGCGAAGAAATCGAACAACAATGGAGGATACTCAAGCCGAATGAAAGCTTGCAAAAGTTATGGAGCCGGGTTCAACCTCAACGCCCATCACCCAAGATCAGTTTCACCGAAAGCCACCATTACTAAGAAGTCGTCTTCCTCGTCGTGTTTGAGGGGGAAGACGACGGCTAATCGAACGTGTTTCATAAGCACTAAATCTTCTCTAAGTTGTGTAGAAGGTTAAAGCAAGATAGTACTTCTCAATCAATTTCGAGCCCCATACTTTTTTGGTAGATAGATAGATAGATGTTGTAAAGGTGCAAGAGTTAGGTGTGTTGACCGTTAGAAAATGTTAAGTTTCATGTAACGTACATGGTCATTTGGGATAACACATACATATCTCATATAGTTTTATGCAATGAATTTCCTTTTCTTTGATGTTCTAATGTATTATGTAGAGGTATAACTTTGGTTGATCATAATCTAACCAAATTCATAGCTCACATACATCTATATATTTCCTACATAGTGATAGTCTTTTGACATGTATCAACTAGCTATATAAACACCTAAACATTTATATAGATTTGTTAAATGGGTCATTTAAAGGGTTTATAAACTCTTTTTTCCGGATATAGCAGGACAATTTAAAACAATCTTAAGTCGGGACAAGAGAATTGAGTGTAGCTTTAATGAGTGCCCATTATGAGACCAACTCTCCATGTGGGAAGCACAATTACAACCCTAACAAGGATCAACCATGCATGAACTCAAACAGAAAGACAAGTGAGAAACAAACAAGAACAATGTATGTAGAAGGTTGATGCCAACGCATGCACTTTGGATCTTTTTACCCTTTGTGCAAAAGGCTCGACCTAAAGGGGTAGAAATATAAATCTCTAAAAATTGATGGAAGTTAACATATAAAGCAATCTTTTGGCTACCGCAAAACAGTTCACACACGTTTCCAAATCTAATCTATCAGGGGGAGGGGAAATCAAAATGAAATGCTAGTAAAGAAAATTTCACGAAAACCGAATTGAAAAAAGATCAAGATATTCTTTAAGTGCGTAAATGCTAAAAAGAGTATAATATTTTGATGTGAAACCAAATCGAGCAGCCTAGCAAATATGCCACTGTTTTCTCCAATCAAATTGTACAAGAGTGTTTTACATAGATCTTGTTTTGTTCACATCGTAAATAGTATATCTAAGGATCGGACATATTATAGAAATATCCATTTTATTATTAAAACCAATTAACAAATTTGGAGATCAATTGAACAAAAAATAATTGGAAATTTATATATCGACTATCATGGATTTGGATAGCTGGATAGTTACCTTTGGAATGTCAGAAACCTTATGAGCTGGATTCTTTTGCGTGTTAACTATCATGGATTTTCCAAGGAATGATGCAGCCCCTACCTTTACTCCTTCATCTCGAATAAAGAAGCTTCATATAACCATTAAATCCTCAGGTTTCACAAATCTTAAAACGTTGGAAAACCAAAGATAAATTAATTAGTTCAATCTTAAGCATATAATCACATTCGACAACCACTCTAATCTTAGAATAACTACTTATCTTGTACAACAATGATAGAGACACTCAAACATGTTTTTGTAGAAATTTGGAAAGAAATTGCTCAACCTCATCTATATTTCCTCATTATCTAACTTCCTCTACAAAATAGACATGTGAAATAAGACGAATAGAAGAAGTTAAACTAAAGCAAACATTATAAAATATATATCAACACTTACCTTAGGACGATCCACTTTGTACTCTCTCTCATTTGCATGAGAATATGCCGCACCGTAAAACCGTGAAATGCAAGTTGTGGTAGTATAAGCTTTTACGCTGCCGCCCTCATAAGCTTTAGCCAAATTCTATAGTAAACAGAATTGACATCAACTCGAAGAATACTATACCATTTGCTAAAGTATTTACTTTGCTTAAGCTCGAATTCCACTGCCGTCTTTATTATCCCATTTTTTTGCAATAGTTTCTTCAACTTCATTGCAAATCAACCCTTTCTCCTTTACTTAAAAAAGTAAACATAAGCAACCCAAAATATTGGAGGAAGTGACCTCCACAAAACAAACAAATGTATTGAATAAATTTTCAAAATATAACTAAGAAATGAATAAGTACATACATTTGGCAGGCTCGATGAACTTGAAAAAATGAGCAAATTCAACAGGAAGAAATGAATTGTATGTCCTTCAATTGTATGACATCATCTATTGGCTTGTTCTTTAGATTTAGATTTGGGAGTATTTTCCCTCCATTACCCGGAGTTTTCACTCCGGGCAGTAGAGAAATACTATAGCAAGGGTATCTACATGACTACATTAGCAATTTCAACCTTTTAAAAATAATCTTCTAATTTCATTATATCTAGCTTTCTATTTTCCCAACAGAAAGCCCTTTCATTTAGCTCACACTCACATGGTATTTCACAAAACAACCCTTGCATTAGTTCAAGTTGCAAAAAATATTTCCGAAGGTATATTAGTTAGCTTGCAATTAAGAATTCTTCTACATGTTCCTAGTATGATAGTAGGCTCCAAAATACAAGTTTGTAATCGTTCCTTGAAGTGAGCGTTGTCGAGTAGATACTTTGACCATTCCTCCCTCACTTGATCAATACTACATGTAGGGTAATACTGCACATATAACATATATAATCTAGAAAGTTAACTTGAATTGGTGTAACACTAGATCCCAAGAACATCTTGGAGGTTTTTACGGTGCACTTCACCTTTTTTCTTTGCAACCTTGGCATCAAAAATGTAATCTCTGACAATCTTTGATACTTGGGTCAAGATGTCGGAATAAGGAGAGGAAGCTTTATCACACTCAAGCGCATACGAATCAGTTGTATGCGTGATTGTGCACGCGTTCACAGCAGTTACAACCAACTTTATCCCCATATTAGCCTCAGCTTGTATTCCCGCAGCAATTTCAAGAAGTCTCTGGTGTGTTTATCCCCATATTATTTGAATTGGGGTTTTAAACATAGATGAATTAATTGATATAATTATTGTGCATAATTAATGTAGTATTGGTGTGTTTCTCTACTTTCTTAACACAATCTCACATTTCATCTTAAAATAGGGTTTGAGATCATTGGCACCCGTGAAGAAATTTGATCCCAACATCCTTCAAGGTAACTTGAAGACCCTCTATGACATGGCATAATGCATGTCTAATGGCAAGCAAATCATATTGGATATGTCAAATGAGATTGTTGATAATGAGATGCCTCCTTTTATTGGGGAAGAAGAGATTGAACACTTTCTAGAACTAGCGATGATAAGTGTTGTTAAAATCTCCTTGTATATCACTTGAGTTTGTTTGTATACTAAAGGCTAATTAAAATGTTAGAAGTAGCTTTTCTTTTGCTTTGCATCGGTTAGTCATGGCTTGTCTTTGAAACATTTTTTCTAGGTTTTTGTACAATGATTGCATCTAGAAGGGTGTGACCTCTAGTTTTGGATTCCTTAGTCCTCACATGTTAGCTGAGGCAAGAAAACTAAGTCAGAACTATCGAGCTAGACATCGGAGAATGAGATTTTTTTGGCACCTTGTCATTTTAGGTATGTTGTGGCAATGATTTACAGAAATAAAATTCCAACGTCTTCTATGTATACGTTGTGACTAATATTTGATTCAAATTTGATTTGATTTTTAGGTTGCATTGGGCATTATGTGTTATTGACCCTTCCCACAACACAGTTTATTATTTGGATTCTGCTCGGTCTCCTATTCCAAAAGACATGTAAGAAATAATTGGATCATAAGTGACATTGACATTTATACATGTTATCTTTGTATGATTGTGAATATATGACTATAATATATATAACTTATTTGGGATGGTGTATCCTTAATTTCAATAGAGTTGTGAGTATGTTCCATTATCGATCGTCAAGTTTCAATGGGAAAGTCGTCGATCAATGACACTATTTGAGATGGTGTCTCCTTCATGTATTCCTATTGAATTGGCTCATTTTTTCAAGTTCACCGAGCCTGCCCAAACGTATGTACTTTTTCATTTCTTAGTTATATTTTGAAAATTTATTCAATACTTATATTAATCCATTTGTTTGTTTTGTGCAAGTCACTTCCTCCAATATTTTGGGTTGCTTATGTTTACTTTTTTAAGTAAAGGAGAAAGGGTTGATTTTGCATTGAAGTTGAAGAAATTACTGCAAGAAAATAGGTTTATAAAGGCGGAAATGGAATACTACCTTAAGCAAAGTAAATACTTTAGCCAATGGTATTGTATTCTCCAAGTCGATGTCAATTCTGTTTACTATAGAATTTGGCTAAGAGGTAACGAGGGCGGTAAGATAAAAGCTTATAAAACCTCATCTAGCATTTCACGGTTTTATCGTGCAGTGTATTCTCATGCAAATATTGTGTAAAACAAAAAAAAATTGTTTTGTAGACAATCAATTGGAGATGGAGGGAGTAGCTTATGTGGGATGGACCCTCCTTAATTTTAATAGAGTTTTGAGTATGTTCCATCATCATTAAGTGTTAATGGAAAAGTTGTTGATCAATGACACTAAATGGTTCTAAATAAGGTATTAGATAAGATTATGCACGATGAAATACTTACTTGAACTATCAAAACCTTTTGTCAATGTATGGTATTCAGTTTTAACATTAGAATAGACATCGATATGATTTAGTTATGCTTTTAAAATGCGATGTATACATGTTTCCATCTAACTATTGAGGGTTTGTAAGCTATCCATTTTAATTGTTTTTCTTGTTATAGTGTCCATCGTAGGCAAATGCAATGGATTGCGGTTATTTTATTCTTATGTTCATGCATGAATATAATTTGTCATGGACGAAATGCGATTCCAACTATGGTAAGTGTTAATCTGATTTGATTTGATATATATATATATATAATGACACATTTACACTCAATTAAATGTGAACTAATTATGAATTGGATTTGTTATATGTGCAGTATTACCCTACATGTACTATTGATCAAGTGAGGGAGGAATGGTCAAAATATCTACTCGAGAACGCTAACTTCCGGGAAATGATTACAAGATTGTATTTTGGAGCATACTATCATACTAGGAACATGTAGAAGAATTCTTAATCTGAAGCTAACTAATAGACCTTTGGAAATGTTTTTTAATGTGTAACATGAGCTAATGCAAGCGTTATTTCGTAATGTACCATGTTTGTGTGAGCTACATGCAAGTGCCTTATGGGTCGGCTGTTTTGTGAAATACCATGTCTATGCGAGCTAAATGCAAGTGTCTTATGGGTCTGGGACAAGTTTGCTTGTCTTTGAGTGGTTATTTACCATACATGGAGTGCACAAAAAGAGGAATATTTTCAGAGATGAGAACACGTAAATGAAAAAATGTAGTAGACTATGTATTAGTCTCATTAAAAATTGTCTGTTGGCAAAATGGAAAGCTAAAAATAGAGAAATTAGGAGATTATTTATAAAAGGTGGAAATTGTTGACGTAGATACTGAGCTTGTCTAGGAATTTTATAATATTCCCTATTAGAAAATCATGAATGAAATAACCTTTCATGGAAAAAAAGAGGAAAATGGCTAAAATCAATAAACAAACTTGTAAGTTTTTACGATTAATGTGAAATTGCATGAAATTCTACATTACAATTTTTAGAGGTGTCAAAATTTCCAATTCGACCTGAACCGAATTTTAGGGTTAAGATCCGCAAATTTGAACTCGCTAACCCAAGATAAACCGAGTTCGATTGACCTGAAACATGTAGGGTTGAAATCCGAAACACAATGGGTTAACTAATTTAGCATAATTTAAAAGATGTATTCATATTTATTTTAAAGTTTTTGATGTGATATATTTTTTAAAATACATTAAATGATTTTATTACTATATTAAAATATTATTCTAATAATTATATAAAAAATGATGTACCCGTCTCATCCGAAAACTCGCAACGACCCATACCCGATTTAACACCAAATCTAAAATGATATTTTTAATGATCCCATAATATAAATATATTTCCTATTGTGCCATTTCATCCGTTTCATTAAAATATTATATAAATATTTTTACCTTCTTGTGAATAGGAAAATCTATTTCCCATAATACAAAGTTATTCTCAATTGCACCACGTCACCCACTTTTATCACACATTATACCTTATTTAGAAACCATATCATGACTCGGACTTTAATTTATTAGCTATACCTTATTTATAAGTTGATTTAAGCCCATCTCATATTTAAAAAATTAAATTCTATCTATTTGTGTAAAACAATATTTAAAACATCAATTTTGCTAGAAGAAATAGCAGAGCTATGATAAAAATAAATTTTTAACTTGACTTGCTTAAAAAAAATATTAATAGTAATAGATGAGAAGTTTTGCTTAAATAACACTTGAGGAAATCCTAGTTGGATTAATCGTGATTATGCAGAGGTATAAGATAGTTAACTAGTTTAACCCCCGTACCATGTACGGGTAATGTGATTATGAATCCAATTTAGTATAGATATGTAATGTCAATAATCATGTTAAGATTATAGGATAATATATATTTATCTTCTTATTATGATTAGTTTTTTTTATCAATAGTAAATCATCTCATAATATAAATAAGTTGGATTTGTTTAAAAATTATGTTATGATAAATATCATGTTTTATTAAATAGTAATATTTATGGGAAGATTATAACTATCTTAGTAAGTGATAATTTATAATTTTCAAGATAATTCATAATTTTTGGTAAATTTTAATCAATTTTTACGGGATAAGATTAAATGAGATTCTAAGTACCTAATTTGTATAAAGGAGGGCCCGACTGAATATTTTATTATTGAAATGACACGTGGCGCAAATTTTTGTGAAGACATCGTCTCCGCTTTATACTACAGGTAGTATAGATAATGGACTAATTGGGCCGGAAATAATCACGATTGATCCAGAAATCCATACCCGGCCCGGCCCGGCCCAGAAATCTCTCTCGAATCCCACTCGATGACTCCTCTCCATCTTCGCCTCTCCTTGATCTCTCTTCCACTCGTCACTCCGCCCGAGTTCTGTCCATTGCAATTCGCCGCTTACTTCTCGTCTCCGTTCTCCGTTCTTCGTTTCAGGTCTTCACGATCTTCGTATTCACTTCCTAATTTCAAATTCGAGTTATTATTGTAGTTGTTGAAATTCCAGAAAATTCGGCCTCTGGTTACTGATTGTGTATCTCCATCTCCATGTTGATTCTGTTGGCTCTTCAATTCCGACAATTTCCTTTCTATGAATGTTCGAAAATTGGTTTGTATGCAATGTTGCTGTTGATTTGAATTTTCGAATTCGAGTGACAGGTTCATGCTCTATTTCTTCAATTCTGATAATTAGTGTGTTTTTGTTGGAGATAGAAAATGAATCCCACATCGGAAACCAAAACCAAATCCCACTAGTATATAAATAAGGTGAAATCCCTACCCATTGGCTTAAGCTTTTGGGTAGAAAGGTGGATCCCGACTTTATATACGAAGTGGTTAAATTTACCCCGACACGTCACCCAGTTCTCTCGGCCCACCGGAATTTTACATGGTATCAGAGCCTGTTCGGTCCGGGTCCGTTTCCCCCTGGCTATTTGGGCATGGGTTTAGCATTATGAGCTACCCGCCCGTTCTTTGGGTCGAGTTGGCTAAAAAGAGACTGAGATGCCACCGCCCGTTCTCTGGGCTAGCTATAAAGAGAATGAGATGCTAGACCCGTCTGTCCAAGTGCTAACTAGGCCAGGCTAGTTACCACTTGAGGGGGCGTGTTGGAGATAGAAAATGAATCCCACATCGGAAACCAAAACCAAATCCCACTAGTATATAAAT
Source organism: Polygonum aviculare (assembly GCA_934048045.1). NCBI lineage: Eukaryota > Viridiplantae > Streptophyta > Magnoliopsida > Caryophyllales > Polygonaceae > Polygonum > Polygonum aviculare. The sequence goes on from OW204026.1 coordinate 1,710,631, forward strand.
AAGGTGAAATCCCTACCCATTGGCTTAAGCTTTTGGGTAGAAAGGTGGATCCCGAGACAATTTGGATGTTATGCATAGAGACATAGCTCGAGACATAGCTCGAGCAGAAACCCTAGGAGGAGTTGAAGAGTTCATTTCCCAAATGTTTTGCATTTTTTTCCGCATAAATTGATGCAATGTTGCTGTTGATTTGAATTCCAATGATAGGTTTGCTGTTGCTTGGCTAGAGTTAATTTCTTTTTAGTTCTTTGATTCTGATGTTATACATAGAGACATATATAGCTTTAGCAAAAACTCTTGGAGGAGTTGAAGAGTACTATGAATCAACAAAAGGAAGCCAAGGAAGTTTCTGAAGCCATTGGAGAGAACAGCATGTTGAGCCAAGCCGATGAGAAGAAGATACTAGTGCGCTCGTATTCAAGGAAGGAAGATCATGATAGTAGTATTTATAGAAGAACCGATTTCCATGTGATGGATCTGAAAGGGGATGAAATCGACCAGTTTTCTTTTCCTTCCCTCCACTGTTGTACATGGCCTGGTTCTATGGCTGTTACGGGCTCTTGTGTCTACATTGTCGGCGGTGTCTTCTTATCCGATGACCACTTGCTTTCCCAACCCGGACACCCGAAGGATCTGTATATGGGCGGAGCTTGTCTTGATTCGGGCTCCTCATCTGGGGCCCGGGTGGAGTCGGGTTCCACTCCCTATTGTGGATCGCTGGGTTCCCCATTTTGTTGCTCTTAATGGAAAGATGTACAGTTTTGGGACCTGTCGTACTTGTCCTGAGGTTTATGATCCTGCTGTTGGCGACTGGACGGTATTCTCTGCTCCTGTGCCTAATTTCCTTGCTCGTTGTAACGTTGAGTATAAGACCGCGGTGCCTGACTCTGCCAACAATCGCATCCTTATGCACTTGTCCAGTGGTGGCCTCGTTGAGCCAGCGCTGTATGCCTTCTACCCCGATGGAATAGGCCAGAGTACTCCCTCCCTCCCTCTCAAAATCATATATACTGTTCTGCATTTTGCATTTTACTTCTGTATTCTGATTTATGCAGCAAACTAAAACCGTGAATTAATCAAGAAATTGCATGAAATATAGTTGCTGAAATTGCATGAAAAAGCCGTAAAGTTTTGTTACTTTGTGAAGTCCATTTGTTGCTATTTTACGCTGGTGTGCTGAATATGAGTTGGAACTAATTTTGGCTTGTAAATCAATCTGGAACAGTTAGTCATTGGGAATGCATTTCCCCAAGGTTCCAACAACATTACCACGTAGCCACTGTTGCTGACGACGTGCTCTACATTCATGATCGTAAAAAGTACCGCTCCTCGATTTTTGGGGCCTACGATTTGGTGAAAGCAACTTGGTTGGACGTGGAGTGGACGTCGCCCTGTGGTGACAATGTCCTTAGAAGTTTGGTGGGTAAGGCGTTCGATGCTGTGTTTCCTTTGGGACCACATACTTTGTGCTTGGCTTATTGGATCCAGATAGATGCTCTTTTTCCTGGTAAAGTTTCTAATGACACAAGAGTTTCCTTCAACAAGTTTAAAGTCGAACGCAATGGTTCTACCATACACCTCGTTCCTCTTTCCTTCCATGCCTTTGATCTTGCCAACACTAACAAAGTGCTTGGTTTTCATCCTGTGTAATTTGGAAAGGTATATTGTTTTCCTGTTTGATTTATATCTATCTCATGATTACTGTTTAGCCTTTTGAATTTCAGTTCTTGCATTTCTTTTGCTCTTGAATACAATACCAAATCATGGTCATTCTTTTGTTCTTTAATTTCTTGTCTATTTGTGTTTAAAGTTCACTTCCTATTTGTTTGGTAGATAGATGGATGTTGTAAAGGTGCAAGAGCTAGCTAGCTAGCTAGCTAGGTGTATTTAATAACCGAGTAAAGATGTTTTTGTTTTTGGGCTTAATGGGCTAATAATAGGCTAATTGGGCCTTCATTTTCACTCCACATTTGCTCACAACTCACAAATAATCCAGAAATCCATAGCTACAAAATGTCCAATCTCTTCTTTCCCACAATAAAGAGGTACCTCATTGTCCACAATCTCGTTTGTCAACTCACCTTTAACATAGATTGTACTAAAGTTATTAAGTGAAAAGTTTGGTGAGTGAGTGATATGATGAATTTGATGGGACTGGGTGGGACATGTGTATTGAAAACGAGATAACTTAATCCTCACATTAACTCTGATTAAAACATCAATAATTACGAATTACTCGTTATGCATGAGTTGTTGTCACAAGCATGAACAAGACATTGATCATTAATTTTTACCTTTTCTGACATGTACAAATCAACTTGCATTTGCATGTATAAATATACCTAGGTTTCATATAGTCAAAATAAACCTAAAATCTAAGCATAAGCGTACATAAAATTTTGAGCTATAAAGCTAGTCAAAATATATAGTTAATGTTCATAAAAATGAATTTAAAATTTTAAACTTACAAATGTGCCAAATTTTGTGATTAAAATTTGACGAGTAAGATCAAAAACTATATATTATCTATGCAATTAATCAATTTTTTTATCCCATTAATCAATTTTTTTAAAAAAAACTCTTAAGTAGAGTGAATGTAGAAAATTAAAGGTATTAGAAATTGGATTTTTTTTGTTCTTACTGTATTGGGGAAAAAATCAGATTGTCTCTTTGGGAAGGAAAAAAAGGGTGTATAGTTAAAAAAATTGAATTTTTACCATCACCCTAACGAACTTATTAATGTGATTGACTACTCGAAATACTTATAGCATGTACTACACCTAATTTCAGGATTCAAAACGCTCCACTTTGACCACATTAATTGGGATAACTCGTAGTGAAAATTGGCAAACTTGACTACATTAATCTTGAGCCTCTCTTTCTACCAAACACAAAAATTTGAATCTTGAATTAACTAAAGTATAACTACTTCAAATTAATCAATATGTTGACTTATATAAACAAAAGTGAAGTAACATTTTTGTAGAATAGAATTAAACGGATACAAGTTGACATGCACATATGAATTTGCTTGTGTAAGCATCCTTTTTTCGTTGTCTATGACTCCTTCCCGAATATTAACTTTATGTGTAAAGAGATTCGAGTTCAAATTTTCTAAAATATTTAGAATTTGTCACTTTACTATTAAGGGTTTATTCGAACAAATCAATATTTATGTTAGTTGATGCTAAAACTACTGATACTAAACCTCCGTGATGATGACGTTATGTATTGAAATTATGTGCCGAAAACTAATACATATTGCTCAAATATGTTATAGGGTGTTCCATTTTTTATGGTTGGGAACAGGATCGAATCCTAAAGAAAAAAAGCGGGCTAACAAGCAATACGTGGGGGAGAGCCTTACCCCCAATATCGTCCCATAATAAAGGCCGAACGCTCATTGACGATTCATCCAGAAAATGTAAGTCAAACGAAAAGAAAAAAACTAAGCTAGCAGGGGAGTCGGCCCTAACCAAGCTATAAAGAGGGTGAGTAGCACCCGGCGGTTTATGCACCAGGTTGTCAATAAGGGCCGAATCCGACTCCAAAGACATGTCCCGGAATCCTCCATCCCACGTCATTTTGAGTTATAGGGTGTTCGATAGAAGGTCGTTGATGATAGTTTGTGGACTAATCGCAATACAAACTATTAGATCAAAGAAAGAAACGCCGTCTCTACATTCAAAATTCAAACTTTGTTTACCCTTAATTACAATCATTATAATAATAAGGTAAGATTGATGGGTAGATTATGTTAATGCAAACGAATGCATTGTTTAAGATTGTAACAGATCGAGGGTACGGAACTTAAAGAATTAGGGTAAATGACGGATGAATGATGTCATGTCTGTACCAAAATTTAGAACTCGAGAAGAACATCTTAATACTGTCATATATAGCTTTCATCTCCCAATGTAATTCGAAGCAATACTTTCACACGCCAATTTAAGCAACTAATTAATTATCTTAATAATCCCTATTTTTTTAGTCCTTGTTTTATAGTAAAATCAACGGGACATTACATGTAAGTAAAGCAATATTCTCTCAAGTGGAAATTTTTTTTAAAAAAAGGTCGGGACTTGATTGAAATGTAATTTGTTGCACACATTTATATTATAAAATATTGCATAGTTTTACAAAAATATATAATACGGAGTATAATATATGCAATTTTTTCCTTTTTTTTTTGAAGTTGACATTTTAGTGTGATATATTCAATCCCATGTGATACAAAGATATATATGTATATATATATTGTATGTTCATTATTCATATTTTTTATATAGTATTCCTAAAGTGTTTTTCTTTCAAAAGAGTATCACGTAATAATTAGGTTACCAGTTTGAATTTCCCATATTTCATTTAGGCTATATATGCTCGACATCTCTCGCTATCAAAACGTTGTCCCTTGGGGTACAAGAGTGTAAAATCGGGCGTTCTCCTCGCCGGTCCCTTGGGGTAAATATGAATTTCCCATCTTTCAAAAGGTCGGGACTTGATTGAAACGTAATTTGTTGCACACATTTATATTATAAAATATTGCATAGTTTTACAAAAATATATAATACGGAGTATAATATATGCAATTTTTTCCTTTTTTTTTGAAGTTGACATTTTAGTGTGATATATTCAATCCCATGTGATACAAAGATATATATGTATATATATATTGTATGTTCATTATTCATATTTTTTATATAGTATTCCTAAAATGTTTTTCTTTCAAAAGAGTATCACGTAATAATTAGGTTACCAGTTTGAATTTCCCATCTTTCATTTAGGCTATATATGCTCGACATCTCTCGCTATCAAAACGTTGTCCCTTGGGGTACAAGAGTGTAAAATCGAGCGTTCTCCTCGCCGGTGCCGAACGACCCCCTATTATATATAAATTGTCAAAATAATTCTCACCATACCTAAAAATGTTTGGAATTAGACTAATTAATTTTTTTTTTCTAATTATATATTCCATTGACATGTTATTGTGGCATAAGTATCGACTACTTTTTTTCAGTTAAATGTCAACTTCAAAAATCCAGAGGGATGAGATGCTTTAACATGAGACCAAATCACCTTTAAAACTTTATATATAAAATCCATACTATAAACTCCAAATGTCACATGATGCAAGATATGTAGTACCGTACCATTTGAAACATACATAATTTTCATCCTCATCGATATATGTATGCACATTGGAGTTGCAAAATGCTTCTCAACATCATCATGTGATCACCAATATGTCCTTTATTTCCTTATTAAAAAAAAGCCTTCTTTGTACTTGTTACATTAAGTTAGGTACGTTACTAATCTATAACAAACATTAGGCACGTATTACAAAGTATAAAAGATAACTCTACACCACAATCAACCATTCTCATAGTACGTACTTTTTTGGGTAATATCATAGCATGTACTTTTTGTTAGCCATTTGATAAAAATGGGACGTAGAAAAGGAAATGTAACTTGCCACATGGCAAGCTAACATGTAAAAAGAACTTTTTGGTACGGTAAAAAAAATGGGGTTATTTAGAGAGCTTCGTCATGCATAGATCAAAGGGTTTAGCAATGATTAAGGTAATCTTCCATTCATATTTTGTGCATTTGGGTTTATATATATAGTTTATTTTTCATGCTTCCTCTATTCAAAAAAAATAATACCTATGTCAAATGACATTTTATACCTACTCAAAAGTCTATTCTCAAAATTTCAATCATCTTTAATTATACGGAAATTTCACCCGGTAACCCTGTGGTTAAGACAATTTCACGTGGTACCCAACTATTTATACTATTTCGCAAGGTAACCCTGTGATTTTGATAAATTTTGCCAAGTAACCTTGCCATTACTTTATAATTTAAAATGTAAAATTGATTTGTTTTTCTTCTTTCTTTTTTGAGAAAAAATTGTATTTTTTTAGAATTCTTTTTAAAATTTCATATTTGCAAGAATTAGTAAATGCATTTTTTCTTACTAGGAAGTAGGTAGTGTTATATTATGACTATAATATATGACATTTATATTCTATATGTATATGTATATTATGTATATAATGATTTTTTTTCTATTTTATATCTAATTGGCATAATTATATAGAATTAACTACCTTATTACATGTAGATATCTTTTCTATACTGGGTTAATAGTATAAGTTTAAAAGGCTAATTACAAGCTAATGAGTGATGAAATAAAAAATCATCAAATTCATAAATGTATACATACTCTCATTATATGTGATCATAGAGCTTCTTCTAACTCAAACTTGTTCAACTTGATAAATACTATTCCGACCTCAAATTTCATGGGTTCTTTTCCAAAAATTATTCATTAGCTAGATATAAATTTAATTTTAATATATTCTAAATGTTTATTTTTATCTTACCTTAAGCTTGGTTTTTTAAACATTGAAATATATAATCATACACAATAAAGTTTTATATTTTTAAAATTAAGCACAAGTACTAATTAACCTAAATCCACCAATTGTCACAATTAACAAGAATTTTGAATTGTTAATTTTTAATCAAATTCACAACTTTAATGGTAAAATAACAATAAGGTTACTTGGCAAAATTTACCAAAACCACAGGGTTACCTCGCGAAATATTATAAATGGTTGGGTACCACGTGAAATTGCCTTAACCACAGGGTTACCAGGTGAAATTTCCGTTAATTATAAATGTCATTTTGTTTACAAGTGGTCATTTATTTGTGTTGTACTGTATAAAATTCATATCCACTTAACAAGACATTTATAATTCAAGGTGTTTGAATTTGTTCTTAGAAAATTATCCACGTCTTTATCTCAAAACATTTTGTAATCTCACCTTAATTCTACTTGTCAAACTTAAGGGGTTACTTTTACCAACAAGTTAAACAATTTGAATGACACAGAATTTCTAATTCTAATTCTCTAAATTACGATAGATTAATGTTTTTTTATAAGAAAAGGTAATTATACTAAATCACCACAAAGAACCGGCCACGGAACGCGGCGGCGTCGTACGAGGATGAACCCAACCAAAAAAAATCACCACAAAGAAAAAACTATCCTAGATTATTCTTGTAGATAAGGCTTCAAAGGACTGAATCGGAAACGAGTAAGAGAGAAGAAACATGTCAATTAAGAAGAAACTATATATCATAGATTATCGTTACAAATGAGGTTTCGAAGGACTGAATCGAAACCAAACAAGAGAGAAAGATACGTACTCCCTCCGTTTCAAAATACATGGCCTTTTAGACACTTTAGGTTGTTTCAAAATACATGACCATTTCATATTTTTTCCCTCTTCTTTCCGCATATGCCCCTCATGATTGCCTCTACAAACATGCTTTTTCTTTTTGAAAAAAAGCATGCATGACTTTTAGTTGGAATTATTATTATGATACAAGGGTAGTTTAGGTAATATGAAAATTTCTTAATATACGTGAAATGTTGAAAAGGCCATGTATTTTGAAACGGAGAGAGTAAGTGTTTGAACCAAGTTTATCACCGGTCCACTTTTATTACTCCCTCTGTTTCACAATAAGTGTCGTTTTAGCTCTTAACACAGTTTTTAAGAAAAGCAATCATTCACTTTAAAACTTACAACTTTTTCTTAATCTTACCACTCATTACATTTTTTTGGCCAATGCATGAACAACTTTAGTCAACAAATACACATTCCAATAAAGATTATCATCATTCACCCCTATTAAATCACTTTGAAAACCTAAAACGACACATATTATGAAACTAATTTTAAGTGCTAAAACGACACTTATTATGAAACGGAGGGAGTAAAAAAAAGTCTCTTTTCCATGTAATTTTACAACGGATAGGGGCAAATAGGGAAGAGAGAAGGAGATTTAGGGATAAGATTCGACACGTGGTGGCCTGCACGGACAACAAGGAGGTCAAAAGGTGGCGAATTTTCCAAAATTGCCCCTCCTTTCAATTATTATGTTCGATAGATACTCTCAATCAAATCATAACATAGCTTGGCTCATCATTGCTTTCACAAGTCACAACAACATCCTACGTGCCCTACGGCTAATCTACACGCTACTCCTCGCTTTCTTGACCTACTACTACTCATCATCTTTTCTTGACTATCATGTCCAAATGCACTTTACACTACACTTAAATGAAGCTCATAAGTATGATAGAAATGGTAGGACAACTTAGGCCTATACAAGTGAAAGTGCGTATGTTTCAAATTTAAATTTGATACGAGTGTTTTTGTATTATAGTATACTCGATCTTATAGGATAAACAAATGAGCAATCAAATTAGAAGGAAAAATGATCTAGTCAAGATGATATTATGTACTTTTTATTCAAAAGTATAAGAGATTTGAAAGTTATTGAAATATATACGCACCACACTATTATGTGTCATTTTTTTAAACCAACCCTTTAATACATAAATCGTTATATACATAAGTAAATGAATGACATATGAACTTAGAAGAATCATTAATGAACGGGACACTAATTATATAGATGACTTTCTCAAGTTGTAAGTTTTTCGTGAACTTCAGGTTAATATTCTGAACATTTTAATTGTAAGTTAATAGTTGTATAATATATCATGTACTCCGTATTAGCTAAGGTGAATATGAATGAAAGTCCTTAGAACAAGGACTTTATATCTTCAAAATTGTTCATAATTAATGCTTTGTTATCGAACGTATGTGTACTTTTATCTTATTAAAGTTTGAGATCGGTTGTAGGATTTAGTTATTTCAAACTTATATTTATATTTATATGTTCATCGTAATTAACCCACTATTCATATGAATCTCATAAACTTGCAAACAAAAGATATGGACCATAGTCAATTAATTACATTATACACCAAGAAAGACACCTATGATCTAGCTACATATATCATATAGTATTATGTTCCAAATAAAGAAATATGGTAGGCCAAATGGTTATTAAATATAATTGTAGCCTTTCACAAACATATCAACAAAGTTTCAAATATGACATGATATTGTTTATTCCTTAATGTAGTAGAGCACTAATTAGTAGGCAGTAGCCACTAGCCTAGTATCATTTGCCAGCTCCTCCCTCAGCAGCCATGAGCCATATTCAGATTCCGTGACCGTTGCCCTTGTTTTTCTCTCTCCCCTTTGATTCCTCATTTGAATTTTTGAATCTCCAATCTCATTTTCTTGCTTGTTTAATTAAAAATCCCATTTTATTTTAGGTGCATATTCTAGAAACTATTCGCCCTTGTCGAAGACACTCGAGTCGTATCAACATATTGAGTTCGATCTGTTGATATTTTTCCGATGAAAACGACTCTTTTGGTTTATGTTTTTTCATACATGTCTCTCCGAGAATTCGAACCTGGATATTTGAATAGTGTCTCGTCTCGTAAGACCAAAGTTAAAAGACCACATTTGTTGCGTTATGGTATGAGGGCACAAGGAGCGATACAAACAACAACGTTTGGATGAACATGCAAAATGGCTTCAACCATGTGCCTTGCTTTGTGCAAGTGATGCTATATGGATATTCTAAATTCCAACACTATCCAAACAAGACCTAAACTAATCAAGTTAGAAAATAAGATTTAGGGACAACTAATAAAATAATAATAATACTCTTATCTTATTATATGGTCTAGTGAAGGTCCACCAAACCGGAATTTCAAAATTTTCACCAACTTTTGGCGTGTCGACCCTTTTTTCAAACGGATTTTTGAATGGGATTTTTGTTTGTTTTTCCCTCCTCTGCCAAACAAGACCTTCAAAGGCTCCTCTTGTGGGCTCTCTTATGAATTGTGACTTGATTGATATATTGTAAGTTTGTAACTACTCAAAGTACATTTTTGTTCGATCCCATAACGCTTCATGCTACAAAGTAACCGATTGAGATTCGAAGTTGTTAAATGAATCATCTTTACATTATGAAGAGCATCATCATATTACTAAAAGGAAAAAGGAGCTATCTTGCATTGATAAAACTAGAAAAGCAATTTACAAAGCTTATGTTAGAGACTATTATCTCTATGAAGCCCTTTTACATTAGACTTTTCATGTCATGCAATCTCATCAAAAAGGGCTTCTTTAACATCCAAGGAAGGCCTTTGCATCCTAACACCACTTACACTACTCCTCGACGCCATCATTTCGGTCAACGAGAGTCGTTTCCTCGATGGCGATGGCTCGGGCCTTTGTCTCGGGGCGCTCTGTGACCTCAGCTTGGCCCGAAACGATTGCGTGTTGGCCATGTAGCTTGGGTAGTAGTTGTTATTATGATGGTGCAAGTGGTGGTGATAATATGGCCTAAAGTAGCCTTCACCACACACACTCTTGGCCGGAGTCGGTGGGGCGCGCGGGCGGGTTGAGTTCGAAAACCGGGGAGTCGAGTGGGCCGTGGAGATCCGAGGGGGGTGGCATTGGTGGTGGTGGTCTTCCTCCTCCTCGTATAGGCCCCAATCGTACCGGTCGACATTTTTGGTATGGATGTGGTGTCGGTCGGGAATCGAGAGTCGGGCTGGCATCGGGAATGGAGACGGGAGCGGGGATGAGACCGTCGGATACTGGAGGAAGCCCGACGAGTCGTCTCCATAGTCGGAAACCGACGGAGGGTAGTTGCTCCGACGAGACGATCTCGACCTCGGCTTGTATGTGTCAATCTCAACAATCTTGGGGCTATCATCGTAATTAGGCTCATAAGACACCCTCTTGCTGTGATATTCACTCCTTGGTTCCTCAAATCTCTCCTACAAAATACCAAACAAAATTAACACCATAAAGACCCTGAATTAACATATATTTACTCAAATCCACCCTAAGTTTTTTACATAGATAGAAATTGAACCAAACCGAAACCGAAACCTTACCATGGACCTTCGAGACGGCATTCGAGTCGGCCCGTCTTTGCCAACGGAGCGACGAGCCCGGCTGGCCCGGGCCGAGGCCTGGGCCCGGACTAGGGCTTGCATTCCATGAAGGGTGGCCGTGGCTTGCTTTCTGACCAGGTAGCCTCTAACATGAGCCTGCAATTTGACCAGCCCTTTCAGAGCTCTGAGTGCCTTCCTCGCCTGCAAAATTTTTTGCGTACATTCATAAAAAGATTCTTTCGCCATCTTCTTCTCTGATTCGTTTCAGAGAACATGTATGATTGTACTCACAGACTTTTCAAAAAATCCTCCCCATCCCCTTTTGAAATCTCAAAATTCCCATCATTAATTGTGACATAAGCCGATGAGCGAAGAACATGGACCATCGTTGACCAAATCAATAGCACACACACACAAAAAAAAAAAAATAAAGCACCATGCTTTCTTTCGAGTTTGCAAATTTCAGCACTAACCCAGATCGGAAAACGAGCTCTAGATTAATGGGCAACTCAAATTAGGAGGAAAAAGATTGAATCTTGATTGTGACATAGTCTGATGAGCGAAGAACAGGGACCATCGTTGACCAAATCAACAAAAAACAAAGCACCATGCTTTCTTTCGAGTTTGCAAATTTCAGCACCAACCCAGATCGGAAAACGAGCTCTAGATTAATGGGCAATTCAAATTAGTACAAAAAGATGGAATCTTTAATACCAGAAAGCCTCTGAAGACGTTCTGAATCTTGACGGCGGCGGACTTTTCCAGGCCGGCGGAAAACAGAGCAGCTCCCCTGTTATGGCTGGTGAGCCGGACGACGGCGACCGCCGCCTGCGCGGCCGCCACCGCGGCGTCGGCGGCGGCCGCGGTGGCGGCGGCCACGGCGATCGCGTGCTTGTTCTGCTCCTTCTCGGTCTCGGAAAAGTAGTTTCCGAGCCAACCGGAGTCGCCTTCTCCGGCGGGGATGTTCACCGGAATCTGGCCCAACGGCGGCGCCGACTCCCTCCCCGGCCGGGCGAAGCTCCACCGCCGCTTCTCCCGCCGGAAATCGTTCTCGTTTGAGTGCTTTGGGGTTTCTTTCTCCTTCTTCATCCCCAAAATGCCCTTGATCCACCTCGCCGCCTTCCCCATTTCTTGTTGCTCTGTTTTTAAAATTTTTGTTCTTTGTTGTGTGGAGAGTTCAGAAAACAGAGCGGTGCAAGATAGGCTATGAAGAGGAGGAGGTTTGAATTTGTAATGTAGGGGACAAGATTCTCTCTCTCTGTTTAACACTTTGTGGATTTCATTTTTTGGTGAGTCTCTCAAATTGTGTGTATATATGCTGAGCTCAGGAGCATTATTATATAGTAGTTCAAAAAAGCATTTAAATTGTTTTTTTTAATATCTTTTAAAGGGTTTTTTAATGTTTTTTTTGATGTGCCTATCTTATGTATGATCTAGAAGTCTATTTGAGACTGTAGTAGCTTATGTTGTTGAGAGTTGAGACATTACAAAGTTACACTTGATGTTACTTTTTAGTTGAAAGTGGACCAAATTCATTAAGTGAGCGTTAATTGGTAAAAAAAAAAGGGGTTGGATAGTAGAATTATAAAGGGACTAGTTTACCGAGAGTCCCGACTAACCTACATCTTTAGGGAAGCGAATATGGTTGTTGATTCCCTTATTAAGTTTGTTTTTTCCTTTCCTATTGGTACTTATGTTCTCTCGGAGGCTCCTTCGGGTGTCAATGTGCCATCTATCTTTTGTACGATGATGTTGCGGGTTGAGCTACCCTACACATCCGAAACATTTAGAGCCCGTTCTATTTATTAAGGGGTAACCCCATTTTCCGACCAAAAATAAATAAATAAAGGGACTAGGTGCAATGGATGGTAAACTTTGAAGGTAATTAAGTGAGTGGTAAACTAGTAATGTGTGAAAAGTTCAAATTCTTAAGAGAAAGATAAGCTTTTTTGAAAACCTTAAAATATGAGCTAAAATGGAGATGGGCTTTTGTAAAAATTTAATCTTTTGTGGAAAGATTTTTAAAAAATAAAGATGGGGTCTTGAATTTAATAATACATCTGACAACAGGCTCGTGAAAATCTGTATTAGAGGACAAAAAGGCTTGGATTGGGGGTAGGAGGTGGAGGTATGGTGGACCTTGGGGGTTTTTATTTTGTGGGTTCAGAAATTGGGCAGATTAGATTAAGCCTTAATCAGATTAATTATTAATTAATCCCTTTTTGAAAAGGAAAAAGAGGCTCCATTGCTAATCAAATATGAATCATAGCTACAAATCTAGCCAGGTAAAGAAATTTTCACTTTATTTACCCTTAAGGTTTTGTTCGAGGTATAAAGTTAAAGTAAACGATGAAGTAGAATAAATAGCTCAAACAAAATGAGTACTCGAAAATGAGTTTATCGATTAATGTATTACGAAATGCTAGTTAGGTGTTATTCATTACGAGTCAAAATGATAAAAACGAGAACAAATTAGGGATGAAGTAACGTTCTTACAAATGTGAGTCGGGTTTAAACCTCTCCGATAGTACGGTAAATGCTGAAAAACCCGACGATGTAGTTAGAGATAGATGATAATTTATACCAAAGGGAGCGTTACAAAAAAGATACTACCAAAGTAAAAAGGGAGGGAATGAAAAGGAAAACCTATCACAAACTTTAAACTTCGGAATCACTATTTCTCAAATTCCACAAAGTTTTTCACACCAATGAGAAACTCGGAAACCCTATTGTGCTCCTACTTTACTTTTCTACCTTATTGTGCTACTAAAAGCTTCATTAAAATGTGATGGAAAAGTGGAACATAAAAAGAGAACTAGTACCATTTTCACTCACCAAAAAAGATCACCATTCCTCCTTTATTCCATTTACAGCAGACACAAATTAGTATAGTGTCATAGTGGTGTACATTTTGCTTCAATAGCCCATCAAAAGTTACTCTATGATAATGATCATTTTACACCTTAATAAGCAACAAAAACAGTTAGCATTGCAATATTAAGGGTAAAGTATGTATTTAAGACTAGATAAATGTATAAAGTGTTTTGACCAAGGGTAAAAATGACCACTTCCATTTTTTTTTCTAAAACAGCTCCACAAAAATATTGATTACTTACTATAAACTGATAAATATGCGTTTAACGCATCAACTCACTGGTTGAGCACTTATATATTTACCATGAGGTCTCGGATTCGTTGGTTACTTACCTATTCTCATAGTACTTGGTAACTAATGAGCTTTGATTTATCCGTTAAACTCATTCTAATTACAATTTCTCATGTTGGCTTGTCCGGTTGCCAAGTTTTTTGACTTCTCGACTTATGGTCACATTTTCATAGATAAAATTTTCACCTTATAAAAGTGTAAATGTACAGATGTGGTTAACCATGACTTGTCCTCAAGGAAAGGTTTGTGTTTACCCCACATGAAAGCGAGATGCAGTTAATTTTCAGTTTCTACTGTAGTGACAATTTTCATTGCAAGTTTTCATCTCTATACCTTCTTAGATCCCTTCTTTCTAGATTGCCTTTGCCTTCTATTCCAAAAGAGCTGAAGAATTGGGGGGTGAAAACAGAGAATTAAATGAGTAGTGGCTTGTTGAAATTGGCAAAATTCAATCATGGAATTGACACCAGAGAGGGAGAGAGAGACAGGAGAAGAACTCATATCTACTCTGTTCCAATGCATTAAAAATCCTGCAATTTTTTTAAAAAAAGATTCAATCTTTTTAAAATATTGTGAGTTACCCAGAACTTTAATGGATGAGAACTGAAGCTTCTAATCACCTTTCTTTTCCTGGGGCTTCTTTTGGCCCAAGATCTTGTTTTTATCTTGCCCTTCTCTGGTGTTTCACTGTAAAAAATTCAGGGCAAACACTCTTCTATACTCTTTCCATTATTTTTACTGTTTGTATTTAAGGTCTGAGGTGTGTAGTGGGAAGACTAGTACAAATTTGGGTGGAAATTCAAAGGGAAGGGTAAAGGACAAGCAGGTAATTAATTTGTGGGCAGGTAGTGAGAGTTTGTTTCCTGAATTTGGGGGAGGTGTGATCTAATGGAAATTCCATTCTGGGTTAATCAAATAAATATTGACATTTACCCTTGGATTTATTGTGTAATAAGTTTGTGGTAATTTAGTTAGGGAAATTTTATGGTTGGTCTTTCTAGCATTAATAAGGGTATTATGATGCTCAAAAGTTGAAGTTTTTAGGATGATATTTCGGAGATCTTGTACTTGTTTGCTTCGTAATGTTGGTCGAGAAGAGGGGTTTCGTGTTGCGTAAACATGGGTTGAATGGGCACATTATGGGTATAACCACAATGTCGCTCGAACCATAAGATGTCAAAGGAGTATTGGACAATGGCTCGGGGATTGGAGGCAGCCTAATGGCGAAGATCGACGACTTTAAGAATGATCGCGTATAGCTTTATAAACCTTTAAAACGAGGGATTGCTCGAAAATTTCAAATATAGATGATTCGTGTATCGATCTTTTGGGCATTTTCGGAACCTAATCCTACTAAATCGAGTGTCGGGAACACAATGGTGATCTTGGACTGAATCAATTCGAATCGAATAGGGTATCGACCGGAAAAGGCCCAAAATCTTGGGACACCAAGAATAATTAGTTTCTTGTTTGGACAAAGTTTAAACTTTTTTGCTTGTTTGAACTGGTTTTTCCTATTCAAATATTAAGGACATTTGAATTAATAATTTGTCCTGTTCAAATGGGGCGCCTTAAATTGTTGGATTTGGACACTTTGTAAAACTAGAACGACCATTTCTGATGGTGAAAGCAGAAATAGGTGGGTTTATTATTTGCATTGATTGCCCTGATAGCAAGCTGAAGAAATGGGGCATGAATGATTTTATAGTATGCAAACATATGATACAATGATGACCATGATGGGTAGTGTAATTTTCAATTTCAATTTTCAAATGTTGTATAAGAAAATTTTGAAATTCTGACTCGGTCTAAATACTAGATTAAATACATTAGTACTCATGATGGGGTCATCTACTATAATACAGTATAAAGCGCAACCCAAGTCTTTGTTAAAATTTGCGCCATATCATCGAACTTGAATAAAATAATAGTTTTATTTTTTACATTGATTTTAAAAAAATAACTCATATATCCTTCATATCTTATCCATTTTCCTTATATGTACTTAATATCATACTCAATTCTTAATATCTTAAGATTTTTTCCTCTAACATGATTTTTTAAAATTATATCCTTATATGATTAAAAAATTCAAGTTATTTTATTTTATATCATTACAAAATTTCCTTATTACTTAGTATACATTTTTGTCATTATTAAACCTTGAAGAATAGTGAAAAACTTTCACATATGTTAATAGTATATTAAATAATAACATAAATATTAAAATTTGAATACAATTATGTTAAAATAAACATTGTATTATTAAAAGTAAATATATAGGTCAATAAGTTGGGAATTTGGTCTATCGGGTTTGAATTATAAATTATCGAGTTAAAAGCGCATTCGTATCAAAATTTGATCTCGAATCGGTTAATTCTCTTTTATATTTACATTACCCGTACATGGTACGGGGTTTGTACTAGTTTGGATTTATGTCTTACATAATGCCAACGGCCCCCTTGTCTCCAATGTGTTCCAGTTTTTGAATTGGACTCATGCTAATCATTGTCTTAATTAATTTCATAGCTTTAGATTATGGGTTTTAAAAGCCCATGACTAATTGTCTTTTGCTTAACTTCAACTTTGGTGTTATGGGTTTTGAACATGTCCAAAGCAAGGCTACAAAAAAAATTTGTTACATGACCAATGAGAATGTGACCCGAGTCCGCAACCAATGTCAAACTAGACGTAGCGAATACAAAACTCTGGTGAATCCAGAGTAAGATTTTACGAAAGCAATACAATGTTTATGCTTGGTCAATTAATTAGATTGATCAAACTCCACAATAATCCTTGATTGTGCAACCAGAAAGGCTAATCTGGTCTGTGCAATAGAAGTTAAGCAAGCCATAATGATCAAATGGCTTAAATTGCATTGGGTGTTCTTCATCAATCAACTCTTGTGGGGTTGCAATCTTGTTGTTGATGAACGAGAAGAGCCCAAGTGAGTACCTTAATCTCTCCCCATTCATCACTACACGATGTATGGGCGCGTGTATTCTGTTGTTGCTCCATGCCTGAAAAGCACCCGTTAATCGCCCGATTAGCATATCATTAGGCTTTTGATCTACAAACTAGATAAGCAAGAACCATCCTTTCTTAACGTTAATCTCAATGGGAGTGAATACTCTAGGAGATATTGAATCAAAGGTTCGCGCAAAATTGGACCGGTCCAGTTCACGATCCACGATTTTAGGGATTTACGGGTTATGTAGTCCGGTCTCATCCGGTACGATTTAAGAGTATACATTCGGACTATATTGAACCGGAATACATATTATAATTGTATAAAATACCTCTAAGTTCTAGTTTAGTACATTGGTATTTACTCAAGTCATATTAAGTTCTTGTTGGTTATAAAGGGCATTCTTTTGTTATGACTAAGGTTATGGTATCAAATTTTGTATGACAAATACTTACAAGGATTGCTTCTCCGGCCATGACAACAAATCTTTGAGGTGAGCCATCATAGCTGATCCAATGGCCATCTTTGGTCTGAACCTCGAGCCCATTTACCTCATTCTGGTGAAGAACCGTCAAGAAGCTCTTGTCGCTATGTGGGACCGACCCAACGTTGGATTCACCTTCCTTTGGCCCCCGGTATCGCGAAAACCTCAGTAGGTACGTGGTCGACTCATCGAGTGATTGTAAGTAGTTTACGACGCCATAGCTCTCAAAAACCATTCTCTTGACCAAATGTTCTAGTTGTGACCCATGCTTCGTGTACATATTGAAGGCTTGGCTATCATAAGAACAAGGTCCATGAAAAAGAAAGAGTTAACTTCATGATAGAATGACAAAATTAAATATTTGAACAAGCATTAATCTTGATAAAACTATCACGTTTATAAAGCCTAAGCCGTAACTTTGAATTAACTTGAACCAGCCTCCAAAGTTCCAAAGTTTCTTCATAAGATTCGAACGCTAATCAAACCCTTATGTAAGTTCAAACTCCAATCTTAAATAAAACTTTATCTACCGATATAACATGTTAAAAAGTCCAAATTAACGTACCAAAAGCTTTGGTTTCCTGAGGGCCACATAAGATTAGAGAAGCCTTGAGTTTTATGAGGATCTTGTGCATCCTCAATCCCAAAGCACTCCAAGAGATGAAGAGGATATTGCGGTTTTGAATAGCCATGGTAAGGTTTGGTTGAAATGTTCTTAGCCTTGGTTTCACTAGGAAGATCATAAAGTCCTCCTAACACATCAAACGCCTTTCGGTGAAGGTCAAGGGAAAAATCTTCACAAACCGCTACGAAACATCCGTACTCTTCGAGGGCTAGTCTGACATCATCGCAAGTCGACACCCATGAGCCTGTGCCCGGCTTCAATGCCTTGCTAGAGAGGTTGATGGTTGGAAGTGATCTTGTGTCCATGCCTCCTCCTTGCCTCTCTCTAGTAAAGATATACCATCAAAAATTAGCGAGTGGGTAATTAGGGTTGAGCAAAAATAGGTTAGGATCGGTTTTCAGATTCGTCCAAGTGCCTAACCCTAGAGTAAAAAACAACAACATCTATCCAATTGATTTCCGGTGCAGTCGCAACTTGGAGATCAAGATGTACGCACCCATACCCATAGAATTAAGGGCCTGTTTGGTACGATGCCAGAAATCAGATTGAAACAGGGAATCAGGTTGGATTCAGAATAGCTCATACCAAAAGTTTTATTAAAGTATGAGTTGTATTTTGTGGGAATGAGAATCACTCATACTCAACCCTTAGACAAAACTTACACATCTATAGGTTTATCTCATTCCTAAACTGATTCTATAATTATATCAATGGTACAGAAACATACCGCCCTAAGTACTATTATCAATTTGTCATGCATTACACATGATTTTGCATGTTTATACATGTAAGAAAATCTATAGTTTACCTGAGATTGATATCCGAAGCCCTTTGAAGAATTGCAAGGTTGGTTTCTTGCTCTTAAGCTAATTAACGAAAAACGGTTTTTGTGAGTGCTATGCACAATTGATGAGATTGAACGCACATCATGGTTTCCCTTTATACAGAGTCAAGCCCAATTAAATAAAACATAGAATAATCATAGGACTAATCACACTTGCGTATTGAATTTGGCCGACCAAATCTACTTGGCAGATGCATGTATATATCTCTCATGGTTTTTGTGTTTCAAGCAAAGACATGTAATCCTTCGTATTAATTACATGAATTAAGGAACTAATAAAGATTAGGGTGTCGTCTGGCCGCGAACCCTGGTAGTGGTGGATCAATGTCAAGTTGTCAACGGCTAATGAAATTAGTTACTCCGGATTAATCATTCCACGATAGATTAGATCATAATTAGTGAATCATTATGCAAAATCCTCGTTTAAAATAAAGTCTCACGTCGGAAATTAAAAAAAAAATAGTCACGATGTAAGAACCATCCATTCGTGATTACGAGCTAGGGGTACTTAGGATTAAAACTTAAAACTAATACTATTCAGAATTTTTCGGTTCGATTATCATAAGTAAAGTCTTTCTACGAAAAAACAATGGTCGACATGATCAACATATGAAAAGTAACACAAATAATATGATGACCTAGCAATTAAAATGAGGCTCGATCGCCTTTGATCAACATAGATTAAACTTAATTAATATGTTTTAACCAACAGGAATAGTAATTGTTTTTCATATTTCATCGTATAAACTATTGTTGTGTAACCATAAAACATAGAAATAATCAAAATCAGCCCAGGTCAAATAATATGTCACTATGCAAAAATGAAAAAACTAATCGAGCAAAAGGAATCGCTCTAGTCAATTACAATAAGTCTCTTAAACTACTAATATAAGTTTCTGTGCATAATTCGAAAATTAAATATTCAGCTGGATTTTGGTTTGCATATGGAGTATGACATATGAGGTGAACTCATAAATATCATTTGAAAAATGAAATAAAACAAATTCGCATTCATCATGTAAATGAAACTAATTAATCACTACAAACGAAAACTTAAAATAACGAATAAATAAATCTAAATGTTGACTTATAAAAAGATACGGATGGATTATGTTGGTGCGTGGACAGCACATTTTAGCTTCCTTTATGAATTGCATTAAAATGTCAAATTCATTTATTTTATTGCAAGAAAATGTAAAAAATGGTCAATGATCACTTTTTAGGGCATTATTGTTTTTTTTTCCTTAAAAGCCTTTTTTAATGAACAATAGACTTTATAATGGTCATGCATTACATAATGTTTAATCATTCTACTAACTGAAATTCTTCGGGTGCTCCTTAAAATGAAGGCCAAATTAGATTTCAAATTAACGTATTTATATAAGAAAAATGTATTTCTTTGGAATCTTCATGCTATCTTGTGCGACTCCTTAAAACTTGAGGTTAGTTTCTACAAGCAATTTCCGTTACAATTAGATTTTTTCATTCTGATTTGTCATATGAGCGATTTTGTTAGAGCATTCACAACTGAGAATATAAAACATAATTTCTTAAATTACCTTTTAGACCACATTTTTTTCTGCAAGAGAATTCTCTCACAAGTAAGAAATATCTCCCTGACCTAAATCTGATTTTTTCTGATATTTTATTTATTTTTAAAGGTTAAGAAATATAGATCGTCTACATTGTGTCCTTGTGGATGCTCTTAATCTCTCGGGTTTACCAAATGTGCCCGGTAATATCGAATTCTTATTTTTTTAAAGAATTAAAAAAAACCTTTTTTATATTTGGGCGAAATACTCGTATGGGCTGAAAACATGTAACTAATTTTATATAAAATGGGCCTGATTGAGGCCCATAGCCCAGATCCTTCCGTTTGCTGTAAATGATGGCAATTAAGCTCAAGGTTAGGCAGATTTCACTAACAAATTAACAATGACATGTTGCATTTGAGCACTAATTTAGTAATTTTGTTATTGCAAATGTCAGGAAAAAGAAGCAATTCTTAGGGTAGTTTATTGTAGAGGGAAGGGGGCGACGGAGTCGGGTTTGGACCATTTAGAAAATAATTGTACCCCTTTTAAAAAAGAGTTAGTAAATAGTCGGTATACAAGGCTTTATTTCCCTACATTTTCTCTCCTCCTCCTATTATTTTTCCTCTCTCCTCTTCTCCCTCTCAATCCCGTGCACCTTCTCCCTCTCTTCCTCATTCAGATCTGATTCACAGGGAGGCCGCAGATCATGGTTGGTCAGATCCCGATCTCCGGAGCCTCACCGCTCTCTCTCTTCCTCACCCCTCTCTCTCGTCCGTCTTTCCCGATCTCAAAATTTGGCAGATTCGTCTCCACGAAGACGACGAAGGTGTCCCTCCCACTACTCTGCGCGAAATCTCGTTGCTCCGGATTTCAAAGAAACGCCTTCAATTATCAAGGTTTCAAGCCGATTGAGCGAGTCTAAGAAAGATTCCTCGCGATCGCTAACCCTAGGTGTTCCGAAACAGCTCGTTGTTTTGGATTCAGGCCAATTGAGCGAGTCCGAGTCGATTCTCAACTCCCTAGGGCTCGAATTTCTCCTAATCGCGAAGGCGGAGTCCTCGCAGGGAAGCTCGGACTCGCACGAGATGTCGCTCGTGTTCAGCGCCGACGGATTGAGGGAACTCACGCCTCTTGTTGTTCCGCAAGAGTTCGTTAAGCATGGCGGAGTGATCTTCAAGGTCTACGTGGCCGGCCTCCATGTGAGGTTCGTGAAAAGGAGGTTCCGTGGCCGAGCTGATGTGTTCTTCCAGGTTTGCGAAAGTTTCATTCTCCTTCTTTACTCTTCAATTAGATCTCAGTTTGTCATCGCATCTGTTTCAAATTTTGGTTCGTTTTTTTCCCCTCTCTTCCCCGCTCAGTTCTAGCATTCGATCTCTGTGGTATTTTTAGGTTTTCAATCGAGTGAGCATGTATGTGGTCTGACGTGTATTTGTGTTCGAGGCTGATTTGTGCGAGGATGCTGAAGTTTTAAACTAATATTGTTGATTCGTTAGTGCAATAATTGAGTTTCGTTGGTATCAATCTGTTAGTATTATATTGATTGACTAGTATTGATCCTTTAGTGCAGTAATTGACTTTAATTGCTAATGATCTGCTATATGTTAGAAGTGTAATATTGCATAAGGACATGAAGTATATAACAGAATTGTGGTTGGATTTTTTAGTATAAGGATCGAATGTGATCTCGTTAATCAACTCATCAGCAATTAACTTGGATTCCTTGTTTTTGAATCATTCTTTATCAGTTTATCTAGAGGCTTTGATCACCAACTGAAGAACTCATTCTGGACCATGAAAAATGGATGAACACATTGTCCTTCCATTCATGCTTGTGATATACATTTATACGTGGCTCTAAATATATAAATGCCATGTTAATTGGTTAGAACTATTTTATAGTGTTGAGATTCTGTTGGACACACATTTGGATTGAGCTCAAACTATTTTAAAGAATTCTGTCCCAACAATTATACCATCGTTGGCTATGGAAAGTATATCTCACTGCCTCTATCATCCATGTTTAATTGATTTTTTAATTAGACTCAAGTAGTGTTGATTTGTTAATTTAATTAATACAATAAAAAGTAGTCTTGATTTGTTAATTTATTGATCTGTCATCCACGCTTTGATTTTATAAGTTGGGTTTACGGGTTTTGTGATGACAAATTGATTTTACGGTTTTTAGTGATGACAAGTTGAGTTTATGCGTTTTGATGATGACAAGTTGAGTTTACGGGTTTAGGGATGATTAGTTGGTTTTAAGGGTTTTGGCGATGACAAGTCGGTTTTATGGGTTTTAGTGATGACAAGTTGGTTTTACGGGTTTTGGTGATGACTAGTTGAATTTATATTGCATTGTTAAATTTGTTTGTATATTAAATTTAATTATGGCCTATTCGCTCAAATGGTAGAGCAACGTGCTTAACGCATAATAATGTGGGTTCAAATCCCACATAGGCATACTAATAAATTCTGATGACAAGTTGCATATGTGATGACAAGTTAAGGAAATGACAAGTTTTGTACGTGATGATAATTTTTTTGTACGTGACGATAGGTTGAGTGATGACAAGTTTTTGTACGCGATGACAAGTTTTTGTATGCGATGACACGTTTTTGTACGCTATGACAAGTTTTTTTTATAAGCGATGACAAGTTTTCTATGCGATGACAAGTTTTTCGTCAGGGATGACAAGTTTTTCTACGCAATGACAAGTTTTTATAAGGGATAACAAGTTTTCTACGTAATGACAAGTTAATCTACACAATGACAAGTTTTTCTAAGCGATGACAAGTTTTTATGCATGAGGACAAGTTTTTTCAATTTTTCGGTGACAGGATTTTTGGATGACAGGATTTCCGATGACAGGATTTAACTGGGACGCGGTGGCACGCGTGTAAATTTTTTTTTTGACCAGGGGTATTTTTGGAAAAACGACTAGTTAGCACATAAATTTTCAAGGGAGCCTACCCACTCCACAAATCTCCCCAAATAGCCTACTCCCCAAATTTCCTCTTTATTGTACTACTATGTGTTCAACTATCCAAACATATTGGAATGGACCTAAGCATAATAACTATGATAAGTCACATACAATATTATGCATTTTGAACCTGATTTTTTAGTTAGTGTATATACCAAGTAGTACACAGCCTATCCAAAGTTCCAAACCGTAAAATTTCACATATATATACACATTAATTATACAAAAAAGTAGAAACTAAAAATACAAGGTTCAAAGTTTTTTCTTTTCAAAATTTAAAGGTTGAAAAATGAACACAATTGTCTCTACCAGGATTGTCCTCTTCTTCCTTCATTTCACTCTTCTACAACTGCTTTCCTTGTTTACCACCAAACTCTGCATAAGAAAGACCCGAAATCGAGTTAACGGATACCCGAATTCAGAGTTTCGGTTTGAAATGTTCGAAAATTGTTAAAGAAACTCACTGCTTAAAGAAGGCAACTCAGAGCTCTTCAACACACGTAGCCTCTTGACGGTTGACACAAACATGCTACCAAAAGAACGTAAACATAGATTACAATTAATGTTAGAACAAAAAGTATAGTTTGTGAGTGTTTATACTTTCTAAGCTTTGTTCATATGAGTTCTATGACAAAATTAATATGAATTTGTATGATAAAAAGGCGATTTTCTGATCCCGAGTGAATGGAGTTTGCAAGAAGTTTATACACATTGACAAGAAAAAATAACGTTTATATATCACTTTTTTTTGGTTGAGGCCACTGCTCATACTAGTCGAATCGGTAAATTCTGGATACTACCTTGAAGGTTTAACCATTTGACTAGATGCTCGAAGGCAACATATATATATCACTAAACTAGCCGAGATAGTACGTAAAAAGTTGCGAAGGAACTTACTGCCAAGGGACATCTCCAACTAGCATCCGATCTCCTTCATTATCTTCGTACACGAGCGTGTACTCCCCACACCCATCTAACAAGCATGTTATCGGTTTCTCCCTTTCTTGTTTGCTCGGGACTCCACACGACGAGGATTCCATTTGAGCTGGCCAAACAACAAACGACGACGAGCATGAGGGACTTGACAACAAAATGCGAAAAAACGCTACAACTTAGGGTGTTCAAATACCTGCGAGGAGGCCTCTAAAGAGGGTGTCGACGGCTGAGCAAAGCTTGTCGTAGTTATCATGGGCTTTAAGATCCACTTTCCTTCCAATCGGAACACCTTCCATATTGATCTTCACAAACAAGCCTTTGGTTAAGTTCTCGGTTGGATTCTTGTTAGCCTCTATAGGTGGCGGTGGAGGAGGAGGCCGAGGAGGAGGATTGGGAAGCGGCTTTGCTGAGCTAGTGCTCCCAAGTTTCTTCCTAAATGATCGAACCGGAGGCCAACCTACAGCCGCGCCAGGAGCTGTCCTGCATTTTTTTGGCACACAAAAGTTACATTTGAGTTAAGAAAACTCATAATAGGTTCACAAAGTTACACAAATTAAGGTTCACTTCTTTTTATGTCATGCATTTGGCTTAGGTAAACTATAGCAATCCCTCTTATTAATTTGTTGTTTGTGATCTAGCATCAATCCAAAATTTGTTTCCGTTAGGCTGGCCTTTTCGTTTCCGTTAGGTTGCCATTGTCTTTCTATTCCGCCAAATAATGCTATTTCCATCCTTGAGGATGATGCGAACGGGCGCTCTACGCCCCGGAACTGCTTGTAATGTTTTGTGTTTAATTAAATTGTAAGGTGATGCCTTCTTTCCGACAAAAAAAAAATCAATCCAAAATTTGTGTCCCCTAGACACGTCTCAACTTGGATAAACTATGACATAGTATCCAAATCTTATGTGGATCTAGCATATGCAAAATAACATAATATCAATAAACTATGGTCCATACACCCACAAACATACAAATATCCAGATATCTCCTGACATTATCAATATTATAGATAGGACAAAAACAAAAGAAAAAGGCTTTTGAAGCAAATTGGATCCTTAAAAAAGGCATAAATGTAACACAAACTCAAAGGAAATGAAACTAATTAAGTAAGAGAGAATCTACCTTTTATGAGAGCTCTTTGGCACAATTGCATTGGTACAAGAAGATGGAAATTTGTTGGCTTGACGATAATTACCATTATACTCTTCTCTCTTCTTTGGTTTGCTCGCTTCATCTTCATCTTCACTAGGAAGCCCAAGCCTTAGCTCAAGCTTCTTCTCATTAGCACAAAAATGGTGGTTTCTAGCCCCACCACCACTACTAGTACCTTCATCTTCACTCTTCAAAGCCCATTTTCTTTCCCTTGGAATCAAATCCAAGAGCTTGTATTGGTTTGGCTCTTCCTCTTTGATTGGTTTGTTTTCCATCTTAAAGAGTTTTGGTGCGCTTGTAAAAAGAATAAGGCCTTCAACACCACAAGATGAGAAAGAAACCCAGGTAAATATATCAATTAAGAAAAAAGGATTTTGGATTAATTTACCGATTGCATAAGAAAGAGGCAAAAAAAAAAGGGTAAGAAAATGCAAGTAACAAAATAGATGAGCACAAACTAACAAAAAAGAGGTGGCTAGCTAGCCACCTTTACCTTAAGAGCTTTGTTTGAGGACAAAAGAGGCAACAAAACATGGACAAAAGAGCCAAGATGAGCCAAACAAAAACAATAAATGAGCACAAACTAACAAAATGCAAGTAAAATGAAACTATATCAATAGACAAATAGATGGAGATGGAGAGATGTCACACCTTATAATGTGAGCTTTGATGTGATGAGCAAAAACTCAAGAATCCATCAAGGGTATTAAGCAAGAACACCTCAAAGACCAAATTACAGAAATACCCATATGATGAAAAAAGATTAAGGGCTTAGTAATCAAAACCCAGGTAAATATATCAATTAACAAAAAAGGGTTTTGGACTAATCTACCGATTGCATAAGAAAGAGGCGAAAAAAAGGGAGATTCTTTCTGGTTTTTGCTATATGGGTAGAAATTGGAAAAGAAAGTATGAGGAAACCAAAAGAGAAGAGACATAAAAGACACCAAATTAAACAAGATTAGAGGAAAATGCACGCAACATGTAGCAACATATATTTCTCGTTCACTATACATAACACTATTTCCTTTGACCAAATATTTAATTTAAATAAATACGTGGATTGGATTTAGATCCCTTGAATTTAAGGATATTTTAGTTGATGTTAAAAAATGATCTATTTTCAAGTTTTTATTCGTGATGTTTTGAATGTATTTGCCTTACAATCTTGGTTGGAAATAGTCATTGTGATGCTCAAATATGGTTCAAATATATACGTTCAAATATGGTTCGACTTCGAATAGATCCATTTAGATGCGGCTTGACTCATCGGATGTCAGAGAAGCACGAACGACGGCTCGATCGTTCAGCCACGCAGCTGAATCCCTAGATGATCTAGGGATTCAACTGCGTGGTTACGTTGCTGAACGACGACGACCCTAGCGTTTCACGCCCAGCTTCATCTTCCGATGCTCGATTAAGCTCTACCAAACGCACCCTAATACTCTTAAACTTAAGAACACCGACCCGGATTTCCCAAATTAGACTAGTCTTACAAAGGATGCAATGATCATGAATTGGTATCTCATACGCCAAACGCATGACGTTTTGTTGAGGAAAGCACAACGTGGTACTTTTGCTGGCTTTGCTTTGCTTATTAGACTTCTCTCCCTTTTCCCTCTCTACACAAACAAAAACAGTGTGCCACTTCCATGACTTTTGTATTAGGTGTACTCAAAACAACACAAATCTACTACTATCTTTATGAGTTATGACTTTCGATACTAGCAAAAGTTATGGTGTGTCTAATAAGTTTAAGTTGATGTTTGGCCGAAATCTTACTACAAACTAGTCATGATTTTCGAGTTTTAACAATTAACACACGTATAATGTAACGTATATGGTAACCCGTAGACTAGTAATGTGAACACACATGTAATGTAACGTATACGGTAACTTATAGACAACTCAATATGTATCTATCAAACACGTACGTACATACCCATCTTCTTATAAGTGGGTATATTTCCAAACTCAATTTTTTAAAAATGAAGTACATGTACAAGTTTGAGCAATTTGACCTACCCTCCATATTTTCGGCTTTATTTAATGAGTTAGGCAAGGGACATGAATTGAAAGGTCATTTGAACTAGGGGTGTTCATAAATATCCGATCCGTTCATTCCGATCCGACGATCCGATCCATGAAAATCCGAGTCCAACGGAAAATTATCCGAATCCGGTCCGATCCGAGAAAATTAGTCGGTTAATGGACCGGATATGGAATTGAATTTTATTCCTAAAATCCGACGGAACGGTATCCGATCCGATCCGATTAAATTATATATTTTCTTAGCATAATGTAATATTTTCATGTTTTAAATTTATTTATTTTTTTAAAATTATATGTCAAAATGGTAAACCGGATATCCGTGTCGGATATCCGATCCGAGATAAACGGACCGGATATCCGAGTATATGCGGATCGGATACGGATAGCACTTTTGAGTTTTTTATCCGGTAATATCCGATCCGTTTAGACTAAACGGATCGGATATCCGACCATGAACACCCCTAATTTGAACACTCGATCCCCTTAAGTAATTTGTCACCTCCACTTTATTTTGGATTAATTGGTGTTAGGCATTGAGACACATCACACGACACATGTTGATGTTCTTGATCATGAGTTCCTTTTGCAATTTCAGACGGTTTTACTTTTCCATTTCGGTAACATGATTTCGTATACAATTCATATGCCAACAAGATAAATTTGTCTATACTAGTATATTGTTGTAACGGAAGATCGAACGAGAAAAATAAACAGATACGAGATCCCATGATGTCTGTCGTAGATTCATATTCAAGGCACATTAACAAGAACCTCACGCGTAAATTAGCTATTCCATCACGTCTTCATGAGCTAGATTACACATTTGATCAATATAAGATAAAAGTTATGAAATTATAAATAGTATGAAAAATCTTATAATTGAATATCTAGGGTCTTATAACAACGTATGCATGATTTTATAACTAAGTTTTTTTTTTTTATATTGGGTGTGCAAGATTTTCATATGTATTATTGTATACCTATGTGTTTTGATCAAAATGCAAAATTAGTGATTTATTAGTGTCAATTTAGCTGTACTGTTGGAGCAAACTATAAATAGTGTATTTTGGCACCTTTCTTTGAACAAATGGCAAGGGAACAATTAAGCAAATGAAAATTAAATGCAACAATTTTCAACACAATTGGCCTACCCTTTGTTTTGATAATTACAGGCATGAACTTGAAAATAAGTAGACTTCAATAAATATAGTGTAATAGAACAATCTTTTATGCGAATACAATCTAGTAGAAAAAAATTGAATAAAATTATGTAGGATTTATTCAAACATGTATATCCATGCACTCGTGCAAGGAAGACTTTTACTTCTATTGGGAATTTGGGAACATGACATGCAAATTTTCCGAGCTACTTGTTGACTAAATATTGTCTTTTATTTCATTGTTATTACTATATTAGTATATGTGCACGGACATATATTAATTAGGTTAGAAAGGTTAGGTTTTGATTGAATTGAGTAGTACGTGTTTTGATGGGATTATAGAGTTTTCAAATTTTAGATTTGTCAAGTGTGATTTGACTTGTAAAATGCTTTAATCCAAACAAAGTACGAGATATTCAAAGATAAACATAACTCAAAACTCATAGTGATCATGAATTTAAAGGGAGAAAATATGCCAAATTGATATGTATGGTCATGGATTTTGAATTATAATTGTATGTTTTTTCTAATCAAGATTATTAAATATACTAATTTGTAAACTAGAATACTAAAAGAGCATTAATAAATCCTATATAAAAAAAATTAAGAGCTCTAAATGGTATAGTTCAAAAAGGTATTGTTATTTTGAGGTTCTTAAACTATACTAAAAGAAGGACATAGGTTACAAAAATCTAAATTGTAATCCATAACTTACTACATGAAAATGACCCAAACTTTAATTTAAACTATAGTATATTGAGTTTGAATTCAGTCATAGAGGGCTATATGTTTGTTTAGTGGAATCTTTCAAATAATCAACCAAAAATTTCTGAATTAGTAGGTGATCATGTAGACTTTTATGTACTTATTAAATTATAATAAGCCTAATTCACTATACTTTAGCCTAAGATTTTCCTAATCTTCTTTAAATTAACATATCAAGTCATAATTAATCATCCACATCAAAATCAACATACTATGCACAAACGCAATATCATGACAAATTGCTGTTTTATACGCATTCACACGTTGGCAATGTCTAGACCTTGAGTTGGCACATTCTACTAAGCTACTTTAAGCTGATAATAATTAAGGAAAAACAATTAATTTTTAAACAAACTTTGTCTTATTGTCTCCTAAATATTTTCATGCGTTAATATCAAACTTTAAAAATACATTTATACAAGATAATGTCTTTTGAAGGGCTTAACCATTTAATTAGATATCCAAAGATAATGAATTTTGCAAGTCCACCTTAAGAGATCGAGTTAAGATCGTATTTGTACAATCTAGGAAATGTGATCTGCATGAGATTAGTCGATATTAGTAGCCTCGTACATCCATGATAAAGTTAAAAAAATAATGGACTTTGTTCAAAAGCTAATATTGGGAAATCGAAAAAGTCGAGATAAAAATTAATATTGGGAAATCCAGTAAGATAAGCATCACAAGCAAACAAGACAATGATCGATACATCATGCATAAGGCTATCAAACGAAACGGGCTAACATATGCACATGTATACATATAGTATCGTTGGATAGCAAGTTAGCATGACAATGAATCAAGCTTAATCTCCATCTTAAGGAGTCCTTTGGTTGTAAAAGTAGTTGAAATTGCTGTTTGAACACTAATGAAAAAGTTACATACAAAGGAGCTAGAAAGAAAGCTTATTGAGAGTGAGTCTACAATACATACATAGTTTATAACGATTTTTTACTGGGCCTTTCAAGCTCATTTGGGCCAGGCCCAATATTTGTTCATTATACGTACTACATAAAACCCATCTTATGTTACATGCAAATCAATCAAGCATTCATTTTCTTAGGTAATTTTAACCATAACTTTTTTACGATGATGGTCGGCAATTAACTATTCATTTACCGCTCTGTAAAAAATATGTAGGAATTTATTCCCCATTTTCTAAATGGACCACAATGACATGGTATGTTACTAAATAACTTGCACGTTGTGCAATTGGGCATCCAATGTAGTACATTGCTAGTGCTATCGTCCATTTTAAGAATACCATTTATTTAACATTTGGGTTCATCCAATGTAGTACTCTTTTTTACAAGTCATGTGAATTCTTGAAAATAGAATACAACATTATAGGACAAATGATATTGAAAAGTTCTACAAAATTGTCATTTTCCCGTCTTGAAATCCAAAACCCATGTATAAAAATTAAGGGTTTATTCGGATCATATAATTTAATATATATTTTCCCACTTTCATCACACTATGTGGTATTATTATCATTTTACAAAATTAATGCAAATATAACTTGGATTCTTTGTCGTCCCAAGTTACAGAGTCTTCACAGGGAATCCCTGAACACAGAGGGTCAAAGGTCAACGTTAAGTAGTAAAATACAAAGCCTCCATTGAATACCGTTTAATTCGGCCGTGAAAATGGCGCCATTGTATTGATGGCGGGACCCACAACCAACTGTCATTTGGGGCAAATTGATGGGGTCCACCCACATTTCCCTTTTTTTGCTTTGTCTCGTCATTAAGTGAGAGCCATATTTCCATTATTGCCCATGCTTTCCCCGTATGGTCCTTTGTAAAAACTAAACACATTTTTGTTACCAAAATGACCCCCCTTTTATTTTGTATACACTTGAAGCTATAGGATTCGACAAAAAAAACTTAAGCTATAGGATTATATTCTTTCTTAGCATAAGAATGAGTCGCAACGCTTGACGTATCCGCTCACTAATTGCATTGCGTATCCGGAAGAGTCAGACTTCGTTCATGGGTATATCATGAGGTCTCGGGTTTGAGACTTTAGGACGACGATTTGTCCTCTTCTCTTTAGAGTTACTTAGTAACCAATTCTCATTTCTTTCCTTATCATCTTTGTGAAGCCCGGTCTAATCTAATGAATAATTAAGCACGTTATAAGGGTCAAACAAGTCATCACAAACATGTTTAGATCTATCAATAATGCATAGTTATGCATCCATGTGGGAAAAACATGTATTTTGAACGAGAGATCAAAGAGACAAACATTAGGTGCATCATTTGGCCAATATTTGGTAGCAAGTTGCAAGTCCTCATTCACTCAAGGGCCCCAAACCTCAACAACTACATTCCACTCCCATCTCACAAAATTTGAAGGGGGCAGCATAGTCATTTCACCCCATATGCAAAAATATCCTAATCTCACATTTACCCACCTTAATATCTTTTCTTACATCTATAAAGTCACAAATCTTCACCTTTTTTCTCAAGGCTTCATATGAAGTGTACTAAACCTCCTTGTATTCACAAATAAACCCCTTAATCCCAAATTACTATTTTTTATACAGAAAGGAATCAGATCGCCACACAAGTACTACTTGCTAAAGGTAATAGGGCAAACTGCTGTCCTAGAATCTCGAACCCGAAACCTCATAATATACCCGTGAGTAGGGATGCACATGGGGGCGGGGCGGGGCGGGGCGGGTAATGCGTTCCCCGTCCCCATCCCCACATCCATATTTTGTCCCTATCCCCGCCCCATCCCCATTTAATCCCCGGCGGGGAGCGGAGCGAGAAATACCCATCGAGTTTGGGTATGTAAACGGGTCTCCATTTTTATTGATTTATTTTATATTAATAAGGTCGTATCTACATCCCACTCCCATCTCACAAAATTTAAAGGGGGTAGCATGGTCATTTCACACCCATATGCAAAAATATCCTTTTTTTTACGCCTATGCAAAAATATCCTAATCTCACATTAACACACCTTAATATCTTTTCTTACCTCTATAAAGTCACAAATCTTGACCTTTTTTTCAACCAAAAAAAACAAATCTTGACCTCTTTCTCAAGGCTTCTTATGAAGTGTAATAAACCTCCTTATTTTACTCCTAAATTATTACTAACCCTTTTCTTTAAAAAATACAAAAAAAAAACAGAGTACCCTGTTTTGAGAGGGAAGCCATATCCAGCCTGACACCACAAGAATCCAGCCCACACTCTGCTCCCTTTTGCTCCCTCCCTCCCTACTCAATCCCCTCGATCCCCCATTTCCGATCGAAACCCATCTCCCCAAAACCTAAAATCTAGCTCAATTGCTCAAAACCCCCAATCTCCTTCCCCAAAAATGCCAAATCCCCTACCATGGTTCTTCCTCTTCCTCCTCCCCCTCTCCCTCACTTCTTCCTCCCCCATGAATTGCTCCGATCCCTCCCGAATCTGCACCTCCTTCCTCGCCTTCCAAGCCAACTCCTCAACCCCCACAACCCTCCCCCTCCTCCAGAGCATGTTCGACGTCCTCACACCCTCCCTCTCCGTCGACGGAACAACCAGCTTCGTGTACATCAAAAAGAACTGTTCTTGCGACTCCAAATTGAACGCCTATCTCACCACCACGACGTTCACTGTTAGGGCGGACAGTGATTTCGGAAATGGGTCGGTGTACGATCTTGTGAGCAGGGCTTATGGGGGTTTGGCGTACTTTTCTGAGGGGGAGAATGAGACCCGGACAAGGAAGCCTAGGGTTGGGGCCGTGGTTACGGTGAGGTTGTTCTGTGGGTGTTCAAGTGGGCTGTGGAATTATCTGCTGAGCTATGTGATGAGGGGGCAGGACTCGGTTGGGGGCTTGGCGAGTCGGTTTGGGGTGAGTATGGATAGTATTGAGAAGGTGAATGGGATTGAGGATCCGGCGGAGTTCGCTGAAGGGGCGGTTTATTATGTTCCGCTGAATTCAGGTGTGTGGGTTTGGTTTAATTGGTTGTTTTTGATGTCTGAAGAGGGTTAAAGAGAGGTTCTTTTGATGGTATAGTGCAGTAAGTGTGTGATGGTTGTTTTTGGCTTTGAAACCCATGAGCTTATTAGTAGCTTGTTATGAGAGTTTGGAGAGGTTTTGGATAGTTGGAGTGATCAATGATGTGAATTAAGAAGGCTAAAATAAATTGATGTGGGTTTAGATCTTGTTGCTTTGGTTAATTGATGGTTTTTGATGTCTGAAGAGGGTTTAAAGGCCCAGGCTTTTGGTGATTGAGAGTTTGATTAACTGGTGAGTGTGAATTGAAAGGTTTGCTGTTTAGAGATGTATTCAGTTTAAGTTGCTGTTGGTAGATAGGTTGAAATCCTAGTGCAAAGAGAGGTTCTTTTGGTGGTATAGTGCAGTAAGTGTGTGCTGGTTCTTTTTTGCTTTGGAACCCATGAGCTTATTTGTAGCTTGTTATGAGAGTTTTGAGAGGTTTTGGATAGTTGGAGTGATCGGTGAAATGAGTTAAGAAGCCTAAAATGGTTTTAGTTTAGATTTCATGGTTTTTAGTATGTGTGGTTCTTGTGTTGTTGGAGATTAAGTTCAGATTTAGGAGTTGATTGTCTAGAGAGCTTGTAATTTGGACTTTATTTTGGTTAGTTCTGAATTGAATTTGTCAGAGTATTGGTGCAAGAATGTACTTTCAATACTAGATGGAATGTAAGCTGTGTTTGTCTCCCTCTGGTATTCTGTTGATTTATTTCTTTGATCATATTGCAGTCCCTGGTGATCCGTATCCCGTGAAGAATATGTCTGTTGCTCCTGCACCAGCTCCTAGTAATTCTTCTGATAATATCACAGGTATTGCTTGAATGCTCTACAAATTCGCCGATTTATTAGTAGCTTATAGTAGGTAAAAATATAGAGTCTGGTTAGTTAATCTAGGTAAGTGCAAAATTTGGGGTAGTTCTAAGTTAGATGCTTGAGCTTGTATATGAGCTCAACGTGTATTTCGTTGTGGTGGTCAAATTCAGTTGACCAAAGTCAGTTTGGATATGTTTGTTCCATTTGCAGAAAAGGAATCAGGCCATAAGAGTCATGCGCCGTACATATGGATCATAGGCGGTGGCGGAATCCTTCTTCTGATACTTATAATTGTGCTCATATGTGTTTCATTGAGAGCATCCGTTTGCTGTGCAAAGGGGCGAGGGAGTGATGGAAAGGACACCGATGGAACAAATACTCACAAATTTCAAGTTTTACGAAATGCCAGCTTTTGTTGTGCTTCTGGAAGGGATATCAGCTCCAAGTCCGGTGACTGGAAGCCGAGCAACAGTGAGACCACTGACCATCAGGTTAATATCCCTCAAGGTATGTATCATCATACTCATTTGCTTTCTACTAAGGAAGCGAACCAAATGCACCTTAATTAGCTACCCAAAAAGGGATATAGCTTTCGTAGTCTAGAAAATCTGAAATTTGATCTTCCATCCTCGTTGTATGCAGTTATAGGTAATGACGTGTTTGAACTTGAGAAGCCGGTGGTTTTCACCTATGAAGATGTTCTAACAGCAACCGATAGTTTTTCTGACACAAACCTTCTTGGACATGGAACATATGGCTCTGTGTACTATGGTGTCCTTCATGAACAGGTTGGGCTATGTTTTTGTGAATTAAATGTTTTAATTCATATCCTTTCTGATGAATCAGTGCACCTTTTAGCTTGTACTCTTTGGGTGGTTTACTTAGTACTGTCTTTCTTGTAGGAAGTAGCAATTAAACGAATGACTGCCTTGAAGACTAAAGAATTTTTGGCAGAGATGAAAGTTCTTTGCAAGGTTCACCATTCAAACTTGGTAAGCCATATTTGAATCTCATTTTCTTCTTTTCCGTTTCTTTCAAGCGAGTGACATACTTTACGAGTTGATATGCCTTATTGTGGGATATAGCACTTGCTATTGGTTTTGAAGTGTCCCTTAATTCCTGTGATTTTCGAAAACTGCTTGGTTACTTCCTTATACTGTTGCATTAGCTTACGGTATATATGGAATAATCTTTGTTTGTCTTATGTTTTTGAAGGTAGAGTTGCTTGGGTATGCTGCTACAAGTGATGAGCTTTTTCTCATCTATGAGTATGCTCAAAAAGGTTCACTTAGAAGTCATTTGCATGATCCTCAGAACAAGGGTAAGTCTTACATTCTTGGTGTGTTCTCCTTTGAATAAAATTTCCATAGCTTCTTGTTAACAAGTATAAATTATGTTGATTTTCTGAACTTCACTCTAACTGGCTCTAGTTTTGCAAGTTCCTTTTTTATCTATAAGATACTTTTCTTTTGGGTCAAGAATCTACCTTTATAAGATGATCCCAATGTTAGGAGGCATTTAAGTATTGAGGCTTATAACACTTATATCTCTGCTTTTGTTTTTGTTCAGGTCATACATCCCTTTCATGGATAATGAGGGTTCAGATTGCTCTTGACGCCGCAAGAGGTTTAGAGTACATTCACGAGCACACGAAAACACACTATGTTCACCGGGACATTAAATCGAGCAACATCTTACTTGATGGGTCTTTCAGGGCAAAGGTCGGTCTTCTCACTAGTTGTTTCTTTCAAGTATCCTTCTTTGTTTGGCAATTGTCTGATGAGTTTGTTTCTTTCAAGTGCAGATTTCAGACTTTGGACTGTCAAAGCTAGTAGGTACAGCTGGTGACGCCGAAACTTCAGCAACTAGGGTAGTCGGAACCTACGGATACTTGGCTCCCGAGTACGAGACTCTAACATTCCTGAAGTCATTGTTTGGAGCTACTCACCACATGTTACTTAAAGATTAACCTCTGACAATTGGATGTACTTTCTTATTTGTGCTCAGGTACTTGAGTGAAGGCCGTGCCTCTAGCAAAAGTGACATTTATGCGTTTGGGGTCGTTCTTTTCGAGATAATATCTGGGAGAGAGGCAGTGATTCGGACCGAGGGCGTGACGAAGAATATGGAAAGACGATCTCTTGTGTCCATTGTAAGTCACTAGTTTGTTAAATACAGCATTTTGTTGATCAATCTGTTACTGATTCTCAACTTTCATATTAAAAACGCAGATGTTGGCGATTTTGAGGAACGTACCCGACTCCACAAACATGTCGAACATGAAAGACTTCATCGACTCGAATTTGATGGATTTGTATCCACATGATTGCGTGTTCAAAGTAAGATACCCTCGTCTCTTTCGCTTTGTAACACCGAATCACTCTGCACATTCTTAACGCGCCGTTGTTTCTGTTTGCCAGGTGGCAATGCTGGCAAAGCAATGCGTAGAAGACGATCCGATTCTCCGGCCTGACATGAAGCAAGTCGTGATCTCGCTCTCACAGATCCTGCTCTCCTCAGTCGAGTGGGAAGCCACTCTCGCTGGAAACAGCCAAGTATTCAGCGGCCTTGTCCAAGGCAGATGAAGGTTGAAAAACGCGCCATACACCCGAGAAAGTTTCGTCGGTTTGCACTCCTCTTCTCCTTTTCGCACTCGAATCACAACCTATTATAATGACAACTACAGCAGCTATACAATGAGAATTATTTCTCTTCTGGAGCCGTCCTCGAATCGTTCGGAGGTCCAACAATGATCTGTATCAAAACAATGGTAACACAGATGATAGTTGGAGTTCCGGACGACTCGATGATGGCTCCGGAAGCTTCCATGGTGGCGGTTGGGGCACCCGAAGCTCTTCGAATGCTCATTGTTATAGGTATTGTCATTGTTATTTATGTGCTGGTGTTTACGTACGTGCTTCTCCATACAATCATTGTACGTTTGTGACTTGTATAGTAGCAAAATAATGCTTATCAGCTTTCTCTTTGTTATACATTCTTTGTGACACATTCTTGTATGCTGTGTGATCGGAAAAGTTTTGTATGTGTAATGCCAAGCGAGCCGGATTTGTCTAAGAGAATATTTGAACAACCCTCTTGACTAGTTGAATAACAGAAAAGCTTGGGCTTGGTATAATGTTTTGATTGTCATAGTGGAGAATAGAAGAAGAATTTGAGTTTTGAGATGAGTGGAATCTGTTTATTACTTCTTATTAAGCAACACTTGCATAAGACCAGTTCTGTTACAATTGCATTACTTCAAACACAAACTAAGAGCCCATCAAGTGATCACTCATGGCATCCATTGACCCTTGCAACGTTATTACTTTGTAAAGGCAGCAAGCACGCGACGCGGCGGGGTGAAGGGATGACGGGAGTGTTGGACAGCCCAATTATCGAGCATGAGAACGTCGCCTTGCTTCCACGGAAAGGCGACGCACTCCTCTTCGAGGATTGTCTTGCAGTCGTCCACTACTTCGGGTGGTATACGAGTTCCATCTCCCAATGTGGCTGCCTTTCCCGCCTCGTTTCTTGAATCGACATAGCTGGTTAGGGCGGCCACGATGTGGTTGAACCATACCTTGCGCTCTTCGGGCCGGGTTGAGTTGATCTTGATGCCTGGGACCGGGCCCATTATGACCCTCACTCCATCTTCGAGCCATTCTAGCTTCCATCCTGTCTCGGCTGCCCTACAAACTCAACATAGATAAATTCCCTATAAAAAGTCGCTAGTAACAAACTGCTCTTATTGTCAATTGGTTTAGAGAATTCTATTATTCGTCGTAGTGTTGCAACTTACCTTTGCTCAGCAACGGTCTTGTCATCGGTCAAGAAGGTAGATTTCCAGCTACGACCGATGACTGAAGACGAGTCGGTCTCGTGGGCCAACACTTTGTAGTAGATCACACCGTGCTCCTCGAGGCGTCGGAGGAACTCGGGGTGCTTGAGCTTTAACCTCTCGAAGATGACGTGCCCGAGAACGATGGGCGTCTCGCCTTGGCTAGTCGGCTCGATCTCGCAGTAGAAAAAGGCCTTGGACGGGTGATTCTCGATCTGCATTATTGGTACATACCAAATCCATACTCTTATTCAATAGACAACACAAAATCATAAATAATTGAATTGGTATCAAATCCATATTCTTATTCACTAGACAACACAAAATCATACAATAAATAAATTGGTACCAATAAGTTATGCTATTTTGTTTTTAAAATTTAATAATGCTTTTGGTAACTTATGAAAATTATAAAATATTTGATGATTAGATGGTACTCCATTGATGTCAGAGAATAAATCAATAAACTAACCAATGATGTTTCATCAAATCATAACTTTAGGTACATCGAGAAGATTTGGAAAAATATTTAATTCATTATCTCTCCGTTGTTTATATATGATGTTTTATCATTTCAATCTTAAACTAAGAAAACCTATAAAAATATTTAATTATCGTTATTAAATTATTCTAATTTCATATAGTGGTTTAAAGAGAGAATCTTTTAAGGAAAATTTATATGAGGTAGATTTGGAAAATTAGATATATAAAATGATAAAACATCAAATATTCTCAAACAAGTACCATTAACTAAAAAATCAAATATTGCTTAAAAAAATACTAAAACATCAAATATGAATAAACGGAAGAAGTAAAATTTAAAATAAATCGGTCAATCATATATATTGTAGTGAAATAATAATCTAGAAGAGCGAAAACTTACATAAGACATCTCGTTGTGGAACTGAAGGGTAATATGCGGAGGCCCGTCGTTGGAGGTGTAGATCCGGCCAACGACGTGGGTCCTCGGAGCCGCCCCGGCCATAAATGGGACGTCGTCGTATCCGAATCCCTCTACGACATCGCTAAACTCCGACGCTGTCGGGACGTCGAACCCTCGGAAGAGCACCGCCCCCGCCTCGTGTAGCCGTGCCTCCACCCAAGGCTTGTGGGCCCGCACGGCCTCCGAGAGGTTGGCCGCCGAGAGCGATTCCGGCGAGACGACGAGCGGGAAAGGCACCCCGTTGACCACCTTTTGTTGGGGGATGCTGACTTCCTTGAACGGCGCCGTTTCAAGCGATGCCATGGCTCCCGAGCCCATATCTCGATCTGCCTTTCGTATGGAAGTAAAATGGTTGATTGGAGAGGTGCCAATATGTTAGAGCTCTAGCTAACCATCATATGTATATGTATAGAATAAAACATGCATGTTATAGCCAACGAATTAATTAATTCAATACGATGTATACACTTGTACATTGTTAACAATATTTTATATTTCATGTTGCTATTGTCTTTTAGCGTTAGGGGTTGGTTTTTCATATTTGGTCATTTTGAGAGTGACCCCATCGGAATCATGATACCCTAACAAGATTTTTTTTTTTTGGGCCAAAACCTAACAAGAATTTGACACGACTAAATTCAGAGTTATGTTTTCTTTTTTTGATTCATATGAGGCACTTAAAAATCATACTTTTACCTTCATTTTTTCAATCCAATAAGAAAATCAATTTCCTATATTTAGGGAAGTTCCTTTTCTTTCCCCATTTGAGAATGAAATAAGACATTTGGAGACTCTCCAAATGCTTCTAGGCTTAATCTCCCTATCTTATAGGATTTCTTAGAGATGCTCTTACACCATTAAAATCCACGAGGTTCGAAATCTTGATCATTTAAGTCACTAATGTCAATGCTTATTAACTAGACTGATAAGCTTGACAAATTTAAGAGATATGTTGATATGGAGTATTTTGGATTCAATAAAACTCTAAACTTATTGTCAATTTTTGATTTTATGTCCTTATTCAAGAAGTCAAAAATATTTTTTTTTTGCTGAGGTTATAAGGCAAAATCCAAAGTGGAGTATGCAATATTGGAACTGCGAAATTTGGGCCGACGGCCCACTATTGCGACGTTGCCCACTATTGCGACGTTTCCTCTACGGCCCAGTTTAATCCCAAATGGCCTCTCTCAGTTTAAAAGTCGGAACATTTTCAAATGTCGGAAAGAGCCTGTCTGAGAAAAAAGAGCCTCTCTCATTCACTAATGCCAACTGCGACTAGGGCTGAGCAAAATCCGGTCCGGACCGGATTTTTGGACCGGACCGGACCGGGACCGGACCGAGGCACTTCCGGTCCGGTCCCCGGTCCATGAATTTTAGATATCCGGTCCCCGGTCCGGTCCGGATATTTATAAAAAATCAATTTAAATAAAAATTATATTAATTTTAATGTTTTTATAATTTATTTTTAATATTTAAGTTTCACATTTATATTATATACTTAATAATACTATATTTTTCATAATTTATATATAATTTTTCTAAATAAATTATAATTTTTTCAATAAAAAATTAATTTTTAATTCAAATAATATTTTTTTAAAAAAAAATAAAAATCCGGTCCAAAACCGGACCGGACCGGACCGGGACCGGGACCGGACCGGAGTTTTCCGGTCCGGTCCCCGGTCCATACATTTTAGGGCATCCGGTCCGGTCCGGTCCGGTTTTGGACCGGTGCTCAGCCCTAACTGTGACAGCCCTTCAACCTTGTCCAATAGCGTTTCGAACTCGGTTTGGTATTCAAGAACAGTAGACTTCTGTTGCAATTTTGCCAACAACCCGACTTAATCCTCATAGTGATGAGGATCAAAGCGTTGCTTCACCGCGTCCAGAAAGGCGTCCCATTGTACAAGCCTCAGTAGCTTGATCACCAAGTTAGGGCTCGAGCCCTACAACAAGCCACACGTGAAGGGGAAAGGAGGGAGAGAAGGACGAGAATGAGGGGAGGAGAGATTAGGGCATAATATTTTCTTTTATTGCATAAGAGTATTTATACTAGCCCTACCGGTTGAATAAAAAGCGACTCAGGAAAGAACCGGAAAGAAAACCTGAGAAGGAGGTTATCCTCAACAATAAAAATTACATAAAATATCAATTATCAATTCCTAAACCCTAATCGGTCACTTCCGCTCCCGAACTGGTCTCGATCTAGCTATCGACTCTTCAATCCGTGGCGTATCACGTTATTACTTTGTAAAGGCAACAAGCACGCGACGCGGCGGGGTAAAGGGATGGCGAGAGTGTTGAACAGCCCAATTATCGAGCATGAGGACGTCGCCTTGCTTCCACGGAAAGGCGACGCACTCCTCTTCGAGGATCGTCTTGCAGTCGTCCACTACTTCGGGTGGTATACGAGTTCCATCTCCCAACGTGGCTGCCTTTCCCGCCTCGTTTCTAGAATCGACATAGCCGGTTAGGGCGGCCACGATGTGGTTGAACCATATTTTGCGCTCTTCGGGTTGGGTTGAGTCGATCTTGATGCCTGGGACCGGGCCCATTATGACCCTCACTCCATGTTCAAGCCATTCTAGCTTCCATCCTGTCTCGGCTGCCCTACAAACTCAACATAGATAAATTCCCATATAGAAAATTGGAAAAAATAAAGGTCTAATATAAAAAGTCGATAATAAGAGACTGCTTCTTTTATTGTAAATTGGTTTAGAGAATTCAATTCTATTATCCGTCGTAATGTTGCAACTTACCTTTGCTCAGCAACGGTCTTATCATCGGTCAAGAAGGTCGATTTCCAGCTACGACCAATGGCGGAAGACGAGTCGGTCTCGTGGGCCAACACTTTGTAGTAGATCACACCGTGCTCCTCGAGGCGTCGGAGGAACTCGGAGTGCTTGTGCTTTAACCTCTCGAAGATGACGTGCCCGAGCACGATGGGCGTCTCGCCTTGGCTAGTCGGCTCGATCTCGCAGTAGAAAAAGGCCTTGGACGGGTGACCCTCGATCTGCATAATTGGCACATACCAAATCCATATTCTTTTTCACTAGGCAACACAAAATCATACAGTAATATAAAAAATTGCTACCAATCAGTTATGCTATCTTGATAACCGACATATGCCGAAATAAAAATGACCAAGAACTATAAGTTTGATCGTTTTCATGATTAGATGATACTCCATGGGATGTCAGAAAATAGATCAATATACTAACCAATGATATTTCATCAAAATCATAACTTTATTTGCATCGAGAAGATTTTGGAAGCCAAAATATATTAAAATCTAAAATAAATCGGTCAATCCATATACCATAATGAAATAATCATCTAGAAAAGCTAAAACTTACATAAGACATCTCGTTGTGGAACGGAAGGGTAATATGTGGAGGCCCCCCGTCGTTGGACGTGTAGATCCGACCAACGACGTGGGTCCTCGGAGCCGCCCCGGCCATAAACGGGACGTCGTCGTATCCGAATCCCTCTACGACGTCGCTAAACTCTGACGCCGTTGGGACGTCAAACCCTCGGAAGAGCACCGCCCCCGCCTCGTATAGCCGTGCCTCCACCCAAGGCTTGTGGGCCCGCACGACCTCCGACAGGTTGGCTGCCGAGGGCGATTCCGGCGAGACGACAAGCGGGAAAGGCACCCCGTTGACCGCCTTTTGTTGGGGGATGCTGACTTCCTTGAACGGCGTCGTTTCAAGCGATGCCATGGCTCCCGAACCCATATCCCGATCTGCCTTTCGTATTGAAGTAAGATGTTTGATTTTGAGAGGTGCCAATATGTTAGAGCTCTAGCTAACCATCATATCATATGTTATGTATATATATAAAAATTAGGTGGTGTCCCCATTAAATGCACCATTTAGTCTACATTGCAATCTTCCCTATATATTAAATACTATGCAATTATAATCAAACAAACCATAATAGCATAATGGTAAACTCTTCCTCTAGCAACATTTTTGTGTTGTTTACATATTTGCTTAATGTGTATTTTTTTAACGTAAATCACAAAATATGTTTATACCCTAAATAATAAAATATGTGTATTTTTTGAAACGTGTTTTATGTGTATTTGTTGTATTATTTGTGTATATGATTCAAG
The DNA here is from genome assembly GCA_934048045.1 of Polygonum aviculare. Lineage (NCBI taxonomy): Eukaryota > Viridiplantae > Streptophyta > Magnoliopsida > Caryophyllales > Polygonaceae > Polygonum > Polygonum aviculare. The sequence goes on from OW204026.1 coordinate 1,753,854, forward strand.
TATATAAATAAATCAATAATTTTTTTTAACGTAAATCACAAAATATGTTTATACCCTGAATCATAAAATATGTGTATTGTTTTAAAAACATGTTCTGTGGGTATTTGTTGTATTACGTGTATATATGAATATTTTCTTAACCTGTATTTTTTTAACATAAATCACAAAATATGTGAATACCATAAATCATAAAATATGTGTATTTGTTTAACAAAAATCACAAAATGTTTTTATACCCTAAATCATAAAATATGGGTATTTTTTTCTCTAAACTTCTATAGTTTTCATGTATATAAAAATATTTTGAATAGCCAACAATATTATTTTAATCTTTCATATGCTTTCTACAGATCTCTATATCTTTCATATGTACGTAATTGCATTTAGATGCAAATAATGAGTGCTTCTCTCTCAAGTGAATTATATTTTCAATTGATTTATTTCTTATGGAATATTTATTTATTTTATACTTAATATAATATATTATATTTTATATTATCATACCTTAGTCCATTTTTCACATTCAATTTTAGGCAATTTTTTAATTAAAGTTGATTAATAAAGCTTCAAAATAGTTTTTAAACCCGTGCGTAGCACGGGTCATGAATTCTAGTATGTATAAAATAAAACATGCCATGTTATGGCCAACGAATTAATTAAAATGTTTGATTTGAGAGGTGCCAATATGTTAGAGCTCTATCATATCATATGTATATCTATCCAGACCCAGACCGGATTTTTGGACCGGGACCCGGTCCTCGATCCATGAGGTTGGGCATTCTCGGTCCCGGATTTTTATAAAATTTTACAAAAAGTATAAATTTTAAAAATATATAAATTGAAAAAAATATATTAATTTTAATGTTATATAGTTTATTTCATATTTATACTAATAATATTATATTTTTCATTAATCATATATGGTTTCTCTAACTATACTAAAATTTTCCCATATAAAAAAAAATGTTTTCTTAAAAAAATAAAATTTAAAATAAAAATAAAAATCCGGTCCAAAACCAGACCGGACCGGATTTTCCCGATCTGGTCCCCGGTCCCTAATTTTCCAAATTATCGGTCCCGGTCCGATCCGATCCGGGTCTGGACCGGTGCCCATCCCTACGATGTATACACTTGCACAAGATTAGCAATATTTTATCTATCACGTTGCTATTTTTCAATACCAAATTGCACAACATTAATCCAAATGCTATCTGTACTATATATTAAAGTCAAGATTTTTTGAGGCTCCACGTTAATTCTGGCCCCACTTCATTTAAGAAAATAAAATTTAGAAAAATAATTCTAAAGTCTTTCTTATTCTTATTAATTGTCTATCATCTATTTTTTTTCTTTTAATTTCTATCTTTTTCAACTATTTGCTTAGATATTTTTTTTGTAAATCACAATTATAATTAATTTGTTAAACTTCTTTGTCACTCTGAATTTTTGTTTTTATTATCTTTTTATAATCATATACATTCGTCATATCTCATTGTCAATCTTATTTTATCCCATAAATTTATAATTTAAGCTACTGATTTCTAAAAATATCTTTAAAAAATATCTTGAAAAATTATATAAACTAAATTTGTGTTATAATATTCATTTTATAAATTATATTGATCTATAACTCTACAATCATTAAATTAATTAAAATTTTATAAGATCTATTAAAATATTTTTTTATTTCAAAAAATATTATTGTTGATACAAGTCTATTTTCTAAAAGATTTATTTAAATAATTCATAATTAACTTATTTTTTGATTTTTATCATCATATAAAAATCTTATTAAATATAAATATATATATATTGATAAAATATTTCACTTGAGATTTCATATCGTATCACACGTGATTTTTCTAATTAATCAAATATATTTTGAAATAATATGATAGTATTTTCTCTATACTTTTTATTTGAGTCTTATTATATAAATTTTAAATTTAAGTTTATCCCTTAACATCAAATCGCGATTTTGGATGAATAAATTATTGTAACGATTTCGGATAAAAAAGACGATATCAATATCCAATTTTTAATAATATTACTATACGTTCCTTTATTAATTGAATCATACATTAAAAAATTATTATCGACCGTGTCCCGTATAGGGTACGGACAATAATCTAGTTAGGATTAAGTGTCTCTAATTTTATAGAATCTCTTAGAGATGTTGTTACACCATTAAAATCCGGGAGATTCAAAATCTTGATTATTTAAGTCACACGCTACATGTCAACTCCAAATTAAACTATATCAAACATCTTTATGAAAACTAATGTAAGTAGTCAAAATCTAATTGAGTTATTCCCACATATATGGAAAATATTTCATATGATTTAATTTATTGAAATATAGGGGGGTTATAAAGGAAAAAATATCTAACTAAAATAAAATAACAAAACTTATTGATTTAGTCACTATCAAATCTTTCATTGAGTTTTTTTTTGTGTAAATTTGATTGCTATGTATTTAAAATATTCTAGAAAAAGGATTTGAATATTTTAAAAAACTTACTAAATCTTTTATCTATGTAAATATTATATTTTTAACTATGCTACTTCGTATTATAATGTATCTGATTGAAATACTCCGTATTATATTATAATATATCAAATTCAAATATTAAATTTATAAGATATAAAACATTAAATTTATAGATAAATAAACAAAGGTTATTAATTCTTTTAAAATGCAAATTATTTTATTGGAAATATCTAAATGAAATTGGATATGCACAAAACTACTTAAAAATAAAATAATTGAAAAACGATACCCCATGATGAAACATAGAACATTTAATTAATACAAGTCGTGCCCGCCTTGCCGGGCACATGCACTATTAGTAGTTCTATGTTGTAGCAAATGCATGTGTGATTCATATATACAGTTAAACCTCGATAAATTAATAGGGTTGAGACCATAATATTTTACTATTTTATAGAAAAAATAATTCATTGATAATTTAATATTTATTAACTAATAGAGATTTTAATGATAGAAGTATTTCTAATTAAATATTACCTTCTTTAACTATATTAAATTTAGGAAAATTAACTTAAAATAATAACAAGTATGGTTATGGAATAAAAAACAATACCAACTAGAGTGTCGTCCATATTTGCTAAGTTTTGATAGTTCTCTTAGTTTTAAAATCATAAATAAATAGTTAAAATTATTAATTTATGATTTTATTGGGACCTTATATTTCTATAGTGGTTTTTTTAAATTTAAAATTTTTATTATCTTATCGAAAATTGTGAAATTTTACACTAGCTCAAGTCGGGACCGGAGAAAAATATTAATTTACCGTGTTTATTAATTTATCGAGTATTAGTTTATGGAGGTTCTAATGTATACATCTTATGTATATACGACAAAATATTGGGAATGTGTATGGTCATGACTTCCGATCAAAAAAAAAATGTATGGTCATGACTAGACCTGTCAAAAGCTAACCCGACCCGTAAACCCGACCCGACCCGACCCGAAATTTCTAGGGCTTCAACTCGAAAATTTGAACCCGAAACCCAGTTTCAACCCGAACCCGATAAACCCGAAAATTTAGGGTTAGGGTCATGGTCAAACCCGCTGGGTCAAGAAATCTATAAGGCGGAAAACTTATTTTAGAATACACTCTATTATAATGAAATGACGGATTGACGGGTAATTGTGCACCCAAAGGTTTTAATTATATTACAATATATAAAATTCATTTTATAATATTATGATAAATTTTATTATTAAAATATTTAAAAATAATATTTTGTTATTATATTTTATTATTTTAATAATATTTTATTTAAATTTTAGTCAAAAAATTGATACTCTTGGCCCGTTGGGTTGACCCGACCCGACCCGACCCGAAAACCCGAAACGACCCGACCCAGTTTGACCCGTAACCCGATTGACCCGAACCCGAACTCAACCCGAACCCGAAACGACCCGACCCGAACCCGCCCGACCCGACCCGATTGACAGGTCTAGTCATGACTCATAACACATCTTACTAAGGGTTGCAGATTTTTTTTCGCCCAAAAAAAAGGGTTGCAGATTTTTTCTTGATAAGGTACTAATAATTTGATTAGTATAATCTACAGAAAACGCTAATTGACTCGTGGGTGGCAAATTTTTACTATAATCGGTAATAATAATTGGTACCAATAAGTATAATTGATAAGGTAATTAAGATTTGATTGGCTAGAGAAGATTCCTATAATCGGTACAAAGAAGCACTAAGTAAGTACGTGCACGGTTGAAACACTATGTAGATGATACGGACCCGACGAGGGCTCGTATAATTGACTCCACGGATATTTATAAGACTGGCATTTCGTAGTCATGATGGTTATTTTGAGTTTCTTATCATGCCTTTTGGCCTGACAAATGTTCCGTCTACCTTTCAGGCTGCTATTAGTCAGATTTTTACACAGTTTCTACGGGATTTTGTGATCGTCTTCTTTGACGGTATTGTCATATACAACCCTTCCTTGGAAGCTCATGCCCACCACATCGTTGTTGCTTTAAAGGTGCTACAGGATAATCATTTCTTCATTAAGGGGTCTAAGTGTTCTTTCGGGACATCAAAGGTAGAATATTCAGGTCATATTGTAACAGCAGGACAACCGTCCAAGAGCTGTCCTGCTGTGACAATATGGCCCAGACATTCCACCTTTTGGATTAGTCAATGCTTATTAACTAGACTGACGAAGGTTGACAAAATTGAGAGTTATGTTGATATGGAGCATTTTGGATTGATAAAGTTCAATAAAATTTTAAACTCATTGTCAGCTTTTGTAACTCAATTTTTGAATTTATGTCCTCAATCAAGAAGTAAAAAATAAAAAATATTTGCTGAGGTTATAAGGCAAAATCCAAAGTGAAATATGCAATATTCGAACTCCGAAATTTGGGCCAACGGCCCACTACTACAACATTTCCTCTACGGCCCAGTTCAATCCCAAACGGCCTTTCAGTTTAAAACCGGAAAAACTTGCAACATTTTCAAACATCGGAAAGAGCGTGCCTGAGAAAAAAGAGCCGTTGGAAAACTCGGGAGTGAGAGCGATCGAAAGCCGACAATGAGGAGGAGCGAAATCAAGGCCAAATCGGGGAGGAAGCCGTTCAGAGACATCTCGAATCGTCGAATCGGATCCTCCAAATCCACCAAGAAGCTTAAGCCTGGATCCGACAAGGACGATCGAATCGGATCCGGAGACACCATCGACCGACTTCTCTTGGTTCATTCCGATATCTCCAATCTCTTCCGCCAGGTACTTTTAATCGCTCGTTTGGAGTAATAAAGCTTGTTTGGTCGCATCAAGAACCTGAATTTTCCATCTTGTTCGCTCAATTTTGCATCGCACTTGGGAACTAGAATTAGGGTTTTTGTTGTATCGTTGGAGTGTCTGCAGATTTTGTCCAATTGGCCTTGTTTGGGTGCATGTTTTGAGTCCTAAGTCTTAATTGGATTGTTTTCTCCACTCAATTTTGTATCTGGATTCATGTGCATCAATCTTGATTCGTTCTGGTGAAGATCTGAACTAAATTTAGGGTTTCGTGTACATTTCCTGCCATTTTGTTGATTAGGCTAACTGATTATTTTGTCTACATTTGCTGATATGAATCTGTATAGTGCAAAGTTCTCTTGTAGAGTGTTTGTTATTGTCTCAATCTGTATAGTGTAAAATTTAAAACAACCTACAAATGAAGTTATGCTGTCTGTTTGGTGCATTGGTGTGACTGCAGATTGATGAGCTTGTTGTGCAAGAGGTCAAAACTGAGGTGACCGACAAACACCGGAGAAAGGAAATCGAGTCTTTTACTTGTATCCTATCAGATATGCTTTGTTCTCTAAAGGTCTGCTCAGAGAACTCTAGCTGGCAAGGTATTCTAACATCATATACGAACTAAAACGAGGTTTTTATTCTTGTGTTTTAATTCAGCCATGGGTTCCGAAGCTTCAAAAGGCGGCTTCAACTACAAAGAAGCCAGCTAAAGTTGAATGTTTTGATAATAATGGTCTTCAGAGTCCCGAGCCAAGCAAAATGGAGAGCTTAGTTTCCCCCTCCCCACTTGTGTCATGGCGTGCAACCGAGTGCACATTTGAAATGGGCAAACAGCTGTTTGCACTTACTCCACTGCCAAGACCGAAAACAGCGTTCCCCAAAGGTCAATCTTTGTCTAAATCAGTAGCATTGCCAAGGTTCAATTCCAGCGCCGCTGTATTTCCTTCTTGTTTTGGTAAAACTGAGAGTAATGCCAATGGGAAGAATGAAACTCTGTTTAAGAAACAAACGTCAGACGATTCTCCAGCCCATGTTGCCAAAAAGATTAAGACAAATTCAGTGGTTGGGTCTAAAATTCTCAGCAGAGACAGCTGCAATGGAATGACAACTCCATGTCTGAAAATGTCTCCTGTACGGTCTTGCAAATTGCTAGAACCTAACAGCGGTTTCTCCACGAGGAAGTTCGACAAAGTTTACAAGTCAACCCCTTTTCCAGCTGGAAAACTGACCGAGTTACTTGATGATGACGAGTCCTCTGGCCATGAAGCTTCACAAAACATGGGTCTGAAGTACTCGAGTTCCATCATAAACCCTATATACAGTGTAGGCGCTGAAAAGAAAGAGCTAGATGCATCGCCGACATGGTTTATGTCGTCACCACCCAAAACTTGTGTCCTAATGGAACCATTAGAAGATAGTGACCCATTGAACGATAAGCCGTTGAAAAATGATGAGTTTGAAGCGTTGTCTGGTGTCTTTAAGCAGAAGATGACCCTCGGTAATAAGGCTACTTCACTTCTACACTTACATGTTTCTGTTTAATTTTCCATTTTTTTCAAATGGTTGCCTGACAACTGATTACCCATTTTTTTCCAGCAAATTGTGGAAGCAAACTTCCTGTTATAGAAAGCACACCAATGTGGAAGGAACCACAAAGCACAGCATACAAGGGAAGGCGCCCTGGTGAAAACACGTTGAAGAGGGAGCTCTGGGTGAGATTTGAGGCGGCAACAACGGATGGTAGCCTTAATCTGAACTTAAACTTCCCCAGAGAGAGAGATCACAAAGGGTTCCTTGACATGCTGGAGGAAGCTTCTTGAAAACAGAGGAAGACATTAACAAGGCCGATGAATGTTCTGTTCTGCTGTTAAATTTTGTGAGTATTACTTTCAGAATCTCCCTGAGCAATCAACAGTCCAACTTTTGTGTATTACTTGAAGGTCATTGTTGTTATCATCTTGTTACGTGTAAAAATAGTATCACTCTTTTTGTTTCGTGTTCACAGTAAAAGTAAGTAATATGTAGTTTCATCTGTCCGTTTGCTGCCTTTTCTCTATATATTTTAGATATCTTTCAAAATGTCTGTCCTTCATAATTGCACCAACTATAGTGCATTATCTTGAAGTGCACCTTAAATCCAGAAACCACATGTTTCATTCAGAAGCATAGCTTACAATACCAAAGTAGACACAGATCAGAGGATGAAGGGAGAAAAGGATTAAGGGGAGGATAAGAACTTAAAAACATGCTTGTTTTGTATTGCTGTTAATGTAACTGCAGTCTTGTCTCCTCGTAATTGATCCTCGCTCTACCTTGAGCGAGTTGCTGTTAAACTTGGGCCAGCTTGTCTTGCTAGCTGAGAATCATCAAAGGTTGCAGAATAAAGCATATGTTAGCACAGCTCTATTCATTACTTTATACTGGATAGTAAAAAGGTTTATTCAGATAATAGACCTGAAAGTAGGCTTCAAGCTTCTGTTTTAGTGTTGCATATTCTCTCTTCAGTTGTTGGAAAGTTTTTATGCACCTGCTTTCCAAAAATAGTTAGCAATTCCAGGTAAGAGGAACAATAGTTCTGATGATGATCATCTCTACTAGAAATGAAGATTACCCGTCGGTGTTTCTTGCTATGCAATTTTCCTTAAACTGCACGCACTCGTTCTTCACCTTCTTAGCTCCAATGCTGCATCCACCATTTCAAAATCATGTGTAAGTAAAAAGGGCTAAGTAGTGTTCAAACATGCTTGTATGATACTCTCTATATGTTTGCATTCGAATGACTAATGTACCTTGAGCAGCGTCCTTGGAATTGTTGCATATAGTTTTCGAGCCTAGCAAAGTCCAAAGGGCTCCTTTCCCTGTTTCCATACAAGGAACAACATCTTACATTCGATCCATGGATGCAGTGTGATGTGATTTGGTTAAAAAAGTTGTGAAGGGTCAAGCTTACATTGCTTGATCTATGTTGGCCAGCAATCGAGCCGAATCTCTGTAAAACGAGGCTGCTACTTCCTCGACAAAGTTCGGGTTTGTTTCATCTTGTAACTCTTCTAAGTGAAGTAGTTGTTCATCAAGATAACCCTGCATAAATCACAATGAGGTGTGATGCTAAAGCCTCCTATACTACAACAAAACTTTATAATGTAAGAGAAGAAGAACAAGAAGCACCTTATCAAGAAGGGATTGTCTCATATGAGCAACCTGTCTGTGCAGTTGGTTTCTTCTATCCATTTGGAAAGAGATCAATATATAAAGTTAGGGTTTTTTTTGTGTGATTTTTTGGGAAAAGAACAGATCAGTTAAAAATTTCTTTTGTTGCTTGTTGATTGAATTCAAAGAGTAGGAGGAGTTTATATAATGGGTAGAAAGACAATGAGAAAAGACTAAAAAGAGGCTTCTTGATGTAGGGGAAATAGGAATTTAGTGAAGTAGGGAATTTAGGAATCATCTGTCTTTGTGTATATTCTTAATAAACTCGGTAAAATTTCATTCAAAAACTAGTACACTAAACTTTATTCAATTCAATTTTTGATGTGGCTAGTTATTTTCATAACATGTGTCTCACCTACAAACTTGATTTAACCTTATCTTAGATTACTAAGTTTAGGGTTTGTTTGACAAGTAACACAAGTTTATGTTGCATTTATAATCAACGGTTTTTAAGTATACTAATTAAATTTAAAACCCTATAAGTAGATTGATAAATCCCTTATTATTGAGTTTAAATAAATATAAATTATCAAAATGCTATCATTTTAAGGAGCTTAACCTATGTCCTACAAAAAATCATATAATCAATAAACACGGATTGAAATTTGCTCAAATTATAAATTGCTTGAATTCCAGGCTATCCAATATCAATTTAATTTAAAATTACCTAAATGATAGATATTCTATTCTTCTTATATCACATCTTTCACCACTTATAAAACTTACCTATCAATTCAAGGTGGTTTGCATATTGTAACATAAGTATTTATTCCATATACAGTATAGAGAATATCAAAAACACAAAGTAATGGACATATCATTGATATTTATGTGAGACGTGTCTTTTGACATATATATTAGGAAACAAAGTAGAGCGATGCTATATTTTTATGGTCGAAGGAAAGACGGAGAGTAATTCTATATACAGAAGTGAAAGTATCAACCAAAATTTCACACTACGTAGTAAATCCAGTTCTTATATGGAATAAGCTTATTTGATGCAAATACTTATTTGTTTTTATATTTTGGATTAGGAAATGATTCGATAGAGTGAATATTTTTGGTAGATTGAGAGACTAAGAAATTCAATTGTAAGACATTCAACTCAGTAAGACAAAATACAACGCCACATTGTGTTATTAACCACACCACATTGGTTCATTAACTAAATTAATAAGGTGTAAGGTTCGATTTCCCACAACGTCGTTGGGAGGGAGGTATGCCTTAATTCCGCTCTAACCCCCGGTTCAGACATAGGCCCATGGGCTAGTAGCTCAATGGGCCCGAACTGGGTGATGGCACAATCATGTGAACCAAAACAAAAAAACAAAACTAAATTAATAACACAATGTGACGTTGTCGAAAGAGTAGGGGTTGAAATAGTTTGATTGAAAAACTTGGAGTTGTGCCAAATTTCTTGGCATAACTAAATATTATTTATTTTTGGTTGAGAACATTGCTTATGAGAATTGAACCGATACTCCTAAATACTACTCTTAGAGGGTTAATCATTAACCTAGATGTTCGAAGGCTCTTAAATACCGCTAAAGAAACCTTTTAAATGTCATGTCACTCTTTTATATTCCCAAAACTTAAAGTACTTAACATTGTCTAAATATCCACAGATCAATAGAAAAAATAATTAGATTTTTATCTTCATCTTCAGCAAAATTATAAAAGTAGTTATTCTCTCAATGTTTATAAATTAACGACAGTTGTATTCTCTATCTTTCATAGTAGTAGCAATTTTAACCGTTAAAACAAGCATTTTTGCCACAATAGAAAAAGGAGAATCTATCCCAAAACCAAACCAGCCAATTAAAGCGCCTTTGCCAAAATTAGTGCATGGTGATTAAAAAAGATATACCGTCATATTCTTAATTCCTACTGTATAGTACATTTTAATTTACATTAATCATTCTTAATTATTTGGAACAATGCCAAAACTACCATACGAATTTATGCTAGAAAAGACAGGGAGCCCATCACAATCATGCATGTGAAATGCCAAAAATTCTATTCTTAAGCTCGCGATAATAAATCAATGATTGTTAGCTCACTTAAACATACTGTATACAGCATCTTTATTACAAGGAATTTTCCTTTTTCTATAGCCAAAGTTTCCTACATTACCCTTATATGTAGCATAGGTTAAGATTTAATGACCTTATAGATTTTGTTAATTTTGTTCTATTCAAGTATTTTAAAGTTGCTAAGAAAACAGGATTTTAAAGTTCTTAACCTATGCCCTAAACACATAGACTAACAGACCCGTTATTTAAAATCAGCTCAAACATAACTTGCTAGGCTAAACGCAAGATGGAAAATGTGCTTGATTATCAGAAAACTAAACACTTAAGTAGCTTATCTAAAAGTGAAGTTTTTATTTTATTTATGATTTTTTTTAGAATTTGCACATGATGAGAATTTATAATTAGAAAGATTTATATAAATTTAGGATTTCTAAATTAAGATTGTTTATGATATATCCTTAGGACACACTAAAAAAACATTTTTCGATATTAATTTTAACTCGTTATATCTGCAGGTTCAACACCAACATTGACATCGGCTTATACAAACATTTAGCGAACGGAGCCTAAGAATCTAAGGCCCTAATCTAGAAGCATGATTAGGTTAGTTTATAGTGTGAATATTGAGTTCAGGCAGCACTTATATATGTTTAAAAATTTACACTTAGTTTGTGATTTAGCGTTCACTTTGTTAAGATAGAAATGGCAAGTGAATAAGAGATTCTACATCGCCATCAATCAAAGTAAGAGTTAAAAGAGTAGGAATCTTGTTGTCATGCTTATTATAGACTCGATGTGATGTGTCTTTTTCCTAATTGCTATGCTTTAGTAAATTCCTCGTCACATCCAAGCTTTTGTCACAACAACTTATAGTTAAGCTAGCTTGACATACATGGATGAGATTAATTGGATATGAGAAGAATAGGCTCTGTTATCGTTTGTCGACGATGTGCAATGTTATTCTATATTCTTTGCCATTTTACCCAAAAAGTCACACTTCTTACAAGATATTTCTCTAGCTACAGTTAATTCCTTCATGCTTTACAACAAAAGTGGAAACATGTGTGCCTAAGTCTACAAAGGCTAACAAGTGCGTAGCTAATTCTGGCTTTTTAAAATTCTACTAATAGAGAACATAATCTAGTTCAAATTAATATAACCAAACAAGCCCTTATGCGAAGAGGAATCAGTAAAATATATAGCATCCAAATATGCATGAGAAAAGGCCGAATCCGGGTCTCGTAAAGAAGGAACAAAATGCACAACATTCTGAATCTTCCAACAGTTGCAAAATGCAGAATTGGTTCCCATTTCAACTAAGTAAATTAACAGCTTAAAATGGTCACTTGCATTGCAAGTTTGCAACATCGATCTACCACTCAAAAAGCCAGAAAGTAAAAGCAATCAATTAATTAATCGGCTCTTTGAAGGCACCAAGAGTTGCTTGCACACATGAATAGGCATGGCAATGGGTCGGATTGGGTACGGTTTGACTGGATCCGCGACCGGAGTCAACATTGAAAACCACCAACCCAAGCCGAACCATAGACCGTTGGATGCGACCCGAAACAGAACCACTTGAAATCCATCGGTTTTCAGGTCAGATTGGGTCATTTTTCAGCTTTCGATCACACTATTTCATGGTATAAGACTAAAAGACAGTGTAGAATAATTTTTTTAAGTAAAAAAATAACATATAGTCTATATTTTAAAATATAACGGGTTGGCGGGTTGGGTTGGGTTGGGTTGGCGGGTTGGGTTGGGTTGGGTTGGCGGGTCGGGGGTCAGAGTAGTAACCCGAAGCCGAGTCCAAACTCTAACCCATTTCAACCCGCATTTTGTCGGATTTTTGTCCGCTTTGTCAGGTCAGTTTTGTCGGATATATATCGGGATCGGGTCCAATTGCCATGCCTACACATGGAATTTCTTGTTGTCATTAAAACGAATTCAGTTAATTACTCTAATTAATTACCTTTACGCTGGCTTTATAATAACCATCTTTCCCTATTGGATTTTGTAGGGGAAAAGGTTTGGCAATTTCCTTTTGGTGTACACAAATTCACACAACACAATAGGCAATACAACAAAACGAGTACACACTGCCATCTGAGCCAAGTCTTAGACTCTTGATTTTACAAACCGGCAACACAACATTCTGCTGCCTATGATTAAGTCTAACATATCACCATAACTAAAACCAGGAAAGGGGTCTACAAATAATAACCTATGAAAAAAAAAACTGACAGAAAACATTTCTACCAGTACCAATTACCATTACACACTATTGTTTTGGCTCCCAAAATCAGAAGGGCAGAGAAAAACATACGTGCACACACAAGGTAGATGGCGTCGTCTCCGCCATTAACTGTCTGTTTTTATTTTTCAGCGGTAGCTACGGTAGTTAGGGCTGTACATGCAGCTCTCGGCATACTTGACCAGGTTCTCGGGTTGAGGGAGACGAGAAGCCAGGCCTACAAAACCAACAATACAAGAATACAACATTTGTATTGTTAATTGCTTTTCTGGCGACATCACTTGTATATCATCAGCAGATCAACAAAAGACGAAAGCTTTACCTAGTTCATAAGCCTTTGCAGCGACATCTGCCGCTATATGGGCTGAAATTTTTCTGATGTTTCTGAATGGAGGGTATAGCAGTCCTTTAGCAAAGTCTTCGTCGGTCACCTGAGCTGCCAATGCCTCAGCTGTTTCCGAAAAAAAAACAAAGAAAGGTTAAAATGTGAAGAAATAATGCCTTTCATTTGTATGTATCACAAGTTTGGCATCAAATTCAATGGGTACTTACAAGCAGCCAAAAGCATGTCATTATGAACACGGATGGCACCGGACATTATTAAACCGAGCCCAAGCCCAGGGAATATGTATGCATTATTTGCCTGAAAAGAACAAGAAGCAAAATTAAACTAGTGCTCCAAAGGAAACTGATACAGTATCACTTAGTATACTTCAACAAATTAGAAAAAATAGTACCTGCCCAGGTGCAAATGTTTTTCCCTTGTAATCAACGGGATCGAATGGGCTTCCACTGGCAAAAAGTGCCCGGCCCTACAAAATGGATGGAAATTATAGAGGTTTGTCAGTAAAAAATTATAGAAAGTGCACCTGGGCAAAAAGTGCCCAGGTGCAAATGTTTCTAGAGGTTTGTCGGTCAAAAATTATAGAAAGCAAAATTTACCTTGCTCCAAGTATAAGCCTCTTCAGCTGTACACTCGGATTGTGAGGTCGGATTAGATAGAGCAAAGATGATAGGCCTCTGAGAGGTTCATTCAGAATATAAGCTTTAGTAATTCAAGCCAAAGCCTTACAATATACTGTGAGTTTATTAAACATTAAAAAAAAAACTACTTATCTACCTCATTGAGGGAGCTCATGGTCTCAACCACCTCTCTGGTAAATGTTCTCCCTGCTCCAGATGATCCAATTAAGATCGTCGGTTTAATTGACTGACAAGAACAACAAATGGAGATAATAAGCATATTTTAGCAAGGTAACTTTGTAATGGTTATCTTTGGGCATTCAGTTGAAATGGAGATTCCCACCTTAACGGCATTCACAAGACCTTTAATTGGTTCGTGCTCATGAGCCCAAGGCATCTTAAAATGTTGAAGGGTTTCAATTCTATCTCTTACAATTAATCCCTGCCAAAAGAGTAGTGAATCAGGCAACCAGAAATCGTGTTTACAAAATTAGAAAACGGAGATTCAAAAGGGTCAGAACCTTAGAGTCCACTAGCCAGATCTTCTTTCGAGCCTCTTCAAGAGGAGTATTAGTCTGCATAAATTGCAGTTCATCAGTATGCCGTTCATTGGTGATTTCAAAGATATAAGGTGAGCTAGTAATTAGAGTTTAACCTGCTTTGATATCTCGAGGGCAATGAGTTCTGCTATGCCAGTTCCAGCCTCCAGAAAACAAAGTCAATTAAAGAAGACATCCGTTTAATTTTCTCAGAGATCAATCTGTAAGGAATTGAGAAGCTTGAAAAGAAAACAGCAGGAATTCAACAATTAATGTAAACCTCGCCAGCTCCAAGGAATAGATATGTGTGATCTGCAAGAGATTTTTGTGTCACTTTCTGTGAAGCAACAAGCCCAGCAAGAACCACAGAAGCTGTCCCCTGAACAAATGAAAAGCAAAGAATGAAGAGGCTGACAAGAAGGAAGGTCAAAAGAAGAAAATAAAGCAGTCCCCTCATACCTGAATATCATCATTGAAAACAAGATGGGTGCTACTATATTTTGCAAGCAAATCAAACGCATTGTGATTAGCAAAGTCTTCAAACTGCACAAAGTCATAATCATAAAAATATAAAAAACATCAGTGATGATCAGCACAAGTTATTGAGTTCAAGGCATCGAGCCAAAGGAAAGTTGGTCACAGACAAAAAGTTTTTACTAATTATTCACCTGAATGAGAACCTTTTCACCATAGTTCATCTTAACTGCTGCCATGAACTCATGCAGGAGTTCAGCATATTCCTGCATTCGTAGCCAAAAAAAAAGGAGTTATAGAAACATCATTATTTTGAGAATATATGATTCAAACAAAACACCCATATCCACATTTAGATATATGAAACAAATGAAATACCTGACCAGTAGCCCTTTTTTGTCTAAGGCCAATATAGAACTCATCGTTTAGCAACTCCTCATTGTTTGTCCCCACATCAATCGTCACAGGCAAGCACTGAACAATTATCAATTTCATGATTAGCAACCAGATATAAGAACAATACCAGATTGGTTGAAAGTTCGAGATAGATAATGTCCAAGGACTCGTGTATTCAAACATACTGGGAATAGACAAATAAACTACGACAAGCTTATTATACAGGTGCTGATTTTGTGTGAGTTAAAAGTAATTAAGAAAAAGACAACAACAAATATAATGCAGTGTGATAATACTTACAGCTGAAGGACGTATACCACCTAGGGCTGTATAAAGAGAGAGTTTCCCAACTGGTATTCCCATTCCCTATGATCATGTCCAAGTTTATTACGCCTCAAATTCAAAAGGAAGTGTTATTGAAGCAAATGGTTATCAATGATATCATAACCCAGGATGGAAATCTAAGATTCTAAAGTAAGGGATGGAATAAGGAACAAAAACTAACCTGACAACCAAGATCACCAAGTCCAAGAATTCGCTCACCATCTGTGACAACAATGACTTGAATATTTCTCTCTGGCCAATTTCTCAAGACTTCAAGAATCTTTCCTCTGGAAATAAACATTAAAAATCCAATAATTAAAGACATGACAATTTGATAGCCCAATAATGATTTCATAGGGTTGAGCCAAACACACTTCTCTTTCAAACTAATAAAGAGACCCTGAGGTTGTTTGAAGATGCAGCCATATTTTTGGCAAGCCTCCCCAACAGTTGGAGTGTACACCACTGGAAGCAGCTCTTCAACATGATCAATAAGAAGCTTGTAGAACAATTTTTCATTTCTCACCTACAATGATACACAAAGCAACATTGGTAGACTATTAGGGATCTTAAGTTGTTAATCAAGCATGATAACCACAGTAAAAACCTTTTTATTTTTAAGAAAAAGTTCACCGGGAGTTTATGCCACTTATTACTATATTTCAACAAAAAAATGGCAAGCTGGGTTGCAATTATATGAAAATATAGTAAACGCAAAAAATGCAACAGCTTCAGTTTTGCACTTCCTCTATACAATCGTTTATGCAAGAAAAATGACTGCATAGATTAACCATGCAGCTTATTTCAAGGATCTAAAGCAGCAAAATATTCATGAAAGATAAGTGCATTAACCTGAAGATCTGTCATAGCCATATACTTCTGCAAAGGAACCTGATACTGGCGGACATTGGCAATCATTTTCCGTACCTACCATGTATAATGAAACATATCAAAACAACACTGCCAACTGGCAAGTACCAGTAAGTAAACAAAAAAAGCACAAGAAGAGCTACACATATGAAGTCAGACAAAGAGATTCAGCTAATTAATAACCTGAAGCTCTTGACTGGCAACCGTTGGGGGTAGAAGACCACGCAAGAAATGGGCATCTCGTTCTTTTTCAACAAAGGCAAGACCCTTATTGTGGTGAGGATCCCGCAATAGTGTATAGCCACTGCATAAGAAAATATCATCTTCATTATCTACCTTTAGATTGCAGAACATGGTTGGAAACGAACCTCGAGCATCTCCAAACTATACATGTAGCAGAAGTGCAGAACTTATTTGCATGAACACAGAAAAAGCAGCGTTGTTGGGTGAGCCTAGGCTCCTTGAGAAATTTATATAACCAAAGGTTTCAAACAGAGACAAAAATGTCAAAAGAGATTCTATTTTCAATACAAGAAATTGTTGGAAAAAATTGGTTTCTGAACAAGGCACCAATAAAAGAAGAAGTGAAGGGGGAAAAAATACAGTGGACACACAAAGTTCCTTGCCGAGTGACCCTAAGTTCCTTGGCGGAATTTATATCACCTGAAACCTCAAACAGAGACAAACATGTCAAAAAAGATTCTAAATCCAAGTCAACAAGTTGATGGACAATTGGTTTCTAGACAAGAAGGCAGATGAAGAAAGGAAGAATGGAAAAGATAGCAATGAAAAGACAGTGAGAGACAAACAAAAAAAACAAGCTGACAAAAGAAATGTCTACCGTTTCAAAATCTCACTTGTTCCTCAAACATGTTGATCATATATAAAAACCAGAATCCCATAATTACTACTTTTTGCAATGAGTATAAGATTTCCAAAACGTAATGTTCAGAGAATGAAATTCAAGTTAGTTCTCATCCTCAAGACCTCAACAATTGCAAGAATCCTCAAGTTGTAAAAGGAGAAAAGAAACCAGAATCAAATTATTCCAACTGTTCAAATTATTCCAACAGACACAGCCAAAGGCAACAACAATTCAAAACACAGGCGATCGCTATCAAATCAAACAAGATAAAGGAATAAATACACGGATAACAAGAAAGCATAGGAATTATCGACTCCAATCACAATCACACTCCATACCTAGCGACGGTGACATGCCAGGGCGTGACGTGTTGGTCCTCGGTGGCCGAATCCTCTCCATACACATCCCGGACTCCACCGGTAGCCACCGCCGACTTGGCACTCAATTCGGCGGCCGTCGGAGCAACAAGCGGTTCTCCTCCTCCACTCTTCTCACTCTCCGTCAAAACGACGGCGTTCGGATCTCCCGATCGGCCGTTCTGCCCCGTGGAAACCTTCACCACACCGAATCCGCCCCTTCCTGAACGCGCCGACCACAACGCCGGAGATCTGCCAGATACGCTAGGCGCGTTGTTCTGATTTCGAAATTGAACAACAGAAACATCAAATTAGAGCCGTTTCTCAACGGAATTGAGCCAAATTGAAGGCGGAATTGATAAAGTAGAGAGTGTAAGGAAGATCTGGCAGATACGCTAGGCGCGTTGTTCTGATTTCGAAATTGAACAACAGAAACATCAAATTCGAGCCATTTCTCAACGAAATTGAGTCAAATTAAAGAGATTGTTACCAGGAAATTGGCTCGGAGCGACATCATGGCGAAGAGGATGGAGGAATTGAGGTGTTGGATTTGTCGAGCGATGTCCAATCCTCTTCTTCGCCTTGGAGTTTTGTGAGTTTTCGCCCCTTTTTGGTATGGATTGGGATGAAGCAAATAGCGGGAGATAAAGAGGAGTGTGCCACTTACTGTGCCAGGCATGTGGTTTTGTCTTTGTATATTTCTCCCACCTACTTGCGTAGTACATTAATCACATGTGCTTAACAACGGTATTTTGAGTTTAGGGAGCCACTTAAAATATGGTTTATTGTTAATTAATCAGCTAGATAAGGCCTTATGCCTGGCAGTGATTGTTTACAGACCTAAATTGGGAATCAAAACAAAACTATTAAGATCAATATGGATTCTTATCGTATGATCTTAGGATATCGGATAGAAAAACCGAACAAAATATCACACTCGGTGGCCATAAGATCATAATGCTTGAACATGAACACTTGAACATAAAACTATGCACATTTTTCGACAAAAAGATAAAACTATGCATATTTGATCATTAGAAAAAAAACACATTTGTGCATATATATTAACTAGGGTCATATTTTTTAGTAAAATTTAAGAATCTTTAGTATTCTCATTTCTCCATAACCATAACACTCTTTGAATCCAAATTCTATAACGTTTGGTATAAATTTGGGTTTGAGAATGAACAAAGGCATGTGATTGAGAAAGTATGAGGTTAGAAACCCATACCTGTTTAGGAGTGTTTTTAAGACCGATTTACTTCATTTTTTCATTCTCATTTATACTCAAGGAATAGTAAATTATCAAAAACTAATATATAAGGTATGAGTATAAAACTCAAAAAATATATAAACAAATATAAGGTATGGAATTTTCATTTTCCAACCTGATACCTCATATCTTCGTACATCCATACCTATCCGGTACGAGTGTACCAACCACATAAGTCCATTTTTTCAAAAACTTAAAACACACACTCCTTTCATTCTTCTAGTTGTTTGGTGGAGTTTTGAGTGGCTTTTTCGCAAGAAAAAAAAAAGTTGTAACAATTTTGGGAAGAAAATACATGGCTTGAACTCATCCACATCTTTCATATAAAAAATCTGAAGATCCATTGTATCATTGTATGAAAACGAAGAGTCTTACTAGCATGAGTGTGGAGGATACAACAATTTGAAGATCTTAGCTTTATTATTTTTGGAGATTCAATCAATGTGTGAAGACGACGTTGGGTCCAACCAAAACGAGTGGACAAAATGCTTCGAGTTGATAGACCCCGTCAATCACAGCTCTTCTTAAAACCACAACTTTTGAATAAAAAAATTGAGGGTGTGATTGGCATTATCCATTATAATAAATCTATACATGTATATTTATATAGATATCTATATATTCATTAAGCTATTTATATGATCCGAACTCATATTTTCAAAAATGACAAACATTTTCTTACATGAAATGTCAAACAAAGCCTAGCTACTTCTTGACCTCCATGCCATGAACATTGATTTGAACTCTATAGTCAAACCCAAAAGACACGTCCAATGACTTAGTATTTACAATCACAAAATTTCTAACCCCAAACAAAACGCTAAAACTACACCATAAGTTGACACAAACGGTTGACCCAAAAACCAAACATCAATTTTATACTCAAAACTTTTGAACACGTCCATCCATTTCACTTCATTGTCATATATACCTTGCTAGATCGATCAATATATACCATCTATAGCAGGCTTCATCACATCCTCGAAACTGCGACATGACCTACGACATTCGTGTCACTTATGTGCTTTTTCGACTAGCTTTCTTCTTGGTTCGAGTAGTAGCTGATCTTGATCATCATCAAGGTAACAACATTTCAATTTATCATCTCTTCACTACTTACTAAGTTACGCGCGCGATATCATTAACCAACTCTTTCTTATGGGAAACTTAGGGTTCATAAGCATAGATTGTGGCTCACCAACTTCTTCATCTTACCATGGTTTAAACTACACCACGGACGAACCCTACATCACCACCGGAGCAAACAAGAATGTGTCTTCATCATTCATTAGTGAAGCCGACGAAGACTTTTACAATACCGTTCGAAGCTTCTCCGGTGGAACAAGAAATTGTTACACTCTAGCGCCATTGAAGCCAAACAACAAGTACTTGATCAGAGTTCGGTTCATGTATGGAAACTACGACGGACAAGAGACCGCGCCTAAATTCGAAGTTTACATTGGAGTCGATTTTTGGCTTTCAATCGAATTCGACAAATTGGATCAGAAACTGGCCAAGGAGATCATCCATTATTCGGTTTCGGATTCGGTTGATGTTTGTCTTGTAGGCATTGGCCATCGGTCTCCATTCATATCAGCTATAGAGTTGAGGCCATTGGATGAGCTTGCATATGATGCATCTTCTAATTTCTCTCTGAAATTATGGAACCGTTGGGACGTTGGCCGTCAGACAAATTCATCCGAGTATGTACATCTCTATTTCTTTTTTTGAACTTTGTTGTTGTTGTGAATTGTGATAGTTCTTTAGATAAATAACATAATTAATCCCTAAACTTTACAATCTCACCGGTAGGAAACTTATTAGGGTGAAACCTGAAAAAGTTAATCCAAAACCCGAAATGAATAGAATCCAACTGGTTTGAAACCCGATAATGGGTGGGTTGACTCGATTCGTTATTTTTGCAAAATATATAAATCTCATTTACAATTTTATTATATATTTTATTATTAAAATATATAAAATAAAATTTATTATTAATAATTACTCTTATTCTTATTTTAATTGTTATAATAAAAGTGAACACTCCTTGTACGTCTAATTGTTATAATACGATTTATTATTATTAATCTGAAACCTAGAAGGGCCAATCCGATTTGATTTGTAACTCGATATCTGCGTTGACTTTGACTGACGGTTGTTTTGAATCTTTGTGAATGTAGTGAGAATGATGATGCTTACAATCGGCTATGGTCCATGCATAATTGGTCCAATGACTCGAAAGTAATTCGGACAAACGAGAAGTTTGTCCCATCAAGTGACGACCCTTATAAAGTGCCAAATGGTGTGCTAAGCACAGCTTGTGAGCAAACCGATAGTAGCCATGCTAACTTGACATATTCATATAGGACGGACATCCCTAATGCTGAAATCTATGTTTATTGGCACTTTGCTGAGCTTGAGTTACTCGACTCCGATGACATTAGAGAGTTTTACATTCATGTGCCTCTCGGAAATGGATACACATTCGGACCTATTAGGCCGAAACACTTAAAGGTGACAACGGTGAAATCCGGCTTGATGTCTCTCGATGGAGAAGGCGCGTTTGTGTTTTCACTCAACAAGACCGATAGGTCGAATCGTTACCCTAATCTTAATGCCGTCGAGATGTACAAAAAGTTACCACTTGGTTCTCCGACGAACCAAGAAGATGGTATGTTTCTTATCGATCTCATTGCTTTTAGGTCTCACTTTGGTATGAATACTTGAATTCGGGCTAACTGATGACGATGGTATAGAACCAAACGACCCCTTATATCTTTATATATTCTTCAACTTACCCTTTTTCTTGTCACATTTGTCTTTATATTGATTAGTTGATGCAATCACTGAAATCAAAAAGAAGTACGTGGCACTAAGTTTTTGGCAAGGAGATCCTTGCCTACCAAAAAATACTCAATGGGACGGTTTGACTTGTAACTACACACAAAATCCTCCAAGAATTTCTTCATTGTGAGTTCATTACATATACTTATCTTGATTACAACTTAATTAGTTGTGCTAAATTCTAATGTTTGACTTGTAATCACAACCTTTTGAGGACAGAAGATTGAACTCAAGAAACTTGAGCGGAGAGCTTCCACCGTCTTTGTTCGAACTCAAGTCGCTCGAGTCGTTGTAAGTCCCTCGAGTTTTTAAGCTGTGCCTATGTTTCAATGTTCTCTTGCTATGTTTTGTGCTGTTTAGTGTACATTTAATTTGTTGCTTCAACTAGGAATCTTGCAAACAATGGATTCACAGGGAAGATACCGGATTTTTTCGGGCAAATGCCATCATTGATTGACATGTAAGATACTAGTGTTTAAGGGTTTAGAGTTGACAATTCAAATCCTACAAGTAGTAATATTCTCATAAGTTCCTTATCTTTGTAGTGATCTAACAGGCAACAATTTCACACCTCCAATCCCTCCTCAACTTCTTGAAAGAGCTTGTAATAACTCTATATCTCTAAGGTACGTAATGTTTGAGATATGTAGTTGTAAGGTATTGTTATGTATATATAGTTCCAAGGTGACATGCGCGCACGACCCCAATTAACTGGTTGTTAAATCTTAGTGGTCCATATCTGACGTGATCGAGGAGCTCACACGTCGTTCCGTGTGCATATGCACGTACGATAAACCCAACACTTATGAGGT
This sequence comes from Polygonum aviculare, assembly GCA_934048045.1. Lineage (NCBI taxonomy): Eukaryota > Viridiplantae > Streptophyta > Magnoliopsida > Caryophyllales > Polygonaceae > Polygonum > Polygonum aviculare. Next base: position 1,776,358 of record OW204026.1, read on the forward strand.
TCCACCAACTAATTGGTAATAGACTAATAGGGGAGTAGTTCATGTACTTCTACGGAGGACACTTTCTCTTTTAATTTTCGATGTGAGAAGAGTTTTTCTCTTCCACACTGGTCTACCGAACTTTATCATAGTGCCAGAGTACATCGAGTCATGAATCCCTTTCAAGCACATGTTGTTTAATTTCCTTGGTCCACATATGTAGTTTCACATTAGTTGACCCTGAATTATTCTTAAGTAACTAGTGATTTTGTGAAGATTTAGGGCATGGTTAGAGCATATTATAAGCTCAATCTTTATTGCTCTCTTTGTGTAGACTAGAAGGGGTTTCCGATGCTTGCAAGATGACAACACCCAATAAGAAACGGCACCGTTTCATCATTCCATTGGTTTCATCCATTGCATCATTTTCAGTATTTCTAGTGATCATTGGTGTCATTTTCTTCCTATATAAACAGAGACAAAAACAAGGTACTAACTAGTTCGAACTCCCTTCTTCCTATTTCATGTCTATATTTGTATTCATATATATAATTAATCTGACTAATTATTGTTTTGGTCCAATAAAAGGGTTAATATCTCAAACCCTAAAATCAAGAAATAAACGATTCAAATATTCAGACATTGTCAAGATGACCGATAGTTTTAGAAAGATCATTGGAAAAGGAGCATTTGGAAGTGTCTATTATGGTGTTCTACAAGATGGAAATCAGGTGGCTGTCAAGATACTAAATGATAAATCATCTGCCATCACTTTGAAGCAATTTTGTGTTGAGGTAAGCCTAAACAATAAACCTTCTTTCATTACTATATATCTTTTTTAGTCAATTTAATAGAATTTAACTTTGATGACAATTAGTTCAATTACATAAAGTTTCAACCAAAAAAAAAGTTCAATTACATAAAGTTGGATGGAAGCCTAGAAACAAGCTGAGCACTCTAACAAGCCACCTGATTATTTGGTCAATTTAATTAACCAAATAATTTCTTTTTTATAGGCTGAACTCTTGACCAAGATTCATCATGTAAATTTGGTATCACTTATTGGGTATTGTGAGGAACGTTCAAACATAGCTTTGGTCTATGAGTACATGTCTGGTGGTAACTTGAAGATGCATTTATCAGGTAAACTATGTTCAATTTTCTAAGGTAAAGTATGTTACTCTAGGCAGTCTTGTGTATCGATTATTATATGAAGTTTGTGTGTGTGTGTGTTTTATCTTACTTGTAGCTAAAAACAAGCATCCTTTAGATTGGAAAACAAGAGTTCAAATTTCAATTGATGCTGCTCAAGGATTGGAGTATTTACATAGCGGGTGTCAACCAACAATCATCCATATGGACGTCAAGCCTGAAAACATTCTGTTGGATCAAGTTGGGCATGCCAAGCTTTCGGATTTCGGTCTCTCTAGGTTTTTCACAACCGAATCCGAGGCTAATGTTACCATTGACATTGCTGGCACCTTGGGCTATCTCGATCCAGAGTAAGCGCGCTCTTTATTTGTTGGAACATAACTTCACGTACATATATACGGTTGATGGTTTATTCCTCCTATTGTCAATTGGTTAAATTGACACTTTTTGAATCCAGATATTGTAGAATGCACACAATTAGTGACAAAAGTGATGTCTATGGGTTTGGAGTCGTGCTCTTGGAGTTAATAACTGGTAAACCGGCGATTATCAAGCAAGGCAATCGAAGAGATCAGTGCGTGCATACAATCAAGTGGGCGACGGAAATGGTTGAGAGAGGCGACATCCTAGAGATTGTTGACAAGAGGCTACAAGGAGAGTTTAGTGTAAGCACGGCGTGGAGGTTGTTGGAGGTTGCGATAGCTTGTGTCAATCTAATAGGTAGTCGTAGGCCGAAAATTAGCGAGGTAGTAGCTGATCTCAAAATGTGTTGTTCAGATGAGGGATCTATAGAGCAAAAATCTTAAGAAGGTGTTAGTAATGAGAATCTATACTATATATTAAAGCCGGAGAATTTCGAGCCTCCACGTTAATTCTGGCCCCACCACTTATTTGATAAAAAAAATAGTCGTTAAGTATTAATATATCAAATAATCTATCAATTTTACTATCCTAAGTTTATAAAATATCACAATAATACCTATCTATACAATCTAGATTTATCCTAAAAAGTTGTCTTTATCTAATTACCATATATTAATATATATCAAAATAGTATTTATATCAATGATCTATCAAAATCAGATCATATATTTAAACTATTCAAATAATATCTATTTATAAAATCTATCAATATCGTACTAATTAATAAAATATTTAGATTTACCCAAAAAAGAATCTATCAAAATAATATCTATATTTATCTTTTATCCAAATAATATCTATCTATACAAATACAATATATGAAAATCATACTAATTAAGAAAATATTTATGTTTACCCTTATAGAAACTATAAATATTAGCACATGAATGGATTTATCTACATAAAATATATAACTTTATATATTTATCTATAAAAAATATGGTTTTAGGTTATATGAGAAAGTTATATATTTAGAAAATATGATCTGTTAAGACATTAGTATTATATTTATTTGTGTAAAATTTGATAAGAAAATATAATTTACTAGGATATCGGTATTATTTTTGTTATATTTTATGATTTAGGTTGGATTATAATACAAATCAAGTATTAATATTATGATAAGTTTATAAATAAGAAAATATATAACAATCAAAATTTCTATGACAAAAACAAGTTAGTTCAAATTATATATAATCATACTATTATGATGTATTTTATTAGTAAGTGAAATTATATATATATATATATAAATTCAATAATATAATGTATTCAAAATAATTTTAATATTTAAGACATAGTCGTACATGGTACGACGGGTTAAGCTAGTACCTATATATTGAAGAACGTTTTTGAGGTTGAAAATGGACGTGTCCGTACAAGAGTACATGTACATATGATCCTAAAACTAAACGAGACTTGTTTTCCTTTGAATTTTTGAGGTGGGGTGAGTTTAGTCTAAACATGTATATGAGCCAAACACTTGATAGTAATCTTGAGTTTTAACACCAAAAGTTGTATGGTTCTTGTTTGCATAATTTGCAATCAAATGGGTCCTAAGTTTTTCTTGTTAAGTTTCACCTCGTACGTACGTAATTGCATTGCTCTGAAGTACGAGTATATATATAGGATTATTCGTTATTTGCCTAGCTTTCTAGGAAATCGTCCGATTATGTCACATCAAGGGATTCAACAATTTGGCAATAGGAATCTCTACATTTAATTACTAAATGATCAATCCTATTTGTGGTGGCAATAGGAATCTCTAAAATATATAGAATAATACCTAGATGTTTAGTTTTGATTCTACACGCAAATCTCTCTAATCGTATTTGTGGTGGCAAGGATCATTGGCTAAGACGACAAGCTTTGAAGTAAACATCGATGGTACCGTATTCTCCACTTCAAATTTTACGCCACTTGTTTATAAAGTTTGACTCGGTCAACCTTCAATATATGTGGCATGTCTGCATATATGTTCTCCCAATCGCTTTAGGCCACCCGTTCTTATTACATTTTATCCATTCCCTAATTTTGTTGTAATAATATGATATTATTTACGCCAAATATGGTGTTTTTGCATGAATGCCCTAATAAAAGTTGAAAAAATAGAACTTGCCCTTTTTTAGGCTAAATAGTACGTAAGAGATGTCTTTTGGGGCCATTTTGCTATATTTTTTTTATTTTCTTTTAAAATGTCAAAAATTAAATTAGTTAATTTTCCAAAAAATAAATATAACAAATACAATTTCTTTCAAATTTACTCTAACTCCTTTTCCAACAAAACTCAATCCTCTTCTCTCCCTTCTTGGCATCTATGCTTACAAATTTAGGGTCTAAAAGTTTTTAAATTTAATGCAAGATCGGACAAATTAATCAAATTTTTTTTAATCAATATATATTATAAAAGCCGACCGTTTTCGAGCCACCACGTTGATTCTGGCCCCGCTTGATTTTAATTATTTTTTTTCAACTCAAATAAATAGTAACAACTTATATCTTTTATTTTCCTTAATTATCTAATTCTTAATTTTATCTTTAAAGCTATACAATAGATAGATATGTTAGTATCTTTTAATTTAGGCCCACTAGATTAGTGATTTGTACGATATCTTTACCGGTATATATAAAGTACATAAAGTTTATTTAATAGAAGTTAGAGCTTTTAGCCCTAAAATACCTTTATGGTATCCGAGCCTCAAGCCCAAGCCTAATAGCTTGCCTCTTTTCTTTTCTTTTTTCTTTTTAGTCTTTGAGAGCTTTTAAAGCATACATCATTCCATAATTGAAACCCAACTAATAGCCTAATATGTTGATTGTTTTGCTTAAATAGATATTGACTAAAAAAATTGAAAGTCATATAACTAACATTTATTTATTTAATTTGTAATACATAAAATTTTAACATTTATATAAAAAAGTTATTCACACCCCACCTTATATTTTTTATAAGTTGTTTTTAATAGTTTCTATTAATTTCCTAATATTTTCTATACCCATTGTTTTTTAGATTCAAAATATCATTATCTTTGAAATATACTATATTATAATAATATTTTTTTGTCTATTCATACATATATATGAAAGTTTTTATTTATTACATATCAATATATATTATAAAAGTCAACCGTTTTTGAGCCACCACGTTGATTCTGGCCTCACTGTATATATTTGATAAAATTATTTTTTATTTATGTTATTCAATTAATCTAATAATATATCTTACTATCTATTTATGTAAAAGATATGATCAATTTTTTTAATTTTGGTGATATATTCTATCTTTGTAATATACCATTTATCTTTCTAAAGTTGATTTTGGACCCACCTTATTTTTGATGAAAAAAATAGTTTTTATTTTTGGTTTTTAATTAATTTGAATAAAATTATATTATCGATTTATGTAAAAGATATATTCACTTTTTCGAAATTTGGTAAGATATTCTATCTTTTTTAATATATCACTTAATTGAAAAAAATGATTCTAATATATATCTTGAATTTTTGAAATATAATTACTATGAACTAATTATATTTCATTTTTTAAATTAAATTTAGAAATTTTAATATAAAATTTTATATTATTTTTTAATAGAAAGAATAATTTTTTTGTTGTATTATTTGATTTACTTGAATAAATTTAGCATTTTTAAGCTTAAGTTTATTATTTTCTATATTTACATGATCTACTATATTGTTCACCCATTATTTGTTGATTTTTTAATTCTATCTTGATAAAAAAAATATTTTTTAGCTAAATAATAATTTCGATTTATATCTTGATAACGTACATCTTTTTCATAATTTTTACTTATTTACAAAATAATCCTACAATTTTTCTCAAACTATACAAACACCCCTTATTTTCTTAATACAAACATACAAGTGGTCGTTTTTGAACCACCACATTAATTTTGACCCTACCTCATATATAAAAAAAACTAATCTTTGTTATTCACATTATATAGGGTTTTCCTATTGAATTTCGTCTTATCTACTTATAAGAAAAAGCTTTTGTCAATTATTAATTCTTAAAGCATTACATGGAAAAGTCTTTCACAAACAAATTAAGAAAAATCTATGAATATTGGATTCAACTTATTTCTTTAATACAAGAACATTTGTGGTTTCCGATAATTTCTATTAAATTTTTATAAACTTTATCAATTTATCAAATGATGAACTTTTTTAATTATATTTACATTTATAATATTCGTTATTAATATATGATAAAAAATGTAACTAAAATACCATCTTATATTCTTATAATTAGGTTTTATAAAAATATACAATTGAGTCATTGAGTGATATATATTTTTTGGGTTATATGAACTTCAAAAACAATATCACTCTTTTTAAAAGATAATAAACATATTCTTATAATAAAACTTATATAATATTTTTCATATAAATAAATAATTTTATGTTAATATTTTTAAGTGAAATAGTCGTGCATGGCACGACAGGTTAAGCTAGTATACTTATAAAAGATGACAAGATTAAATGAATTTGTCATTTCGTATCAGTTTTGAGTCGATTGAGACATATTTGGGAGTCTAGGATTTGTGGGTCAAGATTGGGGTATAAGAGAGTGACCTTGGTTGATGGCAGGGAGGACATTGGTGGTTGATTACGTGTGGGAGACGGTGGTGCTCGACCATATGGAGAGCGTGGGTGACTTTCAATGGTGGTAGGAAAGAGTAAGTTCAAGTGAAATTGGGTGGTGGGGTTGGAGTGGAGTACGGTGGTCTAGTAGACTAGTAGCCATGAAAAATACATAGGAGTTCGAAGGAGATGGAGATTGAAGAAGACGAAAACACATATTTTTTTGTACATTTTATATTATAAATAATATTATTTTGTTATTTAAAATTTAAATGGGGCAAGTGGGGTAGGCTTGCAATATTGGGCTATTTATTTTTGGGCATTAATGCATATAAAACAAAAGTGGGGGTATTTTTATCATTTTGAACATATTTTGGGACATGGACTGCTAAAATATATTTCGGTTCAAATTCCTTTCTTTTTGCAATAATAATACCGGAACGTATTACGTATATATTGACGGTTGACCTAAAGATCGAACTATCTATAAATACACAAATCAAGTATTCATTCGATCGAGTGGTGTTGCCTGAGCAAGTGTACGTAACCATCATTCATGGGCATTCCTGTGACTATTACTTTGTTTCGATCCAAGTTCTTCCTCCTCCAAATCATTCAAACCCTTCACTTCTTAGTTGCTAGTAATTCTTCTGTGGTTCAATCCCATACGGAAAGGCAGTTAAGGGATATTAATTCAGGTATGCTTTTAGTTGGAAAAGTAGTTTAGTGCATCTTGATTTTCAGGTATTTTAGTTATAATACACCAGCCTAATTTATTTGTTCAGTTATACTTGTCATTTTATATATTTTATCAAGACTTTCTTAATCTCTTTTCTAAAAGTTAAACTAAACGAGCTAGTTATAGAGTTATTTAGATAAAATTAAGTAGATTCGTAATATTTTTGTTGATTCCTAAAGTGAAAAGGTTGAATATTAAAAAGTTAAACATATATCTATGGTGTAATAGTGATATTTTTTTTAATTAAAAGACCAAAATACTAAACAGCAGGTTATAATGAACCTTGAATTCTCATGATTTATTGTTATTTATTATTCTATCCGTTTCAAAATAGTTGGTCATATGACCATTTTTTTGTTTCATAATATTTGTCCATTTCATATATTTTTTTCATTTATACCCCTAATAATTATCTCTATCATAACCATTACAATATTCCATGTTTCTTTACACTAATAAATCACTCTATAGAAAAAACAATCATTTCTTAATATAGGACCAACGGAGGGAGTAGGTGTTTTGTTATTTCTTAATACGATTTTTCTATTGTGTGTCATAAGGGCAAATGACAAGCTTACAAAAAGACAAAAACTAAAACCCTAAAAAAAGAAATAGTGAACCCCTCACAAAAAAAACTAAAAAACCAAAAAAAATATAATTTATAAAATCTTTCCATTATTAACATCTTATAGTATGCCTTTAAGGGACATAGTAGAAAAATCTTTCTTAATATATGTAAAAATGTTATTTGGACAACTACTTTGAAACGGATGGAGCATGTGTTTTGTTATTTATAAAAGGGCAAAATACATACGGAGGCCCCCGTACTTGTACAAAATGTGCAAACAGGCCTCTGTACCTTTTTTTGTTCTATATATTGAGCACCTGTACTTATCCAATTTTGTTCTATTGAGCACTTGTGTCCCAATTAGTGTTCGTGTGCATTTTACGCGCTTTGTTTAATTGTCATGTAATGACCACGTAACACGATTTTTGTCATTTAATGTCCACATAATGCAAATTCAAGCCACGTAACACTTTATAATGCCACGGAACACTATAAACAAAAAATAAAAAAAATTGATTGTGGTGTTTTATGGTGTTTCGTTGCATTACACAATAATAACTCACATCCACAGTTCACAATAACAAAGAGTTATTAGGGGTCAACAAGGATTCGGTCGTAACTTAAAAATTAGACTTAACTGAAATCGATGGAATTTGGTTCGGTCCTCGCTTCAGCAAATTTGAGGATTTAGGTTTCGGTTCGATTCGATCTTAGTTCAAATTTTTCAAAAAAATCTTATAGTATTTATCGAAAACCGAAAAAATCGAACCCAAATTTTCCGATTCACGAATTTCGGTTTCAGTTCACTTGTTTTTGATTCGGTTCGGTTTCGAACTAATGCTCATCTATAATGTAAAATTTATGTCTAATCGAAGGTGTATTACAGGTCGTTGGATAAGTTATGAATGCACTATTGACACTTTACAATTCCGTTTGAAGAGAGCACTTGCCATGTTTTACAATTCATTTTTGATGTTTTAACATCTAGAAAGACATTTTTCATGTTTTACCATGTACTTTTTGACACTTATTTGGCTATTCATAACTAATATTGCTTTGTTGAAAAATAGGGTTCATAAATATCGATTGTGGCTCGCCTGCCGGTTCGCATTACAATCAGGCAAATGGGTTGACCTACACTTCCGACGAGAGCTACACTAGCACCGGAGAAAACATAAGATTATCCTTAGATCTCTATGAAAGTACTAACCCTCAAGACCTATTTAAAACATTAAGAAGCTTCCCTGAGGGGGTTAGAAATTGCTATGAGCTGTCGCCTTTGAAGCCTAACAACACGTATCTGATCAGAGCTAGCTTCCTATATGGCAACTATGATGGCATGAATTCACTGCCTACATTTGACATCTACATAGACGTCAATCTTTGGCACAAACTTACAGTGGACAGTGCTGACTCCGCTTCTACCGGGCAGATAATACACGTTGCAACGTCGGAGTCCATAGACGTGTGTCTAGTGAACATAGGGAAGGGGACGCCTTTTATATCGGCGCTAGAACTCAGGCCTTTGGATGGATCTTCTTACCCTGCATCGTCAAAGATCGCCCTCAATACAGTGGTTGCAGCGGATGTTGGTCGAATTGTCCCTTTATCTGGCTATGCTTCAGCTTCTCAAAGTGGGTGTTCCGAGTATGTATACGTCTCTTACCTAATGACTCGCGTAAATTTATTCATAATGAAATTTATGTGCATATGCATGGCATTCATAACTAAGATCGGTCGAGTTATTTGCACGATTAAAGGGATATATATAGAATCGATCATCATGTCATGTAGAGTACATGTGTGGAAGAGATCGAATACTTCCCACATTGGAAAATGAAAGTGAAAAAGCCTACCATAAGATATGGGTTTCTCCCCTTATCGTCAATTGGTTTTAGGGTGGAACCTCAAGTGCTTATGTGTCGGGCCTACCACGCATATGCGCTCTGATACCATGTTAAATCTCGATAGAACCTCATGTGTTTATGTGTTGGGCCTACCGCTCATATGAGCATGAACCGTATCAGAGCCTATTCGGTGTGCATGGGCTTCCCCCTATCGCCAATTGGTTTTAGGGTGGAACCTCATGTAATTATGTGTCGGGCTTACAACCAACGTGTGAACCCCCCACGTCATATATGGCCCACCGAAATTTAACATATAGAATCATCCATTATTTCGACGTGTTCATCATATATACTATGACACATATATAAGTTATTCATGGAGTATATATGCTATGTTATTTGATCTCTACATGGCACAATGTAGGTTGAAGGACGATGCATATGATCGTATATGGTGTCCAGTTTTGGTAACCGGATACAAATATGTTGCCACGAATGAACCATTCGATGCTTCGGAAGATAATCCTTTAAAAGTACCTGCCAGTGTGTTGACGACCGCTCTCGCTCAAAATGATAGCACGTCTAACATGAAATGGCCTATTCAGATGTATCCTACAGATCAAATTTACATCTTTTGGCACTTTGCAGAACTTGAATTGCTTGGCTCCAATCAAACTAGAGAGTTCAACATATTTATACCTGGGTACGAAACATTAGGCCCTATTAAGCCTAAATACTTGCAAGTAACCACCATAGCATCCCCTAGAATATTTTACAAGGAGCAGTTTCAACCCTTTTTCACACTTGAGAAGACGAATGACTCCACCGATTTCCCTATTCTCAACGGTCTGGAGATGTACCGAGTCATAGAGCTTCCTGCCTCACCAACAAACTCACAAGACGGTGCGTTCATTTTTATCCCCTCCGTGTTGCTTTTAACCGAATTTGATTGCTCAATATATATATAAGGCTCGTAAACTATTCTTCTTATTGTCAATTGGTTTAATACTTTAAGTATTAACCCCAATAATCCACCAACCGACATTTTCACACGTACATTCTTTGTTCTTAACATTGTACAATCAGCTAGCGCGATCGCTGCAATCAAGGAAAAGTATGCGATAAGGGTTTGGCAAGGAGACCCCTGTCTACCCAAAAACTACCAATGGGATGGTCTAAATTGTACCTATTACGTCAACAATCCTCCAAGAATAACCTCCTTGTAAGCTGGTTGGCTATATATATACATATTCTGGATGATGTGTTTATATATATTGTAATGCCTGATTTATAATGTTCATGATGATGATAGGAGTTTGAGTTTGAGGAATTTGTCTGGAGAGCTCCCGCCCTCTCTAGTCAAACTCACATCATTGAAGTACTTGTAAGTTTGATTTTTCATTTCCTATACATACAAAAGCATGTCAAGTTATAGGATTTCTACTTACTATATATATAGCTAGCTTAATCATATATGCAGTGTACCTTATAACGCATGACTTATCTTTGCAATTGCTTTTAGGAATCTATCCAACAACGGATTCACCGGGAAGATACCGGAGTTCTTAGCACATATGCCCTCACTAAATGTCATGTAAGATAATGTTAGAAGTTGCATGAGACTTTAATTGATACTTGTCTCATGTATATTTTCCCTTCTCATGTAGTGATTTGTCTGGGAACAACCTCAGCGGTCCAGTTCCTCAAGGACTTGCTGAAAAGGCAAGCAGCAACTCCATAGATTTAAGGTAATCAATGATCACACGTACCCCTGTACATCTTTCTTTGAATTGATCGAGTGTTAAACAATGGCTAATGCTCAACTTTTGTTGAATATATAGATTACAAGGGAATCCTATTGTTTGTAACTCATACCCGCCATGCGAGAAGAAGTTGGAAGCTAACAAGAAGAGACGACATTTGATCATTCCCATGGTTCTATCTGTTGCTTTGCTTTTGCTCCTTGTCATCATTGGTATCATTTTTCTTGCATTCAAAGTCACAAAGAAACAAGGTGCCTATTTCACGGTCTTAATTTCCCTGTTTATGTCATCAATCTTGTTAATGTATCCCTAACTCTAGCTAGTATAACATGATTGAATTGTCCTTAATCTGGTATTGGTTTAATACATATGTACAAGGGTTTGTAGGCCGAACCATTAAGTCAAGAAACAAGCAGTTCAAGTACTCAGACATTGTGAGGATCACTGACAATTTAAGAAAAGTACTTGGAAGAGGAGGCTTTGGAACAGTTTACTATGGTGTCCTACAAGATGGTACTCAGGTGGCCGTCAAGGTACTCAACAATACGTCGTCTACCATCACCTTGAAGCAATTTTGCGCTGAGGCAAGCCACTTCATAATTCATCGATAATTCATAATCGTCGATTTTTAACCAAATCAAAACCTTATGGTAATTGCTGACCTCATAACTTCACAGGCTGAACTATTGACAAGGATTCATCATGTAAATCTAGTCTCACTTATCGGGTATTGCGATGAACACGCAAACTTGGCGCTTGTGTACGAGTTCATGCCTTGTGGTAACTTACAGATGCATTTATCAGGTGACTCTTACGCATATATATATAAGTACTTGCTTAAGTAATATCTCTCTTAGTGCCATTCAAAAGAAAATCTTCTTGTATGTGGATTAAATTACTATATAATTCACTTTAATTCTCACTATATATAGAGAGAAATGAGCACCCTTTGAGCTGGAAAACAAGACTTCAAGTTTCAGTCGATGTTGCACAAGGTCTAGCTGATTCAACTTCAAACAATTTGCTACTTACCTCAATTCATTTTTCTAACAATCAGGTGGTGTATCATGTTTAGGGTTGGAGTACTTGCATAGCAGTTGCAAACCACCAATAATCCACAGAGATATTAAGCCTGCAAATATTTTGTTGGATGAGATGGGACATGCCAAGATTGCTGATTTCGGGCTCTCCAGATTCTTCACTACAAACAATCAAGGTGGCATTGTGTCGACGGACTTCGCAGGCACCCGAGGGTACCTAGATCCAGAGTAAGTAAAGAGCTTTAAGGCTTCTGATATGAGTCATTTGTCAAGCTAAAACTTTGGCTAATAGATCTGATGGCTTGTGAATTCAGGTGTTGCAAACTGATTACTTCATTGAGCGAGAAAAGTGATGTGTATGCCTTTGGAATTGTACTATTGCAACTGCTAACCGGGAAGCCAGCATTGATCAAGAACACCAATGACGAAGACGGTGTCGTCCACATTGACAATTGGGTGTCGCCGATGATCGAGAGCGGAGACGTTATGGCGATAGTTGACAAGAGGCTACAAGGAGACTTGGATGTCAACTCTGCGTGGAAGTTTCTAGAGATTGCCATGGAATGTGTGAAACCGACGGGTGACCTGAGGCCGAGAATGAGCGAGGTCGTGGCCGATCTCAAGATGTGCTATGCATCAGAGGAGAAGAAGAATGCTTCATTTGATGGAGACGATGGAGTCTACAATTCAAACCAAGTGTTTGACAGTGACATTTTGACATCACCAAGTGCAAGATAAAAACTTGATGACATTAATGTTGTATGATCAGTAATGGAGTTGTTATAAATTATATACAAGTGATAGAAATCCAATCTCATTGTGTATCAATTTTATTCCTTTTGAGTTCTGTGAGAGTGGAACATTGGTCAATGAATGGAAATTTGAAGTTACTTGAAACCTTGTTTTATTGCTAATCACCTATAAATTGGGCTGCCTAGCTTCTTTACAATTTCACCAAATAGCCCCTTTTGATGATACAGTTGGCCGTCTGAAATTGGTATTAAAAGGTCAGTTTTTCCTACTAAATATCACAAGTGCTTGTGGTTGAAAAAGGCTTGTTCTTATAATCTACATTTTCAAATTCAAACTATAGTCCTCCTTTGCAACGAATACACCTAGCAAACTAGAACTTAGAAAGAAAACGACAGCCTAAGTTGATGAAGAAACAATACCAATTTCCTCAAAAGGGTAAGAGTTAAAAAAAATGAATACCCAAATAAAGTGTTTGGTATATGCCTATATGGTAAGACATATTATCAAGAGAAATCAAAAGATTTGGAACCCTGAAAAAGAAAAAATCCATGTATGTTGCCCATCTTTTCATTCTAATACATAGAGAGAGAATTTACACATAGCAATTTGAGCAAAATGAAGTACTTTGATATTATTTTAAAACAATCAATAGCTCAGTCACTGATAAAAATAGACACAAGATAAATTCTAGAGAATCAGCAAGACATCCTAATAATCTGAAAGGCAACCTAACTACACACCTTAGAGTTCATCATGAGCCGATTTTTCTTGAGTCGTCTGTTTCTCCAGAATATACCTAACCGCCAACGAGGCATGAAGAGATGCACCATAAGGAAGCATGTCCTCATTCACCATAAACTTAGGATTATGCTCCGGTGCAGATTGCTTGCTCTCGGTTTTCATCCCAACGAAAAAGAAGTGACCCGGGATTACTTCTTGGTAATACGCGAAATCCTCTGATCCCATGAGCGGTGCTGTTTCCTTAACATTCTGTGGGCCCAGCATGTCGGAAGAGACTTCTGTGAAGTGGCGGTGTAAGTCTTCATTGTTAACGGTTGGAGGAGACATGGGTCTCTCGTCTTCTAAGAAATCAACTGTTGCATTGCATCTTTGAACTGATGCTTGTCCGGTAATTACCTGGATATATGAAAAAACAAATTCTGATTTTTACTGAATTTCAGAAAGTAAAATGTAAGAGGTGATTGTAGTTTACCTCCTCAATACGCTTCCTGAGGTTCGAAAGCTTTTCAAGTGAGAAAGCACGAAATGTTCCACCTATGGTAACCGAATCAGGTATGACGTTGAAGGCACCGCCACCTTGGAATTGTGCCACTGTCACAACCTAAAAAACAGTTCATTAAGGTTAGGCATTCAAAGTTAGAAGATAAGAAAGAAAATCTTTTGAAATTAATGCATAAAGAGAGCATCTATAAAATTGCACAATCATCACATCTTAGGAGCAGAGCATTCATTAACCGGAGCAGATCACTTGCCTAATTTAGAAAGCAAAAGATTTTCATCTAAAACAAGTGTACAAGAAAAAAGGAGAAAGTTCCATCCAAAAATGCTTACTTGAGAGTCCAATGGATCAGCTTCCCGGGAAACAATGTGTTGCAAGCTAACGATCACGTTGGATGCAGCCAAGATGGGGTCCACCGAGTGATGTGGTATAGCTGCGTGACCTCCCTTGCCATTAATAGTAGCCTTAAACCTCCCAACACCGGCCAAAATAGGGCCAGACCTAGAAGAAACCTGGCCAAGCGGCAAATCAGACCGCACATGAATTGCGAAAATTGCTTCAGCATTCTCTATAGCTCCTTCCTCGATCATTTTCTTGGCGCCTGCATATCCTTCTTCTCCCGGCTGGAAAACTAGGACTACAGTCCCCTATCATCAAGAAGAAGTCCTGAATTTAAACTCAATGAAATACCGAGTGTGGGCACATGGAAACATGTCGTTTCCACAATAAATATCAGGAAACAAGATTCTGATTTTCTGCAGTCTGAACCGGAAAACACAGTATATTGGTAACATATGCAGTTGCAACGAGAAACATAAAGAGACAATTCTGAGCAAGATCGCTTTATATGGGCAATACTAATAGTCCATTGCAAAATCCCTTTATAGTGGTATCAGCAGAGCATTAATACAGATACACATAATGAGTAAATTTCCAACAACCATACCAGCAAATTTCTACAATAGCTAAATTTGCTAGTTGGTAATGAAGTCAGAGACGAACTAGAAACAAGTAACAACTTCGGAAGAACGAACCTTCAGCTCCTCTCGGTGTTGTTGAAGTATCTTTGCAGCCCCAAGCAACATAGTCATATGAGCATCATGGCCACAAGCATGCATCTTTCCGGGTACTTTACTCTTGTGTTCCCACTCAACCATTTCCTATGGAAGCAAAAATAACACCATTCAAATAAGATTTTAACATCTCCATCATTACTCTCAAATGCCTCTAATCATCTGGAATTCACTCAAGGCCTTGTGTATGGATCAGCAAGGGACCTCAAACAGAAGCTAGATACATCAAATTCAAAAATGGATTACATAAAGAACCTACCTTTTTAACTGCTGTCCCCACTCTAATCAACTCAAACTCGTCTAATCTCTAATCATTTAGAACCAAACTGAGGTTTACACTACTCAAGAACTAAACTTTACTGACACTTACATCCAAATATGCAGATTTCAATGACAAAGCTACTCAAGAGCTAAACTTTATTGACACTCAACAGCCACTAACCTCAACAGCCAAATAAGCAGAAATCAATGACAAATCTACTCAAGAACTAAACTTTAGAACCAAAGTGGGGTTTACACTACTCAAGAACTAAACTTTACTGACACCCAACAGCCAAATAAGCAGAAATCAATGACAAAGCTAATAAAAAATGCAGGCAATACCTGAATTGGAAGAGCATCCATATCAGCCCTCAAGGCAACAAATGGGGGCTTTCCACTTCCAATAAACCCTACAACACCAGTACCAGCAACTGGGTACTTGTAATTAACCCCCAATTTGTCCAATTCGCCTCTGATTATCTTACTCGTCTCAAACTCCTCAAACCCTAATTCAGGGCTCTCGTGCAATCTCCTCCTAACACCAACCATCCAATCAAAAACCTCCCCATTCTTAGCCAGATTGAGAAAGTAGCTTGGAATCTCAGAGGGCTTGTTAGGGATTGAAGGAAGCGAATCCGAAAGGTTTGGAAGTGTAAAGAGGCATTGGATTGAGAGGATCAAAGATGCCAACTTGAAGAAAGGCATCTCCTTTTGGGGGAGATTGAAGGGGGGTTTTCTAGGGCTCTAGAGTGGAGAAATTTGGGGATTCAAATGAGTTTGAGATTGGGTTGAGAGAATTGATACGGATGATCTGGTTTTTTCAACGACTAGTGACTTGTATAAGCCGGAAAATCTGGGCTTTAGCCTTTAGGTAGAAATCAGAAATGGCACGTGGAAGAAAGAAGGCTCATTTTTTCACGTGCTCTTTTCTCCTCTGTTCGTGCTTTGTAGTAGTGTTCAATTATGATTTGAGTTGTTGCCAATACCATGCCAAAAAGATATTCATATTCTTCATATATTCGACAGGTTAAAAGGCTACAAAAATGATAATTAAAAGAAAATTAGGATTAATGACCCTAAATTTTAAGGAAATTGCAGTTGGTGTCCACAAATCAACTCTTGTTCGGTTTGTATCCATGGTATGATTGGTATCCATAGTATTTTGGATTGTTCTGGGGGCATTCCATCCGGACCCCCCAGATCTCGCGTTTGCGGGTTTCCCCTGGGTAAATGTTGTTGTAGTTGTTGTTTGCTCACTAGCTTGGTTGAGAAGGGGTTTTGTGTTGCTCGGACACGGCTAAAATGGGTTCTTTTCGGTGATGTTCGTGTGTAGCTTGATTCACGAGATGTTTGGGGAGGACTAAGCGACGACTTGATATCCAGAGGTAGCGAACAATGAGTATAACAATGTTCTGCATATTCTTAAAAATCCAAAGCTATAGAACCATTTAGAAATTAAAATCGGAATGGTTTGGGTATAGATTCGAATATTTTAGGTTTAATAGTACAAATGAAGTCATATGATCAACTCGCATTTCCTAAGCCAGTTAATTTCGTTCTATATTCGTCAAATTTTCACATTATCGTCCAAAAAATATTCTATTCCGGACCGGCTTATTTTTTTATTTTTTTTTTGCGCAGGGCTTACTTTTAAGTTTTAACTTATCAATAAATTGAGTAGTTACAAACGTTACTCTACATCGATCACAAGATTCGAGTTGACAACATATTTACCCTTTTTTTAGTATGAGTTTTGTCCATCTTTTCAAATTGAGTTAATACTTGTGGCTATAAAAAGTATAGCTTCATAATATAAGTAAGCAAAATTTGTAAAAAAAAAACAAAGTTGGCCTATTATATTGTTTCCCGGTAGGAAGTGACTGAGGAATCCACGTCTCTTTCATTTTGTCCAATCAAAAAAATCCCAAACAATTAACAAGCTAACGACATATTTTTCTTACTTAATTATCTCTAGGGTTTATTTTTGTACATTACACACGAACAATCCTATCCTTTGTTGACTCTAGCTTTGTCAATGTCTGCAAATGGCAACACCATCTTATTTACACATCTTACTTGCAATATACGACAATCCATCTTCTTCCGTGTACACGTTTGCATCTTTCACATGCAACAGTAGCATTTGACTATATAAAACTCAGCCTTCTCGGAAATAGCCCAAAAATATGTACAATTTGGTAGACATTATGAACATTCCATCAATCTTCACATCATAACTCTTTAAGATGATACAAACCAAAAGCAAAAAAAACTTAACTATAAGGGTAACTGCCTAACTATATACAGATGTATGTACAACTTTTGAGGGTCTATCGACATTACGAATCGAAGACCTAGAACTCGAATCAATCGGTTGATCGATCTTGGAAAAGTGTTAATCATCATTTGATGAATAAAAAAGCCCTACTTACCCATCTTTAGGGTTGAGGGGGAGGCTTATAGTTGCTAGTAGTGACTTGGTGAGCATATGCAACAACAGCTTGAGCCCATCTCTTAATATCCTCTTTAAGTTGTTCCTCTAACTCAATCTCCCTCAACGATCTCCCTCTCCGGTCCAAATAGATCTCCGTGAAGATCGATGAAGAGCCGTTGAGCTTCCGATGCTTGGAGAAGGAAGACGACGAAGATGTGTGATCCGCCATCGGAGCTTCTTTCGCAACCTTTCTTTCGGTGAAATCTATGGCTTCTTTGATAGACATGGCTTCTTCTTCTTTTTGTTGTTGTTTTGGAGGGATTTAAATTGCTTGACCTATATATATATGTATAGTCGAGTCAAGTCAAAGGCCGTGTTTGGATGCTTTATGGTATATATTAATGTACGTGTTAAGGCTTGGGAACAAAGAAAAGGAATCATGTACACAAGGGAATATGTCAATTTGATGGTTATTGAAACGTGTAGGAGAGAAAGTAATTTCTTTGTTTGACTTGGAACAAAGTTGGCTGCATGAGAAAACCTCTCTAAATAGAGTACTAATGTCCATTAAAAACTCATTTGATAAGTTTGAGAAAACCCAATTACAAATTCATGACTTTTAACATGTTAGGTTAATTATTCAATAGAAAACACGCAAAACAAAACAACAACAAAAACATTCAACCAAAAAAAACAACAAAAACAGTAACCATGACCAACCATATATATGAGCCAAAATGATAACACGTATATTATATAGTATTAATAATTACCACTATCGAGATCGAGAATCTCCATGAATTATAATACTACACATGGAATTTATTTACTGTATTATTTTATATACTCAGTAGTACATTACGCGGAGTCAATGTCCTAATTTTGACTTGGCTCTAAAATAGACCACTTTCGAGTGTTAGACTGTTAGGTTTACAAGTAAACACATGAATTATATTTATAAAGACCTGAAAATATGTTATTTATCACATGTTTTAAATTGTGGTCTACTGATACTTGGGGAGGAAGACATTTTCGTTATTCTGAGTGCTAGTAAAACAAGTTAAACATGTTATTACTTGTGATACATTACACATGTACTTCGTTTAATCATTGACCTTTACAGAAAAAATCAGCAATGACAAATCTTGTTAAACCAAAATGCCAGAACCAGAAAGAAGATCAGTTACTAAAATCATAAATGTTTCAAAAACCTGGTTTCCAATAAAAATAAAATTTCACTATTTGAAACAAAAAAAGTTCCACTAGATTATTTGACACCAAACAGAGTCCAGCCAAATTACAAATAACAAGGGTGTCTTGGTTTGTTGACAGCAACAAAGCAATGGTAACAACCATCAAGTTAAGAAAGCTCCACAGGCTGGATAGGACACCATTAGAAACAAGAAATTTATGCTGCTGCTTAAGCCATAGTCTTCGTCTGATCGCCTCGCGATTTGCTGTTCTTTCGGCCCCAAATCGGGTTGCTCACGATAAGCTGGTGGGGCACAAGGCGGTGTTCCTTTTTGGAAAGTTTCTTGAAATTGTGGACTCTTAGCCTTGCCAATTGAACTTCCTCTTCTGCTGTCATCTCTCTCACCACTACTGTTAGCCTGCTCACAGGTCTGTGCATTATCCCGGACCTACCTTTGGCGTGATACGAGATTCTCTTTTTGAAAAGCCCCTTGCCAACATACGCTTCAGCTGTGCATATATGAGTACGAGAAACCTCCCTTAGAAACCCAAGTTGGAAAATACAATGACAAGTGACGAAAAATTATCATAGTCAGAGCTTTACCGACAACAAGACGATCAGCATTTAAGCCATGATTATGAGTCGCGTTTGCTCTTGCAGAATGTATCACCTGTACATAAACAGGGCGTTTCTCAGGTTCACTTCACAATGATACATTTTATTCCAGAAGGGGTGTGATTAATTCTTATATATAAAGCGAATGGGATACTAACTTGCATCAAAAGCCTCTCGACAAATAACATACCTGGTGGACGATTTTCGCAGCACGTTTCACAGTGACTTGCATTTGCAACAAGGCATCCTCTACACGCATTCCTCGGACTACAGTAGCTACCAAATTAAGCTTTTTAGGGCTCTGAAAGTCGCATACGTAAACAAGATAGTCATCATCAGAATCAAGATCAATTTACTTATAAAAGATTGCAAAATTCCCAAACCATCAACTATGACATTATCAGCAACAAATTTACATAATTCAGATTCAACACATCAATCTCAAGCCTTACTTGTTTGATTCCTTTGAGCACTGCTTGCATTTTATCGGGCTTCGAAACTGCAGCTTGACCCTCGGCGTTCCCGGTGCCTGGTCCTATGAGAGGGGTCAATGGAGAAGAGATGGGTGTAGCATCCGAATCCGCTAGCAAACGTCTCGATGTACAAATTCCCTGAAATTGATATAGCATATCGATAAATCTGCTAGCAAACGGCTTCGAAACCAAATAGATGCCACATTGTTTAGAAGTAAAACTTTCTAAGCCTTTAGCAAAGGGGAACATTTAGCCCTACACTAAGTAATACAAGCTGTTAATTTCTCAATGAGCACAAGCCCTCTATTAAGACATTATACAATGTTCAACAAACACACAATGTTATCAACACAAGAAATCAAACACAATATACCAAAAAAGACTGTCACTTTAGGGTTCAATCCGCCATCAATTACAGTACCAAATCACCTAAATCTCTTTGGGGCATTTCATCAAACACCTTGAGTGCAATTTCGTAGCACAATTAAATGGGGAACAAAGAGAGAGTAATGACACTCACCAGCTGCTGAAGATACTGTTGCAACGGCCGGTGACCCCCACCGGAGGCGGGAGTCGTCGGAGGCGAGGGCCAGGCGCCGGCGACGGCAGAAAGAGAGTGGAAATTTGGATACTTTTTGAGAAAAGAGAGCAACGAATTCCTCGATCGAGCTAGAAACATTAAGAGAGGGTTTCAATTGAGAACGAGGAGAAGTTGAAACTGATCGGATTTGTGAAGAATTGTTGTTTCTCACTAGGCGAATTCCTCTCTCGAGACGTGATTCCTGATTCGCGATCTCTCTGTCTGTTTCCTAGGGCTTAGGCAGAGTTATGAAATTGGGCCTTGTGTTTAAACACAGACCCGTCATGCACTTGAGGCTTATTCTACAGATTTGTACGTGGGATTGTCGTTCAATAAAGGCCCTAATTTTTCGACCAAAAATCTTAATTTTTAAAACAAATTTATAATTTATAATTTAACCGGACACCATTTAAAAATTAAAATACTATTGAGCCAATATTTAATACGGCCCACTTTATGAAAAGCCCATTAATACATTTCATTACTAATTGGCCCATATGAGCGTGATTTCTACGCCGACTCAACAGAAAGTCGGTCTCCTCAATCTATAAATATCCCTTGCGCTTGCAAACGTCCGCCCAAACTGCGAATATCAATTTGTTCCAAAAATTGTTGAGTTCTGAAGAATAATTTGGCTCCTTTCAGTCAATGTTCGTCCCAACAGTTGCAGGAAAGGTAATTTCTTGTTGGTCAATTCCAGGTTTCATGCCCTAATTTTGCATATTAGGGTTTTGATTGTTCAAATTGCATCGCATTCGGTAGGTTCAGATCTGCTTATTTTTCTCGAAATTTTATCAATTATCGAAAATTCCGACTATGTTAGGGTTTGCTAACATATATTCTTGGTTATACGTCGACTTGTAAGTTTGTTGGTCCCTCGGAAATTTGGTTGCCTCGGAAATTCTTGCTGGCTATCAAACTTTTTGGTGTTTCCTCCGATTGTTGCCTCGGTTCCTCGGATTCAATGCCTCGTTAAAGTGTCTGTCCCTCGGATTGATTGTTGCCTTGGTTAAAGAGTTCAGTCCCTCGGATTGTTGCCTCGGTTTAAAAGTCGGTCCCTAAGATTGTTGCCTCAGTGTAAACGTCGGTCCCTAGGATTGTTGCCTCGGTTTGAACGTCGGTCCCTCGGATTGTTGCCTTGGTCTAAAAGTCGGTCCCTCGGATTGTTGCCTCGGTTTCAAAGTCGGTCCCTCGATTGTTGCCTCGGTTTCAAAGTCGGTCCCTCGGATTGTTGCCTCGGTTTCAAAGTCGGTCCCTCGGATTGTTGCCTCGGTTTCAAAGTCGGTCCCTCGGATTGTTGCCTCGGTTTCAAAGTCGGTAAAGGAATATCCATTTAGTACCTAATGGAGTTACTAGTAACGGGTAATCTTAGTATATGTCAGAATGTATTAAGGTGATTTGCTTGTACCAAAATCAAATCTTAGTGCCAGGTTGAGATATAGTAAACACCATGGAGCTGAAAACATGAAGCTCTTACATGGCCATATTCATATCAGTTTCTGACGTGGACCATAGGCAAATAAGATTGAAGCCACAATCTATATCCTTCTCGTGATTGATCTTCAGATTCTGTTTTTGCCTTTTAATCCTGTTAATTATCTCGAGGGTGAGAATTGTTATTTTTCAAGTTGGTATAATGTGTGTTTGCTGGCATTGGTATACAGAGAAAGCTAGAATCAGCTTATGTCCACGAAAAAGAGGTTTTGTAGTTCATTACTGTTTGAAGTGAATGTGTTTTTTGGCTTCTAGGTTTGCTTATCAGCTGAGTATTCTTGTTAGGGAAATGGTGAAGAGATTGATACAAACAGCCGGTAACCAATTGACATTGCTTCATTATCCCACGACTACATGCTCATGAAGTGGTCAAATGAAATAGTATTTGCAGTTTCGTAGCAGCCTCTAATGGCTTGTAGTCCATCTAGTTCGTTTAATGAATGGCTGGATGCAATTTATGGTGATTACAGCGGATGGTTTGCAAGCTGACAAGTTATTTGTGCTGGACTCTAAAGGGAATTTTTGAGCCCCTTTTCTTAGGAGTATAATCAAAGAACGAGGGCGGTTGGAGCGTTCCCCATGCTTATTTTCCTACAGAATCAAGGCCTGGCCGTTTTGCTATCATTGCTGGTTTCTATGAAGATCCAAGCTCTGTTACTAAACGCAAGTATCAGTATATGGGCTCCAACTGCAGTTAGTTGAATTTGATTCAGTCTTTAACTGAAGCCGACATACATTTTCATACGGCAATCCAGATATTGGCCGATATTTTGTAGTCAATTGCCTCGTAGCACCTGGGGGATTCATATCCTAGTGAGTTTGAAGATTTTACTACTGGTTAGATCACTTCACGTTTTTCTATTAGTGGATTTTGAAAGCTATCAATTATAATTTTTATTGGTTGTGTTTCATATTTGAAAATGGCAAGCTCGTACTACCTGAAGCTGTTGAGATTGTTCAGTAATTGGAAGTGCCATATCAGTGTTTATTTTCTTGACTTAAACCACCTCATAGCATATATTTTGCTTGTAAAAGTCAGGAGCACTTTTCAGAAACTTTGTTAGGCCATCTTGACAAGACTAGAAAAATCATTTAAAAACCTTTTCTTGCACGAAATCCATCTTGGTGAGAAAGAAGGGAAAGATGCCAAGTTACAAGGCGGATATTAGTTTCGAAATGAACAAGTAGTCCGAGAATGTTGCCACGCAATAGCAAGGATTCAGTCAGAGATCATATTAAGGTAGCTTCTTGATGCATTTTCATTCATTTATATGTATGCCTTTGCCTTTCAAGACCTAAAACAATGCCAGCTATAGCCAATTACATATGATGAAACTGTCATGCAACTAGAAATAAGCATTGTAGTGTTAATCCATAAGAAGAAAGCTACAACTATGCATTTGTTATAAGAAGAGGAATGCCTTGCCCAGATTAAAATGCATCTGTTGTTCAGGAAAAAGAAGAGATGGTCAGCAAAGCTAATGGATATATGCATGAGTTTTCTATTACAAATTGAATTCTTGATAAACAATATAGTTGGCTAAGCTACTGGAAGCCAAGTTTGGACAGAGTTCTAGTCCTAGTCCTATTACCTTCTGAAGTTGATTTCTAAATCAAGAAAGAGTCAAAAAAAGGAGAAGTCCTAGCACCTCTCGTCATAAACACTAACATCAGCCAACGCTCTCTTGATACAAATGTATGTGCCGAAACAAAACCAGGTATTGTTTTCGACACAAGGGAGGGATGAGTACCAAGGGCGAAACAAGGAAGTGTCGAAAAGGGGTATGAATGTATCACACTGGATGCTTGTTTCAATCTATGATATGAATTATTGAATTGCATCACAAGCAAGACCATTAAAAGGTTCCTTGCACATCGTACATTCATCATATTCTTGCTAGGGTTTGTTAACATATATTCTGGTTATACGTCAACATATAACTTTGTTGGTCCTCAGAAATTTTCTTGCCTCGAAAATTCTTGTTATGGGTCAATATTCTGGTTATCGAAATTTTCTGTTGTTCCCTCGGATTGTTGCCTCGTTTAAAAAGTCGGTTCCTCGGATTTAATGCCTCGTTAAAGAGTCGGTCCCTCGGATTGATTGTTGTCTCGGTTAAATAGTTCAGTCCCTCGGATTGTTGCCTCGGTTAAAGAGTTCAGTCCCTAGGATTGTTGCCTCGGTTAAAGAGTTCAGTCTCTTGGATTGTTGCCTCGGTTTAAAAGTCGGTCCCTCGGAATGTTGCCTCGGCTTAAAAGTTGGTCCCTTGGATGGCTTTCTTGGTTTGCCCCTTAAGCTTGATGTCTTTACTCTGTTGTGGAGTTTCTCATCACAGTAAAGTAATATCCATTTAGTACCTAATGGAGTTGTTAGTAATGGGTAATCTTAGTATATCAGAATGTACTAAGGTGATTTGCTTGTACCAAAATCAAATCTTAGTGCCAGGTTGAGATACAGTAAGTACCCTGGAGCTGAAAACATGAAGCTCTTACATGGCCATATTCATATCAATTTTCTGATGTGGATCATGGGCCAATAAGATTGAAGTCAGATGCCACAATCTATATCCTTCTCGTGATTGATCTTCAGATTCTGTTTTACCCTTTTAATCCTGTTAATTGTCTCGAGGGTCAGAATTGTTATTTTTCAATTCGGTATATTGAAAACAGCCTTGTCATGAAACAATTTTTGCAAACACATACAAATTGTTCAAAGACAATATTGTTGAAAGATACATACAAATCGTTCAAAGACAATATTAGGTGGGCTGACTCTTGTACCGTCTTCTTGGCTTACTTGTTTGAGCTTTTAGTTTTTCTGGTGAGATATTGCCTTCTTGGCTTACTTGTACCTTCTAAAACTAGATTGATCGGTTGACGCCCAGTGATAAATTCTAGAAGCACAATCCCGAATGAGAAGACATCGGATTTCTCGGTCAATCTCCCACTTGACCCGAACTCTGGAGCTAGGTAACTGCATTGTTGATCGAGTTGTACATCGATCAATGAATACAATTGCTTGTTACGCGGAGATAGGTCTAACTATCAAGCTCAACATACGAGCTAAATGGCTGTCTGCATCACATGATAGCAAAGAAAATCCAAAAACGTAACAAAATAGGATTCAGAAAACAGCAGCTGATAATCTTGAGTCACACAATATTATAACTAAGAGCTTCATTTCCTGGCAGAGATCTTGAAAGGCTGCATGTTGTTCTTCTTAACACCAGACTTTGCAGCCTGAAATCTTGTAGTGGTTGTCACCAACCTAGACCATACACAAACATCAAACTGTTAAATCAAATCCAATCATAGTACTTCTGATCATACAAACTCCCAATACATGTTTCAAGAATATCACCTACACATGTATATAAGAAACATCATGACGTAAAAAAGAGAACGTAGAAGCTAAGCACACTTGTTTGATCAATGAGATCATTCCTTTGCAAAAGGAGGCCCGAAGAACGGATTGAAACTAAGTGGCAAAGTAGACGCATGATGGATTAATGAAGTCGCAACATAGTCGGCAATAACATTGGCTTCACACGGAACGTGTGAAATCGACCAACCCTGAAACCGGCCAAGCAGACCCATGAATCGATGTCCGTCCTAAAGAAAGTATACTAAAATATAGTATTTTTCATTTTATTTTTGGTCGTAATTCTCATTTTCATCATGTTGTTTATGTTTTTTTTTTTTTTTGGCGCATTGTTGTTTATGTTTTAAGTATGGAATTTCGTCACAAACTGCTGAGTATATTTGGTTAAAATTTTGTGGACTTAACTTAGCGTGGATATTTTGACCAAAAAAAATCTTAGCGGGATATTTAATGAATTTCGTTAACATTGCTACAAAACACAATTTTTTCATCTTAGGATAGAAAACATTAGTCATTTTGACAAATTAATGTAACATTACTCAAAGCCCACAAAGCAAAAAATTCAAAAGAACTTTCAACCAAAAAAAATATTCAAAAGAACCTTGCCATGAAAATTTGTTTGCAAATCTACAGCATTTTATCTAATCAAAACATCCTACATTGCATCTTTACATGAATCAACATAATGCAAAGTGGCAAACACATACAAATCGTAAATCGTTGACAAAACTAGGTGGGCTGACTCCTCCTCCTTGGTTTACTTGTTTGAGCTATTAGTTTCTCCGGTGAGACATTGCCCTCTAAAACCTGTACTACCTGACTCATTTTCGGTCTATGATCTGGAAAACGATGAACAGAAATAGCTGCACAAGTAACCATCCGATTCATTTCTTCGTGATCGTAATCACCGTCCAGCTTCGGATCGATGAGTTCAGCCTCAAACGCGCCATCTTCAAGTGCTTGATCAAGAAATGGGCTTGCCTACACACATTAATTACATTATTAAATGCTTAACACTTTAACGTTAATTTGTTATGTACCGATGAAGAAAACGTACCCATTCAACCAGATTGATCGGCTGACGCCCAGTGATCAACTCAAGAAGCACAATCCCGAAGGAGAAGACGTCCGATTTCTCGGTCAGTTTCCCGCTCGAACCGAATTCTGGAGCTAGGTAGCTGCATTCGTTTTTTTCGAGTTGTACATGATGTAAATAAAAAGCATGTGCAATGTGTATAGATTTGTCATATGGAATTAGAGTCAAGAAGTGCACATTTGCCTTACCCAAAAGTTCCCATTATCCTGGTGGTGACATGAGTTTTGTCATCAGGAACAAACTTGGCCAGTCCAAAATCAGCAACCTGTTTTTCAACGCACATGTAAAATCTGTGTGTATTCATGTGTAAACTATATTGAAGCCATATATACCTTAGCTCTGAAATTAGAGTCAAGAAGTATATTGGTCGACTTTATGTCTCGATGAATGATTCTCGGGTGACCTGTATGTAAGAAAACCAATTTCTAGCTTTGAAAAAGAGGAGAATTGAAGGATTTGCATTACAAGGAAAAGGGACATATATACTTACATTCCTCATGTAAATATGAAATTCCTTTGGCAGCACCCAGAGCTATACTCAATCTAGTAGCCCAATCCAAAAATGGTGTAACACTTCCTGCAGATTTAACTCTTCTTTACTCAATATAATCAAATATATGGAGCTGAAAACTTGAACAGATAGCAACTAATCAACCTTGCAAATGGAAAGCCAAGTTGTTGTTCTCCACGTACTCGTAAACAAGCAACCTCTCGGACCCGCTAACGCAATATCCAACTAGCAAGACAAGGTTCCTGTGATGAACGCGGCTTATAACATTGATCTCGGTCAGAAACTCGCGCTCCCCTTGGAAGCTTCCGGTCTGGAGCTGCTTAATAGCAACACTACCACCATCAGAAAGGACGCCTCTGTATACCGATCCGAATCCACCTTGACCGAGAAATTTATCCTGGCTGAACTGACTTGTGGCCTCTGACAGCTCCTTGTAGTCAAATGCCCTTACGCCTACAGACACTAGTGGCGGTTTCGTGGTATCAACAGTGGACACAGATGAAGAACCTGAAGTTATGCTATGGAGTCGAGATTCAGGTAGTTGCATAAAATCCTGCTGAGTCATAGGGGATTGCAAAGGGGATAACTTGAACACTTCTATAGGAATGTTGCTCCCTGCATTATATAAAACTGCTCTTAGTTTTGAAGTACAAAAACTGGTCAGCATAACATATCAGTTGACAATAGGCATAAGATGCTCTGCCTAAGAAGTTGATTGACATCAACAACGGTATATTATTAAGACCAGAACCAAGGTCCGACTAAACTGTGTCCCTCAACATTAAAAATTAAAACAAGTTGATTTCAGAATTAATGATTTGACTTTTAAGAAGTA
This sequence comes from Polygonum aviculare, assembly GCA_934048045.1. NCBI lineage: Eukaryota > Viridiplantae > Streptophyta > Magnoliopsida > Caryophyllales > Polygonaceae > Polygonum > Polygonum aviculare. The sequence goes on from OW204026.1 coordinate 1,804,410, forward strand.
CTGTGTTACCTTCTTGCTCTCTAATTTCCTTTGATGTGAATAATATTTGCATTTCCTATATGAGGAAAAAAAAAAACAGATTTCTAAGAACATAACTTCTTGAGAAAATAATATGATAGTTGACACGAATCACACGATATATGGTCTTTATCTTAGACCTACTCGCATTGGCGAAGGTTGTTGGTTAGGTGGAAGGAGATCAGCCAACTTATCGTGCTGGCGCCGCCTCCTAATGAAGAAAGCCACCAGCACCACCAAGACCACCGCTCCAGCAACCGCACCGGCCACTATCCCGACCAAAACAACCTCGCCTTTCCCTCGTTGTGTAGATGTTGATGACGGCTTTGGCACCAGCGCTACTGGGGGCGGCGGGGGAGGCATCAGCTGCTTTGCTGGTGGAGGTGGTGGAGGTTCCGCTACATTGCCTACACCCGAAAAATCACCCATTGCGACAAGAGCTGACTTTTTTGTAGGCGGAGAACAAGAAAACTATCCGTTTATGAAAAAGGAATAGATCGAGCTTCGGAATATGTAAATGAAGTCGTGGTAGTCATGTAGCCGTTACTAGAGATTTTACTTCTTCAACTATTTACAAATGGGGAAATAGTAGCCGTTTGAGATCAACATAACATATTTGTTTTGAAAGGTCATAGATAAGAATATTGCACTGCCATGTTTGTATAAATAATGCAACAACAAAAAATTTCCTCCATAACCAAGAGAGCTTGAGAATGGGAATCAGTCGAGATTCATGCCAACGACAACCACGGAAACTCTACTACATAATTTGTGAACTTTCTTATAAAATGTCTGCAATTCAAACTTAGAAACATCGCAACAACAAAATCGAACCATGTCATGTCCAAAACAGATACCAATCCAGCAATAACATATATCAACATACAACCCGTGGGATTAACATAGACCTAAATCACAGTTTTACCGTCCCTACTAACAGCCCTTAACTCATCCCAATGATGAGATATGTCGCATATGTACAAAATAGTAGAAGTATAGAGGATGTTTTAGAAAAAGTAAATTCAATAAGCTTATGTATAATATATTTCATTTAACATTTCAGGTGTATCTGCATCCCTAAAACTACAAGAACACATAACACCCAGCTCTAAAACACAACTAGTAGTAGAGCATTTATACCTGGTTGTTAACAGTCTTTCGCCATACGGCGGAGCTCCTTCTTCATCACAGTCTTGTGTAGCAAAGATGCAGGCTTGTTCTGCTTCTTCGTCTTTGTTGTGGCTAGCACAACAGTGTTGTCCTTTCCTGCCTGGATTGTGATGGTCTTGGTGTTTGCCATTGATTTTCTTTTAGTTTACGTACCAGATCACCCCAACCGATCAACCTATTGTATCACTTGAACCCAAACCTATATATATAGTTTAGCCATGTTGCCAAATTAATGTAATATTATAGGATAGCCATGTTACCAAATTAATGTAGCATTACTCAAAATCACAAAGAAAAATGAACCGAAAATTTTAACACAGCCTTGTCATGACAATTCCTTTGCATTTTTCTCATCAAAACTTGTACATTGCATCTTCACATGAATCAACATAATGCAAAGTGGCAAACACATACAAATTGTTCAAAGACAAAATTAGGTGGGCTGACTCCTCGGCCTCCTTGGTTTACTTGTTTGAGCTATTAGTTTTTCCGGTGAGACATTGCCCTCTAAAACCTGTACTACCTGGCTCATTTTCGGTCTATGATCGGGAAAACGATGAACAGCAATAGCTGCACAAGTAACCATCCGATTCATTTCTTCGTGATCGTAATCACCGTGCAGCTTCGGATCGATGAGTTCATCCTCAAACATGCCATCTTCAAGTGCTTGATCAAGGAATGGGCTTGCCTGCACACATTGCATTCTCAAAATGCTTAATACTTTAGAACACGCCACCTTAATTTGTTACGTACTGATGAAGAAAACGTACCCATTCAACCAGATTGATTGGTTGACGCCCGGTGATCAACTCGAGAAGAACAATCCCGAAGGAGAAGACGTCCGATTTCTCAGTCAGCCTCCCGCTTGACCCGAATTCTGGAGCAAGGTAGCTGCATTTTTTTTGAGTTGTACATGATGTAAATACAAAAGAAGGTCTATAGTTTGACTAGCTCCAATGTGCACATTTGCCTTACCCAAAAGTTCCCATTATCCTGGTGGTGACATGAGTTTTGTCATCAGGAACAAACTTGGCTAGCCCAAAATCGGCAACCTGTGTTTCAAACACATGTCTGTAAAGGTATAAATCTAATCATGAATAATGTATATATGAAACCCATAAGGTTATATTCTATGTAGTTAGATGCTATATCATTGTGTATATTATCAAAGTTTGGCCAAAATGCTTCTTAGAGTAACAAAGACAGATACCTTTGCTCTGAAACAAGAGTCGAGAAGTATATTAGTCGACTTGATGTCCCTATGAATGATCCTAGGGTGACCTGTACAAATGCAATCCTCTAGCTCTCAGAGAGGTCAAGATAAAGCATATGTATGAATCATATATCATAAGATGCCTTCAAAAGTATAATCTTCTTAGAAGAGGGAAATTGAAAAATGCATCATAGGAAAAAGGGACATACTTACATTCCTCATGTAAATATGAAATTCCTTTTGCAGCACCTAGAGCTATACTCAATCTAGTAGCCCAATCCAACAATGGCGTTACATTTCCTGTAGATTTAACTCTTTTCTATCATATGATTTCAAATATATGGAACTGAAAACTTGAACAGATAGCAACTAACCTTTCAAATGGAAAGCCAAGTCGTTGTTCTCCACGTACTCGTAAACAAGCAACCTCTCGGACCCGCTAACGCAGTATCCAACTAGCGAGACAAGGTTCCTGTGATGAACGCGGCTTATAACATTGATTTCAGTGAGAAACTCGCGCTCTCCTTGGAAGCTTCCGGTCTGGAGTTGCTTAATTGCAACATTACCACCGCCGCCGCCACCACCAGCAAGGACTCCTCTAAACACCGATCCGAATCCACCTTGACCGAGAAATTTATCCTGGCTGAACTGACTTGTGGCGTCATATAGTTCTTTGTAGTCAAATGTCCTTACGCCTACAGACACTAGAGACGGTTGTGCTTTATCAACAGTTGATGTTGATGAAGAGCCTGAAGTGCTGCTATGAGTTTTGGAATGAAGTTGAGATTCAGGTAGTTGGAAGAGGTCTTGTGGAATCATTGGAGATTGCAATGGGGATAGCTTTAGACCTTCTCTTGAAGTGGTGTTCCCTAGATTGTTGTTACCTGCTGTCATAGTATATGTGGGAAGGAGAAACTGCCTAAGTAGTTGATCTACAACAACAGCAAAGTCATGTGCTAATATGTGCCCATGTCAGTACTCAATCAACAAAGGGAGATTAAGCAAATTGTTACGGTGTCTAAGAATTTGGAGCAAAGAAGCACAAGTTATCAATATCAAAAGGGTATCAAGTTAAGGTTTGACATATAAATTGGCTTAAACAAAGTGGCATCAATCAGGATCTCCCATCAAACAAGTTAAGGTTTGACATATATTTACAATTAGACCAAGAAAATGGACTATGCTTTCAAAAGACAAGAAGCATTGTTACCTTCCTCATCCCCACTTCCCTTGGATGTAAATAACATTTGGTTTTTTTCCTACAAGGTTTCAAAAGATAATTACAACATGATTTTCCGGGAAAATAGTAAGATACGTGAGAGCCTGATAAGATGCATATCATCGTTTGTCCTCATGAAACTAATGATCAACACGAAAGACGAGAGAATTACTCGCATAGAAGACGGTGAAGGTTGCTGCTGAGGTTGACTCGCATCACCCTCATCTTCTTGTTGATGTCGCCTTTTAACGAAAAACAGCACCAAAATTGCCACCACCAACAATGCCACCGCACCAGCTACCACACCGGCCACTATACCCACCGAAATCACTCCGCCTCTTCCCATCGGTCTTGCAGTCGATGGCTCGGGACTTGCTCCTTGTGGGGATGTTGATGGCGGAGATGCCACTCTATTCGGTGGTGGTGGTGTAGGTGTTGCCGGAACTACTACCAGCGGAGGAGGAGGTGAATCACCCTTACCTACAGCGCTACCCAAAGCCATCTCCACAACAGCTTGACTTTGGTGACGTTGAAAATGTATGGAGATCCTACTGCCTAGATATAAATAGATGGCTTCCAAAGGTTCATTTATAAAAAAATTGTATAACAAATATTAATAAAATTAGATTGTTTTTTGAAGCATTGAATCCTCATAGGAAGTTATGGAACACATGATTCCATTAATAAACAGTTTACTTATTCTTACCACTGTATTCAAATGACCATTTAGAAGCCGTTGAAAGGCAGCAAATAATTCATATTCATAACAAATGAGTTTGGGTAAAATTTGTGAACGTTCTTATAACATGCCTTTCAAATTTCAGAAACAACTCAACAAAGCAAAACTGACCCACGTCTATTCATCTCCAAAACAGAAATAACTGTCCTGTCTGCATCACATGATAGCAAAGAAAATCTAAAAACGTAACAAAATAGGATTCAGAAAACAGCAGCTGATAATCTTGAGTCACAATATTATAACTAAGAGCTTCATTTCCTGGCAGAGATCTTGAATGGCTGCCTGTTCTTCTTCTTAACACCAGACTTTGCAACCTGAAGGCTTCTGTTCACAGCACTCAGCCTAGCAAGAGCTGCCTTCTTCAAGTCTGGCCTGTAGTGGTTGTCACCAACCTGAATACACAAACATCAAACTGTTAAATCAGATCCAATTATACTTCTCACCATACAAAGTCCCAATATCCTATACATGTATATAAGAAACATCATGAGGTAAAAAAAGAGAACGTAGAAGCTAAGCACAGCTGTTTGATCAATGAGATGTGGATGATAGTCAAGAAATAAGACATCAGCATACACTCAGCACGAAACGTTGACTGAAATCATGCAAGGTCAATTTAGCCCCATCTAAAAACAGCCTTATTCTGCCCAACATTGAGATATCTTACATAATTTACAATTTAGCATCCGCAAATTGAGCACTAGACTCTTTTAAGCATCAAAGACGTCATAGAAGTAAATTCATTTAACTGACTGATAATCAAGAAGCTTATATGCAGTATATTTCATTATCTATTCAGGTGGTATCTGCAACAATAGAAGCTACAAGAACACAGAAAACCGGCTCTAAAATACTCCCAAGAAATAGTACAGTGTTTATACCTGGTTGTTAACAGTCTTAGCCATACGGCGGAGCTCCTTCTTCATCACAGTCTTGTGCAACAAAGCTGCAGGCTTGTTCTGCTTCTTTGTCTTTGAAGTGGCTAGCACAACAGTGTTGTCCTTTCCTGCCTGGATTGTGATGGTCTTGGTGTTTGCCAATCCTACACGCAACCGCAATATCTCATCAAACACTACCACACAGATATACAGTTCATTACATTGAACATGAATCTGACCCTCAAACAATGAATATCAGAAGCATTCTTCCCATCGATACATTTATACATTTAGCTCAAACACAGATACATTTTAGCAACTCATATTGGAGACAATTCCATAAAAACTAAACCTAATCATCCAATTGCAATTCTTATAGCACATAAAGCAGAACGCAGATCACAAATTGAATTCAGGAAACAGATTTCACATCATCAGATCACAACACTCGAACATACGGAAATCGTAAAATAGATTCACAATCGAACTAGAAGCCGACAATTCATATGGAGAACCGAAGAGGAAAGGAGGCGAATAATACCAGAGTACTTGTAGGAGTGAGCGTTGTAGAGGTTGTTGCTCTCCTTGCTGAACTGGACCTTGGCGGGGCCATTGCCGAACTGCTTGACGAAGAAGGAGTTGTTCTTCTTCACGATCTCCCAGATCAAAGAGCCTGGAACTGTCGCCATCTCGATTGGAGGAGGAAGAGAAAGTAAAAACCCTAGAAGCTCCGAGTCTGAGAATATGGGGGCAATGGAGAAGGCTGAAATGACGAAACAAATGCTGTTTTATATGACACCCGAACATAAACCCTAGTGGGGATTCTTGTATATTAATGGGCCGACTCATAAACCGGAAGAAATATGGGCCGGCCCATTATAACTCAGCCTGGTCCTGGCCTTCTATGGTTTTCCACTTTTTTCCATCATGTGCTTCAGTGCTTGTAATCTTTTTTGTAAAACCAAACTTGTTGTTATGAAAATATATTCTGATATATTATAAATAAGATATTAATATAGAAATATTAAAGCAATATTAGATATAATTGAATACAAGCTTCTTTATATTTTTTTTGGTTGAATATAAACTTCTTTATATATAGAAACTTCCCTAGTAGATAATAAAACCAAGAAAACATAAAGATAAATAAATGTGATATAGTGATTATTTATGATAATATTTTACTTTTAAACATATTAAAAAATTATACAATATGTTATCCATATTCACATGAGTGATGAGACTTATATACTATTTCGATATTATTTCTATATTTTATTTTATAGGATATATCTTCTTTATATACATAATATCCATAATCTATCTTTTTTTTTCGGTTGAAATATCCATAATCTATCTTACGTGGATGTAGCTTCATTTTTAGGGTTAGGGTTGGGCTCAAAAAAAGAATTGGGTTAGGGTTGTGTATAAATATTCTCCCTCTAAGAAAAACTCATCAATAACACTCACTAGCATTGATCTTCTTAGACAACATGTCGTCGTCTTCCGATCAAATAAAGGTGAAGAAGAACGTCGACGTCTTCCTCGCCGTTTTCCCACACCTCTCGCCGATCGACGCTAACGGATCGAACGTCGTTTTCTCGCCGCTTTCGCTCCGGTTAGTAGTGAGCCTAATCACTGCCGGAGCCGGCCGCTCAGCCTTCAAACAGCTCCTCAAGTTCATGAAGGCGAAGTCTATAGATGAAGTGCATGCGCGATCTTCGAAGCTCACTTCGGCTGTCGTAACGGAATCTGGCAACGCCAGAGTCTGTTTAGCTAACGGCATTTGGATCCAAGAAGACTTGTCTCTCAAGCAATCTTTCAAACAAGTTGTAGAGGATGTTTATAAAGCCCACTTAAGCCATGGTGACTTCATCTCCAAGGTAAACCACACCTCTTTTCTTTCTTTTCGATGGTAAACCCTAGTGCGTGGCCAAGTCGACAAGGACCATGAACTAACATTAATAGAGTTTTTTATTTTTCACTTGGTTGTCATTTTCTCGTCGAGCCTCCTTTGGACTCTCTTTCCTTTTTGTTGGATAACTCTGAGGGACGGACACGGACTTTCTCTCGTCTTACGAGAGCCTAGTCCGTACCCCCGCTAGGGCCTTGCCCTTCTTTGATCAAAAAAAAACTAATATTAATAGAGTTTTTGCTTGGATTTTTTTATGAAATTTAGGCAGGGGAAATAGAAGCTGAAGTGAATTCATGGGTGGAAGAGAAAACCAATGGCGTGATCCCTGTAATCCTTGATCCTGGATCAATAACTGAGATTGATAGACTGATAGTGGTCAATGCTCTCTATTTCAAAGGAGCATGGCCTGAGAACTACTTTATAAGATCAGAAACGAAGGAGTATGACTTCCATCTTCTTGATGGTAAGTCGGTGAAGGCGCCTTTCATGACGAGCAGTATTCATAAGACTCATTCGATTAGAGCTTGCAACGAGTTTAAAGCTCTACGTCTACCTTACAAGAGGTCGAACGATAAAACCAAGTTCTCCATGTACATTCTCCTTCCGGATTCGAGAGACGGGCTAGCAGACCTCGCGAGGAGAGTGGTGTCGAAGCCTGGCTTCTTGGAGAGTCACCTGCCTAGTGATGGCGTCGCTGTTGAATTGGGCAAGTTCTTGATTCCAAAGTTCAAGGTTTCGTTTGGGTTTGAAGCTTGTGAGATTCTAAAGCGGTTTGGGGTTACATTGCCTTTCGTACCCGGAGGAGGACTAGCTGAAATGGTGGCGGATTTTGATGAGTTGTTTGTGTCCAAGATCCTTCAGAAGTCGTTTATCGAGGTGAATGAGGAAGGGACCATGGCTGCTGCTGTCACGGGTCTGAAAATGGTTGGGGCTCCGATGAGAAGAACTACTTTCGTGGCTGATCACCCGTTCGTGTTTCTTATCCGAGAAGACGTTAGTGGTGCCATTCTCTTCTTGGGTCATGTTCTGAATCCTTTGGAGGAATGATTGATTGATATTCCGGTTGGTTAATACACCTCTTCAGATTAAGATTATTGAAGCCATTTGTGATATCATATCACCTCTTAGGATTAAAATGGGATTAGTTAGTGCACAATTATTGCTATTCCCAGCTAGCTATTACCTAATCATTCAATTATGCTTTGGTCCTGCCTTGTTTGATTCTGTTTGGCTATAAGGCTCACTCTTGCTCAAAAACAAATTTAACACGAATGTTGCTGATGTAGCGCTAAGCCTCTAAATTGGCATCAACCTACCTATTAAAAAAATAAGGTGTCTAGTTGCCATCATGACAACAATGTCTAGTATAGTAGAATTGAAAACTTCAACTCTTTAATTTCTTAATCAAGCTTGAGTGTGAATTCGAAACTTGAGAAGACGTCTTCAAAGAATTGCTTATTCATCCCTAATCAGACGCTTAAAGATTGATTTATCATTACCAAAGGAAGTTGGCTTGACTCACCCACCAAAGATAGGTGTGCGACCTGGTCGAGCTGTGCGACCTGGATCGAACTGGATGTAGTCAAGATGAAGCTCGTTTCTTGATGTAGGAGTACTCAAATCATATCGTCGATCTATTGATACAACAGCTATTCATCGTGTCAAAACTTTCAACCAAAGCACAATAAGAATTTGGGCTACAACATTTGGCTATCCACAACTTCTCACAGAAATTCATCTCGTGCTATGGACATTGACTCAATTTACTTCTAACCAAAAAGTATTTCCATGATATCAATTTAGTTTACGATAAAGAACAGTGAGTCACTGAAAACAATGGACAGCAAATTTTGTATTTACTTTGGAAAAATTGAAGGTGAGATCGGTTTCAACAAGAGATACATCTCGGTCTCGCGGAGGAGGATGGAACAGAGCCAAACATCCGGTCAAGAAGAACAACGAGCGCCATGGCCGGAGCCGTGTCTATGTACGGCCGAGCCACGATGAGCCGAAACACGTCGACTCCGAGCGTAACGCCACCGGCCGCCTCTTTCCGCTTGATCTCCGCCAGACACCGCCTCTCGCCGTCGTATACCGAAACCGTCCGTTTCTTGTACGAGCCTTCGATTTTGCAGACGACGCTCTTCTCAGACGAAGAAGAGGCCGGCGATGAGAAAGGCGAAGACGAGCACGAGCTCGAGCTCGATCTGAGAGAGCTGACGTTCGCTATGGTCTTCGATCGTCCGAAATTGAGCGGCCTGTTCACGGAGAATATCGGATCTGACGTCTTCTCGCCGTCGTACACCATCCACGTCTCTCCCAAACTCAGTCTCTGTTCAATTCAATCAGTTCACACACAAATTCAAATCAGCAATTGAAACCCTAGCTTTTCGGAATTCGAAATCAGGTCAATTGAGGTTGTAATTGAGGTCTACCTTTCTGCGCATGGTGAGGATCGGCTTGCCGTCGGCGTCCATGAGGAGGATCTCGGCCTTATTGCCGGCGGCGTAGCTGTCGACACGGTAAACGAGGTTGCCTCTGCCGTCGAACACCGTGAAACCGCTGCAATTGAGCAACAAGGACTTCTTCCAGACAGTCAACACCGCTAGATCTCCGGCAGCCACCTCAGCCTTGGCTTCGGCGGCCGATCTGGCGGCCTTGGCCGCCTTTCCGCCCTTTGTTGTCGCCGACGCCGGTAAAATCGCAGGAAACACCTTCGCCATCGCTTAGAAAATTCCAGAAGTAAACAGATAGGAAGATTGTAGAAGAAGATTAAGAAGAAGGAAGAGTAAGATAAATCTCTATCAATTGAGAGATATGAGATGAGGGGAAAGCATGGGGTTGTTGGTTGTATAAATAGTCGGTTTGAAAACGTGAAGTTTTGGAAAGGTGGGGGTAGTGTGGGTCCCATTAGAAGTCAACAGAAAGGCGTACATGAATGAAAGTAAGTGAGAAATAATGCATTATCTGGCTACAGTAGCGACCCGACCCGCGATTTGCGGGTGACTTTTGTTGAGTTTGCGGGTTGGGGGTTAGGTCGGGTTAAACCCGCGGGTTTGTGGGTCGACCCGCGACCCGTTACATTTAAAATATATATATGTTTTTATTGTTTTATTAGTATTAAATTGTATTTTTAAGAAAATATATATATTTTAATACTAATATTTAATGTTTTGTTAGCACTAAAATGTATTTTTAAGAAAAAATATATTTTTTAATAACTTTATTAGTATTAAAAAATATATTTTTTTTGAAAAATTTACCTTCTTTGGGACCGGTCCACAATTTATTTCAGCATTTCATATAAAACATCGGTTTGATTAAGTCAAATGGGTCGACCCGACTCGCAAACCTGCAGGTCGGGTCGCAGGCCGAGTCGCGGGTCACTTTTCAATTTTTCTGCGGGTTGCGGGTCGGACCGCAATCCGCACTGCGGACCGCGGGTCGACCCGACCAGTTGAACCCCCTAAGTAGAGTGGAATAGTATGAGTTTGAAGAGAGTGGGGGTGGGCCCGGTGGTCATGGTGGTGGGGTCTACATTCAGTGTGGACGTCGGTTTGGGTTGGCTGCCCAATCAGATTTCCATCCGCTAACTACTTTTTTTGTACGTTTAAAAAAAAAATTATGATGATAAATTTCCTATACTACATAATAAGCACATAGGATTTGATTAAACAAAAGATTATAAGGAAGGAATGTAGGACTTTAAGTACTTAAAAAGTTAGTCTTGATTAGACAATCCACTATTAGTAACTTATAAGTTGTATAAAGTAGAGTATTTATTTTAGGATACAAAAATATGGTCATTAATAAGAGTCACTAGTTAGGGAGTCTCCTTAAACAATGTCGAAGTTTTTTTTAGTAAGAATTGGTTCATCCAAATCCGTCTTGTGTATCGACTATCGAGAGGTGAATACGGTTGTCGATCGTCTCAAGTCTTTAGCTTTTAATTTTCCAATTGGTTGAGTATTGTTTTTCCCGTCGGAAGAGATTTCTATATTGTTTGGTGATGATATAAGGGATAGAGTTATTCCTAGTATGTTTACTACTTAAAATTTTTATTTAATTAATAAAAAGCTCCCTTGAAGAACCGGAAGTATCGCCTCTCCTTCGACCAAGAAAAATTTGATGTGAGAATAATATATTAATTCTCGAAATCTAATGTAAAGTAATAGAGGATAACACGGTTTTAATGTATTGTTTTTGGATGTTTAAATGAAACCTTAGTTGTACAGATAAGATCGTTCTCATAGCTAAACAAGACACAAACAACATGCCAAATCAACCTTTTCTTTTGAATAAAATAGGGTTTGGGAATCAAATGGGTAATCTTTAGTCAGTGTCAAGTAATACAAAGAACAATTGTACGAACGATTTCCTTTATTCTATTGATTAGAGTCAGTCCACTATTGTTTTTTTTTTTACATTTGTTGATTATAATTTTGTAATTATTGTAATACAATGTGTATTTTCCCTAGTTTCGGTTTTAACTTTTAAAATATATTGATACGGGTCTTCGAATGATGCTTTGTTCCATATAGTTTTGTGGCTATATAGAACTACCCAATAAAAAAAGAATTTTCGAATATATAAGTGTCACGAGAGCATCAAAGTTGAATTAATTGATTTTCTAGAAGAGGCAATAATCACCACTATTAGTAAAAAGGAATATTTGTTTTTGAGCATTTGGTTCGATGGTTAAGACCTACTGATACCCCGATGCCACTGTTTTGAATTGTGACGACTGAAGAATTTTTTTAAATTTTCTACACTATATACGTTACTAATTATACTTATGTTCACACTTCACTCTACTAACGATATAGAACAGGAAAAATCTTTACAGAAATCTTCTAATGTGAACATTTCCGATGAATCTATTCCATCTTCTATATAAAAAACATTACATCACAAAGTCTTACACACACATAACGGCGAATTTATTGGCCTCGACCAGGACACAATCGCGATAAGGAATCTCGATTGTGCGTCGATGACACAAAATAAGTTCAAAACGTCTTGTCTTACATTCGTAATCTTAACTCATCACCATGTATTTGGTCCCGATATCTAGCAATGAGAACAAATGAGATATACGCCTCTTGGCTATCAAGATTAGCCACTTTTTGAACAGAACAGAATCACTACGTATGTTGGGGGCCTAATAATGAAACGTCCTTATCGTTAGGAATTAGATCCCCATCTCATTGACATGGCTACAACTTAATTATAGCTTGCAAACCCCACAATGGGCGGAGAATATGAATTAAATATAAGTGATTGAGTGTGTTCATTGGTCGGCTAATCCTCTTATCTTTGGGCCTTGCATGTTTTTTCTAATCCACGTTGCTAGGAAACACATTATTCATTATCATTTCCGATGGATATTGTTGTATCACTAGCACATAATAACGAAGAGTAAAGTTTAGCCTAGATTGTGAATCTAGATCTTATATGTAACCGGGTTTAATATCGACACATCAAATTCTAATAGAAATTATAACCGGACCGGTTCAAGTCTGTTTAATAGGTTTTGATATAGCCTAAAAGAGATCGGAAGTAATAAAGTGTTTAAAATATAATTTGGATATATAACTATATAAGTATAAGAAATCAAGATGATAATAACATTATTAAAAAAATGCACACTAGATATAAAGAGATTAAAATACCAGACTTATCGATAAAAAAACTTGCTTAGATGCCAATAAAACCAGACTAACCGTCACTTCACGGACCTGTCGAGTTATAAATACATTACATGTTATTTGTAAATGGTAATATATTTTTATTATCCGATATAGCATTTTGAATAATGTTCCGACTTTTTGTCATCCAAAAACAATTTATAAATATAGTATACCATATAAAAGCAAGCCAAACTAGTGCTAGGAAACCCTCTTTTTTGTAGTTGTTTGAAACGCGATTAGCAAAACAGTTAGCCTAAAATCTTGATTAACACTAAGGACGCGTTATAGCCATGTAATTAGTCGTTGCTAAATGATGGGTGCCATCGAGCTTAAAAGCTAATTAAATATTGTGCATAAGATTGGGTCAAGGGTAGTTTCAAATGATCGACCATATACTAGATTTTTTTTGATGTGGGGTTGATAATGACTGTCATTAATTTGTTAATCTACAATATAAATTTCTACATGGATATAATTTTTTAAAGGCGAAGTCAAATTATAAAAGTATTATCGAGCGTATGATTTAAGTTTGATGGAAATTATATTAGTCCAAGATAAGATTCAAATGATAAAATATCATGTGATAAAAATATAAAAAGCTGTGGCTGAGAACATACGAGCGGCAGAGAAATTGAAAGGAGGGGATGACGATTCCATTTTTATATGTGTGACTCGGACCACCTAATTAGTTCATGCACCAAAGTTAGATAATTAGTTTGGTTTTAAGTTTTGTAAGGAAATATTAATGTTGGTGTCCTTTGGTTTAAGGAAATCTGATTGGTGTCTAAAAATTCAAGCTATTTAAGTTATATTTTTTGATTTTTTTCTAAAACGGTGAGAATTAGGGTCCTGATCGATCTCTTGTGTTAAAGAATAGATAGACATCGACTTGGCGGCAAGAGGTAATGTTGCTCGATCTCTCACGAAAGGGTCTATGTATTGCTCAAATGTCGTACAAATGAGCTCCTTTGGGTGCGGTTCAAATGTTGCTCGATCTCGCATGTAAGAGAAGAGATTGGCATCGACTTGGTGACAATGTGAAGGTGATGAATGAAGACTCTAAAAATGGTTTTGACTACCTATAGAATCCTTAAATGAGCTCGTTAGTCTGTGGCTCAGTTGTATGTGCTGCTTGAACATGGCTCAAATGAGCTCAGTGTAACTCGACTTATGAGATATCAAGGAAGCATTGGATGACACCTCGATGACAAGAGGTGGCGTGAAGGCGGTGAATAAAAAATCTAAAAATACATCCAACGTACTTAAAAATTCCTGTAAAATCAGAGATTATTTTAAAATATAAAACTGAGATAATTTGAGCATATATTTGCGATTTTTAGGGGTTCAATACTACTAATTTGGGAACGAAGAACACAATGACGATTTGATCTATACGAACCAAAGGAGGACACCAACCAAAAACATCCAAAACATCAAAGACATCAATCTAGAAAAAATTATTTTTAATACGTAAAACGAAATATCCTTTAAATCAGGGCCATGAAGTAAAATTTTAATTTAAAAATGGTTTACAGTTTCTTATGGTTATCGCAATCACAATCGTGATGGTTACTTTTCTAAATGACGCGTTTTGATATTTATTAATTAAATAAACGCATGAATGCAGCATTTCTGGTTATATGATATCATAGATTAATTGGCAATATTTATTTAACTATGAACAAACATGCAACATAAAGTTTCAAAAATAGACAACTTTTGGCTTCTAGCTAGCTTTATACAAAGATTTTTTTTTCCCTCCCTCAATTTCCAATTTCGTGTGTTATGAATTATAATCCAACTTGTTCAACATGAGCAACATTTTTTCCAAGTTTGTGGGAGCCAAAAACAAATGCGCCCAATTTGGATCATGGTCTACTTGTTGTATACATAAATGCAACGTTTTCTCAATCTTGCTACTTACAACACACCCTAGTGGATCTTGTTCAACTTGTATAGAGTTCTTGTAGTTCAAAACACAAGTCTTCTACGTAAGCTTTTCATCTTATAATAAGAGCTTGATTAGATTGTCTATAATCATACTTTTGTTGCAAAAACTAACTTTAGGTCAAATAAAACTGCAAGAAAATACACTATATTAAGTATGTGGTGGTACTAGCCATCTCCAATCAATTTATATAGTGTGTTAACCTTAATCACGCACTAACAATCATTCAATTATCTTAATTAGGGACTAACTACTAAACCAAGTTTTATTAACTTAATTGGGATTTTTTGGATAAGGAAAGGAATTAGGACCGCGTAGAACATCCACAAGGAGTCTCGAACCCGAGACCTCATAGTAGTATCATGAGTGCTCAACCAATGAGTTGTTGCGCCGAACGTTATTAACTTAATTGGTGGTTATAACATTAACAATCATACAATTTTGAATTTCCCTTTTTTATATATCACTCCAACATACTCCGTATTTCTTTATTTTCCTTCAAATAATTGTTTATTACTCCAAAAAATTAAATTAAATTCTTAAATTGTCGTGCATTTAGGGAGAGATTAATGAAGATTGGCTTGGTTTGGGATGGCTTGACTTAACTGATCTTTATTTATTGTACGAGGACTTGACCCATTGATTAATGATGACTTGGTCATTCTATACCAACAAAACCATTATTAAACGACATTAATTCCAACTCCAAATTGTAGAGCCTACATAGAAAGCCTGGGCAAAGGTGAACAAAAGACCATGTCAAAACAACTCAAGGTAAATAACTCTCAACCATACACAGCCTTTTAACATGAACAAAAGTGAGTCTTGAGCCTGTGTAGATGACAATTGACAAGAGGATGTGACAGCTTAATCGTAAGCCTATCGAAACGAAACTAAACCCGAAGACATAGCGAAACTGGTATCTCTATTTGATCCACTAAATAGGCTAAGCTGTGACTCTTGAGCGCCCTTTTGCTATTCTTCGCGCAATGACTCGTCTACCGCCTTTCGTAGCCTTGCTGCTCATTTCATTAGGAGAATGTTAAGTCATTCACTGTAGAATGTTATATGCACATACCGCCATTTATACGGATTTATAAAATTACCCTTCATAGGAAAAAATCACAGTTAACAAATCATTATCCCTACCTGGTTGAGAACTTAATAGTTAAGACCTTGATTAAAGCATATCTAGCGTGTCTTAAATCGTATACTAGACCAGTCACACTAACGATTTCCCGAATTTGGTCCAGTGATCGAATTTTCAGTTTGCCTTGTTTGTTTCTCTAAACCATACACTAAGCAAGTATAAACAAGAAAGGGAAATGCCAGACTATTTGAACCAAGCAGCATCTGAAATGAATATGGATAAGTTGCGAAGTCGTACCGGGCAAAGAAGCCATGTTTCCTCTTCCGACGAATTGTGCTCGGTTGGAAGGTTCTCTTTGGAAGTAGGATCATTTGGTCGTCTGATGAGTCATTTCCTGTGAAACAAAATTAAAGACCGTGATGCATAATTATGACAGAGAGCGTCGCTTTCAAATCTCAGTGGATAAAGGGCAACAAACAAAGATACTGATCCGTTCAAACATCAATGCTGAGCTACAAACATAACAGGCCAAGAACAACTCAGCATAAAACAACTGAAAAAGGGAGTGGATCAAACCATATCAACCACACTGGTTGCTCAAATTCAGATTAGCTATGTTGCATGATTGATGATGAATTGTTATTAAAATGGCTGTTTAATAATTTAAAACATAGATTTAATTGAATAAATAGACCCAAAAGACAAACCCTTAAGAGAAAAATTCACCAATGTCACACTCTCATGATCCTCAGTGTTATAGAATCTCAGCAAACTAGTGTTAGACTTATCACAGCTTCATCATTTACAATGGTCCTGCTTGCCTACTCTTTTCCTTTAGGTTGCCATTTTATTTCGGATCCGCCTGAAAGCGTTTCCATTGTGCTTTTAGACGATGCTAGGGGTCACTCAACGCCCCGGACTTGCTAGTAATTTATCTAGGGCTTCGCCCTTTTCAACCAAAACAAATCATTTACACCTGGGAATCAAATCAATCTCAGGCCCCTTAAAATCCTTTGAATGTGACATTCAAATTGATTCCCTTCCACAAACTACAATCCCTAAAAGATGAATATGAACAAAACTTCACACATGGAAGAGCCAAATGAAATTTGCAATCTTTGTCATGAATCAAACAACCTCAACATCACAATTTCATCACCACATTAAACTGGTCCTGAAAATCAACTTCAACAAAAAAAGAAAACCATGTAAACTAAAATTGAAACTAGGCCATTGTTAAAAGACCTAAATCCAAATTAAGAGGACAATGGTTACCATCTGGTAAGAAGAATTCAAGAGAAGGCTGTCCACAAGGATGAAGAAACGCCTGATTTGAAACTGGGTCCCTTTCCAAATTCTCCAAGACTCCATCTTTCAATTTCTTCCCACCATTCCCAATCACTGTCTCAGAAACCAAAACACCAGTTCAACTAAATAAAGGACACCCAGACAAGAAATATTAATAAGAAACAGGAAAATTGATTACCATTGGGCAAGAAGAATCGGAGGGAAGGGATTCCACAAGGGTAGCGGATGAACAGCTCGTCGGAGGTCAAATTATTGGCCAAGATAGCGCCTTTTTGGTGAGGAGCTAGATTTCCAGAAGCCCAAATTCGGGGATTTGGAATGGGGGGTTTGGGGGTTAGGCCTGAAGAAATTGCGCGAGAGAGGATTGATCTGCCTGTGCGAATTAGGGTTTTAGACGCCATTTTTGGTCGATGTGAAGTTCACAATTTGCTGGGCATGGGGGTTTACGTTACAAAATTGGGCGAGTAAATTGACTCTACAAGTTAAAGCTCATAAGCTAATAGGATTAGGGTTATAATATTATGAATTTTATAAAGATATTCGTTAATTAATTAATAAATATATCTACTAACCTATGGGAAAATGACGAAAAATAATCCAAATTATCAATTTTCAATCAAAAATAATCTCAAGTTAGAAAATCATTACAAACCATACAAACTATCACATTATTAACGGAAAAAAACGATCAAGAATCATTTTCCGACAAGTTTTCATGTGGAATCAATCATATGACTATCGAAAATATTTCAATAAAGTGTAAAATATTGAGTTGTTATGTCATATTTTCGATTGCAACATCATCAATTTCACCGGAAAATTCGTCGAAAAAGATTTTTGAAGCGTTTTTGTTAATGTCATGATAGTTCGTATCGTTAGTGGTGATTTTCAACTTTAGATTATTTTAATTTGAAAGTCAATAATTGAGATTATTTTAAGTTATTTTTTCTTAATTTAGAGTTTATTATTATTGCTATTTTTTGTCTAAAATATTTCAATAAAGTGTAAAATATTGAGAATTTTTAACCGAGCTTGTCAGTTTTCTACTACTGATTTGAACATGTCTAATCCACAGTAACAAATCCGATTCTTTGCTATCTAATGTTCAAATCCTCATCTATATCTTCCATGTCCAAATTCTGACAACTGAGCTTTACAAAATCCTCCAGCCACTGTTTCAGCAACCAAACACGCCATCTTGACACTGTACACTTTAACCATTATTGCCATCTTGACAAGCCCAACAACAATAAAACAATTTCATGATTTTTTTACCCTAACCAGACCCAAAAAAAAAAAATACAAGGCAAGATTTTTTTGATCAAAAAATACAAGGCAAGATGAAGTCCATTTCTAAATGCAGAAGTTGAGAAAGACCAATGATCTCCAACAATGGCTAAGCATGCAAAACTCACTCCTCATTCCCCACATTTCTTCAGGGTCATTTTGCCTCAAATCCTTCAAAATGGAACTCTTGTAAGTTTCTGTAACCCTTTTTTTCTACTGGTTCTATCTAGTATCTACAATGTGCTCCAATTCTCTGAATTTCATACAAATTTTACAGGAGCTTCCAAGACAGTTTGTGAACTTGAATTGGAAACATTTGTCTAAGCATGCTCATCTCAAACTGCCAAATGGTGAAAAGACCAAAATGGAGCTGATGATGAGAAATGGCAAAGCTTGGCTAGCCAAAGGCTGGCGAGATTTTGTTGAGAGGTACAAAATCAAATGTGGGTATTTCTTGGTTTTCGGGTATGAAGGCCGGTCTAGGTTCAAGGTCCAAATCTTTGACTTGAGTACTTCAGAAATTGAGTACCCAAGAGCTAGTCAAGAAGATTGCAAACCCCTTTTAGAAGTCAAAGAGGAAGTATATGATGATGATGTTGTTGAAATGGAAGTGGCCAACCAGTTTAGTAAGTAGAGTTTCATACATTTTTTCATGCATGTTGTTGAAATGTTGGTTGTTTTTAGCTTTTGGGTTTGGTAATTGATGATTACAGAGAAGTTTGGAAGTGGGCAAAACTCATCTTCCATTAAAGACAAGTCACATGCAAGGGACAGGGTTCTTCAAAGAGCAAAGGCGTTTCAGAGCCCAAATCCTCATTTCATGATCATCATGAGACCATCTTATGTCTCTACTAGTATCGTGGTATGTCTGAACTACAATTTGCAATTTAGACTTGACAAAAAGGCAGACTCAACTCTCTTGAAAACTTTCAGTCAAGAAAGTTAGATAAAACTTTCAAGTTTGTTCTATTTTAGATCTAACCTTTCTCCTTGAATAATGAGACCATAGTCAGTTTTCACTTTTCATCTCCAACTCTCCTTTACTATGGAAAAAACTGAACATTATACCGATTCCAAGGGCTGTCTATCTTCTGCAGAGTATTCCAGCCGAAGGAAGAAGCTATTTTCGCAAAAAGGGAAGCAAAATTATGTATCTTAGCCTCAAAGGAGGAGATGGAAGAGTTTGGTCTATGAAGTTCAAAGTTCAAGTTCCTCGGAGCCAAGTGAGGATCGGTTATTTGGGATGGGCTACATTTCAGCAAGAAAATAATCTACGAGAAGGCGATATATGCGTCTTTGAGGTTGTGAATAGCGCGAATGTGGAATTCAAGGTTACCATTTTTCGAACTACTGATGAGGAAGTTGGCGAAAAGGGCTCTCCTGTGAATGCTGGTATTTCATCACGGCGAGGTATGAAGATTAGGGACTTTTGATACTTAAATGTGAATGAAAACTTATTGCATCCATTTTGTTGATCTACAGAAATGAAAGAAATTTCAAACGAAACGCAAACCATGAAGAGGAAGCGTGGTGTTTCTACAAAAGAGTGCTCTACACACCTAGGGAGAGCCCGAGGTTTAGTTGAACATTATGCATGGTTTGCTTGTATTTTTTTCATGTATGTTTTTGGAATGTTGGTTGTTTTAAATTTTGGGAATGATAACTGATAACTACAGGAAAATTAAGAAGTGGGCAAAGCTCTTCCTCAATCAAAAACAAGTCAGTGGAGATTAGTGCAAGGGACCGAGTTCTTCAAAGAGCAATGGCGTTTCAGAGCCAGAATCCTCATTTCATAGTCATCATGAAGCAAACTTATGCTTGTAGAGCTTATATGGTATGTCTGAAGTTTGAACTACTATTTACAGCATACTGAATGTCATTTCACAGCGGTATATGTAAAAAAAAAATGGTCTATCTTGTGCAGCATATTCCGAAGGGTCCAGCCACAAGCTATTTCCCGAAAACAGGGAATAAAAATATAAAACTCAGTGTCCAAGGAAGAGATGGAAGAGTTTGGACTGTGAAGAACCGTATTGTACCATCTCCAAATTTCAGAATGATGATCAGTTCGGGATGGAGTAAATTTATGCACGAAAATAAGCTAAAAGTAGACGATATATGCGTCTTTGAGCTGGTCAATAGCAGGGCTAAAGAATTCATGGTCACCATTTTCCGAATTAGTGAAGAACTAGTTGACAAAAACGACACTCTTGTAGCGCGAGGTACGAACATAAGGGAACTTCATAGTAATATGTATGAAAAAGTTGAAGTGAAATATGTGTTCCGTTTGCTGATAAATGGATGATGATCTTGCAAACTTGCAGGAAAGAAAAAGATTCCAAATGAAAGGCAAACAAGGAAGAGGAAGCGCAGCGTTTCTGTGAAAGAGTATGCTACGCCTCTACAAAGAGCCAATGCCTTCAAATGCACAGAGCCCACTTTCACTGTTATAATGAGAAAATCATATACTGAAGATCGATTTAGGCTGGTATGGTTCATTTTCCAGCACTGATTAATGCTACATTTGGATTATTACATTTAATACATTCAAATTTGTCATTTAAAGCAACTTAATGCATTATGTGCGGTAATCAAACCGTCTTACCTCATATAGTTGTGGCATTTCTTATGTAGCTCATTCCTAAAGATCATGCTTCAAGATACCTTACTGATCTACACGGGCAAGAAATATCGCTCCACCGGCATGAAGGGAAAACCTGGCCCGTGATTGTAAGGTGCTGCACTTCTGGCTACACAGACTTCTCGTATGGTTGGAAGGATTTCGTCATAGATAATGATCTGCAAGTTGGGGATGCTTGTGTTTTCCAGCTACTTCCTCATATGGCAAATCACTACCAAGTTGCCATATTCCGTGTTGGGAAATGAATTGTCAGCAACCAGGTTATCTGCAAGCTCTGTTACAAGTTAGTATGTTGCAAGAAAGTAAGTATTAGAAGCTTAGTTCATGTATTTTGGACCAAATTATCCGATTATGAAGCTGAAATCTCTGTCACAAGTTAGCATTTGGATGCCTTGTTCACATACTTTGAGGTCTTGTATTTAATTTTGCATCTGTAGTCTATGAATGCAAGCTGACTCTGTTAACTAAACTCTAAGCAGACCATTGTCCTATTATGTAAGATGTTAAGATGAGCATTATAATGCACTGATATAAAGTGCGATCCAAACAGACCCTTGACTAAAGAGTTCATACTTCATAGAGCAACAGAAAAGATCAAATCATTCAAAACTATCTTTCCATTGGTTCATATGAAGGTACAAATGAGCAAATCAGAAGTGGGAGTTTAATACAACACCAAAACTCTTTGAAATTGGGATTTAGGGACAACAACAGCAACAACAAAAAAAAAGGGTTACTATTTCAAACCAACTTGCTTGATGGTTAAGCCTCAGATCTTCTTCCACTCTACTAAACATACAAAAAATTACAGAAAGAATGGGCCAAAACGCTGCGTTTCATTCGCCCTCTTTAAGCACAGTAGTAAGCCATTGTTCCACTTCTGTTTGTGTGTCTGACCCAGATTGAGGTGAAAGATAAACAGGAGTAACAGCAACCTGTAAAAAATACAGATTGACAGGATAATCAGATTGAAGAAAGCAATCTCTGAAAGATATAACTATCACAACTCACAAGGCCAGATCTGTTTATTATTTGAAAATGTCTAATTTGACACTTACAAATCCGTCTTCAAGTGCTTTAATGTCCAAATCCTCATCTATATCTTCCATGTCCTTAGGAGTGAACTGTCATAGAGATATGAGAAGAAGATTTAGCAATGGAAAAGGGCTGAGATATAAACCCATCAGATCATGGCTAAACTGATTTAAGCAACCTCTTGTCTGAAATACTTCTTTACGCGCGCATGACCGGATTTTCCAGCTACACCAACAGATTCAATCTCGACGTTCTTCTTCTGGGTACTAATACGTCGGGCTGCACCCTGGTTAAAGAAGCATAGATTGTTTGCATAAGGAAATGACACTGTAAAAAGGATGGAGCTTTAGATGGAATACTGCTGTATAAAACTCACAGCAGCAGAAGCATCTCGGCTTAGCTGAGCAAGCTGGATACCGAGGCTTTGTTGGTTAGACATGAAATTTCCCGGATGATTTCTCTGGGACGATATAGCTCTCCAGCTTGGACTCGAACGCCAAGAGCTTTGCTTTGTCACTTTGAAACCCTGCAAAAGGGAGGAAAACAACAACGTATAAACGATAAGCACAACAGAAATTCATAATAGAAATCAATTGTAGCAAGGGATACCTTGTTTGTTGAAGGAGATGTGGGAATTTCAATGTTAAGTGAGCAGTTTTTAGGGAATGTGCCTTTCTCTATGTCCCTGATAGCAGAATTTATTATTGGTATGCATACAGCAACAGCGTCGTTAAAACTGCTTTCTTGGCTTTCATCTGTTTTCCTGGAAAGAAAGACAAGGAATTAGATATCGAAAGTAGAGAAAATAAATTAATAGAGAGAATGTGAAAAGCAAGTTCTTATTCACCAGTTCAATGATAATGAAATCGATGGTACGCCATTGATCAAGGCTTCTCGTGCTCCAGCTACAACACCGGAATAAAACCTCGAAGATTTTCGAGCAACAAATGTAAGAAAGATAGTCTTAGCAATTAGCAATAAAAAATACATCAAGACATAGACACTGAATGCCATTTTCAAAACAATTCAAGGGCTAAAGCATACCATATTTAATACACAAAGACAAGACCAAACAAACAAAGTGAAGCAACCAAAACTACAAATAATCTACCATGTATACAATACTATATGTCCAAATTGAGAACTTTAGATTATGGTCACACAAAGACAAGGAAATTGAGACAACTCACATGTGATGACCACAACTTGATCCACGATTGATTCCACTAATGACCTGGGCATAAAGAGAAGTAGATGAGCAATGACCATAATAGATCATAGAAACTGTGAAGCTGCATAATTTATAGTACTATGATACTCCATACCACAATAGGCTTTGACCAAGAAAACAACGCCCCGGAAAATGCAAGCGAAACACAATCAACCGGGGTCCCTAAACACAATTTCAAAAAACATAAATTTCTGTAACTTCTTGAATCATCATTCACATCAAATAAAAACCAGAGATCACTATGGCTATTAATCTCAAGCATGTTAAAAAGACTCAATTTTCCAACCTCACAACTTTCATGTTTTCAAACGAAAACCGAATCATCTCCAAGACATGTAAACGGCAAAGAGATTCCGAACCTGATACTTCATATGCAATGGCACCACTAACATCCACAGAACTAACAGCCACTGTCTCATTGGTTGTCACTGAATGCCCACAAAGTGATTTATCCCTTCATTCAAACAGCAACCCAAATCAACACATATGAGCAAAAAGATCCAATCTTTCAACAACCAATTACCTTCAAAAGCTTTGTCAAATGAGCAAAACTCACCAGATAGACACCAGATAGGGAGAAAGAGTCAAGAAAACTCACGATTGGGGAACAATGGCATGGACATTGTAGAGACCTTCACGGACAAGAGCTTCGACGAGGAGAGCAAGCCCAGGGGAGTCAAATCCGTCGCCATTGGTGACCAAAACGATAGGTTTCTTGGAATCTTGATCTGGGTTTGGTTCAATGGCTTCCGAAGGAGCGGAGGAAGGTGTTGGGTCGTCGGAAGACTCGGAATCAGCGCCTTTCTTATTCATAAGCACGTCTTGGAGGTTGGAGACCAGATTTGGGGGCATGAAATTCTTCTTCATAGTGCTAGTGGTCATTTGCGTGTGGAGGAGAATGAGAGAGAGATGCGAAATTGGAGTTCGAATTGATTGGGGATTGGGGGAAAATGGTAGGAAAAATTCAAAACCCTAGAGAAATTGAAAAATGGAGGGGCTTGAATGGTGGGAAAAAGATGAATGATCCAAAATCACCTTTTGAACGGTTCAAGAGGGGGTAATTAATGCTTTGACCCTTGTAAACAGGGGTTAATCAATCATTTAAATCTGTTTGACAAATTGCACAAAGCTATCTGTACCTAAGCTAAATTTGGGTAAGATCATGTGTTAAAGTAGAGCATATGCAAACAATTATTGAAGTGTCTGATAAAAAAAAACATTTATTGAAGTGAAAAACTGCTAATATAATCTATAAATGTTTAATTATCTGGAAATATGATTTTTCATAATCTAAGCTTTTTTTTTAAGACATTTATTGTTGGGTTCAATCACTAAAATTCATCCGAAATCTTAACTCATTGAGTACAATATCATGAATGATTTGATCAAAACAAGGATGTGATGGATCAAATCAAGGTTGTGAAACTTACTGAATCTATTTAGAGCAGAAAAGGTTGGTGGGTTGATTGATTGCTTTTGGTACCAATCATAGCATTGATTGGCGGTTAATTGACGAGTTCTTTGACAACTAGGAATTTGACAAGTTCTTTCATTCTTACCAGGCTTTAAATGATAAAAAATTCCTATAGCTCGACAATGGAAAATGCAAGAAGAAATCTGGAATTGCAAAAACCAACTTCACTAGAAAGAAGATACTTGTCTAAACTGCTAACATTACATATCAGCAAGCATAACAATGGCAACAATCCAACAGAAAATTTGCCCACACAACTTCTCCAGCAAAAATGAACCGGCGAAACATCTTGCCTCATGAAAATGTTTGTGACAATCAACTTAAACTCTGTATCCACGGCTGTTCCTCTTTCCTCTAGCCTTTTCGAACTTCCTACCCTTGGATCTGACGTATGGCTTGGCGTGACTGTGGGGAACACCAGGCGCCTTCCCGAAATGCCTAACGGCCTCCCTGGCGTTCTTTGGTCCTCTAAGAAGAATCTGTGTTTCACAACAACATAATGACTTTAGCACCTTCTGCGCTTCTTCAACGTGAAACAATAAGTAATCTTTGGATAAAGAATGGTCCTAGGAACTAAAATGACTGAAACTGGTTTTTGGTTTTAGTCATAGCAACTAAGCATTTTAGCACCCTAATGTATTTCTTCAAGCAGTAGAACAAAATCAAATTGCCAGCAGCAACACAGGCATCTTATGATAGCAACAGGGTTCTAAGAGCTAACACAAATGAATATAACTTTGCTACATTTTAAAATCCTTAAGCAAAAACAATTTGAATAAGTCTAACAATCATATGCTACGAAAAAAGAAATACCATTTAATTATAATATTCTACCCAATGTAATGCAATCTCAACATGCCGCACACATTCACATACTATAAGAGAGATAGTAAAGCCAAACTCAGATATCAATAAAATAACCGCAACATAGCAACTTGATCACAAACTCAGCTTATATTAACACAATAGCACAACAGCAATCATATAAGCATCTCTAGATCATAATATGGAGACAAGCTCACAACATGCTTTCATAATGAGGGCAAACTCATGGATATCAATGAAAGTTTCCAGACCATAACAATGTGATCCAGATGCAATGACTAGAATAATAAACAGACCTAAAAAAAGCATTCAAATCCTAACACAGCAAAGTTATGAGGATAACAATCAATAGCAAAGCAACATTAGTACTACATAAGCACAAGAAACATATACAAATTCATAGGAAGAAGCAATACCGTGTTCTGGCCAAGAGGAGCCCTGAGTGCCAACTGATCAAAAGTCAGGCATTCACCACCAGCCTTCTCGAGCCGAGCCCTAGCGGTCTCAGTGAACCTCAACGCACAAATCTTGAGGGATGGAACCTCATACACTCTGATATCATCAGTCACAGTTCCCACCACAACAGCTATCTTCCCATCCTACAATCCACATCCCCCAAACCCTAAGCACACTACTCATCACATCATAAAATTCCAACTCAAAAGCCAGAGAGCAACAAATCAACAATTACCTTCCCTTCCATGAACTTGACAAGCCTGGAAAGCGAAAGAGGCGCCTTGTTCACCTTGCTCATGAACAGCCTCTTCAAAATGACGGCATTGAACTTGCTACCAGTCCTCCTCACGAGGAATCGGTAGAGCTGAACAGATCGGGAAACGAAACTCACAATTCTGACCTAGAAAAATCGAGACGAAGCTCAATGGATACGAGATACGAACCTTGACGAGAAGCTTGAGATAGATATCGTTGGATTTGGGGGCCGTACGCCCGCTCTTCTGGCTCTTGCCTCCTTTCTTCAAGTCGATTCCCTGCAAAAACGGAGGAGCATTTTCGGAAGAAACGTTAGGGACGCCGAATCGAGTTACAGAGCATGATGAAGCTTAAATAAGGGTTCGGTTGAGTTACCATGGCGGAGGACGATGCAGAGAGATGCCACTAGGGTTTTCCCGACGTTTGTAACGATCCTCTCCTATTTTCTGTTCTCCCGGGAGAGTATTATATATGATGAAATTTGGGCCGGGCTTCTGGCCCAATGGGCTTTTAATTTATACAAAACCACCCTTAAAATAATCACACTTTATAGAAAATCACCCCTATAAAAGAAGACCTTTCATTTAACTACCCACTTTCTAATCCCGTAAATGTTAATTATATAAAGAAAGAGACGTTTATGCCCTTATCCTTCTAGGACTGCAAGGCTCCGTTCGGTAACACCTAGATGAAGATGAAATTGGGAAATGAAAGATGAATCGGCCACTTGCATCGCATTTGGGAAATTTGTAACAATATTGCTACTTGTATGTTTCCCTCAGTTTAACTAAACTAATCAATTTTATATACTAATTAGAATATTGAATTAGTCAGAAACTCGTACTAATTAACTAATGAGAAAATGCAACTGCCCCATATAATATTAGTAATATCACTAGTTGAATTAAGGTTGGAAATAACATGCTAAAAAATGTAATTAAGTGTAAGAGTCTACCTAAGAATTAAGAAAACAAATCTAAGCTAGAATTCATTTAAAGTTTATGAAAAAACACTGATTTTTTTCCAAAAAAGAAAGAAGGTTAAGGAAAGAAATCTCATTTTTTTATTAGTTAACGAGGAGTTAGCGGAGTTAGGACGTGGGTGGTTAAATGGAAAATTTTCTTATAGTTTACTAAAATTTAGCTTTTACGGGTTATTTTCTGAAAAATGTGATAATTTAAGGGTGATTTTGCGTAATTTACCTTTTTTTTTTTAATTCAGCAACGAGTCTTGTAATATTGAACAGTTGACTGTTGACGTTTATTCAAGAGGACAAGCTTCCCTCCAAACTCAAATTCATCCATGGAGATCGAAGGCGAAGACGGGTCAAGAACACGGATCAAAGAGGGCTCAGAGGTTGTGTTCGGTAGAGGCAATGGATTTCGTTCTCAAGACCGAACTGTTTCCCGCTTCCACGTGTCGTTCGAATTCAAATCCGCTAGGGTTTCGTTCGAGGTAATCGGGAAGAATCCGATTGGGGTGCGGAGTAAAGAGAGTGGCGAAATTAGGGCTTTCAGGAAGTCCGAGAGAGGGGAATTGAGCGTTGGTGACTCGTTCTGTGTTTCTGCTAAGGATCCTGTTTGGTTTTCGTTGAGGAAGGTGGAGGGAAATGGGGGCGAAATTGGGGGAAGTTCTTCTGAGGAGGAGATGGAATTGAAGTTGGAGGTCTTTTCTGAATCTGAGCAGGATTTCGATTTTGGGGTTGAGTCCATAGATGTATCCAACATTGACCCTGTTAAAGGTTGGTTTGATTTCCTCATTTTTTCTGCTGGTCAATTATGGATTGATAATGTGTTATTCCTAATTTGATCATTATGATGATAAATCCCTTTAAAGTTTGGTTCTTTAATGCAGATTAAGTTCTATGTATCTTTGGACTATGCTGATTGTCTTCCTATCATGATTTTTCTTTAATAAGCTAGCTTGAGGTGGTTAATGTACATGAACTGATGAACATACATGGATTTTGATTATATTCTGATCTTGATGGACAGCTGTGGCGTTTATCAATCTCTTGAGTTTATGTTTGTAATCTGGTTATTGTTGTTTGTCTCTGTTGATGAGCTGCAGAGTTTGGGTTTCTTGTCATTGGGCATGAATTTGACAACTATCCAAAGGGGATGATTCGGGATGCGAAGCGATGGAATTGGTTTCTCGAGGATTGTAGAGAGGAAAGTACCAGTGACGAAGATGACACTTCTCGTGATAGAGGAAAGAAGGCGTTGAGCAGGAAGAGGAAGAAGAAAGGTGACAGAGATGAAGATGATGAAGAGTGGAATGGTGAAAGCGAAGACGAGGTGGCGCTAGCGAAGTCGAGAAGGGGAAATGCAGCTAAATATAGCACTAGGTCAAAGAAGCTTGGGAAAGGTAGAGCGAAAAACGATTCAGGTAGTGGAAAAGGCTCTGCGGAAAAGAGAAAGCGCGCAGATGAGGAAGAAGACGACGATGAAGAAGAGGAGAGTGATGAAACCCTTGGAGGGTTCATTGTTGGTGATGAGGTCGACGAGTTTGAAGAAGAAGAAGAAGATGGAGATGAAGACATGAATGAAGAGGAAGAGTTTGAAGAAGAGGAGTATGAAGACTGAAAATGAAACAGGCTTTCTTTATGAAACAATTAGCTTTAGTGTGTTGTTGTATGTTAAATCAGTGTTTAATCTTACAAGGTCAATTTCAGTGCTCAGTTTGCTCACTATCAAATAATTGTTCGTTCTGCCAAGTGCCAACTAAGTTACTTGCAAATTGAAATGCTAACTAGTCTGTGAATGAGTGAATACAACATTTTCCAGCACTTTTGGTGTAATTACTAATTACCCATAAGCACTTTTGTTGTAAAATGGTAATTTCAGCAAATTTCACAACTCACTCATTGCATTAGAGGAAGCTTCCACCATTGATGAAACAGCCAAAATAGACTAGAGAAAAATGATGTCTTTACTTCCAAATTTTCATTTTTATTTTTGAAAAATAAATAAATAAATTAAAAAAAAAACACAGCTTCTCGTTAACCAGAAGCCAACTCATCTGAGAATCCAAGTTCTTTATCCAAAAGGGCTTCCTCTACACTGTAGATCCCATCTCTAGTCTCTAATCTCTAGTCTCAGAGCAATTGAACTGAGCAAGCCTAGCATTTACCCATGGCTCTTCTCAGAGGCAAACCCATTTTGTTGAACCAAAGCAAGTCTCTTTCAACAACAGCTTATAACACTACAATTCCAGGCTCGAGCTATCTAGCTACAACGGCGTTTCCCAATGAATTTCGTCCACAATTAGGCTGCAATTTCAGGCCCAAACCCTTCTCTTCTTTGACACTGAAACGCCTTTGTTCTCGGACTATCACTTCCATGGCTGCCCCCCAAGGTCAAATCTTTTTGTACTCTATGCCATTCTTGATATTCTACATTCTTCTATAGTCGGAGCTGAATTTGTGCTATTTTAGGACTTTCCTGACCTAATTTTTGATATTAGGGCATTGTGAGATTTTTGTTTTAGTACACATGAGCAGATGATTCTTGGAGTTGCATCTATGTGATATCAATTGGTTGTCTTTTTTAGCAGCTACCTTCTGATTTCCTTGGATGTGCTTAGTTGAATTCCAAATGAGGCTTTTTCTCAATTTGCTTGCTTATGTTTTTGAGTTGGTGTGAGTGCAGATGGCTTTCAAGGGCGAATTGGGTTTCTTGGCATGGGAATTATGGGTAATCCCATGGCACAGAATCTCATTAAGGCTGGGTAAGAGCTAGTGCTTTTGTCTGATCTTTGTCTACTGATGTCGTCCGACCATACATATATCTGAGTTCATTCATGGCATTCTTCACAATGTGGGTGTTGTAGGTGTGATGTCACTGTGTGGAACAGAACAAAGAGCAAATGTGATCCTCTCATCAGCCTGGGGGCAAAGTAAGTTGTTAACTGTAGTGTACACGAATTTTCGGTGCAATTTTGCTATACTAAAGTAAACACTTTCTCATTTATGCAGCTACAAATCAACTCCTGAAGAAGTAGCTGCTGCTTGTGATATCACATTCGCAATGCTAGCTGATCCCGAAAGTGCAGTGCGTATGTTTTCGTTATTATCATTTACTTGCTCCATTTGCTTTGGCTGTGATAGCCACACTTAAGTCCTTTCCATCAGGTGGATGTTGCTTGTGGGAAACACGGGGCTGCAAACGGGATGGCTCCTGGAAAGGGGTACGAAATAGCTGTTCTGATACAAGCCAAACTGCTCTTGTTTCATTAGCAATGATTGTGTTGTTATTGCCATTATATCCTTTTTGGTTGGTCTGAACTTGTAGGTATGTAGATGTTTCTACGGTTGATGGTGCGACTTCTAAGTTGATTGGTGAACGTGTCAAAGCTACTGGAGCATCGTTTTTGGAGGTAATTGCACTTTCTAGTTTCCTTGGTCTGATCTATTACAAGCTTTGAGATTTGAAAACTATACTTTCTCCTTAATGTTCGAGTAGGCTCCGGTTTCTGGATCCAAAAAGCCAGCAGAAGATGGACAGCTCATATTTCTAACAGCAGGTGAAAGTCTTTCATTCCTCTCGTCGATCAGCTGCCTATATTTGTACTAGTTTTAACTTTTGAGTCGTGAATTGTGGTGTGCAAATATAAGGATGAAAAGCAAAGGGTCAATAGCTTTGTTCTGGAAAATGCAAGACCTGAACATTATTGCTCTAGGAAAAATAGTTTGAAATGACAGCATCCCAAAGACAAGTACTCCATTGGGAAAATATCATGTAGTCACACAATCTCTTGCTAAATTTCCAGGTGACAAATCCTTATATGACAAGGTTGCTCCATTGTTGGACATTATGGGAAAGGTACTATATTCTTCTGATGGTATTTTCTTCTCAGTGACATTGCTGATACTCATACAAAACCAAATAACTTTTTTTCAGTCAAAGTTTTATCTTGGAGATGTTGGAAATGGGGCTGCAATGAAGCTTGTTGTCAACATGATCATGGGAAGGTACCAAGTAGCAAACAATGTTTTTTTTTCCTAGGAACCCTACTGTGCATTTTTATTCACACTTTACTTTTCTTGCTAGTATGATGGCATCATTTTCTGAGGGAATACTGCTTGGCGAGAAAGTTGGACTTGATCCGAATGTAGTTGTCGAGGTATGCTCCTTTGATCCAATTGTTATCATGTCAAACCCATTAAGGACTCGTTTGGTATATGGATAATTTATGCTTATTCGTCATCTTTCTTGGCTGTTTGCTTTGGTGCATTTCTAGATCGTCTCGCAAGGTGCAATCAGCGCGCCTATGTTCTCACTAAAGGGCCCTGCAATGGTGAAATCCCTCTACCCTACTGCCTTCCCCTTGAAGCATCAGCAAAAGGTCTGTTATGCCTCCCACCTTAAATCAATGGCAAAACATTCCAGTAACATATTTTTGAGACTAACAGAAACTTGAATTTCATATGTACATCAACATATCACTCAATATTTCTTATAGTAATCTAAGTTTGGTTATGATGATATGAACTCTTACCGCCATGTTCCGACTGTTGTGCTTTTCTGGTGGCCAAACAGGACCTAAGGCTCGCGCTTGGCTTAGCAGAATCAGTCTCACAGTCCACACCAGTTGCAGCGGCTGCGAACGAACTCTACAAAGTCGCGAAATCTCATGGTCTCAGTGACGAAGACTTCTCCGCTGTCATTGAAGCTTTGAAGGCAAAATCTACAAAGTGAGAAGACTCAGCAATTCATTTTGCTCACCCTGTAATAATCTTCTTGTCACAATAGCCTTTGTGCTGTTAATTGGATACTTTTCAGTGCCATATTCTGTCATGGGTGTAATAGTTTACAATGATATGTGTTTCCGATCATGGAATAGTTAAAAAGTAGGG
Source organism: Polygonum aviculare (assembly GCA_934048045.1). NCBI lineage: Eukaryota > Viridiplantae > Streptophyta > Magnoliopsida > Caryophyllales > Polygonaceae > Polygonum > Polygonum aviculare. The sequence goes on from OW204026.1 coordinate 1,836,659, forward strand.
CCGAGCATCGGTTTAAAACAGGATCAAACCGAAAAAACCGAACCGATACCGAAATTCGTGAATTAGGTGAAACGAAAACCGAACTGAAAAAATTCGGTTCGGTTTTTTCGGTTTTCGATAAATATAAGGTTTTTCTTTGAAGAAAATGAACCAAACCGAAACTGAAATCCAAAAATTTAGTGAAATGAGAACCGAACCAACTCGTTGGTTTCGGTTCGGTCAATTTTTTCGGTACAGAGAATCACTGCCAACTGGACTGTTATCAAACATTTGAATAATATTGGGCCGAAACTCACATCCGGCCCAGAGGAAAAGCCCAAAAGTCAAAACCAGAAACACTAGAAGCTTCGGAACCAGAGCAACAACAACGGCCAACGGAGAAGAGAAATCGAGAGAGAGAGACGATGGCTCCGACGAAGAGGTACGTGCTGAGACTGTTCCTCTCAATAAAGTACATAACGGCGAACGTGATCGACCGGAACAACGGCAGAATAATCGCGACGGCGTCCTCCTTGGAGCACTCTCTCAAGAGCGCGTTCGAGTGTGGCCGGACGAGCAACGCCAAGGCGGCGGCCGTCGTCGGCGAGGTCCTCGCCATGCGCCTCAAGGTCCACGGAATCGGAGTCTCCGGCGACGGAGACGGAGACGGAAGTGGCCGTCAGATCCACGCTGACGTCAGCAAGGAGATCGAGAAGAAGGGGCTCAAGAGTAGCACCAAAGTCTGGGCGATTGTGAATGCACTCAGGGATAATGGTGTGAAGCTGGTGATTGATGATCGCGGAGAGGATCTGGCTCCGGCGAATTAGAGGAAGTTTTCTTAGAATTGTGGATGGTGCACGCAAGGTGTTCGACGAAATGTTCGTGAGAAAACTCATGCTTGCTGAGCTGATTTCAAATCTTTGTGGGATTCTCAATCTTGTTGATCAAATTCAAAATAACAAGTTGGAGATTCAATCTTGAAGCTTCAGAGTTTTTTGCATTTTACACGAGCACTCGTCTAGGTTTTTTTTTTTTAATCCATGGATTGAACCAACACCGTTACTCTATTGACATTGACTACAAGAAGTAAAAATAAGGAATTAAAATAAGTAAGAAGTTTTCATTGCATATTTTTTATTAGAGTATGAAAATAAAATTAAGGTAAAAATAAAAAAATAAAATAAATAAATTGGCTAAAATTTAGTAATTGATTTACGTTTGAGCATTTGTTAATGAATTTGAATAATTATTAATAATTAAACAAAATTAAGGTGAGAGAAGAGTGGATCCATGATGACATATGTTTGTTAGAGATGCTCTATGATTCCCTCCAACATGGGGAAGAAAGTCTCGTATATTTTTTTATGTGTTAACTTCAACAAATTCTCCATTTTAAGTTTTTAACGAGTTATATTTTTGTCATTATTATATTTATATATAAACTACTACTATAAATTCAAAATTGACCAATTAGGAGAAGACATGATTTAATATATAATTTATTCATTCTCCAAAAAAATTTAGGAATATCCCCAAATTTAGAGAAAGCGCTTCAACTTTTGGAGATCCTTCCCAAAATGGTGAATGCAATGAAAAATTTGTTGGATCTTAAAATAGGTCTCAAATCCCCAAATACACCAAATTCAAGAATTTGGAGGAGCCGTTGGAGATGCCCTTAATGCATCAATTAATTTGTTAAAATAACATGAGACCTAATATATCGGTGAAATAAAAAATTCGAAAATATAATGAAACAACATATAAGCGAATTAAATATAAGAGTGACATGTGGTAAAAAATATACATATTTAGTATATGAGTAGACGAGCTTGAAGAGAAAATGATATTGAACCTTCACACTAAGAAATTGATTGATGGACAATTCTTAGCACTAGTGGTCTTTGTACAAAAATGCCTTCTCTCATTTGACAAAGCAAAAACCAAATTATCCGTAGTCTAAGAAGGTAAGCTGACTCTCTGTTAACTAAACCTAAGCAGACCATTGTCCAATATTTTGTAAGATTTTTGAAACAGAGCTTGTCATGTTATATGTGATCAATCAGAACTCGTTTTAGTTCTATCATGTAGCTTATGTTCACAATACTTAGATAAAATAAGCATTTTAATGCACTGATATAAAGTCCGATCCGAACAGACTCTTAACCAGAGAGTTCATATAGCAACAGAAATGATCAAATCATTTAAAGCTAACTTTCCGTTAAAAGATTTGGCTCATATGAAGGTACAAATGAGCAAATCAGAAGTGGGAATTTAATACAACACCAAAACTGTTGAAATTGGGATTTAGGAACACCAACACCAACACCAACAAAAAGATAGCTTTTAAGTTCATATCAAGGCAATCAAACCGAGGGGCCACGCATTCGAAATCAAGTGACCAAGTTCATACCAAAGCACTCAAACCGAAGGACTCAAGGCATTCAAAATCAAGCGACCAAGTTCATATTGAGGCAATCAAACCGAGGGGCCACACATTCGAAATCAAGGGACCAAGTTCATATCGAGGCAATCAAACTGAGGGACTCGAGGCATTTCAAATCACGGGACCAAATTCATATCAAGGCAATCAAACCGAGGGACCACACATTCGAAATCAAGGGGCCAAGTTCATATCAAGGCAATCAAACCGAGGGACCAAGCATTTGAAGTCAAAGGACCAACTTCATATCGAGGCAATCAAACCAAGGAACCTTATATATATCGAGGAATTCGATATCGTAAACCATCGAGCATCAAATTCATGAAACCCACATTAACAAAAGCAACAATTGATTGACCAACTTAAACCAACAAGATTGTGATCTTATAATTATGTGATCAAAGGTACTGTAATATTTCAGTTTGAATTTCAAATTTTACACCCATTAGACAACACTAATAGTTTGAGAGCCGAGCACAAATTCCATATGATGCAAATAAACAACCTGCAGGAACCCTAATTACTGATCAACCAGCAGTTGATCTTATAACTATGTGATCAAAGGTACTGACCAACCAGCATCACAAAACCAACAGGAGCCCTAATTACCGACCATTGCAAAAACCAGCAGGAACCCCAATTACCGACCAACCAAATTGAAATTATAAACCGCGATTATGAAAACAATGGAAGACAAACTTGTAGAGGCTCGAGATTCATGCCGTCGTTAAACTCGTAAGCCCTGAGCAGCGCCTTCCGATTCTCTTCCCCCAGATCGCCGATTGTTTCGCCCTCACTACTTCTCGAATTTATACTAATTTGCGGGATCTGTCGGTTTCTTAATTTACTATGCGATTTGACCGGTCAACACGTAAATTGAGCGCTACTCCCACCTGAGTCGGTTCGCAAATTTCTTATTTTTTACGCGTAAATTCAACGTAATGTAGATTTTCTTACAAGGCTGGATATAATAATGGTTTGGGTTGTGCTGTGTTGGTTTGGGCCAATATTGCATTTTAACACGAAGAACATCGTTTGATCTCTATGTTTGGTGTTACAAACTTGCACTCACTCCTCAATCTTGTCAAAATTGGTGCCAAATAACAATGCTATACAATTGAATTCATAAGAGTTCGTAATAAAAAATTCATAAATATCATCAAACAACATATAAGCAAATTAAATATAAGAGCGACACGTGGAAAAAAAAAGGTTATTTATTTAGTATACATATGAGCCCGAAGAGAAAGTGATATTGAACCTTCATAGGAAGAAAGTGATATTGAACCAACACCGCCTTGATCTCTGTCCCATCGTTGCGTTGTCCTCCATATCTGCTTAGTCATTATACTTTGTATTTTTGTTTTACCTTTTAACTCAAATTTTATTACATGGATTGTAGTTAAAGGAATGGGCATGAGACAAAATATTTTAATTTGAGAGGGTTATCAAGGCAAAATATATAATTTTTTTGGGTACCATATGAAAATTGGCTTAATTTGAAGGTCATCAGAATTTCCTTGGGTAACATCAAATATTTCTTAACAAGTACAATAGACTAAAACGTCAAATATGCCCAAGCAGAGAGAGTATTGAATTTAACTGTCAAACACAATAAATCGATTTAAGAAGAAGATGAGTTACCTCCTTAAATGTTTGTTATAGCCAATGTTGGAAGGCAAGACGCCACAATGCACCTCGAAGAGCACGTCTCCACCATAGTTCAGAGTTCAGACAATTGGTAGGTTTCATGTTCGACATCATTGCCTTTTAATCAAGGTGTTGTCTAGTTGAGCATCAAGTTAAATTTCATCAGTGGATGAGGTTGTGAGCTGAAGATTTTGATAGTCCATGCAATATAGATCCTGCCTGATTGAGGAGTCGTCGGCAACCAGAAAGTACGAGAGCATGAAATGATCAGTGAGATATTTTATAGTGAGAGAATTAACTTTGTTACCAAGTAAAGATCAAATGTGAAAATGATACATACAACGGTCAACATGAATTCCTTTTCATGTTATTGGTCAAAAGTTGCATTTCAAAGTTAGTGTATAAAGAGGCAATGTCGATTGAGGTAATTTGTTGAACTTCGATTCGGTAGCTCTTAATGAGCATGTACTTTCTAGATGAGTTTCTTACGAATAAAATCGCAAGGTATGCATCCAGTTTTTTGATAAAAAAAACTCAAAAGAGAGTCACTTATTGTAAATTAACAAAAAAAAGGGTTATATTTACAACGAATTTATATTAACACGAAACCCATTAGTGCAAAAAACTTACAACAATATCCGATGGTTCCTACTCCCTAGTTATAAAATAACTAGTTTAACCCCCGTACCATGTACGGGTAATGCGATTATAAACCCAATTTAATTAGATATGTAATATCAATGATCACGTTAAAAATATAAGATCATATATATGTATCTTCGTATTATAATTAGTGTTTTTTACCAATAGTAAATTAACTCATAAAATAAATAAGTTGGATTTGTTCAAAAATTACTTTACGATAAATATCACATTTTGTTAAATAATAATATTTATCTGAAGAATACAACTAATTCTTGGTAATGGATAAGTCATAATTTTCGGGATAATTCATAATTTTCGGTAATTTTATGGGATAAGATTATATGAGATTCTAACTACCTAATTTATATAGAAGAGGTCCGAGCTGATTATTTTTATCAAATCATATATATTTATCTTTTAATTGTGATTAGTGTTTTTTTATATACACTAGGGCCCGGTTGATTATTTTATGAAAGATATGACACGTGGCGCAATTTTTTGTGAAGACTTTGTCTCCGCTTTATACTATAGACAATATAGATAGATTATGATCATGATATATCAAAAAAATCTTGAAACACATTTCCACTTAAAAATTAAAATTTTCATTGGTTTATCACGGTCCCTCCTGAGTGGTAAATAGTTTCACCAAAATTGCATTAAAAATCATACAAATATTACATGGTCTATATTATAATTCTTTTAGAAGGTGATAAATTATTGTCCTTTTCAATAATGGACCTTAAATGATAAAGTCGTTTACACTTGATTGCATAAGTGAATTAGCTCAACAAATTATTTTAACTATGAAAATACATAGGACTATAGGAGTATTATACCACCATCAAATAAGACATTAATAGTTAAATAATGTTAGCAACCAATTGAAAAAAGCCATTAAACTACACTAAACTATTCTATTAATGATATTAAATCAATATTTTTGCATTTTAGGGTTTAGCATGAGCGCGTGTCTTGAACCACGCGCGAAAGCGAGTGAGCAAAAACGGCATATACGCAAATGACTATATATAGCGTTCGTCCCCTTCTTAGGTTAAAACTCGGAGAGAAGAAACAGCCGCCCAATCTCTACCCCTTTCCCTCCTCTCTCCACACTATCTCCTTCTCTCCCGAATTCTTCCCCCTTCCTCTCAATCTCTCTTTCGCTCTCGTACTCCGCAAATCGCCATTGAAGATGAGCGACAACAAGGACAGCTTGAATATGGACTCGATTGCTGCCAATCTCCCCGGTGTCGCTGGTAAAATTTCTCAAAACCCTAATTTCGCCGTTGTTCTTAGTTCTCCGTGTTTCGGCGTTGTTTGACGTGTTGTTCGTTTCTAGGCCTTAGCCAGGAGGATCGAGAGGGACTGGTGAACGCTCTCAAGGTGAGGATTGTTGTGCCTTCTTTGTGGTTTTCAGCTGTGAGGTGTTTAGGGGATTTTCGCTGAATTTGGTTTGCGTTTTGTGGCGGTGTAGAGTAAGTTGCAGGATCTGGCTGGAGAGCACGCGAATATCTTGGAATCGCTTACGCCTAAAGTTAGGAAGCGTGTTGAGGCGTTGAGACAGATTCAGGTTTCTTTTCTTGACTGTTTTAGCTGGATCAGAAATTGTTCAGTGTTGCTTTTTGTTCCTTTGATTGTTCTGTCATGCATTTTGAGTCTGTTGTTTTGTTAGAACGCTTGATTATGTGGCAAATGTCTAGTTTAGCTGCCCATTCTTTCTATAAATAAGAACTTACTTGTTCGATGAAGTTGTATGTCTGATTTAGCTATTTGAGAGTAGTAAATTGATACCTTGTAGAATTTGCCTAGTTGCAATGAGTGTTGAGAGCTAAATAATAATGCATCTCATTTGCAGGGCCAACATGATGAGCTTGAGGCGAAGTTTCTTGAGGAAAGGGCTGCCCTCGAGGCTAAATACCAGAAGCTCTACGAACCACTCTACACTAAGGTTTGATTTCCTTTCCAGGATGATGCATATCTTTTCTGTTCGCAAATTTCTTGTTCGGTTTCTAATATTCTGTCTGGTCTTTTTTTACGCTTTTTTATACAGCGATACGATATTGTAAACGGTGTTGTTGAAGTTGAGGGGGTCACCAATGAGGTAGCAGCAGATGAGCAAGTAACTACTGAAGCTGCAGAAGGTACCTCAGGCAGTTTGAATACAAACTTTTTACTGTTTAACATAAAATGAGTTCAGGGGTTATAGATGGATGGTGAGCTAGATCATGTGCTTTGGTACATAATCTCTAGCTTACAACCGAATCCTATATAAATTTTAACTGGGCATTGTGTTTTGACATGAAAGATTGCAACTAAATTGCTCACTGTATTCATGATTATAGGACAGATTTTCTGAATTGTGATATCATTTTTCAAGAATTATATTGTGCAATTTACGTAATTGATCCATGCTAGTTAGTGGGCTGTTCTGGCCTGTTTAACGTCTTCTATCTTTGTCTAGGAATGAGCCACAAATAACGGCAGTAAAAAGAGTGTTGCTTGTCTTATTAGTTAAAGTATTCTGTTGTATAGGCAGTCTAATAAGCAAACTTTTTTTTGTAAATGCAGAGAAAGGTGTTCCCAGCTTTTGGGTGAACGCAATGAAGACCCATGAAGTTTTGGCTGAAGAGGTGATGACTCCACTTACTATCCAATTGAATGTTAATCTTGTCTTTTCGGTGTGGCCTGATAGCCTGAGTTCAAATTTCAGATCACGGAACGTGATGAAGGGGCTCTACAGTATCTGAAAGATATCAAGTGGTGTAGAATTGAGAATCCTAAGGGATTTAAGCTTGAATTCTTTTTCAACACAAACCCCTTCTTCAAGAATGAGGTTTTGTCAAAGACCTATCACATGATTGATGAAGATGAACCTATTTTGGAGAAGGCAATTGGGTAAGCGCACATACCCTTGAGTAGTCATTTTGCTATATTTTGTGAAAAAACTTACATAGGTACGCTGTTTTGTAGGACTGAGATTGAGTGGTATCCTGGGAAGTGCTTGACACAAAAGGTACTAAAGAAGAAGCCCAAGAAGGGGTCAAAGAATGCAAAGCCAATCACCAAGACTGAAACCTGTGAAAGCTTCTTCAACTTCTTCAGTCCTCCCCAGGTCCCAGAGGATGATGATGACATTGATGAAGATACCGTAAGTTTGTTGCTTTTTTCCATCCGATATTTTGCCTTCTCAAAGAAAGTATCATTAGTAAGCTAATTTCTTTTGATTGCTAGGCCGAGGAGCTTCAGAATCAAATGGAGCAGGATTATGAAGTTGGGTAAGCTGCTGCAATATTATATAAGAGTTCTGTGATTATGTTGCTTTCTGAAGTAATGTGTTGCCATTGTCACTAACTCTTGCACTGCCTTTTATAGTTCAACCATCCGAGACAAGATCATACCCCATGCTGTCTCCTGGTTCACCGGAGAAGCAGCTCAGGATGAATTTGAGGCCATGGATGACGACGAGGACGATGATGAAGACGTGGACGACGAGGATGAGGACGAAGATGAGGACGAGGATGATGATGAAGATGAGGATGACGACGATGAAGAGGAAGTACCCAAGAGCAGGAAGAAGGTACTTAGTATTTTAACTTCTCCTGTTTTTCTTTATCAGAGACTATCTTGAAAATACTAATTTATGTCTTTGTTGGTTTTTGTCTGTACAGTCATCAGGTGGAGCCAAGGTATAAAACTTCTTATTCTTACAGTTATTACATTTCTCCAAACTTAGTTTGACTGGAGCTGATATAATTCGAAATGTTTACTTGTGCATTGCAGAAGGGAGGCAGAGCACCGGCTGGAGACCAGGGCGAGCGCCCTCCGGAATGCAAGCAGCAATGATTTTCTTGATTGCTTCACCAGCTATGGTGGAATCAGTATGCGTTTCCTTTGATCCGTATGATAAGGTTCCAACCTTGGGATTTTTGAAGTTAGTGGCCTCGAGTTATCATGGAGTCGTCGTGGTTTGATGAGAGTCTTGTTCTGTTTTTTCCTCTTCTATTCTCCCATTTTTCCGTTGCAGTTCTGTGAGGAGCTCTATGTAGTAGTGGTCTTATTAGCCTGCTGGTTATTTTTTTTAATTTTGATTGCTAGTGAATTTGAAAGTTGAATCAACTATTATATTATTACATGGGTTTGTTTATATGTTTATCACTCTGTTCTCTTTGGTTAGCTTTCTCATATGCTAGTATTCCTACGATCTACTATTGTTTTGTTCTCCCAACAAGTTATAAACTTTCAAGTTCTACATTTCGAGTATTTGTTATGAGAAAAAGCGACTTCTTCACAACCATATCTTGAGTCAATTGCTGACGGTGCTCTGTATTGTCAGTTTCATCATTGGCATTTAGCACATCTAAGTTCTGTTATTAAGGTACTTTGAACTGATTATCAACGTAACATCTGGTCTGCTTAACAAGTCGTTCATAGGATGAGTTGATAATGACGAATATACGCTTAATAGCAAATGAATAATCAAAATTTTAAATAGTGTTACAGACAAGTATGTGACCACAACTTATTATAACCCTTATCTCCCTAGAAACTAAATAGATGAAATAAAAATTTGGTCAACAATAAACCTGCCGCCAATGGCAGATAAGAATTGAAGTGTTGTACACAAAGATCAAGCTTTGTCAGGCATTACCCTTCTAAGAAACTCGATCGGTTGCGACTCTTCGGGGTAATCGCGCTCAAACGATACATAATTCTCATCCTTGTCATAGAGATGGCAAGTAGTCAGGATCGTCTTCATTAATCGCCAATTCCATTTCGCCTTGTTAAGGTACTGTCAAAAGACGAAAGGAATCATGATAATGAGAATACTGACTTTATTGTGTCCTGTAAATCTCTGTAGTGCACTCAGTGAAAAGATAAACTGTGTCTTACCTTTCCCCAGTTCTCGTCGAGGGACTGTTGAGCATCTCTTAGATTGTAGCTTGGTATTTTTGGAGATATATGATGTGGAATGTGCACGTTTATGTCATGGCAAAGGACCTCAATCCTGCTCACCAGAAGAAACAGTTGTCACTTCATGCAGTTAGGGTGCATTCGGATTACCGAGTAGAATACATTATTATGTGCGTCGTCTTGTATTATAGTTAGGCATCATGTTTAATATCATGTGCAAGATAGTCCATAATCCTGGTAGTACAAACATACCCCTAATATCGACAAGTGAGTTTCAAATAGAGATGAATATTAAGTAACTTACCACTGTGGATAGTCACAATGGACCGTCCCGTTCAGCTGGGCTTGAGCTGCATTCCACTCTTCGGCATGCTTGAAAGGGATGTGTGGTGCCGTGTGATGGACTATCGTGAATGTACTCATCTGAAATTCTCAACAAACGATTTAGATTTTGTCGGAAATGAAGATTGAGCCGAAAAAAAAGGAATAAGAGGCGTGGAATTACCCAAAAGTGATATCCGAGCCAAGGTGCCAACCAGAACTTCATCCAGCCTATGATCCCGGTCTTGTAGATTATCAATGGCCATCCGATTCCCATGAATGCATACACTGCAGCCAAGCTTATCATGACTCTTTTGACTTCTTGTTTTCGGAACTTCTTCAAGTCAAAGTGCCATAGTAGCCTGATCAAAGGAACATATAGTTCACAAAAGAGTCCCATACTGAGCAATTTGCTTAGTACAAAACAAAAGATGGTCTGAAATGACGTTTTACCAGTGGGATATCGACATCCAAGTTCTGATTGGGCCGTATCCATAAATTAGAGCTTTTCGCAAAACTGGGGATGTTTCGATGTTCTCTTTCATGGCAGGATGCCACGCTGTATCTTCAAATAACCTTGAAGCAAGAAACAACTAACTCTTAACAACATATGCTCAAAAAGCTTAGATGTAACACTAATTACCGTGATCTATTCAATATATGCATATAGGTAGGAGAAAGAACCATTCTGATACAAATCAACTACTTTTTGTGCACTATTAACTTAGCAACTTCATTAATGAATTTATTTCGTAGTGATAGCGGTCTACAGTGAAGTGGCAAAGAATCACTAATAAGTAAAATATGCAGCATAGTCAAAGGTTCATCTTAATTCCTAGCATGAAATTTCACTAAATGCTTACATGTTTGTTTTTGCATGATGCTGATCGTGCTTGAAGCGCCAAGGCTCGTATGGATATATAAGCGGCATGAACGCAAGGGTCCCAATTATGTCTTCCACGAGCTTATTCTTTGAAAAGGATTTGTGGGCACAATCATGTCCAATCACAAAGAACTGTATGAACCAAAATTAGGCAGTTATAAAATTAGGATTGAACCGAAAACAAACAACTGACTTTTCAAAAGATAGAACTAACCCCGGTGATTGCTGTCCCGGTCCATGCCCAAGCCAGAGGGAGTAAATACCAAGGTGAATTCGCTATCATGTAAATTCCCAATGCGTATGAAGTCACACTTACAAAAACTGAACCCCATGCTTTCACATCATCAATCTCAAACACCTGAGGACAAAGTTCATAAGAGAACAGATGTAAGGAATTTGACACATGACAGTCAGACATGGGCAAAACACAGAAATAAGTTTTGACACCTTTTTAGGAAGAGAAGTAATTATATCTCTCATAGTGACATTATCAGGAAGTGGCGCCCCGATTTGTTGGAATCCATAGTTTTCCGCTAACTGTTTCCTGAATTCAGCATTATCTGCTGCAGAAGATGGTTCAGAAGGCGCCATGGGCACAGCAACAGCTTGCAACACTTTCGGCTTTCTTCTGCTGTTTAACCATGGTTTACATCCAAGTCTTTTCTGCACCAATTGTTTCGTGCACGCCCCACGGAAACTTGTAGAAGACGTGCTACCTATGAAATTAACCATGGATGATGAAGCAAATTAGGAGAGATACTATGGAGTGCACTACATGAGCAATGCAACTAAAAATACCAAAACTATCATTCCTTGGAGCCATGAAAATCCAAACAACATTAAGTTTCGAAAAGCCCAACTTGCTCAAGGTAGAAAAAATTTACAGTCTTTAAATTCTTCACTCACCAGACCCAATTCCATGTGGGTTTGAGGAATTAGTTTCAACAACTTGAAACAATCAACAAAACATAGTAAATTGGCTTAGTCATTTACCTACTTGATTCCCAGTTTTTTCACCCCAAAGAACCCTAACACACTTGCAGGCAAAAAAAATCTTCAATTAACCAATACAAAAAACAATAACTGGTGCAAAACAAGAAAACCAAACCAGCCAATTGGATTTCCCTTGTCATGTGGAAAGCGCTAATCTTGAACTTATCATATCTATATCATAATTGCTCTACAGAAGCAAACAAAATGTAACTTTTCCATCTCCTTAATAGTTAGAACTCTCATTTTACCAGGAGAAAATGCATTGACAAGTGGTGAAAATCTGAGGTTACTCTTGCTCTTCTGTTGATGGGCACCCTGAAAAACACCCAGATAACAAACCAAAATCACAACCATTGAAACTAAAAACTCAATCCAACCCAGAAACAAGATGTAGGGTATTGCAGATTTCACACACATAAAGACTCAATCTTTACATTTTGTTTTGGTCAAAAGACTCAATCTTTACATACCAGGAGAAGAAGACTGGAATCTGCAAGCCCACAAGAAGCCATGGATGTTTGAGAGGGGAAGAGCAAGAAGAAAACCCTCTGGATTGGGTACTTGTGGGAGCCGCTCTCTGATTCCTAAAGTCTATTTCTTTGTTATTCTATTGTATTTTAGGATTCTCTCAGTCTATCTGTAGAGAAGGCGGCTTTGGTTGGGCATCAGAAATCCAAAATTTGTAGTGGGCTTACCTTTATTACCGACCTCAAATCTGGTGATGACTGAACTACTTTGAAGGATGTGGATGTGATTCATCTCAGGACAAACAAAAGGGACTATTTCTTTTGTGGGCAATTAGAGTGTTTTAAATGCAAATTGCATTGCTATTTTTTTTCTTTTTTTGGTTGAAAAATTGCATTGGTAATTTATTTATTTTGCTTGAAGAATTGCATTGCTAAATTGCAATACCTACGACTACGAGTTCATTTTTTGATGGAAAAAAACCTAGTATCAAGGGGAAATATGAAGGTTATGCAAAGTTCTTTTGTAAGATTATTTATTTGTTAGGATTTCATTTTTTGAAACAGGATATATAGAGATTTAGGCTCTACTTAGGTACTATATATATGTGTGTGTTTCTAAATTCTCAACCTATTAAAAGAACAAAGGGGTCGAGATCTCAAAAAGTTAATATCTAAGTTCTCGTATTGATCAAACGGAAAATTTAACAAGATCGAATTTTATATGAGAAAATACATATTTTATAATCAATATATTACTTTATATTATTTCGTTTATTTAAAAAAAAATCAATTTAAGTCTTACAAAAATGTATAAAATCTTATAATTAAGTGAGTATGCAAAATAATTCATTATCAAGCATATTGTCTTGTTCATAAATGGGTCTAACTCCCCAACAACACAAACTGGGCCGAGCCCAAGACAAAACAAATCACAACATTTCATGATCCAATTCAGATAGCTGTGAAAATTCCCACCTCATGTTTTTAAGTGAGGTGCACAAACCTTATTGAATAGAACAAGCTATAGCCTATCTCTAAGTAACAATAAAATGAGTTATAATGGAGTTACCATGCAACTTTAATCCATAAATGAGTATATCTATCGATCAAGGACTTTTTATCACAGGTTAGATTGTATTGTGGAATTGAGTGTGATTTTGACACTTGTCGGATCCCTAGCTCGAAGCTAAACTTATTACAGGGACATGGTACAAAGTGTTCATTAGGATTAAAAAAACAGTGTTTCATGTTGAACAGAGCCTTATAAAAGGCATTATAAAAGTTACCCATCTGTGACGTTCTCACGTACTTTGTTCCTCAAAAATTAATTCTTGACATTGACTAGACATTAGTTAATTTATGTATATACACATACGGAGTATAACATAGTGTATATATATAGTTTTTCTTTTTTTTGGTCATATATATATATATATATATATATATATATTGTTTTTCTTGTTGCATTGACTCAGCATGAAATTTATTACTGTACAATATCCACATACGGGTCCAAAATACACATATAATCAACTCTTTGTTTTTGAATTTGACACAAGTTTTATTGGAGTATATATTTTCGTTGAACGCTTAATTATTTAAGTTGCATATGTAATTAGATAATCCCATGTTTGTTTGCGGAGCAAATGCAACATTCTCTTAGGCTTTAAAGTGCAAATTAACGAGGGCTATTCACCTTAACCTTTTTGGGAAAAAAAAACATGTCTTTTCAATACTTTTGGAGTACTTGTCATTTCAAACATATATGCATGCAGAAGTTCACAAGGAAAAGGAATAGTCCTGACGTCTGAGACATAGAACAAATAGAGAACCTGCCTTAATTAAATTTGAATGACAAAGGACACAGCACAATTTACATTGCATTCAAGGCTACAAAGAAAAGGACACATTGCATGGTGCAACCTACAAGCTAAGTGGTTACAAACTTATTAGGGTGCCCACATTATTGGAAGAGGCTGACATGGCGGAGATCGTCGATGATGTGGCTGCGGTCGTGGTGGCTTCCGCGGTGGTTGGGAAGAGTTGGAGGGTTTCGAGGGAGCGGTTTCTGTGGTGGTTGGAATCCGAGTCGTCTGTGGGCAACCAAGTAATCTCCCATGAAGATTCTTTGGCTTGTGTTTCTTCAACACCCTTTCTTGTGACCAAAGTTTGTATGTTTGACAAATTTGTAATTTCAGCTGGTGATGATATCCACTGCCTTTTAATTGCCTGCATTTAGGTTTGTTATGTGTATTTAGACTATAGAACTGAATAATATTGTACCCTAAACAAAGATATTATGGACATATAAAATGTATGGTTAATTGATTATCATATATGGACACTAACAAACGAGTTTTCAAGTTTCCGTTTCTAAGTTTTCGAAACGAAACTAAAATGTAAAAGCTATGAGTTGAGGAGCAAGTACGTTCGTGGAGCTGGAGAGTGTCGTCTCTCTTTCAGCCAAAAAACAAACATTCACCTTGAAAAGTCATGTTTTATATGAAAGATAAATTGCAGTTGGTTTAGGTTTTTCTTTTCATTAAGGACTAGACAAATATTCCAAGAAGAGCTACAGAAGAACACAGTTTCTATTTTTGAAAGACAAACTGTTTTTTTACTCTTTAGGTTTTACTTTAATCTAATGGTACTAGTACTTCAACCAAAATCGATCTATGAACAAAGTAATGGATATGACATATCAATGGAGCTATCATCCAAGAAATGATTACCATCTCGAAGGTTTATAATGAATTTAGAAATGACCACAAGTGCTTAATTTAACACAGAACATAAATTTGCTTGGATATGTCTTATATGTTATCTGACTTAATTAATTGAGAACTTTTGGCATGTCATGCTGAAAGTATCTAGCTAGGCTTATAGGATTAACTAAAACAATTAAACTCTCTTAGCATGTAAGAGCGAGTTGATGATTTCACTAGGTAACGACCGGTTGATAAAGTCGCTACTTAACCAGCCTTACGAAGGGCATAAGTTAAAAAATTCGCTACTTAACCAGCCTTATAGAACATACATGTTGATAAAGTCGCTACTTAATTAACCAGACTTACGAAGGGCATACGTTAGAAAAACCGTATTATCAATATATACTACATATGCATACCTGAGGAGGAAACAAAGGCCAAAATCCACAAGCAAACTGAGGCTGAGGATGAACGTTATAGCAAGCAAAATCCATGTCGAGGTGTTGTTGTTGTTGTTGTTGATTTCTTTTGAGCTTTTGCTTCTCTCTTGCCTTGTGGTTTTGAAACCAATAGAACACATTCTTGGACTCCACTTTTCCATGCTCCTTTAGCTTTGTTGTGATCTTTTGCACTTGTTGTGATGTAGGGCTCTTTACTCCTCCCTTGAACAACTCCTCTAGTATCATCAGTTGCTCGGCCGTCGGCCTCCACCTTATGGCCCCCCTCGACGAACCCTTTTGACCCGCCATGTTGAATAGTTATACGCGCTAGCTAACCCTAATTAAGGAAGCTTGGAGGTGAAGAAGAGAAGGCTAGGGTTTTTGAGGTGTGGAGTGGAGGGTTTGGACTTTGGATAGTAGGTTTATATAGAGTAGGAGGTACATGCCATTTATATGAGTGTGGACTGTGGAGTAGTAATTATTTTATTTTTTTTTGTTTTTTAATTTTTGCACATTGAAGTTGGAATTGATTTCTCAACTTTCAACTAGCTACACTAGAATGATCGATCGGATCGGATCGAAAGAAATCAAGAGGTTCGTACAAAAGAACAGGAGATGAAATAATTTAAAGTCTACTTATTAAACTAATGGGAATTTTGATTCCTACATCTATTTACTTATAATTGTATGGGTCAAATGGTTAGTAAATAAAATGAATAATAGAAACCTAGCTAGGCTTCATTGTATAATACTCCCATCTATTGACTTATAATTGTATGGAGTATAAGACTTTCACCCTAAAAAAATTGTATAATATAAGACTTGATGGCGAAGACCTTAGGTTAATTATTATTTTCTTATCTGTATGTTAAGAAGGAAATATGATTTTTTTTAATTGGTAAGAATTAGGATATCCCTTCAAGGGGGACGTCCTAGAGCGTCCTTTCGGATCGGACGAGAACTTTTAGTTTTGTGAGATTCGCGATATCGTCAATAGGCAGACTATGACCCATTCTAGCAATTTTATCGGCCACGACATTACTCGTTCTACACACATAGTTAACTCGAACAGTCTTGAACGTTACCATCGTAACGCGAATAAGATGCCCGCAATAAGTATTTCAATGTCCCATGGACTTTTCCCTTATTTGTTAACTGCTTTGATTACTCCAAGATCATCACCTTTTAGTTCCGGTTTTCTTATTCATAGTTCTTTAGCTAGCTTAATGCCATCACTCATAGCCATTGTTTCAATTTTGGAAATTGAGATGTTCCCATGTTTAATTTGTTAGAGCTAATTCAGAGTACATTCATATTTGTGTCACGAATCACTACACCAATAGCTGAAGACCCGTCAATTAGTTTAACTAGGGTATCCCTTCAAGAGGGACGTCCTAGAGCGTCCTTTTAGACGATAATTTTTAGTTATGTGAGATTCGCGATATCGTCAGTAGGCAGACTATGACCCATTTTAGCAATTTTATCGGTCACGACATTACTCGTTCTATATACACACATAGTTAACTCGAACAGTACTCTCGAACCAGAACCATCGTAAAGAGAATAGGATGTCCGCAATAATTTCAATGTCCCATGAACTTTGCCCTTGTTTGTTAACTGCTTTGATTACTCCAAGATCATCACCTTTAAGTTCCAGTTTTCTCATTCCTAGTTCTTTAGCTAGCTTAATGTCATCACTCAAAACCATTGGTTTAATTTTGGAAACTGAGATGTTCCCATATTTGTTAGAGCTAATTTAGAGTACATTCACATTTGTGTCACGAATCACTACACCAATAGATGAAGACCCATCAATTAGTTTAGATTCATAGCTTAGTTTGGCGAATCCTAGACTTGGTTTTTTAGAAGGAAAAATGATTTAATTTATATGGATTGGGCTCATATATAGAGTAGGGATAAAACTAAAATCACCACAAGAAAGTAATGTTCATGTCTTAGATACTCCATGAATAAGTCCAATCCATATATTGCTATAACAAATTGTACGCACTTTAACGTAGAGATTAACCTTAACCAATCAACTTATACTTTGGAGTTATAATAATATAATTAAATTATAACGTAACGAAACAAGGAGTTGCACACGTAAGCATGACACTCAATCGGGACCCTCTATGCCACGTGGCAAGTTCTCGCACGATGTGCATAGCTGCAAACTCAATGAGTACGTCATATATGTATTCAATGGATTTTAATACATGTTTCACATAAGAGAACGTTCGACATTAAGAAAACAAGGAGTATAATACAGATCGATGTATACATGGCACTGTTAATTATTAATGAAAGATCTTATCATGTTTCTACCACCTGCAAAAAATTCTTTCGTCATGCCACCTCAATTTGCAAAAATCAATTAATTACATAGGCGCAAAATTTATGTTGGGTGTGCAAGAGGGACCTCCATTGTCGCCATAGAGCATTCATTTTAGTGCCTGATTTTTCAGACCTTAGTTGCTGTATTTATTGTTTTGGCTTTTGAATTTGTGCTTTTCTACTGTTAGTCCATAGTGTAACGCGTTATTGTTAAGCACGTTTCATCTCGGTCACCAACATACAACGCGTTATTTAGATCGTCGAATTTACTGTATTAAGGATTACTAAAGTTCATATAATATGTATATTATGCAATAGTTTAACTTGCCTTCTAACGACGACAATTCTTGCGGAAATGGTTACAACTGACCCGTGCCAAGCTCGATCTTTTAGACTTTGTAGTCACTCGTTCGGCTTCTCTTCTACAATTCTACTTATCATGGACATTGTCATATCGGTTTATATACTGTCGATTTTTTTGACCTCTCAATATACAAAGTCTATCTAAATACCCCGAATTCCCTATCACAAGAAGAACAAATAGTTCATGGATGATGTAGTGTGCTAATAAAGCTCATATTGCGTGGTAATAAAATGCAATTAGGTAGCATTAAAAACGAAGTGTACGCACGTGCCTACGTGGAGACATAATCCATGCATAACTACGTACGATTGATGTCATGAGTGCATGCATATATGCATGAATGTCGTCGTCCCACCATGCTCAAAACTGTTCCAAATGAGCCAAAAAATAAATACCCATGATGACGTCCTCGTGTGTATGCTTAAAAGGGAGCATCACATTTACACTTGAGGAAGTTATAGGTACGTAGTGTTTCTTTTTTTCCTCTTAGCTTATGCATTATATATGTATAGAGCCGACTTTCATTTATATGTATGTCAATTATACATGCCTGCAATTTTGCGTGCACGAAATTACATGGCATTTGTCTTAGGGACGTAATGTACGACTAACTAAGAGTGCTTAAATTTTGGCATGTACGTGCACACGATCCCAAAAAAAAATGTGTAAATTGAATACTTTAACGATGGAATTGACAAACTCTAAGAGCATCTATAATGAAGAATAGAAGACACATTTCTTATGATATTAAAAAAAAAAGTAAAATAAATTAATTAAGGGGATTTGTCTAAAATTCAGAGAAATTTTTCTTAATCTTCAGATTTTAGTCTTGCATAAGAAAGTTTATCTGTCTATTTCTCAGCAAAAAAGTGATTTATTTGTATTTGTATTTTATTTATTTTAGTCTTGCATATGAAGATTATCTAATGTGTTTTCCACGAAAGATAATATTTTTTGATGATTTCAAGCGATTTATATTCTTAGAAAAAGTTAAGTTGTATTTTTGAAATAAATAAGAGACTTTCAATGATTTCAAACTCTTAGTGCTTGTTTGGTTGGCTATAAAAATTACATGATTTGTAAAATTCCAGGAAGTTCCATTGAATGCATGTGTTTGGTTGGAAATTTTGCAACCAAAATTCACATGATTTTCAATTTCATGAAGTACAATTCCTATATATTTAATTCACATGATTTTATATCATGGGAAATATACTTCCCCACTTACATAATCTTCATTACCTTGTGTAGTAACAAAAAAATATCATGGTTTATTTCAACCAAAAAAAAAAATATCATGGTTTATACCCAAAAAGAGCTATGACAAAATGGGCCTTTTAGCGGGCCGAGTTGAGTAAGAAGCAACTGAACCGGCCCAAAGCACCATATTTTCTTCAGACCCGGTTCAGAAAACCGTACCTGGTTCAGAGACAATAAACCCTGAAAATCGCTAGGGTTTTAGCTCACAACGCCTCTGCAATCAGTAGAACCCCCACAATTCACAACTCTTCCCGTCTCTCTCGTCCGCCATGGGAGGCGATCCGGAGCTGAAACCAGACACGGAGCGGAAGAGGAAGAAGAAGGGGAAGAGGGCGACGACCGTCAACATCGAGATGGTGAGAGATCAGCCAGACAAGATCCCGCCTTTGGTCGGCTACTTTCCGTCGGGATTCGACCCGAATAAGCGCCAGAAGTCACGATCCGACCCGCCCTCTGTTAGGGTTTACCGGAGTGAAAGCAAACCGAATCGGATTGAGCTCGTTGTGAGCCCGCCGAGTCCCTCGGCCGTCGATTTTGTGGGCCGGACTCATGTCGGAGAAGCCTCTGCTCACAAGATGTGTAGCTACGCTCTTGGCGTTCTCGATAAGGACACTCAGAAGCTCAGGATCGTTCCGATTGCTGCTGACAAGGTAAAAAGTTTGATTCTTTAGCTTTCAATTTGTTGATTTTGCTTTTGGTGGTGAATTTAGGGTTATTGATCTAAACTGGTGTCTGAGTATAGGAGAAATTAAATTCGGAATAAAAGGTTTAGGGGATTGGATTGAATATATGTGACATTTATGCTGACAAGGCAAAAGTTTGATTCTTTAGCTGTTTTCAATTTGTTGATTTTGCTTTTGGTTTTGGAATTAGGGTTTTTGATCTAAACTGGTGTCTGAGTATAGGAGTAATTAAACTTGGAATAAAAGGTGTAGGGGATTTGATTGAATATATATATGACATCAGTTAATTGACAAACTGATCCTAGGGATTGTATGCTAAGTGTATAGAAATATTATTTTGTGCTGATATTTTGTATAAAATGTGACTTCTAAGAGGTTATTCTTGTATGCTGATTGCCTATATATGAAATTTGTAGTGGCTTGTAGGTTGCTTTGCTTTTCTTTCATAATATGAACCTGCAGCTTGGTTGATGTTCAGGTATTCAGATTAGCTCCGGTTGTCCGAGGATTAGACGTGTCGGATAAAACTCCTTCAACGCCTGCCACGGCAGTTGGGAATTATGAAAAGATCAGGGAGCTCACTAATACTTATGGTACTACCAGGGCAAAGAAGGGGGTGAGTGCTCGTTTTCTTCTTTATATTTTGTCTAAGGATGCATTTCTTTTTCGATTTCCTGGCTCTTGCTGATTTGTTTAATGCCAAGTAGTTATGGAATATTTATGTTTATGGAGTGTAAATCTTCTGCATTGCATATAGTATATATGCCAAGTAATCAAATATGTCAGGTTCTTTTCTATCAAGGTCTTCTACAAATACTATTGTTGAGTAGTAGTCCAATAAGTGATGGAAAGGGTTAATCTGCAAGTTTAATTCTCAAGAGGAAGGGTATTGTTATGATGTTCCCTGACTAGTATGTTGTTCTCAAGAGATCCCTAATTTTTCCTTAGCTTTAGGCGAAGTGCAGGTTCAGATGAGATAACTCCTAAAGTTTGAGACAAATATATGTAAACTTCTAATTTTGTTTCATTTTTTGGGTAAAAGATTGAAATATAATTATACAAGATCCTGATACAAATCCTAAAGGTTGTGACATGAGGACCAGTCTAGTTTACCTATGACAGAACACAATACATTATTTATAGGCCGACTTCTGCACCAATTTGACTGATTTTATCCAGCCACACAAGTCCCATTGCGAAATTGCTGTTTTTCTCGTCTTCATTTTCTTTTTCTTGGATGGTTCGTCTTGAAATTGCATGTTAACATTTCTCATATATTGGTAGGTCCAAAAAGCAATGAACCTAAGAATAACAGAGGATCCGAACTCCCGGCCTGATCTGCAAAAGGAGTTGGATGATGCCATAGACAAGGATGCTTTGGCTAGTACTAGCGCTGAAACGACTCGTAGCGTTCCTCCTCATGATCTGTCTGCCAACACACCAGAGGCTGCTTACCCGTTGGATAAAATTATTTTTACTGGTGATTGGGATTATCTGTTGGACATTTGGGATCTTTTTCAAGCAGAGGCAGAACTTAAACCCACATCCTACATAAGTTTTGTGTGCAGCCGAGCTAACAAGTTAGATTTGATCAAGGTCAGTAATTAATTGACATAACATATTACCTAATAATATCATTGAGCTATTTTCCAATTTTTCTGCCCTTTAAGTTGCAACTTTATCACACTACTGATATGATACAGAGCTTATGGCCTTGGATTTGAGGTTGAAAATCTTTATCTATGTCAAAATTACTGCAATAATGAGTAGTAAACCATTTTGGTATGTTAGAATAGACCCATAAACGAAAATGAAAAGTTAGAGGAAGTTTTAGTTTTTTGTGACAGAGTGTCGTTTTCATAGTATTGTTTGGTATTGCTCTGTCATTTAAGTTGCAAGTTCATCGCAATACCGTTGTGGTACAAGTCTTGTGTCCTCGGAGTTGAGTTTCAAGACCTCTGTTACGCCAAAATCAATGCAATAGCGGGGAAATCATTTTGGTATGTTGAAAAACCACTAAGTCCATAAGCGGAACGTTATTTTGGGTGAATTGTGTGGTGGGACAAAGTGCTGTTACTTTGCATTGAGACTGAAAAATTCTATCTTGATCCAGGATGAGTCAGAGCAGAAGAAGCTAGCTTGCACACTGTCCTTCCTCAACCATCTTATAAAATTCAAGGATAGGTTCACAATGAGTGGAACTGCATCGGATAAGAATCACAAGATACCCAGCATCCTATACCAGAGGTTCGCGGCCATGTTCATTGACTCGGAGAAGAACAGGCTTTCGGATGAAAAAATCGGTCTTTTGATCAGCTATGTCCTGGTTTTGACCCTCATTGTTGACAATTTTGAGACCATACCCGACGACATAGTCAAAGATCTGAAAATGACCGCATCAAACGTGAAGATGCACTTTGAAAACGTGGGATGCAAGTTTGTGAGAAGAGGTGGAATGAGCGTTGCGACACTCCCGGTTCCTTTGGAGTTCAAGGTGCTGAGGAAGAGACGAAAGTAGAAAGTAGACAGCCATGACTCTTTGCTATATCATCCTCTTTGTATTCTTGAACGCCCTTATTTTCTGAACACACTTTTTTTTTTTGGTTGTGAATGTGTTTGGTAACTTCTTTTTGTAAGGAACTCATTATACTACAATGTGTTATGTTGGCACGGTAAGGGAAGTTCAACTGAATGGAATTCATTTGTACTCGTAGTATTCATGAAAATGGTCTTTCTGTGCTTTCTCTTCCCCTTCTTGCCCTTTTTTTGGACCTTCCTCCAGCTTCCATATCTCATCAGGAATTGGAACACAAGCCTCCTTTCCAATGATTTTGTGAGGCATGGTACAAAAAGTTTATAAATAAATATTATTACCAAGTTTTTTTTACTAATTCTTTAGCAAATTTTAGTCATTATTATACTATGTACTATCATCGTTTAAGTATATAATTAGGTTGTATTGGATGTTACATAATAGTAGAAAAAAAAAGAAATTAAAAATAGTATAATGTAGTGATAATCAAAGATTTTATTCATACAAATACAAAATAAGTGAAAAATCAAAATGCTGAGTAAATAGATAAATTAAAGCATTAAGAAGTAGAATAAAAATAAAAGAAGGGTTACAATTTTGTAAAATGAATTGGAATCATAATTTGAGGTCTATAGTTGATTGTATATTAATATTATACATCTCTTGTCACTAAATAAGTTTTGATATATCTCATTTACTTTTTCTTTTTTTAATCAGGAGGAATATATACGTAAATTGTTACATGTTTTTTTGTTTGATCTAATAATTGTTACATGTTGATATCCAGCTTAAGCTGTGAGCATCTTGTCAAACTATAGTATGTTTTCAATCCACGAATTATAAATGCATGCTTAAACTAAACTTGAAAGCATCTCTATATATGTGTTACATGTACAAAGTCAAAAATCAACACTTGGAAGCATCGTTACGAAATCTTGTCAAACACTTGGAAGCATCGTTACGACATCTTTTGAAGATTAAGTTCAATCTTAGCTTCTTACACTTCTTTTCACTTCGAAGTTATTATAACAATTGATCTAGAAACAAAAAGTTAGTATACGTGTTTGATGAAACATGGCGCAAGAAGCTACCCTAAGCTTTGAGATTTTGAGCTAGTAGGGAATTGGGTGTTGTTAAAAACTTTGTTCTTCATAATTGACAAAGTATCAAATTTTAGGGTTTGGGTTGGTGTTTGATTGGTAGAGCATTTTTTAGGTATATCTATATCATTCTTTGTTCATAAAACACATTGGGTGTTGTACACCAAAAGGACTAGATTTCACTAGCGTTTTTCATTTTTCGCTCCGTAGAACGGAGCCTTGCTGATAATTGGAACGTTGATTTTTTTCTAATCTTTTTTTTCTTTAAAGATATGCGAAATTACTAGCACGCGAACATCGATCGGTTGTCACTTACACGTACAAGAAAACTTGTTCAATGTTTTCTCCTATGGGCTATTAATTGGAACTTACTTCATGATACTATTAGGGATAACATTATATATTGATATAAAATTAACTTTTATGGTTTTTCTAGCCTTCATGGTAGCCCATAATTAATATCAAGGCAATACAATGCCATCACCATGTATAAATGGAGGAATCAACAAGCAAAAACAACGTGACAAACATCCAAGCAACCCATGAACCTTAAAGGGAATTCATTATTCATTTTATGCAATCTCTTTTGCTTAACCATACATCATTAGCATAATCTAATTAATCATTTACACCATTTTTTTATTATATCTTTTCCCACAAGCAATTGTTTTCTCACAAGGAATATCTATATAAGCAAGGACCTCAAAGCTAGTAACACCTAATAAAACATTCATTTCTCTCACACCTCCTTTGTCCAAAAGCAAGATCCATAAAACATCCAACCAAAAAAAACTCACTTGACCAAAATACATGGAACAAGAAGAAGAGCCACCAACAACACCATTCTGGCTCCAACCCACCACCACGAGCCGCCGACGACTTTGGCCGCACCTACCATCCTCCGCCTTCGTTCTTAGCACCGGATTTCTCGTCCCCATCTTGTGTATAGCATCAATAGTTTTCCTAGTCTTCGTGAGTCCTTCTCTCATCTCTCTTACACACCAAGTATTCAAGCCGAGCTCGGTTAGGCGAAGTTGGGATTCGGTAAACCTAGTCCTCATCCTCTTTGCTATTGTGTGCGGATTCGTCGTGCGAAAAGAGAAGGATGATGATCAAAAGGATGAAGATGTTGACAATAGCTTCAATGTAAGTTTGACTCAATCTCCATTGCTATCGCCCCAAGAATACAACAATTGGTATAGTTATGAGTTTGGTGATCAATGTAATGTAACAAAATTGATGAGGACAAGTAGCTCGTATCCGGATCTTAGGCAGGATCAAGTTTCATGGGGCGTCGAGCATGATCTTAGGCCACGGTTTTATGATGATTCCTATGCGATTAAGGATCTTAGGCCTCCGAGATCTTTGAGGTCTGTTGGAAGCATCAAATCTCAAAAGATTACAAGTGGTGATTATGTCATGGAGGATGTTCTCGACGACGTCAAGATAATCGATACCGTTGCAATGCGTAAAGAACAAGAATCAACACCGTTGTATTACTCAAAAGCTAGAAAGTCAACAAGAAAAGAATTTGAAAATGTTGGCCAAAGAAGTAGAAAGGCAAAACTACCACCGCCACCATTGCCGCCACCACCTCCGGCTCCACCACCAACACTTAGCCACCACGAATACGACGAAACCCGAAACAAAAGTGGTAAGAGTGTAACCAAAGAAACCATCACTTCAATCTACCAACAAAGCAAGAGGAAGACTAAGTTGCTTAAAAGGAAGAGCCATGAGAACTTGAAGAATCTCCGGCAACCGTCACCACCAAGGCCACCAACCCCACCACCACCACCACCCCCTTCTAAAATCCACAATCTCTTCTCACCCAAGAAACCAAAATCAAGCAAGAGAACCACCTCTAGTTTCATCGTTCGTCCAATTGCACCAACCACCACCAACTTTGATCCTATATACGAAACTACCATTGGCGGCTACGAGTCTCCGACGATCCCGATTCCTCCACCACCACCTCCGCCACCGTTCAAGCTACCTCCATGGAAGTTCGCCGTGCACGGAGACTATGTTAATGTCAATAGCAGCCCAAAGAGAGGTGGCCGTGATGAGTCCGAGTTCGAGGAGGACGACACCACCACCGAAAGTCCGGTGGCCGGAAATGCAACTCCGGTGGAGTTCTGCCCTAGTCCAGATGTGAATTCAAAGGCAGATGACTTCATTGCCCGGTTCAAAGCCACGTTGAAGCTTGAGAAGATCAACTCTATCAAGATGGGCATGGGCAATGGGCTCTCGCCGTTGGGCCCGGATTCGAGCCCGAGCCCGAGCCCGCATGCGATGGCAATATCAGGGTCATTTTAGCTCGACTTTATATTATAAATATAAATTAATATTTGTATCTTTAATATATATTAGATAATTGCTTCGAGCATTTGTGTATATATGCAGAGTTTGAAATATTATAACATGATATACTGCTTTTATAGGAAAAGAACAAAAGTCCATGCATTTTTTTCCCGATAAGGTAAGATATTAGTGTCGCCGCAAGTACTGTTTGGACTCGCTTAGTGCATCCGCAATGGATAATCACTGGTTACTAACCAGCTCTAAACAGGAGAGTGTAAAACGCCGACCTTAGACCTTATGATAAATTCATGAGTGTTCAACCAGTGAGTTGATGCGACAAAAGTCCATGAATATTATCACATTAATATGACTAGCATGTTATAATAATGCATTAAAAAAATGATACAAGAATTCTTTGTGTTATTTGTTGCTTATGGAAGAAGTTAGGTAAACAAATGAATAAGTGGAGGCAACATGCAAAGATTCGGCCGTCGTGGGCAGAAACTAGAAACCGTGTAATTTGCTTAATAATGGTTTTGTTTGTTGTGTGATATAAATTCACACAACGTTCTTACCAAACACAGAAATAATATGGGCTGATATTTTGAGCCAGCCTAGCAAATATCAGACCAAATCAATCTTTGCATGCCAAATTTGTGTATGCATGAATCTAACTTGTTTTTGCTTGCCGGGTTTAGTGGCCAGATGGGTTGGAATTTGATTACTTATTTTGATCATCCGCAAAGCAATACATAGTTGGCTTCCACATTAATACTACGTACATAGCATTCCTTAAATTCCTATCAAGTAAGACAAATGTCATTTGAAATGATAAGGCAAAAAAAAAAAAAAGGAAAATGTAAATTCGGTATCGAAGATAAAAATGGAAATTATATTTTTTCAATCTATTCTTAAATCGGTTTTTCTATTTTGTACCTTAGGGACACATTATAAGCATATTCAATATAAAAACTAAAATCTAAAGAGAAAATAGTAATTTCGTCACAAAAAAGATTAAAAAACCCAAAATTTAAGATTTATCAAATCTTTCCATTAGTAGATTCTTATATATATATATATATATATATATATTATGTGCCCTTAGGTCATATAATAGAAAGATACTTCTGAAATTACTATAGATCGATAAACCCTACAATCAAATCATTCCCATTAGTAAACAGTTAACAAGCTAATTTCACGAGTCTAGAAGAAGTTTTTTTAGCCTCAACACAAAAAACACAAGCCAAAAAGGATTATTCCAATCATCATCATAACTATATACTAAAGCGGAGGTTAAAAATAATATTTAACGCGATACGTGTCAATTTCTCATTTGACTACATCACCCATCTTTATTAAAACAATTTAGTTTGTTTAATTGATTGAAATCTCATTGTAGACCCTACATTAGAACACTTCTTATTCAATGATTCCATAAACTTTAAATTTTATACATGTTTTTTCTCGAAATCTTCTTATCTATTAATTTCAATATCGATCTTAATTTTTTTTTTATAAAAACACATATTACAAATTTACAAATCTTCTTATCTACTCATTTATATTTTAATTTGTTTCTAAATAAGAGAACTTTAAATTTTATACATAAATTTTCTATAACTCTTCTTATCTACTAATCTCTATTTTATTATTCTCCTTAATAAAACATGCACGCTATTTATGATAATATTTGGTTTTAGAGTTCTACATTAAGAAGATATTATAATAAAAAGCAATCATAAAAAACTTACTTCATTTATAAAACTTTTTTGTTTTCATTAAAAAATCCAATCATAAAATAACAAAAATTTACACGTTTTATGCCCGAAACTCCACATAATATTTGCATGTTAATTATTTTTTCTAAAAATAAAGTATTATTTTGAATAACATTATATAAAATTTAAATAAAGTTTTTAGTTATATCAAAATCGTGCATTCAAGGCACGAGACTGATACTAGTCTATTACTATTTCACTTACCGTACGTAATATGGTTGACTTATTCGTCAATCCAACGACATAAATTTGAAGAATATAGAGGATATATGATCTTATATTATAATCACATTGAATGTCTGAAATACAAATGCACTAATTTGCTTGGCAGCTGGATGTTCTGCTTAGGATTCTTGCAATTAAAGGATTTCGTGAGCACGCCAATTAGATGGGTTCCCTTCATTTCATTGACATTAACAGCTGTGAATCAGAATCAATGAAGTTGTCACATATAACTAAATAGCGTGACCAATATGAACTGTCACAAAAATGACTATCCCATTTGAATATTATACTCCCTCCGTTTCAAAATACATGTCCATTTGGACACTTTTTCTTGTTTCATAATACTTGACCATTTCACATTTTTTCCATCTCTTTCCATTTATACCCCTAATAATTATCTTTATCATAATCATTACACTTTTTCATATTTCTCTAAACAAATGATTAACTCTACATTTGATAGGGGTAATATAGGAATAACATTTTTTTCTTAATATATGTGCAAAGTCCAAATGGTCATGTATTTTGAAACGGAGGGAGTAATTAACATTGATTTTTGGGTTTATTAATTTAAGCATCTTTGCACCAATAATCCCAAATTAAAGCCATGTTGGGCTTGAAAGTTGGGCTCTCATCTTTGGGCCCTGATTCCAACCCAAGCCCACATACGATGTCAAATTTCAACCTCATTAATGGCTATGAATCCTATAATCAACTAGGGTCAGTGCCCGTGCGATGCACGGGCTTTGATTATAACAGAATGATTGTTGTTTTAGAAAGAAACTGAAGAGATTGATTGTGTATAAAATATGATCATCTTTTAATGACCGCATTGTGTACAAAATTAGCATCCATGATATATGCGTAGTAGAAGTTACACCAGGGAGTTTCATCATCTTAAAATATTACAGTGTAAAATTTGACGATTTTTTTATAAGATAATAAGATAATAAATTATCGAAAAACCACTATAGAAATATAAGGTCCTAATAAAACTATAAACTAATATAATGTTAAAAATTACATTAACTATACAAAGAAAACTTTGTCGATATTTATATGATCTTTTTATCCACAATATTCTTTTAGGGTCGTTGGATCAATGTTGTTATTTTTTCATTTAAATGAGATCAATTATGCTAATGTTTTTGGATTTTCATTATTTTTTAAGTGGTAGTATTTCGTATACAAATAATGTTTGCACAAAATAAATAAGAAAAACTAATATAAAATTTTTATATGTTAAATCTCTCACATCTTAATGTTAATAGTTTGGCTATGCTTTTACGATTTTTGCAGTTGGAATTATTTTTGATTCAATGACAATAACCGGTATTATTTTAAGTTAATAGTATATATGTTATAATTACTAAAACCAATTTTGAATGACCACAAAATAGTCATGACCACAAAATAGTCAAGAACTGATTTAAGTTTTGCGATTGATAAAATAGCTAAATTGAGCCACCAATGTCATACGGATTATATTATTAACTACCTAAAACTTAACATCCTTATTCATCTCGATGCTCTTAGACCGCTCTTCGTAGGCGGGTATGTCTAAATTGACTGCAACTTACCGGTTTAAAAAATATAACGAATTAGCCTTATGTTCAATTGTCATATGATGATCCTTTTAGAAGGAGGTCTTAACACTCAATCAGTCATGGTAATACTTATCTAGTTCTGGTTTGCCATATCAGAGAGCCAGAATATGAAGGACTCCGAATTGAAAAAATCGTCACTTTACAATTGGCCTATACAACTGTTGTCCTTACTAATATTAGTATATATTTAACACATAATATGTACAATAAAACGTGTAATAAATATTTAAATCAAATTCAGAACACATATTGAATTTCACGTGTCCACTTGATCCTATCTAAATATGGTGGATCACATTCACATCTAATGAAATGTCCAATTATATGTCATTTTAAGTGAATACATAATTTGTTTTGAGCCTCGTCAGCACCAATCAATTAACTTTTTCTAACTAACAAATCAATGTCTCCTGCATCAATAATTTTGTTCTTGTAGTGACTTGTGGATTATACTACAGTTTACAGTACATGGCATGATAGCCATAGTAGACAAAACTAAGCTTCCGTGCCTTATCAAAACTTATCCTTTGCACATCAATATCACATCCAAAAACACATACATCTGACATCTCACTAATTACAGCTGACCCTGAAAGTGAAAACCCTTCCAATTACTCATTCAAATGCTCAAAAACCCCATCTTTTTTAACTTGTTGATGTGTCCTTTTTAGTATATCGTCCAAAAACACAAACAGAAACCAGATTCCAAACCCAATTATGTATATATTGATAGAAGGCAGAATAAATGGTACATACAAATGCCATATATTACTATACAAAAACCATGCCTTTCACCGAGTGATGACAATGTTTGAATTGCTTAAACTTTCCAAATTAATAATTATACCAACCTTGTTTGGAGGTACAACATATGAAATCTGATAAGATGCAGGATTTTTTTTTGAACCATTTCCATTTTCTTGCCTCTGGCCATAGGTTATATCACCAAACAGCACAGATCCCTCTAAAGAATACTGCAAATGCTGCCGAGTTAGAAGCTGGAACATTTGTTATTAGAAAAAAATTGTGCATCATAAGAAATACCTTAGGAAGCTGATCTTTGGTTGGTGGACTTACATAAAAGGCTTCATGCTTTCATAAAAGCCAAAAGATAACAAAAAGAAACTTCATTGAAGAAACAAACACAGAGACATGAAAGCCAAACAACAGTACAACCAAGTAAGCAACCAATAGTGCCAAAAAAAATTCCAAAAACTCCCTAGCTATCTGGATCAACACCAGCAATAGTCAAATTCATTCAAAATCAATATGCAGTAATAATTGCTCCTGTCTGGATTCAGCATGACAGATATTTATGCCAGAAAATATAATCATAGTCAACCGAATAAAGTCATTCAAACTGAAATTTAGCAGCTGTTGGTGGATCTACCTTGACAGAGATGGTGCCAGTGAGGGCGTCGAGACCATCGCATTGACAATTTCTTGGTTCTGGACTGAATTTCAATACTGTCAGAGCCCATTTCTTTCTCAACTTTGGACTGAATTGTACGTTTCCATAGACATCCATGTTCCCATAGAATTTAGCATCAACCCTCACCTCCAAGAGCAAAGAAGACTAAACAGAAAGCTGGCTATTATGGACCTGAATATCTTTTCGTTGCTTCAAGGAACTGCATGTTGTTTGTGCTTTGTCTCTCATCTATACTTTGCCACTTGACAATTGATGATTGAATAAGGTTGCAAAGGTTCCACAATTTATAATATTTGAAGTATGGATATCTGATGATTATACTGACCCTTCTGTAAGCTTGAACTATCTCTGATTCAGGGATCTCAAAGAAGTTAGCTAACAAAACTCAAACTTGAAGAATAACTGAAGAAAGTGATACATAAGCAAAAGAGAAAACACAAACCTTCTTACTTGATTTGCCTGTAGTGGCAATGAAAAGAGGCAAAAGAGGAGGGGCTACAAAATTTCAGAAGGATTAATTACTTCTTTGAAATCATGTTAGGTATTGAAGCAATCATCAAAGACTGTAAAAGCCCAAGCATAGAAAAGTATCAGCGAGACAACTAAGAACCTGTTGCATCACTGCTAATAGCTAGGGATGGCAATCTTACCCCTTTCCGCCTGATGTACTCCGCAATCTGACCACTGGCAATCGCTCCAACCATAGCCCCAACATTGGAGAAAGACCCAAATATAGAGTACTGTTCCAGAAATTTTCAAGTTCAAACCCCAAATTGAACAGACACACACATTCAATTTCAAATCCAACAACCAAATTGAACAAAACTTGATCATAGAAGAAGAAAATATCCAACTTATACCTCTGATATAGTTAGCCCCAGATCTTCAGTAATGGCGAGATCCTGACCATGCCCTGATTGTCGGTTCCGGCGAGCGACTTGACGACGTCGCTGTCGGCGTCAAAGAGCTTCACCATAGCGCAATTCATAAGACAACTAAATTAATGATACAAAACCAAATACTGCTGATTGAATTACATGAACACGCATATAAGGAGCCCTATATAGTCTGGATTGAAATTCTTTACCTCGTAGAATTTGCAGATTTCCTGAACATACTCAACCACCGCAAATTCATTGTCAATATCAGCAACATCTATATCCACAATTGCTTCTTTTGGCTTATTACTATCAGTTGCGATTGGGGGAGACGAAGGTGGAGATTTGGGAGATCCGGTGACGGCGATGGAAGTCGTTGGATGAAGAAGTCAAAGAGCGGCAGCGAGTGGGACGGCTCGGTTCCGCTGCTCGCCTGGCTTGGTTTCGTCGGTCAGAGCCCTAAATTCGACCCCAAAAATTAGGTTTCAGAGGGTGTTAAGGTAAAAAAACCATGGCAAGCTTCTTATAGAAGTTTTTGAGGTCAGAAGAAAAACGCATGTAGAAAGAACCGCCCTCATTCGGGAGCTTCTTACCGGAATTGGGCTTCTTCTCCACCGATGCCTTCTCGGCCTTCTTCTCCTCCGCACCGCAGGCTTCTTCTCTGCCGGCATCTTCTCCGCCTTAGGTGCCATTGATGAGGGAGATTGGGAGAGGAGGTAATGGGGGCGTTGGGTCAATTGCGTTGGGTGTTGGGAGTGGTCTTCACATCCAAATTCAATATGCCGGAATCCGTAACGTGCTAGGAGTTTGGGAGGGAACAATCACATTGCGGTTGAATATACTGCGAAGAAAGAGGATTGAATGGGGGGAGGCGTAAATCACGGTCATAACTCATAAGGGAGGAACAATTATAACCCTAATCTCCTCTATAACGTACACCCCATTGAAAGCCGTAACGCAGAAACAATTATCTCCACCCATTTAAGCAGCCCTGACAGCTGCAATTCATATAGGATTCCCACGGGAAATTAGGCGACAATTAAAACCTTCATAACTTTGCTATAGCGTTGACCCCATTCAAAAGACGTAACGGACGTGCAATTATATCAGCGCATTTAAGCAGGCGGGGCAATCACATTCCATACAGGAGCAATTCCAAAAGTGAGACGCTGGAACTATGCTTTATGTATAAAATGAGGAGCATTTATTGCCCAAAATTTTCGCATTTTATAGTATTATAGATTATTGATCATAGCAATTAGCAAATGAGATTGATAGCAACATGATTAGACAATTTGTGTAGTAAACACCCGTCTCTTGGAGCCTTCAACGCGACGCTATGGAAGCTCGTGTGTGCAGCCTTCTATGGAGATGAATCGGCCTCCGAAACAATGGGTATGTCTTTGATCAATCCGTCACTTGAGAAAGCGAAAAGCCGTTAGTATAGACTAAGTAACAAGCCTTTTCAAGCATGTTTGTAGGTTAGCCACTTTCCTTTAACGTCGCTCGCTCCTGCCCATCGGACCACCAACAAGGCTTACTAGCTCGACCACTCGAGCAATGTCAATTTTAAGTGATCGCGAAGACGAACTCAATCTAGCCTTACAAACTCAGCAGTGGTGCTCGGTAAAATTGCAAGAACTCAAGTTTGGTTTCGCACTATTACTTAGTTTGATTTCATAAATGATTAAAATAAGAAAAAACATATACCTTGAGATGAGTCACCATATATATCGATGAAATTATTACAAGCTCATCATATATATGTTTGTGGTCAGCATTGAATTGGTTTGGTCTTAATTAATTTGGAAATAGATTTCCAACCGACGAATGGTTGGAGGAGGGTCATGTTCACGTGCATCTTCAATTCTTGCATGCATACGTTCTTGGTCCGCCCATACCGCCTATGTCGATCTATTATGGGGATACATGATATCAAACAAAACAATCTATGTTGGCAAACTTGAACAAATCTTGACCATCCATAGTATTATTTAGTGGATAGATTTACCTTAATTATAATACGGTTTCAGAACACTCCATTCATTTTCTTTTATAAGGAAAGGACTAGAGTCGCCGTAAGTACTAATCAGCTCTAAAGATAATAGGATAAATCACCGTCATGAAGTCTCGAGCCCTAAATCTCATGGTAAACCCTTGAGATATGTTTTGATTTTTGGTCAACTTTATCATCACAAGGAAGAAAGTGGACGATCAATCTCGATCACTACTTAAATGAAAAATGTATTGGTATTAATAAACCCTCGTGAAGGGTATGGCTTCATGTTAGATTGTTGGTGAGTTTTGCTAACGAGGCACATGATCTCTAGTCTATTCTTCTTTCTCGTGTGTGTGGACGTATACCTTTAACTACATGGTCGTGCTTTCATTTGGTGGTTAATTGCTTTAACTATAGGGCACATTTTTCGGTCCCACCATATATACCCATCTTGTCGAACTTATTTTATCATACATATATCATCTACATCAATTCATTTTTGCTCTATCATATCGATATTCACCTCTTTTTCATTTGATATGTCCATGTGAGCTCATTATATCTAGTAGCACAAACTCCTCACGATCGTTTCTTTTTCGTAGAACGAGAGGTCGTTTTAACGAAAGCAAAACGAAGGATTGTGGAGTAGGTAGTTTATTAGGGTATAATTGAATTGATCTCTAACATCAACATGAAGTAAGAATGAAGCATCGTACCCTACGACAAGTTAAATGCTATTTGAACAACCATTTTAAAACGGAAGGAGTATAAGACAACATCATTGTCTAAAAATATTATTTCCGATAATATATTGGAGTAACATGCCATGACATCCATACGATTAAGATCATAAGCTTGCGAATAAGTTTATGAGGCCTGCAGTAATTCTCAAACTATGTTTCGACATAAGTTTAAAGAACATATATATTAGTGTAAGAAGTACTCATATTATTTAGAGATACTTTTATCATCTAGTTTCACAACCGATCTAGATGTGATCGAGTACGTGTGATGCATATAATTAACGCAATATGAAGGGGCCATATGTAGGACTATATATGATGAGATATAGCTAGCTAGCTAGCTCGTTACACCTAACTTAGTTATATCCTTGAGTACCGATCTATCTAATTATTCGAAGGCCAAGCTTGAAATAATGATGAATTGCACGAGTACTTGAAACTATTAAGTTAGGGAAAATTGCATTTAACCACCCATTATTTTACACTTGTTACATTTAACCACCCTTAATATTTTTTTCTGCATTTAACCACCCCTTATTTACAAATTGTTGTATTTAACCACCCTTTATATTGTTTCTTGCACTTAACCACCCCTTATTTACAAATAAGGGCAATTAACCACCCATTTTATGTATAAAAAGTATTATTCCCTCAATTACATGTTCGGGTTGGTTCGCTTCGAGTTCACTAATTTTTTAATTATTATATAATAAAATAAAAAATAGTATTTATGTATCCATCTTAATAATAAAGTATTTAGATTATTCAATTATGAATGATATACTATTTTTACAAAACAATGCTTCGGGTAGACTCATCAGATCTTGGGTTTCAAGTTTTATCCAATAAATAACCGAGTCAAGTCTCTCTTTGACCCATTGATTTCGGATCGTGTTTTAACACAAAAAACTATACAACGTTAGATGAGTGTTAGGATTCGAAAATATTAGTTGGGAGATACAATTCGAAAACCAACTATACAACTTAAGAGGAGTTTTAAGATCCGAAACTAATTTTTTCAACTGAGAGATATTATATGAGCTAGCTTAATTATTCTTTTATTATTATAAAATGAAAATTAAAATTAAGGGGAAAAATGTCATTTATTTTTGAGAGAATACCATTTTTGTCAAATGGGTGGTTAAATGCAACTATTTACAAATAAGGGGTGGTTAAGTGTAGAAAAAAATATTAAGGGTGGTTAAATGCAACAAGTTTAAAATAATGGGTGGTTAAATGCAAATTTCCCATTAAGTTACCCTTTTGTTAAATTTTAATTTTCATCTTTAGTGGGCATGTAATTCTATCAATCTCATCACCCACTTTAATTTTGTTAGTAAGAATATGTGCCAAATGTAGATATATATAAACTAATCAAAATTAACAACAATAAACCCTAATTAAGTTTGCTTTCCGTTTTTAAAAACTAAATTGTAGAAGAACATATGAACCTCGAAAAAAGATTAGTTTAAATGACCCTAGAAAAACTAAGTTAGGAGAAAACTAATTATTTTTTTGAATTATCGTGAGTGTCCGGGGCTACTAGCACCCGACTAGTCTCACGCCGGCCGTGCTTGTTGGGCCGTAGCAGGGGAGCCCTACTCTCCACTCTCAACAGAGGGGCCGCTGAGCGACCTAGAGCCGCTAGGCTCACTCTCTCTGAAGAGGGACCCGAAGACCTGAGGAGGGAGCCCATCACCCGCACGTTATCCGGTTACCCGGAACCCCCGGGGGTAAATACACGGTACCCGTACCCCATGAGACTCGAACCGGCGACCTACGGGTACTACCCAAGGCTTTTTACCGGCTGAGCTAATGGAGCATGGGTGGAGAAAACTAATTAATTTTATCATATCATACCTTTTAATCATTGAGGGCCTAATTAATTATCAACGGATTTACGTGTCGTAAAGTCAACACTTTTTTTAAATAATCCTTGATAAACAAGTTCGAGAATATGTTAGAAATTTTATTTTATAATGTCTTATCTTTTATATCATTGGGTTATATCATTATCGAATTTACGTGTCCTCAAGTCAATAGTAATCACTAATTCAAGACAAAAAAAAAAGGACATTCTTATATCAACCGGTACATTTAATAAGATCTCATGAAATATTCACATGATTGCAAATTTAGTGACATCTTATCATGCACATATATGTATGTTATAGTAAGGGAAAAAATAATCTTTTTGAAAGTTTTGCTTGGATCGGAGTAGTGATGTATGTATTGTTAATGGGGATCTGCATGTAGTGCACCACTCTTAATTGGCCTTTTTCAGTGTAAGGAAGAGTGCCCTTTCTTATCAATCAAACCATGTACACTTATAAGTTTTTCCACACACGTCTATTCTTCCTTTGATAATTATTAGATCCATTCTCTAAAAGTGTACCTCATAGAATAGAAGGTTTGGATCGGTTTATAGGCTACTCGACAAATCCAATTAATCTATATACGTGTCGATCACATAGGGATTGCTAACAGTTATCCAACAACAACACATGTGTATTCCTTTTTTTTTGTCGATGATACTACTTATAAGAGTCAAATCAGGTTATCAGATACATCTGCGTACTATACATAAGACTTAATCGATTGACTAAATGTCCGGCCAAAAACAGAACCTGTGGATTCATTTTATAAGAAGATTTGAGGGTCAAAATATATGCGTTATGGGTATATCTGTATTTAGCGACGCAGATGAACGATGATCTCTTTACACGTACGGAGATCGATGGCCGGAGAGCTTTTATGGATTATACAATATAAATATATAGATATAGTAAATTGCAATTACAAAGTATGTTTTTGTTATATATACACGTACATTTATTTCTTTTAGGAATAGATCGATCGACATGCATAAATCACGACCAAAAGATCATGCGTAGTAGATCGTTATGAATTTTCATGTAAGTGTAGAAATATGCATGTATGTGCGCATGCATAACGGAAACTGCTAAATATTAGGCCAATCATTCGTTATTATAAGCTCATTAGTTAGGGCCTAAGAACCACTTATGATACTTTCCTTTTAAAAAAAGTCATTAAATTAATATATTTTGGGTTAATAAAAGAATGAATAGGCCAACCATTTTCTTTTTGCACGGTTTTGGTGGGAGACAATAAATCGAATCAATGAACAAGACGATCGATACTTTTCTCACTAGGTTAAATGAGAAAGAAGGGCGTTAAAGTCGATGGATCATATTTGATGTAGAGCATCACATATCGATCCCTGGGAGTTGCTATTGTACTTGATGGGTGATTCATTCTCTAATTCTTAATATGGGATGAGTCTTTAATCTCAACAACTACCCTTTATAGTTTCCCCCCATATATTATTTTGTCTATTAGTAGTATTGTTAAGACTCGGTAGATCGATCAGTTGAAGATGACGAATCAGTAGTGTAAATTTTCTAAGGCTTCATATTAAGAAAGGTTGGAGTTTAACCTAGCTACTTATATAATAGGTCGATAACTCGATATATATGAAATACATGCTATAATTTATAGTTTATATCTAAGAGTAATAATAATATCCGGATATCTAATCGTTTGGCTATATATCCGGAGACATAATTTATAGTCAACTTAACTGCATGTTTATTAATATAAATAAAATGGAAGTGAGCCAGCTAGATGTAATGGTCCTTGCATGAAGATGAGCATGATGAGAACACGTACTATAACTCTTTTTTCCTCCTAGTGGGTTTTTGGGTCACAAAGAGTCGATTTCCTTTCATAATGTCGTATCAATTTTAACCCTCAATGGATCTCTTTTTTCCTCTTCTTCGTGATCATTATTATTTTTTTTATCCCACGAGATAAAAATGTTTCTTGTATTTAGTCCAAATTTAATGCTTTAATTTCTTTTATATATATCTTTCCCATCATATATCCTTTCAAATTCCTTGAGTAGATGTAAGTTCATGTGACCTTACAACATTATATGAAAATGAAATTTCCATGGTTTTGTGAGACATACTAGCTCCAAGTAGGGTATAGTGTATTTTATAGTTGGAACTAGAAAATCTAAGTGAAGCTAAATCAAAAAGCTTTAATTATTTGTTGGGCTATTATTTTCAAAAGGGGCCCTCTCTCCCCTACCCATATGGCCATATTGCCGTGAGATGATCTACAAAAAATCTATAACGCCTCGTTTTATTATATAACGTTTACATGAGTTATCTTGGAACGTCGATGAAACCCCACCGATAAATAGTTGATTGCCTCGCATCTTTTACTTTTAATTTTTCTTTACGTTTTCAAGTGTTGTTTGTCCCTCCTTAAGGGGTCGGTTTATTTCTATTTGATGACTAATTAACCCTTTTTATTTATTTATATTATAAAAACGCTTCCTTCAACAAAAAAAAGAAAGTAATTTTAACATGATTATTATGTGCAAACTAAAATTACAAAGCCATGATAATACGTTTGAGAAAGCCATGATAATACGTTTGAGAAAGGGTTATAAAAATGAAAATCATTGTAACTGTTCCGGTCCAAGTTCGGCCTAAACCGGAAAAAAATAATCCGTATCGGTCCGGTTTACTATTTAGGCATATAAATAAACCTCCACTGCTCCTCTGTTTCTCTGCCTCTGTTTGTTGGCTTGTCTTCTCTGTAACGTCGAATTAGGCTTTCGAACCTTCAAAATTCCCCCTTTTTTCTCTCATCATCATCACAATTCCATCAATTTCAAATCCCCCCTTTTCAATTCTGCATAAACAACCGCCATTGAAGCTAGCTAGCTAGCTCAATAGCTTGAAAATCCTCTGTATATGGAGAGCAAGCGTTCTTACCGGACCACGGCCGGAAACCTTAGAGGAGACCGGTCGTTCTCGTCCACGCTCCTCGACGCCATCTACAACTCAATTGACGAATCTACCCTCGACTCTACGGTCGATCGGAGGATCCAGAAGCCGTCGATTATCGATGAGAACGTCGTTCGCCGGAGATCTCTACCGCCGGAGATAACGGCGGAGTTCGCTGGCCTGAGAGCGAACGGCCGCCGCTCTCTCGGATCGCCGGATTCTAGCTCCAGCGGCCCCAAGAAGAAGAGGAGCTCGCTGAAGCCGATCCGGACTTCAACATGGCCCACAGAGTTTAACATGGTATCAGAGCCTGTACGGTCTGGGTCCCGACTTCCTAGTCTATTAAGCTGGTCGGCCTCCAAGCACGAGACTCCGAGTTTCTCGGAGCCTAACCCGAGGCCGCCGCCGCCGCCTAAAAGCGCGAAATCGAGAGCGATGAAGCTCTACGGTGACCTAAAGCGGATGAAGCAACCGATTTCTCCGGGAGGGAAGCTAGCGAGCTTCCTCAACTCTCTGTTCAGCGCCGGCGGCGGCGGTTCCTCCAAGAAGCAGAGGATTTCGTCGTCAAAGTCCTCTTCGACGTCGTCTGCTCCGGCCACTAGAAAGTCCAATTTCAGTGCTAACACAACGCCGTCTTGCTCAACCGCCTCTTCTTACTCCAGATCCTGCCTGAGCAAGAGGCCGTCGTCGGCTGGAAAGTACGAGAGCGTGAAACGATCAGTGAGGTTTTGTCCGGTCAGTGGAGTCGTCGACGAGGATCTCCGTCCATGTGGCCACAAGTCGTTGCGAGGAAGCGAGGAATCGGAAGCTCTAAGATCCGAAGAGAAGAATAGGAGAGAAGAAATGGCGCGCGATTTGTTGAGGAATTACCAACATATGAAGGAATTAACGGCTCGGAAGGATCCGAAGAATGTTAAAGATGAAGTAATGATCGACGATGGAGATGATGATGAAGAAAGTTGTTGTAGCTCGGATTTGTTTGAATTGGAGATCGGCGTCGACAGGTTTTGCGAGGAGTTGCCGGTTTTCGAGACTACTCGTGTCGAAACCAATCGAGCCATCGCGAGTCGGTTGATGGCTTAGTTACGATGAACGAGTCGCGGTTGCGAGAAGATTAACTTTGTTGCCAAGTAAAGATCGGATTTGAGATGTAAGAGCCTTTGTATTATAGATTGTGTGGTGTTCTAGCCAGAACCAAAATCAAGATTAAAATTTATGTTAATTATGAGAGCTGTGCTTGTTTAGAGAAATTATTTTTACCATAAGGCAAAATCACTTGACTAATATGTATATAGATTTGAAGTGAACAGACCTAAAAATGTCTATTATATGTATGGTTGTGAGTGACTACTTGTGGGCTCTTTCATTTGCTTTTCTTATCTTTTTTTTTTATGTAAATTGATGCGGGATTTAACTTGATATACATGGAGAAAATAGAAGGTTAAAGTTTACGAAATTACCAGCTTTTTAAGCAATATATATAGTTCACTCTTCATATTTTTTTAATCTGTTTGCATGATCGGAGAAATAGAGTAAAGAAGGAACAAGAAGAAATCAGAATTGAAAACAGTGTTCTTTTTTTGGCTACTATATGAAAATAGTGTTCTCATGAATACGGTTAGCGTTGATCATGGCATAAATTAGTTAATATAAAATGTTTAATCACAGACTTACGAAAAAAAACATTAATACACACTCCAAATTATATAGTTCACATCAACCAAAACAATTAAAGGTTTAGAAATGTCGCAACCAACTCAACTTTTCAACCTTTTTGACTTGTAACTTCAAATTTAATTTAAAATTGTCACACTCATGATTACCTAAAGGTTAAGGTCCAAAACACCAAGGCTAAGCAACCCAGCCTAACACAACAAGTTTGATATTAAACGACTTGATCATGTGTTAATTTTTCCTTAATTAGTGGTTTCCAACGTGAATATACCAACATATATCTCAACATACTAGATTATGTATGTGATAAGCTAGATTGCAACTTAACATAGAACTTAGTTTAATTAACCAACTCAAAAGCACATAATCATGATACCTAAACTATGATATATACTTGAAAGTTAATCTAACACAACCTCAACCACTTACTCTCTAGACCCTAGCTAATGTTATAAAAAGTTACACCCTACAAATTGACTAATACAAAAATTAAGCTAGACACCCCTTTAATTAACCAAGAACGTACTCTAATGAATTTAATACTCCCATATGTAGGACCACAAAATCATAACATGGTGATATGCTAATCATCACGACATATAGCATTACATTAGTAGTTTTTAAAAAGCCAAGCTTCTTGAACTTTTGAGTTGTAAAAATATGGAAGAAAGGCTATTTAAACTTAGGTAGATTAAAGCTATGTCATTATTTTAACTAGCTAGCCATCTA
Organism: Polygonum aviculare; assembly: GCA_934048045.1. Taxonomy (NCBI): domain Eukaryota; kingdom Viridiplantae; phylum Streptophyta; class Magnoliopsida; order Caryophyllales; family Polygonaceae; genus Polygonum; species Polygonum aviculare. Next base: position 1,878,568 of record OW204026.1, read on the forward strand.
GCTAGGTTTGTTGGGTTATAAATTTTTGGACCACAAATGAGTCATTTACAAGTAAACATAACGCACGTACGGCTTAATTATTAATGACTTGTCAAATTGGTTGGGCGAATCATGATCGATAAAGAAGTTTTAAACTTCATAATTCTAAGTTATAATTAAAACACTACTCCAATCTAGAAAGTATGCATTATAACTAGTTGTCTATTTGGTTGGTTTAGCGGAACGAGGTGTTAGGTTTCTTAAGCGTTTGTCTAGATATTCAAGTTCAAACCTCGCCGATAATGTATATGGAAAGAGTGAAAGTCTTTGTGTTACCCAGTCTAGAAGTAAGATGCTCGATCTTGACTGATCCAACTAGATCGATAGGAGCTAAAAACAAAAATAAAGTAAGCATTATTTTTGTGAAAATGAGCTTCAATTCATAGACTTGGATACTATCTATAAACAAGTTATCATCTCGATCATACCGATTTGTCTGATTGCCAATTTTCCGATTTCTCAATTCAATCTTCCTTATTTCTTTATTCATCGAGATCTCTTACTATATAAAAACATAAGTCGTTTAAATTAGTGATTAAGTTGGGCATTATCATTTTATTAAGTAGTGGGGACTCAAGGAGTTATTTACGTACCTAGCTAGTAGAATCGTTTGGTTGATCAATTTGATCGATGAAGTTGACGGCCATATATAGTTGGGGGTGTCATTGGTGTGGTGCCACAGTCTACGTACTTAGCCCCTATATTATACAAACTAACAAACAAGTATGGGACCGAATAATCATAATTTTTTATTATATACAGTATGTGGATACATGCATGGTGGCCGAATAATTAATTAGTATAATAATGCAAGGCTTTTAGAAGGTAGCAAGTTGGTCAAAACGTATATGTTACTTAAAATGTTACGCATGGTGGCATGGTGCCCACATGACTTAGGGCTGGAGAAATAGGAAAATGTTGTAAGTCAATTATGTTATTGTTAGATTTACCATCATTCCTTTTTTTTTTTTTTTAGAAAGTTAGTTGTATAGAAAAGAGAGGGGATATACAGCTCCAAAAGTAGGCTGGGATCAAAAGGCCTACTTAGAGTTTCCACAAGAGATCAAAAACGGGTCAAGCACAAAGACCCTATGGAGCAAAAAGAGGGGAATCAAAAACAGGGACAAGACAAGGACCCTTAGTTGCTTATAAAATCTCGCCACGCGGGGCGGCTACCATTGTTCCTAGACCAATTCGCGTGGGCAACAAGCTTCATGGAGTGCTGGATCAGACGGGCACATTCGTCGGCTTGGGGGTAATGTTCTCATGGATGAGCTTGTTCCGGGCTGACCAAGTGAAGTAGATGAGAGTAGTGGCTGCGCAGCTTCGGAATTTATGCAGGAAAGAGTTTTTGTTTGCACTATTTGAGAGCCACTCGAGCCAGTCATGGAGTGAGGTGAAGCGCGTGGTGATGCGCAACCAGCGAAGAGTAAGGTCGAGGACAGAATTGGTAAAGGAGCAATTCAGCCAGAGATGGTCTTTTGTTTCAGCAGCAGCTTGGCATAATCTGCAAGTGTCATTAGTCAAGAGCCCCCAGCGGTGGAGCTTGGAGAGGGTGGGGAGACGCTTGTGGCAAGCAAGCCAAGCAATAAAACTGTGGCGAGCAAGGTGAAGTCCACCCCAGATGCTGTCGCTCCAGCTCGTGGTGGGCCTAGGGGTACGCAAGAGGTTGTAGACGGTTCGGGTAGAGTATTTCCCGTTAGCGCCACACATTTCAGAGGAGACGTCGTGTTGACTTCTGAGGCCAAGAAGCTCATCTCGGATTGCGATGGTCGACTTCCAAGTCTAACTGTCCATCGTCTTGGGGGTCACAGTCCAAAGGCTGCCTTGTCGGAGAGCATAGCTGAAGATCCACGCAGACCACAGACTGGGGATGTTGTTGTCGAGCTCGAAAATAGATCTGGCAGCACAAGCCTTGTTCCAAGCCAGAAGCTCTTTGAAGCCCAGCCCTCCTTCAGACTTCGGTTTGGAGACGGCGTCCCAAGCAATAGGATTGCGTTTGCCTTCCTCCTTGCCAGTCCATAAGAAATTCCTGAGAATCGATTCAATTTTATCTAGAACTGCAGAGGGGAAAATGAAGATGTTGCACCAATAAGAGCTGATATTGAAAAGAATGGAAGAGATTATCTGAAGGCGGCCGGCGTAGGAGAGGCTTTTGGCCGTCCAAGACTGCACTCGTTTGACCATTGAGCTGATGAGAGGGCTGAAATCCGAAGTCGAAAGCTTCTTTGATCCCATCGGGAGCCCCAAGTATGTCATAGGGAGGGAGCCGACGAAAAAGTTGAGGAGGTTAGCAATGTAGGCTTGGTCAGCTAGGGGGGTTCCTCCAAAGTAAACAGTGGATTTTTCATGGTTAATTTGAAGGCCAGAGAGCTTCCCGAAAAGGTCAATGGCATCTTTGAGGATTTGGACAGAGGTTTGGTCGGCTTTGGCAAAGAAGATGAGGTCATCGGCAAAGCTAAGGTGGGTGATTTTCAGCCTTGCGCATTTGGGGTGATAGTTAAAGTTTGGGCTTTCAGTTTTGGCTTTGACAAGGCGGGAGAAGTATTCCATAGCAAGAACAAAGAGGTAGGGAGACATAGGACACCCTTGTCGTAGCCCCCGACGCCCTTGGAAGTAACCCTCATGAGCCCCGTTAATTTTAATGGAGTAGCTGGCAGTTGAGATGCAGATTTTCATCCAGTTGACAAATCTATCAGGGTAGCCAAAAGCACGGAGAGCACAAAGGATGAATTTGTGGTTAATGGAGTCAAAGGCTTTGCGAAGATCAATTTTGATTGCGCATCGGGGGGAAATATTAGTGCGCCCATAGTGTTTGAGGAGCTCTTGACAAAGGAGGGAATTATGCCGGATGGAGCGCCCCGGAACGAAGGCGCTTTGGCTGGAGTCGACAAGGTCAGGGAGGGTGGATTTTAATCTGGTGGCTAGAATTTTGGAGATGGCTTTGTAAATAGTGGAGCAACAAGAGATCGGTCGGAATTGGCTGGGGAGGGTGGGATTTGGAACTTTAGGGACAAGAGTAATGATAGAGTGATTAACCTGCTTAAGGAGCTTGTAGTCCCGGAAGAAATCTTGGAAGGCGGAAATCACAAGGCTTTCGACGATTGGCCAGGCCTGCTTGAAGAAGAGGGAGCCAAACCCATCCGGACCCGGGCTTTTGTTGGAGCCGATGCTGAAGAAGGCTCTCCTGATCTCGTCGTTAGTGATGCCAGCAACAAGTTGTTCAGCAGAAGGACTATCAAGCCTCGATCCATGGGTTGCAAATATGTTGATGAAGGGCAAGGGTTCAATAGCAACACTGAGAAGTCTCTCGTAATAGGAGACAATCAACCGAGAGATTTCAGAACGCGAGCGAAGAGTAGCTCCGCTTTCATCATCCAGAGCAAGGATTTTCGCGCCCGCCCGTCGCGATTTGATGTGGTTGAAGAAGAAAGCTGAGCACTGGTCATAGTACTTGACCCATTTGATTTTTGCCAGCTGCTCAGTCGTAATCTGAAGTTTCTTCATGCTGCTGATCGCTTCGTTCAGAGCTCTATTTTCAGCCTCAATCAGAGTTTGGTCAAGGGGACTAGCTTGGAGATCAGTTTGGGCTTTTTGGAGATTATTTTTGTGAAGAAGGAGATTTTTATGAAGGGATTCCAAATTGGCACTTTCGAATTTCCTCAGAGCTCCTTTGAGGGTTTTAAGCTTTTGCATAATTTGGAACATGGGGTGCCCTTGGTGGGGGGAGCTCCAGATGGCTTGGACGGTGGGGAGGAAGTCTTCATGAGAAGCCCAAATGTTATTAAAGCGGAAGGGATGGGGGAAGTGGTCAGCGGATGGGCGGAGCTTGACAATAATGGGAGAGTGGTCGGAGGGGCCAGGGTTGTCAAAGTGAATGGTAGAATGGGGGTAAGCGCCATCCCAGCAGCTATTGACTACAGCTCGATCGAGCTTGCACCAAACTCGGTCATTAGCATCTTGTCTATTGTTCCAAGTGTAGAAGCAACCCGAGAAGGTGTGGTCGTGGAGGCCAGCAGTGGTGAGACAATCATGGAGCTCAGAAGGGATGGAGAGAGGGTGGGAGTTGTCACTAAGGAGTTTTTCCGTAGGGTCCCGAATGGCATTGAAGTCGCCAAGGGTGATCCAAGGGGAGGAAATGGTAGGGGCCAGGTTCTTGAGGTCCGTCCAAAGAGTTGTTCTGGAGGAAGAGTTGTTGTGGGCATAAACAAAGGTGGCCAAGAAGGGAGTTCCACCGATCGGGGTAACGTTGGCATGGACGAGTTGACTAGTCACGAGGATTGGAGTCACAGTGATGGAATCCGGATTCCACCAAAGTAGAATTCTACAGTTGAGGGAGAGGTGGCCATTGGAGGTGGACATCCAATTCCGAAAAAGGTTTTTAGAGATGCGGGATTCTTTCCTGCTTTTGAGACGGGTTTCAATGGCAGCAACAAGGTCAGCTTTGAGGGAGAAGGCAAGATTTTTAAGGTTTGACTGTCTAGTGGGGTCATTGAGGCCCCTGACATTCCAACAAAGAATATTGGTGCTATTCATTAGAGGGATTAATTTGAGTGGTTGGACACTTGTCCATCTTGAGGGGTGAGAGAGAGGGAGCAGGGTCATGTAAGGTTGGTTGTTGAAGGGCATTATGAGAGGGGAGAGAAACAGCTTTGGGGGAGAGAGGGGTTGAGTTAGAGTTCTCATGATCAGAGAGAGAAGAGGGGTTGGACGTTTGATTAGGGGGTTCAGAGGGGTTCTGACTTTGGTTGGAAGAAGTTTGGGGGGGATCGTTAACATGTACGGTGGGCGTGGGGTTTTGGGAGGTCGAAGGGGCTCGAGGCGATTGGGGTGGAGTGACAGCAGTTATATGTGGGCTGGTTTGGATTTCTTCAGTAGGGGGGGCTGCGTTTGTGGAGCTTGGGGGTATGGCCTAAGCAATTTTGAGGGAAGCATCAGGGGTGGGGAGAAGAGGAGGTTTATTGCTGATTGGGATTGGACGCTTGGAGGGGAGCTTCTTGTCCTGAGAGGAAACACAGGAGTGGCCAAAGCGCCTGCATTTGGGGCATCGTGTCGGGAGCCAACCATATTCAAGAGTTTGCTCAACAACTTCCCCAAAAGGCCCTGTAAACTTGACCTGTCGGAGGAGGTCGGAGTGAGCTGAAATTTCAACAAGGACTCTAGCAAAGGAGTGCCTCTCTTGGTAGGCGGAGGTGAAGTCCGTAAGGATCGGGGTGCCAACAGCGGAGCCGATTTCGGCCAGCATGTGCTCCGACCAAAACCATCTCTTCACAACAATCATTCCTTTCATTAGGGCGCATAAGATGATGTAAGTCAATTATGTTATTGCTACGTTGACCGACTCGTCACAAAGAAATATGCACATGCATATATATAGGACAATAATATAAAGGTACAAACTCAGGGGCATGTTGGATTTTGTTATAGATCACCCAAAAATATAAGAATTGTAGGTGGGTAATTTACCGCCATAAATAAGGATAATATTTCCGCCAGCCAGGTAAGCATATCTAATAAATATCTTTATTAGCCTATTAAATCCTGGTAGTTATCTAGTGGTTGGAAGATTCTATCCTATTTAAGAAGATAGAATTATTGATTGGGCTCCAAGGAAGAAACCCTAGCCCTCTCTCTCCACTATAAATACATGGCTTGGCCATGTAGAAAAGGGATACAGAACTACCATAGAAGAACTACCCTAGAGGTGCTGATAATCGCTCGCCCTGACTCTAGAGGGGCTGATGATCGCTTGTCTCAGCCCTAGCCCTGCGCTTTTCTCTCTACAGTTTACCCTTACGAATACTCTACTGACTTAGGCATCGGAGGTGGATTAGGGGGTCCCCGCCCCCTTTGTCCATTGTTTTGCAGGTTATTGAAGGTGAAGGAAGCTTGGAGAAGAAGGACATTGAAGAAGGAATTGAGACTTATACACCGACATATTTCGTGTACTAACAAGAATTATTTTATATTACTATATAAATTAACTTGTCGAAATAAAATCAAACTTGTCAATAATTTTATTCATAAAAGTTTTATGTATATATGTATGTATTAGATGGTTCGGATCGATTTTCGTATAATACAATTTTAGTTTCTCAATGTCGTTACGAAGACATAAACACAACGGTTAAAAACAATACATGGTCTAATCAAGTTCCACCATAAAGCTAAACGATAATAATATTAATACCCTCATCCATCAACGACGTACTCTTATTAGAATTCGCTATCGGATCCAACATTACATAAATCGGCAATCCTTATATGACTTTTAGAATTCACAATTGGATCCAACATTACATAAATGGGCAATCCTTATATGACTTCATACGTACAATTTCTCACCAAGAATCTGCATGTAGATATACATTAAAGCACCGATTGTACTCAAGTAGTAAGTAGGTACATGAATAGTCCCAATCGGCTATATTTAGAGGTCCCTCCCTACTTCAATACAATGCCAAGTAACAATCCTAACTATATACATTTCTTGCAATGAAATCGTGACCTTAAATTTTGAACACCAACAAGTCCTTGAATGCCAAAGAGTAGTAACATCAAAAACTCTTACACCAGTTACACGTATGGGTGATGTGGTTGCCCACATTGCCCATTTGGACGGTTGATTAACTTGATTTGCAAGAACATGAATTATTTAGTTTTGTTAAATTATACGATTTAATGGCCAATAATGGATCGAGGTCGGGTCAATTTTAGCATGTCGATCTATTAATCTAGCTTGTCAATTTGGTTGTGCTTGCTTGCAATTGCTTGTCGATTATCAAGACTACTCGTATTAGTCGTATATCCATAACTTCATTTGTCCTTAAATAAGGGCACAAGTTGGGCCATGATTATCTATTGATTAATCATTATACAATACGTGTGTGGCTAAAAATACTCGAAATTTTGTGTTAATTTACGATTAGGCAAATTTTCCATTTTCTGATTTCTAAGTATGGTACGTGAATATAGTATAGTGTTATACTATTATTCTCATCTAACTTTTTTTTTTACTAAAGCATTTGATGTATATATAAGACTCTGTTTCTTTTGCTTTACTCCCTCTATTTGGTTATATTTGATGTTTTAACATTTTAACCTGAAATTAAAAGTATATAAAATTACTTAATTACCCCTATTAAATTATTCTAATTATTAAAACTCTAAATCAATCTTTCCTTATTCTATATATCGTATTAGTAGTTTATGGACATAATCTTGTGAGAAATTTTAAATAAAGAAAAATTGTAAAAAAATATGTACATATTTAAAAGGTAAAACATCAAATATATCTTAACAAGTACAATAGGCTAATATATCAAATATAACCAAATGGATGGAGTATTAAAATATTTAATTAGTTTAACTATTTTTAAAATAGAAATATTATTTGTAATTTTATAATAAAAAATATATAAATCAACCTTTAATTCTTTACTGTTTAAAATCAGACTTGTTTAATTAGTATTTTCCTAATTAAGTGATTCGAGTTGCCCACAATTCAAAAGAGTAATTAAGCTCACTTCACATCGTTGCATGGCCAAACATGTCCCAAACATGTCGCGCATGCACACGTGTGTGGGGTGTTTGGCTCCTTCGCCTAATCCAGTGTAATCACTTGTGCCTTGTTTGGACCAAATTTGTTGTTTACAACGTCCCTTTCCCTTGATTATATGCACAACTTATAAACATACAACTAGTACAAACCCCGTACCATGTACGGGTAATGTAAATATGAAACTGAATTAACCTCGAGATCAAGTTTGATACGAATCCGCTTTTAACTCGAGAATTTATAACTCAAACACGATAGACCAAATTCCGAACTTATTGACCTATACATATACTATTAACATATGTGAAAGTTTTTCACTATTCTTCAAGGTTTAATAATGACAAAAAATGTATACTAAGTAATAAGGAAAATCTGTTAAGATATAAAATAAAATAACTTGATTTTTTTAATCATATAAGGATATAAACTTTAAAAATCATGCTAGAGGAAAAAATCTTAAGGTATCAAAAATTGAGTATGATATTGAGTACATATAAGGAAAATGGATAATATATGAAGGATATATGAGTTATTTTTTGAAAATCAATGTAAAAAATAAAATCATTATTTTATTCAAGTTCGATGACGTGGCGCAAATTTTAACAAAGACTTGGGTTCCGCTTTATACTGTATTATAGTAGATTATAGTAGATTATAGTAGATAAAACAAGGACTATATATTATCGGTGGCTGTCTTTTTACACCTTTGCTACCGTAGAAATCTTGTCCCATATCTTTCACTTTCTCCTTTGTCTAGTCACAAACTTCTCTATTTCATCGATTTACATTTTCGATGGGAATTTGAAAAAACAAAACCTACTTTTTCTCATCGATTTACATTGTCTATATGACTCTATCCATAGATGTAGCTAATAGATATAACACCATATTAATAAAGAGGAAATTGGGTAAGTGTACCCTGATCATAACAGATTTGGGTTAATATACCTTTCCTTAATTTTTTAAATTGAAATATCCCTTTATTCTATTATAGGGCAGATTTGCCCCTCAACTAAATATCTTTATCTTCCATATCTATTTTTACAAAAAAAATCTTTATCTTCCATATCTATCCAACGCTAGCATATTTTCTCCGTACAAATCGATAGGCACTGCCATTAGAGTTTCTTCTCCATCATTTACGTAATTTCGTGATTCGTCCCACAAACAACCAAGAACATCGACTTCTCTCTGATTACACAGGCACAATCATCCCACCAAGTTGTTCACATCCACTTTATGTGATTTTACGGTACTATTCAAATCTCGCTTATAGGTCAAGCTTAGTGTGAACTCCCCTCTTATTTTCTTTCTTTTATGTGAATGAAGCATTATATATATGTATGATCATGAAACATCTTATATATAACTAGTATGCATGATCCATTATCATTAACAAATATGTTTCATTCATTCCTTGTTACTTACGTACGTGTTGAAATATTTTTTGTTTGATATGAATATTTGGCCTATACTTGTATATTAGGTATGAATTCCATAGCAATTACGGTGTACTTTGGTGGAGAATGGCAAGTTGTTGATGATCAATGGAAATTTATTGGAGAGAAAGTATGTAAAGCCATTGTGATCAAGGAAAATACTAGTTATGTTGACCTTTGTAGAATGATTGTTGATAGATTTAAAGTGAACACAAGTGAGTGTGATTTCATGCTGACACATGCTAATGCTACACACTCATCACTAAAGCCATGTGATATAAGTACCACGGAGGACATTGAGACATTTATTGCCATCAATAAAATGACTCACGTAGATGGAAGCATGCCAATGTGTGCTTCATTGGTCAAGAGATTAGATGCAAATGAGGTCAGAGTTGCTGAAAGTGGATTTGTGCCAGCTACTAACATGCAAGAAATGGCACAACCTGCTACTTTTGAACACACTGTTGGGATGAGCGACAAGTTTCTTGAATGTCGGATGGATGAACCTAATAGAATGAATGCAAGTCTCCCAAATCATGTTGAAGAGGATGGTACGGCTTTGATTGGAATAGGTAAAGAATGTGATGCAGAACCATTGATTCATAATGGGTTTATCAAGAAGGGTCAAACATTTGCTTCAAAGGATGAGTTGAAGAATGCTCTCTGTCTACTTGCAATTTCACAGTGTTTTCAATTTAAAATCAAGAAATCAAGCATATCACTTGTCCTAGCAGTTTGTATTGATAATCAATGCGGTTGGAGAGTACGTGCATCAAAATTGATGAATTCAAAGCTGTTTTTTGTTACCAAGTACATCGATAAACACACTTGTTCTCTTCAAAAAAGGCGCGCTCATCATAGAAAGGCTTCGTATCAAGTTATTGCCGAAAGAATAAGATCAATGTAAGTGAGCTTTTCCGCATATCATACAATGTAATTTATTAAAGTTTATATACATATTATAATTTTTGGGTTATAATATAGTGTTAATTGTAGGTATCGTGGTCTTAACAAAGCACCCACACCCAAAGAAATTAATACTGTGGTGTTGAATGAATTCAAGATGCAAGTTAGTTATTGGAAATGTTGGAAAGCACAAGAAGCAACCCACAAGATTATGAGAGGAAAAGAAGAAGATAGTTATACATGCTTGCCTTCATATCTATACATGCTTCAATTGGTGAATCCAGGGACAATTGTAAACCTTGAGGTTGATGCTGAAAAACGTTTCAAATATGTTTTTTTCGCTTTCGGAGCATCTATAAGAGGTTATGAAGTTATGAGAAAGGTACGTATTATCATACTAGCTAGTTTCTTCATGTTTTCCGTATATAATTCTTATTCCTACGTAGAATTTGTTCATCCATTTGATTTATATCAAGTGGGATCATAGGTTATATCAATGGATTAATTTGGATTGTAGGTTATAACAGTGGATGGAGCACACCTAAAAGGAAAGTTTGGTGGTGTGTTCTTAGTGGCAACTGCACAAGATGCAAACCAACAAATATATCCACTTGCTTTTGCTTTTGTAGATGGTGAGAATGATGCTTCATGGGATTTCTTTTTCAAAAACTTGAGGAAGTTTGTTGATAACTGCGATGAACAAGTATTTGTTTCTGATCGCAACCAATCAATCAAAAAAGCAATTTCAACAAATTATAGCCAAGCAAAACATGGAATTTGCTTGTTTCATCTTAAGCAAAACGTGATCACAAGGTGCAGGGTGAAAAAGATTTTGCATATGATTACAATGGCAGCTAAGAGCTATAGGCAAACAGAATGCATAAGGCTCTGTAATGAGATAAGTCAGGTAAATAGACATGATTTGTTTGCTAAATTTTATTGTTGTATTATTTAAGTCGTTTTCATGTTTTTTTTCTTTCCATGTAGGAAAACCCTGTAATAGGAGCTTATATACAAGAAGCTGGAGTTGAGACATGGTGTAGGTCATTTTTCCCAGGAAAAAGGTACAACATCATGACAAGTAATAATGCAGAATCTATGAATTCAAAATTTAAAGAAGCAAGAGAGTATCCGTTGTTGGCGTTTTTTGATGATATTAGAGTTTGCTTGAGCAAATGGTTCAATGAAAGACGCCAGCTAGCAGAAAATAGTCAAGATCATGCACCAAATGAGGTGGAAAAAATCATACAGCTGAAGTATAATCAAGCCATGAGGTATTCTTGTAGTCCTCTTAATGCAACAACGATGGAATTTGAAGTTAGTGGTGGGGAGCGTGATGAAGTTGTCCGTTTGTTAGAAAAATCATGCACTTGTATGGAGTTTGATATGGAAGAAATTCCGTGTGTCCATGCTTTAGCGGTTGCTATTCGTATTGGTATAGATGCTGATTCATTGGTTGGTAAGTACTACACAACCGAGTGCTGGAGAAAAGGATACGAGATGACTATATATCCTATTCCACACAGTTCAGATTGGAGTGTTCCACAACAATATCAAGATTTTATATGCAATCCCCCCAAAAAGTGCAAAAGGCCAGGTAGACCGAGAAAAGTCCGTATCCCTTCAGTTGGTGAATTTAAAAGAAGGAGGTGTTCAAGATGTGGCACACCTGGTCATAACAAGAAAACCTGTACTAATTAGCCACTCATGTGGAGCGTAGTACGTGAACACCATTGATGTTATTGTTCTGACTTTATTTCCATTCTACTTTGGCAAGTTTATGTTGTCTCCAGATTCTACTTTGGTGTCAAAATATTATCCAATTAAACTAATCCATCATTATCTTCTCATGAAGTGTTGTTCTTTTTATTGACTAATGAGCACCAATGTACGTTAATTAGAATTTTAAGCAAGTAGAGATGAATCAATAGGTTTCAATTGACGATCGAAGAGATAGAATGGGATCTGGGAGATAGAATGGGATCGGTGGTTGATTGGGTTTATATACGCAATTGAATTGTTTGGTGATCTGGGAGATAGAATGGGATCGGTGGTTGATTGGGTCGAGACTTGTTCATGGTTCAATCATCGGCTTAATCGTTAAATTGAGTCTGAAATTTATAAGTTGCAGGTGGAAGCATGCTCCTAGATCTGTATAAAGCGTACGGGCTTTGTGTTTTAATTACCTGAAGTATGCCTTCATTAAAAAAAGGGTATTTTTGTCCATTTACGTTTATAAATGATTTTTGTTTAAGTGGGGTACATTTACTTAAAAAAACAGTGAAGGGGGTATTTTTCCTCCAATTTTCTCATAAACCACTTTCTCATTGATTTACATTAATAATTTTTTTTTAATAACGATTTTTCTTATTGTGGGCCTAGCCCAGTTAATTGTGGCCCTAAACGAAACCATATATGTAGCCTATGTAGGGTTTATGCGCTGATGAGTACATTGACCACAAAACCAATTAGGGTTTCTTTTTGTTGGTGAATTTGAGCGTGGGATTTGTAAGGGTTTCTTCCTCGTAGTCAAAGGTATTCTCTCTTCTTTTCAAGTGTTATAAAGTTGAACTCTAACAATAATCGATCATGACGTGGAAACTGCAATTCCCTTTGCTATTATCTTTGTAATTGTATTCATTCTCTCGTTCTCGCGTGATATAGGGGATTAGGGTTTCTTTTGCTTGTCAATTTGTGTACGTACCACGTACGTGTGTGATTTGTAATTTATTTTCCCTTTGCTTTTCAGATTGCTTTGAGTTGTATATACTTTATCGCTATATTTGTCACACGCTTAGAGACTAGTTTCATCTTTTTGATCCATTGAGATAAACAAACTTACATGCTTTGTTTGTCACACACTTGTCTCTCTTTATTTCCATATCCTAGTTAGATGAAAGGGGTCAGCAGAGTTGCTTGCTCTTCTGGTAAAAAGAAAGGGAAAAGGCCAATTCAAAACCCTAAAAAAGGTCAGTAGTAGTATGTGTGTCTTGTTCTTGCTCAATATTTTTTGTGTGTGGGATGAAATTGCCTGTTGATTCAAGTATAACTGAACCAGAAATAAATAGCTGCATGATGCATAGAGCTTGTGGGTTTGCTTTGATCTGTGCAGAACCTCTGAAGAAGGCCCCGAAATGGGGCAAGGCTCCGGAGAGCGACAAGCCATCACAGTATCCGCAAGTGACAGAAGAGATCTTAGAATCGGATGAGGCCTTGTGGGAATTATATCATGAGTGGGTTGATCGCATCAAGCCAACCCGGACTCCCGAGGATATGAAGATGAGGTTCGAGTACTTCAAGAAGACTGCGGCCACGGTCTACAAACACGCCCTGGAAGACAACAGGACAAGTGGTGGCCTGAACGGCTTTGCTGATCTCACCGATGAGGAGTGGAGTAAACGCTTTTGCTGTGGCTTTAGCTGTCCTCATGGGCCATTGAAGTGGAGACTGAGGAGCACTCAGATTCAAGAGTAGGGACAAGTCAGTAGAAACTTGACAAACTTTTGAGAAGTGAGGAATGAAGGGAATGTTGTTATTTGGCTTTTAGTTATGAACACAACCTGAAAACTTATAATTAACTGCAGTATGACTATCGTAGTGTACTACTACTCACTCACTTTTGGATCATATGTATTATTCCTTACTTTTTGTTAGTGTTGGTTGGCAGGGTAATGATGAATGATAATCTCTCTTGAGAGAGTAGGAACAATGTAATTGTAGAGTTGGTTATTATCATCGTCGTCGTCTTGATTCTGTCATCAACTTGTATTCTTAATATGAAAAACTTCTGTGCCTTCATTGCATCATCGGTTTGACATGAAGCTCGAAAGGAAATGTTATTCCTAGTGACAAGCATACGAAGATAGGTAGCAACTTCAAAACCCAAAAAAGCAAAACTTATCAACAGTCACACAATGAAGAGAAGTATCCAATATATTGTACTAATGAGATATTACCTTACTGTATAAAATGTATAAAATGTGGTGCAACTATCTTATCTCCACCCTCAATCCCCAAGTTTTCTGCCACGTTCATCATGAAATCATATGCTACCACACCACAGAACCATCACGATCTTCTAGATCTCATCCGTCTGGATGCTCTATGATACCATACTTGAGTTAGTATCTTAATCCTCACCGAGTCAAAAAAAAATGCTACCACGTACACCATAACAAACCACAAGTAGATCGTTATATGACACTGTAAAAGGAGGAATAGTAAGAGAAGTAAAATCCAATCTCACTAAAACCTAGCATACCATTATGGCATTATCCAGTGTCTGTTCACGCGAACAGAGGTAATGATATTGTCACTACAAGAAATATGGCTATGGGCGACACAGAATTTTGTCGCCCAAAGATAGTTTTATGCCGCCCAAAGTCAAGAGCGACACAAAAAGTTACGACCTTTAACTTGGTGTCCTTTGTATAATGCTAGTGTCATGACTCGTGCTAATGATATGGTTGATCCTATGACTCTTCCTAGCCCATAACGGTGTCTAATACTGATGGCTTCTTAAAATAATATTTCCTATAATTGTTTATATGATCCATATGGACCATATATATTACTTAGGTTTAATTATAAAGCATTAAGTTGATGTAAAAAAAAAAAAGAATTTAGTTCATATATATAACATGGTTTTAATGTAAAACACGATATCATGTTGGATGGTTTCGATTAAAGATATAATAAAAGCTACTTTTTATCATTTAGGGCTCGTTTGGTACAATGATAGGAACCGGAGTGGAATGGGGTATCGGGTTGGATTCGAAATGCCTCGTACCCTAAATTTTAGTCGGGTATGAGTTCATGTGTATTTTAGGTCATTCTGAAACCGATTCCTCGTACCGTTAACATAGAAACAAACGGGCCTTTAGTTATCTAGATAAAACATTCCTTTTTTTTGGTTGAAAGATAAAACATTCCTTTGTCCCATAGACCGTAGCTAATAGCTATAACACCATATTAATAAACCACTTTTGAATATTGCATTTATAGGGAGGGGATCATCAATAATGATTGTACGTGTTTGGTAGTCCTACTCTTTTTTTTTTTTTAATAAGGATTTGTCTAATTGTAGGCCAAGTCCAGTTAATTGTGGCCCAAATTGAAACCAATTAGGGTTTATGCCGATGACTACATTAACCAAAAACAATTAGGGTTTATGTTGATGACTACATTGACCAAAAGCAATTAGGGTTTCTTTTTGTTGGTGAATTTGAGCGTGGGATTTGTAAGGGTTTCTCGTAGTCCAAGGTAAACTCTCTTTCTTTTGAAGTGCTATAAACTCGAACACAACAATAATCATGATGTGGAAATTGCAACTCCTTGCTAGTATTATCTTTGTAATTGTGCTACGTACGTTCTCGTGTGATATAGGGGGATTAGGGTTTCTTTTAATTTGCTTGTCAATTTTCGTATGCACGTGTGTGATTTGTAAGTTCTTTTCCCTTTGCTTTTCGAAAAGCTTTGAGTTGTATATACGTATCACTTACAAATCAGCTCTGGATTTACTACTTAGAGACTAGCTAGTGTGATCTTTTTGATCCATTGAGATAAACAAACTTACATGCTTTGTTGTTTGTCACACACTTGTCTCTCTTTATTTCCATATCCTAGTTAGATGAAAAGGGTCAGCAGAGTTGCTTGTTCTTCCGGTAAAAAGAAAGGGAAAAGGCCAATTCAAAACCCTAAAAAAGGTCAGTAGTAGTATGTGTGTCTTGTTCTTGCTCAATATTTTTGTGATAATTGAACCAGAATTAAATAGCTGCATGATGCATAGAGCTTGTGGGTTTGCTTTGATCTGTGCAGAACCTCTGATGAAGAAGGCCCCGAAAAGGGGCAAGGCTCCAGACAGCAGCGACGACGATGATCCGGAAGTGACAGAAGAGATCTTAGAATCGGACGAGGCCTTGTGGGAATTATACCATGAGTGGGTTCCTCGCAACCAACCAAGCAGGACTCCCGAGGATATGAAGATGAGGTTCGAGTACTTCAAGAAGACTTCGTCCAGGGTCTACAATCGCGCCCTAGAGGACAACAGGACAAGTGGTGGCCTCAACTGCTTTGCTGATCTCACCGATGTGGAGCGGAATCAACTTGTTTGCTGTGGCCTCAGGTATGGTCACAACTTAAAACTAAGCCAGTTTGGTTATTTTTAGTTTAATCCCTGTATAATTATGCTATAATTATACGCGCATGCAGCTGTACTCATGGGCCATTGAAGTGGAGACTGAGGAGCAAGAAGATTCAAGGGTAGGGGCAAGTCAGTGGAAGCTAGGCAAACTTTTGAGTGAACCGGGAATGTTGTTATTTTGCTTTTAGTTATGAACACAACCTGAAAACTTATAATGAGCTGCAGTATGACTATCATGGTGGGAATTACTTCTCACTCACTCTTCGATCCTATATTATAACAGTAGTAGTGTTGTCATTATCATCATCGTTTTCATCTTGACATGAAAAGCTTCTGTTATTTCTTTGCATCATCTGTTTGACATGGAGCTCGAAAGGAAATGTTATTCCTAGTGACAAGCATACGAAGATAGGTGTAGTACATTTGCACATGAGACGTGGAACTACAAGGAGCTGTAGCAACTTGATCTGCTAGTTCGATCGGCCCCGTGTAAAGTTCCGCTCAAGAGCTATCTTCAAAACCCTAAAAGCAAAACTTATCAACAATCACACAATGAAGAGAAGTATTCAATATATTGTACTAATGAGATATTACCTTACTGTATAAAATGTATAAAATGCTTTAGCTGGTGCAACTATCTTATCTCCACCCTCAATCCCCAAGTTTTCTGCCACGTTCATCATGAAATCATATGCTACCACACCACGGAACCATCACGATCTTCTAGATCTCATCCGTCTAGATGCTCTAGGATACCATCCTTGAGTTAGTATCTTAATCCTCACCGAGTCAACAAAAAAATGCTACCACGTACACCATAACAAACCACAAGTAGCTAGATCGTTATATGACACTGTAAAAGGAGGAATAGTAAGAGAAGAAAATGCAGTTTGAAGTAAAATCCAATCTCACTAAAACCTAGCATACCATTGTCCAGTTTCCGTTCACGCGAACGGAGCTAATGATACTGTAGTCTGTAGAACCTATGACTTTAAACTTGGTGTCTAGCCTCTGTATAATGCCAGTGTCATGACTCCTGCTATTGATACTAGATCCTACGACACTTCCTAGCCCATAACAGTGTCTAATACTGAGAGCTTCTTGAAAGAATATTTTCTATAATTGTTTATGGTCCATATGACTTAGATTTAATTATAAATTTATAACGAATTAAATTCATATATATATAATTAACATGGTTTTAAAATAAAAGACGATACCGTGATGGATGGTTTCTATTAAAGATATTAAGTTTGGACCATCATTTCTATTCCGATCACATAGGATGCCTCACCCATATCTTTTGTTAATATATTGATTCTCCTCCTTTGGCCTTTTCATTAATTTGTTCTTTGATGGATTAGAACCCCATTGATACTCTCTTCTTATATATGTTTTTCTTTTATAGAGAGTAGAGGTTGAAGTTACACCCTCTTTTCTCTCAAGCGTACATATATATATATATATGGTGATCAATTTGAAGTAACCACCCCTATAAAAATATGTTTATTTAATAACTTGAGATAGAATGTAATATATATTAATTTTATTAGGCAAAGGAAGAGGGAACGTTATTACTCGCGGATTTTAATATCTTTAATCGAAACCATCCATCACGGTATTGTCTTTTATATTAAAACCATGATTTATATATGAACGTAATTCTATAAAATTAAACCTAAGTCATATGCAGGGCAAACTTATATGGGGACCAGTGAGGGCTACAACCCCCACTGGTTTTTTATATATTTTTTATACTGGTAATATAGTACGGAGTAATATAATATTACTTCTATTTTAGAATAGTTGTCCAAATAGCATTTTCACTTATATATTAAAAAAGATTTGATTTTCGTATATTACCTCTATTAACGTAGAATTAATTACTATTGTAAAAAAATAGGGACAAATATATATAATTATGATAGAGTTAGTTATCAAGGATATAAATCAAAAGAGATGAGAAAAAATGTGAAATGGACAATAATTATAAAACAAGAAAAAGTGATTGTATGGACAACTATTTTGAAACAAATGGAGTATTAAAAGCACATATATGAAAAAACATATGAGTCATACACTATAATTGAAATGAAGTTATTTTGGACGTAAAACAAATTGTAAGAAAAAGACGGTGAAACATATGTTTAGTGAAAAGTATTAAATATTAGCTAATTTCTTTTTAAAAAGATGGATTTTTGTGTATAATAAAGGAAAAAAATGTATACAAAAGAACTCTTAATTAGTTTTCGTCCAAGGCCTCTAATTTGTTAGGACCGGTCTGCCTTATATATGCCCGCCTCCGTCCGCCGACCATTTCACTTCCACAGTTCCACTCACCGCCAACAAGAAGAAAGAGTCGTCTGTCTCGTGTCCCACATTAAAGCATATTCATCTCCAAAATTTATCGGTTTGAACTTTTAATTTCTCAATTGAATCATAATGTTTCGTTGAATTCACTTTGTGTTTAATAAATACTTAAATTTCACTAGTACAAAGGGGCGGGACGGACCGCGGTTATTTTGTACTACGGACCGCGTTTTAAAAAATGAGGTGTACATGGGGTGTGGTCCGAAACTCGGACCACGCTTTAGTGATCCGCGGTGCAAAATTTGGGACCGCGTTTCTTTTAAAAAATGTGGTCCAACTATGGTATTTTAAAAAAAAATAAAAATAAACTGGGACCGCAGTTAATTAAAAAAACGTGGTCCCAATATCTGATTTTTCAAAAAAAATTGCTTTTCGCGATTGTATACAAAACTATAGCAATAAAAGCTCACAAACTAACAACAATTCTTCCTTTCATGTACTATTTTCACAGGACCACGTCCACAAATTTAAAATGAAACTTTCTATTATACACAACTACAAATGTAAAACAAAACTTTCACTTTATTGATGAGATTCTTCTAGTACACAATTGGTATAGTAACTTGAACCATTGAACCAGACTAGCAGTAGTGGATTTTCCTTCAGTTCATCAAGATGCAACCTCCTATCATACCACCTAGAAATATATGACAAAAAATTTAGTACATGCAAATCAACATGAAAAGGACAAAGGAGAAATAGAAATATGTGCCTCAGAATCATTTCAATGCATATGAAGGATGGATAACACAAAAAGGACAAATAACATGATGTCATATATATGAACATTACAAATTTGCATTATTGAGTTTATATGAGAATTGAGAAGAGCTTACTGTGTTAGCTTGGATTCCAAATAGACCAGTGTTATTGTAGAGGCTATTGAATGCAGAAAAAGCCTGAATTTGTGGATATTCATTCGGCACCCACATATCTGATTATACAAAAGAAGCAATCTTGTTCATAAATGAATATTTCAAATACAAACAGCATGATCTGAATGATATATTGAACTAAAGCTAACAGCTGTACAGAAACTACATGATAAAAATAGAGAAAAAAATTACAACTTACATAGTTGAGAATACATTCCCTTTCCAGGACCACCAACTGAGAAAGATCCACCACCTCCCATAAGCATCTACAAGTTAAAACTCATTATTGCATCTTAGATGTACTCCAAGAAAAGCTACAGGTGAATTAAGCAATAGATGCACAACAAGAAAAGCTTATATAATATCATTGAAATAAAAAGCAATACCTGAAGAATAGTCAAACATATAGCTTCTTTCTCCTTCAACCAACCACTAGGAGCCTTAAACCCAAGGGCAAAATGTGTTATCTGGGCATAGAAGATCCGACTTTGAGTTAATCAAGATTCAACAGGAACTTCAAATTGGAATATTTAAGATGAGAGTAAAGCAAAATCTCAATGTCTTAGATGTTCAAAAGTTAGAACAGATGTAGAAAAAATGCAGCAAACTTACAGTAACAAAACGATTAGTGTTCAGTTGATTGATAGAAGATTCTGAAGCCAAGAGAGGATGTGCCAGGGCACCAGAGTAACAAAACAAGACAAAGAAGTGGCTAACCTAACCTAATCTAATATTAGTTGTTTTATTTCTATCCAACCAATGACAACAGAATAAAAACATATAATCACTGATTTTTTTTCTACTTCCTTTAATCTAATACAGTAGCAAGATTTCCTTTGAGCATTCATTTGCAGCTTCTGATTTGAAATTAAGGGGTTACACAAAAAATGCAAATCCCCTTAAAATTCATTTTATTAAACTTAATTGTGATTAGGCATGTTTACTACTTTTAGATGAACCAAGTGATTCATGAAATCTCTAAACTGCAGAAGAAGACAAGTCTAATTGCATTAATAGTTTGGTCCTTGAAATTTGATTAAGCTAAATTAAGATTGTTATAATCATTCATGATAGATTAGAACAATCTAACTGACGTATATAGTAAATATGAAATAGACAAGCAGTAGAACATATTTTAGGGCAGAGAACAAATATAGTATTTGAGCGCAATTTCAACATTCTAACATTCAAAGACAAAACAAAATATACAGAGAACGATGAATAGTAAAATAAAAAATATAAACAGCTTGATAGGCAAAACACAGGCTTAAACAGATCAGACATGGTGATGCTCATTCAGAGAACAACACTTTTGAAAACAAACAACAGATTTGGAAGGGAATGTGCAACTCAATTGGTCTACAGACAAATTACACCAAAACGCCACAAATCTTATGCTAGAAAAGAATCTTACGCCAGAAAACAAGTCTATATCAATCGCAAGTGAAATTCCCTCGACCTCCAAGATCAAAGCAAATATTCATAGAAGTTAGCCGCCTTAATTCTACGGCAAATTGCAGAAACGACTGACATATATATTTGATAGACAAATGAGTACAAAAAGAGAGATTCTAATCGCAGATGAAACCAATAAAACCAACGAGATAGAAGCCAATATAAAGCTCGAGATTCTAGCATGTCAATTCAGAGATCCCGTTCGAGTGCAAAGGCTCAAGAATAAACTGAATTGAAGATTCCATACCAGTTCCACCATCGCCAACGATCATAAGCTTGAAGCTGGGGTAATCGACGGTTTGCTGATTGGGCTATGCCTGTAACAGACCAAAAACCAAAAGATTCAAATTCCAGAATAGAAAATTTGGAGCAGCAAAAGGACTAGGGAATCCAAAGCTACAGTGATGAGATATCGTTAATCAGAGAAGAGAAGACGGAAAAACGGATAGAGAATCTGTACCATTGCGGAAGGGGTGTACACCGATTGTTAGTTCGTGAAAACGAATTCGTGAAAAACGGCTTTTGAGATGCCATTACCGCCACCAACAGGGGTTGTCATCATCGATCACCACCGGTCATCTTCTCCACCGTAGACTGGGCTTGAATCTGCGCACCACCAACCGCCAGATCTGGGCTCTCCACTCCCGAACACTGCTTATACCACCACCAGAACCGCCATCTCACCACCTATCGCCGCTGCTACTCCTCGCCCATTCCACTCCTCGTCGCGATTCCAGATCTGCAAAGGCTTCGCCCCCTTCAACCACCAGCGCACCAGATCTGCGCTCGAGATCCGGCTCAGTCGTTCGCAGATCCTCGCTCGTCGTGGCCCCTGGTTCCGCCGCCGCCTGTCTTGGCTCGTGTCAACCGCCGCCGTCAGAGCCGGGTTCTCTTTCGACGAAAACCCTAGATCTGGCACCACCGTCCCTCTCACTCACCACTGCAGATCGGCTCGAATAAATTAGAGGAGGCCAGAGCTGGCGGAAGGCTCCGATTTTTAATTTTATTAACCTAGCTAGATCCCTCAATTAAAATTGATATGGTACTCATACCGCATTCCATTGATTCAATCGTGGTCCGGGAAAAGTTTCTTAACTCGTACTGCATTTTTTTTAAATTATCGTGGTCCGACATCACTACTTCTTTTAAAAAAATAATTCAGCACCTCGTTTTCTAGTAAAAATGTGGTCCGAGTATCATATGCACCACGTCTAATTTAAAACGCGGTAAAAATTGTGTGGTGCATGTCCCTATTATGTACTAGTGTTTCTTCCGTTTTCTTTACTCAGATTAGGACTAATTTTATACTTAAGTTAAACTATTTCGGATTTATTTGAAGTTCTAATTATTAACCGATCGATGATTAAATTTTCAACTTGTTCTACGATTATAGATTAAGGTATTTAGCCCCATCTGGGATCAATTCCTAGGTCCGACAGTGGTCATATGAACCATAAACAATTATAGAAAATATTTTTTCATTCTCCGACTTGGTCCCTGTGACGATTGATGGCTTAATATATACTTTAAACATGCACTATTATATCAAGTCCAATATAACCTCATTTACTTTAATTAAGCCAGAACTGATAGGATCATGACGGTCACAATTAGAGCGCCAAGATTCCTTCCATGTATCACAAACCAATCCCAACTCAATGATCTATAACAATTGAGAAACACCATAAGTCTCAAAATCACATGTCATCAAACAACCATAAGTGTATACATAAGCAATAATTATAACATGACCAACACAGCGGAAACACAACTATTAGTGCATTCTTAGTGTCACACATAAAGAGCAAACTGTAGTTAAAATTACTTGTCCCTACTCTTGAGTCTGAGTGCTCCTCAGTCTCCACTTCAATGGCCCATGAGGACAGCTAAAGCCACAGCAAAAACGTTTCCTCCGCTCCTCATCGGTGAGATCAGCAAAGCCGTTCAAGCCACCACTTGTCCAGTTGTCTTCCAGGGCGTGTTTGTAGACCGTGGCCGCAGTCTTCTTGAAGTACTCGAACCTCATCTTCATATCCTCGGGAGTCCGGGTTGGCTTGATGCGATCAACCCACTCATGATATAATTCCCACAAGGCCTCATCCGATTTTAAGATCTCTTCTGTCACTTGCGGATACTGTGATGGCTTGTCGCTCTCCGGAGCCTTGCCCCTTTTCGGGGCCTTCTTCAGAGGTTCTGCACAGATCAAAGCAAACCCACAAGCTCTATGCATCATGCAGCTATTTAATTCTGGTTCAATTATGCTGGAATCAACAGGCAATTTCATCCCACACACAAAAAATATTGAGCAAGAACAAGACACACATACTACTACTGACCTTTTCTAGGCTGGATTGGCCTTTTCCCTTTCTTTTTACCAGAAGAACAAGCAACTCTGCTGACCGTTTTCATCTAATTAGGATATGGAAATAATGAGAGACAAGCGTGTGACAAACAAAGCATGTAAGTTTGTTTATCTCAATGGATCAAAAAGATCACACTAGCTAGTCTCCAAGTAGTAAATCCAGAGCTGATTTGTAAGTGATACATATATACAACTCAAAGCAATCCGAAAAGCAAAAGGAAAAGAAATTACAAATCACACACGTACGTACACAAATTGACAAGCAAAAGAAACCCTAATCCCCTATATCACACGAGAACGAGAGAATGAACACAATTACAAAGATAATAGCAAAGGGAATTGCAATTTCCAAATCATGATTATCGTTGAGTTCAACTTTACAACACTTGAAAAGAAGAGAGAATACCTTTGACTACGAGAAACCCTTACAAATCCCACGCTCAAATTCACCAACAAAAAGAAACCCTAATTGGTTTTGGTCAATGTAGTCATCAGCATAAACCCTACTAATTATAGTGTAGAATGTCATTTCCATTTAGGTCCGATTCTCCTATTAATTTTTGGTTAATAATTTGATTTTATTAAAACTTGCTAAAATAAAAAAACATTATTTTATTCAGCCTAAATTACATGGCATGAATAACATTTTTTGAATCAACATCGATGAGGTGGCGCAATTTTTAACAAAGAAATAGGTTCCGCTTTATACTGTACTATAGTAGATTATACATGCAAACTTTTATGAATAAAAGTATAATCAAGTTTGAATTTATCCTGACAGGTTAATTTATACATATATATACATGTAAACTTTTCTGAATAAAAGTCTTATCAAGATTGAATTTATCCAGACAGGTTAATTTATATAATAATATAAAGTAGTTTTTATATTTTTTGGGTGATCTATAACCAAAATCCAACCTACTCCTAAGTTTATTTTGTACCTTTATATTATACACCTAACTTACAAAATTGTGCATGTGCATATTTCTTTTTCGTGACGAGTCCGTCAACAAGAACATAATTGACTTAATTCATCATGTGGGCACCAAGTAACCCGTGCATTATTATACATTGATTAATTCGGCCATGCACCATGTATCTATAACAAAAAATTCTGATTGTTCGGTCCCGTACTTGTTTGTTAGTTTGTCGTATAATATAGGGGCTAAGTACGTAGACTATGGCACCACACCAATGGCACCCCAACTATGGCCGTCAACTTCATCCATCAAATTGATCAACAAAAAGATTCTACTAGCTAGGTACGTAAATAATTCCTTGAGTCTCCACTACTTAATACTGAGTAGTAAAATGATGATACCCAACTTAATCACTAATTTAAACGACTTATGTTTTTATATAGTACTCCCTCCGACGCCTCCGTCCCATAATGTTTGTCCACTTTCCTTTTTCGTTGTCCCAAAATGTTTGTCCACTTTCCTTTTATATCAATAACTTTCTTCCAATCTTAACCCTATTCAATCTCTAAATTTACCTCCATTATCCAACTTTTCTACCTACTTTATCTCTTTTCAACTTTTTCCCCTACAAATTTTCAAAAATACTCCTATTTAATCGTATCATTTACCCACTTTATTCTACTTTTTCATTTCCTAATACCACTTTATACCTTTCATTAAAAACCGCAAAATCCGTCCTTTTGGACGAACAATATGGAACAGAGGGAGTAAGAGACGGGACGGACCCAGACTTTAACCCCAAAGGGGGCTAAATTGAATATCCTAGTTGTTCAAAAAGATTACAACACATTTGCTCAACAATTCCCGAAAATTTAACGAGTAGGTGGATAATTTAAGCCTTATTGATCTTGGTTATCACGGGGCCGAATTTACGTGGTCTAGTGGTAAATCTCTTTATACATACAAGGAAGCAAGGCTTGATCGCAATCTTTGTAATGAGGATTGGAGCTTGTTATTTCCGGAGGCGATGGTTTCTCACCTTGCAGCCCCTTATGTTAGTTCTGGTGTTACTCCCTGTAGAGAACAGTTATCACTCACAAGGAACAGTCAGCGTCTACTGTTACCTCTTCCTCTTAGTACCAGGGGAACGATCAATGAAACCTGTCTTCAGATAGATTTGAATCGTGTATTCACTTTTCGAAATCAGAATTTTGCCCCTTATAAGCCTAGAGAATCCACAAAATCTGAAGAGAGATAAGACAAATCTTCTAGTTCTCTCAAGGCTCGTGATGAGAACTAAACTATAGAAAATGTAAGAATAGATGTATGACTTCGTATTGATTTGATCTTCTGTGAAATCAAGTAACCAACCACGACTCTATCTTCCATTCTCCTTATATGGACGTAGGAAGCAGTTGTGGGAATGATTAATGGTAGTTACCAACCGTTGGTGGTAGTTAATTACTTAACCGTTACTAGCGGTTACTTGTGGCTATTGGTGGTTACCAACAGCCACACGTGGGATATATAATAATATCCACGTCACCATTAATTATTAACATTATAAGGAAGTTACAAAACGGTTCATGTCAGTTTTACATGACCGTTATACAAATTGATCCATATGGAACAGTTCACTGTTCCATCGAATGGAACAATCTGTCAGATATATCTTTGTCTCTTCTAAGACAATAAAGTCGTTGTTACCCACCTGGTAACAATACTTGTCAATCATCTTAGAGACTAAGTCTGAGCATCATGTTGGTCTCTTGTCGTAGAGACATCGTTCCACTGTTACCCTATGGGTAACAACGTAATTCCTTAATATCTCCCTTTAGATCTCAAGTATACTTGTACAAGCGTGTACTCCACACCCCCCAAACTTGTAACAAGTATAGTGACATCTCATAAAGTCGTATGAATCCTGACGACACTAAATGACCACTGTTCCCTAGTCACTGGTACCCTTAGGGGAACAATTCTGATGACACTAAAATCACCAACACCTTACTCTGATCACTTGCCTTTACTTTTTCAGTCAGCTCCTTCTACAACATGTTCTAGAGCTTCTCGCCTTTCCGCTTTCAAGCTGCATGGCTTCTCCATGATGATTTCAAGCAGTTCGTTCAGGATAGTTGGAACTCCTCTTTGACCTCTACAAACTCTTTGGCGGCCATCGCTTCTTGTCTTTGGCAACATCTTCCACCGGAAACGCAAGCTGTGGGATAGGTATGATGGGGTCAAACGTAGCTTGGCTAGACACCAAACTACCTTTCTTGTAAATCTGGAGCAGGATCTTCGTCAACAGCTTGATGATGTTTTGAACCAAGAACAACTCCTTTGGTTTCAAATTCTAGGGCCTCGTTTTTTATTGATGGAGATCGGAATACCCGTTTCTACCATCTCTCTACTATAATCCGACGATAAGTAAACCGGGTTCTTTCCTTACAGAATGATGCAGGTGTTTGGGTCTCTGACGAGAAACAGGTTCACCTTCTTGTGGTGAATTTTTTTGAGCGCCTCTTTACTCTTGATCAGCCGGATGTACCCACGAATTGCATTTTTCCTGGCATTGACTAACCTGCTCTACCGGCTAACTCGATTACAATACTCTTGCAATCTCCCTTTATTGATTCTGATGTTTGGAATGCGCTCCGACTTATGGGTCCTTTCAAAGCACCTAGTTCGGACGACTTTCCTGCTGTGTTCTTCCAAAAGAATTGGTCTACTATTGGCCCTCAAGTCACTCAAACCGTGCTGAAGATACTAAACAATGGTGTTCTGCAGCCAAGTCACATTAGCGATGCTTTGATTGTCTTAATCCCTAAAGTTGATAGTCCCAGCTCTACTGCTTAATTCACACCTATTTCTTTGCTTAATGTGGTGTTCAAAGTTGCGACCAAGGCCATTGTCAATCGGCTAAAACCCATTCTCTCACCGTTGATCTCTCTTGTTCAGGCTAGTTTTATTCTGGGGCGGCAGATCATTGATAATGTGGTGATTGTTCAAGAAGTTCTTCATTTCATGGCCTCAGTTTGTTCAAGAAGTTCTTCATTTCATGGCCTCAGTTCAGAATTCGTCTCGCACCATGATACTTAAGAATAACCTTGCAAAAGCTTATAACCGAGTTAAATGGGGCCTTCTTCGTGCAATCTTACGTGAGGCTTGGTTTCCAGTACACCTTATCACCGTTATTATGCAATGCCAAACTGAGGGTCGAATGGAGGTCTTGTGGAATGGCGGTCATGGTGGTTCTTTCTTGCCATCGAGAGGTTTCCGACAAGGTGATCCCTTGTCTCTATATCTCTTTGTGCTTTGCATGGAATACCTTTCGCACATCATTCAAGACGCTATCAACAAAGGTCAGTGGAAGCCAATCTGGGAATGTGGCATCTATCTTTCGCACCTATTTTTCACTAACGATCTTGTGTTGTTTACCGAAGCTTCCCATGACCAAGCTTGTATCATCCAAGAATGTCTGAACATGTTCTGTCGTTTCTTTAGTGAGAAGGTCAATTTCGCCAAGAGTAGTGTTCCATTCTCGGCTAAAGTCCCTTGTGATTTGAAGAGTGTTATCAGTACTCGGCTTGCTATACCAATATCGAAGGATTTTGGTACTTATCTAGGGGTTCCGACCGCATGTGGCCGTATGACTACGACTCGTTACACGTGTCTTTTAGATAAAGTCAAATCTCGTCTCTAGGGTTGGCAATCCAAATCTCTGTCGGCTGCGGACAAGGTTACTTTGGCGAAATCGGTCCTCTCTAGTTTACCGGTGTATGCTATGCAGTCAACTTTGATCCCTGGATCTATTTGTGACGATATTAACCAACAAATTCGTGCCTTTCTCTGTGGTTTTTCTTCTGGAGATAGGAAAATTCACCTTATAGCTTGGGAAAGTCTCACTCAACCACTTTCTCAAAGAGGCCTTGGCTTTCGAACAATGAGACAGAGAAAACTGATCACCATATATATGTATATATATATGTACGCTTGAGAGCACTTTCTGTAAAAGAAAAACGTAACGCCATTGATACTCTTTTCTTACGTTTTAGTCCATCAAAGAAAAACTGATCACCACAGTTGTATTCTTTTCAAAGAATTATAAGTATTCTAAAGGTATAATACAAAAAACATCATGCAAAAATCAAACTAGATAAAAGCGTAAAACATGATACTAGCACGATTCTTCTATGATTTCGAACTAAAAGAATGATCTTCAATCTAAAACGCTCTAATACCACATATAAACTTAAACCTTATAAGGATTAATGTTAGGATCTTCGAACATGTCTTTAATTACGAATACATACCAATAGACATTGTGATTGAGAGGACGAGGATGATGGGATCCGATCCGATAATCACAATACACCGCGCAATGAAAATCGCCTCTCTCTCTCTTCGCCTCTTAACCTTAATATTTTCATGAGTTATGAAATAAGTGATGACCTAATGATATATTTCAACCTATTATCAAAGTTGCTCAATAATAAATATATCTTTACTTTTATAGAAAATCATATTTTTATTTTCATCCTTACCTTATCAAATCAACATGTTCCATAAATAAACCTAAAGTGATATGAACCACGTAATAAAATCTTATTAATATCTTACGTAGAGCGGAGCAAAGAGCTAGAGAGAAGCATAGAGGAGATAAAGAATTGAGCTTTTCAATTCCAAGCAAGAGGTGGAGAAGAACCTAAGATGTAGGAGGAGGTCTGCATGCAGGCAAGCACGACGTTGAATTTGCAATGAATACTTCGGTAGTTTGGTGTCTATCATCGTACGTAGATACATTGTGTCCGCATTAATGTTATAATCCAAAGTTTGTAGAAGCTAGCTAGCTGCTCAAACTTATTTAAGGAGTGTGCTCTTATGTTAGTTAAAACGATTACAAGTACACCATATTTTTTCTACGGAATTTTCTGACTCCAACTTATTCTTTCATCTTATACTAGTCAGTGGTGCCCGTCCGTTAGACATAATCTTACGTTGTGTTGCTTCGTAAAATGGGGACGACATCTGTTGTACAATAATTAAAAGATAGCTTTTGATCCATGAAAAAGTCATACATGCATGATTCTTGCGGAAAAGATAGTATTTCAAAAAGGTTCTTTTTGCCAAATATAGACTACACAAATCAAAATTAATTTATTTAGCTTGTGAGTTTATCAAATTGCGGAAAAGATACTGCAATTTATTTAGCCCGTGTTCTTTTTGCCAAATATAATAATTACTTATTTCACTTACGTAATTAGTACAGTTCCATTAGAAAAATGCAATGAGTTATCAAATTAATTTGGAAGGTCATGAGCTAATTCTTTTATGTCACTTGCATACAAAAGGTTTTTGTTTGTTTTTAATTTGTCAAAAAAAATATTTAGAAATGATGAGCAACATTTATGATAAAGGAGGAACCACCTTTTTCTATAGACTAGCCAGCCATGCCCGTCCGTTGGACGGGCCTTAGGCATAAGCTTACGTTGTGTTGCTTCGTAATGGGCCGTTGTTATTCCCGAGACTTTTATGTTTTGAACGAAATATGTATTGGTAGAACATTGACTTGATGAATAAGATATTAAGTGAGACAACATAGTGTAGAATGTTGGGAATATTAGCACTAAGGCCATGGAAGGTGAGGAAAGATGCGGTCATTGTAGTCCCTTTCTAAAACGAAATCATCTATTCATTCAGGATCCGAACTCACTCTTCCTTTGCTTACCAAACACCGGTCATCAAAATATAGATCACCACCTTTCACACGACTATAGCAAGCAATTTCACAAGGCTATTAATCAAATTGCCATAACCTGTATTAGCAAACAGTATGAACCAATTAAAGAGATTTTTACACAAAAATCACATTAAAACAAAGACTGGGTAGTTCAATGTGCATTACATCTGCCCTAAAACCAATACCTGTAGAGAGGGTTGTCAAAACATTGATTGGAAATAGACTCCTTTAACTTCGCCTAGTGAGAAGAAGCTGATGTCTTGACGGGTATCGATTGTCGCAACAATAAGGGTGGCAGTTCAATGTGCATCACATTTGCCCTAAAACCAATACCTATAAGCTTCAGAACATGCCAACTTCTACGATTTTCACAATGGCAGCACGACGAAGAAGAAGAGGAAATACCTGGCGGTCAGACACAAGGAAATCGGTGCTAAGATATTTGCCGAACGAATTATCTGAATCCTCCGATTAAATGTTGTTTAAAGATGAACACTGCTACCTCAAAGCTTGCTACATTCCGTCCATCGACATCATTGCATTCAACTGGATATTAGACAACGAACAATCCTGTGGGGTGTCCTTAATCTTGCTCGGGTTATATCTAAAATTTGCCAAATCATTCTTGTACTTCTCTATGAATTCAGTCCCTGGATTTGGCGTCCTCGAGTATATCTGGAACACCAAGTCTAACAAATTTAGGATCTAATTGTTCCCCAATAGAAGAAGGTTTCTAACAAAATTAATCTTTAATCCAATTACCTGGACAAAGCTCTTGTCTTTGGCACCCGAGACAAGAGCGAAGTTATCATAGTCGATAGCAATTACGTCGTATGGTTCCTTGGGGACAAAAGGTAAAGAAGGGAATCGAAGGTAGCATTTCCCTTTGATCATTTCTCGCCTTTCTAAGTCGGTTGATGTCTTCTTGGTCTCCTCTTCATATAGGCATTGAACGTTTCCTCTTATACCCATTATATACCCATCAGGACCTCCATGGGCATAGAAGGTATTAACTTGGATGGTTGGTTCCTCCATACTGAATGTATACACCCCCTAAAATATAGCAATATCATCTAGGAATGCATGTCAATGTTCATGACAAATGACTTCTCATCCTAAGCCCCGTCCCAAACCATAATCTAGCCGGCGAGCACGACGTTGGGCACGACATAGGCGTCGGCGGCGATATTAGGGTTCCATTGTCGCAGAGGGATAATCCTTCTCTGCCCTCTCTGAAACAATCGTGTCGGTAGCCATCATTCACATAACGATGTTTCACACAAGCATTTGGCTATCTTATATACAATATAGGCAGAAGGTGTGGGGTCATTACCGCATGGGACACTATTATTTGTATCCGTACTTCATATATTTTGATTTAAAAGGTCATAATTCATAAACTATTTTTTACCATGAAAATTTTGTTTAAATAGTTCACACTCTCAAACTATTAGAAATTAGTTAAGTCAAATTTGTTCTAGGGGAAATGCGTGGCAAAAATTTGTTATAGTAGGCAAAGTCCGTCCGATTGACGGATGAAAGCACGCCAGAGAAATATTAGAGGTTCTTAATAATGACATGATATATTATAAATCACCGAAATTTAATAATGGCATGATATATTATAAATCATCGAAATTTTAAGTGCATAAGCACGTCAAGATTCAGGATTGGTAGAGGACTGGTCAAAACGTATAGAAAACATACAAATTTTCTTATTAAGTGATTGTGTATGTGTTATTCTATAATTTCCTTTAAATGATAAAGGCCCTCGATAATTAGAATTTTCTCGTATTGGCATCGAATATAAAGAAAGGATTTGAACATAAGTGTGGATCATTTTTTTGCAATAACATTCCCAACCACTTCTCCTTCGCCTCGAACCTATTCATCTTCTCTTCCAAACCCCAGGCCATCTTCTCCACCCGCGCGTGGCTCATGGACACCGGTTGATACGTTTGTCCCACAAAACATAATAGAACAAACGGGGCCAAAGTAGATAAGCAAAGCTTACAAGGTGTACAACAAGAAGACCAAGAGGATTACGAGTATTATTTCATTCAGCAGATGGCTCATGTATGCATCTATTATGGCTCTAAACAGTATTTTAAAATTGCACACTTGTTGGATCATTTATTTTTAAGATTTTTAATATTAATATTATTCTTAACAATTGATTCAATTATAAGTAATTGTATGAGACTTTTGCCTTCATAGATTGCTTTCTTGTTTTATTAGGTGCCGAGTAGATTCTAAATATATAAAATAATACGTAATTATTTTGTGCATCTTAAATTTTTGGTCATAATATGTAAATACAATACGTTAGAAAAAACCACACAACCACGGTAATAGTAACTAACATTTATATCTACTATAATATCTTATCCAACTTTTGACAAGTTAATTTATTATCCTAATATAAATCAATAACAAATCTTGCTAGAACGAATAGAAAAAATGATTGTGATATCTTGCTTGATTTTGATATGAAAATATAATATTCATTTAAATGTTTTTTATTTTAGGTAAAAGCGATTTTTTCATTTTTACGAAGATTCTACATAATTAATTAAAATAATAGATTTCACAATTGAAATTAAAATAAAATACAATACATATATAGGTTAATAGGTTCGAACTTGGGTTTATCGGGCTTGATCGAATTGTAAATTCTTGAATGAAAAGCAAGTTTGTATCAAAATTCGATCTCAGATCGATTAAGTCGGATTTACATTTACATTACGCGTACATGGTACGGGATTAGTAAAAGCTTGCTACATTTGCATATTAGCCTTGATATGCCAATTCAAAAACTTGCTACATTTGTAAAAGCGTGAAACACTCTTCTAATCTGCTTGTGCATGTCTGACATACTACCGCAGCTTTGGATTGAACTTTATAGGTGAGTAAAATCATCCAACTTGGTAATCTATCAGAAACCTATACGTGTTAAATTAACACTCAAGCAGAGTGAGATTCAGTAAAGGAAAACTCAATATCAAGACATCACTGGCTGTAGATGCTACGCAGATCTAAAGGAATCTACTTTTTCCCCGATTCTGCAATACATCTCTATCAGAGCAACATAGAAAATTGTCAACATGATTAACTTTCAAAACGTGAGCTTATAAATTTCTGTCATGTATATTTTAAGACCCATGTGACTTTCCTACATGTATCTCTGTCAATGCACAAGTTTATATGATTCAATTTATGTTCAAAATATAGCACTGCAGAGAATAACCACATGGCAGTAAGAGTAAAAATGTATGCCTGAACTCAAAATAAAAGAGGCATCACCTGTTAGACCACAAGGCCTCAAATCCCACAGCAGCATGTGGTTGTCATTGCCTCCAGTGACCAATTTGCAATTTCTGCGTAACAATGCAGAAGCTAGATACTGAGCGTTTTTCTTGACTTGTTGCATGTATGCTTTGTACTCTGGGGTAGCGACTTGCTTCAAGGCTACAGCAAGGGCAGCAATATGTTGGTGATTTTAGTGTTATCACCTACTGTTACCTAGGGGGTAACAGTGCCATTTGGTGTGGTCAGGATTCATACGACACTATGAAGGACTCACTTAGCTATATCACGGGTTTGGGGGTGCGGAGTGCACACTCGTGTAAGCTTAGTGGAGATCTAGAGGGGACATTAAGGAATTATGATGTTACCTATAGGGTAACAGTATGTTACTTATAGGGTAACAGTGCAACAGTGTCTCTAAGACCAGAGTTAGACATGATGTTCAAGCTTATCTATAAGTGTTGTTAACTGGTATGGAACAACGACTTTGATGTCTAAGATGATTGACAAATGTTGTTACCTGGGAGGTAACAATGACTTTATTGTCTTAGAAAGAACAAAGATGTGTCTGACGGATTGTTCTATCTAATGGAACAGTGACTGTTTCCTATATGAGTCAGATGATGTAACCGTCATGCAACTGACGTGAAACCACTTTGTAACTTCCTTAATATGTTGTTAATTAATGGTGACGTGGAGATTACTTTGTCTTCCACGTGTGGCTGTTGGTAACCACCGATAACCACATGTAACTGCCAGTCACGGCTAGTAACTGCCATTAACCGTTCCCTGTAACTGCTCCATTGCCTCTATATAAAGGCTGTAGGGACGATAGTGTTGGGGTTAGAACGTTTTGGTTCTCGTTGGTTCTTTTGATCATTGGGAGAACGCTTTCTCCATGATTGAACTTCAATAAAAGAGTCTAAGTCCATTTTACATGAACTCTAAGGTTCGATCCATTACAAGAGCCTTGTATGGATTGGAGGGTTTGTCTTATCTCACTTCAAATTTCGTGGATTCCCTAAGGCTCGTAAGGGGCGAAATATTTGATTTCGGAAAGTGACTACACGATTCAAACCTATATCGGTACAGGTACATATGATTGATCTACTGAAGAAAGTTAGTCTTCAACAACTTCCACGAAGAGGCGTTCTACAACAACACCAGAGCACTGTTCCCTGGTTCGACAGAGTTGCTGTTATAGGGGGAACAACGCCAGGCACCAGCAGATTGAAGATCTTCGGTGGGAACAGTTGTTGTAGAGAGCCCAACACCTACAAACGAAACCAAGAATCTAAAATTCGAAATCAAATATTTTGAGATCAATCATATGGTACTTCCGAGAAGACAACCAGTTTGAAGTTGGAGGAGATCAATGGTATATTGGTCGTCCTATAAAAGAATCCAAGACCGATGGAAATTGATCCATGTTTTCTCAAGTTAGTTTTGAGAAAGAAAGGTCTTTTGGTATAGATATTATTCTAAAGAATGATATGTAATGGTTGATTATAAGCAATGCGTGATCTTTTGGTCATGAGATTAGAATCACATGTATGGAAGTGTTTTGTACACAAGACCATGTTTTCTTACTACCTCGTAATGAGAATGATTATGTGATACCTAAAGGTGTGTTAATCATATAAAGGAGATTATTGTATGATTATGTAAGGCCAAATGGAATTTTGGATTAAACGAATTTTGGATGACTGTTTCCCTAGAAGGGATCAGTGAACATTTTTCCTAAAAAGGGAACGTGTTTGATTTGTTCTTTGATATAGAACGAGTTCCTTCTATGGATATGTTAATCACGAGATAGTGATAAGACATGATTAATTTGCATTAAAATGTTGTATGACTCCATGTAAGTCATAGGGTAACAATGATCCGTGACTCGCATATTGTTTCCTCGAAGGGAACTGATAGTTTATCGAAGATAGACTGGAAGTGAACAATACTCCTCGAAAGGGGGAGGTTTCCCAAATGAGTCTACTATACATTATGTGTAGATTACTCATGTTTAAATTCAGATTACTCTCTTGAGTCTACTGGTTAAAGCCCTACTGTGTTACACAGATTGGCTATTCGACTCTACTGTTCCCATACAGATTAGTCGGTTTCATTTCATTTTTCTAATGTATGATGATTTAATGTTATAATTACATTTGAATGCAGGTTAATGAGGAAGGAGTTAACAATGTTGAAGGATTTTCACTCATGTCAACGATATGGTTGGTTGGAGAGGTTGAATATGACTGTTCCCCTCCAGAAATCCAATGTCCGTTGGAAAGGATTTAACTGTCCTTGGAACTATGATGAATGACACGTTACATACGTGGTGTAAGTAGCAACTTATGGAAAAATCTTCATTGAGGACAATGTTTCGATTGCTCTCCTTGAGAGTAATATTGTTCCCTAGAATTACACTTGCTATGTGATGGGAACAGTTGTGTCTCTTGGATATGCCACGCATTCCAAGATTAGGAGAGGCTGATATTATCTTAGGGATTAAGATAAAAGGGGAGGAAAAAGGAGTTTTATCTTTATCCCAGTCTCATTACATTGAGAATGGGGGTTTGGAAAAGCAAGGTTGAGGGAACAGTGTCCCTGGATAGGACTGGAAACGTGTCCTTTAGGATCGATGTCTCTTGACATGAATCTCTGTTTCTTATTTAGAAATGAGTCCCTCAACATTCCTTGTTAATAATGTCATTATTTTCTTGGATATTAAGAAAATGTTGAATGCAAGTTGGATCGGTTAGAGAACTGTTACTCTAAAGATGGATGAATATTTCTACTAGGAATCAGCATCTATTCCTAAATGGTGGAAAACGATCGAGCATTCTAGTTTGACAATAGGATCGAGGCTGGTAGTGTGAGTTGTAGCCTGGATTAAGGTAACAACTTTGGAAGCAAATCTACCATGTTTCGTGAAGGCTAAGACTAATTTCAACTATGTGAGCATAGTAACTCTGGCCAGAGGGTAACGATCATGCATGTGGTACCAGTGCACATCTTTGATGTGAGATATAGCATGATTCGTGGATTCATTACACATAGTGTGATTTTAGCTATTTCCATTCAGTGGAAAACAAGGTTAGATGATCACTTGACGAAGTGGTTAGACCTAGGGGGATGAGAATGAAAGACCCGCATAGCTTTCTAGCGGTGGGACACCCAATTCCTACCTAATGAAAATTAGGACAGAATTCAATGTGGAAAGCCCATTCCTAGAAACTGTGAGCACAACCGTAACAGTCCCCAATGTGTGCTCTGTTCCTACAAGTTGGAGGTTGAAGGCGTAGTCTTCTTAATAGTTCCTTTGAAAAAGTGCAATGTAGGTGCATGATGAAAGGATCTACCCTATCCTTTGGAAAAGTGCAATGTAAGTGCATAATGAAAGGATCTACCTATATGAATGTGAAGTTTTGCCGCTTCATGAAGCTTCGGGTTGGGCTTCGTATACATTCATGAATAGATATGGACTCAGGGCTATAATAGAGTCAAGTTAAAACTTTGGAGATGTAACGAGACTTGTGTGTGTGTTATCTTCATTCATCCAAAGAGGTTGATTGGTTCAATCCTTAGGACACCATGATTCCCGGATGTTTGAAATGTGTAACTACACTAAAGTGGAAATTCAATCGTCACGACATTTTCGCTTATGCACGAGTTTGAGACAAAGGCTGATTATTTTATGAATCAGGGATTACACTAAAATGGGGGAGGATTGTTGGTGATTTTAATGTTATCACCTACTGTTACCTAGGGGGTAACAGTGCCATTTGGTGTGGTCAGGATTCATACGACACTATGAAGGACTCACTTAGCTATATCACGGGTTTGGGGGTGCGGAGTGCACACTCGTGTAAGCTTAGTGGAGATCTAGAGGGGACATTAAGGAATTATGATGTTACCTATAGGGTAACAGTATGTTACTTATAGGGTAACAGTGCAACAGTGTCTCTAAGACCAGAGTTAGACATGATGTTCAAGCTTATCTATAAGTGTTGTTAACTGGTATGGAACAACGACTTTGATGTCTAAGATGATTGACAAATGTTGTTACCTGGGAGGTAACAATGACTTTATTGTCTTAGAAAGAACAAAGATGTGTCTGACGGATTGTTCTATCTAATGGAACAGTGACTGTTTCCTATATGAGTCAGATGATGTAACCGTCATGCAACTGACGTGAAACCACTTTGTAACTTCCTTAATATGTTGTTAATTAATGGTGACGTGGAGATTACTTTGTCTTCCACGTGTGGCTGTTGGTAACCACCGATAACCACATGTAACTGCCAGTCACGGCTAGTAACTGCCATTAACCGTTCCCTGTAACTGCTCCATTGCCTCTATATAAAGGCTGTAGGGACGATAGTGTTGGGGTTAGAACGTTTTGGTTCTCGTTGGTTCTTTTGATCATTGGGAGAACGCTTTCTCCATGATTGAACTTCAATAAAAGAGTCTAAGTCCATTTTACATGAACTCTAAGGTTCGATCCATTACAAGAGCCTTGTATGGATTGGAGGGTTTGTCTTATCTCACTTCAAATTTCGTGGATTCCCTAAGGCTCGTAAGGGGCGAAATATTTGATTTCGGAAAGTGACTACACGATTCAAACCTATATCGGTACAGGTACATATGATTGATCTACTGAAGAAAGTTAGTCTTCAACAACTTCCACGAAGAGGCGTTCTACAACAACACCAGAGCACTGTTCCCTGGTTCGACAGAGTTGCTGTTATAGGGGGAACAACGCCAGGCACCAGCAGATTGAAGATCTTCGGTGGGAACAGTTGTTGTAGAGAGCCCAACACCTACAAACGAAACCAATAGTCCAACACAATATGGTTGTAGTGTGGTCCACCTTGCAAAGCCGGAAACACAGCAAAGTTTATCTTGTCTTCGAAATCATACTGCTCCCCATCATCACAAGTACTTGAGGGCATGCTCCTCTTTTTAACTTTCTACCCTTCCGGTAAAAAATAATGCCTCCTCTTGGACCTCGGAGACTTTTATGAGTTGTGGAGGTAACAACATCACAATAGTCAAAGGGGCTCACAGATTCCTGCAACAAATACATATAATGTAGAGCTTGAGTTAGTATATGTTATGAAACAAAATTTTCACAAAACAGTATCTACAAGATGTGCAACTATATTTAGTTTAAAATCGACATTAAAGTAGAAGAACTAAGACAAGCCTTATCTTAAGGTAAAATGAGTAGTCTTTCCATGGACAAATGCTGGAATGAAACTATCAACATAGACCAAACTGACACCTATATGTTAAACATATAGTATAATAGTTGTTATTATATGGCATAAGTTGGAACCTCTCCTATATGTTATTTTACTTGGGTATAGCGATTCTTAACAACCTCGTTATCAAAAGTTGATGAAA
The DNA here is from genome assembly GCA_934048045.1 of Polygonum aviculare. Lineage (NCBI taxonomy): Eukaryota > Viridiplantae > Streptophyta > Magnoliopsida > Caryophyllales > Polygonaceae > Polygonum > Polygonum aviculare. The sequence goes on from OW204026.1 coordinate 1,917,092, forward strand.
AAGTCCTAGACCAAGCCTTTGCTGAATGCATTTTGCATTTCATCTCCCATCCCTCTATAGGATATAATGTTAGTTTACAGACTTGTAAACGTGTTTGATTCAAGTGAAATGACAATATCAATCACACAAACTGTTTTGTAACTTCTGTATTTTGATTGTAATCAAATTCATTTATGAGAACAATCGTTTGGATACCAATTAAAGTGACTTATTGTCACTTATATAGTATTACATTGTAACTGTCTATTGACAGTTTATTAACTAACTAGCTAGCCTATATTGACAGTTACTTAACTATCAAGCTAGCATACAAATGGCGACAGTTATTCATAACTGTCTTGACTAACTAACTGTCCATCTATTTGTAATTAGAACAGAAAGTAAACTAATCCTAATACAGTACTTGATACACACGCCAGAGTTTGATCAACAGGCTTATATCCAACATTCACCTCCTTAAGCTTGATTGATCAATCTCATGCCAATCTTCTCCTTAAGTTCATTGAATCTCTGACGTGCCAAGGGCTTTGTGAACAAGTCAGCCAACTGATTGTTGGTGTGCACATAATCAACATTGATTTTCTCCTTCTCCACACAGTCTCTAATAAAATGATACTTGGTATCAATGTGTTTGCTTCTATCATGGAAAACTGGATTTTTAGCCAAAGCTATAGCAGATTTGTTATCTACAAACAAGGTTGGGATCTTCCCTTCCTTTCCCTTCAAAGCTTCCATTATCTTTCCAAGCCATATACCTTGACAAGCCCCTGCAGTTGCCGCCATATATTCTGCTTCACAACTAGAGAGTGCCACCACTTTTTGTTTCTTAGAGACCCAAGTTATAGGATTTTTACCTAGGAAATAGATGATGCCAGATGTGCTTTTCCTGTCATCCAGATCCCCGGCCATATCACTGTCACTAAACCCAATCAAATCCACATAAGATGGGTTCTTCTTGTACACACATCCAAGCCTCAAAGTCCCTTTCAAGTACCTTACAATTCTCTTCAAGGCATCCATGTGAGAAGTTGTTGGAGCTTCCATGAATCTGCTCAAGACTCCAACAGAGAAGCTAATATCTGGTCTTGAATTCACAAGATACCTCAAACTTCCTATTATGCTTCTATACACAGAAGGATCAACCAACTCCTCATCCACACAATGCTTGCTCAGTTTGATGCGTGGCTCCATAGGAATATTGGATGGATTGCATTCTACCAGTCCCAGCTTCTTAATCAAGGCTTTTGCCAATCCTGCCTGACAGAAACTGATGTCCTTCTCAGTTTGCTTTACTTCCAGGCCTAGATAATAAGAGAGTAATCCTAGATCACTCATCTCAAAAGTCTTCATCATCTCTTCCTTGAAGGAATTGATCACATCAGTGCTTGATCCTAAGATGATCAAGTCATCAACATACACCCCTGATCATGCACTCTTCATCTTGAAATCTGGTATACAGGGCATGTTCTTGTTTGCACCTTCCAAATCCAAGTCTCTTCAAACTCTTATCCAGTTTAGCATTCCAAGCCCGAGGGGCCTGTTTTAAACCATAAAGTGCCTTTGCAAGTTTCAGTACCTGATTTGGATGTTCCTTTCTTTCAAATCCTTCAGGTTGTTTCACATACACCTCCTCAAGCAATTCTCCATTGAGAAAAGCTGTTTTCACATCCATGTGATGCACTTCATAGTTGTTAGTTGCTGCAAAGGCCAAGAGGGTCCTTACTGTTTCCATCCTTGCCACAGGAGCAAACACCTCTTCATAGTCGATTCCTTGTTTCTGTACATAACCTTTTGCAACAATCCTTGCCTTATGCTTCACTATTCTTCCACTTGGATCCTTTTTCAGTTTGAAGATCCATCTAAGGCCAATAGCCTTGTGTCCTTTTGGTAGATCACAGAGGTTCCAAGTCTCATTCTTGGTGATTGAGGCAACTTCTTCTTCCATGGCTTTTCTCCAAGCCTTATCTGTTGCAGCTTCTTTGTAAGTGCAAGGCTCATCCTTTGCCAAGAAGCACAATCCTGCCTCTTCCTCCTCTTCCATTGTTTCCTTGTAGATCTCTCGAATGGATCTAAATTTCTTTGGAGTGTCATCATAAGTATCCTGCACATACTCACTAGGTTCCAATCTAGGTGAGTCCCTTTCTGCAGATTTTCCTTCCATATGATGTTCCTCCATCTGCACCTCATCCATTGATGGAGAATGCACTTCATAAGTGAGTTCTTGTGACTGTTTCTCAGAGATAGGGACACCTTCTTCTATTCTGGTGACAATAGTGAGGGTAGGAGGTCTGTTTTGATTGCTGGTTGCATCCCAATTCAGTTTCTCACCCTCCTCAAACTTCACATCTCTACTAATCACAATCTTCCCTGTTTCTGGATCATACAATCTATATGCCTTGGACCCTTCTTCATACCCAACCATCACCATTCTTTTACTTCTGTCAGCCAGTTTCTTCAAATGTGGCGCCACATTCTTGGCATGTGCAATGCAACCAAATACTCTGAAGTGGTGGACTATTGGTGGCCTTCCATTCCATGCTTGATAAGGGGTCATATCCTCCAGGCTCTTTGATGGACATCTATTTAAGATGTACACAGCAGTTTGAACTGCTTCTCCCCAGAGTTGAGATGGCAAGCTCATACTCTTCATCATGCACCTTACAGATTCCATGATTGTTTGATTCCTCCTCTCCACTACACCATTTTGTTGTGGTGAGTAAGGAGCCGTGAGGTATCTCTTGATCCCTTCCTTCTCACAGAATAGCTTGAACTTTTGTGAAGTGAATTCACCTCCTCTATCTGTTCTGAAGGCCTTAATCTTCCCTTCTTTTTCCACTTCAACACAGGCTTTGAATCTCACAAAGTTATCCATAGCCTCATCTTTGGTTTTCAAGAATCTAACCCACATAAATCTTGAGAAATCATCCACTATCAACATAAAATATGAATTACCTCCATATGTTGCAGGTTGAATTGGTCCACAGAGATCTGCATAAACCAATTCCAGTGGTTTCTTTGCTCTAAAATTTGATTCATGTGGGAACTTGGTCCTATGGTGCTTCCCTATTGTGCAGCCATCACAAATCTGATTCACATGAGACAACTCTGGCATTCCTTTCACCATTCCTTTCTTGCTCAGCTTCCTTAAAGCATTGAAGTTCAGATGAGCATATCTGGCATGCCAAAGCCAATTAGAATCACCTATTTTAGCCAGTAAAGAAACCTGTTTCACCACTTTCAGTTGTAGGGTGTACAGCTTGTTGGGTTGTCTCTTCACTCGAGCCAACAACTTTCCAGTTTCAGAATACAGACTCAAATTTCCATCCTTTATGATTGACTTGCTTCCATTTTGATCTAGTTGACCAAGACTTATGATGTTTGTTCTTAACTTTGGTATGAAGTACACGTCTGTAAGTGGAATGTGCTCCCCTTCTTTGCTTAGAAACAGCACAGACCCCTTCCCAGAAATGTTCACAAAAGATCCATCTCCAAACTTTATCCTTCCTCCACAAGTTCTGTCAAGTGAGGCAAAAATTTCTTCATCTCCAGTCATATGGTTACTCGCCCTTGTATCCAAGTACCACTTGGAATAGGCTTCCTCTTCCTCTCTTGCACTCTTTAGCAAGATTTGTTCATGCACACATCCTCTCAACATCAACAGAGTTGGCTCATCATCATCATGATCTCTTTTCATGAAGTTTGCCTTCTCTTCATTCTCCTTTGAGTCACAGTTCACTTTGTAGTGGCCCATCTTGCCACAAGAGTAACATTTAACTTTGCTTAAGTCAAATTTTCTCTTAGGCTTCTGACTTCCCTTGTTCTTGGCGTCTTCTTCCTTTCCTTTTGATGAAGACTCCCCCTTTGCCTTATCCTGAGAAAGGCCTTCTTTTCCCTTTCTCTTCATTCTAGCTTTCCATTCAGCTTGTGTTAATAAAGCAGATTCTGGGAGATTGCCATCAAGGTCTTGAAGTTTCTCCTCATGAGCCTTCAGACTCCCAATGATTTCATCCATGGTCTTGATCTTAAGATCACAGAATTCCTCAATTGTTGATGTGAGTTGTATGTATCTTGAAGAGGTTGATCTCAATAATTTTTTCACCACATGTTCTTCTTGGATTTGACTACCCAAACCTCTCATTTTGTTTACCAAAACAGTCATCTTTCCTGTGTACTCATCAACAGATTCATTCTCTTTCATTTTTAAACCCTCGAATTCTCTTAGGAGAGTTTGAATTCTTACCTCCTTGATACGATCTGCACCCTCATGCATATTCTTCAACATTGACCAAGCCTCTTTTGCAGTTCTTTTGGCACCAAGTTGCAACAAGACGTCTTCACTAATGGCCTGGTAAATTGCTGCCAGGGCCATTTTATCTCTCACATTTGATCTGTGCCTTCTACTGCATCAAATATGCCTTGAGCAGTCATAAAAACTTCCATTTTTATTGCCCACGCTGCATAATTTGTCTTTGTCAACATTGGATATTGAATTGAGAAGATTTTATCCCCTTGTTTCTTTGGTGCAACAGGCGCTGTGTTCAAGTTTGTAAGGGCTTGCATATTGCTGTTTATGAGATTTTCTAGTGATTGATCTGCGTCTGTCATTGTTCCACGCCTTTTAGAATCCTTTTCTTGCCAAATCTCGTGAGTGCTCTGATACCAAATGTTAGTTTACAGACTTGTAAACGTGTTTGATTCAAGTGAAATGACAATATCAATCACACAAACTGTTTTGTAACTTCTGTATTTTGATTGTAATCAAATTCATTTATGAGAACAATCGTTTGGATACCAATTAAAGTGACTTATTGTCACTTATATAGTATTACATTGTAACTGTCTATTGACAGTTTATTAACTAACTAGCTAGCCTATATTGACAGTTACTTAACTATCAAGCTAACATACAAATGGCAACAGTTATTCATAACTGTCTTGACTAACTAACTGTCCATCTATTTGTAATTAGAACAGAAAGTAAACTAATCCTAATACAGTACTTGATACACACGCAAAAGTTTGATCAACAGGCTTATATCCAACATATAACAGGCCTAGGCAGCGAAACTATGACAATCAGCACCCAAAATTTAAGTATCTCTCTTTTTTTGTTTTCTTGCAAGCTTTTGTTTATCTGGTATGGCTTAGGTATGTAGTAGGCACACCATTTTACAAAGCATTTAAAGAACGTACAAAACTAAACAAACAATAAGTAGAAGAGCTTGCTTCAAACTGGACATTACAACACGACCTCAGTAATCACATAGCATAAACTTGGATCACCTAAATAGATTGTTATTCAAGTAATGAGATACATATCACAGTTCAATTGATTATGGGACAGCTAGTTACCTTTGCTGCAATCAATCCACTGATCTGAGCCATGTCACACATCAAAACAGCACCACACTTATCCGCAATCTGTCTTAACCTTGCATAATCCCACTCTCTAGGATAAGAACTCCCCCCACAAATCAGTATCTTTGGACGATAATCAACTGCCCTCTCTTCCAGCTTCTCATAATCCACATAACCAGTATGTGGATTCACCTTATATGACAGGCTCTCAAAGAAAATAGAAGCCCCTGATACTTTCCTACAAGATGTGTAACTACCTTTGCCCCTCCAGCTGCGCCTGAACCCACACAGCACCAATCTCCTCCCCTAGCGCCACCTTCCTCACCGCCACCGCAATTTCCCCCTCCCTCGGCCCGAGCCAGACAGCGTGGCCGCCCAAAACTCCACCCCCGCCCTCCTCCCCTCCCCAATCCGCTTCACCAGCTTCAAATCCCCATGCGCGGCCATCTCCACCGCGGACACGCCACATCCCCCCGCCGACACCTTTACTCTGTTGTGTATATATGAGATATAGAAATTTCCACTTGCATCTGCCAACTTCATTTGTGGTTTGACATTCTCTGGCCCATGTGTCAAAGCTACCTAGAATTCAGTATAGATGCTAATGGCTCATGTAGATGCTAATGGCAATCAGTGGAAAAAGAGGGAATATGAGAAATGGACAAACTAAAGATTCTTGAGTAGGCACAATCAAATTATACCTCTGTTAAACATATATTTACATTAGAAATATGTACTCTTGAGAATTCATCATCAGTAAGTTGGACTATATAGGAAGATATGATTCATACCTGTATATTAAGCCAGAGTAGAAATCAACATTTGGGTACAACTTCCTTTTGATAAAGTATTCATCAGACAATGCAGCTTTCTCCAGCGCAACAGCAACCTTTCAAATGAAAATATAGACGAACCAGAAAAAACAAATTGATGGCCATAATGATACACGATTGCACTTCAAGAAAACATGTATTCTAGATTTGTACTTGGAAACTACTTTGGTTATTCCAGTTTTCTATTTAAGAGGGAAATAGTATATCATTCAATAAAAGTAATAGCAACGCTTATACAAGCTCTCAATCAAACAACTATGGAAAAGAAAGCCCATTAAGTTCATATTTGTTAGTGGTTAAAAAAAGATACAAACCTTCATGTATGCAAGCATTGAAATCAAACTGATATCTAGCCAGGAAGTCAATTGAACTTGTCTGGCATAAGAACTCATATGACGGCCCACTTGCTGAAAGCTCCTGGCGAGGAAAAATGAAAAAGTTGTGCCTAGAGTAAACCAGAAACCCTGCTGTTAGAAAGTTCATGTAGTGAGTCAACTTGTAAGACAGATTAATCTAAATTTTAGGTTCGGACAATTGTTAATCCGGAAACAAGCCTCTACTAATTGACCATGTTATGTTATTTGAATTTCAAACAAATTTAGCTGAATCATGATCATTCATATATTAACCATGAAACAAGTCTTGACCTAAAAAATGCAGCTCCAAAAACATACAATACAGCAGCTTCTATTTACTTGTCTTTTGAGTACAAGAAAATAGTAATCCAATTCTGTTTATCACACAGATATATAATTGTCAGAAAAGGCAGCCCCAGGAAGAAGCCTCAAGTTTACAATAACACGAGGATAACATATATCTTATCCTAAGCCACCAATATCTTATATTGTAGCAATAGCATAACTGTATTATGAGATTAATGCTACATCATACCTGGGACATCAGAAACAACATTGACAGGTAGATGACCTGTATACGCTTGATATTTTCTAGTATCTTCTCTCGTTTGAATATTCTAAAAGCGAAATAGATTATTCACAAAGAAACCTCAAACACTAAGGTCCTTGCATCTCAAGCATCAACAATCGGGCATTAAGAAAATAATTTGGTGGGAAGTATATGTTAAACTAATACCACGAATGCCTATCAAAGATCCTTCTGGACCAGCAGAGCTCACGTTCATCATTGTACTCATTCCAGTCTTAATTTCCTGAATCAGATGCATTGATGAAAAAACATGAATATGTGAAAAGATATGTGAAGGCAAACTGAATGGTTTTTTCAAAAAAAGACTGAAAGACAGGCTTAACAAAACAGATTCATGTGTTTACGTACTGGTGTTGAAAGTGGTAGTTGCTGGTTCCAATTCTGAAATTGCTGTAAATTCCCCCCTGATATGCTTCCAGGTGTACCATGTAGTGATTGCCTACAACAAGAAGAAAGAGGTTGAGCTGGCATTAAATATGACTCCATTTAAAAATAACAAGAAGATGTATACAACACCTTAGGCAGATTCAGAATGTTGGGTGTGTTTGGTAAAAATACACTCCTTGGACGTAATGGACATGCATATCAGTACATTATCATTTAGGCCTCTTATCAGCCTTAGTATCGGCATATTTATAATATCACAGTCATATTTAACAAAGAACCCCAAACTATCTTGATCAAAATTGTCCTCCCTCGGTCATCCGAATATGATTCATCATGGAGAATTTGGGTTTTAGTGGCATATATGGTTAGGGATTGGCAGCCAAAAGGAATTTAGAAACCGAGATTGGGGTGTTTACCAACACAACTGTGGGTGTTTACTGTTGACTGTTCCCAATTTTATGATTTCATCCAGTGATATCATCATGAATTACAACTTATTACGAACTTCAAAAACTCTTTTAAGCTCAACCAACCTGAATACCTCATCTTTGGGAAGAAGCTATTCTTTCTTTCATCTACAAATTTAGATTGCACAAACTCTGATTAGCTAGCTCTCTAGTACTTTCTATATGGATAAGTTCTCTTCCTTCCTTATGATTCAAAATGTGCATACGTTGTAGACAGAGAGCTAAAAACGATTGTGATGAGAAAAAGAATCAGTTGAAAACCACAACATTGGTCCTACCTTTTCCTTCTCTTTCTTCGATAAAGAGCAGCCTGGCGGAAGAACTCCTGCTCCTGAGCATACTGAAACAACAAAAACAACCACAAAGACACATCGACATTGAAGGTCAGCTAGGGTTTATGCCGGAAAAAGGGGAAATCGGTAAAGAGAGACTCATCAGGAGCAAATCGCGATTGACAGTACCTCACGATAAGCCTCTTCGTTTCGGCGCTGGTGCCGAGCGTGTTGTTGCTCGGTGATCCACTTTTTGCGCTGGTTAGGGTAAGAGAGAGGATGCCATGGCTTCTGGTTCAGGAAGGAGTGGCTCCAAGCAGTTCCGGATGTGCTCTTGTAGTCGACCATCTGTAGCAGACGAAGCTTCCGCCATGGGAGGAGACGAGCAATCGGCGAATGCAACGGATGAAATTGGGAGACCATTTCCGTTGCCTTCAATTTGAGCGCCATCATCATAATAGAACCGATGATAGAGAGCACACAGAGCCGAGCCAAATGTCAATCTGGCGACCCAAAAACAAAGTATTATCAAAATAACGGTGGAAGCCAAAGAGCCCAAAACGGCGGCGAAGGAGGGCAAAAGACGGCATCAATACAGCCACAAGGCAAAACTCGGGAAGACGGGAAGGCGAAACACAAAGTAAAAAGAAAAGGAAAATCTACTTTTAATAACAACATTAAACAAAGATGAGAAATCGCTTTTTTCTATAGATATAGATATAGATAGAAGATAGATATAGATATTAAACATGCTACTATGTAATTATTTATTTTATCTATCATATCCATCTTCTACATGTAAATTTGTATTTTTTTGCATTGAATGCTTCAAATTAAACTCTCTTTAATTAAATTATATTATGCTCAATCCAAAATGGTATTGTTGTTATTAGTTTATACTAATATTATTTTATACTATATATTATCTCAATAATTAATTTATGATTATATTGTTATCACGTTATACTATATATAATAAACTTTATCTTTTAAAATTTATTTCTTATAAAATAAATTCTCATTATTAAATGTAATATGTTACTCTTTGATAATTGTGTGAATATATCTTATATATCATCTTATTGAATACATTTGAAATTAAATAATGCAGCCTAAAAATGAAATATTCTATTTCCTTATTTTATAATCATTGATATATTTATTATTAGCTTAGATTATATATGTTGTTGAATTATATTTTATCTATATGCATCAAATAAACTTTTATTTTAGGGCAATGAGTTCCATAATAATCATTTAGATATAGATTTTTCTTATTAAATATAAAATATAAAATATTTTATTATATGAAAATTTATTTAAAAATTTATAATATTCTTTTCATAACTTCTCTATTAAATTAATCTTTTGATAATTAATGTCCCTATTATTTCTAAAAACTTATAGATTAAGGATTACTATTTTGATATTCAGTGAACTACCATCTTAATCGATCATGCAAAAATACGATAATAATGTTATTCCAATCATTTAAACAAGACAATATATTGTTTGAATATAAAAATACAACGAAACCACAAGATAAATTACAATTTACAACTATACAAAATGATTAAAATAGTACCAAAGAACCGTCTCAGACACCGTGGGTCACCAAGAGTAGATGTCTAGTTAATATGTATGTTAGTTAAACGTATTTATTATGTTTTTAGCAATTGTGTATATGTATGTACGAGACAGTATAGCATAACTAAGAGGATCGAGGGTATTCCTTGATTTCTTCACTTCCTGATTTATCGTCCAATAAGGGAACACTTTATATTAATGGATTGTATGATTTGTTGTTATATAAGTGACACACTTGCGTAAATTAATATCATCATACAGTTTTGACTAGGGCGGTGCATTTTTAACCCGGCCCGGGAAACCGGACCGGACCGGACTGGATACTACCTGGTCGGCCGGTCCTACATATTCCTGGATTTCGGGTTCCGATCCGGTCCAAACCCGAATTTTTCCGCTCCAGACCGGGATATATATTATTTATAAAAAATATATATACTAATATGATTATTGATTATTTTTAATATATGTTATTTATAAAATTTATTTAAAGTATGTATAAACATATTAATAAAATAAAATCTATTAATTAATAAAATGATTTTTTTAATATAAAATAAAAAAATTAAAATATATTATATAAAAAATAAAATTGGTCCGACCCGTTTCAAACCCGATCCGATTCCCGGTCCATGTTTGCGGAAGTTTCCGGTCCACCGGGTTGGACCGGTCCGAACCGGATGCACAGCCCTAGTTTTGACCCAAAAAAATATCATCATAATGTTAGGAAAGGCCCAAAATGGATACAAAGGCCCAAAATTGTTAGGAGAGTATACATTATTAATTAATACTCTGTCTACAGTGCTACTCGTTCACCAAATTGTTAGGAAAGGCCCAAAATGGATCCAAAGGCCCAGAAAGTACGCAGTTATATAGCCTCGGTTCACCCGAAGCTAGGGTTTCCGCTCTGAATTGGCTCTCGTTGGCGGAAAAGGGCTTCTCATAGTTTGAGGTAATCTCTCTTCCTAAGTGTTTAGAAAGTCGAATTTAACAACGTGGAAATTGCAATTGTGTGCATTCTCTTGTTCTCGTGTGATATAGGGGATTAGGGTGTCTTTTGCTTGTGAAATTGTGTACGCAGCTCCGCATTTACTACTGAGACACTAGTTTCATCTTTTTGATTCATTGAGATAAGCAAACTTACATGCTTTGTTTTGTTTGTCACACACTTTGTCTCTCATGACTTCCATATCCAAATTAGATGAAGACGGTCAGCGGAGTAATTGCTTGTTCTTCCGGTAAAAAGAAAGGGAAAAGGCCAATTCAAAAGCCTAAAAAAGGTCAGTAGTATGTGTCTTGTTCTTGCTCAATATGTTTGTGTGTACGATGAAATGGCCTGTTGATTCCAGTATAACTGAACCAGAAATAAAGAGCTGCATCATGATGCATAGAGCTTGTGGGTTTGCTTTGATCTGTGCAGAACCTCTGATGAAGAAGGCCCCGAAAAGGGGCAAGGCTCCAGACAGCAGCGACGACGACGATCCGGAAGTGACAGAAGAGATCTTAGAATCGGACGAGGCCTTGTGGGAATTATATATTTTTTTGAACGGGTGAGAATTAGGGTAGCCCGAGTACTACTCGGCCTAGCCTAGTGCACCTGTGAACAGGTGAGAGCTATGCTCTGAAAATTTAAATTTGTGGCTTCGTCGCCAGTGAGTATCGAATCGGGGACCTCGGGTTCTCCCCATTGAGGTCTTACCGCTAGACCAACAACCTCATTGGAAGCTATTCTAAGTTGTAATAGTTAGGACACTACTCCAATATAGAAAGTAGGCATTATAAATAATTGGTCTAGGCGACTAATGTGTTAAGTTTTCTCAAGTATTTGTCTAGAGATTCGACTTCAAATCTCCCTGACAATGTACGCATATGGTAAGTGGGATCGAAAGTCTCTAGCTTTCATTAAAAGCCTTTGTATGTCTAGATGAAGTAAGATTTGTCTTGGCCGATCGAACCAGATAGGAGCTAGAAACAAAATAGAAGGTAAGCATTACTTTGTGAAAATGAGCTTCAATTCATAGACTTGTATACTAACTATAAATAAGTTATCGTCTCATACCAATTTGTCTGATTATTGATTTTTCGGTCTCTCAATCTATCTTATTTCTTTACTCATTGAACTCTCTAACTATATAAAAACATAAGTCGTTTAAGTTATTATTCAGTTGGGCATCGTCATATCATTTAGTTAACTATTGGGGACTCAAGGAATTATCTATGTACGTAGAACTTTTTGGTTGATCAATTTGATCGATCAAGTTGACGGCCATAGTTGGGGTGTCATTGGTGTGGTGCCAATAGTCGATCTACGTACTTAGCCCCAATATTATACGACAAACTAATTAACAATATTGTCTGGAAGTAATAATTAATTAAGTAGGTACAAGAATAGTCCCAATCGGCTATATATATTTAGAGGTCCCTCCCTACTTCAGCATAATGCCAAGTAACGATCCTAGCTATATACATTTCTTGCAATGAAATCGTGACCATAAATTTTGAACACCAACAAGGCCTTAAATGCCTAAGACTAGTAACATCACAACTCTTAATGTATGAGTGATGTGGTTAGGACCGAGCACGGTTCGGTCATCGGTTTCGGTTTGAACCGAAGTGATTTTAACCGAACTGAAACGAACCAAAATACTTTGGTTCGGTTTCGATCCAACAAATGTCAAAAATCGGTTTTTGATTTGGTTTAGTTAATGTCGGTTTGATTTGTTTCGGTTTTGAACCGATGCTAAGCCATAAATGTGGTTGCCCACATTACCCATCTGGACGGTTGATTTGTACGAACGTAAACTAATTAGTTTTGTTAATTAGACGAGTTTATGGACGATAATGGACCGTGGTCGGGTCAATTTTTGCGCATCGATCTATTACTCTAAGTTGTCAATTTGATTGTGCTTGCTTGCAATTGCGTGTCGCTTATCAAGACTACGTGTATCGTATCCATAACTTGATTTGTCCTTAAATAAGGACACTAGTTGGACCAGGATTATCTATTAATTAATTCCCATCTATCTATACTATATATTAAAGCCGGAGAATTTCGAGCTTCCACGTTAATTCTGGTCCCACTTTATTAACAATTTTATATGTTTTTTTCCTAATTATCTAATCTTTAACTTTATCTTTTTTCTTACCCATCAAATATCTATCTTGAAACCTCCACGTTAATTCTGGTCCCACTTTATTAACAATTTTATATGTTTTTTTTCCTAATTATCTAATCTTTAACTTTATCTTTTTTCTTACCCATCAAATATCTATCTTGAAAGACATATTATTTATCTTTAAAATTTCTTTAATTATCTAATCTTTAATTTTATCATTTTTTATACTCATCTAATATCTATCTTTGAAACAATATTATCTATCTTTAAAATTTCATTCTATAAAAGATACATACTGTATTAATTAACTTAACTTTTCAATTCCCATTTTAATCTATTTATATATAAGATCTAATATATAGTATAGATTATAGTAGTACACAAATTCACGAAAAAAATGACCATTATCCGTACATGGTACGGGTCTTCAACTAGCTAGTATATGTAGAATTAAGAGTTGTTTTACTTAAGTCCACCCGATTTAAAATAGGAGGACAAAATTACAAGTTTTTAAGATTGCGATGCAAATAAGAAGTTCAATGCATAATTTGTTCATAACACTCTTATACGTGTGGATGACACTTTTATACATAGATGACAATTATGAAAAGAATTTTCTCACTAACATCAGTCGCATATGTATGTTATCGCACATATACTCTGTGTCGATGTCCATTTATGCTTATATATACACGAGTGACATTGTTTACCACGTGTATATACACGTGTACAAATAACACTTTCCATACATATATATAAGAGACACTTAAGAAAATATCGATCATCACATACACCCGCATAAATTGTCAATCATCACATACACCCGCATAAATTGTCAATCATTCTCAAAAACTTATCACCATAAATTGTCTAAGTAATGAGGAAATGTCATCATCACCCAAAAATCATGGAAGAGACTCTACGGTATTCGGAATTGAATAATAGCCCAAATAGATTAATTGGGCTAGGCCCACAATTAGTGATGGCCAACAGTGCGGGCCGGCCCAGCCCAGCCCGGCCCAGCCCGTGTCATGGGCCAAAAAAGCCCGGCCCGGCCAGCCCGCGGGCCAGATGGGCTCAGCCCGGACGGGCCATGGGCTGGGCCCGGGCCGGAGTTTTCCAGCCCAGCCCGGCCGGGCTGGTCAACGGGCTGGTCAACGGGCCAAGAGCCCAGCCCAGCCCGACCCAGCCCAGCCCAGCCCGGCCCGGCCCGGACCAACCTGGTGCATAATAGTGTTATTTTTTGTAAAAATAAAACTAATATGCAATGTATTAGTTGTATATTTGTAAAAATAAAACTATTTGCACCCTATAAATTATATTTGTACAAAAATAAAATTAATATGCACTATAATTATTAAAATTAATTACATATGCATCTTAATTATTAAAAATTTGATAAGTAATTATTAAAAATAAACTATCGGCCCGGCCCAGCCCGGTATGTGTGGGCCAGCCCGGCCCGGCACCAACCCGCTCCCAGCCCGTCCGGGCCAATGTGGACCGGCCCAGCCCAGCCCGGGGTCCGGCCCGGCCCAGCTCGGTGATTTGTCGGGCCGGGCCTGGGCCACAATTTCTTGGCCCAGCCCGGTGGCGGCCCAGCCCAGCCCGGCCCAGCCCGGCCCATGTCCATGACTACCCACAATTACATGTTTATATTGTCATCTTCTAATGAATAATGCTCAAGACTTGACCGAAAAATGAATAATGCTCAAGAGAACTATCTCAATTAGGGGTACTGATACTATGAGCATTAAACTATCTCATTTTTTGTTAAGTGTAGAGTCAGTGATCTCTGGATACTATGCTTACAGATGTAATCGTTTAACCAGATTCGAAGGCGGTAGCTAATAGCTATAACACCCTACTAGGTGTAACCCCCATACCTTGTATGGGATTTAAATAAAATTTATATTTAATATTTTAACTATAAATAATACATTAAGCTCATATATAAATAAAACTTATATATAACTAACATTGTTATAAAATACATAATTATGATTTTTTGAAAAATTATGATCATATACATTTTTTAAAATAAACATTATGATCTTATAATGAATTAAAATAATAAACTCTATACAATCAAATCTTTAATTAAGAAATAAAATACTAATTTATATTTTAATTAAGAGATAAAATATGTTGATTATTTGATAAAAAATATCTATTGACAAAAATATAGTTATTGAAATCTTTCATTTCTTAATTAGTATCTTAATCAAAATCTTATAGATAAATATGATGTGGCTTGATAAAATAAAATAGTTTTTAAACAATCTCTGTATTTACCTTTTTGGTAGGAAAAATTTTCATTTACCTAAATAAATATGATGTGGCTTAATAAATGGATATGATGTGGCTTAATAAAGTCTTATGTGGACAAATATATATATATATATATATGGCATGGATAAATAGATATGATGCAGCTTAATAAATTAATTAAATAATATGTGACTTAGAACAACGATAAACCGACACATGTCAAAATCCTAGGTGACGAAATTTGGGGACAACACATGGAAAAGTTCTACGTGACGCAATGTAGTGACTCTCAATTACCTATATAAATGTATGATGTGTCTTAATAAAATCTTATAGTATATGTAAAAAAAAATTATATGACATGGATAATAAATATATAATATCTATATTTATTTATTTGGTAGAAAAAAATCTCATTTAACTAAAGAAATATAATGTGGCTTAATGAATGCATATAGTGTGTCTTAATAAATGTTATATAGTTACCTAATATACAATACTTGTCAAATACGTTTATTAAAAAGGCTAGGACAAATGTTATATGGTTACCTAATATACAATACGTGTCAAATACATTTTTTAAAAAGGACAGTGGGATACAATGCTTCCTCAGTCTCCATATCTCACGATGCCTCTTATAGCTCTTCAATAGGCACATATAAACACTGCCCGATTCCACACAAATTTCGCCCTCGGATCATCTTCATGTATCCATTCTTGCCCCACCTTGCACCCCAAGCGTTGTAGAGCACCTAGTAGTCTTCACCCACATGAGTCGCTCCATACCCCACCACTACCATATCATGGTTTAACTCCTTATTGATATGCTCCCAGAAGATAAACTAATGGACAGAATAAACCAATCAAATAAAGCGTATTAGAGAAGAGTTGGAAAATAAATGTACCTATAGAGTTGGAGTGGTTTGTTCTTCAACTCTGTGGTAACAAGATTTTGAAGAGATGTAGACTTTATTCCTCAAACACGATTCAGACAAAAAAACACAAACTGAACAGAATAATGAAGACAATTGAGAATATGTCCAACACGATGAATTTGTATTGAACGTTTTTTGTGCAACAAAGAGTACAACAAAAGATTATATCATGGGTTCTCTTACCTACAAAGTAACAGCAAAAGACTATGGAATCAAAAAATAAACTTGCCTAATGGATATAATTAACACTATTACGATGCATGAATGAATGTCTCCAACAAAATGCAAAACTATACCATCCTATTAAGATTACCACAAATTTGCAATGTATAATTGTATGTATACTTCAGTATCTACTGTCGTACTTGGTTCCTTTCTTGTGCATATTGACTTGCCAACCCATTTTTGACATTTGTTGTTCTAAATTTGACATCTATTAGATAAAAATAGCCTAAGTAACTTTAACATATTATATGAATTTACTATAGCATCAAGGAAACAATGAATATATATGTGTTTAGTTACCCGATTGTTATAAAGTAAATTTATGGAAATTCACCCATACCCCACCACTACCATAACACGGTTTAACTCCGTGTTGATATGCTCTGGAAGATAGACTGATGGACAGAATAAACCACTCAAATAAAGCATATCAGAGAAGAGTTAGAAAATAATTGGAAAATAACTATACCTATAGAGTTGGAGTGATTTATTCTTCAACTCTAGGGTAACAGATTTCTAGTACTTTCCATTTTGCCTTCCTGTTTGTTCGTCGTTTTCTTTGTACCATGAAAGTTAGGTTTTTTTTTCCTTGCCCATTACGCATGCCAACATTTAGGGTTTCTCAAAGCTTTTGATTTGTTGTTCATTTCGTGTTATGTGTCATGTTGGTGTTCTTTCTTCTTCTCCAGTCCAAAACTATCAAATGACTTCCCAAGGTCCTAACATACAGAAAAAGGCTTCCCAAGCCCACGAGTTCACCTGGTCGAATCAAAGGGCGCGGCCGTCAGATTTGGAGACCGAGAGTGAGGGATCAGGCGGATCTCAATATTTGTATAGTGGTCTAATCCATTGTGGCGGTGGAGGGAATGGAATGGGCTTTGAACAACCGGATCTTGGACCTGTCTGAACAACAAGCGGTCGACGGATTTGTGCTCCGCAAGCACGGATTTAAGATGAGAGAGTTGTGGAATCAGTACAAGCACGTTAGTTTCATCACGACGATTAAGAACTACCCGCTTAATCTAGACCCAGATGAAAACTACATCAAGCAAGATTACGACAATGAAAGGAAGAAGTAGGCAAGTTTATTTCTATTTTTGTTTTTGAACGATTTTTTTAAGATAAGAAAAATTGCAAAAGTTTGTAGATAGACCTAGAAACTTGCAAAAGTTTCTTTCGATGCAATCCTATTTTTTCTTTTTGGTGAAATCCTGATGAAATCCTATTAGTATAGTGTGGTGTGGAAGTTTTTAATTTTTGACATTTGTACAAAAAGTGGATGTTGGTCACATCAACAACTCTTGGTCATCATGTGCCTACTAGCAAGCTTATGGCTTCAAATCTTCATTTTTTACATTTACATTTTCATTTACCTATTCAAAGATTAATGTTCATGTAAAAGTATGCAAGTGACAAACATTAGACCATTAATCTTTTCAAAAAGGACAAACAAAAGAAAAGAAGATATAACTATAAGCCTATAACCTATTGTTTATATGAGTTATTAAACTCACGATTAGTGCCCTTGTTGATATGTTTACGCTATGTCTCATCTTGACAATTATATTCTACATTGATGCATACAAATTTTGTTCTTATATAAGTGTTCTTCACCCACTCTACGCCCCAAGCATTGTAAAGAGTCCAATAATCTTCACCTGAATGGGTTGTTCCATAGCCCACCACTACCACCGCGTGGTCTAACCCTCTGATGATATTCTCCTAAAAGATGGACTGACCTACAAAAGATATAGATTTTATTTTGTTTATTTTATTGAATAACCAAACTAACTTTGCCGTCGTATTCCTCAAATCGCTTTGACTTAGACGCAATCATTGCCTCCAGGAGGGGCGCCTCCGATAATTTTTTCCAACCTTGAATTCCAGCCATGGGATTTCCCACCTCCGGTAACTTTTCCCAACGTGTGCTTGTTTCCCCTTTTTGTTAGAAGAAGTCGATGCCGTATCTGCACCCTTTCTCTTTTCTGGTCTCTCCGCCGGCTTGGGGATAGGCACATAGGAACACTGTCCAATTCCACACAATTCTTGCCCTCGAATCATCTTCATGTATCCTCCTTTGTCTCATTCTTCACCCCAGCTGTTGAGGAGCACCTAGTATTTTTCTTCAGCAGCCGTTGTTCCGTATCCGACCACCACCATCGCATGGTCTAACACTTTTTTGCTGATATGCTCCCGGAAGATACCCTGTCCAAAGAAGAGAAGAGTCGGAAAATTATTGTATAACAATATTTGAACCAATTTATTGAATAACAAAATTAACTTACACTGTCGATGGCATAACCAGCAAATCTCTTTGACTTGGCTGCAATCTGAACCAACACCGGCTGCTTTTTGACTGCCTCCAGGAGGGCCTCCTCGCCCTCGGCAGTTGCTCCCACTTCTCAACTCTAACCTTGTGTTCTTTTACCTACAAGTGCATAATTTAAGATGTGATAAATATTGAGTTTGTAAAGCTTACATGAATCTCCAATTTGACGTTACAATATCCTCCCCTTATTTCCCATATTACAACATAGTTTGCAAGAAAAAAATATGCAAAAGAGAGAAGCTACTGCATTATAGGAAGCTATTGTAAATTCTCCAAAAACTACCCATTTGTTAGATACTGCCCCATTTGCATTTACACAGGTGCAAAACTTCATCAACAATATTTTTGGATGTTGGAAAAGGGAGCGGATGTTGGAAAGGTCAGGACATGCCGAATGAGAAAAAGGTCGTACTTTTGGATGTTGGAAAAGGGAGCGGATGCCAACGGATTAATTCAATCCAATTGATACTATAAGCTTTACTAGGGGAAAAAGTGAATTTCCTTTTTGTTTTGGGGGGGGGAGGCGCGGGGGTGAAACAAATCTGAATTACTCCGTATGATACGCTTTACTAGGGTTTGAAGTGACATTTGAAAATGATGTACTGTATAGAGCTCAAGTTTTGAAGAGCTAGTTCGGGGTTCGAACCCAGAGATCACGTACGGACTTGAAAACCCTAGCTAATTCATGGGAATAAAACACACACTTTATTTTGTCTGTACGAGACAAAATAAATGTGGCTTCTTTATAGTATGGATAATAGGCTTATTAATACATGAGGAAATTAATGTGGCTTCTTTATAGTTTTTTTTTTTTTAAGAAGGTAAGAATTCAGATTACCAAACAGGATTGGTAATCCGAGCGGCCGTATGAAAACGGCAACCGAAAAACGACTAGAAGAATCAAAGAGGATCCAATACTATAAAGAAGTCGAAGATTGGGGTAGACTATTTATAGCCCACCACTACCACCGCGTGGTCTAACCCTCTGATGATTTTCTCCTAAAAGATGGACTGACATACAAAAGATATAGATTTTATTTTGTTTATTTTATTGAATAACCAAACTTACTTTGCAGTCGTATTCCTCAAATCGCTTTGACTTAGACGCAATCATTGCCTCCAGGAGGGGCGGCTCCGATAACTTTTCCCAGCCTTGAATTCCAGCCATGGGATTTCCCACCTCCGGTAACTTTTCCCAACGTGTGCTTGTTTCCCTTTTTTGTTAGAAGAAGTCGATGCCGTATCTGCACCCTTTCTCTTTTCTAGTCTCTCCGCCGGCTTGGGGATAGGCACGTAGGAACACTATCCAATTCCACACAATTCTTGCCCTCGAATCATGTTCATGTATCCTCCTTTGTCTCATTCATCACCCCAGCTGTTGAAGAGCACCCAGTATTCTTCTCCAGCAGCCGTTGTTCCGTATCCGACCACCACCATCGCATGGTCTAACACTCTGCTGCTGATATGCTCCTGGAAAATACCCTGTCCAAAGAAGAGAAGAGTCGGAAAATTATTGTATAACAATATTTGAACCAATTTATTGAATAACAAAATTAACTTACACTGTCGATGGCGTAACCATCAAATCTCTTTGACTTGGCTGCAATCTGAACCAACACCGGCTGCTTCTTGACTGCCTCCAGGAGGGCCTCCTCGCGCCTCGGCAGCTGCTCCCACTTCTCAACTCTAACCTTGGGTTCTTTTACCTACAAGTGCATAATTTAAGATGTGATAAATATTGAGTTTGTAAAGCTTACGTGAATCTCCAATTTGACGTTACAATATCCTCCCCTTATTTCCCATATTACAGCATAGTTTGCAAGAAAAAAATATGCAAAAGAGAGAAGCTACTGTAAATTCTCCCATTAACTACCCATTTGTTAGATACTGCCCCATTTGCATGTACACAGGTGCAAAACTTCATCAACAATATTTTTGGATGTTGGAAAAGGGAGCGGATGTTGGAAAGGTCAGGAAATGCCGAATGAGAAAAAGGTCGTACTTTTGGATGTTGGAAAAGGGAGCGGATGCCAACGGATTAATTCAATCCAATTGATACTACAAGCTTTAATAGGGGAAAAAGTGAATTTCCTTTTTGTTTTGGGGGGGGGGGGCGGGGGGTGAAACAAATCTGAATTACTCCGTATGATACGCTTTACTAGGGTTTGAAGTGACATTTGAAAATGATGTATTGTATAGAGCTCAAGTTTTGAAGAGCTAGTTCGGGGTTCGAGCCCAGAGATCACGTACGGACTTGAGAACCCTAGCTAATTCATGGGAATAAAACACACACTTTATTTTGTCTTTACGAGACAAAATAAATGTGGCTTCTTTATAGTATGGATAATAGGCTTATTAATACATGAGGAAATTAATGTGGCTTCTTTATAGTTTTTTTTTTGAGAAGGTAAGAGGCCGTATGAAAACGGCAACCGAAAAACGACTAGAAGAATCAAAGAGGATCCAATACTATAAAGAAGTCGAAGATTGGGGTAGACTATTTATTAGTCGGGTAAAATTCGATTTTCGGGTCGATTTCGACCGGGTTATTTAGTTTTCGGTTCAACTAGACTTCGGATTAAGTTGAGTTTCGGGTTGGGTATTGAATTAGTCGGGTAAAATCCTATTTTCGTGTCAATCTCGACGGGGTTTTTTAGTTTACGGCTCAACTAGATTTTGGATTAAGTCGGGTTGCTCAGGTTTCGATTTGACCATATTTTGAATGATGATGTTTGTCTTAATATCGTCACATTTACTACTAAACATTTAATGTAGCATTTAAATTCAAAAATATAGTTATAATAAGAATTATTGTTTTGTATTTTTAAAATAAAATATTTCTTTGAGTATAAATATATATATTTTACTGTATCTAAAGTGTTTTATTAAATGATATTGTGTTTTTTTACAAATATATATGAGATAGTTCATGAATATAAGTTGATATTGATATTTTCCGTGAAATTGACACACATACATAAGTTGACACATTGCATGGTTGTTAATTTGGTACCACGTGAAATTTCCGTATAATATTTTAGCGGAAACAACTTATGTATGTGTCAATTTCGCGGAAAATATCAATATCAACTTATGTGTGTGCTACGTATACTGTTTTAGCTCACTTATATATGTGTGTTTAAATTATATCTGATTCTTGGACTAATTGTCTAGTGTGTGTGCTTTGAAACTCTTTAAAATCGTATATACATATATGATGTATCAAATTAACAACCAACATATATCCTTAGGTATGAAGCGATCGAATTCGAACATGTTTTACTGTTGACTTGCACTATTACATGCATGTAATGGGGCACACATGATTTGAGTTAGGTGTGGTAGCTTATCTACTTAACACATGCTATAATCTCTTATGTGGGTGCATGATTTCAAATCTCTTTTGTGTTAATCCTAAATGCATTGAAATGCCCAAGGGATCAAGTTTGATCGACCATATATGGATGTAGTTAATCTCACACATTGTGTTAATTTAAAAAGTCTCTATAAACTCATTTAATTATCTAGATGATGACCTACTCAAAATGGACTGAAAACGCTCTAAACACACAATTAATACACTATTTAAACACACAATAATTTGAGTTAAGCAATCAAAAGTGACGTCACCTCCCACGACTCGTGTTACGCGTGGAACTAATTAGCTCTCCAATAATTGCCATTTTATTCACACATAAGCATAACCAATTGTTATGGCTTGACTGTTTATTGATTGGCGCCACGTGTCCACCGCTGTCCTAATCAGGCTGAGCGCGACAACGAGTTTGGTGCGCGTCTCCCACTACTTTGAGCTTTCACGTGCTCCCGTTCAATCCTTCGTGTACCGATTTTGACATGTCATCAGCCACGCTGTCTCCAGCTGCTGACTGGATCTTGCCACGTCTGCAGTATAAATTAATCTTCCTTGGTCCTTCGGCTGAACCTTGGCTGGGTCAAAATGTGCCATTTTTTCCAACGGCCTTAGAAACCAACGGTCTCATTTTATTCTTGTCAAGTTAATTAAGATAGTGTTACGTTTACTTGGTGCGAGATCGAACCAACGGTCTCAAACACTTGATTGACGTTGTCGTAAATAAAACGAAGATATGAATATTGAGGTATTTGTTCTGTAAAGATCGATATTTCATCAAATTCAGATATCTGGTCTAGCGGCGTGATTAAGTCTCTAAAGATAATACGTAAAGACTAACGGTTCGACTAGTGAGAAAGATGGACTAAATTCATCTCAAGAAGGCCTTTGATGTAATGATGCCTAAAGAAAAGATTGAGTAAGTTCATACGGATGGACAATAAGATAAATGTTTAATTAATTCGGAAGTGTAATAGTGTGTACACGACTTGCATGGTTAAGACTAACTAGGTAAGGTATTAAACGATACTATTGATATGGCATACAAATTAAATATCATTGGACACTAATCACATGGATGGCATGCATATATGCACCAATTAATATAATATTGACTCGAGAAAGTAATTAGTCAAACAAGTTTTGGTAAACTTATGAGGCTAAATAATCTATACTACGTATAATAATTATAATGGATCGAGTCGTTACGTGTGTAATTAGACTATTAGACTGCGTATCATATATACGAGCCTACGAACTTACTTGCTAGTTACATTTATACGTAATACGTGCAAGGGAACGATCAAACTTTGCTTACGTTGAATTGGCTTTCACTAATTATAATTAAAACAACATTTCTGATGACTTAATCTTTGTGTCCTAAATTGGATGTGAACTCAACTACGTGTGGGCATGTCGACACCAATGAACAAAAGGTAAACTTGCACGTTTTCCTCTTCGAAATTGAATTAACTATGAGCCATGAATGGATACAAAGGGGCTAGCTAGTTAGGGGCTTGGTGTTCCACTTTTTTAGTTCCGCGAGTCCATGAGATTATCATAAACCGGTTTAGTCGATTGTTCTTTAGATTCTCATTATCGTCCTGCCCTAAAAACTTAACCGATGATAATATTTTCTTTTAAACCCGACCGTTATCTATTTAATTTCCGAGTAACGTACAATCCTATTTCGTTAGTCAACACAACAACGTCGATGGTAATATTTTCTATTAAACCCGATCTTTGTCTACTTAATTTCCGATTAATGTACAATCCTATTTCGTCGGTCAACACAACAACACCCTGATAAGATTCGTGACCCCGTTTTTTCGATAAGCTCGGGCCTCCTTCACTACTTTGGATTACCGAGTATAGAATAATCAAATGTGTATTGAGTTTGAATTGTCAAATAATTTTAAGAAACTCTAATAGGAATTGGTATTGTGTATTAGGTAATGGCTCATGTAAAATAGGAGTACTTTGAAAGAATGGAATAAAACAAAGCATATTCTATATACAAGTAACCCAACGGCCGTAAAATATACTATTGATTTCCTTGGCAAGTTGGCACTATACGTACGCAAGTATACAACATCACAAAATGAGCAACCTCACACGTTAATACATATAGGCCTTATGCACCAATGCACTTAAGTTTAATGGTTCATAATTGACGGAAATTCACGTGCCAATAATGCAATTACATGACTATCTTAATAGAACTGTAGTGAGTAGTGACAAATGACAATACTTGATTGGTTAGATGGAATAAAAAATACGTCCTTCCTTAGCAATAATGTTTTCTCTAGACATGTGATTTTTTGATACCAATTAATAATTGTAGTATTAGTTTTTCCAATTTAGTTTTCACATTTGCCCATATAATAATGATTACTAGCAGTATTTGATACTCCGTAACGCATTTGTATTAACATTTTATTGAAAAGTGTGCATAACCGTAAATTACATCTTTCTACCAATCTTTTCCTATAATCTTTTTTTTTATATGATTCACTTATATTATACAATAAAAGATGGATGATGGAATAATACATTATTGATTTCTAAAAAATATATTATTGATTATAAACTCTATACAACTTAACTTTCAAGAATACTAATACATTAATTAAGTTGTATTAAATTTTGAATTAGTTGGACTCAACCAAAAAAAAATTTTGAATTAGTTGGACTTGACAACACGACAAACGCACCCTCGGAAAAAATCCCAACAATCATTTTATCGTTTGTCGTATTTAATTCGTTTAAGATCCAATCATAATGTCGCATCGTTAATGTAATACACACGATTACACGACTCATGACTGTTTTTGTAACATTTCTAACATTTGACATAACCAATTGTAATTAAGTTTATTATTATTTTTGTAACTATTATCATGTGTACCATATTTTGTGGTAAGCTAAAAAATGAAGTAAGCCTTGCACGATTTGTGTGCTACCCTTTAACTCTCTCTTTTTCCACTAGAATCAAAATAATGCCTTATTTTTATACTTTATTCCTTTACTTAAAATCAAAATTTCTCACACGTATATATATAGTGGTTTTTGGTGATTTTTCACATAATTAAATTTTATGTGGACGAAGTCATCGCCCAAAGGGCCAGGTTGCTTCTTCTCCGTCTTGTCTTTGTCCTCTCTCTCTCTCTTCTTCTCTCATCTCATTCGATCTGAGCGAACTGAAACCACCTTTTTCTCCGTCCACAATCTCTCTCTCCATCCCTCCCAAAAGACACCTTTCTCGTGTTCATCGAAGAGACCTGTAGCACCAAAAGCTAAAGATCCGGAAGTTTCGAGCTATCTCGAGCAACAAGCTGTTTCTCTGTTGCTCAATTCGTCCCTTGATTTGTGTGTTTTTTGAGCGTTTGAATTCAATTTTGTTGTAAATTGCTCGGCGAATGCTGTTTTGTAAGGCTCCTTGATTCGATTTGAGATATTTTTTGATTGTAATTGGAGGATTTGTTGTTCGGCGGTGAACTTCAGATCTTGTTTGAGCTTTGTTTCGGTTTTGTTGTATGCTTAATTGTGTTGTCTCGGGATCGGAGGGGAGTGAATGGGAGTGGAGAGTATGAACATGGAGAAAAAGGCTTCGATTCAGGAGGTGGAAGAGACGGCTATGGCTACTAGCGCTCCGTATTATTTGGCGAAATTCAAGCTGTATGAGACTCGCTCGGTATAATGCCTTCTCAACTTGTTCTTGTTTCCGAATTTGTTTCTAATTGATTGTCTATAGAATTCACCTGAGCTCGTTGTGTAATCTGCATTTTTTTTTCAGTCCAGAATTGCTATAGAATTCACTTAATTTGGCTTACGCTTACAAGTTACAAACTCGTCTAGATGAGTGTCGTGGAATTTTTGATTTCCTTTTCTTGTAAGTTTGAGGTTTCATGTAGGGATCAAGGCTTGACTTTTGCGTTTGAAGAAGTTTGGCCTTGGCGGCCAAGTTATTAAGATTGGTAAATGGTTCCTAGGGTTTCTTGAGGTTCAATTTGACTGGAAATATTCAATTCATGGTGATTTTTTGCTGCTGGTTACTGGTCAAATCCATAGTCTCTCAATTAATGCCTGTCAATATGCTGCGAAGACTCTCATTAGATGTGAACACCTCTATGTATTCTCATTGGAAGTTTTTTGCTCTCGTTAGATTGCTGTTCTAAGCATGATTTCAATGGGGGTGATTTGAAGTTGCTGTGTCGAAACCGGTAAACCGTTGAGAGTGCTAACGGTTTATCCTTAAATTGTTGAATGCTTGCAGAATTTTTACATGGTGGGAAGAGACAAAAGCAAAAGATATTGGAGAATACTAAAGATTGATCGCTCTGAGCCTTCGGAGCTTATTATTAGCGAAGATCCGACTATCTACTCTTTCCAGGAATGTTGTCTTCTGTTACAATGTATCCATGACGGGAATAAGCATATCGGTGGCCTTAAATTTGTCACCACGTGTTACGGAATTGTCGGTAAGTTGGAGGAACATGCAGTGCATAAGCTGGATACTTTGACATTACGTGACTAAATGCGATTTGTTTCTTATTCAGGGTTCATAAAGTTCCTGGGACCCTACTACGCACTTCTTATAACGGAAAGGAAAAAGATTGGAATGATTTGCGGGCATGCTATTTATGCTGTTGCCAAAAGCAAGATGGTCCTAATTCCTCACTCTACTGTGCAGTCCAATAAGGACAATCCTAAGAATGAGAACAGGTCTTTTGTCCATTCTGCATGTAAATGTAAAACTTACTTGGTTCTTGTAAAAAGACCTAACATTTCAATCCATGTTTTTCCCCATTTCTTCTTCAACTAGCGTTCTTTCCAGCTCTTGAGCCAAATTATTATGGTTTCAGGAGTTTTTGTCTAACCTAGTTGCTATCATAGAAGTAGAAGTTCGACGCGTAATCCTGGTTATTACTATTAACTGAATAGCAATGGGGTGTCGTTTCTATTAACTGTACCTCATATTTCTTGGTTGGCATTAGTTTCTTCCTTTTTGACATAGCACGTGTAATAATTTTTTATCCAGGACTCTCGTTAAGCTTGTTGTTATTTTTCCATTCTAGATTTTTGTTGTTCTGTAATTTGGCGGTGTTAGTTTAAACAGTTCAATATAGACATTTGCAAGTTCACTTGCTGCGAGTGCAGAAGCTCAGTTTCCTTCTTAGGATACCTTATCAAATGAGGCAAGGTATCATCAGGGTCTACAGGGAGACGATATACTCTCTTTCTCTCTTATTCCTTTGTGTTTTGAGGTTTTCCTTTTCTTTCCCTTTTTATTATTTGGACTAACATTATTTCTTTATCCTGACTAACTGGTATGTACTTTTCATGTTCAACATTTTGTTATCTACACTTTTGTATATATATTTATGGCATTCTTTGTTGTCTTTCTTTTGGTGAATGTCTAGGTACAAAAAGCTACTATCCAATGTGGACATTACAAAGGACTTCTTCTTCAGCTATTCGTACCGAATCATGCATAGCCTGCAAAGCAACTTGTGTAACAATGAGACCGGACTTGTTTCTTATGATACAATGTTTGTCTGGAACTCATACTTAACCCGGGAAATTCGTAATGTTCTCGGGAACACACACTGGACAGTTGCATTAGTACATGGCTTCTTCAAGCAGGTATGAGAATTTTGAAACACTAGCATCTGATAGATGATTGATTTAAATTTGAGTAATTTGTCTTGTAACAGTTTACTTATATCTTCTGATTACGGGCGGTGATTTTATCTGTTGTTGTCTTACATGCACTATTCATGTGTTCAACCCACAGTTTGTATAGCTTCCAAGTAAAGCAACACCATGGACCTTCCAAGTTAAAAATGAACTGTATTAATTTTGATTGAAATGGATGACTCATGACTAGTTTAGGCTTCAATTTATGTGAGAAATGGCTTCAACAGATCGAGAAACCCAGGGCTTGCAGTGTTGTCCATGGGTATTCTTGGTTACCAAATAGACCTATTTTATCCACCATGTATGGAATTAAGGCACTCACAGTCTTGTCCTTGGTTAAACTTTGTGGCAAAGAATACTTTAATATGTGACTAAATTTTATGTTTGATATTCCTAGGTTAAACTGTCAAAATCGGGCCGGTCTTTCAGCTTAACCCTCATTGCTAGACGATCACGTCATTATGCTGGTACCAGGTATGAAGTTTAGCTGCTTGGGCAACCCAACGCTTTGCTTACTTTTCCTTTTCTATTATATGTATTTTGCCTATTAGACATGGTCTATGGAGTGTTTGATGACCTAGCGTGTATGCAGGACTTTATCCAGTAGATGCATTCCCGAATATCCTCAAGATTTATTAGTATTTTGATTTAATTGCTTCTTGTGCCTATTTATTTTCCCTTTACTAAGCATTTTCATTAGTATCTTCCTGGGTTATTTTTTCCATCCTTATGTCTGGTGGTTCTACAATAGAAAAGTAAACCTTCTTTCCTTTTTTCTATGTCAGATATCTAAAACGTGGCGTCAATAAGAAAGGGCGTGCTGCCAATGATGTTGAGACTGAGCAGATTGTCTTTGAAGAGATCTCTGATGAATGCAATTCTGACATTAGTTCTGTTGTGCAGAACCGGGGCTCAATACCCCTGTTCTGGTCGCAAGAGACCTCCCGATTGAACATTAAGCCTGACATTATACGTATGTTCTCCCTTTATCTTGTGTTCTTTTTGTTTCAGATCTCCAATGTATGTACATTTATTGTCATTTTGACCTTGACTTTCAAGTAGCTAAGAGATTTTCATCAAACCAATCTGTAACTCTGTGCAGTATCAACTGAGGATCAGAATTATGAGGCGACACAACTTCATTTCCAAAATCTTGTTTCTAGATATGGAAATCCAATAATTATCTTGAATCTGATTAAGGTACACTAGTGCAACATGCCCTTTGTCTTTGATATCATTTCTATGATTCTATACTTATGCTCTATTCTTGAATGTTCATGATTACAGAAACATGAGAAGAAACCTCGTGAGTCTATTCTTCATGCGGAATATTTAAAGGCGGTTGCTTTTATCAATCAAGGCTTGTCGAAGGAAAACCGCCTTAAGTTTCGGACTTTGGATCTAAATAAGCTTTTTCGGCTGTAATTGTCTCTTCACTGATCATGTTTATGTTTAACATCTTTTGCTGTGTGCATCTATATATTAACCAAATTTGTCTTGTTTATATGATTGCAGAAAAGGCGGTAAGGTTTTGATGCTTCTGAACAAAGTAGCAGCATATGCCTTGGATCAGACAGATTTATTTCATTGTCGAGTACCCCCGATTTCCGAGTCCCGTGATTCAAATATCTCTTGTTTTGCGGTTGAACATGACGATAAAAGAACTTACACAGTCCAACAAGATTGTACAAAGACATTAAGGCTTCAACATGGAGTATTAAGGACTAATTGCATAGATTGCTTGGATCGCACAAATGTTGCTCAGTATGCATATGGATTTGTTGCACTTGGCCATCAGCTGCATGCTGTAGGAATCACTAGCACTCCAGATCTTGATGTTGATGATCCTTTGGCATATAGACTAATGGGAATCTATGAGGCCATGGGTGATACTCTTGCATTACAGTATGGTGGATCTGCAGCTCATAATAAGGTATTTTTTTTATTCTTTTGAATAAAAATGTGCTATGTCAGTTTGTTTTGTGTCCTCACACACATGTCTACCTATGACATCTTATGGTGTTTATCAAATGGTTCTCATTATCATGTCAAAATATTTTCCTTATTTCTCCTATTAGCTATTCAGTGAAAGCTCACATCTCAGAATCCAGCTTTTGAAATCTTGAATTATGATGTTTATAGATATTTTCTGAAAGACGAGGTCAATGGAAGGCTGCAACACAGTCTCAAGAGCTCATCAGGACCCTGCAACGATACTTGAGCAATGCATACATGGATGCTATTAAGCAAGACGCTATCAACTTGTGAGTGAATGACCATATTTGGTCACTAAATACTTTAACTGAGTCTTCATGACCATGGCTTAAGTGCAACAGATCTAGCATAAACATGTTGTTCATTATATGCTTCATAAGTCATGTATATTCTATTGCATTGAGAATGAAATATTTTGAAGTGTATGACTATGACACCTCATTTTCTGGAAATCTAATTAGAGGATTAGTAGTACTACTGCATTGACAGATAAGGAATATGCATTTTTAGTACTTCTCTTGGCACATCCATAGGAACTGAGGAAGAGAGAGTGATGTTTAATATAAAAACTGCAATAGAAAAGACTATCTTGTTCCCAGACAGTTATATAACTCATTTATGCTTCATGGAAATGAAATTTTCAGGTTCTTGGGGCACTTCCAGCCTGAGTCTGGTCGACCAGCTCTGTGGGAACTAGATTCAGACCATCACTACAGGATTGGAAGTTTCAATCCATCATTTTCAGAAGAATTTTCAAGGTATCGTATAGACTTTATAATTGGCTCGTTAATTCTACACACACATTATTCAAAAAGTTTGATATGCAAATTAGTACAAAATAGGAAAGACGACAAGATCCAATTAACTTTACTCATCTCCAATTAAATTTCAATTTTACTTGGTGTTATGTAGGTCAATGCTAAGGAGATCATTGTCGGATGGCAATCTTATCTGTGAGACAAGCTCCCCTATAACACCGGCCGATGTTAGGGGTGCTGCTAGCCACTCTGATCACACTCTACCTGATACTACTGAAACTAGTAACGACGATCTTTCAGAATTGCAGAAGGAATTAACAACTTGTGAAGGAAATATGTCTGCATCTTCCGAAACTGATGCATCATACTCCAGGTTTGTTGATATCTCATTCTAGTTTTCTGCCTTGAAAGGCACTATTTCTCAGCTCGACAAAGTTTTTCGTATAGTGGACAAGAACATTTGCAAAATTGTGACCAACTGAAACCAATAATAGACTGTGCTCATACTTTGTTTTTGTCATAATTGACACCATAGTGAAACATCTATATAACAACACTCTTTATTCATTTCAGGCATAGGCCATCGATGTTGGCCCGCCAGCTTTTCACAGATATGCAGGAGGCAAATTGTATGGTGGGTGAATGCAGTTACTTCACTGAACAGGGTGATGAATTCAACTCGGATATTCTTGATCTTGACTGGCTTTCTTCCTCTGGAAATTCATGTGAAGACGATGGATATGATAGGTATTTTCTTATGGCTTTTCTTATGCGAGTAAATTTTCTTCGACCTAGAAGATTTCAAAAGCCTTCAACCATCATCTTCCAACTCTTCTCTGCCTTCAAACATTTCTGCAGATCTTCCCTTGTGAGCTCTCCTGCTGCAAGCTTGTATGGACATGGCATGCATGAAGCTACAACAGAGGTAAATCATTAGCTATTGATCTTGGCTTTGTTTCATTTGGTGCACTTACAAAATGAACGAGGATATTGACATCGTTTTGCCTGGTATTGCAATAATCTGAGAACGTTTTTCTGGTTAACATTGCGCAGGCGAAAGGGCATTCTGCTGAATTCTCAGATGGTTTCATGCGATGGGTGGAACATGGGGCGACGTTGACATTTATACCATAAAATCTGGTGTGATAAGCCATGGTATCGTTTGAGTTTCAGAACTGATTACATTCATCTGCAAAATGTCACCCAAAGGGTGTCGTTTCGCTCAACCGAGATCGGATTCCGCGGCAACGGAGTCCATTGAGCTTGAGTTTTCTCCTCTCCATTGAGATTCTGACTTCCAAAGTCCAGCCACAGGATCGTGGAAGTGTAAATATTGACAGAACTAATTTCATTTTTGAATGCATTTGACCCCCAAAACCAAAGAGAAAAAAAAATTGAAAAATTGGATATAAAGTTGAACATTGTCGAATCAATGGTGTAAATACTGTTTTGTTAGTCTTTTTTCCGCAGGTTACTGACAGGTTATACAGTACAGCTCCGTTTTGCGTTGTTTAAAGACGCCCAATTTTGCATTTTTTAATTGGTTCATATTTTTTCTTTTTTCCCAGTTTGATTATCTGATATTCCGCTGTATCGTAATTGCATATCAAATTGACAAAACTTGGCCCGACTTAAGCATTAGGTAAAATATAAATGTAATCCATGAAATTATGAACTCGTTGATATGAATTTGGTATAGAATGATAATGGACACTTACACACATTTGCATTATGAATGTTGGATACTTTGAGCAAGAATAAGAAGAAAAAAATGTTTTTAGTATCTAAATTAATATTGCACTTGCTTGCTTGAAATAAATCTACTTAATCTCACTTTGGATAAAGGAAAAAGATCCAACCAAAATTTTTTAGATAATTGATTATTTGTGACGAGACCTTTCTATTTATAAACAAATCATTAATTAAACATTTTCAGTTATACATTACATACCAATGATTTTATGATAAACGTTTAGTTACGAATAATTCATATGATTCATGAAATCCACCTTACGAACATGTAGCCATGAAAATCTGTATTGAAAAGTCTAGCCAGCCATTAGACAATAGAGATTGACCTATCAACCAATCATTTTATCAATTAATCATTATATTACAAACTATCTCGATCATCTTGATTAAGAAATGCAAATAATTACAAATTACCAGGCAAATGGATCAACCATTAGAAATGATAATTTTATCCAAATCCTACACTTTCTAACGTGGTAGGTCAAATCGTCCTTTCTTATCACCAACCGACTTGGAAAGTTGGAATTACTAATTCACCCTTTAAAATAAAATAACATCAAACATTTAATTAAAACTCACATCTCCACTTGCATAAAATCGGAATTATACTTAAATCCTTACACTAATTTCATTACATAAATACAAGCTCTTTACATTAATTTCCTTACATAAATACAAGTTCTTTACACTAATTTCCTTACATAAATAGAAGTTCCTTACATAAATACAAGCTCTTTACAATAATTTCCTTACATAAATACAAGTTCTTTATACTAATTTCCTTACATAAATACAAGTTTTTTACACTAATTTCCTTACATAAATACAAGGTCTTTACATTAATTTCATTACATAAATACAAGTTTTTTACACTAATTTTCTTACATAAACACAAGTTAATTCAGTGTATTACATTAACTTAATGTAAATTAATTCATGTAAGTTCTGTTACATAAATTCATATATAGTTGGTGGTGGCCGACGATGCGACTAGGGTGGCTAGTCGGAATCTCGGCGGAGGCAGGCAACGTCGGCGGCGGAGAAGGGTTCTTGGTAATACGTATTTTGGGCTTAGAAATTCATTAACTAATGGTGTATAGATTACCTATTAATTGGTAAGGGTATTTTGGTATTTCTAAATAAAAGGTATAGTTTTGGAAACAATATTAGATGGGGGTATATTTTTGGAATTAATATTTGAAAAAAGGATTAATCTGGGATTTTTTCTCATAAATTTATCCAAATCCTACACTTTCTAACGTGGTAGGTCAAATCGCCATTTCTTATCACCAACCGACTTGGAATAACTAATCCACCCTTTAAAATGAAATAATATCAAATATTTTATTAAAACTCACATCTCCACTTGCATAAAATCGGAATTATACTAAAATCCTTACATTTTCTTTTGACAATTTTACTAATTTAATTTACATATCGCAATCCTCAAGGTGTACTACGGCTGTCCCAACATTAAATAAACTCAAAATTTGTTGTTCAACCATTACAAAATAATACGGATGCCAAAAGTACTGAAATACCCTCCCATTTCCCATAAATTACAACAAAAATGCCATATTTTAATAAATATTTTTTTATTTTTCAGTAGTTAGTTGGTCGGTTATGATTTTCCCGCCCCTTTGAAACCATCTTCTTCCCAGACTCAGCAAAGGTTTGAACTTTGAACAGAGAAATTCCAGCCAAGGTTTGAATGGGCAAATTCCTGTCCGTTTTCTACCAGCTTCGCTATTTCTAGCTTTCGACACTCGAGATCCCGCCTTCTATGTAAGCTTAGTCTGATTTCGATTGGGAAATTTTGGAGCAAGAGGGGAAAAAAAAAAAGAGAAACTTGTTCAAGAGAAAGAAGAAGCTGATCTTATGCCTATTCTGTGAAAATGGTTTCAGAGTGTAACGGGTTCGAGGAAGAAGACCAGAACAAGCAAAATTTCAACTTGAATTCGATCAATGTCGAAAAGCAAAAGATACCAAGGAATCAGTACTTTCTGGAGCGGTTCTCACTCTTCAAGACGCGATCGGTATTCTTTTTTCTTCAAATTTTCCTCTTTTTGTTAAAATTTGTACTATGTAAGCTTTTGTAGCTCTTATTTTCAGGAATTTTGTTGATTTTTTAGTGTTGAATTTGTCTGTTTTTGGGTCTGGTGTTAACTATTGTGTACTCAATTTGGCCCTTTTAATGGCTATGATAACACTAGTGCATTGCTCTCTATGGAGCAGAACTTTTACTTGGTTGGAAGAGACAAAAGCAAGAGCATTTGGAGAGTGTTGAAGATTGATAGATCAGAGCCTTCAGAGCTGGTTTTTCATGAGGACCCTCTTGTTTATTCATGGCAAGACTGTTGTGATTCGCTTCTACGACTCCATGATGCGAATCTAAAAGTCGGTGGACTTAGATTCGTCACTGTTTGTTATGGAGTTGTGGGTAAGATGTGCATACAATTAGTCTCAGCTCTTAAATCTTTGATGCAATTATGGAAACTATGTTTTTGTTCCTTGTATAGGGTTCATCAAGTTTCTTGGACCATATCACATGCTTGTGATCACAGAAAGGAGAGAGGTCGGAGACGTCTGTGGCCATCCTATATATGCCATCTCAAAATATAGGCTGATAAGAATTCCTCATAGATCTGTTCAACCTGAAGTGCATAATCATTCAGAAGAGAACAGGCATTACTTTTTTCCTTCTTCATTTTCTTGAATTATTATGCTTCAAATGTTTGCTCTAGAGACTATTCTATTATCACATTGATGGGTTTGTTTTGTCTTTGCTGAATTGTGTAGATACAAGAAACTTCTGTGCTCAATAAATTTCAGAGATTACTACTTCAGCTATTCATATGATCTGGTGCACAGCCTACAGCACAATTTGTACAGTAACGAGACGACATCAGCATCCTACGAATCGACATTTTCTTGGAACGGTTTCTTGACCCAAGAAATAAGAAAGCGGCTCGAAAACACCTTATGGACTGTCACTCTGGTTCATGGCTTCTTCAAACAGGTAAACATTTGCTTTGTGTCAAAAGCTTTGATGTATATAGAATTCTCAGGAGTGCAAGTTTCAGGTGATGGTATTGAATGTTCATGTGCCTTCTTCTAGGTGAAGTTGTCAGAATTCGGCTTCGATTTCAGCTTGACTCTTATTGCTAGACGATCTCGTCTTCATGCTGGCACAAGGTCTGGCACATATAGCTCATTTTTCTTTTAACATGCCTTGCATTCTTCATTATTTGTCAGTGCTAGAAAAGTTTACTTGTATACAAGGATGTAGATTCGATTAATGGTGATCAAGTAGTCAATCATTCTCTCTAATAACAGGTATATTAAGCGCGGTGTGAATGAAGAGGGTCAAGCTGCAAATGATGTTGAGATTGAGCAGATTGTTTGTGGAGAGATTTATGGAGGATTTCCCTATAGAGTATCTTCCATGGTGCAAAACCGGGGTTCGGTTCCTCTCTTTTGGGGCCAGGCTAATTCATGGTCAAATCTTAGGCCAGAAATTTCAAGTAAGTTCAAGAAAACATCTTACTGTTTTTTGTATCATTAGTTTACTTTGGTCTTACCTTTGCTGGTGATATGCAGTACTAGACGTCGATGATGATTATAGAGCAACAAGACTCCATTTCGAGGAGCTTACCAAAAGATATGGTAGTCCAATAGTTATATTGAGCTTACTAAAGGTATGACAAATTCCTTCACATCTATTCAGGAATGTTAGAAACTGGTCTTGTACTAACTTGTTTAGTTCCTAATACTTTTGCAGTGTTGTGATAGGATTACGCGTGAATCCGATCTTGGTGAAGAGTATTGCAAGGTTGTTGATATCATTAATACTGGCCTTGATAAGGCCAAGCAATTGGAGTTTATAGGCATGAACTTGAATGGAATCTTCCAAACGTAATTCAACTTTCCTTAATCTAAGCTCCTCCTCTTCACATCAGAGGCTTCTGTTAAAGTAACCAAGTATGATGATATATGTTTGAAAAACCAATATGAATTTTTCCAGTGAAGGTGCTTCAGTGTTGACCCTTCTGGATCTTGTGACTGAGGAAGTACTTGACTGTACTGGATTCCTCACCTATGAAGTTCTTCCTACGACAACGATTAACACATCCAAATCCGGGTACTCCCCAACTAGTTTGTTTAGTTTGTTTTGATATAAACTATGAAGTCTTGGAGCTAATTTGTTTCCATCATGTAAAACGTGGCGCAGAGAGTGTGACGAAGACTTGGCCAGTTGGGAGACCTCACTAGACATGAAGATGTCAGAAATGGAAAGTAGAAAAAACAAGAACTTGTGCAAGTTACATTCTGTTAAGCCTAGGGATATTCAGAGTGGTGTTCTAAGAACCAACTGTATAGATTGTCTAGACAGAACTAACGTCGCTCAGTTTGTGTATGGTTTAGCTGCACTTGGCTATCAGTTGCATGCTTTAGACATCATACAAGCTCGGGAAGTGAATCCATTAGACGAATCCTTGGTGGAGAAAACAATGGAGGTTTACAAGGAGATGGGCAATGTTCTGGCTTGGCAATATGGAGGCTCGTCTTCGCGTTGCAAGGTACTTTAATGAATTATTGTGCTGTTGACGTTTTCGTTTTGTTTATGTTTTCGTGTTTTTTGTTTGTTGCGAGCGTTTCATGGTGTTATGTATCCTACTGAATTGTGAAACTGTTGTTCCAACACAGATATTTTCTGAGAGGAGGGGTGAATGGAAACTGGCCATTCAATTGAAGGAGCTTATAATAACTTTGCAGAGGTACATCAACAATGTCTGCAAAGATTACAGCAAACAGGAGGCTATTGACTTGTGAGTTGTGAGCTAAGATTCAGCTTTCTGTTATGTTGTTTAATGTTTACAATGACAAATGCATTTTCTTACCTGAGACCATTAGTTTTAGTAGCAAAGTTCCTAAGATGTTTGATTTCGTCGTACCTTGTTCACAAGTTTTGTTTTGTCCCCTAATCAGGTTGTTGGGAAATCTTAGACCAAGGGCGGATCAAGCGGAAACGTTGAATCTGGGTTCTGATCATTCAAGCAATGATGAACCAGCTGATGTGCTTCATCATTCCAGGTATATAATTGGGCTGGTAAATTTCATTTATCAGGCTTAAATTTCTAAGATTTTGGTATTTTGAAGCTTTACCAAAATTTCATGCTGTGTATATCATACACTCTGATTTGTGTGTTTTCTTGTACAGTTCATCAGCAAGAAATTGTTTTCTATGTGAGGGTATGTCATACAAAACATTCGCATTGTCGACCGAAATCGCAAGAAGTGTAGTATCAGAAGACTCTGTCACTACTGAAAGTGGCACTTTAGAGAACAGGTTAGCAATCCTTACTGATTTCAACTAAGTTTGAGCAAAAGATTAGACTTGTCAAGTGATACCAAATTTTGAAATGATGTGGTTTGTTTGCTCACATGTTTAATGGGTCCTGCCTTCTTTGGTTCTTTACAGATATTCTTCAGCTTTATCCTCACAAGCATTAACAGACATTGAAGGAAATTTATGGTTTGGTAGTGTTCGTAGTGTCTTCAGTGATGACAATCATGATGAAACCTTTGATATAGAATCCACAACTTCAACTGGATGATCTTTCGTCAGAATTTAGGAAGATAGATTGTGATACTGTAATTGATGGTTAGTTAACAAAGAGCATTGTTATATTAATATGTTGTAATTCATTTCATAGATTAATTTATATTATTGAAAGTGATCTTCATTTGATAATTTCTTTAGGAACATACAATTTTTTCTATAATCAAATCAATTTTAACCCCGAGTCTAGTATACAGCTAAATGAAAGGCAATAAAGTGGTAAAACTTGAAACAGATAATGAAGTAGAACAAAATACCCTTTTGAAAGCAGGCAAACCAAGAGTAACATACAAAATGTAGATTGAAACTAAAGGACATGTTTTCTGCCATTCAAGTTGATTGTCTACAAACTAGACTTTCACAAAGTTCTCAGGAAATGAAATGCCAAAATTTCATAAAATCACTAGTGGGGGGCAGGGCACAGGAAAATCTAGTCTTACTCCCAGCCTTGAGCCGGAGGAACAGCCGCAGCAAAATCAACAGCAGCCGCAGCCGCTGGTGCCTGCACCTCGTCCCATCCAGTTGCAGCAACTGGAGCTGCTACTGGAGCTGTGTTAATCAAAGACAAACGACAAGTATTAGAACTGGTTAAATACCGTTTTAAAGATCCTATGATATCATTTCACTTTTAGATTGAAAAAAGACTATCAACAACTTTATAGATTTGGAGCTACTTGGGAAAAGGAGATGATTAAATTACCTTGTACTTCTTGCCAGTCGGCAGCAATGGGAACGGCACCAGCAGGAGGAGCCACAGCCACATCAGCTGGCCATGGTGCGTCGCCGGCTGCACCCCATTGCTCTGTGGCAAGGGCAGCTCCGGCAGAGTATTCTAGTCCATAATCAGCACCACCGGCAGCTTCTTCCTCCTCTGGGTCCTTGGCCTCTTCTGGCTCCCTGTAGAAGAACAGGTCCACCTGTGAACAAGAAATCAGATTAATTGTGAGATTTGAATCCATCCGTTTAGTACCAGTCAACCATGTTAGAAAGCTTTAGAGCTGATTTCAGCGAAGAATACTCACCATAACATCCCATTTCTGGCCTTGGCGAATAGTCCCACGCATCTGGAGAACCATACGGGCAAGAAGCCAGAAAAGACATCCAATACTGAATTTACCCTTGTTGTTGGCAGGGATTCCAACATCCACATAGCGCATTGGGGAATCAGTGTCACAGAAGGCGATTGTGGGAATGTTTCCTAGGGCAGCTTCTTTAATAGGCTGCACAGAAGTTCATTGTCAGCTCATATACAACAACAAAAAGAACAAATCAAAATCCTAAAGCTGAGTTTGAGCTCAGAAAATATACCTGGTGGTCAGTTCTGGGGTCGGTAAGGATAAGAAGGCGTGGTTCAGAGAACGATGTCTGAAGCTGGTTAGTGAATGTACCAGGAGTGTGTCTTCCAGCAATAGCATGAGCCCCAGTGTATTGGGCAAACTTGAGAACAGCTCTTTGACCATAAGGCCTAGCGGATTGAACAATGATGTCCTGAGGATTCTCAATACCAACGATGACTCTAGCAGCCAACTGGAGCTTCTCCCAAGTCTTACCAAGGTTGATGATGTAAATTCCTACAGCAAACATTTATGCAAAGTCATTGACACACACAAATGAACTGTCTTTAGAACTAGATCTTTGATATCACACGATTCCTCAGTAACCTTAGTTACTAAACACCTCACTCTACGTAAATTTCACATAGGAAACTTTTCAATGGAAATTGAACACTGAATACATCCTCAGTTTCAGTTTAGAGACTGACATACAATCTCTATTAATATGTTAACATGTACATTTTACATAGGAAACTTTTCAATTGAAATTGAACATCCTATAAGACAGATTCATGTTTCAACATTTAGAATTTCTTCTAATTCGTTTTCCATTGATAATCACATGATCCAATGACGAGCATACAACAGCAACAAATCCGATGCAAATCAACTCAATACAATAACACAAAAACTCCACAGATCCACCACAATAACGAATCAAATGCTCAAACATTCAAAAGAGAAAATATCGCCATACATTGCAGGTAAAGAGAAGATGGAGAAGTGGAAAGAGATTTAGGACTGACCATCAGAACGGCGTTTGAAGACGTAACGCTCCATCTGGAAGTCACAGTTCTTGGTGCCGAGGTGAACATCGGCCGCCAACATCATCTGGATGTCGGTCTCCTTCTGCGAAAGCTGCCTCGTCGCCATGGTTGCACACCTCGCTAGAGGAAGGAAACGGAGAGATACAGAGAAGGCAGAGAATGAGTTCAAGAGATGCGCTAGGGTTTTGAAGCCCGAAAACTCCTACGCAGCGTTTATAAAGCATTTGCCCATTTCTGTTTATCTTCTCTTAATGGGCCGGCCCATTAATAAGGCCCGCCGAATTTATTTATTTTTTGAGCCCAACCGCCGAAAATGGATACTTGGATTTTATCATACCCAAAAATAACAACAAGATCGATGATCACATAATTCACATCTAGGGTGTCCAACGGGTCGACCCGACCCAACCCGTAACCCAGTTTACGGGCGTTGACCCGTAACTTAATAAAATGTGACCCGTGACCCGACCCTACAGGTTTTACGGGTCGGGTCACGGGTCGACCCGTTTGACCCGATTATAATTGTGTTTAATTATGTGTTTTTCACACTTTAAAAATAATTATGGGTTTTGTGTGTAATATTATCATACTAATATCCAATGTAATAAAATTAATAAAATGTGTTTAACAAAGCAACATAACAAAATTATACAATCCATAGTCTAAATAAATAATATAAAGTTAAATATGAATTATTATTATTTTAATTTTACGGGTTTACGGATCGATCCGTAACCCGCCAGGTCGACCCGTAACCCGTAAATGAAACAATTTCTTCTTATGTAGTTGTGTCGAAGGTTTTTTCACATTCATAGATTCATAATCATAAACAAGATTCTAATGTAGTTGTCTATACTCTAGACGGCTTTTTCACTCTCATTACAACTTTGCCTTTTGTACAAATCAAAACAATCTCTTCTACTTTTGCTAAAGCATGGAAAACTAAACATCAAATTCCAATATTTTCCTATCGGTACAATGTCATTAAAAGGTTCTTATGACAATTTTTCCTAAGAAATCTTAGGCCCTTCGCCATTCCAATGGAAGCAAAAATTCAACCGATTAGCAACCACCGGATCCTTAACACAAGGTCCATAAGGTTTAATCCCCCAATAACAACGATCACCACAATCGAACCCTGCTCTTTCGTCCTCGTACACGTCGAACCATTTTCGTTGATCATTCCATGCAAAGCTACAATTATAACTCGTATTCTTGAACATACTTTTTTTAACCGAAAACTCCCATGTGTCCTTGAACTTGATCGATTTATCGCCTAGGTCGTCGTCTTTTGACTTGCAACGAACCTTGAGATCGGTTTTCTCGCCTACGAGGTTCGTTATTTGTACGAGAGTTTTAGATGATACCGTGGTTGATATGAGAACCAAGATCAAGAAAACGATGTTGTGTTTTTTGTGTAGTTGATGAGACATTGTTATTGTGTATTTCTAGTTTTTTTGGGTTTTAATTATTGTGCAGAGCATATATACTTTCCCTAATTTAGTTAAGAGTAGTTTGAGGCCTTGGTTTAAATTATTAATCCAAATATATAGGCTTTAGAGTGCATGTAAGTTTTGAATCCTAGACAAAATTAGGCGAGCATTGATCACTAATTGATGTGGTTCTTTTTCCTCCAAATTTAAATTGCTTTGGGTTACCAATTTTTAGGGGTTATGCCTTTTAAGCATAGTAGTAACTATTTCTGATTACTACTAATTTAGTAAGGATTTTTTTCGATAATGTGCACTAAGGACACACTATAGGTAGCTACTAATGGAAAAATTCAGTAAATATTAAATTTTAGATTTTTTAATATTTTTTGTGAGGGGTTCAATATTCTCATTTTAGGGCCTTAATTTTTATATTTAGTACACTTAAAGTGTGGACACGCAATAGAAAAAACCAACAATCAAAGATTATTTTGTGTATAAGAAGGGTTTTCTCTTAATTAACTTTGGATGGTTTTCTCAATTAAATTAACCGACAACAATTCGCTTTGTTTTTTTTTTATCAACAACAATTCGCTTTGTTGTTATTGAACAAAAAAAGCAGCATTTACAGGGGTAAAAGAGTAAAATCAGTCTCCCATTCAACCGTGAAATTCAAAATTCTTCCCAAATCCCACACCACCAGTGTCTTGTATTCGTATATTTACGTTGAGCACAAACACAAAAGCCCCTCTCTCACCTCTCCTCTTCGTATTCAGAAAGCGACTTCTTCTTCTGAGAAGTACACAAGAGAGACGAACAACCCTCGTTTGTGTGGGGATCACATTCGCCAAAAAGCAAATCAATTGCAAACCTCTCCGGATTGCTACCATTATCAACAATCATCAATTGTAGGTTTTTTTTTTCCTCCTCCGCCTCCTCCTAGAACGAGAGCTCAGTTTAGAAAAAGCCCCAAGAAATCGAGACAAAATTGAAGGCGATTTGTGAGTTTTGAGTAGTGGAGAGAGAAAGAGAGTTGAAATTGAGGCGAATAAAGGGACAAATTTAGAAAGAAAAAGTCTGAAAATTTTGACGGGGTTTCCAGCTTTTGAGCTTAATTTGGAAGGAGATCTGCTTTGTGCGATACAAGATCTCCTCAGCATTGCAAATTTCCTGGTTTCTATCTGAGGTTTGTTTCTGGATCTTCCGAAGGTTAAATCTTTTTTTGTTGTTGTTGATGAATCGCTACACAGGCGCACATTGCGCTTTATCTTTTTGCCTTTTGTGGGTTTCCAGATCCGTCGATATTTGATCTATCTAATCATCTGGTTGGGTGCATTGTTTGGCCGAATTCATGAGAGATCCATGTCTGTGAAGTATTGTAAAAGAGCTAATTGAGAGCTGATTGTTCATTCTTTTCTCTGGGCTACTTTTGGTTCTAGGGTTAGATTTAGATGAAGAGTTGGGTTTTCTTTCCCAAATCATCTGTCTTTGGTTGTTGGAACTCAGAAGGGATTGGTTGCATCATACCGTATGGGTAATTTTGAAGCAAGGAGTGATATACAATGTGGGCTCTGAGCTGAATTCCACTGATGCATATAGAGTAAAATTTAGTAGCATTTAGGTCATGGGTTCTCTTCATTTAATGCCTTATATCTGCCACATTTTATCTTTACGATTCAATGCACTGGCATTTTTGTAACTCTGCCATCAGAAATTTAAACTCTTTTTACATACTTTTACAGGCACTGGGCGATATGTATTGAGCTTGAACAGGATTTTGCCTGGACTGTGAGAAGTGTATAGGTTTATGCCAAGTAGGTTTTATAGGAGAGGCGAATACATTGGTTAATAAGAGAATGAGCTCAGACATGCCTCTTGATTATGCTGTTTTTCAGCTGTCTCCTAGACGTTCACGGTAATGATTTAAATATGATAAGGGGTTTTTAGTTGTTTCCTAAGTTGGATAGTTACTTACTTTATTTGCCTGATGATAGGTGTGAGTTGTTTATTTCCTATGATGGAACTACTGAGAAGCTAGCTTCAGGGTTGGTAAAGCCATTTGTTACCCATTTGAAGGCTACTGAAGAACAGTTTGCTTCATCTGTAAAATCAATTAAGCTTGACGCTAAGAGATATAAAGATTCAGAATCCTGGTTTACAAAAGGAACATTTGAGAGGTTATACATGCTGTCTTCGAGAATCTTGAATGATGTTACATCAATTATCTCACGTC
Source organism: Polygonum aviculare (assembly GCA_934048045.1). Taxonomy (NCBI): domain Eukaryota; kingdom Viridiplantae; phylum Streptophyta; class Magnoliopsida; order Caryophyllales; family Polygonaceae; genus Polygonum; species Polygonum aviculare. Next base: position 1,960,776 of record OW204026.1, read on the forward strand.
TCCTGTGAAGTACGGATTGGATTGGATTATTCTCTGGCTCAAAACTTATATTCACCTATGACTGCAGGTTTGTGAAGTATGTTTATACTCCAGAGGTGTTGGAGGTGGTCAATACATTTGATGCCGAGATGTCTCAATTGGAAGCAGCTCAGAAAATTTATTCACAGGTTTTGCATGCCACTTGAATTATTTAAGCGTTGCTATTTTGCATTATACTTGCTCTAGTATTGACATTCTGCTTAATCTTCTGTTTTCAGGGACCAGTGGAAGGATCTGGTATGTTAGCTTCATATTATTGAATAGATTGAACATTACATGATTTATATTAGCCAATTACTTTGCTTTGTGGACCTCCGAACTTTTAAACTACAATCTTAAGATTTTGTTTCCTGCAATTGTGATCATATCACAAGTCAAAAATTGATGACTGACATAAACTTTAATTTGTAAAGGAACTGAACACTTACAAGTTACTTTCCTGATGCTACTTGAAATCTAATAAAGAGCGAAATAAAGAAACATACTAATATGGTAACTTGTCATGCCAAGTTCATAATGAGCCTTCACATTTTTCTAACTCTGTTATTGTTTTCTTGTGAACTAGGTAGTGATGGAGGAGCCACCACAGCATCAGATGCAACAAAGTAATACTCTTATATTCTTGTTTACTATTACTCATATATCTTTTGAATTTTGCTCATCTAACAGTGTTGATTAATTCTTAGATTAAATATAGTCACCTTGAGGTCACATGTTCTGCTTTGAACTGCAATAGGCGGAAAGGGGGTTTGAGATTTTTGCTCTATAGGATTGTCATGAAATTAGGAGTAGCAAAATCTAGAAGCAAAGAGTCTACTAGACAATTAGAACCTTTGTATGTCATAAAGCTGTATTAGCTTTTTAAGTTAAAGAAACGATAATTATTCTGGCACCAGCCAATTTTTAGGTTCAAAACATTTTCTTCCTCCAGTAAAACAAACTTGTTGATAATGAATAGGAGCAATGAGATAAACTTGTTGAAAATGATCATTGATGTCAATAGCATCCATACAGTCGCTGTAGAACTTGGTTGCTTACCCATTTTCTCCACTCTGTAGGAAGGAGCTTCTTCGAGCTATTGATCTTCGGCTTACAGCAGTTGGACAGGACTTGTCTGCAGCTTGTATTCATGCATCAGCTGCTGGTTTTAATCCCGTTACTGTCTTGGAACTTCAACACTTTGCAGGTCAATTTGGTGCTCATCGCCTAAGGTAAGAGTTTGGTCTAATTGCATGATCATCATGTATTCTTTGGTTGGGTTCACCTTATTGATGTGATTTGTTTCATAAGCTGTTGGTCTGTTAGATATTGCCATCTAGTTGTACTGTTGTAGTTTAATCATTTTTCCATCAAGTAGAAACAAATCTAGCTAACAGATGTTGTAGTCCGTCATGTTTATAGAAAAGCCAATTTTATTAAGATAGCCCATTCGTGTTTAAAAATATGAAGAACCTTTTCTCTGCTTAATTTTTGAATGCGAGTTGTATTGTGTCTACAGTGAATCTTGCAGCAAATTCATGTCCTTGTGCCAGAGAAGGCCTGAACTCTTCAATACACAGATATACAGAGTCAAGGATGAGGCAATTCGATCCTCGTATGGCTCTGACATGTCCCTCGATGACCAGGCCAATGACTTGCAAACCGGATCACTCCTGAACCAGATGAAGTCTAGTCGGCCAGATGAGTTGAAGTCTTCCCCTTTGCAACAACCAAATAAACCTTCATCCATATTCTCCTTAAGCAGTGAGAAAGAAGATATCAGGGGAAGTGGTGACAAGCATGAAGAAAAGAAAGAGGATACTTCTTTAGATGTAGCTGATTCAGTTTCTCCCTCAATTGAAGTGGGCCGTCCTGCAAGACGGTTAAGTGTACAGGACCGGATCAGTTTGTTTGAGAACAAGCAAAAGGAGAGCTCTTCTGGTAGTGGTAGTAAGTCTGTTGTTGGGAAGTCTGTTGAACTCCGTAGGCTTTCCTCTGACGTGTCATCTGCTGGGCAAATGGGGCCTGAGAAGGCTGTGTTGAGAAGATGGAGTGGTGCTAGTGATATGAGTATTGAGTCAAGTGGGGAAAGGAAGGATTTAGATAGCTCTGTTGTAACTCCTACATCCCTGACAAAGATTAGTACTCCTACTTCATCTGAAGATATGGACACGAATGATTTAGGCAATTCTGGAACTCAATCAAAGCCTGAGAATATGAGTGTTGGGCATGAGAATCAATCAATTTCAAAAGAATCGTTTGAAAATGAGCCTGATAAAACAAGGTCAGGGGCCCAAACGATGATCATGCCTGGTGCATCACAGGAAGCTTCTCATTCTATGTCTAGATTATTTTCTGGAGGATCTGAAAGTGATAGACTGAAGGATGCAAGTAATGTTGTGAAACAATTCAATGCATCAGACTCGGAATCCACAATAGTCAGTTCAGTGTCTGCTGTTTCTGAGAAAAATGGAAATAAGGTTGATCAAGTAATTGCCCAACATAGGCCAAGATCTTTAGGGCAAGGTAATGTAGTTACTAAGAAAGAGTATGAATCAGCTGAACAGCAACCTGAAAACTCCTCCACTGACTTAGAAGATTCTGATGCTCATAGAATGAAGTTTCAGAGGCGTGTTTCTACTTCTGTGCAGACAAAGAAGCCAAAGGGGAGGAGGGACGATAGTGGATCAGGATTGGTAACACCAGGATTTGCTCGCAAAAATACTGGTGACATTGATGAGATTTATTCATCAATATCCAACTCATCCTTGGAGCAGGATCAAAAGGTGAAGCAATCCAAAGGGAACCAGGAGCTACATGATGAGTTGAAACTGAAAGCAGATGAGCTTGAGAAGCTTTTTGCAGTGCACAAGCTTCGGATTCCCGGAAATCAGTCCAGTGGTATTGACAGAAGCAAGTCAGTTGAGGCACTGGAGCAAAAGGCAAGTTTGGTATCCAGGCAATCCTCAGTGGAGGCTTCTACTCCACAATCAGCATCCACAAAGGTGGTTGAGAAATCTAATTCTTGTAACATAGAGAAGCTCACTACTGGTATTCCTTCAATCCAAGCATTCGCAAATCAAGATTTTGATAAAACACCAAAACAGAATTTATACAGTTTAGGATCTTCAGATGATTCAAGGGGAAAACTCTATGATAAGTATATGCAGAAAAGAGATGCAAAATTAAAGGAAGAATGGAGTTCAAACAAAGCTGAAAAAGAAGCTAGGATGAAGGCCATGGAAGATAGTTTTGAGAGGAGTAGATCTGAGATGAAGTTTAAGTTTGCAGGCTCAGCTGACAAGCTGGATTCCCAACACCGAGCAGAGAAGCTTAAATCTGTCAGTGCACGGTATGCAGTAAGACGGGAGCAGGTATCTCTAGTATTTTTAATCAATCCCATCAAAACATGATTTTTTTCTGCTTTCACATAAAAGTTGGTAAAAAATTCTATAGGACTATTTTTATAGAAGGCTTTCAACCTATAGCACCCTTATAGAAGGCTTTCAACCTAATCATTTTTTCAACTCTTGCAGCCTATCCACTCTTTTGTGAATGATGATGATGAAGAACAAGCAGAATGTGGACAAGGTAGCTTGACCAGTGAAACCTATTTGGCTGGTGGGTCTTCTAAAAAAAGTGTACAAAACAAAAAGGCTTTTTCGAACAACACTGTGATATCATCCACTCCTCGCACAACAGGAGTACCTGCTCCACGCTTATCTGCTAAAGCTTCAGGCTCTAGTATTGGTAGACGGAAACAGCAACCAGAAAACCCTCTTGCTCAATCGGTTCCCAACTTCTCTGACCTGAGGAAAGAAAACACAAAGCCTTCGACTGCAAGTAACAAAGGTGCAGCGCGTTCACAAGTAAGGAACTATACTCGTAGTAAAAGCAGCAATGATGATTTACTTTCCTTTGAGGAAAAGTCACGACGGCCTCATCATGTGAGAAAGAGCTCTGCAAATCCATTGGAGCTGAAAGATCTGACGTCACTCAACTTTGAGGATGATGAGCACGAGGATGAATTGTCAAGGAGAGCAGAGGTGTTCCTTAGAAAGGGTAATACCTCTAGTATTCCAAGACTAAGATCTTCAATAGCTGCCAAAACTTTTGAAAATGAAGTTGAAGAGTTGATGTATACTACTAAAGAAGAAGAGGATTTGGATTCAGTAGTAGATGAAGATAATGGTGATCCAAGTGGGAGCCAGGAGTCTGTGAAATCTACGAATTCTGGACATGAAAATGGTGATGCTGTGAGAGTTCCTTCTGAAGCAAACCCTGATTCAATAACTGAAACGGCTGCTGTCCTGCCTTCTGCTTTTCGTTCCATGGCCTCTGTGCTTGATTCTCCAGGGGAAAGCCCTGGGTCTTGGCACTCACGTGTACATAATCCATATTCATTTCAGCATGATATCTCGGATTTCGATGGTACTGTAGAGTCACCTGTTGAAATTCCTGCATACTGGAATACAAATGAGTCTGATGCAGCTAGAATGAGGAAGAAGTGGGGTGCTGCTCAGAAACCAATTATCGATTCATCTCATGGCCAATCACGCAAGGAGAATAAAGGTTTAAAGCGGTTTTTGAATTTTGGGAGGAAGAACCGGGGTCCAGACAGCCTGGCTGACTGGGGTTCTGCAACCACGTCTGATGGAGATGATGATACAGACGATGGAAAAGATCTTGCTAAATGGCCATCAGACGACCTGAGAAAGTCAAGAATGGGGTTCTTGCACTACCAGCCTGATGATGGAATCAGTGAAGCTGACTCTGGTACTGAAAAAGGTTAACCTTCCTAACTTTCTCATACTGAATAATTTGTTACTTTCCCCAGTGCTGCTTTGTCTTGCTTTTTTTTCTGATTAGTTTTAGAAAAAGGTTAATCGTCTTGATGTTTGTCTTTGTTGCTATAGGAAAAAAAACCGGACAATGTTGTTTCTCTTCTATGTTGGCCAGCAATGAATTTTTATCTGGCTGGCAAGTTATCTTGATAAATTACGCTAATGATGTTTGTCTTATGCACACTTGTATGATAAATATTATGTAAGCTCACTAATTGTTATGCTGTGCTGGGTTTGTAAGCAATGCTCAATAAACCACTTGAAAGGAATGCTGATGCTGCTAATGTGTATAGTAAAATTTGTCTGCGTCTATGTTGGCCAATAATGAACTCTATGTAGTCAAATTATCTTGTTATTCTGAATGAATGAGTTGCTTCTTGCTCTTGTAGTTCCTGGCTTTCCAAGCTCAATCCCGACTCCTCCAATGAACTTCAAACTGAAGGAAGACCAACTATCAGGAAGCGCATTGAAAGGTTTGTGAACTTGTTTAAATTAATATTCTTTCATCTCTTGTTGAAGCATTTGTATATAAAAGCTTTTGATGGTGATCTAGCTTCTTTCCATTCATAAGCAATCTCTTTCTTTTCTTCATGACAACATTTTTTTGCAGTTATATTTTAGGATTGCCCTTATTTTGAACTTGCTAAATGAACTGCACGTTTGCAGCCCCGAAGTCATTCTTCTCACTCTCAACATTCCGAAGCAAAGGTAGCGAATCGAAGCCCAGGTAAGCAGGGGCGTGCAATTTTCACTTTGTCGAGAAGATAGTAGATTTTTTTTGAAGTCTTGTGATTCATTGTCACATAGGCTTGACCCGCCTATACACTTGTAAGATTTGATGTAAATCTTCCACATATTTGGTGAAAAACAGAAAGGCCATTAGGAGGCTGATGTCATTCTGTCAGCAGGCTTTGAGTGTTCATGTTGTATGTTTCGAATACTGTTGTCAACTGACCAACTTCTCTTACGAGTTTGGGTAGCCTATAAAGCATCAGTTTTCCTCTCTGTTGTTGGTTTGATATTTTTATGGCTATTGTTGGTCTATTGCTTTATGCTCAATTTCATTTCATTTCGTCAGATTTCTGTTAAGTGGACCACAAATTTAAGGCTGGTTGAGCTATAATCATCGGTTCATTTAACTTATCAATTAAGTTCGTTTGGTTATTTTAGAAGTTGTGTTCCATTGGTTGTTTCATAACCATAAGTTCAGGTCATTCACCAAGACTACCAATCAAAAACATTCTACTTTGCTTAAACATATCAGACCACCAAAATTACATAGCTAATGGCTACACTAAGCTTTCCTAGCATGTCCACATTCAAACACTAAAGCAACATTCCTTCAAAATATTACAAACTAAAACATAAACAGTGGATAACATCCTAGTACTCCCTAAAAGTCAGATTCAATCGCCCTGCCCGGAGATTCGTCATGTCAAGCAATGACTTAGGCGCTGTATTTGGTTTGATCGAGGCAACGCCATGGAAAACACGTCTAGATTTCCCTCCAAAGATTAGTACATCCCCGGATTCTAAACTAACCTTTTCTGCTTTGCCAACATCGCTCTGATCACCATACAAGAATTCAGCAGTGTCTCCAATTGAGATGGAAACAACAGGTAATCCCTTAGCAAGACTTGATTCACTCTCATCGCGATCCTGAGACGAAACCAAATTTGACATAAAAAAACTTCAGTCTAGCAAAAACACACTTTCTCCTTTCCCTAAAGATTGTCATTTGTCTTTAGCACGGCTTTCCTCGAATTTGCATAGAAAGAGTCACAATATACAAATTTCTTTAAAATGACATGTTTTTAACAACATGAACTCATTACTTGATGTATAAGAACTCTAAAATGCCATACTTTTAAAAAGAATTGAAGCCTATAATGACCATCTTTTCAGAAAGGGTGTAGTAGTGTTTTGTATAAGACAAACCTGATGTAAACCAAGTCGACCACTTGTTGTGTAAAAATTGACAAGACAGATATCAGGCGACATCCATGGAAGTAGAGCTTCTACTCCTTTACCAGTGGACCCACATTCTTTGGAAATTTGGGCATGTGATTCTTTGATTGATCTTTTAACTAGCTCATGAAAATTACTGGGTATTGGAGGCGGTTTGACGCCATCTATAGGCCGAATGTCTCCATAGCTGCTTGTCTGTGGGTCCCAGTTTTTACCAAGGCACATCATTTTCAGACTTAGTTTCGCTCCATCACGATAACCGGGTTGGTAGAATCCTCCTTTACCCTTGCCAAGTTTTCGACATTCATTGACTACTGCTACCTACACAGTACAGAAACATTATTCAACGATTTCAACTTATAATTATTATTCTTGAGAATTAGCACCTTCAATAGAGCTACACGACTAAAACATAAGATTGATTTCCATGCAAATGAAAACATAAATAAGAAAGTCTAATTTTCCTAGACTACTAATCCTTATCAGTCACAACTCATGTTAGCTGTTACATAAAACTTGTGGAGTGGCATTTTCTAAACGACAAGGTACCTACCAACATATGTTAGAATTCAAGATGTCCAAATATTTACCAAAAAAAAAATGTGAAGACTAGTCATGAAGAATCAGCATGAGAAAAGCTAGTTGCAGATTATTATAATCATGACAAACAAAAGCAAGCTGCACCTGTTCTGGGATAGAAATGTAATTTTTCAGTAGAACCATCCCACTCCTCAGCAAGATAGTTCTTGGCTCCAGAGACTGCTTCATCTGTTTACGCTCTTCTTTTTTCATTTCAAGCAAATTTGACTTCAACTTAATCACACCCGCTTGTGGTGGTATACAAATATCAAATGGCTCGACAACAGCTCCACATTCTAAATGCTGAGAAGACTCAGCCTTGTTTAAATTCTCAAAACCTCCAACAGACTCAGAATCCTTGCAAGATTTATCAATAGGGCTTTCAAGATTTTCCATGAGTGACCGATCAAGATTCAGAGGAGAATCAACAGAAGAACCTTTCTCGGGTATAATGGTTTGTGGTGAAGTAATTTTATAAGCAACTGGTTGAGCCTGCTTCCATCCTGTATTCCCTTGCCATGGCGTACTATGCCGTTGACCACTAGGCCCTTCACTTCTATGACATGACCTTAAAGGACCATTCTTGTGCAAATTCTCAGAACCTCCAACCGACTCGGGATCCTTGCAAGATTTCTCAATAGGGCTTTCGGGATTTAGATGCCCATCAGCAGAAGAACCCTCCTCAGGTACAATGGATTGTTGCGAGGTAGCATTATAAGCAACCGGTTGAGCCTGCTTCCATCCCGTATTCCCTTGCCATGGTGCATTATACCTTTGACCACTACGCCTTTCATTTCTCTGGCATGACCTTTCCTTTAAAGAACCATTCTTGTTCAAATTCTCAGAATTTCCAGCATACTCGGGATCCTTGCAAGATTTCTCAAGAGAGCTTTCAAGATTAAGTGGCCCATCAGCAGAAGAACCCTCCTCAGGTACAAAAGATTGTTGCAAGGTAGCTTTATAGGCAACCGGTTGAGCCTGCTTCCATCCCGAATGCCCTTGCCGTGGTGCACTATACCTTTGACCACTGGACCTTTCGTTTCTCGGCCTTGACCTTCCTCCTGAAGCACTAGAGTTTGCATGCACATTAGAAGACAACTCCGACCCCTCACTAAATTCCCTACTAGAACTAGCATCTGGCTGAACCTGCTTAGGAGCAGCTTTCCTTTCCCATGACATTTGCTTTCCTGCACTAACCGTCTCATTCCTTTGCCAAGCCCTTTCTCCGCTCGAAAACGGTTCAGCTCCAGTCTGAGATTTTTAACCAATGATGAATAAATGAGATACAGAACATCAATCTTCTGTCAGCTTTCACAAACACTATCCTCCGACCATAAAAAAAATTGCTTACAAGCATCTGAATTTCATTGAAACCAACTCAAGCCAAAAAATTCCAAGCCTCATACACAACTTAACAGCCCAATTTATAAAGATACTACTTACTAGTGCAATTAGCTTATGAACCCTAAAAGAGACATGAACAGTATTACAGCAGCCAAAAGATTATTACTTGTGAAGAAATAAAAACTCACAGAGGTATGGCGAAGATCAGCGGATCCAGAGGGAGAAGGAGAGCCATGGGGACCACCTCGGCCCCTACCTCTGGGAGTGAAGTTGCCTCGTCCTCGATTCATGGCTCCGGAGCAGAAGAATCGGCGATTGCGATCGGAGAAGTAGAACGGAGGGCGAATTTGTTGGTGGAATCGGTGGATTTGAGAGGGGAGAATTTGGGATGAAACTTGGCAGACGAGCGATTTTTGCAATTGGTTCGTTTGAATTGGAAAGAAGAAAAAGATTGATTCTTTTCTTTTTTGGAGCCCAAGATAGATTCTTTTTATGATTGGAAGATTGAAAGATTAATAATTAAAAAATGGCGGTTCGTACTCTCAAGTACTTTCGCAATTTCGCATACACAAATTGTGTGATGAAAATGGTTGTAATTTGAGTTTTGGGCATAATTAAGCGTTAGAGGAATTTAAAGGCAAATACAATTCAAGATGAGAGTTTGAGGGGATAATTTTGGAGATAAATATGCTTGTTTTGTGAGATTTGAATGCATATGAATGAACAATAAGATTGCTCGTATTTGTTAAAAAAAACATAACATAATGTTTATTATAGTTGTAAGGGTGATGAAATTAAACGCTTGAATTTTAACTGTATTTACTTGCAAATTTCATCACTTTTGAAGCTTAATAAAAACAAAGGTTAAAAAACCAATTTGCTTATTTAATTAATTTTGAAAAATATAGAGTAAGCACATAGTGTGCACAAGTCTTAAAAATTTTGGAGCAATAAAAGCAAAAAATAGCGAGCTATCTAAAGCAAGATTAAAGTTTAACATACAAATCTATAAAGATACTTGATTGTTTCAGAAAACTTAAAAGCTATTTTATGCACAATCTATACAAGTCTTGTAAAATACTTCCATTGAACTTTTGATAGCCAATCAGCTACACATTCACACAATAACAAGTTGATACTCCAGAAGAAAGCAAAGATCCAATAATTCGATTGTCCACTTATCAAAGGGACAAGAACTAATTTCCCCTTTTATGTGTAATGACAAGAGCTAATACTATTTGAACAAATCACAATAATCGAACAAAGAAAGGGGTAAAAAAAGGATCAGCATTCTCCACAGAAGAGGAGACCAAACATTGGAAAAAAGCACAACAGATGTCAGGTTTAAATACTGAATACAGAAAACAGCCCACCATGTCAACACCTCTCTAAGCACACGAGGCTCTCATTAGAATTGTCCCAAATTCAAAAAACATTCAGAAAGCAAAGGGTATATACTAAAACATACCTCAAATCTCTCTCTCACTCTCAGAGACATACATTAAACATAAACTTCTAAAAGGGCAGAAACCGAAAACAAAAAGACAACACCCCGAATCAAACGAAACAAAAACAGAGATAAGACCTGCGAAAGCTCGGCCGAAAAGGGTACTTTAGGAAATAAGAAAGATCTTGCCTGTATATACTTAATGATAGTACATCATTTGCTGGGCAGCCGCCATGCCTTGGTAGGCGCCATCATAGATAGAACCACTACCTCCAGCTCCGTTCATCCCCATAGCCTTGTTCATAGGATGCTGTCCTTGTGTGTGCATCATGTTTGGCACCCCGCCCATTTTACTCATTGCAAGCTGCCTTTCGTAGGCCAACAGGTCGGTTGCAGAAAGGCCCGGAAGTGGGGCCGCTGCTGGTGGTGGAAGCGGGTTTGAAGCCGTTCCAGGTGGTGTGGGTTTACTTCCCCATAAACACTGCAACCAAACAGAGCATAAATCTTGAAAACAACATCTACCGAAAACAAAAGCAACAAAACACCAGAAATAAACCCAAAGCTGCTAAAAAATTAAGAAAATAAGTTTTAATACATGGAGATACGGGCCCAGGAGTATTTGGTGAAGCAATAAAAAAAACGGCATGATGTTTTTTCGAGACAAATACTTTTGAAACATGGATGAAAAGGAATAGTGGAAGTTTATGCATACCTTGATTGGTTTTCCAATTAGCAAGTTGTGAGTATTTCCCATCTGGATAGCCATGGAAGCCTCAGCATGTGTACTGTATCTGACGAAACCAAAGCCTTTGTCACGCTGTACCCTAACTTCTTCTATTCCTCCAGCACCAAGGGCGTAGAAATGGCGATGCAGATCAAGCTGAGTGACCTGTAAAACACATGACGGGATTTCAAATTGCTACTTATAACCAACAGTGTTTAACAATCTACTGAGGAAAGGGTATAGTGTGCTTGTGAGGGCAAAATGAAAATGATAAAAACAAAGCTATCTTAAGTGACCAAGAATTTTACCTCTGGTGCAAGATTTCCTACATATACAGTTGTGTACTGAGGATTGTTCTCAGGAGCATCGGTATTTGCAGCCTCTTTTCCATCCTCTGCAAGAAAAAGAATTACCTTGGCATTAATACAGTTGTCATTTTGGAAAGAAAAAAAATCAAGACATTAACTGCCTAGCATTATGTTAGTTGGCGAAATATACTGAATACTTCCCAAATAGAAGTGTGGTAGCTATATTCATCATACATTCAGAAGTTTAGTAGCAACTGCAGACAATGAAAATGAGAAACCATGTCTACATAAAACACAAAAGCTATTCACCAAGAAGAAGATAGGTCACTGAAGAACCAATGATTATTGGTTTACAACCACATTTATTGGAAGTCTACTTGTTTAATGTTATGATATTCAGAGAGTCAGAGGTTTAATAGCAACTGCAGGCAATGAAAGTACTGCATACATACTCAAAACCTCAAAAAAGACTGTATAATAATTTCACTCAACACTTTTTAACAGTTGGCACCTCAATACACCAATTTTCATCAAAAGATACACTTGCCATTAAACTCTTAGGCCACTAACTTCTACTAAGAATTAACAAGTCGAATTAAGGCAAACCTGAAGTTCCAGTAGTCAGCTCAACTACACTTTTTCCATCAACACTCTGCTTATCATCACCAGCAGTAGCACCTTTTGTTGCCCAATTACAGCGTATCTGTCTGCTACCAAGCCACTTCCCTGGAAAACAATTTTAGATTTAATATTAAAATGAATCCACAGTAGTGCTTCTAGAACATGCACAGGCAAAAAACATTACACAACAACAGCAACAAAGAAAACAATCATCTAGACATGGTAATGCCAATTCCCAGATGTTGCGAGTAGCCAAAGAGAAAATTAAGGAGTTACTGAAATGATTTGAGTTGTACCAGACTACCACTACAGGTCTTTTAGAGGGATAAAATAACAAAAGAAAGATTAAAATACGCTTCCTACTGGAAGATTCATTCTTGTCCAATGAGAGGTCATCAGCAGGGGGGTCACTTAGAGACAGTATGCAGCACCCAAAATATTAAAACAAAAATGTTCATCATTATTATTTACCAGTGAGGTCATTGATTGCACTTTGGGCATCCTGAAATAGAGATAAGATGTGTCAATTTTCAAATAAAAAAAAGTAAGGCGTAAAAGAGACTAATGCAATTGAAAGATCTAGGAATCCATACCTGTTGGCTCCGAAATGAAACAAATCCAAATCCTCTTGAACGCCCAGTCTTTTGATCCCACATCACTCTTGCATCTCTGGACACAGCACAATTATAATATAAGTACAACTTGAACAACACCAAGACACCATCAAACAAATGAGTTCGACAAGATAAAAATATATAGAAATACAAAGTATGTAGCATGGGTGATAACAGAAAATATTAGAAAAAGTAAGTAAACGAAGACTTAAAAGATATGGAAGAGTGAGCTTACGAACAACTAGGGTAAGCAGAGAAACAGGCATATAACATAGCATCAGTGACCTCGGGACTGAGATCGCCAACAAAGATATTGTGGTGATCTGAAAATTTCATGTTAATAAGTCAGATTTCAAAGGTAAAATATGCAAAGCCAATTCCAACACCCGAAATATATTCAGAAGCCGGTCCTTACTTGATGTGTCCTCTCTCTGACTACTAGCATATGCCCAATTAACCTTGATCGGCTGCCCAAACCTGAAAGTTTAACCATAAGTTACACACACTAAACCAATTACAAAGTTTAAATATAAAATACTTGAATATAAGCGATACTTACAAATGCCTTCCATTTAGTTGCATTATGGCAAGACTAGCCGATCTACGGTCAAAATAGTGAATAAACCCATAGGATGACTGCAAAATCGGACCAATATCAAATTCTGAATATCAAATAGAACTGTTGCACGGCAGAAATACTTCCAGAGAACCAAAGAAGAAAAGTCCAGAAGAAAATAAACAAAAATAAATAAATCATATGAAGCTTATGGTACCTTCTCCTTTCTGACGAGTTTGCAACTCTCAACAATACCAGTGCAGGAGAATACCTCCTGAAGCAATGGTTCAGTCACTTGTGGATGAATGTTCCCAACATATCTGCATTACCTCAAAAAATAGAGAAACTAAAAAAATTATAGAAAAAGGGAAAAGAAAGAAAAGAAAAGAAGAATCAACCATAAGGCATTCCCACCACAAATCATATCCTATAAGAAGCTTCAAGTACAAACAGAAGCAAATATGGCTAAATAGTTTGTAGCAAAAAGAAAAAAAGGAAGCAATGGCTAGATAAAGATTAGTAATCTGATGTAGGTAGAGAACTCACATGCTGCGACACTGAGTCGGATCAAATCCAGGGGGGAGATTCCCACTGGGAATTGGCTCCATCTGAAATAACAAAGTCAGTGGAAATGTAAGAAAGGCAGAAACATATATGTTCCATAATAATGCACAGTTTTATAACAAAAAATGTTCAGAACTTTGAAAGCAGCAAGTATCTACATGTCCAACTCCAGCAAAAACTTTCACAGAAAAGACCATTTCAGGATATTTACAGAATCTAGCAACAAAGCACAAAATTAGCATTTGTAACAGATTTGTTACATTCATATATGAAATTTATCTAGTTCAGTTCTTGTCCGTGTATGGGCATAATAATGCTATATTAACCAGAAGAATATGACAGGGTTGCACTACACTAGGCAAAAATAGCATAGTTGACTTTTGTAACCCATGAATTGCGCAAATAGATAGAGGTGGCTATTGCCTTAGCCTTGCTGAGAGAGTGAGAGTAATATTCTTTCCCATCTTGTTCACATTTTGTGAATCACCATGCTCAATTCTAACACATTGACTTCCTATCCTTGAAGAAACATACATATTGTCATCACACTCAGCATTGAAACCATACAGATCAACCACGCACTACGCCATCCATGCAGCAAACCAAATCTACACCATTCTTAGTTAAACTTAGAGCATTTAGAACCCATTGCTCATAGGACAAATCCCTAAAAAGCGACTAACATCCCTAAATAATGCTTATACTGTGATGCTTACAAAAAAGACACAATTGAAACATGTCATGAAAGCATAAGCAAGATATGAAGTATAGTCCTCATAACAGGGGAAGTCTGTGACTTTTACATCCATAATATGGAGATAGGTTTGGCATTTCAAAAGTCCAAAAATCACCAACAAACCATCTTTCCATTCCATGAGAGAATCATTTCCACGCTGTTACAGTCATGACAATGTGAAATTCCATAAAAAAAGGATAATTATTTGTTACTCCTGACGTCAATTGAGATAACACTACAGCAGGCAAGCACCACTAAAAGCCATACTTCTGGCCCTGAAAAGCAACTGAGCTACACAAACCAATTACGTACCAGCCTGACCATCCCACCTTCCAAATGGCATAAATTGTAACGAAGAAGCGAACAGGTAGAAACCATGTCAATACAAACAACAGCTAACAGCAACATTATTTTAAGTAAGGGCACAATTTCGGAATTCCCATTCTCGATTCAAATAACAAAAAACCCTAGCTCAAATTCCACATCCAACCAACCTATCATTCAAACAAAAAACAGGAAGAAAAACAAAACCTAACCATCTGAACACGTAGCTTAACGAAACAACAAAAAAAAAAACACCGCTTTACGAAGAACCCTAACTTCCCGAAATCAATCGAAGGTCAAGATCACAAAATCGGAGACGAACAACGGCCAATTGGAGAACAACAATAACAATATCCGGATTCAAACAGAGGAACAAACCTGAGGAGGAGCCAGGAGGCCGGGATGGTAGAGAGACTGTTGTTGGAGGAGAGCGGCTTGTTGTAACAGAGCTTGTTGTTGTTGTTGTTGTTGCTGTTGCTGCTGTTTCATCCTCTGGTGCTCCATTGGCGATCTCTCGGGGAAATCGGGAGTCTCGAAATCGGAAGGGGAGAAGAAGATTCGAGACGGAAATGGAGGATTTTAGGTTCAGAGAGAAAAGAGGGGTTTCGAGTTCGGAGTTGGAAGGGATTGGGAGAGAGAGGAATACGATGAAGACGAAAATTGGAAAATTCTGATTCTCTCTTACGTGAAAAAAATGACGGAATGTTCACTTAAGAAGACATTGTACACCGTCTTAATTCGCATTTTATTTTTATTAAACACGTGCTAATAAATATAAGTTTCTCAAATTAGTTTAAAAAATACAAGATTAATTCTACCAAAAAAAATACAAGATTAAGAAGACTAATTAAAAAAATTTGTAAGAGATTATAAGCAAAATGATTGCTAGCTATATGCAATTGTTTTTTGACGAAAATGGGTACATGGGCTATGGGCAACCAAAAATGAAGCAAATAGGCTACAAGGAAAAAAAATGAGCCCCCATAGGCTTTTTTCCAATTTTGCCCCTACCTTTTTTTTAAATTTACAAGATGGCGTCATCAATGGCATATGATGACGTCAGCACCCCTCACCACTATCAGCGTTGACCAATCGTTGACCGGCGTTGACCGGCATTGACCGACGTTGACCGCCTTGTCATTAGTGATGGCAAGTAACTTGTCATCAGATGACACGTTACTTGTCATCAGTCCACGTACAAAAACTTGTCATTTTGTTCACGTACTCAACTTGTCATCAGATGACAAGTTGAGGTAAAACCCATCATTCACGCAAAAAACTTGTCATCGGTGATGACCAGTTACGAAATTGACCTATGTGGGATTTGAACCCACATTATTGTGCATCAAGCACATTGCTCTACCATTTGAGCTAATAGGTCATAATTATAAGTACTATATATACAAAACTAACATACCCAAACCCATAAAATCATCCCAAAAACATTATAACAGACCTGTCATCCAAAAAACAATTTGTCATCACCAAAACACATTAAAATCAAGCTTGTCATCGCCAGAACCCATGGAAACAGACTTGTCATCACCCAGAACCATAAAAACAACTTGTCATCACCCAGAACCTTAAAACACACTTGTCATCAGTCAGATCCGTAGAACACACTTAAATTGCTCAAAACGCATAAAAAATCACTTGTCATCACCCTAAATCATAAAATCGCCCCTAAAACCCTAAAATGGACTTGTCATCCAAAAAACCCACAAGCTCAAAACCCCTATACCCACAACAAAACTTGTCATCACTTAAATCCGAAACACAAACTTGTCATCCAAAAAATCCAAAAACATACCTAAACCCATAAAATCATCCGAAAACCCTTAAAACAACCCTGTCATCACCCTCAGAACCGTAAAACAACTTGTCATCACCAAAATACATTAAAAACGGACTTGTCATCGCCAAAACCCATAAAAACGAACTTGTCATCACCCAGAACCCTATAAAACAACTTGTCATCACCTAGAACCTTAAAACGCACTTGTCATCAGTCAGATCCGTAGAACAAACTTACATTGCTCAAAACTCATAAAAAATAACTTGTCATCACCCTCAAACATAAAATCGTCTCAAAAACCCTAAAATCAACTTGTCATCCGAAAAACCCACAAACTCAAAAACCCTAAACCCACACAAAACTTGTCATCACTTAAATCCGAAAAACAAACTTGTCATCCAAAAACTCAAAAAACCTCAAAATCCAAAAACCCAAAAACCCAACCGGTTGGATCCGGCTCGTACGAGCCTAGATCCGGCTCGTACGAGCCCGGATACGGCTAGATCCCGCTCGTACGAGCCCGGATCCGGCTAGATCCCGCTCGTACGAGCCCGGCTCCGGCTAGATCCCGCTCGTACGAGCCCGGATCCGGCTAGATCCCGCTCGTACGAGCCCGGATCCGGCTAGATCCGGCTCGTACGAGCCCGGATCTGGGAGAGAGGGAAGAGAGGGAGAGAATGGAGAGAGAGAGAGATGGCGGGACGAACCTGATGGCGGGCGACGGCGGCGACGGAGAGGGAGGGCGGGCGGCGACGCAGAGGGAGGGCGGGCGACGGAGAGGGAGGGCGGCGACGGAGAGGGAGGACGACGGCGGAGAGGGAGGGCGACGGCGGGCGACGGAGATGAGAGGGAGGAAGGAGAGGGAGGGAGTGTAGGAGAGGGAGAGAGTGAGGGGAAGGAGAGAGGAAGGAGAGAAAAAAAAAATGAGGAGGAGAGAGAAAAAGAGAGAGTTTGAGGCTTTTATAAGGGGAGAAAAGCCATTTGTGACTCTTTTTGAGTTTCCTCGCCGTTTACGGCTGCCGTCCTACGGCCTCTCGGACTACCAAATTTTTTTGGTACTCCGAATTTTTACTTTTTCAAAAAAAAAAAAATAAGGGGAGAAAAGCCTACTTACTTCATTTATTTTCAACCGAGCCTAACCTCTCTAAAAACACCCCCAATTCACCCTCCCCACCTCAATCCCTCTTGTTTTTTTGACAAATGCATAGTCAAATTTTAAATTTACGAATTCACAATTAAACAATTTCAAAAAAAAGGAATAATTACACAATTTGAGGAATTTTTTGATAATTAACTATTTTTAATTATTATGTGGCTATAGAATATTTGAAAAAACTTCATTTAAAAATCAATTATTGCAAGTTGCTATTGTTTAATTGGCAATTTGGCATTCATAAAACTTCATTTAAGCCCCGTCAATAACCTTGATATATGACTTCATCATTCAAAATAAAAATAAAAACGATAAAAGAAAAAGTAGGTTGCAAAATTTATTATATTATATTATATTTCATGACGATATTATAAAATGAAAATTTTGTGGTCCATTTATTAGAGAAAAACTGATAAATGATATAGTTTATTTGCATTTTTCACCATCTACCAAATTTTCGTTTAGGCTTTTCACCGACAACGACAAAAATGAATGCCGACAAAAATTACAAGATTGAACTAAATGATTCTAGCACAGATTTGTTGTCACCTATCTATGTATCAACAAAAATAATGCTAACATTTTTTCTATGTAGATTTTAATCATGCATTGAGGGAACAGATTCATCAAATATGACGAGCTTCACCAACTTGAAAATTCAAGTTCAGCAACAAGAACAGAATTGATTTTTCCTTTCTTCTTATGTTCTAACAATCAAAGAAACAAAACAACAGTCTACTACATCCAATGGATAGCAAGGATTAGAGGCAATGACACAAATATAAAGCCTCCATTGCAACTGTGATGGTTTCCAAGCATCGATCTCGTTCGAAATATGTCGTTTTCATTGCTTGTTCGAGCGCACACACGTTTCAGTCCATGTCGAGGAACTCCATCCTCTTCCTTATCATGCCCTTGAGATCCATGGCTTCTCTCTCGGCTTTTTGCGCCCTCTTGATCTCGGCAGTCGATACACGAGTCATATGTGGTGGAAGATCGTCTCGCTCCACATCCTACTCACATCGTTCATCAAGTAGCGAAATTTAAGTATTATTGAGGGAAAAAACAGGGTAATCCAAAGGCGCCCTTAGAAGAATAACGAACCAATTCGCCAACCAAGACGACGTTCTCGCCACGGATCACGTATAGGCCTAATGGGATGTCACAGTAGAGATCTCCTACGATGACTCGTTCACATGCGCCCTCGAGAACGGCATTAGCTGAAACGGGATGTTTTCATGAGGGTTAGAGCAATAGGGCATGAGTGCAATTGGTGTGATAAAATAGTATAAGACGGAAAAAAAATGTACCATATTGATCGAAAGAACGGAGAATCCCTGAGAGCTTTCGCCCATCCCGAAGCAAGACCAGAAGTTTTTCTGTTGAAATTAGAGATTATAAGAAGAGTTTAGTAACAAGGAGACCCCCTCACTATCAGAGTATCAAAATATTCTTCAAAAAGATCAATGGCATGCGATAGAAAACAAGAAAGCTTGAAAGTTTATTAAAGATCGGGTTTTAGCTCTTATGGACAGATTCACATCTCATCATACGAAACAGAGACAAGCATGTCCAGGATTCATGGTTGTGATTCTTTCGGAAAAAACAAGAGAAGAAAAGGATTGCACTGGGGCCATTGCGTAATATATCAAACCTCCAATACATGATCAATTACTGGTGTAAATACCACAGACAGCAAACAAGGAGTGTTTAGATTTTATCATCACATTCAATGCAGCTTAATGCATTACATTTGGTAAGCCAAATGCACCCAAAGATCACCCACAATCATAAGGAACTAATAGATACAGTGGAGGAATATATAGATTCATAGATTCATCCTGCCCCTCGTCCGTATCAACTCTATGTGTTCAGATGCAAGATTGCTAAACTAACATGTATTCTAGTGTTTCGGATAGGAAGCTCGACATAAAGCCAAATAACTCACTGTGCATTCACATTCAAATGCAGCTTATTGCATTACATTTGCTAATCCAAACGTCCCCTAAGATAACCTGCAATCCTAAGGAACTAACCAATATTGTAGAGAAATATACAGATTGACCCTGTCCATGTTCAAAGTACAAAGATTGCTAAACCAACATGTTTGGGATAGGAAAAACTAAAGACAAAGCAAGATAACTACTCACTGTCCAATCGAGAACACATTTTAACACCAGGAATAGTTTGAATCACTTCCAAATTACTAATTTTAAAGTTATCCATCATATACATTCTTATCAGAATGACTTCCTCTACAAATATTCAGAGGAGATATACTTTTGGCATTGTGAATCCAATTTTTCCCAAGTAGCAACTTAGTAATTTTACACAGGAAAAAAAGCATGCTCATGTCCCCAATTTGCCATGATCATAAAACCCTAGTTTCAACAAAGCCACTCAGAAACAAACCAATGTTCCCAATTTGCAAAGAGCACAAAACCCTAGTAAGGCAAATTCATTCAGATTGCGAATCTACCAATCCAATTACAGAAATCCGAACCAAAACAAATCAGTTCAGATGTGCTTTCTCAGGTCCATTCAGTCTACTCAAACCAATCAACTGCTTCCAATTCCCATCAGGGGAAATCAAACTAAAGATCAATCCTTTCAATCTCAAAACCCTAGAATCCACAAAGACGAACTGCAAACAATCAAGAACAATCGAGATAGAGAGAGGAGAGAGGAGTTTACTGTCGAGGTAGCTGGCGAGAGAGGTGGAAAGAAAAGCGTCTTCCGGGCCTGTCCACGACATCTTTGGATTCGAAGTCTTGAAATTTCAGAAATTTGAAGTTGGAATTGGCCCGTTCTTAGAATTTAACTTCAGGAATCGATTCACAACGACGAACTCTTGGTGCCCCTGAATATGGAAAATTGGGGGCAAATTCGGAGGGTTTTTGAGCTAATCGGAGCAATGAGTTGGAGAATTAGAGGGGAGGATTTTCAGAAGGTAAATTTTCTGGGGGTTCTTGCTTGTGGACGGGCGAAGGAAGGAAGTAGGAAGAGGTCATTGAGCTTCCGAGAGCAAGTCAATAATTTTTTTTTTTATAGGAAACCTATATGAATAATACAGTATATTATTAATAGTTTACATTTAATTTCATAAGGAAATTACTTGGTCAAGAAAAATAAACTTAAAACCTTTTCCATAAAAATAAACAATTTTAACTCAATATTGCATCATTTTCTTAACAAAAATTGTTACAAAATTCACTCCAAAATTTATTAATCTATATATACAACATTAATAATAATAATAATAATAATAATAAATTGCATGATTATTTAACGATTTTGCTAATTTTATGTGCGAGTGACTAGAATTTTTACAAAATACCATTCTTTCAAGGGACATCTCATCTTCAAAGTTCCAACTATGTTATGGTATGTGGCTATGGAGTAGAACTATGTCATATACATGTATTGCCAATTTTGCAATTTAGTGAGGTTAGAAAGAACCAATCTTCTCCCTTCTGATCTCAAAAATCTTCTCCCTTCTTGATCTTAAGCAATGCACAATCTTGAACCCATTATAGTACGTTAGGTAGTTTCCTATGTTTATTGTTTGTATACTTGACCTAAAAGTCATGATAATTTCAAACAAATTTAACAATAGCCTATGTCTAGATAATAGTCGCAATACTTGGGCAAATATGTTTACAGTTGCTTTATGGTGGATTTGGAGATTGCGTAATCTCTTTGTTTTCCAGCAGATATCCTTTATTGGGAATCGGTCTGCCTTCATTCGCCAGTATGCTGAAGAATGTGCTAGTGTGCGGAACCTTGATGCTTTGAGACAGGGGGGTCGCCGTACGGAAGTGTTGGAGATCCCTTGGTCGCGCCCATCGTCCGGGTGGGTCAAGTTGAATACGGACGGCTCCGTAAAGGATGATGGTATGGCTACGGCTGCGGGGTCCTGCGTGATGAGGAGGGCCGGTGGCAAGGTGGGTTCGTTCATAACATCGGGATTTGTTCGGTCCCGATGGCTGAGCTTTGGGGAGTTGCTAAGGGATTGGAACTTGTTTGGAGTAAGGGCTATAGGAGGGTTTCCTTAGAGGTGGATTCACAACTTGTGATTCTCTTCCTAGGTAAGCCTATGGATTGTAGTCATCCCTTAGCTAGCTTGGTGCATCTGTGCCAACGCTTTATTCGTAGGAACTGAGATGTCCAGTTTCGTCATATTTTTAGGGAAGCAAACCGTGTTGCGGACTACTTAGCGTCTTTAGCTTTTTCTTTTAACATTGGTTATTATGTATTGTCTGACCCTCCCGAAGGTGTTTTATCTTTTCTGCTTGAT
This sequence comes from Polygonum aviculare, assembly GCA_934048045.1. Classification (NCBI taxonomy): domain Eukaryota; kingdom Viridiplantae; phylum Streptophyta; class Magnoliopsida; order Caryophyllales; family Polygonaceae; genus Polygonum; species Polygonum aviculare. Next base: position 1,982,668 of record OW204026.1, read on the forward strand.
GATGTTAAGGGTCGGGCTATCCCCCGCTTGCGTACTACTTAGCCCATTTTTCTAATTAATAATACGTCCCTTGAGGGTACGGAGACTACCGCCTCTCCTTCAACCAAAAAAAAAAGATAATAGTCGCAATGATTTAAATTTAGGTAGGATTATCCGAAATGAATCTGCATTAATTTCCCGATATATGATTCAACCTACATTTGCTGTCACAATCAAAAATCAAACTTAAGGAAGTATTATACTCCGTATGTTAATAGCCCACTAGGAATATAATTAGTACTGATGGTCCCTAGCTTAATGGTATTTTTAATATGGGCAGAATACATCAACAGACTCTTGTACTTGTACGTTTTTTCCTATTGGCCCCTTCTATCTAGAAATGTTCAAACAGACCCCTATACTACCCAGAATTTTGCCTATTAAACCCTTCATTTAATTCTCTCCATTTCGTGAGTGCGACGCGCGGCCACGTGTTACATAAACGGCCACCAAATTTCCACGTAACACTTATTTAACAAAAATCAATTGCCACATAAGCAATTGCCACAAAAAAACCCATGCCAGCTAACAAAAATCAATTGCCACTTAACAAAAAAACCCGAGCACAGATAACCTAATCTAATCTCCCACTGACGGAAATCAAAATCGCAAATCCAGATCTATACCACAAGAAAAGATATTTGCAACTGGAATAACTCAAATTAAGGGATCCACTAGCATCATCGTTGAAGAAATTTATGATTATAGGACAGAAAAGCTAACCTAGGGTTTGAAAGAAGCTCAAAATTGCAACAGAGATTCAGATGAGCTCTATAGGAAAGGGGATGCCGATTAATTTGTCAATTGGAGGTCGGAGAAGAAGGCGTGGCCGTCGCCGATGAAGACTTGCAGAGTGGAGGCCGCCGGAAGGAGGATTGGCCGCGACCTGAACGGCAGAAATGGCGGGGTCGGGGTCGGGAACGGCGGAAATGGCGGGGTCGGGAATCGCTGGGCCGTCGCTTCCTCTTCCTCGAGGGCGGCGTTCAGATGCTCATCTGCCAGATCTGGAACGCGAGTTTGCTCATCGCCCCGTTCGGTTACATCTCATCCAGAGAGTGAGGAGGCCTCCGCTGCTTCAGAGTGAGGACGCGGGAGCCGTCGACGCCATCTGCAGCCGGAGGCCGCGGTCGGAGACGAAGACGGTAGCAGCGTTCCATAGCGATGACGAGTCGTAGGAGAGGAGGAAGCCCCGTTCAGATCTGGAACGCGAAGGCGGAGGGCGGACCGAGGGCGGCGCGAATGCGGAGGGAGAAGCGATTCCGGCGGAAGACCGAGCGAGGCCGTCGGCGGCTGCCCTCGGTAGAGTGGGCAGCGACGGTGGAGACTTCAGATGCTGTTTTTGGACGGAAAACGGGAGAAGTTGGATTTGGGGATTTAATTTTTTTTTTGTAAAAGGATGGCTATTAATTTGTGTGGGCCTTGCCACGTCACATGCGAGCAGAATTCACTCGCCCAAACAAGGAAGTGTATACACGCGTTGGTCCACGTAGGCAATTTGTGCTCAATAGGAAAAATCGGGGGCAATAAAGGGGTCTGATTGAACATTTCTAGGTAGGGGGGCTAATAGGAAAAAACGTATAAGTATAGGGGTCTACTTATGTATTCTGCCTTTTAATATGACTTCAACCAAAAAAAAAATGGTATTTTTAATATGATATTTAGTTTTTCATGTCAACCATGACAACTTGTTGAGTCATATCTCACCATAATTATACTTTGGTCATTTCGGCTAACTCGATCATTCTTTTTGGGATATGGAAGTGAAATGGTTGCACTTGCACCAATTGAAATCTCAAATTTTAACGTATCAAAAGACAAGAATTGCAACTTGATAATTGTATCATTGTTTAAAAAGTGATTGATAAACAAGTGTGATATGTTCTAGCTCTTGGTATGTAATTGAAGAAAAGTTGAATTTGATGCGCAAAGGAATAATTTGAAGCATATTACTTAAGATAGATTCCGTTGCATAATTAATTATGGAGTGCTAGATTTATAGCATAATACAATCAATGTTTTCATGATTTAAAGTACATAAACATAGGTAAAATAAATATGAGAAATTATAGTCCATCAATTTTTTATAATTGAGCATCCTTATGACATGGTCATACGTACTCATAGAAAATTTGAGGACAGAGGCAAAGCTATACAAATTTTATAATTTAAATTATGAAGTAATAATGGATATTCCATTTGGTATTCTCCATATTAAAAGGATTGGTTTGATGGTTTGATTGGAAAATCTTTCTGAAAACGTAATCAATCCTTATTATATTATAAACAATCTAAATTATTGTCACCAAAGCATACGACCGAGTAATAGCTAATCAATAGTACATTATTAATAAACAACATTACCGAATTACTCCTTATAATATGAATGCTTGAAAAAGCCCTAAAAAAAACCTGATAATTATGTTCCTTATTAGGTTCCATTCGACTGGACATGTAGCAGAGGGCGAAAGAAGGAAAACGCTAAGAATACAAGAGTGATATTTCAATAGAGGAACATGCTATATATTTCGCTAGTGCCAAAAAAATATTTTATTAGTTTTTTTGGTGACAAATATGTTGCTTAGAACTGACAAATACACACAGCTGGCATCCACCTGTAATCAACGGCCCAAACTCCTTACCAATCGCAAGTGTACACGTAACGCAACTCTCCACACACATCACGATTTTAATTTCTTTCTCCTTTTTATTATTTTAATCATTTCAATCCTCAATGATTGGGGACCTCCTCTTCTCTTTGCCTCTACCGCCACTACAAAAGCCGCCAAATCTTCTTCCCCTCTTCCCCCCAAACCCCCTCTCTCAGAAGAGAGATTATCTAAAGCAATTCATCGTTGAAGAATTCGATTATCCTGAAGAACTCTGTTGAGTTCTAAGATGCTTTTCGTTGTGTTCTCCGCTTGCGAAGAAGAGAAATCCGAAGGAGAGTGGGAGACGGAAAGATAGCGCTCAAATCCGTAGCGAATATTCACGAATTAGTGAATTACTCGATCGAAACTCTAGCATTAGACCTGATTTCACAGATAATCAATCAATTCGGTAAGCGATTCACCTCTGATTTGAGAATTTTGTGCTTTCGGTTTCGCTCGTTTTCAAATCCCTAATTCTGAGTTTCTGACCGGTTTCGATCAAATTCGTAAGCGATTCACGAATTACTCGATCGAAACCCTAGCATTAGACCTGATTTCACAAATAATCAATCAATTAATCAATTCGGTAGGCGATTCAGCTCTGATTTTGAATTCTGCGCTTTCGAGTCGAAGTTTCGGTTTCGCTCGTTTTGAAATCTCTAATTCTGAGTTTCTGACCGATTCCAATTTTGACTTTTTCTCTTCAGAGGATTCAAATCATTCCATGTCTCCTCCCGTTCTCAGCGAACCGATGACGGATCCGGCACCGTTGAATCCGCCTTCAACGAAGAAGATTTCGTCGGCCGGAGCCGAGGCTCAGATTGAGATCGAGTCGGCGAAATGCGACTGTTGTGGCCTGACGGAGGAGTGCACGCCGGCGTACATCGAGCGGATCCGTGAGCGGTACGCCGGAAAGTGGATCTGCGGACTGTGCGCAGAGGCGGTTAAGGACGAGATCGTTCGGTCTAAGCGAGTTATCAGCACGGAGGAGGCGTTGGCTCGCCAGCTTAATGTTTGCCGGAGTTTCAGGAGTTCGTGGCCGCCGGAGACGGATCCGGCCGTGCATCTGATCTCCGCCGTCCGGCAGATTTTCCGCCGGAGCTTGGAGTGTCCGAGGGGCGTCCGGTCAACGCCTGCGAGTCCGGCGAGAGGAAATGAGAGCATGTTGAAAGGAACGGTTCTGGCTAGGGCTGACAGCTGCTTTCCTTCCATCTCTTCGGCTTTGGAGGAATTGGAGCTTGAAGATCTGCCATGAAGAAGGCGAAGGACTTGAGATAGGAAACTGAAAAGAGTGTGAAAAAGAAGAGGAAACAGAGGAAGGTAAATGCAAGAAATGGTGTGGTTTGAAATCTTGATTTGATTGTCAACTGTAAAAAGGATATACATAGGTTTAAGCTTGAGAAAGAAATGCAAGAAAAGGCCAATTGGGGTGTATGCTTAGGGTAGTAGAATTTGGTTAGATGTTTACTTTTTTGTGGGCAATGTTTGTGTCATTCTGTTGCTTCTCTTATGCATAGTGATCTTCTGTTGTGTTCTTATGATGTGTGTCCATTTGCATGTGTATTGTATGTTTGTTAGATTGAACATGATTAGTGGTGGAATGTGAATGTAAATACAATGGTGCATTGGAGCCAAAGGAATAATATTAAGCCAAAAAGTGCAGCTTATCATGATATTTTGGTCCGATCTTATCAAGGTATTATAGCACATTGAACTAATGAGTAAAAACATTTGGTTCTAATCCTAGTTGTAGGAAAGTGTATGTAGGGCCACTTTGTTACATATAAAATCCACATTCTTCATAATATGCTACAAGAGAATGTGTATATTAATGAGTTTGGTATAATCTTTGTTCATAGGATTGATTGGAATCCCCTTTTTATACTTTTTTGTGGACAAGAAAATGCCTTTGATCTGTAAGGGGCACATTCTCTCGATCACTAGGTGCTAGATTTGCAATATGTAAAACATGGGCTCCAAAAGCATAAAAAGAATATGGCTTTAGAAGTGTGCATCATTTACTTGAATTTCAAGTTTTTTTCAAGGAAAGAATCAATTCCATATACCAGTTGATTGTTCAGAAGACCCCAAATAAACAAAAAAAATTGATAATGAGGTGCAAGAATGGACATTTTTTACAATACCTTCGATGGGCTATTGGGCCTTAGGTCTGTAGAAGGCCTATTAAATGGGCCGAGTTTTGGGTGCAATAAGATAGGCTGAGGCCCGTTTTATTGATAATAAGGTAATTTGGATGTAGAACTTGAAAAAGGTCAAGTTTCATTATAGAAGTATTATAAGATAGGACGATGCTAAATGCTATGCTATATATAATTAAATTGAAACTTATACGGAGTAATGATTAAAACAGTTCAGTTAACCTAAACTTACTATTACAAGTATTAACTCACTGAGATGTTATTTGTATAACTTGTAACAAACTTTAAAGATCATTACTTTTTTTGGTAGAAAGATCGGGTTTACTTGTATTATTTTTTACTCGCTAAAGATTAATGATTATTTGTTTGACATGATCGGAAAGTTGCATATGTGTTCTCTATTTCCATCGCTAATTTAAGCAATTCGTGTCCTTCATATTAGACGTTAAGATGGGTTTTTAACTTTTATGTAATTGCTTGTGGATCGAGTGGGCTTGTTAGGTTTTACTTTATTATTATATACATTTTTAGTAGTTTTGGGCTCTGTTCGGTAAAACTAACTGAAATCAAGCTGAAATGGTAACTGAAGCTTTTTGTAACTGAAGCTTATATTTCTAGCTGAAATTCGTAACTGATTTTAAAGGCTGGCAATTTCTAGTAAGCTAACGGGTGTTCGGTAAAACAAGCTGATTGTTGATAAAAGTAGAGGGTAAAATGACGAAAAGGGTATTGAGGAGGGAGAAGACAGAAAGATGAGGGGTATGGACCCACCTATATAAATTTGGAGAAAATGGGAATAAGCTACCATAAGCTGGATAATCTACACATGAGGAACTTAAATTTTTAGCAAAAAATAAGCTACTATAAGTTAGAATAAGCTATCATAATCTACTCTTACCGAACACCTCCTTGCAAGCTTATTTATTTCAATAAGCTATCATAAGCTCCAATAAGCTCCAATAAGCTTTTGCCGAACACACACTTGATCGAAATCATGCATATTAGAAACGTGGAGTGTATGTCTTATAAATTATAATATTTGGTAGAAGGTCATTTCATTTTTCAGATTTCACTCGCTTGTATCTAAAAGCATATATCGTGATCTACACGATTCATTTTCTTCATACGTTAAAATAAGTCCATTTCTCATGCAAATCATATGTAGCATTCGGTAAAGAATATTGGGTTTTCTTCCTTTCACTTTGGCCTTATGCTCAAGCAAATCATGGAGAGATCATATTGTTTTTGAATTAGGAGTAGGGTTAAGTATATTATATATACCATTGTGGAGCCACTAGGAGTGTTATAGTAATCGTTAGATCAAGGAAATGAAAAGTTATGATTACAAATTTACAAGTACACAAGACATGACATTGGTGACAAATTCGTAAGCAAAAAGATGCATGTTGATTCACTTGCGTATTTACACATAAAAGTATACTTAATATGTATACATGTGTGTTAAAGCTAAATGTGCATTATTATATAAAAAGTATATAGCTAATAATTTGTATATAAATGTGCACATTTTAGTATGCTATGACCTCAATCACCCACAAAAAGTCATTTAAACTGATAATATGATTTAAACATTAGTCACATTATAGTATACATCTTGTTGGAACGAGAGATCGAACGAGAGCAATAAACAAGATCGATATAGAGATTTAAGTGGTTCGGTAACGGTGCGTACGTCCAAGTGCAGAGAATATATAATTCGAATTATAGAGCTCTAGGTATTTCAAGAATTTATATAAAGACTCAAGAAATCCATAATTATATATAATTATGGGCCACAGGCCCACAACGAGACCTCATGCTACTTGTCGCATTGTGTGATCGAGATTCAACGCATGTTAACACGTCTAAAATTCCAACACCATGCATTTTCCGTACATTATAGCATGTTTAGTGGTGAAAGGCCCTCTTTGGCTTTGAACAAAGCTAGTAAGAGATTTCGTGTACGAAAGGTATGAGCCGTATGACAATGAGGCAGTTAATTAGTCTTTGGCCAAAAATGGAAAACAAACATACAAAAATAAGAATAAACACAACGCCTTTGATTGAATTGGTACGTACGTGGAGTTTGGAGAAACGCAATTTTGACTCGGATAAGGGATTCAAGTGTGTCTAATCAAAGAAGATTAAGAGACTATACAACAATTTTGCACCTAAATAACTATCAAATGATTCAAGTTGAAACAACTTTGCCCAATTCAACCCGGTTGCAAATTTTCACAATAATATTTACTTGGTAAAATTTCTACCGAAAACAAATACGGAGTACTTGGTAAAATAAAGAAATAAAAAGTAGAGCTAGATAACCAATAACTTTTTGATCCCTTGCAAATGAAGTAATTAACTAGTGATCCCTAATTAATGATCGATCACCCTATAGATGATTTTTATTGAATTGTCCCTTCTAGAAAAATGGCATCAAAATCAGAAAACGACGTTGCCTTTCTAGAATTCTAGGTACACTTCTTCTGCCATTTTAAAATTATTATTGCTAGATGATGTAAAGACATTGAAAAATTATGACCCTTTTAAGCTAGTTAAAATTTGTTTGGTTGATTCTATATAATGTATTATGTAATGTCAAATCACTATTATTTCAACTTAAGTAATTTATTTAATAAAAATAATACATCATCTTAGAAATCAATAGGCTCCTACATATGCATGTTCTATAAAACGGTAGATAAAATAGCGATAAGGTGTTAATGTGTTGTCGAGGAAGTTTTTCATTAATAACATAAAAGGTTTCAATTGGATGTACTCCTTCAAACTTTTACAAAAATGTCATTTGAATTACACCCTAGATATAGTAATACCTCAATATTTAAGATAAGAAATAACTTTATGACCTAATGAGGATAACAAGCCTAAAAACTTGGATTGTCTTAGTTGTGCACTTGTGCACTTAGAAAATTAACTTTAGGAGTTAGGTCAAATAGGGAACTAGTCTTAATCTTAATTCCAAGAAGCATTTTATATTGTCTTTTTGAGTCTTCCACGGCCCTTATACAAGTCATGCAGTCAACCCTGGAGGTAACATCACCACCTACCAAGAGGCAACCATTTTTCTTATAAGGACAAATAAGTCAATTTTCCATCACCAAAAACAAGACATTACGAGCCAACTTTTTAACTAGCTTTCCACAATGCCAAACTCTTCTAAAAATAACACAAATTAAAATTTACCCCACTTGTAGATGACAAATAGATACGTACTTTTTTCTAGGTGGAACAAAATGGATGATACTAAGGGTCTAGCCTGCTTGTTCTATACTATCGGTATAAAGAATCGGTTTAAGAATAAACTAAACTAATAGATGTGTTTGCTTTAGCTTTAGGGCTGTATATGAGTGATTCTCATTCCCAAAAATACACATGAACTCATATTCTACTAAACTCATATTCTACTAAAGCTCAGGGTACGAGCCATTTCGAATCCAACCCAACACCTCATTCCAATTCGATTTCTAGCATCGTACCAAACGGGCCGTAAATACTAATTGTTATAAGCCCGTATCATACATGTCTTAGCATGCATGTAAAATAAAAAGACCCAAGTTCAAAATCAGCACAAATTAACTGTTACAAACCTGCCGTATCATATTGATATTATACCATATATTAAATTAATAGGAACATTCGCATTCCACCAAGAGATAAAATGTCACTTCCACAAAATAGTGGAAATGGACACAATACTTCTTTGTGAATGTCACTTGTACCAGCTTATAGTTTATATATCTCACCACAAAGCCTTGCTAATCAAGCCAAAACCAAAGGGCTTCAAATAAAATCCCAAGAGCAAAATACTAAGTGATCATCATGAAGATCAAGAGGAACCTTGTTTTGCTATGTTGTTGCAAAGCAAAAGTGAGCCAAGTGCTAAAACCCAAAAAGAAGGAGATGATTAAGCACCCATCTTCAAACAGGCTCCTCCTCTCTGATCTTGGTGATCCAATCTCATTCAACGACCTATCGATCATTCTCAACGGCCCAAAACTCTGCGTTTTCACCTTCAATGAGCTTAGGGAGATCACAAGCAACTTTTCTTCCAAGAACTATCTGGGTGAAGGTGGGTTCGGGAGGGTGTACAAAGGGTCCGTTCGAGAGAGCCTTAAACCGGGTCTTCAAGCTCAAACCGTTGCTGTGAAGGTTTTGGATGTTGATGGCCCACAAGGTCATATGGAATGGCTGGTGAGTTTAATTAACTCATAAGTTTGGTTAAGTCCTAAGAAAAATGCTTGAATTACAAGTAAGAAAATTAATTAATTCTCCATTTTTGGATTTTTTGTAGGCTGAAGTTGTTTTCCTTGGGCAAATTAGACACCCTCATCTTGTGAAGCTTATAGGATATTGTTGCGAAGATGATTATAGGCTTCTTGTGTACGAGTACATGGCGCTTGGGAGCTTGGAAAGCCGATTGTTTAACAGTTAGTGAATTTTCACATCTAAAAGATAGTTTTTTTAGTACTTGTGAAGGTATGTAGTTGAACAGGTGAATTTGATGTGTTGTTCCAGGGCGTTTGGCTCCTTTGTCATGGAGAGCAAGAATGAAGATAGCATTAGGGGCTGCGAAAGGGCTTGCGTTCTTGCACGAAGAGCAAAATTCGGTTATTTTTCGAGATTTTAAGGCTTCCAACATCCTACTTGACTCAGTAAACCTCTATTCTTTACAAGCTTTGTCTCTACTTAACTTCAAGAGTATAAAGGTGTGCTTGGATTATGACACTTATATTAGCCAACTAATGTACGTAGCATAAGACATTAATGGCGGTAATCCAAATGAACACACCGATTGTAGACTTGAAGATGGGATGTTCAGTATCGATTCTTATAGTACGTACTGTTCGAGAGGTTGATACAGAGAATAAGAGATCGATTCTTATAGTAATTTTCTTCTCATTCTAGAATTATAAAGCCAAGCTTTCGGATTTCGGACTAGCAACTGATGGATCAAGAGACGACAACTCACGCTCTATGTCACCTATTAGGGGAACGCAAGGCTATGTTGCACCCGACTACCTTATGACCGGTTAGTTCTTCCTTCTAAGGACTCATTATTTAAAACTTGATCATCACATCATAGATGATATTTAGGGATTTTTTAGTTGTCTTTGTTGAAATCTAATGGGTCGATAGCATGCGCAACATAACTTAAGACATTAACATCTTTTTTATGTTATAGGTCGTTTGACAATGAAGAGCGATGTCTATAGTTTTGGAGTAGTTTTGCTAGAGTTGATGTCAGGCAGGCATGCAGCCGGAAGAAGGTATTGGAAAAGAGAGTATAGCTTAGTAGAGTGGGCAAGGCCACTTTTAAAGTGTCGAAAAAGGATGAAACATGTCATGGACTCGAGATTTGAAGGCAAGTATCCGCTCGAAGGCGCTAAAAAGGCGTCTAAGCTGGCTCATCGGTGCTTGAAGTATAGCCCTAACAGCCGCCCTAGCATGACAAGCGTCGTGAAGATGCTAGAACAGATCTTAGAGCCTTCGAAAGGCGGTAAGTGTAAGGTTTATGATGAGAAGGATTAGCTAGTTTGGTAAATCATACTCATTATATTGAAAGTATGAGCTATAGAAAAAGTATACTTACGTCATTGTAAGAAATTTCATGTCACTTAAGGGTGAGTGAAGTGCAACTTTGTTACCAAATCATAATGTAGATTTGCACTTCTTTGGTTTGCTTCAAAAGTACTCCAAGGGACATAAGTAAAACTCGTCTTATTGGAGAAGTTTATGGTAATTAGGGTTTGAATGCGTACAATTCATCATTATCATTTGACACAAATTTACTCCACTAAGAAGTCACCTTATGTAAAAGAAACTGACATGAAACCAACATGTAAATATTCCGAATGCGAAGGTACTCGAATCAAACAAAAAAAAGATATAGTGGGTAACTTCTACAACTAGCTAAGCCAATCAATTAATGACTACGATTAACTTAGCATATTATATGGTATATATACCATAATGCCAACTTAAACCTCAAAGTTCTAAGGATGTGATGTGATTGATGAGAAGAACTTTGAATATTTATTTATTTCGATATTAATATTTATAATATTAGTGAAATTTTAACATCTTAGAAACAGCCTATATTCAAAATTATACTCAATAGTATGTTTATATTAATATAATCCTAAGAGCAAATAAGGTTAGGCCAAATTCGTAGGTAGTTTAGATAGTTAATTTGACTTTTAATTTATTAATTTAAAAATCCATTAATTTGTAAAAGAAGAAACTTGCATTGGTAATTTGGTATATATGTTAAGGTACGTTAGATTTTCGGAAGCTACAACTTACTAGCTAGTACAGTATGGTCAAATCCCTAAAAAACATAAGGCTGAATTTTGTGTACATAGAAATGATAAACTAGGGGTGAGCACCGGTCCAAAATCGGACCGGGACCGGATTGTCCGAAATGTATGGACCGGTTCGATTTTAGACCGGATTTTTATTGTTTTTTAAAAAATAATTTTTATTTAAAAAATTGTAATATAATTTTAAAAATCATATATGATTAATGAAAAATATAATATTATTAAATATATAATATAAATGTGAAACTTATATATTAAAAATAAACTATAAAAACATTAAAATTAATATAATTTTGGGAAATTTGCATTTAACCACCCTTTATTTTACACTTGTTGTATTTAACCACCCTTTATATTTTTTTGTACACTTAACCACCTCTTATTTGTAAATAGTTGCATTTAACCACCCATTTGACAAAAAATGGTAATCTCTCAAAAGTAAATGACATATTTGCCCTTATTTAAAATTTTTGTTTTATAAATATAAAAGAATCATTAAACTCATATAATATCTCCCAATTGAAAAAATTAGTTTCGGATCCTAAAACTCCTCTAAAGTTGTGTAGTTGGCTCTTGAATTGTACATCTCCCAACTAAAAAAATATTTTTGAATCCTAACACGCCTCTAACGTTGTACAATCTGTTGAGACCCGATCTGAAACCAATGAGTCAAAGAAAGACCCGACTAGGTCATTTATTGGATAAAATTTGAAACCCAAGATCTAATGGGTCAATCCAAATTAAATAAAATTAAATAAAATTCGAGAACCAACTATACAAATTCATATAATCTTGAAGTGAACCAACTCGAAATGAACCAACCGGAACATGTAATAGAGGGAATAATATTTTTATATAAACTATGGGTGGTTAAATACAACAATTTGTAAATAAGGGGTGGTTAAATGCAAAAACAAATATAAGGGGTGGTTAAATGCAACAAGTGTAAAATAAGGGGTGGTTAAATACAATTTACCCTATAATTTTTATAAATATCCGGTCCAGACAAGACCGGGGACCGGAATTCTTATTTTCATGGACCGGGGACCGGACTGGTAATCCTTTGGTCCGGTTCCGGTCGGTCCCAGTCCGGTCTGGACCGGTTTTTACTCAGCCCTATGCTAAACACCATCTCTTTTCAATATATAGCTTGTGTGGCTGATCTTAGACTCGACAAGTGAAATGACGATAGTGATATTAACATCCCAAATTTACGTACTTTGATGGCTGATAGATTCTGAATTCTCAACCACCATCTTACAATAATGCATGCATACCCATTATATATTAGTGGTGGCTACACAAGTACAAATAATTAGATTGTCACAAGAATGTACGTATCATAAGGTCACATTTGGCTTGATGTGTAGCTTTTCCGGTTACGTACGTATAATTTTGACTATAGTAGACTATTCTGTGGATTAAGAAACATTTTGTCATGTACATGCAAGAGTTGTCAATTGTGTTAGGATTCAATAAAATGATTGTTTAAAAGATAAACTTGGCACGATCTCAATTCAATAATACAAATTGTGAGTTAATGTTGAAGTTCATAATTTTAATTTCCACCCAAGAAAAATCATTTTAATGGGCTGGTGATGTAAACCTAATTAGTTTGCCCAACCTCATTAGGCCTAAAAGCCCAATTAAAAGCGCCTGATTTATGACTCTTCCACCACGTCGATCCTTCATTGTTACACGACAACTTTTCCTAATTGATGAGCAATGAACATACATCAAAAAAGGGTACCAACAAAAACAGTCCATGAAACTAAATTTTCATCCACTTATTACCATAGTGAGCTATAGTCTTACAACATACGAAAACATAGACTGATTTTTATTCCATTATGATCAAATCGAACTGTAATCTTATGACATACAATAACATAGATTGCAACAGCCTTAGTCACACATACAAACATACCAATATCACATATTATAAAGATGACTTGCAAGACGAGGCTCGACAAACACTCCAAGACGGTTCTTCCTAGGATTCGAGATCCCGAAAATCTCCTCCATGTCAAGATCCTTAGGGTTCATACCCTCAGGCAACTTCCATACAAACCCATGTAGAAGATTGGCCAAGTTAGACTCCATTATCTTAAGATCCAAATTATAGGCCGGGCACATTCTTCTCCCGGACCCGAAAGGCAACAACTCAAAATCTTGACCCTTGACGTCTACATCCGCGTTTGACCCATGGATGAATCGGTCAGGGTTGAACTCCTCGGGATTTTCGTAGTTCGAGGGGTCTCTCTGTATGGTCCAGATGTTGACCAAAACCCTAGTTCCCTTGGGAACGTCGTATCCTGAGATTTGCACATTTTCTCCAGCAAGACGGGGCACCAACACGGGTAACACCGGGTGGAGACGCATTGTCTCCTTCATAATGGCTCGAATATAAGGGAGGTTTGGGATGTCTTTTTCCTCCACCCATCTCTCCTTACCTATGACGGTGTCGAGCTCCTTCGTCGCCTTATCGATTGCATCAGGGCTTCGGAGGAGCTCGGAGAGCGCCCACTCCACCGTCACCGAGGAGGCATCCGTGCCACCTGCAATTAGGTCCTACACGAATTCATGCATTATGTAGTTAACAAGTACAACATGTATAGTATACGCTAGCATTAGCATAGTAATCAATGATGATAAAAGAAATATCAATTGTTGCATGCATATATCCATGCATAATGCATCCACTTGGTCTAGCATTATAGCAACCTAGTGAAATCATGACATGAGCTTGTACATATTATGTGTCTTAAAATACAAGTATAAACATCTATATAAGTACTTACTCGCGTGAATGCTTTCACACCATCCCTCCCAATCTTGACCTCAAGCTTAGGATCATCAGCAAGCTCAAGCAACACATCCACCATGTCCATTGGGGGCCTTGTGGCCCACCCAGCGTTTACATTCATCTTCATGTGATTATGCTCATCCACTACATGTTTTGGGCGAATTAACCGCGTAAACGCGTTACTTCGCTACAATGAGGGAATCCTAGTCACAAAGTCGTCACAACGCGTTACAAGTTACGAATAAGATGTAAATCGAGAAGAAATAACAAACAGAAATTGAATAAACGTAAGGAAATGAGAAGAATGCTTAGGATCGTTTGTATTGATCGTGTATATGTATATGAACTCCTGTATTGTTACAAAAGATCGTCTTTCTCCTTAGAACCAAAGAAATAGCTAGAATATATGAACTTTGGGAGGGTTTTGGGTGTAGATAATTGTGTGTCGAAAGTTGTGTTGATTGTTGTCTTCATCCCCCCTGCTTTGAGTGTCTTACTTGCCTTTTATAGCGATGTCTTCCTCAAATTAGCCGTTGCCCATTGATTAAGGAAATCCCATGGATTTCGCCCTCAATCTTCATGGTGTAAATGCTAGAATATTTGTCACAAATGCTCAAGATTATTGCCTTAATCAAGCTGTTGGCAGTCAAATGAGGCAATCCCTAAGATCTCGCCTTTGACTTAGCCGTTGGCAATTAATGGCCAAATCCCTTGATTTTCGCCTTTAGAGTTATGATTTGGTGCTTGAAGATCGCCACCTTGCTACAGTCCCGATCGCGTCATTAATGAGGGGCGACATTATCGGGATTCTTGAACTGACGTGGATGAAGCATTGACGATGGGCCTTATCCAACCTTGCACTTCGTGGGCTTGGGTTTCTAATGGCCCAACAATACCCCCATCAAAAACTCGGGAAAGTCCCCGACTTTTCAGGGTTTTTGATCTAATCACGGACTTGTTTCCCGCGTAGTGAAGCTCGTCGCTCCTTGCTGGTTCCAAAACGGGTTTGGAGTTGAAGACTAAAGTGAAGACGGAACGTGTTTAAACGTATTTCAGCAAGTATCATGTAATGATGTAGTGTTTGAGACGGAACGTGTATAAACGTTTTTCCGCGTGTAGCATACGTGACGGAACGTGTGTAAACGTGTTTCCGCGTAGTATTTGTGACGGAACGTGTATTAACGTATTTCCGTGTGAAGTATACATGACGGAACGTGTATAAACGTGTTTCCGTATGTAGTACTTGTAACGGGACGTGTATAAACGTGTTTCCGTGTGAAGTATACGTAACGGGACGTGTATAAACGTGTTTCCGTGTGAAGTACGTACTCGTAACGAGACGTGTATAAACGTGTTTCCGTGTGAAGTACTTGTGGCGGAACGTGTATAAACGTGTTTCCGCATGTAGTATTTGTATAGCGCTTTTTGTGTGGGATGCGTAGAATAGAGAGCAAAATGTATAAGGTGTAAGGTGTAAACACTTGCATTGATGTAGAAATCGTTTTGCAAGTGCCGTAACCCGTAACCAAGTCTCTTGCATCCTTGTTCGACTAGTCGTTGTGTGCACATTGTTGCCTGATTGTTAGGCAGGGGCCTTTGTTTTGGCCAGTAACGTCACAAGGCGTCCCTTGCTAGTTTTTCGTAAGATGTTGTCGATGTCATGTATGCGTAAGAGCGTTTCTTTCTGAATTTTTCATGTACGCGTAAGAGCGTTTCTTTGTGAATCATGTAGTAGAACGGTATGTGTGGGGAGATGTAAAGATGTTGAAAAGACGGTTTTGTTATATACCTTATTCAGAAATGATATAACTTTAGATTCCGTACGACTTTGTGTTGACATGTTTGTTATAGCTTCGAGCTACCCCCTGTGGTGATTTCAGGACTACCCCCAGTCCTGTAACACGTCATGCTCTTCTAACTCGGAAGGGGTAGGGGTGAAGTCGCTCACGAAATCTGCTAATGCTTGTGACTTCATAGCTTTCATAATGTATGGGCAATTGACCCCCATGTCGCGGATTTGATAACTCATGGCTAAGAGTTACGTCCATGTTGATGAAGATTTCGCAACTTGCTCCGGTGTGGCTTCTTTTTTGGCTAGGGCCCCACGGTGGGCGCCAATTGTTTTGGGCGAATTAACCGCGTAAACGCGTTACTTCGCTACAATGAGGGAATCCTAGTCACAAAGTCGTCACAACGCGTTACAAGTTACGAATAAGATGTAAATCGAGAAGAAATAACAAACAGAAATTGAATAAACGTAAGGAAATGAGAAGAATGCTTAGGATCGTTTGTATTGATCGTGTATATGTATATGAACTCCTGTATTGTTACAAAAGATCGTCTTTCTCCTTAGAACCAAAGAAATAGCTAGAATATATGAACTTTGGGAGGGTTTTGGGTGTAGATAATTGTGTGTCGAAAGTTGTGTTGATTGTTGTCTTCATCCCCCCTGCTTTGAGTGTCTTACTTGCCTTTTATAGCGATGTCTTCCTCAAATTAGCCGTTGCCCATTGATTAAGGAAATCCCATGGATTTCGCCCTCAATCTTCATGGTGTAAATGCTAGAATATTTGTCACAAATGCTCAAGATTATTGCCTTAATCAAGCTGTTGGCAGTCAAATGAGGCAATCCCTAAGATCTCGCCTTTGACTTAGCCGTTGGCAATTAATGGCCAAATCCCTTGATTTTCGCCTTTAGAGTTATGATTTGGTGCTTGAAGATCGCCACCTTGCTACAGTCCCGATCGCGTCATTAATGAGGGGCGACATTATCGGGATTCTTGAACTGGCGTGGATGAAGCATTGACGATGGGCCTTATCCAACCTTGCACTTCGTGGGCTTGGGTTTCTAATGGCCCAACACTACATACTCCAAAAACCTATCAAACTTCTTAGCCAATTTCTTCATCCTCTTCACATACCCGTGCAAATCCAAAAACCCTAGATATGGTATCCAATCCCCAAGGACAAACACCCCGTTTAGCGCGAACCACTCATCAATCATGTCCTTGAACTCGCCTGGGCTCACTATTGACCCAGGCTCCTCATCCAAGTAGCTTTTCCCGAGCACCATTCGACATACTACATTTAGGGTCACATTCATCAAGAATTCTTTTATCAAGATCGGGTCTTTGGACCGGGTCATGTTGAACATTGTTTTAAGGAGGCTACGAGTCTCTTCAACCCTGATATACTCATAAGAGTCAAGCCTCTGTTTGCTAAAGATCTCCATGATGCACATCTTGCGAACTTGGCGTAAGTAGGGCCCATACGGGGCCCATCCGACGGCGGATTGATTATAACCGGTGAATCTTCTAATGGCGGTCACAGGTTTGGATGCGAAGTGTATGTCTTGGGTTTTGAGTATGTGCTTGGCGGTTTCGATTGAGGAGGCGACAATGACACGATGGGACCCGAACCGGAGCATCATGATGGGCCCATAGGACTTGGAGAGGAGGTGTATGGAACGGTGTAGGAGGGAACCTATGAGGTTAAGGTTGCCGATGATGGGCCAGGGTTTCGGGCCCGGTGGAAGATTTATTTTCCGGTGGCGGATGAATGAGGTGATGAGGCGGAGGAGGAGGAGAGCCGCCAGAGAAGTGGCGGCGAATTTGGCCCACAGGAGTGGCTCCATTTGGTGGCTGGTGGTTGTATAAGTTTTTGGAGGGAAAGACGAAGTTATGGCTTGTGAATTGTGCGATGAGTTTAGTGTGTTGTTCAGTGGATCTATTTATAGTTGTAGTTTTGTAAGTTATTTGTTGGGATTAAATGCGTCTTTCCACGTGTAAAATATAGTTAGAAAATCCAATGGCGCATATATAGGGGAAAATCCCTACCTCATTGACTTAAGAATTTTGGTTAGAAGGTTCGTCCCGAACTTATATACGAAGTGATTAAATTTAACCGATACGTCACTCGGTTTTCCCGACTCACCGGAATTTAACGTTATTAAAAAAGGACTAATGAGTAACATACTATCATATGTCCAAGTGACATTTGGAACACATCGGAGTTGTATTATTAACTAAGATTTTTAAAAATTTTGCTTGAGATTTCCCAAATAGGGTCCTATAGCTAGCGCTTAAACTTACTTGTTAATCTACATCGCTATGGAATATGATAAACATAATGAGAATTGACATGTAACGAATTTCAGGTTCTTTTCCTACCGAAATTTCATGAGAGGTCTGGTTAGTTGTGAAGTGAATTATGATATATAGAAGATATATTTCACTTTTGTCACATATATATGTGTTAGAAAACCGAGTTCGTGTTTTGATGGTTCCAAACCGAAGAGGTTGCCGAGAGGTCGCCGACCTCAGTTCCCAGAAGCGAAGCGCGTGCGGAAATTCAGAAAAGGAAACAACGTGTTTCTTTGTTATGGAAACTGCGTACAGCATCTTCAGCAGCTCGTTTAAGGCAAGGACAAGATCATAAAGATGGAAAATCATCAAGAGATCAAGGAAGATATTGAAGATGATTTTATCATGGCTTAGGATTTTATTTTAGGAAAGATCTTGTAGAGATTGTGTATGATTCATGTCTTAGCCGATTTGGATGAATTGTGCAGCAATCTTCTTAGTCTTATTTATACATTTCGTGCATACATTCTAGGACTAAGAAGGAGGAGAGCGAAAACATTGTAATTGTGAGTGTGTGTTGTGTGAGATCGTGAGATTCGATCTTAGGAGGTTGAGTGTTGAGCGAGATTGTATTGAGTGAGGGTTGAGATAAGGCAAGAGTACTTGCTAGAGTGTGTGAGATTCACATCTAGGAGTAGGAACACCTTTGTAATCCGAGAAAGCAATACAAGCGAGCAAAGTGCTCTTCAAGTCCTTCTAAGTTGAAGCTTAGAAGGCAAGTGGTTTTTCTCTATACAAACTAGTTGGTTTGTAGAGAGTTTTCCACTATAACTCCTGTGTTCAAAGTGGTAACGTATTAATCTCTCTTGTGTCTTTATTCCGCTGCATAACACTAGTTGTTAACTCTGGTCGACGACATCGTAGGTGTCGACGACTTCTGAAGTACTAACGCAGATCCTACAATATGGTTTCGATAAAGCTACACAAACACATGATACATCAAAGCCTAACAAGCCCCACCGTATATATGAGCTGTTAGCTGTGCTATGAGACATCAATTTCGTAATTCTTACAATAACTTTATTCACGTTTTTGGTCTACCATGTATATATATCATCATTTGAATGCAAATAGTACGTCGTCGCATGCATGTTTATTGTACACCGAAACATGACACGAACCTTTTATAAAAATAACAACAAAAAAGACGACTTTTGATGTAAAAAGCGGCCTTGTTTTTAACATAAGTTGAAATAATATGTGCATGTTTGTTGGGCCTCATAAAATCAGGCCCATGAAAGATAAGCAAAGGCCCATAACCATCAATCATGATTTGTTCGATATCAAAGGGCCGAAGATCTCGCCCACCATAAATCACGGGATCTGCATAATCCACCATGAACGGTACAATTAAAGGAAGAGCAAGGTAACGCTCCAATTTATTCCAAGAAGTCAACCTTCAAAGACGGCAATTCCGGGCGTCCTCCATAATAGCGCCGGGCGGTTATTCCACGAAGATATGGGCGAGATCTCCGGGATTTGATCAACAATCAGCAACGGTCTAATTATAGGCAGCATTATAAAAGGCCAGAAGATCATTCGGAGGAACACAACGATCAACACAAGTCTCTCTACGCCCCAAAACACTCCCAAATTCATATGTTCTTGCTATTTCTTTTATTCTAAGGAGAAAGACATTCTTTTGTATCAATCCAAGTGTTCAATCAATATACACACGAGCAATACAAACTATCCTAAGCATTCTTCTCATTTCCCTGCGTTTATTCAACTTATGTTTGTTATTTCTTTTCGATTTACAGCTTATTCGTAACTTGTAACGCGTTGTGACATCTTTGTGACTAGGAGTCCCTCATAGTAGCGAAGTAACACGTTTACGTGGTTAATTCGCCCAAAACAATGTTCATGTACGTTCGTCGGAGATAGTGAAGTCTTCGTGTTAGGATTGTAATTGTGCTTCCAACATAGAGAGTTGATATGAAACAAACTCGCTTATACATGCATGGATTAGTCTTCTTATTGTCAATTGATTTTGAGATAAAATCTCATTAGCTTATGAGTTGGGCTTAACATTTGGGTTTGTCTCCCCACCTAACACTTGGGCGCCCCATGAAAAATTTCTTGGATGACCATAGAGAGGATAGTCGTTGATTGCTTTTGTCTCGAGTTGCTTCATGTACGTGGTGTGAAATTATGATTTAATATTGGAAATCGAAATTATAGAGCGCTAATAAAAAAATGAGTAAAAAATAGTTGTTCTTATGTTGTTGAGCAATGAACGTATATAAAATATGAGAAATCTCCACCAACTTTCATCTACAGATGTCGCCCCTCTAATAATTAATATAACTTTCAAATTTCAACCCTTCTGCTGTGAAATAAAAAGGGTACCAACAAATATAGTTCATGAAACTAAATTTTCATTCCATTATTACCATAGTGAGCTATAGCCTTACAACATACGAAAACATAGACTTGATTTTTGTTCCATTATATATCATCACGTAGATCAAACTGTAATCTTACAACATATGAAAACATATATTGCAATCATAAAATCTTAAAAGATACTTGCAATACTTGGCCATCATTAGTCACACGTACAAACAGACCAATATCACATATCATAGAGATGATTTGCAAGACGAGGCTCAACAAACACTTGAAGACGGTTCTTCCTAGGATTCAAGATCCCGAAAATCTCCTCCATGTCAAGATCCTTAGGGTTCATACCCTCAGGCAACTTCCATGCAAATCCATGCAGAAGATTAGCCAAGTTAGACTCCATTATCTTAAGACCCAAATTATAAGCAGGGCACATTCTTCTCCCAGACCCGAAAGGCAACAACTCGAAATCTTGACCCTTGACGTCTACATCCGCATTTGGCCCATGGATGAACCTGTCAGGGTTGAACTCCTCGGGATTTTCGTAAATCAAGGGGTCTCTCTGTATGGTCCAGATGTTGACCAAAACCCTAGTTCCCTTGGGAACGTCATATCCTGAGATTTGAACATTTTCCCCGGCAACACGGGGCACCAACGCGGGTAACACCGGGTGGAGACGCATTGTCTCCTTCATGATGGCTCGAATGTAAGGGAGGTTTGGGATGTCTTTCTCCTCCACCCACCTCTCCTTACCGATGACGGTGTCGAGCTCCTTTGTAGCCTTATCGATTGCATCAGGGCTTCGAAGGAGCTCAGAGAGTGCCCACTCCATCGTCACTGAGGAGGCATCCGTGCCACCTGCAATTAGGTCCTGCACGAATTCATGCATTTTTTATTACAAATATAGGTAACAACCTTCAGACATCTTTTCAAATAGTTAAGTTTACAAGAGTAGTAATCAAAGGTCATTGGCTCGATTCTCGTGCCCTCAGCCCAAAAAAACAAATATATTTAACAAGTACAAAATAATATAGCCTAACTTTAGCACAGTGGACTAATTTTTGTTCGTTCGCATGTTGGACTAATCAATGATGGCAATAGAAATATCAATATATTGTTGAATATAATGCATATGTCCATGCACGATGAATCCACTTGGTCTAGCAACCTAGTCAAATATGGGCATGTACATATGTGTCTTACAATACAAATAAATACATACATATATACAAGTACTTACTAGTGTGAATGCTTTGACACCATCCCTCCCCATCTTGACCTCAAGCTTAGGATCATCAGCAAGCTCAAGCAACACATCCACCATGTCCATTGTGGGCCTTGTGGCCCCTCCGGCCCTTACACTCATCCTCATGCGATTATGCTCATCCACTACATGCTCCAAAAAATTATCAAACTTCTTAACCAATTTCTTCATCCTCTTCACATACCCATGCAAATCCAAAAACCCTAGATATGGTATCCAATCCCCAATGACAAATGCCCCGTTTAGCGCGAACCACTCATCAATCATCTCCTTGAACTCGTTCGGGCTCACTATTGACCCAGGCTCCTCATCCAAGTATTTTTTTCCGAGTACCATTCGACATACTACATTTACGGTCACATTCATGATATATTCTTTTATCAAGATCGGGTCTTTAGATCGGGTCATGTTGAACAGTGTTTTTAGGAGGCTACGAGTCTCCTCGATCCTGATATACTCATAGGAGTCGAGCCTATGGTTGCTAAAGAGCTCCATGATACACACTTTGCGTACTTGGCGTAAGTAGGGCCCATACGGGGCCCATGCGACGGCAAATTGGCTATAACCGGTGGCATTTCCAATGGTGGTCATAGGTTTGGATGCGAAGTGGATGTCTTGGGTTTTGAGTATGTGCTTGGCGGTTTCGATTGAGGATGCAACTAGGACATGATGGGACCCGAACCGGAGCATCATGATGGGACCATAGGACTTGGAGAGGAGGTGGATGGAACGGTGTAGGAGGGAGCCTATGAGGTTGAGGTTGCCTATGATGGGCCAAGCTTTTGGGCCCGGTGGAAGATTTAGTTTCCGGCGGCGGATGAATGAGGTGATGAGGCGGAGGAGGAGGAAAGCCACTAGAGAGGCGGTGGCGAGTTTGGCCCACGGAAGTGGCTCCATTTGGTGGCTGGTGGTTGTATAAGTTTTTGGAGGGAAAGAGGAAGTTATGGCTTGTGAATTGTGTGATGAGTTTAGTATGTCGTTCAATGGGTCTATTTATAGTTGTAGTTTGTAAATTATTCAAAAAGGAATAATCAATAACATACTATAATATTGGAGGTGTATTATTGTTAAATCTCGGTGGGCCATAAATGACGTGGGGGCTCACACGTCGGTTCGTGCGCTTATGCGCGGTAAGCCCGACACATAAGCATATGAGGTTCCACCATAAAACCAACTGACAATAGGGGATTAACTCATATACTTATATGGTGGGTGGTTTAGGTTTAATTTCCCGATGTGGGATAGATTTTAATTAGTCTCTACAATTATTAACTAAGATTTTTTTAAAATTTGCTTTAGATTTCCCAATTTAACTAGGGTACTATAGCTAGTGTTTAAAGTTACTTATTCTTCGTCGTTATGGAATATGATAAAAATAATGACAATTGACATGTAATGATTTTTTTTTGGTCGAATTGACATGTAATGAATTTGAGCTGTTCCTTTCCTACCGAAATTCTATAAGAAGCCTGGCTAGTTGTAAAGTGACATTCTACTAACTATTATGACTTTATAATAGAAGATTTATTTCACTTTTGTCACATATATATATGGCTTCGATAAAGCTACACAAAAAACATGGTACATAAATAATTAAATATCTAACATGCCCCACTCCATCGATTCCAATCACATAAAGAGTTAAAATCCATCTTAGGATTATTATGAAGGACAACATACACATCACATGCAACCTTTCGATCATATATATATATATATATATATGAGCTATGCTATGAGACATCATTTTCGTAATTCTTACAATAACTTTATTCACGTTTTGGTT
This sequence comes from Polygonum aviculare, assembly GCA_934048045.1. NCBI lineage: Eukaryota > Viridiplantae > Streptophyta > Magnoliopsida > Caryophyllales > Polygonaceae > Polygonum > Polygonum aviculare. The sequence continues at coordinate 2,006,196 of OW204026.1, forward strand.
CTACCATGTTCAGGTATACATATCATCATTGGAATGTAATTATCGTGGCATGTTTGTCGTACACCGAAACATGACACTGTTCAACATGACCCGATCCTACGATTTACCATGTTATCGTGGCATTTTTTTACTATTTATAATGTTTTCTCAAATCATTTTTGAATATAGGGAAATCAAACATGTATGTATGTATGTAAGGCTTAAAAAACATACTGTAAAACTAGGTAATGACACTTAAAGGAATAAAATTAGATATAAAAAACAATAATATCTACTAATATAAATTCCAAAAGGTCTATATATAAAAAATAATGATGTAAATCTATTAGTAAAAAATTTACATGATATCTTTACCCTAATATACCTATAACATGGTAATATATCTATATTATTTTATTAGAAAAAGTATGTCAAATAGTCAATCCAATATTTTTGTTAGATAAAGTATATTATTATTAATTGAAATCACATAAAATAAAATTAATTTTAAAAAATCATTCCCGTACAAGGTACGGGTCCTAAGCTAGTATCTATCTATTTACCATATATTGACATATCAGAATAATATCTATATCTATAATCTATCAAAATATTTTTTTTGACCTATACGGTTATTATATATGCAAAATTGCGCGTGCATAATGATTAATATCTATTTCCATGCACACATAATGATTATTAAATTAAAAAAATTATACTTATCACGATTACATTTAATATATATTAGAAATCGATTATTGTACGACTATGCATTAATAAGCACATAAACGATTACAAATAGTACTCAAGTCCCGTACAGGAACTAATAAACGTATAAACAATTACATAATAAAATTACGAGTCACGTTCAGGTGTAAACAATGGATACGGTGTAAAATGAGAACAATTTGGAAGCGTTGGATAAGGGGTACGGATGGCCCAGATTAAAACAAATTTAATTTAAGAAGACATCAGAAAAAAGGAGTTCATCAATTAAAAGTGGCACGGAGGGTAATTTTTATAAAATTTTATTGTTAGGACAAAAGTACCCTCACCCATTCCACATTTCTATTTTGCCCCATTCTTTTGTGCATGGTATGCGATGTCTTTCCTCCATTCATGTTTGCCGCTCAAATTTCATTGTCTCCCACCTCTCTCTCTCTCTCTCTCTCTCTCTCTCTCTCTCTCTCTCTCTCTCTCTCTCTCTTGTATGGCAATTCGATTACTTGTGAGATAATGTACGATTTTGGATTATATTAGAGTTCCCATGAAGGGTCTGAATGTGTAGAATGCTCAATTGGTTACTGTTAAGATTATAGTAGTTTGAGTGAGAGGTTGGAATAGATAACAGAGGTTGTGATATCTGGTCATGATTATAGGTTCATAATAATTGTTTTGTTTGTTCATGGGTTTGTATTATTAGGTTCATAATAAGTATTAATGTGATTCATGTCAATAATTAGCATATTAGCTCAAATGGTAGAGTAATGTGATTGTGTACATAAATGTGAGTTTAAATCCCACATAGGCTTCACATAGTTCATACTAGTTGTTATTTGTGTAATATCTTTTGGTTCATGACCATTTTATTTTGGTTCATACTTTTGTAAGATTTGGTTCATAATAATTTATCATACAGTTCATGCATTATTATGTTTGTTGGTTCATGCCAGTTCTTCATTTGGTTCATATTTTTGTAAGATTTGGTTCGTAATAATTTATCTTGCAGTTCATGCATTATTTTGTATGTTGATTCATGCTACTTCTTTATTTGGCTCATATTTTTGTGAGTTTTGGTTCATAATAGTTTATCTTACATGTTAGTCCTTTTCACTCACAATAGTATGTATATTGTTTCATGTTTTTTGGTTTATAACAATTATTTTTTGGCTAATAACAATTCTTCTTTTGGCTCATGTTTTGTTAGATATGGTTCATAATAGTTGATCTTACAATTCATGCATTTTCATTTATAAGAATTGCTCTTTTAATTCATATTTTTGTAACTAAATTCATAAATGCTTATTTTGTTGCTCATACCTTTAATGTAATAATACATGATAGTTGTTATTCTATTCATATTTTTCATTAGACAATAACTTTTAATTGGTTCATGTATTAGTAAATTTAGGTTCATAATATCTTTCCTTATGGTTCATGACCCATATCAAATGAGTTTAATGGTATAATTACAAAGACAAATGGAAAAAGAAGAAAAAACGATTTGGTTATAACCTATGTAGGATTTGAACCCACGTCATGTGTAATAAACACATTGCTTTTCCTTTAAGCTAATAGGCTTTAATAGTGATCACAATTGTAAGACCCAACAAACAATCATAAACAAGCATCCAATCTTGAGACAAAAAATATCCAACACTTTGCAACCACAATCGAGCATTAATTTTTCATCTAATTACCAACATTCACTTGACTTATACTCAACCAATAATGGATTCCAATTGTACAACGTCAACAAGAATTATATGTCTTTAATGCGAGCATACTAAATCAGCACAAGAGCCAACATATTCATTAAGAATCAAATTGAACACTTGCAAACCTAGGATAGAAACAATAGTTCTTTTGGTTCATAACGAGTGTCATTATGGTTCATAAATGTTCAGGATAAGGTTCATTGAAAATGACAAAACGGTTCATGTAAATTAATGCACTAGATGTGCTGAAGCATTTTATCGAACACATGGTGGGCAATCTAACAAGCATACACAATCAACCTTTATGTTCAATTGAGACCTTCAATATCACAATGTAAACTTTTTATCAACTCATAAACATCAACCATATTGATGTAAGCACCAACCATGTTCTCAAATCTTATGTGAAATTCACTAAACTTAATTTGCTCAGAAATAACCTAATGCTAGCTAAATCAATCAAAGGCACTATATATGTAGTTGACAAGAATAAATAAATGAGAGACACATCAAACTGTGGGGATTAATTGTTCTAAAATTACAAGTATAGTGATTAGTGAAATAGGGGTTCGTCAAAGTTCTTACTCTAATAGAAAGAATAAGGTTCAAAACACCAAATCGAGGTACCTTAATCCATAAGGTGGGGATTGAAGACCGAGAGAAGCATATTGGGGAATGAGCAACAATCAAACACGCATGATTGGACTGAGAAGAACAAATTAGGGTTGACAATAGGCAAAATCAAAGGCTGAAGAAACATTGAACGTGTTTAAGCGTGAAAGAAGAAGAATAGGACACTATAAAGACCAAATTACCCCTTATATGTAAAGGCAAATTAAAAGGCGCGTGAGAATCTTGACCACTGAATTAACATGATCAACGATGGAGAATTGTTCTCATTTTTCACGTTAAAAGCCATTCTCACCTGATCGTAAATCATAAAATTACGGTAAGATAAGATTCGCGATCAGGTGAGAACGAAGATTAGGGTGTAAAATGCGAACAATTATTGGCCGTTGGATGGGAGGAAACTAACGTACCAGATTACACGCTGGTTTTATATTGGTTTTAAGTGGGAGGGGTATTTTCGTCTTTTTGCTTATTTGTACTGTTCATCCTCTTCCCCCTTCTCTGTGCGATCTGTGGGGAAATCCGGCTCTTCGTGCGATCCACAGATTCGATCTCCGGCTCCCTTATCCAACATAATTCAAGTGTTTTTCAATTGTATTTTCGTTTTCAGCTCTTGCTCAATTGATTTTATGGATATAGGTAAACGATTTTGGGGTTTTTGAAAGTCATCTGTTCATAGCCCTTGTTCGTTTTCAGTTTTAGGTTTTCCTTGATTAAATTAAGTAAGAACTTGTGCTTTTGAGATAAGATTTGAGTGTATGATTGAAGTTTACATGAGTTCATTGCATTCTAATGTGATTTTTGTAGTTTTCGATTGAACCTAGAAGCTGATTATGTACGTTTGCCTATATTGCTTACCATGTGTTTGACAAAATGCCTCAACCAATGTGCCTTAATTTGCATGAACCGTCCAATTGCTTTAAATGAACCATTACTTGAAAGTTTATGAACCATGCCGATAATCTTTGTGAACCAAAAGAATGCCCGTATTTGCCCATGTGTACTACTCATTATGTGTGTTTCATGTTGCTTCACTCATAGCTTTTTACGTTTCTTTTGTAGGTTGTTCATCAAGTTCTGGCCATCCTAACATTTCTCATTCGGATGGTGATGCTAGTACCGATGGACTTTCATTGAATGACAATGATGCAAGTACTATTAGTGGAGCCCCATTAGGTGATGATGGCAACGATAGTGATGCCTATATTCTCCACTTATCGCAAGATTGTTCATATTTCATTCCTTCTTGTCCGGATGAGTATAAACCACATGAAGGTCAACATTTTATCACTTTGGATGAGGACATATCCTTTTAGACACGGTATGCTTCTATTTGTGGTTTTGATGTCCGTCATGGTGGTTCTCGTACGGATTTGGCTGATAATACTACCCTTCACAAGTATATGTTGTGTAATCGTCAAGGGTTCAAGGACGGGAAAAACAACACGGGCAAACGTAAAAGAGCGTCGAACAGAGTTGGATGTGATGCGCAGATTCCGTATAAATTTTCGCGTTTTGTCATACATGAACCAAGTGATTCACATTTATGAACCATCGCGTAGAAGATAATGAACCCTATACTTCTCTTTTTTAAGTAGCTGTTATGTGTTTTTGAGGATTAAGCCGTCTTATATGCAGTTTCACATTAAATGAACCGAATGACTAAAGTTCATGAACCGACAAGTTGAACCCTATGAACCAAACACTTGTCGTTTATGAACCGATTGATACTTCATGAAAGCTGAACGCACCTTTCGTTTTATGCACCAATTCATTAAGTTTCATGAACCGACAAGTTAAACACAATGAACCAAACACATTTTCGATTACAAAAGTTTTGCATTTTGTCATACATGAGCATTTTGTCATTCATGAACCAAGTGATTCAAATTCATGAACCGAGTGATTCAAATTTGTGAACCGAAAAATTAAACTTCATGAACCTACATACAATTGAACCCTACTCTTTTCTTTTACATGATTTACACATTTTCTTTTACATGATTTAAACTTCATGAACCTACATCCACTTGATTATTTGGCTCTTGGTGATCTTCTTCTTCTTCATCGCTTTCAGTTACTTCCAACTCCAAGCTACCGGTCAATGGGGTTGAAAGCTTGAGCAATTTCTTTAGGCGAGGACTTTGGTGTGTTTGTCCAACATCCCTTTTTTTCAAGCCTGTCATATGCAAAAGCACGGTTTAATGAGATTTTCATGAACCTAAGAGTGCATACTCATGAACCCCTAAGTATAAGGTTATGAACTGTAATAAGATGATGAAACAAAGTTTTCAAGAACAAAGTTATCATCAAAAGCCTATGAACTTAATGGAAACGAGCATGAACTGTCACATAATAAACTCATCAAGTGCATTATACGCAAAAGAATTGGAAACTAGTGATTAAGGTTTAGTAAGTTTTTTTTCATGAACCTAAACATGCATGACCATGAACCCCGAAGTATAAAATTATGAACTGGGATAAGATGATGCACCAAACTTTTCATGAACCATGAATCAAATTTTTCATGAACCATATCAACAAATCCTATGAACCTAATGAAAAACGAGCATGAACCCAAAGTAAATATATGAATTCATTTACCTCTTTTTGCAGGAGATTGAATTTTCTTTTGTCGATCATCTTGTGCCATTTTGCTTCGAACTTCTCTCGTTCGACAATCTTCTTCTGTACTGGATTCTTGTAGTGCACCTATCCAAACAGCCAAACCAAACACTTACGGAGAGGGAAGAAAACTCAAACTAGCATGAACCAAACAGCCACACCACAAAGTTCAAGAATTACCAATCCATTAATCTGCTTCAGAGGAACAACATTTAACATTTAGCTTAGATAAAGCAAATTGCACATGTAGATCAATAATTTCTCAAAGATAAAGCAAATTGCACATGTAGATCAATAATTTGTCAATAAGCCTTGATTCTTCAAAACCGTTCAACAAGATGCAAAATCAGATTCAAAACTCCAAATCCAACTACAACAATTGCATTCAACTAATTTCAGGAATTCAATTGGCCACATCCAGAAGTAGCCTTGTGCAAAATCAGGAAATGCAGGAAGGTCATTGCTAGATCTTCAATCAGAGATAGTAAAGCAAAAGTCAAAACTATAGCTAGGCATCCAAATGACTTCCTAAGCAAATCAAAGTACACGACCACATAGATTTAGTAGCACATTTCAACAGATCGTGCTCCATACAATCGAAATCAGCCAGACAAAGCTCTATTGAACGCTGACAAGGCTTGATTTCATACAAAATCGCAAAAACCATTTCAATCCATCACCATGCTTCGAAATCCAAACACCAAAAACGATGCGAACTACAGATGGACGAGATTTCTTACGAGATTTCACAAGAACAACAACAACTCAATCCAACAACTGCATAATAAACCTAATTTTGAAATCACAAACCACAAACCTAATTTCGAAATAGCATGTCTCAATCCAACTCGAAAGCATGTCTCAGTTCAAATCACAAACCTAATTTCGCCATGGTAGAGACGGACGGACGGATTTGGCAGAGACGGAGGGACCTCGGGACGGAGGGAGAAGCTCGCGACGAATTTGGTAGAGACGGAGGAGCTCGCATCGGATTTGGCAGAGACGGAGGAGCTCGCGTCGGAGGGAGCTCGCGATGGAGGTGCGAGCGACGGAGGTGCGAGCGACGGCTAGAGCAAGCGTCGGCGGAGCTCGCGACGGCAGGGGCGAGCGTCAGCGGAGCGAGCGACGGCAGGAGCGAGGAACAGCGGGAGCTCGCGACGGCAGAAGCGACGGCGGGGCTCGCGACGGCCGGAACGAGTGACGGCGGGGCTCGCGACGGCGGGGGGAGCGACGGTGGGGGAGAGACGAAAATCGCGACGGCTAGGGTTTTGAACGTGTGAGATCTGAAAGGGAATGAGGGGGGCTTTGAGTTTTGACTAGTCGGGGTTTTTTGTCCTTTTCGGTCAAAATTTGCTTATTTACAAAAATGCCACCTTGTCTACCATCTAGCTTTATTTTCTTATTTAATAAGAAACAATCTCTACCGTTAGATCGTTCGGATCTAACGGTAGAGATTGTATCTTATTTTACACTCTAAGGCTTGTTTATACCCGAACCAAACTCACGATTACATAATCAATAAATTAGGATACGACTAATATTAGGATACGACTATGTAATCGTATAATCAATAATACGATTACATAAATCTTGATTATGTACAACGTTTAAATCTTGATTACAAAATAAACGTATGGTTTAAAATTAGGATACGACTATGTAATCGTTTATGTTGATTATGTATTATTGATTATAAAATTGGTTTATGTTGACTATGCATATAAAATTAGGATTAGGGAACTAATAAAGAAATCTTTTTACTATATATGTTGTTATTTAAGTCCGGTAGTTAGTATTTTTTACTAGATTTATACTTATCACGCGATAGGTTTTGACTCAAGTGGGACTACTCTTATAGTAAGGACTACTCTTTGTGGTAATCTCATCCGTTAGATTTACCTCCTTATTATATAATAGACGGTCCAAATCTTTTTTTAAAAATATTTTCAGGAAAAAGCTTTTTTTTTTTACGAAAACGATATTATATTCTTTTCTGAAAAATACCGTTAGAACATTTAAGTACGACAGTTCAATTTTATACACTAAAGAGTTCAAATTAATATACTAACAGTTCAATTTTCAAATATTACGAGTTCAATATTCAATATTATATGAGTTCAATTGTTTTTAAGTATTAGTTCAATTTTTTGTTCTATGAGTTCAACTTGTATATCTTTTGAGTTCTTTTTTTATACAATTCGATTTTCACAAAAAATAAATCTATTTTAGTTTAATATTTAATTAATTCAAAAATATTTTTCCTATAAAATAACAATTGTAATATATAAATAAAAACTAAAAAATCTAAAAAAATAGAAAATATCTTTCTTTACAAAAACAATGATTATAACCCTGAAATGTGGTAGTTCAATTTATTATGTTAAAGGTTCAATTTTTTGTACAATAAGTTCAATTTTTTCTTAGTGTTAGTTCAGTTTTAATTACTGTAAGTTCAATTTTTATATTATTCGATTTTTTCGAAAATGAAAAAAAAAATTAAAAAATAATTATTTTTTGAAAAATAAAAAAATTAAAATAATATGAATCATCCATTATAAGATAAAGAGGTAAATCCAATGGATATGGTTACTCCTTACCAATGTTATCAGAATCCGGACTCCATCCTACGATTGTAACGATTCTACGACCCAAAAATCATAAATTGATCCACGATCCTAAGTAGGATCTTATTAAACTAGGATCTTAAATGATTTAACATAAAATTCTAATTGGATTTTGATTTTACACACGACTCTAACGATTCTACAACGATTCTAACGATCCTACAAGCAATTCTTGCGATCCCAAACAATCACTATTATATTTATATATTATTACTAAGCTCAAAGTTTATGTTTCTTTTCCATTATATTATTAACCCGGTTCATCTTAAAATATTTTTCTTAGAGTACGATTCTTGCGGTCGTACACGTTATTCAGGCTCGGATAATTTCTGGGACACACATCGGTGACATGGTTATCATTCCCCGCTTGCTTTTTATTCCATCAGATTTGACATTGCCTTTCAAGATGAGACGCAACAATTTCCACTTGTGGTATGTTTTACAATGACCATCAACAAAAGCCAAGGACAGTCTCTTTCAAGAGTTGGTTTGTTTCTTCCAAGACCAGTATTTAGCCATGGATAGCTCTACATTGCCTTTTCAAGAGTTACAAGTAGAGATGGGTTAACAATTTTAATTTGTGACAAGGATAACAAAACATATAATAGCACTATAAATGTTGTGTATAAAGAGGTCTTTCATAACATACAGTAATAGTAGTTACTTAGAGGTGTTGTAATTTTGTAATTGCTGATTTTTTGGTAGAGGTTATGTGAAATTAATTTGCTGCAAAATTGGTTCAGTCAAATGTTTTTTTTTATGGCAGCCAAATGCTTTTTAATAGCAAGGAATTGGAAACATAGACCACGTCTGCCTTCACAAAAACAAGTTTATACAAGCATAACTTCGTAAAAGTGAGAGTTTGCTTGGACAAATCAACAGTTCTATTCTCACTTGGTTTATTAGACAATACGATGTATATTGATTGATATTGATCAGTACCAATTTGCCACAAGTACCAAAACCAGAGGAATTGTTTTAAAGGAAGATCAGTATAACAGTATTGGTAAAAGTACTCCATAGGTTCCAAGATACCGAAACATGTAATATTGTGAAGGGTAATCTAAGATGAATCTAAGCTCATTGTGTTATCCGAAAAATACATCTTTCTATAAGATTAAGGGTTACAGGGCTGTTAATTGTGAAAACATTGCATATATGATTTTGTGAGGGATGCTATTAGTGTTGAATGTTATCAGAATCCCGACTCGATCCTACGATTCTAATGATTCTACGACCCAAAAGTCATAAATTGATCCACGATCCTAAGTAGGATTTTATCAAACTAGGATCTTAAAAGATTTAACATAAATTCTAATTGGATTTTGATTTTACACACGACTCTAACAATTCTAACGATCCTACAAGCGATTCTTGCGATCCCAAACAATCACCATTATATTTATAGATTATTACTAAACTCAAAGTTTATGTCTCTTTTCCATTAAATTATTAACCCGATTCATCTTAAAATATTTTTACTCATCAAATTAATAATGTTTATAAAATTCCAGAGTTTATTTAATTTATAAGAAAATATACAATATATTAGGTTATCATATATTTTTTAATTATAATGTAGGATCTTACGATCCTAACGACCCGATCCTACTACACCCTTCCGATCCGATCCAAGGATCCCGATTCTGACAACCCTTGGTGTTGAGTGTTCTTTTAGGAGCGACTCTACATGTGGATTGAACTGGGTACCTAATAAATAGATACAATATTTTGATAAATCATTATCATCTCTAAGATATAAATAATTAACAGCCTGTAAAACGTAAAGTTAGTAGAGGGAGCCTGAAAAACACCAAAGCATAGATAAAACACAATATTGTTTTTAAGACTTTTTTAATTCGTCATAGAGGGAGCTTGAAAAACACAAATGTTTAACTCTTATGAATATAAATAATTATATCAAGGTTGAGAAGGGTTTCGTATCTAAAACAATTCCAAATGTAAATCTTCTAACATATAAATAATTGAATAACATATTCAACCAAAAAAAAGATTAACATACGTTCAATAATACATAAATGGTCAAAAATCCGTACAGGGTACGGGTGTAAAACTAGTTTTCGTAATTCTTACAATAACTTTATTCACGTTTTGGTTCTACCATGTTCAGGTATACATATCATCATTGGGATGTAATTATCGTGGCATGTTTGTCGTACACCGAAACATGACACGAACCTTTCATAAAAAATTACAACAAAAAGCCTCGACTTTTGATATACAAAGCGGCCATGTTTATAACAAAACTTGAGATATATATGTGGATGGAAAGAAAGAATTATGAGAACGTTATGAATTGTGAAACGAGCCCAAACTCAACTTCTTAAATTTCATGTAATATAATGAAATAAAACCACACTCTCGGTAACATTTTCAAGCAACTAAAGGAGATACATAGAAGTTGAACTTCTAAACTATAAATTATAGATATGCTATCGTTGGGTCCTTCCGCCATGTATCTTCTTGTCCTCCGTTCAACTCCAATCTGGTTTCTCGGGACCTCATCCATAAGGATGTTTTAAAATAGCGTTCGACTTAACGATTCTTGTCCTAATCTCTTCCCGTATCAAAAAAATAAAAATAGAATGATGGATATGCAAATTAGGCCTCACTTAATATACACGAGGGGTCAATGAGAAGAAGAACATCTAGTACACCTCAGCCAACCAATGCAAGTATCCGTATCTTGGGCTTGGAGCCCAATTCTTTGGGCAACGGTGTAATTGGACCTAAATAAGAAGTCCATTTATTTATTAACACGCGATTCATGGTTATTCTACATTGTACTATTGTAGCTCCTCACCAAATGGCAATTTTCATACATAGGTATGAAAAATCCAATGTATAAAACGGTTTCTAATAATACTAAGGGTGCGTTTGGCAACATCCAAATAAGTTACTTATTTGTTAAAATAAGTTAAATGATACTTATAAGAGAAATGATAAAAACTCGTTTAAGAAAATCTTAAAAACTAAACTTAATTAAAAATGTTCAATTATAATTAAATTCTTATCGTGTGCCTTTAGGACACAATGTAGAAATATAGTATTTAAAATATAAAAAGCCACAAACAAAACAGCTCCATAAAACTGATTTTTTTATTCGACCAAAAAAAACTATTTTTTATTCCCATTAATCAGCACACCATTTTTTTTTTTTTTGAGCATAGCACTGCAAACTTAAATCATACAAAATACCATCATAGAGATTGCAACAGCCTTAAATCATACAACTTGACTTATCTATTGCCACATGCACAAAATACCAAGGTCACATATTGTAGAGGTGACTTGCAAGACGAGGCTTGGCAAGCACTTGAAGAGGGTTCTTCTTAGGATTCGAGAGCCCGAAAATCTCATCCATATCGAGTTCCTTAGGGTTCGCACCATCGGGTAATCTCCATACAAACCCTTGTAGAAGATTAGCCAAGCTAGACTCAATCACCTTGAGACCCAAATTGTAGCCCGGGCACATCCTTCTCCCTGAACCAAACGGTAGCAACTCGAAATCATGACCCTTGACATCCACATTCGCCTTTGGCCCTTGTATGAATCGGTCAGGGAAGAACTCCTCGGGATTTTCATAAACCGAGGGGTCTCTCTGTATGGTCCATGTATTGACTAGAACCCTAGTTCCCTCTGGAATGTCGTATCCATAGATTTGAACGTTTTCCCTAGCGATACGAGGTGCCAACATAGGTGCCACCGGGTGGAGACGCATTGTCTCCTTAACGATTGCTCGAATATAGGGGAGGTTTGGAATGTCTCTCTCCTCCACCCACCTGTCCTTACCAATGACATTGTCGAGCTCCTCCGTGGCCTTGACTATCGTATCGGGGCTTCGGAGGAGCTCGGATAGTGCCCACTCGACCGTCACGGCCGAGCTCTCGGTGCCCCCTGCAATTAGGTCCTGCATGAATCATTTTGTTACCTCGTATTACAATCTCTTGTCAATTAATTAAGGTAACATTTATGTTTTAAGTGCATTAAGAGTCAAAATCCAAAAACAAAAATTCAGCACTTTTTTTATTTATTTTTTCCCTGAAAGGATTTATACTTTCCAACATAACCTAAGGTAGAAAAATCAATAGTCGGTATTTGTTTAATTAACAGGATTACAGATCATGTCCCGTCTCACACGTAATGTAATATACTTAATTTTTTTTTGGTCGAAATGTAATATACTTAATTTGTATAATTGCTTCTATTGCGGGATGAAAGGTCGATCCATTTTATTTTTTTATTGGGGCAGATCTAACTTACGGGCATTTTATTACAACTTTTTTTAATTTGTTGACTTTATTATGAATTTTAAAATGTACTAAGTATATATTATACTCCGTATATATAATCTACATACACATGGATAACATCGCAAGGTGGATTAATTCCGATTTTGTTATATTATCATGTGTCAAATGCTTGTAGCTTACGTGTGTGGCCAATGAAAGACGGTAATTAAGGAAAACGACATGCAATCACTAATTAATTAAATAAACACGTCTTTTTGTCTATAAACAAGCTAGCTAGTAAAATAATAATAATATCTTACAATTGACTTAACTAAATGTATATGGAACTTAATATATTGTATATATGCATTTTACCGGCCACTATATCAAGATAACATTAGCTAAGGAAGAAACATTGGATCAAAAAAAAGTTAAGGAAGAATCAAAGAAACCTAATTCATAAATATAGGCACTTACTTGTGTGAATGCTTTGACACCATCTCTTTCAACCTTGATCTCAAGGTTGGGATCATCAGCATGCTCAAGCAATACATCCACCATGTCCATTGGGGTCCAGCCCTTTACACTCTTCCTCCTCTCATTGTGCTCATCCAACACATGCTCCAAAAACCTATCAAACTTCTTAGCCACTTTCTTCATCCTCTTCACATACCCTTGCAAGTCCAAAAACCCTAGATATGGGATCCAATCTCCAATATTAAGCACACCATTTAGCAAGAACAACTCATCAATCATCCTCTTGAACTCATCCGGGCTCACTATGGACCCAACCTCCTCGACCATGTACTTCTTCCCTAGTACCATTCGGCTTATGACATCTAGGCTCAGAGTCGTCAAGAGATCTTTTATGATGATTGGGCTTTCAGGTCGGATCAGGTTGAAAACTGTTCTCATGAGGTTTAGGGTTTCTTGGACCCTGATGTACTCATAGGAGTCGAGCCTCTTGTTGCTGAAGAGCTCCATGAGGCACATCTTACGGGCTTGTCGCCAGTAGGGCCCGTAAGGGGACCATGTGATGTCGGAGTAGTTGTAGGTTGTGAGTTTTCCGGCGGCAGTCTTGGGGCGGGAGGCAAAGTGGATGTCTTGGGTTTTGAGGATGAGCTTGGCGGTGTCAACCGAGGAGGCAACGAGGACGCGGTGGGACCCGAACCGGAGCATCATGATGGGCCCGTAGGACTTGGAGAGGAGGTCGAGGGAGCGGTGGGGGAGTGAGCCTATAAGGTTGAAGTTGCCTATTATGGGCCAGGGTTTAGGGCCCGGAGGGAGGTTGAGTTTTTGGCGGTGGAGGAAGGAGGTGATGAGGCGGAGGAGGAGGAAAGCCACCAGAGAGGCGGTGGCGAACTCGGCCCATGTGAGTGTATCCATTTGGTGGTGGTGGTTGTAAGGTGGTGTATGTATGGTGTGGGCTAGGAAGTTAATTGAGGTGGGTTTGATGTGTTGTAGTGTTGTACAGTTGATCTATGTATAGTTGTAGTTTTGTATGTTAACGTATGAAAACGGATTAATATACAATAAAAACATTTAATATGACTTGTGAGCAATTATTCTTCTTTCTTTTGTTTTCTAATAATTTTCCACGAGAAGCTACTCGATCTGTATGATATCCCACCTGTTGAAGGAATCGAAGAGCTAAATAAATTTGTAGATTATACTAGTATTTGAAATCTGAATTTTGTAAGCAACTTACGGACCATTGACTTAATATATAGTTTTTTTTTTGTCGAGGGTACTACCCATGGGAGTCGAACCGGAGACCTCTGGGTACTATCCAGAAGGCTTAACCGTTCGACTAAGTGCCCGAAGGCCTTAATATATAGTATTTTGAATCGAGAGAACATACTATTTTTTATAATTCGCACCAAGCTTAAATCTTACAACAGACCATAACAAAAAGCAACCACGTAATTCTAGCTACCAAGGGAAAAATAGGAACAACCACGAATCATAAATTATTGAATGAAACTTATATACGAAGTACACTTATTAAGCCATCGACCAAGCACACGTTCGGACAATCGGACGTACCAAGATCACATATTGTAGAGATTTCTCGCGAGGCGAGGCTCGACAAACACTTGAAGAGGGTCATTCTTAGGATTCGAGAGCCCGAAAGTTTCCTCCATGTCAAGATCCTTAGGGTTCATGCCATTGGGCAACTTCCATACAAACCCATGCACAAGATTAGCCAAGCTAGACTCGATCACCTTGAGGCCCAGACTATATCCCGGGCACATCCTTCTCCCTGACCCAAACGGTAGCAACTCAAAACTCTGACCCCTAATGTCCACATTCGCATTCGCCCCATGGATGAATCGGTCAGGGCAAAATTCTTCGGGATTCTCATAAACCGAGGGGTCTCTGTGGATGGTCCACGCGTTAACCAAAACCACAGTTCCCTCGGGAATGTCATAGCCCAAGACCTTGACGTTCTCCCTGGCCAAGTGAGGCACTAACATTGGGGCTACCGGGTGGAGCCGCATTGTCTCCTTGACGATGGCTCGAAAGTAAGGAAGGTTTGGGATGTCTTTCTCCTCGACCCATCGCTCCTTACCAACGACAATGTCAAGCTCCTTCGTAGCTTTGTCGAGTACGTCGGGGTTTCGCAGGAGCTCTGCGAGAGCCCACTCTTCAGTTGTTGCGGAGCTCTCAGTTCCTCCGGCAATGAGATCCTACACAAATTTATTTTAGTGATGAAATTGTGCAATACTTTGCTCGAATTTGATTACTCTATGCTTTTTAATAGTATTTCCTTAGTTCTTACACTATGCTATTGATAAAAACGTAATGATAAATCAACTCTATTCAATTATATTATGTATTTGTACCTTTATGTGTTAGGCTATTCAAAGGTGGCAAAGGAAATGACATGCAAACTTGGTCTAGCAAGCTACTGATCGAGGTGATCATATCATCTAAAGTACCATTGACTTAAAGCTCTATGAAACTCAATATATATCTTGGGTACGTATAGATAGATGTATAAGTTATAATATTATAGTACGTACTAAATTACATAAAATAAACAAATATTGGTGCTTACTTGTGTGAATGCCTTCA
This sequence comes from Polygonum aviculare, assembly GCA_934048045.1. Taxonomy (NCBI): domain Eukaryota; kingdom Viridiplantae; phylum Streptophyta; class Magnoliopsida; order Caryophyllales; family Polygonaceae; genus Polygonum; species Polygonum aviculare. Next base: position 2,021,823 of record OW204026.1, read on the forward strand.
CACCATGCCTCTCAAGCTTGATCTCAAGGTTAGGATCATCAGCAAGCTCAAGCAACACATCCACCATGTCCATTGGGGCCCATCCCTTCACACTTGTTCTCCTATGATTATGCTCATCCAACACATGCTCCATAAACCTATCAAACTTCTTAGCCAACTTCTTCATCCTCTTGACATACCCTTGCAAGTCCAAGAACCCTAAATATGGTATCCAATCCCCAATGTTTAAAACCCCATTGAGCACAAATAACTCATCAAGCATCCTCTTGAACTCGGTAGGGCTAACTATCGACCCGGCCTCCTCATCCAAGTACCTCTTCCCGAGCACCATCCGACCTATGACATTCAGGCTCACATCTGATAGGAGATCTTTTATGATGATCGGGTTTTCAGATCGGGTCATGTTGAACAGCTTTTTCAAGAGCCTTCGAGTCTCTTCGACTCTGATGTACTCGTAGGAATCGAGCCTCCGGTTGCTGAAGAGCTCCATGAGGCACATCTTGCGAGCCTGGCGCCAGTAAGGCCCGTATGGAGACCATGTTATGTCAGAGTAGTTGTAGGTGGTGAACTTTCCTGCGGCGGTCTTAGGACGCGAGGCGAATTGGATGTCTTGTGTTTTGAGGATGATCTTGGCGGTTTCTGCCGAAGAGACGACAAGGACTCGGTGAGACCCGAACCGAAGCATCATGATAGGCCCATAGGACTTGGAGAGGAGGTAGAGGGAGCGGTGGGGGAGCGAGCCTATAAGGTTGAAGTTGCCTATAACGGGCCAGGATTTTGGGCCCGGTGGAAGGTTGAGTTTCCGGTGGCGGACGAAGGAGATAAGGCGGAGGAGGAGGAAAGCCACCAGAGAGGCGGTGGCGAACTCGGTCCAAGTGAGTGTCTCCATCTGGTGGCTGGTGGTTGTAAGGTGTTTGGAAGTTGTGGCTTGTGAAGTGTGATGAGTTTTATGTACTGTTAAATGGACTTATTTATAGTTGTATGTTTGTAAGTTATTGAAAAGGATTGAATCAAATAGCATAGGAAATAAAACATTGAGTATATATTGACTTGTGATCGATGAATTTCATGGTTGTTTCTTAATTAGCAAAAGATTTACGAGAAGTCTAGCTTAGCATATACTTTTCTATTGCTCAAAATTAAATCATTCACAATAAATATATATGTATAGCTTAGCATAGCATATAATTTGTGTTCTTCCTCGATCAAAATCAATCTCTCAGCTCCCATATTTGGGAATTAATATTCTTTGTTTCCTAAGATTGTTGTTCCCCAACATGAACTACAAAAACCATTCGTTTCCAAATTAAATCAGACTATTTTCCCGTAGATTAAGTCAATGGTCAGGGGAAAAAGTAGTACGTACGTTAAGTAGTACAGATTATTTCATAGCATTTTCGTGTCATGTTTCTGGGAAATGACAAGCTAATTAAGTTGCAAATTAAATATTTCAGTGTTGAACATATAGTATAATAACCAATTTATTCCAACTTGTCTTATTTTAATATGATAAATTCTCTACATTATAAAGAATAAAATGTCTTTAAATTTAATTTAAAAATGATGTGTTAAACTTCTGTTTATTGGAGTAGTACTTTTCCTATTGTTTAAATGAATTATAAGTTCACGTTATCTCTTTTTTTTTTGATCAAAAAGTTCACGTTATCTCTCGTGTTCACACAAAACAATAAAAGAGTTGGTAGAGAAAACAGTGTGAAAAATGGGAGCGTTGACTATGCAATATATTACCCTCTCTAATTAATACGGAGTATTTGCAAATTATGATCCTCACTTGTATTTTACATCTTATCAGTTACCATTTGCCACCAAAAATTGTTTAAATATATCATATACAAATAGTCAATAACTCGATACTTATTTATGTAAATATGCACGTCTTTTCTTGGTGGCAAATGGTAACTGATAGGATGTAAAATGATATGGATCTTCGTTACATGACAACCTTCCTCGTTGATGAACACGTACACATTATACAATATATATACATATATATGAATTATGAGAAGTCTTCAGAGACTTAGTTTGACCTACTAATTAATGTCGTCATTCTGAAAGACTGAAACCAGTGCATTTTTTTCAACGTACACCTTCAACTCGATACAAATTCAACCAAAAAAACACGTCAATAAAACTGATCGATTCAATTATTTTCACACGTACCAAACTTAAATATTACAAGATACCATGCCATGAAAAAAAAAACACAACAACCTTAAACTATACTTTGATCTACTAGTGTTTATATCTATAAGATATAAGCACTCCTAAATCATACATCTTAGCTTATAGATCGACCATTTATTAACGTCGGCCATTTTTCACATGGTTACTTTTAGTTAAGTAGAGCCATCAAACACACGTACGGACGTACCAAGATCACATATTGTAAAGGCGACCCGCAAGACGAGGCTCGACAAACACTTCAAGAGGGTTCTTCTTAGGATTCGAGAGCCCGAAAATCTCCTCCATGTCAAGATCCTTAGGGTTCACGCCCTTAGGCAACTTCCATACAAACCCATGTAGAAGATTAGCCAAGCTAGACTCGATCACCTTGAGACCCAAACTATAGCCAGGGCACATCCTTCTCCCTGACCCAAAAGGCAACAACTCGAAATCCTGACCCTTGACGTCCACATTGGCCATTGGCCCATGGATAAATCGGTCAGGGAAAAACTCCTCGGGGTTTTCATAAACTGAGGGGTCTCTCTGTATGGTCCAAGTGTTGACCAAAACCCTAGTTCCCTCGGGAATGTCGTATCCAGAGATTTGAACGTTTTCCCTAGCGATACGGGGCACCAACATGGGTGCCACAGGGTGGAGTCGCATTGTCTCCTTGATGATGGCTCGAATATAAGGAAGATTTGGAATGTCTTTCTCTTCCACCCACCTTTCCCTACCGATGACAGTATCGAGCTCCTTCGTAGCCTTGTTGATTATGTCGGGCCTTCGAAGAAGCTCAGAGAGTGCCCACTCCACCGTCACGGCGGAGCTTTCCGTGCCACCTGCAATAAGATCCTGCACTCGCAACATAGATCATGTTATTTCATTTGTATTACCTATATTATATTTGGTCCATGGGATACTAGGCCGTGACAAAAGGAGAAATGAATTCCAACTCTCATAGTAACAATTTTGCTACCGAAACCCTATGCGCCATTTATTTCCTACCCACAAAAATCAACCAATAAATATATGGTTGCTAGGAAATATATATAGATTTTTAAAAATCGGGGTTAGGCCTAAATGCAACTCATTGACGTGGATGTTACACTAGCACACTATACTACTACAATTAGCCGGTGAAATGGACCCATTCTCCAATTTTATGTATTGTCATGCATATATGTCTACTTATCACAACATGCCAAGTTTAATTGTATTATTAGATGTTCGTTTTTTTGACTAGTCCAAGATGGCAAAGGAAACCGACATGCACAAACATGGTGCGTATATAATATACATAAAATAAACAAGAATGAATGATTTAGGCTTACTTGTGTGAATGCTTTGACACCATGCCTCTCGAGCTTGATCTCAAGGCTAGGATCATCAGCAAGCTCGAGCAACACATCAACCATGTCCATTGGGGCCCACTCCTTCACACTCTTCCTCCTTTCGTTATGCTCATCTAACACATGCTCCAAAAACTTATCAAACTTCTTAGCCAACGTTTTCATCCTCTTCACATACCCTTGCAAGTCCAAGAATCCTAGATAAGGAATCCAATCACCAATGTTAAGCACACCATTTAGCAAGAACAACTCATCAAGCATCCTCTTGAACTCGGCCGGACTCACTATCGACCCGATCCCCTCGTCCATGTACCTCTTCCCGAGCACCATCCGACTTATGACATTCAAGCTCACGGTCGTTAGGAAATCTTTTATGATGACCGGGTTATCAGAACGGGTCATGTCGAACAGCGTTCTGAGGAGGCTCTGGGTCTCCTCGACCCTGATGTACTCGTAGGAGTCGAGCCTCCGGTTGCTGAAGAGCTCCATGAGGCACATCTTGCGGGCCTGTCTCCAGTAGGGCCCGTACGGGGACCACGTGATGTCGGAGTAGTTATAAGTGGTGAGCTTTCCCGCCGCGGTCTTGGGGCGGGAGGCGAAGTAGATGTCTTTGGTTTTGAGAATGAGCTTGGCGGTTTCGACTGAGGACGCGACAAGGACTCGGTGGGACCCGAACCGGAGCATCATGACGGGCCCATAGGACTTGTAGAGGAGGTGGAGGGAGCGGTGTGGGAGGGAGCCTATGAGGTTGAAGTTGCCTATCACGGGCCAAGGTTTCGGGCCCGGTGGGAGGTTGAGTTTACGACGGCGGAGGAAGGAGGCGATGAGGCGGAGGAGGACGAGGGCCGCCAACGAGGTGGCGGCCAACTCGGCCCATGGTAGTGTCTCCATTTGGTGGTGGTTGTGTATAAGGTGTTTGGAGTGGGAGTGGTACGTAGGAAGTTGTAGCTTGTGAATGTTGTGTGATGAGTTTGATGTGTTGCTAAATGAACCTATATATATAGTTGTACTTTGCTATGTTATTGAAAGGGATTAAATTAATGTGAAATGATGAATACAAAATGTATGCATTGACTGTGGTCCATTAATGAATTTCATGGTCTTTTCCAACCCAATTTCCACGAGAGGTCCACCCAAGTACCAAGCATATAACTCTCTTTTTCAACCGAAAAAAAATACATATAACTTCCTTTTGCTCATAATTTACAATTATGTGTCTTTTGTCTAATGCACACGTCTTATTCTCAGCGGTTGTATAGTCGATTAGAATAAAAAATGTTGACGTGTATATTTTTTTTTTTTTGAAGTGGTGAGAATTAGGTAGCCCGAGTAGTACTCACTATTCGGACTAGCCTAATAATGGATTTATCTACATAAAATATATAACTCTATATATTTATGCATAAAAAATATGATTTTAAGTTATATGGTAAATTGACATATTTAGAAAAAATGATCTATTAGACACTAGTATTATACTTATTTGTTTTACATTTGATAAAAAAAATATGATCTATTAGGATGTTGGTATTACATTTTATATTTTAGGTTGATTTTTGAGACATATCGAGCACCAGTAAACAGGTGAGAGCTAAGATTTGATAATTCAAATATGTGGCTTCGTCGTCGGTGAGGGTCAATCCGTGGATCTCGGGTTCTCCCCCTTGAGGTCTTACCACTAGACCAAATACCCTTTGGCATGTTGACGTGTATATAATAATATTCATATCATGTTTCAACATTTTGAGAAACTGGAAATTTCCAGCTTTAATTTGTCGATATTAATTTTATTGTTACCACGCCAATTCAAGGAATAAGCAACGGTAATTGAGAGTTTCTATATATTTTTGTATTTTTTCTAAAGCTTTTAATCAAAAGGTCCACACCTTTATGTCGAGTCCACACCAAACAATAAATGAGTTGTTAGAAAACAGTGAAAAAATGGTTAAATGGGAACGTTGACAACACATATAGTCATATTACATTATTAAAGCCATATATACATACAAATTGTCGTGTTGTATGCTTCTTTTAGATGTTAATTTTGTACCTACCCAACGATGCAATAATAAAGTAAATGGAAACGCCTCCTACCAAAATCATCATCTTTTGGTAAAGTTCCTTCCATCAGTACTTCTTGTAAATCTAGATGAATTAATTGATGAAATATATATCATATTTATATAACACTTCGTATAAGAGAGTTCATTTTACAACTATACACTATATATTAATACTAAATCTCATAAGTACACATTTGCTTTTTCCAAACTAAATTTTATACTAAAAGTCTTTAAAATATATGAATTAATTGCATGAAAGATATTTTTTATAAGTGAAAGCACTTACTTTTGTTATTATCATTTAATAATTGCTAAAAAAAATCCATTTCATTCAACACTTAGCACTTTCTTGGCAATTGCTTGGGTTTGAATCTTTTGACCGGCGAAGGAGATTCAAATGGCTTATTAGGTGAGCTCATTTATACCAAACTACAACTGAATTTCATATCACATGGTGATCTATCACGCTCAATTTCAATTTTGTACAACAATAGAAAAGAATGTACGATTTTCTTAGAAGTTAGGAGGCTTTACCTCATGATAATGATGGTGCTTGCTTTCATCTAACTAGACTTTGAGCTGGAACCGAATGCATAATTAGAACTCAGAGCCACAATTTCTTAGATTAACGTTTTAAAAAAGTTGATTTGGTATTTGATATTAGGAGTTTGAATGATAGAAATGGGGAAATGTCAAGCTAGAACTTTAACAAGTTGGGGTGGGGTATTGAAAGTTTAGGTATATTTTGTGTAAATCTAGCACAAGTTTCTCTTAAGCTAAGTTTCTCCTAATTCGTAGATTAATACATACATATTACTTCTTTTATTTATTTATACAAGTAACACTAGAAAGACCCATCAAATTAGACACCAATTACAACACTATTTGATATAGATTTCTTACCCTTATTTTTCACATCAGTACAAATGTACAATATCAATGTCTCTACAAAGCTACTTACATATAATACAACACTACTCAATTCCAACTTGGAGGAAAAGCGGAGGGCGTACGCATGTTGGAGATAATAGAGCCATAGGTCTTAAAACCTATTAGAGTGAATAACACTTGAACTCATTGACCAAAAAATAGAATATTTTGATGGCCAAAAATCTTGGTTCACCACTAATTATGCTCTAATGGTACTTTCTGGTGGAATTAGAGTCTTTGTAGCTACATCACATCAGATCCCATTGTCGAATCGGATGCGGATTTTGAAGGATCAACGAGGTCAAAGGCTTCTACATTCTACCACCATTGATTCTTTCAGTCATTAAACCACAGTACAATGATGGACAAGGACGTGTTGATGATGTCGTCAAATCATCCAAGGGCACATGGGAGGTTCAGTGTCTGTGACCGGGTCATGCTTGATCATAGAGACAGTGATTATGACCCTAACTATAAATGGGTTTTGTCTGATGATGAATGTGGTCATGAGGAGTCACCAGTTAACATGAATTACTCACCCATGTGCTATAATGGATACTCTCCAATGGAAGAGAGGGGATTCAAGATACAGTTTGGTTGCTAGTAAGCAGATGGTTGGGTTGTTCCTTACAGTTTGGGTGAAAAATGATATCAAGGATGATGTTCGGAACCTTAAGGTGTCTTGTGTTAGAAGAGGGCTAATGGGTTATCTTGGAAATAAGGTAAAGATTATGCTATGAATTGAGACACCAGTAACACACGTAACCTAGACACCAATAAGGTAAAGATGAACATTTGTTGTGTTTTTCATGTACTACCTTATCAAAGCAATTGCTAGAGATTCAATCTGTGAATCCTTGGTATCTTTGTTAGACATCCTATTAATACAGTTGGTGTGAAAGCACTTACTTATATTCTTTAACTAGCGTGATTTCTCGTGCTACACACGAATTATTTTTTATTTTTCTCTATTCTAATTATCATTTATTTAATTTATAGAAAATAATTTCGAAACATTCTTAAGTTTTAATAAAATAGTTTGCTATTTTTTAGCATGAATATTGTATTTTGTAATGTTAGAAGTTTATTATTTTTCTATCGTTTCAACCAATATTATTATATAGTAGATATAATATATATTTTATATATTTTATAAATTAAGACAAATATAAAGTTTTTTATTTTTTTCTGCCATCGATGAAGAATTCTAATTTATACTATATGTCATCATTTTAGTTTTCAATTACTAAGTAACAAATTTAGTATGGAAATTGTCATCCTATATGAATGCATATGTATATATATGAAATTTCTCCAATTTGTTTTTATACTTGCATTATTGTTAGTCTAAATTTGTCATAGTTTATAATGTTGATCAAATATTATAAATATCATGATTATAAATTATTAGTATCTAACATACTTGTATGACATACTTTAGGGATCTATAATAACAAAATATCTTATTATAGTATTATATAATAAGAATAAAATGATAAATACTAAAAATGAATATAAATATTCAATGTGTCTTCTTAATATATTTATAGTGATGGATGAAAAAAGTTACCATAAATTAGCACTATTTTATTATTGGTAAATTAATTTTAGATCATTTTAAGACATTAATTAAGATTTTCTATAATGGAAAAAAAAAGAATAAAAAAGTTTATTATTGGTATCTATTTCAAAACATTGTTGTCATAGAGTTTTGAACCTTAGACCTATGGGTTACCGGGCAACACCGCTACCACTAAGCTAATGATGTTTCTTGGATTTTAATTTTCATAATGATGATTATATAAGGATTATTGCAACCAACACTAAATGGAGTATTTAATGAGAACACCACCTTGTTGAAGTCCGAAAACACCGATTGTAGTGTAACGCGATGAGAGCAAGAGATTTGAACTCAACCGAGTCAACGGAAGGAGAGATGGAAAGAATTTGGTCGCTTGATATGTTTAACGCGATGAGGGTAGTGTTAAGAATGCTTTTGTATTAACTGTGGGATTACAATAGTAAACAGATAATCTCTATCGTGTTTAGGTGTATCGGGTTACAACAATGATCTTAGCTCGAGATCTATTGTATGTGGTTCGCGAGGTTTTCGATCCCCGCTCTGGTGCCTCGAGCTCGCTATTTATAGCCGAACTCTGAGCTGAGACCGATCGAGATGTCGATGTGGGACGACTGCCGCCCAAATACGTGTCGTTCTCCGGTTGGCTTTTGGAGCGGTGCCCGCGGAGCTGGCCAATCAAAGGCCAGGATGGGACGTTGCCGCCCACCGCTCGCTCGATGGGACGTTGCCGCCCACCTACTTGCGTGGATGGGACGGCCTCCTCCCGTGATCACAAGGCTCTTAGCGCGATGCGGGTATGGACAATCAGGTCGCTTGCTCTTTGAGGGATTCCACCTTTGTAGGGAATCACTGTTTTGGACCGGGGCACATGCCGATCGCGATGGTGGTAGAGCTTAGGGCTCGACGCCATTTTGAGAGTTTTATACTCGGTAGTATTTTGTTCTTGGGAGGGTGGTATCTACCGCGGTGACGGTTCTGGTATCAACACACCTAACTTATATATATAGATGATTGCTAAAAAAACTACGTATTTCATTCAACACTTGCACACTTTCTTGGCAATTGCTCGGGTTTGAATGTTTTGACCGGCGAAAAAGATTCAAACGAAAGCATTAATCATCGATTCTCTGCACGACTTCGGGTCAACGTTTTTTTTTTTTGTTCCAATAAATTTAGGGTGAGGGGATGGTGCCCCAGTCCAAGGTCAGGGAAGACCCAAGGGCTCAAAGAGCTCTTACAAGGGGATTTACATATGCCTCACCTCAAAGAGACTAGTGGGGGATCGAACCTGTGACCTATCAGACCGATACCCTGTCATGCTCCACTAGACCAACCCCTTGAGGTTACTATTGACTTAAACTTTGACTTATTGACTTATTAGGTAAGCTCATTTATACCAAACTACACCTGATTTTCATATCATAAAAATGTTATCAAAATCCCGATTCGATCCTACGATTCTAATGATTCTACGATCCAAAAGTCATAAATCGATCCACGATCCTAAGTAGGATCTTATTAAACTAGGATCTTAAATGATTTAATATAAAATTCTAATTGGACTTTGATTTTACACACGACTCTAACGATTCTACAACGATTCTAACGATTCTACAAGCGATTCTTGCGATCCCAAAAAATCACTATTATATTTATATTTTATTACTAAGCTCAAAGTTTATGTCTCTTTTCTATTAAATTATTAACCCGATTCATCTTAAAATATTTTTACTCATCAAATTAATTATGTTTATAAAATTTCAGAGTTTATATATAAGAAAATATGCAATATAATAGGTTATCGTATATTTTTTAGTTAAAATGTAGGATCTTACGATCGTAACGATCCGATCCTGCTATCCCCTTCCGATCCGATCCAAGGATCCCGATCCTGACAACTGATGATGTATCACGCTCAGTTTAAATTTTGTGTAAATCTACCACTAGTTTCTCTTAAGCTCAAGTTTAACCCAATTCGTAGATTAATACATACATATTGCCTCTTTTATTTATTTATAAAAGTAACACTAGAAAGACCCATCAAATTAGACACCAATTACAACACTATTTGACAATAGATTTCTTGCCCTTATTCCTCAAATTATTACAGTATCAATGCCTTTACAAAGCTACTTTACATATAATACAACACTACTTATTAGTACAATTAGGAATAGCTAGGTCCATTGGGCCTCTCAAAGGCCCAAAATAACTAAACCAAGGCCCAAATTAGATAGTGACACTATTAGGCACTCCTCTGCATGTAACGCCAGGCTCAGAGCTAGGAACCATAAGCTCATAAGGCATAACTCCAGCTCCACATCTATTCCTCAGCCTAGGATCACCATTCCTCTTCTCAATCTCCTTCTCCACTCTCCTCATCTCCGACGAGAACTCGAAGAACTCCTCCACCATCTCCGAGTCCCCTGTCCAAGTCGACGAGTGGGCACGCTCCCCAAGGTACTCCTCATCCGGCGAATGAGTCGACAACGTGTCGATCACGGCGATAAACTTGCTAGTCTGAAGCACACTTGGCAATGCTGACAAGAAGTACTTTTGCGGGTCCGCGAGGAAGCTCGTGTACTCGGGATCGTTCTCATCGGGGATCAGCCGTCGCATCAAGACTGGTCGGTTCGGGATGTAGCCACCGTACGGGTATTGTCCGAAGTTGAGGGCGGCATGTTGGGCAGACCCGAGCCAGATGAATGTGGTTAGGATCTTGACTAGGTCGCTCGGTGTCTTGAGCTCGGGCCACCAGGGCTCGTCGCGTTTATCACCATGGCCTACGTGAACTGCCTCGTAGTACCAGCCTTGGAGCTCAGTGTCGCTCTTGATTAGGCCTTCGTCGGGGTAGTAGTGGTCGACGTAGGTTTGGACCCATGACTCAATGGCTTCCCAGATTAGAAGGCCATCGGATGCATATGGGTAGTCCTCTAGTACTAGCTTTATCCCTTGTGGTTGTGTTGGGTCTAGCTCTGCCATTCCCCTGAATTATTGAACAAAAGTTACATTAGTATCAATAGTACATAGTCATGTATATCATCAACAACTTGTTAAGGACATAAGGGCCTACTAGGAGGGCATGTAGTTTGTAACATATATGAGAATCTAGCTCCTTGAAACCTATAGATTATGACAAATTTTCATAGTAGATGGTACCTTCTAACAAGATCAGCAGGGAGGCCTTCTAAGTCAAAGCGCCAGTTCTTGTAGGCGGCGGCACTCATCTCCATGCTATAACGCCCCGGGGTGAAGCTAGCCTCAATCACACCATCGGCATTGATGAGCGCTTGTCGAGCCAGAGCGTTGATCTCTAGAGTGTACCTCATGTGTGGCTCTAGAAGCTTGTATATTGGGTGCATGGCACTCATTTGCCTGTGTGCTGCCAATATGAATGGCTCTAAGGCAGCATGTGTCCTTAACCTGCACAATTCATACATAGTTTTGAAAATTAATTATAATTTCTCCTTTGTTGAAGTTCAACCACAACCTTAAATGCTCCCACACTAACTTACCAGTGATTGATCAGCTGGTGGACTCCGGCGTCGTTGGACCAGACATGGGCTTTGGCTAGTTGCCAAAGCCAGTTGGAGGTTGCATCCACAGGTGGGGACACAACTCTCTTTGATCTTGAACTAGGTCCTCTAAGTGTAGGGGGCAGGCACAGCTCGATAGCAATCGTCTTCAGAGTTCCAACCGAGGTCAGGAAGAAGACGGTACGAGTAGCATAGCATTTTCGGCCATCTAAAGCATTGATCCGGTCGACGAAAGGAAGGAACATGTCATGGTAGTCTGCAACAAACAGCCTTTTTGCATCCAAAGCCTGTGAATAAGTGAGATAGTATTAGAACATAAGACTCAACCATAATGTATGTGTCTTGTATGAATCTTGGCAAGGTTTTTTGTTGATATATACCTCTTGAACTGACAAGCCATCAAGATGGCCTAAGATATGCTCTTCTTTGATTGCGGATTCGGGTGGGCCGTAAACTTCAGGATCAAGCTCACTGACTAGTGGAAAGGATTTGAGTCTCTCAATGCTCATTGGGTTAACCCCAGCTACGAATTGACGAGCAAACTCATCGTCTCGCATCCAAGCGCTCTTGTCCTCTGCAATTCGACACAAAAAACAGATCGATTACTTCTTATGTTCCAACCTTGCAAGAAAGAATGAAGTAAATGATGACTACATAAAGCTATAAGTGCTTACTTGAGATGATCATGGGAGTGTCAAATTTGAGCAAGCCTTGGCTAGTGGCTTGGATCTTGCTAACCACCTTAGGAAGCTTCATAAGGAGCTCATCTTGCAAGCCGATTTTTAGAAGAAGCCCTTCATTGAAGAGGCTGTCAAGGTGGGGAAAACCGGCAAAGTCATGCTTTGCTGAGATGTTAGTAGTCAAGTTAGGCAAAAGGTTGTGGAGCACAGCCTTGAGCCTACAAAATGAGAACGTCCCCGCCTTTGACTCCTCGAATTGCTCGTCTCTTGGCACGTACATTGGCATCGGCTTCTCAACTCGACTCTCCACTTTCATGTCTGCAAATTGGAAAAAAAAAAACTCTGGTCAATTAAATCTTACAATCTCAATAAATGCATCATGTTATATTTATATTTCAGCTCAAGAAAGGAGGGAATGCAAACTTTACCGGTCTCGCTTGGAGGACGACCAGTACGACAGCGTCTAGGATAAGGTATTTTTTCGCCTCCAAGAATCGGGCGCGAAAGGTCGGATCCTTTGTCAGGGTTGCCAAGGTCATTGTAGATATCATAGTCATAGATTCTATCACAAAGCTTCCTCTCTCCTTTGCCATCTCCCCTTATGTCCTTTAGCTCTTGATCTCTTAGTGCTTTGAGTCCTGCTGGTGTCTCATGTGGAAGATATGGCTGTTCAAACCAACAAAACAATGTGATTAATTAACTCATAACCTCAGCTAACTATTGTTCATGTCTTAATTGTTCTTCTTCTGAGAGCTAACAAAGTCAAACTTATATATAAGAATTTTCAAGTCATTGTATATTTGTATGCACCAGTAGTTAACCATGAAAATTCAGGTTGTTTATCTGTAGGTTCACACCAGCATAATGAAAATCAAAGAAAGGACAGGAAAATTCACCAAAAGAAGAGTGAATACTTTAAAGTGTGGAAAAATGCAACCATAAAACAACTTGGTCAAAGCATGCTTATGAACACTTCAAATCTATAGCTAAACAAGTAGCATAGCATGATTAATAAGTAACCCAAGTTTCAACACCAAATGTTTACTAAAAAGAGTTCATAGGATTGAAATTCTTACCTGATTTGAGAAGAAAACTCTGTTGCCTTTGCCAGGAAGATCTTTCTTGGATTGGACCCATGAATTGCAAGGGAAGTGAACAGGTCCACAAGCAAAGCCCTCAAGTGTGATGGTCTCTAAGAAGAACTCTTGTTGGTGTTTGTTGGTTACCGAAATCGCGCCAGGCACTCCGAAGCTCGAATCCACTATGAATTCAGCTGTGTAGTTCACTCTCTCTGATTTCAAGTTTGATTTCTTGGACCAGTCTTTTAATGCAGCTTCACTACTCTTCCTTGGCCCTCTTTTTCCTGCACAATGAAACCAACATATTTAGACCAATTCAAAGCTTGTCCAAGACTCATTCTTGTTAGACTATAATGAAACTGGAAAAAGAAAGTTACCCTCTTATGAATGATCAGATTTTGAGTATAAAGTTTAAACCTTTAATTCATCTTCAGTAGTGGAGTATTATTCAGACATGGGCAAAAAGAAAGCACCTTTTGTAATTACTACACTTAACACACACTCATAAAGCACTTTTGGAATTGTCTATTTATTCTCATTCCCCTATGTGATCTACTAGCTTCTCTATCATGTGTGATACACATTCCCTACTGTTTAAGCTGAGACAAAAGAAGAAAGTCTGCAGTTTTGATTAGTATCTATGATAAAGCAATACTTCCTGAAAGAAGTACACAAGACCCTTGTTGTATATTTCAATTATAGACTCATTAATACTCATTACAAATCCAGAGAGACAGAAAAGATGCAAACTTGATCTAAGAAAAAAACAGCTTAGCTAAAACGGTACTCACTAGGATCAATTTCAGTGCTGAGAAGCTCAAGAACCACATTCCTACCAACCAAATCAGCCAAGGAATCCCATTGCTTAACAATGGCTCCTTTGAGATCCTCCTTGATCTTGTTCCTCACTGTAACCACAGCTCTCACCTTCACCTTTGCATTTGATGGAGGAGGAGAGTAAGAGGATGAAGAAGAAGAAGAAGATTTCTCCAATTCTTGGTTGAAATTCTCCCTACTTTTAGGAGGCTTAGTCCTCAAAAAATCCTCACTAATGGCAGCCATAACCAACCCACCAAACCTCCTAGAGTGTTGTTGTTGCCTCCTAACCAAATGGGGTCTTCTCTTAAGACCTCCATCCGGGCAAAAATGGCGGCTTTGGGTCAAACTTGGGATCAATTTTGTGGAAGAGGGCAAAAGTGAGGATGATGATGAAACACCACCCTCCATTATTGAAGCCCTCATCAACATGTTTGTATGCAAAATAAATGATCCCTCCAAAGAATGAAGTGAAATCCTCTCTGGGTTTTTGTGGGTTGTAAAAAAGAGAGCTGTTCCTGAAGTTTGGAGATGGGAGTTTGATTTTTATGGTGGGTGTGTATATATAGCCATCTCCATGGGATGGACGGCAATGTGAGCACCCAATTTTGAGTTTTACTTTTTTATTTAATGAATTGTGTTGATTGATGTTTGAAAGTTGAGAGGACGGAAATTCGGCCGAAGGGTCAAAACCGAGTTTCTTTGAACGAGTGACACGGTCGTTGTAATGGAGGTCAGACTGTGGGTCCATTTAACCATCCTTTTCGCTAATAAAGAGTCTTTAAGTATGTTAGTTGAAAATATAATTTGGAAATGAACTATGAGAATAATGGGTATGATTTTGATTGTGTTCCCATAGTTTGCACTTATAATATATAACGTAGTAGTATAATACAACTAGATATTACTTATATTATTTTGTGTATTATATTATCCATGCCAAGATTAAGAATACAACGGTTTTTTTTCATTATAAAAAACATACTACAACTTTGCATATTATATTATCCATTCCAAGATTAAGTATATGTATAAATGTGATTCATTATCAACTAATGTATGTTGGTTGATATATGAGGGGGCAGACGATAATACATTGATATCATAGTGTTATTTTAATTTCTCTTAAAAATAGGTATATTAAATAATTTACTTATATTAAAAATAGGTATATCATGTCTTTTCATTTATTATGGAATATTTATTTATTTCGAGATCACTATGTACACAGTATACACTCGACAAGGAATTTAATTTTCAGAATTTGTTTTATGTTATTAAATGTAATTTGATTGAACATACCCGGCATATTTTGACTCATTTAATTTATTTTCTGTCTAATTATTGTAAGGAATATGTTAGAAGAAACATATATTGATGCGCTAAAAACCATATAGCAATAAAAAAAATAGGTAGAACCAATCAAATCATAAGATCCTTGATTTTTTTTTCTTTTTTCTTAATATAAAATAAAATTATTGTGATACTCTATATATTTATAAGGCTATGAACATGTTATGTTTTGTGAATTATATTGAAAAGACAATAGTAAGGCATATGAGATCTTTTTGTAAATGGAAAAAAGTATTTTTACCTCTAAAGGGTAGCTTTTTTCCCTTGCTATATAGAGGCAATCAAATTGAAGATCGAAGTGAAATCATCCACCAAAATTTTACATCAATGAATAAAAAAAATTATAACATACGTATTCTTTTTTGCATTCCAAATGAGCCGGATTGACCTATGTAGCTTTATGAGGAAACTTGTTGTGTTGGGACATCTTAAGCAAACAAATTAAGCACGACATGTAATCTAATTTAGTGCTTACATAACTAACTTAATTACAATACTACATAGATGAGGAAGAAATTTCGCAAAATATCACCTTAAATGGTAACTAGTCTAACCGATATAGATTACACTCGTATCATTCTCGATCTTTATAATTCATCTTACATTTTACTTCATTTGTATAGCTATTCCATTTTTTCTCGATCTTTATAAGTTTGAACGTCTTTAATAGATTTGTGCTAGTCTGAGTTTAATACACACAATAAATTTTCATATTATGGTTTTGATTAAACAAGACCTAATTGTTAAATTTAATCGTTTTGACACCAATATAAATCATTCTAATAATCAATTCCAATGGGCTGCCACAAGGATTAATCTTCCGGGTTTTGGAGTTAGATGAAGATGAAGATTATACGTAGTACGTACAGAACTTTCTAGGAGTGGAAATTGCATTGCATGCCAAATTGGAATACTTGAACTTCCCCATCCAATTTAAGCATCAAAATGAAATAATTTGCACTCTTCTTCCTCGAGGACCAATTAAAGTAGGCATTTGAACAATTAATTAGTTAAAGTAGAGCTAGCCATTGAACAATGCCGTTTCCACGTAAACCTTTGGCTATGACTATTATATAATTAGTAAATGGTTGACTAATTTTTCTGGTTCACCTTTTGAATTTAATTTCATTCTTTTTCTAATCAAATATATATATAATACAATATAAAATGCCTACTATATATATATATTTTACACATGTCAGTACGTATAACATGCGTAGGTCTTAAATATCGATCTCCCTCTCTATATTATTTATACTCCCTCCGTTTCAAAATACATGACCATTTGGACATTGCACATATATTAAGAACAAAATGTTATTTCTATATTATCCCTATAGAATGTAGAGTTAATTATTTGTTTAGAGAAATATGAAAAAGTGTAATGATTATGATAAAGTTAATTATTAGGGGTATAAATGGAAAGAATAGGGAAAAAAATATGAAATGGTCATGTATTTTGAAACAACCTAAATTGTTTAAAAGACCATGTTTTTTGAAATTGTTTTTTGAAACGGAGAGAGTATTAAGTATACTTCCGATCAACATGGTCAATAAATAAGAACTATGCGCATGTATGTATATAAGATTTCAAAAGTTGACCGCTAGCTAGGCCAACCAAATTAAGTACTCCGTAGTAGATTATTTCTTAGCATTCTTACGTACATATTAATGAAGTTAAAGTAGGTATAAATAAATACACACTGGTTTGTTGGTGTGCACATAGTTTTACATATGAAGGGACAGAGAAGTACACGAAGTTGGTCAGTAAGAGATATAGGAAATGGTCAATCTTTTACTTACAAGATTATAGTCAAACTTAGATTTTGGCAGCCAATAGTTTAGCGCCACTCTTTAATTTAGTTTCTATCTACCCAAAAAAAAGTACTCATAAAAAAAAAAAAATACACACTCGAGGGGAAAAAAATAGTCTTCCTTTTCAACCAAGAAAAAAAATAGTCTTCCTTTTTATCTTACCGGCTTCGAGGAAACCCTTTAGCATTTAACTTTAAATCATTTATTCTTCTCTTTTGAATTTTGACGAGGTTATATACTAATACAATTCCTACAATATTTTTCAACTTGAAAACTTTCAAAGGATATATTACATATATATGAATTAAGGGTGAGTTCTTAGGTACGAGACAAAAATATTCATTGATTGGGAACAGCGGTCTCACAAACATACGTGCATGTGTGACAACTAATAACGTTCCCAAATAAGTTACACTTCCCCATATTATATATAGAGCTTAACTAATTAATGATTTAGATATACATATACTAGTGTATGTCACTTGCTTGCTAATCAAGATCCTCTACACCTCTCGGTGTAACTTTCGGTACTCCACTTTATTATTTACGCTATGAAATAACAATAAAAAAATTTAAAAAATTATAATCATATTGTAAACGTTTATTCTTATGTAATTTATGAATTTTTGTGATATAAATTTCTAGGGAATATTTTTAAAAGCCAAAAAGATGATTAATTCATCATTTTTAATGTAAAAAATAGTAATAATAACTTTTTTATCATAAAAATGTACAAATGTATGATACTTATCATTTATAATACAAATATAATTATTTTTTAAAAAAATATTATTAACTTATAGTATAAATAATAAAGTGGAGCACCGAAGGTACACACTAAGTGTTGTAGAAGATCCTTACTGGCTTGCGAGTGGTATACCTAACTAGATCGACTGATCGAGTAGCTAGCGTACGTGCCATGATTTGGAGGTAAGTAATTAGTACAGCAAGAGTAGGCAATGTGTTTTGAATTGTAACACACAAATATGGACGACCTAATTAATTCATCTGCACCGGCCAACCATGAACTACGAAACACAAACTACAGCCACAATTTTACATATTTTATCCATCACGTAAACTTCCACAAATCGTAATCATGACCTTACGCTTTTCATCTCTTTTATGTACTTCTTCTAAAAATTTATGTAGTACAACTAGTTAGGGTTTGGTTGTGAATCACATTCAAAAATGCATTATATATATACATATCTTATACTGTATTATAATGTAGGATTTATTGTGCGAAGCTTTCATATTTAACCATCTAAATTAGCTTTAAGCGGTCTAAATAAGCACCTAGTTAATATAAGGTTAGTATGTAGCCATTCACTAGATATAAGAGCCTTATACCATATGGGTTCTTCAAACAATTCCTTAGAACAAGGGTTCCAAATAATTGTGGTATACATTCAAATATAGTTAAACTCTTAACAATTATAGATGAAATATAGAAACGAGTCGTGAAAGATAAATATAAATGAAATTTAGTGAATGAGAACCTCTTTCATTGTCAATAGATGAAAAATGTTCTATAATATATAAATAAGATTAGAAAACATTGGAGTAATATCACTAATTCGTATGGACGTATAATCGTGTTTAGTGCAAAAAATCACAAATGGGCCTAAGTAAAGATTTGTTAGTTGGGGAGTGGAACCCAACCATTCTTCAATGTCATCAATCATTCTTCAATGTCATCAATCATTGCAATGCATACATCGGATTTTGGTGGCATATTTGGAATCTTAAAATTTTGATGGTTTAGAAAAATAGAAACACTCCCAACAAAAATCGTCTGATTCAAGTATATATTAGGTCAACTATTAGGTCTTTTTCTGAAAGAAATTGCCTTGGAAATAAATGGAAGAACAAAACAAGACAAAAAAACTAATATCATGTTATATCATGATATTAGTGCCATTTTGTTTTTCACTAAGTGAAATGTGAAAATATATTAAAATGACTAAGCCGAAAGATTTTTGGAGGAACCAAGGGTGTATTTGGATTTTTTTATTCAATATATTAATATACATTTTTTTTATATCAAATTACTTCATGATTGAACGCAATTTAGTGTTTTGCATGTGAAGATTCGAAGGCAATCGAGTTTTACGATTTTACCTTATAATTAATTAGTATTATACTATGAAAACTTCTATAGGATAATGTGTATGAACTTCTATAGGATACACTACACATTATTATCGTGGCTACGAAATTACTGCTGTGCTACAAAAAATTGGTATCCACAAACTATGCAAGATTTTTACTCTTCGCTTCTAAATATCTATTTCCAAATTCCAAAAGACTAAATGAGTTTGAGATTCCTCTATCGCTAAATATAAACATACATGCACAAAATATATATATGTATACGGCCTTTGTTTTTACTTCATTGTTGGTTTTACGTGTAGTGATGCACATGGATATATAAGCCTAAACTATATCTATTCAGTATCAAGATTCTCGAGTTCACCACTAAACCTTCAACCTCAATACTTAAACTCGAACATAGACTTTTAGAACCCATTTATTTATTTTTTGTTACTATATTACTATCTAACATATTTTAACTCGAGGTTCGAAGGCAATCAATTTGCATAATGGTTTTATTTATGTATTTATCTTACGTTATATATGCACCATTGCTCAATGACAAAACACAAAGCAACCAAGGAAAAAGACTCAACACTCAAGCCTTGAATTTGTACGTGTGGTGTGGATGTGAGTGGTGATCACCACATGCAACTTTTTTGATGGTCATTGTTGTTTTCTACTTTTACCACCATCACGTTTTTAATATGAGACTCCTCCGCCCAAATCCCTTTTTATGGAATCTTCATACGCTACTTCACATCATATGTAATACACTTGCTTTCCATGTTTTATCCATCTTATTATATACTAATATTAAGGTACTAATGAAAGAGAGAAAAGCTTCATGTTCATAGGAACCATACCCAACTAGCTATAGCCTACATATATCCACAATATCATTTGCTGATTTGCTAATATTTATCCTTGTGACATCAAGCTTGGAAGTTTTGTTTTGCACAAGCAAACAATGATATGTTTATTCCTTTTTTTTTTTGGGTTGAGGGCACTGCCCATGAGAGTCGAACCGGTAACCTCTGGTTACTACTCTTGGAGGTTTAACCGTTTTGACTAAATGCCCGAAGGCCTGATATGTTTATTCCTAAACCACCGGGTATATGTCATAAAAATAAAATTGTGCTAATGTTCAAAATTATTCTTTTTATTGCTTTGGAAATACAACAAGTCGTCAAACTACATAAACGAGAATTGAAGTATATGGTGTGCAATTATGTGCATTGCTAACATTTGGATAATTATCAACTGTGCAGATGAATATGCTATATCTTCTACCAAAAAAAAGATGAATATGCTATATCATCTTTTCTTTTCTTTTTATTATACCAAAAGTTGACCACTAGTAATAATGGTTAGCTTTGAGTTATCAAATATCTATTTTTCTATCCTATTCCATAAGGGTATAAGATGAGAATCACTAACTTATAGGTCAGATTTCATTAGAGCTGCCATTCAACTCCCAGAGGCCAGAACCAAACATGATCAAGAGCAAGATGATGGCAGAAGCAGACCCAGGCTGGATTTGGCCGGGTTAGACTCAAAATTTAGGTCCACAAACACAATCAGTTAGCAGGTTTGGGCTGGGTAAGTCAACCTGAAGTTGCCCAGACCTAGTCCTTGATGAGATGTCAAAGAGAAAACAAGCAAAAAACCTTGAAGAGGTACATCAATCAAAGTGCATACCATAGATTGCCAAAGCTAATATTTAGATAACAGCACAAAACCGTCTTGCACTTTTGTTTTTGTACCAAAAGTGTCATCACCACACAAAAAAATCCTTGAACAGATAAAAAAAAAAAAGGCAGAGACAGTAGCTTTACACAGACCCAGGGGGAAGAAGTAACTAAAAGCTCTGCTTCCAAGCTATAAGCATATGTTCCTTAATGGCCGTACTTCTGGAACTCCCACTCGCTGTTATCTGCAGGGGTGGGAATAAGGCAACAAAGTTAAGATGCCAAATTTTCAAGTTTATTCCTAGATAAGGTAAAAGAGTATAGTATAAATACATACCCAATGGGCAAACTTGGCGGGTTTTGAGCCAGCGGCTGATGCAGTGGAAGTGGAAAGCGTGATTGCAAACACCTTGTTGGTGTAAAAAGTATAGAAAGGGTCAGAGCATATTGAATGACAATAAGGGTTAAAAGATAATAAGACATAACACAAAGAATTGCAAATGGAATGTGGCTCTTTCAATATACAAAGCTTAACAACGTTCATAGGAGTCATTAGACAATAACAGAGACAAGCTGATTCTACTGCAAGGACATACTTTTAAGGTTGAATTGAAACTTGAAATTCCATTCAACTGTAAACTCGAAGTACCTAACTATGCAAAACATCTAGGTTCCTAAACAATTTGTTCAGATTCAATAAGGCCATTAACCTTTTCTACTTGTGTTAACATGATATGCAACTTGAATATGATTAGATAATTCGAGGGTTGAAGGATGTATGATGGAAAAAGTAAAATCCACAAACACAATGAATGAAACTTCAACTATATGTTCCCAGGTAGATAGCAAAAGACTCTGGAAGGGACTATTTGTAGCCCAGTTGGTAAGTATGTGTTTAATGACATTCACTACAGTTTACAAGATTTTCCCAACAACTTTATCTCAACACAATTTCCTGATGTCAATAAACAAAGTTAAGTTATTTGTTTTATCCCAATCACCCCAACCTAAATCATAAGGATATGACAAGTTGTAATCACCCACCTCACTCTTCAAGAATCAGAGAATAATTTAGCAGCAATATGAATGATAAATCCTATATATCACAAGATGGAAGGTTGTATGATGGACAAAAGATAGATTATCAGCATAACCTAAGGAATTAACACATACACATTTTCAACATAACAAAACAGATGATCAAGATGTACATAATACTTGGATTCAGAAGAAACCAAACTAAAGCAAGTTTTCAATACTACCCTACTACCAATTGATCTTCCAATTCCAATCATCTTGAAGAATATGAAACTGATCCAATTCTACCCACAAGATATCAGATATTTAGGTAACCCCAATACTATAACAAAGAAAAACCAACAGAGGTATGTCATAATTTTCCTATCATTCTGCGATATGCACTGCAATTAAACTAAAACCACAAAATCAAAATACAAAGATTACCAATACCCAGGCATACATTACTAGTTCACCTAAACAGAATTACACACACTCTCACATAGTCTAAGTGTGGCTCAAAGATTGAACAACAGAATACAAGATTGTTTTTACTACGTGATCAATCAAACACCACACCAAAGCAACCACAAACTAATACTACACAAGTATCAATGAGCAGCATAAGAGAAGTAAACCCTAAAAGATACCATAACATAAAGCTCCTAACAGCAAGCATATACCACGCAACCAAACATGAGAACATAACATAAGCTATTCATCAACTTAACAAGAAACATGAATTTGCTAACAACAACCAACTAGGGTTTGAACAAAAAGCACATACCCCAAGCAACAGTGCACTCCTCGCTAGTTGCGCTCGCCTGATTAGCTTGGCACTCGATACCTAATCGCCATAACAGAGAGACATCAGGAGGAGAAAGAACAATCGCACAAATCACATCAAAAGATTAAGAAACCGAAAGCTGCTTACACAGATCCATGATATGGTTCCTGCAAATCGCACAGTTGTCGACAACAATATCTGCAAAATCGAAACCCTAATTAGCACCAGAAAAGCACTAGAATCGTCAGAAGGAGCGCTAAAAACCTAGCCGATTACCCCAAGCCCAAAGAGCGACAGCATTCCACTTTTTGATCTCGAACCGCTTAGGTTTCTTGGAGGAGGATCCGGCAACGCTCGTTCCCTCGCCTGCGGGGTGCATCTCGACATCAACGCCGTCCGCCATATCTATCGTCGGAGAGCAGAAAATTTGTTTTCAATTTTCTCTTGGATCTGGAATTTGAAGAAGGGCGTAACGATGAACCTCAATGTCGACACTATGGGGGGATTTTATATAGACGTGAAAAGGGAGAATACTTGATTTTCAATTTTGTGGTTCGGATCCGGTCCGGACTCGGTGAAGTTTTAACCTAAGATATAATTTCACAAATTAAATTAGGAAAGTTTAAAAAAAAGATATTGATTGAGCTTAAATAAATAAAAACTTAAGATATAATTTCACAAAGTAAATTAAGAACGTAAAAAAAAAACTATATTAATTGAGCTTAAATAAATAAAAACTTAAGATATAATTTCAAAAATTAAATTAAGATAGCAAAACAAAATATTAATTGAGCTTTAAAAAAACTAATTGAGCATAAAGTCATAATAATCTATAAAAAAAATCTTTATCAAAATTTATCTAAATTACCAAATTTGGGTATAGTCTATTTAAATTGGATGATAATAAAAAGGATCCATTATCTAGCAAAACCCCGACTTGTGATTTTGGAGGCTTAATTATACAAAATCTGAAAATCACCACTGTGGTTGTTTCAAAGGAACTGATTAATCTTGTTCATTTTTGGCGAATCAGACCTTGATTGATCAGGCAAGAACATGCTCTCTTTTTACCCCTTAGCTAGGTAAAATTGTTATAAGACTAAACCAAATACCAATTTACAAATGATTCTTAAAGCTACAAGATTTATAAACCTGCTATCATCTTCTCTGATATTATACATTCAGCCTACGGATATCCTCCTGCATGGGGCATGTTCCTATAGAATCCCCACCCTCCTAAAATCACAAAGCCTGCCTAAAATTCCCCCAAAAATACAAATAAAGAAACAAAGATGATAGGAAGGGGAAAGTAGAGATAGAAGGGGCATCAAGAAAGCTGCTAAGTAGGTTCCAATAAGCTTTCAGTGACACCTTCTCATCAATTGCTCTGCTTAGGCATGCTTTGTCTTTCCCCTAAGAAGTTAACACAGAGATACTCGAATGAATGCGGCGGAAGCTAGCTCGAACCGACGGGAATGAATATCTGATACCCAAACGGTTTGATAAGTCTTGAGTGTGTTGTGGATGTGAGGGATCATGAGTATGATAAGTCATCTAAGAAGCCATTTGAGGGCTTGTGTGACTTCCTCTTAAAGTTAGAGACACTGCATTGCGGGCATATGTATTCCAACCCGTCGGTCTTTGCATAATCCTACAAGACGAAATGTAAAATTTATTAGAACCATTGAGTTTATAGAAACTTTTGGGGTTATCTATGTCCCTAAACTTTATAATTTGTTCCTCATTGTTCCTTAACTGTCTGAATTTTGTTAGCACAGACATTTCAACAGTTTGGGGACCAAAATGGAAGAACTTAGTTTAGGGATACATACCTTGAAGGCACCAAGGCCTTGTCGCCTGTCACAACCAAAATGTGCCCACTCCCCACAAACACCACAGTTTACCCAGTCGCCGGCTGCACTACTGGCGAATGCAAAAAGGAAGAAGATAGCAGTTTTAGAATATTTATATTTGATCCGAATGCTAAAATAACAGATTTTAAAAAAAAATGTTATGTGTCATTTTCTTATCAGGAAAGAAGAGACCTGTTACAGAGCAAGCAACATTCTCCATCTACGTCATCATGAGCTAATTCGTACTCTAACAGGTATGTCTCATAGTGCCTTTTTAGTGTATTGCCCACACCCTGATTTATTCCAAAAGGTAAAAAACCGTAAGAAGTTATAGAATGAAGCTAGAAATAGCTTTATTAGGAAATAGCGAAACAGAAGAAAAATAATCCAGAGATATCTAATGTAAGTATAATGCAAATTGGGTAGAGTGGCAGATCATACAGTCATCCTATTGGTTGATGTATAGTTCCTCATCTTGTAAAAAATTTGGCCTTTCCAGTTGATGCCGTTGCCAACATGAAAGCCTCCCCTGGAAACGACCTGACAAAGTTCCAATTCCACGTGACAAGTTTAAGCATAATTCTGATGGATAATGAGGGATTATTTAAAAATAAAAGAGAAGATAATTTGTCATAGACATACCTCACGGTATAGATTGAAGAGGTCAAGTCTCTTTGAATTTAGAATAGCATCAGGAAACTCGGCTAAACCAGCTTGAGGTATGAGACGAGTGTGTCCCCGAACCATAAGAAATTGCAGGACATCTTTCAGGAACTCCTCCTGAATGAGTTGACAATTATTAACCAGTGAAAATAATACTAACTTCAAATTCCAAAACCTAGTTTCTTGAAAAGGTCAAGTTGTGAATCATGTTCGACAAAAATGTTGGAATTGTGTTATTACCTCAGAGCACAACTGAATATTAGGCCTACTGCAGCCATGTTTCTTGAAAGGTAATGGGTTCAAGGATGCAACATGCTTCATTGGGTGAGTGTTGGAGGATTTTCTCAATGGAGCAGGATTAGATCCAGCAAGTCTCGGCATAGCAGGCTGATGACCTAGCAAGTTGGTCTTAACTTGGTCTCCTTCATTACCATCTGGCTTATAAAACCCAGTAAATGGCATCATTTTGCGAAGATTAGCATGTGGAATGGGCCTCATAGCTGCTGCTTTTAACTTTTGTCGCTTTGAACCCCCATTCATCAATCTTGATTCTTTGTATTCATATTCAGCTGTATTTGTAGTCGAATGATTTTCAATCCTTAATGTTTTATATGAACTCGGGCTTGATCCATGCCCTGGTTCTGCTCTTCTTTGACAAGGCGCTGGTGGTCTTAACCAACTAGGTGGAGTGGCAAGATCAGCATCTATATCATCAAAATCACTCTGTTGTTCTCTACAGAGGAAAAGTAAACGATCTGCATCTTCTTTCCCAAAAGAGGCAACTGCCAAACCCTGGATGCTGGCAATACCGAGTGCAACAAGACTACAATAAGAACTTTCCGGTGCCAGTTGCCTCAAAACCTATTAGAAATGAAGCAAGAGCTACATTAATTCTCATTAACCCCATAAATGTGAAGAATCATGCTCTATCACCTCTTAACTAAGGACGAGCCAAATTACTTAAATGACAGACTACATAAATTTTCGTTGCATCATTCCTCAGAAGCTTGAAGCACATTTTCACAAAATAAACTAATAGAAGTGCTTCCATTCCTATTGGATACACACAGACACACAAAGAAGTGAGACGCAAGGCACTTGAAGGTGAAGTAGATGGAGTCACAGACTCACAGAGCGGATTCAAACAGTCAACAATATATATATAAATATGTATATATATATATACATATATATATACATGATTTGAAAAATCATATTAAATGATAATTAACAACCAGATCACGAAGGAAACAGCACAGTTAAGAGCAAACCTGCAACGCCCATGATGGCACTTTCATGCAAACTTCAAAAACGGTTGCCCCACATGCAATTGAAGCAGATTTCCGAGGATCGAGCAACTGCAACTTCGTTTCACCCACAGTTGAAACTGCATGAACTAGCTCGCTTCTATCAATGACCTCCTTTTTTATATGGTTCTCCAAAAGCTGAGAATGCAATGAGAAAGCAACACAGGCATGAACATCCAAGTGTTGATAACTTCTTAGCATTAATGGAATGAATCAAACCAGTATTACATCAAACAGCAGATTACCTGATAATCAAAGCAAGTTTGTGCACTGCCAGATACCAACAGAGAGATGTGAGCAGAACTAGATGTAGAAATATCACATCGCATGGTAACAACACCGCGAGAGAATGTCCCTGCCTGAAGTGGCGGAGGAGGTGCACTGAAGTATTAAGATATTTTGCAATCAGCAACTCAGCTAATAATAAATGTACGCACACAACACAATACAGGTTAAACGTAAATGACTTTTAACTTAATTTAGAGCCACTGCTTGTCAGAGTTGTAAGAGACCAAACAATGACAACCACAAACAAATTTAAAAAAATGCAACTAATCAAAGATATATAGTCCTATTCTATGTGTCCTTTTGCAGACAGGCATCAATGGAACTTGTTGAAATCAGCAGATAAACAAAACATCATTTTTCTATCATGTATGAAATCTCCTCAATTGGTTGCACTTCCTCAATTGCATCATTTTTTTTCTCCACATTTTATACTTCTATAATCTTAAATATGGAGTTCTGAACATGTTTCAACATGCCCGTGGGCCATTTCTGAATTTGCAAACTTAACAAGACAACAATGGATAGATATATTATGCATGAATGTGGATTTAAATACACATGGTCCCATCCAATAGCAGTTGAGCAGCATACCTAAAACGATTGTGAAGTTTGCTCCCACGCATCTGACAGAAGGATTAAGCAAAAAGACATCTATATTAGAGCCTTATAGAAAAAAATGAAGTATAAAAGAAAGCCAAACAAAATATACAAAAGATAGCAGTCTTCCACATTCAGAAACCAAACTTTGCATCACATTATAGTGCTTGGTGACTTCCTCATAATGGAAATTAAAATAATTTAAGGCACTGTAGAATGCAGAATGCCAACCAAAGTAATATATGAACACGACATTCAGTAAAGGAGCGGCAGTGCTTACTTCAATATTCAACAGGGCATTTAGGCCAACTTCAAGACATCCTAACAGATTTGCATCCTGGAAAAGAACATGTCAAAAAGATTCCTCAAAACAATGTGCAGGAACAGAAAGAAGAAAGGTTTAGTATGACCCACCATGCTGCATGGCTTTCCGCAAACCAGAAACCCCACATTCACTTCATCATCATGAATCTTGAGAGAAGCTAGATCGCCTTCACCATCATCTTCATCTTCAGCAGCTTCAATCTCAGGCATCACCACATCGATAACTGGAGGGTCCCCAAGAAAGCATGGGCCCACATTACCGTCATCATTTTCCCCGTTCGTACAGAGAGGCAAGTTATTCCTGATACAGTATAGTCTAAAGGATGCATGCGCAAGCTGGAAAGCATCCCAAATATGACAAGAAGTACTGCAGTGGAAGTTAGGAACTGTTAGAAAGCAAATCTGAGCAGAGCATAAAAGAAAAAGCATTTATGAAGCGTTGTCTATCCTCCAACTATAGTTTTCACTAGTTCTCAACATATATAAGAGAGAATTAAACAATCACTCTAACATAAGTAAGTGAAACGAGCTGGATTACATACCATAAGTAGGAGTCTATAGGGACAAAGTTAAACGTTCCTATAGTTGCACTTTTTTTAAAAACGGGAAAGCATCTAGATAGAAATTGTAATTCTAATTTATAACACGCACTAAAGAGCAAAATAACAGCCAGAAGTACACAGGCACACATCTAAACACTCGTTGAAGAAGTGAAAAAGAATTAAAAAACATTTTACCTCTGCATGACCGAAAATAACGCATGAGCAAAATGAGAAGCTGCGTAGTGAGAAAAAGAATCCTTCCAGAAGATGACAAAAGGCACTCCCTGTATTGAAAAAAAGAACAAATATATGAAAAAATGCAGGCATTTCAGCTTCAAATGTAAAATCTCCAATATCTGGTACTACAAACTCATGGAAGCTAAAGATAAAATGACACTTCCTCTCACCTTAGACTGAATTGCCTCTGCCATTTGCTCACCGTCTGGAAACTCCAAATAGACCTTCAAAAAGGTCAGGCAATATCATGTCATAAATCCAGCTTTTGGTAAAGCAGGAGAAATCACCTCATTCAGATATATAATTAAAGGCCCTCAAGTGATACAATGTGAACTATTTAGCGAGCAGATATGAACACGTTCACAACAAACAATGTCAGATTACCATCAGAAAAGAAAACCAATACTTCATAAAGTCTGGAGCCATGAAGGAAAAACATGTTCTCAAAATCTCATCCTTAAATATGCTCAAGCATTAATGATTTACATGTTACTAAAGGCAAATTAAAGCACATTATTATAGCTACCAGAAGTAATGCATATTAGCCTTGAGATTGAAAATGAACACATCTATTAAGTTGAAGCATGTGAGCCACACGCCAACAAAGATTTCAGTTTGATGTGGATTTGCATCATATTGAAATTTCCTTCATACATCGGAAGAGGATATGTGGCATTTACCATGGTAGGCAATACAGAACCAAAAAGATCAGATATGGCTTCAGGTGTAGACAGGTAGACATCACTCAATCTTAAAGAGCCAATTTCTTCATTTGCAACACGTTCCCCTCTGAAGTATACAATATTTGGCCGAAATGACTCGAGTGTTCTCGAGAAATCATCCACACTAGGACTGGTTAGAGACTGAACCTGCAACCAATAAAAAATACAGATCCTGAATCTTAACAAGTTGTATACATCTTCTGGAAGTGGCATGAGGAAACTTGATAAGAAGCACTACCTCCAAAAGACCATATGATGCTAACTCTGAAATAGGGTAATGCAATCTATCATATTGAGCATCTTGCCACTTTTTATCTTCAGCAACTCCACCACAAACAACGGTAAGTATACTGTACTTTGAAGCTCCTTGCATGTGGAGTGTCTCACAATATTTCAGCAATCAAAAAGCTAAAGCAAGAAATCTGCAAATTTGCCAAAACGGGTAAGTATATCAACTTTTCTGGGAATGGATTTGTATTTATATAGGGTTGTTTAAATTTTAAAGGGTTTGATTATTATTCTTTAGGGTTTTAGTTTCTTAAATAACATTTTTAACCCCTAAGGCGTAGGTTAGAAATACTACAATTATTAACAGTAGGAACAAAGAATCAGGATTAACAGTAAGAACAAATCATGTTATAATGGATTTATCAATCATGTTGGCTACTAGAAGATTATGCATGTCATATATCAGCCTAACATCACTCTAAAGCAGTCAAACTTGGTGCCTGAATTGTAAATATGTTTCTCAGATATCTCACTCTCTTCACATGTCCATCTTTGAACCCTCAAAGTAGCCAGAAAACAGCAATTGCATCACAGCTGATAGCTACTAGAAAGGGGGAAGCGCATTAACACTCATTATTCAAACATGTTTAGAGTCATTCAATTCAAGGCTAACGCTAATGACTCTCACCATGAAAAAACTCGATCACAATTACTTGGGACTTACACTTGGTCATGGATTATATTTTACCACCCAACTAGCTGTAAATTCATAAACATACTCTAGGGAATAAGTAAGTGACTAAAAAGGACGATTGAAAACCTAAGCAGAATCAAATTGCTCATATCTTTGCACTTAATCGAACAACCACCAGCAACCAGTCGATAATAAGAACCAAATTACACACTCTAGGCATGCGAATCCATTTCTAGGTCAATGCATAAAAAAATGAACTCCATAAGGAGCTCTAAACGTACACCTTTCTCTTTCCCTCACTATCCCCCTCCATAGAGGGCTCTGTTTCGTAACACCACACAGAGCACTCCAAACAGAGCTGGTGCGAGTAATGGCTCAAAAACTGAGCTCAACGATCCCACATCTACCTTCGAAGAGCTCGACAGAAACAAAAAGCAAACGGAAGAAGGAATCAGAAGGCAGGGAGCACTCGTACCTTGTTGGTGTGATCGATTCTCCTGTCTGGAACCAGCGAGAGAGGATTTTGGTGATGAATTCGAAGGAGAAGATAGGGCAACGGCGAATTCAGAATTTGGGGGTTTCTCTAGTTGTTTTAATTCATTATCTGTGCCCCTACTTTTGGGTTCCGAGTGTAAAATCAAAATTAATTCTGAAGCTTCAAGCATCAAACCAAGCATTTTTTTTTATCTTATCTTTTTTTCCCTGCTTACGTATTTTGGAGGTCTTTGATCGTTATTTTCTTTTTGAAGTGTATTCTCTTTAGTTTTTAGTGTTTTTATTCAGGCAACGAGCGACATATTTATGAGTGGCCCATTTGACCCAAATGAATTGGCCCGTATAAATAGTGACCTTGTCGATTTACCAAAACTTTACTAAAGCCTTGGTTCAATGACTAAAGTTAATGTTGAAATTTTTACTTTCTAGGAATTTATTTTAATTGATATAAAAATTAAAGACTTTTCTATTTATAAAAGAATTAGTGTATAATTTCTAGGAGATAAATTCCCAAAGTTTATTGTAAACCAAACACTAAAAATAGGACAAATTTCTAAGAAAGTTGTACTTCGTGAAAAGTTAAGCATAAATTAAATGAGGGTGTAACGCTATTAGGGTCAGTTAAAAGCAATTTAAATTGAGGTTAAAGAATCTTATTGAAATTTATGCAAATACATCTCGTGCACCTCATTTGATTAGGGCTTATTGAAGCTTAATTGAGTTGATAGTTAAACTTCTGTCCCAAATTTATGCTATATCGTCCAACTTTATATGGATCTATGTAAAGTATATGTGAAACATTTGTATGTATACCCTTAAACTATATATATTAATTTTATTTGAATTATTATACTATCTTATTTCATAACTTGTATGAATCTTATGAGGCAACAAAGAAAAGGGTGAAGCCAGAGGCGGACTTAACTAAGGCCCAGTGGGGGCACTTGCCCCCGCTGGGATTTTAATTTATATGTATATACATATCTGTCCCGTTTCGAAATAATTGTCTAAATAGGATTTGTATATATTAAGAAATAATTGGTTTTTCTATATGACCCATATCAATGTAAAATTAATTATTAGTATAAAGAAATATGGAAAACCTATATGATTACGATAAAATTAATTATTAGGGTTATACATGTATAGAGATGGGGAAAAATGAAATAGATAAATATTGTAAAAATAACAAAAAGTGGTGTTATGAACAACTAGTTTAAAACGGATGGAATATTAAAATTAAAACACATATATAAATAAACATATTGGTCATACACTTTAATTGAAATGAAGTTATGTTGGTCGTAATAAACATAATTTTATACTCAGATTAAGTTATTTTAGGTTTTAACGATCGATTATATTTAAAGTAAACTATTTTGCCCCCTCTGAGATAATTTTCTGGGTCCGCCACTGGGTGAAGCAAAGAGTTGAAGAATGTTGTAAAAAAAGCAACAAGTAAAAGAGTTATTCATCTTGATAATGAGCTGAAACATAACATCCTAATTCAACTATAAGAGAATCTGAGGTTGTGAGAACGTTTTAATAATATTTTGAAGCTGATCTTTTTAATTACTTTTTCGTCGATTTTGAATTCTATATATTTTTTTTTGTTATTGTGATATTTAATCATGCTTCTAATGTTGAATGCAAACCTTATGTTTCGACTCAAACACAATGCAGAGTAAGTATTTATATTACTTCTGATTTATTTACTTTAGTGGTCATATTGATGTATTTTTGTGTTTTTAGTCTTGTTCTTATAGTCTTACAAGTTATAAACAAGCGGATTGTAAAATTTGAAAGCCTCCATACATCATTGACATTGTTGGAGAAAATTGGTGAAGTGGAGGCCTTGAAAGCTTTGCAGCTTTTCCTCGTGCATCTCATATTGGATTGATTAGAACCTTAGTTTCTCTGTTGGATTTTGAGGTTTGTAATCAATTCCATGTTTCTGAACATACCCCTTTGTCACTAGTCTTGCTTTGTACTTAACATTCTCTCCCTCTGAACTTTTCTTAAGCTTGTAAATCCATTTGAGTCCAATTGCTTTGTGGTTCTTGGGCAGATCACACAGTTTACAAGTCATGTTTTTGTTGATTGGGGCGATTTCTTGCTCCATTGCATTCTTCCATACTTTCTTCATAATTGCTTCCTTAAAGTCAGTTGGCTCATCACTTGATAGGAAGCATAAGCCAATCTCTTCCTCTATTTCATGTGTCTAATCATAAATGTCTTGCAAGGATCAAAATCTGGTGAGACATTTGTTCTAGTTTGCATATCCCTATATGTTTTATGTTTGGTTTATTAATCCCTATAGTAGAATAAGTAAAGAATACATCATACTTGCATTTTGTGTTTGCAAGCTGGAGCACACATCTTGGTAAAAATTATATTGCAGTTTGCACATGCACTCGTAGATTTTTGCATACATTAATGTATCAACTCTATTATTTTTCTTTGGAGAAGTTACGTGCATCAATCATTTTGATATAGATTTTAGATGTGTTTGATTGTAGATTTCAAAACTGATTGTTGAATGCATCTCTTCACTTTCTTATTGTTCTTAGTCCTTACTGGTGATTGAGCTTACGTTGGATCATTACAATCGTTAGACATACCACCCTTTCCTTTTATTTCTAGTTAATTGTCAATTGCCAAATAGACTCTTAAAGCACCCATACATAGCACGATCACTTATTTAAAAATAAAAAGGAATTTGTAGAAAGAAAATTGTTTGAGCGAAATCTTATTTAAAAGTCTCTAAGAGACCTTGAAGGACGCATACGTGGCGTTTAAAGATGGACTCGTTGTCTCTCTCGTTAGATACATGCCATATGCCATAATCTGGATCGTCTAGATTTTTTTTAAAAGCATTTCATGATACAAAAATGAAATTATTAACTTTATTTTTCTCTTATTATTTTTGAATGCATAAAATTTAATTCTTTGTACATACATTGACACATCCATCTATACTATATTGTGCCTTTTTGAGTCACCACGTTAATCATGATCTCATTTCATATTTAAAAAATATATTTTTTTACTTCTATGTTTCCAATTTTTTTGTATGATTTTTTTTTTGCATTTATAAAATAATTTTTTTAAAATAACTAAACTTTATCTTTAATACCAAATAACTCAGCATTCGATTCATCTTTAGTACATATAAAAATCTATCAAAAACTTGACCAACCATATTTGAATGATTGAATTAATCCTCTTAAGGTAACTATTTGATAAATACATCTCACTGCACGTCATTTGATTAGGACTTATTGAAGCTTAATTGGGTTGGTAGTTAAACTTTTGTCCAAAATTTATTCTATATCCT
This sequence comes from Polygonum aviculare, assembly GCA_934048045.1. NCBI lineage: Eukaryota > Viridiplantae > Streptophyta > Magnoliopsida > Caryophyllales > Polygonaceae > Polygonum > Polygonum aviculare. Next base: position 2,056,089 of record OW204026.1, read on the forward strand.
CCAATTTTATATGGATCTATGTAAAGTTTGTGAGAGACTTTTATATGAATTACCCTTGAGCTATATATTATTTTTATTTGACTTATTCTACTATCCTATTTTATAACTTTATAAATTCAACTACATTTTTTTATTAATTAACTTGATTATGTTTCCTTCTTTCACCTTAACGATAAAAAACAAGTATGTTTATCGGTCTCGAAAAAGGTAACAAGCATCTAGTAGAAACTCCTTAATATATTGGTGAGTAGTGAAGAACACTCGGGTGGACCTTTCTTGGTGAATTATATTCAAACAAAACAATGGCCCAAAACACCAAGTTAATACATGGGTACCAATGCTTTTATTGTTCACAATGTCAATCGTTACCATCATGAAAGATGGTGGTCATTCTACTTCATTTACCTTCAATACAGGAACTAACCAAAGTTGATTCCTTGTGCCAGGGGCAATTCATTTCCATAATTGATGGTGCTGACCAAACAAGAGAACAAGTCATCAGAAAGATAATAATTTGCATCAGAAAGATTGACAGTTTGAGAAGCTAGTTTAGTGAGTTGTATATATACCATGTTGATCGTCTCATGTATTGCTTCCAAGAATCACTTCCTGCTTCTCTACCTCCGCCTGTCGCCTTTTCACCGCCGAAAGCACCACCAATTTCAGCTCCATTTGTAGGAATGTTCACATTCACAATTCCACAATCACTTCCTAATGGCCTGCATTCATCCAATACAAAAACCAGTAGATTGTATATTACAAACTTATTCAGTTTTCATAGGGATATCAACTAGTATTTTCCATTTGTTCTTATGACGGTAAAGTGAGCATTGAAAAGAAACGATGACTAACCCGATCCATTTGAAGAGAATTTCAGGTTTACGGGTGAAGATTGAGCTACTTAACCCTTGAGGAACCGAGTTGTTAATGCTGATTGCTTCCTCCAAAGTCTGAGGAAGGAAATGAACCGTTAGCCAAGAAAAACAGATTCTTGCAAAATTCAACAAAAGCGCAGAGCTTACTTTAAATTTCATGACGTAAAGCACAGGAGCAAACAATTCTTCCTTTACAACATCTGTATCGGGAGTGATCTCAACAATTGTGGGATGCACAAAATTTCCTTCGGACTCAACAACTGAACCACCAGTAAGAATTTTTCCACCCTGTAAGAGGTAATTATAGTCAGTAGATGATATCAGGACAAATTGAGTTCAAATACTACAAAAGATTTATGCGCCTGGAACATTATCGGCTCTTCCTATGAGCAATGCGGAATTCACTAAATCCACAGGCCTGCAGGTTTCATTTGGGTTCGAAAAGTGGCAAAATTTGAAAGATAAGATTTCATGTTTTATTGCGTGTATACATATAGCAAAAAGACCTTATTTTAAGTAAAAGAAAGCTTGAGGTGGAGATAAAATTAGATTGAAGGAGAGGTACATGCCTGAGATTTGATCTTCTCGATACCCTTCACGAAGTTTTCAACTGACGATTTTGTATGCAATGGACCAAGCAAAGTACCATTCTCCAAGGGATCTCCTATCTTCACTTGCTTGTATGTAGTAACTAGTTGATCAACTACCTCCTGGTATATGCTCTCATGGAGAAGCTTCACCAAAACAAGATAGATATATAACCAAGTTAGAAGAAGTGTTTTTTTTTCAGTTCATAATTAAAGGTAAAGATCCTGCAGAAATGTTTCAAAAAGCAAGAATCTACTCACCAGTCTACGGCAAGTTGTGCATCGTTGGCCAGCAGTGCCAACAGCAGCAAACAGAACGGAGCGTGCAGCTAGCTGAATGTCGGCATCATCCATGACGATGATTGCATTGTTTCCACTTAATTCAAGCAAACATTTACCAAATCTCTGGTTTACAGTTTGTTGCACCATGAGGCCAACCTGTCAGAAGAGGATCAAGTAGTGATAATTATGATCAGTATAAGAAAAAATTAAATGCGCTAGAGGCATAATGTTCAGTAAAACTGTCAACGAATGTAGACAGTGTCGATGCAGTTTGAATATCGTATGTTTGACATATAAAGGAAGACGACAATGATAAATGTCTTTGTTAATATCCATAGTATTGACTCGGGCGAAAAAAGAGTAAATCTACAAAAACATCTTTTTATATGTCACGCAATCATCCTTCAATCAGGCTTACATTCAAGTAGTCAAAAGATGTGAAGGTATATTGTTACAAATGTAGGATCATTAGTGTAACATGCACAATACAAGCAAAAACCACAGGATAAAGAGCACGTGTTAGAGAAAACATTAGAATAAGCTTACTTTAGAACTTCCAGTAAAGGAAACAAGTGGAATCCGCACATCTTTTGCAATAGCTTCACCAATTTCAGCACCTCCACAGAAGGATGTGAAAATTGCGCCTGGCAAGTTGTTCTTCTCCAAAACTCCAGCAACAATTTTTGTCAATGCGAGAGTTACCAGTGGAGTTGTTGGAGCACCTTTCCTGATAATGTGAAACAAGAAAAAGGATCACCACATACTTCACTCCAGTTCAGAGGCCACATTTCTAAGCTAAGATAAAAGGATAGACAATTAGGCATATCTTAACAGGTTCTACAGCAAAGTTGTAAGTAGCCATCAACAGATTTTGAGTTGATTAACGTAAGGAACATCAAATGGAAAAAAAATGGAAGATAACAAATCCATATGACAATGACGATGAGAAATTATGGCAGTTAAGTTTGTATTACTAGTAATTAGACATTCAACAGCCAGATAAGCGAGTCATATATAATAATATTCTGCAGATTATGATTTTCCTACATGTACTTTCTTTCTTTCCATCTGTCGATTCTTGTAAGCAATTGAAAAGTAGAAACACATTCAGATTATCAGGGAAACTCAACATTTGAACCTAACTAGAAAAGAGTTAGACATGCTTGTTGAGAGTTGGAATACACAGACTTACCAAACAACACAATTGCCGCATACTAGCGCAAGGCATGCATTCCAACCTACACATATTAAGAAACAGGACATCATAATTCCTTAGAAAATTTCAACAGAATAAATTATTTATCAAGGAATGTTGACAGCTCAATAACGTACCAAGAACAGCACAAGGAAAATTAAAGGCTGTAATCACACCCACAATTCCAAGGGGATTCCACATCTGCATATAGCAATCAGGTAAAAGAAAGATACAAAATTATGGGGACCACTATGTATTCTTTGATTTAAGTATACCTCAAGCATTGCATGATTTGGGCCTGCAATGCAGAAGAATTACCAAAATTAGTTGAGACATGAAAAGTAAGAGTTACAAAAATTCAGAGGGACAAATATAGAAAGAAAAAGTACAAGGGATTAACTAAGGCCACATGAGAAGAACATCAGACTCTGATACATGTACATAAACCACAATACACAGTAGTATATAGCCCTTAAACGCCAAAGTTAAATATGAATGTGTTTTTTTTATCCCACATGAAAAGCGTAGTACAACTTAAGATTAAACGCAAGTTAGAACATACGTTCAGAAGGTATGATAGACCCATTCAGTTGTCGACTCAAGCCCACAGCAAAGTCACACATGTCAATAATTTCCTGCAAAAAGGTTCCACTTCTCAGTCAATAGTATGTCAAAGTAAATGAAATTTGTTCAACACAGCTTTGAGCAAGAACTCCTCATTACTGATTTTGGCCGCTTGTTTGATAATATATTATTAAAGAGTATCACTATATTGAACATGAAGCTTACTTGTAATCCTCAAATTCCTTAAGAAAACATTTAGGATATACAATCTACATCATATCAAGTCAACTTGGCTATATTCAAAAGCAGACCAAGCATACAAACTGACCAAGCATTCCCACTAGTCATCCAGAATAGATCCTTTATCCGTGTAAACAACCAAGCCATGATCCCACTAACACATACTAGATGTAATAAACTTCAGCAATAAGTCACACCCAGAACTTCCCTCCAATTTATACTGCAGTATGAAGTTCAAGCCAGCAAATAGATGAATTCAAACAACTACATTGTTCACATTCTTACAATTCCTATAGATAAACTTAATTTCCAAAACTATATTGTTGAAAGGCTTTGTTCCTGATATTGCACAAATAGACAAGACTTGACCCAGATGAAAATATGAGTTAGTTTTTCAAAGCCAAGATAGAGATATCTCTGTGCTACCAGTATTATTCCACTCAATTCAACCTCATGGAATCAAGGTAATATATTTGAACACAAGATGCACCAGGCAATATCTTATATGGGACATGACTTGATAAGTAAAACGTACCTGAACCTCCCCTATTCCTTCAGGCAATATCTTCCCCATCTCAAGCGACACAAGCCGACCAAATTCCTGAAGTTTATCCCTCAAGGCATCACCGATCTGCCTAACAATTTCACCTCTTTTTGGTGCAGTAACCTGAAAGTGAACGTAAATTAGCAAAACCTCAAAGATCTCTGAAGTAAGCAATTGAGCACACTTTGAGAAGCAAAATTAGCAATAATCCGGAATCAAACAGGTAAGACACAAAATCACACCTGCATCCAAACTTTTGCAGCTTCAGCACAAGATCGCAAGCCTTCTTCGTAGTCTTCAATCGATCCCTCAACGACTTCAGCGATTGCCTAAAACAACACAAAGATCTCCGGATTGAAGTTAGCAACCGAGCAATTGGATACTCAAAACTCACATTCCACTCAATCAATCGATTGATCACCTGATTGGTAGCGGGATTGGATGTGGAAACCACGGGGCCGCTCGCCTTCCACTTGCCGTTGACATAACACCCTAGATTGCGAGGGCTGATGTCAAGCGCCTTGAGAAACTCGTACTCTTTCTTCTCGAAGCTCATCTCTACGAATACAGAAAGCACAAAACACACACACACAAGCAATTTCAGCGATCGGATAAGGAAGAAGACGTTTCGAAAACGGAATCGGTGAGAAAGCGAGGAAGAATAGATTACTTTCAGAGGATGAAGAGAGCAAAGCGCTTGATTGCAGATCAGGACAAACAAGTCTGGCGAGGAAGAGGAGAAGATGAGGACGGTGACACTCGAAAACGTACTACGCACTTTTTATATAGTGAGAGGCCGCTTCTTGCACGTAAGTGAAGACACGTACAATAGAGCCAAACACCAAACAAAAATTAGGCAGGCCACATGAAGATAACATAATTAAGCTCTTCATAATTAAGAGAGTATTGTGATTGATATTTTAAGATCGGGAAATATACCAAGAACTTCCATAAATTAATATTCGATAAATTAATAAATACGGTACATTAATATTTTTTCTGGTCTCGACTTGGGCTAGTGTAAAATTTGATGGTTTTTCGATAAGATAATAAGATAATAAATTTTACAAAACCGCTATAGAAATATAAGGTCCTAATTAAATCATAAATCTATACTGTCTATAGTATAAAGCGGAGACAAAGTCTTCACAAAAAATTGCGCCACGTGTCCTATCTTTAATAAAATAATCAACCGGGCCCTTGTGTATATAAAAAAACATTAATCACAATAAAAAGATAATATATATGATTTGATAAAAATAATCAGCTCGACCCTCCTCTATATAAATTAGGTAGTTAGAATCTCATATAATCTTATCCCGTAAAAATTTCCGAAAATTATGAATTATCCCGAAAATTATGAATTATCCCTTACCAAGAATTAGTTGTAATCTTCTAATAAATATTATTATTTAATAAAACGTGATATTTATCTTAAAATAATTTTAAACAAATCCAACTTATTTATATTATAAGTTGATTTACTATTGGTAAAAAAATACTATTCACAATACAAAGATAAATATATATAATCGTATATTTTTAACGTGATCATTGACGTTACATATTTAATTAAATAGGGTTTATAATTACATTACCCGTACATGGTACGGGGGTTAAACTAGTTAATAATAATATGAAAATTTACATGTATATATAACTAAGAGAACTTTCAAAACTTAGTAATATATGATTCTATTGTAGTTGATATTATTTTTTGTTCAATGATAATATTTCGTATTATTTTAATTTAATTTTCGTAAATTCAATTTAGTTACATAAGATAATATTTAATTGAAATATTTTTATCGCTAAAATCTCTATAAATTAATAAATATCAATTTATCAATGAATTAATATCTCTATAAAATAATAAAATATTTCGGTCCCGACCTTATTAATTTATAGAAGTTTAACTATAGTTGAATAATTCAAATTATCGGGGGAAAAAAAAAATTGCTTGTGAATCGTTGGATACTTGGATAACGCTTGAATGTAGATTGCACTTGGCACAAGTTCCTTTATATGTTTTGGCCTAAGTTCACGAATGTGGCCAAAAGTAATAACTAAGGAAGTCGTGACTGATGAAGCAATCTTTTCCTTGTGAAAGAGTATAGTTTTGGGACGAAGCTACTCGTCCTCGGACAAATGGACAATGCTTATGGCTTGTGGACCATTTTTTAGAAAGTAAAATTAATAAGATAAAGAGTTTTTATTATTGTTTTGGATTGATAAGGCTTCCAACTACAGGCTAAGCTGTGATAATGACCCTTATCTCTTATGGTGCAATTCGGTGACTTGTAAATATCACCAATTATTCAGGAAAGTTTCAAATTTGAATAAACTAATCTTCTCTTTTGTTTTTGGGAAAGCATTGCTTAATTGAATAAAATGTCACATTTGTTGGTACAAGAGTTTCAAACCAAGGTTGCAATGAGGAATTCACCTCATATAACGAGGTCACTCTATAGTCTCACCGGTGTGACGGGAAGCTCACCTCCATGGACCAATGAGAATGGGGACGAGAGGAAGATAAACTATCACATCGCATGCTAACAATGTCATTCATTGGGTTGAAAAACCTGAATCCATTGAATATGATCCGATTTAAAGTATTTTAGAGTATATAAAATAAAATGATTTTGAAAATTATATTAGTAAAATATATAAAAATAACATTTTATTACTATATTTTATTATTTAAATAAAGTTTAAATTTTTAATATACTTGATCCATTGGATTGACTCGACCCGACCCAAAACCCGCAACGACTTGACCCAATTATCCCTTGACCCGTTATCGACCCGAACCCGAGATGACCCGGCCCGACTGACAAGTCTAATGTACACAAACAAATATGCAATGTCATGCACAACTACGGCTTAAATTTAATTTTTTACTTATAGGCTTATTATTTTAAATATAAATTATAACAATCAATTGATTTTTATATAAACTTTTGTAGACCCAATCCGAAAAATAGAGTATGTATAAAGTAAACATAACTATCTACAAAATCCTTCTAATTTTTTTTCTTGATTTATTTTATGTAGCATTATATAGTGTATATTAGCACCTAACCGGCCCATGTGAAAACCCCTTAAAAAACAAATATGTAACATGTAGAAAACCTGCAAAATTGGAATTTTAATATAAACATAATCTACTATAATAATATAATTACACAGTATAATGCAAAATCCATGTCTTTTTTTTTATATAGGTAATGATAAGACGGGCTCCCTTACAAAGGCCGGTCTAGAGCATCCAGACATATGAGAACATTAAGTTCTGGATAATTGGTGATGTGAGAGATAAGGTATATGTGATCCATTTTGGCTATTTCATCGGCCACAACATTACAATCTCAAGTCACATGTCGGATGCTAATTGTCTCAAGATTGCGGAATAGCATCCAAATATTCGCAATGAACATGTCGATTTCCCATGGACTTGTCCCTATTCCACAGGTTGCATTGATAACTGTGAGATTATCTCCCTCAATTTCTAGTTTTCGTAGTCCCCTCTTTATTGCTTCTTTAATTCCTTCTTATAGTGCAGAATCCAGGTCTTTGTTAAAATTTGCGCCACGTCATCATTGTCGATTTCAAACGGCAAAAGAATTTATTTAATTGTGTTTAACAAGGTAAAAAACATGTCAAAATTATCTCCCACAAACAAATTATGTTGATAATTGTGAGATTATCTCCCCAAAAAAAATTGTAATAGACGATTTCAAACGTAAAAAGCATGTCAAAATTATATTGTATTTTTTACCTTTATTTAATTGTGTTTAACAAGGTAAAGGTGTTGATGTTTTTTTTTTGCTTATACCAAAGTTATATTATGACGATTATAGGGTTGATGTGAATTATAGAGATGGTGTTCGAGTAAATGTCAAAAGCAAGAATAACATTGTAAGAGATGTACTTTACCTTAATGTTTTTCTTTTTTTATCATAAGGTGGATAATGGCTGAGCTAAGATTATTTGGTAAGAGGGTCGGAAAATTCATTGAATACATATCTAAATAAATAACATAATTGTGCATATCAAACTCCCCTACACTTGAATCTAACTCAGCTCGAGTGAATTCAGAAAACTAACACTCATAATCAATAAAAAGTCTAGATCATCAAGTGTAGAGAAAACCTACAACTAAAGGTAATAACAATAATCATCAAAGTTCCAAACCAACAAACCCATATAAAAAAAACAAACCCATCTCAAAATATTACAATTTCAACACCAACATCCAACAATCCTAACCTCTATCTAACAACACAACTCAGCAGCTATAATCAACCAATCATCAATCCACCTGGCACCAAATTCATACATCCAACATCATCAACAATATGCATCAAAAAGTTGAATTCTAAATAGTCACATCTCATTACCAACCGGAGGTACACTCCTAGTTATTGTGACTTGTGTATTTATAAACATTTCCACACACAATTATTATATACTAACACTAACAATCACTCAATCACATGTCGACATCTATTCAATTACTCGGTCACATGTTGCAGACATGGAGGCAGCGTTGTAACAAAACGCTCAAAGACTTACGTGTCTACACAAAAATGAATATATTGTCCACTCTAGAACCAAAGAAAGAAAAGTTTGCCTTAAATTGTTCATCTCTTACCAAGAATTTTTGCTTACATACTCCATCTTCAGCTCCTTATCATGGTCCTTGTCATTAGGATCACTCGGCAAATAAGCTCCAAAGAGCTCCTTTACTTTGTGAGTAGAGTTTGCCCACACACCCAACTTTTTATAATAAACATCATAGCGACTCAAATCTGTTCGAATAGATATAGTCCTCTGAAACACGTTGGGTGGAAGGGGAATGTCAACATGACTGTCAATCCATATCTTTGCAGCGTTACGAACCAGTGCACTTTTAGTTCGACACCCCATATCTCTAATTTGCTCATAGGTGAACCTATCACCCTTCATTTGGAAACTTATGGTGTCAAATTGTCCATTGTCATCAACCGTATGCCATTCACCACATTTGGCACATCTCAATGCATACCCATCAATCTCCCTTGTAACTTTAGCTGATTTCTCTATATTTGTTGCGCAGAGCACTGTTGACCTTGGAGCCAACTCCATGATCAATTCTAATGTTTTTAGCTTATTGTTGTTTAGTGAAGTGATTTAAGAACTTAACGTATCTAAATGATGTGATAAATTCGGTATATTCAATGTAAAAATTTCTCAAAGCTTTTCTTGCATGTGAGTGATCCATACAACATTGGCTATTAGCTAGTCAAAGAATTATTCAAGTTATATTTGGGTTCAATTTTGACCATAAATTTGTCCGGTGACTTGTCCAAACGAGGAGGTAAAAATCAAATAATAAGCCTTGTACACCATAAGTTGGAGTTGTGGAAGATATCGATCGTTAGTTTATGCCATAGCCCATAGGTGAAATATTACAAGCTCATTTAAAAAACAAATACTTTGATATGTTCCTTTCACGTGCATGAAAAAAGAGTGGAGACACGAAAAGGATGGGAACGTTGAACGGGTAGGAATTAAACCATACAATTCAATACACACACGATTTAATTTAATTTATAATTTGAAGATCAAAATATCTCATACAGTAGCGTATGATGGAATTAAAACAATTAATTTGAATTTGGATCGGTGGTAAGCATCACTTGTATTTACTCACAAGTTAAACAAGACTTTTATTTACCCTTACCATTTTAGATTGTGTTTGAGACATGAAGGGGCAGAGCTCCTTCAAGGAGTTGTAAAACTCAGGAAAATCAGGCAAGAATCCATTTGTCCTCCACTTAAAGAAGATTGAAAATAACTTATCAAGTATAAATTCTGTTTTCTCTCTCAGAGAGTTTTCAAGCTGGTTTATAACAAAAAAATAAGGTGGATAATGGCCGAGCTAAAATTATTTTGTAAGAATGTCAAAAAATCCATTGAACATAATGTGAAGGTTGAATTCTAAAGAGTAACATCTCATTCTCAACCGGAGTCGTCATCCTGGTTATTGTGATTTGTGTATATATAGACATTTCTACACACGATCATTATATACTAATATTAAAAATCATGTCATGTCGACATCTATTTAATCCGCCTACATGTCATGTCATCACGTAGTTTAAAATGGAAAAAAGCATATGCCTTTAATTCTTTCACGCTTTCTTCATTGCTAAATCATTATTGACTTAACACATAAATATACTCTCGTAGTTATATTGTTCTTTCAGAGCTCCGAAGGCCGCCTTCATACGATGCCTTTTGTGATATATCAATTATGTAGTTGACATGTGCTTGACCAATATATCCTAGTAATTGTAACAAGTCATTAAAGGATGTGCCACATCAGCGTGAAAGTTGTTAGATGGTTGTAATAGCAAAAATTTGGATCTTCTATAGGAACTTGTTGAAGACATTTGTTCCCGTTATTGAGAGATTTTGGATTTTAAGAGCAAAGAAATCACATAAGAAAAGGCGATTTATTTGCGTACTCTAGTTTTTGTTTTGCAATTCAATTTGTACGCATCCGAAGCTGCACAACGTGAACCAAGTATTACGTGAACCCTTGTTTGCATTCCCAATCAACACAAAAGGCGACACCCAATTTGGCAAAAAAATAAGTCCATTTGGTTGCTTTCGAATGCGCACAACATAATTGTATGGTTCATGGTGCACAAACACTTATTCATTTAAAATTGAATAAAAAACAAACTGTTTGGAAAAAACGATCTTGTGCGGTTTCCGAACCCGGACAAGAGAGAATATAGATCTTCCTGGATAGACTATGAACCTGCACAAGAGCTTCTAGATGCACGTATTGTTTGTTTTCTGAATCTGTCTAAGTTTGTCTAGCTTTGGTTGTCCATCACCGACTAGCTCTAAAACTAACCTATAAAAACCTCATGGTGTTGTTCAATTATCTTCAGCCTCAAATAACCATCTCGATCCAAAACTCACTTATCTTAGCTCCAACTAGAGACCTACTTCTCGAGAAGTCGATCTTTAACCATGATAATCATCATGGTTGAGGGCTTCTTGAGAAGCCGATATCTAGTATATTATAAAATTAATATCAAAATTATGAATTCATAAATGATGTAGATTTTTTTTTCAAAAAAGGCAATTTTATTTATTTATTTCCTGTATTAGGCTCGGGTGAAAAATTATTCCGAGAATAGGCACTATTTGGTTAAGAGACTCTATATGGGGCAACGGGTTTCGGTTCAGTATTAAATTGCCGTACCACACAACGTGTTTAGTTTAGTGTAATAGTCCTCCTAGCGTGTTTGCCCACCTTTTTGTTTTAATGAAGATGTCACTCATTAAGAGTCCATTTGGTATCCAAACGCAAAATCGGAAACGGAATGGAAACGAATCTAGTCCACTTTAGCATCATGATACATGATGAGTCACCCTAATTTTCATTCAAAAACTATCGCAAGGGGGCTTGCGGTACCCTTGTAGCACCTCAATCATTCTCTAATCTAAGGGTGGGGTAACAAAACACTTCAATCATTCCCTTCATCCCGTCTCTAGACAAAAATTTCAAAGCTTAAAATTAAAATATTTTTTTCAATTTATGTATAGTGACCCATAATTGTACTAGGTTCATTTTCATTCCATTCCGTTTCCGATTCCGCCTTTGGATACCAAACGGGCCCTAAAAGTGATTTGGACTTACATACATATAGTAATAAATTTGTAAATGTTATAGATATAATATATTTGTAAAAGTATAATAAATTTTTTTTTGAAGTCAAACGTATAATAAATTAATCACATTATATATATGTTTTAAATACTTTATTGAAAAAATTAAAATGTGACAATTAGAGCGGTCAAAACCTGACCCGATGCGAAAAGACTGACCCAACTCGACCGAAAATTTTAGGGTTGAAACTCGAACAAAAAAGAAGCGAGCAAATAAAAAACCGAACTTTATTGACTCGAAACTGATTCGGTTGATACCCGAACCCGACACGATTCTCTAAAGATGAATATTTTTTATATATTAGATTTGTATTAAAGACAATTTAATTCATTAAAGATAATATAGGTAGCGTTCCCGATCTTGTGTTTTATTTAGTAAAACGCTAATCCAATCTGTGTTTTTCCATGATTAAATGAATATATTCGCTAAAATGAATCAGACGAATATATTTGATAGTCACTATAGGTGTCAAACGGGTCGGTTCCGACGGGTTCAGGTTCCCTTGAGTGCGAGTTCAGGTCAATTGGATTACAACTTACAAGTCAGGTTGGATCTTAACAGGCTATTGTGCAGGTTCGTGTTCGGTCTTTTCAGATCGGATCAGGTTTTGACCACTCTAATTGTAACATTTTAATTTTTCCAATTAACTATTTGAATATGTATACATATATATATTGTGTGATGAATTTATTTTACTTTTACAAATATATTATATCTACAACATTTATAAAATTGCTATACTTGTACGTAAGTCCAAATCACTTTTAATGAGTGACATCTATACTACCTATAGTATAAAGCGGAGACAATGTCTTCACAAAAATTTGCGCCACGTGTCATTTCTGAAATAAAATAATAAGTCGGGTCCTCCTGTATCCCAATTGGGTAGTTAGAATCTCATATAATCTTATCCCATAAAAATTGCTTAAAATTTACCAACAATTATGAATTATCTCGAAAATCATGAATTATCACTTACCAAGAATTAGTTATAATCTTTTCATAAATATTATTATTTAATAAAATGTAATATTTATCGTAAAATAATTTTTTAACAAATCCAACTTATTTATATTATGAGTTGATTTACTATTTGTAAAAAACACTAATCACAATACGAAAAAAAATATATATATATGATCCTATAATTTTAACGTGATCAATGACATTACATATCTATATTAAATTGGATTTATAATCACATTACCCGTACATGGTACGGGGGTTAAACTAGTTTTCATTAAAAAGAGGAGGCAAACACGCTAGGAGGACCAGCGCCTATTACACTAAACACATTGTGCAGTACGATAACTTTACATAAGTGCTAAACTTCACAACACTTTTTTTCGTTTTTCACACTTTATCAATTTCTTTACCATAAAGCCCCTAATCTAACTTTGGAAATAATCAATTAGTCTATAACTATGAGAACATAAGGAAACCTATTTAAAAATTACTTACAAATCTTTTAATAATAACTTATCATCAATAAATTATATATATCTTATATATGTATGGCTTAATTTGTTACCTTTATTTTCTGGATGCACTTAGTTTATTAGCTTTATTATATAGGGTTTAGCACATTAAAAACTTTACATTCAAGAGAGCTTACGTACATTGACGCTTTGAAGAGCTTACATGTACTTGTTTTCAATTTTTTTTTCAATTTTTTTCTTACTTTGAGATGGTACGTACGTAGTGTATATATGAATGACATACCTACCAACTCTCCCATAATTTTGAGTGATGATTCTGAAGTGTGATGATTGTTTTTTTTTCCGGATTATTATAATCAAGTGTCCTTTTTATTTTGTTTTTATGGTTTAAGAGTAAAAAGTATATTGTTAAAATAAGTAGCTAAATTATTTAGGATTATTAGTTTTATTAATCAATTCAGTTTTTTTTATTTCCCATATATGGTTCATATGGTGAAGTTTAGTAAATATATTTATAAATGGGAAGAATCTTATAAGATACTTCTTAATATGCTATCTTCCCTAGTTTTGGTATTTTAAGAAGAAAAAAAAAGGGCATTGAAGTAATTTCATGGTGTGATGTTTAGTAAAATGTTGTGATGTATAGCATCCCCCTAACTTTATACTGAACTTAAACCTACTGCCCCACCAAATCTATTACTATATACTAAAGCGAAAGCAAATTCTGCCACCATATTGCGCCACATCACCCCCCTTTTAAAAATCTATCTTTTTAAATCTTGATTTTATTATAATCTTATACATACTTAACTAAGATATTGTAACATACCCCTCCCACACGGGAACTGGGCTGTCAGGTCTGCAGCCCAATACACTCCAACCTGATACCCAAAGCGCGAAGCACAGCACACTTGGTTGACATATCTCTCCCATGTGGGAAGTTATGCCAAAGGTCATGGGTTCGAGGACCCTTGGCAACACCCTGCCCATTTAGCTTCGCGCTTTGGGTATCAGGTTGGAGTGTATTGGGCTGCAGACCTGACAGCCCAGTTCCCGTGTGGGAGGGGTATGTTACAAAAAAAGTGCACTTTTTTGTAACACACCCCTCCCACACGGGAACTGGGCTGTCAGGTCCGCAGCCCAATACACTCCAACCCATCACCTAAGAGCAGCACACTTGGTTGACATATCTCTCCCATGTGGGAAGTTATGCCAAAGGTCATGGGTTCGAGGACCCTTGGCAACACCCTGCCCATTTAGCTTCGCGCTTTGGGTATCAGGTTGGAGTGTATTGGGCTGCAGACCTGACAGCCCAGTTCCCGTGTGGGAGGGGTATGTTACAAAAAAAGTGCACTTTTTTGTAACACACCCCTCCCACACGGGAACTGGGCTGTCAGGTCCGCAACCCAATACACTCCAACCCATCACCTAAGAGCAGCACACTTGGTTGACATATCTCTCACATGTGGGAAGTTATGCCAAAGGTCATGGGTTCGAGGACCCTTGGCAACAACCTACCTATTTGGGGCTTGGGCCTCTTAGGTGATGGGTTGGAGTGTATTGGGCTGCGGACCTGACAGCCCAGTTCCCGTGTGGGAGGGGTGTGTTACAGATATTAGTTCTATCTTAGAATTTGAGTTGTTTAATTGATAATTCTATCCAAATATATAAATCTCTATCTTATCATTATACACGTTTAATTAATACATAAATCTATCATAAACCTTTTATTTAAAAAATATTTTTTTTGTCATAATCGATAAATCATAATCATAATATTTTACCCATTTAATCAAATATCATATTAACTTTAAATTATTTTTCGTAATTTTGCTATGATATTTTTTAAATCATCAATGATAGCAAATTCTACCACTAGATTTAAGAAAAATATTCATTCTAATAAAGTAATATATTAAATAAATATTTACTATCATATCATATTAAAATATCAAAAAAAAGTAGATGTTATCTTTACCATATATATATATATCACTAATATTGCATATTGATTACGCTTTAGAAAAAAAAAGATAGATTTCTTAATTAAGATAATAATTCGTTAACATATTTCATATATTTATATATTTAATTATTTTTTCAAAAAAAAACAAATAACAAATATAGGAGATAATTTGGTTTTCTATTTAACTTACTAAATATTATCTTTATCTTTAATTTTATATTATATTAATCCAATTTTTTATTTAACTTATTGATTTTATTATATAATTTGGTTTACATAATTTTATTTAAATGCCAAAAGATTTGTATTAGTTGTTAATAAAATGTGATAATGCATCTTATCTTATGTCATTTTTCCTCAATTATTTAAATATATGTTTATATATGTATAAAAAGTAAATATATAAACAAAATTTATTTATATATACGATGATATACAAGAATTATGTCATTTTATAATCCAAAAAATAAGCGTCATTTTAAAACAAAGTATACATATAATAATATTTGTAATTATATACTAAATTCATATACAAAGCAATAAATAAATAAATAACACCCCCGTACAAGGTACGGGTCATCTACTAGTAGTGCCTATTTCCGAAATAATTTTTCACCCGAGTCTAATACGGGAAATAAAATTTTAAAAATGCACTATTTTTGAAAAAAATTCAATGATATGATGTAAGCTCAATTTCGGCCCAAAAGTTATCAGAGTCCATCCTAAATTTGTAGTGTGTTATAAACTTTTTTTTTGATCATGAAACGGGCTAGAAGCCCTGCGATTTTATTAAATAGCTTTAAGCAACAGTAGCATGCTCATCAAGAGCTACATCATGAAAGTGCAGGAAAGGGAAGACAGAATCAGGAATAACAGAAGATTCAGCAAAAGCAACATCAGAAATAAGAGCAAGATTTGCAAGGGCATCTGCAGCGGAGTTGGCTGATCTTCGAACATGTAATGGACGAGCATCCCACGAACTCTGTAATAATAAATGCCGACACTGCTCAACGAGGAAGAAGTCAGGATGGGTCGCGAGATTAGAGGTTTCTAACAGTTTGACAGCAGTCAGGCAATCCGACTCAAGTAAAAGCCGAGTAACACCCATGTGAGTAGCTAGAGTGAGCCCATGAAAAATTGCCCATAATTCAGCGGTTAGAGCAGAGCAATCACCACACCGGAAGGTGAACATGCGCAAGACGGAGCCGGAAGCATCCCGAATCAGACCACCTCCACCTGCCGTGCCCGGATTTCCTTTAGAGACCGCGTCGACATTGAGTTTTAACCAGCCAGAGGGAGGAAATTGCCATTCTTGATGGGCTGAAACAGAGCCGTTGTCGTTCACTGAAGGGGTAGCAGGCATCAGCCCCTTCTTGAGTTTACCACTAGCCTCATGGAAAGCAGTACAAGTAGAAACAATGGCATAAGAAAGGCTCGAAACACTATCGATCTTATCGAAAACCAAACGGTTTCGGGTCTTCCAAGTGAACCACACAGCACAAGTAAACATGGAACTCCAATCATCACTCCTCCTAATATTCTCATAAATCCAGTCCCGAACATTCATGATCTGAAAAAAGGAGCTCGGTGGGTTGTTACCTAATAACGCCATCCAAACCAACTTGATCTCCGGGCAGTCACGAACAAGGTGGAGTTCTGTTTCCGGTCCAGAGCATCGCGGGCAGGAGTCGGAGGCGGCAAGATGTCTTCGAAATCTATTGGAGTTACACAGCACAACTCCATTAGCTAAAAGATAGAGGAATTGCTTGGCCCTTTGTTGGCAGGGAACCGCCCAAATCTTTCGCCAAATGGGGTCTGGTTGCAGATTTGAAGGATTCTGTAAGAGCTTCATCACAGACTGAGTAGAGAAGATCCCGGAAGGGTTAATAGCCCAGAAAATTTTGTCATGATAATCTTGGCGATCAAACACTCTGACAGAGCGAAGCTTTGCTTTCATATTGTCTGTAAGGAAGTCTCCAACAAGATGCCAGTTCCAATCGGATCCCGTCCAACATTCAGCCACCGTCAGGGCAAGAACCTCGTCGGGAATAAGCTGATCAGTTAAATCCATCAGAGGCGTGTCACATATCCAAGGCTGGAACCAAAAGAGGGTGCCATGACCATTTCCCACCGACAAACGCAGCCCCTTTAACAAAGATTGTGAACCATGAAGTATAGCTTTCCAAGTAGGAGATGAGAGAGGCCTGGGCTGGAACATATCAATATCCAACCGTCCCGAACAGTATTTCCCCCGAATGACTCTACTCCAAAGCGAATCAGGCTCCTGGAGTAGGCGCCACCCGAGTTTTGCAAGAATAGCTTCATTGGAATGACGCATCAACCGAATGCCAAGCCCACCATCTGATTTGGGCCTTGCAATTTTATCACCAGCCAACAAGTGCATTCTCTTCTTCTCAGCTGTGGTACCCCAGACGAAGTTTCGAATAAGAGTATCCATTTTGTCACAAACCGATCTTGGAATGATGGTCGATTGCATGACATAAATAGGGAGGCTCGTGAGCACTGAAGAAGCCAAGGTGGTACGGCCGGCAAAGGACAGAATTTTGGCCTGCCAACCCCGAAGTCGCGATGAGATGCGATCCAGGAAAAAGCTGTAACGTTCGGTGGAAAGGCGACTGCAAGAAGTAGGAACTCCAAGATAAGTTCCCAGGTTCTCAGCCACAGGAATGCCCAAGAGATTGCTGATGTCTTGTTTAACCGCCGACCTGACCTTCCGGGAGAAAACCATGGAGCTTTTGTTGAAGTTAACTAGCTCGCCCGAAATGTCGCAGAAATGTTAGAGGCAGTTCTTGATTGTTAAAGCCTGTCCAGAGTTAGCTTCTGCGAAAAGGATAAGGTCATCAACAAAAAATAGATGAGATAAAGAAATCCCGCCTAATTCAATTGGGCGCCAAGAACCGTTAGCAATTGCATCTTGAATGATATGAGATAATCTTTCCATACAAAGAACAAAAAAGTAGGGGGAAAGAGGATCTCCCTGTCGGACCCCTCTCGAGGCCTTAAAAGAACCGGCCTTAGCGCCATTCCAAAGAAGCTCCGTCATCCCGCCGGTTTGACATTGCATAATAATATCAATAAGCTTTGGTGGGAAGTGAGCAAGCTGCAGGACCTCTTTTAAGAAACTCCATCGGACCCTATCGTAAGCTTTGGCGAGATCAATCTTCAAGATCATCCATCTTGTGGAACCGCTACGAGCCGCCATGGTGTGAAGGACCTCTTGAACAATGACAACATTATCAATAATTTGACGCCCGGGGATGAAACCCGCCTGAGCTGGAGACACCAACTGAGGTAGCAGCGGTTTCAAACGAGCTACAATCATCTTCGTAACCAGTTTAAACACCACATTCAGGAGAGAAATAGGCCGAAACTGGGCTGGAGTGGTCGGACCATCAACCTTGGGAATAAGAACCATAAGAGAATTACTGACATCCCCCGGAAAAACGCCCAGGTTGACCATTTGCAGCACCAAATTTATGGTTTGTTGACTCACAATCTGCCAGTTTTGTTGGTAGAAATGAGCTGGAAAACCATCAGGCCCGGGGGCCTTATAAGGTCCCATAACTTTAAGAGCATCCCAGACGTCCGAGTTAGTGAACTCGCAGCCAAGAGAATCAATGCCATTTGCTGAAAGGTCCGGAAAAGAGTGACTAATAGCTGGCCAAGAGAAAGCCTGAGATTGAGCTTCCTCTGTAAATAAACCTGAGAAAAAATTCAGCAAAGTGGATTTAATCTGGTCGTCGTCCGTAATCCAGACGCCCTCACCATTCTGAATAGAAGAAATGCGGTTTGCTCGTCTCCTGATGACAGTTGACAAATGGTAGAAGCGAGTATTACGATCTCCGTCAACGAGGAAATTTGCTCTTGATTTTTGAAACCACAAAAGTTGCTCTTGCTCTAACACTTCTTCATACGCAGAACAAAGCTCCTTCTCCAGATCCAGCAATCATTGGGTGGGATTAATAGCTAGATATTTCCTGGCACCTTCTAGACGGGCTTGAAGCTTCTTTTTCCTCTGGAAAATATTGCCAAAGGTGTTTCGGTTCCAATTTGACAGATCAGCAGAGATAGACTTCAAAGCAGCATTCAAATCCACATCTGGAAGCCACTGTCTTTGGAGGAAGTCCCTGAAATCCTCATGAACCATCCACGCTGATTGAAAGCGAAACGGACGAGGGCCCACAGGGCGACAAGGCTCCGGGTCAATTCGCACCAGAATCGGGGAGTGATCCGAGTAAGAAGTAACCAGGTGTTGGACACTGGCAGAGGGGAAGCGGAGATTCCAGTCAGTAGTGTGTTATAAACTTATGATTGATCTTGCAGGTTATTTCAAGTTTGTGCCAAATCGCGCAACACGTTTCTCACAAAGTCAATCAAATTTAATTCATAAACGAGGCACTATTCTTTTCATCTAAACAAGATAGATATATATGGCTTGCCGATAATTTTGTTAGAGAACACTGACTACGTACGTTACATAAAGACATATAGAGAGAGTTGTTCACTTCTTGACTTGTTGGATTGGCTAGCTAGCTAGTTGTTGTACCTCATTATAAGCTATTAACAGTAAACAAACAAACTTTAGGGGGAACAAAACACGATTATCTAACTTCTCAACACAACTTGAAGAATGTCAAAAACAGTATTAGCTAAAATCATGAGCAAAACACAGACATTTTGCTTGTATATTACGTAACTCTTCTGTATTACGTTCAAAAAAAAAAACTCAACAACCCATATTATGGTGTAGCGTTTGGATCAACAAACGGAAGGTGCTCTCCCTGTCAACAAGAGCAGCCCTCACGCAAACGCCTTCGTTGCGCATAGCAAGGGGTAGGCTCATACTAGTAACGCCATGCTGCTAAAGGAAAACGCAGCCACCTTACGACCATGTTTTCGAAGCTTGTACAAAGATCCCCTCGAATTGACCGGCAGCTGCTCCAACTCAGGAGAGTACCAAGGAAGATGATGGTCCTGTGGTCGTAGCCGACGAGTTTTCCATGAGTCTGTCCGAACCGAGTACACCGCCACTCTTCGTCTGGCACCGAATGTGTGGAGGTAGTTGTAATCCTTGGAAACCGGGTCAAGTCCTATGCCAAGAGGGACATAAAGGTGTGTCTCGTTGCAGTTGTTTTCAAAGGAATGATGATGGAGGTGGCAGAAGTGAGGATCATCGCGAAATCGAAGCAGGGAGTCGAGAAGTATGTCGGAACAAACATCTAGCGGAAGACGAGCTTCGTCTAGTCGAGATAGCATGGGAATTGCTCAATGATATGCATGATCTTTTCTATAGAATGATGATAATCTTACGGAGCAGGTACAAATCTCAAGGTTTTTTGGGGTATGTATCATATGGGTTTTTTGAGGCTGATTAGAAACTAATCTGAAGCTTGTCCATTTACTTGTAATATAGCATGGTTTTTTGGCTCATACAATGTAAAAGCAGAAATGGTCAGCAACTATATATTTGAGCTGCTTCATCATTTTCAAATTGAAGTTTTGCCCAACAAGACAGTTGGCTCGTTCTCATTTTACCTGCTTTTAACCTGCTCAAAGGAAACGGTTCGATCATATGATAGTTATTTCTGAAAGATTCGATTTTTAACTACCCATTTATCAATTATAATCAGGCATGGGCTCATAAGTAGTACAGTACTACATAGCAAAGCACCAGCAATTGCCTTCACTGCAGTGGGGAAACTGTACTATTTCAGGATGCAATAAGGTAATCATTTCTATCCAGCAACATATCAAACTACTTGCTGATGAGCTTTGCCAAATTCCCAACAATGTGAACTTGTGGCAACTCAACAGTGTGGCTTTACCCTTACCTTTTACTAGTCAGCCTCTCACTTTGAAGATTTCTAGTTCATTCATAAATTGGATATAGAGATGTTACCTGAAGTTTTTATAAACGCTGTCAACATATAGATAAAACACAAACACTGAACATATGGGGCAAAGAAGAGAATAACAACTCTTCCTTTGTCAATAAGATCTTGTCTCGAACCATGATTCTTGAAGATGACCATCAGCATCAATGTGTCAAGCAACTAGAATATCAGAACTCAATGAAAACTACAGAAAGATAAGTTCAATTCTTTGCATAAATGAAAGATAACAAGATTGGAAGCGCTAACTTGTTTATCAATCTCCAAGCATCGTCCTTCGACGATACAAGCAGAATATCAAAATACCAAAACATATAATAATGACAAAAAAACACATCCTGATGTGAATGATTTTCAATGGAGCAGGACTAAGGTCTCCTTGTAGAGGGCCGCATATGCTGTTTGTCTACAGCGTTTACGCTGTATGATGGTTTCCTGGTGGGTGTCCAAGTTGTATGCTACCACTCCATAACACCTCTTCCCCGACAGTTTGCGCAGAAACACCGCATTACCACCCTATTCCTTTGGCGGTAAGAGGAGGTGTATGAAACTGATCCCTACCGTGTAGCGTTTAGTCCAACAAACCGAAACATCATTCGCGTCCGTGTCGGTTTCCAATGCCCATATCACGCAGTCCCCAGGTCCTTTCCAAGGTCTCCCAACAGCAGCCAACGTGCTCCCGCCATCCACCACAGCAAGTCCCAAGCGAATGCTGTGGTCGGACATGGCCGGTGGCAGGCTTTTATGAGTGAACTCTTCGGTGCTCAAGGAAAACGCAACCAACATCGTCTGTTTCTTCTGTTTCCGGGTCTTGTATAAAGAGCCCCTGAAACTGATGGGCTGCTGAAACGGATCAGGAGAGCTCCAATGTGAATGTTCATCTGGTCGTAGCGGACGCGTTTTCCATGAATTTGCCCGCACAGAGTAAACAGCAACACTTCGTCTGGTGTCCCCCTCGCGGAAGAATGTGTGGACATACTTATGGTCCTGGGAAACGGGGTCGAACCCTATACCGATTTGGCCGCGAAAATCAAGTGGCCTAGACAGAGGAACACGTCTGCATCTTCTGATGGATGGATTCCACAGCATTGCCTCCCCGCTGAGGCTGGTCAGCAACACCAGTCCATCATTTGCGAAATCGGGTAGCCAATGTCGGGGTTCGTCAGTATCTATACCCGCCAGGGCAGGAACCAATTTGGTTGTTTCGAGTGTCTGCGTACACAGGGTTATGCTACCGAGTGGAGGAGACAAACTGCGTAGACGTAATTGAGGAATGAAAAGGTGGGTCTCCTGAGCGTTGTTCTTGAAGGAGTGATAATGGAGGTAGCAGAAGTGAGGGTCATCGATCAAGGATCGCCATGATTTCGATGCGCAGCGAAATCGAAGCAGGGTTTTCACAGGGAGGCGAGAGAGTATGTCGGAGCACAAGTCTAGTGTAAGATATGGCTGGGAACGTGATTTGAGTCTTCTTCGATCGATCTCAATTGCCTGTTTAGTCGCACACCCAACCACCATCCACGGAATCACCATCTTCTTCGCAACAACACTACTAACAGTAATAATAGCACAAACAGGTACAACTACAAGTACAACAAGGAATTACAACAAGGAAAGAAGATGAAGACTTCAAGATACATACCCAAAGGCTGAGTCTTTAAGGATTATCAGGGAAGACGAACGAGGTCATTATCAGGGAAGAGAGAGAAATAATTTAGAGGTGAGGTGATTCTCGAGGGCGTGAACAATTGGGCATATATACGAGGATCTGGGGAATCACGATCCTCTACACCTCTCCGTGTAACTTTTGGTGCTCCACTTTATTATTTACACTATGAAATAACAATAAAAAATTTTTAAATAATTATATTTATATTGTAAGTGTTTATTCTTATGTAATTTATGAATTTTTGTGATATAAATGTCTAGTGAATATTTTTAATAGCCAAAAAGATGGCTAATTCATCATTTTTAATGTAAAAAATAGTAATAATAACTTTTTTATCATAAAAATGTACAAATATATGATACTTATCATTTATAATATAAATATATTTTTTTAAAAAAAAATTAATATTAACTTATAGTATAATTAATAAAGTGGAGCACCGAAGGTCACACCGAGTGTTGTAGAAGATCCTTACTCGGATCTGGGATACATTTGGGCTAGGGTATGTCAATACAGAGTAGCCTAGGCCGTTAGATCCGGTCCATCCAAAGGCTGATGGTCAATCGAATGCTCACCGGTCAGCTTTCGAAAGCGCACCGCTTTTAATCGCGGTAGGCTCGAACGCGATCCTCTTTCGCGAAAAAACAAATAGCGATCGAAGAAGCTGACGATGGACAATCGCAGCCATGCCTGCCGCGATCAGGGGGAACGAAATAAACTTAACGGATGCATTCCTCTTTTCAATACCTTCGATTTGATATATTATAAGCTCAATTCTGATACCCGAGTAAAAAGTTATGCATGTTTGAAGAATTAACGTAAAATAAGCCAAAGATGATCATTTTGGTTCACTTTTAAACATAAATTGGAACGGCCCAAATAGGGTTGTGCATCATAATATATTTAAATTAAAATATTTTTTTTATCTTTTATATTGAAAATTTAATTTAATTTATAGCTTTTTTCCAATAGGTTTATACTTAATTTAGATGCGTTTTATAAATAAAAATATTAAAATAATCAATAATACTATGTATATGTCTATATTTTATAAAAAACAATATACCCCGGTATGGACAGGAAATTTGTGGGTTTAGACCACATCGGAATGGATACTTTCGGTCCGGGTCCAGTCCGATCTGAAATGCATTGGCCTAGGCCCAAACCTTAAACCTAAACCGGATCAAAACCGAAACTAAAAATTTGGCTCGGTAAAGGTTTGGATTATGTTTAAGCCAAGAGTGAACCGCCAAACCGGTGGTTTGACCTGTTCAAAACTGGTCAATTCAATTCGGGATCGAACCTTCGGTTTGTACGTACTTAAAAAACATTATGCTAACATGCTGGATATCCGGTTAACCGGACAAACTAACGGTTTCTAGTCGGTTATTTCGTCTAATCACAACAACTTATTCTGGACTGCCCTTTTGTGAAACCGAGACCCCGACTAACTTTATGGCAATCATTAGTGTTGCTCAACGGGTCGACCCGACCCGACCCGTAACCCGGATTACGGGTCACGAGTCAACTCGATAACCCGTGATTTAAAATACTTGACCCGTGAATACGGGTTACGTGTCGGGTTAGGGGTCGGGTTACGGGTCGACCCATTTGACCAAGTCAAATGGGTTATTTTGGTCATTTAAACCCATTTGACTAGTTTTATTATGGAATATTTTTTCTTTTACTATTTTAATCAAACAATGTGTTAAATATTTAAAAAAACATTTATACCCGTCTTTGATCCAAAATCAAGACCGAAAGCCCGATAGTATTAACTTGTATAAAATATTTACGGGTCGACCCATAACCCATAAACTCTAAAAAAGGTGACCAGTGACCTGACCTGTAATTTACGAACCGGGCACCCGACCCGTAATTTACGGCTCGGGTCGATTTGGGTTACGGGTCACCCAGACCTTTGAGCATCCCTAGCAAGCATGGTTGTGGTACACACCGAGTTAAAGCCGGTCTATAATTCTATGGTATAAAAAATAAAATCCAAACTGACCCAAAACTGGAGTTGGAAAACTAGGAAGTGTGATGGTTTGGGTCTAAACCCAAACCATAATCGGCGGTTTTCGAACTGGAATCGCATGTTCGATTAACGAGCACACCTAGAGGAATGGTCAAAGTGGGTCCGAGTGGGTTCGCTGCTAGGTCCATAGTCATCCATAAAAATAATTTCATAAAATCCATAGTCACTTACCGCATATATATCAGTGTCCGATGGCTGTGGTGGTTAGGGTTTAGGGTTAGGGTTTATGATTAGGGTTTAGGGTAATATTAATATAAATGTAAATAAACTAGGGTTAGCGGTTAGGGTTTATGGTTAGGATTTAGGGTAATATTAATATAAATGTAAATAAATGACCGGTTAGGGTTTATTGTCTGTACAGGTACGCCAATGCACCCGCACCCCATGCAAAATGACCGGTCGCTTCATTGTTTAAAAAATAGTAATGTATGCATCGTTTAATTATAAGTTTTTTGAAAAAATATAGATTTGGGCACCCCCACCCGGACCCACCCGAACCCACCTTGACCACCCGAACCACCCGGACAACCCGGACCACCCGGATAATTTCAACTTTCAAGTGATTGTGGTTGCGTGGCCCGTCGTGATTGGCTGAAGCTGGTGGCAACGGCCATTCGTCGATCACGTCGATTGTCAGGCAGCTGCAAAGCTGCTTGGAAATGAGCGGTTTATAACCCGACAATTCAATGAATTCATACAGCGGGACCTTGGCCATTAACTTATGGGCTTTTCTTTGGGCCACCTGGACCTACCTGGACTACCTGGACCCACCCGGACCACCCGAACCAACCCGGACCACCCGGACCACCCGAACTCACCCGGAGCCCCCTTCACCACCCGGACCCACCTTGACCACCTGAACCCACCTGGACCACCTGGACCACTCGGACCCATCCGGACCCACCTGAACTCACCCGGACCCACCCGAACGCAACTTGAACCCACCCGAACCCGCCCGGACCACTTTGGTCTATGAATTCATTTTTCTCCATAGACGGATTGTAGGATGAAAGGGACTGGACCCTGACCGAAAGTATCTATTCCGATGTGGTCTAAACCCGCAAATTTCCCGTCCATACCGGGATATATTGCTATTTATAAAATATAGACATATACATATTATTATTGATTATTTTAATATTTTTATTTATAAAACGCATCTAAGTTAAGTATAAACCTATTGAAAAAAATCTATAAATAAAATTAATTTTTCAATATAAAAAGTTCAAATAGATTTTAATTTAAATATATTATGATGCACAACCCTATTTGGGCCGTTCCAATTTACGTTTAAAAGTGAACCAAACTGATCATCTTTGGCTTATTTTACGTTAATACTTCAAACATTCATAACTTTTTACTCGGGTGTCAGAACTGAGCTTATAATATATCAAATCGAAGGTATTGAGAAGAGGAATGCATCTGTTAAGACAAAATGTCTATTTGTTAAAAAATTAATTATCCCTGATCGCGGTAGGTGTGGTCGCGATGACTGATCTTTCCCTGATAGATAATCGCGGTATGAGTGGCCGCGATTGTAAAAGCGGTGCGCCAAGCACCTCTGATCGGTGCGCCTCAGCTCCCCGATGTTTTCTATTACTCTCTCAGAGATAGATAGATATTGTCCTTGCAAGGAATCCTTTCAATCATTGCATAGTACGGCCTTCGTACATCGTCTGTTTGAACTGAAGTTGTTAGATGAGATGCCTAAGATAGTTTAAGATACAGAAAGAGACACGACTCTTGACACGAACTTTGTTTTCATTATTCATTGTGCTGATATGGCTTGGAAGAAGCCAAAAAAAGCCTGGGAATTGCTCAATGATTTGCATCATCTTTTCAATGGAATGATGGAGGTTGCAACACACTACTCTTGAGGGTTTGATTTTGTCATGTTTACAGTGAAGAAGGAAGACGAGCTTCATCTAATCTCCGCTATCGGTTTCTATCGTACACTGAGCAGTGAGCACACAAAGCTATTTAAGAAGAGACCATCGCTCGTATCACAACATCATGTCACAGAAAATTAGCCAAGGCTTGGAAGTTGCAAAACTACATCTCACTTGAGAAGGAGCAGATTTTCTCATACATAGCCAAATACAAACTATAAAGACAAGTTGCATAGGAACTCGAATCCTCAAAACAATGCAGCACACTTGGATTGGGTGCAGACTAGAGATATAACTGAATGAGCTCGTCGCTGACCACAGACGGTGTCAAGACTCCTAGATCAGTGAAGAGCAGAGTCAGGTACTGAGGCGGCGTGTAGTCGCGTGCAGATTTCTCGACCTCCACCTTTGACGGGATTGGAACGCCAAAGTCGATTGGACGTAATGCAGGGGCCATGTCTTTTTGGTCCAGTGGATATAGGCGTGCAAACTACAAGAGTACAAACGTAAACCCTTTAATCTTCAAATCCAAACCTCTTTAAATTATGTATATTCCAAACCTCTTTGAAATTATGATTCTCATTTTCATAATTGCAATTCACAAGAAATGATGCACATCAAACAAAAAAAACATAGTTATTGTACCTTGTAACTTTCAGCAGCTACATAAACAGGTTTGCTCATGCTCTGGGCTACCAAAGAGATTTGATATGTACCCATCATGTTAATGATGCCACCACTATCCACCACCCCATCTGCCCCGAAAAATACCATGTCAACCTCGTCTAAGGAATATGCCACTGCTGAATCTATAAGAAGCTTCACAGGAACATCAAGCTTGGCCATCTCATTTGCGAACCTTAACCCGGTTCTGTCAGGTCTTCCCTCTACGACATTACAGAGAATGACTTAGGATTTAGGAATATACAGAATTACAAGCAAGCAGAAAGAATAGGAGAAAACAAAGTCTAATTTAGAATCTACAAATCAAACATGAAATCATTCCATAGATTTTATTTACTTTTACCATCAAAATTACTGCAATCTGTGCCACTACATTATCATAATGCCCATCAATGTCGCTTTACAGGATAAATACAGTCAGCTGATACTAGATAATTAACATTTTGACAGGAGAAAAGAAATTGCATAATGCCGTGACTTGATCTTTTGCTCATAAAGGACACCAGTAACAAGAATGGATAATAAAGAAACCTGTGCAGAAAACACGGAATAACTTTTTCTTCTCTGCTGCTGTCTTCAGGACTTCCAACACTACCCTGGAGAAACCATGCACCAAAATAGTACAACCATCTAATATGAAGTCTTGGGCGAGACCAGCAATAGTTTTACGCGCCTGAAATGTGAAAAACAAACAAATAAGTTCCCCAAATAAAGCCATAAGCCACTGAATAGAAGCAGAATACCAGAACATACCCTGCAAGATATCTCACCAAACTTCTCTGCACGCTCAAGCAAACGCGACTTAGCTGAGTTGAAATCCTCGTACTCTAAAGCAGAAGTTCTTGTGACATAACGCATGAACAGATCACAACCAGCTGTCAAAGAGATAGAGGTTGCATCCCATGCCTGAAATTTCATAGCGTACAACATGTTATTTAGTTGTTTACATGGGGAAACAATGGAGAAATACAAAAACGAGAAGGAAATACAAAATTAAAAGCATCGAGTTATCCAAAAATTTGAGTTATTTTGAAATCTAACAGAATAACTTATACTGATCACGAAGTTTCAGCAAATGGGTCATTCACTCGTGCTCAACACTCTCTGCAACTTCACATAAACATATCCGCCAGACCGCCACAATAAAATTTACAAAACTAACAGTCTTCATTTCATCCAAGGAGTTCAAGTTCATCAATCTAACCCAACCCAAGTCCAGATCATATAGAGTTGGAAGAGCAACAAAACTAACATGCACACTAAAGAAGGAAGATTTAGTGTTGATTATTAAAAATTACCGCTATTCGTAATGCATCAAATGCAAGTCACAATAACTTATCAGGAATCAGGTACAAATGCCTCCACTATAAGGAGTTGCAAGAGATCACACATAGCAGAAGATAGGTTTTATAAAGGAATTCCCCAACTAGCAATTTTTTACTTTGGTCAACTAGATAGTGATTTCCTACTTCCTGAATCCTGATTGCAGTTCAAAGCTACTAATCCCAATAGCTTTATGCTGTACATGGGTTAGTTTTCCCTAGTTACAGACCTATGTTCCCTAGTTTTCCCCTAGTTACTGACTTTTTTTTGTTAATAAGTACTAGAAGTAGGCTTAAATTGTCCCACTTTAGCCAAGAAATGTGGATTCTAATAGCCTATCTACGCCACAAAGCATGCATGGGATAGTTCATACTAGCTTGTTTAATCACTTTGTCTGCACCACAAGCCTCTGGTTCAAAAGCCTTGCACTAAGCTCAAAATTTTGATACTATTTCAAGTAACATTGACCTAAAATTTAAGCTCAATCCCTGGTGTCAAAATTCCAATATCAACAAATCCTTGATCCAACAACTAATAGCAAAATTTCAAATTCCGAAAACAGGCGAAAAACAGATTCAACATTTTCTGAAGCTCAATCTAGGAAAAAACGATCCAAGACACTAACTTTGAGAGAATCGGAGGCCTTCTTGAGCTCAATCTCAAGCTCCATCATCGTCGTGGCCTCACTCGACCGAATCACGGCCGCCAAAGCCCTAATCGCGGCCACAGCCTCCGCCAAATCGGGCTGCTTCCTCCAGCTATTGAACTCATCAATCACACTGAACTCCCTTCCACTCCCACCACCGGAGCCACCGGAGCCCTCCGCCGTCGATTCATCCAATCCCCGGCCAATCGCGACGGCGGACTGGGCCTGAGCGAGCCAATCGCTGGTCACGACCCCGTGGTGCGCCGCCCTCGTCTGGTAGTACGCGGAAATCTTAGGGTTAGGGTTTTGAGCGACGGCGAGGGGGTCCGACATGGAGGAGGGAGGCGGAGGTGGATTTGAGAGAGGAAACGAAACGTCGTCGTTTTGGTTATGAGTGGCCGTGTTCCGCTGCCGATCGAGGATGAATGATGGTGATCTTCGCCACATTTATTTTTTGTAGGGACAGATAAAGCTGGTGAATTTTTTTGTAGGGGAATAAATTCGATGGCTGTTTTCACCGCCGGAAAAGGAGAGGCCGATAGAGGAATTCAACGCTGACCGCCCTACGTAGAGTGAGAAATTTTGTTTATGTGTAGTAATTAGCGAGGGGTGATTTGGGCCGATAATGACAGCAACTTTCATGTGATTACTTGTTTGATCCATTTGGGCTATTAGTCGTTTGCCCTACGATAGGGGTCGGGAAAGGGTTTTGTGTAATGTTCCAACAAGATAATGAAATCATTATGGTTCAAATGAATTGATTTGGGTATAGCTTGAGTATGATTCTATAATATTGGCTGGGAAAGGCTTCGATGATGCTCGAATATGGTCCAATTAGGCTCGTTTAGATATGATTCGGATGTGGATTAACTCGCAAGATTTTGTAGAAACTTAAGAGTTAGGATAATGATTTGACGGAAGAGGATGTGCCAAAGTGCTGAATGAAGACCCTAGCTATGTTTTTTCGAACACGCTCAAAAGCTGATAGAAACGGAGATTGTTTACAAACTTAACTCGAATTGGTTCGAGTATGAACTTGATGATTTTAGGAGTCGATTTCTGACAACTTGATGATTTTAGGGCTTGTTTCACTTTTTTGGTTGAACGTAGTTTTTGGTTGAAAAACGATATTTTGGGTGAAATTTTTGTTTTAATAAACGTAAAAAATAGAGATATAATATGCATGTTATAAAAATCTTAAAATATACTTAAGAGTAAAAAAATTGTTTATGGTAAAGCCTAATAAACTTAAGAGTAAAAAATAGCACCGCAGTTTAGATGAATGGCCCACGAACGCTCAACTTCGGCCCAAAAACGTTGGTCCATAAAAATTAATCAAAGTCCAGTCTACAGATTGGCTTGTTGAACAAGAAGGGGGAGAGAAAGTTAAAGAGTGAAGAAAGGCACAAAAGAGAAGAGGAGCTTCTCAGTTCTCACTGCAAATCTTCTCCATCGCGCACTCGAGAGACGAAACCAGGTAGAATTTCTCTCACAAGCTTCACCGTTATAGTTTCAGGCTATGTGGTTTGAAATCTCACGGTTGTCGATCCTGTTTTTGGTCTCCGATATCCCACGGTCTTCGATCTGGTCATTAGGGTTTAGTCATTCTGTAAATTTGTTCCTGTATGCATTTCATTCTTAATCAGGTTGAATCAAGCGATCTTAATTTAACACTCGCTATGGAGCATTCCTCCTTCCGATATTCTAATTTTGTAGTGTGTTTTAATTGATCTTGCAGGTTTTTGGAGTTTCTGCGAAATCGCGCAACATGTTTCTCACAAGGTAAGAAGATGTTGGAGTTTATCTACCTGACAAAACGATATGTTTACTCTTCTGTTTCATGTTCAAAATTGCCAATTAGTAAAATTTCGCACTGTTTGGTATTGAAGGACTGAGTATGACAGAGGAGTCAATACCTTCTCTCCTGAAGGCAGATTGTTTCAGGTTGAATATGCAATTGAAGCGATCAAGGTAATCCAGTTTTGCTATTCTAAAAGTTTTCTGATTGATTTAAGTGTTCAATATTAAAATTGGCGATCCTAATCTGTATTGTTTCTTGGAGTGAGGTTCTTAATGATTTGAGTGGATATCTATGCAGTTGGGTTCAACTGCAATTGGGATCAAGACTAAGGAAGGTGTTGTGCTTGCTGTTGAAAAGCGTATCACCTCTCCCTTGCTGGTATGCATACGTTTGAAACTCGAGTAGAGAAGTAATTATGATTATTTTTTATGTGGTTACTGTGCCCTACTGTTAGGGAGATGGAGGTATCATTGATTAGGTCACTAGAATTGTTATTTGATGTGGAACTTTTACTTGAATATTTTATGAGTATCTCTGTTTGTTTTGAGATAGAAAGAGATCTGTTGCAATTAAAATAGATGTCGAAGTGCATGTACTAGGCTCTCCTGAGGAGGCAATGCATTATAATTGAGTACAAGGTACTTTAATGCCATAAACATTCTTCTGGCTGATAAATGGAGGTAGGTAGGAAGAATGATACTTTAGGAGTAATTAAGCTGCCTTTCCTGTTTGCTAAGCTAAAGTTGATGGAAAATGCACGAGGAATTTAGGTTCATCTATTGACACAAGTAACTAGGGTAATGGATGACTATGTGTATGTACTTAAAATGCTAGAAATCCAGCTAGGTTGCTTATTTTGAGCTACATTCTTTTCACTCTTTCAGGAGCCCAGCAGTGTTGAAAAGATCATGGAAATTGATGAGCATATAGGCTGTGCTATGAGTGGGTTAATTGCTGATGCTCGTACACTTGTTGAGCATGCACGCGTTGAGACCCAGGTAATATGTCACTATAGCCAGCTAAGGGATTATCATTTTTGTTGTCTTCTCACACTACAACTAGGATCATTAACACTTTCAC
The DNA here is from genome assembly GCA_934048045.1 of Polygonum aviculare. Classification (NCBI taxonomy): domain Eukaryota; kingdom Viridiplantae; phylum Streptophyta; class Magnoliopsida; order Caryophyllales; family Polygonaceae; genus Polygonum; species Polygonum aviculare. The sequence continues at coordinate 2,088,552 of OW204026.1, forward strand.
TGCTTGTCAGAATCATAGGTTCTCATACGGTGAACCCATGACTGTGGAGTCTACAACCCAGGCCTTGTGTGACCTTGCCCTGAGGTTTGGTGAAGGGGATGAAGAGTCAATGGTGAGGCTATGCATATAAAATTTTTAGTTAACATTGAACTGTGCCAAAATAATTGTTGATATCAAATGAATTTGCACATTCCTATCAAGTAGATAAAGTGCTACAAGCTATGAAAATATAACCATTAATAATTTGACTGGAATACATTTTATTTATGAAATGTAACCATGCTTCTCTGACCTTTTGGACAAAGAACTTCAAGTATAAGATTGACTTATTTTGATTACATTATACTTATATTTGTAATCCACTACAAAATTATTGCAAACTTAATATTGCATTGTGTTAAATGTCTAGATCAATCTTACAACCAACATGCTTACATTGGTTATATCAGCAGCGCTGTTGTCTAATTAGTGAAGGTCACTTCTGGTGAACTTTGATGCTGTCCTGATCCTCCTTTGTAGTTTAGGCTTTCAAGGTGTAAAACACTTTCTAAAATTAGGTTTCCAAGTATAGGAATTGAGCTGCTTGGTTGAAAGGTTTTGAGGCTAAGACACTATAACTCTTAATATTTCTCAGTCATAAGTCATAACATAAGGGTGATGCTTGACAGGTTGCAATTTCCTGTTCAACTCCCCTTCTTTTTCAGTCATTCGAGTATAAATTTTATTTACAATTCTACGTTCTTAGCATTTATAGTTTGTCCCTTTTGACTTTTCTTTTTTTGATATGCAGTCTCGCCCTTTTGGAGTATCTCTTCTCATTGCTGGCTATGATGAGAATGGACCAAGTTTGTAAGTCTTCTTTTCGTGAACTTGATTCTGAATAAACTGTATCTCTTAGTTTGCTCCTTTATAAAACTAAACTCCACTCTTAGATTATGCCTTTCAGCTGTCCAACTTCCTTCCTATCTTCTTTTGATGACTTCTCACATCAAACTTTGTTTTCCTTGTACGGCAGATACTACACTGATCCATCTGGAACCTTCTGGCAATGCAGTGCCAAAGCTATAGGTTCAGGTTCTGAAGGGGCAGACAGCTCATTGCAGGAGCAATTCAACAAGGTACAGATTAGTCTCATATATGAGACTCCTCATGAGCGTTGTATTTGCAACATTTTTTTTAAAACAAAATTTATTAAATAAATATGTGATCATATCTTTCTTTATCCTATCAATAGGAGTTGACTCTCCTGGAGGCTGAAACCATAGCACTTTCAATCTTGAAGCAAGTGATGGAGGAGAAGGTGAGTTTCTTACTTGGGATCCATGGGATTATCTGTATTAGTTGGTTTGTCACCATGAAAAATTGTGATGGAATTTCTGGAAAAGAAAGAAAGAAACTTCTGAATGATAGGACCCTTTACATTCTCATCATCTCTCTCCTACATAACCTTGAGTTTTTAGCTGTTGACACAAAGATGACATCCGCATCTGTGTTGGTTACACGTTTTAAGGCAATTGGTAGGTATAGTGACAATGGTAGAGAAGATGAAAATTGGAAATGGGTTCACATATAATGATGCCCTTAGATTCCTTGAAAGTCATGCTTAGTTGCTTAAAGGGCTTAACACCTCCTATATTGTTGCTCTTAGATACCATTTCCTTAGTGTTCACAGTTTTTTTAAATGTTCTGTTGAATATTTTCAGGTGACGCCTAACAATGTTGACATTGCCAAAGTCGCCCCAACATACCATCTCTACACCCCATCTGAGGTAGAGGCTGTCATTGGCCGCCTGTAAGGATGCTCCCTTGAGCTGTTCTCCCTTTGATTCTGACCGATCGACGCCATAAGATTGATTATTGAAAATGTCTGGTTGGAAGAGAATCATTTGTGTTTTAATTTGAGCCTCACTCTTGATTTTCTTGAAACTGTACGGCACAATGAGGATTTTTAAGTGAAGAATTGACTACTTGTTTCAACTAGATTCCTTATTTGGCCTTGATCTTCTAGTGCTTCTATCTGCAGTATTTCTTCTTTGATACAATTTTCAAATGAATTCTCTTGACATCTGTTTTACACTCACTGAAACCTGATACTGACTAAATAGACATATATTCTCGTCTAGGTGTGCTCTAAAGACATTATAAATGATTTTTGATTACATTATTACACTTTGAAGAGTGAAAAATATGATTAAATCGTTTGATGTATGGCCTGGTGTTTGTTCGATGAACTGGATTAAGCTGGGAGTATGGGCACTAGCTAGGCGAACTTCCTTTTGCTGAAACAGTCTGAATAACTTAATTTGTGAAGCAATTCACGATTACAAATTGGAGCCAATGGATGTTTCATTGTGTCAATAACTTTCTTATGAACTAATCAATCGAATATCCATATATGCTCGAAGCTAACCAATTATGGACAAAATATGCTTCACAAATTGATTACACATTGACGTACACGACTTTCTTATAATCAATTGCTAACGGTAAAGTCGTTATGGCTCACCAAAATTTCGTCCACTACTCCGAATTCATTCTCACCAGCGATGGATGGTTTCTCAAGCAATCTCTCTCTATTCACAAACCGATCTTCATAATTTAGGGTTTAGGGTTTACCCGCGAAGTAAGGTTCGAACACTTGGACCAGAGATGAGAGCGGCGAGCCTGCTACAATGGCGGGCGATAGTGAAGGAAGCAGCGGAGCGAACAATTATCGTCGCCAAGTTCCTCTCTTTACTCCACATTACCAACACCTACCTATGCACCCCTACTCTCGTATACTCCTCTCTCTCTCTCTCTACTCGAAGGTTCCAATTTGTTTCTGCAGGAATCGGAACGAATTTGACGGTGTTTTTGGGATTTGATGAACAGGTGTACGGGCCGAGCATGCTCCCGACCTTGAATTTCAGGGGAGACGTGTTATTATCGGAGAGGATCTCTCACCGGCTGGGGAAATTGGGGCCTGGAGATGTCGTTTTAGTCAAGTCTCCTCAAAACCCTAGGAAGACCGTCACCAAGCGCATTGTCGCCATGGAAGGCGATCTTGTGAGCTTCGCTGCTGACCCCCGAAGTGAAGACGCCATTGAAACCGTCCTCGTATGTCCACTTTCTTCCAATTCGTTTCTTCATTGATGCCGATTGTTTGTGTAACAGCTTGAATTGAATTCTAGAAGTTGGGATCTGTCCTTATACAGGCGCAAAGATGGAGTTTTTGGGATTTGAATCCTCTTGTATTGTTATGATGAGATTACAGTTTTTATATTACAGAGGAGCACATAAATATTGCTGCAAAATAGGGACTTTCTGATATACACAATTTGAACTTCAATGTACAGATTTAAGCTCAATTATCTTTTGCTGAGTCTGTTAGGTCTTAATAAGTAATCTTGTTGGGATCTTATGCTGTGCTTCATTTGGTAACTGAGTTTGTTGGGACTTGATATACACAATTTGAACTTCAATGTACAGATTTAAGCTCAATCATTTTCTGCTGAGTTTGTTAGGCCTTAATAAGTAATCTTGTTGGGATCTTATGCTGTGCTTAAATTGGTAACTGAGTTTGTGAGGCCTTGATAAGTATTTTGGGAATGGTATCTTCTGCTGTGTTTAGTTTCTTCATGCTAAGGTTTGTGGCTCAATCATCTCACTCATGGTTGATTGTGAGTCTAGGTTCCAAAGGGGCATGTTTGGATTCAAGGGGACAATGTTTATGCATCATATGATTCAAGAAATTTCGGTCCAGTGCCTTATGCTCTTATCCAAGGGAAAGTGTTTTGCAGGGTATGCTCAAATCTGTCACATTCCTTGTCTTAGCTGTGTATCATTCCTTTTGTTTTTTGCATCATTGTGAGTTTTTTAAGATGAGCAGTGTATTTGCATCTGTGCAGGTATGGCCACTTGACGAGTTCGGATCTCTGGGCTGATGTACTATACTCGCTTTGTCTGTATGTTGATCTAAATCTTACAGCCTAGTCAGGAACTATGTGTAGTCTATGCGCATAGGCCTTGCTTTTTCAGATGAATTGGAGGTGATCTCACCATAATATGTTTGATATATCAAGTGACAAGTTTTAGCTGCACCAGGAGGTGATCAGCTATAAATTGGTTCATTGTTAGGATTTTTTTTTTGCCTCTGAACTGAACATCTTATGCTTCTCAGCTTCTGCAATATTATGTGAGTCAGATAACTTCTCTGGTGATCAAGAGTAAACTGAATAATTGGCAAAGGAAGCTCTACTGTGTTACACATTAGTCAGAATAAATTAAACATAGTGTACAGTTAACCTTGTATGCATTTATTTATGATTCTTTATGGGCATGGAGCTGTTGTGTTGTATTTATTGAGCTTTATTTTAGTTTATGTATTTCTTTTAGATATTAGTCTCTAAAAACAACATTAAGCCAATCATTATTCCTTAGAGTTGGGTACCAGACAGGTTATTTGATGGCATATATATGAATTTGCAGCTTATCATGATATGGAGGAGTGCCATTACATAACTTTCTCAAGACATATTATGGACTAATCAAGTAATTTTTACTATGGTCAAAGCTCACTAACTATATGAACAAATGTTTTTTGTAAGACATTACATGGACTTTCTGAAAACCAAATAATAAAAATACTATTATGATCAAAGCTCAGCAACTATGAACAATTTATGCTTTGCCAATTATAGACTTTACATGACTTTATCACAAACTAATCAATCCAATATTGATATCCTATATGGACAAAATATGCTTTGCCACAATTGATGATTTCTGAAGGGCCAATACAACCTCTTACTCAAAATCAACGTGGCCATCAAAATCCAACTATGAACAATTTCTTCTTCTGTAATTTAAAAAAGATAAGTCTTGATCTTTCACACCTGCTCATCTCCAAAGCCTGAGCTGCTACTGCAAGGAGAAGGGCTAACTCTCTTCCCTCTACTCAACATTCTCCTCAAAGACTTCATCCGGGTCATCATGGGCGAATGAGGCGATTTCTCTTCCTCCTTCGATGAGTTAAACGCATTCGAACAGCTCTCTTCCTCCATTGGTATATCAATAACCAGACTCTCAGATGAATTTCCTGAAGAACCACCTTCTCCAGACGAAGCCGGCTCTTGTGACATCCTAACTTGAGTTTCATCTCCCCAAAACAGCACATTCGTTGGGAAGTTCCGGGGCTCAGCTGAATTCCCAGATTCAGTCGTATCGATTTCTTCTTGTTGGACCGCATTCGAGTCCATAACAGGCTCAAGAACAGGAGCTCGGCAAATCGGGCAAGTGGAGTGTGAATGAAACCACTTGTCAATGCAATCCAAATGAAACCCATGACTACAATTTGGGAGAATCCTAACTTTCTCATCTTCTTGCAACTCACTCAAGCATATGGAGCATTCTAAGCCTTCCTTGAACTCCTTGGGATTGTACACAGCAATGGGAAGGGATTTGAGGGCTGAGCTGTTGAGCCCTTTCTGGCGCTGCCGAGTACCCGCCACGTCAGATTGGCGACGCTCACCTGCCAGCTGGCGGCGCCACGCCACGATTGCAGGGTCCTCTGGAGTCGTCTCCCATAAAAATCTGGCGTAGAGATGGAAAAGGAAGACGAGTATTATCACCACGAAGAAGACAATCACAGCTGATATCATGATCTTGGATGTGAGCTCAAAGATAGCTGAGTTATCTGAATAATCACTCATATCTTGATAATGGTAATTAAGGAATTGTTATAGCTCAAGATTTGATTCTTGAATGGGAATGAGGGAGTGTTTGCTAACTCTGAGCAAAACCCAAGAGCCAGATTCAGGGTTTATGGTTTTTAGTGCTGAAAAAAAGGGATTTGAATGCAAAATGGGAAAACCCAGATGGAGGATTAGCGGAAGAATGAAAGAATTGGAATATGATTTGTGTGTTGTGAAGTGTGTGCATTTTATTTGAGGATGGAAGTTGGAATTGGTCTTGAGCGTTGAAGTAAGCGAGCTAAGAGAAGGAAGAAGGAGGTTGCTTGGAAGGAGGAGAAGTTAGTTGAAATTGAAGAGGTTTGAATATGTCAGCAAGAATATTCAACGAAAGGCAACGACTTGGAATAAAAGAAGAAGAAGAAGAATGGCAACTACAACTTGTGTTCAAAGGCAGCACGACAAGGTTTTTAGTGATTTTGGGAGGGGGCGTCAACAAGTAGAATTCGAGAATAAAGTGTTTAGTGATGTGATGGAAATTGTGGAATCACGGATGTCATAAAATTGGTTTCTAGAGAGGCGGCCATGGAAGGTGAAGCTTATAGTATATTCTTTAAATAATAACTTTGACTATACTTTTCTTACTTCATTCCAACGATTTAGGCTTCCTCCCTCTATGACCATGCTAATAGTTCATACTTGGCTACAAAACATGTTTTTATTGAGCTGGTTAGAACTCATACTTGGCTACCAAACATATGTTTATGTTTGGTTAAATTTCACCACTTATTACTACGGGTTAAAAGTTGTAAATCGATTAGGTAAATATACGAGTGTTTAATAATATTTAATTTTATGAGTTATTTCATTTATTCCTACATACCTGGGAATTTTACGAGTTACCTTATTTGTGTATTACCATATACAATTTTACGAGTTATCTCAATCTTTGATAATCGTTTATATGTTAATAGATAATTACATATTAAAGATATTAATACTCAAATAGTAAAATATTTCTTAAATACAAAATAACATAATTTATTCAAATTTTAGCCTAAAAAAATGATGAACCGGGAACCCAAAAATGTTGAAAGTTTGACCCGACCTGATGCTGAACCGGAACCATGGAAAACGAACCGGACCGCCAAAAAATCCGTCCACATGTCTGGCCTTGTCACCATAGAAATTCCATTTATCCCCTGCCCTTCTTCCTCTGTGACCTTCTTCTTCGGTTTTTTCGTAATCTTCTCAGTACAATTCTACCCAGAAACCACTCAAAAGATATTATAAGGCAAAACCCTATAAAAATCCTAATTCGGCTGCGTAACAATGTCGGTCTCAAGATAGAGGAGGTGGTGCATCTTTTATTGGGAAAAAAATTGGGCATTTAAAGGCGGTGTAACGGAGTTTGTTCATCTGTGAATTCTGCTTCCAAGTTTCTCTTCTTTGACTGAATGAGCTCCCCATGCCGTTTTTAGGTACTATTACTTCTCCTTCTCTGTGGGTTTTGATAGAAGTTAGTGGTTAAAGCTGCTGTCTTTTGATATGGGGCTATGGGCAACCGTAGGATTTGACTGACATTCAAAATGAACTGGCAAAGCTTGCACCTTTATGTTAGATTTTGGCATTATTGCAAAAAATTCTGATTTTTGTTGTGCTTGCTCGTCTGGTATATCCATTACAAAAATAAAAGAATGTGAATTTGGATGGGGTAGAAGATGATGTAAGGGCTGAATGTAGAGGATTATTTATAGACTTTTGAATGAGTTTTTCTATTGAAAAAAGGTATTTTGAGGGGTGAAGTCTTTTTAGAGTAGGAGTCTAAACTTATTTCAAGAGAAACCCTAACAGAAATTTCTGAGAAAGGCTAGATTAGTGGGTTCTATATCAACTGTAGAAGCATTTGTTTTCTTATCTTTGTGGGGAGTTCTATGGAATTGTGTACAATGAATGACCTAAGAACTCATGAGAGCAATTGCCCTCCATGTTTATGAATTGGTTTCTCCCTTAGCAATTTATTATCATCAATTCATTATGGCGGTTAATTTATTTCAGCATTTGCCTCTCCTCAAGTTGTTATGCTCAATATCCTTGAGCTACTATACTCGGATAGGAAGTAGGTGATGTGGCCACTTCAGCAAAGCATGAGCCAAATCACTTTTCAAATCCGAGGTGAGGAGAATAAGGGAGTGGCTGAGTTTGCTACATTTAAAACTAGTGGGAGTAAGAGAGTTATGTACTTATCTCCAATGTATGTTATAGTTCAAGGGAGATAAATGTAGATAAGGCCCTATGATTATATGACATGATTCAAGGGCTTTTAGTGTAGTTTTTGAAGAAATAGTCGCTTTGCATGTTTGTTATTGTGGTGGTTGCTAATTCAGTATCTTATGGCTTTGTTTCATTACAGATATTGCTATTGCACAACCTTCCTTCCTAAGCTATATGTGTACCCCAAGGGTGGGGACATCCGTCAACAGTGTAGTTTTGAGAAGCAAATTTACTTGTGGACATGGCAATAAATTGGCCTCACTCCGTACATTTGTCCAGAATCCAGAAAATGCAAATTTTAGTATGGTTGCTGTAAAGTTAAGTCCTGCCAAGTTTGTGATTAAGGCAGTTGCTACTCTTCAGCCTAAACATTCAATCCAAAATGAAAATGCAAAGAAGAGTTATGAGATGTTACCTTCAATCCATGAACCAGTAGCCCCTAAACTTGATGTTGAGTCTCCAGATGAAGATTCAGAAGAAGTGCATGAGAGAGAGAAGTTGAGACGAGAGAGGATTTCTAAAGCAAATAAAGGAAATACTCCATGGAACAAGGGGAGAAAGCACAGTCCAGGTATATAACTAGCATTTATTGTGTTTTTGGCATTTGGGACTTGAGGCTTTTAGTTTTTGAATGGTTTCCTTTATTGTCATGCAGAAACTCTTCAGCGGATCAAAGAAAGAACACGGCTTGCTATGCAGGATCCTAAGGTGAAGTCATGTAAGAGTAATTTTGGATATTTGATTTTAATAGGATAGGAAGAATTCATTGTGCTTTTTTATTGGTGAACCTTTTAAGTTTGAGGTTTGTTAATACAATAGTTTAGTGAGTTTGGTGTCATTCTAAAATATCTATCTAGTTTGATGATGTATTGATGCTGTTGATCAGCTAGAAATGTGACCTTTCGCTGATTAGAGCTAAAAAATTAGGCGATCAACTATGTTTATTTACTCTCCCTTACAAAGAGAAATTATTCATCGCAGGTAAAAAAGAAACTCGCAAACTTGGGGCATGCTCAAAGGTGTGTTTTCAAATGCTCAGTTTCTTCATTTATTTTGTAATTAGAATTATATCAGTTCCTGGTAAAATAAAATTTGCAAAGACATCGTATTTACAGTAATGAGACAAGGAAAAAAATTGGTCTTGGAGTCCAAGTTGGTTGGCGGAGGCGACGTGAGAAGTTGAGGCTCCAGGAGACATGCTACTTCAATTGGCAGAACTTAATTGCAGAAGCTGCTAGACAAGGTCTTGCTGATGAGGAGGAACTTCAATGGGATTCCTTTGAGAAATTGAGTGAGCAGCTACAGCGCGAATGGCTAGAGAGCGTGGAACAGAGGAAAACAATGTCTAAGCCAAAAACCAACAAAAGGGCACCTAAATCCTTAGAGCAAAGGAGGAAAATTGCTGCAGCCATTGCTGCTAAATGGGCAGATCCAGTAAGTCACTTTTTTCTAAAAATAAAATTATACAATTGGTATCACTTCCACCCATTTCTGTATCATCTATAATTGGAAAATTATGGCTTCAAAATTTTCATTTAAGCAGACAAACATTTATTAATTCCGTGTGAAGTGATTTTAAAATACTTTCATAGGATAAATTTGGACTTTTGGCCCTAGCTTCATAATGTTTTTTTTTTATTAAAACTAGAGCATATGTAATGTACCAAAATATCAAGTAATTATTCTTTCTGTAAGTAATTATTATTTCTGTTGATATGTTGTTTATTTACCTTAGGATTACCGAAATCGAGTTCACACTGGCCTGGCTAAGTATCATGGTACTCCTGTTGGAGCTGAGAGAAAGAGGAGCTCAACTGGTGGAGGACCAAGAAAACGGCCACCCAGGAAAGAGGTCAGTGATGCAGAAATACTTGCTGCATTAGCGAAGAAAACTAGCATTCGACCTAAGCCAAAGAAAAGCAAGGGCCCAATGTACAAGGATCCATTAGCAAAGAAGAAGTTTGAGATGATAAAGAACATCAGGGCAAAGCGAACTTCTACTGATATGAAGAAGCAAGAAGCACTAGAGCGAGCAAAGTGAGTTCTGAAATCTTGCAAATTATAGGCAATTTGTAGGGCTGCATTTGATTGAAATTTAGAATTGGTACATGTAGAAATTAGAGGGGAAGTTTTGAAGTGTATGCAACTATGGATTTCAATTGTTCAAGTTATAGAAGTAATTAAGGATGCCTTGTATAGTGTCTCCAAGTTTTATACCAATAGAACCTATTAGTGCCTAACACTAGTCCATCCAGGCAAAATCTGAGTTTTTCATGCTGATATTCTTTTGCTTATACTATTTCTCTCTTTTTTTTCTTCAGGAGTTTGATTACAGAGGCTGAGAAAGCTGCAAAGGCTCTAGAAGTAGCTGCAGCAAGCAGCCCTATTGCTCAAGCTTCACTAGTTGAAACAAGAAAGCTCATAGCTGAAGCAGTTCAGCTGATCCAATCAATAGAAACCGAGCAATCCACACCCGTTGAAAGCCACAACATACAGAATTCATCAGTGGAAGAAGATCAGATTGATCACTCACATCAAGTACCACTGAATGGCACTCATAATGTGGAAACAACAAAAGGTGACGTTGAAGATTTTGACTTTACGAGACTTCCCTTCTCAGATTCATCAAACGGAAGTGATAAACCAAAGTTTTTCGACACATTTGAGATGCCAGAATTCGGAACATACAATGTGGTTAACAAACAAAGTCTAAGGGAACCCATTGATCTGCCTGGGAACAATGGATTGGCTATCAAGGTCAATGGAGCTTCATCAGTTCTAAAGGCTAATATAAATGGAGGAAGTATCAAGATTAATGGAGCAGCAAACCCAAACGGGGCTTTACTGCAGCCTACTAACCCGAGAGATGAGCCGCCCATAACTGCCGCTAAGAAGAGATGGGTTCGCGGGAGGCTGGTTGAAGTAGAAGAAGAGTAAAATCTTGTCCTTTTTGCTTCTTTCAAATTCAGCTTCTTAGAAGAGATGATTGAATATGGGTAATTCAACTTCTTAGAGAGGTTTCTTGGAAGAGATGAGCTAAACAACAGGATTATAGAGTGATACAAAGCTGCTTTCTCTTGTTCAACTTGGACCCAGTTATGTAAAATGCATTTTGGAAGGTTCTCTTCTGGGGGGAAATTGCTGTAGTTCTAGTGTAGTGAAACTGTGACAGGGTTATAATCTCAAAGACTCTTCTGTATATGCTTGAACACTTGCTGGATTTTTGGACCTGTTGAATTTGTTATGGCTTTGTAAACATCAGCAAGGAAAAATTTCTATCATGACATTATCTCTTTCAGAATGGAGACATAAATCAACAAAATTATACGAGGTTGATTCTAGTGAAAACTTTTCTTATCTTATAAACTAAAAACGTGAATAAAATACATAAATATGTGAACAATAGGAAGAAATATGTGAACAAAATTATGTTTTTATTATGGATCGTATTAATATCATTTGTTATGGATCAAATTACTACACATAATAATATAAAATCACAAACTGGAGTTCACGTATCACGTATATCTATATTATGTTCACGTATTTGTATTTCATGTTCATGGTTTTTGATTTTTACTTTTAGGTCAAGAAAAGTTTTGATTTGATTCAAATCCAAATTATATTCATCCGGTCAATCTGAAGCCACAGATAGTTAATAATTTCCATGCAGATTAGTTAGGCCATGTGTGATGTATATGTACTAAAGTACTAGTGTGAGCCGGAATAGGTTAAATTGGGCCATTTTCCTTTCCAACAGTTGGGCTTGTAGGCCCAATAGTTTAGCCCACTAATTTTCAGGCACGTGCATGGTGTCTGAACCGTAAAAACAGTTGAGCGATCTCTGTCTCCCACCGACGGATCTTCGTCTTTCTTCTCCGAGCACACAAAATTTTCACTTCTTCACTTCTTCAAGCAAACTACGGAAAGCTACTCATTACCAGTAGATCTCATTTCCTTCTCTCTCTGTTTCACAAATCCTCTCTCTATATCGATTCCCCCAATCTCCGTTATCTTGAAACAATTCAAATTACACTCCATTGAACCAAAATTCTCTGTTTAATTTCCTGACTCATTGAATCTGTAAGCGTAAATCATCTCCGGATCCGAGTATTCGGCGTTTGGAAGCTTCCAATTCGAGGCAGAGATGATGAAAGAAGTGTCGAGGGAGAGCCCGCCATCTTCAGACGACGAGGAGGAGGACAGGCGAATCCTGATCCCGGAAAACGACCACGCTGAGCCTCGAAGGCCACGTGGTTCGGATCTTCACTCGTTCCACATCGACGAGAAGCTCGGATCGTCGATAACGTCTCGTTTCAGCGGCTTTAATTTCCGGGATTTAGGCAGGAAGAAGAGGTATCTTCTGATGGCTTTGGTTCCTTTTCTTGTGGTTTTTCTTTACTTTGCCCTAGATTTGAGAGGTTTGGTGAAGAGTTCGGGTGTTTGGGATGTTAAATTTGTTGGTTCTGCTGAAGATTCCGCTCGGATGAGGGAATCGGAGTTGCGAGCTTTGCATTTGTTGAAAGAGCAGCAATTAGGGTTAGCAAATTTGTTGAATTCGATTGGGGACAATAGCACAGTACATATTGACAGTAAGAATAATGGTTCGGATTCGAACAAGCTTCAGGAAATGAAGGCTAAGATTTACGACCAGATTTTGAGGAATAATGAAGTTCAGAAAGTTCTGTTATCGACCCATACGTTGGGGGATGTCAATGTTTCAGCTTTAGGTGGTGAGTTGGGGAATTTGACATTTGGTGAGATTGATTTGTGTGGGAAGAAAAATGCTGGCCTTTCTGGGAGAAGAACCATAGAATGGATCCCCAAGGACAATAAATATTTGTTTGCAATCTGTGCTTCAGGCCAAATGTCAAACCATCTAATCTGCTTGGAAAAGCATATGTTTTTTGCTGCATTGTTGAAGAGGATATTAGTGATCCCGAGCTCGAAGGTTGATTATGAGTATAATCGGGTTCTTGATATCGAACATATAAATAAGTGTCTGGGGAGGAAGGTTGTGGTCACATTTGAGGTGTTTAGCGAATTGAAGAAGAAGAATATGAAAATAAACAAATTCATTTGCTATTTTCCAAATTGTTATATCGATGAAGACCGTGTAAAGAAATTGAAGTCGTTGGGGTTATCTTTGCCGAAGCTTGAGTCTCCATGGACGGATGACGCAAGGAATCCAAAGGAAAGGACGGCTCAAGATGTGGAGAAGAATTTTTCATCTGATGATGATGTCATTGCAATTGGAGATGTCTTTTTTGCTAACGTGGATAGGGACTGGGTGATGCAGCCTGGTGGGCCTATTGCTCACAAGTGCAAGACGTTGATCGAGCCAAACCGTCTCATAATGCTCACTGCCCAGCGCTTTGTTCAGACCTTTTTGGGAAGGGATTATGTGGCCCTTCATTTCAGACGGCATGGCTTTCTGAAATTTTGGTATGTTTTCTCTTGTCCAAATTTTATGCACCATTTCTTATTCCTTAGTAAGTTTTTGCTCTGTGCCATTCAGCACTTCTGACAAAACTTGTTAGTTATAATTTGTTGGGGCTGTACATTTTTTTAATTTCAAGTGAGGATTGGAGTACCGCATTTATGAAAGCAAAGCAAGCGTCTTCACCTTCATATGCCATTTAAATGTTAGAGAAGAGTTTTTCCATTGAGCATGTATATATACTAGTGTCATTAGGCTATTGTCTAGACAAAGTTAGGAACTTGAAAGAGAAATAGGCTCTTCATGGAGGCCTTTACTTTAATTATCTCTTATTACAGACTTACTATAAAACCAGTAAACATATAATGATTTGTCTTTCTGCTTGGTACGGGCACTTGACCTGCTATGGACTTTTACCTTGAAAATGTTGTCTGTGCTCTGTAGAAGATCAAATTTGAACATTTTAGCAAAGTGCAATTGGTGGGCTTCATGTCAGATATTTCAAGTTATATATGTATGTGTAAAAGAAAATAATTACTTTTACACTTTCAAGCTTGCAGCAGTTCTTGTTATAGTAAAACACGTAGTAATCTCACTTCCTTTTACACTCCAGCAATGCAAAGAACCCGAGTTGCTTCTTTTCTGTGCCACAATCAGCGAACTGCATCAAACGTGTGGCTGAAAGGGCCAATGCCCCAGTTATATATCTTTCAACAGATGCAGCTGAGAGTGAAACTGGTTTGTTGCAATCCTTGATAGTAGTTGATGGGAAGCCCGTACCCCTTGTGAAACGTCCCTCACGTAGTCAAGCTGAGAAATGGGATGCTTTGCTTTACAGACATGGTCTCCAAGATGATTCACAGGTTTGTTCATTGCTCTTCTCCTGTATAAAGTAAAAACCCTTCTCTCTTCTTATCTGACTGTATTTTGATGTGGCCCAATAAATAGGAATTTCCAAATTGGGATATGAGCTATGAGCTATGAGCTAATCCAACTCAATGCGTTGAAGGTCCCCTGTCTAACTACAGTTTTCCTTGTGGTTTCATTAGTCTTAGTTTCTATAAACATAATTCTCAATCTAAGGGCGTAGGTTACAAAGACCAATTTAACTGTATATTTGTACCTTGATGTAGCCCAATGAATGTGTGCATAGTAGGATACTAGGATTCTACTGACAGGCTTACCACCTTCTCTTAGAATACATATATGTACAGTAAGGATTTTTTTTGTCAACACACATATATTATTTGAGTCTAACCTTCCCTTTTTTTTTCCCTTCGTATGAACTAATGCTGCTCAAAGTTCATTGGAGTGAAAACTTGCTACATTGTACTGTTACCTATAAAAATAAAAGTGAAAACCTGCAACGTAGTGTTACCTTTCCCTTGAATTGTTCTTGATACTGAATTCACAAAAATTAACCATTTTCTAGGTAGAAGCAATGCTGGATAAAGCAATATGCGCGTTGTCGAGTGTCTTCATAGGATCATCAGGATCCACATTCACTGAAGATATCCTACGGCTGAGGAAAGACTGGGGATCGGCTTCGCTGTGCGACGAGTACATCTGCCAAGGTGAACTCCCTGACTTCATAGCAGATGATGAATGAATTAGATGGAGCAGACCTTCTTCTTCCACCCTGTTATAGTTGTTTAGTGGGTACTCTGCGAACTTGTATTTTTTGTATGATAATGGCTTTTGTTCTTCTTCCTTGTTTTGTTCTGTGGTTTTGTTCTACCATTCTTTTGAATGCCAATGTTGAGTGAATTGATATGGTAAATGCTATATTCTACTATTCTTTCCCCCAAGACTTCCAATGAAGAAGGTTTTGTAATGAAAGTCAAGTTTCTCAAATTTTGTTTGCAGTTGCAGCCTGCAAGTGATAATCACACACTTAACTACCATATACTAGTATTTGTTATTTTGAAGAACAATGTATTGGAACGAGATAAAAGTATCTCTCAATGGTATAATGTTGATAGGTTTTTCTATTGTGTGCCCTAAGAGAACATGATAAGCATACCGAAACAGTGAACACGTCATAGAAAAGATTTAAAAACCAAAAATTTTAAATTTACAAATAATTTCCATTATTAGTCTCTTATAATTGTAGAAAAATCGAATGTCTATTTACAAAAAACTTAAAGATCAAATAAACACATTCCCATTCAGGATTGAAACCTACCTTACCAGTAATATTCCAAATTTATAAGCCACTTAACTTACCATATACGAAAAAGTCAACATTACATAAACTTGTGGAACAATAGTGCAATTTCTCAATTTTGTTGTCCGAACGCAGCGTTTTATGCCTTGTGCCGCCACAAGTTGTCGTTTGACGCTCTTCTTCTTCCCCTCTTCAACTCCCAAAACCCCCCAACTTTCGAGTCCCAATCAAACAAAACCCTCTCAAGAAACCCCCCTTCTAAAGTCGCCTTGCTCCATACTCCTCCTCATTTATTGCTCTAACCAAGAAGATCGATCACAGATCAAATTAGGGCTCCAGCTAGATCGAATTCGCACGGACACTAGATCGTTAGTGGTTGAAGATGAGAGCGAGAGTGATTGTGTTCCCCATCAAGGGTAGAAATTGGTGCTTTAGCCGATCCATTGACCCGTCTTTACCGAGGTCGGGCTATTCAGGTACTAATGGAACTTCTCCTACGACCTTGAGAGGTCTCTGGAAAGTATTGTCTTCCGATTCGAAGCCCGTGACTGCTAATGCTGAGCTCGTTGTCGATTTTGTCTCCAATAAGGTTTGATTCTTGCTCCGTCTTGTTCTATTCCGCTGCTTGTTCTTGTTAGATCTTTCGGTTTGATTAAAGATGATCTGTGGTGACTGGAGAGTTATGATATACTTTGATGAGATTGTCTCGTGTAGGATTTTGCTGAGTATACGTCCTTTTTAGCATCTGCATTGTTAAATGATGCGTTTCATACGCTTTTATCAAGTACCTAGGTAGGCTAGGTCGATTTCGAAGTGATCTTGAAGATGCAATTCACCTAATGGAAATAGTTTATGGGATGATCTGTGAGACTGGAGTGTTTAGATTCGTGCTCCGTCTTCATCTATTCTGCAGGTTGTTCTCGTTAGATCTTTCGGTTTGATTAAAGATGATCTGTGGTGACTGGAGAGTTATGATCTACTTTGATGTGTTTATCTCGTGTAGGATTTTGCTGAGTATATGTCCTTTGTAGCATCTGCATTGTCAAATGATGTGTTTTAGCCTAGGTCGATTTCGAAGTGATCTTGAAGATGCAATTCACCTAATGGAAATAGTTTATGGGATGATCTTTGAGACTGGAGTGGTTAGATTCGTGTTCCGTCTTCATCTATTCTGCAGGATGTTCTCGTTTGATCTATCGGTTTGATGAAAGATGATCTGTGGTGACTGGAGAGTTATGATCTACTTTGATGTGATTGTCTCGTGTAGGATTTTGCTGAGTATATGTCCTTTTTAGCATCTGCATTGTCAAATGATGTGTTTCATACGCTTTCTTTAACTACATAAGTAGTCTATGTCGATTTGGAAGTGATCTTGAAGGTGCGATTCACCTAATGGAAATAGTTTATGTGATGATCTTTGAGACTGGAGTGTCTAGATTGATCTGTGAATTTTATGGACTGAGTTCTTTTGGTCAATATTGTTTTCAATGCCAGATGAATACTGCTTGGACAGCATTAGAGAAAGCGCCAGAAGGATCTATTAAGAACAAGGTTTATGGGTATGGTACTTGAATGATAGAATTTTCATGTCATCTGAATGAGCATTTAAGAGATGTTGATCCACTTGAATGTATTTGTATGTAGCGTGGGTGTGTGGTTACTGACTCGTGTTAAGCCTTCAGAGCTGTTCTTGAAATCCATATCGAAAGATGTTACTGGAGTTGATATTACATATCCAGCTAGGTTTGCTCTCTTTTCTCTCCCTCTCTTTCAACTGAATCTTTTTTGTTTCCGCTGTATCTCTGTAGATAAATGACTATGTGGTTTATTGTTACGAACTGAGAAGCATAGGCCCTTATCTCTTGTATGCTAGTCATGGATTTTCTTGGTTTGGTAATTGGAAGATGGAAATCCAGGATACTTTTGAATGCATTGGAACTAGAGTTTACAAATATCATGATTGATGAGAAACTTGCTTCTTTGAGAACTATGGCTATTAGCCTGTTATATAAACCATAATTAGGAATCCTCAGATTGACCTGGCTAGTATGTGACTTGGTTTTGTCTTCTTGCACATTTTAAAGCGTAGTTCCTGGAGTGATTTTATCTTTTCACCTTTGAGTTTACTACTATAACCCATGCAGTTTTGTACATCATAAATGGGTGTAAGGTTCGGATTTTAACCTATACAGGCTGTTTGAACCTGCAGCTTAAATGCACGACTTGTACGTAGAAGATTGAGACACATCGCCTTAAGGTATGGACTTCAGTCCTAGTCCTACTACCTGCATAGATGAGGAATATAGATCGAGTAGTATGTGGTATTCAATATATCCATCAAATCTTGCATAGATAGACACTGATATGTATGAGCAAAGAGGAGATCTTGTTGCTGATGTAATAAGAAGTTCAGATGAATACAAGGAGATAAAGATAGTAAAACTTTGGTTATTACTAAGGTCATGAAGAATATTCAGGAAGAAATGATGTCTAAATGAAAGTACTTGGTAGATATCATGTTCTATGCATCATAATGTATCTTGGAAGAAAAAATCAGGTCAATTTATTTTGTCTACAGTGGAACAACAACTCACAAGAAGTACTTGTATGGCTCAGCTACGTTATTGCCTTTGACAACCGCCTTTACGGTATGATTGTTAAGTAGTCTTACCAAGTCTTTCTTGTTGCATCTCTCTTAGTATATTTATCATTATTCTTGTGATGATCCAGGTATTACCTCTGCCTAACATCCCATTTTTCTGGCTGCTGTTCCGCACATATTCTCATTGGAGAGCTCGTCAGGTTGGTAATCACTTGCTGTGGCCAATCATTTTCTGTATACTGATGTCATTTTGCTGAAAGGATGTAACTAAGTTCTACTTAGCAGTGACATCTTAATAGTTCCTTATACAAAGATACTGCAAAATAAGAGAACAAAATGGCATTAGGCAGGTCAGTACAAAATGAAGTTGCAAATAAGTGCAAACACTTCTAGTCTGGAATGTTTAGCTGTGCTAGAAAATTGTCTTTATGTATGGGTGCAGGAGTATAGTTCATATCAATAATAGATCTTTCCCATTCTTTAATTGGTCTCACTGGATTTGATAGCTTTAGTTACTACTAATCACCTGCTTGGATACACACATGTGGTATAAGAAATGTATTCCGCATTGTAATGCCTATTGTCGAAAACAGGTGTTTGCATTTCCATCTACATATCCCCTTTACTTTTTTTACCATAGATCTTGACACTATCTTGCTTATTGATCCTATAGGGTAGTGAGTTGCTTCTCCAATTAGTCTCCGATGGTCCCCAACTTCAGAGTGATAACTCAAAGGGAAACAAAACAGAAGCTGGTAGTTCACAAGGGAAAGAGATGGCGGTCAAAACTGATTGGGTAACTATCTTCATAGTAATAATCTTTCACTGAAGTTCCTTAAATTTACCCAACTTATTGTGCCTCAAATTGCAGGTTCTGCAACCATCTAAGGAACTCGATGAGCTTATGCGTAGTGCTTCTGAAGACGGACTCAGTGATTCTGCAATAATCAAGCTATGTGAGACTTTCCATTTGAACCCACAAGAAGTGCTCAAGTACAAGTGAGATTAGCAAGTTTGTTTGTTCTTGGTGCAGAGGGTAGGAGATTATGAAAGTTTTCGTTAACCATAGGAGGAAGTTAGATATTGAACAATTGGTAGAAGTGTTTTTTTCATGGGAAAAAAAAACTAATAATCTGTCAGAGAGAAACAAGCAATTTTCCAGCTATTTCGGTTGTGTAATTTTTGTATACTGTTCTATCCTAACCTTGCTTGAACAGAGAACCGGTGTTTGCACATACAGCCATATAGTGATATGGCCCTAAGATGGCCATGAAAGCTCAGAATAGTCTAATGGCTTGTGTGTTTGGATGCATAAAGCATTAAAACATTCATTACACAACAAGTTGTATGTTATAGTGTTTGTGGCTTGTGTGACAAAATTGAAATGCATCATATGTCAAACTTCAAATGTGTGTGTTTAAATTAGATGGTTGTATACGACGACAATCAAACAAACAGACCCTAAATTAAATTTGGAATTTGCAGAGTTATTGACCTAGAAGTCTTAACAATTTGCTCATAGTCCAAAAAACAAATGTTCACTAATTATGATCATGGGATATCTACGCCAAAATGGACTGACAAAATTAACAAATTCATATCTATCAAAATAACTATAACCATCACATAAAAGACTTAAGTGATTGAGATGAGCTTCTTTGCTACCACTAGTATCCATCAAACTCTATCGGAATAAGGCCAAGGGAAAGTGTACGGACCTCGGAATATAGAAATCCCACATTCCCACTTTTCTTGCATCAGACTCAAGTTCCTCAACATATTTCTTTTGGTTATCAATTACTCCATATTTTGTGAAATTCAACGTCTAAATAACACATCCCCGTACAAAACCCAAGCATACATTGCACGAAGACCAAACCCTAGTTTCAAGAAAAATCTCCTCTCTGGCTTCTGGCTAGCTTCCAAGGTTCTGCTTATCTGACCTCCAATCCTTCCAATGTTATAAGATCTAGTGCTTGGCAATGAAGTTGTATGCTTAATATTGCTTAGTAAACAATGAAAAGTAAAACTTATATAATGAGGTTTAATTAATTTTGAGTTTAAACAAACATACGTACCCATGCAAGGACTTTGAAGAAATCATTTAAGATCAGTAGTAGATTAATTAACCGCCCAAATCTACGATATATCCAACTTCGTAGAGGTTGGGACCATCCCTAATCTTCTCATGCATGTGGAAACCCGTTAAACCTCGAAAGAAAAGTATTACTGTTTGAAACCCATTAATCGATACTACACGTATTTTCTTTACCCAATGTTGTTGAAATTAGGAAAAATGAAATGGGTCGTTAAGATATACTAGGGCTTACTTGAAACTTCACTAAATATAAAATTCGATAACATCAAGTTGGTACAAATTTTCTTGCTCAGCCAATGTTATGTTTGCGAACTCATATTTGTATCATAATCCTAAGTCCTAACATGCATATGTCTTCAAAGGTTTTCATGCGATTTCTTTCTTTCTTTCTCACCATCTACCGAATCTCTCTTGCTTTTCAAATGTTGTAACATAAGTAATTAACTACGTAGCTTGATGTGCTATGTATGTATGATAAGGAACCAAACAAGGCCTAATAAAGCCCCAAATCTTTTTGAGATCTGCGTTGGCTCATGTTTTGGGCAACTGAGCACACATTCTTCTCCTACAAATGCTTGCTTTGCTACTTTTATAATCTTCAAATTGATCCAAATTAAACAACCAATTAAGTAAGCACACATGCATGAACCCGTATTTGAGGAGATCGGATAGATATATTGTACCTTATGACTTTTGTTTCAAATTTGCTTTGGGATAAGGAATATCATGAATTAATAAAAAATTAGTTACATAAACTTTTTATTATTACTATTTTGGGTTCAAAATGGATATTTTTATAAATGGGGTCATTTAATGCAATAAGTTCCTAGCTCATTTAATAAAGAAATTTGAGATTTTACTAAAATTTCACTCTTTTTTTTTAGGTTGAAACTAAAATTTCACTTCTTTTTTTTCGGTCGAAACTAAAATTTCACTTTTTATAAAACGTACTCCACCGAATATATAATTCCTAAACCTTAAAGGGGAAAAAACAATAAAGATTTTTCGACAAAAAAAAACAATAAAGATCATCTAATTTTAGAGTGACTACATACACTCGATCTTTCGGTCTCCTTCCAAGAAAGTCAGCTTAGCCATTCATTTTCTTAGTGTGTATAATCCTCTCGATCTCTCTATATATAGTGCACCTCATTCAACAACTCTTGTAATCCACTTTTTTTTTGAGCTGACCCATTGGCTATTTCCTCAATCCCTTTTATCTTTTCACTTCACTTACATCACACAAAAAACGTCACTTATATTAATTTCATCAAATGGCCCAACTTCAAAGCTTCAGAATCGGTGGCGCCGCTAAGAAGAAGGCGGGCGGCGGAGGCTTCACCGGGAGGTGTGCCACCCTGGTGAAGGAGCAACGCGCCCGAATCTACATCCTCCGGCGATGCGCCACCGCTCTTCTTTGCTTCTACATCCAAGGCGACGACTAAGCACACTTCAACTCAACTCCATATACATCCTGATCTTTTAAATAAAATTGTTATGATAAAGCCACTTTTATCGTAACAAATGTAAGTCATGTTTTAGCCTTTACAATCCTCCTCCATTTTTGGGTGTGTCTCTAAGTTGCTGACTCGGTCTTGGTCCGGTTTTTAGTTGTACAACCTTTTGTTGTGTTTCCCGTGGAAGACAAAACTTTTTGACCCAATGTATAACATAACATATGGTGTGTGTGTATACACATGTACGTTATGTGCCTATGTTTTGTGTTGGGTTTTATGAGCATTTTTGGGGGAGCACAGAAGAGGGTGTTAATTTTACGGCCATGCATTCTGCTTGCTTTTCGCCGTATCGGGCACCACCGGCGACCAGCCTCCGGCGAAGGTGGCGAGAGCTTGGAGAAGACTTCCATCTTGGAGGAGGGTGAATATGTGTAATACTATTATATACGGAGTATGTCGTTCTAATAACTATGAATTATTATGTGTACTTCATATTATAGCACTTGCATTTAATATGTAAAGCTTGGAACCAAAAAAAAGGCAAAAGCCAAAAAAAAAAAGTCTCTTATACCATGCACAATGTAGTGTCAATTTATTTATAAGGGAAAATGTAATAAACATAGTGTGTGAGTGTGTATGTGTGTGTGTGTTTGTGTTGATAGATAGTAGATAATCTTTATGCCATAATTGTTTGTGATTAGATTAGATGCTTGCTTTCAGCGAAAGTATAACTCATGGTATCATTATATGATCCAACTGGCTCCATATTATATCATTAGTATTAATGAATCGGTATAAATTTGCCTATCAAATTAATAATGGTACGTAAATGCGCAATTAGATAATTGATGATTATAGTGTGATGAGAAACAAATCGTGCTGTTGACGTGGATTACGCGTCAGAATATTTGTGCTAATAATTACAATAATTGGTTTTATTGATTGAAAAAAAAAAACTGTTTTTTTGGTGCTAAAGAGAAGCTGGTTTGTAAACTAAGCTCCGAAGACATGTTTAGAAAAATAGTTAAAGTTCAAAAATGAAATGGAAACAAAAGAAATAAATGAAAATGGCAGATGATCGACAAGATATAGTGATATACCACTGCCTTTCAATCATAATACATCATTATAATTGAAAATATATGATTTCAATTGAATCATTGCAAACTTATAAATCATTGCTCAAGGACTTAGTTAATTAATTGCATTAAGAAATAATATGATTATCTACCAAAGCTGTACCTAAAACGTTACTTAGCCACCTTCAAACTTTAATATCATGTACATTAACAATTAATTCTATGTGACCACTTCTTGTAAGCAAAGTTCTATCATGCCATCAATTAGTTCGAACCAAGTTAATTAATTGTAAATCATATATAACTTTACCATGGAAATGATCAAACTAGTTAATTTCGTGTCAAGTAAACTAGCTAGCTTACAATAAAACATTATATAATTAACATCCAATATGTGATTAGTTTTAAATTGTAGATTCCTAACTCCTAACTACATAAGTCTTCTAAGAAGAGCCAATAAAAGGTCATTCCAAACATCAATTGGACCAGGCAAACACCAATGCACACAATCATTGTAACCCTTCTTCCTCTTGTCACGCCAATACTGACCCGGGTGCCCGTCGGGCCTCATCAACATGGCCCATGTTATGTCCAAAGCCTCAAACACCAAGCCTTTGCCCTCTTGTTTTGCTCTCTCCACTTCCTCCACTTGAGCCTTCCTCACTTCCATTTCCAACCCACCATTCATAAACTCCTCCACCTCGCCTCCTCCGTCGATTCCCAATGGTCTCCTCCTTTCGCAACGCCCTCCAGTCTTCCATGTGCCACCTTCAAAGTGGGATGGCGATACAGTCCTTACCAGAGTCACTGTACTTTTTGGGTAATACGCGTTTTTGTTTTGTGCCATGATGTGCCCTAGAGAAGTCCTGAGAGCCCTTCTGATGGAGAATACGGGGCCTAGGTCTTGGGTGGTTGTGTCGTTGCAATACGTGCAACCGAGAAGTTGGTTGTCTTCGTAGAGGTAGTTCTCTCTGAAGAACCATTGGGAGTCGGAGATGATGGCATAGTGGATCGGTGGCTGGTTAGGTTGGAATTTGGTGGCCCAAGACTCGTCGGGTTGGTCTAGATGGAGGTCGTATATGCCGATTGGTGAGCCGTTGATGCCTCTCTCCTTATGCTTGACCAAGAACCTAGTCCATAGGATCATTAGGGTGAAGTTGTGCCTTGGGAAATACCTGTGGATTTTATAAGATGGATTCATATAGATAGCGCATGATATATATAGTTCGAAATTAATATTGACTAATGCACTAGCTAAGGTAGAGTATGATTTAAATGTAATTCAGTTGGTCAATATTAGAAGCATGCATTTTGAGACATTAGTTGTTGATTTGTGACCCAAGTATCATGCATGGTTTACCAAAACTAAATCCTCAAAAGTTTTTGAACATTTTCATGAACATGAAACTAGCACATCGTGAATCAAAACTACTTTTTGATGTTTTCTTAAGATTGATATATCACTTGTTATTACATATTTCAAATCAACACTAATTTGTTTGACCATAACTAATTACTATCGAGATACCCGTCGATGATCTCTACACGAAGTTAACAAACTCGTCCATACAACCAAGAAACACACAATTACCTTTTCAATGAATATTTGTCATTTTTCGAGTACGTTCCATTTCACTTTTCAAATTCTATCTAATTAAGTAGCTAGATGAACGAATTGATTGATGAGAACCCTATTAGACGATGCTTAGTATGCATGTTGAGAAATTCCTCCTCGATCTTTCTTTTCCAAACAAGCTCTCAATTCGATTAGTGATCGAATTCTAAATCAATACCACGTGTCTTGCCTCAAATTCCCAACACCAAAAAACAAAACGACGGAGAAAGCAAAGAGATCGATGATCGCAACAACTCATGCAAGAAAAGCCTAACCAAGTACGTGACCGATCCTTGGCGTCCTTGTACACGTCCAAAGGCACCTCCGCCGTGGCCAGCATGCAAAGCAACGAGTCCACGTGGTTCCTCGCCACCGAATCCCCTACGAACGCCGCCGTCTTTCCAGCCACCACCTCTAGGAACCCTAACGCGTCGAACATTGCCAGCTGGCACCCACGGCCCTCGGGGGCCCACCTCCACCGGAGGAACCCGGTGTCGGGCCGGCCGTGGAGGAGGCAGTTCTTGGAGGACGGGAGGGTCCCGCAACTGACGTTGCTATACAATGCTGGCAACGTCGGCTGTTGCGGGACCCACCTGCCCCTGAATAGGTCGCATGCGGGGCCCACATTGGCGGTCTTTGTGGTGGTGGTGGTGGTGGTGATGGTGAGAGGGAAGGGTGAGCGAGAGAAAGTGAGGATGAGGGAGAGGAGGAGAATGCATGCTAAAAATGGGGAGGATTGATTCAAAGTTGGTTGATAGTTTATAAGCATGGTGATTTATGTAGCACCTATGTTTAGTAAACGAGAGGATTTTGAGTAGTGTTATGCAAAATGTGGTGATCGAATTTATGTGAACGTGATGTCTGATGGAAGTTGAGATAAAGGAGGAGTTTTGAAAGTTGAAAGTCACGAGATGATCGATAGAGCTAGTTGTAATCTTCATAATGTTGTTGTCTTTATGGTTCACCCTTTATAATGTGTATTGATATAGTCGACTCATTGTATTATGATGAATTAGTATCTTCTACACACAAAAAAAATTGAAGGAAATAAATTATGGCATTTTATTTTTTTGCAAATAGCCAAGTATATATGATACTCCCTGCGTTAAAAAAAATACATGTCGTTTTAGGATTTTTCTAAAAAATTAAGAATTCAAATGAATTGACTTATGTACCCTCAATCTTGGGAAAATCTTTTATTTTCTAGTATAGATTTAAGTAATTATTTTCAATTAGAGGGGATAATATTGGAAAAATGATGTTAAAATATCTAAAATGACAAATATTTCTTAACAACTCAATCAGCCTAAAACGACAAATATTTCTTAACGGAGGGAGTATCACTTTTTTTTGGTGGAAGTATATATGATATCACTAGTTACGTTATTAATGATGTTAGTAAGGCTTCAAATTTAAATTAGGCATAGACTTTTTGCACACAGAATTTTAACTTTTTGCACCACTCCATTTAAAGGCGTCGCCGTTTAAAAACATCCAATATATAATAATAATAAATTTAAGTCGGGAAAAATAAACGGCGCCGTTGGACGCCATTGGAAGGCGTGGTGGGGCACCGTCCGACGGCGTGGCGGGACGCCGTTCGACGGCGTGCGGAGGCGTACCTTCCGAATGCATTGGGTCCTAATTTGGTATATATATTTAATAGAATAAGAAATATCACATGTTTTCATTAGACCAATTGGTAATTGTCCTTATTTGATTTGTTTAGATGATACTCAAGGTTCGAATCTCAACTGCTACACTTTTTGCACAAATATGATACTCCCTCCGTTTCAAAATACATGACCATTTGGACATTTTTTCTTGTTTCATAATACTTGACCATTTCACATTTTTTACCCATCTCTTTCTATTTATACCCCTAATAATTATCTTTATCATAATCATTACACTTTTTCATATTTCTCTAAACAAATGATTAACTCTATATTTGATAGGGGTAATATAGGAATAACATTTATTTCTTAATATATGTGCAATGTCCAAATGGTCATCTATTTTGAAACGGAGGGAGTAATAAATAAGTACAAATGTAGTTGAGAGAATTTGAACCTTCAACCTATGAGGTATCTTTAAAAAAAGACATGAGTAATTGCCAACTAGACTAAATGGACTTCATTAAGTAATGGGTAGCTGGAACAAATATATTTTAAATTTCCACGCCTTCCACCGGGGTCCCTCCACGCCTCCTACCGGCGTCCCTCCACGCCTCTCACCGGCGTCCGGTGGCGCCGTCCAACGGCGTCCGGTGACGCCAACATTTTTTTCGCATTTTTACTTTTGCACAATTTAATTAATATAATAATCGTACGGTTTTAAACGGCGACGCCTTTAAATGGCGTGGTGCAAAAAGTCAAAAAACGATGTGCAAAAAGCCCGGGCGTTAAATTATATGCCTCATTCTTTCTCCCTCCCATTCTAGTCTCTTCAAGTCAAACAGGCTGGCAATTAGTTAAATTAGAAAGTTGGAAGGATAGTAATTCGAAGTAGGCCCACGAGTTTGGGCCTTCTCTCTTCATAGCCTTTTTGGGCATCGGAGAAAATTCTACCTACACCAATATTTGTCGAGTTTTATCTAGGTGTTCAAGAGGTGTTTCGGGTTAAGATCGGGTCGTATCTGGTCGAGGTCGTGGTCGAGCTAGCTCCCGAAGATCCCTCATTTAGGTGAGGGCAATGTCGCGGTGGCCATTTGTGCACTCCGTGGAAGTAGATGACCCGTTTATTCCTGCGTACCGGCGGTACTGATTTCTTTAGTGCTTGGCTTAAGCATCGTTACTCGGCTTTTGATCGCTTTGTTAAACTTCTGTCCTGCTTGATTAGAGTTCTTTATTGTGTTTTTTAGTTGCCGGTTGACGGTTTTGACGGCCTCTCGATCTACCATTCATGCAGGGGCGGAGCCAGGGGGGTCCTGGGGGGTCCCCTGCCCCCTCTCCATCTTGTGTTTAAAATGTTTTAGCCTACTTAATGGAACACAAAATAGCTGTTGGCCCAATGGTTTTATATAGCATTTTGATCCCGTGCCCCCCCACCCCACCCACCCACGTTCGAAACTGGGCATTAACATCCATCTTCACATATTTATTTTGTTTTACATTTTTTCTTTTATTTTGCCATGTAATTTTATAAATATGGAGTATTTAATTATAGAAAAAACAAGATTTTCATATTTTATATTATCTTATTTACTCACCTAAATTATAATTTACTTGGTATATATATATATAAAATAATAATAATAATAATAATAAATATCTATAATTGCATATTAAATCATAATAATAATACTCTATTTTCATTCGTCGTGTCGGTATGTTACCATGTTGTGCCCCCTCTCTCGAAAATCTCTAGCTCCGCCACTGCATTCATGTATGGTATTTCGAATTGCTTTCCTTATAAAAAAACACCAATAATTGTTTTCAAAAAAGCATTTTATTTTATAAGGAAAAAAGAATAAAATTATAACTAGAATTTCCAAATTGATTCAACCTCACTTATTTAGATGGGCCCGTCTGGCACTCCTATTAGGATATGAGTACGTGTAGATAGGTGTATAAGTATAATTATATAATTATATGCATATCTAACGTTCAAGGTAGTCTATAATTAATATCGATATCAATATAACACTTGTTGCTTCGAATATTCATATTAGTGAATAATAAAGTGGGAGAGTGCCGCCTCTCCTTCGACAAAAAAAAAAAGTGAATGATAAAGTGTATGGTAGTGCTATTTTGCTTCTTTTTTCCTACAAAAATGTACATATCAAAGACATTATCAATACCAATGAGTCCTTAAATTGCATCCGGAAGCGTACAAAAAGGCATCTTGTATCTTTAGTTTCCTATCTCTATATTCTTCGATCTCAATAGGGTTACAACATTATCATGACCAGCATACTAAAATGGTGACAGAAAGTGAGTACTGAGTAGTACGTACCGTAGATGGAAAATCAACGAAAGTAGCAAAAGATTCATTCAAGTAGCGAGACTTAAGAACTCCTTGGCGATTTTATCATATGGCCTATACGAAAACGCAGAACAACCGTATATTAGAGCACTTTTATTGGTTGGTCAAATTTTTTGGCCATCAAAATAAAAAAATTGATTTATCTTTTCCTCTTTCTTTCATTTCTCTCTAGTGAGACATGTGACATCATGCCAATTGATGATCGTTGCCTCGTTGGCCATAGGCCATGTTCATTTCTTTTGATTTTATTTAATATTTGTTTACTTTCTCACCTTCCATGACCAAACTTTAGTCTACTGCACATACTCTTAATATATATGCACATGAAAGGAAGAGAAAAAGGCACATTTAACATTTGAAATATATTTTTGATCAAAAAAACATTTGAAATTTATTACATGCGCCCACCATCATCATATCTGATCACCTGGAATTCATTTACTCCGTAATTCATTGTATAGTACTATATTTATATATATAGTTGGAAGTTGGTGGTGCCGTCTCGTAGTGACGGACGGGGGCGGGGGCCAGTGGGGGCCGTGTCCCCACTTCCGTCCGAGTTGTAATTTTTTATTTTTATTTTATTTTTTTTAATAAAATATATAATTAAACACCAATTAATTAGTTATATAAAAGTTAATAGTCTAGTTGGCTTTAAATTTAAATTTTAGGATGTCTAGCTAATGTTCAAGTCAAGTCTATGTATTCTATCTCTATCATGCTACTAGACCTGTCAATACCTGACCCGACCCGAAAAATCGACCCGAACCGACCGGAATTTTTTGGGTTGAAACCCGACCCGAATAGTAGCGAGCAAAGAAAAAAACCGAACCCGATTTACCCGAACCCGATTGGGTTGAAACCCGAGACCGACCCGACCGACCCGATATATTATGTAAATGTAGAATAAATATATTATATTGTAAATATTATACTATATTTTATCATAAAACCTATTATAAATAAAATAATATTATAAAAATCTATTAAAATAATATTTTATTATTAAATATTATTATTTAATCATAATATTATTTTAATAATCATTAAAAATTTAAATTCTTGACCTGTTAGGTCGACCCGAACCCGCACAATAACCTGTCAAGACCCGACCCGGCTTGACCTGTAACCCGATTGACCCGAACCCGCACTCAACCCGAACCCGAAAAGACCGAACCCGAATCCACCCGACCCGACCTGTTTGACACCTCTACATGCTACTAATATAATTTTAAAAGATATAATTTTAAAAGATACGTTATAAACTAAGGACTATCTTAACAAATTGTAAAATTTATAAGATTTAACATACGATATAATTATTATTGACCTACGATGTCGTGCATACTAACTAGCTAGTCTTAGTTATGTTATGAAAAGTATATAGCAACAGCCAACAGATGAGTTAGCATTGTGATGCAAAAGATCGACGTACGTCAATTGTAGGCTACTACTAATTAATTTCAACGAATGTAATGTCGTTTTTGGACTAGCTAGGGTTAACCGTTAACGTATGATCTCTTTCATTTCATTTGTGGTCCTGCATGTACATCTGTATCCTGTACGTGACATGCATATATCCACCATATATATAATATATCTTAGCCTGAGTTATATGTTATGTATACAGAGGATAAATAAATGTGGATGGGTCTTAATTTATGACCCCGGTGAACTGCCCCAACTAATTGTAATATAATCTTCCCTGATCAGACCCCAAATCATAATACATGATTAAGCATAGCGTTTCATATGAATCACGAACGGAATTATAAATCACAGTGATTTTCGGCCCTATAGACCTGTGCATATGAAATAAACAATTCATACATAGTAATTGCAAGGACTGGAAAATCCATCACCAAACGTCTTCATAAAAAGGTATGCATAAGAAAATTGATCAGTACGTATAACTACTACTATTAATTAAAAGTGTACGTAACATCCTACCAGATGAAGCCAAAGTGAATAGATTGATTAATGTCCTAGAATTCTGGTTGGTCAATTTAATTACACCAATTAGAGAATCAAAGAACAAGACGTATCTTATAAGTTGCCATGATTGGATACTTACACACAGACATGGTATAAGCTAGTCAAAATTAACACTTGTTTATTTCGTGGCATGATCATCTTATAGAGCATCGTATGCTAATTTCGTAGGATTGGTTTATTCAGGATATCATAAAGTTTATTATTTTAATTAGTTAGCCATTTATAGTTCCTACCTTCTGATTATATCTTAATCTAGATTACAACTAATGGTCAACCATGAGTACATTCAAGATTGCTTTTTTAAAAAGGCATGCACGGGTATTATTATATAAATCCATTAATCGATCACCTGGTCAGAATTCTCTAACTCTAGCTCCCCTCAAGAATTCATACAAGTGTTACATTAACATCCCTTTCTCTTGGGCCTATATATAGCCCTCAAATATTCTATCCAAACAAGAGAAAACAAAATTCACAAACCGTAGCCAACCCAATAATTTACTATGAGTGATCCTAGTAGTACCTTCAACATGGATGAAGAACAGAGCAATGGGAGTGGCAATCTTCAATCTAGGCTTGAGGTGTTAACTGACTTTGAGTTTGATTCAAACCCAATTCAGGAAGTTGAAATTAGAGAGCATGCTGATGGTCAAAGTCCTACAAGTAGCCCTTCTTCTCCATTCTTAGGCCAATGGCCTCGATCTTACAGGTTAGTCGTCGTTTTAACACTTAATTTTAATTACTTACGAGTTATGAGAATTGTTATTCATATTAGTCAAGATTGCCGGAATCTTTTGAGTTCCTCGAGATGAACTTTTTGAAACAATTTTGTTGCTTGATTGTTTGAGTATACAGATATGCAACCGACTCGTATACGATTGCTGCATCGCCGAGATATGGCAGCCCTCTTCAAGCCCGTCTCACGCCTTATTTCAGCAACAGGAGTCAAGAACTCAAGGATCCTTTGCTTCCAAGTTCCATGGAACAAAAAACAAATGGAAATTCTACCGAAAATGATATTACATTACAAGCCAATTCCAATGAAGAGCCTCTTACAGTTGATACTCATGGCTGTAGCGTTTCACAGACTGTCTTCAATGGTAGCATTTCTTTCCAAAAAAGATCAAAAGATTTCTGGGTTTTCCCTTAATGACATTATTTCTTATTTATCTTGGTTTGTTTCATTTAGGAGTCAATGCATTTGTTGGAATTGGACTACTTTCCATGCCTTCCACAGTGCAAGAAGGAGGATGGATGAGCGTTGCATTGCTGATTGTTTTCGCTTGTGTCGCCTACTTCACCGGTAACCTATTGAGAAAGTGCTTAGATTGCAACAAACAAATCGTCATTTATCCTGATATAGGACAAGCTGCATTTGGAAAATATGGCCGTCTGTTCTTGTCTGTGAGTTCAGTTTTTTACCTTTTTACTTGTAGGATAAGGTACTTAGGAAGCATTTGGATTGCCCAAAACAATGCATTATCTTGTAATATAATGCATTATTCTGGGAAATCCATATCCGCCCTTATGTGAGAAAATCTAATGGCCATTGTTCTGATTTTTACTGTTTTTGCATCTCTGTGCAGATCATATTCTACATTGAGATATATGTAAGTCAGTACAAAAAAAAAACTCATAATTCATATTTGTTACTAATCAGTATCAGCACCTACACTATGATCACAGAATATACTCATTCTTTTTGTTCTCTTTCAAATCTGTGAAATTTAAGTTCTGTTTGGTGGAGTTCATCATCTTGGAAGCTGACAATCTCGCCAAGCTATTTCCTAGCGCTTCGCTCAATCTCGGAAGCCTTTACATCAGCCCGGAACATTTGCTTGGAATCATAGCCGCTCTTATTGTTCTTCCATCTTGCTACATGAAGCAACTCCATTCTATTTCTTTCCTTTCTGGTAACTTACATACTAAATACTTGAATGATCCAAACACGCCCTTAGAATGGCTTCACAATCTTGGACTTTTATTCAATGCTAAAGCTTTGAAAGTTTATTTTGCAGCATTTGGCATGTTAGGAGCTGTTCTGATGGTGGTTGCACTTATTTTAGTTGGTACAATGGAAAACATAGGATTTGATCAAACTGGACCTGTGGTAAAATGGAGTGGAATTCCATATGCACTTGGTGTTTACGGGTTTTGCTACTCGGGTCACTCGGTTCTTCCGAATCTTTATCACTCAATGTCAGACAAGTCTAAGTTCAACATAGCACTTGCAATCTGGTAAACAGAAACTGCATTTTTCTTCATAAGTTTGTTTGTGTTTTCTGATGCTTAATAAAATTGACCATCTTTGTGGTAACTCTTGTACGTTGTGATTCAGCTTTGTTATCTCTACTTTGATATATGCTTCTGTCGCCGTTCTCGGATTCCTTATGTTTGGCGAAGAAACGGAGTCTCAAGTGACGCTAAATCTTCCCAAGGACTCCATTGTTTCCCAGATTGCATTGTGGATAACTGTATGTGTACTAAATTCAGCTTCCAAGAATGAATATAGTGTACATGAATTAATCAAATGCTCAACATTTTGTTCCTCTTTTGACTTCTTTTTTGTTTTCAGGTTCTCAGTCCATTGACTAAATATCCTTTTTTAGCAAATTGATGTTCTCTAGCATTACAGAACATGTTAGTCACCCTAATTCTCAAAACTGTCAACTAGATGTTTTTAATGAGAAATGTTTTACTTAACGAGCACGCGACACATTTGCATTGATGTTGATCCCATTGTCAAGGGGTCTAGAGGAGCTTCTGCCTTCAAGAATTGGAAGGAATTATGGTTGTTTGATTCTTCTCAGGACATTCATTGTCGTCTCAACTGTTTGTGTCGCGTTCCTTGTTTCTTTCTTCGGTATGATGACAACGCAAAAAAATTCTTAGACGTTTTCTTCCGCAAGAGTTCTTAACTACTTGTGGTCTGCCTTTCAGGTTTGGTGATGGCCTTGGTTGGATCACTTCTTTGCATGCTCGCGGTAAGATTACATTCGACGACTTAGGGACCATTTGGATTGTCGCACTTTTAATGTCGCGTTCTTATGCTTAAGTGTATTTGATCATTAATGTGAACCATTTCATGATTTTGCATCTGTAATGCAGTCCATCATAATGCCATGCCTATGCTTCTTGCGAATCGTCAGCAAACCGACACTATTGCAAGTACGTAAAGTTTCAATGTCAATCTATGGATTGACACAAAACTTAAACACAGACAAGTTCTTCGATCTAAGATTGATTCTGACTGTCATTTTTATTTTCAATTTTGTAATGCAGAGAGTAATGTGTTACACTGTGGCTGCTATAGGAGGAGTGGTTGCAATACTTGGGACCTATTCTTCTATTTATGACATCATTGAGAGCTATTGAATTTTAAGAGTTGTTCCTTCCTATATATGTATGTGATTTGCATTCCGATCGATATTGGAATGAGAGCAAGTTGGCCCTTAGTTATTTTTGTTGCTTCAATTGGAGTGTGGACTGTAATTATGAATAAATCTGAAATAAATTAGGGCCAATTTGAGAAATCTTGTAATGTTGGAAATTATAGTGCAACCAAGTTAAACTCAAGTTTGGTTGGAGTGTATATATAGTGATTTGTCAAAGTTTAAAGCCAAAACGAGCTAACTAGTAAAATGAGCTAATGCTTAGAAAATGGACTAATGCATACAAAATGAGCTTGTCAATGTGGACAAGAAGCTTAATTGGAAATCAACCAAAAAAAAAGAAGCTTAATTGGAAATAATTAGTACTTCGTATTACTCAATTCTTTCTCAATCAGAGTTTAATTATCTTTTTTTTTTCATAAAAAAAAACATAAGATATCATTATCAATCAACTTCATTAATTCTTTTTTGGTCGAAAACGTTTTATAAAAATTAAATCAACTAATCGTGTATTGAATTTGTCATGTATTGGTTGTTTCTGTGTATGAAGTTGTAATTTCCCATCTAGCACTAATCTCAAGTCCTATCACACTCTATAGTCTATACGTACTACCATAATATATGATCCAAAATGCAAGCATATTGAAAACATGCACGCTGTGTCGTAAATATATAGCACTCCACCAGTTAGTCAAATTTATTTCCATTAATTACGTGTAGGTTACTACTTACTTGGGCTTGTCATGTATTTGTGGCTTTATTGGTATCAGTCAAGTCATAATCGTTCAAGACACCAACATAAAGTTCTACTATCCCATCACTTTACTCATGTAGAAAACCTACATGCCAATCAGAAATTCTATCACATCTCCACTAGCGTGATGATCTTATCAAAACAAATGTGTTCAACTTTGATTTTTCTTCTTTTGATCTTAAAATATGTTCTTCACACCAATAAGTAGCATGGCTAACCCACCAGATCTTAAAATATGTTCTTCACACCAATAAGTAGCATGGCTAACCCACCAAAGCCAGGTGCGCGACCCGGATCGAACTGGATGTAGCCAAGACGAAACTCTGGTGAACGAGTGGGCAACCGAAAAATAAGTAGCATGGCTAACGCATGAAACATGCTCACCTTCTATTAAGTATGGTTGGTCATCATTGGGCTTTTGGATTTCATTAATTCTAGCCCAAGCCCAATAAACTATAAACTATACCACAATTTACTCCCAATGGGTCCAACTTATTTACCAGACCGCCATTTTAGAAAAAAGCTAACAAAAAAGTGAAAAAAACCCGTCCATAAATCCTCGAAGCCCCCCGAAAATGGCGACGGCCACGGCACCTCCTTCAACCTCGAGCTACAATCGCCTGGTACACCGCCCAGGCTGTAATTATGCTCCTTCAACTATCCTCCGTTCAATCAATTTCATTTCTTCGCTCCGCAAACCGAAAGGTATATCTCATTCTTGCTCTTATACTTCTGTGAGAGCAATTGGGAGTGTTAATGGAGACAAGAGGGCGGTAAAAACGGCGTCGTATTGGGACGAAGAGCAACCTTACGAGCTGCTTCCAGGCGGAGAGAAGTCGTATTTGGACGAACAAGATGTGGCGACGTTTCTCGATCCGCCTAGGGAGCTTATCCCTAATGATCCTTCCTCGTACAATCCTGCTTCCTACTTGTGGTATGAGAGATTTGCAGTTTCTTCTCTTCTTCCTTCTCATTCTTTGATTTCTCGTTCAGTGTTGTGTTTGGATTGAGTTGAAGTTTTGAGTTAATAGGGCTAGTACATCATGATAACATCAGTTCTGCAAGGGGAAATCAGTTGATTTTGTGAGATGATACTTCATATTGGTGTAAATTTAATGCTCATCCTATGTAAATTCCTTCAAGCTTGAGGATTTTGTTTGTGATTTGTATGGCTACGTGTTGATTTTGCTGATATTTGTTCTTTTTCGATAGGAGGAAGATCGATGATATACCAGAGGAGAGGCGAAAGCGGTTGATCCTACTGCTAAAGCCTAGGTACCACTTTACCTTTTCAAATCATAACAGGCAGTATGCCATTCTGTGATTAAGTTATAGTTGGTTGTTAAAGTTTTTGAATCTGTTTAAGCATTGAAATATGCAACAATTGAGGCAGCAATAGATGTGTTGGATGTATAATATTGGGAGTAATCAGGACTTGTCTATCAATGCAGGCATATATCAGCTGCTTGGGCAATAGCCGGGGCACGATATGATGATGACAAGTTAATGAGAAGATGTTCTTCTGAGTTGCTGTCTCGAAAGGCTGAATCTGTATCACTTGAGTCATGGTACTGTCGTAAAAGCGGAGGTAATATTTCTGAAGCAATGCTATCATGTTTATAGCAATGTAGCATTGTTTAGCTGACATTGGATTTGGATGATGTGTAATATAGGGCCATTGCCTGTGTCTTTTCTGAATTTCTTCAAGATGGTGAGTGCTATCGTACATGTAGTGTATGAAGTTGTGAATCTTGCTTTCTGGCTTATTTTGATGGTTTTGTTGCTTTAGGCTATGTTCTGCAAAGATGGAGAGTGTTATGGGAGATTTATTGGTAAGTTTTATCTTCTAATGGCTTCAGTTTAATTTTAAAAAACATTCTTGATAATGAACCTATTAAATGCGTCTCTGCAAGGGGTTTCTTCGATAACACTCCCTTGGTGCTGCTTTCTTCTATGTTGCCTGATCCCTGTCGTGTGGGATGAGTTTGTTGTTGAAATGCTGGGTCTTGACCCTTGAATAGTTTGAGTTTTGCATTTCATATGATATGTGATTGAGAAACTTCACGAGTATGTGATCATTCTGTGGATAAGAAGTCCTCATCTGATTTATATTGTGTACTCGTGCCTGTATTGATGATTATCCATTACAAACCCCCATGGTATAGACCTGTCTTTAATGTGATGTTTCATATAGAAACAAATGGAATAGTGCCATAGTGTACTTTGTAGTTATTTAGATTCCCTTACAGATCCCAATTCCATGACTTCTGGGAGCATGTTGATGTTTTGTTGTTCGTGCATGTGAATTTCATCTCTCTACTTGGTGTTCATCTAGATAGCAATATTTACTGTGATGTTTAAAATGTGACATCTTCCAAATTCAGGGGGATCATTTGTTAGTAGATTTGCAAATTCCTTGAGCCCTTTGTATTTCACTGTACAACAACTCCAAGAAGTGATGTCAACCGAACAACCCTGTGACCTGGCTTGTGAACTCGGGGATGGACTTTTAAATATCCAAGATTTACCACCTGGCTTCCCAAAACCAGGTAAAAAATTCCTACCAAAACATTTTTATTATGGTTGGTGCAAGGCAAATTGGGTAATGCTGGTTATTTCTTTCCTACTCTGCAGCCAAACATCCTCAGCCCTTTGATGATCATGTTGTGGTGTACATTCGTCACGTTGGGCCTGGAGTTATGGTGGGACAAGCTTGGCAAGAAGGCCTAGACTTGGAACAGGTACCGAAGAAATTTTGTGGTGAGATCTTGATGGTGAAAGATTATGATGCTTCTAAAGTGTAAACAAGGAAGGAGTTGGCAGTGTTTATGGATTGATCGTGTACAAAAAGAAAATGATGTTTGTAGTCTCGATATTCCATTTTGCTTGATATGTTTGGTTGCCTGGTTGATGAATGCTTTGAAACTAAATGGAGTTAGAGAAAGTGAGAAGAGAAGATTCAGCATTGCAGAGAATCTGTAACTAAGCACATACTATGAATTTACGGACTGAGACTTAAAAGCATAACGTTATCTTAATTCAAATAGGCTTACCCTTGGAATTGGATTATTTTTTTGGTACCCCACTACTTCTATTAGTTCTATATAGCCATATAGGCATTTACCCTTGGAATTTGAGACATAAATTGGATATTGGTGAACTTAGAAACAAATGTTGTTGAATTTTGTTAAACCAGTTTTCTCAAACACAACAAACAATAATAAAACAAATTCACCAAAAAAAACAAACAATAAAAAAATTGTTTTTTGATTCGACTAACCTTATTTAAACTTGTAAGATAAGTACTTTTCATTTTTTACCATTTCGGAAATATTTAACAATAAGAAAATTATTTTTTGCTAAATTAGGCCATATTTGTTCAGTAATGTATCGAGAGGATTTGGTAAATAATTGTGTGTTATTATCCTTATGGGATTGTGTTTATAATTTTTATAACAAGCTTCTATTCTCAAAAATAAATAATTTTTGGTTGAATCTCAAAAATAAATAATTTATTTTTTGGTCGAACTCAAAAATAAATAAATATAACTAGCTACTATTCTCAAATAAAAAAATATATAATAAGCTACTATTCTCAAATATACGGAGTAATTAAATAAATATCCTTGTGCGTTCGTAAGCTTAAGCCGCGGTCTAACTAAACGGGAGTGCGTGCGTAAAGCTTACGTCACGGTTAAACCCTTGGCAACAGCTGGCAGCTCATCTCTTTCTTATCTGAACTATCTCTGCAGTTCAGTTCACCAGAATTCAAACTCAGTTTACTGAAACAAGCGTAAGAACAACGCCGAGACCCCGTAGAATGCAAATCGACCTATAAAGCAAATTGCCCTAATCTTCTTGATGGGGGTTCTTTCTCTCCCATTGGTAATCTCTTCTGTGCTTAAATTCCAAAAAACCCCTCATCTATTCTCCCTCTCTTTCCTCTTTAGCCCTACCCGTCGTTGCTTCTGCTCCAAGTACCCTTTCTCCGGCCGCCGGCGTTGCCTCTCGGCCGTTTCTGGCTCCGAAAGCGCTTCTTCTGCCCAACGTCGGCAATTCTCCGATGTCGCCGTTAGTTGCTCGTCTGCTCGCAATGCTTCCGTCCCCACTTTTCAACAGGCCATTCAGCGTCTTCAGGTTAGTTCTCGTTCCGCTTGTTCTTTATTCAGATTCTGGATTTGGTTTGCGGTGTTGGATCTTCGCTTTCCGTTGACGAAATTTGTGCATTGCTTGTGCGGGCTTTGATTGTATTGTCCGGCTTGATTCTGAAATTCGATTTAGGGTTTGTCTGTCGAAATTCGATTTAGGGTTTGAGTATCGAAATTCGATTTAGGGTTTATCCTGTTATATACATTCCAGTAGTCCAGGATTACAAGATTCAGCGTAATCTATGTATAATTTGTTTTTATCTTGGAGTAATTAACGTTTCAGACATTATATTGCTTCCTTTGATAGGAATATTGGGCTTCTGTTGGATGTGCGGTGATGCAATGCAGCAATACAGAGGTAGAATGTTGGGCTTTTGTAAATTATTTCTACTTGTTGCTGGTGATCATTATTGTGAGTTTGTCACCATCTGTGGGCATGGTCTGACTGAATGAACTTTACACATTATACTGATGCTGTTATTAACCCTTTCATATTGCCAATTCTTGAATTTCATGTAATTATTCGTGGCTAGAATTAATTGTTATGTCTGATCTTCTTGGCTCTGAATTAACTTGTTAGGTTGGAGCTGGAACTATGAATCCTTTGACTTTCTTACGGGTTCTAGGCCCAGAGCCATGGAATGTAGCGTAAGTGTGTTTTGAATCGGAACATAGCGCCGTTCTGTTTATTGTTTAAATGCAGTACCCATCTTTGATTCAGTTTTGCTGTACAATATCCTCATCCTTTATATCATGATTTCATATCTGAACTGAAATGGTGTGCGGCATGCAATAACTATAATATATCCTTTTGCAACTGTAAAAAGTTCTTATGTTTGGGCCTGGATTAAAGGTATGTGGAGCCTAGCATCCGACCTGATGATAGTCGATATGGTGAAAACCCAAATAGGCTTCAGCGTCACACTCAGTTTCAGGTTGGGCTGCCTTGTTGCACCTATGATACATTTGCTATTTTTTTGAGAAATTTCATGTGCAATTGCATTGATCTTGTGTTTTGTTGTAGGATTTGACTCACCTGATCCTAATTGGATATGTAGGTTATATTGAAACCTGATCCTGGAAATTCTCAGGACCTATTTATAAAGAGCCTATCAGCATTAGGTTGTTGCATTCTCTGTTCTTGCTATGAAATTTTATTTTGACTTATCAGTTTTTACGCTGCCTTCTTTATCTCATATCAGATATGTTGGCTGGTTTTTGGAACAGGTATAGATGTAAATGAGCATGACATACGTTTCGTGGAGGATAATTGGGAAAGTCCGGTATATTTATGTTTCCTTTTTAATGAATCTTTTCGGCCTTGTCATGTCACATTAATATTATAGTGGACAACTTTAGAGAGCTATTGGACAAGTGATGGGCGTTGTTGCTAATCTGTATTGCTTTACTATTTTATCTATCTTTAGATGGTAATTGGTATAAATTTTTTTCTTGTCCACTTTAAATATTTTTAGGTGCTTGGTGCTTGGGGTTTGGGATGGGAAGTCTGGATGGATGGCATGGAGATCACTCAATTTACCTACTTTCAGCAGGTTGGATATTTAGACTTGTGAAATTCTCTTTTTTTTCCTTTTTAAATTTAGAATACTCAATCATAATTGTTGATATTGTGAACTCTGTTTATATTTGGCTGGAGTAATTTTTTTTTAGCTTTCTGCCACCGCATTGTGTATTCAGTCCCTTCTTCGGTATAGCAGTTTGATGCAGTTTCATTGACATCCTACACTTCTTGCTTCAGGCTGGAGGTATTCAACTGTTTCCGGTTTCTGTGGAGATCACTTATGGTCTTGAGAGAATCCTAATGCTGCTTCAGGTTAAGTTGGACATATATTTCAGTAATTTTACTTGTTCTTCCTTTCCATATATTTACTGAAATGTACTGGGTACCATTGGCAGGGAGTTGATCATTTCAAGAAAATTAAATATTCAGAGGGTATTACTTATGGAGAGCTGTTTTCTGAGAATGAGTTAGTACTCTAGACCAACTATCCTTTTTTCCTTTTTTGCTATGATATGATCTTGATTAGAAGTATGCTATTCAAACGTACCGCATTTGACATTTTGCTACCAATGAACTTGCTTCGACACTTAGCTCTGTTAATGGTATTGCCATTTTGTGTTGCTGCCGTATTGGTTGGACTTGTTAATGGAATTTTGATTATGTCTTTATTAGGTTTCTTTTTTGTGATTTGTACACCAATATGCCTCTCTTTTGGGTTCCGTCATGGGTGAAACTACAAAAGACTATCCTAATGCACACACTACCCTGTCTCTGTAACATCATTTCTTACCTTTTCAGGAAAGAAATGAGCGCATATTATCTTGATCATGCCAGTGTGAGCCATATTCAGAAACACTTTGATTTTTTTGAAGAAGAGGCTCGCTCCTTACTTTCCCTGGAGCTTGCTATCCCTGCGTATGTCATCCAGCTTTCATGAGATCTTATCAAACTTTGCATTTTTTAACAATTTTATTTGGGATATGTGCTAACAACATTAAATTTAAATTGTGCTAGGTATGATCAGCTTCTCAAGACATCTCATGCTTTCAACATCCTAGATTCTAGAGGCTTTGTTGGTGTAACTGAGCGTGCTCGCTATTTTGGTCGAATGCGTAGGTAAATGACTATATCTCCAATTCCAATGTTAAACAAGAGTGATCCTTCATGTTCAAGATGCTTCTGCATCCTCGGCTATGTGCATGGTTATATCACTTATATGTACACAACCTGGATGCCTCTAGACGACTTTTCTGTGTGGTATACATGTTTTAATACTTTCCATAATGAGCAAGCTGCCTTTACTAAATTGAAAACATAAAATATTAAAATCTTAAAAAAAACTTGTTCATTGTTGAATAGTCTTTGACAGAAGAAATTTTATCTTCATGGAAATGCCACATTTTGATTAATGCTAAGCTAACTTATTTATAAGACTTCTAACAGCAAGTTTTCAAATTTGCTGGATGCTATCTTCTATATGCTGTTGTCACTTCACCTTTGTATCAATAATTCTCTTATAACAATGTACTGTTCAACTGCATTTGAAACCAGTTTAGCTCGTCAGTGTTCCCAACTATGGCTAAAGACAAGGGAGACTCTTGGTCATCCTCTTGGTGTTGTTTCAGAACCTGATTTTTCCGTTTGTCATAAAAACGCTCTTGATTCATCTATTGGAAAGGTAGGTAGGACAGTGCCTAAGCAAGGAATAGTTCAGTTTAATGAGGTCACTTTGATTTTATATTCCTGCGTATATCCATTTATTGATTTGTTTTCGTTGTCTGTGCTGATTGCTGGAAATAACTTGAGCTTATTTGTTAACTGTACAGCAGGTGTCTGATGAATCAAGGATGTTTGTTCTCGAGATTGGGACAGAAGAATTGCCACCACATGATGTAGCTAGTGCAAGCCTGCAGGTGTTGTGCTCTTTGACTTCAGAAAATATTTGTTCTTTACTGTGCACTGAGTGAATATTTGCTTCCTGATCATCAGTGGTATCAAATAAATACATGCATTGCTTATGGAAACTTAGTTGCATATCTTCAATTCATTAATTATGAATTATGAATAGAAGCGGTATATCCGTATATGTTCTGTTTCATGTATACTGATAAACATGGTACCTTAGATATGTGAGACTTGTACATTTCATGTGATACTGCCCTCTTTGTCTTCCTGCCTTTATCCACTATGTGCTAATAAACTATGCATATGTCCTCGAAGGGGGCATACGTAGTGCAATTGGTGGTTTCTTTATTGTTCTTAAAGTTCTTGAAGCCCATTACTGCCTGCAAATGTTAATATTCATAAATGTTTCTTACTGCAGTTAAAAGATATAATATCACAGTTGCTCACAAAGCAGAAGTTAAGTCATGGTGAAATCCTAACATTTGGTACACCACGTAGACTGGTGGTACGTTTCTTCGTTCTCAAATTTTGCTTCTCTTTTCAGCTTTATTTTGCAACTATTTTTATGTGCATCAATTTAACTTTGCTGTTAATTCATAGTAGTTCCTCTGCTTAAGGCACAGAGTTCTGGACTTGACCTTGTAATTACTAATTACTGCCATATGTAAAGGATTTTGATACATGCAGTAGCATCTCTAGTATTCTATTGACAACTGTGTGAAGATGAAATAAAGAAATTAATATTATCTCTCTGCTCTTTGCAGGTTTCTGTTGATGGTCTTGGTATGAAGCAACGGCAGAATGAGGTGGAAGCTCGAGGACCTCCTGTTTCAAAAGCTTTTGATGACCAAGGGAATCCGACTAAGGTCTTTCTTGTTTGCTATCTTAGCGATTAGATGGCAAACTTGTGCATAATATATGCTTCTAAATTGGTTATTTCTGTCCTGTTAAAAAATGTGTTATGAAGATGAAATTTTCGTATAATTGCAAAAATGTGATTATATCCAATCTAACATTTGCATTCAGGGAACTAATGTCAATGATACCAGAGGGTACAGAGTAAAATTTATGAAAAAAACTTTAGTGTGGTTATGAATATTGGTGCGTTTTAATTTGAAGTAATGTATAGTAAAAACAAAGAGTTGCTAAAATTGATTATTAGCCTTTGTGTAGCATTTAGAGGAGGTGCTAAAGTTCTCCAAAGAATATTCTCAAGCCAATATTTTGTTCTTTTCAGGCCATTGAAGGTTTTTGCCGTAAAAATAATGTTTCCTTGGACTCTTTATATAGAAGAGCAGACGGTATGTTGATAAAATCGTAGCCTGTCCACTTTCCATATATCTTGACATATCTCGATTTATATGCAGCATGGTAGGAAATATCATGAAGTAGCTTCTTATTTTCTACCGAATGACTTTGTAAATTCCACAGCTGAAAATCTGTAACTAAAAGGTGTAGAGGATACGGTTGAAAGAGCAACATTTTGGTTACTAGATGTTTGGGGGTCTCTAGAAGAGTTTCAATTCTTTTGGGATAATTCTCTTCGTAGTTTTGTAGATTTAAAGAACTTGTTTGATCTTGCAGGGAAGACAGAATATATGTATGCCAATGTGATGGAACCCTCCAGATATGCGTTGGAGGTTAGTACACTTACATTCCTTTTGGTGGAACTTCTACCATGCAGGAGAGAATATTATGAGAGGGGAAGGAAAAAATGACTCGTATAAAAAATTCGAGCTGATTGAGGAAGTAAATATCATCCAGCATTCGCTTGAACATTGAACATAAAAACGTATATCGGATGCATCATTTCCTTATCACTTTATTTTCCATTTCCTTTGCTTGATTTTGTTTGAACATTGAACATAAGAACATATATGGGTGCATCATTTCCTCATAACTTAAATACTTAATTTTGGACAAGTGATGGGAGGCAGTTCACGAATTGACCAAGTTCTATATTGACTGAGACTTGTCAGCCTGACGCATTTGGTATATACTCAATCCAAGCTACATGCATATATAAACTTTCCTTGTAAACATGGTTAACAGCTTGCATTAATATACTCAGTAAAAGGATGCTGTCACCCTCTCTATATTTGAAATGTATTGGCTCGATAGTAATTTATCTTATTTCTAGTTTTCCTTCAAAGATTTATTCTAGGTACTAATCTGACTAATGTGCTGGTTTGAATTTCTCAGGTTCTCTCCGCGGATCTCCCTGGTGCTATTGCTAAGTTGTCATTCCCTAAATCTATGCGGTGGAACTCTCAGGTTGTGTACATATTGTGCCATACTACTATTTGAGTACCAAAACACGCTTCATTTTGAGCCTATGCTAGTACCATACACAAAATACTATACCTAACCATGCTGTGCACAATGTAAAACACCTAACACATTTAAGTTTGAGTAGCTCATCTAATATCGATTATTAGATCTTTGGTCTGTAATACATTTTGTGCTAGTGACAAATTTGGTCAAAGCCATTTTAGGGTAAAACATCTCTGGCTTGTTTATTTTTCTTCTTGCAGACTGGATAATGTTTTGTCTCATACCATAGGTCATGTTCAGCAGGCCCATTCGATGGTTCATGGCTCTTCATGGCAATCTTGTCGTTCCCTTTATATTTGCTGGA
Source organism: Polygonum aviculare (assembly GCA_934048045.1). Taxonomy (NCBI): domain Eukaryota; kingdom Viridiplantae; phylum Streptophyta; class Magnoliopsida; order Caryophyllales; family Polygonaceae; genus Polygonum; species Polygonum aviculare. Next base: position 2,133,294 of record OW204026.1, read on the forward strand.
GTTAACAGGTGGTTTGTGCTCTTATTCTTTCAATAATTTTGATTCATGGATGTGCTTGTACTGTGGACATAGTCAATTGTATGCTATGGGAATATCTGATTTTTATCGTGAACTTCATTATCATCTGCCCCTGTTTGTAGTGCTTGACGACTTTGTGTTTATGCTTAATGTTCCATTCCATGCTTATGCATGCATCTATTATATATTATATGCAATGCACTCTATATGCTTTTGCTCATATGTAGGCATCAATCATTTGTTCATTGTCTTATGAATTTTGGATTAGAATAATAGGAGGTTGAAACTTAAATTTTTAGTTTCCTTTTCGATGCAGTGGTAATGTATCATATGGTCTGCGAAATACGCCATCAGCAACCATTGAGGTACGTGAATGACTGGCTATTTGCTTATGCAAGAGTATTACCTCAGCTTCTTGTTCCGTTTATCTTCAATATTTTGGAGACAATGGATTTAAATTATTTCTGATCGAACGCAATTGTTTTCTTCATGAGTCTAATCTTTAGCATTAGTCTATAGTGTTATGTTTTAGATAAAGATCGATGCATATATTCTGCTTTGCTGTCATCAGTAATCAGTCCTGGCCTACATATTCTTTATCAGGTGAAAAATGCAGAGTCGTATGCAAGTCTATTGAGAAGTGCTGGTATCTCTGTGGCAGTTGAGGTAAAACTTAAGCTGAAGTATTTTCTACCCTTTCTTTCTTATTTATATTTGGATCCTGCAGTTGCTAATTTTTTATAAATCTATAGTCTATCCACACCAAACTTTGTTTTGGATTGCCTGATTCACATGTTAATGTACTAATAGGTACGGAAGAAGGCAATTCTAGAACTGTCTATTTCCTTGGCAAATGGCGTTGGAGGCCAGATAATTGCGCCAAACAGTTTGCTTGATGAGGTACCTAACATACGTTTCTACTAACCATCATAGGAGATGGAATCATTCTTTTCCCATTGGAATTAACCAGACGAATCTTTCGTGTTTCTCATTAACCTAGGTTGTAAACTTAGTTGAAGCACCTACACCAGTTCTTGGAAAGTTTGATGACTCTTTCTTGAAGCTGCCAAAAGATCTACTCACGATGGTAAGCTCTTAAGCTTTGAGGGCCGCTTTTCTAGAATGCTGACATAGCCACAAGGTTCTTAGTTTTGGAACAAAACACAACAAGACTGTTAAAACTCTTTTCCATGGGAAATTTCATTGGTACTTGTAGAAAGTGTTCTTAATTCACATACCAATATGTTGATCGTTGTGACCCTATTGCCCACTAATTATTTCTTTATATTAGAATTATGTGTTTATCATTTTATGATGTGAATATATTGTTTTCCTCCATGTTGTGTAAAGTAGGTGGTTCCCATTTGATCAGTTCCTCTCATAAAGCAGTTATAGATAGGTGCTAGTTTTAAAATTCTAAGGTTTAAACTGTTTCAACTTCTGATCAGTTGCTAGGAAAATATTTCGATCATTGCCCTTCACAATCTAGAGCTTTATTTTTGTCCTCAACTTTAAGTCTTTAACTGTCAATAATCTAACTATGAATGCTTCAGTTTTATTGCCTTTTGCAAGTAAGCATCCTGTCTTTAGTAGCTGAACTGATACTACTGCAATTTGGTACTTACCAATAAATTCATGTACTTCCAGTTTGAGCCGTGATTTGTTTGTTTTGACAACTTGTAACTGTATCAAATCATGTTTGATAATGATATGCCAGAGAGCTTAGCCATCTTGTGTATATGTTCTATCATGCAGGTCATGCAAAAACACCAGAAATATTTTGCTGTAGCTGATAATAGTGGAAGCTTGTTGCCATACTTCATAGCAGTAAATAGTTCTTCCTTGCTATCTATGTCTCTCCTTCTCTCTTGCTCTCTGCATGAATTTTTTTTTTATGCCAGCTGATTCTAATATGTGCTATAGGTGGCAAATGGCGCAATTGACGAAACTGTAGTGAGAAAAGGAAATGAAGCTGTTCTCAGGTTTTTTTCCTTTTCTTGAATAGTAGAATTGAACCAGCCGGTTTCTAAAATGTTATAACTTTCTGGCTTAGAAGCTTTGAGACTGATTTTTAAACCTGGAATGTCACGTCCAAGATAGTAGTTTATCATCCTGTACACCTGCCTTTTCTAATTTGGTGTCATATCCCAAGCTCGCATTTCCTACCGGCAGTAGTAGTACACATATCCCTTCTGACTTGGACTCTTTTGTCAATTATGTTTTTTTTAACCTTCATTGTGTCTACTGTGCATTTGGTGCAGAGCCCGTTATGAAGATGCAAAGTTTTTCTATGAAAGTGACACGAGGAAAAAGTTCTCAGAGTTCCGGAAGCAACTTAAAGGCATTCTTTTCCATGTAAGCTTATATAAATTTATTACTTGCAAATACTGGCTTCGCCGGTTGAAGGAACTTCTACATGATATCCTGGTTTCTCATGGATAAGTAATATTGCGATTTGCTACAACTGAAGAAGATTAGGATGACTAGATTTATCCTTATTATTTTTTCAAAATGTTTGTGAAGTCGAAATCATGCAAGCTATGAATTTTATGATTAATCTTGGAGGTGTACATTATGTCTGTGAATAAGAACAACTTTTTGAATTTGTAATAATAATTACCCATGCTTCTGCTAATTCTTATAGTTCATTGGAATATCAACCAGGAAAAGCTTGGAACAATGCTGGACAAAATGACCCGTGTTGAGTCTATGGTTACCAAGTTAAGCTTGTTACTTGATATGAATGTGGACAGTGTCCAGATTGTCCAGGAGGCTGCATCACTTGCTATGTCAGATCTTGCAACTGCTGTTGTTACAGAATTTACTTCGCTGTCAGGAATAATGGCACGGCACTATGCTATCAGAGATGGCTATTCAGAGCAGGTTTCTAAATGATACTGCTCTTTTATTCCCTGTGACTTTATAACACACCCGGCTTTGACTTGGGTATCGATTATTTTGGGTTCAGTACTCTGTTTGATCACTTGACTAGTTTATTTCGTGCATTTGATTATTTAAACCTGCATCATTTTTTCCCTTCTTTCTGCACTAGCATTGCATTTTTACTGTCATTATTTCTATTCGAAGGACCTGGTTTATCCTTTTTTTTTTATGTATTCTGTTTTCCTAGAAAATATTGAAGGAGCTTCATTCAGTATTGGCAATTGCAACATTTGACATCAGTAATCTTCCATGACAAAAAAATGATTTTATGCACTAGATGATGCCTTGATGTTTCCTGTATGATCCTATTTATGTACTTTACTTTACTTTACTTTATAACCCAGTGGAGTTCCTCTTCCGGGGAATCTGGGGGGTCAGGATGGGGGCACCCCTGGCTTACGCAAAGAGGGTGCGCCCGAAAGACCCAAAGAAAATAAAAGAAAAGAAAAGAAAAGAAAACTGAAACTCAATTATGTGCCAATCATAACTGAATTTAGTTCAAATGCACCAAAATTGATGTAGGGGTCATATCCAACTCAAAGGCACTATAACAGCCAAAGAGCATGAGGATGGGGGCACCCCATGTATGATCCTATTTATGTGTATATTAATTTGTGTATCGACAGGTTGCAGAGGCCTTGTTTGAGATCGTACTTCCAAGGAATTCTGGAGATGCAGTTCCCAAAACTGACCCTGGGATTGCTCTAGCAATTGCTGACAGGTTAGTAAAGCATGTTTTATTTATCAACTAACACAATAGTTTTGTCACAATTATCGCATTTATCATTTCAACAAGTGTTGTTGTTTTACTCATCAAGTACAAAGCAGGATGGATTATTCTATTTGAACTTTGTGTTTTTGCCTCTTGGCCTGAGATGTGAAATATTTTGCAGATTAGACAGCCTTATTGGTTTATTTGGAGCGGGGTGTCAGCCAAGCTCCACAAATGATCCATTCGGGTTGCGGAGAGCTTCATATGGCCTTGTACTTCATAACATCTCAAGTTATTTCAGATTTCTTTGATTGTATTGAGATTTTTCTCCTCCCTTAATGTGTTCTTTCATTTGATTTCTGCAGGTACAGATCTTGGTGGAAAATGACAGAAATTTTGACTTAAAGCATGCACTGGAACTTGCTGGTGGGGTGCAGCCTCTAAAAATAGATGGAAGTGTAATAGATGATGTAAGAATCACTTCTATTTCATCATGCTTTGTCTTTTATGTCTTTATAAAGACATTTTCATTTTCCGTGTGCTTAAAGAGGTTAGAAATTATGGGTATACTAGACATAGTAAAGGGGATAATCCGCTCTTGAACTTCTTAAATTGTGGGCCTAGTAAATGGAAATAATGTCAGAATAAATAAGGGATTGCTAGATAAAGGATGTTAAAATTAGTATAAACTGATCTATGACATGTTCTAACCGGTGAATTTTTTCTACAGGTATACCAATTTGTTACGAGGAGATTGGAACAATACCTGGTGAGAATCCTCAATTTGGCTATGTGACTACAATCTTGTTGCACTTCTCTTATAGTAAAATGTTGAAGTATGAGTGAGATGACTGCATATGTCTTGCCTATCCATAGTACCTACTTGAGTACCTGGGTACTTGTCTTGGTTGATATACACGTAGCTATGAAAACTGTGGTCTTATTGAACGTCTGCTTGGTGAAACAGTCTACTCCTAAGTTCCTTATAAAAAGAGATCGTCTATTCAAGAGAATTAAATCTTTTTATTTTAGTGTAATCGGTTGCTGAATCAGTGATTTTTTCTGTGTTCTATGCTTCAACGTTCTGAAAGATATAATTGGTTGAACTGTTTGTTCCTATATTTGTAATTAGTGTAAGGGATGTGTAAAATTACACGTGAGGGATGTGGTATCTTAGAATTTCTATTCTGTTGACAGGTTGACAGGGGAATTAATCCGGAAGTGGTTCGTTCTGTGCTACTAGAACGTGCAAACTGCCCTAGCCTGGCAGCAAAATCTGCACATAAGGTTCTCATATGTCTTCTTAAATTCGGAACAATCATTTTCTGTTTCTATCAACCCATTGGAATCCCACTTGAAGTGGGGTTCTCGGGGGTTCGTAATGTATACATTTCAGCAAGATGGTTTAATTTTTGAATTAATATGCATACAAAATTAGACGTGGCAAGGTGCTATATAAATTGATCCCCGTGTTCTTTTTATCAAAATGTAATGAACTACGGAGTATCATACAGATTGGGGATGGTGTAATTTAATGCTGGACTAAAATTTTGTGGCACATTACAATCATAAATGATAAGGACAAATACCCTCCATCATACTTGCGATGTTTGGAATATAACCTATGCTTCTATGTTCATTTTATTTACTTGTCTGAAAACATGAATGTCTTTATCATAATTGACTTTTTTTTCTTGTAATAGATGGAAGAAATGTGCAAAGGCGATCTCCTCCCAAAGGTTGTTGAGGCATACTCTCGGCCAACCAGAATTGTTCGGGGGAAGACTTTGGACTCCAATGAAAAGGTATGTTGATTATATCAGGATGTTTGTGTTTTCCCCCTCACATGCTTATCTTTTCTAATCTACTGTTAATTATGTACATTCTTTCGCTTCTGATTCTGAAACTTTGCTCTTTGAATAATTTGTCCATGATGAAATTGTTATATTAGGTTGATGAGTCTGTATTTGAGACCGAAGAAGAAAGAGCTCTGTGGATTGCTTTCTTATCTGTGAAAAGAAAAATTCATCATGGTACGTCATTCATATATCATTTTGCTGATTGAGAAAGGAACTATTTTTTGTGGTTCTGTTTGTTGTTTCTTAGGCAGGAAAGATTCAGGCTTATATTGGTGGTTTTTTTGCAGGTGTTGAAATTGATACCTTCTTTGAAGCATCAGAAGAGCTAGTGCAGCCACTTGCAAACTTTTTCGATAACGTATTCGTAATGGTGGTATGTGAATTATTACTAAGGGTCCTATGTCATTAATTCTTATAAATCAAAACGAATATTTAGTATTCCTACACTCTTGTCCAAAATCCTATTTTTGAAATTCAAACCCTTAAGCTAATCTAAATGATACATTGATTCAAATATGTTGTTTTTATTGAAAACAAAATGCTAATCAAAATCCTTAATTTAACTAGTTTCACATCTAAAGTTCTCTTGTTTTTATACATACAAAAAAAATGTTAGCATTGATTTATGCTGCCTTGTTCCAGGATGATGAGCGAATAAGGAAGAACAGGCTTGGGTTATTGAAGAGCGTTGCAGACCTTCCAAAAGGCATAGCAGATCTCTCTGCTTTGCCAGGATTCTGAGTTTTTTCCCCTGTATGATTATTTATCGTGTATGTGAGTATGCACAAAATTTTGTAAGGGAACTTGCTAATAATTGAAGAAATAGCGGAAATGGATCGGATAAAACGGGATTAAGATAGCGAAAAAACAGTCAAAAACATGATGATTCGGATATCGGGTAACCAAAATCTTTTGACAAAAATGGTTATGTTGAGTTGAAAATGCGACGGATGCTGATTGTGCTCATCACCCCCTAAAAAAAGGAATGCAGAATGATTCAGTTATCCGGATATAAAAATTTGGACAATCGGATACATGTATATGAATTTTTATTCGTTTTCTGATTAAATTGTGGGATTCTCGGATATTCGAATAAGAAAATCTTCTTTTTTTATCAGCAGAATAAGAAAATCTGTATTGGTATGCTAAATTTATAATTTGGAAACCGGATCGGAGATACTAAATTCGGATATCCGAACGAAATTTTTTTATATCCGGATTAATCTTTCGAACCGGATCGGATGGATGATTTTCGGATATCCGGTCATGGATTTTTTGTTTTGTCAGTAATAATTCGGACACCCGGGTATGAAATTTTTATTCGCTTCCGGATATTAACAAAACTTCAGATACCCGGATTAATAAATCCTTTGTCGGGCTCAAAAAAAAAATCCTTTGTCGTGTGCGTTGCGTTTACAAAACGGATCGGTTATATAAATTCGGGCATTCCAAGTATTCTTGCAGCATTTCGGATCTTGCTCCAGCAAGACAGATCTTGCTGTGCAATTGTCTGATATTTTGTTACAGTACCGTTCAAAAAAATCATTTATCTAAAATTTCCATACGCAATGATACCTAGATTTCGAACCGACATAAAGGTATGCAGAAGAATGGTAAGAAGTACATCTCGAGAAAGTTTTCAACAGTCCTGAACAACAAAATGATATGGCAAAAAAATTTTAAGGGTTCTCAAGGGGGATGAACACACAAGGGTGAGAAAATACACGGGGGGATCAAATTGTCGAAATGGACACAATTTAGACTCGTGAACAACAAAAAGATTGCCTATAACAAGGGTAAAATCATTCATAATAAAGGGGGCCTAGAAATTGTTGTGAAGCTTTTAAGAGCCTCCCTTTTGTTTGAGCGTGATCTTGTCTCCGAGACTGAGAGCAATACCTTGCGTCTTGCTCCTTATCCTGATGTACCCACTCAATTTACCATCTGCTTGCTTCTCTATACTGACATTTACAAGAGCATCCTCACCGAAGACGCTCTTAGCATAGAGGTTGGCAGCAAGGAATCCACATTCACCCTCCAGAGCAGATCTAGCAACAACAACAAAAACAGTTCATCACTAATGAGCAGAAGAAAACAAGAGTATTCATGCTTGCACCTCTCCCGGAACTCAAAATTATACCGGACATGGTAAAACTATAAAACAGTCATTAGGACCCTATACAACAAACCATAAAATAGTTCATCACTGATAAGCAGGGAAGACACAAGAGGTAAAACATAAAGCTCCTTCCTCATTACCACTATAAAGAGATTTTAATTTATAAAGTCCCATGAAATGCATGAGAACAAAATGTTACCACACCTTGAAATAATTTTAAAAATAAAATTTTTATAAATAAAATTTCTTAATAGTTATAATGTAAATCAAGCCCTTGAAAGAAGAGAAGAAAACAGGATCACAGAGCGTGGAAAAAAGAACGATTCCACACATTTCATTAGAACCTTGGATTGATAATGAGTTTAAGCACCCAAGTTAACACAAAGAAGAGATAAGAAAGCATTTATTCTATGGCGTTAAAGAAGAGCTTACGGTGGAGTGAGGCACTTCATATTTGTTTGTTTGACTATATGGTCCAAAAATTCCTTCTCGCTTTGAATGACAGTATTGACAGCAACCTGAAATATTAGGAGAACTGAGTAAGCAAACAATTATTGGTAACTTTAGAGTAAAAAGTAACATTTATGACCACTAGTAGAGTAAAAGATCCAAGCAAATGCTGAAAGTTGCAGGATTAATCAGTAATTTGACTGATACACCGAGGTACATGTGTGTCAGATAATCCATACCATGATTGGAAAAATAATTACTTCTTTCATTGATTGGTTAAGACAATTTGACTGAAACAGTGATAGATAATCTACGATTTGAACCCGGTTTATATATATAATTACCTAAGCTTTAATTGATTACCAACCATTAGTATGCAAGTATAAACCTAATTCTAATATTCTTCCATTCTGACCATTAATATAGAAAACCTTGCAAAAAGAACCAGGAACCGCCCAGCAAACACAAAGAGTTAATGAGAAGGCATACTTAGCATAAAAGGAACTATAAAAGAAACGTTACCAATGGAATCCAATAGGATAACACAATACACAAGTACAATCTGAAATGACAAACCCACTAAATTCTAGAGTGCTACTGCTATACAAGAAGACAGAATAGTTGGGAAACAGCTCAAATGACAGCACTTTAAACTCGGAAAAAAAAAAATTGATCCTCAAAAGAAATTTGATTTAAGCCAGCTTAGATCTGCTTTTTTCTGCAGTTATCCAAATGTACTATCCCGCAAATTGAGTCAATGCAGCATAAATTAGAACTTTTTCCATTAAAACATCACTTTATTTACTGTTAAACATATCAGCTACATTCGGGCGCACCCCCTTTGCGTAAGCCCGGGGTGCCCCCATCCTGACCCCCCAGATTTCCCGGAAGGGGAACTCCACTGGGTTATAAAGTAAAGTTTCTAGTTACTAAATAATCATATAATTAGACAAAACAAGACAAAAGAAAAACTTACCTTGTTTTCCCATTCGAACTCAGCCCACATAGTCCTGAATGCAACATCAGCACATGTTGCAGGGGAAATATAATCCATTATGTCAATATGAATGTCATTAAGAACGACAACATTTCGCTCCATGACATTAGAAGTCTCATATACAATATTTCCAAAAATGACTCCAGTCTCTGTGGAAGAAACTTTTATATTGGCCCTGATTTGCTTGCTTGATTCAGGTGCAAGCGTATAGTTCTGAGGACGCTCCACAAGCTTAAGATCACCCATTGTGGCCAACTCCAGGCACAAATTCTGCAAGGTCTCCTTTGTCCTATTGATAACAGTGACATCTAGCACAATGTCATAGTGATGAACTGTTACATAGGCCTCAGCATAAACCGGATCACTGAATCCAGTGAGCTGAAGGATGCGGTTGAGCTTGTTAGCATCATCATTATCCTTAGTAAATTCACCAGTAGCACGTTTAAGATCATCTTGAACCTCATCTTCCAATTCCAACTGGCTCATTCCCTGATTTTATACAAAATGCACGAGTTTATTAATTTCATGCGCTTGACTTCTACAACTAGAAGGATAACATTTTAACGCAGGTAAAATAAAATAGTGAGCCATAATTGTTAAAATGTTACAGTTGTCTTTTTACCATTATGCCAAATAATTAATTTTCCAAAATTCACAATAGCATGCAGGTTGGGTGACAGAATATGATAACTTTCTGCAGTTGACGTCTACAACTAAGGATAAACTTAGAAGAATAGCGTATTTACCTTCCTACTCTTTAGGTGGTAGAAGTCAATAAGATCATCTGGCTGTGCATGTGAAACCTGTGCCTTAGCCTTTCTTTCTTCAGTCTCACGGAACTGCTTGTCTGCAAGCATTTTAACAAAGCTCTGTCTACATGACTGCAGCCATATTTTCCTTGTTTCATCTCCAGTATTAGACAGAAGCCTCATGCAAAGAACAATTCTGTCATATGAATCGTTATCAATAGGATGTGGAAGGAATGACGATTGACCCAGCTGAAGCATTGAAACCAAAATTAGCAATGTTTGCGTAGTTGCTTTGTTCACTTCAGTCTTTGCTGGTTGAACCTCTTCCAGCCTTAAGACAAGCTTTGTCAGTGTACAGGCAACTACTGCCCCAAGGAAAAAGTCCCCAGACAAGAGCAAAGATCTCAAGTTTCCCTGGGAAGCCAGTGACCCTTGTACAAGTGTAGGAGGTGACATAGCAGTTTCCAAGGCAGCACTCTGCGTTGCGTAAGTCCCATCTGCAAGTACAACAGGCCGCCTAGAAGATGCAGTAGTCACATTGCTCACAGGCTGATTAGATTTTGGAGCTTCAGAGCCTTCTCCCTCCTCAGACGGGGTGTAAAATGGAAGATCCCCAAGGCATTGCTTAATGGTTGAAATTCCACTCTCAACCTCAGAAAGAGAAAGACAGTACTCTCCAACGATCCAAAGAGCACAAGAACACACTCTTGCTGCACGGATCTGATAGAAAGTGTCCAAGAGCCTTGTTATAATGGACACCCGTAATTTGGGATTAGTTTCAATGATTTCCCTAACAAAAACAACCACATCCATGGCTGAAGCAACATTTGTATCCCCTAGGAAATCCATCAGCACATGCACAACAGTGCTAGCCACCTCAGGAAATTTAATAGCGCATGCATGGATAGCTTGAACTAGCATCTGCCTGTACTCACCATTCTTTTCAAGCTCTCCACTCTGAGTCTTCACCACTTCCTTCTTCAGCAAAAGAACAACTTCGTCAACATTCCTGGGGGTGATCAACTCGAGTGCAATGTCCAGGGTTTTCCTACGGATGTCAAGGTTGGGGCTCGAAAGTGCACGGAGAACATCCATAATCATCTCAACCATAATCTCCCTGTGAAGGGATTTGAGCTCATTAAGCCGATCTAGCACAATAAGCTTAACATTGTTGTCACTTTGTGAGAGCAGTAGTTGACAGTAGGTGTTGGCAGCAGCTCTGATAGCTGTAGGTGCTGATGAGAGGGAGACAAGTGTCCCAGCACACTCATATACTACTGCAGCTGATGGGGCAGTGAGCAAAGAGATGATGATCTTGATGTATTTTCCCTTCTCACCCTTATTTGTCCTGCAAACCTTACGGATCAGCTCCAACACAACCATCTGAAGCTGCTCACCCCAATCCAAGATCCGTTCAATGTTGGTAAAGAGGTAGTTAACTGCTCTGTCTTGGGCACATGTAAACAGCATAAGGAAGGCATTCCTCTTGGCTGATGGATCCTGCTCTGTGGAAAGAGCCTTCTCAATGGTCTCCGGTGCATCAGGCAAAAGCTGCTCCCCATGAGGAAGCTTACAGATCGCTGTCACAGCGAGTATGGCATTTCTCCTCACAAACGGGTGTCTGTGCTCAAGATTGCTCAACACAGATGGGATCAATGGTTCAATAATCTCGGTTTCATTCAAACGACCAAGAAACCTAAGGGTCACTCCTCTGATGTACTCATTTGGATGTTGGAGATTGTTCCTCAAGTTTTGACAGATCAAGATCATTTCAGGGAGAACTTTCCCCTTTGAATCGGTCTTGTCAATTATCTCCAGATACAACAGCAACAGCTTTTGAATAGTATGGTCCTCAGAAGGCAAAACATAACGAACAATGGTGATGAAGAGCTGCGGGATCGTCTCACCGTTGAGCAGAAGCATGACCGCCTTCTTCATGGCTTCAACTTTGGCGGGGACATCGTTGCCTTCTAAGGCCTCCTTGATCTCATTAGCCAATGCCGGAGTCCCCTTGTCAAAGTGAACCAACAAGGTACAAGTTTTCTCCATCGCTACCTAATTTCTCTGTAATTCCCCCTTTCGCTGCCTCTAGTGACTATAATGACCTAAATTTCGTCAGATCTGAAGAAAAATGCAGAAGGAAACGAAATCAAACAATCGATTACGATCACCGACCCTCCGATACCAGAAATTACACATTACAATATCAGATCACGGAATTCAAACGCAGCAAAACCAATCACGATTATCGAAATGCGTTTACTAGTAAAGATCGAACGAGGATGAAAGGCTAGGGCACAAACATACCTCTTCACGCGAGGCGAAAGCAGATCGGAGGAGATCGGGATCGAATCTGGATCGTGCGGAGAGAATACGATGAAATCCACCGACGAATTTGAAGAAGGAAGAAGATCGAGTTGGGTGGAGAATTCACAGATCTGGTGCTCTCGCGAGTGGAGCAAGCAGAGGGATGAGAAATCAAGGGGTTACTTAAATCTGGAAATGGGCGAGTGCGAGAAAGAAATTGACAAGTCACGTGCATCGCACGTGGGTGATCGGTCCCTTCCTGTATAAGCATTGTCATAGGCGGGGTTCCGGGCCAGGCCCATATTTGATAATGGGCTTTCTTGCTGTAGACTGCTCTTGGTAACCATGGCATTGTACAAGAAATATGTCAATTAGATTTGGCATAATGATGGGCTTAATATGAAAATATGGGCTATTTACTATGGAGTAAAAATTTAAATATTGTTGAGGCATTGTAAGAGGGAATTCAGGAAAACTATTACATTTACATTCAATATCTATAAATGGCATTAAAACATTTAATATATGAAGAAACTATTACATTAAAGATCTTAAATGGCATTGTATTTAAGCAATTATTGCTATCATTAAAGGTTCTAGCACCCATATTTAGCCCCTTTTTTTGTTTAAAATCACAGATTTCATGCACATTTTTAACTCAATATGATCCCCTGTTTAAATATATGGATTCAAATGAAAAAATACCAAAGTTTCCAAGATTTTTTATTAATTTTGAAATGGCCTTTTTGACAAATGAAAATATCAAGATAATTTAACCATTGCAAAATACACTCATTTTACCCCAAAAAAAAAAGTACACTTAATTGTATCATACAATGGTTTTAACTTTTAAGTGAAGATGAAAAAAAAAAGTATACTTAATTCAACCATTCTCAGTGAAGATGAAAAGATAATCACCATTGCAAGTTTGACTTGAGCGTGAAAAATATCAATGGTTTTAATTAGGTGGGCTAAACTTTGTGGGTAGTTGCATTAGTTGGTTGATAGGTCTTGTTCTTCACCTTCCAATCGACTTAATTGCTAATTGTAGGGACTTTTAATTGGTTGGATTGGACTGGATTTCAGTCGCCTGATTAAACAGTCCTTTTCAATCTTAATTAAACTATAAGTATCATTAACTAATAGTATTAGTAAGGCCCAGGGCCGTGAATGAAGGAATGGTCATCTTACATGAAAAACGGGAAATTTGACCATGTACGTCAATGGATACAAACAAAACAAAAGTGGATCTAATCTAACGCACATGATATGACTCATGAGATTTATACAAAGCAAGAGATGCTATGCTAATATATATAGCGAAATAAAAAAATGAAAAAAAGGTGTAAGATTTCGTAAATATACTTGAATGGTATGCTAGTAGCACAAACACTACACATGATGTGTAGGGTTGCTCCAATAACTTCATACTGACTCCATTTTTCCAGTTTTTACATTATAGTATGTGCTCATTAGGATTTGTTTACTTTATATGGTTAAATTATATTAGAGATTATTATCTTGCAGGATTATTACAATAGCAATAACATTAATTTTTAGGTCAGACTTCACATGGTCAAACACCCATCATGGACGATTCAATGCAAAGCCAAACAACTATATTAAAAAGGAGGTTACGGAGTATCAACTTATTCACTTAAATCTTTCTTTTGTAACTTTAAATCCAGCTTTAGAAAGTACTCTAGCAATAACTCACTTTCAACTAACACCATATTTGTCTGACCCATCCAACTAACGCCATATTTGTATCCTTGTAAGACTTCCAAATAAAACAGTGATGCAATTCACAAAAAATGGCCATGGAAATTTCATTTTTGATTATGAGAGCCTTTTCATGGTATGTTTGGGATCACATCAACACTGGGTTATTTATAGAAACATGGAAAATCAATCACGATCACATACTTGCCAACTGAGTCATCTTTTGAGGAAATATTGTAATACCACTATCAATCTAATTTGCACTATTACTAGACAATGTTTGATACGTATAGTATAAAATAAAATTGCATGTAAGTTAATTAGAAATCTTTTGATTCAACTTTCAAAAATAAATAAATCTTCTGCTTCACAAATACAAATCGACAGGTTGTAATAACAAAAGCCACTCATTAGGGAAAAAAAAGGTTTTAAAAATGAGAGAATCGGATTTTAGGAAGCATATCATTGTCTTGAATTTAGTGTCGGTGGAGAAAAGAAACCCTGCCCAATTTACAAGTTCCACACTCACTCTCACGCCTCTCTTTCCTCTACTCTCAAGTCTCAACCCCCCTTTGTATTTGTATTTATATGCCAACAAGTGAACAAAAGCCACTTATGTCTAGCCGATAATCTCGCTCCCTTTCTCCCCTTTCTCCTCCTTGAAATCCCAATTGGTTTCTGGGTTTGATTCTTTGGCGACTTCCCTCAATTGGGTTTCCTGGGTCTTGCAAAAGGGTTCCAGATCAGCGAGTTAGACGAGATCAACAATGGATAGGTTCGAGAAGGATAATAAGAAGAGAGATGGCCCATCTGGTCCTTCCAAGCTTGCTGCATTTGGGGGCTGGATCTCGAGCATTTTGATGGATCCAAGGCAGATTCTTGCTGGTTTTCTTACCTTCACTATGTTTGCTATGCTCGCTCATATGATCAAGAGAGAACACTTCGATTCTAGAGTATAATCTCCATCTCTCATTTGCTCTTCTACTTTCTAATTTCCATTATTTCATTGCTACTTTCTGCTTAATTTTTCTTCTTACAACGCTGCTTTTACTGACATGAAGTTTGCCTCTTTTTGAGCTTAATCCCAAGCTTTCTTATTTCCTTATTTCTGTGTGGTTGCTGATAGTGTGTGTTAGCTAGATTTACAATCTACAAGTCATATGGTAATATCAGTTCTCTAAGCTCCTGCTGGTTGTTCTGATGCCTTTTTGTGAGTTGAATTTTGAGCTTTTGGTTGACAATTGTGCAGATTTGAACATGTTGGAAATTACTAGTGAAAAAAGAAGGATGATTTCATGAATCCAGGATCTAGCTTTAACTTATTATGTGCTGATCTGCCACTCTTAAGTGATGTTTTATGCTACATCTGAAATTGGTTCATGTGGAGAGTTTAGTGGTTTGATCTGTAGGGGTGTTATCTGACAAGTGATTGCTTTTGTGTGAATTTACTCAGTTTCAGATCCCACAACACTCCCGTGAAGATTTCAGAATTTCTTTTGGAACTGATGGGCTATGGAAAGAGGATGGCCCTGAGCTGAAGGCTTGCTGGGCAAAGCCAACTTCTGGTGAGTTTTTAGCTTCTTTTCTTAGTGTTTTGTGTGTAAATCTCAAGATCTTGAAAACTTTCAAAGAGCTTATATTTAACTGCTTTCATGATTTATGCGTTTCTGGATCAACAGATGATGCAACATTGTCAGATGGATATGTCACGTTCTCTCTAACAGATGGTCCTGAGTACCATATCTCTCAGGTATACATACACACTTTCCCTGGGATGATTATGATTCGTGAAGTGATTATTTTGAAATTGCATCAGTAAAAGATTATCAGTTTAGATAAATTTTGACTTAAGTGGAGTTTTTGTATGGATTTTCTCAATACCAGGCTAATTATCCAATACTTTTCTATGAGATGCCACTATATGAATAGATTTCCGGTTTCCAAACTGCATAATTGTGTTGATTTGGGAACTGCTTAGTCTGCTTTACAAATGTCAAGGAAATGGACTAAGCAATGGATCTCAATATAGCCTCTATAAATATTCTTGAATTTATATCCTTGAATTTATATCTTATGCAACTTATTCATTGCAGATTACTGATGCTGTTGTGGTGGCTAAGAGTATTGGAGCAACTCTTGTACTTCCCGACATCAGGGGAAGCAGGCTGGGTGATAAGAGGTGATTTCTCATGTCTTCTTCTCTATTGCTAGTTGCTAGTATCACAGGAAAACAGAAGTGGCACTTCATTGCTTATGAGTTTCTGAGTTAAAATTCTATCCGACTTACAATTCTTATATAGTTTTGTCAATATATTAATCCATCTCTGATGTTAGTACCAAAAAAGATGTTTATGCATGGTGTGGACAAGTTTGCTGTACAAGCATTTGACATAAGATATTTTAAATATACAAATGCAGGAGCTTTGAAGAAGTGTATGATGTTGACAAGTTTGTTGGAAGCTTGGAAGGAGTGGTCAGAGTGGTGAAAGAAACACCTTCAGAGATCTCAGCGAAGAACCTTGCAGTTGTTAAAGTCCCCAACCGTGTCACAGAGAATGACATTGCTGTTCATGTTGAACCTGTCTACAAAAGCAAAGGCAATATAAGGTTGGCGACCTACTTCTCGTCAGTGAACATGAAAAAGAATGAGGAAAAGAGTGAGAGTGATGCCGTTTCATGCCAAGCTATGTTTGGTTCATTGGAGTTGCAACCTGAAGTTCGTGACGTTGTGGATTTGATGGTGGAGCGTTTGAGAACTCTGAGCCGTGGCTCAGATGGGCGTTTTGTGGCTGTAGACCTCAGAGTTGATATGTTACAGAAGAAGTCTTGCCAAGGAAAAGGTGAAGATGGACACAAGAATTGTTATAATGCAAGGGAGGTTGCAAAGTTTTTGAGCAAACTTGGATTTGACAAGGACACCACCATTTACTTGACTCAATCAAGATGGGATAAGAGCCTTGAGCCATTGAAGGAGTTCTTCCCAAAAACATACACTAAGGTAGTGTCAGTTTTCATCCACCTCTACTTTGTCTTAATTCTGCATATTCTTGCACCAAAATCACAATGTGTGACTGAATTTATTCAATATTTTATTCGCTTCTCAGTTTGTTAAGAACCTACAATACTAGAGTTTTGGTGATAACTTTTCAAATCTCTTAAAATCATTGCAGGAGGCAATCATCCCAGTAGAAAAGAAAGACAAATTCCTCGATGCAGAAGCACCCACACTTGAAGAAGTTATTGACTTCTACATTGCCTCGGAAAGTGATGTCTTTGTTCCAGCAATTTCTGGGCTGTTCTATGGAAATGTGGCTGGCAAGAGGATCGCTTCTGGAAGAACCGAAATACTCGTCCCTGCTAAGATTTCCGGCTCTTCTGCTCCTCCAAGTGATTACATCTCCTCTTATGTTACCAAGAAGAACCACATGGCTTACTCATGCTTCTGCTAGATTATTTTTGTGAAGACGACCTTCACAAGAAAACAAAAGGAAAAGTAAAACAGCTTTTGGTTAGTTGTGTTCAAAAGTGCTTGTTTGTAATGAAGTTAAGATGTGCTTCTGCATTTTCTGCTTGATGTTTGACTAGCTGTGTTTAAATATACTGGTTGTTCATTCGGAATCCTTTGTAGCTAGTGGAATTCAGTCTTTTGTTTATGCTGTTTATGAAATGTGGTTGTCAAATGTCAATACCCTTTGCTGTTAAGAACAGCTTCTGCTTGTGTTATTCTTTTTTGCATTGTAAAAGACATGCATATCTAGATAGAAGTTGGCTTGCATCATTTGCTTTTAAGCTTTCTCTGCTGGTGTACAAACCAAACTATGATTGTTTTTAAAGAGTTTTTTTGTATGGATGAAGGGCCTAAACCAAAATTTCCTTTTTAGGAAATAAGAAGAAGAAAGCCAATATCAATCATTGTTTATGGAGATTAACTTAATCAAATTTTAAGTAATACAGTATTCATATGGTTTAGTGGTAAAAGTGTAAAGACTCATCAAATGTGGGTGATTAAAGTTGAGTTCCAATCCTCCTCCAAAATATCCTCCTAGAAGATAACATGTTTTTGATGCATTTGGAATGTTCTTTTGTGAGAGTGGGCGACTAATGAATACGGATTTTGAGTTTATCACCCCCTCAATCCACTTCTCCATAGACATGGATGACAAAAATCAATCTATCATACCGTATGAGTATGCAAAAGAGACATATTTGTATGTTTGTACTTTGTTTTGTAGGGAATAGAGCTAATGCCTTCACTTATGGGCTTATTGAACAGCAACTGATTTCAAAACCGAAGTCCAGTGGGCGGGCTATATGGACTACAACACTTTCACCTTCAAGCCGTAGGATTTTCTCGAGATCCAACGGCCTATAGAGAATGTATTAAAACCCCAAATAACCCTAGACATGCATTCTCTTTCCGCCCAAAGTAAGCACATCGTCCCCTTCCTTGTCTTGAGGACGTCTCACCACCATCGCCGCCGAAACCAGGTTTTTCTCGCTCTCCCCTTCTCCTATCTTTTACTTCTCCGTTTACTTTACCATCTGGGGTTCTATGGTCGCCTCTCTAAACTAAAGATTGCTGCTTTTTTATTGTTATATTCAGTAGTGATCTGTGTCTCATTAGTTTTCATCAAAAAAAAAATGTGGGTCTCATTGGCAATGAGATATCAATCAATGGGTTCCAAGTAGATTAGCTAATGATCACCATCTAAATGTAGAATTTGGCGATGAGTCCTTCTTCTGTGGCTTAGCATTTGAATGTCTGTGGAGTGAGCATAAGTGTTCAAGATTTAGTACTTGGATAAGAGTGAGCATTAGTGTTGAAAATTTTCTCAAAGTGGAGTTAGTAATGAAAATTTTCTCAAAGTGGAGTTAGTAATGAAAATTTTCTCAAAGTGGAGTTAGTAATGAAAATTTTCTCAAAGTGGAGTTAGTAATGAAAATTTTCTTGACTTGTAACAAAAGTAGACTTTCCTTGTATTTTTCCCAATGGTGAAATTGGCTGCTTGAATCTGACAGAGATGGGTGAGGAAGCTAAAGTAATCGTTCCGGAGTCTGTTTTGAAGAAGCAAAAGAGGGAGGAGGAATGGGCTTTGGTGAAGAAGCAGGGAGTCGATGCCCAGAAGAAGAAGAACGCTGAAAACAGGAAGCTCATTTGCACCAGGGCTAAGCAGTATGCTCAGGAGTATGAAAACCAGGTATGTCCCTTGCCTTTGATTGTTTGTCTAATTGTGTTTAAATTCGCATTACTCCGGTTCCTGACATCTGTGTTTGCAGGAGAAAGAGGTGATTAGCTTGAAACGCGAAGCCAAGCTTAGAGGAGGATTCTATGTTGAGCCAGAAGCTAAGCTTCTTTTCATTGTTAGGATCAGAGGGTTAGTTTTGCTTGTTTTGACTTAAGACTCTGAATGCTTGAATTGGTCTGAATGTCTGATTGTTATATTTTGGTTTGAGTAATGATTTGGATGTTTGTTTTTGATAGTATTAACCGCATGCATCCCAACACAAGGAAGATCTTGCAGCTTCTGAGGTTGAGACAGGTATTGGCTTTGACAATTCCATTGTTTTGTATCTTCCTGTTTTCTTGCACTTAGAAGTGTTGTAATTGATTATTTGAACTGTGAGCAGATCTTTAATGGTGTCTTCCTCAAAGTGAACAAGGCTACTTTGAACATGTTGCACAGGGTTGAGCCATATGTGACCTATGGGTAAGCTATTTGCATATACTATATATGGGCGTGTTTCCTTGAAAAACCTAATCTTTGTTGGAATAGGTAGTAATTAGCTCATAAGCTTACTACTCTATAGGCTAGTGTTTGTTACATTGCAAACTTCTCTTGTACTATAAGATTTTGTTCTTGCAAATGATGGCTGACTCCATTAATACTAAACTACAAATGTAGTTACCCCAACTTGAAGACTGTGAAGGAGCTCATCTACAAGAGGGGCTATGGAAAGGTCAACAAGCAGAGGATTGCTTTAACCGACAACTCCATCATTGAACAGGTCTGTAGTCTCTATCTTTGAGCTGTTTGGAAAGTAAAAGAAGTATTGTGCATGAATTGTAACCATGAATTGTGATTGTTTGCAGACCCTTGGAAAGTATGGCATCATCTGCATTGAGGATCTTATTCATGAGATCTTGATTGTTGGACCCCACTTCAAGCAAGCCAACAACTTCCTTTGGCCATTCAAGCTATCGGCACCATTGGGCGGTCTTGAGAAGAAGAGGAACCACTATGTAGAAGGCGGTGATGCTGGAAACCGTGAAGGCTATATTAACGAGCTTGTCAGGAGAATGAACTAGATTTCTTCTTGAGGTTGTTTTCATTAGAACTTGAACAAGTTTGATATTTTGTTTTTGAGACTACTGAGAGTTAAAGTCCGTGATTAGCATTGTCTTGTTTGCCCAGAATATATTGGATCTTGCTTCCTGTTACTGATTGCTTACAAAATTTCAGGCTTCAACATTTTTGCTACTACCTTGTTCACAGTTTTTGGGTGTTATACTGTTATATCATTTTTATCCTTTCCTGTATCCTGTGCTGTCAGCATTTTTTTCTATGCAAGTACAAAATCTGTCAACACATAACAAAGGTAATGACTAATTGAATTATGAAAGATTATGCTATATAATAAGAAAAGAATAAAAGAAAATGCTGTTTCAGAGAATCAGAGCAGAATTAAGCTCCTGAAATGAAAGCCTTGCTGGATTCATTAGCTTGTAGATTACAAATGGTTTTTCTTATGAATGAACGAATGTAGTAGTACATTATGTTGCAACTGGGTTGTAATCCCAGGAACAATCTTCTTGATTTCATTCTCAAGCCTTTCAATCTCACTTCCTAAAGCAGCCACTACTTCCTCACCTGCCAATCTGCCATAACAAATACAGTTTCATCTTTGTAGCAAATCTTCAAAAAAAAAAGAAAGAAAAAGAGAGAGTTATATATATATGGTTTGATTGGACAAAGACAGTTGCATCTCTTGAGCATACCGTAGCTTGACATGAGTGTCATAAGTGCAGCATTGTCTTTCTTCTTTGAAGCCTTTCGAAACTGTACAAATTTCCATGACTTTTTTCCTTTCTTATTATAGACTATGGTTATATTACACTCCCTTGAACTGATTCATGTGTGCTGAGATCAGGAATTACCTGTCTTGCCCAGGTTTTGCAACCAGCCCTCTTTATGTAGTTCTGAACCAGCACTACACCGTTGAATTCTAACTTCCACACCATACGGTTGCACCAATTAGATTCAGTTACATGATCTTGAGAACAACAATTCCATACCATTTTGAGGTCATATTTCGCACTTGACATACCAGCACAGACCGGGTCATTCTTCAAAAATCTCATAACCTTCTCCATTTCATGATCATCAATTGCCCTACCGATCAAGGCACGGCGATTTCTTTGGATCAGAAATATGGCAACCTGCAACAACAGAATGCATACCAATCTTGTGAGTCTGTAGCTCCATATCTTACAATTTAGACTGAAAAGTTATCTACCCTTCAACCATTCTTAGTTTTTGTGTACTATATACACCTTTCAGAATTTTATGCTTAAGATAGTATAATGCAGCAAGAGTGTCAATGAATTACAGTACCATTCCAAGAAGGCATTCTTTCAAAGGCATTCTTTCAAATGGTATTCTTTCAAATGGCATTCTTTCAAATGGTGGAAAAAGAAGCTGAAGATGACATTTGAGTACCTCTGTCATCACTGCAACAGCAGTAGGGTCATGCCCGCGCCATATGTAGTCTCTGGGCTTCATTCCCTCAGCAGCCGCTCCTTTCTTTACAGCGTTTATAGCAACTACAAGAGAGGCGCCTAAGCAAGCCAAGATTAAAACTTTATGAACAATAATACCAAAGCACACTACTAAGTATGGCTTCCTACCTTCAATGACAAACGAGCCACCAATCACAAGAGCTGCGTATTCAACGTGTTCAGGATGCTGTACAGGAACACTCACAATGATCTCAAATTTTGAGCTCCACAGAAAAATGAATGATCAAAGAGATTACCTGCACAGTCCACAAGTTTTGAACTCCATTTACTATCGTGGCACCGGAACCAAGACAGAAGATACCGGTGGCGGATATAAGAGACCAGACAAATCTCTCCTTAGAGTAGCCATAACTGCAATTGACAAACCAGAGTTGTAAGTACAATTCTGATACATATTACCCTACAAAAAAACAGCAACTCACGGGTGAATTGCATCCGGTGGACGTCTTGAGCTACTCAAACCATAAGCCAGAAGCGCCTAACATTTTTCAGCAGTGATTAAGCTGGCCATGAAATGTAGGACATAATCACCAGAAAAGAAGAGGAAGATCATAGTGTCAACCCATTAAACCTGGTTTGCAAAGTCTGCAACCGACTTCGGCCATCATAACGTGGCTAGAAGTGGCTATCCATACTCCGAACTTGAGCGAGAAGACGAGGAAATTGCACCAAAGTGCAGTTTTAACGGCTCGCTGGCTGCATCAATTGAACCAGCTAGCTAATCAGGAAAGTGTACATAGAACATTAAACAACCTCAACAAGAGCAACAAAGTCCAATTTCACATGACATGACTTCACTACAAAAGTCGATCATCACACCTTCAACAATAGTCTGTATGTCTTACTTGGGCCCATTATTCAGGCCCGCTATGGCGTAATAACCCAAATAAATCAAACCCGGCCCTTTTACGTACATTTAATGAAATCCGCACATGGGTCTTCTGATCCAAGCACAATCACTCTCGTACCATGATTAACTAGTTGTTCACAATTATTCGGTATAAATAGATTTGTTAATTGGTCATCATTCGCCAGCTGTTCTTTTTCCCCGTTGTTTTGGGATTCTCTGTGGGCGAAAACCATCCATGCAAACTAGTACAATAAATCAATTGACACCTACCCACAGTATATTTGTTTCCCTTGGTTTTGCGTTGTGAAATATGAGCCTCTAAAACCAAAATACAAATCAACTTTTTTTAAGAACAAAATATTATTGTAGATCGATGGAGTGGCTGTGGCTCCCATTGCTTGCTATAAAGCAAAGCTAAAGCATTACGCAAATCTTTTTCCTAAAGATGTTAGGCATATTTCATTGTTTTTCACTTTTATCTTATTTTCTTTGACTTTTTTTTTTTATTTTCTTAGAAGAAAAATAGTCCTTTCACAACTTTAAAATATCAGGCTTGGGGAATATGTATAACATAATGTACCATGATAAAAATAACTTAAAGTTCCATTTTTTTTGTTTGTGGCTATAATGCTATATGTAGTTTGAATATTCATGTTTGTTCACGTACTCATGATCGAGTTAACCGCCATGATGCTGCCACGTACGTAAGTATAGTAGTGCTCGATCGTATGATCAATGATTCACATTCATCTTTTTTATGGGCGTATTGGCATCCACATAGAAATTTCCATTTGTGGTTGTGCTTTCATATTCTACAATGATCTTATAGTACAATGCTTTGGAGTATATATACAGCAACAAAAATTTACCCGTAAACACTAATAGTGTACCATTATTCACCGCACTAATGCATCGTTTATGGCTTATGAGTGGCTTACCAAATAAGAATACAAGTGATGAACTAATTTCTTGGAAATTATATGACATATGTGTATTAGTAAAGGGGTTTAAATGGGTAAAAATAAATTTAAGAAAAATAAAAATTGTATCTTACCTTAAGACTAATTGGTACAAATCTGGTAACATGTACGGGTAATGTGATTATGTAAACCTGATTAATTGATTCGAGATCGAATTTTGACTCGAGCATGTTTATTCCTAGATAATGTATATATAACCCGAACCCGACATACCCAAATATGAACCTATCGAACTATATATGTAATTTATTTTTTGATAATTTAAATTATGGAATCTATTATTTTAATTAATTATTTAGAATATTAATAAAACATTAAAATCTTTTTTACCAAAAATGAAATACTCATTAATAATTTAAATAAAATTTATATTTTCTTAAGATACAAAAAATATGTAAGATATCAAAAACGGGATAAAATATCGAGTGGATATAGAGATAAGTTTTAAAAAATACAATTAAAAAAATAAAATCATTATTTTATTCAGGGTGGATGATGTGGCGCAAATTTTAACAAAAATTTGGTTTCTAATTTATACTGTCTCGTAGTAGATGAGATATGTGTATTAGTAAGGGCATTTAAGGGCTTGTTCTACTTTGATGGAAAAAGTAGTTTTTTTGTGAGAAAATAGTTTTTGTTGTATTAAGACATGTAAAATGTAGAGAAAGAGTGACATAAATTAAATTTTGATGCGGTTGAAAATAGATTTTTGGTTGAAAAGTAGTGAAAAAATAACACGGCCTAAGTGGGTTCGCGCTCAATTCAAGTTAGATTAATATAACATACATTTATACCACTAGTTTTTTGTAATTATGCATATATTACATAAGAACACAAAGATATCCTTAGAAAATTAAATTGTATCTTCAATTCCCCAGCCTAGTCCACTTCATACGTTCTCAAATGTGTACAAATTAGGGCAAAATTGATGATGCAAATGAAAGATTACCTGAACTCAGTATAATATACAGTAGAATTCGCGTACAAAACAAATAAAGTTTCACAAATGGAGCGAACAAATTAAAGGACAGATGGAAACTAGTGGTTGAACTCGGTATCCATCTCCATCACACATTTGGGTTTCGAAATATTTGTTGCGTTGGTGAACGATCACGTCAATGACTCTCGAGAGTCATGACATGGTCAAATCGTGCCACGTGGCGGGACGATGCGGGCGCAACACTTACTTTCCCATCGTGTCGTTTATTCGGTTTGTTTTATTGTGTGGTGGTGGGAGTTGACACTCCAAATTCAAATTTAATTGTTTTAATTCTATCCTATGCTCTACTGTATGAGATATTTTGATCTTCAATTTATAAATTAAATTAAATCGTGTGTATTGAATTGTATGGTTTAATTCATACCCGTTCAACGTTTCCCTCAATTTCGTGTCTCCACTCCTTTTTCATGCACGTGAAAGGAACATATCAAAGTATTTGTTTTTTTTTAAATGAGCTTGTAATATTTTACCTATGGGCTATGGCATAAACTAACGATCGATCTCTTCCACAACTCCAACTTATGGCGTACAAGGCTTCTTATTTGATTTTTACCTCATCGTCTGGACAAGGCTTCTTATGGCTATGGCTTCTTATTTATGGTCAAAGTTGAACCCAAATATAACTTGAATAATTCTTTGACTAGCTAGTAGTCAATGTTGTATGGATCAAGAAATACTCTGATCATGAAATAGGCTAGACATCGGAAGGAAAAAAATTCACTCACATGCAAGAAAATCTTCGATAAATTTTTACATTGAATATACCGAATTCATCATGTCATTTAGATACGTTAAGTTCTTAAATTACTTCACTAAACAACAATATTAGAAACATTGATCATTGAAGAATTATTGTTACATAATTAGTAATTAACAAACATAACTTGCATTTCTTTTCTTTTCAATGAAAACAAGAAATCACTATGGACTAGTCACTTTCATTCCAACCATTGCCAGCACCAAAAAATTTACTTAATCCGTACTATCATTTTTTGTAGTTTTGCCTAATGGCTCGTCGAATTCCATCGATCAGCTAGCTAGCTACTCTCATTTCATGTCCTCACCAAGTACCGTGCATTATGGCTGAGCAGTGAGCACGGATCTATGAGCCGAATTAACTCGCCTAGGTGAAACCAAACCGATAATATTCGGTTCGGTTTTTGTTTAAAGAATTTGACAACTCTTGGTTTTGATTTTTTCAGTTTTCATTTGGATTTTCCACAGGGTAATATCTATCTTGAATCGGCAATAAGTCAATAACGAACCGATCCGAGTCAATTTTATTCGGCTCAATTTTGTAGTACACTTTAAATTAAATTTCGGCTTTTGATTATGATTAAATTGTACCGGTTCAGTTTGATTAACCGACTGAAAACATATGTACAACAAAAATGTGTCTGTATTAAAATGTGGCCGTAAGCTAACATAAAGTTTGCCCAAATTGATCAAAGCTCTAGAAAGGAGGAAGGTCCTTAGATCCATACCATATTGAATACTTGAAAAAAATGAGTGAGTAAGGACAAAGGAGATTATGTGGACGAGGAAGAAAATAGGATATAGAAAATTAAATGAGTGCGGGCCCCAGCAGGTGGTAGTTACAATCCTTTGATATTCCCCACACCACACATTTCTTTCCTTCTTTCGCACACCACAACCCCGCTTTGTTAAAAAAATCAAATCCCGTTGATTCCTTCTTCCCTTCCTCTCCATTAATTCCTTTTTCCCCTTTTCTTTTTTCCAAAAATCTACTAATATATACGTTACCGTCTCTCTTCTTCCATCCTTAAACACACGAATTCGATCACTCTTGTACGCCCACCGCCATTTCCGCGTCCCCATACACCTCCCTCATTTCTCGAGCTCCTTTTATATCTGGGTCACCCACACGTCTAATAAAATCATAAAATGCCGAAGGACAACGCTTGCTCGAGGCGGTGCGAGCTCTGCGGAGCAGTAGCAGCGATCTACTGCCCCTCGGACTCGGCCTACCTCTGCTGGAACTGCGACTCCGCCGTCCACTCGGCCAACTTCCTGGTGGCGCGCCACCTCCGATCCGTCCTTTGCACTTCCTGCGGGGAGTTCGACGGCGGCCACTTCTCCGGCGCCGGCCTCCCCCGCTCCGGCCCCGCCGCCTGTAATTCGTGCGGACGGCTGGACTCATCCGAGACCGAAAACGACGACAACAACGACAACGACAACGACGACGAATACGACTCTTCGCTGTCCTCGGTTTCCGTTACGACGAACGAGTCGAGCACGTGCGCCAGGGATCGGGATTGCTGCGGGGAGGTATCGTCTGTGATGCGGCGCAGGGACACGAGGATCGGAGCGGTGGACGCGAGGGTCGAGGGCGTTTTGGTAAATTGGTGCAGGAGGCTTGGGTTAGAAGGCGACGACGACGTCGTTTTGGAGGCGGCGGGGAGAGCGCTGGGGGCCACCGGGAGTCTCGGGAGGCTGGCGGTTGTGCCCGTGCGCGTGGCCTTAGCGGCGTCGTTTTGGGTGGGTTTGAGATTTTGTGGGGACACGTGTCGGGATTTGAGGAGGGTGGAGAACGTCACCGGAGTGCCAGCTAGGATGATTCTTGCTCTGGAGGCGAAGCTCGAGCGCGTGTTGAAAACGCGGAAGAGAGTGGCGGCGAGTCACGATAAGGAAGGATGGGCCGAGTGTTAGGGTACCCGGCCGAAGCCCGCTTACAACGAATGGGATAAAAAACATGTTGCTATTGTTTTTTTTCCACTCTTTCTTTCTTGTTCCCTTTGAAAGGACAGGAATGATGATTGTTTAGAACGAAAGGCTCCAATTTTAGGGAGATGGAATTGTGCTTGATCGATGATCCCTTTTTTTTGGGTTTAAATTTATGAATTGAGGAGTGGAAAATGATAGAAGTAGACACTACAGTAGCTCCTAGTACTAATTTTCTATGTAAGTATTTTGAGATTCAAGCCCTAGCAATTAAGCAAGCGTGTAATATGGTACGTACGTTTGTTAATTAGATTGTGTTAATTTCGTGCTTGTTAGATACTGTACAAATCTTCAGCATCTCCTTAATTTCAAGTATCGATCTCGTGAGCTATATACCGGCCTACAATTTGTTCTAAGTATTAAATCGCGTACACTGTGTAGATATGATGTGTCATCGAATGGCGATGCATTTATTCGACTACATGCAATGATCATTTTGATTTGTACGTACGTGTATGGTTATGTATAGGTTAAGTAGATACATGCATTTATAAGAGATAGCTTATGCAATATGGTCCGTTGGTTTTAGTTAGTTGTATCATACATTCGATGTTGTTTTCTTCTTCAAAGTAAATGATAGAAAACAAGTGAAAATCTAAAGAATCTATATGTAATTACGCGTACACATAATTAACTAAGCTCGGGCGATATGAATTGAAGAAGAGGACAGGGTTGAGTACTTTTTTAAAATATGCTATAGTTGACAAAACGACGTACTTATATGGATTGTTTAAGTTGTTCAATCAGAAGGAAGCCAAATGGGCAATTTACGTGGATATAAGATTTTATGTATCCTGTTTTTCCATATATTAACAATATTCCAGCATACGTTTAAGTCGTCGAAGACAATATTATAATGAATAGCAGGATCTTATGGTGGAGGACGATTTGCAAGTTGCAAAGCTCAATCCACTAAAGCTAATAGCTAGCCTAATAGATTATGGGATTAGGTTAATTGAATAATAACTCTCTCCTTATTGCAAGCTGGCGTAAGTAGTTATATATAGACTATATAGTCCACATCTTTTAACTATACAAAATGGATGGTTTCGGGGTTTGGTCTCTGGCTTATATATATACTTGTTCCCTAATTTATATGGTTAATATAGTTGTCATGTAACTTTCTTGTTAGCAAAAGTCGTAATTAATTTGCAATCGAGAAGGGGCCATTTACATATCATAATATATGCTTTGTGTTGTAACGAGAGATCGAACGAGAACAATAAAGCAAGAACGACACACAGATTTACGTGGTTCGGTAACGGTGTGTTACCTACGTCCACGGGCAGAGAAACCGTATATTATTATGGAAGACAGAATTCGGAATACAGAGGTCTAGGTATTTCAAGAGCTTATATAGTGACTCAAGAAACCCTAGTTACAATTATGGGCCGCAGGCCCAAAACAGATTGCGATAGGCCCACAAACAGAAAACATAGTGTACCTGTCGCAGTGTGTGATTCAGATTCAAGGCATATTAACACTTTGATATAGCGAGTAAGAAGCTAGTTTCGTGCTCTTTCTGTATAATGCACATTAAACTATAAACATAATCTAATGCATCATTTTTGCGGTGTTTCTTCGATGAATGATTAAGACGGATCTTATATATATATATATGCTCATCATAAAAAATATGTTGTGACCCAGCAAGTAAGAAGCTAGCTTTGTGCTCGTCTGAAGGGGGGCGAACATTGGACAATCCATTTCATAAAGTACACACTAACATGCATGTACGTACGTAAATACTTTGTATAACAAATTTCTCTTGTATAGTTTGAATTTAGCAAATGCACAACTTGAACGGCTACCTCTTTTGCAAATGAACGGTTGGAGAAAGTGCCAAGAAGACTTAACCAATGAATCAATGATCTAGATCCGGTGAGCCTAGAGCCACGAGTACGTTGGGTGGACGAGAATTCGATTTTGCCGTGTTTTTTCGAAGAATAATTAATCGAGATCCTTCGTCAGTTGGGAATATTATGAAAGTTCATATGTATAAAAACGTATGAAGGTCGTGTGAGATCTAGCGTGGGCTTGGTTCTACTTGAATTATTGCTCGATATGGACCAACTCACCAACAACAGCTAGCTCGATCACAACTTGTGTAGTGTGTGTGCTCCAAATTAAAGCTTACTTACGTACATTCTGCAAAGCCTTGCAAGTTGCAGGCATATAATAATGTAAGAACGGCGCGTGGGATATATGATGATCACACAAGCATATAGCATAGTACTATTATATGTTATGGTACGTACAATTATTTAATATAAGAGATGTATGTACGTAATCTGGATCGTGTGGACTCAATCTTTACACAACGCTTGATTGGTTGTTGAGAGGCGTCCGTGTTTATTAATTTGGTTGGGTATGTACGTTAGTACGTATGCCAAATGATTTTATTATCATCTCAAGATGGTGTAACGTACGTTTTTGCTTAATATCTTAAAAATTATGAAGAAATCTCATAAATTTGTGGTTCAGTTACGTGGAAAAGTAGTGGTATTAGTAGGCTTAGCAATCACTTATTTTGCTACGTTACTAAAATTTGACTGATCGGCACTCGATCTTTAATTAACCTTGGCATAAATTATGTAAAAGCTTCGCATAAACTTATAACAACGTACGTGTCAGCCCAATTGGTGTTTGTAAGTAACACAACTTTATGTAATATTAGAAAGATTGTCCGTCCGATGGACGGACAATTTCTTTCGCTGTATTTTTCTGGACGATGAAAATTATAATCCTCGTCATAACACAATTTTGTTTTAATTAATAAATTATGTAAGTATTTTGTATTGAATTGTCCAAAAAATAGTAAAAAAAATAAAAATAAAATATGAAATTATTTGATTTGATTTTATTGATTTCTTATGAGAATTATTTTGATAGTATGACTTTTCTATTACAATTAAGTTATTTAGCCGAATGAACATATGTAGGGATTACTCTTTATAATTTTATAGACATTTTGGAGGAAATTTAAATCGAAAGCATAAATGGTTAGCTCTTTAGACTTTACATTCTCGCTCAAAAATAAAAAATGATAAGGCTTTGCATTCAAGTTACAATATTATAACATGATATATGTATATTGTTAGTACACAAAATATGCCGTGTACAAATTTCAACTCCTTCTTCAATGACCTTCTTCCTCAAGCTTCTTCACCCAACCTCTTCGCCTTCAATGACCTGCAAAACAATGGACCAAGGGGCGAGCGACCCCTAATCCACCTCCGATGCTTAAGTCAGTAAGGGCAATGTTGATCAAAGGCGTCAGGCAGAGCGATGGCTTAGAACCTACCTTCCACATGGTATACATGTGTATTTATAGATGAGAGGGACAAGGGGGGTGCGCGCCTCTAGGGGATCGGCCCACTAGGGTTAGGGCAATGCCTTGCTCCCTAAGTCAACCAAATATCCTATCTCAGGCGAAGATAAGATTCTCCTTCATAAATAATATCTTAACTAGAGTAACTACCCTATTAAAGGATAAAGCATAATAAATATGGATAGCAAAATAAATAAGATAGAGAAATAGATGCTAACTAATTGATATGGAATTTTGCCCGCCCACAATTGCCCCCTCCGGAACCCTATACTCGTATACCTCGTACTATCCTGTGTATAGGGGTCGGAGCTTAAGCGGTGAGTGGCCATGCAGATTAGGATGCTCTTATTCGTATATTCGTACATTCGTACATTCGTACAGTCGTATATTCGTATATTCATATATTCGTATATTCGTATATTCGTATATTCGTACATCCGTATTTCATAAATACGGGATCCGTGCAACTCCTACGCATGCGTATCGTA
Source organism: Polygonum aviculare (assembly GCA_934048045.1). Taxonomy (NCBI): domain Eukaryota; kingdom Viridiplantae; phylum Streptophyta; class Magnoliopsida; order Caryophyllales; family Polygonaceae; genus Polygonum; species Polygonum aviculare. Next base: position 2,164,359 of record OW204026.1, read on the forward strand.
GGGCCTTCATTGGTCAAACGCGCGCGTCCGCGCGTGACCTGCGCCACACGTGTGATGATGCACACACGGCGCCATTCCGACCTTGAGTTGAGTGTTCGGCCCCTCCATGCTAGAAAAACATTTGAAATCAAAAAAGATATGAAAAAAGAGTTCCCGGGATTTTTATTAAAGACGAAATCGTTTGAAATGAGAATAAACAAAAAGAAGGCGAAAAAGGCGGCGCGCCGTTACTAGCATGATGATCCTCGCACTTTCCTCACGGGTAGAATTTTCTTAACTTCCCTATATTCCATGTGCGCGGCACTGGTCGACCATCCAGGTGCTTCAGTACGTATGCTCCTTGCCCCAAGGCCGCGGCAACTACGTAGGGCCCTTCCCAAGTGGGTCCGAGCTTCCCGTCAGTGGGGTCGCGTGCGCTCCCCATGACCATCCGAAGCACTAACTCGCCAACTTGGAGGCTCCGTAGACGAGCCCGTCGTGCGGCGACTCGCTTGGCGGAACCTTGGTAGGTTGCGAGGCGCAATGCTGCGGCTTCTCGCCGCTCCTCGGCGAAATCGAGGCTCCTAGCGAGAGCCTCGTCGTTCCGGTCCCGGATGAGGGTTGTCCGTAATGTCGGGAGTCCCACCTCCAGCGGGATGACAGCCTCGGTGCCGTAAGTCATGGCGAAGGGCGACTCGCCCGTCGACATTCGGGAAGTGGTGCGATAGGCCCATAGGATGGCCGGAAGCTCTTCCGCCCATCGTCCCTTTGCCTGATCGAGACGTTTTTTGAGTCCGTCTACGATGATCTTGTTCGTCGCCTCCGCTTGCCCGTTCGACTAGGGGTAGCCCACGGATGAATAGATATTCCGGATGCCCCAGCCTTTGCAACACTCCTGGAAGTTTGCTGTTGAATTGCGTCCCGTTATCGGATATAAGCGCCTTTGGGATCCCGAAGCGGGTAATAATGTTTTCCCAAACGAACTTGCGCGTATCCGAGTCACGGATGTTAGCCAGGGGCTTGGCCTCGACCCACTTGGTGAAGTAGTCGGTAGCGGTAATGAGATACCGCACGTTTCCGGGGGCTTTAGGGAATGAACCGACAATGTCCAATCCCCACTCTGCGAACGGCCAGGGGCTCGTGACGGGCAAAATGTTGGCATTTCGCGCACCGTCGGGCGTAAGCTTCCGCGTCCTTTTGCATGTAGGGCCACCAGTATCCCTGAGTGCGAGCACGCGCCGCCAGGCTACGACCGCCGGCGTGTATTCCGCAGCTCCCTTCGTGGAGTTCGTAGAGGAGGGGCTCAACCTTTCCGGGAGCAACGCACCTCAGATAGGGCCCGCCGAAAGATCTTCGGTACAGGACTCCTTCTGGCGATATCTAGAATCTTCCTGCCCTTGCGCGAGTCTTTCGGGCCGCCTGAGGATCTTCCGGGAGCACATTCTCTTTAAGGTAGCGGATCAAGGGCTCTTGCCATCCTAAATCCTCCACCTCTTCGCTTTCCGGAAGCTCGTCTGGGGCGGGATTTTCTCCCGTCATCACCGAACCGACGTCGTCCTGCACCAGAGGACATCCGGACGTCTCTAGTTTGATGGTGGAAGCAAGCGACTTCCCTGACAGGGATGCTAAAGTGGCAAGCGCGTCTGCTGCCTGGTTCATCCTTCGTGACCTTTGCTCGAGTTCGATGTGCTCGAAAGAGGCCATCATGGTTCGAGCCTGCTCGGCGTACCTGGCCAACTTTTCGCCCTTGGTTTCGTAGACTCCGAGCACTTGATTAACGATAAGTTGCGAGTCGGAGAATACTTGTAAACGCTGGACTCCTAAGTTTGCTGCAGTCTCGAGACCGAGGATCAAGGCCTCATACTCGGCTTCGTTGTTGGTGGTGTCGAAGTCGAGCCGTATGGCCAACTGCAATGCTTCCTGGGTCGGTGACGTGAGAACGATCCCGACACCCGAGCCTTGCACGTTGCTTGCCCCGTCTACCTCTAAGACCCAACCGTGCGAAATCGGGCTTAGATGGCCATTGGACCGACCCGCGATCGCGGATGCCCGACCCGCGCCCGCGGGCAGTTCAGCGGGATCGGGCGAAACGCTCTGCTGGTCAACCGCGACCGCAGCATCTGGCCCCGCGCCCGCGGCTCGTCCGCACGCGATCGCGGAATCTCGGCCCGCGCTCGCGGGTGTTGCCTGCGTGTTTCCTTCATCGGGCTCGGTTAACTCTGCGATGAAGTCAGCCAGGACCTGCCCCTTGACAGATGTGCGCGGAACATATTCGATGTCATACTGGCACAGCTCAACGGCCCATTTCGCAATCCGTCCGGATAGGTCGGAGCTACCAAGCAGAGATCGAATAGGGTAACCGGTCACCACCTGGATCGCATGCTCATGAAAATAGTGATTCAGCTTGCGAGAAGCCGTGACCAGAGCTAAGATTAGTTGCTCCATAGGTGAGTAACGGGTCTCTGCATCGAGCAGGGTTTTGTTAGTATAGTATACGGGGTGTTGCTCCTTCCCGACATCTTTAACTAGCACTGCGCTCACCGCCCGAGATGATACGGCCAAGTAGATTTTGAGGACGTCTCCCTTTGAAGGGACGGTGAGGACCGGGGACGATTGCAGATAAGTCTTTAACCTTTGAAGGTCTCGCTCACAATCGTCATCCCACTCGAACGTGCTCTTCTTCTTCAATGCTCTGAAGAACGAATGGCACTTGTCCGAGGATCTGCTGATGAACCGATTAAGAGCGGCAGCCATCCCGGTCAATCTCTGCACCTTCTTCACGTTTCTTGGGCTGACTAGGGAATTTAGAGCGCGAATCTGGTCTGGGCTTGCTTCAATTCCCCTCCGGGTCACTAGGTGCCCCAGGAACTTCCCCGAGCCAACCGCAAAAGCGCATTTGGCGGGGTTTAGACGCATTTGAGCGGCTCGTAGCACATCAAAGACGCGTTGCAAGTCGTCTAAGTGGGTCGATGCTTGTCGACTCTTTACGACCATATCGTCAATGTAGGCCTCAACCGTCTTCCCTAAGTATTCATCGAACAACTTAGTCACAAGACGTTGGAAGGTTGCCCCCGTATTCTTCAATCCGAAGGGCATCACTTTATAACAAAAGATCCCTCGAGGAGTTATGAATGCGGTCTTCTCTTGATCCTCCTTGTGCAAAGGAATTTGATGGTATCCTCGGTAGGCATCCAAAAAGCTCATCCGCTCATGCCCCGCGGTGGCGTCCACCAGCTGATCAATCTTCGGAAGAGGGAAGAGATCTTTAGGGCATGCCTTATTAAGGTCAGTAAAGTCCACGCAGACTCTCCAATCTCCCGTCTTTTTCTTGACGACGACGGTATTGGCTAGCCAAGTCGGGTACCATACTTCACGGATTGCATCGGCCTCCTGCAACTTCTTTATCTCAGCGATGACAGCCTCGGCGTGTTGGAAAGAGGATCGCCGGGCTCGTTGCACCACTGGCTTCATACTCGGACTCACATTCAATTTGTGACATGCGAGCTCTGGGCTGATCCCGGGCATCTCGTAGGGACTCCATGCGAACACATCGCGGTTCCTTTGCAGGAGGATCGTAAGGTCTGAGAGCTCTTGGGCAGATAGGCCCTTTCCGACGTAAAAGACCTTTTCGGGACCCTCTCCTGCCGAAACTGCGGTAAGCTCGTCAATGGACTTATCCCGAGGTTGCGATCCGACGTTGGTCACCTTCTGAAGGTAATCCGCAGACAAGCCCTCGTAAGCCTCGGGATCGGCTTCGATCCCGGCACCCTTGTCATGACACGGACCCGCGCTCGCAGGACCTTGAACCTTATACGCAGGTTCCCGTGTCAGATTACCTAGGGTTTCGTCGACGGATACCCACGGCGACCCATCCGCGATCGCGGATGCCCGACCCGCACCCGCGGGCAGTTCAGCGGAATCGGGCGAATTGCCCTGGGAATGCCCCGCGCCCGCGGTTCCCGGAGCCGCGCCCGCGGCTCGTGTACGGAAATCGAGCGGGGGGTTCTGCGTGGAACCCGCGACCGCGATTCCGCAACCCGCACCCGCGGGTTGTCTTCTCTTCGCGACGGATCGCGCGGCGATCCGCGCGGCTGGTGGATGCGGAATGTCCTGATCGGGCGACGGCCCGACCGATCGGCTCCGCTTCTGCCCCTGCGTAGGCGCAATGGTGGCGGGCTGGCGCATCGTGTGCCGCGACTCATGCCGGATCGACTGCTGTGGTGGCACGTCGCGCGGCGAGGTCGGTCGGCCATCGGCCGCACACGGTTCCCGGGGCTGGCGGCCATCGCGCCGATTCGCCTGGGGGTGGTCTCGATCCGAGCTTGTGGACAAGCGATCCATAGCCTCCTCAGATCGGTTCTTGTAGGGTTTACGAAGGTCGAAAACCTGTTCGTTCCCCACGGACGGCGCCAAATGTTAGTACACAAAATATGTCGTGTACAAGTTTCAACTCCTTCTTCAATGACCTTCTTCCTCAAGCTTCTTCACCCAACCTCTTCGCCTTCAATGACCTGCAAAACAATGGACCAAGGGGCGAGCGACCCCTAATCCACCTCCGATGCTTAAGTCAGTAAGGGCAATGTTGATCAAAGGCGTCAGGCAGAGCGATGGCTTAGAACCTACCTTCCACATGGTATACATGTGTATTTATAGAGGAGAGGGACAAGGGGGGCGCGCGCCTCTAGGGGATCGGCCCACTAGGGTTAGGGCGATGCCTTGCTCCCTAAGTCAACCAAATATCCTATATCAGGCGAAGATAAGATTCTCCTCCATAAATAATATCTTAACTAGAGTAACTACCCTATTAAAGGAAAAAGCATAATAAATATGGATAGCAAAATAAATAAGATAGAGAAATAAATGCTAACTAATTGATATGGAATTTTGCCCGCCCACATATATAAAAAATAAGACATAGTACTATAGTAGCATGCATTCATAATCAATTACAAATAAAAAAGCAAAACAAATAAAAATATAAAAACATGCATTTATTTGACAAGGAAAAGAAAAATAAGAGTTGTAGTCTTGTACGTAGAGATAGATAATTCACTCAAAATAAAAAACAATTAAAAAACAATTAGAGATAAGTTATTAATGTGATAAGAGGGAGAGAATTTTAAGTGTTTTATAGATAGCGTAGTGGGTCAATCAAAGCACTAGCGCGCCTATGTTCGAGTATTAATGTCTGGCTTAATATGATACTTTCTCAACATTATATGCACATTGTGCGTGTTACAAAATGCAATGTCTAGCTATTAGTTACTCGATCAATTGCTAGGGCTAAGGCATTGTTTGTGAATTAATGACATCCATCAAACATAGGGTAATCAATTAATTAACACCCATTTAGTTCAATCTTCAAAATGGAAATATAATTAAGATGTGATAATCACAAATGGATAAGCAAATATTAGATGTCCAATTATGGGGAAGCCTGCAATTTCTCCCTTCCACCCACCCCCGACATAAGTTTTCTTCCACCTCCATCCTCAAACGGTGTGGGCGGATTAACATAGTTAATTAATCACCCCCATTAATTAATAATGTCTTCGTCTCATCATCATCATCATCATCATCATCAACTCCTAATCCTCCTCCTCTTGGCCGCCTCCGCCACCGCCGCCCCGTCCAACACCGCACACGCCCTCAGGCTCCATTACTACGACAAAACATGCCCCGCGTTCGACACCGTCATGAACCAGGTTGTCACCACCAAGCAAACCACCACTCCGACCACCGCTCCCGCCGTTCTCCGCCTCTTCTTCCATGATTGTATGGTGAGGTTTGAAAGTAATTAAACCTTAAGAAGTTGTGTATCTATTTCCATTACATTCTTTCTCGTGCTTTTGAATGATTATATTTTACAAGTTTGAACAATTATTTATTTTTAGCAAAAATCTTGAACAAAAAAACGTGACATGAGCATTCGGACATTTAGTCAAACGGTTAAGCCTCCAACGGTAGTATCCAGAGGTCACTGATTCGACTCTCATGGGCAACGCCTTCAATCAAAAAACCGTGACATGAAAATTCAACTAAGTTAAAATCCATGTATTTATAAATAGGTAAACGGTTGCGACTCGTCCACGCTCATTACATCCAACGCCTTTAACAAGGCGGAGCGCGATGCCGACGACAACCTCTCACTCCCGGGGGACGGGTTTGATATGGTGACACGGGCGAAGACCGCCTTGGAGATGAAGTGTCCAGGGGTGGTGTCGTGCACCGACATTCTAGCCGTGGCGGCACGAAACCTTGTTCGGATGGCCGGCGGGCCTTTCTATGAAGTCAAGTTGGGTCGGAAGGACGGGCTGGTGTCGAAGGCTTCTAGGGTCAAGGGCAACATTGCGTTCCCTACTATGACCATAACCCAACTCATCGATCAATTCCACTCCAAAGGTATTTATATGTATATATGTAATCCCTTTCACTACTTAAAATAACTACATTGATATATGAAGCTTAGTCACGAGAATAATAGTTGTATGGTATGTGGGCGTGGTTTAGCCTAAATTGCACATCATTTTACATAATATATGAACTTGTAGCAAGAGCCTAAACCTTCATTATCTATCAATAATAGTATGTTGTAGACAATTTAAGCGTCCAAAGTCGGTTAATCATTGTTTCGGGTAACCTATAAGTTTCATTAGTAAATGTGGTAAACGGTTACAAGTCACAACTAACGGTAATACAAGTACACAATAATGTTACGGTTCAGTTTTAGGTGGCGTTTGGTATAAAAATTATGGAAAGGAAACGGAAAGTAAACAAATTTGTATAGAAAATGGTGATGATCTTCTCTTTGTTGGATGAAAATTGGAAGGAGAGAGGTAATAGTTAGAGGAGTATGAGGGATACAATTACCCCATGTTGAGGGGGTGGGAAAAATTGCTCAAATTTTGCATGAAAATTGGAAGAAAGGGGTAATGGTTATCGTTTTTATCAATGGACTATAAACTAAATAATGTGCTAGATACATACCTTAACTATTTCCTTTCCCTAAAAAAACCAAACATGCCCTTAGTGTGTTATTGCCTTATTGGTTTGGTTCGGGTCTTTTTGTTTATTTAAACATATAAAAAATGAATTGTTGTCTTTTGCAATATCTCGATTCATAAAACTTCGGTTCGGTTAACCGTATATCGCTTAATTTTTGTCGAAGCCAGGGTTTAGCCCTCAAGAAATGGTGGCCCTAGTCGGGGCCCACACGATCGGGTTCTCGCACTGCGGCCAGTTCAGCAATCGGATCTACCACTTCAGCCCGAAATCCGAATCCGACCCGAAGATGAACCCGCAGTACGCCAAGAGACTCCGACAGCTCTGCTCCAACTACACCAAGGACCCGAGCATGGCAGCGTTCAATGACGTGATGACACCTGGCAAGTTCGACAACATGTACTACATTAACCTCCAGCGTGGGCTCGGCCTGCTCGCCTCGGACCAGGGTCTCATCGACGACCCGAGGACACGACCGTTTGTCGAGAGGTACGCAGCCAATCAGAGCGCCTTTTTCCATGACTTTGCCAAGGCTATGGTCAGAGTTAGTGACTACGGGGTTAAGACAGGGAAGGATGGTGAGATCAGACTTAGGTGTGACCAGTTTAATAACATTAATGTGAATCAGGTGACTTCTTAAGTGTGTAACTAATATTATAGATTAAGCTGATTTTAGTCTTACTGGTCTAGTCTTGGCCCGAGTAACTGAAATATTTTGTGGATGGATTGAAGTTGGAAATGCAAGTCGTGTAAATTTGTTACATCAACGGTGGGAAACTATGGTCTTTTTTTTTTTTGATAAGGAAAGCAATTCGAGCTACCACACAAGCAAGGTAGATCGAGAGGCCGGAACAACCGGCGACCGGATAAAACCGGCAAAAGAGAACAAATGCAGAAAAACTCCAAACAAGCAAGACAACAATCAAACAAACGAACAAAAGCCGAGCAGCGATGCTTGAGCCAAGCACTGGAGAAACCAGTACCGTCGGTACGCAGGAATAAACGGGTCATCTCCACCAAAGGAGTGCATAAAAGGCCACCTCGACGTTGCCCTCACCTAAATGAAGGATCTTCAAGGTCCTGCACGACCACACGTCGACCAAACACGACTCGATCCCAGCCCGAAACAACTCTTGAACGCCGTAAGAAGACTGTTGGAACAACTTGGATGGATGAATAACTTGACTACTGGGTAAGTAGGAAATAGAGTACGAGACTATAAAACATCTTTGTGTGTGCCAGAAAACCTTTTTCTAGCAAACTCTTTACTTAATTTCTAGCAAACTTGACTAAGGGAAGTCGGAGTAGGTCATACTACATGGAAGTGGAAGGAAGATTGGATTTTAGATCTAATGGTTTTACCTCTAATGGTTTAGAAAAGGAGGGATGTGAAACTTTAGATCTGTTGGATCGAAGGTTTGTAAAAGAAGTTGGCATTAGCTACAATATCCTTAAGATTGAGTTGGTAGCAGTGGGTTTGAAAGAAAAAACTTTCTAGTTAATTTAAGAGAATGAGTCTCCAGGATGAGGTTGGAGAGGCTTAGAGAGATTGAGTAAGCCAAGATTTCATAGTTCATTGTTTTTATGGGATTTCATTACCTGCTTTTCGTTTTGAGCTACTGATTTGGGTGTTGCCCAGACCTGCTTGTTTGCATTACCATGGTTTACAGGTAGTATTTGGGGTTTCTATGGATGTTTAGTGAGGGTTGTCCCTTTTGGTTTGGGGGGTTTCTAGAGAGAATTTGGAGCTCCTCTCCCTAGTTCCCTGGGGAAACTATGGTCTTGAAAAAGATTGACGTGTAATTGTGTAAGTACTAAGTAAAGTAAATTCAATTACATTTTTTTTTCGGTGAATTATTAGTTATTTACTTGTTTGATGCAATTAGGATTTTGGGCGTGCTCGGCCCACCTTTTAATTCGGTCTATAACAGATGGTCGATTCCATGACAAATGGGCTCGGTCGCCCATATATAAATAAGAGATTTTGACCGGTAAGATTTTGAATAAGATGATGAACAATTTTAGTTCATAAGGACACCCCTCCTCTCCTTGTAACGCTTTTAGGTACTCTTCCATACAAGGGTTAACCAAATGCGCTAACCATTTGTGTTCTACTTGGTTATCTGACCTAAATGCGCTAACCATTTATGTTCAGTGTCACGGTCTTGTGACTTTGAGAGTTTGAGTCGAGCCTTAGACCTAAACTCAGCGCAGATCCGCTTATGGTGAAGTCTACCTTCTAACTAAGTTAGAAAGAATCGGCATGAAAAAAAATGTACTACGGAGTTGTACTTTTTTAAGAAAAGGAAAGATTCTTTGATACTCCATAAATTAACACCAATGAAACTTGTGTTGTGATTACATCAAATCACAAATCATACAAAGCCTTGTAAGAAAACAAAATAGATCCTTCGATTCTCCATTTCTCCCTAAAGTTGCTATAAATGAACAACTTTTCATCATCGTCGGCATCATCATCATCAACCGAATGCACATGGAAGCAGAAATCAACTACAAGTTTTACATAAACTCAAACCTAATTCCACTACAAAAATCTCAGACAACATAAATATGATGAATTGAGCGACATTTTCCACAGCTAGCGCGTGAGCAATTGGTTGTATTTTGCAACATGAAGTTGCTTGTATTCCTGCACAAAATCCTCAGGCTTAATTTCCTTACTTGCCAACTTCCCATACAACACTTGAGACTTGTCTTTGTTTTTGACCTCCCCCGTTTGTTTAATGTTTATACATACAACACAAGATCGAATCACGCATCTTTCAAAACAGTAACCATCAATTTTCAAAAGATCCATGCAGGGGTGGAGCCAGGGTAGAAGTATTGAGGGGGCAGACTATGTTAGTTAAATATAGTAAATTTCTAACTTATACTAAGTAAATGACTTAAAATTGGTTTACAAATGTTCAATCTTTAAATGTTCATAACTTTTTGTTTAGATATCGGATTAAGGCATATAATATATCAAATTGAAGCCCTAAAAGAGAGGAACAATATAATGTAAAATTTTGATTGGGGGGCCATGGCCCCCACCGGCCCCAATGTAGCTCGGCCTCTGGATCCATGGGCCGCTTCTTACCATCTCGGGATCTTTGTGGGATGGACACATTAGGAAGATTGCGACTCAGGATTTCTAGTTTTTGCCTCGCTAACTCATTCTGTCTCGCCCAAGCAGAGTTGAGTTGGGCCTTTAGAGCTTCACACTAGAAATGGATTAAAACAATTAAATTACTTGGGCCAATTTTAACAGATAATGCAATTGTGACAGAATAGAAAATTATAAAAAAAAATTGTACCTCATTTTCCAGACCCGTTAAGTTTTGGGCCTTGCCCAAGTTGTTACTGGCAAGCTGCTCGAGTTGCTTCAGTTTCTCAACCTTCACATGTAATTTTGAGATGAGGGCCCTTCACATTTAAACACCCCCTAACCTCTTGTTAAAATCAATGTAGTGGGAGGCCAGTTTTCCGCGCGTATAAAAGGCAATTAATAAGCCCATTTCAACTTTTTTCCCTCTCTCTCACTACTACAATACAAGGTTTTGGTGGCGGTCTCGAACCGCTGCAATATGGTGCAAAAGCGCCGCCTAAGACCTATGGTGGCGGTTCACTAACCGCTCGAATTGCTTGCGCAGCCTTAGGTATATGGCGGCGGTTTTGTTAATATACCGCGGCGGTTAGTAGTTGAAAAGAAAAACCGCTGCCAATGAGCTTTTTGACCGCAGCTATATTGACTAAGAAGGCGGTTTTTGATTCCGTCTATGGCTGCGGTTCCTGAATCTAAAGTGGCGGTTTTTGCATCTTCAGCGGCGGTTTCTGAAGCTATGGCGGCGGTTTTTGCATCTATGGCGGCAGTTTTTTTATCTAAGGCAGCGGTTTTTGCATCTATGGCAGCGGTTTTTTAAGCTAAGGTGGCGATTTATTAGTGGCATTTTAATAATTATATTATTGGGTAAATGCGCGTGCCTAATTAATATTCCTGTTACTTACATATTTATTACAATATATATACATGTTATAATTCAATTTTTTGGTGGTCTTTCATATATAATTTCACAATGAAATGTTGATAAAGATACCATAATTGATCTATTAAATGCAAATTCCATACATCATGCTTGCAGCTGCATGTTCAAACAAAGTCAAAAGCATTACATCTCTAGCTAACCAAATACAATCAAACCAACTGTTCAACCAAAATGGTCGATTGTATGCGTTTTCAAAGAGATTAAGTACGTGCCTAGCTACCACAAAATGTACATTTCATATATATATATTCGAATTGATCTTCATTCACACTTAGCTAGCCCGCAAAACATGCAAAAAGCAGCACCACCATTCTGCACAAATACCTGCACTCAGATTTCAAAAAAAATAAGACTCAACATAAATCACCACTCAACAATCAGATTTCAGCATTTTTACTACCACAAAATCAGATTTCAGCATAAGCAACACATAATGATGATGATGATGCACCAACATTTACATCAGTTTCAGCATAAGCAACAAAATCAGATTTCAGCCATTTCACCAACATTCATCAGTTTGTCAGACATTGTTGTTGTATTCTACTGCTATCTTATTTTATATATTATTATGTAATGTTATTTAAGGGAAGATCATGCTGATAAACAGATAATGACATAAACTAACTGAAATGCCTCAAAAGAACAACTAATTAACTTCAAACTTCAGCTTCTTCTTACACCCAGATTTGCACAAGTTTATACGCTTTTTTTTATTTTTTGGGTTAAACAAGTTGATTATTATAATTATAGTTATGCTAGTCCTCTAATAGCTGTTTAAAATCTAAGACTCTATTAAACCCATGAACACCCAGATTTGCACAAGTTTATACGCTTTTTTTTTTATTTTTTGGGTTAAACAAGTTGATTATTATAATTATAGTTATGCTAGTCCTCTAATAGCTGTTTAAAATCTGACTACTAGCAGGATAGAACCCTAAACTTCTAATAAACATTGAGTTCAGAAATTCCAAGATTGTTAAATATTTGATCATCAAAAGGTTTTTCATACTTGGCATCAAATACTGAATATCAAATACTGCTGCACTTAGTTAAATAATAGTTGGCTAGAAAAGATACAAAAATATTACCAGATTGACTAGTGAAATACTTCATGCCCATAAGACAGCAGCATCACCCTGAAACATAATTGTATCAAAGTTAAATAATTACATAGAACAAAAGTTAAGTACAAAAAGTCAGATTTTTCTAAAGAGCTGAAACAGAACATCATAAGCAGATTTCTAGATATTTTTTGTGGCAACACTAGTGCACCATTATTTGTCAGCCATGAGTGCAGTTTTATTTTATCAGACATACCCATTTAATTTTGATGGGAACTAGATGCACCTCCTTCATTTGTTGAAAAGTCAGGAATAACCAGATCAACTGCAGGATTAGCTTCTCGTATCCTCGTTAACATATCATCAAGTTTTTGTTCAAATCGCGCTTCATGTCGCTTATCAACTTCTTCTAACCTTTTCTCAAGTTGTGCAGAGATACTATCCCAAAGCATTGGGGGGAGTATAAATGGGTTCTTTGGATCTTTGTTTTTCAGCTTTGACTTTGTCACACCTTGTCCATACATACGTAGGCGCCCGCTATGCTCCTTATGCCCCATAACGTCATAATATGGATCAGATTTAGTACCCTCATTGTCCTGCGTCTGCAATGCTTTCATTTTGTCCTAATTAACAAAATTTTACAGCAACACAAAAAAGAGCCAATATATCAGAGACTTAACAACTCAAATACAACAACAATATGTTTTAAAAACTTTAAATATGTAGTTATCTCACAATATTTTGTACAGCCTCGTCACCCGATGTCAAGTATGTGCGTCCCTCTGTCCTCTCCCTAGATTTCATATACAACTCTGCTTGTGTTGGACACCTTTTCTCTGGGTCATTTTGTTGCTATGCCAAAAATTAAATACAAGTGTGTAAGTAATTTATTAGACTATACCTTCAAACTGAATAAAAACTTGTTAACAAATGGGAAGTAAATTTACCAGCTCATGACGCAACATAGCAATTGAAGTTGGACCCAAAGTATGCATGTCGGATTGCTTTGATCGATTGTCTTTGTTTTGTTTACTCATCGCCTATATAATATTACAATGTTATAGCGCAGACTGAGTTATATCAAGTGACACATCTTAATAGTATCACCAAGATTACATACCTTAGATTCGTCTGTGCACCAAAAATCCAAAAGGTCTCTAAATTGACATTCCGGAACATCATTTGGTCTCTTGTCCCACATTTCTTCCCATGTTTTTTCTTCAGAAAAGTAATAGTCCTTCAAGTCTGCTTTATGATTCCGCCACTTTGTGCCAACATTTGATATCACTGTTGCTTTTGCTTCATCATCGATAATGTACTTACTCTACCCAACCAAGAAATAAAAATTCAGTATTGTTCATACAACCACTTAATTAAATTCCAAAGGTTGGGAGGTTACCTGAATATACTCCCAGATTTTATCCTTTGTCGACATATGGTGCCAGTTTAAGATATTCACAGGTGCAAGTGTATGATCTCTAGCCACAGTTCCAAGGAAGTGGGAAAATTTTGATGCTATCTCTTTTGTAGGCCCCACTACTTGGTATAAATCATTTAGAATAACAGCATCGCGTTCTTCCAGAGTTCGCATATGTATGTCTTCCAAATGGGTTCTCCCTCGATGCCTCTTGTTTGTTGTACCTGGTTAATTGGGTATAGAACAAATCAAGTGACTATATAAGCTAAATATGTACAAATCTGAAAATTTAAGACATAATCCAAACAACTGTAAAATTACCTGGATTCTCATTGTCCTCAAATACATTTGGTATGTCAGTATCATGGGAATTTTCAGCATTTTCCATATGATCCATTTCATCATTAGGTAATTGCAGGTCATCATTTGATGGTTGAATATCGGTGAAATCGTCCATGTTTAAATCGTCCATGCCTTGACCGCTCAAGTTTTTCTTCTTTCTCATGTTTAAATACCGACTCATACTTCCTGGAGCACAATAGGATTTTTTAGGTTGATGGTTCAAACTCGTAGAAGACTGTTGGTTTAGCATGCCTTGACTCATAGTTCCTTGACTTTGCTCCAGAGGTTGTTGATTTGCTTGATCATGAGAAGATATGTTATGTAATTCCTTTTCATAGGGATGGACCACAACAGTAGCAGATTGATTCATCTTTGCTTGTCGCTCTCTAGCTTTCAGCTTTATCATTTCTGCCATTGGCAGAGTTTGAGTAAGTGCTTTTTTAACACCCTTACCTTTTGAGTTATGGCTTGGAACCTACAATTATATTGGAATAGATGTGAAATGAATGGTCAGAACCTACAAAATTTAGGAAAAAGTTTCAATTACATTTGTTATTCCAAACATTGATTCATAGCCAGCTTATGCAGCAATGAAAGCTGTTAAAAAACACACCCACATTATCACTCATAGAAGAAGGAAAAAAACAAAGAAGAAGAACTACATGTTAGCTTTGCAGCAAAGGAAGACAACCATATAAACTAGAAAGGTCTTCTAAACAGCCTCATGACCCCATCATATCCACCTTCCTCAGACTTTTCAAACCAAAATTTACGGTCACACTTTTTTCCCAGAGTAAATTTCAGGCAATCTACCCAAATTTCAGTAGTTTCCAACTCAAATTACTCTACCCAAATGGTCATGTTTGCAAAGCAAAAAATAAAGCAACTGTGAGAAGAACAAATCATGGTTTCAACTTTTTTTAATCCTTATTATTCACAGCAATAGTTTGCAAAGCAAAAAATAAACAAAAAGGGGCATGTCATTACATACAAAGCAGCTGCAACACATTATTTTGCACAGTCAATAGGTGAACCAAAAACATGACTTGAAATGCTGAGGGATTTTGCAAAGAAGAAGAAGAAATGCCATGCATTATATAAACCCTTGTGTAGTTATGGCTTGGAACCTAAATATTTTCCTAAATTTTACCAAGGCTGGAAACAACACAAGACAGGATACATGTGCATAAGACAGGAAACAACACAAAGTGAATAATATAGAGCTGAAAATATAATTATCTGACAAAAAAAAAATCATGTCTAATACACACTTGAGATTTCGGGTCGTTCTTTTGCGCCAATGTGTGTGCCATCTTACGACTTTGCTCCGTCATAGCAATGTTTGAGACATGTTGCCCAACTGCTTGATTTGCTGATCTGAGTGTTAATTGATCCTGAAGATGATAATTTTAAATGCTCCACTCAAACAACAATGAAAGAAAGTGGAAGATGGCAAGTCCAGGTTTGTATTTTCTTTCATATGCTTTTTTTTATCAAATTAGCCTGATATTAGAAGGGGGAAAAAATACCATAACAGGCATAATAGTAATAGCAATATGAGCTCTGTACCTCAAGTTGGTTGTCAACAAGGTCTTCTTGGTTGGATAATTCAGCAGCAACATGTTGTGAAACCATAGCCATTTTATTTTCCAAGGTCTTGGAAAACACATTTTTGCTAAACCCATTGACTTTCATTTTTTCAGCATTTGCTCGTAGCCTTTCAATCTTTTCCTTTTCATATGGGTTAATCTTTCGATTTTCAAAAGAGGACTTGCTCTGCTGTCCCATCTGTTCAGAACAATAGCAAACACCAAATTATTTATGAAACAAATGAAATCAGACTCATTTTAATGCAGATTTACAGGTACACCTCTGTTTACAGCCCAAAAATTACACAGGTATCACACATGTATACAGGTATAACACAAAAATTACAGGCCAAAAGAACACAAAAATTATGCAGATATGCCAAAAACACCATGCAACACATCACTCAGATTAGGCTTAGAAAATAGCAAAGAAGGTTTCATGTTACATCAGCAAGTGCAATTTTACAATTAACATAAGATCATCAAAGACAAGATAGAGAATTTGATAACTAGCTATGAAAAACCATCCAGAACATTTCCATCCAAATCAACTATTGTTGCTTGTACATCATCTCTTGTACGACTTATTTCTACATCATCTACTGCATCATCAGACCTAATCCGGTGAGACCAATGAGATTCCATCCAATAAATATTAGCAGCTTGGCTGGTTTTTTCATCCTCAAACTCAACATGTTCTCTAGGGAGATCCTTTACAACATAATAAAAATCAGTTGCTTCCCGGTCCTGAACATAGAAAACCTGACTTGCTTGAGATGCCAGAATAAAAGGCTCATGTTGATAAATCTGTTTCTTTCGGTTGATTCGAGTAAGGCCATTGGCATCTTCCTCATGTTGAAACCAAAAACACCCAAATAAGACAACACTTAATTGATCTTCATAGAATATCTCCAAAATTTCTTCGATAGAGCCATAATAGGTGACATCTCCAACAATAGGGTGTTGATCCTTAGTGGTAGCAAAGCTTGGAGTTAAGGCTGATAATGTCACTCCACTGTTTTCGGTGACAACATTTTTATCACGCTTCAAAGTGTGAAATTTGTATCCATTTATCGAGTATCCACTGTATTTTTTAACAATGAAAGAAGGTCCAGTAGATAGCAACTTAACAAATTTGGGAACTTCCTGTCCTTTAGTAAGCTCAGACTCAACTCTCTCTTTAAACCAATGTATAAAATCCTTATAGTGACTCTGAAAACTGTCCCACCTTCTCTTATTTCTGTTGCTAGCAAGTTTTTCGTGCTCACTGTAACAATATATAAGCAATACTAAGTCAATACATGCACATTCAGATTTCAACAAATTCAAACAATATAAATTCAGACCATACAACATGGAAGAATGTATTACCTAATGTATCTTTCAATGTCGTCATTATGGCAATTGAATAGAACATAGCGATGAGCTTGGCCCCAGTTTATTAAATCAATTCGAAAGTGCTCTTTCTTTTTTTCTTTCCTCGGCCCATAATAGGATGACCAACATTTGCAAAAATGCTTTCAACATCTGTAGTAGGCTGATCAACAGGCCTGTGAGTACTAGAGGATCCATGATGCATATATCTAGCACAGAAGGTAACACATTCCTCAACCAAATAGGCTTCAGCCATTGATCCTTCAGGACGACCTTTATTACGTACAAACGACTTCAGCTTCCTAAGATATCTCTCTATCGGATACATCCACCTAGAAGCAACTGGCCCCCCTAGTCTAATCTCTTCAACTAAGTGCAGAGGCAAGTGAATCATAATGTCGAAAAATGTAGGAGGGAAAATCATTTCAAACTGACAAAGAACTTCTGTAATCTCATCTTGAAGATAATCAAGCTCTCCTGGGTCAATCACTCTACCACATATCGCCTTAAAAAAAGCACTCAGCCTTATTAGAGGAGTTGCGACATCCTTATGCAGAGTTTGACTCACACAAATGGGAAGTAAATATTGCATTAGAAAGTGCGCATCATGACTTTTATACCCCATGATTTTTCTTTGTGGAAGATTAACACAACGAGCGATATTAGAATCACACACCTGGGGTAATCTGGCATTCTTAATCACTGCACAAAATCTGCCCCTCTCAGCCAATGTCATCCAAAAACGAGCTTTTGCAAATTCAATGTTTTCACCCCCATTAACAGATTTCGGTTGAAGTTCAGGCATCAAATCAAGTTCTGCCAAATCCAGTCGGGCTTTCACATGGTCTTTTGACTTTCCAGAAATATCCAACAATGTTCCAACAACATTATCACAAAAGTTTTTCTCTATGTGCATCACATCGAGACAGTGACGACAATCAATATGCCTCCAGTAAGGCAAATCGAAAAATACTGACTTCTTTTTCCAAGGGCAGATTTCTTTTTCATTGTCCTTCACCTTTTTCCTCTTCTTACTGATCTTTTTGTTGGGTCTGTTCTTCCCAAACTCATTTTTGAATCCAGCCAATAGCTCTACAGCATCCGTTCCTGATAAACGAGTTGGAGCAGATTCTAAATCAATATTCCCATCAAAATTCCTCCTATTTCGACGATATGGATGGTTCGCTCTCAGAAATCTGCGGTATCTCGTGTAGCACATCTTTCTACTATTCTTCAAGTACAAAGAACGGTTCTCATAATGACAAACAGGGCAAGCCAACGATCCTTTAGTGCTCCAGCCCGATAACATAGCCAATCCCGAGAAATCACTTATGGTGAACAACAAGGCTGCATGCATATTAAACACTTGGTTGCTTGATGCATCATACGTTTCCATGCCATACTCCCATAATTCCTTTAAATCCTTCACCAAAGGTTGCAAGTATATGTCTATATCATTGCCTGGGGATGAGGGACCAGGGATAAGTAAAGCCAACATTAAAAATTCCGGTTTCATGGACAACCACGGTGGTAGGTTGTAAGTGCTTAGTATCACTGGCCATGTACTATGCACAATACTCATTGAGTTATATGGGTTAAATCCATCACTAGATAACCCCAATCTGACATTGCGAGGATCCTCTGAAAATAAAGGGTATAAAAGATCGAAGTTCTGCCAATCTTTACCATCAGCCGGATGTCTCAAGAGTCCATCCTTTGGACGTCCTGTTTCATGCCATGTCATTTTGCAGGCTGTCTTTGGACACATGAACAACCTTTGTAACCTGGGCTTGATGGGAAAGTACCTCAAAATCTTTGCTGGAATTCGACGAACCTTCCCAGTTTCCTCATCTTTCTCATCTGATTTCCAACGGGAAGTTTTACAAGTACGACAGGATGTTGCATTAGCATTTTCTTCCCAATACAACATGCAGTCATTGGGACACGCGTCTATTTTAATGTAATCAAGACCTAAGAGCCTAAGCAACTTCCTGGCTTCATTGAAAGAACTAGGCAATCTAGCCTCTGGTTGCATAAGTTTTAAAATTTTCAATAAATCAGTAAATGCACCATTGCTCAGGTTGTGGTCTCTCTTAAACACAAATAATTGAATTATGAACGACAATCTCGAAAAGTTCTTGCAACCCGGAAACAACTCCTCTTCACCTTCTTTAACTAACTCGTAAAATTTCTTTGCATCTTCATTTGGACCATTTCTAAATCTATCATGCAATAAAGCATCTATATTCTCATCAAAAATGTACCCAGCATCATCTACTGCTCCATTCACAACCCTTGATCCCTCCTCTGATTGGTCTGCATCCTCCGGCACTCGACAAAATCCCTTGGCAATCATATGACCCCTAACAATATTGCCTCGCAACCAGATTCGACGATGACATAACTTACACGGACATCGAATTTCATCCCCTTGTGCTTCATCCACTAATGCTTTCTCAATATATTTATCTACACCTTGACCAAACTCCTTACTCCATCTAGGAAACATCCACCATTTTGATCCACTTTTTTCCATTCCTAAAGTATTTTAATTACCCAAAGTGTATTACAGACTAATTATAAAATAAATAAATAAAACATGCATTTTAAGCAACAGTATGTAACATTTACATACAATTCAGATTACAAAACTGCATAATATGTTCTATTTTAAACAGATAAAACATGCATTTTTAGTAATAATGTTGTATCTACAATTCAGACTATAAAACTATATGATACGTCTTTCAACTGTATGTAGTCAACTAGCAAATTAAAAGTGGGTGCATTGGTGACAGTTAAAGCATATAGCACATACAAGAACTGCATGAAATAGAAATTAATATAAAATTGCAAAGCTTGATTAGCACCACATCAGTACCTGGCAGTTTAGTTGAATATTTAGCTAGTTTGCACCAAATTTGCTCTCAGCTCTTTAACTTGCTCTCTACCCTTTATCCAAAATGCAAAGTTCCTTCTTAGGACCTTCAAAGTCTGCAGATGGAAAAAGGCAAGAAAAAAGCTTTGAAGATTAGGCACTTATTATCTTCAAGGACAATTTAAAGCGATAACAAAACAGGAATAAAGCTTGCAGATTGCACAATGCATTCACTAAACTGATAAAGTTAACCTAATTAAAACCCATAAACCCTTCCAATACCCTACTAGGTAAACCTGAATGACACCCCAAGCTGAAGAGAGTTGCTGAAAGGGTAAAAAAATTACTTAAAAATAACAGTCTTATATCTCTAACATCAACTGAAAGCTCCCAGCTGAATAACATGCATATATATATAATGGACGGCTTCATAAGCTAAAATATCAGCTGAAAACTCCCAGCTGAATAACATGCATATCATATATTGTTAGTTTCGAATAAAAAACAATTTGAGGAAACCACTCATGGGTTCTAGACTATAATCAATCTCAAATCAACTGAATGAAATTGAAGATCTTCTGTAATGCTAGTTGTCCCTTTATTATTAAGTGATAAAATAAAAAAGACCTTCTTCATAAGATAACAATAACAATGAGCTTCGTCATTAAGATATGCTAGTGATAACATTAGGCGTGCGTACATTAATTACATTTTATAGAAATAAATTTAATTTCATCACATCTCCTGCAACTTCTGAGTACATGGCTTTTTTTGCCCATGAAGAATAATTTCTTAGTAAAAAAATTGAGTGAATGTTCAAAAAACACAAAAAGCAAAAAAATGTAACTTAATTCATGCCTGCATAAACTAATCCTGTTTTCCTATGGCAGGTCTGGTATTTTTTCTGCAATTTATGGAATTTTCATGTTGAATTTTTGCATTGATTATGAAGGTTTTTTGGTTAGGGTTTTGTTTGAGAAGGAAATCATCAAAAAGTGTGGCCTAAAGATATGCTCTGTCTTTCATTTAGTGCTCTACTAGTCTACTTGTATTTAATTTCAAGTATAACGAACGTACATTTAGTGAACTTGAAAACTATGCACATATAAATGGTGAAGGTAATTTATGTTTTCCCTTTTAAACTTGTACAGATACATGCACTAGCAGGATTCGTCCTTGTGAAATGGGCATGGCCGAAATGGCAAGAGAGACAAGCAAATGCCAAGACAACAAGAAGTAAGATCAAGTACAGATTGTTTCAACGGTGATCTCTGTTAAGTACTTAAGTGTGTATGTAAGCAAAAGGCAAAATCATACTAGCCAGAATGATCTACAAGGCAAAAATTTGGTGCATTTTACACATCATATAGTTCTGTTTGATTGTTTACGATGCATTTTTTAGTAGCCCTTGAAAAGCTCAAGATTCCTGCAGGTCAAGTTAGATTAGGTAACAAACACTGTAGATTAATAGGAAAACATCAGTAAAAATAGCCCTTTTTAGTAAAGAAAATTTTATTTTGGGATGAGCTGATCCTTGCTGAGCACTAAATTTTTATGAAAGAACAATTTATTTATTTTAATAATCTGATCTCTATTTTTTCCACTGTATTTATTTTTATCTACAAAAACAAAATTAGCCAATAGGCCAAGTGGTCAACTGAATTTGTAACTAATTAAGTTAAGCATATCTCTGTTTCAGTTGATAATCAAGAGTTGAGTAATACAACTATCTCAAATCAACTTTCGCCATAAAAGAGAAAAATTCGATAAGTTCAATTATAGAAGAGATCAAAGGCTAAACTTACCGGGGCTCGAGTGATCAACGTGCACGAAAAAGCTGGCAGCAACTATCAAATAGTAGTGAAAGCAATGAGTAATTTGATGTCCCTTCCTGAAACAATGAGTAAACCCCAAGATATTAAATATCAATATAAAAAACAGTAGTGAAAGCTTTGCATAAAAATGCTCATCATAGACAATGACATTAACCAATGCCCCAAGATATTATCCGTCCAACCACAAAGATCCCAGGTTATAAACACACATTATTAGTCATGAAAATTAAGTTAATACTTTTTTAGATAATGGCAATTTTTTTTGGCACTGCCTAATGCCTGTGTTCAACCAAAGAACACAAAGTCTATGTACACAAAATAATATTATGCACTAATCTATACCTTGAGCCAAATAAACCACAAAGTCTACCAATCAGAGTGAGAAGAATAACAACCTGAAGCATGAAGGCAACCATGCCAGCTGAAATCAAGCCATGCCAACTACAACCTCCATCAGTTCAACATCGCACACAAATGAAAAGAAATTACAAATTCGATTTAGAGCCTAGAGTTTTTGATAAATCTGGAAATTGGACGAAAATACCTGCGAGTGGGGAGTTTCAAAGGGTTGGTGACTGGTGTACCTGCAAGGTAACGATCCATCAGTTCACCGGCATCAACAACTTTCAGAAAAAACCCTAGGCCGACTTACCTCTAAGTTGTCTCTCTTCCTGTGATCGATCGAAAGCCTAGGCCGACTTCCCCCAAATTCCCGACTTCTCTCTTCCAGTGGCCGACTTCCCTTACTTCTCCCCCAAATTTTCCAGATGAATCGATCGGAACCCCTCTTTGGCGACTTCCACCAAATTCTCCCCCAAATCTCTCTCTGGCGCCCGCAAAAGAATTTCTCTAGAGTTGAAAGATTAAAGCGCTTAAGTTTTCGCTCAAAAAAATTGTACGCGTGTGGTCCCTCTCAAGAAAATTTCGCGACCCGCAAAACTTAATTTTTGGCTGGAATATATGAAAATTAAAGCGCTTTTTTTATTGCTAAAAAACCGCCCCCATAGGGTTAAAAGACCGCTGCTATTGTCAGGGATTTATAAACCGCCACCAAAAGTGCCACTAATAATCTGAACCGCCATCAAAACCGCCAGGATAGCTTTGACCGCCAGCAAAAAACGCCGCCTTTACCAAACCGCCACCACAACCTGCCATTAAAGAACCTTAATTGTAGTAGTGTCTCTTTTCTCTCTCTATTCTTTCGCGTTTTCTCGTTCCAGCCGGAAACCGCCCTCAACCGCCTCCTACTTCGACCAAAATTCCGGCCGTTCCACCGCAGTATTCCAGTCGCAGCGTTCTCGCTTTGGTTCCACGACTTCCCTCGCTGTATCATCTCCTTCATCGTCTTCACCGCGGTAGGTTCCTCTTTCGTTTTTAGGGCTGGAATGAACTCGAGCAATTTCTGTGTGTAATCTTAGTGGAATGTAGGTTTTCAGGCTTGTTCCGTCATTGTTTTCCAATGTGTGTGCTTGCATTGTGTTGAATTAGGTTTAATGGAGTCATGGTTGGTTGTTGTGTATGTTTTCTGCATAATCGTTTAACTGCCTAAAATCCACGATTTAGCCATTTTCGAAGGTGGTAGTTCAGTTTATGACACAATGCAATGGTTGCCTGAAATGCATGATTTAGGTTTAATGTAGTAATGGTTGGTTGTGGATGTTCTGTGTAGGATGCATGTGTATGACAACCGTTGTATGACAGGGTTTGGAATGACAGGTTTAGGCTAGGACAAATATTGGAATGACAGGGTTAGTGATAACAACCTATTAGGATGAAAATTATGGTGTATGACATGATTCTGGTTGAAAATTGGTGTGTATGACAACCGTTGTATGACAGGAATGTGGATGTCTTTTGTTTGTATCACAACTGTATGACAGGTTTTTGGATTTCAATTGTGTTGTATGACAATTGTTGTGTAGTAGGGTTATGTATGACAATTGTATGACATGTGCTTAAAATTTTGTTGTATGACAACTGTTGTGTTTCATTTTGATGGAGATTGTATGACAGCTTGTTAAGTTTGGTTTGCATTTTGTGTGTGACAGGTGTGATAATGTCACAGATAGTTCCATATGCTCCTCCAGCTGAATTTCACATGCAGCAATTAAAGTCATTGAAGTACTATTTCCCAGAGAGTCATCGTTTCAGGGGCAGATACAATGTTTTTTCAGATGTCTCTGTCTTCGAAACAATAAAGGAAAATGTATCTAAAGAGCAATGGGAGGCCTTAAAGTGTGGATGCTTTGGTACAATTTTTAGGATTGGGGAAAAGTTGCATTTCTTAGGAACGGTTGTCCATGCTGTGATGATGCATGAAGTAAAGACAAGGAAGTCCAGAGAGTTGTGGTTCAAGGTCAAGGATCAGGTAGCTAGATTCTCTATGGTCGAGTTTGCTGCCATTACTGGGTTAAACTGTGCAGAAGTGGATGTGGATGTCCCAGAGGTTTCTATGGAAGATGTTCTGGAAGTAGATAAATGCAAGCTGGGGGGTTTGAAAGACATGCTCTGCAAGGAGAAAATCAGCAAAAGGAAGATGATGCTAGCCTATTTGTTGGTGGTTGAGGGTGTGCTGCTTCCTCACAGGCCTAACACAAATATAAGCACTGAGCATGCTGCATTAGTGTCTGATATGGACAAATTTCAAAGGTACCCTTGGGGTAGGGAGATTTACCTAGCCACCATAGATGCATTATCCAAGATTTCTCAAGCCAAGCATACTTCTCCTAATACCAGGACAGGATTCAATTTGGGTGGTTATCCTCTATCCTTTGAGGTAAATTTATGAGTCATGAGAAATTGAATATGTATGACATGTTTATGTATGACATGAGACTGTATGACAACTTTATGTATGTATGACATGTGATTACAGTTGTGTTGTATGACATATTGTTATATGTATGACATGTGATTACAATTGTGTTGTGTGACAACTGTTGTATTTCAGTTTGTTGGAGATTGGGTGAAAACTGTTGTATGACATATTGTAACCATTTGTTGTATTTTTGTCATGTCAGATATGGATCTTTGAAACTTTTCCAGGGCTGTGTGACATGTGTAAGGTTAATTACAGTTTGGATGAGAACACCATCTCTGGTCCTATATGGTATTCTGTTTCAACTGACAAAGGTCTGTCCATCAAACAATTGGAGAATGCACTTGAGGAATTGGTAGGCTAATCTTAAATTGTTGTCTATTACAGTTGTCTTACAACTCCCATTTTCCCTTGTATGACAGGTTCTTTCATTTCTGTTGTTTTCAAGGTGATGTGTACAGGTATGACTCTTGCCATTTTGGTGATTTCTCATGGTCAGATGAGAAGAAAGACCCTGTCATCGACAACTATATTGCATGGAGGCTGCCTCAGGTTGTAATGTCTGCAGAGCTTGAGCAGAAGCTTTTGGATTTTGAGGAGAAGGACAGTGTTTTGGGGTCAAAGGCAATGAGGATGAGGATGAAGTTTGCAGTGGCTACCCACAGGCACAACACTTCAATTACTAAGGAGGAGAAGAGGCAGGAGAAGGTGGAGAAGAGTGGGGAGAAGGAAGGGAAGGTCAAGACACCATCCAGGAAAAGGAAGGTGGAGGAGGAAGTACAAGATGATTCTGGTGATGACTTTGAGAGCCTTGCTGATATGCGTAAGCACATACTTAGTGACAAGTTCAAGCTCCCAAGGCGTGTGCCTGCTGCAACCAAATCCCCCCCCAAAAATCAGCCAAGAAGGTTAAGTTTTTGAAGAAATCAGGGAATGATGAAGAGAAGGATGTGAATGAAGGAGACAAGGCTGTGGAGGAAGAAATTGTGGTGGAAGAAGATAAGGTTCCAAAAACGGTAGGTCAACAACAATTGTTATATGTATGACATGTGATTACAATTGTATTGTATGACAACTTGATATATGTATGACATGATTATGTATGACATGTGTCTGTATGACAGCAAATGGAAGATGGTGAGAAGGAGGGGAAAGAAGAAGGGAATGAAGTAGGTGACAACATGCCTGTTGACAGCATGGATGTTGAAGATTGCTCAGTTGAAGAAGTTGTTGTGAAGGTGAACAAGGAGGCCAAGAAGAAGAAGAAGGTGAACAAGAAAGAAAAGGGTGTTGAGAGGCCAAAGAGTGCAGCCACTGGCATTTCCTCCAGGCTGAGAAGTGGCAGAGGAGCCAAAGTTGCACCAGTAGTTAATGTACATACCAAGCCTCAACACAAGAAGAAGGGAGCTGTGGATCAACAAGAAAAGACTACTGGTGGTGACAGGTCAGTTGATCCCATGTCTGATGAGCCTCTATGGGCCAAGACATTGAGAGATGATGTTAGGATTTTAGCTCGTTCTCTGAAATCAACACAAGCGATACAACAAGACATGAACATGCAACTTCTACGGCTTAATGATAGGCAAGTTGACCTCCTCGCCCAGATGTATGCATTGAGGAAGGATTTAAGAAGTTGTGGACTTGTTCAAGAAGAGACCACCACTCAGCAGGCTGAAAGACAAGAGGGAGAATTTGAGGAGAATTTTGCTGAAGTGTTGGAGGACATACATGCTCAAAGCCAGGAATTTGATGAGAATGCCAGTTTGTTTCCAACACCTAAAGATAAGTCTGCACCTGCTGAGAAGGTTGAGCTTGCTGATAAGGTTGGTGTGCAAGTTGAGCAAACTTCTCCTCAAATTGAGAGAACTGAGGTTGATGAGAAGGTTGGTGTGCAAGTTGAGGAGGTTGGTGAGGTTGGTGTCCAAGTTGATGAGAAGGTTGATGAGAAGGTGGATGAGAAGGTGGATGAGGTTGTGCCAGAAGTAGCTGACAAGCCTGTACATGTGGATTCTGCTGAGAAAAATGAGGTTTGTGTGACAGAGGTGGCTGAGAAGGTTGGTGTGACAGGGGATGGCCACAAAGTGGATGATGAGGGCCTTGTCATGACAGTCACACAAGAGAAGGAAGAAGAAGAAAAAGAATTTGTTGAGGTACATACAGTTGTGAGGAAGTCTGATGAATCTGATGAATGCGATGAATCTGATGAATCTGATGAGTCTGAAGAGGAAGAAGAAAAAGAAGAAACTGAAAAGCAAGTTCTACCTACAGTTGTGAGGAAGTCTACAAGGAACACCAAGCCCAGTGACAAGCTAGTCTCTCCTTACACTGCAAAGAAGAAGAAAAAAGGAAAAGAAGAAGAAGGTTAAACCAATGCCTAGAAGACCCAAGAATTCTTTCTATGATACAAAAGACATACGAGCTTTCTATGATTGGTATTATGATTCAAGGTCTGATACACTGCCCTCTTCATATGAACTTGTTCTCTGTTTATTTTTCAAGCCCGTAATGGTTCCATTTTTTTGTCTTATATAGTACACACATGGGCGTGCCTGGGTATCAGACAACACTTGACAAGAAGTTCTTCAGAGAGCTCATAACAAGTAAATGCTGGTTGGGTGATGAGGTACATAACCTTACTCTGTTTTAATGCATTGTGTGACAGGTTGTGTATTGTGTGACAAGTTGTGCATTGTGTGACAGTTATTCAATTGAGTGACAGGTTGTGAATTACAGGGCTTTAGAGTTTATGATTTAGTGTGACAGGGTTTATGCTTTGTTGTGTGTATTGTTTTAGTTAGGGTTTAGGGTTTAGGGTTTAGGGTTTAGGGTTTAGGGGGAGTTGCCAACCTCTGTATTGAGTGACATGTCTGTAATTCAGTGACAGGTATTGAATTGTGTGACAGCCACTAAATTGTGTGACAGGTATTGCAATTGTGTGACATGGTTTGAATTAGAGGCCTTTACTGTTATAGGGCTTCAGTGTGACAGGGTTTATGCTTTGTTGTGTGTAGGGTTTTAGTTTGGGTTTAGGGTTGCTATGTGTAGGGTTTTAGTTTTGGTTTTGGGAAGTATTGAATTGTGTGACAGGTATTGTAATTGTGTGACATGGTTTGAATTAGAGGCCTTTACTGTTATAGGGCTTCAGTGTGACAGGGTTTATGCTTTGTTGTGTGTAGGGTTTTAGTTTGGGTTTTGTGTGACAGCTAATACCCTGATTGACAGGTACAGAATCTGATATGCTTCCCTTTTTTTACTGCAGCATATCAATGAGGGAATGCACCATTACAGGAAGAGGATTCATAATGAGCCTGAACGCTGGCAAGATGTTGTTGTGGCTGACTGTGTTTTGGTTAATAGGTTCAATGAAGATGTTCTGAAAAGTCTGTGGGATGGGGGCTTTGAATTCTGCAAGGGTTGGACAGACTACATGGATGGATTGCTGCCTTTAACGTATGGGAAACAATGGTTTGATGCAAAAAAGGTGTATGCACCCTTTAACATCCCCAAGCTCCATTGGGTTGCTCTGGAGATAGACTTGCCTGGAAATCATATTGACATATATGATTGTGCTCCAAACCTCTTCACTGATGAGCAGATGCAGTCCATGCTGGGACCACTGTGTGTTTTGTTTCCTTACTTCCTTCATGCCAGTGAAAGAATGAAGCATCTGGTGAAGGATTTGGGGACCCCCTTCACTTGTGGTAGGGTGAAAGATGCTCCAGTGGACAAGCAAGGGTAATGCTCCAGTCACATAACTTTTTATTTTCCCTGATCCATTTTATTGCTAATGCTAATGTATCCTCATTATTTTGCAGGGGAAATTGTGGTTTGTTTACTCTCAAGTACATGGAAGCCCTGACTTTTAAAGAGGAATTCAATGTTGATGAGAACAACATTGATGCCCACAGGGAGAAGATGGCAATAGAGTTGCAGAGGGGCACATGGATCTTTAATGAGAGTGAAAACCTGTGACAATGTAACATATGTTAGCTAGTTAGCAAAAACATTGTGTAATTGGCTGATGTAATTGGTTTAGCAAAAACATAGGTTGCTGTAGTTGTTGTAATTGGTTTAGCATTAGTTAGAATGACAATCGTTTGAGTGTATGTATGACAAGGTTATGAATTGTTGTATTACACATTGTAGTTATGAATGACAGGCTCTTTGAGCAATTTCTGCATGTGGGTGTGTTTGTGAATGACAGGTTCATCATATGCTGAAACATATACAATTGTGTGACAGGTTGTGCATGCATGTGTTACAATTGAACAGGTTCTAAGATATGTGTGTGACAAGTCTGAATGACTTTTTTTACTCTGGTGAATGCATGTGTGAGTGTTTATAGTGCATCACATTTTAGTAATTTCACTAGGAATGACATGCACAACTTTGGTGAATGCTTGTGTGACAACTGATGAGCCTCTGTGTGACAGGTGCAGTTTTGTTTTTTTTTACAGCTTGTGTGACAACTGATGAGCCTTAGGGTATTGGGGGTTGTGTCCCTGATTTCATAGTGCATCACAGTTTAGTAATTTCACTAGGAATGACATCCACAGCTTTGGTGAATGCTTGTGTGACAACTGATGAGCCTCTGTGTGACAGGTGCAATTTTGTTTTTTTTTTACAGCTTGTGTGACAACTGATGAGCCTTAGGGTATTGGGGGTTGTGTCCCTGATATCATAGTGCATCACAGTTTAGTAATTTCACTAGGAATGACATCCACAGCTTTGGTGAATGCTTGTGTGACAACTGATGAGCCTCTGTGTGACAGGTGCAGTTTTTTTTTTTTACAGCTTGTGTGACAACTGATGAGCCTTAGGGTATTAGGGGCCTGATTTCATAGGGTATACCTCTAAATTCAAAGGGGGATCTTTGGTGGCAGTTGTGTCATTATTTATTGCCATTTTGACCAACTTGTCTTTTCTAAGCCCATGCCTAATCTTGTCAATCTTTTGAGATTCTTTTTTTCTTTGACCACATTAGTATGCCTATTATTTAATGGCTCCTATTAACCACCAAACCCAATGCCTATTCTTGTCAGTTTTTGATGACACCATCAATTGTCATACATTTTATTGGCCATACATGATAAAAAACGTATGACAGGTATGGTGTTTGGCTATAAATACAATCAGCCTCAAATACACCTTTGCACCATTTTCATACCATCCACCTCTTCCTCAAACCTTCAGCTATGAGCTCCCAAGGCCCCAGACCAGCCACCGCACAACAAAGGGTTCCCCCCGCTCGACCCCAAAAGATCACTGTCTATGTCAAACATGGGGTGGTGACAGCTTGAAATTCTGTTTTCTCCATCTTCCCTTTCTCTGGCATTCCAAGGATAACATTTGTTTTGCTTTGGGCATATGTAACAATATAACAGGATTGGTTTCGTTATCACACCCACACAGAAGGTGGCCAGGATCTATAGGGCTTATTGCTTGCAGGTTCATGTCCCTCCTGGCTGGGTCCATTTTTTCATCAATGACAATGTAGATGGTGTGACAACAGAGCAAATGGAGCAGACATGCATTGAGGTACCCTGTCACTCAAATATCCAGCTTAAATGCCATGTTTCCAAGTACTATCTTGACCCTTGGTTTATTTCCCACCAGTTTGGCCTTGAAGATGAGAGCGAGTTCAGGGCACAACACCTCCCACCAGGCCACAGGTTTCCACCTCTGGAGCCGGCACCATCCACACCACCGCGTCAAGATGTTTGAATGTGTGACAAGCTTTCATCATTTCCATTTCTGTTCGTCTCTTGTTTTCTTCATGTTCAGCTGTTATGTTCAGCTGTTATGGTTTTTTTTAAGGGTTTTTTAAGGGTTGTTATGGTTTTTTAAGGGCTGTTATGTTATGTTTTGTTTGTATGGAAATCATACTTGTCACTTGTTGGTGACAAGTATATCTAATGGCAGCATTGTGTTTGTTGACTGTGTGTTTTTTGTATACCTTGCATTCAGATCTAAAAACAACATAAAACTCTGAATTTAGCAAAAAACAGTTGCAACATTTAAACGTTGTCATACAAAATATCAACCTGTCACCACCAAGTATTCCTATCTAGTTACAAAAGTAGGACCTGTCACCCATAGTCATTTACCTAAAATACTTCTTTACTTACACCAGCAATGTTCTATTCATGCCAATATATCCCCAAAAAAATGCAGAATCATATGATAACTGTGCAAACATCAATAATATGCCTAATATCAAAAGTAACCATGAAAGTGGTAGTGCAGAATTGTGTGACAGCTTCAGAATGGTAGCTTGCAAGTGATTGCTTGTTCTCTTCTTGGGCAAGTCTTCTTGTTATGGCCAGATTTCCCACACAAACTGCACTTGTATGTGGTCAGCTTCCTTTTCTTCACAATGGGTTTAAATTCTCCAAGTGATGGCAGCCTATTCACCCTTGGTCTTCCAACTGGCCTGCGTACAAGTGGTGGTTTGCATACCAGCTGGCTGATATGCTCTGGTACATCCCATTCAGATCTAGATGGTGTAGGGTATATAGTCTCATGGTAAGCCTTCAACCAAGCTGCAGCTGTGTAGTACTCACCTAAGAATTCTGAGCAATTGTACTCCATGTATTCTATTGCACAAATTGCATGCACACAAGGCATGTGATCCAGATCAAATACCCTACAACTGCATGTCTTTCTTGCTAGATCAACAATGCCAGAGAAATCTCCACCACAAATCTCAAATTGTGCATCATTCAAAGGCTTGATGTCATACCTTTTTGAAATCCTCATCCTTTCCAACAAGATTGCCCTGACATTCAAAGGGGGTTGGTTATGGTGTTTTGTAGCATCTTTTCTGCGTGTCTGAAACCATTGGGTGACTATATCCCTGATGAACTCAAACAGTGATACCAACTGATATGACCTAGCAAGCTTCAAGGCTCCATTTACACACTCAGAGGTGTTTGAAGTCATCATGTTGTACCTGTCATACAAGAGAATGACCTACTGTCATACAAAATAAGTTCCTGTCATACAAATAAGTGTTGTCATACAATTCTTTACCTTTCACCAAGACAGTAAACCCTACTCCATTTGGAAAAATCAGCTTCTTGTAGATATTTCCCTATTTCTGGATTTGCCTTGCATATGTCCAGAAAGTGAACCTCGAATTCTGCCTTAGTATATGCCACTGCAGCCTTTTCAAACAAGCTTAGAACACCAACATCATGGAATCTTTGCCTGAGGTTCATTTGCAAATGTCTTTTGCAACAAACATGTTTAGCTAATGGGTACACATTTGCTACTGCATTTTTTATGCTGACATGTCGATCTGACACAACAACCAGGTCTTCTGTATGTGGTACCACATTAAGCAGTTGCTCAAAAAACCAGTGCCATGCTTTATCATTTTCAGAATCCACTATAGCAAAGGCAAGAGGGTATACTTGTTGGTTTGCATCTTGACCTACAACGCTCATCAATTGCCCAAAATATTTGTCATGAAGGAATGTAGAATCAACTGATATAACCTACAACAAATAAGTGTCATGCAATTAAACTTGTGTCATACAACAAAATAGTGGCTGTCATACAACAAAACTCAAAACTGTCATACAATTAAACTACAACAAATAAGTGTCATGCAATCAAACTAGTTGAATCAACTGATATAACCTACAACAAACTAGTG
Source organism: Polygonum aviculare (assembly GCA_934048045.1). Taxonomy (NCBI): domain Eukaryota; kingdom Viridiplantae; phylum Streptophyta; class Magnoliopsida; order Caryophyllales; family Polygonaceae; genus Polygonum; species Polygonum aviculare. The sequence goes on from OW204026.1 coordinate 2,196,363, forward strand.
TCATGCAATCAAACTAGTGGTTGTCATACAACAAAATAATTGTTGTCATACAACAAAATCGTATCTGTCATACAACAAAATAGTGGCTGTCATACAACAAAATAATGTTATACAAGTCAACTTTGTGTCACACACTTAACTACTTGGTATGACAGCCTGTAATATAGTTGTGTGACAAGGGATGTACCTTTCTTAGGTGTTGGAAACCTCTTATGGACACTCCAAATGAGATGAAGACATATTTGAATTTGTTAGAACTGTCAATGACAAGCTTGTAATATGTCCCCTCATTCACTTGCTTCAGCATGTGGCAATATGATGGGAGAAGAGCATAGTTTTCATCTGGTGTTCCCCTTATCAAATTTTGAGCTCGCTCTCTTGCTTTCCTAGCCTTCCACATGCTGATTGATGCATGGTACTCCTTCTGGACATCATTCCGTATTTGAGCTGCATCTGGCCCATTTTTCACACCTTCATACCTGCATATGTGCAACACCAGCCTGTCATACATACACAATCTCACAACACCAGACTGTCATACATACACAGCCTGTCATACATACATACACAATCTCACAATTTCTTTAAATGTAGTTGCAAGATAGAGCAAAACTTTACTGACCTTGTTCTAATCTTGTCAGCAATACTTTTGTATGACGGCTTATGTTGTTTTTTAAATCTGATGTCGAATGCACAAGTATGCTTGTCTGTGATCTTTCTAACCACAAAGTTGTTTGTTCCTTTAATTATTGACGCCATCATTTGCCATGCACATTCAGGATCCACGCACTTCACTTTGTATCTTTGTTTGTTTGATTTTCTTACACGAAACCCATACGTCTTATGAGAAGCAGTGTTCTCCACAGCATCTTGCAGATGTTTCTTGGACTGGTACACTTTACCAACCTCTATGAAATCTCCACTGGCAATAAACCTTTCACCACAGTAGCCATCTTCATCCATATCTTTATCAGCAATGTCATCCATATCTTCATGAGCTCTTGTCACCTCCACATCAACATCTATTGGTTGGTATTCATCCTCAATAGCTGCAACTGGAGGTTCAATAGCTGGAAGTGCTGCCACAATAGGTTCATCTAGAAGCTGAATAGGTGCAACAGTTGCAACTGGACTTGTCACACACTGTATCACTGCAGTTGGAGGTGTCACACAATGTATCACTGCAGTTGGAGGTGTCACACACTGTATCATTGCATTTGGAGTTGTCACACACACATGTTCTGCTACATCCTGTCACACAATTGAATGACAATGGTGTGAATGAATGTATGACACTGAATGACACTTTACCCAACTCACATACAAAGGCATTACCTTGTTCTCATTGAAACTCACATACAGAGGCATTTTCCAATCAACTCCTGGAGCTGCATTGATATGTAGGAATGAACTGAAATCCTCTTCGTTCTCCACTTTGAAAGGGTTCTTCAATTTCTGAAATGGATGGAGGTGTGACAACATCATATTCTTGGCTGGTGACAGCATGTTGCACCTTTGGTTTATTGTGCTCTTCAACTCATCTAAGCTGATATCATCTTTTAGTAACACGGCCTTGGAGGATATGTCACCTACATACTCACATTCAGAGGTCCACATTCCACCATACGAAACAGTGAGGATCTTCATTTGTACAACCCTGTCACACATTCAAAACCATGCATGTCATACAATAGAAACAGAAAACATGTCATCTACCAAACATACATGTCACACATTTCTTTCCAAGCAAAAACTGTGATCAAACAAAACTGTCACACACTGGAAAACAACCATGTCACACATAATCTTCCAAACAACCATGTCACACAAAATCATACAAAAACATACAAAACAACCATGTGTTGAAGCTAATTCTACATTATTGTCATACACCCACATGTTTCAATAAAATAAAATAAAACAAACCTGTCACACATACACTATCAGTCATACCATGTCACCACATTCAACTTTTGAGGCTGTCACCACATAAACCCATAAGCGTGAAAATATACGTGTCACACACTGAAACAAGTGTCATTCATTTCATCCACTTTTAACGTTTTTCTCGTTAGTTGTTGGCACACAAAAACCCTGTCATACGGTTACACGTTTACGTATGGATTTTTGAGCATGGAGTTGGATGCACCCCATACACATTCACGTCCACAGTTGTCACACATAAACCATGTCATACGTGATTCCTCACCAACACAAGCAAACTCATGGTCATTGCGTTTGTGTTTCCAATCCAACAAAAACACTCCTCAAAGCCATGGTTTAATGTGTTCGAGTTCATATACCTGGTTTGCGCATAAATCGGCTGCCAAATCTTCCAAACTCGAACGTCGTAATTTCTCCTTCGAAATCACTTAGCACAGTCGCAAATGTGTGTGACAACCCGTGCGAGGTCCGGTCGAGGGCGTCCCCTAGTCGCTTCCTGCCGTGTGACGACCCCGCTTTTCGCACCTCCGTTTGCCGGCGAAGCAGAGAGATGGTGAAGGGAGCAGCGAAAAGTGGTAGCGCACGAGCGCCGTTTTTCGAAGAGAGGGAAGAAGGTGCACGGGAGGCGAGGGGATTTCGCAATAAATGGGGGGAATTTTGGAATTAATGGAATTAATGGAATTAATGGGGACGGGGGTAAAATGGGCAAACCGTCCCCATAGCTTATTTATTTTTGATGGGGGCTTACCACCTCCGTAAGTGGCCCTTACGGGCCACTAACCCAATTCGTCCTTTTGAGATTGTGAATGATGAATTCAACAAGTTTAGTTAATGAGTGAGGTTGTAGCAAGTTATATTTTTTTTTTTTGAAACAGTGAAAATTAGGCCTCGTCTTACGACGGGATACCTAGAGCATCCTTTCGGATGAGAGCTAAAAGCTCGTGATGGTTCCAAATAGATTCCCATGAGAGACTGTGGCCCAAAAAAGCAATTTTATCAGCCACAGAGTTACATTGTCTACTCCCATGATAAACACGGACTGACTCGAACCCCCGAAGGGACACGAGAATGTCGGCAACAATTCTTTCAATTTCCCATGGGCAGCGAGTTTGCCCCGTTATTGCTTTGATAACTGTTATATTATCCTCTTCTATCTCTAACTTTCTATAGTTCATCTGTTTCGCTTTTCTTACGCCATCCCATAATGCCAAAGTTTCTGCCAATAGAACCGAGACTTTTCCATATGTTCTGACAGTTCCGTCAATTGGTTTTCCATCATCATCCCTTATTATTGAACCTCCGGATGCATTACCATTGCTAAGCTTGGACCCATCAAAGTTTAATTTTGTACTTCCTTTTGTCGGTTTTTTCCAGCTTTGCAATTTATTTCGCAGTCTACCTGTAGGGCCGAGTCGCTTGTTCAGACTCTTTTTTTCATCATCCTGCCAGTCTTTTGCTTGTTTCCATTGCGCTAATTGATTGCGGACATAAGTGCTAAGATCTTGTATGATGTCATTGGGCGTCTGCTGAAAGAGTATCTTATTTCTCTGATGCCAAATGCCCCACCATGTCACTGCTAGCTCAGTAAATTCTTCTTTCTTTAACTTAGTGTTCAACAGGGATAACACAGTTCGCGGGCTCATTTGGTTTGAGTCAAGTTCTCTAATTACTCGTTCTGTTTTATCATTGATACTCTTCACTGTTGCGAGAGTACGGGGGCATTTAAGCATCAGATGGACCGAGTCCTCGTGAGTAGCATTGCACATGAGGCATCCTTGAGGTACGGCAACATGTTTTTCAATAAGTCTTTGTTTAGTGGGCAACCCATTCATGTCAATTTTCCATAAGAAGTTCTTTACTTTTGGGTATGTATCCAGTTTCCATATCCATGCGTTTGGGTTCACGGACATGGATTCTTCTTTGGTAATTAGACTTATTGTTGATTCCGTGGAGTACCATCCATTTTTACTTGGGGCCCAAATCAGTTTGTCATTAATGTCATTTTCTGGGATGGGGATTCTTAAAATCTCTTCTATCACATCTCTAGGGATCACCTGCTGCAGTTCCTCTATTTTCCATCTTTTATCCGAGGAAATGAAATGCTCAACTTTAGTTGGTAAGTTAACATCATTTGTTGTTGCCCACTCTATAAGCGGTTCATTCGTGACCCATCTATCCTTCCAAAAGTTCACGTTTCGTCCATTTCCTATTTGCCATCTCAACCCTTTCTCAAATTCTGGCTTCAGTTTCATCAACTTGCTTGTAGCAAGTTATATATTATGGGGTTTACCTTGGAGGGATGAACTCGGTTGGGTTTTCGTTACGGACGAACTCGGATCCGTAACAAAGGAGTTGATCGGGACAAGGATAAGAGGCAACACGAGGTCTCGGGAGAAGGGTAGAATGGCCGGAGGCCGAGGGAGATGTAGACCTAGATAGGGTTAGAGAGAGTTGATAAAGAAATACTCATCCATTAATTGATTGAATCTGATTACAACTCAAGGGTATTTATAATAACCCATAATATTCAGAAAATCTTAAAAAGATAACAATATCAAAAGATAGAATCAAATGGAAAGACAAAACAATTATCCCTAATTAATTATAGTAACTAATTATAGCGTATCAGTTTTCCATGTTTGGTATCGGGATCAATTCGATCCTCTTCTTGGTCTTTTTCTTGACTTCTTGGATCATCTTTTCAGGGTCGAAGCTTCCGTCGACGAAGAGGGTAAAATCGTCATAACCGTTTTCATCGAGTGTCTTGCTAACCTTTGCACTCTCGACCCCTAAATCCACAGATCGAGCCCAACAAATGTAAGAGAGACTCAAATCAGATTGTGCGACAACGAGAACAACAGCAACAACAACAACAAATCAACAATGAAGTGGAGTGTGGAGGGTTTCTGACGTGCATATATAATTAAGAAGATTGGAGGTACCTTGGAGCTTTAGGACACATTTCTTGATTTTGCGGGCACACCCCTCGCACTTGTGATCATCGATCAAAGTAAACACAAATGCCATGATTGATCTTATGCAAATCTAAACCAACTGGATTGATTGAGATTTTAGTGTGAATATATATTGAGCAAAAGAGTGTGGAATAAGAAGAAGAAACAGAGGTGAAAGGAACAATTTATAGTGGAAGAGCAAAGGAAATTGTAGAGCTTTCCTTCTTTTTTTTTGGTCAAGATCGATAGGGCTTTCCTTCTTTTGGTCATTTTTTTTTGGGTGGGAAGGGGTGGTCGATGTTGTACAACTAAGGAAATTGAAAGCCCATGATTTATAATATACTATGAGTTAAAGCATTATTAAACGTTAATGACAACTCATAATCATACTCGAGATCCACCGAGGCAGATAAGTTGGATAAATCAGTCCTATACTTGTCAAGTGAGATAACGCAGGGTTAGGCAAATTGCGACGCATAATGTACATATCCTGAGAATATACATGGAACATTTCACGGCGAAAAATAAAGTTGTTACATTAATTTGTAATTGGGCTGAGTGGCTGACCATTTCATTCATTTTTAGCCGCTAGTAGCTTGACGTACAATTTAACCTATTTGGTTTGTTGTTATTTATGAGTTTAATTATAATCGTACCACACAAATGATATGAGAAAAAAACATTACTACGATAGTTAAATCTACTCCGAAATCAGGTGAATTGGGTAACTGGGTGAGTGCATTTTACTTCACACTTACGATAACATTGTTAAATTAATTACTTCATAACACATTCAAAAAAAACATCATGAATGATATAAAATTCCGAGGTTTTAGATGTTCTAGATTAATGCCTCAGCATAGTCAATCTTTTCTGGAATAACAATGCAACATTTTGATTAAAAAAAAAAATGTAACATCAATCATCTAATTTAGGTTCAAAAGTTTTTGGAAGTGAGACTCACTGAGTTATAGGTTATTTGATGCAATTAGGATTTTGGGCGTACTCGGCCCACGTTTTAATTCGGTCTATAATAGACGGTCGATTCCATGACAAATGGGCTCCGTAGCCCAAATATAAATAAGAAATTTTGATCGGTAAGATTTTTACTAACATCTTAAACAATCCATACTATATATTAAAGCCGGAGAATTTCGAGCCTCCACGTTAATTCTGACCCCACTTCATTAACAATTTTATATGTTTTAGCTTTTTTATTTATCTAATCTTTATTTTTATCTTTTTTCTTAGCCATCTAATATCTATCTTTGAAGGCATAATATTTATCTTTAAGATTTCCTTAATTATCTAATCTTTAATTTTATCCTTTTTCTATTCATCTAATATCTATCTTTAAAGCAATATGATCTATCTTTAAAATTTCCCTCTATAAAAGATACATATTAGTTAACTTATCTTTCCAATTACCTTTTTAATCTATTTATGTACGAAATAATTAAAAAAATCGAATTTAAAAAATAATTTTAAAATGGAAGCCCCTTTTTCTAAATAAATTATATTTTTTGTAATTATATCTCATACTAATAAATTGTAGTATTAAAATAAAAATAAGATCAAACCAAAATAATCAATTAAAATATCTCATTTTCTATTATATCGACTTATAATGTCTCAAAATTGTGATAATAGGGATAATAGTATATATTAACCATTAGAGACAAATTTTGAAGGATGAAAAAACAAGTAAATTTTTATTTACATAAATTGTTCTATAATTCGAATATATTTTATATTATAATCTCATACGTGATACGTGTGGTACTACAAATCGGAAAAATAATTATTTTCATTTAGAAAAAACTAGCATTTTCACATACTAAAATTTTCATTATATGTTTTTATTTATTAATATCTTATTTATAATTAAAATAATTTTAAAATATGAAGTGTGAGTCATTGTCGTGCATGGCACGACGGGTGCACCTAGTTTTAGTTCATGAGGACACCCCTCCCTCTCATTGTAATGCCTTTAGGTACTCTTCCATATAAGAACCCGAGCAAATCTGTACTCGTACTTTAAGTGGATATAGACATGAAAAGAGCTAAAGTTAAGAAAGGTTCAACTCGGTTATTCGACCTAAATTCGCTAACCATTTGTGTTCAGTGTCGCCGTCTTGTGACTTTGAGTTGAGCCTTAGACCAAAACTCAACACGGATCCGCTTATGGTCAAGTCTACCTTCTAACCAAGTTAGAAAGAATCGGCATGAAAAAACATGTACTAGTACTTTTTACAGAAAAGGAAAGATTCTTTGGTACTCCATATAATAATAACACCAATGAAACTTGTGTTATGATTACATCAACTCACAACAAACAAAAAGATCCTTTGATACTCCCTAAAGTTGCTATAAATGAACACCTTTTCATCATCATCATCATCAACAACATCAACTGAATGCACAAGGAAGCAGAAATCAACTACAAGCTTTACATAAACTCAGACCTAATACCACTGCAAAAAACTCAGACAACATAACTGATCGATCAGTTAAGGAGACATTTTTCACAGCTAGCGCGTGAGCAATTGGTTGTATTTGGCAACGTGAAGTTGCTTGCATTTATGCACAAACTCATGCACCGTAATCTCCTTACTTGCTAGCTTGGCATACAACACTTGAGACTCGTCTTTGCTTTTGTCCTCCCCTGTTCGTTTGTACACACAACAAGACAAGATCGAATAATTAATCATGCATCTTTCAAACACAACAATCATCATCAGTTCGAACAGATCCATATAATTACTATGGGGCCTTCTTACCAGCTCGGGATCTTCGTGGGATGGACACACTAGGAAGATTGCGACTCAGGATTTCTCGCTTTTGCCTCGCTAACTCATTTCGTCTCGCCCAAGCGGAGTTGAGTTGAGCCTTGAGAGTTTCACGCTAGAATAGAAATAGATGAACATAATTGCAACACAATTCAATTACTTAGGCCATTTGTGATAACATAAAAAATTACTATAAAAAAAGAAGGCCTAAAACATACGCGGCCACCTGAACTTGCACACATTAGTCATTTTAGCACCTCAATTCATCGGGTATTCACTTTGACACCTAAACTCATTGCTTTGTGACCGATCAGACACTTGGACGCTGACGGAGCAAAAAAAATTGCCACTAGGGTGCCACATCACATGCCACGGCATTATTAAATAAATTAAAAAATCAATAAACCCCTTAATTAAAAGAAAAAACAAAAAAAAACCTAATTAAAATATAAAAAAAAAAAGAAAAAAGAAACTAAAAGCCCCCAATTGCAATGAGGATATGGAGGTCCTCGTCCCCAACCCTCCTCCGGCGGTCTGACCGCCGCTTCCCCGCCTGCACCAGCTCAAATCCGTCTCTCCTCCCTCTCCAACGCCAAATCGCTTCTCCTCTCCTACATCGCCGCCGATTCCGACCACCGTCTACGCAACCATTTCCTCCACCCTCAGCCAGAGCTCCTTCGGCCTAGACAACTCCGGCACCCCTGCTTCTCGCCGGTCACCATGCACAGCCTCGAGTTTGGAGATCGTGGTCTCCGGATCCGGCGACACGCGCAGGCCATCAAGGCGTGGACGAGGCGTACACCAGCGTCCTCCGAGTCGACGACGACGATAGAGCGGATTTCTCCGACGACGAGGTCGTTGGGTTGGATTTCATCCGTTTGGAGGAGGTGGAGGAGGGCTTGGTTGACTACGGCGACGGAGAGGGAGGCTTGTAGGCGGCGATGCCGGGGACGGAAGCAGGAGACGGGCGGCGGTGCCGGGGACGGAAGTAGAAGGCGGGCGGCGGTGCCAGGGACGGGCAGGATGAGGAGCCTGCAGAATTTGTTTAGGGAATTTGGGTTTTTGGTTTTTTCAGTTTCTTTTTTCTTTTTTCTTTTAGTTAGGGGTTTTTTTGTTTCTTTTTTCCTTTTTCCTTTTACTTAGTAAGTTTATTGATATTTTTATTTATTTAAATAATGATGTGGCATGTGATGTGCCATTCTAGTGGCAATTTTTTTACCCCGTCAGCATACAAGTGTCTGATCGGTTACAAAACGTTGAGTTTAGGTGTCAAAGTGAATACCCGATGAATTGAGGTGCTAAAATGACTAATGTGCGCAAGTTTAGGTGGCCGCGTATGTTTTAGGCCAAAAAAGAATGCCAATGTTACCTCATTTTCGAGATCCGTTAACTGTTGGGCCTTGCCCAAGTTGTTAGTGGCAAGCTGCTTGAGTTGCTTCAATTTCTCACCCTTCACCCGATGTAAGTTTTAGATGGTGAATGATCAGTTCATTGGGTTTAAGGGTCGGATTCATGATCAAATGAATGAGATTGTAGCAAGTTATATAGAATTAGCAGGTTTACCTTGGAGGGATCGACTCTGTTGGGTTTTCCATGCTTGGTATCAGGGATCAATTCGATCCTCTTCTTGGTCTTTTTCTCGACTTCTTTGATCACCTTTTCAGGGTCGAAGCTTCCGTCGACGAAGAGGGTAAAATCGCCATAACCATTTTCATCGACTGTCTTGCTAACCTTTGCACTCTCAACCCCTAAATCCACAGATCGAGCCCAACAAATGTACGAGGAATTCAATTCAAATCAGATTGTGCAACAACAAAAGCGACGTGCATATGTAAATAAGAAGATTGGAGGGTACCTTGGAGCTTTAGGACACATTTCTTGATTTTGTTGGCACACCCCTCGCACTTGTGATCATCGATCAAAGTAAACGCAAATGCCATGATTAATCTTATGCAAATCTAAACCAATTGGATTGATTGAGATTTTATGTTGAAGTGAAGATTGAGCAAGAGTGTATGGAAGAAGAAGAAGCAGAAGCAGAGGAGAAAAGAACAAGTTGGTAGTAGAAAAGCACCCCATAAAGGTGTAAAGCCTTGCTTCTTTATAGAGGGGTGGTCAATGCTAAAGGACAATATATTTGAAATTCAATTACTGATAATAAAATATGCGAGTTACAACATTATTAAACGTTAATGACAACTCATAATCCTACCCTTAGCAAGTAAGGCAACGAATGTGTAGGCATATTGCAAGGTAGGATTCATATCCTGAGAATATACATGGAAAATTTCACGACAAAGATAAAGATGTTAGGTCAACTTGTAAATGGGTTGACCATTTGGTAGTCGCTAGTAGCTTGACGTGCAAGGGTTATGAAATGAAAGTGATAGACCGTGGTCGGTGCTCATTTGTTGCTATGTATCACTATCATAATATCATAATATATAGATAGTAGACTAGTAGTACTCTATCATCACACTTGCGATAAAATTGTAAGGCCGTATATGTTGCATGAATTTAACGAACAATTTCACTTATTTGGTTTGTTGTTATTTATGAGTTTAAATAGAATCTTACCACATAAATGATATGACAAAAAAATATGAGAATCTGGTAATCGGGTGGGTGTATTCTTAATTCACACTTACGATAAAATTGTTAAATTAATTACTTCCTAACACATTAAAAAAACCTCATGAATGATATCAAATTCCAAGTTTGTAGATGTTTTAGATTAATGCTTCAACATAGTCTATGCTTTCTGGAATAACAATGTAACATCAATCATCTAATTTTGGCACAAAAGTTTTTGGAAGTGACTCCTTTTCACTCCTCATATTCATATGGAATTCAAAATGGTTTATTTAGAAAGAACTGAGGTGATTTATTAAATCTAAATTCCATTTACGGGAGGATTAAACTAAGTTTTTAATCCATGAATGTGTTTTGGCTTGGCTAGATAATTTGATAACAAATTTACAGATTTGCCCTCATTTTTTGTAAGCGATGACGTCTATCTGTCGGCGAATTGTACGGAGTGCGACGAAACGGGGGCTTCATACGTACGGGAAGATCGGGCCTAGATCTCTCGTCCACAAGCCTGGAACTGAATCCCAATTGAAAATCGTGATGAAATGGGGAGATCGAGCCATAAGAGCACATCACCCAAGCAGCTGATACTCGTCTCCCTCGTTTGTCTTCTCGGAGTCGCCTTTGTCGCCGACTTTCTCTGGGCCTCTTCCTCCTCCTCCTCTTCCTCTTCGCTTTCATACCGTTACATTGCTTCCAATTGGTACTCTCGGACTCCTCCCACCGTTGTTGTCCCCAACCCCTCTTCCACAAAGGTTTGCTCTTCACTTGATTCGTTTTTTGTTGTATCTAGGTCTGAAATTTGGGCGTTGGTTGGGATTGGAGCAGGTTTTTGTTGAATTAGAGCAGTGCATAATGTTTTTGAAAGAAGAAAGTCTGGATATTTACCAGTTAGGGAACATGAATGTATTGCTAGATAAATGTGTTGAGCAGAATAGCTCAACACTGCTACAAGTTGGTAGATGATTGATCTTCATCTTTGTATGGATCTGGTCTGGGTAATTTAGGGTGGAGTTATGTTTGCAGGAGCATGTTAAATCTGAACAAAAGAGAGATGCTTCTGGGAGGATTTTGTCAGCAACCTTTGCTGATTTGCCAGGAGCCCAGTTGCAATGGGAGAAGATGGCGGCTGCTCCCGTGCCACGTTTAGATGGAGCTGCCATACAGATTAAGAATCTCCTCTTTGTCTTTGCTGGGTATGGTAGCATTGATTCTGTGAGTATCTTTACTGGCCCCTTTTGTTGGTTTAAACCATATGACCACAGTTCGTATGTTACTGAACTAGCTAGACATTTTCCCTTATAAGTAGTGATGTTTTTCTTGAATTTCAGGTACATTCTCATGTTGATATATACAATTTTACGGACAACACCTGGGGAGGAAGGTTTGATATGCCAAAGGAGATGGCACATTCACATCTAGGAATGGTAACGGACGGTAGATATATCTATGTAGTCACGGGACAATATGGTCCGCAATGTAGAGGGCCTACTGCACGTAATTTTGTGCTGGATACCCACACAAAGCAATGGAGCGACATGCCCCCCATGCCCGTTCCCAGGTACCTTCATAGTGAAATGTGAAACCCCTATGCCTTGTTAAATTCTTAGCTTACTTGAACGTAGATGATGGTTTCCTTCCATCAGTTGTGCAGCCAACTACTGAAGTGAAAAGCTTGTCATTTTGTTGTTGTTGCTATTATGTATGTATGGTGGAACAATTGTATTGATACTGAGATCTCCATGCAACTGCCTGAGGCGTTCATAGCTTTGAAGCATGCAAACAGTTGATCATGCACATTCTTCAGCATTGAATTAGCGTTGTTAGTGTGTTTTCTCTGTTCCCCAGCTTATGACAACATGATTGCTCGATATTTCTAGTGGAGAATAATAGTGTACTTTATTCAATAATATCCTGTGAACATAAACTTTTTGATGTTATTATCTACTTCATTAACAGGTATGATGAAACATCATTATTATTTCAGGTATGCCCCAGCTACCCAGCTTTGGAGGGGTAGACTCCATGTGATGGGTGGAAGTGGAGCGAATCGTTATACACCTGAGGTAGAGCATTGGAGTCTTGCAGTTAAGGATGGAAAGCCTTTGGAAAAGGAGTGGCGGCCTGAAATACCTATTCCTCGCGGGGGTCCTCACAGGTATTTTGATTATCCTTTTACTGGTGTACTGATGTCAATGAGGAAACAAAACGTCATATATAATACGTATAAAAAACTGTTTACAATCACAGGCCATATGCATAATTGCAAGCCCAATGATGCGAGTATGGCAACATAAATCTCAAGTTAATATTGACACTTTTGTGTCTTTTGGTAAATATACTCATGTCTTATATGAAAAAACTGTTATGTGGCTATCAGACACCACTAAGATTCATATGACAATCCATCCAGTCCATTATACATTTCTTGTCCTACAAGTGAATAAACACAGTATTAGATTCGAAGGAATGAGTATATTGCACAACTCTATCTTCCCCTGCATAAAGCCTCTGATCTTTTTTGCCTAGCCTTTATAGAAGGGTGACAACTCATTCTTGTTGGTGTATAACCTTTTGCCAGAGCATGTGTTGTTTTCGATGATAAATTGATGGTTCTTGGTGGTCAAGAGGGTGATTTTATGGCCAAACCTGGATCTCCAATCTTTAAGTGCTCCCGCAGGAATGAGGTATGCTGCTTTATGTGTTCTATATTTCTTATTTGTTGAATAGTCTTTATAACTTTTACCTGAATCATTTTAATAAAAGAACTCATATAGAATTGCTGCTGTTAATTAAAGGAGCAGATTTGAGTGCCCATGTAGGAAAGTCTGTTACCGAATCCTGCTTGCTCCTGCTAGCAGAGTGGTTATTGTACCCAAATGACTTGCAGTTCAACTTGTTTCTACAGATTAGAGTTTGCTTCTGTTCTGTTGCGTGGTTAAAATCTTCACATTTTTCTTGTAGGTTGTATACTCTGATGTGTACTTGTTGGATGATGAGATGAAGTGGAAAAACTTGCCTCCTATGCCAAAACCAAACTCTCATATAGAGTTTGCTTGGGCATTAGTGAATAACTCCATTGCTATAGCCGGGGGCACAACTGAAAAGCATCCAGTAACCAAGAAGATGGTGCTTAATGGAGAATTGATGCGCTTTGATCTAGATAAACAGGTATATTCAATTTTTATACATTCCATAGACTAACTGCCCGTTTGGTTGCAAATCATGAACATAGTAGTAATGGGAATTTTCATCTTGGCTTGCAAATTTTCAAATGGCTCTATATCTATCGTTTCTCATCAACTTAATTGGTTGATTCTAGGAATGGTCTGTGATAGGAAAGCTTCCCTACCGTGTGAAGACTACCCTGGTTGGATTTTGGAACGGATATTTTTACTTTACATCTGGACAAAGAGACAAAGGCCCTACTGATCCTGGTCCAAAAAAGGTTATTGGAGAAATGTGGAGAACTAAGTTGAACTTTTCATAGAAAAAAGGAGTCAGATTTTTTGTACTTAATTTTGATTGAAACATTTCTTCATCACTTCTTCTGCAGTGCATATTGCATTTGTTTTGTAAACAGTGGGGGAGCCTGTAATACAAGTTGTGGGGAAGAGTTGAAAACACATAGTTTCGGCCAACTCATTCTCATATTATTTTCTTATTATTCTACATAGCTAGGCACCTAAGGCCACCCCTGGCAATTATGAAAGCACTAAGTTACAAGGCAAACTCAAAACTTATATCCGGTAAAAGCTTATGGCTCTCATGAAAAGGGAAAAATATCAAAAAAAAAAAGTCCAATTCAGATTTGAAGTTCAACTCATCCATGAGACAGGGACATTGTGTCACTTGTGCACACTGTATAACCTGCCTTTGTCAATCATCTCCCTCAGAGCTGCCTTGGCTTGCTCAAGAGTCTCAATGGCATGTCCTTCCTCAAACGAAATCCTCTGTATGTTAAACTGCAATTACAAATGATGAGATAAATAATAAAAAAACAAGCACACATACAAAGCTTACATAAAATAGATTGCAAAGGAGAGAAGGCGGGTAGTTGTTTATAGTCTTATAGAGTAACCTGTGCACCCTGACGAACTCGCACATCCGTTCCTCTGCTATCTATGGATATGAGTGCAGCATCATCTATCTCAATTTCAGTGGACAACAGCTCTTTCAAGGGCTTTGAGAAGATTGCATTGAGTTCCTGCTTATAATGACGTATGAATCACAACAAGCAGAAAATTTCCTGCTTTTGGTTGTTTGACATGAAAATTGTGATAGAAGAAGAATCTAATCAGTTCACCTTTAAACATTGCTCCCCTCCTTCAAGTGCAATCTTATCTGGTTTGAGGTCCTCGTATTCCTTGACGTCAACCCAAGCAACGGTGCCAAAACCACCAATGAAATATATATCCCTAGATTTCATAGCACGATTATTCTTTACACAGCACATCAATAACCATAATAAAGAACCTTGCCAGCCAAAATTGCAGTATCCATAATACTTAAATGGAAATTAGGCAATGCTCATCAGCATGTAGTTTGATATGTTGCTGGATGGAAGTGATAAGTACCTTATATTTTGCATCCTGAAATAGTATAAGTTTCCCCACTGTTGTGAAGCCCCTTGCTGGTGCTTTGCTATATACTGCTTATGAGCCCATTCCTGATTAACATTAATAAATGGAAAGTTAAAAATAGAATCCTTCAGAAACGACCATCATATGAACTGTTTCCTTTGAGCAGTCAAGCAGTTCAGATGAGAATGAACCAACTTTCTTGTTGAGAAAATTTATGTCTGCAGCAATTTGAATATAATGAAGCAGCTCAAGTGGTTATTCATCTCCTTGGCAAATCAGCTGGCTATTTATGCTTTACATAGTATGTGCCAAAAAGCCATGCTATATTACAAATAAATGGACAAGCTTAAGATAAAAGACAAGTATTAATAGATTCTGGTATGACAACAATGAGAATCTAGTACAAGTAAGCAGTGCAATCACCTGTTGATACTCTGGAAGAGGATAAACATCGCCGAAAATTGTTACTCTTGCATTTGATAAACCACTCCATCCAGGTATCTACAAAGCCTAATTGTCAGTAAGATTGATTCATACTCATAAATGGAAAAATAATAATGCATGATAATAAATAAAAAGTTGCTAAAAATTAAAAGACTCACCTGTACAACAAGAGTACATCGTGGGTCAACTAGCAAATTTCTTGTGTGGATTGCTAATGGTGAAAAGGAAAAAATAGGATCTGCAGGGAAACGAAAAACAGAACCCCATATACATGAGTGGGACTGTGGGAGATATAACAATAGCACCAATTTTGGCTGCAAGGTAACAGTAAACAGAAGTGATTAACTGCACTATATTTCTCGATATTTTTTTTGCTTTACTATCAATTTTGAAATCCTAACACATCATGAAAGAATGAAATAGATCCCTCTATAAGGTATTGTCAGCAAATGTTCTGAGGTCTCTTAACACAGAACAAGGACATTAAGACTACTAAACCATATCAAAAAACTAGATATTATTTCAAATTGTTTGACAATACATTAATAGATGCAGAAATTTAGTCACTTACGTCCCATTGAGTCAGGAGCAAAATCCACAAGTGCACCAAATGGATACCCCTCTCGCCTATGATGCATGCGTGACATTACAGTGCACAAATGAGCAAATCTGGCCTTAATCACATAATCAAGTACCATTTAAGGCTGATTAGTTTCTAGAAATCATATAACAGACACCCCAAAAAACCTTCAGATTTGTACCTGTTCCATAAGATTACGAACAGCCAACGCTGGTCGAGGAAGACCATGTGCAGATGTAGCACTTTGCACTCCCCCTGATATGGGTGTTCTAAATAGTCCAGCCCTACCTCCACCTCCATTTCCGCTTCCTAATCCAGCCGATAGAGGCGTTGTCTGTGAAGCATCAGCTGAACCCTTAGCAAACACATTTTTAGCTTGATCAAAACAAAGTCCATCATAGAAGATCAATGGGTTCACTAAGATATAAATATAATAAGCATATTCAGCCAAAACTGCCATCTAGATGTCCCCCAATTTTGCTGATTTCCTGATTCAATTTAAACAATTGAACGACTAAACATCAAAAGAAAGATACACCTACAGAGTAACTGGAATCCTTCTTGCTTGTAAATCCCAATGGGATAGAGTGATTTGAACATATTTGATAATTTTCATCTTCAGTCCTCGGTTATTACTTATTACTCATCAAACGAGTAGTCTGAGTTCCCAATCCCATTACCCAAGTGGGAAGTAAGAAATACTCAACAACAGTACAAATAAACATTTGAAATTCAATTTCAATGTGCTCCAAATCGGAAAAGAGTAACATGAAGTTTGAGGTAAATTAATTTGTTTCATTCTCTTGCTCCTCCAAAGCATTCAAAAGAAGACCTACATAAAATTTCAACCGAGTACAGGACTGCAGAACCTACAGCCAGATTTGCATGACCCTGAAACGCCTCAAAGAACCAAACTTTAAACAGCAACATTTTATCTCACTTCAAAAAGTTTGAAAATTCAATCTTCAAAGTGCATGTATACCTCAAACATGCTGATACTACTCTCAGAAGGCACGCCGCCATCATTAATTTCAGAAGAAGGCTTTTCGGTGCCATCCCCACCTACTTCCTTATTCTTGCGAGAAAGGGCAAGAAGCTTAGACCCAGATATTGAAGGGTGCCAAGTAGCCGAACCCAGGAAAACGTCATTGGGTTTTGAGAACAAGGCCTGATTCGTCGGCAACTTGATCGAGCAACGTGAAGATTGGTGAGCACCCAGATTCTTTTCTGGCAGTTTGGAGAGGAATGTGGAACTTGAGAGGGCTTCCATGGCGATTTCGACAATCAATTAGAAAAGAGAGGCACAACTGCAAAAGCACGCAGACACGCCAAACAGAGAGTAGTAGTAGGGCAAGGGAATAAAAGAGGTGCCCTTTTTATTTTTTGAAATGTGAGTATGATTTTATATTTTACGCTAGGATGATGCGATTCTCGGAATTTTAGGCTTGAATGAGAAATCAATAAATCCTCCTGCTGTTTTGTTGTCTAATAAGGGAATAAAGAAGATTTTTTTTGGAACCACAAAGGCATGATACTCATACACGGACAAGGCAAAAGAATTTTCTTTATTTATTAGTCTCTCCGATCGGAAATATAAGTCGTTTTAGCTTTTATCATGCTTTTTAAGGAAATCATTATTTATCTTTCAAAAGGTATATTTTTTCTCAATTTTATCTATAATTATTTATTTACCATCCCTTTTAACCAACAAGTGACAACTTTTAGTCAATGAAAACAAATTCCAATGACACTTTTCACATCTCACTCATTATTAATTACCTAGAAAACCTAAAACGACATATGAAGTTGATCAAATTTTAAAGTCTAAAACGACTTATAATTCCGATCGGAGGGAGTACAATATTCATCAATTTTAAATTGTTCAAAAGATTTGGGGTCAAAACGGGACAAGGTCGTGAGTACAGATTCAGAGGTTTATGATCAAGTTGGATGATTCCTTCATCGGACACTTGTTGATACCTATTTGCCGAATCATTCTTAGAGCCCGTTTTGTAATAACCGCTAATTTTATAAATAAGAGAAATAATATTTTCTCAAAACCTTTACGCGTACAAAGAACGATATGTGCCAATAATAAATTCCTCGCTCGTTTAAGCTTAAAACTGATTGAAATCCAATTATGGAAGAGCGAGTCCCTATATTAAAATATTACTTTTGAAATAATTTATTTAAGATGGTAAGGGGAGTAAATAAAGGAGAAAAAAAAATTTAATTAAAGTGAAAAGTAATTAACAGCCGAAATAAAAACAATTAGGTGGGCTTTTAATCAATTAAACCTAGACCAAAAATAAAAAGGGAAGACAAATGGGATTGAACCTCCAACCTCTCGTTCCTTTTGAACCCTTCCCCTTCCTTACCAATTGTACCACAAAAGCTTCTAGTTACTTTAAGAGAGTACATTTTTAGGCTCTGTTCGGGTACTCGTAGCTGAAACTGAAGCGGATAGATGAAGCTGACTGGATAGCTGAATATATGATAATAGCTGAAGCTGAATTTTCTAGCTGAAGGTAGAAAAATAAAAAGTAGTGTTCGGTAGAACAACTAGCGGAATCTCAAAACGCTACTACAAAAGTACCATATTACCCTCAATATATATTTTTTTTATTAAAAGTCACGTGACATGCACATGATCCTAATGAAGTATTTGTTCCCATAGATTTTTTTGGTGGGAAAATTTCTTCCCGTAAATTTTTTTGGTGGGAAATTTTTCGTCCCATAAATTTGTCCCTTATCTTGTCCTATTTGTCTTCTGCTGCTTCACTTTATGAAATGCAAGATCTATATGCCTTTTATATTGATTACTAACTAAATGCACATACTGAATAGACTTCTCCTCACTTACATTAACAACAATTGCCATCAATCAGTACATTGAGAAAAAAAACAAGCTTTGTGGACAATTATTAATCTCCACATCAGTAGCAGACAGCAAGGACATGGTATTGTTAGCTATTCTCAAACCCCCAAAAGAAAAAAACAGAGGGTTAGAACAGACTAATCTTGAAGAAGAAGAAGTAAATACTTCATATCACAACTAAGAAAATGAGAACATTGAAATTTCAATAGCCCAACATTTTAACAAAATCGGCTTGACAACCACTAAATCACACCATATAACAACCTGCATTCACCCGAATCACAAACAAGAACCTTAGAAAAAAAACCCCAAATTTCCAAACACAGAAAATTCTCACCAGCTACTCAGCAAACCAAAACCCCAAGCTTCAAAAGAGGGATAGGAAGAAAACGAGAGGTCCATGAGTAGAAGCTAAAAAGCAAACTACAAAAGCAAGTATAGATTGAGAATGTACGTACATATATATAGTGTGATTCATTGATTTGCATCAGAAAAGCTCAAATTTCCCACAGCAAATAAATAGAGCATTCACAAATGTGAGTACAAACTAACAAACAATTCATACCTCAAAACTGATGCTCCAAGTTGTTGCTTGAGTTTTTTTTAATGCAGAACTGGTATATATACAAGATAGAGAGGAGAGAAAATAGGAAAGCCTAACAACTAGTATGTAACAACTATCTAACCCGTTGGAGATGAAATCGGTCAATTGAGAGCCTATGGCGTGAATCTTGCCATCATCGTCGATATTGGCAGCAAAGAGAGGGTGGGCCCACTTGCGCACCTCGACCAGAACGACATCGGTGTGGGAAGATGGGACGGCAAAAATTAGGGTTTTTCAGGGCCACTTGAGGAGAACGGGGCTGCGAGCTCTAGCGCTTGGGATTCGAGAGAGAGGGAATCTGGTGAGCAAAGAAAGCTTCAGAAAGAGGAACAACGGCGGGGGTAAGAGTGGAAATTGGGGAGTCAAATCTCAAAACGCAACTTGGAGACGCTCGCGGAATCAACAGTCCCCTGGGGGGTAGTAGGGGGCAGCGGGTAGCGGACTGGAGATGGCGAAGACGCTTCCGCTAGATGGAGACGCCATCGCCGAACAGCCTGCCCTGTAGCGTCTTCGCCGGCGAGACGCTTCCGCTTCGTGGAAACGGTACTTCCGAACAGAGCCTTATTAAGCTGAATTTTCCTCCTTGACCAAATTTTGACCGAGAGGCTCCAAGAGCCCTTGTCTTGTCCGATCAGTGTAACACGCTAACTTCAAGCTCTGCCCACAAGTCCGGTCAACCTTCATTAAGGTTTCCCCCTGCCATTCTGCATTTCCCCTGCTTTTCCCCATTGCTTGTGAATATGGTAGAGTTCTACAAGATTGAGAAAGAGGGATGCAGACAAAGCCCTCACTCTATTCAAGCCTGCCAAAGAAAAATCTGGCCAGCAGACTTCTTTTTCCCCTTGGTAATTTCAGCCCTTTAGCGTGTGTTTTGGTGCAGCCAGTACCGATTGAACCCATTCAAATCCAAACCCATCAGTTTCTCCCATTCCATCTTTCCCTTGTTTTCCTTCTACCCCGAAAACCTCCCAAAAGAAATCTGATTTCTTTCTTGCCCCGTTTCTCCGGCGAGACCGAACCGCTCGCCGCCGCCTTCCCTGCCGGCGCCCGTCTGCGCGTCGCCGCTCCCAGCCGCTCATCACCGCCGTCCGTCGTCGCGAGGGGGGTCCGAACCTGCCCTCGCGTCACGCCGGAAACCGCCAGCACCTCCCCGCCTTCTCGTCGCCACTATCCGCTGCCTGAAGCCGACGCCGTCCGCCGCCAATCGCTGCCGTTGTGAGGAGTTGTCGAGTTGCGTTGTTGTTGCTGTGTTGGCGTGCGGCACAGAGAAGAAAGAGGCACGAAGGAGGCAGAAGGCAAGCGTCCCTTGCTGTTGTTTTGTTGTTTTGGGTGTGGTTTGGGCCTGTTAAATGTTGATTTCCCTTAGGCCCATTAGTTATTAACAGCCCATTTAGAGTTAAATACCCAATCAATTAAATCCATTCAATCACTACTACTAATTCATATAGGTCCGAAAATTTACCAAATAAGTAGACCACTAATGATAAATTATTGGTTTTTGGAAATTAATTTCATGAGAGGATAAAATAATTGTAGATTTAAAATCAATGGTAGTTTTAAAAATAATTATTAAATAAGGTTAGTTAGCAAAGCTTTAACCTTAATAAAAATACTACCGATGATTTCTCAAGGCAAATACAAATATAATGTTGGGTTAGGTCATGAAAGTATATATTTATGTTATTTAGAAATAATAACTTAATTTGGCTTTAATAAGATTATTTCTAGGAAATAATATGGTAGCCAAGTCGTAAATAAGAAATAAGCTAAGTAATTATTTGATTTACCCTTGCTACAAAATATTAAGTTATTAATATAGAAAGTCTAAAACCATTTTATAAGGGGTCTAAGAAATGTTCCTCGTCGGACTAATAATTATAAACCATTAACGAAAAATGATTATTTTCACGTCGTGAATTCTTATAAAGAATATGGTAATTAGAGAAAATACTCTCTTTAAATCGAGAAGTAAATCAATTACTAACTTCTCTCGTGTCGCTCGTCTTGACAACCGCGCCTAAATTAGGTCGAGTATTCGAACCGTCGTAAGCTCGCGAAACAAATCCGTAGGACTCTACTCTCGAAACCAAAGGCAAGTGGATGGTTCTCTTGCTCTTTACGATTAAATGTGAAATTCCTTCCATTCCGTTTAATATCCATATAATTGTTGGGAACACCTTGTTTGCCAAATAAAATGAATATAGGGTTATTTTCTGCTTAGAAATAATGACCCCATTGTTAGTTATATTATTGCACTGCGCTAGCCTATGGACTTAGGACCGATGATTGTGGCCTCTGATTGTTTCAAGTCTCTTTTCGAGACTTTGTTATGGACTAGAATAGGGATTAGGGGTGAGAGACTCGTCTCTGCTACACCTCTCAAAAAGATGTATTAGGATGTACCTATACCCTAATATTGGGTCATGACTCTGCCCGCTCTACCGCTCAGAGGGGTGATAGCACCCTAGCTAGGTGCTCAACTATGTGGCTCTAGGCTCATTCAAGGGGTCGCCGCATATAAAAATCTTTAAATGAATTGCTGAAGTGAGTATTTCTCAACTATGTGGCTCTAGGCTCATTTAAAGGGGTCGCCGCATACAAAAATTGAATTGAATTGTTGAAATGGATAATCCTCGGGTGGCCCTTGACTCTTATGAGTTGCCACATCCGAAAATCGTTAAAATAAAGTGCGTTGTTGAAATTGAATTGTTTCTACTAAACCTTGTTGTGTATTAATAAGTTCCCAACAAAATCTTAATCATCTTTTGTTCCTAGGAATCACCTCCTTGTGACTTCCTATTCTCCAAAGAAAACTCGTTATTCACCTCCATTCGGGTTCGTTCCTTTTATCTGAGTTATATTCGAATGAAGCCTCATCCTCTGAATTATATCACACTCGCATCTCAAAAGAACCCGATTTGTCGTGTATCACTTAGTTCCCTTTGGACCTTGATGCCGACATACTTAGCCTTTTTAAGAACCTAGTCATATTCTACCACTTGCTTAGTCTCGCGTTAGACTAATACCACTTTCTTTTCTTCCCGACATTGGTCGGCTGGTATTTCTTGCTTTTATGGAAATATCAGGAAGTAAAGACAGGTTTGCCGAGGACCAAAGACGAAGACTCAAGGATTTAAAGGAAGGAAGATTTTCAAGAGGGTCAAGTGATTTTAGATATTTTGGAGTTTCCTATCTTGTTTTTATGAAGAATCTTTTAACCGACATTTCATTTCAGCTGCAAAATGATTTATATATCTTCTTCACTCGAGAATTGAAATTTTGTATCATTAATCATTGATTTCTAATCATGTATCAAATATCGATCACTTTTGATGTAATATAAGTTCAACATTTTGTTTTTATGAATCGGGTTGTGTTACCTATCGCCTCGGGTGACTTTGGATGGGAAAAATCCGAGGTCACTGGCATGTAATACCCATAGTTGTAAAATAGGGGTGTTACACGTTTGGTATCCAACTGCCGTTTATGTTTCCATTCCGTTTACATTTCCGCCGTTGGATACGAAACGGGCAGCCTTTTTCTGTATGGAGGAGCTATCACAAAGTATTCAGACCGATGGCTGTTCATTGTATGTTATGAAGTAGAGCAAACTAATACAAGATGATCATTCAGTACATTTGTTGGATAAGAAAGAAGACATCTTTTTTGTCTTGCAAAGATATAAAAATAGCTATGATGCTACTCAAACTTGTCGCCTTCTGTTACTAAAGATCAAGCTTGACCAGCTCCTCCTCCTCGGACTGAGTTGCATTATGCTTACAATTAACTTGTGGATGGAGTTTCCCCTGAGATTCATAATCCCAAAACTTTACACAATACTTAAAAACTTGTATGCCTTTACACAATACTGTATCCTTATTTTGCGGGGGTGGTTTTGAAAAATTGACCCTATATAAACATGAACGCTATTGCTAATAAACCCTAGTACAATTAAGTTGTTTCTCTTCCCTGATACAGTAATACTTAAAGACTCTGCCATTCTTTTCTTTGGGGTATGTATCTCCATCTCTTCATCTCCTTGTAATCGTAGTACTTTGTTATATTTACTAGAGTACTATTGTTATTGTTGTTGTTGTTTAGTGTAAGATATGGTGGTTGGGTGTCCGACTAAACAAGCACTCGAGATTGATCGAAGAAGAGTCAAATCACGTTCCCAGCCATATCTTACACTAGACTTGTGCTCCAACATACTCTCTCGCCTCCCTGTGAAATCCCTGCTTCGATTTCGCTGCGCATCGCAATCATGGCGATCCTTGATCGATGACCCTCACTTCTGCTACCTCCATTATCATTCCTTCAAGAACAACGCTCAGGAGACCCGCCTTTTCATTCCTCAATTACGTCTATGCAGTTTGTCTCCTCCACTCGGTAGCATAACCGTGTGTACGCAGACACTCGAAACAACCAAATTGGTTCCTGCCCTGGCGGGTACGGATACTGACGAATGGCTACCTGATTTCGCCAATGATGGACTGGTGTTGCTGACCAGCCTCAGCAGGAAGGCAATGCTGTGGAATCCATCCATCAGAAGATGCAGACGTATTCCTCTGTCTAGGCCACTTGATTTTCACCGCCAAATTGGTATAGGGTTCGCAGGACCATAAGTATGTCCATACATTCTTCCGCGAGGGGGACACCAGACGAAGTGTTGCTGTTTACTCTGTGCGGGCAAATTCATGGAAAACGCGTCCGCTACGACCAGATGAACATTCACATTGGAGCTCTCCTGATTCGTTGCGGCAGCCCATCAGTTTCAGGGGCTCTTTATACAAGACCCGGAAACAGAAGAAACAAAAGATGTTGGTTGCGTTTTCCTTGAGCACCGAGGAGTTCACTCATAAAAGCCTACCACCGGCCATGTCCGACCACAGCATTCGCTTGGGACTTGCTGTGGTTGATGGCGGGAGCACGTTGGCTGCCTTTGGGAGCCCTTGGGAAGGACCTGGGGACTGCATAATATGGGCATTGGAAACCGACACAGATACAGACGTTAATGATGTTTTGGTTTGTTGGACTAAACGCTACACGATAGGGATCAGTTTCATACACCTCCTCTTACCCCCAAAGGAATGGGGTGGTAATGCGGTGTTTCTGCGCAAAGTGTCGGGTCAGGGGTGTTATGGAGTGGTAGCATACAACTTGGACACCCACCAGGAAACCATCATACAACGTAAACGCTGTAGACAAACAGCATATGCGGCCCTCTACAAGGAGACCTTAGTTCTGCTCAATTGAAAATCATTCACATCAGGATGTGTTTTTATATTTTCATATTTTGTTTGTGTGAACATCTGAATATTGCACATAACTTATTGGTGATTATTCACAAACCGGATCTGTATTTCCAACTACTGAACATTGTTTTCTAGTTGGCAGTGTCATGCGTGTGTTGATGATCTACTCACCCGGCTTTTATACACGTACAACTTAAACATTGCTTCTAATCTTTCACCTTTTCTCTATACCAGTGAAGATAACAAGCATCATTGTATGTTCATGCTTTCCACCTTTCCTCCACAGAAGGTAGAAGAATCCTGCAATTTTCACATTAGTGAAGCCAATTCAGATACACCACAACATCAGAAAAAGGACGCAGTGAGTTCCTAATTCCTGGATTTCAAGGGAATTCTAATAACCAAGATCATTAAAGTTGCACAAACAATCCAAACCAAGCACTTCAAAACGGACTCAAATCTTCCGTCCCACATACACGTCCTAAAACACGTCCCGATTGCCTTTGATCGGGTAAAAGTTTAAAATGTCTAGTTTTTTCGTCTCAATATAACATTTCACCCAATCAAAGACACCGGGACGTGTTTTAGGACGTGTATGTGGGACGGAAGAAAGAGTTGAGCAACCTTGTTCAGTTTCATGAATGACAGTTCAGCAATGGAAAGACAAGAAGTTACATAATAAGAAAGATGTTACTGAGTGAGGATAGAAAAAACTCACCCCCTTGAACTCAGTTGGCTCGTGTTTCTAAGTTCAACTCTCATCATCCTCAGAGTGAGTTGCTACAATATTAAGCTTCAAAGAACTTGTCTCCACACATCCTCCTGTAGTTGAACAATCTAATTTTCAGTAATTAGCAGAGCAGATTCACCAGATGAACCCTAAATCCCCAATTCATGACCAATAAGCCAAAATCCCTAAAAAAAAGCGAGTACGAGGAAAAAGGGGAGACCTTTGAAGTAGGTCTCGGAAGAAGGCCAGCCGCGATTGGAGTCAATAGCCATGGCGGGATCCTTATTAGCTGAGACGGAGTTGGCGAAGCGATCAACGAGGAGAGCGAAGCCACGTGAGCTGGCCTTGGGGGGGACCCAGTAGGAGGAGCCCGGGCGGAAGGGGAGCCAATCGGGCTGAGACCTCCTGACGATGATCCGGTGGACGGCCTCCTCAAGCTTCCGGATGGGGTCGGGATCGCGATCGGCGTCGAGGTTGAACCGGATCAGCGGCGGATCGGGGCGCGTGGAGCGGTTCCGAGAGGAGATGAGGCGCGTGAGAGGGGAATAAGAATTAGAGCAAGTCCGGGTCAAGGCGAGGGATCTGGCCATGCCTGTTGGTGAGAGACGGAGAGACTTGAAAGGGGAGGATTTCAGAATATATGACACCTACCGACTTCACACTCAACCCACCTAATTAAACCTTGTTAGTTAAGAGGGTCGGTTAGTGCTGTGTCCGGTTCGGTTTGAATCGGCGAACCGGACCGGTCAAAACCGGAACCGAACTGAAATCTTAACCTAAATCGTCAAATCGACCGTGCTAGGTTTAGGTTAAGGTTCGGGGCTAGGCCAAACCGGCGAAATGGCGGTTCAAACCGCAACCGTAATCGGGTAAAACCCGGCGGTTTATGAATTTTTTTAATAATAAATTATATTTTTTTAGTTTTAATAGCTGTGAACCGGTCAAACCGCGGGCGTGGTAGCCTGAACCGCGGCCGCGGTTTCTTTCTAGATGAGAGCTGTAGTCGCGGAATGTGGGCCGCGCTCGCGAGCTCTTAGGGAAAAAAAAACCCGGAACTGGTCAAGACCGAAACCGGCTAACCATGTCCCCCAAGGTTTGGGTTTAGGCTAAACCGCCGGTTCCGGTTCACACAACACAACACAATGATTAAGAAGCTGGATCTGTCCGTAGCTAGACAAAGAAGAAACGATGATCGAATTACACAAGCCTGTGTATGATAATACATATATGGTACAACCAAATTAAAAAACAAAAATTCAGAGCTCATCCTGAGGATTGTTGGTGTTGGGGGAGAAGGTGTTCTTGAGGGTTTTGGTGGCCATGTTGGCTGCTGATTTTGCAGACTCCTCCATTCCTTGCTTAGCCTTGCCAATGCTCTTCTCAACCGCTCCTCCTTCTTCAACATTCTTCCCCACTTTCGCCCTAAAACTGCATGTCACACCCCATACCATACCAAATAAACATATATACCCACAAATCATCAACATGCTTATATTAACAGCTTGGCCGACTTACTGGGTGTTGGGCTTGGGTGCAAAATCCAAGAGCTTCATCTTGATGGCATCCCAGTAAGCTGCTGACAGCTGCTTCACCTGCTCCTTCCATTTCCAGGCATTCTGGTGGCCTTCTGCACCTTCCTCGGTGGATTCAGCATCGGATGCAACAAATAACAGCAACACTAGTGCTACCATTAATATGCAACCCAACCCAACCGCTCTTCTTCCTCTGCATTCAATCCCCATTGTTTGTTTGTCTTAACTATCTCAGCCCAATTGTTGGAGTTGTTTTGTGGTTGACTGAATTAACGCTCTAGCTAGCTGGCTAGTGCTATGTAGACACATACATACGTGTATATGCATATATATACACACAACAATGATGACATGACATACGTGTATTAATTAATGAATGTATTTTGAATTTTTGACAAGTCGGCAGGAAACGTGGCGCCCATAAGAGCTGAGTTTAGGTGCTGCGTACGCGTACTCGGTTTCTGTCTTTCCACCTCACTCATCCGGCTACCCTACTTCGTTTGTAATTTTGTATCTCAGCTTCTTATCCAACTTGGGAATGATACATGGATTTCTTTGCAATGTTTCCAGGATCTATAAGCATTTTCCTCTGGTCTAAAGAGGGAGTTAAAACATCTTACTTTCACTGCGATTTAAGCCTGATTACAAGTACAAAATTATCCCAAACTTGGAACCTATGTTACCCGGAAACTCCAATCGGGTGGCGTTTCCCGTTTCCGACAGAAACACGGAAACTTAGAAACTCAAACCCCGAAACTCGTTTTTACACTAAAAGCATAAGATTCATGTGTTCCCCCGTTTCCGTTTCGTTTCAGAAACCCGTTCCCGTTTCCATTTCCGTGTAACGTAGCTTGGAACTAGGAAGTGTCACTAACTTTGTTAGTTTCGGTCCACAACAAGTATACAAAAACGTCATATTCACTGTAGGCATTCCCATTCTCGATCGCTAAACAACACCCAATCAAGTCACTATCCACCCCTCATAGCTGTTTCTTAACCCTTTCCCAAAAATCATACCGACTTGGCGTCTTACTCTGTGTCGTGCACCAAGGGCGTTCACTCTTTTTCTTTAGCATCAGTCCAATTCCCAACCACCACCACCACCAATCGTGTTAAATGTGAGAACAAAGGACATGAATTGAAAACACTAGTAAGAAATCAATGTACTCCCAATTCAACCATACAAGAACACGACAAAACACAGCTTGCCCCTTTCAGTTTCCATGGAAGCAAATAATGCAGACATCCGAAATCGCAAGCATATGTATATATCGGGTGAAATATGTTACACTATTACAGGGTCGTGGTATTTTAAAAAAGGGGATCATGATTCCAATCCCATGGTTTTACACCTTAGCAAGCAACAAGTTCATCAGCAACACTAGTTAGCTAGGAAAACAGACAGCTTAAGAAGTACTTACCAATCATCTTTTTATATATATAACATCTTTATATATATATATTCTGCCTCCCCCCACCTTTGTGGCTGGATGCAGAGCCGAGGCATTCGACAAAACGAAGCTGATAATCCCAGAAGCTATAACAAGGATCCGTCTTTTGAAGAGGAAGAAAAGCTTTCAGTAACAATTCCCCCTGACTGAAAGTCTTAAGCTAGATGCTGAACAAAGCTTTCCATAGCAGAATCTTGGTAGTATCAGAAACATTGCAAGTTATCCACAAGCCATTATTTCCTTTCTTACTCAGCCACGGCCGATGGATTCAGGAAACTTTTGATCTCATCCATCACCATGTAGAAATGCTCATTATTCGCCAACAAGTAAAACCCGATTGTGGCTTTCTCCAAATACAGAAGCTTCACCCTTTGCCCTGCCTTTTTAAGCCCTTCAGCGTAAGCCAGTTGCCAATCCTGAATAAGATCGAATCCTGCCACAACCACAAGACTCTTCGGAAACTTAACCCCTTCAAGAGTTACCCCGCGTGGACCAAAAGGGTTACATGAAGGATGATCCCGGGTTTCTCCTTCGGGTAAAAACGCTCTCCAATACCAATCCCTATCCCTCAGTGTCACGAAATACTTGCCGTCCAACCGCTGCTCTGATTCAGTCCTCTCTTCTCCACTAAACATAGGATTCAGCAAAATATTTCCCAGGATTTCAATCTCTGAATCAACCGCCATAACCGAAATGTTATGGACAATGTTACCGCCAGAGCTGTCCCCGGCCAAATAGACATGAACTTTCGAGTCCCTGCTCTGGAGCCATTTCTGAGAAACCACCCACTCAAGAGCAGTCCAACCGTCGTCATAAGCACAAGGGTAGCGGTTTTCAGGAGCACGCCTGTAGTTGACCGAAACAACAACGGAGTTGCAATGGGACACTAAATGGCGACAAAGGTTGTCGTATATGCGGCTGTTGATTGAGGAGTGAGCAAAGCTTCCTCCATGGAAGAAGATTATGACAGGGACGGTTTCATCATCAGCTGAGACCGGAGATTGTAGCTCCGTGAAATTCCGAGTGTGCTGACTCGATTCGGGCTTCGCGGGGCGGTATATGCGACAGACGAGGCCGTTGGGGCGGTCAATGATGTAGTCGAAGGAGAAGACCCCGTTGACCGGGCGAGGGTTGGAGTTGACTTTTCGGTCTAGATACTCGGCCAGGTAGCGGTTGAATGTGCCATCTGGACGGCGGAGGAGGTTGTAGGCTAGCTTGAATTGGGAGATGAGAACATAGGTGTTCAATGGAACAACCCTCTGCAAAGCAAAGAATGCACAAGTATAGAGAGTCAGACATTTGGCAAGCTGAAATAAAAGATCTAGCAAATACTTAAGAGCGGATTTCCGACCTATAACAACAACAACAACAACAACAACAACAGCAACAACAACAACAACAACAACAACAATCATCATAGACAGGTTAACAGAGAAGATGAACAGTGAAACCCTAATTGGAGTAAAAAAAACCATTTGAAATGGAAGTTAGGCACCAAAATCAGTTAAACAAAACCTAACAAAAACGGGGAAGAGAATCCCCAAATAAGGTCTCGAAACCCGAATTGAGATAAACAAACACCAACCTAACAACTCCCGAAATCGAAGCACATACAGGAAACCCCAACCAAACAAGTGGAAGCAGAGGATGAACAAAATCGAAACCCTATAAAGGCAATCGCTTACACACCGAGAAACCAGAGATATCAGAAAAAAGAAAGCGTTAGAAAGAAGCAAGATCCAAGATGAAGGAAGGAAGCGGTGGGTACCCTGGAGTCACTAGGAGGAACCTCATCGGCTTCGGCCGCCATGGGAGGAGGAGAAAGGAAGTCCGTGGAGGTCGGAAGGCCTTAATATGTATGAGCAGCTCAGACTGAGAAGAAGAGTTTTGGTTGGTATGAAGCTCAGATTCGGACAAAGCCAAAAGCGAAGAAGAAGAAATCGGTGGGAATTGAAGGATGATGTAGGGGAAATCGGGGATGAAGATGGAATTGAGCAAGAGGAGGTGAGGAGGAGGAGAGTGAATTGGGAGAAAGCCAAAAACAAAGCACGTAGAAAACAGAGAAAAGGGGGAGGCCGAAAGAGGACAAAAGAGAGGGGGGACACGTGGTGGGGCTTGAGCGTAATTGCTGTACGCGGCCCGGGGCGCGTTGAAAGAGAGTCCGGGTCAGCCCCACGGCCTGATGAGGATTGTTGGCATTGGGGGAGAAGGGTTATTGGTCGCCGTTTGGGTGGCCATATTGGCTCTGCCTTGTCACTGCTCTTCTCAACCGATCGGTTTGTGTCCAGACGTGCGTCCGGTTCCGGAACCGCCGGTTCTGGTTCCAAATTTCGTGGAACCGAAATCGGAACTGATCCATGACCAGTTTTTCGGTTCCAATTCCGGGCCGGTTCCGATTCCAGCCGGTTCCGAGGCCGCTTTCACCAGGCTCCGGTTCCGGTTTTGGAACCGGCTGAAAATTAAAATTTTGAGAAATTTTTTTTTATTTAATATTTTAAAAAATAAATGTTGTCAAATTTGGATATATTTAACCTCTTTTGACTTACAAGTTTGGTTTTTGTTATATTTATATAAACATTTAATGCCTGATTTGTATTTTTTCTAATATGTTTGATATAATTTATGTATATTTTATGGTTGAAAAGAGGATAAACCGGCGGTTTGGGACGATTTGGAACCAGCGGTTACGGTTTCGGCCGGTTTTGACCCGGTTCCCCGGGAACCGGACCCAGGTCTATTTGTGTCTATCCAACTCACTCACCTGGCTACCCTTTTTATTTTTTTTCCCTGTTTTGTAGTTTTGTATCTTGTGATTGTATTTGATATCATGGAATAAGCACAACGATTGTGTTCTTGTAACCATTTATATTCTAAGATAAACAGTATAATCGGCAAAATAAAAAATTTATCAAGTTACAACCACGTCATTAGTTAAGCATTCCAGAAAATAATCGGCTCTCCGTGCTTATGGAAAATGGGCACAATTTTATTATAAATGCAAGCACTTAAATAGTAGATGAACTCATAACAATGTCAGTATCGGGTACAACGAGCATCAACATCAACAATAAGTTTCCGAAAGGAGCCATTTTTGCAACATATTCAGCTTCTTACCCAAGTTGGGAATTATATAGCCTTCCTTATTTGCAATTTTTCTAGGATTTATAAGCATTTTCCACTGGTCTAAAGGGGATAAGTAACAATCTTACTTTCACTGCAATTTAAGCCTGCTTACAAGTATAAGATTATCCCAAACTTGGAGACTGAAAAACTCTACGTGCTTATTCACATACATAATATTTTATACTCGTATACTTGGATCTGTATCACTAATTTTTTCAGGTTGTTACCAACAAGTGTACAACATATATATATATACCTACAAGCTAGCTGGCATATGATATCTTCAATGATATCTATGTACACATATTTCATGATCCTAATTAAGTTTCCTTCTTCATATATAATCCTTGTAAGGATGAGAGCTGTGGGTGCCAACTGGGCAAGGATGAAAATGCGATACAGTGAAACAATACAATTAAGCTCAAGCAATACAAACTATGCCATTGACCAGTATATAAAAATATCCCTCAGCTCGCGCTTAATCAAAAGCACGAGCTGAGGGATCTCATCGATCGGTGACGTCTCGTACTTGATTAATGGAGAAACAGTGACCATTAATCTGTTGCTGTAAATTGTGCTGAAAGGTAAACCAAAAATGAAAGAAGAAGCTTACAATTAGCTACAGCTGGTGGTGCGCAATGTCAGACAATGTGTGTGCAAAATGATGTTAGATAGATAGATGTTCCGAATTCTTCTTTTGATAAAAGGTGTTAAAATGTCCAATGGAATCAAATCAAACGGAAGGGTTGGTAAGTTGGCTAGCTCTGATGTGATTTAGAAGGTGGGCTCAGGCTCAAAGTAGTGCAGCAACTGCAACATCTTATCACGAACCACTCCAACCTGCACCCATTTTCCATCATCAATTTAACTACAATGCTATTCTTACCATAGAAAGTACATATATATATGAGTATAGTCTATATATAAAGATATGCATGTAATTCACTTTTGACTGGTTGTTGACACAGCACAAGCACAAGTCAAGGTAGTTAGAACTTTGGAACATTTTAACCTATCGGTCAACATTACTCATTCCAATGTTGATGATGGAGAGGTAAAGAAAGAGCTTACAGATCTTGGAGGCAGCAGCTCGACCCAGAAGGCGGATTGGGACGTTGATCCAATGACAATGAGAAGGCGGATGCCATTTGGGAACGGCTCTGCTTGATTCCTTCTTCATCGTCTTCGTCTTGGGGTGATTGTGATTTGAGTTTGAGGTGGGGAATGAGAGGGAGTTTATCGGCCGAAGTGGCCGGAGAGAAGGGAGGCGAAGCCGAGGGGGAGGAGGAGAAGTAGTACTTTGAGTTACCCGGGCCCACGCTGATCGGTAGAGGTGATGGCGGCGTTGGCGGTGATGATGACGGCGTCACTACCACCTCCGCCGCCGCCTCCGAGTTCTTCATCTTTCTCTCTATCTGATTCATTCTAAAGAAGAAGAGGAAGTTGGCTAGCTGTGCAGAGGCAAAAATGAGCTTTGGGGGTGCTTCAGTTCAATTCCCGGGTGTTTTGATTTGTGGGTCATTCATTTTTTGAATAGTAGGTATCACCTAACGGCCAATTCGTGTAGGTAGGCGTTTTTGAATCGCCCTCATGCCTGCCTATCTTTCCAATGCTCATGGTTTGAATATTCACATTTCAAACCTAGACATACCAAAGATGGATAGTGCTTTACACACACATAACTGACATAACTGACATAACTACCTTCTTCTTGTCTTGAGAGTGATTGGGTGTATTGTCCAAGTTCCTCACTTTCCCATTCTCATTCAAGTATTTCTTGCAAATGCCACTCTTATTATTAATGCCAATATTCTGGAAAATATTTATGAACAGAGCGTATGCAAATAACATTGATTGCAAGGAAACCCTCTAAAAAGAGCCAATTTTCTTGACAAAAAACTCTTCCAAATCCAACTTATATGATCACTAATGCATAGAGTAATTCAAATTATGTATCTTGTTTTTCGTGAGAGAGAATTCAAACATTATATCTAAGAAAGCAAAATACAAATTAAAATACGTTCAAATATATGTGGCTTGTTTTGGATATCTTAAGAATAATTTTTCATCTAGTTAGTTAGAGAAATAACTAAACGAAATTTCCGAAATTAATTAATATAGAAGAAATAAAATTGAGGAAGAGTGCACCGGGCTGGTATTGGATTGTAACGTGGTTATGGCAATCAACTTGTTATGTTTCGTGCTTAAGTGGTAATGTGCTACATGTTTCATACTTATATCATGTTTGTGTAACACATTGGCAGGTCTCTGGACCAGTGGTGGTTGCTGATGGAATGAATGGGGGCTGCTATGTATGAATTGGTTCATGTCGGAAATGATAATCTTATAGGTGAAATTATTCGTCTTGAAGGAGACTCTGCAACCATCCAAGGTATTCCCATTGCCTTCTAACCTGTTGTTCCTATGCACTTTGTGGGTTAATATAAGAGATGATATTAAACACTTGTTTTTGAAATTTTCCTTCATTATACTTCAAGTTTATGAGGAAACTGCTGGTCTCATGGTTAATGATCCTGTTCTCCGAACACACAAGGTGATTTTTTCTTTCTTTCTTATGGGAGAAGCATGAGCATGTGAATGGCACCTAATTTAACACTCTTACTTCTTCTATGGCATTTCAGCCCCTGTCAGTCGAGCTCGGACCGGGAACTTTGGGCAATATTTTTGACGGTATTCAGGTGTGTACTTTAACTGTTAAGTGATAAGTACATTTGTTCACACTTGGAACTAATAGATCTGCATTGTAAATAAAATTTTTGAACAATTCCATTTCTTTAGTGGTCAGATCAATATATTCTTACATTAAAAACAGAAACCCCAGTCATGACAAACTGTTACTATTATGTGAATAAGGTCATACTTAAATCACTGATTTTATTTACCCAGAGGCCTCTAAAAACCATTGCTAAGAGATCAGGAGATGTCTTTATACCTCGTGGTGTTGCTGTCCCGGCCCTTGATAAGGACATACTTTGGGAGTTCCAACCTAAGAATATAGGTGTGTGCTGAACATTTTTGTTATGACCTTATTTCCACCATTTGAGTTGATTTTTGGTTCATGTATTGGAAATTTCCATTTTTTTTTGTTTAGGGGAGGGAGATCTTCTGACTGGTGGAGACTTGTATGCTGTAAGTTGTAAAATCTGTATGTGGATTTTGGACTTGCATGAGTTCATTTAATTTGCTATTCCGACCTCTTCATCTATCTATGAATATGTATGCAGAACGTCTTTGAGAACACCTTAATGCATCACCATGTTGCTCTTCCTCCTGATGCTATGGGGAAAATCACATACATTGCACCTGCTGGTCAATACTCACTCAAGGTATCATGGTCTTTACATACTTATATGATTAGTTATGATCAGGATCTTCTTATTTTGTTTATTTGTGCAATATTTGTACAGGATACTGTCTTGGAACTTGAGTTTCAGGGAGTGAAAAAGCAATTCACTATGCTTCAGGTGATTTTTTGCTCCATTTTTTGTGCAGTTTCTTCCTGGTTTATGAGAAAACATTCCTTACAGTGGTTGTGCCTGATTCTTTCAGACTTGGCCAGTACGCACTCCAAGACCTGTCGCGTCAAAACTTGCTGCTGATACTCCCCTTCTTACTGGCCAGGTATGTAGCACATGTGATAACATTGTTCATTCCAAGGTAGCATGATATTTTTTTTATTGGGTGGTGATTTTGATAATTTTTGCAGCGTGTTCTTGATGCACTTTTTCCCTCTGTACTTGGTGGGACATGTGCCATACCCGGAGCCTTTGGGTGTGGGAAAACTGTCATCAGTCAGGCACTTTCTAAGGTAGATATGATTTTATTCCCTTATCCATTTCTTCTGATACCAAATCTTCTACCCTGATTGCTGAAATTGCTGTTTGTTTGCTTATTTGCAGTACTCAAACTCCGATGCAGTTGTCTATGTTGGTTGTGGTGAGAGAGGAAATGAAATGGCTGAGGTATGTGTTTGTTTATTAGGTAATTTATGCACCAAATACCCCATTTGTTCAAAGTTCTTTAATCTAAGGCCTATATTTGTAGGTCCTTATGGATTTTCCTCAACTGACCATGACCTTGCCTGATGTATCACTATCCATATGACTAATCCTTGTCAAGTCCAATACCCTTGTCTGGTTCAATTAGTTTTTTTTTTTCAGTTTGGTGTTTGCTTGAAAGCTACAATATATTTTTTGTCTGACTAAGGCCTTCTTGACTATCCAGGTATCACAATAGCTGAGTATTTCAGGTATATGTGCTACAATGTGAGTATGATGGCTGATTCAACATCTCGATGGGCTGAGGCTTTGCATGAAATCTCTGGACGATTGGTATTGTCTCACCTAAGATTTGCAGTCTTTTGAGGATCACTTTTTATAACGTTATTACATGCCTGGAGTTATTGCAAAGTGTCATTTTGAACTCTTCAGCTAGGTGGGCATAACTATTGGACAATCTTAGTAGTTGTATTTTTTGGGTCAAAAGAGCAACAACTTGCAGCCTTGTATTGCTCTGCCTAAGAGGACCTATAGATCCAATCTCATGCCTGTTTAAATCTTTTGTTAGTAAGATTTTTCTATTCACCCCGTGATGGGATGTGCTAGTGGCAATTGCAGGATGCATAAATGTGTGGAGATATCAAATTCCTTATGTTATGGAATAACAAAACTTTTATTGGTGTGTGCTGTAGGCTGAGATGCCTGCAGATAGTGGTTACCCTGCGTATTTGGCTGCGCGTTTGGCCTCCTTCTACGAGCGTGCTGGAAAATTGAAATGTCTCGGTGGGCCAGAACGTACTGGTAGTGTGACAATCGTTGGTGCTGTGTCTCCTCCTGGAGGAGATTTCTCTGATCCTGTTACTTCTGCAACTTTAAGTATTGTCCAGGTTTATAGATATTTGTATACCCTGTGCGAAGTAGTGATAGACGTGCCATTTCATGTGTGCTTGGAACACTCCTGCGGCGCTTCTTTAGAAAGAAGACAAATTGTTTCTTGATAATGTGTATGTATAAGAATGAGCAAAGAACTAACTACTAAGGAGCGATGAAGATGAAGTAGAGACAAATTGTTTCTGTTTAAGGTATAAATGGTCTTGGCTCATGATCTACATTTTGTTCTTCTACTGAATCATGATGACAAATGTGTGTTTTTCTAGTGATGCTATTGGTAGGTCTTTTGGGGTCTAGACTCTAGACAAGAAGCTGGCTCAGAGAAAGCATTTCCCTTCTGTCAACTGGCTGATTTCCTACTCAAAGTACACCTCTGTAAGTCCTTGAAATTCTCATCTATTCCACATGCTTAAACTCATTGTCATAAGCTCCATTTAGCATACATATATGTAGTGTCCCTCTATTTATTACCTTTTTCATTTGCTTGCAGGCCTTGGAGTCATTTTATGAGAAATTTGATCAAGATTTCATCAGTATCAGGACCAAAGCTCGTGAAGTGCTACAGAGGGAAGATGATCTGAATGAAATTGTCCAGGTACATTTTTCAGCACCATCTTTACTGCTTTTGGCTCTTTTACTTCATTCTTTGAATAAAGATGCCTTGGTTTGTAGCTCGTAGGCAAAGATGCCTTGGCGGAATCGGATAAAATCACCTTGGACACTGCAAAGCTTTTGAGAGAGGATTATCTTGCGCAAAATGCTTTCACACCGTAAGCTGCGTTGGCTTCTCCCCTTTAGATTATATTATGTGTAATGCACGGGTCTCATCACATGCCCTGGTTGCAGATATGACAAGTTCTGGCCATTCGACAAGTCTGTCTGGATGATGCGCAACATTATCCATTTCTACAACCTTGCAAATCAGGTCATTTGCTTTCACCTGCATCAACATTCTCAGAACTTTCCATTGTGTGATGATCTACTAGTTGCCAATCTTGAAACTTGAGAAGATATGTTTGTTCATATTGTTGTGAATTGTATTTTCAGGCTGTGGAACTCGATGATTGAATCCAACATAAAAATTTAAACCAGCTCAATGGGATCAACTCGATGATTGTTACAGCTCAATGGGAGTATATGCCTGAATCCCAAATACATTGGCACAAGAATTTCACACAAAAATTAAGGTTAAAAAAAGCACTCATGGCTCTGAAATAATTGTGTTCCCTTTTTATACATATTATGAATTCATGAGTATCACATTTGCAATATGAAGTATAACATTTCACATACATCAAGTTTTGGATTTTGCTATTTGCAATAATGGTCTTTAACCAAACGGAGTGTATCCAGAGACGAGGGGGCCAGTAGAGTACCTCCACTCTCCACAAACTGTGCATCTTGTCACCTTGGCATGATTCTTCATAGTGCAAAACTTGCAACTCCATGGATTCTTATATTTCCCGCCCTTTTCCTCTCCTTTCGGAGTTTCGCAGGCTCCACATACCAAAGCAGTAGGCTACAAAAACAACCACCAAAGTTTTAATCATACAAAAAAGAAAGCAAAAAGCAAATGCCTTGTAATATGCAACCGCCGTTACCTGATTAATCAATGTGCACGCGTTGCACTGCCACGTCACCACTGATCCAACGGTTCCCATTGTAGGTGAAGCTGATGAAGAGGAACTTTCATTCACTTGCTCATCTGGCTTTGCCCCACACCATAAGTCATCGTGTAGTCGTCTCTCTGCTGCCATTGCTGCAGCTTGTCCTGGACTAAGTGCAGCCCTAATGCTGACGTCACCACCAATTCGTCTAGGACCACTTGGCATCAAATTTGCATTTCGGGCTCTGTTCTGTGCAGCTTGTAAGGCATTTTGGGTCAATAACGAGAGAGGCCGTGAACCGCCCAATTGTCTCCCATGAGTATTAAAGCTGTGATATGAACCTCCGGTTCCTTTGACCATATGTTCCTCTAATTCCTGCAGAACGTTGTCATAGCCAAATATCCAATCATAAAAATGGAGATATAACCACATAGCATAGCAAGCTTTTTCAAATTTAACCGAACATTGACAAATCTTTTCTTTGGTTTCATATAGATTTATGTTCTTAGCATGACAAGTTACACCTTGAAAATATACTGGCCATTTCAAAAATAAATCAAAATCATAACTAAATATTAAACCACAAAGCTAGCATGGGAAGCTTTTCAAATTTGACCAAACTATGACACATCTAATCTTCAGATCTTTAAGGAGTTATGTTCTTTGGTGATACATGAGCTTGTAAAAGATTTCAGAAACTCTGTAATTCCTCTTCAGCAATAAGCTAATAAGATGGCCTGACAACATCTATACCTGCATTTCAATATTTCATTACATTCTCTAAATTCCACCTGAGCTCCTCTCAGCATATCCACCAAAAGAAACGAAAAAGAGAGAGTTACTGAGTACTAACCGCTTTAATTTCATCTAGTAATTTGTAGAATTCTCCATTATGAGGGCCATGAACATTGTGGCAAAGCTCATGTAGCATAGTGTCAAGTATACTCTCAAAAGGAAAGAAATCCCATTCTCGGTTCTGCTTCCTCAACCGGAGCCTTATCTCAGCACCCCCACCGATGTTCAATCCCAAAAGGGCTGGATTAGAAGGGCTGCAATGCAAGACCAACAAAGACGATCACTTGATCAGGATAACATAGATAACTGAATTCAAAGAATGCAAAGAGGAGAAGCAAATTCCTACCAAAATTCAGAAAGTAGAGTAACTTTCCATCTGTGTTTGTGCATGATAGGCTCAACCCGTTTGGCTACATTCTCTAGAATCTTCCGGGCCTCGTCTTCTCCCTGCATTTTGAGAGGCTTTACCTCCCATACTTTGTTCAGATGACTGAGATCCGCGTGAACCGACATCTCTACTGTCAAGAGGCTTTTACCTAGATTCAAAATTCCAAGTCAACTTTTTTTCAATAGTTGATTGCTTTTGATCATTCGATGCTGAGCTGAATGAAAGGTTGCAAATTTGCAGCAATTGAGTCTACTATCCACTTGATCTTGTTCTTATTAGCGCAAGAAAACAAACCCTAAAATCACATGAGCACTGGTTTTAAGGCCTGGGTTATATTAGATTAGGTGTTTCTTCCAAGCTTGTCAGGGTTCTTCGTTGATTATTCGATTCAATTTGGGTTGTCGGTACTATATTACTAATTTAAAATTCCGATTGCGAACATTCTACTGAACACAAGACAGACATCGAATGTTAATTCTTGAAGAGGAGGATAGAGAGTATCCCTGTAAAGATGCAATCTTTTGACGGAAGAAGAGAAAAATGTTTATGGGTGAATTCAAAATTAAAGGGAACAAAATGCTTCCAAGTAAGATCAATCGAGAAGAAGAAGAAGAAGAGGAAGCATACCTGGACGGACGGCACTTAGGGCACCATGACATAGAAAGAGAGAGGTTCCGTTGATGAACACCCGGCGAAGTTTTTGACCATTCCTTTTTTGACCTCCGAATTTTATATTGAACATATAAAATTTTCGGATTCTATGAACCTATAAATGGTTCATTTTTATTTGATTCTATAAAGATGAAAACTTGAAAACACTATCCTACCAATAACAACGATCGAGTGGAGAGTTATTCAAAAAAAAAATATACTTTTAATCTCATTGAACTTCATGAATCTCTCACTAATTTTCATGCTTTTCAATACAATAAAAACTACTCCTTGTTTTTTTTCTCAAAACAACAAGGCCTAATTGAATTATAAGCCATTTAGAACAAATATTCCTTCTATTTATCAATTCATAGTTTTTGATTAGTTATGGTATCATCCAAACAAATACACCTATGTTTAGATCCAATGTGAGCTTTTCTTTTAATGTTCTGTTGAATATCATAATATTACCCATTTACTAATATGTAAACGTATCTATATATATATATAAAGTTAAGCGGTGTCCTCATTTATTGTTCCATTAACTTTTATTGCAATCTTCCCTATATAATTTAACAATATGCAATCATAATCAAATCAATCACAATGGCATAGCGGTAAACCCTTCCTTTGATAACCCGAAGGTTTGGGGTTCAAACCTCTCTAGCAACATTTTTGTGTATTTTTATAAAATCAAATACTTCTATGAAATCATTAAAACAAAACCTCTTCATCTCCGTTCATTTTTATATTTACTTTTTTTTTGGCGATTATCGACCTTTATATTTTTATAATTAACTTTTTTTTAATTCGATCTTTATTTTGGATTGACACGGGTATATCAATAAACCTGAACTATTGTCCAGGGTATAAGATTTCAATTTTGTTTTAAGATTTAGTGATTGCTAATTATACTTTATCAAATTCTACCAAAAAAAATATACTTTATCAAAGTTACAAGTATATCGTGTACGTATTGTCACAGAATAACTATTGTACAACATTTAAGAATAATAATTTTTAATGTGTATTATTAAATAATAATATTTCTAATATATATATATATGTAAATAAACATATGACGTAGACTTTTAGAAACCATTGCCCGGATAAAGTTGAGAAATGAATTTATTCTTACTTAATAAAGAATGAAAATTCTCAATGTTAGTGAACAAAAGGTATTTAATATTTATTTCACGGATCATTCCAAATTGTTAACATAGATTCCAAAAGGTTCATCAATATGTCATGAAACTAAGTAACCGAAGATTAATTGTTTTTATCTCATTAATAGTTGATAAATAAAAGGAATTAAAGTATGTTTTTTAGAGTTATGATCTTTGAGTTATGATTTAAACTTTGATCATTTTTTAATTTAAAGTTATGCTTCAAAAAAAATGACTTGAATTATCATTTAAAGTTATATTTAACAGACCTTTCAATTAAAATTGATTAATAAAACTTAAAAATAATTTTTAAACCCGTGCGTAGCACGGGTAATGACTTCTAGTTTGACTCAAAAAATAAACGTATTTACTAAAAACACCCTCAATAAATGGAATGTGGAAGTGCAAAAACGTAATTCCCTCCAAAAGCAAACAAAGAAAAAAAAAAAAAATAGTATAGGGTTTCGCGGTCTTTCTGCTTCACTTGTGGGGGTTCGAGTCTGATGTTCTGACAATATTCTCTGCACCCTGTTTGCATTGAATTGAATTGGAATGGTAAATTGGGTTTCCTAGGCAGAAATTTTCAAATAAAGCGTATTTTTTTTGGGAATACTACAAAAATCAAAAACAATTAATCAGTGAAAATGAAATTTAGCAGCTACTGATTTATAAGGGAAAGAAAGTTTGTACACATAGTAATTGCTCCTGTCTCGGCATTTTCAGCAATCTCACACTCACTCCCCACACTCTCTTTCGGACTCTAGGGTTTTGCAGGTAGCCCTCGAAACTGTGCACCCTCGATGGAGCTTCCGTTTCCGAACATACCAGTTTGATTTGTGAATGTAAGTCTTCCAATCTCACTGTAACAAGGTTTGAAATCTGAAATGGGTTTTTCTCTACTTAGGATTCTGGTCTTTGGTTGTGATTAGATTCAAAGATCCAGCCTTTTTTTGTGGTGGTGGTACTACTTTATTCTAGTAGCGAAAAGAAAGATGCGATCTTTATATTATGAGAGCAGAATCCTGGGATCTCTATGCTTCAGATGATTTCGCATTGTAGAGATAAAGAG
The DNA here is from genome assembly GCA_934048045.1 of Polygonum aviculare. Taxonomy (NCBI): domain Eukaryota; kingdom Viridiplantae; phylum Streptophyta; class Magnoliopsida; order Caryophyllales; family Polygonaceae; genus Polygonum; species Polygonum aviculare. The sequence continues at coordinate 2,238,405 of OW204026.1, forward strand.
CAAATTACATGCTGGAAGTGTAGATTCCTGATTTTGCACTAGAAATTATGCTTCTTGTTTGCCCATATTAGAGGGTTTCTTCACCTTTTCTATTTGTTTGTGATTTTGTTTTAGTCTTTTCTTGAAATGTGTCTGTCTCATCTGAGTGCTAAATTCTTGTGTACTGATTAAGGGGTCTGAATCCACTTTCTGCAGGGATTGCACCAGTAGATTCTGCCATTTGCCCTGTCTCCATTTTGGTTGTGAGAATTTAATCCTTGGGTAGTCATTGAACTGAATTTCGTATAGCAGACTAGATAATGGATTTTTTCAAAGCAAGGAGTAGGTTCAGGAGGGCTCGCAAACCGAACCCAGAAGGTTGTTTTGGTGATAACCCGGTTCCACTACCAGAGGAGCCAAAGCCTGATCTTGACAATGTCACAGAAAAGTCAATTACTGCTGATGCTTCTCCTGAGGTTGATGACGATGACGATGATTTCATCACGAATGAGGTGAAGAGGCGGCTGAAAGAGCTCAGGAGAAACAGTTTTATGATGTTGATCCCTGAGGAATCAGGCCTAGATGGGGATGATGATGGAGCTGAGACATGCTCAAGTGAGGGGAGGGATATGGACTCACAAGTTCAACATGCTTATTATGATTTTGAAGCCATTTACCAGAAATACTGTGAAAGAATGCTTCTTTTTGATCAGATAAGCGCTCAGTGCCTCAATGAAGCTGGTATTTGTCACTATTACCGTTGACAATTACGTTTATGGCAATAAAAATTCAATCTTTCTGCGGACTTTTTGTGTCTTCATATTCATCAATGGTCTCTTTATTTATTACAGGGCCCCAGCAGTCTGTGCTTCCATCCCCTAGATGTCAGCCATCTCCAAGATCTGCATCTAAGAAGCTTACATCGCCCTTCCGTTGCCTCTCTCTGAACAAAATGGAAGAATCTCAAGATGAAACCGAATGCTTGCAAGAGGCATATAATGGGCCTTATGAGGACCTAGAGACAGCATATGTTGCTCACGTGTGCTTGGCTTGGGAGGCACTTCATTGTCAATACACCCAATTAGTTCAAAAGATTTCCTGCCGACCTGACAATCGTACTTGTTATAATCACTGTGCTCAGCAATATCAGCAATTCCAGGTGTTGCTGCAGAGATTTATTGAAAATGAGCCTTTTGAGCTAGGTCTAAGACCGGAAATTTATGCTCGGACTAGGAATTCCTTGCATAAACTGCTACAGGTTCCAAATGTGCAAGGTACAACATCAGCCTACAAGAAGATGTGATGATGGTGACCCTTTTTTTAGCTCGTGTTTCTCTACACTTAAGACTTACTGGTTTGTATTCAGGTTCACATCCGACGGCTTCTGAAGGGGATTCAGAGTATGCAATTCTTGCTCCTGACCTACTGAGTTTGATTCAATGCTCAATCTTGAGTTTTCATTTGTTCTTGAAGAGGGACAAGAAAAAATCTGGTGGTGTTCGTAATCTATTTGGAAGCCAAAACCAAACTGCTATGCCTATCCAACAGGTTCTATCAATCATTGAAAAGGTAAGACTTACTTATCTACTTCAATCTCATGAATTGTGGTCAACAAAAAAAATCTGCCTGCTTGTAAAGACAGCTGCATTAGATAAAATGAAGGAAAACAATAGGTCTTCAAAATTTGATATGCAGGGAATCAGTAAGTTATGGAAAGGGCTGATATGGTATCTCATCTTTTGCTAATTTGCTTTTTATGTTACTTATGTATATGATCTTTTCTGTTCACACTATGAGGACATCTTGTGCCATATATGTTTTATGACAAACCACTGAAGTATGCTCTCTGCTGCCTATTCTAAATCCAGAAGAAGCTAAAGCTGAAGGAGCTTTGTAAGAAGAAGAAAGGATGGAAAAAGAACGCGTGGCCCGGTACAAATGAAGAAGTGGAGCTTCTGCTAGGCCTCATTGACATCAGAGTTGTATCCCGAGTCCTGAGAATGGTTAGGTTAACAGATGATCAAGTTCTGTGGTGCGAAGACAAAATCCGAAAGCTGGATGTGCTAGAGGGAAAGTTGCAAAGAGACCCATGCCCCATTCTTTTCCCTTGTTGATAGTAGCTTCTTCTTCTTCTCCAACATTGCCAATTCAATCTAGAGATGGCAAGAATTTTCCTTCATTATGGCGCTCTAAAAAAAATAGATCACCTTAGATAGGTCCTTTTGTTAATATTTGTTTCATCAAATCTGATGGTGGTGATTGACTGAAAAAACATTTTGGGATCAATTATCTAATGCTCAGATCTGCTTTTAGATTATTCTGTTATTGCTGATGGAGGTGTGTTTTAATATATAATCAGATCCAAAGATGCTATGAAAATTATGCATGTTGAAAATGACCTTATTATCTAGTTTACCTTAGTTAAACATTCTTATGAACAACCATCTTCAAAATGATAACAATGTTTTCATTGGCATTGGAATCAAGTCAATGTAAGTAATTATTTCATACTTTTACTAGTCATCATTCACAAATAACATATCCTTGCCTAGAAGCTTTCTCTCAACCTCTTACGTGCATATTCCACCAAGCGTGTGATGCTAGATCAAACTTACGGGTCACGTATATCATAAATATTACAATTGGACCTCGATTTCAATACAGCCACAAATGCCAAATGGAGGGCAAAACTGTCAAATTATGATGCGTATGACTTGGTACATAAACTGGATTGTTCTTTTAAAATGCGCTGTTGGAATAGTAGTACCAAGCAAAGCTTCAAATTTCTGGTTTACGCCAACGTTGCAGCAATTTATTTCTTCTCATCTCATCATCATCATCATCACCATCATATACCCAATAATTTCTTCTACTGTCTTCTGTTTGTTTCAAAAGATCCAATACTTTTGTGCAATCGATAGAATTTTTTGTAAGGACCTTGGGGCTTTATCTTCCATTGTTGGGGATTCTTCATTTGGAGGGCGACTGTTGTAACGGTCAACTCCATTGCTTATCATGTACACTTCCTTTCATTACCCAAAAAAGTTCCAAAGATCGAGGTGAGTTTTCTATTTGTTTGATATTCATGAATCCATGATATGCAATGTTTGATTAAGAATAATAATTGTTTGCCACCTCTCACTTACGTATGTATACATATGCTGTTAATCTGTTATACGATTATCTCCTCTTTTTGATTGAATTTACAAATGTTCAAATATCAATTTGATCAACTATTCTCAATACAAATGTATTTGGTTGGGTTTTGAAGTTGAAGTTTCTAGTTTATAGATACCAATGGCTTATGTATACATGGAAGTAAGTCAATGCTTGTTCATGGAGATTTCTTCTGACATAATTATTATCACTTCTTGATCATGAATTAATCTGTATGACATCTTAAAACCCTTCAATTACAGCTTATTTGGTTATAAATTAAAATGAAATTCTGCTGAAAATTTGCTGATGTAAAGGCCATTTTGTTCCAGTAACTTTTGAAGCAACTCCCTAAAGATCACTACTTGTGAATCTAAGATGACACTTAATGAGTCTACAAAATCGCTTTTCGACGCCAATTCTACAGCTCCTGTTTTCCCCTTGAAAAACAAGGATGGCAACATTCCAAGTAGGTGTGGGAGTGCGCCACCATACTTCGAGGAATCATGTTCTACTATAAGAAATCCAACTGCGAAAAAATTCTACAGTGACATGTTGGAAATTACAGACGACGAAAAACTTCTTATGGATCCTGCATATATTGCTTACTACAATGCGCATGTCAACTTAAACCCAAGGCTTCCGCCTCCACTTATCTCAAGGGAGAAGAGGAGTCTTGTAGGATTGACTTATGCAAGAAGATTGAACTCTTCTGATGAAAATAAGGACTTGAGCAGTAAAATGAGTTTACTGTCTACTCACCAAAAAGAAACTGAAGATGATGTATTGAAAGAGCAGTCACAATTTAAAGATGAGATTGTGGATGGAGATAATTCTGCTTTTTCGGCTGGCCCCAGTAAAAGCTTTGCTGAACTGCTACAGGTTCTACCAAAACTTTGGCAATATTCAATTTTCAGACTCATTTTGTTACCTTATGTATGCATTCATTCTCCGCTAATATATGCTAAATTTGTAATGCTTCTTGGACTTTGGGTAAAGGCAGTGGATGATGTAATGAAGTTAAATTAATACTATGCAGAATGTGATGTTAGTAGTTTAGACATCTACAATCTTAGCATCCCTTTCTTGTGGCTTACACTACGATTACTTCCACCAGAAATTTCCATCAGCTACGGTAAAATACCCATGATAAGTTCCTGATAGGACTATTGTTTCATATTTCAAAGAATCTGTTTACCAGGTCTCTCTTATGATTTCATCAGCTGATCAAGCATTCATGTTTACAAGACCATATTCAATTTGATATCTATCTGATAAATGTCCAGAGTTGCAGGGTCTTAATGATCACACAAGAGTTTCGGACGCTACTAATCCTCCTTCAACATCCTCTCCACTTGTTAAAAATGACAACAACAATAACACTGCCGAGCATGTGGAAAGAAAAGATGACAATATGCTCTTGTGTGAGGCTTATGGCTTACCTTTCTACCCTTCAAATTCCACCATTCAACAAATCCAACGATTCCAACATCAGACTCAATACATACCACAAGCCATGAACCAATCTTATAATCAGGTGCCAACGTTCTCTGCGAATATTAGACCAGCGATGCTTAATCAAGGGCTTGCACCTCCACACTACATGAATGTTGGGAATCAATATGGCCCAAGACTCCAGATGATGAACACTTATGGTTTGGGAGCATATACGCTTCCGCCTGGTATATATCCTCCATATTTTGGAGGAAATTTGCCTCATAATATGTTAAGCCTGCCCTTTGATTCATATGCACGTCTGTTAAATAGAGGTACAACAGTGCAGCCTCAGTTTCCCGGCCCACTTCAAGGACAATATTTTCAGCATTCTTTCATGGAAAATAATAGCAGGAATGCAGCGCAAAGCAGCCAATATGAGATTTGGTTAGCTCAAAAGGATCCAAATTTGGCTGCATTCATGTATCATGGACATAGGAATTTGGCCTCCTCAGGTATGTGAAGAAATTGTATTTTTTAAAAACTTATCATATTTTTAGCCTGTGCCCATGATTAACCCAGATTTTATATATCGATCTTTTATAAGAGAAATTTATCATTTTTCTAGCCTCTGCCCATGTTTAACTGTTTATATGCATACAATCAGGATTCAATCCAATGCTACAATTTCCAATGAATGAGGGAAATCATATGGTGCTTGGTGATCACACAAATATTTCACAAAGCTCTATTGAAAGAGCAGATTTATATAGTGGACAGAGAGGTCAAAGAGGATCATATAATGTGGAGGATCCTAACAGGCATACATATCTTGAAGATCTGAAATATGGTGGGGGTGCTAAACTTGAGCTGTCTGATATTGCTGGGAAAATTGTTGAATTCAGGTAAATTTTGATAAGCATATGTTCTTTTATTTCCTAACTCTCCAAGAAATTGCTGATGGTGATTGATCTTTATAAATTTGCAGCACTGATCAGCATGGAAGTCGATTCCTTCAGCAAAAATTGGAGACTTCTACTCTTCAAGAGAAGGAACATGTTTTCACTGAGCTTCTTCCACATGCTTCAAAGCTAATGATTGATGTTTTTGGAAACTATGTTATTCAGAAGGTAAAATTTGAGGCATTGCAACCGGCTGAAATGTTTTCCAATATCCCATATACATCAACTGATTTTCTTTGATGTCTCAGCTTTTTGAGTATGGAACCAGTGACCATAGGAAACAGCTTGCTGATCAGTTTACCGGGCAGATGCTAACATTGAGTTTGCAAATGTATGGTTGTCGAGTCATCCAAAAGGTATGTTGATCACTATTTAAGTGGCTTGTAATCTGTATACAGTGCGCAAACTGTGTGCTTGTTATTATTAGCCAATTTCAATATTGGGATAAAAAGGAAGTCTTAGGAAGTATTTGAGTTCAAATATTGCTACTTCAGCCTTGCAAAACTTAATGTTGTCATAATCACTGTACAGTTCTTTTAAATAACTATTCTTTTTTTTGTAATGATGACTGTTGGTTGCTGATTTAGGCTCTTGAGGTTATTGAAGTTGATCAGAGAGCAACTTTAGCCAAGGAGCTTGATGGGCATGTTATAAAATGTGTGCATGATCAGAATGGAAACCATGTCATACAAAAGTGTATTGAGCATATCCCAATAGAGCAGATCGGTTTCATTATCGCTGCTTTTCATGGTGAGGTTGCAACACTTTCTGTTCATCCCTATGGTTGCCGTGTCATCCAGGTAGGCATACATACTATCTGTTGAATGAACCAACGCCTCTTGTTTATTCCGTTGTAAGGTTATTTCTCCTGTGTCTTGTAGAGAGCTTTGGAGCATTGCTCTGATACTAGAGCAAGTCATTTTATAATAGAGGAGGTCTTGGATTCGGCTTCTATTCTTGCACATGACCAATATGGAAATTATGTCATTCAGGTTTTTCCCTTGCTCACTGTGATTTGTCTAGTATGGGTGCGTTTGGATTACATTAGCATTATAAGGCTTTTACTGAATGGACAAAAGCTCACCATAATGCAATAATTGTAGTATAATCCAAACACTCCCTATGTATTGTGATTTCAGCATATTCTGGAATCAGGAAAGCCCCATGAAAGATCACAAGTCATCAGTAAACTGGCTGGTAAATTTTTTGAGATGAGTCAGCATAAGTATGCATCTAACGTGATTGAGAAGTGTTTGATATATGGTGATGCATCAGAAAAAAAATCTCTGATTAGAGAAATTGTTGGTAGACCTCAAGAAGATACCAATTTATTGGTAAGTAAACAAGTTATACAGTAAAAGGTGGTTGCATCAAACTCAACACAGAAGGATTCATATGACATTCTGATAGTGTCTTCTATTTGTTTTGTAGGTAATGGTGAAGGATCAATATGCAAACTATGTTATCCAGAGAATCCTTGAGATTTGCAATGATGAAGAGAAGAATATCCTGATGAACTGTTTAAGAGAAAATCTTGATTCTTTGAAGAAGTACACTTACGGAAAGCATTTAGTGGCTCGGTATGAGCAGCTCCTATCAGGTGGGCATGGGTTTTCCCAACATCACAAGCATCATTATGATCCAACTAGATAGGCTTATAGTTTAACTCAACTTAAACATCTAGAGGTGTCATTAGAAGTGGGGTTTTTTTTGTGTGAAAATACATGGTAAACAAATGTATAGGGAAGAGAACATCAGCAAATGTAATATGTGGGAATTAAACTACAATAGTTTTCTGACATTCTTATTGTTAAATGCAGGGAGTGAAGAGCAAAAGCCAGGTTAGTAACAACCGGAGGAAAAGTAAACTGATGCATTCATTCGTTTGGTTTGGTTGATTCGAAGTCAGATTTTATAAGAACTAAAGCAACTTGAAGAAACAGAAAACTTGAGTACATATTCTAGTTGAAATGATGATGCGTAGTAACATGTTTGTAAACATGTACTAATGTGTGTATAAATATTCTTTATTTGACTACGTTCAATAAATTTGGAATGTGATTGTGGTGTTGATCAGGGTGGGTTTTGGAAGATGCTTTATTGGATACCCATTTGCTTACTTCTGACTTCAAAGTAGTACTATTAAACATCAGTGGCCTAATGATCTTGAGCCTTAAGATTCTTCAGAGATGTTAGTAAGACCATCACATGAAAGCAATGATCACAAACAATCTTGTCAAGGATGATTGGATGAAGCATTTGATTGTTCCTGCTACTTTTCTGGTCATTTCACAGCATAGTTATTGAATGGTATATCTGTGTATACAACAAAGAAGGGTGATAAAATGGTTAAAAACCAAGAACAAGGAGCTGCAACATAATAAAAGATAAATTTTCTCAATCAAGGGAGTTCAAAATGCTGGTAATTGCACAGCTTCGCCGGTGTTATCCCATTACAACAAAAACATGGGATTTAATTAGGGAAAACACGGGTAGCCCAAAATTGCGAATTATAGCATGCGCCTCTCTATAAGCAAAACGTCTTTCCAAGCTTCATAAAACATCCAGGTGATCCCAGAGTTTGGCATAACCTTTAAACAACTTGCACCCCATCCCCTGTAAAGCCCCTTCAAACCCTCTTCTTTGATCACTTCAGCGAGCGCTGCAATCATATTTGGTGGGCATTTGCCGTGCAATGCCCCCACCATTAGCCTCTTCCTTGCTACCTCCAATGGGAAACTAATTGTACTTGCTGTCAATCCTGCAAAGATTGTTTAAAAAAAACAACCTATTACCCATTAATTCTGGATTGATCTCTAAATACTAAACGATATAACAATTATGCAATGTGTTAACCTAAGAAAATGGTTGATAATGCTAACAAAAATTAAAATATCCATGGTACTGGGAAAGAAAAAAACAGATGCATTTCTGATAGAAAAAATTATAGATGAACTGTGTATCTTACCTGAAACAGCTCCAAACAAAAGCAATTCTACACGGTTAAGGGATTTTTTCTTCTTTGCAGCACAATACTTGGTCTTGATTGTGTCATACATGAAATAGTAACAAGTGCTATATGGGAGCATCCCTATGAGAGTTGGTTTCAGACCAGAGTAGAGACCACAGACTCCACCTTCCCTATAAATGGTGCTAAGAGCAACTGTCAAATTGGTATATTCTTCAGGCCTTACAGTCAACCGGTCCTGTAATAAAAGCAATTAAAATGTATCTCCAATCAAGAATTATCTACACAAAAAACTCAGCAATTCAGAACCCAGTGTAGTGTCCAAAGACTCTTGTCATTAATAAATAAAATTACCTTTACAACTTCAAGAGGATGACAAGCTAATGTGCTAGCAATGCCAGCAGCAGCACCCGCAACAGCAACTGGAGAAAGCCATGACAGAGAAAGGTCCAAAGAAAGTTGTCCAATTTGAAGCTTCGGTTTTTCATTTTCCTTCCACTTCTCCTGAGCAGATGTCATTGAACGTTTGACACACTCAAAGGTTGCCAATTCAATTGCCTGTGTGGGAACAATTCGCAGCATGTTGATTGAGTTTCCCGCCCACAAACCCTGCCAACCCTGATGCTCAACCACCTCACCAAAGCTCCCGAGTATATGTCTTGATCCAACACCAACTACCATTCTTGTCCTGGTCACAAGATCAGACAAGCAGTATGAAAAGTTTTAGAACTCCATTATGTCAAACACAAAGCATGAAAAGTGTAGTGAGCTGAAAGATCATAGCCATAAGATACTTTCAAGTATAAAAGGAGAAAGCAAAGGCAACCTTATGGTCTCAAGAGGTGCCAGAACAGCCTTGGCCATTGCTCCTGCTAGTGCACCACTTAGAAACTCCCTAACTTCCCGGGTTCTGGAGAATTCCTGAGCACCAAAGCAAATTGAGCAAGGCAAGAAAACATAATAGAATCTTTGACCTTATGAGCTGAACTATACTAGCCTGATATAAATTGATGTTCTGCAGGAAAAAGAAAGCTGACTAGACTTCCAATGGGTAATTCTCCAATCCATAACTCCTCCCAACTTTTAACAGTTTATAGCTTCTTAGTTCTAAATTTTCTGATAATTGATTATATATCTCCTGATGGAATACAAAATGAACAATATGACTTTGCCTTGGAAGAGCTTACCAGATGAGATGCAGGAATCTTTTTAAATTTTCCTAGTAAGGTTTGGGTCAAATTCATTCCAAAATTTCCGTTCTCCAAAGATAAACAACACAAATATAATTATAATAATGGAGAAAAGATTGTGCTAGCTCAGGAAAGCAAAATGCCTTTAAAATATACTAGGATAGCATGTGCAGATTCAGGGAAAGGGTAAAGGTTGCAAAACGGAAAGAGAAGAGACCTTGAGAGGTTTTCCGATATCAGGAAGCTGAAAGCTGAGATGGAACTGGTTGTTCTGCTTATCCATATCCATCTCCTTAGGAGGAAGCATGACGACTCCAAAGCCATCGACCACTAGGCCAGCCTGCTTCTGCAAATCCATATCGATTCTCAGATTAGGGTACAAAAAAGCATAAATCGCTCCTGCAAATTCACACGACTTCGGACAAGAACAACATATAAAGGATGCTACTTTTGTGTTGTGCTATTTGTTGCTTGGTGTTCTGTGTATGCAGGAAGACATGTAAAGAGTAGGGGTGGGGGAAACGAAGGAAAATTACGTGCCTTGGCGGGAGATTGTTCGACCATTGAAGATATATTTTTGGTCAGCAAAACTCCAATTTGAGAGTCGCTCTCTCTCTCTCCTCCTCTCCTGTTGGGGAGATGGAGATGGAAAAGGGATTTTAATAATATCAGGACTCAGGAGCAGCAGCTTGGCTTTCAATTTCTTCTTCTTGTTCTTCTTCTTCCCATTGGCATTGAAGGGTCTTTTCCCGGAAGAAAGTTCAACGTTTTTTCTAGGGTTTCTCTGCTTGGGCTGAGCACCAGCCGCACCCTTTTTCAAAGCTTCAATTTATATTCGCTATATTTTGGGGAAAAGCTGTGATCGCCCTGTGTTATGACATTCATTTCGTGATTCCTTTTGCACTCCATAAAACAACGTACAAATTTTATTTAGAATTGTTTTCCATTGAAATTGTGTCAAATGCTAAAATAATACACCTAATAGTAAAAAAATAATAATCAAATGCTAGAATACTAAATATTGGTTGGCCATCTCATTTGGTCATCATAATATTTTAATATATTTATTTATTCTCTTTTCTACCCATAATAATTTACTTTTTTCTTTTTGTTTATCATGTGACACATGTCACAATGCCAATCAAAGACCAAACATGCATTTTGGTCATGGTGATGGCCAAACATGCTTTGGTCTTCATCACTTTTCTTACGTATATTATTTTTATATTGCTTCTTTTTTCCCATGACTAAAAAATGTCTACCATTGTGCATACTCTAAGAGAAGTTCATGCCATGTAACTAACGGTTTAGAACGATTGTACTTTACTGATTTGATGGATTTTACTTGAATCTTCTTTGAACAAATGAAGTTTTACATACTGTATCGATTAGTGTTAGCCCTCTATGCTTATAAAAATGTTTTTTGTTTTTTGTTAAAATTTATACATGCATGACAATAGAAAGGTTGAGGAAATAAGCACCACAACTTACTACATTCTTGTTATATTCTTTTGAGAAATGAAGGGATTAAAATCAATCCGTTCGTGAAAAAGACAAGCACCAGGCCTTCCTACTACCAACGTGCCATTATAACAAAAGTATACAACAACGACAACAACATTGTTAATATCAATGTCCAAGGAAAACAGCTAGATGCTTAATGGGCTTAAATACACAGCACTCGATCTGGAGAATGGATTTATATGGGCCGTATTGTACAAAGATAAAGGACATATATACGCATCGTAAGCTTTGGGCCTTTGTAAGACCATAATTACAAGTCCCGGCCGGTTGTATACAATTAAAGCCTAACATGATTGTTTTTTTGCTCAAGAGCCTAACATCTATCTATTACTATATACTAAAGCGGAAGCAAATTCTGCCACCATATTGCGCTACATCACCCCTCTTATTAAAGTAATATATTTTATATAAGTTATTTTTTCATATATTGAATTAGAAATTTTATCTTTATACTACTTGGAAATTTTATCTTTTATCCTCCATATAGGATATAATTTCTACAAAATTTTCTCTTTCTTATCTATCTTTTTTTGGTAGAATTTCTTATCTTATCTTTTTTTTTACGTGAATAATATTTATGAACACCAAAATTATTTTCATTGCCTACCTATATTATTTAAATTATCATACCTCATCAAAACTTAATTACATATTATACGCTGATCATTGTCACCGATAACAAAATTTGAACAAACTTTACGGTACAAAATTAATTACATATCTTCCCTTTTTTTACGGTGTGTCTACCTATATTATTCTTATTGAACAACCACAAACTTGATGTCTGCCACCATATTGCGCCACATCACCCCTCTTATTAAAGTAATATATTTTATATAAGTTATTTTTTCATATATTGAATTGGAAATTTTATCTTTATACTACTTGGAAATTTTATCTTTTATCCTCCATATAGGATATAATTTCTACAAAATTTTCTCTTTCTTATCTATCTTTTTTTGGTAGAATTTCTTATCTTATCTTTTTTTTTACGTGAATAAAATTATGAACACCAAAATTATTTTCATTGCCTACCTATATTATTTAAATTATCATACCTCATCAAAACTTAATTACATATTATACGCTGATCATTGTCACCGATAACAAAATTTGAACAAACTTTACGGTACAAAATTAATTACATATCTTCCCTTTTTTTACGGTGTTTCTACCTATATTATTCTTATTGAACAACCACAAACTTGATGGATAAAATTAATTTTATTGTTTTTCTTATAGGGAAATAAAATTCATGCTTGGATAGTTCAATCCCTATTTTTTATTTACTTTTTATTTTATTCATTTTTCATAACATAATAACGCATATGCAAGATAATTTGGTTTATTTTTTATCTTTATTATTTATTCCCTATATTTGTTATTAAAATTTATAATAAATCTTATCTCATGTCATTCTTCCTTGAAATTATATATTTATTTATTTGTTAATAGTTCATATATAAACAAAGTATATAATTATTTTTATAAATAGTTGATTATCAACGAGAATTATGTTATTTTATAATCCAAAAGTTAACTGTCATTTTAAAACAAAGTATACATATGATAGTATTTACAAATATTAATTATAAATTCAATGTATAATTAACAAACAAATTAATTAAATAACACCCCGTACAAGGTGCGGGTCAATTACTAGTAATTGTTATAGTGGTTACTTAATTAATTATATGTTTATTTTTTGATGGACCATACTAAATACTGTACTATTGTACTAATGGTGTTAGTTCGTTCGTATACGGGTGGGTGGGTATATAGGCCTAGTAAGTGTATATACTTAGTTCATCTCGAATTACACAAGCTAATTAAAAACAAGAAGAATCAACGTACGTACGTCAATCAATCATTCTGTCTAGGCTAGGTTAGGCTTAATTGGTGGTCGATCTAGGCAGACTGATGAATGGATTAGTTAGTTAATTAACGGGGAAGAACTAGGGTTATTAATTGCCAACTGCTGACTGAATGGATTATACTCTAATTAATAATTAACCAGCTCCATCTAGCAGCGAGTGTACCGTCCGTACCTCACATGACTCACATGCATGTAGTTAATTTCACTAGTTGTACGTCGGAAACCCTATTAATTTGCTTAGAAACCAAGCCCCCATGTTCCTTTGACTGGCCACATGCTTGTTTGCATAGATTATACTCATCGTCCATTTTAATCGTATCAACTTGCCCATGTTTGTATGTGTGTATGTTTGTAACATTGCAAATTGCACAACTAATTTGTATTAAGTTGATGAAGAAATTAAGCAGTAGAGCATGTATATATACAGTGGGCGCAATACATAACTAAATACGTAGTTACTTGTTCTAACTAGATAACAAATACTAGTGCTTAGGAGGAACACAATACTCATACGTACTCATAGGCGTTGAACGTGTTTGAATGGGTGGTTAATAGTCAATACTCAAGTTGCTTAATGATTCCGTGCACCTGCGTGCTCTTAATCATAGTCTTAATTGGAAGCACCGATAACCAAGAAACACTTTGACCAAAACAATTACTCCACCCTATTTTAATTCATGGTTAGATAAGTAACTACGTGAGCTGTTCATTTTTTTTTGTCGGAAAAAGCAAAGCTTAATTAAGAAACGACGGGCTCACAAGCGATAGAACGGGGGAAAGCCCTACCCCCGATATCGTCCGAAATAAAGCAAAGAGAGGCCACAGGCGGCTCGGATAAAACATATGAAAGCCAAACGGAAAGGAAAAAGCGAGTTTAGCAAGGGAGTCGGCGACAAGGTTCGCTTCCCTGAAGACATGGTTCACGCGGATATTCCAATCCCGCGTGAGGAAGCCGTGGCATTCGGATACCAGGCTGAAAAGGGGGTTACGTGAGCTGTTCATTAATATATTGGCTAGATTTTATTGCTTCCAACTCATTTAATCTTTTTTTTTAGAGTTTAATTATAATTTGTATTTAGAATAAAAATAACTATCTCTATATGTTATGTGGAGTAGTAAAATAAGTTATTGGGATCCAAATCCGCGATCCAAATTGCAATGCCCTTGCATCCCTAATTACCTATTATTACTCCGTATTACGTACAATGAGAAGATGACCTGCCCGCAAATGCAATATTTCTATATTAACATTATCGGTTTTTCTATTGTATGTCCTAAGGGTAAATAATAAACATACTAAAAACAGAAACTAAAATCCTAAAAGGAAAAGAGTGAACTCATCACAACAAAAATTTAAAACAAAAACTTTAAAATTTACAAAATATTTCCATTTATTAGCAATAAAAAAATTGTAACACTATTAGTGGATGCAAATATTAATACCGTACCTCTCATAGGATCGATTGCACGATATGTATGAACTATATATAATGAAGTATAATTGATAAAGTGTTTTTTTCTTTTTTTGATGATGAAAGATAAAGTGGTTTTTAATCACACATAAATAATTAAGAATTATTGGAGGGGTGAGTTGCGCGTAAAATTGATTAAGTTGGCATCCACAACCACATGGCAAACTCGCGGAATCAGAGGCAATTAACTAATTTAATCAAATCGATCTTTGGGAGGGAACTGAAGATGTTAATTTAATTAAGTTGGCCGGCATTACCAAAATCACCATCATCCATCATCAACTAATTGGATCTGATTCCTCTCCTCACTAGACAATTAATCCTTCCACGATCCATTCTGCAGGCTCGTCATATATGTGTCTCGTGATTAACTATATATCCACTGATTAAGCAACTTTTATATAATATATATATTGGTCGTAGCAACTTATATATCTTATATTTAACTTTTTTACATATATATATTTAAGGGTCTGCTAATAATTTAATTTCCCCCCTTAATTTTTAATTATTTTGAATTTCAATGTCAATGAAAAAGACTAAAAGGACGCCTCTTTAGTTTCATATCACTGTGAATTTTGGTACTTCGTATCAGTCAATTAGTTGAAAGTCTTATACTGTATTTAATACAGTATGAAGTATGAGTAGTATATATAAGATTGAAGATGTTTCTTGGGCACACGTTAAAGATCTTAAAATAATTAAATTTAGTGAAGTGATAACTTTTTTTGACAAGTTTATTGATTTTGGTTTAGGCGTTTAAGTTCTGAATATAACAATTTATTTAGAATTTTAGTTTATGTTAATTCAAATCTTTGTTCAATGATTAGGGTTTCAAATCTCCAATTTTCAGTGTCCGGCCAGATTCTATATGTACAATATGAAGTACTACGTTTTTAAGATGGATGGACGTAATTAACGTATAATAAATGGAACATGCTCTATTTTATCTTAAATAACGGTATGATCTTACCCAGACTCTAGGTTCCCAATGTACTTTTCTCTTTCGGCTTCGGTTTGTGACCTTTCTTTTTTGGGCAAACCTAAAACCAGGCCGGGCACATAATGATCGATTCGATTTATATATTCAGCAACGTTGTAGGGCTAAGCTTAAGATAGATATATATACATCCTGTCGGTCTGCAACATCATCAAATTATAGGAGTATTTATTTACTGTGTTATACATGTACCAATGCAAGTTGAATACTGGTTTATTAATTAATTAACTAGTGAAGTTGTCAGTGTCAAGTTATGCCGAGTAATACTATTAATTTACTAGGTAGATCGATAAAACGTTACATAGAAATGCATGTGGAAGTTCACGTACAAGTTGTACGTTATTAAATTCTGAAGGCCGGTTTATAGGGATCTACGTACACTTGCTCATTACAATTAACTAATCAAGCTAGCTTGTTTTTAGATTCCAGAACGGCAGTTGCGCCAGTAACTGATCATTCATATATTACGTACAATTAATACATATACAAGTCATGAACTTATCAAAAGTCGTAATGTTGATTAAACAATTTATTAATAACTGATTCAAACCCATATTTGTCCCTCACTAGTCACAACCGCTAGCTTATAAAAACACAGATGCAACCACGCACTCATTCATAAATATTACACCAAGCTACACAATTAAGCTCGACCAAACAAACAAAATCACATACATACATACATGGATTCAAAGAAGTCAAACAAGATCCGGGACATTGTTAGGCTTCAACAACTCTCCAAAAAATGGAAGAGCTTTGCCAAGAACAGCAGCAAAGCCCGAGCCGGAGAGACCACCGGCGCCAACTCATCCTCCGCTCCTTCCGGTGGCAGTGGTGGTGGCAGCAAGAGCATCAAATTCCTGAGGAAAACGCTGTCGTTTTCGGACAGCAGCGTTTCCTCCTACTCGTCGTTTGCCTCAAACGACGTCGCTCCCAAGGGATTCCTGGCCGTGTGCGTGGGGAAAGAGATGAAGAGGTACGTGATCCCAACCGAATACCTGAGCTACTCCGCATTCGGAGTCCTCCTCAGAGAAGCCGAGGAGGAGTTCGGGTTTCAGCAAGAGGGAGTGCTCAAGATTCCATGTCAGGTCTCGGTTTTCGAGATGATTCTTAAGGCGGTTGAAGAGAAACGAGGCGACCAGATTTCGTTGAATGAGCAGTTGGATTTGATTGTTGGTGGTCGATGCTCTCCTGAGTCCTCTGAGAATCAGTGTGATCAGGTTTTTCCGTCTTCGAATTCCAATGCGCAGATGATTCATTGAATCATAGTAATTGATACCAATATATGCATCGATCATATATCTCGAGTACGTGATTGAAACCTTAATTTGTATTTTTGGTTTTTAGTCTTGTTTAATTTGTGAATCGATTGACGTACGGTAAAACTAATATGGAAGGAGACGATTGACAAGAGAATGTTATAAGGTAGATTCATCATTCATCTGCTTTGTTCTTGGTTAATGGAATTGAGAAATTAATTCTGGTGTAATATTATGCATCTTAATTTCTTTTTTTTTTTTAATAAAAAGGGTTATTTTATTCACAAAAACATGTCACGGACAAAATTGCTAGCACTAGGCTAGTTGATTACATCATCTTCAATTCCTAGCTTTGCTAGGAACCTTCTCTCGACTCTCGTCTTAGGCTTCCAACGAGCTCTAATACAATTCCTTACAAAATTTATGCTCATTCTAGAACAAACTTCCACCTCCACTTGCTCATTATTGAAAATGAGCCTATTTCTAGCACTCCATATGTAATAAGTAGCAGCACTATGACAAAGGTTCCACAAATTATACCTCAAGCTATTCTTATCTCTAAACCTGCAAGCAAGATTCAGCCACTCAGCGATGCTTCGCGACCTTCTTGCGAGATTGGCCCATCTCAGCACCGAGCCCAGCACAGCGCTGGAAAACTTGCAGCCAAACCAAAGGTGCTCCTCGGTTTCCTGCTTTCCAGCCTTGCACAGGCCACACTCATCATCAATAGCTAACCCAAAACCAACCAGCCTGTCCTTAGTCTTCGCACCTCCACTGCA
Organism: Polygonum aviculare; assembly: GCA_934048045.1. Taxonomy (NCBI): domain Eukaryota; kingdom Viridiplantae; phylum Streptophyta; class Magnoliopsida; order Caryophyllales; family Polygonaceae; genus Polygonum; species Polygonum aviculare. Next base: position 2,256,004 of record OW204026.1, read on the forward strand.
AACTTTCCAAAGATTAAACGCGATCCTGGGCGTGTTCAAACGCTGCCAGACAACGCCTTTCCACCTTACTTCCTCAGCCCTTTCCCTTAGACAGTCGTAGAGAATACCAGTGTCAAGTTTTCCTCTCCGCGCAACCAAGACAGCTGACACCCTGCTTGGTTCGAGCGAGGCAACAAGGTCATCCCTCAATTTCAGCACCGCTTTCCATAGAGCACTGGCTGAAGTTTTGCACCTTAAGGTCCAAAAGTCAGCAGACCTAAGATGGCTCTCCTCCACCCACTTATGCCAGATGGAATCATCTTCCGCTCCTTCGACAATGTCATAGATTAACTCAGCAAAGACAGCCCTGTTCCAGGCTTTAAGGTCTTTGATTCCCAATCCACCTTCCTCTTTTGGTTTACAGAGCTTCCTCCAGGCAATAGGAGCTCTTTTCCCATCACACCTACCACTCCACAAGAAGCTGCGGAGAATCTTAGTAATCTCCTTGATAACATTGTTGGGTAAGAGAAAGATCTTGCACCAGTAATTCAAGAGCCCATATAAGACAACTTTCATGATCTCCAAACGCCCTGCATACGACAACTTCCTACAAGCCCAAGCATTGATCTTAGACCTGATTTTTTTCATCAGCCCCTCGTAGTCCCTGAGCAGCAGCCGAGTACTACACAGCGGAACCCCGAGATACTTAACCGGAAGTTGACCTTCATCCATGCCCAGGATGCGAGAGACCTCAGCCTTTTCATAATCCTTTAAGCCCGCGCTGAAGACCTTCGATTTGGAGCAGTTAATCTCCAGACCCGAGACCGAGCTGAAGTAATCCAAAACCTCTTTGACAGCTTTAAGAGACCTATTGCTACCGTGAGAAAACACAAACAAATCGTCGGCAAAGCACAGGTTCGAAACTCTAGCCTTGGCGCAACCCGGATGAAATTTGAACGCGCTTTGCTTGGCCATTCTGCTGAACATCCGACTCAGATACTCCATGACGATCACGAATAAGTAGGGAGACAGCGGATCACCTTGTCTAAGACCCCTCTTCCCGCTAAAATGCCCATGAAAGCTTTTACCGATCTTAATTGTAAACTGACAGCTTTCTACACATTCTTTAACCCAGTGCACGAGAATTGGATCAAACCCGAGCCCCTCCATCACTTGGAGCAAGAACTCCCAATCCACCATATCATAGGCCTTTTTTAAATCTATTTTCAAAGCATATCTAGGACTAATATTCTTCCTTCCATAGCTTTTGACGATCTCTTGACAAACGGCTATGTTGTGCTTAATACTTCTTCCCTTAATGAAAGCACCCTGGGATCTATCAATGATTTTTGGGAGCATGGCATGAAGCCTGAAGACAAGCATTTTCGAAATGACCTTACTTATCACACTACAACAAGAAATAGGCCGATAATCACCAATGGATCTCGGACTGTCCACCTTCGGGATGAGGGTTATGACGGTGTTTCCCACTTCTTTCAACAACCTACCTCTCTCAAAGAAGTCGAGAATGGCCGCAGAAAATTATTCTCCCACGACGTTCCAAGCTCTCCTAAAGAAATGGGCGTTAAACCCATCCGGTCCCGGGGCCTTGTTCTTGCTAATACTCCAAAGGGCTCTCTTTACATCCTCCATAGTGAAGAACCTCACCATCTCTTCCCTGTCGCTAGCACCCAGCAGAGCACCCTCACTCAAAACCGACATGTCCGCCTGCCTGCAGCTGCCTTTCTTGCCCAGAAAAATTTCAAAGTGCTGGACGATAAACCTGTTTATATCTCCCTTATCTGACAGAGTCGTACCATCACCATCCTCAATCGACATAATAGAATTTCTAGCTGATCTCTGTTTGATGCTATTAAAAAAGAAACTGCTGCAAGAATCCTGAAACTTCAGCCAATGGATCTTAGCTAACTGCTGCAAATCAAGTCTTCTTATCCTCATGACTCTTTTAAGATCATCCAGCGCATCCCTTTCAGCATGGATGAGCACCTTATCCTGCGGCCTATTTAGAATTTCATTCTGAATCAACACCAGCTTCTTGTGCTTATCACTGATCTCTTCCTCTGTTTTCGCAAGGCTTCCTCTCTGCAACCTTTTGAGCGGAATCTTCAATCTTTTAAGCTTTTGAACCAGCCTGAACATGGGGCCGCCCCTACACTCAAGGCTGTTCCACTCCTGCTGCACTACCTCTTGAAAGTCTGGCAAATCAGCCCACGAATTGTTGAAACGGAACGGAATCACTTCTTTATCCAAATCTCCCTTGATGTGCAAGAAGCCAGGACAGTGATCCTTACACTCCGGCTCCCCAAAATGAGCCTCATAATTAACGAAGTCATCGATCCATTCTTGATTGGCCAGGATGCGATCAAGCTTGCACATGACTTTAGTCCCGTCCGTGTGCTTGTTTGACCATGTAAAATAAGCCCCTGATGCCCTCAAGTCACTTAAACCATGACTATCCAGACAAGCAGCAAAATCTTTGCAGTATTTTCCATTCTTTTCTATCGCTGAATATTTCTCCTTGGGCACTCTCAAAGTATTGAAGTCACCCATCATGACCCAAGGATTGCCTCCAACAGCAAGCGAAAACTGGGAGATATCATTCCACAAATCCCTGCGCTCCCCTTCATCATTTGAGGCATACACAAAGGAAAGGAACATGAACTTCTGGTTGTTGTCAAACTCCACACGACAGTGAAAGAATTGGTCCGATTCCTGGAGGATATCAAGCTTATCAATCTTATTCTGATTCCAGAAGACCCAAATCCTGCCATTCCTTCCCACACAGCTAGTACTACGATTCCAACCCCTCAACAGCTGGCTACTGACTCCATTTACTTTCTCTATTCGAACTCTTGTTTCCAAAGTTGCCATGATATCTAAACCTTTTCTTCTTACCATTCTATTAACAAAATCGCATTTAGAGGGCTCGTTGAGTCCTTTAATATTCCAGCAGGCGATGGAGAGCTTATTCATTAGGAACAATGACATCAAAATCAACACCCTCCAATGCATCATCTTCAAGACCTTGAAGTCTACTTAGAACAGTATATTTCGACTGCCCGATTACCACCTGTTTACCCTTCATAAGCCTCGCTTTCTCAGCACTCTCCCTACTCCCTTTGTGCTTCACCACCTCCCACTCCTCCTTGTCAGCTTGCTGAGCTGTTTCATTGAATACTGGCTTCACCATCGCTGAAGTGGAGGCTACCATCATCGTGGCAGTCTGCTGATGCTGCAATCGGTCACGAACCTCATGCAACGCAGCCTTGACAGGCTCACTCTGATCAGGCTTCTTCTTCTGAACCCACTGTTTCCTAGCTGGCTTCTTTTTCCACTCAGCTCTGTTCCAAGGCGCCTCTGCCTTCTTACCGCAATCACCAGATTCATGGCCAAAAGCAGAGCACAACTCGCATATAGGGGGCATCCATTCATAGCAAACAGGTTGGACGACTATCTCTCCGTCCTCTCCTTCAAAAGTAACTTCTTTTCGCAACGGCACTCGGGTTGATATCTCGACGAGAATTCTTGCAAACGACAGCCTTTCCTGAGTCTCCGTGGCTTTGTCGACGAGTATAGGCTTGCCAATCGCACTTCCCACTTTCTCGAAGAAGTCGTCGTCCCAAAAACGAACATCCAAGTTTGGTAGATCAGCCCACACTTGTGTTGTCTCGAAGCATGACGGGTCCAGCTTCATGCCTTCTGTCCATCTTTTGAGTGCTAGGGGTCTCCTGCCTCCAACCATCCAAGGGCCATTGCTCAAAACCCATTCCATATCCTCCTCCTGCTCAAATTTGAAGACAAAGACCCCTGAATCAGTCTGGATAATTTTAGGAGGGGTTTTGACATTCCATTTGGCATTGACAAAGCCCTGAACTACGTAGAACGATGGCCTCGTGCCCGCCACCATTCCCACCAAGCTCTTCCTCCACTTTTCTGTGTTCTTTTCCACATCCTTTTTAGTGAACTTGATAACTCCATTGTTGTAACCTTCCACGAAGTTCAAGCATTTTCCATTGACATTCGCCCTGTTCCCCGCCAACGCCTCCCTGAAAGTAGGCTTTCTTGGAGCAACCTCCTGCTTTCCTTTGTCGGCGCCCCCATGCCGCTCACCAACCAGCCCTTCAGCATCGACTGGCGCAACGCTTGACTCAGCCACCACTTCAACTGAATGGGTTGGGGACTCTCCAACATCAGGAATCGAGTTTTCAACCACCTCCACTGAGGCCGATTCCGACAGAGATTCTTCTACAATTTCCCCCTGTTCGCGCTCAGGGGCCACAGCCTGAGTCGCCCTAACAGTGCTCCGGAGAATTCTGCTATTATTGGCGCGGATGGCTCCTTCAGAAATCTCTGCCTGGTATTCTCCATTGGAACCATTCTTAGCCGCCGGGCTACCGGCCTTTTTCCGCCTTCCCGCTGCTTTGCCCCTCGCCATCCCCGCCAACCTTGGCGGCGGCCCTAGCGGAAGCGACAAACCCTGCCTTTTCTGACACTTTTAAGAAACGCGCGTGGGGCGCGTTCTTTAACATTCCTATGCATCTTAATTTCTTCTATCTATTATTGAGCATCTTCTCTCTATTGTTGAATCAACCTTTTTTTTTTTGGTGAATGAACTCTTTAATTACCCTTTGTTTATGTTCGTTGACTTCATAAGGTCTGTATTAAAATAATCTATTGGGTCCGTATAAAACAGCTGATCCTGTCGCTGTTGCTGACATTGTTGTAACAGTGATGTATGTTTCCATCCCTAGAACAACCGTTCCTTCATAAAATCAAATGTTGTAACAAGTGAACAATATTTTCTTTGATTGTGACGATAAAACTAACTAAGGTTGACCGGAGATATATTAAAAGAAATGATTTAGACTAGGAAACATATATGTGATGTATCCATATACATGCATGATCTTTGCTCCATTTACCGTTTTGTTACAAAATATATTAAAAGGATCACACAGATAATATAAAAGGATTTTTCAACCAAAAAAAAAGATAATATAAAAGGATTTGAAACTTAAAGACTTTCTTCTTTCAACGGAATTTTCTCAATAAAAGTGGCATTTGGTATGATCGATCAAATTGTGGCAATGGATCACAATAAGTACATTGAATATCCTTTCCAACTTTAACAAATCCCCCATATATCGATGATATCTTCCCTAATATATCAACCCGCTCCCTGTAAATCTGGAGTATATATATGTAGCATGATGTCCGCACATACATACAGACAAAGTTGAATACAAAGCATTACCGGGCAGCTGATCGATCCAATACAAAATTTGTAGAAATATTGAGAACAGGATGAGGTGTGCACCATGTTCGTCAGAGATAAAGCTGTTGATGTTGGCATGGTGATGGTGATGACGGCGGGCGTTGCGGTGGTGACATGCTCATCGTCATCATCTGTTAGAACCAACGACGACGTAGAACCCTCGGGTGCTACTGTGTCTATAACCAACCAACTGGAAACCAAGCACAACCTACAGGTACGTACGTGCACGTGCGTGCTTTGTTTTTTTATTTTCGGTTGCCCACTGGTTCACCAGAGCTTCGTCTTGACTACATGGGTCGCGCACCCTGCCTTTGGTGGGTGAACGTGCGTGCTTTGTTAATTCATTCATTCATTTTTGACAATATATATGCATATACATGGTGCAGGTACACTGCAAGGACAAGCACTCGGATTTCGGAGTGCAGCAGGTGGCGTACGGGGCCAAGTACGAGTTTCACATCGAGCCCAACACGTTCACGGCCGACTACTTCTGCGGGTTCGTGTTCGACGGCGACCTCCACTGGTTCGACATCTACCTTGCCAAGAGGGATTCCGCCGCTTGTGGCAACGAGGTTGTTTGCCACTGGGATGTCAAGCGCGCTGGCCCTTGCTTTACCCAAGATAACACTTGCTACCCCTGGAACCACGACGACGCCCTTCCAACTCACTAGTTTTTCTTTTTCACTCATGTAGTCATGTATATGTATTCCATCCATCATAATAATAACAAAAACAATGGCTAGAGTTTATTATTTAGCTATATATTTATCAAATGTATGTAGCTATGTACGTCCTAGCCACTCCTACAAATACATGTCCAAAATCCATCTACGTACTCAACCATAACGTATGCTAACTTATACTACTACTTACTGTATACTTAATTAAGAATAGACGTACACTAGCTAAAAACAAAATGAATCTGCAAAAATTTACGACTTAGATTCAACTAAAGAAGCAAGCAACCAAGAAGAAGACTCTAACTGTACGCACGCACGCACGTACGTACGATGAATACACGCATTAATTTCGTGGAAGAATAGGAATTAACATTGGATCAAATTAGTTGATAATTCGATCGAATGCGTCTACTCAAATCATCAAGTTTTATACCTAAAGAGAGTGTGTATCATAGCGTAACAGAAACCAAAACAATGGAGTATTATTCTTCAGCCTCGTGTCCACCATCGATGATCCTCTGTGCATCATCGTGGCTTACCGATTAAGCTGGGTCGATCGCCAGAGATCCAAGGGAATAATTAAGCTCAACCGGATCACGACGCCTTGATCTCTCCAACCTTGGTCACCACCTCGTGCATCTCAAATCTCTTGCCCAAGTCCTTTTGGCAACAGCTCAGTCCTATACTCAGAAGCTTCCTAATTTCGTCCTCCGCCCCCTCGGTTCCCCCCATACCCTTGTCAATAACGCCACTAGAATTCCCTAAAGAGGACCCGATCTCGTCCACCCAGCTCTCCAGATCGTTCTCATCTTTCCCTGCTGTGAGGCTGCTCGTCGGAAACTTGCCTGTAAGTATCTCCAATATCAGGATACCAAGACACCACACGTCCGTCTTCTTGTATATGTTTCCCTTTGCGGAGAAATCAGGTGACTTGTAAGCCAACATCACCTGCTGAGCTTGGTCGTGATTGACCACGGGTATTAGCCCGTAATCCATGATCAACGGCTCCAATGACTCGTTCAGGAGCACGTTTGAAGACTTGAGGTGACCGTGCGGAGGAATGTGATCCATGTTATAGTGTAACTCGTCGTGAAGGTAGCTCAATCCCCTTGCAACTCCCTGGATGATTTTTAGCCTTGCTGCCCAATCTAGCTCTTTGCCTTTGAGATTCCCATGGAGTTTGCTGGCTACGCTTCCTTCAGCCATGAAATCAAGGACAAACAGCTTCTCTTCTTTTCTGTAGTAGTACGACACGACAGGCAAAACATTTGGGTGTCTTAGCTTCCCTAGCCGGACAACGTGCTCGTGAAAATCTTGTCTCACCATTTTATTCATGTGTCTAAACCTCTTGACAACCATGGGTTTGCCGTTGGGAAGAAGCGCTTTGTACGACGATCCAAAGTGGCCACTCCCCAGAACTTCGGCTGAGGATCTCAGTAATTCCGCCAAATCAAACTGCTCTATGTCGTCCCTTACGAATACCAACTTGCCCACGTCGGGGACTTTCCTGCTTGGACGAGGAGCGGCTTTTGTGTCGCTGCTTGCAACGTTCTGAACGCCCGATTTGACCATGTTGGCGCGTGCCAAATCACTGCTATTGTGAGATATCGAAAACGTATCGTCTGAGGGCGAAGGCTCTTCCCTTCTGCAGGCTCCCAGAATTATTACAATCATGAGGAGCAAGAACAAGAGCACCAACAAAATGAGTGCCCAGATTGGCCACTTCCTTGACCTTGTTTCGGCTGGTTCGCCATCGTTACTGGGGCACGGTTCAAGGGGGGGTCCACATAGGCCTTTGTTACCTAATTACAAAGAGCAATTCGATTTGAGTTCACCAAGCATGCATACATATATATATATATATGTATATGTATGTATGAATATGTGTACAATATTCATGTGAATTGTATAGGTGATAAGGTACCTGACAAGGCATCTGCGCTCATATTTTGCAAGCTTGAGGGAACAGGGCCTTCCAATTGATTGTTGGACACGTTTAAGGACGGAATGTGTCCCTCTGTGAAGTTGGGTATGCTTCCTTCAAATCGGTTACCTTCGAGTCGAAGATCAACCAACCGAGCTACCTTTGTGACAGAGGACGGGATTTTTCCGGTGAAGGAATTGTTGGCAAGGTACAGCCTTCTCAATCCTTTCATACCCAAGAAAGCATCGTCAGGAATGTTGCCAGAGAAATTATTGTTGGGAAAAAACATCAACCTCAATGTGGTGATCTTTCTCAAATCAGGCAAAGGGCCTTCAAATTTGTTGTTGGAAACGCTGAGGATTCTCAAGTTGCCTAGCTGCGCCAAAGCATCGAGATCTAGGGAGCCGGTGAGGCCCATCTTATGGAGGCGTATTCCCCAGACTCGATCCTTGAAACAAAGGATGCCTTTCCAGATGCTGTTGTTGCCTATGCAAGGAGGCGGGTTAGCAAAAGGGTTCCAATCTGGGAAAAGCACGCCTTCGTCTTTGTCAACGGCTCGGAGCGATGCCTTAAACTTTACCAAGGCTGTGGACTCCTTCAGGGTAAGGGCATCCTCCTGAGTTACAGGTAAAGGTTGAGGCTGTATTGGTTGAGGTTGAGGTAGAGGTAAAGGTAAAGGTTGAGGTTGAGTTTGAGGTATGGGTAGCGGTTCAAATTGTGGTTGAGCCAAAGGGAGAGGTTGAGCTTGAGCAACAGGGAGGGGTTGAGCTTGAGCCACAGGGAGGGGTTGAGCCTGAGCTACAGGGAGAGGTTGAGCTTGGGCTACAGGGAGAGGTCGAATTTTGGGTAGAGGTTTGTTAGGTACGGGGAGAGGCTGAGCTTGAGCTACGGGGAGAGGCTGAGTTTGAGGTTGAGGTAGAGGCAGAAACCGAGTTCGAGCTAAGGGTTGAGAGCTTAACTCAGAAACAAAATTACAAATGATCCAGAGGACAATAAATGGAAGAAATGGTGCGCGCACAACCAGGAAGGCATGGTGCGCGCCCATCAGCATTGTTTGTTGGGGTCACAGAATGATTGGGGTCTGAAATGTTGATCTTTCCTAAGGAATCAGGAGTTTGAGGCATGTATGATCAGAATCAAACATACTACTAGGTATGTCTGGAAGATGTTTAATTATGTTTACAAGGGTTAGGAAAGTCAATGAAACATGCAAAGATAAAGCACTAGATTGCTTGCCTTGTGCTTCCTTGATTTTCAATTAGTTCTTCAATGTGCATGAGAAATGATCAAAATGAGTGCAATGTGCAGAAAAGAAAGGTAGAGAAAATGTTGGGAATAGGGATGTAGCATGAACCGTGTGTAGATGATTTCTCTTGGTATTTTTTTAGTTTTGTTTTGCATGAGGAAGAGAAGTCAGCAAGATGACATGAGAGGATGAACGAAGGCCAATGGACCCATGCATGGCCGAAGAAATCCTTCAAATTCTCTGGTGAGTTTTGGGTTGCTCATCTACCTATAAAACCCATCCATCCGTAATATAGGCTAAATATAGGATTCGACGCCTTCAATATAGCATACATATATATCCTATCCCAGCCTAGATTCAGTTTGTAATACACTTGTCATGACTGCCTAAATAAGCTCAGCCAGATAGATTAAAAATCACCAGCTAAATAAACCAACCAATTTTCACTTTGATTTTAATTTCCAGTAAATCATTACAAGGTTTTTTTTTTGCTTTACAACACCATAGTATGCCAGAAAAGAATGCCAAAAACATGAATCCCAGATAAGCTAGCAATTGACTAATCATGTATTGCAGAAAAACTAGTGGCAAAAAGAAAGCGGATGTAACAAGCTGTAGGTGGTACATACATTATAGAGGTGTGAGGAAAGCATAAATTGTGCAGTAGAATGTGAAAGCCATGATTGTGGATCAATGCATTCAATTCAAGGCCCGTCATCCCTATCACCAAGCAGGTTGCATATATCAGAACATTCTGACAAGCTGCGAGAACAGTAAACAATACTATGCGTTTGTCAATCCTTACACTTAATAGATGTATAACAAAACACTGAGAAAATCATTAAGGGCCTGTTTGTTACTATACCCAAGGTATCAGGAATCGGGTTCCGGAATGAGCTAAACTGTTTGATTTAAGAATAGGGTTGTGGGTACGGGTCATTCAATCATTCTTACTCCAACCCGATACCTCATTCCAACCCGATTCCTGACATCGTACCAAACGGGCCCTTAACACGGAGAAAAGAAAGATCAAATCTTTACCAGTATTGACGAGTTCGGAATCCCTTTTTGAAGACCACAATTGGCCTGCAAATCGGGAGTGGATCAGATGATAGACAGATAGACAGAATAGAATGGAGGCCCAAAGAAGTAGGCATACCGGCGGATAGTGAAAGGGCCGAGGCCGGGGGAGCCGTCGCCGCCGCGAATGCAAGTATTGAGGCATTTGACGGTGCAGGTCTCAGCCTTGCGAGATTTAGGGCGCTGGATCCTGATGGGCTTCTTACAGGCCGGGTCGGACTCCGGGGAGCAAATCTCGGCCGATAGCGAAGGCGGGATGTTGGAGAGAGTGTCGCCCGAGTCTCCGAGTTGGAGCGCCGACGCCGATGGGTTTGAGGCTGAGAGGAAGAGACTGGCGCCGGCGGCGGCGGCCACCAATCCCAATTTTACTACGCCGGGTGGGGTAGGGTGACAGCAAGCCAGCCTTGCACTAGAAGTTGCACATCTGTTTCCGGTACACCACCAGCTGCTGCTTCCTACCGATGATAATAATACCATCTCTCCCTCCCTCCAATCTCAGGACTCAGAAAGTGCCTTCCCCTGCCCTGGCCTTATCTGTTCTGCTTGCTGCTGCTGTTGTTGTTGTTGTTCGGTGATATGATAATGGTTCGATACCGTTTTTGACCCTGCAATTACGCAAATGCCCTTCAAGCTCTAAACTAACTAACTACCTACATACCAATCACCATGTTAGTTGGTTCAAAGTTTGGCACGATTCAATCGATTTAACACCAAAATCAGGTGACCCTATTTCGTTGGCACAATTGCTAAACATCACCAAATTTTAACTTCTTCATCACCAATTTACATTTTTTTCCCTTAAATATCCCTCCATAAATAAACACCTAAAAGAAAAAAAAAAAAGAAGAAGTGATGCCCACTTTTCTATACTCTTTGCCTACCCGTACGTGTTAATCTATTATATATATTTAAAAGCACTAAGGATTATTGCGCCACCTAGGATTAATCCAAATGGCGTTCCCACATTAAGCCACGTCAGATTTTTACACATGTCATTAAATCAATGTGCCACATCACACTATATTAATTTATTAATTATGCCACATCATACGAATTTATCCAGATCACATATATTTATCCACGTCACTATACATGTGTCATTTGTATAATTTAATTTGTAAAAAAAATCTACATGCTCACCTAATCAAGATTAAAATCAAACGCCTTCATGCACGGGTATTTCGACCCCGATCGAGATCGAATACTCATCTTCCTGGATGAAGTTCTTACCCGTTGCTTCCGACGTCGAGATGAGTATTCATCTTCCTTGATGGCGTTATTGACCGATTACACCGACCTCGATTTCAATTACCATCTACTAATTATTTTCGGTCTACTCCACCTAAATTCGTCTCCCACCAAACTATTGCCCCGCCCCTACCAATCCTACCATTACACTAGATAACAACGATGAACAAGGATGCAAACATAATTAAGGAATATGGAAAGTAAAACAAACAATGAAATTAAATTTTTTTTTAGCTCTTGATATTATCCTTCTTTGAAAAGTTGATGTTCAGTTAAGATTTAGTTTTAAAATAGTTTGATTATAGATACGTAATCTTTTCAATAACGTAGTTTGATTATAGATACGTAATCTTTTCAATAAGGATAAGATTGATTATAGATTTCGTGATTATAAGGAAAAGATATTTCATTTGAAATTAATAAGGAAAGCTCACCTTGGTAACTTTTTTTAATTTTCCTGTAGTGTAAAGATTACGAATAATTTATATTAAAAAATGCATTTTCGTGATTATAAATATATTTTTAAGATGGTTGGTTAAGGATTACAAAACAAATTATGAAATAACTATTTTACCTCGGATTATCCAACTTTAGGTAACCCAATATTATGTTTAACAATATAAATCTGGAAAGTTTATTGATAATGTTTAAAATAACCATATCTTGAATCTTTTTGAAATTGTAAAAGATAAATAGTTACAAAATTAGCTAACCTAAATCTTTTGTATGATATCATATAGTTAAAAATTTTACGGATAATGTTTGAAATGTTAGTTAAAATTGTTTAATTTTTAGTCACTAATATTATTCTTATCTAGAAAATTCATGATCATTTAAATTTGGAAAACTTATCATATCTGATATAGTATCTTTTATTTATTTTTAAAATAGTTTGAGTAATTATAATTTTATTAGAAATTAACCACGATTCTCAATATAACATTACGGATAATTTTTTCTACCAAAAAAAAATTCTGAATAATAAAAGATATTTGTGAATTTATCTACGTGTTATTTTAGTTAACCAAATATTTTGTGAAGATTACAACATCTGTATTTCGTAATCAGTTTCTAATCATGTATTTTAAGATATTAAAAAATGTATTTTTGTTAGCTATTTGTATTAAAAAATGTATTTATGACTAAATTTTTGTTAAGATATCTAAGAATTTTTAAAAATAATTCAAGATAATCATGATTCTTTTTTTAAAGGAATTTTTTAGCTTTAGCGTTAACTCTACAAGTTTTTTTTTAAAAGAGTTTAACCTTTTTTTACTTGGCATGAAAAGACGCCTTTAGCAAAACCTATGTAAATCAATATCAATATATATTATAAAAGCCGACCGTTTTCCAACCACCCCGTTGATTATGACCCGACTTCATTTTTTTCCAACTTAAATAGATAATAACAATTCTATATCTTTTATTTTACCTAGAAATAACAACTCTATATCTTTTACTTTCCTTAATTATATTATCTATCTTTAATTTTATATTCTTTAAATAATTTTATCTTCAACTTTCATCTATAAAAGATACCAATATGCATTCATATACATCAATTCATGTACCCAATAATTTTGAGTCTTCTACGTTATCAGGTATTTTTAGGATTGATTTTCTTCAACAATACATTCACGTAATTTTGATTACGTATTTCTCCAACATATATTGTCCAGCTATGGTTGTTTTATAATATTGATACATTCACGTAATTTTGAGTACGTATTTCTCCAGCATATATTCTCCATCTATGGTTGTTTTATAATATTGATTTGAAATACAAGTCGTGACACAATAGGCTATGTTCCATGAAATTAAATTATGTCAATTTTTTTATTATACATTTTCACACTAATATTCTATTTATAATAGATTCAAAAAAACACAAAACACGAGTCGTGCATGACACGACGGGTACAACTAGTTATTTGATATCTCTCACCGGTTTAATTGCCCTCTTGATGCAGAAATTCATATCAATTTTATGGTAAGTATTTAGTATAAAATCAAATTGTATACACCGACATGCCAGCTCAGCTTCTCTATTAAAATCTTCTATACCAATTCCTTTTCCATACCAAGATTATGTCAACCAATTCCTCTGTAATTATCCATCTCATCCCAACACATCAAATCTTCTTTCTCTTTCTTTCAAAAAAAATTCCTCAATTTGAAATTCTAGCTGGCCCTTTTCCTCGATCTCCATCTTTTTCTGCCAATGGAGCTTAATTCCCTCCTCCATCTCCATCTCCAAACCCATCCACATTCCCGTTTCCCTGCCCACTTACCAACAATTCAAACCTCATTTTTTTTTCTCACGGTCAGGAAAACAAGAAAATGTTGAAAAGCAAACCAGAAAATGTTGAAAAGCAAATCAAATTCAAAACAAAAGTCTTGAACCAGTAACTTTCACTATCCATCTTGTGTTTATGATCTGCTGTATAATGATGGGTTGAATTAATTGAAGCTGGTGTTTTATCAAAAAAAAAAAAGCGTACAGATCAATATCGGGGAATGAGAGATCGAGATTTGGTAATGGAAGGTTTGAGTTCTCAAGGTAGATAGACGACGGACAGAGATCAATTTTGTGAGAGTGGTACTATGGTGGGTTGGTTGGTGATTTTAATATGCTGTTGGGGGTAAAATTGGAAAACAAAAATGGTGATGTTTTATTTGTGGTGATGTTTAGCATGCCTCTTCGTTGGCATCTCCATACATAGGTTTGTGATTGTTTGCCGGCAAAATACTATGGACCCCCAACTTGTCACTTTTTTGCAAATAGACCCCCCAACTTTACGGGTTACCTATCAAACCCCCGAACTTAACTTTTTTTTTCCTATTGACCCCTTTTTTTGCAACTCCACTCAGCCATTTGTATCCATGCCACCTAAACAAAAAAAAAACTCATTTTATTTTTTTGTAAGAAAGTGTAATATAATATAATTTTTGTATAATTTCTGGGCAAAATTTGCAATAAAAGAGAAATATGGGATTGAAAAGATGGGATTGAAAATGAAATTTAGGGTTCTTGATCTGGAACGAATGAGGTGGGTGGAGCAAGGGTGGTCGCCGCAGGGCAGTCGGGCAAGGGTCGGAAGACCCGAACTCGCGGTTCCGGGGCTACGCACACCAGGAATGGAGACGGCCGGAGCCTTGAGCGTGAGCGGAGGAGGCGCAGATCTGGTCGGCGATGGGACCGAGCCGGGGAAGTCAGGAGAGAGGGAGATGGGTTGGGTCGCGTTGGGGCATGGTAGCGAGGGCCAAGCGGTGGGTCGATCCGGCGAGGTCGCGAGCATGGAGACCGAGCGAGCGGAAGGAGGAAGGAAGAGCGGGGTCGAGTCTGAGGTGGGTTGCGTCGGGAAGGAGGCCGGCGAGCATGGGTCGGAACCCTAGATCTGGATTTGGGCGAGCGGGTGGAGCTCGTGAGGGAGTTGTGCGCAGAGGGGACCGAGAGGGGCTGAGGCCGGGTTGATGGGCGAGAAAGGGAAGGTCGGGGCAGAGCGGCGAGGGCGAGCAAGGGGTGTCGAGTGGGTGAAGAGAGCTGTTGTCCGGCGAAGTCAACCGAGAGAAGAGGACGGGCTGCCGTCGGGTCTTGGCCGGAGGTGAGCCGGTGGAAGCTAGTTGGAGGTGATGAAGGTTGAAAGACGATGATGAAGATGAATAATCTGTTTTTATTTACTGTAAATGTATTTTTTTTTTTTCATGTCAGCAATTTAGCGGTATTTCACAGCCCACCCTAACGAGTAAAACGCACGCGCCCGTCCAGGTCAGCAAAAGGTGCTCAATAGGAAAAAAAGTTTAAGTTCGGGGGTTTGATAGGTAACCCGTGAAGTTGGATGGTCCATTTGCAAAAAAGTGACAAGTTGGAGGGTCCACGGATGTATTCTGCCATTGTTTGCCTGTTTGGTATGTCCAGTCAAGATTGTGGTTTGGATTGGCGGTTATGATGCAACTCTTATACAGATTTCTGTTTGTTTTGGCTATAGGACCATTCAACTAGTTGAGCTACATCATTTGCTTCCTTGCTCACTCTGCTTGTTTAACTATGACGGACCTTATACAAGAAACTATTACAAAGAATCGGTTCAATGGGTTTATGCCCAGAAAATACAGTTCCCCTTCAGTCTGGTTCTCAAAATCTTGACACTGTCTTCTCCTTTTTTTCCTCTTTACAATTTAAGTGTTAATAATAATAGCTCATCAAAGGTGAAAAACCAACACTTGAACCTCACATTGTACGTTCAACAAATGAATAATATATCACGTATAGACTATAGATGTGCTTGTACACTGCGTATACCTCTGTGGTTATGGTATGGTAGCTTCAATTGTTAAAAGCTTCGACTTACATACAGAATTTACCAGACAAGAAAGAAAACAATGGTTTTGGAGAGTCAAATTATGTGTTTTTCTCCAGAATTGAGAGAGCTGGTGTCAGATAGTTGTTTGCCTTGTCAGGCAGATGTGCCACCTGCATTTTATACAACAATTTACAAAAACAAGTGATTAGTGTAAACCAACATAATTACTCTTACACATAACCTCTACTCTTCCATGTTATTCTCACCAGTTCATACAGCTCATTCCCTTGCTCGGCCGCATATTCGTAGCAGACCTGATTACAAAAAGTATTGAATCAAAGATAGAATCCAGTTCCCACTGCATCTTGATCTCAAGTTAGAGGAAAGAGGCAATAAAAAAAACGGGTCAACTCACATCAAAACTTTTATTTCTTGCCGTAGAGTCATGCAAAGCCTTCACGCAGATATCAGCTACATCAGCACAACTTATTCCCTGCAATGTACAGCCCGTTTCCCATAAAGAAGTGTTTCATAGACCAGTTGGCAAAGCTCAATACACAAGTTTAGAAATATATTGTTCAGACCTGAGAAATCCGGTTTCCTTGATCAAATATGAGAGCACGCTGTCCACCAGGCTCTTCCTGGAACAAGGAGGTGATCAGTCGTTAAGAAAGAGAGAGACGGAAACTAAAAGGAAGCACAGATAAGCTTGTATAATTAGATGATGTAAAGAAGCAGTTATAGACAAACAGAGAACCTGCAAGGGACCAGGACGAATTATCGTGTACCCAATTCCTGAGCGTCTCAGTGAATCTTCACCAGCCTGCAGATGGAACAAAAACAAGTACAATGTGGAGTTATGGGTTTATTTAACTGGAGCAACTCATGCAAGTTTGGTATACATATACACACACATAGTGAAGAGTGTACCTTTTTAGCTCTCAAAACTTGCTCCCTTCTGCTAGACTCTATGCCTGATCCAGTGCATGAAACTAAGATAAAATCCGTTTCTTGCCCACTCTGAAAAGCAACCGCATATAATAAATTTTCTTATAAACTAAAATTAACGTTTGCATTGTAATATTCAGGCAAGATTTCATGTGTGCAGGTCATAACTCGTGAATGTGGAACTCTGCTGAATGTGTAAAAAAAAAAGGAGATCCCCATGCCCAAGTTTAGTTTGCAATTCTAAACTAATCACTAATAGGGTGATATATTAGCAGAGTAAAGCTATCAAACCAAAAGAAAATAAAAATAGCAATCATTGATAGAACATGACAGCATCTTCTCACTCAATATATGAAGAAAGCCAGCACACTAATAAAACTAAAATGACATCCCTATTGGCAAAGGCGAAAGTGAAACAAATGACCTTTTCTATCAAGTAATTGTTTAGGGCTCAATTAGACCAATCCAGCATTATCCTAAGTTTAAGCTTAAAGTCCGACGTTTACATTTCCCACCTCATTTATTTGTGTTGCTAGATAGTCTAGAAAAGTTGTTCCTTATGTTCTATACATATAGACTCAGCACATTAAGCTCCAAAACCCTGTATAAATCTGACATGGCTGAAATCACAGAATTAAACATCAATGTTACTGCCCTGCACTTTGCAGTAGTCTAGACCATGCACTAAAGTCACTTTTGAACTTACAGGCAGAGCTTTTATGAATTCCAGTATAAGCTGAAAGCTTCTTGGATCCTGATTTGCTCCTTTCGATCCTTCAATGGGTCTCTGAAGCAACAGCAGAAATAAACAGTAGAATGAGCCCTGGATCTTTTCAAGGAAAAAAAAGGGGAGCGACGGTATTTTGCTAATGAAAACCAACTATCAGGAGGCGCACAAAAGCATCCATTATTCTAGAAAAGGAAAGAAAAAAAATCTACAGCAAGTATAGAATGTTCAGACAAATATCACAGTAGCCACATTATAATTGGTAGGTGAACTTCAGATTTTGATTCCCAGACAAAAGAATAGGTGCTAAAAAGTGATGGATCATGGGGGTGAGCCCAGGCCAGGGCAATGCAAGTAGTTCCAAGTCATTGATGTTCGTAAGAAACTTGCACAGATGCTTCAAGATGACTTGCAGCAAGAATAAAATTTTAAAAAAAAACTTCTTGCTGCATAGAAATGTATCTACACTATAGCATCATACAAAGTTTAAAGGAAATGGTGAGGGGAGTTACATTCCAACTTAATTTGTTGCTATGACTGGAAAAATACCTGTCTTCTCGGCTCAAAACGTATGCTTAAAGTGTGCACAAGAAACGGATCTAGAGGTGGATCATCTTGATTCACAGGGCGAAAAGATGAGAAAGGCACCCTTATCTGCAAAATTCATTCAGGAAAATATAAGAACAAATTTTCCTACTCCCCTTGGTATTATTTTAAAAATACATAATTAAAAGACATAGTGAATTGTCAGCTAACAATAAAGGCTTCTCACCCTACAAAATCCCAATTTCGTGCTTATCCTTACAAAATAAATTTTGCTTTTTGATGAATCTCCCAAAGGACCAGCTTCAAGGATTATTATATATGATCGACCATTGCCTCCGACAGAGAAGACAAAACCTTCATACCTGCTCATTATCAATGCCAGGAACAGCAAGTGAATTCCTTTTCCTTGTCAACCCAGCTATTCAAGTAGAAAGAAAAACTAATACCGGTCTAATGTGCTGCCGAGAGGAAGCGAAAGTCTTGTTGACAATTCAACATATCCTCCTCTTGTGAAAACATAACCTAGGAAACAGAAGAAAATTATGGTTCATACAGCAACATTCATGTTGAAGAAGTCCTCCTCGAAAGGTTTACCTGAGAAAACTGCATTTCCGTTCTCATCCATTTCAAATTTAGCATCCATTCCTCCATCATACTTGGAAGCAACTGCATCTTGAAAATAAGTTCCCTTACGTACTTGCCAACCATCAAGGGAATCAGGTGATTTGAACTTTGCTATGGAAAGCTTGCTCTTGCTGCTTTTGCCTGCCCGGATTTGTGCCAGACTGTTGTTGTAGTCCTATATACACGACAGTGCTGAAATTAAAGACCCGTTTTTGGGCACAGAATGACAATGGACTAGACCCAAGATAGAACAGAAAGAGGCACCTGAAATGCTTTACAGAGATTGTAAACCCCCAAATGATCAACTCTGTTGAGATCTCCACTGATGGTAGAACGAGCAGTGGCGCAATAGATAATCTTATTACAGCCTTCAACAGCAGGATAGAGACTAGGAGGATCGCCCACATCCCCAATCACCATCTCTACTGAAGTGGGAAGCATATCCTTAACTGCTTGGTCAACCCTCCTAACAAGGGCCTTGTTGTTGGATAGAAACCAAGTCAGTTTTCATCACTTTATCTTATAAAATTATGAAACTACCAACATCTCATCTTATATATTACCTCTAATTATCCACTTTTCTCATCAACCTTATCATTTTTTTAGCTTTTGTTCTTATATATCACCTAATTATTCAACTTTTCAACTTCGTACAGTGCAATTGTAGTTTATGGACAAACAATTTGGGACGGAAGGAGTATTACTCACCTTGACTGTGTAGCCTCTGAGCATAAGCTTTCTGACAACAATCCGGCCAATCCGGCTGGTGGCGCCGACGACGAGAACGGTGGTGTTTTGAGCGCCGGGGATGACGAATTCGCACAAGGGAGCGCCGTCGCCGATGAGAAGAGAGTCGTCGGCGAGAGTAGTGCTCGAGAACTGACCTAATCCTGAAAACTTGCGCCACACCTCATCAAAGATTTGGCGCGATTTCCTGCCCAGGCCAACGGGATTCACCTCGTCCACCAGACTCTTCATGCTCAGATTCTGATTCTTGTCGTCTTCTTGCCTTTGCTCTGCCTCGGCTGGTTTGGTACTGGTGTCCGTGGCGGTAAAGGCGACGCCTTTGTCCTTGTTCTTTTTCCGGTAGGTCCTCCTCCTCCTCGCCTTTTTGCTAGGGTTAGCGGCTGGCGCCTGATCGCCTTCAGTTGCCGCTCGTGGAAGCAGGAGAAAGCGGTTACGGATCCCTGATACCGAAAGTCGAAAGGGGAGCGGATGAGAGGGAAGGTGATCTTGCTTTTGCTTCTTCAAAGAGGCGTTGCCATGTGCATATGTATATGCATATGCAGGCGCGATTAGTCGCAAATTTGCAGTCGCCATTTCCCTCTCTTCTGCTCTCTGTGGAGTACAACTACGGGCAGTTGGAATCGATCCGAGGGGTGTATGTGTGTGTTCACCACCACAAACACAAGCCAGCAAGGAATTTGCTGACACGGCCTACTCTCCTCCACCTCATTTCTAGGCCACTTGTTTACGATAATTGCTAATACCCCCGAACATAGGTAAACTTTACAAAACTTCTCCCGTTTTTACCAATTGTACCCATTTAACCCACTTCTATTGTTGGATAATACAAGTTTGAAAAAAGATAGAATCTTTTTTATTTGATTGAACCGGGTTCGGTCCGACCCACCTAACACGCACGCTATTTGATTTGTGGTCCAGTAGTCGGTCTTCCCGTTACCGTTGCCGCCTTCCCCAAGTCTCAACCCTAACCCCCCTTCCGGTTTCTCCGATCCCGCCGCTCTCTCTTTCTTCCCCTTTTCTCTTCTCTTTCCGCCTCCCCCCCCTTCTGTCTCCGTCGCCGCTGATCACAGGTTTGTGCTTTTCCTATTCTGACTATTCTCTTCTTACGTGTATCCCTCCAATCAAGTTGACACTTTTGCCTTTGATAACTTCTTTTAATGACTTGCCCGTCAATATTGTTTCAATTCCTTGCCCTGCTTGCTTTTAGTCCAGTTGCTTGCTTATTTACAAGGTAAAGTTTGAATCTTGTAAAAAAGGTGCAACCTTTAGAAGGTCTGAGAATCTCCATTGCTTGAACGACCTTGATGAATAAAAATTAGCCACCATTGCCTTAGAACGTGATCATGAATGTCTGTACGTGTTTGCTATGATTTTAGCGGTGTGTTTGTGTTAATAGTGGTCTAAATAACTTTTGACACATTGAGCTGCTAAGTAATGATTTTTTTAACTTCAAATTCTGAATATTTGCAATCTCTGTGGTGATATGCAGACTGTTGATATCATGATCGGGGCTGTGATTAAGTCTAGTACTAGCCCTGCTTTCGCCACAAGAAATGCTTGGTTTCAGGGATCGGGGAAGTCGACAAGGGCTGCTCCAGCCATGATGGTGACTCTTTCCACCTCCCGTACGAGAATGGGGTGTTTGAAAGTAGGGACTTTCTCGGGTCTGAGAGGAAGTAATGCTTTAGATATGATCGGATCTTCCAAACATGATTTCTTTTCTAGCGTGAGGGCCGTGATTACTAGAGCTCCTAAAGGTACAGTGAGCAGGGGTGTGGTTAGAGCTATGTTTGAACGCTTTACTGAAAAAGCAATCAAAGTAGTAATGCTTGCTCAGGAAGAAGCAAGGCGCCTTGGCCATAATTTTGTTGGAACAGAGCAGATTTTCTTGGGCCTCATTGGTGAAGGAACTGGAATTGCTGCAAAGGTTCTTAAGTCTACGGGAATTAGTTTGAAGGATGCTCGGGTGGAAGTTGAAAAGGTTATTGGTAGGGGTAGTGGATATGTTGGGGCTGAAATCCCTTTTACTCCTCGTGCCAAGCGTGTTTTGGAACTTTCACTGGAAGAAGCCCGGCATCTGGGTAACATTTTCACTTGAACTATATGAACTATAGTCTACTTACGTTATGTGGACCTACTGTTTTATTAATCAACTTCTTTATCTGTGCCATCTGATCCTTGATTGCAGGAGATAATTGTATGTGTATCTGGTTAAAAGTCCTTGTCGTAATCCCTAGGCTTGCCAACATTCAAGCATGTGTTGATTTTAAAAAATGCTTAGATGTTGGAACCATTAGGATGATTTAGGTTGTTTGAACCACAGAGCATAAAATTGTATTCTTTGTGTTCAATTGACTATAGAAGAATGGGGTGTAGTTTTAGTCATTGATAAAAAATTTACGGTATCTGGTTGAGATTTTCCACGTATAGCAATTGCAGGTATCTAGCAACTTTTCATAGGGGGTTAAAGATTATTTCGTGAAAGAAAATAAATTCATTCTATCATTTATTTTTTGTCTTCATTAAATTGTATTTTATACTACAGGACACAAATTCATAGGATCTGAACACTTACTTTTGGGATTACTTCGCGAGGGTGAGGGTGTAGCCGCAAGGGTTCTTGAAGCTTTTCAGGCAGATCCAAGCAAAATTCGCACACAGGTGAGACTGGTCAATGAAAAAATACGTATTATACATCTCTCTTGGCTCTAAAGTGACGTACTGCATTCAATGTGATGATTAGGTTATCCGCATGGTGGGTGAAAACAGTGATACTGTCAGTGCCAGTGTTGGTGGAGGCAGCTCAGACAGTAAGATGCCAACCCTGGAGGAGTATGGTACAAACTTGACAAAGCTAGCAGAGGAGGTCTTCTCATCATTTTAATTTGTCTTTAGTCAATGTCTTATTTGCAAATTGGGCATTCATATAAAATATTGCTTTACATTTTCATAATTCAGGGTAAATTGGACCCTGTTGTTGGAAGGCATGAGCAAGTGGAGCGTGTCACGCAGATCTTAGGTCGAAGAACCAAGAACAACCCTTGCCTCGTTGGAGAACCTGGTGTTGGTAAAACAGCAATCGCAGAAGGTCTTGCTCAGCGAATTGCCAATGGTGATGTTCCCGAAACTATTGAAGGGAAGAAGGTATGCTTTACCATTACATTGAGAAGTTTTGGAGTTATTTGATGGTGATTTGTTTCAATTGACATACTTTATGAAGTTATATGCTTAGCCGTCATTGTTGTTGTGCAATAGTATGGAAATCGATATGACATTCAGCAACCAATTATCAGGTTTCTCAGCTGTTATATGAATTGATCCACTTGATACCTTTATTTAAAAAGAAGGAGAAAAAGAAAAATCCACGTGATACTGTCTGTTCTATCCTCTCTCTTATTTTCAAACTCAATGAACTTCTGCTGTAATGTTGATGACATATGCTCTCTATCAACTTCTCTTTCAGGTTATAACCCTTGATATGGGTCTCCTTGTAGCTGGCACTAAATACCGTGGAGAGTTTGAGGAAAGACTAAAAAAGTTGATGGAAGAGATCAGGCAGAGTGATGATATTATTCTCTTTATTGATGAGGTGCACACTCTTATTGGAGCTGGAGCAGCAGAGGGGGCCATTGATGCAGCCAACATTCTCAAACCAGCTCTGGCAAGAGGTGAATTACAAGTAGGTCCATGTTCTCTATTTATGTTTATGCTGGTAACTTATGCTAGTTTCCCATGCACTTCATAATAAGTGTATTTTCTAATTCATGCGTAATATTTGAGATTAATTGAACCTTTCTACAGTGTATTGGAGCAACCACACTTGATGAATACAGAAAGCACATTGAGAAAGACCCAGCACTAGAAAGAAGATTTCAGCCTGTTAAAGTGCCTGAACCTTCAGTAGCTGACACTATACAGATTCTAAGAGGGCTTCGTGAGCGTTATGAGATTCATCACAAGCTCCGTTATCTTGATGAAGCATTGGTCGCTGCCGCTCAATTATCTCATCAGTATATTAGGTGTGTTTTACTTGCACATGAACCTCACTGCTTAAATTATTGAAATACTGACTGCCGAAGCAGATCTATGATCTGATTTTGATTTTCTTTTTGTATGTCTAATACCTGACGTTTTTATTAAATAGAAAACTGTAGCCATGAAACAACTTCATATGCTTTAATATTGAGTCCTTCTTGTCTCATCACTCGATTTGACTTTTGTCAACCCTTTGGCTTGATAATTGTTATACTGCAGTGACCGTTTTCTGCCTGATAAAGCCATTGATCTGATTGATGAAGCCGGTTCTAGAGTTCGGCTGTGCCATGCTCGGGTACACATTCTGTTCTTCTTATTACATATTTGCTGAGTCCTTATTACACCTCTCCACGTTGATGATCTAGTATGATTTTCCAGCTTCCCGAAGATGCGAAACTGGTTGAAAAGGAGCTTAGGCGGATAACAAAGGACAAGAATGAAGCAGTTCGAACCCAAGACTTTGAAAAGGTAAGGAGCTGATAAGATGATATATTGCACTTAAGTTCATCTTGGGGTGGCTAAGCCATCAATTAATTGTATATAATCCACAGGGATAAAGCAAAGGTCATTGTTTGAGGCATACTCCAAATACTTAAATGTGCTTATTAAATAGTTTAAATTATGAGCAATACTGGTTTATCACAAATGCCTTTATTTGTCATATGTTTTCACCATGCCAGGCGGGGGAGTTGCGTGATAAAGAAATGGACCTCAGGGCACAAATCTCTACCCTTGTAGAGAAAAACAAGGAAATGAGCAAGGCAGAGGAAGAAGCTGGAGATGGTGGTCCCGTGGTAACCGAAGCTGATATCCAACATATTGTCTCAGCTTGGACTCAGATTCCGGTTGAAAAGGTGTCAACCGATGAATCTGACCGTCTTCTTAAAATGGAGGAGACCCTTCACAAAAGAGTCATCGGTCAAGACGAAGCAGTTGTTGCTATAAGCAGGGCCATCCGCCGGGCCCGTGTTGGGCTCAAGAATCCCAGCCGCCCGATTGCCAGCTTCATATTCTCGGGCCCAACTGGTGTAGGAAAATCTGAGCTAGCAAAGTCGCTTGCAACCTATTACTTTGGATCGGAAGAAGCCATGGTCCGTCTTGATATGAGCGAGTTCATGGAGAGACACACGGTCTCTAAACTCATTGGCTCGCCCCCTGGTTACGTCGGTTACACTGAAGGTGGCCAACTCACTGAGGCCGTTAGGCGTCGCCCTTACACAGTTGTATTGTTTGATGAAATTGAGAAGGCTCACCCTGATGTTTTCAACATGATGCTTCAGATTCTTGAAGACGGGCGGTTGACTGATAGTAAAGGTAGAACTGTTGACTTTAAAAACACCCTCCTAATCATGACGTCGAATGTGGGAAGCAATGTGATTGAGAAAGGAGGACGAAGAATCGGGTTTGATTTGGATTATGATGAGAAGGACAGCAGTTATAACCGGATTAAGAGTCTTGTGATGGAGGAGATGAAGCAGTATTTTAAACCCGAGTTCTTGAACCGGTTGGATGAGATCATCGTGTTCCGCCAGCTCACCAAGCTGGAGGTGAAGGAGATTGCAGATATTATGCTGAAGGAAGTTTTCCAGAGGCTAAAGAGAAAGGAGATTGAGCTCCAAGTAACTGAGAGATTTAAAGACAGGGTTGTTGATGAAGGGTATGATCCAAGCTACGGAGCAAGACCCTTGAGAAGAGCAATTATGAGACTCTTAGAGGATAGCATGGCAGAGAAGATGCTCTCCGGTGATATTAAGGAGGGCGATTCAGTAATTGTGGATGTTGATTTGGATGGAAAGGTGGTTGTACTCAACGGTACCAGTGGAGGCGATCTTGATGCCGAGGCTCTGCCAGAGGTGATCTCTGTGTAAGTTTTATATATCATCGGTTGCGTTGATGGGATTCTTTTTTCATAGAGATTGGCTGTTAGGGTTTTGCACTTGGTTATATGCATTTTTTTTGGTCCCTTTTATTTTGATATTCTTGATGAAGAATACGGCAAAAGGAAGGTGATCATTGAGCTTATTTCTCATATCTTAATGTGAATTATTATTGCCATTTCAATACATAAGCTGTGCTTCTCTACTCCTATTATGTTTATGTCAAATGGCAAGTGTGTGGTTGAATATAGCAGGGCTTGTGGCTGTGGATATGCATATCGTCCGTGTCCAACGTACACTTTGATTTGTATGAACATTGACTCGTACAACATTGTTTGTGAGGATGTGTATATGTTTGAACTGAAGAACTAGTGCTGCACACTCTTTGATTCCTAAACCATTGGATAAAAGAGAAGATT
Source organism: Polygonum aviculare (assembly GCA_934048045.1). NCBI lineage: Eukaryota > Viridiplantae > Streptophyta > Magnoliopsida > Caryophyllales > Polygonaceae > Polygonum > Polygonum aviculare. The sequence continues at coordinate 2,281,684 of OW204026.1, forward strand.
TTGGTGAAGATGCATGATTAGGTGATTAAACTATATTTATGTGTATCAGTACGTGATTCTATGGTCTATCTAGTATGGACTTCATTTCTCTCCTCTCTTTTGTCCCGGCCAGTAAGAGTCATCATGGGCAATTACTTATGACAAAGTACCTTATGTTGTAAAACGATTTAAGGAGTATTATACTATAGTTAAGTTGAGAAGCCTTTTGGCTGGCTGGTTGGTTGGTGTTATTGTTGTACCACAACCAAAAATGTGTTCTTAAAGTTATTGAAAAGTTAAAAAAAAAAAAAGCATGCAATTGTGCTAATAAGACCTTGCACTCGAACCATTAATTTGATGAATGTTAAGGGGGGAAAGGGAAGAGCACGTGAGAAGTACAAGCTAGCAATGTACCATTAAATTTAGGAGGAAGGGGAAACAGTAAAACAGTAAGGGGCGAGAAGAACAGTGGTCACATGAAATGACTAGTTGACACGTAGCAGAGCATCAGAAGGAGATTCTTACTGTAAATCTTTTGTGTTTTACCTTTTGGGTTCAACTCTGTAGTTCGTCCTATGTGGTCTATTTACTGCTTCTAGCTTCTCCTATATTGTATTGTGTGTGCATAGTTATATGGGTCTGTTCGTTGTTGGTACCTCATTTGCTATATACTCCACTTTTGGTTTTTATTTTTATTATTATTATTATGAATTGTGCTAATAGCCTAGATTAAACAAGCAGCCGATTGATAGCTGCAATTCCTTAGTTTGCAAGTGAGTGTGTAGGTAGCATATACTACAGTACATGTTAGAAGGCAATTCTTTTATTTTCATTTCTGGAAGTAGTAAAAGTGCTAGTAAATTGCAATATATTGAGGCCTAGAATTACAAAAATAACCCATCTAGAACCAACAATCAGAAGAAGTCCTTTCACAATTTACCCTATCAGCATAAACTGCAGGCTTGTACATAAGTAAAATGAGATTTTTTTAGGATTGTATTTAGACAGTACTCGTACTATTAATCTTGGATCTTGCCCTTGATCTTTTGCCTGTCGTTAACTAACACGTACCCATTTGTCTCATTACGTACTGTTAATATATCATGTCCCTAGCTAGTGGGCTTCTTTTTTGTATTCATCGTATATGTTCATAATATATACTGTAAGAAAGAAGGGTAATATAATACGGAGTATTGAAAAGTGCATGTTAAATCTATATATGTTTCCTTCTTCAAGTGATAATTATTAATGACTCAACATGTTATATCTTAAGCAGAAGGAAAAACGTACATGATTACTTGAAAAACAAAAAGAAAGCAGTTAAAAAATGAAGCATGTATTATCCAGAGGGTGAAAAATGGTCAAAGACGTGGTAGAAGGTTAGGCAAAAGTTGAAAAGTGTAGACCAAAAAAGGAAAAGTAGAGAGGCTGGGTAAATGAAAGAAGATTGATTGATACAGTTTAACCCGCAGGGCAAAAGGTTGGATCCCAAAGGAAGGAGATGAAGGGTAAAAGGGAATTCATTCGATCCATCATCCATCTGCAATATTATTGTGTGTGTCCGGAAATTGAAGCCACATATCTAAACTATCAGTGTCACTTACTATCACTATCAGAAGTTGGACGCGTACATCAATGTTTACGTACGTACTATCACGCCTCTCATTATACTACTAGCTAGCATATGTATACATGGAGGTGTAAATTGCAATGATGGGAATGAATAGGGCAGAAAGATTAGTAAATAGGCAGATCAATTTTTATGTACTACGTACACTATCTTATACGCGTCGCACTCCGAGCCCATATAGCTATTCTTACGTACTGTTTTGAAAAAAAGTATGTATTGTAAAGTAGGTGTTGTTGTTGTTTGGACACACACAAAGAAAACGGTATGAACGCGTGTCTGTTTTTAAACCCATGCATTCTAATACAACTCGCAACAAGCTAATAGTCCATCAAATCGGACTCGCCTCATGATCTATATATATTGGCCTCTTACACGGCTTGATTTGTCATATATATACATAATATTGCACTGTCTCGATCGGTTTTTTCATTCTATAAACAGAAATGATGATTGTATGTGGGCACCGGGCACGCATATATGAACCATAGATCGATACAATACAGATATACCGATCATTAACGGTATAGCAATTTAATATACGTACATCCAGTGGTGTAACGCAACTTACGTATATAGAAGACAACGTATAAACTATAAAAGGAAGAAAAATAAACATTAATAGATGGAGTATTAAAAAAAAGCTAGTATACAGAGTACTCGGTATAGTCGTGGTTAATAAAATCCAGGCCAGGCGGGGTGCAGTTTGCAGCTCTGGCTCTAGGCTCCAGGGTTCATCAAACTTGAACGATCTCCACTTTTTATATATACTAGTTGAATACCCGTACCATGTACGGGTCATGGTCATTTTTTTCGTTAACTTGTGTATCTACTATAATCTATATTATATATTAATTCTTATATATAAATAGATTAAAATGGGAATCGATAAGTTAAGTTAATTAATATGTATGTTTTATAGAAGGAAATTTTAAAGATAGATCATATTGTTTCAAAGATAGATATTAGATGAGTAAAAGAAAAGAATAAAATTAAAAATTAGATAATTAATAAAATGTTAAAGATAAATTATATGTTTTTAAAGATAGATATTTGATGGGTAAGAAAAAAGATAATGTTAAAATTAGATAATTAGAAAAAATAAAACTTATAAAATTGTTAATAAAGTAGGGTCAGAATTAACGTGGAGGCTCGAAATTCTCCGACTTTAATATATAATATATATAGAGAGAGAGAGATGCATACATACATACATACATGGGATCAAAAATCATACATACATACATGTGTGTTGTTGGGTTGGTGGGTGTCAATATATATAGCATGAAGCTAGGCAGGCAGGGAGATAAAGAGAAAACCGACCCATTCCAAGCTTAGTCAATTAGCGTATGCAGCTAAGCAGGATTTTCTTATAAGTACGTAGGTGGCCCGGATTCCGCGTATCGATTTCGAAAAGGAAAAATGGATCAGCAGGAGGGGTTGTCGGGCAATCTGTTCAAGTGGGACCCACGTGGACCCAGCTCCTCGGTGGCGCCGGCGGGGGCGGGCGGAGGCGGGGGCATGATGACGCCCAGCCAATACCAGTACCAATACCAATACCAGCAGTACCACCAGCAGCAGCAGCAGATGATGCATCACATGCTGCAGCCCACTCAGGGCCAGGGTCGGGCGGGGGCGGGGGGGTCGTCGACGACCCAGCTCCCTCCTCCCCAGGGGGGGCTGGGGGGGCTGGAGGAGCTCTTCCAGGCGTACGGGATCAGGTACTACACGGCGTCCAAGATAGCGGAGCTGGGGTTCACGGCCAACACCCTGCTGGACATGCGGGAGGAGGAGCTCGACGACATGATCAACAGCCTCTCCCACCTCTTCCGATGGGACCTCCTCGTCGGCGAGCGCTACGGCATCAAGGCCGCTATTCGAGCCGAGCGCCGCCGCCTCCACGACCTCGACTACTCCTCCGCGCGCTGCCCCCCCTCCGCCACCCACCCTCTCGACGCCTTCTCCCAAGAAGGCATCTCCGAGGAGCGGGTAGTCCATGGGGAGATCGAAGTGGTCCGGAGCGGAGGCGGCCCCGCCAGCTGGGGCGACGTCCTCCCCATCCAGGCCCCCCACCACCAAGCCCAACGCAAGAAGCCGAAGCAGCACCCGCGGCCCAAACAACGTTCCGTGACGACCAAGAAGCAGCTGCCCATGTCCCCTGATAACGACGACGGAGATGACGATGACGACGATGATGACACCGACGGACCTGCTGCAGCCGGTCCGAGCTCTGTGACCGAGCGGCAGAGGGAGCACCCCTTCATCGTCACCGAGCCCGGCGAGGTTGCACGCGGTAAGAAGAATGGCCTCGATTACTTGTTCCACCTCTATGAGCTTTGCCATGATTTCCTTATTCAAGTCCAGAATCTTGCCAAGGATTGCGGTGACAAGTGCCCCACTAAGGTATGCAACGATCCTTTCATTAGCTAGTTCTCCTCATTAACTAATTATTCAATACTTATGGACTTGATTAACTAGCTAGCTAGCGAGGCTATAGTGTAGTCAGTTTCAATGATCGGTCATTAACTAATATGTTGTTGTCTAGCCAGGGGTGTTCTCATCTTGATCCCCCAGATTTCCCGTAATGGGAATTATACTGGGTTATTGTTGTTGTTGTACGTAAACCTGCTAACTTAATACTATTATGTATATATCTATAGGTAACGAACCAAGTGTTCAGATACGCAAAGAAAGCCGGGGCCACCTACATCAACAAGCCCAAGATGCGGCACTACGTGCACTGCTACGCCCTGCACTGCCTGGACGAGGACACCTCCAACGCCCTCCGCAGGGCCTTCAAGGAGAGAGGAGAGAACGTCGGCGCCTGGAGGCAGGCTTGCTACAAGCCTCTCGTCTCCCTCGCCGCTCGTCAGGCCTCCTGGGACATCGACTCCATCTTCAACGCCCACCCTCGCCTCTCCATTTGGTACGTCCCCACCAAGCTCCGCCAGCTTTGCCACGCCGAGCGTAGTGCTGCCGCCGCCGCCGCTTCCGCCAATAGCACTTTGTCTATGGCCACGACTCATCTCCTCCCCTTTTAGTTCATTAACTAGCTAGGTAGATGAATGGGTGGCTCTACGTTAGTTAGTATATCGCCTTTAATTATAGGACTACCTAGCTACTTGAATGTTTATGATCGATCGAGTTTATCTTGTAAGGAGGAGTCTTTAATTATGTGGCTAGCTATATGCTTGCATGTTTTAAACAGCTAGCCTTTTATTTGGTAGTTGGTACGGTTCAGTACGTATTATCTACATCGATATTAATTGATCGTGCACCGTACATAAAAGCCAAGTTTCTTTCGATCCAGGAGCCTCAAAATGCAATTTACTGTTAGACAGATATGGGCTGTTAATTAAATATTTACATGCGGCCTTTGTATATTAGCTTACTAGCCGATCGACTAGCGGTCAGGATCCTCTGTCCTCATATTGTGTCTTCTGTCCCCATATTGTGTCTCCATATGTCCCAAAATTTTCATTGGGTCACCTGGAAATTGTTTCCAAATCAACCTCCTTATTTTTTTTTCATTTAACAAACATATCCCCCATTCATGGCTCTCAACCCTAGTCCAACAAAACGACCTCCGAGAATCCGGCAATGCACAAGAAAAAATGTCACTAGCTCCTCAATGGAGATCCGATGTCACAGAAGGAGTACAATGAATCACGGATCAAGACCGGACTCCGAGGCTTAGGCAACAACATTGGAAGAGAATTTGAGCCAGGAGTTGGAATAGGTGTAATAGAGAGTAGCGAGCTCGGTGAGGACGAGGACGAGGACTCGGTTAAGGGATCCGGTGAGAACCGATCCGTGTTTGGACCAGGCGGAGCCGAGTGGCAGTAGGAATCGGTGGTGGCGAGTCAGGCAGTTGCAGACGACGAGGGATTTGGTGGAGTCGAGGGAGTCGCACCAGAGGTAGACGAGACGAGGCCGAGGGAGAATGGATGTCTGAGCGGTTGAAAGAGTCGGTCTTGAAAACCGAAGTATTTATAGGAATGAGGCGACGGAAGAGACTGCGAGGGCGAGGGTGAGGGACGGCGAGGGGCAAGCAAGAGCAACGGTGTTCGGTGATCGATGGGAAAGGGAAAAGAAAGGTTAAATTTTTAATTGAAAAGAAGAAAAAGGATACTGATTTGGAAAAATTTTCAAGATGGCCCAATGAAAATACTGGGACATATGGAGAGGACACAATACTAGGGACAGAGGATCGGACCGACTGGCTAGTACCATATATGCATGCATGCATTTGTATTGTAGCCTTGTATTTACTAGTTACATGCATTTGTATTGTATTATTTACTCGTTACATGCTTACATGCATCTCAAGATTATTGTTACATGCATTCCACCCAAAAAAAAAATATTGTTACATGCATGATGCATTCGGACGTTACATGCATTTGAAACCTATATTAGTTGCGCGCGCTTGTTGGGGCGAGCCGGCGAGAAAGTAGGTATTTTGACTAGCAAAAATCTTTAGCCACTTCATTGTATTGTGCGTGTATCAATGTATCATACACTTGATTTTTGAATAAGGGACAGTGTTCCATTACGTCGGTTCCTATACACATACACAAGGCCCAGCACATAAAGTCTTACAAATTTTCATCCAGAATTAATTGATCAAATTATTCATGTATTTTTATAATAGTTATTTTATCTTTTAATTTTTAATAGGAGGAGAATTCATCTTTTCTACGGATAGTCATCTTTATTTATTAATTATGTGATTTCATTAATTTAATAGCTAAACAAGGTTGCACATTTTTTTATCGGAAAATAATAGGATCATTATAAAATATTAAAAGTATGTTATATATAGCCAGTTAGCCACATTATCTTGTTTATATTTCAAGAGTTGTTTTGAATGCATTGATTAAAATATTGGCTTTTTAAAATGAAATTAACAAGGATTTATAAAAAAAAATGTTATCATGAAATGTGTAAATAATTATATTTTATAAAATTATCTTACATAAACTTATAAAATTTATGCTGTAAAAATCACTTAATAAAAAGTATGTGTGTTAAATGATGCTTTTTATTAAGTGACTTTATGAAATAGATTAGGTAGTTTAAAAAATATGGTATCTTTATTCAATCAAACCAAACAATGTGGATACATTCTAAATACTTTTAACATGTTATAGTAATCTATTACTACCACGCAGAATATGCAAAACATCGAGATCACCCTGTGAAATTTTTCTTAATAATTTAAGGGAAAAGTCCTTTTTTGTACTGTTTTTTAGGATCAAAAGTGCATCCTATAAATGCATAAGTTTGAATTAAGAAAACCACCTTCTAAAATAAAATTCATTGTAAATCAGCCTATTTTTATTTCAAGTACTTATACTTACCATTTTGACTTAAAGATCTCAAATATAAACTAATAAAAGAGAAATTTCGTTTGGTACTCTCAAGTTTTTAGTTTTTCCGAGTGGTGCCCAAAAAAAGTTATTCCGGTGGTACCCCTGAGGGTTTGGAAAATTTCGGGTCATGTGTCATAGATGGGGTTTTCTTTAAAACTTTGTTAGTTTTGTTTTATGTGTTTATAAACAAATATTTTAATTACTTAAAGTAGGAAGAAAAGAGAAAATCTGATATTTTTTAGAAAAGTTGGCATGTATTATTTCTTGTTTTCTTAAAAAATCATTAACTTTATAATTCATAATAAATTGAAAATTTTCCAACCATGTTGTATAAACATAAAGTGCATAAAAAATCTACAATAACTTGATTATCCAATTTTGATATTAAATAAGTGATTACAATTTTAAAATTAATTAAACGATACAAATTGAATAGAAAAGAATAATGTTAGTTTGTATCATTTAATTATTTTTTAAACAAAGATTAATTAAAGATTTATATTTATATCTCAAAAATAAATTTTATTGAATCATTACTTTAACAAAATTTCAAAAGTATTATTTAAGTAGGTGTTTATTTATTTATTTTTTATATGAGAATATTAACTCTTTTTAAAGTCATTATCCTCCTTAAGGTTGAATTATATTATATTGTGTCATTTAGTCCCAAAAAATTCTCTTCTTCTTTTCTTGATTTTAAGTAAATAATAACACAAAATATTCTTAAGCAAAAAATCAAAATTAACGAATTTGTTTTACAAAAAATCCTAGGAAGGGTATATTGTGAATTTTTCCAAAACTTCAGGGGTACCATCCGAAATAACTTTTTTTCCAGGGCACCACTCGAAAAAGCTAAAAATTCGAGGGTATCAAAGGAATTCCCTTAATAAAATGTCAAATTGGTTGAGCTTTTTTTTTCTACCAACATACAATGCGAAGTGAAAAATACACACTTTAATGCACTATAATGATGTTGTATATATTGCATTTAATTTTACTTTTCTCAAAAATATGAGACTACATATATAAATATTAGATACATGAGACTTATTTATTTTAAAATCCATGTAATTTATAAATTGAGATTTAAGGTGAGACCTTTTTATTTTAAATTCTAAATTAAATTAAAAGATACTAAAACTTAAATAAAATCGAGAAAAATATATATTATACAGTTGAGACCTAAGGGTTTGATTCTTATCAACTTGGTCCTACCAAGATTTGTTAACTAAATATCTTTCTAGCTAAAACGACAAATTATTGGTTAGTTGTAGATTTTAGAAACCGTTTTTATGAGTCTATAAAACGACAAATTACTTGTTAAGTAAATGTTTATTGACATATACCTAACTATCGAATTTAGAAATTGTTGTCCCTCAGTTTACAAAACGACAAATTAATTGTTAGTTGTTAATTTTGAAGATTGCTTTTATAAGTCTATAACATGACAAATTACTTGTTAAGAGGGTACCTATTGATCAAACTAAAAGCGTGTTACTTTTCTCTTGAGTTTGTTGTTAGCTGAATATTTATTGGCAATACTTATTAAAAACTACTAAAGGTCGATCCAATTAAAAACTATTTTTCTCCTAAGTTTGTTGTTAACTGAATATTTCTTGGCAATTACCTAACTGTCGATTTTAGAAACTATTTTTTCCCTCGGTTTGTAAAACGACACATTATTGATTGGTTGGTGATTTTGAAGATTGGTTTTTACGAGTTGTTTGTTAACGTACAGAATATTTATTGGTAATTATGTAATTGTCGATTTTATTTTCCCCTCAATTTGTAAAATGACAAATTAATTGTTAGTTGTTGATTTTGAAGATTGCTTTTATGAGTCTATAACACGACAAATTACTTGTTAAGAGAATACTTATTACAAACTACTTAAATGTCGATCCAATTAAAGATTGCTTTCCTTCTGAGTTTGTTGTTAACCGAATGTTTCTCGTCAATTATCTAACTGTCGATTTTAGAAGCAATTTGTTCCTCCAACTTGTAAAACAACAAATTAATTGTTAGTTGTTGATTTTGAAGATTGCTTTTATGAGCCTATAACACGACAAATTACTTGTTAAGAGGGTACTTATTAACAACCACTTAAATGTTGATCCAATTAAAAACATATTACTTTTCTCTTTATTTTGTTGTTAATTAACTAAATATTTATTGGCAGTTACGTACCTAACTATCGAGTTTAGAAACAAAATTTTCCCTCGGCTTGTAAAACAACAAATTAATTGTTAATTGTTGAACTTGAAGATTGCTTTTATGAGTCTATAAACACGACGATTCACTTATTAAGAGAATACTTATTAACAACTACTTAAATATCGATTCAATTAAAAACTACTTTTCTCCTTAGTTTGTTGTTAATTGAATATTTCTTGGCAGCTACCTAACTTTCGATTTTAGAAACTATTTTTTCCCTCAATTTGTAAAACGACAAATTATTGATTGGTTGGTGAGTTTAAAGATTGCTTTTTATCAATTGGCTGTTAACTGAATATATATTGGTAATTGTGTAATTGTCTATTTTAAAAATAAATTTTCCCCTAGCTCAATTTGTAAAATGACAAATTAATTGTTAGTTGTTGATTTTGAAGATTGCTTTTATGAGTCTATAATATGACAAATTACTTGTTAAGAGAATACTTATTACAAACTACATAAATGTCGATCCAATTAGAATCTACTTTTCTCTTGAGTTTATTGTTAACCGAATATTTCTGGGCAATTATCTAACTGTCGATTTTATAAACAATTTGTTCCCCTAGTTTGTAAAACGACAAGTTAATTGTTAGTTGTTGATTTGAAAGATTGCTTCTATTAGTCTATACCACGGCAAATTACATGTTAATGCTTATTGACAACTAGTTCAATGTCGATTCAATTAGAAACTAGTTTTCTGCTGAGTTTGTCGTTAATCGAATATTTACTTACAATTACCTAACTGTCAACTTAAATACCTGTGTTTTTTAGTTTTTAAAACGACAAACTGGTGAATATTTATAAGTAACTATCTAACTTTTGATTTTAGAAATTGTTATTCTCGATATATATTGAGAAATTATCTTCACATTTTCCTTATGAGTTGTTTTTCTGGATTTTCAAGCCCAAAGGATTACATACAATTTTGCTAAGATTCTTAGGGTGGTTTATTTCAGTGAATGAAGATACATTTTGTGTGAAAAAGGATTATAAGAAAAACTAAGCATCCTTCACTAGCTCAATTTTCCCCTAGCTCAATTTGTAAAATGACAAAATAATTGTGAGTTGTTGATTTTGAAGATTGCTTTTATGAGTATATAACACGACAAGTTACTTGTTAAGAGAATAATTATTACAAACTATTTAAATGTCGATCTAATTAGAAACTACTTTTCTCCTGAGTTTGTTGCTAACCGAGTATTTCTCGGCAATTATCTAATTGTCAATTTTAGAAACAATTGTTCCCCGAGTCTGTAAAATGACAAATTAATTGTTAGTTGTTGATTTTGAAGATTGCTTTTATGAGGCTGTAACACGACAAATTACTTGTTAAGAGGGTACTTATTAAGAACTACTTAAATGTTGATCCATTTAAAAACGTATTACTTTTCTCTTGAGCTTGTTGTTAAGTGAATATTTATTGGCAACTACCTAAATGTCGATTTTAGAAGCAAAATTTTCCCTTCGTTTGTAAAGCAAGGGATTTATTGTTAGTTGTTGATTTTGAAGATTGCTTTTTATGAGTCTATAACACGACAAATTACTTGTTAAGATAATACTTATTACAAACTACTTAAATGTCGATCCAATTAGAATCTGCTTTTCTCCTGAGTTTGTTGTTAACCGAGTATTTCTCGGCAATTATCTAATTGTCAATTTTAGAAACAACTTGTTCCCCCAGTCTGCAAAACGACAAATTAATTGTTAGTTGTTGATTTTGAAGATTGCTTTTATGAGGTTGTAACACGACAAATTACTTGTTAAGAGGGTACTTATTAAGAACTACTTAAATGTTGAATCAATTAATTAAAAACGTATTACTCTTCTCTTGAGCTTGTTGTTAATTGAATATATATTGGCAATCACGTAAATGTCGATTTTAGAACAAAATTTTCCCTTGGTTTGTAAAGCAAGGGATTTATTGTTAGTTGTTGATTTTGAAGATTGCTTTTATGAGTCTATAACACGACAAATTACTTGTTATAAGATAATACTTATTACAAACTACTTAAATGTCGATCCAATTAGAATCTTCTTTTCTCTTGAGTTTGTTGCTAACCGAATATTTCTCGGCAATTATCTAACTGTCGATTTTAGAAACAGTTTGTTCCCCCATTCTGTAAACCGACAAATTAATTTTTAGTTGTTGATTTTGAAGATTGCTTTTATGAGTCTATAACACTACAAATTACTATTACGACCAATTCTCAGGGTGTTTTTCTGTATTTTCAAACCCAAAGGATTACATACAATTTTGTTAACATTCTCATGGTGGTTCATTTGAATGAATGAAGACACATTTTGTGTAAAAAGGGATTATAAGAAAAACTAAGCATCCTTCACTAAAGAATGCTTGCATCTGCAGGTATTCAGTGGTTGGCTAGTTCAAAGGCAACACAATGGCGGATGGGTGCGCTCGTGATATTCATAAATGATACAAAAATACAGTGAAATCGGCAATTGGCAATGATCATACGAAAATCTTATACGTTACAAGATACAATACCAAGAACTTGATAAGAAAAGATAGAATTCTATTGTAAAAAATTGAGAACAAAAGGATTAAAAAATAGTGCTGACGTGGCATCGCAATTTTAAGATATTGTTATAGGAATTATTATTATATTATTAGAATTTTGCTAGGGTATTGTGCCGTAGTGCTGCTACTGGTGCACAAGCTCGTGGGGAAATGGGAAAAACAAGAAGCGGGCAAGGCGAAAAAAAAAGCGGGGTTAAAATATGGAAACGGGAGGAGATCGGACGGTCAGGAGGAGATCACGCGTTAAAAGCAAAGACGTGGTCCAATCGAAGACGAGGAGCACGAGAATACGGTGGACTGGAGCGCGCAGCATAATTTCCTGAAATTCAAATCCCCCTCTCAACGTTTTCAAAACCGCCGCCCTTTCCTTTCCCTTGCTCTCTAAATCTCCGCTCCCTCTCTCTCTATCTCTATATTAGCACAGCAATAAACAAGCAATTAAAGGCGACCAAATCCAGTTCTCTCAAAACCCTTGAAATCGGAGTCGTCGTCGTGGTCAACAGCGTTTGCAGATGTCGTCGGTCAACCAGCAGCTTCCGTGCGACGGCGATGGCAAGTGCATGGTCTGCGGAAACAAGCCATCGGAGGCTGAGAGGCTGTCGTGCAAGACGTGTGTGACACCCTGGCACGTGGAATGCCTGGCCGCTCGCCCCGAATCGCTCTCCTCCACGCTCCAGTGGGAGTGCCCTGACTGCGACGACTCTTCCGCGCCCGTCGCCGTCGCCTCCGGACGCGACGGAACCCTAGTCGCCGCTATCAAGGCGATTGAGTCCGACGCCACTCTCTCTGACCACGACAAGGCGCGTAAGCGACAGGATCTTCTCAGTGGCCGCCCCTCCGGATCTGGCGATGACGACGATAAGCAGAACTCCAAGGACGACAACGGTATTCTCTCCATTCTTGGCGAGAATATGAAGTGCTCCTTTTGTATGCTCCTTCCCGATCGTCCTGTCACGGTCAGGCTTCTTTTCCCCTTTTCTCTTTTTTCTTTTCTTCTGTGTCTCCGATTCATGCGTTTCCTTCCATCTTTTTTTTTGTTCATTATTGTTATTATTAGTTACTAGTCCAGTTCTGACTGGGACTTCTGCTGTTGTTGTTCGTACTGTTTCTCAAGTGATGGTAAATCTATTATTAGCCGTTCACTTTTACCTAGTTTTTACTGATGAGACCCCGTCTTCCATTTGCTTGCATCGTATTTCCGATTTTTCGATGCCATTTCTCGTTCACCATGTCTTTATCCTGTTATGTCCTGATACTGGTTCCAAATGCCTGTTGTGATTAGTACTATTTTGGGGCATATATGTTCTGTCGGGTTTGTAATAGGATTTCTACATTGAGGCCTTTGATTTCAAGTGTTATGAGTTCTCTATGAACAAAATAGAATATCTAGTGGTTTTTGATTACACCAACAGCAAATATAATAGTATCTCCCCTTATTTTGCTCCACACGTACCCAATAGTTGGATTTTAAAAGAGTAAGATGTTTCTGAATGTTCATTTTGAAACACTCTTTCTCAGTCTGAATCTCAGGAATAATTAGCTGTTAATATTAGTTGAGTAGCCGCCTTCCTTGCTGTATTGTCAATGCAGTAAAGTTTAACGGCCAAGTTTGTTATGGATTGATGTGGTTCCTCTATACGTAGGACACGAACATTGTTAGTTAGATTTAGACCAAGAATGGAAAAAAGCGCAACAAAAGTCGCCTTGTGATGCTTCCTCTTTTATACTGGAATTTGGCCTCTCCTTTTTCCATGCCTTTCCTCATGCTGTTGTTCAATAAAACCTTTTGTAAAGGATTGGTTTCTATGATTTTTTAGATACCAATTTGGCCTTTAGCTTAAGTATTATATTGGTTAATACAAAAGTTGCCTTTTGATGCAACTAAAAAGCGTAATCAATTAATACCGTATCGGGAGTATTGTTGGAAAAGGTCGGTCTGTTTCCTTATATGAAGTGTCTGATTTCGGTAACATTTATATGTATCAACTTATATTAAAGCAATTTCTGTCACTTTTTCATTGCAGACTCCATGTGGTCATAATTTTTGCTTGAAGTGTTTTGAGAAATGGGTGAAACAAGGCAAAAAGACGTGTGCTAAGTGCAGAGAAACTATTCCTGCTAAGATGATCTCCCAGCCGAGAATTAACTCTTCACTTGTATTCGCTATCCGTATGGCAAGGATGCCATCAGCTGGTCATGTGGATGCTCCAAGAGTTATTCACTTTGTTGATGACCAGGAACGTCCTGATAAAGCTTTTACTACTGACAGAGCTAAGAAAAGTGGAAATGCGAATGCCAAAAGTGGCAGGATATTTGTTACAATTCCAAGTGATCATTTTGGCCCAATTCTGGCAGAAAATGATCCAGTTAAGAAAACTGGAGTGCTGGTTGGTGACTGCTGGACTGATAGGTTGGCATGTAGGCAATGGGGTGCTCACTTCCCACATGTTAGTGGCATTGCTGGTCAGTCAGGTTATGGTGCCCAATCTGTGGTTCTTTCAGGAGGTTATGAAGATGATCAGGACCATGGAGAGTGGTTCTTATACACAGGAAGGTTGGTATAGCAATGTATTTCCCATGCAATCTAATTTATATGCACAATTTTTTTGGTAATGTCTTGGTATTCAGTATTTCTTCCATATGATGTAGTTGTAGTTTGATTATAGTTAACCTATTGAGTGCATGGCAGTGGGGGACGTGATCTGAGTGGGAATAAGCGTACCAATAAGAATCAATCATCCGATCAGAAGTTCACAAAAGCTAATGAGGCTTTAAGACTCAGCTGCAGGAAGGGTTATCCTGTTAGAGTTGTGAGGTGAGTGTCCTAGCAGTCCTTTTTTTCTCTTTGAAATCAAATGAATGAATGTGAACCTCATACTCTTACAGGCTCATGGTATGCTTATAAATTGTTTGTTTTTACTGTGGTGCTTTAATATGGTGGTTTTCTAGCTGCTATGAATGTGGTCTTATGTTGACATGCTGATCATTACTGACCTAACATCCCTGAACTAAAAGAAATTCGGGCATGGCTGAACTAGTACATTCATAACAGAGCAGTGTCTGTGCTACATAATTAGAATCTTTGCTAAATTTGAGTAGCTGTGATATTTTAAGTCTTGCAGAAGTAGTTTTCGAATTTTCAGTTTAATAAGCTTAATATCTGTTAAGCCATTTAGATTAAGGCATCCTTGATTTTTAAATTATACATTCGACAGTTAAATCCTATTATGATGACAGTACTGCTGTGTTGTGTTTGCTGACATTTGTTAGACAATTGAAAAGTTCAGTAATTTTTCTTTGTTGTTTGTGATTGGTGTGTTTTGGTTACTAATATACAAAAACTGTTTTTTTTACTCTTTTTTTATGATTGGTGTAACTTGGTGCAAGCTGCTAACATATCTCGGGAAAATGATGTTATTTACTTGTAATATGATATGGCATATAAAGGAGCCAGTAGTGTGCATCTACATGTGCGTCAGTTTGGAGTGACATGTCCTGTGTTCAGCTTTTGAGTGATACATGCATTACTTCGTTATATTTTGAGACATGCACTTTCATTTGGATTCTTGGAACCAAGTTGTGATCAGTTTTGAGTAACTGATGTGTTACTCATATATTTTGGCTTCTTTTCCCATACAGGTCCCATAAAGAAAAGCGTTCTAATTATGCTCCAGAGGAAGGAGTTCGATACGACGGGGTTTATAGAATTGAAAAGTGCTGGAGAAGTAATGGTAATCAGGTAATGTCTATCATCATATAAGAATGAAGTGAAATGCTTTCATTTTCTGACACTTTTTTTGATGCATTAGGGCTACAAGGTCTGCAGATATCTTTTTGTCAGATGTGATAATAGTCCTGCTCCATGGACTGGGTATGCACTGCTATAAGTTATATTTTGTCTATCCCCTCTATTTCAATGTTTTATAGAGACATATAATTCATTCTTTTCTTGTGTGAAGTGATGAACATGGTGATAGGCCCAGACCACTGCCTCAGGTTCCTGAGCTCAAGCATGCTGTTGATATAACTGAAAGGAAAGAAGGCCCTCACTGGGATTATGATGTGAGTAATTTCCTCTTATTTCTAATTTTTAAATAAAGGAATGTAGCTTCTTACTTATTATTGACTCTCTTTGCATGTATGATGGTGATTATAAAGGAGGTCACCTTTTATTTATTTTTTTCTTACTGTTGTGTGACATCTCAGGAAATTGATGGGTGCTGGAAGTGGAAAAGGCCTCAACCAAATAGCATGTCATATAAAAAGGCAAATGGTGGAAAGGGCGTCAGGAAAATTTCTAAGCAATCATCTAAAGACAAGATTTTGAAAGGTTTGACCTCTACCTTTTGTTACAGATTTTGATGTCTTTTAATTGCTGCCTTGTTTGTTTAATGCCTTATAGCAAAAAATAATATGTGCAGCACTGCAGCGTCTATATCATCGCCACCTTGCTTGCTTGTTAGTATTATACGGCAAATTTTAATTCTTTGGGTCATTCCCCAGTCAACAATATATATTTATTTGCAACTTAATAAGTTATTCTGTTGCAGTCTGATTTTGCAATGCATTTTTCTAGCATGGATCAAAACATAATCTGTATTGTCACCCTTTTTTTCTTATTAGCCTTTTCAATTTGCTCCTTGCAGAATTCAGCTGTCTAATATGTCGCAAAGTGATGTCTCTTCCAGTGACAACACCTTGTGCACACAACTTCTGCAAATCTTGTTTGGATGGTGCATTTGCAGGCCAGGCATATGTTAGAGACAGAAGCAGAGGTGGGAGGCAACTCCGCACCCAGAAAAATGTTATGAAGTGCCCTACATGCACAAATGATATCTCCGAGTTCCTCCAAAATGCACAGGTGTCTAGACATTGCTTTTTCCGTAATGATTGCTATTTTGTTTTTCTGCCCCTATTTCCATGGATCATATTGTTGGTACTGAATGTGGCAGGTTAACAGAGAGCTGATGGGAGCAATAGAATCAATTCTGCGCAAGTTTGAAGATGAGAAAGATTCCGTTTTAAGTGAGGATGATGGATCTGAGGCAGATGAAGCGGATGCTATTTCTGAGGAGTCAGAAAACCTCAATTCAGGATCTGCTGATACTGTGATGGAGGAAGAGCCTAAATTGAAGAATCAAGAAGCTGGTTTGGAAAAGGCTGCAGGAAAGTTTGAAGAGCCTAAATTGAAGAATCTAGAAGCTGACTCAGAAAAGGCTGCTGAAAATGCAGAAGTTATCAACAATGTTGCAACCGAAGCTGTTCCCACAGAAGCCAACAAGGCTGAAGCTGATAAAGACAAGGGTACTGTTGCTAAGAATTCCTCTGCACCTACTGCTAACAAGAAGCGAGGTGCAGCTGCTGGTGAGACCCCATTACGAAAATCACCAAGGCAAGGGGGTTTAGGAAAGGCTGTTGAAAAAGTTGAAGTTATACACAATGTTGCGACTGAAGCTGATCCTGAGAAAGTTCCCATGGCTGAGAGTGATTCTTCTGAGGACAAGGATGTGGTTACGAAGAATTCTTCTTCACCTGCAGCTGGCAAGAAGAGAGGTGCAGCTGCTGTTGGGACCCCAGTACGAAAATCTGCAAGACTTGCCAGAGGTGCTTCACCATCCAGTCCTCTTCACCTTCGTTCTAATGGCTTATAGAGAGCTTGTTCTAATGACTTGGGAAGAGTATATAGATATATTATCAGTATTATGTTACAGATGGAACACTTGGATTGATGCCCGTCTGATTAAAACTTCTTTTTGGTTTTTGGTTCTTAGAAAACAATAGAGTTTACTTCTTTTGGGGGAGAAATGTTCTTTGGCCTGCTTTGGATGGTAAGAGTTTAGATGAGCGAGTGCTAAAGTATATAAAGTAAACTGCTGCAGCTATTTAAGGAAGGCTTGATGTATGTGCTGGCATTTCATGTTGTGCAGCCATGTCTTTTGCTTTATGGTAGTGACATCTGTCTTGGAATTTGAGTGTCAACAAACCTTGCATTTCTCCACTGGTTAATGTTCTCAAATTTCCTCCTCCTAAGCTCACATTTTTTTTTCTGAGGATCTCAAAAGATCTTAAGCTTTTGTCAGGGATGACTAACAACATAAAGGAACAGGTCAAAATTCAGAAGCCGAGCCAAAGTTGGTACAGTAACTCGTGAAGGACTGAAGGGATAATAATTTACATCTTTTAACAAGTGAAGTGATCACTAATTGTGTGATTATGAAAGGCAATAACAACTGCAGCATGCTACAACCACATAACATAGGCAACTGAACTAAATCATGTTTACAAATGCAGCTTATGTGTTACTAGAGGAACCGTGCTCTTTCCTTTCTCCTCCAAGAATGCGAGAAATCTGCAGACCTCTACTGAAGGCTTGATTGAACAACATTCTTGTTTGAAACTCTGAGATGAAAGGGAACCAAGACAGTAATGCAATTGGAGTGAAGAGAAACAATCCCATCACATAATCATAACTACAAGCAATTCTTCGAAGCAAGCTCCAAACACTATGGTTTTTAATCAACAGTCCCTTGCAAGCTTGACCAATCTGCCATGGAAATAATATTTTGTTAGTTCAGCAAAGGAAGTATAGCAAAGCCTGAGAGAGAGAGAGAGAGGCAAGGACATAATTAGTCACTTACAAGAAGCAATCCCCATCCTGTTGGAGCCGCTGCAAGGATGCATACAAAAACGTCTCGCAGTGTTAAATGAGCGAGTGCGATTAAGATTACCAAAACTGTTGTAAATGTTAAGAAAATTAGCGCCTTAATTCCCCTAAACAGCAGCTGAAAGCCTGCATTGAACCTTTTCTTTCCCAAAGTTAGAACCTGCACCAAAAAGATTCAACTGTTTTCTTAATAAAATTAAAAAACGAAACATGACTTACTGCATCAAAACCCACCAAGGGTGCATTTGGATTCCCAAGATAATGCATTATGTTGCATATCCTTAGATATAGTGCAAATTGCAAAATATATGGTGTTATGAAGCAATCCAATGCATTATCTTGGGTAATCGAAACACATCCTAATCATATCCACATCTGTGTACTACTACTAACCTTCATGAGGACAATTACACCAAGTATTATAAGCCAGGAAACACCATAAACCTACACATGAGACATCAAACTGTAAAGATGTGCATACGATGCTGACATTACAGTTAAGTAGTGCAAATGTTCATGTAGAATGTACATACCAGTAAGCTTTTGGTGTGCTTTGTGATACTAAGGTGATAAACAAGCCCAAACTGATAAATGAAGAAGCGCAAAGACACGACGATTTCAAGGATGAGCCCAAACTTTCCAGAGCTCTCAAGATGCTCTTGTTCTTTCACCCACCAAGATTCCCAACTCTTTTCAGGAGGCACTCCAATTCCACCTTGATTGCTGATCCATTTGTTCCAGTCCTTCCAATCATCAACAAACTTCTGCCACTCGAAAGCCGATGGATTGAACAGAAAGGGAGCAAATAGCCATGTCCACACCATAAACCAGATGGACACCACGATGAACACATATGAAGCAGAAATTCCATTTGTGTGCCCAAACAGATGGTACACAATGAGAAGAAGCATGAGCTCAAGCCCCTTTAC
The DNA here is from genome assembly GCA_934048045.1 of Polygonum aviculare. Taxonomy (NCBI): domain Eukaryota; kingdom Viridiplantae; phylum Streptophyta; class Magnoliopsida; order Caryophyllales; family Polygonaceae; genus Polygonum; species Polygonum aviculare. The sequence continues at coordinate 2,301,011 of OW204026.1, forward strand.
GAAGTGGCTTCTAGAGTAGAGCCTGTAGTTTTCAACAAACTTTGCGTGAAAGACCACGAATCCACGGCCAGTGGATCTATACTTGGCGCCGCCATGCAGCAGAGTTCTGCCGTAGTAGTGGGTCTTTGTTCCAAGAGAAAAGGTGAAAAACACAGGGGCCAACTGCAGCTGCATTGTGACAAACTCGACAAATGCTTGGCGGAAGCCTTTTTCCAGGCTGATTTCCATGATCATGGGAAGGGCCATCAGGAATCCAATTTGAACCACTGATTGTGATGCTAGAGCTACTTGGAGTGCTTTGTTGTTCTTCATGGCTCGCTGATTGCTCAATGCATCCTCAAGTCCACTCAACACCAGATAAAGACGTCCGTATAAGAATATGTAGACGGTCAGCACAGTAAGCTGTTGGCAACACACATGTTAAAACAGGAGCTGAGCCTTATTATCCATTCAATCATACTGTATGCATGTGGAATGAAACTGCACGTGTGACATACCATGGTACTAAAATAGAAACCGGTAGTAGTGAAATAGCAGGACAGCATTCGGAAGAAATCAAAGCGGTGGCCTAGTCTATACATGTCACGGCTTATTGTCTGCTCTCCATTTCCATTGGCCACCTTAGCCTCAAACATTGAAATCTGGTTAAGGCCGACGTCTCTTCCTTTGCCAACCTGGATGTATTCATGGTGAGTGATGCTGCCTTCGCGGAGTGTGGAGTTGAAACCTGCAACAAACAGATGGACGGATAATGAAAGCAAAATAATAATATATATACACGGTTGCATTGCATGAGGAGGAGTTTGAGGTGTGTGCCTGCAAAAATATCCTCGCTCAGATTGATGACCTTGGAAGCTTTGCTGATGCCTCCTCTGGTGAGATGAAATAGCCTGTCAAAGACATCTGGATGGCCGTAGTGGAAGCGAACCCTGGCAAGTCATTATCATGAGCAACAATGTATGTATACATATTGACGATATGTGTGTAGTGTAGCCAGGAGGATCACCTTAAAGGGTTAGCTAGAACTCTCTGCCCAATTGTTACAAAGCTACTTTCCTGACTTGACATGAAGAATGCAAGGGAGGAAACACTGCATGGGAAACACATACATGTCACATATCCGGCGGCCATATAGATGAGCTTAGGCCGGCTTATACTTATCAATCTAACACGTCTACAAATTCGTGTTTTCCAGCTGACTAGTGACATGGGATATGCACAAACCTTCCTGTAAATATGTGTTCCCTTAGTCCAAGAATGGTTGGATGCCTTACGCCGTCTTGCTTCTTTAGAAACTCTTCTAGTAAATTCCTCATTTTGAAGGCTTCTTCCATGTAGTTTTCCTGTGAGGACCGGATCGGATCAGATCAGTAATTGGTATTGATCATCATCAGGCAGGAAGCTAGCTAGCCAGTAGTATCAATGTGACACTGATTCATAATACCTGATTCATATCAATGGTTTGTAGAGCTTCTCCCCTTGTAAAAATTATGGCATGGTTTTGGTTTTCGGGTTTGCCTTCGCCGAGTATAGCAGGCCCAGGAAGCTTGATCCGGTAAATAACCTGTCACAGCTCATCAAAGGATGAATCAGGAACTCCTTTTGTCTCCCAAATAGATTCAGCCTCCATAGATCTTAGTTAATTTAATTAGCTACCTGGTCTAATGTTTGACTTGGCTGGGAAGAATCCATTGGGCCAGACAAGGGCGCCTTCACAAGAGCTGAATAATAGACCTTATCAGTTGCTCTTTTGGTTTTATCTTTACTTGGCACTTCAACCTCATCTATATAGGCTACACGAAGAGAAGGGTATCTGCCACACAACAACATTTATTTGTTAAGTTGCAAGCAATCTGTGGAGCATTGAGAAAGTTGATGTTTGAATGCATTACTTGATCATGAGTTTCAAAATGTCCTTGGCACGAGGATCAGCAGCTCGTTTTTGTACCCCATATTTTTGGCATGATACCACATATGTAAATTTTATATCAGAAATTGCCTGGCATTGTGCCCAGAGTGACCTTGCATGCTCCTCATTGTTTTGTTCAGCTGCCTTGTACCCTTTCATTAAATCTGACAGACACACACACAGACTTAAAGTAGGTTTATAATGTCACAAAACAGTTTAAAAAATGATTTCAGAAAAATTTCAGAAACCTTCATCTTTTGCCATGTCAAGGAATGCTTGAAGCTCCAAAGCTTCGCGGTAGTACATCATCCCTCGCACTTGTTTCCGTTACGTAAAAAAAAAATCAAAATTTATGAAGTGGAAAGGGCTCCTAGATTATAATTATTATTGTGTAAAATGTACCAGTTCTTGTTAATGTCTGGCCTCTGTATGATGCCCATAGACGAAGTTCTTCGTCTTGCTCTTCATTATAGTTGAATGTATCATTGTTGAATCCAACTCGCTCAACAAAGTTTTTCCATTCATCTGCATATTTGTGCAAGTAAAATATCAGATCAGAATAGACATACATTCTTCCTAAACAAATTGATACCTGGAAAGATCTTTTGCAAGTAGAACTTGATGGAGATGCCGTCTTCGTTTTGCTCGTTTAGGTGCTTGATGGAGAATAGAACATCTTCATCATAATAAGGAGTCAGCACACTACAAGAATTGAAGGTCCATGGAAATCAAAGGGAGCAAGAGAAAAGGACTTACTTAATTTACTGATTATGCAAATAGAGAATATATAAGTTGGATGTATTCCAGAGCAAATGACTACACTTACGAAAAGGACATCATATTTCGAACTTTGGGCGCTTTCGGCATTTTCATGAACAAAGAATTTGCAAAAAAGGTCATCCGCCTTCTGGCTTCTAAGTTGGTGGGGACATCCATTGCTGTTTCTTTTATAGTCAGCAAAAGATGAAGCCTCCTTATCTGCAATTTCATTGCATTTTGTTCAGACTCTACAGTTTTAAATCTTCAAGTTAAAGCTAGTAGATTGACAAGGAAACACAATGGCAGTCATTACTTTCTCTTTCCAAGCTTCTGTCTCTGGTGTAACTGGAAAGTTGAGTGCACCAAAGAATTGATATTGTTGATCAAGGGGTGTCATCCTCTCATGGGTTCCATAAGATGCACCGTGGATCGAATCTAGTAAACTATCATTTCATACAGAAAAGAAAAGAAGATGGTAATTAAGTGGTACATATATATAACAGTAACACATGCATGCTAGCAAGGGTTGAATTGAAAGATCACCTAGGATTAGGGTCATCCATAATGTCCCTTGTCACGGTCTCTAGCATGCTGATTAGAGTGAGAACCACGGCGTTCTTGTCCTCCTGTCTGTTTTCTTTCTGCAGTTTTGTATGCATTAAAATCCACATATAGAAGCTTTCTGAATGTATATATAATTATTTGAGGTGGTTTTTCTTACCAAACACTCAATGAGCTTTATGAAATCTTCATACAGCTTTGGGAGAGAACTCATATCCAACTCACTTAACAGCTTGTCCTCCTGGATAAGAAGCTCCACCTTTGAGAAAAGTTCTTCAATAACCCTGAATGATGACGACGATGACAGAAAGATTACACACTTGCATTGGCTGTAAGCTACTACACTACACACTTGCATTTTGAACTTACACTTTCTCACGTTCACCCTGAACTAGTAAGTTGATGATGTTTTTACATGAGGCATAGCATTCACAGACCGCGGAGTGCATATACTTGTCAGCATTCAATCTCTTGTGGAGTTCACCAATCTTTCCATAGGAATCCTTGGCCATGTCCACTGCTACTGGAATCTAAACGTCCAACATTAATTAATTAGAACGTATGAATCGATCAAAATGAAAGCTTCAAATGAAATAATAGCCTAACAAATTAAGTAATTAACACCTTATTTGCCAGAAGAAAGGGAGGCCACTGGACAACATTTAGATCACGGTCACTCGAATAAGGCACAAGCAGCAGATCCATTTCCCTTGATTAAAGTTCAAAAACCAAAAGATGTCATATAAAAAAAAATACTTGCTGAAAGGCATGAATTAGCTAGCTGCTATATAGGCTATAAGAAAACGTGTATCCAACTCTCTCACTTATTGTCGATCCTATCTTCATCCCTGAAACTACTAATCATCTTGTTCCACAGCTGCGCAAACTTTTCTGATTCTTTTTCCTTAGTGAACTGAAATCAATGTATAATTCACGTCACGTATGAGCTAAAACGTACAAGAGATATATACTTCAAAATTAAGATTCAACTTAAAACTCAAGTGACACTGGCTTAATTCTCACCTTGTGATGTTTTGAAGAAAGTTGATCTCTTGAGCTTTCTTTCTTGGTTTCATCATGTTTTGCAGCAGGGATCAGCCATTTGTTGAATGCTTCGGGTAATGACTGGAATCTTGACCTAAGCAGGTCCAGAGATTGAATCTGAACACAAAGTAATACTCCAAGAGCTAGCATTAGATGCATTATACAAGCATATATATATGAGTGGAAATATTAAGCTCCACTAACCTCCCCAAGGCGACGAAATGCACCATACAGACCTCCAAAGATAGTAGAGAATATAGCATACCAAATGAGAGTGTCCATGAAATAAACCTATCATCATTTTACACAATTAGATGCATGCATGGTATAAGCATGAGCCAACCTAGATGAGAGAGTACATACAACAATTACTGGAGCCCACAGTGATATCACGACGCCAATGTTCTTTCTTTCTGCAACATATCATAAGAAAACCTTACAGCTCAAACTCTCACATATTATACAGAACGGTGGCCGGCCTAGAGGACTATATTTTACGTTATACCTTGAGGGAAGAACTCGTGCCACTCAAAGGTAGCTACATGAGCTTGCATAATTGTCTTTGTTGGACCCACAAGAGGCTTGATCTAGTAAATGTGAAGAAATTGAGACTGATTGATACCCTTAGAGCATGTTTAGACTAGATGTTAGACTGACAGGATTGAAACATGATGGAAGAAGTACCTCAACGAAATAACTAAACGCTAGTTTCGATACCAACAGGAGAATCCAAAAGATAGTGTACCTGAAGTTGGAGTGCAACACAAAGGAATTAATTAACCAGACCAGTCATATAAATTCAATTTCTCAAGTTTTATTGTACTGTTGTACACACATATCTGTATATATATGTATCTTACTTGAAAAGATAAGGTGAGCCATCATGCATTCCCCTTCCAACAAAGAGACGAGGCTACAAAACGAATCCAGGAATCCCAATGATTGAGATGTGGGCAAAAAGGCATAACCATTAGTTGCAGTTTTTGGCCTATATAGATAGTGATACTTGTTCAGATCATACATGTATATATACCTGAGACCACCACATGATGAATACTGCAACCTTATTATCTGCCTTTTCCAAATGCCTTCGGATAAATGGAAAAAGAAATAGCATTGCAGAGAGCATATTTGGAGCCAAATAGATAAGGACTGCCACGAGAAACACTGAAGGTGTCGCCGCATTGTTGCCAAACCAATTCTTGATAGTTTGTGCCACCCCTGAAGCATTTTTCCAGCTATATGCATATGTAACTGGTAAAATTATCATCCATATTGCAGCTGAAACAGCCTTTAGAATGTATCTTAATTTAACATGGAATGACATTGTGTGTCTGGCTTTAAAGCTGAAAATGATATCCAACAAAGCTGCAAAATTAAGATGACAAGCAGTGTGTTAGTATCAAAACTTTGAATAAACTTCAGAATGGCCATCCAAGTGAATGCTTGATTTGTACCTTGAATCAGCTGAAGAATGGCACAAGTAATAAAGACACTTAATACTTTCTGAAACACATGAGCCTCAAAAAAGGAACTTAGTTCCCCTGAACCATTCCAAGCGACAATGATCATCACCTTGATTTTTAAACAAAAAAAAACATACGCGCTGGTGACTGGTGTGAAGTATAAGGTTTTAAAAAGGCATAATCCATGCCTCTACTTAGATTGACATAATGCATTAAAAGAAAATACCTGTAAGAAAAGAATGAAAAAGCTCCACATTCTGTCAAAGCTCCTTAAAATATGCCAAAAGGAGCGACTCTCAACGAAGTTGATTTTTCCGGTCCATCTATGTCCTGTATGTGGTTTGATATCATCCTAAATGGCATTCACAGAATTAAATAAAGTTGTGAATACAAGGGTGAAGGAATGCAAGGATGCTCATTTCTCAATACGGTAATTCTGTACCACAACTTTCAAAATACTTATCAAGCCATTTTGTCAAGTTCTTTATCACTAAATTGTTAAGCAAGGTACAAACTCAAAAGATATGTCTCTTTTATGAGCAAAGGCAACAGAAACCAGAGTAGGAAGGGCAAGACAAGACTTAATGGACAAACAAACTAACTAGTACATTTGATCTTATTCCTCTTAAAAAAAAGGGAATAAATCAGAACATGGGAAAGATTACAACCTCATGCTTATCATTTCGAAATTCCTCTGGAGGTACATAGAAAAAATCAGCATCAGCTCGCATAGGCCAACCCAGTCTGAAACAATCTGCTGACCTGCAAATAAATTTACAAAAAAAAAAAAAAAGAGTCAATGCAAGATTTTTATCCTGGATAAGGAAAACTTCAGTAGTCCAACAGCTGACTAAGGATATCGAGTTCCTGAAAAACAAAATACCAAAAATATTCATTTAAATCATCGTAGTTCCGCCATTGAGAATGCTTGCTTTTCCCGTCTCTACTTCTCTTTGCTTCCTGAGATCGAATAAGGCAGTAGATGTAAGGAAAAATTGAAATGATTTAAAAAGAAGGAAGCAGTACAGTAAGGAGATGAATCAAGTAGAAATGACACCTTAGCTATTGTATCATATATTGGTGTTACAACTTTTCTCAGGAAAGCCTCATCGTCACCTCCATAAGCAGGCTTTATGTGTTCGCCTGTTGTGATGCTAACATTCCCAGCTAACATCCCATGCAATTCAGACGCCATCTACACCGATCAAGGCTAGCTTATCAGGAACAAGCAATTCTAGAGCACAATCAAGTAAAGATCATATGCATGATTGTGTAAATGCATCAGATCAAAAGGTTTAAGCATAGTGCATACATGATGGAATATATAGCAAATGCACTCGGGCATGAATCGGAGGTTTGCAGCTTCACCCCATATAAGAAGATACAGGCCCATGTATAGTAACTGCCTCTGTTGCACCTCCTGCTGAATAGCTGGCAACCAAAGGCTACTTTTACGGCCCAAGTACTTGCACCACTTTTTGTAATTTTTGAAAAGCCTCTTCATAACGTCCCTCAGTGCATTATCATCCAGATGATGTAAAATGTAATAGTAATACTAGAGTTACTATCCAAACAAATTGTCAATCCATTCACTTCAGTTTCAATGAGCTAGCATGATTGTAACCTTAAGCTGTTGATCGGGCTTAGAGCATTGTCGTATGTGCAGATTTGCCAGCAACAAGATCAAGTGCTCCCTTTGATTAGCAACACTATCTGTCTGTAAGATGAAGCACATAAGACCTGGTCAACACACAATATTAAGATGAAACACTTAGAGAGCAGAATTAAAATGACTTAGGTACCTGAAAACCAAACATGGATTGGAGCCAGTCAAGAACGTCTTCATTTCCTCTCCTTGTAGGGCCCTTAGGCCATGGAAGTCCGCGTGTGTTCCGAAAAGCCAGCACAGCAGCCTGAATCTATACGGTATTGAAAATAAATAAAGTAAAGTAAATTAAAATTAGGCATGTTAGAAACCATATTTCAGCACAAGAAGAGAGAGAATCACTGACCTCAGGATATCTCATTATAGCCTGATTTGAACTATCAGGATCAAGAGGAAGAATGTTATAAGCTACATATATTTTAGTCTTCTCTGCAACATTTGTGTGAGCCTCCAAAATCTGCACAGACATAGTATATAATATACATCATGTAGTTGATAATAGGGTGTAGAGAGCAGGCAGGGGTTTACCTCCTCTGAAACATCAACAGATTCAGTCAAGTTGACAGCTCTTAAAACTTCAAACAAGACAGCAGCAGTTTGATATGCTTTTGTGAGCTGGGCCCTAGAGAAGATAAGGTATAATAAACGGTCAGAAACAGAAAACAGGTGAGGAAACTTGGATTGGAGGACTCATAGACACACACACCGATCGGCTTTATCAGCGGCTTTCTGCAAGGCTTGAACATACTTCTTGTAGTAATGTCGGTAAAAGCTCTGCATTTCGCGAGAGTCGCTTTTTGCTCTGCCTGCTAAGGTTAACTCATTTTCCTGAACCACAGTTGGGGAAATTATGTAGTAATTAATTGGCAGCTAGCAGCAACTCTTTTATACTAGCTAGGAAGCACTGAAGGAAGTCAGTCCACAGTTGCATGAGTACATGTTTTTTACCCTCTCTAGGCGTTGGAGAAGTGCGGTTTTGAACTGGCGAACACCGCGCCCACTTGATGTAGGGTCAAGCTTGTGAGCTTTCTCAAATGCATAGAAACGGCCTGCCAAAGGAAAAAGTTGAACAGAGCAAACAATTTAGTATGCTAGAAGAAGTTGTGTAGTCAAATATCATATCATGAATTTGTTGGGAAACAAAACTATCCCACATCTGAAGTTGGACAACAAAATTGCTTAGTATATAAGATGGTGGATTACTCCCCCTATTGCCAATTGGTTTTAGGATGGAACCCCACCGGGCAACAAAACTTGGTTTCCGGATAGAACCCCACCGGGCTTGTATCACGATAGTAAAAAACCAACTCGGTAGTAACGCCAAAATTTGTCATAAAAAATAGTGGGAGCTGAGATTGAAGATGGAAGGGATCCTGAAAGAAACTAACAGAGATAAGCAACCCTGGGATTGCTGAGCTCAACGTCATTGGCGACACGCAAGATGGGAGCAATTTCAACCAAAGAAGAAGGCACGACTTCGCTGTCGAGGCCGAGATCTGATCCCCCTAAATTTCCGGCCGTCTGAGTCCTGAGAATCTTCCGCCGGCTGGGGCTTGCGCCCTGCTGCTGATCAAATCCACCTCCCCCTCGGTTTCCGGTAGGCTGCATCGCTCGCAACTGGATAACTGACTTGGAGATTTGCAATCTAGTGAAGAAAATGGAGGAGACGGCAGTGGTGCGCACACAAGTACGTGGGATTTAAAGCATTGACTTGACTTGAAAAGTCCAACCAAGTCGACGCTGTGTGTCGTATCTATGTGTACCCCTTTGCATTCATTATGATTTTGACGATGACGATGATGGTGATAGCTAGTAGTGTCCAGTCAGAAGTGATTGCGTCCGGAAGTGAAATGCGATGATGTGCATGATTGGGGTCTTCGTCAACGCCACAACTATATCTAATAATGTTAATGATGATGATTATGATGATGCAAGGGAGGGAAGGAAGCAAGCAAGAAACCTGCAGTCCGGGTCTTGGACAAATTGTTTAAAATTGGAGGGAAAACGATAAAAATAAAAATAATAAACAAATAAAAAGAAAAAGCATGTGGCAACCTGGAGCGGGAAGGGGCACTGGGCTTCACGTGCCATTCATAATTTGTTAATTCATTTCTCGCCAACAACCTTGTTGGGCCCCACCCAAACCTTGTTGGGCCATGAATGGGCTCATTTTAGGGTTTTTACTCTTCATGGGCTCGGAGAAAGCCCTTAATGGGCCTTGAGAAAACTCTTAATGGGCTCATCGAATTCAACAGCTAATTCCATTCCTTCATATCAATTTTGATGAAATTTAATATACACTACTGTATAAAGGGTGATGAGGACTGCTACGTACGTAACGTTGCATGTGGAGAAATGCAGGTGAGTGGGTGACCCTTATCTCTTATGAGGCAGCTAGGCCCCTTCCGTTGCATTTTTGCATATTTGCAATGCATTCATGGGGACTGCCCCATGTTCTTCCCACATACCCCTGTCTTCTCTGTCTACACTGTCTATCGTCTCTATCTTTTTTTGTTGTTGTTATTGTCTGTCCGGCCACTTAGTTTTAAATCAAAGCCATTACTTACTTGCAATAATCTTAGCTATCTAGCTTTGTCCTTATCCTTACGCAGGGGCGGAGCTACATTGGGCCGGTGGGGTCATGGACCCCCAATCCAAAATTTTTTACCTTATGACCATGCTATACTTGTAATGAAAAAGTACTTTTTTGGTAGAAATTATGTTTTTTTCTCTCGAAATACGTGAAATGTAGTTGTATTTTGCTATTTTCGAGGCGACAAAAGTATAATTTTGGATAGAAAGTACTTTTTGAACATAAGTGTAGCAAGACCTATATTGTTCTTCTCTTTCGGGGCTTCGATTTGATATATTATATGCCATAATCCGATATCTAAACAAAAAGTTATGCATATTTGAAGATTGAACACGTAAACCAATTTTAAGTCTTTTACTTAGTATATAAGTTATAAATTTACTATGTTTAACTAAAATAGTCGGCTCCCTCAATACAGTCGCCCCCCTCAATACTTCTATCCTGACTCCACCCCTGTCCTTATGTACGCAGTCGCGCATGAATATTTCATTTCCGAGCTAGTATCCATCAATATATCAAATTCAACACTTCCGCGTTCGGTTTTCATTTCATGCCATTTGCATATATGATATGTGTGTGTGTGTGAGGCCAATGATTCACTGCCAAACCCATCTATTAATCGGTTTTTAAAGCTAATTATATATGAAGACATCAATTATACATTATTAGGATTCATTGAACAATTTACATAACACTAGTCACTTGTATATATATATGCCACCACGTCGTTAAGACGTCTCAATCCGGATGCACGTATATGTAGTATATATATGCACTAATGCACACACTTATGACTTATGTATGGACATCGACAATTTGTCTCTAGTTTACAGCTTACATAAACATCAAATTATTTATTTACAGATATATTTAATTTTACTCTGGCTTGGTTGCTCGATTATAGGCAGAATATACTACTGATATAAAAATTAGTTAATCGGATACGGTGATGGATTAAGGTCGATAGAATTAGCTCCAACTTACCTTTCAGTTGTTGAACGAATCCGGCGACAAGCCATAAACCACCAAGAAGCTAATGACGTTACACGTAGCTAGATACCATATATAAATTAACGAAGTTACGTACTACACTTAATTAAACAAGGTGGTACGTACGGCATATGAATATTGAACCATATATTCATGTCATGTTTCTCTTGGCACAACTAATGATGTCATGATTAGCTATGTTATACGCAAGTAAACATATATGATTACTTAGAGCTTAATTGTTACTCAAATTTCAACTTCACTAATGGACCATAATTATATATTGAGAATTTGGAGATGCATTGCTTGTGGGTTACGTTTGACATATAGACGAGCGTATATGTGGTCTGAAGTATACATTAACTTGCATTTGTGGGCGCACATCAGATCGAATATCGATGGATCGATCACTTATATATATATATGATATGATGATCATATATGTGTACGTATATGGTGAGTAGTTGCTAGTTAGTGGGGCAGCACTCCACACCAGAATTGAATCAGTTTGAACTCATAGCGTTGTTGTTGATACATGAAACAGTTACACGCACCCACTTTATCTATCTAGATTTATAAAGTTTCGACGACATATGTATAAATATACACAGTAACAGTACTACTCCAAAGACAAAAAACAACGAATTGAAATGAATTTCCCGCTATGATTGATGGATTATCATTGATTAAGATAGAGGAAGAAAAGTGGCCACGGCGTAAAATACACGTTAGCTAGCTCTAAACATAAATTCATCCACACCAACACGTACTCTAAATAATGTATCCATCAATTTGTGATTTTTCTACCAACAAATTAAAGGATTTGTCAGTAATAGCCTTTATTTTCATGATCGAATTAGTCAGCCAACTAACCCAAGGAAATTAAGGTGCTATATACATACATATATATAGTTAGGTATAGTTTTCTCCAAATTAGAAACTGGCCGGATTGGAATATGTTAGCCAGTTCAATTAATTAGGCAGTATATGAAAACAATTCATGATTAGGGTAAGGCCGATAGATAACTAAAATGTTACAGCTTGTAGAAGAGGCTATATATCGAGAAAGAATAATTGAATGAAGATTGTGTACTTTTATTAAGAGTAGAATGATAGTAGTATTTATAGGATACATACTTTATCTCAATGGAAACCCTAATACAAAAGTTACTAGGTAAATATAATAACTTCCTTAACAAGATAATCAATCTAGGAAGATAATCTAAACAATATGATATTATGGTTAATAATATGTATATATATGTATGAATGCATAATTAAATATAATCAGATGCAAATTATATGCCATGGAAGGGGGGTCAATCAATTTTCATTGTGTACATTTTTTGGTCGAAATTTTCATTGTGTACATTTTGTTTTCAAGAGTATGTACGTTCGTATTAGTTGACCAAAAAAATTCTGATAATGAAGAGATCGATTAAAGGGGATCGTGGTCTTGTGTATCGGACTTGAATATTTATACTGGCCGCTCGAACTAATTGTATAAATTGAACGAAAACTTGTATAAAGTTAGGGCGTTGTATTTGTATGTAATTTAGGCCAGGGTAGTAAGCATATTTATCAGTAAGCTGTAGGCCAAGTTTTTTGTCATTATGAATATAAAACTAAGTTTATTATTTTCTTCCTTTTCACATTTTTTTCCTCATGTCATATGTTATAATGTGAAGCAAAGACTAAACTCTAGTTTGGCCATTGAAAAGGCCCCTTTAACCCTTTCCTCCGCTTTTCTTCACATATAATGGTCTTTTTATTTTCTCTCTCGTCTCAAAACCAAAAATTGACCTACCATTATCCATACTCTAATGGTGAGCTTGATTGGGCGGCCCTCTTCTCAGCAGCACTGTGGTGGATTTGGAAGTGGCGGAACGGGAAGATCTTCAACGACAAGAGCATGGCCAACGACCCGGTTGCGTTCGTCTTTAATCGCACTAGGGAGTATGCCGCTGCTTGGAGCAGCCTCGGGACCAAGTGCGCTCGTCGGCAGAAAGAAGAAATTATGGTGGGCTGGAATGCGCTGCCGAATGGTGTGATCAAGATAAATACAGATGGTGCCGTCAACACCGATGGTGGTGCTACGGCGACGGGTGTACTCAGGGACTCGAACGGGCAGTGGATCGCCGGGTTTGTCCACAACATCGGGCAATGCTCGGTGCCGACTGCGGAGCTGTGGGGCGTGTCTGACGGGCTAGAACTCGCTTGGTCCAAAGGTTTCAGAAAAGTGCTCCTGGGGGCGTGCGACTCTAAACTGGTGGTTGAACTGATTGGTTCTGAAGTTGGGCGGTCGCACCCCCTCTTTTCCCTGATGTCTCGATGCCAAAATCTCTTAAGTCAGGCTCGGGAAGCCAGACTCTCTCATGTCTTCAGGGAAGCGAATGCTGTTGCCGACTCTCTCACAAAACCGCTTTCTCTTTTCCTATCGGTCTTCATGTTATTGTTGAGGCTCCTACGAGTACTCTCAAGCTTTTGTACGACGATGTCGCGGGTAGGGCCACCCCACGCATCGTAAACTCGTTAGGCCTTTAGTTTTTCGGGTTTCCCTTTTTTATAAAAAAATTTATCCACACTATAATAACTTCTAGAGTCGGAGTATTAAAGCCAAATTAATTGGCAAGTGAGTGAATAACAAAGCGTAGCCATATAAGTAAAGCCACATATAATGGTTTTTTATTCTATATATGCTGCCAGAGTGTAAAACAACACATACTCCTGTCCCGGTTGAGCTGTAAAAGTAAAGCCACATATGAAATTGGAATGTCGACCTCACAATTAATTAATTAATTAATATTCAACCAAAAAAAAATTAATTAATTAATATACTCTATATCGGAGTAGTACATAATTCAGTCGAATTATTATTGATTACAACCTGGAAGCCTGTTTTTGCCTGGATTCAGGAAGAAAACGTCAACTTCATCAACTCTTTTCATAGATAGAGCTTTTTGTTGCATTGGTCCAAACTCTTTTACGCTATTCCACTGTATATATAGAGAGAGATACATTACATAAATAAATACTACTGTATAAATAAGTAATACACAATTACACAGTCACATAACTGGAAACAGCTGGCCTTCTAACAACTTCCAACACAACACGCCACCTACGAGTTACCAAGTATTTTGCATTGTATATTTTATTTTATTTTGATAAGGAAAGCAGTTCGATATACCAGGCATGTCTGGTACATCGAGAGGCCGAAACAATCGACAGTCGGTAAAACCGACGAGCGAAAACAACTAGAAAAAACCATAACCAAGCATGGCAAAAATTTAACAAACGATCAAAAGCCGAGCAACGATGCTTGAGCCAAGCACTGAATAAACAGTACCGCTAGTACGCAGGAAGAAACGGGTCATCTCCATCTATGGAGTGCACAAAGGGCCACCACGACGTTAATTATTTTTCTCAATTGGAAAAAAAGAGGCTTATATACCTATTTTAATTTTTTATTCTAATTAATAATATATCCTTCTATGATAATTTGGCTAAGAATAACCCTTTACATAAAATTGGACAAAAACATTCACGTCACCTATAACTCAATTTACGAACAATCTTCTTCAACCATCTACATAAAATTTCTTATCCCAATACCTTCTATGTATAATCCATCATCGCCATCGGACTACATCGCACCGCCATAGCCCTTGCGTCGCGACGAACCACCATCACACAACACCATCACCGATGAACTGCCATAGCCCTCGGCCTCTCTCTCCACTAACGCGAACTGCCTCGGCCTTTCTCACCCTCGCGTCGCAACGTCTCCCTTGCCCCGCCCTCCACCGCCTTGGTCGTGATTTGTCTTTGCATAGATCTGTGAACTCTTTTGGGTATGTTACATTAACTTTTTGGGGGTTTGTTACATTAAAAGTCATGTAGAGTATTTTATAAAAAGTCATTTATATTAATATATTACATTTTTTTTTGTTATACCAAAATAATGTAGAATAATTTATGTATCTTAAAGTGTTACATTAAATTTATCAAGATAAGATTTATGTAAATTTAGTCTTGTTTACTAAGGTATTACATTAATTTCTGGAAAGTAGTTTATGTATGTTTAAGTGTTACATTAATTTGTGTAAAGTAATTTATGTATGATTACATGTAGATTACATCATGTATCTTATTGTTTTACATTAATTTATCAAAAAAATGTGTTACATTAATTTTATGTATTACTATAGTTTTATGCAGATAAGATTTTATGTAGATTAAGTCATGCATATTCATATTTTACATTAATTTATGTAGATTGATTTAGTGTAAATTAATTTAATGTAGAGTAAGTTATGTATGTTTAAGTGTAAAATTTGAACTTTTATGTACGTAGATTAGATTTTATGTATATTCATATTTTATATTAATTTTATGTATTACATTAATTTTATGCAAATTAGATTGTATGTATATTCATGTTTTGCATTAATTTTATATAGATTAAGATTTTATGTTTAAGTGCTACATTAATTGTTACAATGTAATCAAAATTTTCAAAGTAGATTTTACGTAAACAAATTTTATGCAATTTTTTCAAAGCGTACAAAATTTAATGTACCAAAATCCTAACAAATTTCCTGTAACAAGGTTCTAACAAATTTAATATAACAAAATCCTAACAAATTTAATGTAACAAGATCCTAATAATATACAATGGCAGCAAAGGCACGGGGTGACTAGATGGGTGGATCGATGATCATTACAAAATGGTTAGTGAAGTCATAGTGATGCAACGACGCTAAACGTTGGTCATGCGGCGTTGGTGATTATAGTGGCTCTAAACGTTGATAGAGGTATTCGGTGGTGCACTTTTCTCAATTGCACTAAACTTATTTTTTTCTCCTTTTCTTATTTAGTTATCTATCATTTAATTAGGGTAGATTTGTCCTTTTAAAATAAAAAAGTATAGAACTGAAAATAATATAGGTTGAAGCCTTGAAGGTATATTTTTAAAATAAACTATTGAAAATGAGATTATTGTGAAATTTTTCTCCATATAATTCTCGGTCTTAAAAAACGTTGTACGTAATTAATTTGACATGCCTTTTACTCGACCTCACTCGTTCACTCGATCGACGTCTCAAGTTAATTAAGGACTTGAACTAATCATCAACTCATACGTCATCTGCTACTTATCATCTAGGGAAACCGTATATGCCACATGCAATGCGACTTTAGGCCAATGATATAATTATGTACATAATAATTAGTCAGCAATCACACCTTAATCAACTTCTCATTGTATTATTACACGGAATTGCATCAAAACTCTTGAAGCACCCATGTCTCTACTCTCTAATAATCCTCAAAACCTATAAAATTATCTAAAACGTGTTCACAACCACAAGTTCTAGGGAGGGCTTAAATATGTTTAACCTTAAGTAGGCTAGAATATGGAACGTATGATCTGTCAAACTGATATGATTGATATACGTATTATCTTGTTCCACTATATCACCCCCATAAGATATATTGGTAAGTTTCTTAATTTGCAGACAGGCTATATATTAATAAACCAGCATTCTTTCCCTTCATAGAAATTATATTTGCAAACTACACTAGCTAGCAACTCTATTCTCTTTGTGAATGATTTGCCCAAAATTATTGATGTTTGTTGGGCTTTAGGTATACTCTTTCCTTGAATATACATATACCACAAGAACCTGTTGTGCGCGCCTTTGTGAATGGTAACCAACTCCATCAATTATCAAGCCACCTTTCCCAGATAATATTTTTGGATGGAATTTTGCTTTAATTTCCCATTGATATCTCTTCCTTCCTTGTGAGAGCCAAAGCTTTCGCCTTAATCATTAATCTAATCTTGCTATAATGCATGTAGGTATTCTTATACTTATAGCTGTCAAAGTCTGATCTGGCTCTAACTGACCGAAAATTTTTATAGTTCAAACTTGATCCGAATAGTAGCGAGTAAAGGAAAAAAACCGACCTCGATTAACCCAAAACTGATTGGGTTAAAACCCAACCCGAGCGACCTGATTATTTCTGTATATTAGAATAAAATAATATTTTCTTTTAAAAAATATATTATATTTGATTAAAAAAATCTGTAAAAAATAATATTTTATTATTAAATATTATTATTTAATCATAATATTCGTTAATAATCATTAAAAAATTAAATTCTTGACCTATTAGGTCGACTTGGACACGCACAATAAGTTGTCAAGACCCGACCCGAGTTGAATGACCCGAATCCGCAATCAACCTGAACCCAAAAACAAAAACACCGAATCGACCAATTTAACACCTCTACTTATAATTGTTTAATTCTTCCTCTTCCTTTACATCATCAAGCTTGCGTTATTCGATCAGAGTTTAATTTGCACAATATAATCATACTACGTACTTACCTAGTTCTGAGGAATATATATATATGTTACTATATAATTATACTAGCTAGAATTCGTTATTGTTACTTTCATTATACTTTTTTTTTTGTTCAAGTTACTTTCATTATACTTGTTTTAACTTTACGGGTTAATGTCCTTTCAATCATCATATCCACGTATGCACTTCCTATATATTTGATAATGTAAGAATTAGGAGTCCTATGATCTAAAACAAGGACGCAAATCCTCCGTCCCACTAGCACGTCCCCTTCCCGTGTCCCTCCATTCCTATTGGCTGAATTTATTTATTTCGGTAGAATTAAAGGAAAAATGTAGGGGGGGTCCCATAGTTTCGACCAATAGAAACGGGGGGACACGGGAAGGGGACGTGCTAGTGGGACGGAAGATTTGAATCCCTAAAACATCATTTTAGATGAGAAGAATAAATTCTTAATGGTTCGTAATGTGGTCAATAGGGAGTTCATGACCCATTTTAGCAATTTTATTACTCACATGCTTGATCTTGACTCACTCCAAACTTTGGAGAAAGGCCAAAATATCCGAGATCAAGTTATCACTTTCTATCTCAATCTTTTTATAGCCTAGTTGCTTAGCTCTTTTGACTCCGTCTCGAAGGCCGAGACCCTCGGTTATCAAAATTGAATTATGCCCATATTTCTTTGCCCCTACATAGATAACTTATGCTTTGTGATTTCTTAAAACAATCCGG
This sequence comes from Polygonum aviculare, assembly GCA_934048045.1. NCBI lineage: Eukaryota > Viridiplantae > Streptophyta > Magnoliopsida > Caryophyllales > Polygonaceae > Polygonum > Polygonum aviculare. The sequence continues at coordinate 2,319,103 of OW204026.1, forward strand.
TTGAGGTTGACCCATTTGTTGAGTTCCGAGCCATCAAAATTAATCTTGATGAATAGTTCTCCAATTTTTCCCATATTACGTTTCATCCCATTCATTTTGGTTTGCTTAGTTTTTTAACCTCTCTTCTATCCATTTCTTTAACCTTTTCCAGCTATTGTTTAGCGCTTGAATGTGATTTATGACCTGTACAATACCATCATTTGGTACTTGTTGAAAAACTATCTTATTCCTTTAAGGTGCCAATTACACCACCATACTAGGACAACTTTGTTAGGGTCTCCTTTTGTGTTTTGTCTGTAATGTCTAAATTTAATATTACTTCCGTCTCGTTGTCATAGGGTTAATTTCCTACGTTGTAATAAGTAGCGGAACATTGCAAAAAACCGAAAAAATAAAATACCCGATTTTGAAAGAGAGTTCTATTATTTTTTGGTTGAGTGAAAGAGAGTTTTATTTGGGGTGAATAGCATCAATAATATCAATAAAATTGGAAATAATGAAAAAATCAAGTGGTATAAAGACTGAACGGTCAAACAGGGCACGTTGAGCTGTCATTTAATATTACAATACCCCCCGTTTACTTGCTGCCCATTTCGCAATTCCGGTTTCCCACAACTCCACAGACCACAGTAATGCCCTTTGTATATTAGTCTTCTGGCTCCCCAAATCAATACGCGTCGTAGGGCATTCCAATTGGACTTTCAAATTTGCATCCTTCTCTCTCTATCAGTATTTGTTCTGCCTTTTCCCTGTTTCCTGGTTTTTTTTAAGGATTTGGTTGGGTTTGTGGGCTTCCTTTCCTTCCCTCCCTCCGGCCGCCGCCTAATCATCTCTTTCTCCCAACTCACTTTCTTTCTTTCTCAAGATTCATTCCTTGTTTCTCTGTATATAGTGTTTTTCAAGCTTCCACGCTTGTTCTAAACAACAAATCCCACATTAGACATAAGGAATAAAAAAAGCTGCTGATTTGAAGGTGTTTCCTTTGTGATTGATTCTGGGATGGGTCGATCCAAGAACGTCAAGAAACAATCTTACATTTCAGTGCCGTCTGAGATCATCAGCTCCATCTCTTCTTCTTCGCTCCAATCTCTAGCCACCCCCAAGAAATCCCTCCCCCCTCCTCCTTCCTGTGGGTTCAGCAGAAGGGCTAGCGGATTTCTCAGGAGGCCCAAGTTCTGGATTTTATGCCTCTTCCTGTTTGGGTTTCTGGGTATGACCAAGCTTTTCTTAAAGCTCGACCCTTTATCCCCAATCCTCCCATACCCATGTGCAAATGATCCCCATTTGCAGCGAATGGGTGTCATCTCAACAGCTGGGGTCAATCAGCAGAGGCTCATCTCGTCGGACGGGTATTCTGTAGAGAGGCGAACCGAATTAGTCCAAGGCGATGCTGAGGCGGAGTTCTGGAAGCAACCGGATGGAATGGGCTACACGCCTTGCTTGGAATTCAGCCAAGAGTACAAGAAAGCTACGAGGGTGGTTAAGGAGGACAGGACCAAGTTCCTGATTGTTGTGGTGAGTGGTGGCATGAATCAGCAGAGGAATCAGATTGTGGATGCTGTGGTCATTGCTAGGATTCTTGGAGCTGCTTTGGTCGTTCCTGTTTTTCAGGTCAATGTCATCTGGGGTGATGAGAGGTAATTTTTTCCTTTTTCCTGATTTTATTTTGCCAAATCCTTGATTAAGTCCTTGATGGTGAATTTTCCCTATATGGCCATTACAACAATTAGGGAAACCGAACTAAATGTGCCTATGTATGTATAGTATAAGCAAGTGTTGAGCAAAGATAGAGACTTTCTATTACTGATCATGTGGTCTACTACAAAGGCTGTAACTTTTGTTTCAGATGGAGATGGCTCAGTTTTGCTTACAGTTGTTGATGTTTTTTTGGCCTTCATTCTTATATATATGCGTATGTTGCAGTGAATTTGCGGATATATTTGATCTGGAGCACTTCAAAAGGGAGCTTGCAGATGATGTTCGGATAGTTTCTTCCTTGCCATCAACACACCTTAGGAAAAGGTTGATGGAGGAGCGAACTCCTCTTCACGCCACGCCTCGCTGGATTCGCCAACATTTCCTTGGAAAGGTAAAATTTGAACTTCCTTTCCTTGCTTGTATAATGTAAAGCTAAGGTGAGTTCCAGAATGATTTCTTTTTATATATTGTTTGTTTGTTTTGTTCTAACTTTGCTGGTTAATTTCTCAGATAAGGAGAGAAGGTGTACTGCTTTTGCGCGGACTGGACTCTAGGCTTTCCAAAGATCTTCCTTCTGATCTTCAGAAGCTCCGCTGCAAGGTAAATTCACCATCAATACTCATCTTTAAGCTTGACAAATTCAGCTCCTAGCTATACGCCTTTCAAGGCAATTGAGGGATAATGCCAGTGCAATTTGATTTGTAAGTTGGTGTTGGTTAGCAGTAGTTGGTGGCTATTTGGTTTATCAAAGTCAACCTGGTTGTTGGTGATGAATTTTTCCTACCTTCTAGAATCATCACAAATTCAAACACTGATACCAATTTTGTTGAATATGTGTTTCTTTGGTTAAGGTTGCATTTCATGCACTGAGGTTTGCACCCCAGATTTCGGAAATCGGTAACAGGATTGCTAAGAGGATGCAGACCAAAGGGCCTTATCTTGCTTTACATTTACGGTTGGAACCAGACGTGTGGGTCAGAACCGGCTGTTCGCCCGGTATGAATCCCGAGTTTGACCAAATGATTGAGAATGAAAGGCTGCGCCATCCCGAGCTTTTGACTGCTAGATCTAATATGACTGCCCATGAGAGAAAGCTGGCTGGGCTTTGCCCTCTTAACGCTCTTGAAGTTACCCGGTAAGTCTCTATTTCCTTTCAAAATATAGTGAACTGTAATTTGTGTAGTGAGTTAAAACGCATTTGATGTTAAAATAACTAGTGTGTTTATGTGATTGGATGATTTAGGCTTCTAAAAGCACTTGGGGCGCCTAGAAGTGCGATGATATTCTGGGCGGGAGGAAAGCCACTTGGTGGAAAGGAAGTGTTGTTTCCTCTGACAAAAGAATTCCCTAATTTTTACAACAAAGAAGATCTTGCTCTGCCTGGTGAATTGGAGCCATATGCAGACAAAGCCTCCCTCATGGCTGCTATTGATTACATAGTTTGTGAGAAGAGTGATGTTTTCATGCCATCACATGGTGGAAATATGGGCCATGCCCTCCAGGTATGCATGCAGAGTTAATTATGATTGAGAATTATCCTAATGGGCTTTCTTAGATGTTTCTCTTGCTACAAAATAAAGGGTTGGACCCTGAAGGTTTCTTTTAGGACTTGCTGATTACACTCTCCAATACCATAACTAAACACGAGCACATGAAGTTGATCATGAGTGTGTTTTTGAAGCTTATGTCAAGTTTGATCATTGATGCTGTAGGGACAAAGGGCGTACGCGGGGCACAGGAAGTACATAACGCCGAACAAAAGACATATGCTTCCTTACTTTCTTGATTCTTCTCTGCCTGAAGAAGAATTCAACCAAATAGTCAAGGAATTGCATCAAGAATCACTCGGGCAACCGGAATTTAGGACCAGCAAAGCTGGACGTGATGTGACCAAGTACCCAGTACCAGAATGTATGTGCAATTCTACTACTACTACTACTACTTCTTCTTCTTCCACGCAACAGCTGTCCTCTAGCTAGCTGAAGCCATAAAGGACTGATCTTTTTCGGCCTATTATAGGCATCGTCGTGCCAAAGAGGGAGTTTTGAACACAACGCTGAGCCCTGCAAACGGGTATTCTCGCATATTTATACTTTGATGTAATGCTATTAGCATTACACGAGATGGCTAGAAAATTTCGATCAATTTCTTCATTGTAGGGTAGATATATGTTCTGTATTTTGGGTTCTTGTAAGTTGAAACACGTACCCTTGGATTATTACATGTACACTTGTATATACGAATACGGAAAGCAATATATTGATTCTTTTACGCTGATCGTTACATGGTACAAGAACGTTTAGTTGATCATGAAATGCTGCATTTCATTTGTGTTCGTTATTTTGTTTTCCCTTTCGGCACATGGTAGCTTGCAGGTCAGTGTCTGACAAAAAAGGAGTTAAAAAATGTGGGTTGGGTTGCAGATTAAGGAACATATGGAGTGTTTAGTAAATGACGCTACAATACAAAAAGCAAATTATTCAAGCCTTCCACACACTCAAGCAAAGGCATAAAGTCTAATATGAGTACAATAGCACCAAACCTTGACATATAGTCTAGTAGTAGCTTTCTGCCTTTCTTGTATGAAAAGACTGGCATTTTGCTTTATTGATGAGCGAGTTCTTAGATTGGGTTGTCAAGTGTTTCACGTTGAGAAGGTGGAAATATTTCTTGTTTGAAATTTTACTAGTATTATAGGCTTGTAATATGTTGAATCTAAACCACTCCTATATTCAATAAATATACGTATGATGCACGATTGCACAAATTTAAGTTGAGTGCTCCACTTTTAATCAACCCTAAGAATGGCAGTGAAGACACGCAGAAAGACATTTATTAGATGACAAAACAAGGGAATTGAAAATTCAGACTTTCAAGAGCAATTTTAGGTCTCTTAGCAGCAATTTTCTCACCATTCAAATATACTAGATGAAACTTTTTTAACCTCACAGGAAATTTGACTACGAGATCAATATACATTTCTGAGTCCCAAATTGGACAATGAACCCCTTTTTCAAACAACACTTGTCACGGCTGGATTATAGCTTAACAACAAACCAAAACTATCTTTTCGGACAAAAATTACGAAATACATGAAAAGACATTATGAAGATTTCTTCGACTCACCAAGATGACCACAATTAATATTTTTCCTTGACAAAAAATAGTATTCTTGGTATGTACATTTGGGTTGTAATTATCATCTTCTTGGGTGAATTCCCCTGCTGCGCATGTATGCCAAAAATTGGGCAGGTAATTCTGCTAGAAGAGACTGAGCCACTGAGATCTCACCACCTACCATCCAAAATCCGAATGGAGGGTTAATACCAAAGATGTTACAGAAAAAGAAAGAAGAAACAAATGCACTTAAACGCGATATCAATATGTCACTACACACCCTGCACATCACGAAAGGGCACAAACTGGACTATATCACGAGATGCAATGCGACCACCTGTACTTTCAAGTCTTTCTCCTTTATCACCATCTAAGATCTACACATATGCCAAAGAAGTCGGGCCATCAATCATGTTTCATGACGATGTAAGAAGAGCACGTGATAGTAACATCAAGACCATAAAAAAAGAGGATCATGTTTAACAGGAAAAAGGGGATTTTTGTTACCTCCATTTCCTTGAAGTCTGCTCCTCCAACGCCTACAATAAGGATTGACAATGGAAGATCGGATGCCTGCACAATGGCATCCTTTGTTTCTTGGAGATCTGTGATTACGCCATCCTGAAAATCACATAAAAATCTGTTATTCTCCAACTAGTTCCTGCACCAAATTCCGTAGGCTTGAATCTAGAATAACCATACTTAAAGAGAGTACAACAGATATGTTAATATTTGAAAATAGACATCATACCGTAATGATTAACAAAACATAGTATTTGTCGGAGCCATCTGTAAGATTTTGGCTAGCAATTGATGCAGCGGTGGTGACGATGGGCCCGAAAAGGGTTGGCCCAGCAAGTGAGACATTCATAAGAGCACTCATATATGACATCATAATTCCCTGGATCCCATCAACCTGAGAAAAAAGCATTACAGTGAAGTTGCTTGTTCTGGCCAGATACCAAGAACATGTATTATGAATTGCCAAGAGGATACAAAGGTGTAAGTTATTATTAAAAAAACCTCGCAGTAATTACTGCTTCCATTCAAGTTGAAGCAGTGGGACACTGGTCCATCAATTGGACGAGCCCCAAAACCCCAGGCAGGGAAACGTTTATCCGAATCATAAAACTGCAATACTCCTGCAATGTCAAGAATTGCCTGAAAATTTACGCAAACTAAAATTAGTCCATTAACATACAATTGCTTTGTAACTGCGAAAGAATGGCTCTTACTTTTTGGTATGCATTGGGCCGACCAGAGGGATCGATGTAGTGCAATGAATCAGGGAGACGAGGATTTCCATTAGAAGCTGATAAAGAAGCAATTAGAGTTCTAAATTAATGATTGAGGATTTGAGCCATCTGACATATAAGGACTGCTGGTACACAAGCAATAAAAGGTAAAATGAAGATAGAGCTAGTTCCTAGAAATTGGAATGCTATAAATATACATGGAATGTCTCGTAGCAAAACAGATCCACTCAAAAGTGTAGAAGCTTCCCTAAAAAAGAAAGGGTTTAGGTATGACATTACTGAATCATGAAATAGAAATAAACCAAGCATAAAAACCAATTCAACCTTCCCCGGTCTAAGTTCTTTGACCTCAATGAGAACCAAGCAAAGGAGATGCCTCTTGTTCACACTAATTCTTAACTCACAACATTGTCATATCCCCCTTAATTGATGAGTTTATATCTATATGTTTACACCTTCAGTGACGACACCCGCCAAAAGTTCAATGATGACATCCGCCACCATTTGTGGGGTTAGGTACTTGGAAAGCAATATAAAAAAAATAGGAATTGCATGTGGCTTAAAAGTTAGAAGTGGGCCAGAGCAAAACGAAAATGGGAATACCTTCATAATACAAGGATCACCTAATAACGAAAATAATCATGGAGCCATAATTTTTTTATGAATAAGAACACGAATTTGCACCCAGGAACTTTTGAAATTGTAGCTACAGCTTACCTGTGAAATCAATTGCCACCATAAAATTCAACTGACATCCTCCAGACAAGTAATCCAGGAAAGTGTACTGGGTGCTCTCAATGAACCTTTCAACAAAAACCTGACTCTTCAACACCTGCGTGATATTCACAAACTTGAGTAAGCCAGCAAAATTGAATAGATGAGTATTTATCATTGGATTTTCAACCTTTGGTTGTTCATGTCCAGCGGTTGTTGGTAGACATAGGCATTGACCTGTTCCACTACAGTGGAGTTTTTCCAAGTCAACAAGTGCCTTTTGGGTTCTCCTGAACAGAAAATAGTGAAGTCAATACTATGTTTAGATGAAAAAAGGGAAAGAAAAGAATCAGGAATTAATTGTGTTTACCCTAATAAGTCATGCTTCCCATTGCTATTAAAGTTGAAACACTCGATAACTAGTGGGCTATCCTGTAGAAAGAAAGATATATGTATGTATATCAATGGGGAATAAACGACAATATATTTAATACAAGCCTAGTGTAGGAAAATAATAAGAATATGTAAACAATCACTTTAGGCAGATTCAGAATGTTGGGTGTGTATGGTAAATTGGTAAAAATGCGTTCCTTGGACGTAATGGAAATGCATATCAGTACATTATCATTTAGGCCTCTTATCAGCCTTAGTATCAGCATATTTATAATATTACAGTCATATTTAACAAACAGCCCCAAACTATCTTGACAACAATTCTCCTATTGAAAAAACCAATATGATTCATCAATGGAAGACATCCAAGTAAGTACAAGAAAATTACAGGCAAGAGATTAGAAATTTCTGGTATAGGGTTTTTAAATTTCAATTTTGTGAAATATAGCATACCTTACTTCCGACTTGCTGAATGCTTAATGATACAGGATTCCATTTTGGATTCAGGTCATTCTTTAGCACTTCAGTTATGCAAACTGGAATGAGAGCACCACTCTCTACAATTTTTGATATCACTAAAAAGGGATCCTGCAATAAATTATGTCTACAATGTAAATCACATTTCCTGATTAAATCAGCTCAAAAGTGGAAAAAGGGAAATTGAGTGACTTTCATACACTTTTTGAGAAGAGATCCTTGTTTTCCAATTCTGTACACCTGAATACTAATTCTGTTGAGGTTTTGGAGATAATGGATTCTTCAGCATAAACTGTAAGTTTTCCAAGGGTTTTATGATGGACAGGTTGGGGAGATTCTTCCCCTTGGACAAGGTCTAAGGTCAACGATCTTTCTCTTTGTGTGACTAACTGCACATAAACAAAAAACACCATCCTATAAGATTCTACATTGCTATGATTAAGATTAAAAACTTGCAATAAAAAATGATAATTAATGCTACAAATGCCCCGGAATATCAAGAATCCTTTGCTATCCAACGATTCCAAACCCAATCAATAATTCATGCATTCAACCAATGATAGAACACACATAGAGAATACAGATTGATGTAACTTGTAAGTTTATACACATCTACATTTTTTCTTTGAGATATTAATGTTGTAAAGGAAATTTTACATAGTGTACTAAAATTTGAACTCTGGTCTTAATGGCAGACAAGGTTTTTAAAATTTTACGATTTGCCCTCAGGGTTATGAAAGTTGTCTAAATTGTGAACAAAGTTAACTGTATCTTTATATAATTGTGAAAAAACTTCCAAAATATAGGATCAATGTGGACCCTGCCATGTCATGATTCTAGAGGTTCTGCTGCCATTGATGGCTAGTTCAATTGCAAAGCAGTTAATGCCCCTAGTATAGACACTATAGAGTGGAGTAAACTTTTTTTGGGGGGTAAAGTCCAATTCTATAGACTAAAGGGGGTACAACAAGTAGAGCAATGTCTTGTATTGTAGATGCACATGCTAATGTTTGGATCAACATATATTTTTAATTAAATGGAATTTTTTAACCAAGTTATAGAAAACAATGGCAAACTTTCAATTTCATAAATACTTTTCACGGTGCAGCCTGTAAAAAACCTTACTTTTTTTCTTTTGCAGTATTTCCTTCTATAAACAACTAGATAATCAGTAGGTAATAAAAGGGAATTACATAAACCTACTACGGGCAGTACCTCCCAACAAGATTGATCCGTTTGGATCTTGGTCCATGAAGGCCCACAAGTGTTATTGTCATGATTTTTTTTTGAGGGTGTTGATGTTCTGAATTATGATTATGCACACATGAAAGAAAATAAAAAGAAGCCTTTTCCAGCAAACCATTTTATATTAGATCTTTACAGCCATACAGCTCACTTTCAGAAATAAACTAGTAAGGCATAAACATCAAGAAGGTTGAGAATAATATCTTAGGTATCATCAAGTTTACAATTCACATTATTGTAATCAATGTTCCCAATCTTGTTGATCATACAACAAGGATTCATTTCCACCGAAATTTTGCTAAACTTGACACTTAGGAAGATAGGTCGAATGATAAAGCAAAGATGGTAAAAGTAGCTTCATGGAAGACCAAAGATTTACATATTACGCAAGCCCGATAAAACCATATGAAAGTTTCTAAATACCTGAGACAATACACAGGAAGCCTCACCAAGAGATTGCTGTTCATCCAGCTTAAGCATCTGCATGAGTAAATAACTTAATTCAGGCAATGTTTCACTATTGTAATAAGAAAAGTGCACCCCTGTTTGTATACCTTCCCTAACCATCTATCTTGTAACCAATTGCAAATATTACCTTAAAAGATTACAAGATGATTTAATGTTTTTGACTGACAACTTCAATTTGAGTTTAATACTGGCTATAGTAAAGAAAGAACATCTTTTTACTCTTTCGTATTATATGGCAATACTTTCAAAAAGATTTTCATTTTATGGAAGGCATCCATAAGCATATATACCACCTACAGACCCCCTTATGTATCCTAGAGCACAGCTCCCAGCAACCATAGCCTTACTCTGCCTTAATAGATTAGAATTTCTCAAAAGCAAATAACTATTTTTCAGGATCTACAAAATAAAACTGCTGGTGAAGAGAAAATAAATTCATGCTAAAAATACAGGGAAGGATCAGTAAATAGCAATTGGAGAAGTTAAGATGAAGAACGAATATACCTTGACATCAACATTGTGGAATTGAGTATCAACATCATAGACATGAAACCTGAGATTTCAATGCGATTACATCCACAATAATGAAATGGTGCAAAAGAAATAAAGCCTTAACTGATGAAACAGATGCTTACACTAAAGTCTGCACAACCTCAAAATGGTATGGTACAGTAACTTTTCTGATCCACTTGGGTTCCAACGAGTTTAAAACCACTTCAGTTCGGCATAACTCTTCAAGTGTTTCATCTAGTCTTTTCATATAAATGACAACCATAGGATCGCTCTAAGGGATAAATACGATGAATTGAGTTAAGCAGACAACATTGTATCCTGAATCAAACAATCACAGTTCTGATAGCATTAAACTGAAAATAAACGGCTAATAAAATTCCAATTTCCTTGGGATAGGAGTGGAATGTTAAAATCATCACAGAATCAACTAGACTTGAAAAAGCTTTTGTAAGTAAACCAGGGTTGTCAATACGGTTATACAAGGAGCATAGTAATGATAACATAGAGGAAAGGTTGGATATCGAACCTTGGAGAGCACATCTCTATCGCGCAGATTGGATGCAGACAAGGACAACTGCTTGTTGATGCACAAAACAAGAAAAAGGGAAAAATACAAGAAGCGTTATTGTAGGAGGCATTGTGAAAAACAGCAGTGGCATATAGTGGTTTGCACCAACAAGGACCTAACAATTAGCAACAAGGAATTGTACATTAGTAATCTTGATGAGCTAACTATAGTCAATGAAAGTACGGATCAATCAAACAAGCGTTGGGAGCTCAGAGGTTAGATCAAGTAATGGACGAAATACAATCTCAATTGGACCTTTTAAATTCAATCCGAGCAGGTTGTTAAATTCATGAGCTCAAACAATTGGTTAAGCGACAGATTAAATGGCAGAGAGACAGAGAGCGAGAGAACCTCGATCTGAGAGAAGAGGGAGGTGTAGCCACGAGACTTGAGAAAGTGGTCAACGGCGTCGTTCGGAGCATTCCCTGCCGGAGAGGGACCTCTTCCGGCGCCAACGGCCAACCTGCCTCCGGCGACGTCGGAGCAACAATTTCCCATCTTGTGAATTGGTTGGTGGTCTAAACTCTAGCAATTTCTCATTCAAGATTCAGCATCCACCAAGCTTCCGCCGTCTCTATACAGATTTCACAAAGTAAAAAGCAGCACAAACATGACTAGAGTGCTGAATGCTGAATACCCTTTTTTTGTCCATGCTAGGGGAAAGCCAAATTAAATGCGCAAATGTTTGTCAATTGAATTTATGGTAAATTGCACACGCACCCACAATATGGGTTATTTTGCACAAAACGACTCTTTTTCTCGATAAAATGACTACATCGTCCCCATTCCCACGTGCTTGGCCTTGTTTTTTTTTTTTAACAGGTAAAAATTCGGTAGACCAGCCAAAACTGGTGTACCGAGAGGCCGTTAGACGGTAGCTGACAATGGCTAGGAAGAGAGAAACAAAAGGTAACAAGAAAACAACACGAGTAGAAAATTACAAACACCAAAACGGAAAAACCAATGACGAGTTCTGGATCGAGGTGAGTGAAGCACTAGAAGACTAGCGCTCCGGCACGAAAAGGTCTACCATCATGTGAGAGGACTAGTGACGTTCCCTCCACCGAAATGAAGAATCTTCAAACGCTCGAAACGACCTCGCCACAAAGGCTCTGTACGACACCGGGAAACTCTGGCCTAACTATTTGGGGAAGTACTGATCGTGCTTGGCCTTGTTCATTATTCAATATCCGATCGTTATTATTATTTCTCCGTATTTTACAGTATTAGATTGCGGAGGGGTGGACAATACAAAATTGCCGAGATGTACTCTTCATTTGTAAGATCTTAACTTCAGTTCATGTCTCGAGCATAGATCACATACGTTGTGTCATTGAGAAAAGATTAATCTCAGGATACGTATAAGGGTGTGTTTGCTTGCGATTGCATTACATTAAGTTGCAACCCGTCTCAACTTCATGTGAACAAGCATCTGTGTGGAGAAGAACGGCCAAAATGGTGTAGCACAGTTACCGCCTGATAAGTGATAAACAAGCAAACATGCCATTAGTGATAATATGAGAGAGCCAAAGCCAGCAAATATATTACAATAGGCAGATGTCGATATTTGCAGCCACCCCAAGTCATCAATTCATTACAGAATCCCCGGTCAAATGGTTAAATTAAAAACTTTTACTTGGTCTGTCTTAGGCATCCTGAAATTTCAAAAATTCAGGAGTAGGATTGCCCTCCTTGAAGAGAGCAGAATCTTGTCAGACTAGCCAAAATTTAGCAACATCCCTATGACCTCTAGGAGCCGTCATGTTACACTGTTAGCGGCAGCTCTAGCAGTCAACCCGGAGCCTAAGCCTTTGTTCCGTTACACCTTCCTTGGCCCCGACCCTCCATGTCCCCGTTAAAATTTGTATGTGCCCTGCCTGATCTCAACCGAAAGCTGCTGCTTGACGGAAACGGCTCCTGCAAGCAATCATTGGTGATATAATGAGATCACAGCCGCTAATGGTATACCTGCCATGAAAAATGCAAGGAGCAGAGTTTTGAGTATAGGAACCTGGTCTCCTGCATTGGGACCATCTGTGTGAAACAGAATTGGACGGCAGCGTTTATCCTCATTCATCAAGCTAGAATTCTGGAAGTGTGCAATAAGAGCAGATTTTCCTTGGATACGTGCATATGCCAGAGTTGCAATCTTTTCACTGTTGAACTTCTCCCACCGTTTTCCATTAAATGTCTACAAAGGTAAACTTTCTAGAACCAATCAGATTCGACACAGGATACAGTTACCTGATATAACAAGGGTTGGTGAACTAAACCTGATAGAATGACGCTATGTGCTTAGGATCGACCATATTGATGAATGCATAGCCGACATTGCATTTATTCTGCCAAGTGATATCAGATTACATTAACAGCAAACATCATAAAGGTAACTAACTGAGCAGTAAAAGTGTCTGAAGCCAAATGAGTTGACAACTTATAGATTAATACCTTGAAGTCAATAGGTAGATATATGAAATCATATTTTCCTTTATGTTGCTCGTCAATGGTGGCCAACAGCATTTTTGAGGTATACCTGGTACCGCCGGAAGAGAGATGTTCATTACACGTAAAGTTTCAGTTTAGTGATATGAAAAACACTTCAGCTTAGCATAGATCATAGGAGCCCATAAGTACCAACACAGATGTCGCCACAACATATCTCAGATATTGCTTTGACAAAGGAGCAAAAAAATTACAAAAGAACTTGGAAATTGGTACAAAAAGATATTACACAGAAATTGGCTCCTAATGGCAATCTTCTATAAGGAAATCCCCTCCTAATCTACCAGGATTGAAAAAAAAAATCAAGTTTAAGGGGTTTGATCATCACAATGAGTGATTAAGTGCTAATATTAGTTCCCTTATCACCCCCCAATGGAAGCAAGAACCAATACTAAGCAACATAATGTATGTCATGTTTGTGGTAACGTAAACCTGAATGATATCATGATAACAACATAAAAAGGAGACAGAGTGCAGCAAGATTCATACTTGTTTGGAATGTTTTTTATCATCAGAGTTGTTCGAGCATCGTCACCCCTCAAAATGCGATCGATATTAAGCTCGTAGTTCTTCTTATCAGCATTTCCGGAATTAGCACGGTTTCTAACACGCTCGTTGGGAAATCCAAATGAGCTGGGCATAGAAATAGATGGATTTCTTCCATTAAGGGAATGCGACATCTGTGAAAGAATCTCAGCATGATTTGATGTGCCCATGCAGGTCCCACCAGCATGAGAAAACGTGCGGTGAGAAGACATCTCTACTGAGTTTGCTGGTGAACCAAAATGCATAGCTACACTCTGCATAGAGTTTGGTTGCACAGTTAGATCTTCAAAGGAATCAACTGGGTCCCAAAATGCAGCATTAACACCCGGGGCTGATCCAACTTGCAGATGATGCATTGGTGAAGCAACATTCATCATTGAATGCGGTAGCTTAGGATATCCAGGCAACTGCATAGCATAGTTTGCATGCTCTCCATTCAGAAATGATGGTGAGTTTGGCCAAACAGAAGATCTTGAAGGATGACATTCATACAAATCAGATTTGCCAGACAAATACCGGTCCATCTGATAGGGGAGACTCCCATTTCCAGAATATCCATAAGCTGGAAAAATGTCAACAGCATGAACATCAAGTTAGTAATTAGTTGATACAACAATATTTGAGATTTTCTAATATATCACACAGCTAAAAGCCAAAAAGATGTTGTTATCATTCTTAAGGGGACGGTACCACCAGGAGTTTGAATATTTGTAGTTTCTGATTAAAGGCCAATAGCAGTATAACTCTATAATATACGTGTAACTTAATTGGAAACCCACTAAACTTCCTCTACTTCAATAATAAACTGCCACTGACTCACATGATTAAATTACGAATATAGTAAGAATTGTCATTACTTACTTTTAGTAATGATTGCAATAAGTAAAAAGGCATCTCTAGTCAAACAATGGCAAAAGTTTGCAAATTGTAATACGCACCTCTTTATGATAGTTGAAGAAAGCAATGTCAAACATTGAACTGATTTGAGATAGACCTTAAATTAAGCAACGAAACTTGAGCTACACCGTTATATGTCTTACTAAATGTCAATATCTCTAACTTGTTGAGGAGCAAAGGCTTAATTAAAAGCCCTCGTAGTATATATTAAATGCCCATAAAAAAAGAGAAGATGGAAACGGCAGAAGAATGACACAAATCAATACTACACCAAGATCAAGTGCAAATATAGAAAACAAGCAATTATAGGAAAATAAAGAGTGAAGTGACCTACCCCTTCCATTTAAAGATGCAGCTTTCCCAGCTAAGTCTGCCTGATACAGGTCCCTGCTACTTTCCCCAGCTATTCGGGGACATTCACCGACAGAGTCTTTCATATTATCTAAGGACTTCCATGGAATCACATTTGCTACATGACTATGGGCATCAGGAAGGGAATGAGAATTGAAGGTGGTGGCATAGCAGCTTTCGAGATTGACAAAATTGGGAGAGTGGCTGGGTTGGCATAGGCTAAATTGGTTGCCAGCAGATGCTTGGAAGGTAGAAGGATGAAAAGTGTTCTCAACTGCAGAACTTTTATGAGTTGATCCCTTCTCAGCACCAACGCCATTGAGAAATCTGGTGGTTTTCTGAAGCAAAAACTCATTATGACTCCCAACAGCACTAGTAGAGCCCCACTGACTATTTGGCATACTTTTGTTCAAGTTTCCACTTCTATTGCCAGCCCAGATACGCTCATCAGCTTCTAGTTCTATGCCTCCAATACTACTGAACAAGTCAAAGTCCTCAAAATCGTCTTGATTGCCAGCGTGCGTTACTTGTCCCAAATTGGTCACTCCTGAAAGCAGCTCTTCTTCATCAGGGAGGAGGTTCTTAATGGCCTGAGACTCCGTTTCTTCGACACAATGAAGGGGCCCCAAGTGACCATTCTGGGCAGCATTTGAAGCTGGTTGATGAAATGGTACATTGCTTGCTGAAAATCTCACTACAGCAGAAACAACCATTTTCAGAACATTTAAAACTTCCTAGTAAGAAGAGGAGTAAATTGAATTGTAAAGTGTACAAGTTAATATTTCCAAGTGAAATCAGACATTCATGATTTTCATTCATTTGAAGTAGGCGTAGCATGAAGAACTGTTAAATGGATGATCTAGTTAATATCACACTTGAGAAGTGTATATATGGTTGTGTGACCTATATGAAATTCAGTATGCTTATGTAATGAAGAAAGCTTACTCTTATGCTTAAGAAGATCAGAGAGCGAGCTAGAGAATAGGCTGGTTTCATCTCGGGTTCCCTTATCACTATCCGGGAATCTGCAGGCCATTGACTCAGGATGTAAATCTGTCCACAATTTTCCTTTCTGGTCAACAAACCCTGAGAGAGGTTCATGTAAATTGGTGTTCTTGCCTCGACCATTAGCGGCAACCTTGGGGTCTTTAGATACAAAGGGCTGCCGGTCTTGCCAGATTTCAGAAAATGCATCAATTGGAGAAGCCTTTTCCAAGGGTGTACCACTAACCATTTTGCGTCTCAGGAGGTATAATTAATCAGCTATGCTATCAGAAGATAAAGACAGGTGCTCAAAAAAAAAGAAGATAAAGACAGAGCATTAAGATCTGGTATTTTGCACCCATACTCTTCATGCTTAATCAAATGTAATACAACAGATCATAGTAAGGAGCCATATTTCCAGATACAAGAACACTGTTCACAAATATATGAAGATTCATTCAATGAATGGAAAATGTAAATTTATAAATCAAACGATAAACAATTTGTAAATAAAATGAAACGGGAAAGGAAAATACTTGCCCAACAAACGGTTACTCGACTTGTCGGCTAAACATATTACTGTACCTTTGAGTCTAAACTTTAACCAAAAAAATGATGGCCGAAAATAGATAACCTCTAATTTTCAAATGAAAAATCATATGTTTAAAAAACAAAAATCAAAGGGCAGAGGGAAAAATGAGTATTGAGAAAAGAAATAAAATTTTGTTACCGAGTCAGGTTGAGAATATTCCTAAATAAATAACATAAATTTATTCGGATGAGGTTAGGGGAAAAACAGAGTATTCAGATCATCGGATCAACTAAATTAAATATTGCTCATAATATAATTATAATTATAATAAATTACTAATAGAGTACCAACCAATTGTATGGAAAAAAAAGAGAGAGAGAGAGAGAGAGAGACTAAACTTGTGGTTGAACAACAAAAGACTCCTTTCCAAGCATTTTTCCTTTGTAATTGTAGATGGGGAGACAAGGAAATTTGAAAGCGGAAGTAGGAGCGGGGTTAAACAAAATACATGGAAAACAAAAACACAGGGCTAAAGCAAGAATTGGATCCCGAGTAAAGAGAAGGAGAAATTTACATGTTAACAAAGCGCGATCTTCGTTCTGCTTCACGGATCTACCTGTTCGGAAGTCGGAAGAAGAGGTTGGAGTAGAGATCTGGTGGGAAATTTGAGAATTGGGAGCGAATTGGGAGTTTTTTCGGGAGATCGAAGAGAGCAGGAAAAAGTGGGAGTTGGACGGCGAGATTAACGGAGGCCTAAAGTATCGCCGGCCATCGGAATTGAAACTCCGGCAAACAGGGATCTGGCTTTGAGCCTTGGCAAGCGGAGAAGAGAGGGAAGGGGGGGAGAGAGAAGGGAAAGCAGGAGGGAGAGGTTTACTAGCTTTGTACTGTTGGTTGAGTTTGCTTTGAATGAAAAGACAAGGTCAATAAAATGAAAAGAAAATTGAACCGAATACTATAATTAAGTTAAGATAAATTAAATAAATTAGGGTGGGGACCAGGCTATATTATATGGCAATTTTTTCTGGAGTTTGGAGTCCGAATGTGCCAATCGTGTGAGACTCTGCGTTGTTGTTAGGTCTGATCTCAACTCCAGCGGGTCATACTCGGGCCCAATATACCAGGCCCAACGGGTCTGACTTAGTCCGCCTCGGTTGGCTCATCATCCTTGTACACTCTATCTAGACCTGATCAAACGCGGGTCGGCCCGCCCGCCCGCCCAGCCCGCCCATGAAAATGGGCGGATATGGACAATGTTTATAGCCCAGTGGGCCGGGCCGACCCGGCCCGGATATTTTGAAGGGCCGGGTTTGGGCAATAGTATAAAGCCCGATGGGCTTTAAAGCCCGGCCCGGACCGGATATTTTTATAATATACAATTAAATTACTAATTTACTAAATGAAATATTATTAATTTATATATATCAAAAGTTACAAAACCTACTTATCTTTTTACTTCTTCTTTTATGCGTCGTTTGACTCATTTCTTACGCTCAAAAGATGTAGCAAACCGAATGAAGAATTATTGCATTGCATTTGATGTAGTTTTTTGTATATTAAGGTTTAAGAAATTCATACTTTTATTTTGTAATTTTGTATTATGGATGAATGTGTTGGATTCTTGGTTAAGCTTTTTTTTTTGAGATCATGGATTCTTGGTTAAACTTATGGATGAACATTAGTTTGCTTAATTTCAAATTAATATAGCTTAGATCTAGAAATTTCATGTTAAAAAATTACAGTTTTTTTTAGCTTAAAATAAAAACGGGCGGCCCGGCGGGCAACCCGGCCCAGCCCTGTGGGCGGGTTTGGGCAAAAATATTAGGCCCGGCGGGTAGCCCAAACCCGGCCCGGCCTTTAAAATGGGCCGGGAAAATGAGTCAAACCCGGCCCGGACCCGACCCGGACCCGTGTTTGATCAGGTCTAACTCTATCTAACCTTTTTAAATACACTAATAAATTGTAGTACATATATATGTATATACTATATATATGCTCCTTGTTTTTTTTTTTGATAAGGTGAGAATTAGAAAACCCTCCTGTTACGGAGGACGTCCTAGCGCATCCTTTTGGATGAGAACTGAAAGTTCTGGAGAGTTCTGTATAGCATCAGGTGGGAGATTGTGGCTCAACTTAGCAATTTTGTCAGTCACAACATTACAAACACGGTCCACATGATAAATTCAAACTACCTCGAAATCCCGAAGCGAGACCAGAATATCCGAGATAATCATTTCGATCTCCCATGGACTATTAGATTGTCCTTGGGTGGCTTTTATGACGGTTAAGTTGTCACCTTCTATTTCAATCCGTCGTATTTTTCGCTTCTTGGCTTCCTTTAGTCCCTGTTGTAGTGCTAGTGCTTCTGCTTTTAATATCGAGGTTTGTCCATATACTTCCTTGTTATTATTGCCACCATTTGACCCCTATGGTCACGTATTACTGACCCGCCTACAACTTGTCCATCACTTAGTCTAGATCCATCAAAATTCAGTTTATAGAATCCACATTGCTCCTTGTCTTTGTGAATTGTTTGCAAGAAGAATGTTTTCTTTGTGAACCGGAGACCTCTAATATTACATTAAAATCTTAACCAATTGATTACATCATAGTAATAGAGAGGAACCAGAGTACAAAAGCAGGGATTCGGGGTCAGCCAATAGATGTCCTACTTCAATTTGGAACAAATTAGGTGATCAAATCAAATCACAGGACTTAATGGAGGGTGGTACGTGGCACATTTGACTGTTTGAGGGGGTGGGTTTTCCTAAGCCCTACCAAATAACCCATTCAAGTTTTGAAATACTGGAAACAGGAAGGAAAAAAACAGGAGTAAAACATAGGAAATTAACCGTGAGTTTATGATCATAGGTTAAAGATGAAGGTGGTCAATAATACAGTAGCAGTATGAATGAAGTTTTCGTCCTTTTTCATAACATCCCTTTAAAAGGGAAGGTATGGAAATGGAAGAGAATACTGTAATACTCGATGGGTATGGACTCTGTTTTGGAATCTCTGAAACGCTCTGCTGCTTTAATCACGTCACCTCCCCATCTATATTCTTCACGGGTCCAAACCAAGCTCTACTACGTAAGCCCCATCTCTCCAACTGCAAACCAATGCAATGTCTTTTCAACACCAGAATTTAAGCCTATTTCTACCATTAATAAGACAATTTTTAGCCACCCTTCAACTTTAGTACAATCTCATAAACCAAACAATTTCCGTTCTTTCTTTTCGACAAGTCTCATGACTCATACTACCCCGTTATTACGCTCTACCTAAAAGTACCTAAAAGTGTATTATTAACGATGTAATAATACACCAATGAATAAATGACCCACCAAAACCATCAAACTCGTCAACTGTACCTAGCCAATCACTGCTTCTGTATGGTTCGTTTAACTTCTCTGACAAACTGTCCACAGATTCATGAATTGATCAGTGCTCTAAAAATCCTTTCTAGTCCATCTCGCCTAGGCCGCCTAGGCGCTAGGCGGTCTCTCTCCGCCTAGAAGCCATCTAGCGTTTTTTAGAACACTGATTTGATCATTTGCAAAGCTCTACTACAAGCTAACCTTTTCACATTTCAACAAGTAGTTACTGTAACACATCATCCTCCATTCTGAAGTGGGTTTTTGTAAAACTAACTACTATCTTCTACTATTACAGCCCATGTAGTGTCAATTGCCATTTGCAACAGCAAAAGCTAGAAGCTCAACCAACAGTAATAATATAAACTCAAAATTAATTTGATTTCTAAATGCACATGTACCCCGGATAGGCATTTGCCCGGCTGCATTCAACCTGGAGTCCCCCGGTCTTCTTTCCTAATAGAAGCCTTCTTCCGTTTTTTATCCGACTGTGGCTCTCGAGCCTTCAGCTCTTTGGAGATGGATCGTAAGGATACTGCAAGGTGTTCGTTTCGGTGTGCTGCACTTTGTAAGGTCAAATTAGTGATTTATGGCCCATTTCCAAGATTAACTTTCAAAAAACAACAACAACTGAATGTTATTAGTACTATCTATTGAGTACAAATGCAGTCTTCGTTAACTAATAATGGCCCAAGGTGATGGCTGGAAGAGAATTGCATAGGTCCAAAATTTCTACTACTATCTGTACCACTTGGGAACTCAGATTACCAACATAGATGAACACACTGCCTAGGCAGCAAGAATATTAATTACTGTAATATATAAACAAAATTTTCAAAACCTATTATGAACTACTGCAAATAATCTCTTAAATCAAAAAAATGGGCAAAACATACCAGATAGTATAACGTCTTCCATATTGACGGTTTTACGGCCTCCATGCTGAGCAAACAATTCAAAATCTTTGGCCAGTTGTTCTGTTTGATAACAAGAAACTTAATTAGCCTCAGATACTGCCCACCACTCCATATTTAATGACACTGACACATCCAATTGCTTGTGGATATGAAACTTGAGAAATGTAAATGATGGAGTAACAGCTTGTGGAATGATAATGAGCAGAAGAGGCAACAACAAATAGGCCAAAGGAAGGTGACTTGTCGTATTTAACTCAATTCCAGTCAACAGATGCTAATGAATTTACTTAGCAGCATAATTGCAAATACATAATCCTAATAATAAATACGCATTAGCAAGGGTTTGGTCGGTTGAGAAAGCCAGGAATGGAATGGGGAGATTGTACCAGAATACTTGAAGGCGAGATCCGAAATACAAGCGGTGACGGAGTCGGACATATCCATTCCGCAACGATTCGCTGCAAATAATTCAAATTTGACAAGGTCGATCGGTCGAAACTCGAAAAGACAAAGTGATGCATAAATAGATAGAGGGAAAGAGAAAGACGGAGGTGAATCTGTAATGAACCTTGAGATTGAGCGATTGCAATCGCAGAAAGACGGAAGCGGTCCCTGAGGAGATCCTTCTGCTCTTCGTTTTCATGCCTCGCCATATCTTGGGTTTCTGCCTCCATCATCTCATCGATCGTCGCCCTCTCTCCCTCCGTTTTCTTGTACTGCAATTTCTATGGTTATGACACCCCCAAACTTGGGCGTGGTATATGGGCCCATCTACATTGGGCCGAGGGACCCCTTCGGCCCATACGTTTATCGGCCTGGTAACGGATACTTGGATAAAGCGTCCGCTCGAAGGGGTGTTCATAAATATCCGATCCGTTCATTCCGATCTGACGATTCGATCCACGAAAATCCGAGTCCAACGGAAAATTATCCGAATCCGGTCAGATCCGGGAAAATTAGTCGGATAATGGAAAGGATATAGAATAGAATTTTACCCCTAAAAGCCGGCGGAACGTTATCCGATCTGATCCGATAAAATTATATACTGTATTTTCTTAGCATAATGTAATATTTTCTTGTTTTAAACTTAATTTTTTTTGAAAATTACATGTCAAATGGTAAACCGGATATCCGCGTCGGATATCCGATCCGAGATAAATGGATCGGATATCCAGGTATATACGGAGCGGATACGGATAACACTTTTGAGATTTTTTCCCGGTAATATCCGATTTGTTTAGGTATCGGATATCCGTCCATGAGCACCCCTACCGCTCATACTCGGAAATCCGACTTTTTTTTGTTTTTTAGGTTATTGAGATGTTAAGAGTTCCAATCTACTTTTGGTTGTGAAAAAAATCAACCATGGGTGGGTTACTTACTACAAGAATCAGGATCAATTCTGATGCCCATATCATGATTGATTGAATCAATATTTGATATTCTTATTAGCTAGTAAAACAGAAGCATAAACAACAAATTGTGCCCTATTGGCCGGTTGTACTGATTTGAATGAGATTGGAGTGGTTTTGGTCATCAATCAGGTGCTGGATTGGAGCCCAGAGAAACACATAATACCATCCTCTGCCCTCTATCACCTCTCCCCGTTGGTGTATTTGGTTTACTTGCAGCAGAGCAGATGCACACTTCATAATACTGCAGCTGATAAGTCCTAACATACATCATCTGCTACCATATACTGTCACTATCGTAACCAGCCCAGGTATGAAACTGTAATCTTCCTCAAACTGTAACACCATCTGCCAAACAGAGCCTAAAAAGCTCATCTTACAGAGATGCTCAAACAGTGGTATGTGAGGGCCGTTACTGATCACGTTGATAAGGGTGACATGTAATTGTGAAGCTTCACATCATCCTGATCCTGATCATGTAGCCTAAACCAGTAAATTTGGCAATAGATGTCCATGCCAACAAAACTGAATCCGGATGACAAGTATAAAGTTACATAGATGTATGTGTGTATATATATAGCTTGAAGTGGTTGCAAATCTAAACTTTGATAACCATACTGACACAAACAGGGGCAGGCAAAAATTGGCAGCATCATATTCAATATTCATGGGGTAAGTAAGGAAGGGGTAGTTAGTTTGATGATGCAGGAACAGCCTCAATAAGATTGGCAAAGTAAAACTGAGTGGTGATGAGACCTCGTTTGCGAATCTTCCATCCGACCTTGTTGAGAGCCCGCTCAACATCAGCCTCAGCATGGAGATAAGCTCGGGTAGCCTTGGAAGGACCCGGGAAAAGCTCGCCAATTCTCTTCAACAGAGCGTAGTAAAATGTCTTGGGTGCAAAGCTGAGGATCAATCGGTTTTCGGCGAGAGAAGCAAGGTGGGCGATCATGGCATCGGCGTTGGCCTGGGGATAGTGGATCAACACATCCAGGCACACCACGGTGTGGAATTTGCCGCCCAAGCTCTCCAGGTCGCTCACCTCGAACTTGGGCATCACGTCGGATTCATCAAGCTCCAGGGTCGCCTGGATTTCAATAAAAAAAAGACAAAGAAAGCGGCAATTGGATTGGATTGGACTGGATTAAATTTGGTAGAGGAGCGCCTCCGTTAGGCCAACATAGTTTTTCAGCTAGCTTGAGCTTTTTCGTAGCTTTTCAGCTAGCGTTTCAAAAATCTACCCCTCCTTAGATTGTGAAATTTTAGCGGAAAACACTGCGTCCGTTTGGCAGCTCTGCAAAACGCTCTCGTTCTCCGCTCCCGCTCTCCGAAACGCTGCCATTTAGGGGGTACGAGGGTACAATTTTGGCGGCTCAACAGTGAATTTCCGCTCCCGCTCCCCGCTGGTGGTGACGCTGATACCAAACGGACGCTAAAATACGCTCCAGCTAGCCTAAAAAGCTAGATATGCTGAACGAATCCTCAATTCACAATCTAAGGGGGTAGATTCTTGAAAAGCTACGAAAAAGCTCAAGCTAGCCGAAAAACGAGGTTGGCCGAACAGAGCCCGGATAGAGAAAGCACCTTATTGCGTGCTTCGGCGACCATGGACGCGGAAATGTCGCTGGCGGAGACGAGGGCGCCGAGCTTGGCGAGGGGGATGGAGAGGGAGCCGGTGCCACAGCCGGCGTCGCAGACGGAGAGGCCGCGGAGGGAGCCTTCGTCGGAGAGCATCCGGAGGGTGTTCTCGACGGTCTTGGCGTGGCCGAGGCGGATGTCGAGCTGCACCTTGTTGACGTCGTCGGTGTCGCCGTAGATCTTCTTCCACCTCTGGAAGCCCGTGGTGTTGAAGTAGTCCTTGACCACCTCCTTGTCCCCGCCGCCCACCTCCTCCGCCTGCAGCTGCCGCCGCCGCTCGGGGTCGCTCAGCGAGACCAGGGCGGCCACCGCGGCCACCGACCCGCCTCCGATCACGGCCAGGGTCCCCTCCGACAGCTGGGGGATGCCGGAGGCCACCACTCTGCTGCCCCTGCCCCTGCCCGGCCGGACCAGGAGCATAGGACTAGGACTGCTTGTACTAGTACTAGGGTTGGGGGCCGAGAACACCGACATTATCGACATGGCCATTTCCACCTTCAAGAATCAAGATCAAGTGGATAGCACGAGGAAGAAAGAGGCTTGTGCTGAATCGCTATGCAATCGGGAAAGGATAAGATGGGGCTTGCCGGCCGGGCCCCACCATCACCATTTTTAACACCGCAATAACTAAATTTACTACTAGGGGCGTTCAATGGGTCGGGTCGGGTCGACCCGCGGCCCGCAGTCAGACCCGCGACCCGACCTGCGGGTTTACGAGTTGGGTCGCGAGTCGACCCGTTTGACTTAGTCTAAGTTGGTATTTTTATTGCAATACGACCGACCCCAAATATGTTGAATTTTTCAAAAAATATATATACTATAATACTAGTAAAATTATTAAAAGACATTATTTTTAAAAAATACATTTTAATACTAATAAAACAATAAAAATATATATATTTTTTAAATATAACGGGTCGACCAGTAAACCCACGGGTTTAACCCGACCCGACCCGCAAACTTAAAAATAATCGACCCGACTCGTTGAACACCCCCAACTGAAACACAGTAAACAACTAAACATCACACTGATTCAACAGGCAGCCTTGTGCTGTTGTTGCTGCTGCCAAGTGCCAAGTAACATCATCATCCATCTACTAACACAAACAATGAATTACGGAATCAGCAAGATAAAAAATCCATCCATACTCACGTTTTCCTATTAATGTTGCAACTCGATTCTACATTGACCCGGCCTATTCTCAAACCCCCATCTCCATATTCTATCTCTCTATATACACACACATGAACAACACCCTTTAATTTGTTGCCTTACATTCTGAACGGGGAACCTCAACCACCAGCTTATCGGTGTCCAATTGGATTCAGAGACAAGACTTGATCGACTATCGTAAGCTTGCAAATGACGCTATCTGCTTGTATCCTTCAAAAGTGTCATCAGCTCTGCATCTTGCATCGCAGTTTCTGCTGCCACATCCACTGCTAATTTACCCTCTTTGTCCATCGTTCTCACTTTTGCCCCCCTGCAAGAGCATAGTATGAAATTAAATATGCATATACATATACATGTATATAGCTAGCTGGCTAGAAAAAGGCAATCCACCTTGTGATCAGGACTTTTGCTATTTCATTTCTTCCTTTGGTGACACTATGATGGAGCGGCGTCTGACCTTTTGAATCAACAGCATCTATTTCTGCACCGTATTGTAAAAGGAGCTCAACCATGCCGATGTCAGCAACTTGGCATGCTAGATGAAGCAACGAACAGCCATCCAGACATACCATGTCCCTCAATTGGCTGTTGTTGTTATTCATGGGGGCGCTTACGGGTCCATAGTTGAGGTCATCCATCGAACTAGCAATGTCACGAAAGTTTTGATGCTGATACGTTAGTCTTGCAATCGTCAATGACGTCAGAGATGATGTTTGACGCTGGATAGTATTTACATCTGCTCCCGATGTTATGAGCAGCCGGTAAACTGCTTTCTTGTTGTTCGTACGCACACTTTCCCATATCTGTTGCGATACTGAAAACATCTGCTGATTCCCCATCAGCTTACGCACAAATATTTTCTCCGAGTACTGCAACAAAATCATAATACCACTTGTAGGCTGCTTGTATATATGAACAAATCAAACAAACTTACCATACTAACTACACCTATGAATCTATGATTATGTCATGTTATGCTTTTACCTTGGCATGAATAAACATCTCCTTGACCAGGGTTGGATCATTAGGAGCAGGCTTCCTCATAAAAGACGGTTTGTGCTTCTCAGATTTGGGGAAACTTCATCATGAAGCAAAAGGTAAAAAAGCCATGCATGTCAGGATACAGTGTCTAAATCTTCCTTTTCATGAAATTAAAATTACAGAGTGCTTTGCTACCTACATTGCTGGTTTGTCCTCTATTGAGCTGTTTCTGCAACTCAAAAACTCCTCCCATACTGAATTTGCATAAACGTTACCTAATGACTGAAATAGAGAGATCACAGCAGGCTCCCATGCCTTTACATCTAATGTTAATGATCTCACCTGCAGCAAAACTCAAAAGCACAAGATAGTTATTAATATGTTACAACCACTCCTAGAGAAAGAGAAGGTATTCTTTTTCTTAGAGTGAATTGAATGGAAGTTTTAACCTTTGATACATGAACTCCAAGGTTACGATGAACACCAGAACATTCAATGCAAATGAGGATGCCAAGGTTTAACGACGCCCAATCTGGTTCTGGCGCCCCACAATCTGCACATTTTTCATTGCCCATTACCCTTCTCAAAAGGTTAATAGGCCTTTCTATTTGAATGCTGAGACGCTGCTGCTGGAAACTTCTGGGGCCATGTGAATAGCTTGCTAATGCAAGCTTATGCCTTAATGGGGTTTCTTCCTTCATTGGCACATCAGAGTTGGAAGAGATTCCAAACGTGCTACTACATTCACTTGTTGTACTTTGCTCCTTTTCGTCTCTGGTATTAAGGTGCTGGAACATTGATTTTTTTTATTTTTTGTGCTTACTCAGTCCAAATGATTTCAGGCATTTTAAAAAGAAAGAAAGAAAGATCAACGAAATATAGCATCAAAAGTCTTATACCCCATCAATCGGTTGAGAAGTCAACAATGATGCAATAACTCCTCTTATCTTCTCAACCCAATCCAGCTGATCAGATTCACTCTCAGCCTGAAGGTATAAAACTATGAGTGTGGGATAATTCAGAAGGCATTCTGCTAGTCAATTTAGTTGATACCTGTAAAGTGTAGCTCTTTGATGGTGATATGATCCTGAAACAAAATCTCAAATCAGACTGTTCTGAGTCAACCTTAATGGTAGAAGTCAAAAGGTTGACTATGTCGCGCGCTGTAGACTTGTCCTCATTTACAGGACTGTAGGAATGAGAACCCAGCCATCGCGTAAAGACTCCTGATCCAGGGTCTGAGTAAGCACTCTTCTGACCAGACTGTCGATCTCCAATCCCCTGAAGATGATGTTTAATTAAAAGTAAGGGTCAGTTAACAAAATTGATCTTGAATTTGATTTAGTGTTTTGCTCATCACATACAGATCCCCTATTTCGTTGCTTGCGATAGTAGTACAGCATTCCGCGGCTGTCAAGAACGAAAAATCTTCTCTTCCAATCAGCTCTTAGATTGGAGGACCTCTTCCACAGATAACCTTCTCTAATTATCTGAACCTGCAAAAGAGATAAAACTCACCAGTTAACATCAATCATAATAAGGCTTGCTTGAGATACACAACAAGATGTATATATTAATATACACACCTTTCCATTTGCGGAAGATTGCATAACTTCTTCTATTGGTTTTGTGGCTCTGGATAAAGACTGAATCTTGTCACCAAAGGGCGAATCACGAGAGCCACTTGGAGACTGCTTACTTCTCTGATCAATCTGCCTTTTATATTCTTGCATTTTTTCGTTCAGAGTTGTTAGTTCATTCTTGGAGCTTTCCTTTGCCTGCTGTGAATATGATAGAACCTGCAGTATCATATTATTGTTATTATCATGTAATCATCTGAAAGTATACATTAACACTGCCTAAGCAGAGATGAAGAGAACTCAAACCTGCTTGATATATGGTTCCATATGATGAAGTAGATCGTATCCCTGAAGACAAGTTTACGTTGTTCAGATGTTGAAACCAACAATTCAGCAGAATCTAAAGATGTCTTTCTAAAAATTAACCTGTTTGAAGTAATGGAGATGGGAATCTATCATCCTGCTAACAGCTTCCAGAAATTCAGACCGTTTCTTAGCCTCAACGTTAGAAATTGCAGTAATCTGCGCGCATTACAACAACATTGATTTATTTGCTTTGGGAAAACCCAGATGTTACAGTGCCTTGATAGATTAGTTTCAAATAGAAATCACGTTAACTTTGCCAAACATTTTTACCAAATTGAACCGTGTTTCCTCATACAAAGATCTTGCAGTATGGAGTTCCTGAAATAAGAATCTCCATGATTAATTTTGTAATAACCTTAATATTTTGAAACAAAGATGGCTACAATTTCACGCACATCTTCTATGATTGCAGATATATCCTTTCTTGCACTTTTCTTCAAGGACAAAAATCGCTCCCGTGCCTGCATCAGAGCAAATGAAACGCATTCAAATATCAAACTCACGTAAATTGACGCTCCATGGAGGGTAAAAAGAATCACATGCATAGTAATGAGGAAGTAAAAAAATATCCTCAAAATTATGATCCTAGTTCTTGCTTTGATTTTTCTTATCATATTGATAAACTTTACACTCAGTTACATTACACACGTTTTTTCTACTACTTTTACTTCTAAGTCGGATATGCAGGTGGCTGAAATACAATAAAGGTGGACATACCTGTTCGTATGTGATGCTGGCCTTGTCAAACCGCTTCCGAGCTTCCTGTTTTCGTTCATTTATCAGATGCCACAAGTACAGTTATTGTAAGCATTTACTAAACATTACAAAAAAAACAAGATACATATGAAAATCATCCTAAAATACCAGCCAAAGATGCCAAATGAATAGAGAAGTGAGTTCTATATGTTAGAATAAATACCTTAACTTCATGTAGGTCAACATTCACAAATTGGAGTAACTTAGCACTCAATAAGTTTTCCACCTGAAAAGGGAGGAAAGATAATGCCACAAATCAGGCTTGTAGGATTTCTAACATCCATAGACTATCCCATTCAAGGGATAAATGTCAGTTTGCGTGCTCATGGTCTGGAGCGAAATGGACAAATTGCTTGTGTGGAATCACAAGTCGCTGTGTCTAATATAATCTTTTTCCCTATAGCACTATGCATTGCTCTAATTTAGTTATACTAGGGAGCAACTTAAGGTAATCTAGATAGGTTTGGATTTACAATCTGCTGAGGCATTCAATACCTGAGATCGTAAAACTTCCTTGTATGTAGCAATTTCTCTCAGTGCAGTGGAGAATTTTGTCATAAAGGGTCCTGCAGCAAATGAAATTTAGCATGTCAACAAGTAGTGTACAAAGGTTATAATCAATGTTCAATTCAGGTCTGTGTTGGTTTTGAACAAGAGTGTCAAATAGACTACCTCCAAAAGAAACGCCCAAAGGGTCACTGTTCCCTCCTCCAAAAGTCTCAAGAGCGCTCGCAAAAGAAATCTCTTTATCATAACACTCTCCAAGATCTTCCCTGGAGCCCATGCACGGTGATCGAATGATGAACAAATTCACAACGGATAACATCAAGTCACAACATTGTTAAAGAAGAAACAACCAGCTGAAAGGAGAGACACGCACGCTGTGTACGTACATATATATAAGTCAGAAGGTTTAGCGTTTGACTTACGTGTACTTATGGCATCCTTTATAATACTTCAAACACCTCTCTCTCAACAGCTCAGCATTGTCTTCTGAGGATTGCAGCTGCATTAATCACCAGAATCATCAATCTCAACATCTATATATATATATATATATAACAAGTCAGTAGAGATTGGAAGCAAAGGGAAACATTATGCAAGGAACATTGCCAAATTTGTCCTGAGTGAAAACATGCATTTCTCTGCAGTTGAAATGTATATTTGTTTGCTGAAAACCAAAAAATGGCCCAAGAACAACCAAATAACTTACTACTAGTAAACTAAATACTAACAATATAGTTGTAACGTATGAGTTCGAGACCCGAAAAGATGGAATTTCGCTCTGTGGTATAGAAGGCACTGGGAAAGGTCTCCCTTAACCCCTGGCAGTACCCGGTCCCGACGTAGATTAGCTCCGGCTAATCGAACCGGGCGAAAGATCAAAAAAAAAGAAAAAACAATACATCGCAGCAAATGTGATAAAACAACCTGAGAACGGAGCATGGGAGTATCATCTAGCTTGGCGAAATTCATCTTGGCACCTTTGATCGTCCCTTTCTGCAATGAAAACCCCAAATTAAAGGCATCATGATTGATGACTACGTACGTCTATCAGGAAAAAAGAGCGAAATTGATCGATGTTTTTGTATTGAATTGATCACGAAATAAACTTGCCGAAATTGGGCTTGCGCAACACAACATGAAACAGGGCTAATCAAGACCTCAAATCAGACACAAGCAATTGCGACGATTTGGAAATTGACCAGACGACGAATTAACTTTTTTTTTTTTTTTAAATGCACGATCAGGAAACGGAAATAGGGAGTAACGGCGATGGAGTAAGATCCATTTGATGACGCTCGTGCAACTGATGATGCAATTGGGATGAACCCAGGTTGATTTTTGCCATGGAGATTTTAATTTCTTTTTCCTTTCTTGTGTTTTTTGTGGGCATGAACGCGACTAATCTATGATGTTAATGAACCAACAGCGACGAAACTAGAGGAGGCAATATTGGAGGATGGATCTGATTTTCAGTTGTTTTAAAAAAGAAAATAGTGGAACGCACAGACATGGGTGCATGTTCGTTTAGGTTCGGCCGATTTTAATGCCTTAAATATATGGATTACAATTATTTTTACAGATATAAAATATGTTTCAGCCGTTTTTTCTTAGTACCGTTTTTATTTTATTTTATTTTGGCTCATTTGTCGATCGTTGCATTAATCGGTCTCTTTTTAGCTTCCATATATACATTCCCTATATTTCCTTTTTAATGGTAGTTTGAATAAAGCTACAATTTAAAATTCATGATAAGTTAATTCACGTGAACTTAATTTAATGATATTTGATTTCATATGATTTGATAAAAATACGTTTGGTTATAATTATTTATCTAGTGAATTAATTTCTACAATTTTTTTGATACAAAGTGAAAAAATATGAAATTTTACCTAAATTTTTAATATCAGCTCTTATCCATTAAAAATATTAATGTAAATCAAGGATATAAATAAAATTTGTAATTCAAATAAAAAAGAATTATTTTAAATATATTGAGGAGTTGACTTTTATCCACTCCAACCAAACAAGCACTTAGTAAATTTCTTAATCATATTTTGTTGGTCACAAGATAATTTTTTTGATTCATATACCATTCTTTTGAACTTACATATAGTCTTTTGAGCTTTATTTTTGAAATAATAACAAGTTTTGCAAACTTCATAAATCATATTTTGTTGATACATAGATTGTAGTTTTAGAAAGCATCATATATAGATGATCTCTCTCTCTCTCTCTCTCTATATATATATATATATCTTGTTTTTGTACATGATAGTGCATTAGATTTGAGACCATTTATATAAGCTTAAAATACTACTACACATATGAGTATATGACATATCCATCTATCCGGACACTAATAGCATATTTTTAAGGAAATTGTTATATACTCAGATGAAGTCATTAAAGACGTATTTAAGTATCACAAAAACCCGGCCCATTTCATTCAAAAGTTACAAAACAAATACCTCCAAGTCCAACATACAACTTGAAATAAATTAATTTTTAGGCACTAATGAAAATATCCTTACATACAAGACTTTCAATCAAAATTTCCCAATAATAATAAGTCAAATAATACTTTATCGAATATCCATTTTGACGTCTATTTTGAAGTGACTCAGTTGCCATACCAATTGTTATCAGACATGCAATAAAATACATTTGAAGCTAGAACAAGATATTTTTAATTTCATTTCGGTTTGAAGGTGATTCTTTCATATATTTTTTTGGCATTTTTTTTTTTTTGGGTCAAGGGCATTTTGGTTGTGTTAAAGACAAAATCATTATTCCGGAAACGAGTCTTGCACTAACTTGTACTGTGTTAAATTATACTACTAGCTTATATTATTACTTTTTTGTTTTGCACAAAACAAGCATCAAACATATATATATGCGTTTTTTTTCCAAAATTTGTTACTACCACAAAAAACCAAAATTTGTTAATAATATTTTCCGTTGGTCGAGAAATTTGGCAGTGAATGGAAGATTATAGTATATGATCCGATCCAAATGCCCTTAACTATCAATATTATCAAAGATTGGAGAAATATTACGCTGTCCACCCGAAAATTAAAGTTAGCATTTTTAGCGGATGGGATATATATCAGGTAATATATGTTGAATTACTTGGATAATCGAGTGCCATTCTTCTGTAGAGTAAATCATATATATGCATGGTCCACGAGGGTCCAATAAACAACACTCTATTCTCTCTTAACAAATTAAAAAAGAGCCAAGGATTTATTTTTGGTCGAAAAAAACAGAGCCAAGCATATACTCTATTGATCAGAAAGGATAGGAGGTGTATGGGTAATTACTAATCAGCTGGGTGCATGCTTATTGCTTAATCCCGCCTGGTTCTTGGACGCTGACGTGGGAGGTCAAAATGAAAGCCGGCCTTAATTAACTTAATCCTACACACCTTCTATATGGCTCATAAAACACCACCAGTTTCATTGAAAAGTCTACCCAAAATTAGTGCAAGGCATAATCCAACAGATTGCCCATTATAAATTCTTCTTTGATTTAAGTAACAACTAAAAAATGGAATCTATCACTAGAAAAATATTTATATAGAAAGCCAAAACATGCGGATGATATGCACAATGATGTCATACGGTATTCCTTAATCTTTTGTAGTCCATTAGTTACAGAAACCAAACCCCCTTTGATCTAGTAGTTTAATTAGTAAAAAACAAAAGCCAGCATTAATCAATTGATTAAGCAGGTTCAACTGATGGATAGATAGAGCATGTGTCTCAATCTATTGACTGAATACTCACAACGGCACAGTCCATCCCTGTCCACCCAAAGCTGTACTGTAATGTAAGTTGTAATCGATGCAAAATGACCAAATCAACAATTATACTGTACTGAACCAATTCCAGCCCAAAACTGTTGACATGATGGAAGCCCGAGTGCTGACTGATGAGCACAAACAGACTGCATTATAGATAGATGGAACATTCTCATGACATGGATTGTTTGGAAATTGAAAGGATAGTAATTATTTGCCTAATTGGCAGAGCAACAGAAATAAATATGGTAATGATGATGATGATGACAGTACTAATAGCCAGAGTTATCTTGAACATCCGGTGGCTAAATGGCACCAATTCAACAGCAGTAGTATATAGCAGCACTTGTGGAGTGGTTAGCCTTTCTCCGGCCAGTTTCGGCAATTAACAAAGCCAGCTAGCTTCGTTTCAGGCGGCACTAAAGCCAATTGCTTCCAAGAGCAGGGCTTTTATCTGCTCCGGATACACACACCGTCGTCCGCCTTCCTTGCATTGCTGTAACAACACAACACAACACAATTAAAATTTATACTAGCTACCTACAATTAGTATTGAATGGAAAATGGAGTGATTGCTTGTAACAAACTAAAATGTGACACAGACCTCAGCACAGTATATATCCAAGACAAGCCCATTGAAACTACTGACGACCGCTTTCTGAATTTCCAAACCCACACTCTCTAGCGCCCTCGTAACAGACAGCAACACACCCGGGCTCTTGCTGCAAAACATGTGGATGCTCATTCCTCTTCCGTCGTTGGCCCTAACTTCTATCTGCGCACCCAGCAAACACATTTTAATTAATGTGGTCGATGTAGCTAGGCAGCTTAGCTGGCTAGGGTGCATATATCAATATCAGTGCATGCGAACACGCCCTTACCCTCGCAGGCTGGCCATTTGGGCTAGGCAATGAGATAGGGGAAATCTCCTCGGCGGGAAGCTTTGCGAGGCTTGGAGTAAAGCAGGGTGTAGCTTGGGTCACTGATGAAGTTGGTGGAGATGTGGATTGGGAGTTTGCTGGAGATTGAACCGGATCTAGTTGGTTTTCCAGACGGTTAATCTTTCGAGTCAGCTCCTCCAAGTACTGAATAGCATCCCTAAGGATCGAAACCCTGTCCATCTGCCATTCCATCATCATCATCATCATCAACAACAGATTTGTTAGTTTTATTTTTTTATGTGATCATCATGTCATATATGTACAATCATAACATAATCATCTTCTCATATAATATAATATATATAGTGTTGATGGACATGAGGGACTAGAGAAAAAAAAAAAAAAAGGCTAGTGATGAGACCTTGGTGATGTTGGGGACAACAGACCTCAACACTAAGAGCTTGTCATTCAACTTCCTGCGTCTGCGCCTCTCCGCCATCAAATTCTTAGCCGGCGCTCCTTTGTTCTTCTTCTTCTTCTTCGCAACCCCTCCATTGATGTTGTTGGTGAGGATTCCTCCTCCATCCCCATCCTCCTCCACCTTAACCACAGCTCCTCTGATCGCCTCATCCGAACTATAATGAAACCCAGACCCATCAAAGCTCAAGCTCAGCATCCCATCAGCAGAGCTCTTCCACTGAGCAACCGGATCAACAGCAACCGGCTGAGGGATGGGGCTTCCGACCCGGCTTTGGGCCGCCGAAACGGGTAGCCCGAAGCAGCTGAGACTGAACCCAGGGTCAGACTTGTGGTGGTGAACACCAAAGGGTAAAACCGGAGAGTGTGAAGAAGAAGAAGCTGAGGAAGCAGCCGAGGAGTTGAGATTGGGAAGCATTCTTATTCTCTTATTGGGTTGAGACAGAATTTCTTGAGTTTATTCTGTTTGTGGCCTTACTCTTGATCAAGATGGCTTCTTTTTTTTGGTTTATAGCAGAGAAAGTGCAAGTGCAAGGGGGTTTCAACTTGGACTTGGACTTTGAACTGCAATGCCGCTACGTCTCTCTCTTCTTTCCTTTCACTCTACTCTCTCTTTCTATGCTGTTTGCAAATGGTGTGCTAAAATACCATGGAGATGATAAACGAGTGGTGCCACGTGCTAGGATTTTCAGTTGAAAGTTTTGCAGGCTAGGGAATCTCATTCACCTGTATTTCGAGTTTGGTGTGGTGTTATCCTCGTGGGATTCCCCAATTTTAATTTATTTATTCACCACCTACTACCAACCGGAGTCAACAGAAAAATGCCCAGCTAGTAAGGCTGCCAAAGCACAACCCATGAGGCCACTCACTCGCTCACACTAGTAACGCTCTCCTCTCACAATAAACACGCTCTGCTGTTTACAGTTTACTACCCAAAATTGAGCATATTTCCCAAATCCACCCCTCTTTTATGCCATTTTCCCTACAACCACCACCTTTTTATTTTGTCTTACAACCAAAACTTCCATATACTTCCTTTACGTAGTGCTTAGTCTTACAAACATGACACGCGGTGTTGTAACGCTGTACGTATATTGTCCTTTGCACACCGACTACTAGTCTTATTACAACAAGAGTTCACAACTCTGATGCCATGAAGAGATAATTTCCTTGGATTAATTCATAGCAAAATAAAACTGAAAAAACAGGCTTACTGATCCAACGGCGGATGGCTGGCCTTGAGCAGCCTCATCGTCTTCTCTATCTCCAAAGTCATCGCGCTGTCCACGCTACCTGATGACAATCCCTTGTGAGATTTCTGTAAGTGAAGTTTAAGTGAACTGCTGCTTAATCCAGCATTCTTTCCACAAATGGGACACACCTTCAACGACGGTTTCCTCTGCTGCCACTCCATTGAAGCCTTCCCATGGAGCCTCTTGTCCAATTCCAGTAGGATCCTGGCAAACCCGTCGTTAGGATGTGCTCTCCTATGTACTTTCTTCAGCTTGTTCCATGCCTCCAACAGCGTCAAGTTCCTGCACCAAGCATCCATCTTTTTCAAGAAGTCGTTTGTCCATATATATGTTGGGAAATCGAGCCCTCCAAAGACTATTGTACACCCACCCAACCCAATCGAGACAAAAACATAATGTTACAAAAGTGATTTTGTATTATGTAGTGGAAATGTAGCAGACTAGTTTAAACGGGTGACTCAAGACTCTTTATTATGTGGAGACTTCACTCGACCTCACACACACACACAACACACACTCAATCTTCTCCTCGTTATTGTTCAAGTGAGGGTCTGTTTAGAGATTCAACTTACTTGCGTTGCATTAGATACGCGAGGACCATGGTTGCACTCCTACTTCTCCCTTCAAAACAGTGAACCAAAACTTTCCCACCTGCATGCTCCACATCACTAATAAAATTACAGCCATCTTCAAATATACTGCTGATGTTTGAGTCTTCCTCATCGCGTATCTGTTCGTCAGACATGCCAATGCGTTGGTATTAGCAAATATCATTGATTAGTCATCACTGCCATGCATTTGAAACTGGAATGAGTGTGCTCACACAAAAGTTTTTATACTCGAATAAATGAGGATACTGAGATTCGGATTGTCCGATTTCGTTAGTGCAAAGGCACAATATGTGCCTGATTCCCAGATGCTGCAGCGTGTATACAGATCTAGCAGCCAGGGCCCCACCAATAAACATGCTACTTGTAATCAATGTTGGCTTCTCTGTGTTTGCAGCATCATTGATTAATGATATCCTCTCAAGAATATGTTCAAGCCTCACCTGTCAGATGGGAAGGTTGTAGAGTTCATCTTCAGATGATTAATAGGGATATAGGATTCATAGAACTTGCTTTCGTAGTTTGTATACGGCACATTGAACATACCTTAAGCTCATACGCATCAACTGCAATATGGTTGTCACTCCCCTCGAAAAAACCGGTATTAAAGTTGGTATCCTGACATAGCTTGATGACATCCTTCCGGAGCATTTCGTTCCACTGATCTAATTCCTTACCCAATTCTGCATCAACCTGATACAAGAACAAAAATAGCCAGCTTCTTACTATTCAAATGCAAGACGGAAGAAAAAATCAGTTGTTATACTCATGTGATACTCGTAACTAAGTACACGATGGACAGACCTTTGTGTACTTAAGTAAGTCGCGAAGCCTAGCTGTAAACCTAAAGCAGCGTTGTGACTCCCCAGTTCCTTTGAAAGATCTGCTATGCAAGCTGTCTAGCCTGTCCCTAGAGGTGGGAGAGCTGGAGTCTGAGCTTGAAGATTGCTTAGAAGTTATTCTTGTTGAGTCCATTTCATTTGAGTAGGCAGAATTTTGCCTAGACAATGGAGAAGCACAAGAGTTGGCAAAATGCAATGGAGACTCTGGGACTGCCAACTCTTCTTTATCAATTTCCCCTGTGGGAACCTTAGTTAAGATCACATTAAATGATTTTAACAAGCTGTCTAATTTCTGATGAAGAGTGAGAAGAAATATGTGAAATCCTTGCAAGTCCCTCAACGCACCACGAAACCCATTCCTGAACGCGAGTGCAGCACCATTGTCAGATTCTGACAGAGACCCCAACTTTCCTCCTGTAATTTCATTCAATACGTTTGAGGAGTATGAGCTGCTGTTCAGTATCAGCTCCACGAGTTTTGGATAGTTTTCCTGGTCATTGGCGAGCTTGCCAGCTGGAGGGCGGCGAGGAACACCAGAGTCAATTGCGACTATGTGAATGTCACTCGCTGCTGTTGCAACTGAACTTGGCGATTCTGGAAGGTCAGACATGTGTGGTACTAGCTCAGCTATGGACGTTGATCTTCTACCGTGGCGTTGCAAAACCCGTAGTGCACTAGGCTTATGTTGAGACACAGAAGACTGGAATGATTCGTCCAACTTTTCCATATCAGAGGAGGCTGAGCTCTCAGCCAGCAGTAAATTAGCAGAATTGCCGCGCCAACCAAGCTGCCGGCAACAAAGTCTATCCTCATTTCTGATAACAAGGTCTAGCACCAGAATCCTTCCAAGAGCAGATGCTATTTTCTCTGATTCTTCTTTTGAATCAAATACAGTAACATTGTCCATCAGCGGAGAGCCGTGTACATAGCTGCAAAAACAGTTTGATGTTATATAACATACTATACTGTACTATAGTATATTGTATTATGGATGAAAGAATCCAGAGAATGCAATGTGGGTACTTCATCAGAAAAATGCAGCGACTTGGTTCAAGGGCTTGCAAGAACTCTGTGCAAGTGATTTCACCAACTTCATCTTTCTCTGAAATGGCTGCTTCTCTAGCCTTGTCTGCGGCTTCCTTGATCCGAAGCCATTCTGGACTAGTATTATGAATGACTCGCGCCTGCAAAGATACAAGAACAATTACCATAATAACCTGCAGTGCGATTATATACGTGGAGAAAAAGAAAAACTAGGAAGATTAGATACCCGTGGAACACGGATTCCTAGCCGTTTTGCAAATTCATAGCCGAGGCGTTCAGATTGCGTGGCCATCCTGGATGATGATATCTTGATGACAGCAGTGGCTTTGTTTGGGACAGGACTGTGGCTGTCAGGAGGATTAAACAATGCAAAGAAGACAACTCCTCCTGAATTCACAGTGACCTATTGATCATAACAGTTAGTGATTGTTTGTTGACATCATCATCTATAAAAAAAGAAGAAGAAGATTTACCTCAAGGGCTCTACTAGTGTCGTCGTCAGACTGTTCAGTGTGCTGTGTATGGTGAAGCGACGAAAGCGTGCTCCAACACAAGGAGCTCGGTTCGATGTCCATTAGAGCAGCTTCACCGAGACGATCCCACAAGCACACAACAGGCTCAGATGAAGTGTTGTTGCTCACCTCCTGAGTTCGTTCTTCTGCACTGGAACAATCATACATACAAATCAGCCTGGTTAACGAGACTAGTCTACAATAACAGACACACACAAAAACATGAAAAACCAGAGAATGTACTGTAGTATTAGAGGATTATTTCATAAAAAAGAATACCTTGGGGTGAAAGAGTATTTAGTTGTCCCACGAACCGATTCCAACCATTGCCGTATGTACATCACCTGCTCTTAGCTCCACCAAAAGTAAACCTCAATTTATCAAGATCAGAGTTTTAGAATCCCCCGAAAACGTTGAAAAGACACGAACCCTATGTCATTTCGATCAGCAGTTGCAAAAAGAATACCTTGTTGGCTTTCTTGGAAATTGATTATCACTTTTCTACGGATTCAACAGGCGGGCAGTGCTTGAATCGAACGAATTGCGCGATGAACATCATCGATCAGGTTTATGAATCCTCTATCTCTCCATGTCCATTCTGCTTTTTAAAATAGAACCAAATCCTCTCTCTCTCTCATAATCTTATTATAGTAATTTCAAATTTGATCAGGCAAGAAGGTGGACTTCCACTCACTGATTGTGATTGTACATCTGTACTTTGAAAAACATATTTACACTTTCCAAAAATCTCCAATACATGATCCCTATTATATCCTTATCTTTTTGCTAGCTAAGAAGGCATTAGCCTAGCAACACCCAAGTAATATGCCAAATCACCAAGATCTCATGCCCTTTCTTGCTCTAGCTACAAATGATCAGTTGCTTGTTCATCAGGTTCTTTTGCTTCAAGGAAAGACTAGCAATAGATTTCTTTTGGGTTGGGGGTGGACCAAATCATGATCCATCACAACAAGACCCCTTTGCTAATCATGCATACAATTTCAGACCTTCCAACAAAAGGGTGGGACTGGGTTGGGCTTGTTTTGTGCAAACCTTGTTGATAACAGAATATAACTTACCAGTTACCACTCAAGTATGGCAAGTTTCAGTGTGATGCTTCAACTCCTTCATTACCACAGATTGTATTCTTTTATATCCTAAGTGGTCACAATGTATATGCACATTAAGCATAAGGTTTATAGTCAACAAATATTGAGATTCTTCTCAGTGATCAAAACTAATCAGTTTAATATGAATAAGTGTCATATGGAATTCTTAGTATTTCAACATGTAAGACAGCACTAAGGCAGTCCCTCAACAACAAGTTCAGGTTCTGAGCATGGCTCCTGATTCCCATTTGCGATGAATGGTATATCCGAAGATTCCTGTACATCCGAGGATTCCTCCTGATCCCCATTTTCGAGCAATGGTTGATCCGAGGGTTCCGCCTGATTCCCATTTGTGATCAAGGATGATTGATATGAGGATTGCTGCTCATTCCCAATCGTGATGGACGGAACATCTAAGGATTGCTCCTGGTTCTCAGTTGAGGCTAATGGTGGATCTGAGGGTTGCTTGGAAAATGGAAGGTGTTGGATTCCTTTGCGAGATGCTTCCCATAGTTGTTGTTCTACTGCCATCTTCTTCAGCTCAATCAAACCACGTTCCACTATAGCAAACCAAAGGTGAAGAGATCAGCCCCAAGTTGAAATTAACATGGCGTTACGAGAAGCATTTTGAAAACAGAATACAAAAAGCTTACCATCAACAGCATCATGAGATGTTGGAGACTGGCCACAGCGGCTGATCCAGCTTTGTAGGCGTTCCTCTGCAATATCTACTTCCACACTATGAGTTCTCGCTCTGTTCCAAAAGTATATCAGCCAAGCCTACATGGTCACATACGATCAAACTCTGCAGTTGTTATAAAGATAATGAAAAGAACATCATCTGAGCTACACACACACGTAGATGTCTAAGGAATCATACCTGCTTGAACAGAACATCATCTGATTCTTCTTCATTCAGTTCTGCAAACGAAGGTAAATGATGCTTAAATGTGTTGCTAAATGATGCAGAGACCGGAAATACTAAAGCACAGAGACTGAGTATAAAGATTCCCAGTAAAAAGTGTGTCGGTCAAGGAAAGGGAGTCCACAAGCTAAAGGATGCAATTGTTGCATACAAGCTTGACACAGACACACGGTAGTCGAGTGCCAAAGAGGCGACACAGCTGTCGTGCACATGAAAAAAAAAACTTAAGAGCCATCAAGTACTGGTTTCATTACCAAACGCCTCTATGAACTTGAGATCAACAGGTGACTTGAGATCTGATGACACCAAAAAGAAATAGCATCAGATGACTGGAGATCATACTTGGGAAAGACATACACAGAAATGAGTAGTGAAGGATGAGTAAGACCTCTGATCAGATTTGGGCGTCGGCCTTGAGCCATTGCTAGCATCACTGCATCCTCAATCTTTAAAAAAAATGATTTTTTCTTAACTTTAGCATGAATCAAGTCCATTAGCAACAAATAGAGCTCCTCCGGTCCTTCATATATAGCCAGGTACGAATAACTCAAGAAGAACAGGCAGGGAAAATAAATAAGGGCTGACCTTCAATGAGGCTAGTTCCCCTAGTCCCATTTCAACTGAAAGCATGCTTTCAATATTTCCCTCTGCGGTTAAATTACTGGGATCACGGTTAGCCTTGTGTTTAGTTGGACTGACACCGCCTGAGTGAATCCAGAAGAAATTAAATCACTACTTACAAGGGGCATATGTAGATCATCATGTACAGATTGTGAGCTAGATTTTACCCAAGAAATCATCTTTTGCCTTCTGTCCAGCAGAGACAACAACTTCAAGCGGCAGAGGAGCAAACGCTGACCAGTACTCATACTTGGACACTGATATATCTGCACAGATGCCTGTTGAGGAAGCCGAATTCAAGCTATCAAGTACACCAGTTTTTGTATATGCTATCAAGTACAGATGGAAAAATCACAATATTGAACATACCATATTCCACAGCCAGTCCCCAATACCGAGCAAGCCAGCATCTTTTAAGAACCACTTCCTCCTATAACATTACTCACTTGTTTATTGGTTTCTGAGGAGACAATATGGTATCACATGAAATATGGGGCAAAGAAGAATATACCATCTCTTCCTTTGTCAGTATCATCCTTTGTGACATTATGCTGAAAGATCTTGTCTCAAATTCTGCTTCTTGAAGATGACCCACATTTCTTCCAACTTCTTTTTTAAGGTTCTGAACTCAAAAGTAAATAGGCATCATATAGTCATTACCAAGAGTAATAAAATGCAAAGCAGTGTAGAGTAATAAGTTTACCGCGAGCTCTGCTTGGAGGGTAACAATTTTGACATCTTTACTATCTCTTTTCTGCTGCTCTGATTTGAGGGCAAGCTGATGACCGAGACAATAAAATGCAGATACAAGCAACCCATCAGCCGATTGCATTAACACATTTGTACTTGTAGAATAACAGTAAGTACCATACCTCTCGTCGACGCAAAGCCTCTTCCTTTCTGTATAAGCTCACCATTGCCAAGTGTGCTTTTAGTAAGCATCATAGGAACTTAACATTAAAGAACATAGTCAGTCTGCAGGCAAGTGAAGTTACCTGGTCAACAATTTTGCTTCCAAGGACACGCCTTCGCCAAGTGATGCAACCTTTTAGAGCAGCACGTACATGCAAGAGAAAGGCGTCAAGCAACAAAAATATGAGAACTCAATAAAGAAAAGGGGAAAAAATGATGTACTTGTAGTTCTGGAAAATATATATAATAAGCTTGTATACGAAAATACACATGTTGCAAATTCGAAAGATAGAAAGTTGAGGGTGCTAACTTGTTTCTCAAGCTCTCTAACCCTGGCTTCAGCTTCTTCGTGTTCTTCCTGTACATGTCTAAGCTGCAAAGAATATGGAGTTCTTCTTCAAACTTGAAGTCAATGCTACTATAATTCTTTCAGCAAATATAGCCTATGTACCATTCCAAGTATTTGTTGATTCTCTTCTTGTAGCATATCCAACTGCGATTGAAGTAGACAAGAAACAAACGAGCAATTATGGTCCCTGAGTTATGATACTAAGCCTAAAGGTAAGAGTGCTAAGCATGGCATACTTGATCATAAAGAGCAAAAACATCATGCTCATGTTCTGGGTCAGTATAGTTGAAGAAGTGTCCCAATGCTGGTGCAAACCTACATGTAAAAACATTAAATGGATCGTGCCTTGAGCAGAAGAGGCTAATAAAGACCAAGTTATTGATCGAAGTCTGTGGTAAAGTCTTAACCTCTGGTCTCTCAACTTGATATATGAAAGTTGTATAGGGTGTGTGACATGGTAATTATTGGTAGGTGCCCTCAAAGAGGAACAAGTATTTGCCAATGGTCTTGCAGTTGAGGTTGAACGAAGAGATACAGCAGGATTGTCCACAAAGTTGCGACCTGTCTAATTTAATTAAAGAGCACAAATTGGAATAAGGAAAATGTCCCCATAAAAATCCAAAATCTAGTTTGATTAGAAATATATATATATTAGGGGTAATCAACGGGTCGGGTTGCCCGCGACCCGCACATAACGAGTCGGGTCACGGGTCGATTTTTTTTAAGTTTGCGGGTGGGTCGGGTTAAACCTGCAGGTTTGCGGGTCGACCCACGACCCGTTACATTTAAAATATATATATATTTTTAGTATTATTAATTATGTATTTTTAAGAAAAAATATATATTTTGATACTAATATTTATTGTTTTATTAGTATCAAAATGTATTTTTAAGAAAAAATATGCCCTTTAATCATTTTATTAGTAGTAAAATATATATTTTTTGAAAAAATCATCGTATTTTGGGTCAATCTACAATTTATTTTCGTATTGCATAAAAAAAGACCAGTTTGACCAAGTCAAACAGGTCAACGGGTCGACCCGCAAACCCACGGGTCGAATCGCGGGTACTTTTTAAGTTTTTTGCGGGCCGCGGGTTGACCCGACCGGACCCGTTATTAATGATAAGGGGATCGGATGAATCGATGATAGAGAAATATATATCACCTTAGAGAATTTGATTCTCAAGTACGTACGTGATTGGAATACTGAATACATATAACATATGTATGTTTGTGTATGTAAAAATGGAAAGAGGCAAGTGATCAGAAGATACCAAAGCTGGAGTAAGCGGCCGATCTGAGAGTGCGGGCAAATAGGTGCGAGGAAGATGTTTGCTTAATCCAAGTGGAGAAGCATTAATGGAAGTAGTTGTT
Source organism: Polygonum aviculare (assembly GCA_934048045.1). Classification (NCBI taxonomy): domain Eukaryota; kingdom Viridiplantae; phylum Streptophyta; class Magnoliopsida; order Caryophyllales; family Polygonaceae; genus Polygonum; species Polygonum aviculare. Next base: position 2,362,776 of record OW204026.1, read on the forward strand.
GGGTCGTGGTCGGCCGGGTCGTGGTCGTCGATTTGGCTGGCCATGACCTGGGCAAGGCGTCGGCCGGCGGCGTTTTGCAACGTCTTGACGGAGGAGGAGGAGGAGGAGGACAATGTTCCGGCGCGGAAATGAGGATGCGCCGCCGTCGACATGGACTCGGCGGCGTTACTCCTCCACTTGCCTGCAGAGCTCGTAGCTCTACTCCGATCCATCAACGTTTCGATCTGCTTTGTTCGGACTCAGATCTTAATTAATTAGTTCCGATCTGCTACTAATATTAATCTAGCTAGCTAGCTACGTCTTTTAATTTTCGTCCCCCTCAATTAATGCATCTGAATATGTGATCCATGCATATATCTTCGATCAAGTCCTCATCTTGTCTTGTGGATTACTCTACGCTCCTACGTACAACTTGCGCCTCTAAATTAAATTAAATCAAATTAAACTAGGATGTGTCCACATTTGTCAACCATCAATTAAATGATCTGCTTCAATTACAACTAAACTCAGCGCGCTGTGCGTTTATATCGATCTGGCTATAGCTTGCTGATAAATAAAATTCTATCATAGTAAAGTCAATAAGTAGAAATATGGAATTACCATATATATGATCACATGAATGCTGGGTTGTGATCGATCAAGAGCACTGGCGGATCTAGGGGGGGCGTGGGTGGGCGGCCGCCCCCCCATAGATAATAAAATATAGTACTACCTATATGTTACACAATGCAATGTTAGCCCAATGGTTGTTATCCGCCCCTGCATTCACTTTCTCCAGCGTTCGAACCTTGCCTGAAGCAATTTTTCTTATTAATTAATTCATTGTTATTGCTGTGTGCCTGTGAGTAGTTCTCGTAGTAATTAACTAGTCTAATGTAGTCGGAATATTTGTTGGTGCATGAAAGTTTTTTTGTTTTTTTTTTGAGCCCATTGGTGCATGAAAGTTGAGATTAGAGGGAATATTTGTTTTTATTTTGTAAAAAAATGGCTTAGTGTAAGACTCGTACCATGTACGGAATTTTATATAACTTAAAATTTTGTCATATAGATCAGTTTAGAGAAATTCCGGATGGTGCCCCTGAGTTTTGGGCTTTTCCGGATGGTGCCCATAAAAAAAACTTATTCCGCAAAATACCCTGAGGTTTCGGAAAAGTTCGGACCGTGCCCTTATTTTAATTTTCCTCAACATCTTCCGTTAACTCCACAGAAAAACCAGTAAAAATAAAATAAATCAAAAACAAAAGAATGAAGCTGCCGGTAACCAGCGCCTCCGCCCAAAAGAAAGAAGCTTCCGTCAACTCTCGGAAAGCAGCGCCTCCACCTTAGGCTTGATGTCTTACTGAGGACGCTCCCGGAAAGACGAGGACGAGATCCCGAAGGATATGACGGATCCGCCGGAGAACCGGTGGAGATCGGCGGAAGGCGATCAGAACGAAGTCGTCATCGGATCTCTCTTCAGCTGCTTGGCTGCGCGTTCTCCGCAATCACCGTCGCTCGATCCGAACGGCGACGGCATCTCGACCTGAGCCCAGCCATGGCCGTAGTCCTCCGTCACCTGCACCGACATATCAGAAACCAGAAATCCACAAACCCTAGGGTTTCAAGTTTCAATCGATCGGGAAAAGCTCGAAATTAGAGCACAGGCCACAGAGGAAGGGGGATTTACGAATTCGGAGATCCAATCTGTGGAAGAGTTCGTAAGATCCATCCGAATAGCAGACTAATGGAATTTCGATCTCTGATTTTGATCATTCGCTCTCAAGATTTAGATGCCTCCCTGGATTAGCCGAGTTTTAGGAAATTGATTGTAGTACAACCTCAAAATTCTACATTCCTGAACTCAGAATTCTACACTGGTGAGATTTGACTATAATGAACTCTCATAACGCAGTTTAATTCCAGTTTGACGAGCTCCCTGGATTAGCCATATGAATTGTAGTTTGATTAATTTGAGTTTAGTTTCCTAATCTCTGGGATGTTAACAGTTTCCATGAGTGCCAGCAGGTTTTTGAATGATGAGAATGAGATTGTCAAATTGAGATCGGAAACCCTCACATCTTTGTTCCCCTTCTTTCATTCTTTCTTTTTTTTTAAAAATTATTTTTACTGGTTTTTTTGTGAAGTTAACGGAAGATGTTGAGGAAAATTCAAAGAAGGGCACGGTCCGAACTTTTCCAAAACCTCGGGGGCATTTTACTTAAACTTTTGTCATATAGATTAGTTTATTAAGTTCTCGTATGTATAAGTAATAACTTAAACTTTTGTCATATAGCTAGATTTTTATTAAGTTCTCGTAGATATAAGTAATTACTTAAAATTTTGTCATATAGATTAGTTTATTAAGTTCTCATATATAAAAGTAATTCGAATAATTAAGTTGATTATCCAAGAAGCAACATAGTCTATTTAAATAAGTGCAAGGATTGTAGTCTGCATATAGTTTCACCTCATATTCCTAATCATAAGGTAGAGTAACTTAAGAAAAAAGAGGAATTGCACATCTTGTATTTTGTATTTAGGGGTTCCACCTGAATATGAACTCTTTCAACCCAAAAAAAAAATGAAATCAGGGTAACCATTATAATGTAACCACTCATTACCCAAATAAAAATTTGTAACCACTGACGCAATCATGCAAATAAAACACATAATAAAGGATTCTACCAGAAAAACACATACTAAAGGAAAGAACCGTTATTTAAATTGCAAGCCGAATTGTATCAGTTACACAAGAAGACTTATCACTATCAGCAAGGAGTGAGAATGCTTTATCATATTGCTCATCAATAATTTGACCAAAAAAATTGCCCATGAATAACATACAGCTCGGCTCTTCACCCGGCCCAAAAGAATAAACATACAACTACTGATGATGGGATTCTGGGTTAAGGGGCACAATCTTTCGTATTATAAGAAAACATTACGAGGAATTTGAATAGAAAGGAATCAAAAGATTTGAAAATGTGATGGAAAACCTACAATTCGCTGTCCCAACCATAAAATTGGCATTTACAGTGTGATACAATTCACGTACTGTTAGTACCAATACCTGTAATTCACTACACCAACGGATCCTCTACATGCACCTAGTTATTAACTATGCCAGCCTTGATCATTGCCAGATATTTGGATGTTAGAATCAAGCTATCCTAATATCATCAGCATATATCAAGTAACCTACTGGCAACACATTCAAGATACACCAAAATGCTTTGATGTATTGTGCATACATAATAAGAGATATCTCTAAAAATGAGCATATCAAATTTGACAAAGATATGATATGTAGCCTAATGTCCAGTTTTTCTTATAATACGAACGATATGCAGCCTACTGGCAACACATTCAAGTTATCCTAATATCCGTCCGTCGTTGGGGCCGAACCGGTTCAGGAGGAGGAAAGAGAGGGGCTGGAAACCGGGTTCGGGGTCAGGAGAGGAGACATAACCGGGTAGGGAGGGACGAGGATCTGAATGGTAGGGGCGGAGCGGATCTCCTAGAGGAATTGACGGCAATGGCCACAGGGGAAGGCGGAGGCGAAGACGCTGAGGAGGTGGGGGCGGGGCTGGTGGTGGAGGGAGAGGTTGGGGAGGAGGAATTGCTCGGCGTGGACGGAGTGATGGAGGGGGAGGGAGGGGAATTCGAGGTTGACGTCCAGAAAGAGGGAGCCGTCGGAGGCGAGGGCGGCCGCGCAGACCGGGAAGGCGGAGATCGGGACGCGGGCGTGGGGGCACCCCAGCTCCACCAGGCTCGGCAGGAAGTCAGCCACACTGGCCGACTGGCGAATCCATGGGAGCGGGCTAGGGGTTCGGCCTCTGAGAGGACGGTGGCGACCGAGAATCCAAAACCATTGTCGTTGGTGAAGATCGAGTAAACGGGAGTCAACAGTGAAAAAAGACAACCGTGGAGTTTTCGGTGGACGCTGAAAGTGCACAAGGAAAGCGATGGATTTAAACGGGATTGAGTGTAGCGGTTCACCAGAGCAGTTATAAAAAGACGTGGGTGAAAGATAATGGGGATATGGGTGGTTTTAACTTTTAACCAATGGAGAAATTGTAGGACGGAAAAAAATAAAGAAATTTGTGTAGAATTTTTTTACACAGTTGACGGAATTTTAGGGGAGGGTATAGAGAACGTGGCTGTGGGAAGTTGGGGTTGGAGAGAGAATTTTTGGCTTAAAAAAAAATTGGCTAAATTATTTGACATGTGGCGGAAGGATATGGCTTGAAGGGGATTTGCTTTAAAGATATAGTAGGATTGCGCCCCTTCTCATGTTTTATTACTTTGAAGCCTCTTCACATGATTAGGTATATTTAATGATACATTCTCCCTTCTTAATTTGTCCTAGTCCTAGTATACGTATATACTAGTACTATTAACTCAATTACCTTTTCACCTTTCTTACCAAGAGTGGTATATTTTTGTTTTGGTCAAACCAAGAGTGGTATATAAATGTTAGTAACCTACTTTGTTCAATTTAAATAGATTTTTTGAAATAAAAGCATAAAAAGAATTATCTTATGCTAACTAAAAAATAAATTTATTGAAATGTTATATTGAGTTTATCTTAATTACTCATATGTTTTGTTTGAAGAAAGTATTCATTTTTATGTTTTTGAATGACTTAATAATTTATTCATTGTCTAATTTTCTAGTAGAAACTATATGATAATTTTTTATTATTTATCAATTAAGTGTAAAATTAAATAAAAAGTCAAATAATTTAATTTTTAAATGTAATTTTAATATGTGATTTTTTGTTTAGTAGCTATAGTTATTAATATATTAAATTCGCCCCCCCCGTCCAGGAGATCCTAGATCCGCCACTGATAAGAGGCTAAGATACTCTCTCGTTATATTGTTTCTCCCTCTTATTATAGTTGTTTATGCATATGTAAAAGCATTGATTATATACGTATACTACGCAATCGAGAGAAAAGTCAATCCTTGATTATTAAATCAATTAATTACTTTGTGTGAAGCTAAGAGAGGAAGCTTTGATTTGAAGGAGATCGATTAGCATGTGAGTGTGTGATCAGCGGCTTCGTGGACGGGCAGGCCGTGCTTCGTGTGGGACATATTTTGTATATAAGTGCGGGTATTAGAACAATTTTGCATGTTGACAGAACAACATGTCAAGATGGCCGAGTTGGTCTAAGGCGCCAGTTTCAGGTACTGGTCCGAAAGGGCATGGGTTCGAATCCCATTCTTGACAGTTTTCTTTTATTTTTTTAAGTTATTCTTCTGGGCATGGGTCCGAAAGAGCATTTAACCCACATAACAAAAGAGGCGGCCCTTAGGTTATCATTTTTTGTTTGAGCCGCCTGATGGCTCGGTGACGAACTTGCCTGACGATGTTGATGGGAGGGCTACGTCCCGCTCCATTCGCCTCTAGTTGTTTCTCTTGCTTTGTCTTTGGGGCTTCTCCCCGTTTGTTTACCAAACAAAAAAAAAAGGCGGCCCTTAGCGCAACTCGATAACAACTATATACAGCAGGAGCCAAACGACTCAAGCATTTACAAGTAAATGTAAATATATAATCAACAACAACAACAACATACCCAGTGGATCCCGCGCGTGCAGGGTCTGGGGGGTCAAGATGGGGGCAATCCAGACATAGATGGAGAGCGCCCGAGACAACCCAAGAGTAGAAAAACAACTATCTTTAAGCAAATAAAAGAGAGACGAAAATAACTAAATTTATACATAAATAAAGACAAACTCCGTCAACTAGCTGCCTCGATGTCTGCAACTCTGGTCTTCTCCTTCCAACTCTTTCTGCACTGAGCCAAGTCTACTGAAATCCCTAACAAGCTGAGATCCTGCTTAATGCTATCCATCCATCGCTTCTTCGGCCGTCCTCTATCTCTCCGACATACCCCAAAGTCTAAGCGCTCGCACCTCCTAACTGTGGCGTCCGGGCTCCGCCTCTGAACATGCCCGAACCAACGAAGCCTCGACTCCCGAAGCTTGTCTGCTATGCTTGCTACCCCCAATTTACCTCTAATGTCGTCATTTCTGATTCTATCCATCCTCGTGTGCCCACACATCCATCTAAGCATCCTCATCTCTGCAACTGCGAGCTTCTGTTCTTGTGCCTTTGTCGTTGGCCAACATTTTGCCCCATAAAGAATCGCCGGCCTTATAACAGATATGTAAATATATAATCGTGTAACATTTTAGAGAATGACCGGTACAAATCGTGTAACATTTACAGGTAAATGTAAATATATAATCGAATTAACCGATTCGAGATTGAATTTTGACACGAAACTTTTAACTCGAGATTCCAAACCCGAAGACTCGAGTCCGAACTATATGTACTTTTATTAATATGATGCTAATTTTAAAATAATTCTTTTCAGTTTTTCATATTTATATTATTATTTAATATACTATTAGCATATTTGAAAGTTTTTTCACTATTCTTTAAGAGTTAATAATGACAAAAACATACACTAATTAATAAGGAAAAATTGTTAAGATATCCAAAAAAAAGAACTTGAAATTTTTTTATATTTAAATTTCATATTCAGTTAAGGATATAATGTTAATAAATCATGTTAGGAACAATTTTTAACATATCAAAAACTGAGTAAGTTATCAATTATAAATAACAAGGGGATCAGAAACAGACTAGGGGTGGCGAGCATATGTCCCAGACTACCATTAGATCATATTTTCTTATAAAACTTTACACAAATAAATATAATATAAATGTAGATTACACAAATAAATACTTGATTTTTTTATTATTTTGGATAGTTTATAAATATAGGATATTATTTTGATGTATTAATATATGGGAATTAGATAAAAAACATCTTTCCCTTTTTTATGATAAATCTAGATAGTTGATGGATAGTTTATAAATACAGGGTATTATTTCAATTGATTATGGATATAGATATTATTTTGGTATATTAATATATGGTAATTAGATAAAGAGATATACAAATTAATTAACTGTAAAATTAATAAGGATATATAATTGTTAAAAAAAATTAGTTTATAATTAATTTAATATAAGGTGGGGTTAGAATTAACGTGGAGCCTAAAATGTCTCAACTTTAATAGATAGTATAGATAGATAGATTAGAGTAGAATAGTAGATGTATTATGACATTTTTTCATTTTTATTACTTTGTTGTATTTTTTAAAATTAGTTTATATGAAATTATTGAATTATACTTGGAACTAATTAAATATTTACCGTAGCTTATAATTTTATTATATTGAGTGAAATTATGACTATTCTAGTACAAATGCCATACAATACGAGTAGTGTGAGTATAAGTTCGATTTAATCAATCCGAAATATAATTTTGACTTGATTTTAACTCAAGAATATACAACTCAAACTCGACAGACTTGAATTTAAACGTATTGATCTATACATATATTTCTATTAATACTAGTCTTTTTCGTGTACGTTGTATATATTTGATTACTTCGAGTTTTGATTGAGTATGGGTTTGGGTCAAGTCGGGTCGTGGCGCAGCAGGTTATCTGGTGGTTTGGGTCAGTCTAATAGTAATAGCGTAAGAATATTGACTGATTTTAGATTAATTTATTAATATTATAATTAATATTAATATTTAATTAATAATATAATATTACTTCTGATATTTTTATAATAAAATATATTATAACATTTTGAATAGATGTTATTTTTTATAATAAAATAAAAATCAAAGTTTGATTTTTTAATTTACCCATTAATTTTCGAGTTGGATTTCAACCTTTAAATTTTCGATCCTCGGAACGATGAACAAAAATCTCACCAACAAAATTAGCTTTTGTAGCATGTACTATTAGTCTGTGATTAAGCTAACCAAATTGTTCATAATTTCTTGGCATTTTGTTAAAGTATATACTTTTCCCCGTAAGTGAACTCTAGCAGCAGAACAGCAGCTTCCGAAACAACGCAGCAAAACCTTTTCTCTTTCGCCTTCACAGATTAAATAAATACCCCCTCACACATTTCCTTCCCCTTGCTCTCGTGTATGTCTGTCTGTCTGTCTGTCTCTGCATCGCCTTCCCAATTCTCAACTCCTTCCGGTAAGGTCGCCTCACTTATAATTACTCTAATGCTTCGTTTTTCCTTTTTTGCCATCTTGATCTGAATTGCATCTTGAATTATGAGTATGTAAATCTATTATTCTACTGTTTTTGTTTGTCTCCTTGCAAATTCAGCTTCATTAGTTTCCTAGAGGTGTATTAGATCTGGGTTGTTGCTTCTCTGAGTCACAATGTAGATCCTGTGGTCTTCGAGTTTCCCTAAATTTTGTGACAGATTTGGAATTTCTATGTGTTTTAGTTTCTACAAATCCTGTAGCTGTACAGTTTGCTTCTGATCTGTTATAGCTCCATTTTACACTGATTATCTGCATTTCATCAATCTGCGTGTTCTTCTTTGGAGGTTCTTGTTAAGCTAACTTCTTGAAAGCTTCCTATTCTAGGGCAAACTGGTCAAGATCTGCTCAAATCTGTTTGTAAATCTAGATTTATTTCTATTTTGGCATAGGGAACTGGATGTATTTCACTCAATCAACTAGAAAATCTTACTCCTTTCCAAAATTGGAAAGAGGGTAAAAGCAATAGTAACAACAACTGACAGCTTACCTCCTTGTAGCACAGTGCAATTCCTAGATGTTTTTCATGTCAAACCCACTACTGATACACTGATATGGTCCATATGGATTTGGCTAATGCATAAACCCTCTAATTATTCATTCAGAGCAGAGATAGAAAATGGACAAGACCATTGTTTTGGTGGCTATTGCAACTGCACTAGCACTTACTCTAGCACCATCCTCAGTTGAAGCCAAAGCCAAAAGCAAAGCTGCCACCCCACTGACTCCGTCTCCAGCCCCAGCCCCGGCGTCTGACTACGTCAACCTCACTCATCTCCTTACTGTCGCGGGACCGTTCTCCACCTTCTTATCCTACCTTGAGTCAACCAAAGTCATTGACACCTTCCAAAACCTAGCCAACACCTCTGAGCAAGGCGTGACCATCTTTGCCCCAACGGACGCCGCCTTCTCCTCCTTAAAGTCGCCGCCTCTCAAGAACCTAACTTCTGACCAGCTCAAGTCACTTTGCCTTTTCCATGGCTTGCCCAGCTACTACTCCCTTGCTGAATTCACAACCCTTAGCCAGCAGAGCCCTGTCAGCACTCTCGCCGGTAGACAGTACACCTTGAACTTCACTGACGCCTCGGGGACTGTCCACGTCAGCTCGGGCTGGTCTATTACCAAGGTCAGCAGCAGCGTCATCTCCACGTCGCCTGTGGCCGTTTATGAGATTGGCAAGGTCCTTCTCCCTGTAGCTATCTTCGGGACCGATATTCCTCCCACTCCTGCACCTGCACCGGCTCCTGTGGCCTCTCCTGTTGCTGACTCACCAGCCGATGCTACTAGTGCCAAGTCACCGTCCTCTTCAGAATCCTCCGACGCATCATCACATTCTACGTCAGCAGCTTCTAGGACTACGGCTGTCAGCTCAACCATATGGGGTTTCTTGGTCTTGGTAGTGTCTGGAGGGGTTGTTGTTCTCCTGTGAGGGTCTCCTTTGTGGTTGTTAATTGAAGAAGAGGAAGAACTCCCATCCTTTTTTCCCTTTTTGACTTGCACTTTCTTTTGTATTGAAGAGAAGATTATTTTTATTGTACTGATACTGTGAGGGTTTTGTAATGTTTTTTTTTAGTAAGCGAGGGTTTTGTATTGTGAACCTGAATGTTCAGTATGTAGTGTGTCTATCTTGGTTTGTGAATGTCTCTTGATTTTTTTTAATAACTTGATCACAAGGGCTTGCACTGTCAAATATGTATGTAACAACAGTCAGTAATTATTTACATCTAGATGAACTCCTCAGTCCCAAAACGGGAGAACGAAGCAGCTCTTTCTCGCATGCCTTGTAAAATCCTAAAATAAAGCAGCAACAAACACAGCAAACAAGGTACATTAACGTTCAAATTATAGCCTTATGTTAACGTATAAAATGTCTTAGTTACTTCTATTCCAGGTATAAAACTTAGCTTACTCTTTCCCCATTGGCCTGCACTTAGAAGTTCAATGTCCTGTTCATGGATGATATCAGAGTCAGGGCTCACCCTCACCATGTTTGTAGCTGATGTTTTTGCTTAATAAATCTTCCTAAGGCGTTGGCCTTGTTCGACCCAAAAAAAAACATAGTACGTATTGTCCGTGTGGAAGGTTGGGAGAAGAAAAGGGTCCATAGAACATATATATGCATCTTCATTCTCATTTCCTCCTCTTCAAACCCAACAGTCCTCTGATTTTCCTTTAACATACCTCATCTTTGAGAATACCCATTCTAATAGATTTCGCTTGTGGGTGAATACAAGAAATACTGTAATTGCAAGATATGGCTTAGAGTACCCACATTTTGTAGTCTATGCATGCATGAATAGGCTAGCAAGAAAAATTGTTGAACTTCATAGAGCAATTTTGTTCATGTTCAATTGACCCAGTTCCAAATGTCATTGTGTCTCAAACCACCCTAGCTTATCTCAGTTATCACATAACTAGGATGGCCATTTTCTCAGGCATAATGCTCATCACATAACTGTTGTAGCAACATTGATGTTTATTAAAGGTGTGGGTGGCCCAGATACAAGCCCGGTGGGGTTCTATCCTAAAACCAATTGGCAATAGGAGGATTAGCCCACCGTCTTATATACTAGGGAATTTTGTTCCTAACTTCCGATGTGGGATAAGTTTTGTATCCAACAAGGTTGTACCAGATAATTGAGGTACAATCAGTTTTATAATACCAACTTGAACATTAGTCAAGTGAATATATGATCGATATGTATGTGTTACAAATTTAGTAGTAGCAGCTGGTGCATACAATAGCCTCCATTTCGATCAATATCATAGAGTTACCGGGCCGCCAGTGATTAAACAAGCACGTATATATAGACGTGGGTCTTGCTACACTTTGTCATGAAATTATATTTTCTTCCAAAAAGTTTACTTTCAAACAAAAGTATAGCAAGGCCTTGGTGCATATGATGAAACCCAACAACGGGAGCGAGGCTGTGATCAGTACATCAACACGGGTGGGCCCGCGGGCGCAAGGCAGAAACGGTGCTGCATGGCCTTGCGCAGATCCTTGAGCGCCTTGTCGTAAAATATAAACCCCATGAACCAAAACTCGTGGCCGTCCCTGGCCACCACCTGCACGTACTTCTCCGCAGGATTCCTGCGGTTAGCGGAGCCGTTGACCGCCTCGACGTCCTCTAGCATCACCACAACCTTGTAGTAGCACCACGACACCCCCGTGGCGTAGTAGTGGTCCCCACTAGCCGCGGCGGTGTTCGCCACGCGCAGGGGCTGGTCGCTGGAGAAGGCAACGCGGCGGCTGGAGACGTAGAGCGTGCCCATCACGGGGCCGGCGGTGGTGGAGAGGTAGCACGCGTAGGCGGCCAGGAGCTTCTCGTGGGCGGGGGACGCGTCGGGGAAGAGCTGGCGGAAGAGGCGGTCGCAGCCGCCTTCGGCCAGGACGCGGGTGCCGTGGGCCAGGCGCGAGAGGGCGCGCCGTCTGGGCCGGCTGTCCGGACGTGGGTGTAGAGGTTTCCCGCCAAGGACCCCGCTTTCTTGGTGGCGCTCTCCAGCCTCTTGCCCAGCTGGTTTAGCGCGTCCGCCACGTGGTTCGGGGAAGCGGGGGCCACTTGCAGGTGGGGGTTCGTTGGTTGTGGGTAGGCCGCGCTTGCCGTCACTATTGGCACGCGTACGGTGCAGTCGTTGGCCGTATCCGTTTTGCCAACCATTTTACTTAATTTTCTTTCTTTCTTTTGTTTTGGGTGAAATTTTTTAAGCTGGAATGATGGGTATTAAAAACACGCACACATATATATAAATTCCAGCTGGAATCTTTTTTAAGTGTTCAATGAGAAAAGAATAATTTTGGTGCTCAAAAAACATGGTGGGTCGGTAAGGAATGGGATTCGTTTGGTGCACATCATTTTCAACGATCATATATAAGCTAACCAGAACATATTCCATTTAAATTGTCACCAAGTTAGTAATATTTATAAAAACTAACCCTACATTCATCTTATTTAATTTTAGTATTTTAATAATATATTCTTTTTATTCAAATAATTAAAGAGTTTTTCTTGTACTTAAAAAAGATTTTTTTTATCATTTATTAATGGAAAAGTGAGTAAAGACACGTTTGCATAAACGGTAGGAAAATCAAAAGTCCAACTAACAAAATGGAAAGCACAACTTTAATACGATCAAATCTTGCCACGAAACCTTATTATACAATGCAAAGTTTTATGCCATCAACATATATACGAAATGAACTAGATCAACTACAGAGATGCTTTTTATGGAATAAGGATTGTCACCACAAACGACTAGTTGGTTGGGATAAAATATGTAAGCCAAAATCTCATGAAGACTTAGGCATCAAAAAATCAAAACAAATGAATAAAGTGCTCCAAATGAAACTACTAAGGAAACTAATTAATAACTGAGTCAAACAACATATGAGTACATTTGATGAATGAAAAATACATGAAAAACGAATTTGTTCTCTCGTACAAAAAATAGACAAACACGTCGTGGCAATGGATAAAGCTCATGAGCTTACGCTCTGAATTTGAAGAAGGACTAATCTGGCAAGTAGGAGATGGAGAAACAATAAAATATTTGGGCTGATAGATGGGTCTGTTATGAACCACTAAAGAAGTATGTTTTGGACACAACAACATGTGGTGAAAACATAAAAGTGAAGGAATTTATAACCCATGAAAACAAATGGAATATGAATGAACTAACCTTTACCATCAAATGGAATCCGATATAGGCTATATTGGGCACCTAGCTAGCAAAAATGGCTGGTTCTCAACGGCTTCGGCTATAGAATTAATTATGAAAACACATCACCAGAACCCAAGAACCAATAGTTGGATTTGGAAACTTGACACATTCCCAAAGGTGAAAAACTTCTTATGGAAAATAGACGTACGGTCTGTCAACAAAAGCTAGACTAAGCGAAAAACATGTACCAATCCCTCTTGAATGTTTACTGTGTAATTGTGTCAGTGAAGATTCAATTCATCTAATGATTGAATGTCCACACACCATTAAGACTACGAACAAATCAACCCCAAAATTGGGAATGTATTACGAATCACGAACATAACTAATAAAACACCTTCTAACATCAATAATTGAACTACAACAGACATTTGGTACACAAGACTTTATTGAACTAGCAACAATATGGTGGTGTATATAACAACAAAGAAATAAGTTAGCATTTCAAAAAGAACCAAATGATTTCATACAGGATTTAGAAAGATACATTCGATCTCAGATTCTACAGTGGAAGATAGTCAAAGGATGGGAAGAAGATGAAGAAAAAGCTTAGAAAATTACACATGTTGGAATAAGAAGGAAAATTAGAACAAAAACTCGGGAAAAAGCACAAAGGGGATGGGCAAAACTCAACTTTAATGGATCAAAACTAGAAACTGGATTTGCATCGACTAGTTTGTAATTTGAGATCACTTAGGAGATGTACTAAGTAAAAGATCAACGCGTAATGAATATGACTCTATAGTACAGATTGAAACTCGTGCACTAAGAGAAGGAATTAAAGAAGTAACAAAGAAAGGATTATGAAAACTAGAAATTGAGGGAGATAATCTCATGTGGAATAGGGACAAGTCCATGAAAATTGATATGTTCATTACGGATATTTGGGTGCTATTCCGTAATTTTGAGACAATTAGCATCCGACACGTGATTAGGGAATGTCAGGTTGTGGCCGATAAAATAGCTAAAATGGACCACGTATACCCAATTTCCCACATCACGAACTATCCAGAACTTAACGTTCTCATCTGTCTGATGCTCTAGAACAGCCCCCCGTGAGGGAGTTCGTCTAATTCTTACCTATCTCAAAAAAAAAAATGTAGATTCGATTAATTTATTTTCATTATTGGAGTTGCAAACTTGAAATTAATATCTGAAATATTTAAGGTTTTTGCTAAAAAGGTTTATTCACTGTTTCCTCCTCCTAAAGCCCTAACGCCAATTTGAGAGCGCTGGGTGGTCGTCTACCAATCGACCGAAATATCCTATTACGCTGCTTCTCCCAGCACCGAACCCTACTCCCTTCGTCTCTTTTCACCATCAACCCACCGGCGACGAAATGGTGGCCGGCCCGCTCTTTCGCTCTATCTTCTCCGCCGCCGGCAGGCGCTCTTTCCCCCCCAAACAGACACGCGCGTTCTCTATCCCGCGCCTATTCTCTACCTCGGCCGCCCCCGCCGCCGTGCCGGATCTTAACCTAGATCCTAGCCGCCTTCGAAACGTCGCCGTTATCGCTCACGTCGATCACGGCAAGACGACGCTCATGGACCGCATCCTCCGCCAGTGCGGTGCTGACATCCCACACGATCGCGCCATGGATTCCATCAGCCTCGAGCGGGAGCGTGGAATCACAATAGCTTCAAAGGTCTGTGATCTCTTTTCTGGAACGTTCCAAGTTTTGTATTGTTTTCGGAATGGCGATAGGATAAATTAGGATATGCGTTGTTCTGCTATGCGTAGACTAGCTTCTTAGGGACTATAGGATGTCGGAAACAAGCTCTGGATGTAGGATCTGAACGTTTCTTTGGCTATTGATCTGTGATAGCTGTTGTAGTGTTTTTTCAAAGGTTTGTGATCTCTTTTTTGGAACGTTCCAAGCTTTGTCTTGTTTTCGGAGTGGCGATAGGATAATTTAGGATATGCGTTGTTCTGCTATGCGTAGACTAGCTTCTTAGGGACTATAGAATATCGGAAACAAGCTCTGGATGTAGTATCTGAACGTTTCTTTGGCTATTGATCTGTGATAGCTGTTGTAGAGGTTTTGCTTAATAGTTTCTACTTAATTTCCAGAATGTGTAGGTCAAATATGTACATAAGGCCTGAACGCATATGTTTGAATGTAAGTCCTAGAGTTTCTCAAGCATATAAATGCATTTCCTAAGCTCTAGATTGCATCTTTTCTGTAAGCACTAGGCCTTTAGTAATGTGGTCGGTGTTCACATTTTGCAGGTTACTTCCGTTACCTGGAAAGAAAACGAGCTCAACATGGTTGATACCCCAGGACATGCGGATTTTGGTGGTGAGGTATGTCAAATGGTACTATATTTTTGTTTTGTTTTGTATGTATAATGCAGAATGTTTAACATTTAATGCAATGCCATTTTCATCACAAGGGATTGTCCAGTTCTTGTAGTTCATCACATCATCCACTTATTTTGATGGCTGAAATTTGAATTAAAGTATAAAAAAGGATGATCTTGTTTTGGAAAAGATAGAAGGACGAGCATAGTCTACTTTTTGCAATTCACCACATAGCCCACTAGCAGCATTTACAGCCGTCATCTTCATATCTTAATGATTCATTATATGCGTATCATCCTTTCTCTCTCTAGTTTATATTGCTTATCTGTTCAATTTTGTCTCTCCTATCATGGTGTGCAAATATGTTTTTTTCACATTAATGTAGTACACAAAAACAAACTCTTTTGCTTAGAACTTGACTTGAAAAGCTAAGTTGTATACAAAATGAAAATCAAGACTCTTCTCTACAAAGCAAGTGCTCTATACTTATAGCACTTTCTGCGAGTATTCATTACCAGTCATTATTACTGTCCAAGGCTATGTTTTTTTTTGTATAATTTCTTCCATTCAGTTTCTTATGTGACATCTATACTCCCTTATGCTGTGCAACATAGCTGGTTATATTCCATTTATTTCTTCTTTCAGTGATTCTTCTTCACATTTGAAAATTAGGTTGAGCGAGTTGTAGGGATGGTTGAGGGTGCAGTTCTGGTTGTAGATGCTGGAGAAGGCCCCCTAGCACAGACAAAGTTTGTCCTTGCAAAAGCTCTAAAATATGGTTTGCGGCCTATTCTTCTTCTGAACAAAGTAGACCGACCTTCAGGTGTGTTCACCTTTGAAATCTCTCGTAATGTTATCCTTTTTTCATTTATTTGTCCGATGTATATTGAACATTAAAATTGGCTCCATGCAAGTGACTCTATGACATACATGCAGCTTTCCAAAATTGCAAGCTTCCTCTTCTGGAAAGGAACAAGGACAGAAAGAAGGATAAAGGATTGCCTAAAAAATTAAGAATATTACACTTACTGCTGAAAGAAATCATTGTAGAGCTGTTACCTAAGATAGTTCCTAGATTTAGGTTCTTACTTCAACATATGTAGTTCCTTTATCTAAATGGAAGTATGGAACATGGAGTCATGGAGTGAGTTTGAATGGCATACATAGTGGGAACAGATGTATAATAGTCATGAAACTGAAAAATAATGGTTAAGTTGAATATGGTTAGGGTTGAGTAAAGGATATGAATTAGCAAAAGAGAGGATGTCTAGATAAGGAAAATATAGAAGCAGATTCTATAAGTTATTAGTTTATAAACACTGCTGGTGCAGCTAATTGATTTTTTTTTAATCTTAACTGTACAACATATGGAAGCTTGCAAATATAAGTAAATGTTACAAGTTGAGCGCATGCCATTGCTATAAGTAAAATGTTTTTGACCAATTGAAATTTGTTTACCAGATCACCTGTCTATTTTTTGCGGCTTGTTATTTGCAAAAACATGCAAGAAATTCCGTAGTGTATAATAACTTTCTGTTTTTGAGGTCATATTTGCTTTTGCATAATGCATATTCAGCATTCTGTTATCATTTCCATGCCATTGTTCAAATTTATCATTAAAAATTTCTGAGTGTCACTTTTGCAGTTTCTGAAGAAAGATGTGATGAAGTTGAGAGCTTAGTGTTTGATTTATTTGCAAACCTTGGAGCTTCAGGTTCATAATACACTGATATTGAACTGTTTATCTGGTTTGGTTGTTTTGCTTTATCCATAATCAACTGTATGAAATACGGTTTTTTTTTGTCTTGCCAACAGAGGAACAGTTGGATTTTCCTGTTCTTTATGCCTCTGCTAAAGAGGGGTGGGCTTCATCAAAGTTCACAAAAAGCCCTCCTGAAGAAGCAAAGAATATGTCAGTGTTGCTTGACACAATAGTTAGACATGTTCCTTCACCTAAAACCAGTGTCGATGCTCCTTTCCAGATGCTGGTTAGTATTAGATTTCTCATGCTTCAGTCATTTACTCCAAGGTGGTCATGTATTGTTCGATTGTAGACCTTAACCAACCTTGCATATAAATGGACCCCTTAATCTCTTTGATCCTGTAGTGACTGTAGTCCTTTTCGCTCTTATTTTTATAAGGCAAAGAAGTGAAAGGTGTAAGCTTTCAACCTACTCATTCAAGTTTGAGCTGCCTCTTAAACATTTTAACTCACCTAGACTAAGCTTAAGTATTTTTATTTTAACAACCATTCATCTCAAGGAATTTCTTGATTAACTTCACCGTATTATTGGCTAATTGTGTGCGATAGTTATAAAACTGACAAAATGCTATTGCTTGCCAAGTATAGTTGAAAGTCCTTTTTTTCTTTTGATAAAGAGATATCTCAATCGTCTAGTGGAACGTAGGAGTAGGAAACTAGAGTACCAGAATGATTATTGTGATAAGTTTTTATCCAAGGGCTATTTTCTTGTGCTTTTAAACATCCCTGTTTGCTTAGCAACCTTGAAAAAGATGTTTGATAGTGCCTTTCAGGTGTCAATGATGGAGCGAGACTCTTATCTTGGGAGAATTTTGACTGGTCGCGTTGCCTCTGGCATTGTTCGTGTTGGTGACAGAGTACATGGACTCCGGATAACAGATACTGGAGTGCAAAAGATTGAAGATGGAAAGGTTCTATACCTTATAATATTCTTTAGTTGGTGAACATATCATTGACATAATTTTAATTTAGTTTTCTCAACATTGTTTGAAAATGACAATCTTCATCTGCTTTTTGCTTCCCGGAATTGAAGTTATGTAGTTTTTACAAAGATCCTGCCTTAGTTTGAACTGTGGAAATCGATTTTAGGTTTTGAAGCTAATGAAGAAAAAAGGAACAAGCACAATTCTGCTTGATAGTGCTGGAGCTGGTGATATTGTGTCAATGGCTGGCTTATCAAGCCCAGCAATTGGGCATACAGTTGCAACTACTGAGGTAGGGGCATTGATCTAATTTTAGAGTGTATACTTTTTCTTTCTGTCAAGTATCGGGGAGTGTATAAATTTGATGAGATTATAATTTTGATTAGTCTACGCTTGAGGAAGTTGTCATGTATAGGGAGGCAAGTCTATCTGGATAATTTGTACCAAGAACGATGCAAAATATCGGAGTTCAAGTTGGATAAGTGTTTTAAGTAATCAAATGCTTTTTGGAGCATGACTTCATTTTCCTGTTTTTTTTTTCTGTAAGTCAGGTAGCATTTTGTACTTAATTGGCTAGAGCAGTGGTTATTCTCTTTAAGGTGCATGATAATTGACAAAGACATGATTGACAATTGTTTGTATCAGAGTAATTTGGAATTCTTTCTGTAGATGCGTGTCTCTGAACAGCTTGTTTTAGTGCTAGCTTCACTAGTCACTTCATAATTGCATCTTCTGTAGCTATGTATATTCCTCATTTTCTTATGCTATTGTTACATTGGTCCATGCCATTTCTCACAATCTTAGAGGGCTTTATATTTAAAGTGATAGACATCTAGTTGGGAGTACCTTGACACCACCCCCCACCCACCATGTTTTTCCTCTTGATATTCTTATCATTTATTTGGTTTATCCTGTTTTCTTTTGCATAGAGTGGTAGAGGTCTGGTTTGTTTGTGTGATGAATGGTGATAGGAATCTAGTTGGTTGTGAAGAGTGAAATAGTCCCCCCATGCATACACTTATCACATAACTGCATTATGTATAGGTCATGGATGCTTTGCCAGCTGTTGAATTGGACCCACCAACCATATCAATGACCTTTGGTGTGAACGATTCACCATTGGCAGGCAAGGATGGTACTCATGTAAGCATCAATCTATGGACTCTTGATTTGACCACTCATCTATATCCTCACTTAGGCTGCAATTGATAGGCAAAATAAAGACTTCAACAGCATTGTTTCTATTTGCATCATCAGCAAACTGTTTATAATCCGTCTTTTGATTTCATCTCACTTACACAGTTTGATTTTAATTGTCTTCATTCATAAGAAATTCATTTCTCCATTAAATTAAAGGTTTGTTGTCTCGTCACACTGTTTCGTTTTCCTCCGGCTTTGGTATTCAGCTCATTCATGTAATCATGACGTCTTTCATTTTAATTGTTTTCATTCATAAGCAATTCATTTTACATTAAATTCTTGATCACAGCTAGTCTTGGTTATATTGAATTCTGCGTTTACATCCAACTCTTTATCCAGGCCAAATTTGTAGTATTTAGAAACTTGGATATTGCCCTGATTGATTTTGTTTTGTTACCCTGCAGGCTTTGAGTATTTGTTAACAATATAGTACACCTGATTTTGTTTGGAATTCTCTCCTTGTTATCTTGTGGAATAGTTCATTGCTTGAGCTAAATTATTTCCCTTCTGCAGTTGACTGGTGGAAAAATTGGGGAGCGATTGCTGGCTGAAGCAGAGACGAATCTTGCCATAAATGTGATTCCAGGTTTATCCGAGTCTTATGAGGTACAGGGGAGGGGAGAGCTACAATTAGGTTGGTTTATTATCCCTTATTAAGCCTAAATTGTTTCTAGTGCAGTCTTCATGGCATAATGCTAATTTGTCAACTTTTTTTCCCCATTCATCAGGCATCTTAATTGAAAATATGAGGCGCGAAGGATTTGAGCTATCCGTCTCGCCACCTAAAGTCATGTGAGTCTTCTAGCATATATACACCGATCTTTATGTATATTAATAAAAAAATTTGGGGGTTGGGCAGAGATAGGTTTTGCAAAAGAAATCTTGTAGAGAGTTTTATCCTGATCACAGAGCAAGAATGATATGAATCATGGATACACATCAAGTTGAATTATAGTTACACACAACTTGCTTTTTTATTTTTACACTTTTGAATACGTGAATCTAAATTTGCAACAAGTTATTGTGATCACATGGATGCAACTTACATATGTAGTTCATACTTGCCAAGGTGCTCATTTTAACTCATGAATGACTTCTGCACTCAGACAAGAGCATGTTTGATGTGTTGAACCGATTGAACCTTGTGCTAGTAAATATTACTTGTCAATTATGGGTAGAAAAATCCTAGATTTGTGTCTTTCTGTTTTCTGGTTCTGTCTTTTATATGTTTCCTGCTTGTTTATGGGTGTATGTTATTGCGCTCTGAACAAAACATTACTTCAGTCTCCCTTGTGAATTTAATTTTTTATACGGCGAGGGACATCAGTTTTCACTATTGCATAATTTTAGTTATATTTGATTAACAGGTACAAAATCGAGAAAGGTCAGAAGCTTGAGCCATTAGAGGAAGTTACTATTGAGGTGAGAAGCATTCATGAATTCGTGTATGCGTATGAAGTTACTATTTCTCGTTCTCGCTCGGGAGCCAAAACAACAAGGTTGAAGAAAGCCTAATGCCTTGACCCATCGGGAGCTAGTAAAAGGCCCCTCTAGTCCACTAGAAGCAGAAATTGAGGTAATCTGAATGCTTGTAAATGACTTCGTCTTGTTAGGTTAATGAAGAGCATGTGGGTTCAATCATGGAAGCCTTATCACATAGGCGAGCAGAAGTAGTTGATATGGGACCTGTTCCTGGGCATGTTGGAAGAACCAGATTATCTCTCTCTTGCCCGTCAAGGTTAGTCCCTATTTCACCCACCCACCTCCAGCACCACCGACAAAGATAAGAAAAAACAAAAGAAGAAAGATTGGCGTGTAATTACGCCGTGTTTCTTATTTCAGGGGCTTGGTTGGCTACAGAAGTGTGTTCTACAGTGCCACACGTGGAACAGGATTTATGCATCGTGCTTTCTTGAGTATGCTAAACGTTCCTTTTGCTTCTTTTGTTCCTGTATCTTCTCAACATATTCATAGTTATCATGCTTTTTGGTTTCCCATTCTGTTCTTTGTTATATTTGTTGACGGTTACCTGCATTTTACACATGTATGAGATATATATTGCTTAGATGTTTTATGTTTTTGGCAGCCTATGCAAAGCACCGAGGTCCTCTGGGGAATGTCAGGAAAGGAGTTTTGGTAATACACTACTATATAAAAATAAGTTTAATTATACAAGGAATAATGATGGGTGCACAATTATTTTTTCCCTTTTTTCGCTATACAGATGAGAGGGCTTTGAGCTTAAAACTCCGGAATTGAATTCTTTGTGATTGTATAGGTGTCAATGGGTCATGGAACAATAACAGCTCATGCACTAATGAGTCTAGAAGCTCGTGGATCCCTCTTTGTAGCTCCGGGGATGGAGGTTGTGCCAGACACCTTAATTTGCTTCTCTTGATTTCCTTTTTGAATAGAAACTGCTTTTTTTTTTCCCAAAATATCTTAGTATTGTCTTGATTTCCTCTAAAAATCAACGTTTCGGGATATATGCACCAATATATTTACAGTTTTTGTGCATAGTTTAATACAGTTAGTCGGTCATTACGGCCATAGTTCAAAACTGTGAAAGCACTTTTGATGCTCCGTCATCTAGATCCATGGTAGATAGTTGATGCTGAATTGTGATGTGATATCATTGTGTGTTGTAAGTCATCTATGTTTAACCATTTGCTTTTGTTCGTAATTATATATTCTTTATAGCTATACTATATGGATGTAAGAGTGCTATCTTGTAATTGAATTTATATCCTGGTTTCAAGGTTATGCTTCTGAGCTAAAATTCTCTTTACTTTGTGCAGGCATATGATGGGATGATTATTGGCGAACATTCACGTGATAGTGATCTGGATGTATGTAGAAAGTCATTGAATAATTGTTGTTTTCAAATACTATTATTACAGTACGCAGGAAGTCATCAAGTGAATGGTTCTATAAAGTACCATTTATGTATACCTCATTGCCTATGTGCATTGCTGTTGTTGTTTTAGGTTAACCCTGTACGTTCCAAGGAGCTTACAAATATGCGTTCTGCTTGCAAGGATGACAATGTGAAGTTAACTCCACCTCGCCTTGTATGTGCTTCAGATTTTTGAGTTGTTTTCTATTCTATCGTGCTTTAGATTATCTGTAAATGTCCCTTGACAGGGTTTGGATATTTAGATACTATGCGGTCATAGCATTTAGCTTTGTGTCCTATATTTGAAGTCTTTGTTTTCTCTCAAATGGTTATGTACGTTTCCATGGGCTGGCTGAGATTAAAAAACCCAGACAATTGCTTTGTCTACTAGTATAAACTATGGCCTGGCTGTTGTGCCTATTTCCCCCTTCTGTTCGAGTGTGCATGAGCCTCAGTCAAACAGTAGTGACCATTCCTAACTCTCGAGTATGTGAAGCAAGCGCTTTATACAGTTGAGGAAATATGATACTTTTTACCCGAACTTGATTTGTTATGCTTTAATTTAAAGAAATTGCAAGCTAATGCCAACCTGTTGTAAAGTCTAGTTATTACAACCCTATTTTTTGTCATTACTGGGTGTCTGTTCATGACATGTATGTACTATATTCATATTTATGGGAGATTAGAATGCCTTGTGTTGAGGATTTTGCTATGCATGGTCATTCTTTTTGTCTTTCATTTGTTTTTAATTGGTATTGAATAATGTGTTTCAGGTCGAGC
Source organism: Polygonum aviculare (assembly GCA_934048045.1). Classification (NCBI taxonomy): domain Eukaryota; kingdom Viridiplantae; phylum Streptophyta; class Magnoliopsida; order Caryophyllales; family Polygonaceae; genus Polygonum; species Polygonum aviculare. Next base: position 2,385,495 of record OW204026.1, read on the forward strand.
ATCAATGCTCGGCTCCTATATGGTGAGCTCATGGACTTGAAATCAAACGGTTTAGAATTATTTATTTAACCTGTCTAGATTGTTGAAAACTTTCTATGATATTTTGTTTTGCTTTGTATAAAAACCTTTTGACCATATATGCTAATAAATCATTATTGACCTTCAGATCAACCTTGAAGAAGCGATTGGATATGTTGCATCTGATGAGCTTATCGAGGTAAGATATGACCACATTTATTTGAATCCCTTAACTTTCCAATATTCTACTGGTATCAATCTAATTTAATCCAACATTTTCTTGAAAGACTGTCTCAACACGTGTTGAATCGTGATACTTCGTGATTTGTATCTGTTTTGATTGGGTTGGAGCTTGAAGGTTTCTTTAATTTTGTTAATTTGTAGCTGGCTAGCAATTTCATCCATTGGGTAAATACATCCCTTGTTGTATATACAGTATGTTATACTCCGTCTTTGCTTAGGCAGCAAGGAGCTGATTATATCCGTGCTTAGATGCATCACCTGACAAAACTAGGATATCCATAGTAATTATGGCTTTTATAAATGGAAATTGTTTCTCCCATTGCTTGTTCTCTAACTATAATTTGTGTTTCATTTTCGTCTTTATTTTCATGGTTCTATCAACCTAGATTCCTACCTAACATGGTTTATGCACACCCCTTGTATTGCCCTTCTTTTGTTGTAGGTTACTCCGAAAGCCATTCGGTTAAGGAAGAAATATCTCGACGTGAACAAGCGCAAGACAATGAGCAAGAGGCCTAAGGAGTAACTCAGGAGCAACAGAGCAAGCTTGAAATTAGGTTACTGTTTTTGCCAGAGTATCCATAGAATAGGGCAAAGGAATCAAGGTAAGCCCTTGAGCCTGATTTTGGGAAGTTATATACACGTCGGGCATATATGAAGTGTGTGCGTCATAATTATTTTGTGCTATTCAACAATAAGCCTTTGCTGTAACATTTTTGTATGCTTTATATTTATAAGTTATATCCCCATAATCATATTGATATCGCATGGAAAAGAACCGTACTCCAAGGCTTGATATTTTAAATGACATCTTCATATAGGGATTTTTTTCCAATTCGTACACAACCTTTTTTTTTTCCTTTGATTAATATTCTAGTCTTTTTATTAATTAGCCGATTGGTTGTCTATTAGCTCGAAATTTGGGCAGGTTCATTAATCAGTCTGGCCAAATAAGGAATTACCCTTTTTAGTTTATTTTGTCAAGGTTCCTTTCTATAAAGTGTGTAAAATTCCAAGCATAATTTACTTCTAATTCTATCGTCATAACTATATACTCAACTAGAGACTAAAAATAATATTTAATTATAAGTATGTACTGCACTAGAGACTCAAATAATATTTAAAACGATACTTGTAAGATGTTGAACCATTTACCGTTTTTTTTTATTATAATAATTTGATTGTATACCCCTACATGTCCATATAATATGAAATCAATTATTTTTAATACATCTTTCTAATATCCACTATAATTGGCTTGTTAATTGCCTTTGAGATGTGCTGTTGGATTCTTGGTGATAGAAAGCTTTCTCAATCTAGAATCTGTATTCTGTCGTCTAAAGTGTCAGGGTTGCTATATGTTATGTAAGGAGCTGCCATTTGTGGGTTGATCGCCACCGAAAGAGTCGGGGTTGCCGGTAAGATGCAGAGTGCCGTCTCTTGAGCTTTACTTAGGAGAACTACTGAACTTATCCTCGTTAACTCTTGAGAGATTTGATATAAGTTTGACAAGCTCCACAAGGAGTATATATTCAGTTTGAGGATATGTACTACTCAGATCCTGTGATTTTTACCAACTTGCTCTCATCAACCGATGAGTCCTGCAAAGTTTTACTGCGGATTGAGTTGATACAAACGGCGGTCAATATCAGACTTTTGAGCCTTATCAAGTTCCAATTTAACCGCCTCATGAAATTTCTCTTCATCACATAGAACTTGTCGAGGAAATGGAGTTGATGTGCTCAAAGAAGAATGAGGTTTTTGTCGAAATCACCCATATGATAGGCCATATCACCCTAAATCACATATATATTCAATAATTATTTTAAACCACCTTTAGAATGGGTTCCGCTAACAAAACACCACCAGTAGTCATTTTCTGTTAAAAATTCGTTAGAGGCGCGTGGACACGTGGAAAATTAAAATTTTTTTTTTAAAACTTGTTTAATAAGTGTAAAAAAAAATCAAAGGAAATTCCTTTTGGTACCCTCTGTTTTTGACAATTCCTTTTGGTGTCATAAGAAAAAAGTTTTTCCTTTTGGTACCCTTGGTTTATACATTTTTCTTTTTGTAACCAAAAATCTATATAAACACATTTTCCATTCTAAAAAAATACAAATTCCATTTAAAATTGAATAAAAACCAGTTTAGAAATAAAAAACAAAAAACAAAAGAACTTAGGCAAAAAAAATTGTTCAATAAAAAAAAGTTTGGCCAAACATTAAAAAAATTGAGTGGAATAAGCTATATGACTAAATTTGTTCAATACATTTAGAATTCAATAAAAATCAAGTGGAATAAAAATCCATAATTTTATTTTCTAAATTAGTTTTTATTTAAATTTTAAGAAGAAAATATTATTTTGGATCAAAATTGGCTTTAAATATAGTTTTGGTTATCGAAAGAAAAATGTATAAACCATAGGGGTACCAAAAGATTTTTTTTTTCTTAGGACACCAAATGTAATTGTCAAGAAGTGAGGGATAGCAAAAGGAATTTTCCTTGATTTTTTTACACTTATTAAACAAATTTTAAAAAATAAAAATTAATATTTTTCATGTGGCCACGCGCCTCTAACGGATTTTTAACGGAAATTGACAACGGATGGTGTTTTGTTAACGGAACCCATTATACAGGTGGTTTAAAATAATTATTGAATATACGGGTGGTTTAGGGTAATATGACCTATCATACGGGTGGTTTCCGACAAAAATCTCAAGAAGAATTGGCTGAACAAAATCAGAAAATGCAAAAAAAAAGGTTCCTCGATCTAATACTTTTTTTTTTGAGCCCCGATCTAATACTTATTCTCACAAAAAGTCATTATACATCACGTATTGGATACAAATTGTAACGGAATAACATAGCATACTGTTTAGGACTTACTCCTTCTCCAACTTATCCATGGAAACATGTACAGCAATGTATTTCGCCCATGTAGAGTCTTAAGCAAGAAAATTGTGTTGACTCTTGTTCATATAGGCTAAAATATGTAGAAGAAGCTAAGACAACTAATAAGGGGGAACTAGTGGATATTAGTCCCACTTTTGTTCCTCAAACGTTTGATCTAAGATATACTGGATGTAAGGACAAGGATAAGGATCATAAGAACTTTGATGCTGTTGAATTGTATGAACAACGTGGTAGGGAACTTTAGAGTCTTAAGGATAAGAACTTGCATTTGTCTAAAAGGATTCAGGTTTTAGAGCAAGGGGAAGAGAAAAATGAAAAAGAAGATTCTGAGTGGTATGTAGGCCAACCTGCCCATAAGATATTCATAAAACAATCAAAGGGAAGTGAACCTAAAGATCTTAATCAGGATAGGATCAAACAGAGGAGAATTCAAAAGCCACACCCTAAGTACCATATGGGAGCTTACTTCATGACATGCTGGTTTTGTGGTGATGGGGGACATAGGAAGGTAGACTGTGAGAAAAGAAAGTGTCGATCTGAAAAGAATAGACATAGGAACAACAATGCTAGTACCTCACAGGCAGCCCCCAGGAACAATGCTCGTAAGCCTCGTAGGAGTTTTCAACGTGCTAAACAAGAGTCATCCAGGGTCAAGAAAAACATGTCTCAAAATGCTAGTAATGTTGTGAACTTGCTTGATTACTATATTGCTAGTCCTAGGGATCATCATGTTTATTACCAAAAACGACTAGGCAAGGGTAAGCTTGCCTGGATCGTCAAAAGCTAATCTTTTTGTGCAGATTGGAGTGAGGGGGAACAAGAAGATTCGGAGGAAACATTGACAACCTCCCCTCACTTCACAAATTGGCCAAAGGAAACATATTCCTTTGGTAACAAAGAAGGAAGGATCTTCGACTTTGATCTTGCGGGTTACATAAAGACCGACTATGTTGGACACTTGGTGGATCGAAAAATCACTTTGGGAATGACTCAGTTCAATGGTACTTGTCTTGTTTCTTGGGGATCTAGGAAACAAAACTTGGTAATTACGATATGTCTCTTGAAACTATTAGCATACATTGTGATAACACTAGTGCAATTGATATTTCCAAGAACCCTGATCAACACTCTTGTACTAAACATATTGACATTCGTCACCATTTCTTACGAGACATTGTTGCTAAAGGTTTTGTTAAGATGGATCATTGCAGAACCGAAAACCAAGTGGCAAACATTTTCACCAAGGCATTAGACAGAAAACCCTATGAGAATTTGAGGATTCTCTTAGGAATGATCACCATGAACTAGTCAAGTCCCGGTCCTCTATTCCCTCAATGATTGACTAGAATTTTGATCTAGGGGGGAACAACACTGATAAGTGATAACCTTCTTTGATTCTAAGTGTTCCTGACGATATGCTTGTTTTGATTATTGATCCTTGGTGCATTCAGTCAAAATTTTGAGATATCATTATTCGAAGCATGAAAACTTTTTCTTTGATCCTAAAATGACTGACTTGATCTTGTTATTCCTCGTTATAAGCTAATATGAAAGTTAGTCATAAGCCGTCCTAAGCCTTGATCTAGGTAAACGTTTCCTATGAACCTAATTTTCTTGATACCATATTTTTACGGGATTTACTTATCTAGATCAATTGAAACTCCTCACTTGTGTGTTACACATTTGTTTTGGATATGTGTATGAGTTTATTTTTCTACCCTTAACTACTGTCCAAAACTGGCCTTTTTATTGTATTCATGGTGATGGTAAAGATTATTGATCCCGGAGCTCAAGAGAAGAGGAGATTTGTTGACTGATCGGTACCAAAGGATCAGTGAGTAAAAGTTTGATTGTTTCAGTTGCAATGAGGAGAATTTTGATGGAGGGGATAATTGCAATGAAAGCGGTGTGTGGCGCAAACTCTAAAAGGAGAAGCTTTGTGCTCAATTCAAAAAATTGGAGAACGATCCTCTATATCGGTAAAAAAAGGAGAAAAGATGGGATGGGGTATTGAAAAAAAAAAGAGATGAGATTTTTAATTAAAAAAAAAAAGAAAAAAGAGAGAAAGGATACATAGATGAATTGGAGATGGAGTTTAAGTGCTCGGATTCTAGAAAAGGTGAAGCTAATGAATGATACCACGTAAGTTCTTCCCAATCATTTTCTAAGGGAACAATATCTCTGATCCTGAATCGTGAGTGGAACCCCTTTCTTGATCCCTAGCCATATAATCCAAATATTTTCTAAGTGTTTGACTTTTCTGTTTTCTATGTTTCTATTTTGATTATCTAGGTGCTATCTTTTGTCGCTCCCTAGCTATGTAATCAAACTTTTATGCATTGAATGATATAACTCTTATATTCTCTGATGTGTCATGTGCTTAAGTGTTAAAATGTTTCATTACGGATCAAATTGAGGTATTTGATGATGCCGAAAGAGGGAAGTTAGGAAAATTGTAAAGATGCGACTAGTTCTTGGTATATATAGAAGGATCAACCACATGCTAAGGGGGGATTATGCTAACTGGTGAGTAGGTTCAACGAAGGTCCTACTTAGGGGGAATTCTTGCAGTTTATGTTATTTACATATGTTTTATGTTAAATTTTCCTAAGTGTTTGTCATCATCAAAAAGGGGAAAATTGTTGGGATGGTGATTATTCCCAATAACGATCCCAAGTAGTTTTGATGATGATTGAACACTTGTGAAGTATTTAATATGTTTGCTAAGTGTTTTAGGATCAATTGAACAGGAAACAAAAGTAGGAACAACCGACAGGAACAACCAAGAGAACAAGAGAATAGCTGAAGAGCTCGCTGATTCCTGATAGGTTCAACATGAGATCAACGCAAAGACCTGAAGCTATTTATGGAAAGTTGGATCAATACGTGAGCTGTGCACTATATAAGGAAAACGTGTAGATGGATCGGTTGAATCAAATAACGTGTCTTATGAAGATTTGTAGGATATATTAGTTGAAGGAAGATTTTATCGTATTTCCTAAGATAAGATAAAATCTGATTTGGTTAATATTTATATTTTTAGATAGAATCTTTCTAGCTATTAGTATAAATAGGAGCCATGTACTAGATTAATTTCTACCCAAGTTTAGAGAGTTCAATTGCTTAGTGCGATTGAGAGAGAGAGAGAAACATACGGAGACTTTAATCGAGTTGTGTACGAAGATTAAAGGTGTGGGTCGAGTTTGCATTGTCGAGTTACAAGGGGTGTTCGACGCTGAGGGATCGAAGTCTGGCGATTAGGAGTTGTGTACACCTAAGGACTAAGATCTGCGTTTGTAAGTTCACACTTGGTTCAATTGTAAATTTGATTTGAAATTCCTTGTGCTCATCTTTACTTGTTTGAATCGTTTTTATTCCGCTGCCCAGTTCGTTGATCCCTCAGGAGGATCAACATCAACACACGTAGAATCATACAGTAACTTATATGCTACGTACGGACCACCAACTTAAAACTACCATGCATGGTTATAATTTCATGTATGCATCTCATAATAAAAAAATAAGGGTTGTTTTGAACGCTACGTACGTTTAATGAACAAACTTTAATAGAGTACAATACATTAGAAGCAATGATCTAAACCCAACACAAGCTTAGTAGTAGCATTTTACTCAACCTGGTTCAAAACTCATCCTAAGTTTTTTATTTCTTGTGAGTTCTTACCCTTCTTAACTGACCCAATAATTCACGACTATAGTTTTACTACCCAGTAAAAAAAAAGTATTGATCGAGTTTCTACGAGCACTAACATTTTGGACTACTAACTGTCCAATTTAACATGCCCTTTGGATTCTGGCAACTACTACTCCGTACTTGGTTTCCATGTTTAATTTGTTGTCGTATTGCTCGTTCACTGTTTTAAATTCGGGGTTTTCCTTTTCCCTTTTCAGGCCAGCCACTTTCACTCTACTTTTTCAGCCTTTTAATCGAGTAGTAATTTCTACGTACCTTTCATCTTCCTCATTTTTTATTTCATCTTTGATAAGATTACATGCATAATGAATTTTTATATTTGTATAAATCACACCCTTTGCTTTCAACCAAAAAATAACACCCTTTTTTGTGCAAATCAAACTATTGAAACAGTTTTGGTCAGCCCTACTTCATATCTAGATGTATCTTTATCATATTTATAAAATAAATATTGTTGTTCTTGTCGTTTTCGTCTTTTGAAACAGTTTCAAGTACGATTTCCCAGAAAATGTACTGCTACGAAAAAAACAGAAATAACCTAGTTTATGTTTCCATTTCCCATCTTTCATCACATTCTTTTTACAAGTAATCTTTTTTACTGTTTCATGTTTGACCAACTCCAGCACTTATCATATAATAACGTGCACATGGTGTAAACATATATATACATACCAAAAATAAAAGAGGTAATTAATGATCAAGGGTAGCAAATGAGTGATAAAAAAAACTATACTTAATTATATATATATATATAATAATGTAGATCACATAATTAGATGCTAAAGTTAACACAAAGTAATAAGCTAGTTGTTGTCACACATGTCGACCTCTGAAATTTAGAAAAGGATCGATGTGAGCAAAATGGGCCGAATTCGACTCGTTAATAAATTTTTCCAGGTCTTAATTGTGGTGTGATAAGTGCATTCAGAATCAGGTTGTAGTCCTAGAGGTGTCAAACAGGTCGGGTCGGGTGGATTCGGGTTCGGTCTTTTCGGGTTCGGGTTGAGTACAGGTTCGGGTCAATCGGGTTACAGGTTAAGCCGGGTCGGGTCTTGACAGGTTATCGGGCGGGTTCGGGTCGACCTAACATGTCAAGAATTTGAATTTTTAATGATTATTAAAATAATATTATGATTAAATAATAATATTTAATAATAAAATATTATTTTTAATAGATTTTTATAATAATATTTTATTTATAATAGGTTTTATGATAAAATATTTACAATATAATATATTTATTCTACATATATATAATATATCGGGTCGGTCGGGTCGGTCTCGGGTTTCAACCCAATCGGGTTCGGGTTAATCGGGTTCGGTTTTTTTCTTTGCTCGCTACTATTCGGGTCGGGTCTCAACCCAAAAATTTTCGGTCGGTTCGGGTCGATTTTTCGGGTCGGGTCAGGTTTTGACAGCTCTAGGTTGTACTGCTCTTTGTCTTATCAAAAATTTGTTCAAAAACATTGAATCACAAACTTAGTTACTGTTCATTTAGCGGCTAGCCAATGAGCATAGGCTACATAGCTTTGTGACATTGTACGTAAAAGCTAAAGTAAGAATAAAATAAAATATGGGTTTGAAATAACTAAGGTGGTAATTACTAATCAAACCGTAAAATATAGCATTCGAAATTATTTGCAGATGTTGGAAACCCTAATTTTTATAGCAAGAAAGTAGCTGATTTTAACTTCTTCTTTTTTAGCAAGATTTTAACTTTTAAGTGTGAGGAATGAGAAGCATGATTTATATTATCTAACAATTTTTTTTTATCTATGTCATTACTTATTACTATTTTTAAGAATACCATTTTCCCTATGAGAAGATAAACCATATAAATAAAAGTTCTACGAAAAACAGTATATCTTTTCAAATATAGTATAGATTTTTTATTTTTAATTAGCATATGTCATATATAATTTTCTTATCTTTGTCCCAATTAAGGATATATAGGTTAAACGTTTTGAAAAAAATATTTTATTGAATTTTATTTGTAGCTTTATTTAAATTATTGAAGATGATTTGTTTAATTTCTTTTAAGATTTAATTTTTAATATTAGAGTCATGTTCGGTTACACCAACTTTTTGAAATAATGTATTATAGTAAGTTCTTACTTCCATGTTCTAGAGGGTTCTCTCTTTACTTATACTAGATTATTACCCGTACCCTGTACGGGACACGATCGATAATAATTTTTTTACGTATACAATTGTTAAGGAAATGCACGATTATATTATTAGGGATTAGATATTGATATCGTTTTTTTATCCGAAATCGTTACAATATTTTGTAAATTCAAAATCGTTTTTGATGGTAAGAATAAATTTGAATTTGAATTTTATATAATATGACTTAAATAAAGAGTATAGATAAGTTACTATCATATTATTTCAAAATATTTTGATTAATTCAAAAAATCATGTGTGATACGATATGAAATCTCAAGTGAAATATTTTATCAACATATATATTTTTGTAATTAATAAGATGTTTATATGATGATAGAAATAAAAAAAATTAAGTTATTTATGACTTATTTAAATAAATCTCGTAGAAAAATAGACTTGTATTAGTAATAAGATTTTTTGAAATAAACATAACATTTTAATAGATCTTATACAATTATAATGTATTTATAATAGAAGAGGTATAGATAGACCTGTCAATCGGGTCGGGTCGGGCGGGTTCGGGTCGGGTCGTTTCGGGTTCGGGTTGAGTTCGGGTTCGGGTCAATCGGGTTACGGGTCAAACTGGGTCGGGTCGTTTCGGGTCGTTTCGGGTCAACCCAACGGGTCAAGAGTATCAATTTTTTGACTAAAATTTAAATAAAATATTATTCAAATAAAAAAATAAATAACAAAATATTATTTTTAAATATTTTAATAATAAAATTTATCATAATTATATAAAATAAATTTTATATATTGTAATATAATTAAAACCTTTGGGTGCACAATTACCTGTCAATCCGTCATTTCATTATAATAGAGTGTCTTCTAAAATAAGTTTACCGCCTTATAGATTTCTTGACCCAGCGGGTTTGACCCTGACCCTAACCCTAAATTTTCGGGTTTATCGGGTTCGGGTTGAAACTGGGTTTCGGGTTCAAATTTTCGGGTTGAAACCCTAGAAATTTCGGGTCGGGTCGGGTCGGGTTTACGGGTTGGGTCAGCTTTTGACAGGTCTAGGTATAGATCAGTATAATTTATAAATGAATCTTATAACATAAATTTATTTTATATATTTCAAAGATATTTTTCAAATATATTTTTAGATAAAACATTTAAATAAATAAAAATAATAATAAAACTAATATTATATACTGGGTGGGATATTGATTGATTAACATAATATTTTATCACAAATATTATGTTAAAACATCATATTATTATCGTACTCGGTAATATGAAATAATTAATCATCATAATATATCGTATTGGGTGGGATCATCTTATTATCGTACTGGGTAATATGAAATAATTAATCATTCATTAACGATTAACGATCATCTTATCATTTAGTATGTTTGTATTTTATCCTATAAATCATTCATTGGATTAACTTATAAGATAAAACTTGGATAGTTTATAAATATAGGATATTATTTTGATAGTATGGCTTTAAAGATAAAGTTGAAAATTAGATAATTAAGGAAAATAAAAAGATATAGGGTTGTTATTATCTATTTAAGTTGAAAAAAAAAATTAAATCAAGCGGGGCCAGAATTAACGTGGAGGCTCGAAATTCTCCGGCTTTAATATATAGTATAGACTAGTTGAAGACCCGTACCATGTACGGGTAATGATCATTTTTTTCGTTAATTGTGTATCTACTATAATCTATACTATATATTAATTCTTATATATAAATAGATTAAAATGGGAATTGAAAAGTTAAGTTAATTAATATGTATTTTTTATAGAAGGAAATTTTAAAGATAGATAATATTGTTTCAAAGATAGATATTAGATGAGGTTGAAAAATGATAAAATTAAAGATTAGATAATTAAAGAAATTTTAAAGATAAATAATATACCACTAAAGATAGATATTAAAGTTAAAGATTAGATAATTAGGAAAAGTAAAACATATAAAATTATTAATAAAGTGGGGTCAGAATTAACGTGGAGGCTCGAAATTCTCCGGCTTTAATATATAGTATAGATATTCACAATTCTCCGGCTCGAAATTCTCCGACTATGTCCTAATTGAAGTACAATCAGGGGAAAACTCTAGCTATTGAGTGGGACTTATACAGATTTAGAAGGAATTCCGAAAGTAAAGATTAAGAAATGTTTTAGATGAAATGGACAGGAATTAGGTAAAAAGGGAGAAGTTTGAAACTGTTAATTAATTTCTTGATCATGATTACCCGTTTTGATTATGTAAACTAATTGAAAAGGAGAGAGATTCTCGGTGTAATGATAGTTGTGGCACCAAAATTACCAATCTTAATAATTACCAAATAACATCCAAATTATAATTTTGTTTGTTGAAAAGAAAAGAGAAGTCAAGTTCAGAACAGATATGGAGTATACATTAGGTGCCATTAAAGGGACTAATGGGGAACATATGTACACCATATATATTCATGAGACATGACACATTGCTTCCATTCCACTCCCTCAATCATCAAATACAGTTTGTAATAACATTTTTTCAAGTCAATAATATAACATGGTAGAAATTAATTACTCCCTACTTTATTATCAGACTTAACAAGATGTTCAAAAACATATGCCCTTGTCATATTTAATTTCCATTCTTAAAGTTTGTCCTAAATTTCAAGAATTCCATTGGTCTAACTTAAATACTTTTGTTAATTTACTTTGCTTCTAATTTAATTCCAACTTAGACAATTATTTTTAATCAGTATGAATAAAATTGAAAAACATTTTAAAATATGAAATGCCGAGTAATGTGTATTGTTGGACACAAAAATGAAATTTCATATACTAATGAAAATTAAATATTTTTCTTAACCATGTAATGAAATGAAAAATAAATATGAAGGCAGAAAAGAGTACATCTTTTTTCTATTATATGACTTTTTTTTGTCAGATTTTCAATCATCACTATCAAATTATAATTGTTGAATCTATGAGTATGAGATTTGATATCCAATATCGTAAGTATTGTTGATAACTTGATCTCACTCATATACCCCAAAATTCCCAAATAATTGGTATGTCAAAGGGGAATAAGTTTGACATCAAGGTATCAAATGATTTCACCTTCATATCTATATGAAGATAACCAATAAAATGTTAGATAAGGGCATGCATCATATTCATACCCAAATACTCATGATATCGTATATATATGTATACCAAATATGTCCTAGGAGCGTTTAATTTTCAACATTTTCTCCAAAGATAAAGTCATATCTTCCAATTTATTTTGGTTATTTTTTTTAAATTAGGTTCACAATTTATTTTGGTTCTAACACCAACACTTTCTATTTTTAAAGAATCTTGCTTTTTTTTGATGAAGTTTGCTTCCTTTTCTATTTCTTTGGAATGAGAATTTATTAAACCAAATAATAATCTAAAATTTTCTCTATTACTAAAAGTCTAAACTTCTCCAAAATAGAGGAGATGTTGGAACTAGATTACCCTTGAACTTATATTTATTTTTGATAAACATAGACAAAGAGAACCTAAAAAGTCATGAATGAGAAAAGGAGTTGGGGGACCAAATTCCATTGTCTCCCATATAAAAAGACTATCCAACATGTGAAAGCCTCAGAAAAATTTAAATTTAGACCAACAAAAACTCAGCAACTCGATCGATTATTTTCCTATTGCATTAGTTTCTAAGTTTAGTTGACAGGATCATGACATTTCCTACATGAGTGGTGCAGAGGATTGATTGGTTGTCGAATTCTGATTGATTAACTTTAGTAGATAATTTTATTAATTGGAACGACTTTGTAAGGAATTTTCTGCTCTATAAGTTGTTTAGATTCGCAATTTTGGATGATTGATTGAGAAACTGTTACTTGTAGAATCTTAGAATGTTTTGTTAGATTTTGGCTTTAGGTACTTTTTCGTGTTAGAAAAAATTGATAAATAGACAATTTTTATTGGGTAAGGATTATGATCCCTACTACTTTGATTTGTCTAGAACATCCATTAGGGATGATAATTGGTTCACATGGGCCCGTGCATATATATGCGATAGTCCCTAGTCCCTACACATAAGTTCATGAAGTTTCATCCTAAAATCAGTTGACAATAAGAGGAATATCTCGTGTACTTATATGATAGACATTTGCTCTTTCAATTTTCAAAGTGGGAAGAGTTTCTCCCTTCCACACTCCCTCAAGTACAACTATCCAACCCCGCAATATCTCAGTTGCACTTGACGTCTCAAGCCTTAAGACCGGCCAGCCCAATAAACCGGCCAGGAAGTCGAGACCCGGACCGAACAAGCTCTCATGATACCATGTTAAATTCGGTGGGTCATATTTAACGTGGGGGATCAACATGCCGCACGGTCTATGCGAATATGCACGATTTGCTCCACACATAAGTCCATGTGATTTTATCCTACTAATAAGAGTAGTGATACATATCCTTATATGATAGACATTTTCTCTTTCAATTTCCAATGTGAGAAGAGTTCCTTTCTTCAACACTAGCCTATTCTAAGAAGAAAAGACAAACCGTTATCATGAGGTTCGAAACAATGGGTTTGATGCACTACCCCAATATCTTAGCTGTTGAATCAGATTATGGTACAAAATTTTAAAAGCCTATAAAGTAACTTGGTAAAAGGTTAAGAATATTGTTTTTTTAAAAGATATAGAAAGATCATTTCTAAGGATTGAATTTTGCTTAGATGGTCTCATTCACCCTAGTTTTAGAATGCCTTAGGCATTGCACCTTAATTGATTCACTCGAGAATGTAATGAAATGCCTTCACCAACGGCCATACGCGAGCATAGGCTTGGTATTTTAGCATTAAAACGTACTAACATGATGTGCATGTTGGCTCATGAAAGTGATCGATGTTGATCTCATCTTTATCACATTTTATTGAGAAACTCATAACGTTCTTTGACATTGAGTATTTGAGGTGAGCAACTCCTACAAATAAGTGTATGACTCTTGGAAGTAGCATTGATCGAATGTATGAAACTAATTTACAAAAATGTGAAAGTGCTAAGAATTGAAAAACAACTATTTTGATATATACACATAGTAATTCACACCAAACTATAGGCTAGATATACTGAGTCCTCGATCTTTTTAACCTATATATGTCCAAGTGTATAAGACAAACAACTTGAATTTAGAAACAAAAATTCTAAAGAAAAAGCTTAAACTTGTTAATATCTGATACTCCCTCTGTTTATTTTTGTTTGGTGTTTTAGCCAATTAGGTTTGTTAGAAAATGTATGATGTTTTACATTTTAATGTATTGATTTTTCCAAATTTACCACATATAAATCTTTCTTTAACAGATTTTCTCCTTAAACCACGTATTATGAAATTAAAACAATTTAATGGGGGTCATTAAGTAATTTTATAGGTTTTCTTAATTTCACGTTGAAATGCTAAAACATCAAACAAAAATAAACGGAGGGAGTATTAAATAAGATGTTTATCTTATACCCTTAATTAAAACACAGATTATTAAAACATACTTCGATATATAATTTAGGTGATGTATATATATTCGAAAATAATTACTGCTATAAATGGAATTGCTGGTGGATTCATCCCCCTTTCCTTTTTAAATGTGAGATGTTGTTGTCCCCCATGATCATAATCAACTGACAAAGAAAAGAAACCAACTTTAATTTGTCCTTTCTGTTTAATTATTGCTTTCTCCCCCTCCTTCCACAATTCTTCAATCCTCAAGTGAATTTCTCCATAGATTAGTAAGAAGTCACTGTAGCGGAGTATGCTTTTGCTAATTAATTAAGGATTAGTTGCAATAATGTTTCCTATAATTAAAAGGCTTAACATTTCGGGGATGTAACTTTAAATATAAAACAATAGTATAAAGATCCGATCTGTACAAAAATGGAAATAATATCGATTCCATATACATAACATGGACAAATGATTAGTGTTGTAAAGAAGAAAACATTAAGATCTGGAGTATCAACATCGTTGGCTTTGTGGCTAATTAAATACAAGTTAGTCAGTTGCTAATTTGCTACAGTATGTTTTATACCAGCAAGTGTACGGCACGTAGCTGTATAAGCTCAGCTTAAAACATCAAGAGACCCTTATACTTAAAACGTTGTTTTACAAATAGATTCATGTATACTTAAAAATATTCTATTAGATCCCTCTACTAATATGAATTTGTTCTATTAAACTCCTCACCACTAAGCATTCGTTACGTAAAACAATCAAAAATTGACTTGGCTCTCGTAATGGATGACTAATCATTATATTATCCAACAACAACAACAACAACAGCAACAACAACATGTACTCAGGTAAATCCCGCCAAACGCAAGATCTGGGGGGTCAGGATGGGAACATTCCAGACCTAGATGGAATGTGCCCAATACAACCCAAGGAAAAGCCACTCCACAAACTAAACCGAAAAGCCTAGAACAAAAGCAAAGAAAACTACCACTAAAGTTAAATGGAAAGTAAAAACAAAGAAAAAGAAAAGACAATAGCAAACTAAAACTAAACAAAAACTATCAGAAAACCCTAACAGAAAACACGCGAAGCTCCAAGCAGACTAGTTGTCTAACATTGTGATCCTCTCCCTCCAACGCTCTCTACACTGAGCCAACTCTACAAGAATCTCTAATAGGCCGATATCCTGCTTTATGCTGTCCATCCAACGTTTCTTCGGGCGACCTCTGTCTCTCATGAACTCCCCTAAATCCAAACGCTCACACCATGAGATTGTAGCTTCTGGACTCCGCCTCTGAACATGACCGAACCAACGAAGTCTCGCTTCGCGGAGTTTGTCTCCTATGCTCGCCACCCCCAATCTACTTCTGATCTCCTCATTTCTAATCTTATCCAATCTCATTATATTATCCAACTTTATACCAAATACGACTTCATTAGCTATATAAACCACGTATTATAACACAATATATCAAGTATAGAGGTTCATTATATGTATTAAGGTTATCTTATTGTCGTAATTGCGACTAACATAGCCTTATATGGCTTAAAATTGGATTAACGTGACAATTACTCATTAATTACGAGAGTCAAGTCAGCGTGTATTTGTTTTATGTAATGAAAGATCAATGATGGGGCTTCATTATAACAAATTATCTAAGTAGAGGGGTCTAATAGAATATTTATAAGTAGAGGGGTATGTTTGCAAAAAAACGTACAAGTACAGGGGTTTATTCGATGATATATTAAGCCGTAGAAGTTGTAGACACTTCTAGCCGTCCAACATTATTAAACAAAATATAGTTGTCATGTCTCTCTAACAAAAGTCGATAACCTTCATAAGTAAACTAATATCTAAAAGTGATGAGTTACTTCTTATATTGCCAATTGATGTTAGGACGTAACTCCACTGAACATATATCTTGACGTACATATCCACAAGTCGACCGAACCTCTAACAACCTAGTTCGAAAGTTAAATGTCACAAGCTCATAAATTCTTCTAAGTTTTTCTCCCTTGCTATAGTAATCTTAAATGTTTAATGTCAAGCCGAAAAAGGATATTTAATCTTAAGCCAAAAAAAAAGATGTAATAGAAACTCACTGCTGAAATTGTCGTTTACGGATTTTGTTTGCATCTTGTACTACGATTGTGTATAATTCACAATTTTGATTAAATAACTCAAAAAATACAGTAAATTGACATTATCCAAATATATAATATATTGGTATATGACAACAAAAATAATTTTCTAGTGTATGTATAAATAAGAGTCCAAAACTTTGTTGATCATAAAAGTAGATGTAATATATATTAATATTATGTATGTATATGTGTGTGCTTTCTTGGTTTAGTTAAAAGGTTGGAAATGGTTTGAGTTAGACAAATATGATTTGGTCAAAAATATGAAACACATTTTCAACCCTTACCGGCCAGTTACCATACAGATTTAACTGACAATTAGTATGTTGAAAACTTGCAATCAATTAACCTGCTATGTGCAAGAAATTAGCAAACTTAATCATAATCATTTCCACTCTGTTTATCTCCTTATTGATAGATTATACTAATATCTATTCAAATGTGATAGATCATGTTAACAACAGTGTGCAAGATTCACCTCTTTTCCTTTCCCGGATTAATTAATTTCTAATCGTTCCAACCCAAAGTTATTAACCGAAAACTGCCATTATTGAGCATAGTAAACAATATTTTAATATATATGTTTGCTTCGGATTTGCCCTTAATGATTTATTTAAGGAGATAACTTCAGATATCTGGGTTCAGTCTTGCAAAGCGATGGGAGTATTGGTGAGGACGTGAGATCTCGTATTCAAAGGGGCTGGCAAAAGTGGAGGGCAGCGTCAGGAGTTCTTTGCGATAGGAAGGTGCCGTTGAAGCTTAAAGGAAAGTTTTACAGATCCGTGATAAGGCCAGCGATCCTCTATGGTGCCGAATGTTGGCCAACGACGAAGGCTCAGGAACAGAAGCTGGCAGTCGCCGAGATGAGAATGCTCATATGGATGTGTGGTCACTCGAGGATGGACAAGATTAGAAATGAGGAGATCAGAAGCAAGTTGGGAGTGGCGAACATAGGAGACAAACTGCGGGAAACGAGACTTCGTTGGTTTGGTCACGTTCAGAGAAGGAGCCCGGATGCGACGGTTAGGAGGTGTGAGCGTTTGGAGTTAGGGGCTTACCGTAGAGGTAGAGGCCGCCCGAAGAAGCGTTGGATGGACAACATTAAGCAAGATATCAACCTGCTAGGGATCTCAGTGGAGCTGGCGCAGTGTAGGGTGAGCTGGAGGGACAAGATCAAGGTGGTGGAGAGCTAGTAGCCGGGTTGGTGGAGTAGCCTTTTTAAGCGGGTGGTTAAAGTCAGGATGTTAGTTTTAGTTAGTTTTCTTTTCTTAAGTTTGCCTTGAGTTTTAGCTTTAGCTTTTACTTTGAGTTTAGTTGTAATTTTAGTCATCTCTGTAGTCGCCTTTTTGGTTGGTGTCCTTTGATCGGGTTATTTCGGGCGTATTCCATCCAGGTCTGGAATACCCCCATCCTGACCCCCCAGATCTCACTTCGGTGGGACTACCTGGGTAAATGTTGTTGTTGTTGTTGTTGATTTATTTAAGGAAAAAAGCCGTTAACAAAGGAAGGTACCTTATGTCTAGCCTCTTTTTGAGCAGTATTTTCTTAATCTACCTGATTGAGACCCTTCAATTTCTAATCCATCAACAACACTCACTCTCACTCCCCATCAACAACAAACCCTAAAAGTTAATTAACCTTTAAACAAGTTAGCTAGCAATTATGCATCACAAGCCAATAATCACTCTCATTCATAACATACATTTTTGAGTCTAAACCTCCTTGCCTTCATAAACAAATCGACGAATGTTTAAATGTGGAACTCTACGTTCAAATCGGTTTTAAGATGATGGTTTTAAGATGATTCATTCTGATCCTGAGAAGATCTTCATTGTGGAGATATTGAATCTCACATCGGAATGTATGAGAAACTATTGCAAGTCTAGCACATAGATTTCGGGGATTGGTTTTTCTATGACGAGTTACTTTGAGGATGAAACTCTGTTGAGCTTATCGGTGCGTCTGAAAGGTGAATGCTTCAAGATTAACAGCTCTACTAGACTTTGACATTCATTATTTATAATCTTGAATCACAAAAGATTAACCAAACACACACAAAAAAAAAAACTTCTCTTTTTTGTTTCTCTGTCCCTAGTTCATAGCTCTTCTCCTCTTTCTATGTCCAACAAATCTCTTCGATCTCGTACGACTTCTTCCGGATCTAGGAAATCCGAGGACGACGTAAACCTGGTGAGAGAGACAATCCAAGCAAGAAGAGGAAGAAGAACAGTAAAATTAAGCACGCGCACTCTTCGACGACACCATACGTGGTTTTGAATAGGACACTGAGCTCAAGGTTATTAGCTAGGCTGCAATGAGTGAAGATATGGCGATTTCATAACCGTTCGATCCTCGATACCGGTGGTATAGAACCAAACAGACCCTTATATGTTCGATCCCAATACATAATTTCCAGCAAACAAGCTAAGCCAGCTAGGTTGAATTAACCTTCCAATTCAGCTAGCAAGAACTCAGCACAAACGGTAAGATATTAAGAGAGAAGATATGGCGAAGAATTCATAGTATTAATTAACACTCAACCAGCCACAAATCCACAAATTCAGTTCATCCCCAAGAGATAACAGCTGAAAAAACCCAAAAAACAATTAACTAAGACAATATAAGCACTTGAGCAATTAATGAACATAAAAATGCAATTACACAGACCCATATTTTTATCTTGGCCTGACTAGCTCGATCCCAAAAACCCACATCAAATAACTACAAATCCTTCCCGGAAAAAAATAATAATTCAAAGAAGCATATTTGCAATTTCTGCAATTTACAATGCCTGAGAAATTAAAGGATCGAGCTTTTTTTCAAGAAAAATGCGGACAATAAAAATACATATATAGGTCAGAACAGCGAGCCAAATTATTAATCATAGCTCCAGAGTCCATCTAGGTTTCCGGCGGAGTCGTCGTCGTCGTCGTACTCCAGCGAAGGTCCGGGGGCCATTCTGGGCGGACTAATCATCAAACCACCCGCCATGTCGACCAGAAAATTCGGCATGTCGAAAAACGCCTCCATATCAACATACTCCTCCTTTTCCTCCTCCACCGCCGCCACCGCCGCCTCCCCGGCCTCCATCATGGCGGCGGCCGCCACGGCAGCGCTCCGGATGTCCGCCGGAGAGGCCGACGCCGGACGCGGGTACCTCCGCACCGCGTCCGGGAAGTTGAGGACCGCGTCGGCCCCGCGGAGCGCGAGGGCCGCTACGTCGTAGGCGGCCGCGGCCATCTCGGGGGTCGGGAAGGTCCCGAGCCAGATCCGGTTCGCCTTTCTAGGCTCCCGGATCTCCGACACCCATTTGCCTCCGCGGGACCGGATCCCCCGGAAAACCGGGTGCCGGCTCGTAGGAGACGGAGACGACGACGACGACGACGACGATAGAGGTGGTGGCCTGATGAAAGGACGAGCTCCTCTAGAGGAGGAGGGCTCTTGATTATGGTAGCGAGGGTCAGTGGACGACATTTATGAAACACAATAGTAAGTGACAAAATGGTGTTATATTATATAGGAGATGGAGGTAAAAAAAGAAGCTATAAGTAGTAGTAGTATAGAAGGGTAATTTTTTTTGTTGGTTTGATGGTGAAGAGTGCTAATTGGGGAATTGTGGGTTTTAAGAGGGGGTATAGGAATGGGAAATGCGTGGCCCATTCGCGGGGAATGCCCGACTAGAAAACTGAGATTTAATTGGTTGATGTTGAAAGCTGATAAATACTAAATAGACTCTTGTCTTCAAATTTATTTATTTTTTTTTCGTCAAGTTGTCTTCAACTTTTGTTGATTGTGAATGGTGAATTTGTAGGTATTAGCTGGACACCTGGTGTATTATACAATATAAATATATTATAGTGATTAAGGAGCTTGAAACCTTGGCATTAGATCGTGTTTAGTACAGTAGGTTCTTATTTGTACGAATTCAGGTTTATTCATCCCATTAAACCTCAATTGTTATAAGTTTTGAGAA
Source organism: Polygonum aviculare (assembly GCA_934048045.1). Lineage (NCBI taxonomy): Eukaryota > Viridiplantae > Streptophyta > Magnoliopsida > Caryophyllales > Polygonaceae > Polygonum > Polygonum aviculare. The sequence continues at coordinate 2,406,107 of OW204026.1, forward strand.
CTCTTCTTGACCGACTTGACGTATATTAATATATTACTATTTTTTTTGGTCAAAATATAGATTATTACAGTAGTTTCTTGTTGGTATTAGTTTTTGTTTCTTCTTCAATTCTATCGGTCAAAATGACATTAAGCTAGTTCGGGTTGCATCGGGTTGCATGTATTAATTGAAATTAGAAGATAACAAACTCTAAATATGAGCATATGTATTATTTAATCAATAATAAGTCAGTATTTTTGTAAGTTAATTTGTACGAGAATTGTGAGTTACAATCTATCTCTCCCAGTGGCGGACCCAGAAATATTTGTCAGATGGGGCAAAATAGTAACTAGTAAGACGACGAAATAAGAATAAGTGACATGTATTACTGTTAATGATAAAATATTTTAAAATATATATAATAAAAGAATAATTTGAGTAACTAATTAAATACAACCCTTCTTCTCCCAACGTAAATAATCAGTTTTTTTGATGTACATATAGCTATAACAAATATCAGTAAAATTTTGAACACCGGGATATAAACAACAACACAATCCATAATTAATTGGGATAGCTTTAATTATGCCTCCGTCAAATATTATAGAACATAAAAAAATTATTTATAGCTACTCCCTCCGTCCCATAATGTTTATCCCTTTTCTTTTGTAATTTGTAAAGAAAAAGGGACAAACATTATGAGACGGAGGGAGTATTACGAAACGAAGGAGATATGTTACATAATATGTAAAAAATGTAAAATCTGAGAGGGGGCATGTGCCCCCTCTGGGCCCTAATTGGGTCCGCCCCTGATCTCTCCCTCCCTCGATCTCTAACTAAGCGGTCTTACGAATGTTTCAAAATACCATGCAAGTCTCTTTCAACAAGGGTATTCTTGAGTTAGAGATGCATTTTGACCTCGACTCGCGGTTACTTGCTATAGTATTAAAAAGTAGTGAATCCAATGGTGTACATTTTAGGGAAGTTTCACCATGGAACAAGTGACATGGTTGGCGACGTTTTAGTCAGTGATTGACGCCTTAGAAATGGTGGATGCACCTTAGCTTCTTGAGTAGAAATGTCGATGTGGGATGGGTGAGCTAATAACGACATGTCTGTCATTGCTTTTGGTTCCTTTCATAGCTCGACGGACAATGTGGTGAGTGACGTGGTGTATCGCCACTTGAGGGCGTCGATCTTTGATGTCTTGGTTTTCATTCTCGGTAGGGGTGACGTAAAACCCTTTTGTCACCCTTTCAAGGTGGTAAGTTTGTTTTTTAGCGCGTTTTTAGATTGGATATTGCAATAGTCTTTTGATAACGGGAGCGATTTCGCAATATTTGATAGCTTTGAAAGTCGATGCGGTTCCAATTGGGGATCGTAGACTCGTAGAGGTCTTTCGTGAAGATGACTTTCTCAATTAACTTTAATTTATTTTTTTATTTATATACCTAAGAAAGATTTAAAACTAAATTCCTAGTGTGAGACTTTGATCTTGCTATTAACTTTTTGAGGCGACTAGTAACAATCAGATGAGTGACAAGACTTGTGCAACGAATCGAATCGATGACACCTACACAAAACACACGGATTTTACATGGAAATCAAGAGCTGATTTTTATTTCGTTTTTCTTCCTTTTGGGGTCGTTCGATCGTTTTGTTTTGATTAAACTTTCACTTTCGGGCTTTTACTTTAATCCAAAGAGCTGACTACTAATTGGGCATTGTTGATTTAGATACCCTCTTTATTTTTCCAAAAACCAATTGCTGCTCGTTCATATTTGATGAATAATTAATTAATTGCGCATGCAACCAGAGAAGGAGGCAGGGGGTCTTGGGGGTCCATTGACCCCTCTTCCCCTTACCTTATTGTTTTCTCTGTTATATAATAATTTTGATGTATTATTCAATTAATAAAAGAATTGACAATAATATTACTAAAAATTAGAAATGATATCGTCTTTTTAATCCGAAATCGTTATAATATTTCGTTAATCCAAAATCGTGAATTTGTGGTAATAATAAACTTGACTTTAAAATTTTAATAATATGAGTTAAATAAAAACTATAGATAAAATACTATCATATTATTTTAAAATAGTTTTGAATAATTAAAAAAATTGTATGTGATATGATATGAAATCTCAAAGTGAAATATTTTATCAACATATATATTTTTATAATTAATAAGATTTTTATATGATGATAGAATAAAAAATGAAGTTAATTATGACTTATTTAAATAAATCTTTTAGAAAAATAGACTTGTATCAATAATAATATTTTTTGAAATAAAATAAATATTTTAATAGATCTCATAAAATTATAATGAATTTAATAATAGTAGATTTATAGATCAATATAATTTATAAATGAATATTATAAAACATATTTAGTTTATATATTTTGTAAATTTTTTTCAAAGATATTTTTAGATATATATCTATAGCTTAAGTTATAAATTTATGGGACAAAAAAAATTGATAAAGAAATATGGAGAATGTATATGATTATAAATATACAATAAAAACAAAAATTCAAAGTGACACATAAGTTTAACAAATTAATTATAATTTTGATTTACAAAAAAGAATATCTTAGCAAATAGGTGAAAAAGATAAAAATTAGGTGAAAAAAATAGAAATTAGAAAAAGATAAAGATAAAGATAGATGATAAACAATTAATAAGAATAAGAAGACTTTAAAATTATTTTTCTTAAATGGTGTGGGGTTAGAATTTACGCGAAGGCTCAAAATTCTTCGATTTTAATATATAGTATAGAATTGTACTTATCATTTTAACTTTACTGGACTGTTATAACACACTTTTCATGTTAGATATTTATCATGTTTTTTCTCTATATTATCATCATTGATTAAACATAATTACCTAAATATATAATGAACAATAATCCGCAGAAAATCTTAATAGGATTGAAGATACTTTTTTGAGCCCAAAGGATATTAAAATAAAATAAACCTCTACGTACATCCTTCCAACAACATACATCTAACTCGACCAAAAAAACTACAGTACTATACATCTACCAAAAAGAGCACTTTATCACTCCAACATTAAAAAAGGTCATACGTAGTAAATAATTTTGAACTTGTGCTTACCTTTGGGGACAATTGTGGGGTCTACGTCATGGTATTCTCTTCCTAAATGTCACCAACCACCATAAATAACAAATCACTCATACTGGAAAAATGAAGCATTACAAATACGATACGAACAATGAAAGTTCGAAAAAATGATGCACAGATAAAATAACTTATGTGTTTTAGACTTATCAAATGAGTTGGAATTAAGTATATAAAATACCCGGATTGGTCGGATCGGCTCGCTTCGAGTTTAGTGCGGGTTTGGGTGGAATCAATGGGTCGAAAACATCAAATTTTTGATTTTTAATGATTATAATAAAAATATATTATAATATTCACTATAAATTACATAATTTCTATTAAAAAATTATGGGTTGACTTAACAGGTCCCAACTTTCAACCCATTACTGATCGCGTCGGATTGAACATCGATCCATAAAGTTTAGGTCGGATTTAAACACACAAAACTTCTGAAAAATCGGGTCAAAGTTTGACAACCCTAACGTACATAAAATCATATGCTTAACGTGCATTTTTTTTCCTTGAGAGTTTGCTTAAACATTAGCCTAAATGTGCATCACTTTTTGGTGTAAAAAGTGAATTAATCTGTCTACCCTAATACAGTATAAAACAGAACTCAAATCTGTGTAAAAATTTGTATCGCGTCTTCCAAGTTGAATAAAATAATAATCATATTTAATAGCATTCTCTAAAATTAACTTCAATATGTACTTTATATGTTAAGAAAATATAATTTTTATTTAGATAATTACAATATTTTTTATTTTAAGTAAAATAGATTTTCCTTACATTTTATTCTTTATTCAATTGTTTTGGCTTCAATTGTTTAGGTTTTGGATTGATTACTTAAGTCAATCAAATTACCACTTAAATTGGACCGAGTTAGGGAAGGTTCTCGTGCGAGGTCGGGTTGACAAACAAGTCAATGATGTTATTTTCTAAATCTTACATTTTTTATTAAATTATTATAAAAGTATTCTATAATTAAACAATTGAAAATTGAAAAAAATGTTTTTTTAAAATTAAAATTAAAACTATATTAATAAAAAAAAATACATCTATGGATCAATAAGGTTAAATTTGAATATGTCGGATTTCTAGTAAAAATGGACTCGTATCAAATTTCGACCTCGAAGTGATGTAGTCAAGTTTGTATTAAATATTCATTGCATGTCAAACAAGTGTATGACTTTTTAGTTTTATGTGTATTACCTTTTCAAACAAAAGGAAAACGTTTAGTCATGCGTATTAATGAATCTCTAGATTGAGAGAGTAGCAATAATGCAGTAAAGTGTACAATACGCTGTAATGTTGTGTGCCCTGGTGCGCGTAGTGGCAGTGTGTGTATCAGTGTATGTGGGCACCCCTGTTGAACTAACGCCCTTCTAGCAAGCATGTAGGACAAAGAAGCTAAGCATTAAATATGAGCCCAAAAGTTTGATACTCATTTTAGCTAGCTCCCAAAAGCTTGTTAGAGCAATATTAATTCATGGCCATATATGATTAACACAACCATGACAAATTAACTACATATAGGCACATGTGTGTGTGCTGGCATGTATTCATTCTTATGTAAGGCTGTTTTCTTTAAGACCAAGAATCGGTCTTCGGACTCGATCGAGAAACACCCGATAACGATTGCTGACTACATAAATCGACTTACGTCTTTGAACATTTCATATACCTTTTACCATTATTAGTCTACCCGGCCAAACGATTGATTATAACATAAACGAGATCATATTATACAATCCCAAGTATAAGTTATTTCATCCAAGTTTCAATCATTAACTTACTAAGAGTATTTTCTTTTTAGCACATAATACATACAAGTTCCTGTAAGAATGGATATTCAACCACATTGTATGTACAAACAAATCGAACTAAAACGACAAGGTATTGGACTCTTTACAAATTTTGCTCAGGAGTTTAATTAATCAGTGATAGGCCTTAAATAAAAATGATCTTCAGTGATAGGCCTCTACACTACCCAATCCAAACTAAGAGTGACTTTAACTAATCAAACCGGGTGAGACATCTATACTATATATTAAAGCCGGAGAATTTCGAGCCTCCACGTTAATTCTGGCCCCACATTATTAACAATTTTATATGTTTTATTTTTTCTAATTATCTAATCTTTAACTTTATCTTTTTTCTTTCCCATCAAATATCTATCTTTAAAAGCATATTATTTATCTTTAAAATTTCTTTAATTATCTAATCTTTAATTTTATCATTTTTCTTACTCATCTAATATCTATCTTTGAAACAATATCATCTATCTTTAAAATTTCCTGTTATAAAAGATACATATTAATTAACTTAACTTTTCAGTTCTCATTTTAATCTATTTATATATAAGAATTAATATATAGTATAGATTATAGTAGATACACAAATTGCTGGAAAAAATGATCATTACCCGTACATGGTACGGGTCTTCAACTAGTTAAATAAAAATCCACCTAAATTACCGTGCCCAAGGTTATCAATCATGGACGTACTTACACTTGCAAGTTGCAAATACAGTATTGACCATGACATATATGCTAACCCTAGTATTATTAGATAACTAGTACAAACCCCGTACCATGTACGGGTAATGTAAATATAAAACGAATTAATTGATTTGAGATCGAATTTTAATACGAATACGCTTTTAACTCGGAAACTTATAATCCAAATCCGATAGACCAAAGTCCGAACCTATTGACCTACATATGCACTTTTATTCATACAATTTTAATTCTAAAATAGTTCTATTCAAATTTATGTTATTAATGAATATACTATTGACACATGTGGATTTTTTTCACTATTCTTCAAGATTCAATAATGACAAAAATGTATACTAATTAATAAGAAAAAATTGTAAGGAATATAAAAGAAAATCACTTCAATTTCCTTATTCGTATAAGGATATATAATTGAGTAAGATATTAAGTATACATAAGGAAATTGGATAAGATATCAAGAAGATATATAAGTTATTTTTTGAAAATCAATGCAAAAAATAAAATCATTATTTTATTCAGGATTGATGATGTGGCGCAAATTTTAACAAAGACTTGGGTTCCGCTTTATACTGTATTATAGTAGATATCCTTACTTGATACATCAGGCCTTAATATCTTCTTATTAAGGCAGTTTATATATCTAACTTATTTATTTATATCATGCAATTCTTATCTAATTCTTATACTAGGGTTTTATATGAGGTGAGATACAACTTATACTAGGGTTTCATATGAGGTGAGATACGTACTCCATCTATTCATACTCTCGTCCTCTCATTTGACATTCATTCAAATGATTTTCTCTCTATATACATTTTCAAATTTTCAATTGTCAACCATGCACGTACGTACTGACGTACGTACACTGCAAAACAGGCCAACTTCAATCTTGAGTTCGCAATCTAATTCTTTTCTAATTAAATACATGCACCATTTTAAAATATGGAATATCATTCTCCAAAGTACACATGAGTGTGCGTTATTAGAGGTGGGTCTGAAATCAAGCTCGATAAATATGTAGTACAAAGGAGATCGAATTGATTCTTTCACCATACATAGATGGAATTCCAACACCGAAAGTTATCGTAACAAGGAAGCAGTGGCGGAGCCAGAGGTTTTGATTTGAGGGGTCACCAAAATAATATTATATTATATTTAATATATAGTAAAAAATTATTGATACAAAATAATATGAATATGATGACGACATTTACAATGTCAAAATGACGAAGATTTAGTATACGAGTTTTTAAATTTTTTTTTAATGAATGATATGTTTGATAAAATTATGCTAATAAATAATCGAATTTTTATATTTATTATATTTTAATTTTTCTTTTAGCAATATTCCAATTTAATAGTAATATTGTTTTTATCTATTTTATGGAAAGAAGAATTTAAGCTAATATAAGAAATTAGTTTTGTAAGTAAAGTAACCTTAAGTATAATTTGAGAAATTTAATTATTTAAGTGAGACAATTACATTTTGTAGTGTTTTACAATACGGAGTAGTATGTAGTTGATTTATAGATTAAGGACGGAAATGTCTTAAACTTAAAAGGTTTAGCAAATGTCATAAATAGTCCAAGAAAGAGGGACACGCGTGGGAATAAGAGAAAGTCTGGGCCAATATTGTAGTTTCGTCTCTATTGCCATGAACACGGCAGAAGAACTCTGTTTTTGTTTGTTCATGTATTCGGATCTTCAAATCCCAATCTTGAGTTCATCTTAACACGAAAGTCGAATCTGTAAAACAAGGGATATAATTCACGAGTGTCTCTGTAATAGCCCTTTAATTTTAAGGTCAATTAGATTCAAACTTTGTCTGGCAAGCACCCAAGAAAGAGGGGTCCCATTGACGATCTTCGACTCCATCTCCGGTAATGTCAACAATATTCCGATGGTTTGAGGGGTCCGGTGACCCTCCAGGACCCCCCCTGGCTCCGCCCCTGCAAGGAAGCATAAAATTCAATTTTGAGTTGAGTTTTGAAAAGGATTGATTCAAAAATGTTGTCTATCCGAGGAATAGAACGAATGGAAGAAAGATGTTCAAACAAATATGGAAAAAGTTTGCTTTTCTAGGTTGTACACTATCATAATTCCTAAACTTCTTTGTCCACTTGCGTGAACATCGTCTGGCCACTCAAGTTGGCATTACCCCACAACTTTAGGGTACTATTTCTTATGATTGTGGATCAATTATGTCCCTAAATATAGATTTAAGTTTCGATCAACTTTTCTTGTTTATTTGTGTGATGATTATTTTGTTTTGTTTGTTTAGCTCACCCTTGAGTTGTATTGGGCGCATTCCATCTAGGTCTGGTTTGCCCCCATCCTGACCCCCCAGATCCCGCGCCTACGGGACTACCTGGGTAAATGTTGTTGTTGTTGTTGTTGTTGTTGTTGTTGTTTAGCTCACCCCTCTTATATTTCTGTTGACATTTAACCATCTGTTAAATGTTGTGTTTGTTTGAAGCGTTTTTTTTGCACCCCCTTATTATTTGTCCGATTGTTGGTTATTTAAGTCTTTAGATTAACTAGATATGTCTGTTATATCGAATCTCATCTTTTACGGATAAAAAAGGAATCATTTTGTCTTAGCCTGTATGTGTACTTTTGATGTATATATTCTGATCTTTTTAAGAAAAAATTATAAGAGATTTCTCATGGTTTGGTGAAATTACACACAGAAGTATTGTGTATGTCAAGAGGTTTGGCCTCACATTCTATAAATTTGTATGTACCCAATTTGTACATAAAAATGAGATTGCTTTCATTTATGTAGCCGTGGGGAACTTCTCCAAACAAGCCATTCCAATTTCCATGGGCGCATGCGATATTGGGCCCCCAAACCTTAAACGTGGAGCCCATCATTGTTGGGCCTTTTGGGCTTTCAGTCATTTACAAGCCCAAATTTAAAGGGATCAAATGTTTTTTTTTTTTTTTTTTGAAGTTAATGGTTAATTATATTAAAAGCGGTCAAAAAATGGGGCATACAGAAATGCCGGGGAAAGAGTTAATGCCAAAAGGCACTCTAAGAGGGCAGCCTGCCCTTACAATCAAAGAAAAGAAAAGGACATTTACAAAATGTGCAACTTCTGGCACCAACGAGAGTAGCATGGATCGTCCGGATTAGCTCGAGCCATGAAAGTGGATTTTGCTTCAAAGATGATCTTCGAGGAGCAGCTAGCAATGGAGGGTCTGTCATTGTTAAAAATAGCTGAATTCCTAGCTTGCCAGATGTGGTAGATGAAGGTAGTGAATGCCATGGCGATCGTGGAACGGATAATGCTCTTCTTAAGCCGACCTCTCGCAATCCAGCACAGCCAAGCTTTAAGAGAGGTGGCCCTGTGGCGGATGTGCAGCCAGGTCAGAAGCTTGGAGAGCGCCGCTTTGACGAAAGTGCAGCGATTCCACAAGTGGGCGTTGGTCTCTTCATCAGCGTGGCAGAGGACGCAGGAAGTGTTGGGCAAGGGCATCCATTTCGCAAGTCTGACTCTAGTAGGGAGACGGTTATGGCAAGCGAGCCACGTGATGAAGGAGCATTTAGGGAGATGGTAGCCACTCCAAATAGGCTTCCACCAAGAAGCAAAGTTACCAGAAGAATGAAGTAAGTGGTAGGCTGCAGAAGTGTTATATTTACCCGAAGAAGAAAGAAGAGCAGAGGTTAGTTGGTCAGCTGGAAGTCGCCTTAGGAGGGCATTACGGACCTTGAGGAGAGACTTCCAACACCAACTGTCATTAGTTTTGGGGGGAATAGTCCAGATGGTGTTTCTAGGGGGGAGCTTGGAGGAGGCCCAGTCGGTCCAAATGTTGGAGACATTGGGGTTACTAATTTCAATGATGGTGCTGGCCATGCAAGCTTGATTCCAAGATAGGAGTTCCTTGAAGCCAAGGCCACCCTGGCTCTTGGGCTTACAGACATTGACCCAAGAGACAAGAGAGCGCCTGGACTCAGTGGAGCCAGCCCAGAGGAAAGAACGGAGGACGGCCTCGACTTTATGCAAGACCTCAAAAGGGAACTGAAGGATGGCGCACCAGAAGTTTTGAATACCGTAGAGGACAGACCTGATGAGCTCAACTCGACCGGCATAGGAGAGGTATTTCGCCGCCCAAGATCTGACTTTCGAGGTCATCTTCTCTATAACAGGGCCAAACTCTCTAGAGTGTAACCGTTTTGAGGCGATGGGGATGCCCAGATAGCGAAAGGGAAGGGAGCCGAGGTTGAAACCGGTGGAATCAAGGATCGATTGGCAATCACTGGAGGAAACACCCCCGAGGAAGAGGCTGGTTTTGGAGGGGTTAATGGTGAGGCCAGACATTCTGCTGAATTCATCAAGGATGTGCTTCACCGCAAGAATAGAGTTGGAGTCGCCTCGACAGAAAATCATAAGGTTGTCCGCGAAGCTCAGATGGGTAAGCTTGGATTTGTGACATTTAGGATGAAATTTGAAGAGGTGGTTGGAGGTAAGGGTCTTGAGCATTCTCGCGAGGTATTCGATGGCAACGACAAAGAGATATGGGGAGAGAGGGTCTCCTTGCCGGATTCCTTGTTTCCCTTTGAAGAACCCCTCCAGCGAGTCATTCACTTTGATTGAGTAGGTCGGAGAGGTAATGCAGGCAACGATCCACTGAATGAACGGCTCCGGGAAGTTGAAGGCTCGAAGGGCATGAAGAAGAAAGTCCCAGTTAATTGAGTCGAAGGCTTTGTTAAAGTCAATTTTGATAGCGCAACGGGGAGAAATACCTGCACGAGAATAATGCTTGAGGAGGTCCTGACAGATGAGGACGTTGTGCTTGATGGAGCGACCCGGAACAAAAGCACCTTGGTTGTTGCTAATGATCGCAGGAAGGTTGACCTTCATCCGAAAAGCCAGGATTTTAGAGATGATTTTGTACAGAGTATTACAGCAGGCAATCGGCCTAAGGTCTTTGGGGATAAAGGGGTTATCAACTTTGGGAATAAGGGCAATGGTAGTGTGGTTCAGCTGCTTAAGGAGGCGACCCGACGAGAAGAAGTCAATGATGGCTTCTGAGACATCGTCACCAATGACTTGCCAAGCCTGCTTAAAGAAGGAGTTGAAGCCGTCAGGCCCAGGGGTTTTGGTATTAGCAATGGAGTTGAGGGCACGAAGAACATCAGAATGGGAGACGGGACCGATGAGGGTAGAGTGGGAGTCCTGGGAAATGGAAGGGCCAAGGAGGGGGTAGAAGTGGTTGAAGGGGGCAGGTCGCTTACAGCAACCGAGAATGCTTTGGAAATGCTGAATGAGAAGATTAGAGATGGCGGAGTGGTCAGTGAGTTTGGTTCCCTGGCTATCAAAGAGGAATTTGATGTTGTTTTGGCTTCTCCTACTCTTAAGATGGTTATGGAAGAGTGAAGAGCAGTGATCTCCATACTTGATCCACTTAAGCTTGGAATGTTGCTGAAGCATTCCGTTTAAGTGCTGCATATTAGTTCGGAGGTCAAGGATGCAATCATTCTCGTCAGAGAGAAGACATGAATCAAAGGGTCTAAGCTGGGAGCATTCCTGGATATCTTTAAGCTTGAGGTTAAGCTCATCAATGGATTTGGAGAGGGATTCGATCGTGGCCGAACCAAATCTCTTAAGCTTAGGCTTGAGAAGTTTTAGCTTGCTGACGGTTTGGAACATTTTGACGCCGGGGATATGAGAAGAGTGCCAGATTTCAGAGATGGTGGGAATAAAGGATTCATGGCTGGCCCAGGTGTTGTTAAATTTGAAAGGGGGTTTTTTGGAGGTGGTGGCAGGGCTGAGGGTGAGGAGGGCAGGGCTGTGATCAGAGAGGCTAGGGTGATCAAAGTGCGCATAAGCGAAGGGAAAAGAGAAGAGGAATTGGTCATTGGCGAGAACGCGATCCAACTTACACCAGATTCTGGCACCTTGAGCGTTCTTGTTGTTCCAAGTAAGATGGGCGCCGCCATAGTTAAGATCCGAGAGGCCAGTGTTGAGGAGGAGCTGGCGGAGCTCGGAAGTGTTTGGAGGTCTGGCGCGGGTGTCTTCGCTGATTTTTTCAGCATGCTTGAGAACACAGTTGAAGTCTCCAAGAATAGCCCAGGGGTCACTGATCTGTTGGGCGAGATTCTGAATATGCTGCCAGAGAATGCTCCTGCTGGGTTTGTCGTTACGAGCATAGATGAAGGTGGTTTTGAGGGTGTGGTTTGATTTGAGGCATGTGAGGAGGCAGTGGAGGTGCTGATCGGAGGAGGAGAGAATGCTTAGAGAGACATGATCGGGGTTCCAGAAGACCCAAATGCGACCGTTGGGGGCAGGAGGGCAGTTTGAGGTTCTGTTCCAGTTGCTGAGGAAACCCGAGAGAGCGGAAGGGGCTTTGTCGGGTTGAATTCTAGTTTCAAGAGGGGCAATGAGGTTTGCTTTGGTTTTGTGAATAAGAGAGGAGACAGAGGCCTTTTTGTCGGGGCAATTCAAACCCCTAATATTCCAGCAGAAGATGGTCAATCTATCCATAAATAAAAGGGGGTGGAGGGATTTGGCTCCTTGGACCATTTAACTCAAGGGAAGAGGGGATATGGGGAGAAGAGACAACAGGGGGCAAATTTGAATTGGGATTAAGAGAGGGAGAGGGCAAATTTGGGTTGGGATTAAGAGGGAGACAAGGCAAATTTGGGTTAGGATTAAGAGGGGGAGAGGGCTCAGATGTGAGAGAGTTGGTAGGAGCTGGGTTAGTGGGTGAGGAGCCAGACGATTGAGGAGCTGAGGGGAGAGAATTGGACACAAGATTGGGGTTTTGAGGAGGGGTGGAATTTGAGGCAGGAGAGCTGCATTCTTTGGTGGCATGGCCAAAGGAGAGGCAATTAGTGCAATGGGGAGGAAGCCAATCATAGCAAACTTGTTGAGTAGTTATCCGGCCATTAAGACTCCTGAGGGTAATCTCTCTTTTAAGAGAATCCACAGCAGAGATTTCAACAAGGATGCGGGCAAAAGAGATTCTTTCCTCGGTGGCGGTAACTTTATCAATAAACAAAGGGTTCCCCAGCGCAGAACCGATTCGTCGGAGGATCTTGTCTGACCAGAATTCGAGGCCAAGTCCGGGAAGGCTGACCCAAACCGGGATGGTGTCGAGGCAGGTTCGGTCCATTATTAACCCTAGGTGCCATCTTTTGAGGATGAGGGGTCTTTGCCCTCCAAGCATCCAAGGTCCTCCTTTGAGGATTTTTTGCAGGTCTTCCCCATTATGAAATTTGAACACATAGAGTCCATTGTCATTAAGGAGGATTTTTGGGGAGGCTATATCAGTCCAACGGGCAGCAACAAAGCGTTCCATTGCTTTAAAGGGGACCTTATCGCCTAGTGGAGCCCCGACAAGGGAGAGACTCCACAACTTCACTTGGTCTTCTATGTCGTCATCAGAGTAGAGGATTTCGCCACTTTTGTAGCCTTCTTCATAGTGGAGTGGAACGAGGTTTTGGGTCTGTTTGTTGCCAGCAACAACTTCACTGTAGGATTTAGATCCTCGATTTTTCCAAGCACCCGAAGAGGGATTCGGGTTCCACCGACGCTCAAAATTTCTGGGCGGTGGTGGGGGAGGGTTAGGGAGAGGGAGCAGAGGGGGAAGAGAAGAGGGAGGAGTGGGGTTAGGGAGTAAGGGGGGAGACGACATTCCGACCAGAGGGCCCGGAGAACTGACCTCGGACGGAGAGGCGACCGGAACAGAGGCTCGAACTTCAAGCAACGCCTTTGTCTCTGAGGGAGGCGGAATTGGAGGCGGGACAGCGGGGTTGCCTTCCGCGGGAGGAGGGACAGCGGGGAAGTCTTCCATGGCAGCCGGAGAAGAGGCTCTAGGGAAAGAAGGGGGAGCGAGAGCGGGGAGGACGGGGCAGCTCCGATTGAGGCGGAGGTTGTTCGCGATAATGGTGTCGTCGGAGGGGGGAAGGGGGGAGTCGTCCGCACCGGGAGAGAGCGGAATTCCGGACAGAGGCTTAGGGGTTAAGGGGGAAGGGGGAAGGGGCGGCAACTGGGCGGAGGAAGGGCTGGGATCGGGGTCGTTGGATTTGGATTTGGGTTTCGGTTTCGGGGGCTTGGGGGGGGCTTTGGGGGGAGGGGAGAGCTTGACGGACTTCCTGTGCCTCATGGTTCTCCGGTTCCGGCGTGAGGCGAGGAACCGCGGCCCAGGACGGGCGAGACGCAGCAGCGGCGGCTAGGGTTTCGGCGAGAACCACACCAGCGGCCGTTTTTTGTTGGGCAAAACGAAAAGATTTCACTTTTTCTTCCGATAATCTTCGAATGATGAATTAATTGGCCCATGCAGGTCTCGAACCTGCGACCTTCGCGTTATCAGCACGACGCTCTAACCAACTGAGCTAATGGGATATGGAAGTGGATGAAAAGATCAAGCCAATAAGGCTAACTAACGCTAGGTTGCATTTCAAGTTTACAAAATTACAAGCATTGAACATATATCCAACAAGATTGAAGGCGTCTTGTTCTTCTTGCCATCTCTTTCTCATAGCCATGGTGAGTTTTATGATAACTAAATCTAGAGGGAAAGAAAGCAATTGGAGGTTGTCGAAAATGTGTCTGTTACGATGTCTAGTCTAGGGAAATACTCGATAGACCAGACAAAGTTGGTAGATCGAAAAGTCGCAAAACTCAAATAGTTGGATATGTAAGTTGATGTAATAAAAGCAAACAAAATATAACAAACAACAAGGGCAGGACGGTGCTAAATCGTTATATATAGCTCATAATGTAAAGATAAAAAAAATATGCTAGGGGAAAACCCTTTCATATCAACCTCCCGTACTTGAACGTTTTTTCCTATCAGTCCCCCGTACTTGAACGTTTAATTCAAATAAGGTAAAAAATATGCTAGGGGAATACATATACAGACCCCTGTACTTGAACGTTTTTTCCTATCAGCCCCCCGTACTTTAAAATGTGCCAATTAGGCCCCTGTACTACCCTTATTTTTGCCTATTGAACACAAATGACAGACGTGGACAGGCGCATGTTAACTAGACCCATGTACCGCGAGTGTGTTGGTTTTCTTTGCTGACATGGCAAATAATAATTAAAAAAAGGAGGTTTTTTCTTTTCTTCTTTAATACTCCGTAGTAAAAAAAAAACGAGTGTTTTGTTTTCGGAAGCAGATCCCTACCGCTTCGTGGAGCGCTCTTCGCCGCCATAGCTTTCCTGACCTGGCTCTCATCTCGAGCGCCCATCGCCGTCAACTCCAGGTACTGATGGTTGGTTAAGTTGAACGATGACACTAGTTACCAAATTAAATATTGCACATTTGACATTAATATAAGAGAAGTTGTAACAAGAGTCCTTACCACTTAAAAGGGCCCTCGTAGCCTAATTCTATGAGATGCCTATACTAGATTGTGCGGAAATAAGTAAAGACAATAGTACAGAAGAAACTTACAAAAAATTGAAATGGGCCATACAAAGGAAAAAAAAAATCAACAACAACATACAAATAAATTAACAAACACCTCTAGGGTTTAGTAGCTCCACATTCCTTGGGAAGACCTTGAGGAAACCTAAACACATCCTTGCAATAATCATAAGTCATATACTTCTTTTGCACCCATCTAATCTTGGCACGAGCCTTTGAGTCAAGATCCTCACTCAAAAACTCGTTGTCACCCGAATCATCATAGTATTCCGAGCTCGGGTCACATGTGGACGACCCGTAAAGCCACACGCACCCCTTGGCTGTAAACCTCCTATAGGAGGCCACAAACGGAGCGTTGGACCAATCGGTCTTGACACGACCCCCTTGCGTGGCCCAATCATCGGCATTCCATAGACTCGAATAGATCCTCATCGGCTGGTCCTTGGGGAACGGGACCCCGATGTTCTCCATGTTCTTGAACTCCCTTATGGCGATTCCATCCACCAAGAACACGATCCGCCTTGGGTTCCACAAGATCGAGTAGGTGTGGAAGTCAAGGGTCGGGTCGAACCACAGGTAGAACTGTTGCTCCCGGTTGCCCACACCTTGGCAAAACACGTTGGTGTGGAGCGTGTAGGGCTCGCCCGACACGTTTCCCAAGAACTCGAAGTCGATCTCATCATGGTGGGTCTTGTCAGGCGACGATAGGTAATAGGTGGTGACAGTGCCCGCCGAGTTGTTGGCCACTAGCTTCATCTGGATCTCGATCTTTGCGAATAAATACTCTTTCTTGGACTCGAATCCTGAGCCCGAGGATCGGTCCAAGGAGAGGGTTAAGGAGCTTCCGTCGTCTAGGATCTTTCCGCGATCGTCTCCCCATGTTATGTTGAAGTCTTCGTAGAAGTTTCCGGTGGAAGCCGACTTTAGGTAGGCTATGGAAGGGGGCGGTGGAGGTGGCGGCGACGATGGTAGGGGAGGTTGGAGGCGTATTATCGGTTTGCGTGTGATGTCGGGTGTGACATCATCGTCGGCGTCGGAGTTG
Organism: Polygonum aviculare; assembly: GCA_934048045.1. Lineage (NCBI taxonomy): Eukaryota > Viridiplantae > Streptophyta > Magnoliopsida > Caryophyllales > Polygonaceae > Polygonum > Polygonum aviculare. Next base: position 2,422,154 of record OW204026.1, read on the forward strand.
GCTTCCTTTTGATGGACGAGGATCTTTTGGTGGAGAGAGATGGAGTTCTCTAAGGTGAGATATACGTAGAGAAGGATGATGACACATATAAAGGCTTGGGGAGAACATAGTGATGGGAGTTGTGGCATTACTACGTACGTATAACAAACCCTAGGAAGCTCAAGATCGATCACTTGCCTGATCGAGAGGAGCTAGCTAGATGAATTTGATCATTAATGAATAATAATACATGGGTGTGTGTTGGAGAGGGGGGAATTTGATGCATAAATGGGGATGGATTTCGAAGTTGGTGAAAGAGAAATCAAAGAAAAGAGAAAAAGGAGTGGGTTGCACGCACATATAAACAGATTAATTGGAATGAGGGGAACACGTTCTTCGGATCAATGTACAAGTATACATACAAGGAAAGATAATCAAGGGTTTTTATTTATTTATTTATTTATTCATTATGGTGGTCAAAGAATCAAAGCTTAAGAGAAGAGACAAACAAGGAAATGCGAGCAACGTGTGAATTGCATGCATGACACCCATGCCATGAAAAATATAATTAACGAACCATATTGTTAATTACTACGATATCATTTCACTTGTACACTAATTAATACACGTACAACAAAAGCACATTATCAATTGTTTAATTGAACCTCTTTAATTACTATCATTTCACTTATTATTACTCCAGTTTATAAGTAGATGGTATAACGTTTAATTCAATAATCTTTATTGTGTGAGGCTGGCTTGGTAACTGTATAAGGCTTTGAACCGTACTATGTAACTAGTTTAACCCCCGTATCATGTACGGGTTATGTGATTATAAATCCAATTTAATATATATATATATGTAATGTTAATGATCATGTTAAAATGATAGGATCATATATTTATCTTCGTATTATGATTAATGTTTTTTATCAATAGTAAATCAACTCATAATATCAATAAGTTGGATTTGTTTAAAAAATGACTTTATGATAAATATGATGTTTTATTAAATAGTAATATTTATGGGAAGATTATAACTAATTCTTGGTAAGTGATAGTTTATAATTTTCGGGATAATTCATAATTTTTGATAAATTTTAATCAAGTTTTACGGGATAAGATTATATGAGATTCTAACTACCTAATTTGTATAAAGAAGGACCCGACTGAATATTTTATTATTGAAATGACATGTGGCGCAATTTTTTGTGAAGACATTGTCTCCGCTTTATACTATAGGTAGTATAGATGAAATAAGTTTTAATTCATTAATCCATTTGAGTCATTGGTAAACACAGAACAGATTTAAACGGGGCATGGCTCGTGTATGAGATCCAATGAAATAATCAATAAATTTAGTTACTCAATACTCTTAAATAGTAAAAAATAGGTACTTTTTTTCAAATAAAATTTACAGTATGTATGAAATATAATTTATGCAATAAATGACCAGTTTATAAAAATAAATTGGAGAGAAATGCATTATATGTGAATAAAAAAGCAAAATGGTGCTATGGAAAATTGAACCATGGTGGAATCAAAACAAAATTGAGCAACGAAACATCTAGATTAGTTGTTTTTCATGTCAGACTAATACAAATTTATTTAAAATATATTCATATTTAATCTAAAATTATATATATACCAACAATTAAGCCGCCGGGAGGGGGACACGGGCCCACTCGTGAACCCCCTAGGACCGTCTTTTGAGTAGTATAAATATTCATTTTGAAGGTCTCTATATGAGTTACAATGTGCATTGTTAAGTTTTATAAAACCTCAAAAGATACCGGTTTAATTTGGGGGCAACTAGATAGGCTTCTCAACATCGATATTTGAAATAGGTGTAACTTTGTACTCACGGGTCAGATTGGGGCGTCTGTTAAAAGAAAGCTCTCGTCGAGACTCAGATACTTATATCATTTAAGCCTCTGAAAATGGAATACGTCTAAATATTATTCATCGATATTACTAAATATTTTTAGGGAACAAAATATTTTAAAGCCAATCCAAAACTAAAACATGTACAATAAGAAAAAAAAACTTATTAATGGATTTGGTTTCATGATTTCCTAGCTTTCTCTATTCTCCGTCCACGCCTCCCCATTTCGAACTCAAATCCTCTGATCTCCTTCTTCAGTGCTACTCTGATGCGTGTCTGACGTCATTCGCTACTCCAATGTTACCATGACAACTCTCCAGGGCCGTCCAATGGGTTTTAGGGGCTCTGTTCGAAAATATACAAAAAAATATAAAAATTTAATTAAATACAGTATATTACTTGTATAAGATATTTAAACAAATTTTATGCATAATTAATAATCTTGGGAATACTATAATGTCATACAAGTTTACCACTATATAATCACACGTAATTGTTTTTTAATAGCAGGGTATAATAGTGAAAGAAAAGATATAAATAATTAGTTAAATTTTTTACTATATATATATAATTATCCATACAAATAAAAAAGAGTGAAAAATAAATAAAAACATCTAATTTTAAATAAATCAACGAACTAATAAGTCAAGAAATGAAATATCGAACGGAATAAATAAGTTATGTTATAATGGGTTTCGGTTAATGAATAATTATGACAAAAAATACATAATTATTGATAAATACGGGTAGTGATTAGAGAATAAACCTAATTCATAATGTCAGGTTGGCTTGTTAAACTAATTACAAATTTAAAACCAAACAAGTTTTTTTTTAATAGAGAAAAAAAACAACTGAAAGCAAATACAGGGTGAAAAAAATAGGTGGGACCATGCTGCATTAAGTTTGCAAAAAAAAAAAGGTGGGACCCTGCTGGCATTAAGTTTGAGAAGAAAAAGGGGATTCTGTACGCCCATCGGGTTCGAACACGGAGCGAATGAATAGCTTGCAAAGCGCATCGCCACATGGACTAATGAAACACCATTAACTTAAACGCTACACCTTATATATATTTTTTCTATTTTTAGATTTGGAGGCCCCTACAATTCGGGGGCCCTGTTCCGTAGAGCTGTTTGCACATGCCCATGGACGGGCCTGCAACTCTCCCACTGCAAGGTAAATCCTAAATCCCGTCCCACCATGGCAGTTGATGTACGATTTTGTAGGTTTACAATTTCCTTCTTCTGTTTACGAATCAAATTAATAAATTGAAATACATGAAAGGATGATTGTTACTACACAAAATATGCCGTGTACAAGTTTCAACTCCTTCTTCAATGTTCTTCCGCTCTACGCGCCTCTTCGTCTTCAATAACCTGCAAAACAATGGACCTAGGGGCGGGCGACCCCTAATCCACCTCCGATGCTTAAGTCAAATAGGTGCAATGTCGAATAAAGGCGTTCAGGCAGAGTGATAGCTTAGAACTTACCAGGCACATGAGCGAATACATGTGTATTTATAGAGGAAGGGAGACAAGCGAAGGAGAGCCATGCGCGCCTATGGGCCGATCGGCCCACTAGGGTTTCAGGGCAACTGGCTTGCTCCTCAAGTCAACCAATATCTTATCCCAAACGAAGATAAGATCATCCTCCATAAATATTATCCTAATCTAGAGTAACTACCCTATTAAAGGATAAAACAAAATAAATATGGAAGAGCATAATAAATAAAATAGAGAAATAAATGTTAACTAATTGATATGAAATCATGCCCGCCTACAATGATAAACATTTGCCAGAATCGAATTCTGAGAAAAAAAAGTAGTTGATCGACAGGTATGATTCAAATTTAGGTTGTGCTTTATATATATACCATTATACACCCGGACATTTAGGACGTGCACTCTTTATAAATACCTCGACTATATTTTTTATACCTCATGTAAGATTCATGTATTTGATAACTGAGCAAATACCCCACAACTTTTACATATGGCACCCATTTAATAAAAGCATTGTCGAAAAATTGTTCACTATGGCACCCATTTAATGTTGGTCCCCAATCCCAACCCACAAATATTCCAAGCTGTCATTCATAATGCAAGAATGTAATTATGATTACTATTAATTGACCTAGCCAAAAATAATAATAATAAAAACATAAAAATGGGTGACTATTTTCTTCCATTTCATGATCACCCTTAACGACTTTTCCCTCTAAATTAACAAAAACACAAAAATGCTTGCTTGCCCACATGGTGTACATTCAAAACTGTAATGGCCCCCTTAGCTAGCTCTAAGCCAATGCATATTTGCCCATGTGGTAATGCATCCAACCCAACCCACTTAATCTATCATTTCATTCTCCAATCCAATGTGCCATGTATGATGTTCCTTCCAACTAATCAATGGATAATGTCATGTTTTTCTTATGGTTGTTAATCATTTTGATCCAAACCCAAAATTATTTTGTACAAGTGTACATATCTATATATTGAATTCGAGGTTGCAAATAGTGTAATTAGGTTAATTAGTTTCTCTTTTTTTTTTTATGATTTGTTGGGAATGACTGTCAAGAAAAGAGATATTGGTTGCATTGATCTAAGTTTGACGACTCTAATGTTTTGAGTTGAAATAATGGAGGTTATTAAATATTGTAGTGTGTTTGGATCAATATTATATTTTAAATTGACCTTTTAGACAAAAGAATGTGATCCCATATGAAATGGTAAATACAAAGTTTGAAAGTTTTGCGTCTAAAGCATAGGTTGAATGCAAGAGGATACATCATATAGATAGAGACATTAACCACCTCTTTCCACTACGCGCGTATATGTACATATGAATGTGATAGTTCATAATTAGTGAGCATGTGATCGAGCATGTTAGAATTACTATTTTATGTTATGAAAAACAGTTTGTATATCACCAATAATTCGACCTTTACATCAAATATGTAATAGCTAGCTCTTCAATAATTATTAATTTTCCCTTCAAGATTGGCATATTCTTAGGTTTCTTTGTCTTTGTAAGGCGTCTCTCGATCTCTTGTGAATATATTCTTTCTAGCACAATGGAAACAAGATTAAATAGACAATATTCTTTCCCCACAAATAGCTATAACTTTAGATGTTTGGTAAACAAAAAATAAAAGATATATCATATAGCACAAGGTGCAAAGAAGTCTAGCTTCTGTATTCGGACATCTAGTCAAACGGTTAAGCCTCTAAGGGTAGTATCCAAAAGTCACTAGTTCGACTCTCATGGACAGTACCCTCAACCAAAGAAAAAGAAGTCTAGCTTCTTCTTTTTAATATAAAAAGAAGGAATCTAAATAAACATCACAACTCAAATAAACTATAAAATGTTTAAAATCCAAGAGGGAAAAGCAATGATTCTTTTCTTTAATTTGTTCTTCTTCCTTTAGTTTATGTAATCGCAACACATGCAATACTCCCACTTTATCCAATTACAAATCCATTGTTGGGTGCATCTTATTTCTACGTGTATTAAACTATATTTTCATGACAGAAATGGTGCTACAACACCAATATATTAAGCCCTTTTGATAACATGAACATGATATCAAAAGGGCTTAATATATTAAAATCCAACTCACCCGAAAAATATAATCTGATCCAAAAACTTATAATTAGGGTTGAATCCGTAAAAATTAAACTCAAAATCCAAAATAAATTGAACCTAATTGACTCTAATATGTTTCGGCTGACACCCAAAACCCGTTGGATTAACCTAATTCATGTATTGCAAAAAAAATAAAGTTATTTTGAATATTATAATATATTTTCATTTTATAAACAATACTTTACTATTCAATATTATTATCTAATCATAATATTATTTTAATGATCATAAAATAAATTAACATACTTGACATGTTGACTAACCCAAACCAGCACGATAATTTGTCATAATTCGACCGGGCTTGACTGCAAACCAATTGATCCAAGCCTGCACTCAATATAAACCCGAAATGACTGAACCCGAACCCTATCGAGTCAATCCATTTGACAAGTATAATTACTAGGTGTTAGAATTTTTTTCATTCTAAACCTAACTAAATGAAATGGTGATTTTAAGTTTATATCCTTTACGTTTCTAACCTATTTTTAAAACCTGCATTGAAGTTGAAGTTTCGAACAAACATACATTTACAAAAAATATGTGGCTAACTAAGATAGTAATTAATATTATGATCAAATCATAACTTCTTACAGTACTATATAATGAGCACAAGTCTGCCACCAAAAAAACTAATAAAAATTCGACCAAAAAAAACTAAATTCAATGAATTTAGTATCCACCAATCAAGATTCCCTCATAGCTAGGGCCTTAATTTATTGATTGATAATGTGTCCTGTCTCTTTTGGTCACAATCAAAGTTAGCATCAAGGAAACATAAAAACGCAAGTTGTGCAATGCATTACACATCATTGGCCAAGTACCATCTTTATATAATTATATATTCCATATGTGGCAACAGAGGACGAAGAGATCGACCAACAAGAACCATAGAATTCAACTTAATTACACATTTCAAACAAAAAAAATTGCTAGCTTCATTAATTATCTTGCCTCCAACTATGTACATTGCACACATACAAGAACTCAATTAATGACGTTGCAACCCCATTAATTAACTTCTCCCATGGGAATTTCTTGAAAACCTAAAAATGACTTAAGAAAATGACTTAAGATAAATAAATAAATAAATAAAATGTGGGCTTCAAAATTTTTCCCATTTTGTTGTCACAATAACTTGTTGAGAGGCAAAGTTTGTATATCTCTTCCCATCTTGTGGTTGATATCTTTGAAATGATGATCCATTTTCTCCCATTGTTAACAGCTTCTTTCTTTGTTGCATTGCTTCATTTTGTGCTTTAAACTTGTCCATGGCTTCTATGTACCTTTGCACTCTTACCACCTACAAAGATAAAACTCATCAAACTTAATTAGTAGATTGACATGAATAAAAATTGGGATCATATACACTATATAGTTAACCATAAATTCGCGACAAAGACATAGATTTTACGGTCAATATGAGACGCAAAGGACTTAGTATATACCTGTGTTTTCCTTCGTAACTTAAGATCGCCGTCCGCGACAATGCCATCTAACTTAATAAGTTGTGACATCAAAAGCTCAGTCAAATTCAGTAGTTCTTTCTCCACCACAACTTTACCCTTTGTGACCATTGCTTCAACATTTGCCACCTAAATCAAACACCAACAATCCACTATACATTGAACTAACAAGTTTTGATAAACTCAGAAAACCCAACTCAAAAAGACATGATCTTTAAGCAAAATTGTTGATAAAGATAGGATTTTTACCTGGCTAGCCAACTTATCAACTTCATTTGTAACCTCAGCTACAGATTTCATTGCCTTTTCCATGGTGGCATTTCTTCTCAGCTCAAGAAACCTTCTTTCTTGGCTAAGTAAATCCTCCATTAAAACCAACCTTGACCCATCTTTGACCCCAATCATGTCAAGATACTGCTTTGAATCCCTCTCTTTGTCCTTAAACATCAGCTTTTGATCTTGTGGGTGTAGCCCAGTTGGCCCTGCCAGCATTTTCTTAAGCTCCCCTGCACCAAGAAAAACAAAAGAGATTCACAATCAGTTTCTTCATTCACTAACTAGATCTATAAACCAGAAGAAGACAAGTTTAATAAAGTTCAAATCTTTTTGAACTGAGGCATCATCAAACTTAATTACCAAAGCTTGCATGGGGATTGATTTGGATTTCATGGAGATTTGAGTTGAACTTGACCCTGATTTTGATGGTGGTGTAGTTACTGTTGGGATTAGAGTTTGAATTCTTAGAGGAATCCAAATTCCTCTTTTGAACAAGCATGCCACCTGGCCTCATCTCCCATTCAAGGCCTCCCATGGCAGCATTCCTCTGACCCCCCATGTTCATTGGTTGCTGTTGTTGTTGTTTCCTCATCATCATTACTTGTTGGGCCAGTAAAAAGAATCAATCTTTCTTTTGGGTTTGCACAAATTTGATGTTTCTAGCCTGAAATCTGAGTTGGGTAAGTGGTAAGAAGGGAATTTGAAGGTAGGAAGCTATGGAGATTAATTGGAGAGGAATTTCGAGAGTGATGATGAATAATTGAATTCTGGCATTGACCCAGGTATTAAAATGATGTAAAGAATGGAGGGCAATCCACCATTAACAAAGAATGAAATCAGAAAGAGAGAAGGAATGAGAGATGAAAGCTGTGGTTGGAGGAAAAGAAGGAAGAAGTGGAATATATGAAAGTGGAGAAGAGCAAAACACTCAGATTTATATGAGAATATTAAGGGGGAAAAGTTGGGATAAAGAAAAAGGGAAAGATAAAAGTGGGATTAGTTTATTAATTATGTGTATAGGAAAAATGAATCACATGATGATGAGCAATTTTCTTGATTGTTTTTAGTAAATTACTAATATTAACAAGATTAAAAGAGGGGAGAAATTAAGCAAGCCCGTGAGTGTCTCCACTACCATTGGCTAAAGAAAGTACCTTCTAGGAACCAAACATGGCCATCTCAAAAAGGGTTTTGTTTTGTTATTGGTTTTTTTTTAATCCTTTTGGGTTTTACATGAAAAAGAGAATTCAAATGTTGTGGGTTTGGTCAGAGTTAGGGGATTAGGAAAACCTGGTATACTAATTGACTTGATACTATGGATGTGGTTGGCTTGGTTTGGTAGAATAACCTAATGCAATGCAAATCTTTTGATTCTATTGATGAAAACAATTTTAATAGTCCAAATCAACCCTAGAGATGAGCATCATTTAGCCCTTTTAACCGTACTCAACACTCTCGTGGTAGCATTTGATACTATTGAACTCTTTGAGTATCCGTCTTACCGTGTTTGAATAAAACAAAATAAATATGCCTAAGTCTAGATTTATATGTACCTATAAACATATTATTAGGACATTTGATAAGATGACAGTTTTTTCACTTCTATTTCGCATTTATAAATACGCTTATAAATAATGTCCTTCTTCTTTTTTTTCTTTTTTTGAGCAAAAATAATGTCCTTCTTGTTATGGGGTGATAGATCTCATTCCTTGTACCATATACTATGGGACTATGGTCAAAATAGAAGTCACATAAATACCACCACATCAAAGACCATTTTCATATCATAGAATAGCTTATCTTCGGAATATCATAAACAAATTATAAATGAATTGGAGGTTAACCTTGGGCAAGTATCTATATCATACTGTACTAGCTAGTAATCCCTCCGTCCCTAAATGTTTGTCCAGTATTCTTTTTCGGGCGTCCTCTTTTGTTTGTCCATCTTTAGAATCTTTCCATTTACTGTATATCATATTTTTCTTCCAATATTACCCTCATTCAATCTCTTATTACTCTATTATCCAACTTTCTCACCAACTTTATCACTTTTTCTCTACAAAAATACACAACTATCCCTATCTAATGTCATATATTACCCCCATACTCAATATTCCCATGAACTTTATCACTTTTTCACTATTTCCCACCAACTTTTCACATACTTTACACATTTTCTTAATAAGCGTAAAAACCGTCCATTTGGACGATCTTTTAGGGACGGAGGGAGTAGTTGAGTTATTTTATCTCCATTTCCGCTTGGCTTTTTTTTATGCTAAAAAATATTCTGTCGTTGTCAGTTTGGGGGTAAGAATTTAACCAAAGATTTGAATTACAAATAATTTAATATATAAATACAAAGAGTGAGTAAACAAAATAAAAATAAAATAAAAAACTAAAAACAGGAGTAAAAAATGTGCATTGGTTGAAGGGAAGAAAAGAGTAGGTGGCGATGGGGCGGTGCCACCCAAATCTGCCATAATGTCGCCGTGTGGGGTTTCAATTGTGTTTTTAATTAATAAAATTTAATTTTCAGTTAAAATTGTGTTTTTTTGGCGTCATTTTAAATTGATTTTTATTTGATGAGAGAAAAAAGAAAGTCAAATTAGTCTCGATTGGGTCAAACCGTCAAAACATAAGAAATATAGTATCCAAGGTTAGTAACAGACATGCGTTATTATTCATGCATTGTCGTCCAACTTTTTTGAACACTAAATATTGTTTGATTACAAACATACGAGTGGATCAACTGTAAATTAACCAGACAAAAATACCATTACGACGAGTTGATTGACCGTTAGGAGAGTTATATACCCTACGTAATGTCAAGACTTTAAATTATACTTGTAAGGAGAAAATACTTTTCAAGAGAAAGTATACTTTTTAAACATTGAAATTAACAAAAAACAACTAGATTTTACATATTTTCAGACAAAAAAAACATACTTCTTTACAGAAAGTACTTTTTTTTTTTTTTTATTTTTTGGTTCACATGGCTGTGCCACCGCCCAGTTCGGCCCCATTGGGCTACTAGCCCATGGGCCTACGTCTGGACCGGGGGTTAGAGCGGAGTTAAGGCTTACCTCCCTCCCAACGACGTTGCGGGGAATCGAACCTTGCACCTTGTGCAAGGGTCGTCCTACCAAGCGCAGCTCCGCGACCACTACGCCAACGCACCGTTGGTATAGTGGTCGCGGTGCAAATTAATAATATTCATAATTTATTATGATTATTTTATACATAATAATTGGTTCTATATTACTTGGATTCCAAAATCAATTGCCTTGTGGGCGGGCAAGGGATAATGGCATTAATAATGATCCCAGAGAAATCTTCATTTCAATGTACACTTCACGTTGGTCCAAAACCACACATCACAATCATACGACTATTGCAACTTACATTCAATTCTTTCAACTTCTTATATATTTATAGAAATGCAAACCTTTAATTCCACATACGGTATACACCCTACTATAGATGCTCCCACCACGAAATAAAATGAGCCATTCATGAGAAATTCGGCGATCGGATAAAACCTTCTTCCTATTTGATTCAATTTGTAAACGAATCAAGTTGAATATCCTTAAAAGATAAACAAAGAGAACATAAATACAAGAAAACTCATCTCATTTGTTTATAAACATGTTAGCTCATTTAGATTGCATGCTCACGAACAAAGTAAAACGAACAGTTCACAATCCAAGCTCAATGTACACTTAAACGAAACGAGCCTGAATTTTGAGCTCAAACTAAGCTTGAGTTTGTCTATTTTAAATGAGTTGAGTCTCAATAAATTAAAGTTCAACTCGATTCGGTTCAATTGCAACGTTAGATGCTTCATAAAATGTAGTTTTTGGGAAGTATGAATAAGTCTAGTTGACGTGGAACTTCCCACGTTAAAAGTTATTTATACTAAGCTTGAGCTTGTCTATTTTTAATAACCCTAAACCCTTACCGATGGATAAAAAAAAAACCTTACCGAAAGAAAAAACGACAAATATTTGAAAGGGTGATGAAAAGGTAAAATCAAGAAAATTGATAACCTTTGCAATAATACTAACGACAAAGATTTATAACAAAACCATTTTTTTAACGTTTTTTTCATGAGATTTATTTACATCATGGATTGATTACCCAGAGTCGCATTACATTCGAATTGGGTATAATATGGTCTGTGTAAAAATTAGATTCTCGAGTTTACCTAAAAGTTCATTATGTTATAAGAACTCAAACTTAAATTTCTAAATATAAAGCCTATTATCTTATCCGCTAGACTAACTGGTGATTGGTTTTCCCCCCTTGGCATGCCTCAATAATTGTCGTCTTTTTTCAACTATTTTAGGGTAGGGTCTTGTATAAACTTGTGATTAAAACTTGTCCATTGCAAATGTGTCATGTACTAGAGCATTTTTCTAGTGGCATGTGGATTGGGAATAAATAATAGTGGCTGGATAAAACTATCATAGTGTGCAATACGTGAGCCAAATGAAGAAGACTTATCAGACGATGGAAACATTACACACCATTTTTGCACTTCAATTCTCTTCAGAAACCGACAAGAAGGCACATGTAGATGGGGCACAAATGCACAAATGCGACATGAAAAAACAAGCTGGGTTTTTGTTTGGGTCGTTATTTTTTGTATGTTTTTGGGCTTTTCTGGGCCATTCAGCCCACCTTATTGGGTCCATTATCCCATTTCCATAATTTAAATATGATTTTTTTGTCAATTAAAAGATATTATACACTTCTTTTCTTTTATAAAAATGATTTTCATTAAAAAAATTGTTAAAGTTTTGTGTATTTTTCTATTATGTGCTCTAAGATGTTAGTATTAGAAAGATGTTAATATTATGTGTTCTAAGGACACACTATAAGATGTTAATATTAGAAAGATTTGGTAAATCTTTCTAATCTTTTTTTGTGACGAGATCACTATTTCCTCTTTAATGTTTAGTTTCTTTATTTAGTATGCTTAAAATGTGCCCTTACACAATAGGAAAAACAATTTTCTTATGTTTACGAGACATAAAGGACCATATACTGTTAGCAAACATATGCATAAAAAAATCAAAAATTGTAAGGAATTAATGATGCGTCGTACTCTTCAATTTCATTGGCCAATTGCAATTATGAAGGTAGAGGTCAATGATGGAATTTTGAAATTAGTTGTACATCTATTTCCTGTTACTTGCTACTTGCTAGTACTTAGTACGCTTGTATGGCACATGATCGGAGAGAAGTTAGCATAAAGTATTGAGTTTATCATGAGATTGTACATGTAAACATATTCCGAGTACGTCAAGAAAATAGAACCATGTAGCTAGTAATGTTTGCAAATGCTGAGAAGAGAACATTACTAGCATGTGTTAGTACTCAAGTTATAAAATCAAATCCCAATCTGCCAGCCAAACAGCATGCACAAAATTCACATCATTGTTCTCTCTTGTAGCTACTTCTGAAACCCACCATGAAGCTGAGAATAACAAAAAAAGTGGCCAGTCTGAGATAACAACTTCAAACAAGATTCCTGAACTCAACACAAACCCAAAAGTCACAAACTCTTACACAAGTAAAATCACAACTTCTCTAAAACAGAGTTGTGTGTGTCTGTCTCTGAGGAAGAGGAAATCACCAAAAGGGGAAGTAAAAAAAAAACAAGCCCAAATTTGGAGACACCACAACAAATGTACTAATGTGGAGCAACTAAAGAATAGATATGAGATCATCACAGATAATGCACATTTCTCTTGCAAGCCCTCCCACATATCCCTTCCAATAAAAGCCTTGGGAACTAGACCAATAATAACCACGGCCTAGAACTCGGCTTCCTACCTAATGTATAATCACATCGCGTTTCTTAAGCCTACAAAACAAGGTTGAAATCTAAAAGCACTTCAACCTCTCTTTAAACCCGGTTGGGTATATCACTACAGAATCGAAGCAGAGCCCGCCTTTTGTATGCGTGCAATCAATCTGTGCCATTGAGAACTTCAGCTTCATAGGCTTGCTAGGGTTTTCCACCGTGAAATCCCCAACATGGTAGTGAACCCATTTCCCGGGTTCTTCCACAAAGCATTTGGAGACAGCGTGTTGGCCATCTGAGGTGGAGAGTTGAAACTGCACTGGTTTTATATCCCAGCCATGAACGTTCTCGGTGTTGTAATGTTTTCTTCCAAATCTCTTGTAGGCACGGCCAAGCTGGACACGGAAGAATATGCTGTACTTTCCGGCAGGGAAGGGGAACTCAACATCGCCATTGACCTCAAACCACCATATTTGTTGAAGATATGCTACGGTGGAGAACCTACAACCAATAAGGGTCAAACACCTTAGCATCAGCTTTTGATTATGACCCTTTCATTATAGACAACTTCAAATGATGAACTAGAGCTATTGATGTATAAAAAAACACATTTCAGAACCCAAAAGCACTATAACTTGCCAAAGAAGGACCTATGAAACCTGATTAAGTGATTTGATATGGGTATTAGGTGTCAAAAAGGCAAAGGCATCCTAATCTGATTAATACATGCAAAAATCAATGACACGGATGATAGTGGAAATTGAAACCAAAACTTGCTATGTGACTAGAAACACTGACTACAATTTACCAAGTTTTAAGACATCTGTCTAGGAAATGGATATATACTAGACGGCAAAAGATAATTCAGCTAGCCAAAACTTAAGAAGTAAACTTAAAGTGGTTCGATTAGTCAGTTTTGTGTTATAACAAACACGATACAGATCAAATTAGCAGAGTCCTTAAAGGTTCCTGATGATTTTAATCACTAGCAGAAAGTGGGCATTGAACACGTGTGTTACATAAGCACCAAAACGTACAAGAACTTCATCCACACACAACATTCACTCAAGAGACCTTACCAAAGAAAAAGCCAGACTAACACACAAATCACACCTAATCGAAACATGGGAGTAACACACAATAAACCAATCACATACGCAACCAATGAAATGGCAGTCACAACCCAGCACCAGACTTACGTGTTCATGATTTCAGCAAACAAAAAGACCCCCACGGATCACACCCAACAAAAACCAATCTGAAAGCCATAATAACTCCCAAAAGACAAAACTTACAATTAACAAAAAGATGATAACAATAAATAACCTCACCTTGATTCCTCACAAGGTATAACGTTCCAGTATCTCCTATCATCAATCCCGGTTATGGTGAGCCCCTTGAGCGATATAGCCATGCATATACCCCCGGTCTTCTTATCAAGCCAGACTTTCTGCACTCACAATCACATCCAATCACAACCAAACCCTAATCCCCAAATCTTACACACAAATCATTCTCTGAAATCAGTGTTCTAAAAATCCCTTCTAGGTCCCGCCTAGGCGGTCTCTTTCCGCCTAGAAGGCGCCTAGCGTTTTTAAGAAAATTGTTCATAAAAATTGGGGATCGCAAACCCTAATTTAGAAATTAAACATGATTACCTTAGAACCGCCATCAATCGAGTTGACTCTACACAGCATCGCATACACATCTCTCTTACACAGCCCGTCGGGGAAGCCATCGAAGACCTTCTCGATCAGAGCCTGGTAGTTCGAAGGCAACTTCGACTCCCAAACGAAATCGGCCGACGAAGCCCCTCGAAAGGCGCGATTAAGCCCCGCCATCCGACAGATATCGCTCGGCTCCAAATTGACCAACACAGAGGCAGCGCATCCCTCAGGGAGATCGCCGAGGCCAGTCGCCGACGCCGATTCCGGCGAAGGTCCGGCGGAGGCTTCTCGAATCGAGGACGATCCGGCGCCCATTGAGACTCGAAAGATCAGGATCGGAGGGGAAAGGTTGCGAATTTAGGGCTTTTGCGATGGGGTTGAGGCCTTAGCGGGATCAATCGGCCACCATTCACGATTTCTGGTGGGAATTTTTGGGGGACAGAGAATTGGGGAAAAGTTGGGGGTGGCTGTAAACCAACGCGTAGACAAAGAAAAGAGGATTTTTTTGATTCGGTTGCTTTCGGTGGGGTTTTATATAGGGGAGAAGGGAATGGGTTAATGGCTTAATTGCGGACGTGGATGAGGATTAGTTTTGGGATTAATGGGGTGATTTACGGACTTGAAATGAGTAGTTTTAAACTTTGGATTTCATTATCCGTTTATCCGGTAATGGTTTTCACTAAAAATGGTTACAAATCCTGTGGGAGTAAGGAAAGAAATAATTGCGAATTGAATTTATTATTCGACCAATTCTCACTTTGGTAATTATGTGTTACGTTTAACGAATTATGGTGTTACCAAGTTGGATAAGGTCAAGGTGGTTTATTAAGAAGATATTTGGTCAACCATAGGAGAAGAAAATCATGTCATCTCAAAGAAGATCAAACATGCATTTTCCTTAAATATAGGGGCATTATTTTCCTTAATTTATCATACAGGTTGTACAATATCTTAGAGTTTTTCTAACATATATCTTAAAAATCTTAAATATCCATAAATACATGAGATTTACCTTTCTTTCTTATAGGATTCTCAACCTATGCTTTTAAGCCAACCTAATTGTTCAAGACGATACTTGTCAATAATAGACGAGTTTTCATTCAAGCTTGATTCGAGCTATGAACTCGATTCAATCATTTAAAGGCTCACCAAGCTCGAACTCAATTTTAAAAGCTCACCAAGCTCGAACTTAGTTCGCAAGTCACTCGGTACGTTCTTCAAATAAAAAAATAAAATTCAAACAACTTGTTCAAATAATCATCTAGATCTATACGAGTAATTTGATTAAAAACTCAAAAGGATCATATCATATGTAATGTATTATTAACAAAGTATATCAAAGCGCGCGTATTGTAAAGCTCAAAGGGATTCATATGTATTATTTACACAATATATAGGAGGCGATTCAAAACAACAACAATCAAAATGTTAGCAAATAAATGATCAAAACGGCTACGAAAACATAATAATTAATCAGAGAAAGGTGATTAGGTATATCATATATGGACAAAAAATAAGAAAAATATCCAGCTTAGCAGCTTGCACCGATCACAATCATGTATTGTATTTTATTTAATTATTATCTGCGTCAAAGTCGCAATCATATTATGTTTTTTTTTTAATTCCCCTTTGCCTTCTTGGTTAGTCCATAAACTAATCGTCACCTAGTAGCTAGAACACTATTATGCACTATGATTTATCAATAATTAATACCTTTTGAGGATTGAGATTGTTAGCATTATGTAATTTATGTTGGGCGGTTCTCCCAAAAGTTATAATCATACGAAACCCCACCATCTTAAAATTATATACTGACTATACAGAAATGAGGACGTACACAATATAGTTATAATCTATGGTAATAGAATTAATTGAAATTAATGCTTTAATTCTGTTTAATCTATTTCATAATAACTCTTGGAATTATTTCATTTAACGAAGAAAGTAGTTAGCAATTCCATTTTCTAATGTATAGAGCTTCATATATATGGCTATAATTAGTATATAAATACATATACGTATGTACGTATGTCCAATTAAGCTCATAACTAGAGTGTTAATTATCTCGTACAATTAAATTAATATATGTACCTCCAAATTTGATTAGAGATGGAAGAAGCCCCTGGTGTATGTTGATCACACGTGGTCGAGAATCGGCCGACGTTACTAATTCTACCATACAACTTATTTATTCACCTAATTAATTTTATAATAACATTATCATTATCCATGTATGGACTTTTACGTGGTGGATTATGACTTCTTCTTCGATCATGCATGTTTTTTTAGTGAAGGCATGCACGTATGTTTTAATTAATTAACTAGTAACGGTGCCCGTGCCCGGGAGGGCACGACTTGAATTAAATAAATTATTCATGTTTCATTAATTGTTATTATGGAGTATTATTTTTTAATTATTTATTTTTAGTAGTTTTGTACATATCCAATTTCATTTAGATATTTCTAATAAAATAATTTGTATTTTAAAAGAATTAAGAATCTTTGGTTATTTATCTATAAATTTAATGTTTTATATCTTATAAATTTCATATTTGAATTGGATATATTAGTTAGATAGATTTGGTAAGTTATATAGATTTTTTTCGTTAGATTAGTTATATAGATTTTTTTCGTTAGATTTTTTGTGCAGCACATATTGTTTTGTTTCAAACAATATAGTATTAGATAGAGTTTTTTTTAAAAAAATTGGTTAGATAAGAAGATATTTAACGTGGGGTCTATAATGAAATTTCAACCAATCAAATAAATTGAATTGTTTTATTAAAGATGGATGACGCGGTCCAATGAAAAATTACTACGTGTCGGGCTAAATATTAAATCTAACCTCCGCTTTAGTATATAGTTATGATTACTTAGTGGAGTGCAGACGGTAAAAAAAATGACATTACAATTATGATACAATATCTAGTTTAAGAACGGTGTTAATTATCTTTTCATACGCCTAATAATTAATTACGTTAAGATTGCACGTCATGCATGCAATTAGCTAGATCGGGATCTTGTATGGTGGTGAGTGATCGATCGACATCGTACTCTACATATTAATTGAATGATAACCACGTACTGAACCTAGCTAGAAGGAAAGGTTGTCTGGAGACAGCTGGCAATTAAGGAGTTTTTATTTCGAATTAAGTTGTGTATGTTATTCACTTATTCGGAGAGAGATTCCGCGGTGTATGTTATTCGCAGATGATATCGTTCTAGTGGAGAATTCCAAAGTTGAGGTCAATAGCAAACTGGAAATATGGAGGGAGAGGCTAGAACTTAAGGGGTTTAGTCTGAGTCGATCCAAGACGGAATACGCCGAGTTCATTTTCGGTCAGGAAAATAAACCGAACAGTGAAGCACGGCTGGAAAGCGATGTCATTCTGAAAAAGGACAACTTTAGATATCTGAGTTCAGTTTTGCAAAGTGACGGAAGCATTGGCGAGGATGTTAGGTCTCGGATCCAAAGGGGTTGACAGAAGTGGAATACCCTCATCCTAATCCCAGATCCTGCGTTTTACGGGATATACTGGGTAAATGTCGTTTTTTTGTGTTTTGAGATACAAGGATCCAAAAAATATGAAATGTGGAGGACGTAACTTATGAGAGGTATGAATGTACTATGATACATTCCAAAACATTAGATCGACCTTGGAATGTAGTACTGATATATATTAGATAGAGAACACCGTCAGATATTTTGAGAGTTGAGATTTTCGTTGAATGAAGCGCTATTCGTTCGAATGAAGGTTTATGGCATTGTTGACAAGGCTGTAGAGTGGGAAGTGCGAGCAAAAACACTTGATCTTTCGCAATCGATATGTATGCTATGTATTGATCGAACTAGCTTTTGGATCAGCAAAACTATAGAGAATATATAGAACTAATGTAGTTTTATCGATTTGTTGACATCTCCACAGAACGATAAATGCGAGCGAAAATACTTGATCTTCCGTGGTTGATATATTTATCCTATATTTTAACTTGTTGGAGCGATATATAACTAAAGAGAATAGAACTTATGTATGCTTTTGAATTGCCATGTCAAAATGTGTTTGTGCTTATGTATACTATGCAATTGCAAAATTATCCCTTATGTTTTATGAAATCGTTAACAAAGCTAGGTTGACGAGGGAAAACGAGGTTGATATTTAATCAAGAATAAGTAAGGTCAACATATGTTTGGAATTTTTAAAAGATTTATTATCTTTTAAATAAAATAATTAATTTAATTAATTTGAAAATAAATCGATTAACTTATCAGAGCATAGGTAATGGTAGGCCAAAACAAATTGGTCATCAAATATAATATTTTTTTTTCACACTAATTAATACAAAGGTGAATTATTTTAGTAAGAAAAAATTACTTGTACGATAAGTGTGAATATGTAGTTGAAAGACCAAATTGTGTTTTGGTCTTATTCATAACCAAACTACACCACTATTTCCCCTTCTCTCCAATTTATTATTATTGTTTATTGAGTTATTTATAGGGACGAAATGGGTAACTAACCCTTATGAGCTTCTTTCTATAGCACATAACCCATAGCAAAAAATTATGTGTTTACTAGCCCTTTTTCCGAAAATGCCTCTGGTCAAAAAAAAATTACACCTCTGCCACCGCGTCCTCCCTCCCCCCTGTCACACAAAACCTGTCATACAAAAACCTGTCACACAAAACCTACGACCGCGTCCCCGCCTCTTTTCCTGTCACACAAAACCTGTCACACACGACTTGTCACCGCGTCCACCCCCAATTTTCGTCCATTATTCACATACAATATACCTGTCACCACAAAACCTGTCACACAAAGCCTATGTGGGATTTGAACCCACATTACTGTGCATTTAGCACGTTGCTCTACCATTTGAGCTAATAGGCTATGATTATAATTAATATATAAACAAAACCAAGTCTGTCACACACAAAATCCATAACAAAAAACCTGTCACACACAAAACTATTAACAAAAAACATGTCACCACTAAAAACCATAAACATAAAAGCTGTCACACGAATAAAACACCCTGTCACACACAAAATCCATAACTAAAAAACTTGTCACACACAAAACTTTATAAAAAACCTGTCATACACACAAACCTATTAACACAAACCCTGTCATACGAACAAAAAACCAGTTGTCACACACAAAACCCATAACAAAAAGCTTGTCACCACTAAAACTTATAAACACAAAACCTGTCATACGAACAAAACAATCTGTCACACACAAATTCATAACAAAAACCTGTCACACGTAAAATCCATAATAAAAACCTGACACACACAAAAACCATAACAAAAAATCTGTCACACACAAAACATGTCACACAAAAACCATACCAAATACCCCTATCACACACAAAAACCATACCAAAAACCCTGTCACACACAAAACCTGTCACACAAAAACCATACCAAAGACCCTGTCACACACAAAACCCATATCAAAAACCTTGTCATACACAAAACCTGTCACACAAACATGTCACACAAAAATCATACCAAAGACCCCTGTCACACACAAAAACTATACCAAAAACCCTGACACACACAAAACTTGTCACAGAAAAACCATACCAAAGACCCTGTCACACACAAAAACCATACCAAAAACCCTGTCACACAAGCCTGCCACACAAAACCCATAACATACCCCTTGTCATACACAAAAAACAGATCAAAAATCTTGTCACACAAAAAAATTATCACACACACAACTCATAACGAAGCGATTTGCTTGCTTACCGCGGTGGTGGACGGTGGTACGACGGTAGAAGGGCGGCGTCGACGCTCACTTTTCTAGATCTAGGGTTTGTAGATCTAAAATATGTAGATCTAGATCTACAATTTCTAGATCTAGATCTAGAAATCTAGATCTATCCCCAACGACGCCGCCGATGATCTTTTTCTTGCGCTCGTCGTTCTCTTTCCCGACCATCATCGGACTTGTCGCTCGATTTCCGAACCGACGAGGACGACATTGAGCACAACATGCACGGACGTCGCCAAATCTAGGGCGGAGGGGCGACGACAAATCTGGGGCGGAGGCGCGGCGGGCGAGAGGGGCGGAGGCGCGGCGGCGCGAGAGGGAAATGGAGGGGCGGAGGCGCGGCGGGCGAGAGGAAAATGGGAGGAGGAGGGAGGTGAGAGAAGAGAGAGAGGGAAATGGAGGAAGAGAGAGAAGCGAAATGAAGAAATAGAGAATAGGGTTTTTGGGGGGGGGGGGATTTATAGTGGGCTAGAGGGCTAGAGAGTGTATTTATTTTTAGGGCTGAGCATCGGTTCGAAACCGAACCGAACCGATGAAAATCGAACCGAACCGAAACCGAAGTTTTGGAAATTTGTGAACCGAAAACCGAACCGAAAAATGTCGGTTCGGTTCGGTTCGGTTTCGGCTTTTAACGGGTCGGTTGTTACGCAAACCGAGCAAAACCGAACTTAATTTGTCCTAATTGTCTTTTCCAGTGGACGGTGAGACGTCAGCGAGAGGGGTAGAGGACGAGCCGATGAGCATAGCAACTCGACGACGGTGAGAGGAGTAGAAGACGAGCCGAGAGGAGTAGAGGACGAGACGGTGAGAGGAGTAGAGGACAACCTGTCGGAGCCGACGAGGACAGCAACTCAACCATCTTGACGAAGCCCGAACTGGACGGTACGACTCGACGATGGCACGAGTGGACTGCGAACGGCGAGAGGACAAATCGATTCGCCGGGATCGGAATCGGAAATCATGTGGGTGAGACTTGAGTAGAGAGGTGGCGGCGTTGAATGTGGGTAGGTTTAGGAATTAGGAATTCACATTTTCACTTTCGGAGTTAGGCAGACACGGGACGGGGCTACATGTGGGAGATTAAGCCCAATAACTTATAGCCCATTAAGGGGAAATTGGAAAATTTATTTATTTTTTATTAAATTCGGTTTAAACCGAACCGAACCGATAATAAACCGAACCGAACCGAACCGAAACCGAATTTCCCAAAACTAGAGAACCGAAAATATTCGGTTTCGGTTCGGTTCGAGTCGGTTCGGTCGGTTCGGTCTAAAATTTCGGTTTCGGTCGGTTCATTCTCACCCCTATTTATTTTTAAGGGGGATTATGGAGCTCCCTAATTTATGCAAAATGCCTCATCCACCCACTTCCCTCTATTTATAGTGGTAACTTTGACAAACATATGTTATTATTTGTCACATGTCATAGTTAGCTTAATTAAGCTCAACATTAAGAGTAAAACACCTTGACGTAACCCCACTTATTTTTCCGCTTACAGTCTATTCATCATTCTCAAATCTCAATCACGCCTAATCTTCTATAATACAGTATAAAGCAGAACTCAATTCTGTGTAAAAATTTGCGCCACATCATCGACCTTGAATAAAATAATAATTTTATTTTTTTGCATTGTATTTTTCTAAAAATAAGTCATATATCTAGGTACTTGATATCTTATCCACTTTCCTTATTTCTACTTAATATCTTACCCAATTGATTTTTTCCCAAACATGATTTTCTTAAAATTATATCCTTATTTGATTTTTTCCCAACATGATTTTCTTAAAATTATATCCTTATATGAATAAAAAAAGTTAAGTGATTTTTTATATTTTAATAAATTTTACTTACTAAATTAGTATACATTTTTGTCATTATTAAATCTTGAAAAATTGTGAAAATCTTTCACATGTTACATAATTTACACATAGAATTTTTTTTGTCAATAGTATATTATATAATAATATAAATATAAAAAATTGAATAGAATTATTTTAAAATTTACATTGTATTAATAAAAGTACATATATAGGTCAATAGGTTCGGACTTCGGTTTTATCGTGTTTAGATTATAAATTCTCGAGTTATAAGCGAATTCGTGTCGAAATTCGATCTCGAATCGGTTCATTCGGATTTATATTTACATTACCCGTACATAGTACGGGCATTGTACTAGTTCTCCTTAGAGCTAAGCACTTTCGCATGCAGACAAATTTCGAACTCATAAAAAATATATTATCATACAAACATATAAAACTGAAATCGCACGACAAACATTATTTAGCCCTACATCTTTACGCATGCATTATTGAAATATTTGGCAGGTACGCTTTGATATTATGAAGATCTTTTTCCCTCTTAACAATACATTCGTGCAAGTGGCGAAGGAATCACAATGAAAATAATTCAAGCAAGTAATGAACATAAATAATACAATAGCTAATTAATTATCGAATTTACAAGGCCCCATTTCTAGCTAATCTCAATTCCTTGGAGGAAACAATTTTGTAATTAGGTTAGCAACGGAGATATTTTTTGCTTTCAATTCTCATTAGTAACGTACTATTTCAACGACGATATAATTAGGAGTGATGATTTTTAACAATAGAAAACAAATCAGATCAATTATTTTTGGTCATCAAAATCAAAATCAAATCATTCGACAACTAGCTTGTATGACATTGACATAAATGTGTAACGGATGAAATCAAATAATAGCACCAGAATAATAATATTTTGTCTTGCTGAGAGGACTGGGGTATCTTTTTGTAAAATTTTAAGCTCGTGCTGTAAAACAAAATTCACACCAAAATTCGGGCTACTTTGCAATTTTTGGAACGACGTCGTTTAGTACTCAGAACGCAGAAATCCCAAGATCTCTAGGCCCGGAAATCGGTCCAATGGTCCAAGCTGGTCAAACCCCTCTCGATCGCTCCTCTAGTCAGAGTTCGGAATCGCGCAAAAATGGCGGATTTCTGCAATTCGCCGTCGTCGGAGGTGGGAAGGACGAAGAAGAAGGCTCCACAAAGCTTCTGGGGATGGGCAATCGCCTCTATCATCTTCAGGCTAACCCTAATTTACTTCTCCAAACACCTGAGCCTGTCCTCTCGCCCCGAAGTCTCTACTCCTCTCACCAGCCTCCGTCGTGGTACACTCTTGATCTCTCCGTACAAAATTTCCAATCTTTTCTCGAAATTTGATCGGAATCTAACTCTTGCTTTCTGTTTCAGTGGCTGAAGGGCACTGGCTTAAGCAGGCCTCTATGTCGCCCTACTCAGGTGGGTTCAGCTGCACATTTTGAGTTTCTGATTGGGAATTTAGCTTACCCAGTTTTAGTTTCTAATTGGGTTCAGTTTTGTTGTTGTTGTTGCTGCTGTGAATGGCAGGGTCTATGTATCATGGATCTCCCTTGCTATTGGCATTGTTAGGGCCTCTTACAGCTAAAAGGTACTAGGATAGAGAATGTGTTTATGGATTCTCACATGTTGTAATCTGAAAGGTGTGTTTGGGGATTGGGAATAATAAATGCTGGAACTTGTGGTGTGTATCTGCAGAATTAATGATCAGGCTGGGCATCTTCTGTGCAGGTGAGTTTGTGACTGATCACCAGAATGTGTTACTTTCCTTTGTAGAGCTTACCCTCCTTTTTCTGTTATCTCTTGTTTCCTTTCAGTATCGTATGGCAACTAAAAAGGGAAAAACTTGTGCTTGTGCCTATTTGTTTCTCTGGGACTTGATTTTGTTTTGTCATGAATGTGTAATACATTAAATAGTTTAGGGATATTTTCTTCCACTCTGTTAATTGAGCCATAGTTTGGCAAAGCCTTTTATGGACTTGATATTGTCATGAATATGTAATAAAAGGGAAACACTTGTATGATTTCTGTTCTGGCACAGTGTGTCGAAGCATTTTGCTAGCATTGTGTTTAGCTAAGTGTTCAGTTGCTTTTCCAGAGAAAATTTAAGTGGTCAATTTGAGCTATTTGGCCGGAAGAGGTCCCAACACCTAAAAGTGGTCAGTTTGAACTACATGTAAATGCACTTATAAAATATCGACGCTAAAATACCTGTATGTCCAAATGGGAACAATGGTTCAGCCAGGTATACATGCTTTCAAAGGTCATGTATGCACATGATGGTAGCAGTACTCTATTTTTGCCTTATGCTATACTTCTCATGCGAACAATATGATTACTTTGCTGTTTTCTAATGCAGTGCTTCTCATTTGAATGAGATGATTACTTCGCTGTTTTCATGTTCTTCTCTGTGAACAAGCTGTAATCTATATCTTTAAAGTGGCCAAAGGCATTAGGAAAACCTTTCAGCTCATTTGTCGTACAGTGTTCTTTTTGTGATAGCAGATTTTGTCTCTGCTATGCTTCTTCGAGCCACTGGTCATATTCTTCAATCAGCAAGAGCTCGGCATAATGAATCATTAGGCCTATCCAAGATTTCAGAAGCTACAGGTATTCTGCAATTAGCACAAAGTTAGATTCTTGTTTTTCTGTTACAGGTGGTTTAGTGGGAAATGAGCAAAGTTACCTGCTTTCATGTATTTTTTGTTTAATCTCTACTTGATCGCCATTTGAAAGATTCAATTCCTAGAAAAGTTTGACCATCCAGTGTATACTTACGTATGGAGTATAAGATTTTTAACCAAAAGGTTAGAGCTTTGTGTGATTACCAATGCTTTCTGGATTAGTCTTTTTATCCAAAATTTGGGCTTGGTTTCTCCTAATTCTTGCTTTTAGAAGGTGACGTGAAGGAGCTTAACTTTCAACATATTAATTCAGGCCGTACACAGTTTTTTAAGTTAAATTCAACTTGACTGTCCTCAAATATGCTGTTTTGTGTTTTATATATGGTCGCTGAATTATGCTTGTTGGTCGTCTTGCATTTGTGACAGAAAATATCCCATGCGGCGAAATTGCAGCTCTTATCTATCTTTGGAATCCTTTAACTATCATCACATGTGTTGGCTCATCGACATCCCCAGTTGAAAACTTTTTTGTAATATTGTCCATCTATGGAGGTTGCACAGGTATGGAGCTGGTCATGGTGCTCCGATTTTTTTTATAAATAGATTTATGCTTTCCTGCCCATTCTGAATAGCTTCATTTGAGTTAGCTTTGTGTTTTTCATGAGTGATTCTCATAGCTCATCTAGAAGATCTTATGATGCCCCATAGAATATCAAATACTCCATTTTAGTGAATGGGGTGAAAACCTAATCTTTTCTATATTTAAGAAATACTGGTTTCATTTACAAACTTTTAACTTCAAACCTATCTAATGCCAAGCAAGTCAAGATCAACAAAACATAAGTGATTGCCATTTTAGAATATGTTTATAGCAGATTGCTATCCTTCATAATTTAGGTTATGAATGGCAATAAGCCTCTTTAAATCAGATCCTTTACGAAGTAGCATTCCTTTTCCATATTGATCTTCAGAAATTGTTAATGAGAAGTATACATTATGAACTTATACTAGGTAGATTTGTAAATGCTAACGGTCTGGTTGAAAGTATGACAAGAAATATTCTCTCACCCAATTTGTTCTTGTGATTTAAAGTTTTTGAAAAATTGCAGGTCTTGTTCCTGTGGCAGCATTTGGATGGGCTATGGCAACTCATTTGTCCTTTTATCCTGCAATTTTGATCATTCCGGTAATTTCCTCCTTAGTGTTGATCATCAATGATGAAACCAATGAAATATCCTTTTTTGTTTCCTCTGTATATGCATGTTCTTCTTCACATGGCTGATGTGCATCCCTTTCCATCTCAGATTATACTTCTTATAGGATATGGAGCAGATTCTCCTCCAGGGAAGTTGTTTTTGCAACGCAGTCAAGATGATTCTCATGCACATTCTAGTGATAATAAGCCCAAAAATGTTGGTCTCACCAAGCATCTGGCTGTAAGTTCTTTTTCATGGAGATCAGCGGTGCATTTCCTATTATGGGCATTCGTGTGGTCAGTCTACATTCTGGTACTTTGTGCAATATCTGTCAACCAGCATGGTGGCTTACAAGAAATGTTCAAGAGGTGAAGTGAATTAACTCATTGCACAACTCATTACCCTAACTTCATCTTTTTGTTTATTTCGTCTAACCTCTTTCAATCGGCTTTAATTTTGCAGGACATATGGCTTTATTATGACTGTGGAGGACTTAACTCCTAATATTGGTGTTTTATGGTGGGTAGATAACATTTTCTATGAGGCTGGCCTGGATTTAAGTTAAGTAGTTTATGAGCTCATTCATGTGGTCAACTTGCAGGTACTTCTTTGCCGAAGTATTTGATTTCTTCAGAAATTTCTTCTTGATGGTATTCGGCATGAACATTTTGTTCTTGATAGTACCACTGGCTATACGCCTCCGGCACCGACCTTGCTTCTTAGCTTTTGTCTACATGGCAATCTCTTCCATTCTTAAATCTTATCCTTCGGTGAGTTGTATTGTCAATGAGTGAGACTAATTATCAATGCTAAATTTATTTACTGTACAATAGATCATTATGAGTAAAAACAATTAAGCAGCATCTTAAGTATACCTGAGGCGTGAATTCGCCGTGAGTTTGTACGACGAGGTTTTCAAAGCTGACCATCGTTATCAAGTATTCAATCTCAGGGTTACTGCCATTCATTATGATGTCATAGACGATTTCCTGAATTTTGTTCTAAATAATGCCATAAATCTGCTGTTTAACCAACCTCTTCGTTCACCCTACGGCCAGATTGGTGACTCGGCTTTGTACTTGGGACTGTTAGGTTTATTCACCAATGAACTGGCAGGTTCGTTGAAAAACTTGTCAGCGAGCACTTATTATCCAGATACACCTGCATTGTGTTCTCTAATTTGTACATGGTGCTTCGCAGAAATGAATTTTTCTTTCGTCCTTTTCTGTGGGTTCATCGGTGTCAATCTCCTCAGCCCTGTGATGCATAATTTATGGATATGGAGGGTAAGCATTTTTGTTATAAGATAAATCAGTGGATCATGCAAACTTGCTACTAGCCCTCCAATAAGCTGATCATTCCATTTTTTGCTCACTTGTGTTCAGGGAACAGGGAATGCAAACTTTTACTTCGCAACTGCGATTGGGTATACTTGTTTCCAGGTTTGTTCATCACCCTTACAAAGTTGAAAGCAAATTGCCTGTTCTCATTGTATTTATTTTCTGAAGAATCAACAACGTTGGTTTTTAAATTGCAGACGCTTTTGGTAGTTGATAGCATTAGTGCTGTGCTCAACCACGATAGGAAATTGCGGAAGCTTACCACGAAAAAGTCATGAGTTTTTGGATCTGTTTAGTTAAGCTTGCTCTGATTTTACATTGTTATACCTTTGATCTAGCTTCATATATGTAAGGTTAAAAGAGTTGTTGTATCAGCTTGTTTGTAGGTTTAGAAATCTGTACATTTGTTTCCATGGATATGTGCTTTCAAGGCAACTCACACCACTGAAACAGCTGAAATCAGGAAATCTCATTTTTGCCTTCTTTTTGATGCCCTCTTGAAGCTCTTGCTTTATTTTGCATCCGAAAAATGTCAAAAGTGCATAGTTTCTTAAATATTAGAGAAACAGAGAGCCTCGCCCGAGCCAGTCGAACCCACGGGTTTTCAATCTTGACAGAGATCACCGTGAATTTTCGAGGATGCTTTAGGGCTGAGCATCGGTTCAAAACCGAACCGAAACCGAAACTCGGGAATTTGGTGAACCGAAAATAATTCGGCTTGGTCTAGTTTTTAATAAATATAAAGTTTTTTTTGAAAAAATTGAACTGAACCGAAAAATAACCGAAATCGAAACTCTGAAATTTCTTGAACCAAAAACCGAACCAAACTTTGTCGGTTTCGGTTCAATTCGGTCGGTCCGGTCAATTTTTTCGGTTTCGGTCCAACCATCCTCAACCCTAAATGCTTATGAGTTTTGACCATTTGCGATCCCATTCTCGTTTACAATCCACATACCCACGATGGAGATTCCCCTCCTAATTGACCCATATCGAATAAGGAGAAGGACAGTGACACAACAGAAACCCTAGGGTCCAAATTAAGCAATTGTACACTGTCATCTGAATTTCTAACTCATGCTAATTCCGTTAACTAGTACAATTCGTAGGAACAATTTTTGGCAACTTAAGTTGATAAAAAAAATACACACAAATCGTAGGCTCAGCTACGTTCCAAACTCATGCAAGTCATTAAAGCTAGGCCGAAGTTTGCACGTCTAGATGTAAAAAACCTCTAACGCCTACCTACCAACACCATCTTCATATAAACAAACGGAAATTTCGCCTGGTAACATGTGGTTAAGGCAATTTCACGTGGTACCCACTCATTTACAATATTTCACGTGGTAACCCTGTAGTTTTGACAAATTTTGCCAAATAACCTTGTCATTACTTTATAGTCTAAAATGTTAATTTTTTTTATGATATATTTTTTTTATATATATAATGAATTTAGAAAAAGTTGGATATTAAGTTGATGATATATATTTTTTATGATATTTTTTTTGACAATTTTTTTATGATATTTTTTTATATAGTCTAAAATGTTAAATTGATTTTTTTTCTTGAGAACAAATTGTATTTAAAAAATCATTTAAAATTTTCATATTTGCAAGACTTAGTAGATAAATTATTTTTCTTCTTACTAGGT
This sequence comes from Polygonum aviculare, assembly GCA_934048045.1. Taxonomy (NCBI): domain Eukaryota; kingdom Viridiplantae; phylum Streptophyta; class Magnoliopsida; order Caryophyllales; family Polygonaceae; genus Polygonum; species Polygonum aviculare. The sequence continues at coordinate 2,451,322 of OW204026.1, forward strand.
AGTGTTATTATGACTAGAATATATGACAATATATATATATATATATATATTATCCATGTATGTATATTATGATTTTTTTCATTTTATATTCAATTGGTATAATTATATGGACTTACTACCTTATTACATGTATAATAACTTTTTCTACATTGTCTTATTTGTATAAATTTAAAAGTTTAATAACAAGTTAATGAGTGATGACATAAGATTTTCAAATCCGAAATGTATTTTTGCTTTCATTATATGTGATATAGAGCTTCTTCTAACTTAAACTTGTGTCAACTTGATAAATAAACTTCCAAAAATTATTCATTACCTTGATTCAAAATTAATTTTAATATATTCTAAATGTTTATTTTTATCTTGACTCAAACTAAGTTTTCAAACATAGACAACATATGATCCTACATAAAAAAATTCTATATTTTAAAATAAGTACAATAATTAATTGAAACAAATCCAATAATTATAACAATAAACAAGAAATTAAAATTGCTAATTTGTAATAAAACTTAAAACTTTAACAATAGAATAACAATAGGGTTATTTGGCAAAATTTGTCAAAACTACAGGGTTACCACGTGAAATATTGTAAATGAGTGGGTACCACATGAAATTGCCTTAACTACAGGGTTACCAGGTGAAATTTCCGATAAACAAATAAGCAAATACACACTACAGTCTACAATTAATGCATTAACAAATATATTTAAGACATTAAGAAATAATTCATTATGACTCCTCCCATTCTTCTTCTTCAACACACCTTTTCACGGAGCTCAGCTTCGACTTGGAATCATTCTTTCCCCCCAATTTTCTCCCATCTCAAACTCCCCCAAATTAGCAATCCACGAATCTCACTCACCTCACTTCCTCGTACTTTGCGATTCGCATTTCCTCAGTCGATCCCTCCCAATGCTAACAAAATGGGGAAAACGAGCACATGGCTGAGGCGATTCGTCGCCAAATTGAGATCCAATTCCACTCCCAAGGACAATTCCGCTCCGATTCCGGTCGCCGGAGCCCCGATCCCGCCCTCCTCGCCGGCGCCGGCGACGGAATTTCGTGAGTCCGCCGATGAGACCAGAAAACACGCGATCGCGGTGGCCGAGGCGTCCGCCGCCGCCGCCAAGGCCGCCTTGGCCGCCGCCCAGGCAGCGGCCGCCGTCGTCAGGCTGACGGCGAGCGGGAGGCTCTACGCCGCCTCGCCGGCGCACGTTAGCCCCCGCGGTGCGCGCGAAACGAGGGCCGCTCTCGTCATCCAATCGCACTTTCGCGGTTATCTGGTTTGTCGTTTTTCTTCTCTTGTTCTTTCAGTTCGAACTAAAACGACGTCGTTTAGGGGTTTATGGTAAAATGCACCGTTTAGCGTAGCGTGCGCCGAACTACGCTGTACTGTAGCACTATGGGATCAGGACACAAAATTAATATTGCTTTGCCTGCACGTATACATTTCTGTTCTATTGTTAAATCTGTATTAATGTGGTCATTTAGGATACACGTTTTCATAAATAAGGTAAAACCAAGCTACCAGCTACTATAAAGAAGTGTCAGTAACGGTTATGAATAAGATGTGTGATGTGTAGTTTTGTCTTTTTACAAGTAAGGTTAATTCATGTTCCGTTACAAAGAGTGTCAATGGAGGGAGATGTGTAATGTATTTTGCATGGTTGGGATTTGGAGTCTTCTTAATTTTGCTTGTTCAATAATAGTCACTATGTCAAATACTTTCCGCGACTCCTGAATTGAACCTGAACCCAAAATAACCCGACTCGTACAACTTAGAACTCAAAATGCCCCCCATGTTGGGGTTTGCGATTTGTCGAATGGCGATCGATATCATACGAATAAACCTCGACCCACTTGAAAAAAAGTGTGCCCGATTTCGAGTAATCGAAGTGTTCATGTAGTTGTTGGATGATCAATATAGGCAAGACGAGCATTGAGAGCTCTTAAGGGACTCGTGAAGCTTCAAGCGCTCGTCCGAGGCTACATTACGAGGAAGAAGACTGCTGAGACTGTGAGGTCTATAGAGGCGATGTTGCGCGCCCAGGCACGAGCGAGGTCTCTTCGCGCCCGTGCCTCGCCCATTTCGAGCGACAAGTCTCCCCAGTTCTACCACCATGTATGAATCACACCCTTTTCTAATGGCATAAAGTCTGCCTTCTTCAGCAAAATGTAAAGTTTACATTGCATTAATGATGATCATGCTCTTTTTCTTACAGGGTCCACAAACACCTGAGAAATGGGAGCAGACTTCCATTAGCAAAAACCCTAGCAACACTCAATCACCAATCTCTAAAGTTTGTGCTGATTGCCCTTTATCTCTTCCTTGCTCCTTTTGCCCTAATTTTCAATTGAACTTAAAAGAATGAAAATAACCATGGTCTTTTATACAGGGTCCACTAACACCTGAGAAATTGGAGCAGACTTCATACAACAGAACAATCACTAGCAACACACATTCACCATTGTCTAAAGTTTGTATTGATGACGACCCTTTATCTCTTGCTTGCTCCAATTGCCCAAACATAATCTTGAATTGATTTACTTTAAATGCAGGGAAGTGGATCAAGACCCGTTATAAACAGGGTCATTATCCATCCAGACAAAGGCTACATGAACTCGCCGGCCTGGTCCGAAACGAACCTCCAACACAGAACCGATGCTTCTTGTTCCACAGAAGAAGATTCTTACATCCAGGCTGACAAGATCCTTGAGATAGACTCAGGCAAGAACCTCGACCAGTCATCCGGGTACGAATACGAAGGCGAAGACGAAGACGAAGAAGAATTTGCTTTTCGCACGGCAGAGAACAGCCCGTATTTCTACCCTGCCTCGTCAAGGCGACAGAGCCCGATGGCTCCAACGAAGAGCGACACGTCAGCTGCCAGCTGTCCGACCGGATACTCGGGCTGCCCGAGGAGCTACATGGCTTATACGGAGTCCTCTAGAGCTAAGGCGAGGGCGCTAAGCGCTCCAAGGCAGAGGCCAGAGCAATGCAATGAGAGGGCGGATTTCAAAAGGCGGCCGAGCATTCAACAGAGAATGGCTTCTTCGGCTGCCTTACGAGCCGGCTTCACAAGCAATGGTTACACGGGATCGGGTAGGCTTGATGGGCTTGGGACGCCGGGTAGGATTGCCTCAAGGAGGTTTGCTATAGTGGATGTTTGAACTCATGAGGGTGGTTTTTTCATCTTAGGTGAAATTTGTTCTTGGTTCTCTTGCATGTTTCTTGAACGTTTTGGTCTTTGTTTTGTGTTTCTAGTACTCTTAGTTCAAGATTTTGCAAATTGGAAAGGATGCATATGAAGAAAGAAAATGATGACATTCGGTCCAAGGATTGGACGTAGAAACTTCCAAATTTAGAGTGTATGAGTAGATTTTGATCTAATCAAGAAGCCGATAATTGAGTTTAGCCATTGAAGCTCTGACTGCCATGAATCAGAGAATGGACAAGCTGCGTATTCATTGGAGTTTATTGACAATGTGTTGAGTTTGAGCTCTCAAGGCCCCAATTACGCAATTTTACTCCTTCAAATCAGGTCTTTGTATCTTTAATAGACACTCTAAATAATCAAAACGGTTTCGTGGTGTAGTTGGTTATCACGTCAGTCTAACACACTGAAGGTCTCCGGTTCGAACCCGGGCGAAGCCATTTGTTTTATTTTTTGTGCATTGAGACTAATAACATGAGTTTAATTAGCAAAATGATTGTCAAACGGTTTCGTGGTGTAGTTGGTTATCACGTCAGTCTAACACACTGAAGCTTTAATTAGTATCTGAAAAAAATTATGCATATCATCATGTCTAGATTGAAAACAAATTCTTCAAGTACAATCATGATTCACATCACGGTAGAAACTAATAGTTGGACACAAATTAAGGCAAGCCACAAGGTTTATCTTAAGTGTTATGTGAGCCTCGAAGATGAAAGAAGAAAATGATATACAAACCAATTAGTAAGGGATTACATGTTGTGTGATTTATGCAAACCAATTCTCCACCTCCTAAGGTATATCTTAAAGGGTAAGAGCAATTCTTAAGAAACTTCAGTTTCAACTCCTTAAAAACCTTGTGTATAATATGTTGATCTTTGTGACAGCTAAATTCATTGAGGAATTTTCAGCTAATTTGTATCAAAAGGATTCCATTGTTTTGTTTTGAAGTTGATCTTTGAGTTTGACTTAACCAAATGCACTTCACTGAATAAAAATGCATAATAACAAAGAGAATCATGCCAAAAGGTAGTAATGCACTTGATTCAAGTCTTAAACAGAAACCACTAAAACAGTTCACATCCATAAGGAAGCCTTTCAAGAACAACAAAAAAACTCTCAAGCCACTACTGGGTTTTACCAAAAAGCACGAAATAACGCGATTAAATCTATCAATCTACCGCTTTCCGCCTCCACCGCCAAGTTTAGGGCCTTTACCAGCAGCCTTTGGAGCACCTTTAGCCGAGACCTTAGACTTAGCTGTTGTCTCTGCTTTCTTGGCTCTCTTCTCATCCTTTGCCTTCTTGTTCCTCTCCTTGATTTCGCTGTCAAACCAACATCAAACAACAAAGATCACACAAGCATCAGCAGATGGGCAACATACAACGAAATCCCTACACTAGCAATTACAAATCTGGAACAGCAACCACAATAGAAAAAAGGGTACCGAAGGGCGGCTTCTCTTGCAGCATCACGGACTTCTGGCTTCTCGGCTCTCTTCTTCTGGATGACTTCCAAAGTGGCTCCAACAATAGACCTCGAGTAAGGCTTCTTGGTTGCTCGGCGCCTCTTCTTCACAGCTTCAGCAGCAATGTCCTGTGATTGACAATTAAAGGATCAGTGGACTGTATTAGGACCACGAAAAATAACAATAAAACGAATGGATCATGCAAATTCTACTTCTATTCACCTTCTTGTGCTGTTTCCTGTACATAGCAGTCCAGCAGAGCTTGGCCGGCTTGAGCCGGTTGTGGAAATACCTCTTGCATTTTGAATTTGCGAAGAGGAAAACCTTCATTTCATAACATTTTAAATTTCAGTTCAGCTACATAAAACTTCAAAATACAAAACACTTGTCAAGAACAATTAGAATTATTATGATTCACCTGTGAATCAGATCGAATGAATCTGATGCCCCTACCGGGGTAGATCTTGGCACCACTAAAGCGGCAAAGTTCAGTCCTGATGTTCAAAGACGAACAGACAGAGATTAATCAAACATTTCCATGAAATAGAGTACACAAGACATTGTAAAATCCCCTCAATATAGCATACATTTATATCAATATACATCCGTTACAATGTCCACAAAGTTGCAGGCATGAACAATTGTTTAATACTAACACCTAATAACTCGATTTCCTTAGATTTACAGTCAAATCGACAAACAGATTACCAGCTAACTAGTCCTACTCTTAAGCAATACAACAATTGTAGAGGATGGAAAGATTATAGCCAAATGAAGAGATCTCGAATCTGGAAGCAGAATCCCCTCAATATAGCATACATTTATATCAATATAAATCCATTACAAAGTCCACAAATTTGCAAGCATGAATAACTGTTTAGTCTCCTATAATATCTAACAAATCGAACACCAAATTGGTGTTAACTGTTAACCAATGCAATGCTCAATCGACAAACAGATTAACAATTGAGAAGGATGGACAGATTATAACCAAATGAGGAGATCTCGAATTCACTGATTTCAGAGCAACATTATGAAGAAATGGAGAAACGGAAAAGGAAGCCATGAGCAATGGGTAAAACCGAGAATTTGGGAAACGATTTGATGCCAGAGTAGCATAAATGGAACGAGAGGGCGAAGACTTACTTGAGAACCATGGCGAATTGGTCGTCTTCCTCACCTCAAACTGAACTTGTCGAATCGATATTCCAGGGCACAGCAAAACCCTAGCTGCGGAAAATTGACTGATATGGTGGTGTATTTTATTTATTTTTTTACGTTTTTTTATTTGGAGATTTTTTGGGCCCTTCTTGTATATGGGCCTCTTTCTAGATCATGGCCCGTAATAACATTTAGAAAAAATGCTGTTTGATAGAAAATTCACATTGAGTTGTCAAACGTATATATCTTTGACTAATGGGGACAATTACAATGCAAGAAGAAAAATAGTTTCACCTAGAATTCGTAGGAAAACAAAACTGCAACATGGTTGATGGATCAAGGTGAAGTTTCTTTTTTTTTGTCAAAAAAGGGGAAGCCCATGCGATTAAATTAAAGAAAGACTAGTCCCCCTCCCCCCCGAAAGGGGTACAAGATCCGCATCAATAAGATGCTCAATACAGCTCGGAATGTAATCAAAGGACAGAAAAGAAACATTAAAGATAAGAGAATAGTTTGCAAGTTCATCGGTCACCACATTCGCCGTTCTCCTGATGTGCTCAATGTGGATATGACCCAGGAATGTGGCAATGGCCCTTCGACAACAGGACACCAGCTGGTTGTCGCGCCGATAAGAGTGGCCGTCCTTTTGAATCATCGAGCAGGCCAAGAGTGAGTCTGACTGAATCACCACACGAGAGAAGCCCCTATCCTGCGCAAACTGAATACCGTGCTTGATCGCCCATAACTCAGATGTCGTTGCCAAGCAATGTCCACACTTGAAGACGAAAGTCGAGAGGAAGGTCCCAAAGTGATCCCGCAGTAGTCCACCGCCACCTGCAACTCCCGGATTCCCCTTGGAAACAACATCTACATTCATCACCACCCATCCCGTCTCCGGTGGCGTCCAACGACTAATAACAGAGGCGTTACCTGTAGAAGACCCGCCATGATGATCCAAAACAGGCAGCTTTAATGAAGCAGAGAAGGTCTCCAAGAGGGTGACCGCCGTCCTTGACAACCGCTCAACTTCATCGGTTTGATTAAAAACAATCCCATTCCTGATTTTCCACGTTTGCCAAACGATATTGGCAAAAGTAGTGCTCCAAGAGTCACATTTAGAGATGTTCAGTAGAATCCAATCCTTCACATCCGAGCAAAAGAGAAAGGCCAAAGGTAAATGGTTACCACTCAAGGCCAACCACACCTCCTTGATCTTCACGCAGTCCCGGAGTAAGTGCAAGGGCATCTCGGGTAAGGAGCACCGAGGCCAAGCATCGGACTGGGCAAGATGGCGGTGAAATCTAATCGAGTTGCACAGGACAACCTCATGGGCTACAAAAACAAGAAGTGGCATGCCCTTTGTTGCACAGGGACCTTCCAAATGGTCTTCCAAACCCGATGAGCCGGCACCGGAGAAGGGTCATTGGAGAAAGTAAAGGCAGAAGCAGAAGTGAACGAACCTGTGTTACTAGGATGCCAGATGAAAGAGATTCCCGAGCCTCATGGTCGTTATCCAAAGAAATAGCCTGCAACTTGGTGCAATACGAAGGCGGCAAAAGGGCGGAAAGAGTCTGCCAATTCCAAACGGAACCGTCCCAATGCTCAGCCACCGTAGCTACCAAACGACTATCATCCAGAGGTTGCAAGGCCACCTCCGCCAGAGGCTGAGCACCAAGCCAGGGATGTTGCCAAAAGAAAGTCGATTGGCCATTTCTAACTTCCATATTGAGGCCCTTAATCAGTGTTTCAGCCCCTTGAACAACACCCCTCCACATCTATGAAGACCACGATCGCTTAATGATCATGTCGATGTCAAGGCGGCTGCCACAATACATTCCCCGAATCACCCTACTCCACATATCCGATGGACAAGTAAGAAGCCTCCAACCCAACTTTGCCAGAAGAGCAGCGTTCGACGCCCTCATGGAGCATAAGCCAAGACCCCCATCCCTTTTAGGCTGAGCAATCTTCTCCCAGCTTAAGAGATGAATCTTCCCTTAATCCCCAAACAAAATCACGGATCTGTCGGTCGATAGCATCACAAAGTGATCTAGGAATCAGAGTGGACTACATTACATACAAAGGCAAGCTTCCAAGGACTGAGTTGGCCAAGGTAAATCGGCCGGCTGTAGAAAGAGTCTTCGCCTGCCAACCCCGAAGTCGATAGGAGACTTTCTCAAGCAGAAATGCATAGTGATCAGCGGACATTCGGTTGCAGCTCGTCGGAACACCCAGGTAGTTCTCCCAAACTCCGTCGCAATTGGGATAGCAAGAATCCGAGAGATGTCTTGCTGAACCGAATCCACGACCTTCCGGGAAAACACCATACTGCTTTTGTCATACTTGACCTTCTGACCCTATACAAGACATTGTTATGGTTTCGAGGGACCGAGTTGTTTCTTAATCCGAGGGACCGATCTTATATGAGGCATTGTTATGGTTTCGAGGGACCAACTTGTATCTTAATCCGAGGGACCGACTTTAAACGAGGCATCATTATGGTTTAGTCGGACCAATTTGAATCTAATCCGAGGGACCGACCTTATACGAGACATCGTCATGGTTTTGAGGGACAGAGTTGTTTCTTAATCCGAAGGACCGACCTTATACGAGACATCGTTATAGTTTTGAGGGACCCACTTGTATCTTAATCCGAGGGACCGACCTTATACAAGGCATCGCTATGATTTCAAGGGACCGACTTGTATCTTAATCCAAGGGACCGACCTTATACGAGGCATCGTTATGGTTTTGAGTGACCGAATTGTACCTTATTCCGAGGGACTGAATTGTACCTTATTCCGAGTGACCATCCTTATACGAGGCATCGTTATGACTTCGAGGGACCGACTTGTTTCGTAATCTAAGGGACCGACTTTATTCGAGGCATCGTTTGGTTTTAGAGGGACCAAGTTGTTTCTTAATCCGAGGGACCGACCTTATCCGTGGCATTAATATGGTTTCGAGAGACCGACTTGTATCTTAATCCGAGTGACCGACCTTATACGAGGCATCATTATGGTTTCGAGGGACCAACTTGTATCTTAATGCAAGTGACCGACCTTATATGAGGCATCATTATGGTTTCGAGGGACCGACTTGTATCTTAATCCAAGTGACCGACCTTATACGAGGTTTCGAGGGACCGATTTGTATCTTAATCCATGGGACCGATCTTATAAGAGGCATCGTTATTGTTTCGTGGGACCGACCTTATAAGAGGCATCGTTATGGTTTCGAGGGACCGAGTTGTTTCTTAATCCGAGGAACCGACCTTATACGAGGCATCGTTATAGTTTTGAGGGACCGACTTGTATCTTAATCCGAGGGACCGACCTTATACGAGGCATCGTTATGGTTTCGAGGGACCGAGTTGTTTCTTAATCTGAGAGACCGACCTTATACGAGGCATCGTTATAGTTATGAGGGACCGACTTGTATCTTAATCTGAGGGACCGACCTTATACGAGACATCGTTATGGTTTCGAGGGACCGAGTTGTTTCTTAATCCGAGGGACCGACCTTATACAAGGCATCATTATAGTTTCGAGGGACCGACTTGTATCTTAATCCGAGGGACCGACCTTATAAGAGGCATCGTTATGGTTTCGAGGGACAGACATTATAAGAGGCATCGTTATGGTTTCGAGGGACCGAGTTGTTTCTTAATCCGGGGGACCGACCTTATACGAGGCATCGTTATAGTTTCGAGGGACCGACTTGTATCTTAATCCGAGGGACCGACCTTATACGAGACATCTTTATGGTTTCGGGGGACCGAGTTGTTTCTTAATCCGAGGGACCGACCTTATACGAGGCATCGTTATAGTTCGAGGGACCGACTTGTATCTTAATCCGAGGGACCAACCTTATACGAGACATCGTTATGGTTTTGAGGGACCGACTTGTAGCAAGCAAAAACATTTTAAGAGCACATCATAGCACAAACATCAATACACAACACCAAAATAATGCACGAGCAAACACGAATGTCCACCAACAACACTTCAGAGAAAACATATTAAGGAAAACTGAAGCAAGAATGAATGTCAACCAACAACAACTCAGAGAAAACATATAAAGAAAAACTGAAGCAAGCACGAAGTCAACCAACAACACATCAGAGAAAACAGATCATGGAAAACTGAAGCAAGACAAATCTATGCACATATTCTATCACATGCTTGGCAAAGCATGAATCTCCTGCTCAATATCTACCCAAAAATATTAAATCAAGAAAATAGAAGAATTTAGCCTCAACGTACATTCACAATGCAACATCACTACATGTGTAACAAATAAACATCACTCTAGTCTCTAATCAATAGCATCAGCTCCATGCTTGTCTACTCTAATACCAAATATCAAGAGAGAAATTTAGCCGGCCAAATCAAACAGATCTACATATCATCCAAATTCATAACTAAACTACTAGTTCAATCGACACGACAAAAACCTACTACTGAATGGGATTGACCATCTGCATAACGATGTGGCAAAACAGGACCTATTATCTTTCTCGATTAAAGAAAATCCTCAAACATTAAAGAGCAGAATTCAAACGTACCCATGTTCGACATACTCTCGTACTCCAAAATCTAAAACAGTAATCAACCTGCAAAACCAAGAAACAAAGACAAAACGCAAACACGATCGTTAGTTAATAGATCCAAAGCAACAGATCCGATAGTCGGCGATCTATAAAGCCTAGAATGACCGAAATTCAATCAAGGTTCGAAAGAACGCATAATCAACCTGCAAAACCCAAAAAAACAGGGACAAAACATAAACACGATGGGTAAGCAATAGATCAAAAGTGACGGATCCGATAGTCGGGTGATCTATAAACCCTAATTAAACTGACCGAGTAATTCGATTAGGGTTTCGAACGAACGCGTAATTAGGAAAATAAGCCAAAACAGAGAGGAATCGACGAGATCGGATCCGATAGTCGGGCGATCTATAAACCCTAGAATGATCGGGGAATTCAATTAGGATTTAAAAAGAACGCGTAATTAGGAAAATCAGCCAAAACAGAGAGGAATCGACGGGATCGGATCCGATAGTCGGGCGATCTATAAACCCTAGAATGATCGGGGAATTCAATTAGGATTTAAAAAGAACGCGTAATTAGGAAAATCAGCCAGAACAGAGAGGAATCGACAGGATCGGATCCGATAAGCGTATAAGGTTAATAGATCGAAAAGCAACAGGTCCTATAATGACCGGAATTCGATTAGGGTTTCGAAAGAGCGCATAATTGGGAAAATAGGCGAAAGCAGAGAGGAATCGACGGGGATTTACGGAGAGAGGCCTCTCGCCGGCAAGAGAAACAGCTTGCGAGGTGGTGGGCTATTTATGGAGAGAAGGCTAGGCGATGAATGCAGGGGAGAAGCGTGGAGGCCAAGGGAAATTAGGCTGTAGAGGGTTTGAATTTGAAACTTCCTTCACCCCGCCTTCTTTTTTCAAGCGTTATTGTAAAGATTTTGGAAACAAATATTTAGTTAAAATATTATTATCCCCAAAAAATAAAAGTACTGTACGGAGTATTAAAATAACTTAGTTAATCCCAATAGTAATAGACAATAAATGGAATATTGTTTTACATTACATAGTTCTATTTAATTAACAAGCTAAATATCTATAATCTAAAAATCAATATATATTTCTTTCTTCACGATCATTTATTGATTTATTTAACAAATATGGAAACTAAAATCCTATTAACAAATGCCATTTATCACAAACTTATATTAAACTAGCGGTCAGGTCCGTGTATACACGGGTTCATATTATAAACAAGTTTTATATATAGAGTTTATGAATTATTTGGTTTATTAAACATAATTTAAGCATATAGAATTATTCTATATACAATTTAATTTAGTGTCTTATTGAATTATTTTCCTTTAAACATATTTTTATTAAATTATTTTATTTTTTTAACCTCTCTTGTACTTCATTGCACTTTATGTTTAAATTAATTGAAAAAAACAGTAAGTTGAAGAACAATTTCAAGAGATTACTAAAATGTCAACAATCTCTTTCTTTTATCGTATAGTTTTTATAAAAACATATGAATAGTAAGTGCTATTGTTTCCTAGTCTCTATGCCTATTTATTGTTTTATAGATGGATATATGTATATATCTAATGTTTAACATAATATTTTAGTAGATTTGTGTTATAGTTAGTCAGTTAGAGTAATAAGTAATATATTAAAGGTAAATTCAAATGATCTACTCCGTATTATATTGAAAGTGAACAACGAATATTGGGACCTTCCTAAAACTTTGTAATATTATAATATATAAAAATAATATTTGAATATCTTTATACAATGAAAAATTTAAAATGATGCACCAACTATAATTTAGATTAACGATTAATATTGTGTATATATATTCAAGGTAAAATGAAAATTATCTGTAATATTCAACGTGAAAAGTAATATTTGAATAATTTTGCATTACAACCTAGCCTACCAAATAACGTAAGTTTGATATCTGAATAATTTCAAAGTTTTTAACCATTACGCTACACATAAATTTATAATTTTTTTAATAATTGTATATATAAAAATTTGTGATTATTTGCATAATATTGATTACTTTTTTTTTGGTCGAAATATTTATTACTTTTTTATTCTATATGTTTGTTGTAGTTTGAATGAAAGTTGCCTCTGTTTCAGTGTACCACATCTATGTTTGTCTAGAGCATATACTACACCAACCAAACAATTCAATCATCATTCGATCATCTCATTAGCAACTAATTAAGCAAGACAAATTGATCAATTTACAACAAATTCAGATCAACCAGTTCAAGAACACAAAAGTCGCAACAATTAAGGTTCAGACAAGATCAATAAGTCCTCTTGCACATATATAATTAATCACTTGTTTTGAGCAACATCAACAAGTTTTTCCAACATCAGCAAGATTTGTTAATCACTTTTCCAATTCAGCATCATCACCCAAAGCAAAGGAGCACATATAAAAAACAAAATACATCAAGGTGAAGTTTCCGCACAAGGGGAAAATGCACATTATTTACTTCATCTACATTTTTCATAAGATCCAAACATAGACTTAAGCCGTCTGTATGGTTCGTTTTTAAGACCGCTAGTCAACAATATCAGCTCAGCACATGACATAGAAACCCATTAATTCATTGATCCATCTACTATTCTCTTCTCTTATTTATTGTTATCCTAAGTTTCTAGAGACTTGACTCTTTCAAATAAGAAAGAGCACAAAAAAAACACACACAAGCCTTAAATTCCTTTGCCTGAACTATCATAAACCACACGCAACATAATAGACAAAATATATAGAAGAATTAACAATCTAAAGGTGTCATAGATCTCCCTCTTACACTAGACACTAGTTTTTTCTTTTGCTCGATCGTAAATTTTACCGCAAATAGTACATACAACATAGTATCAAGATGGGAAAAGGTCATCATCATACTATAAACTACAAAAATAAAAAGAACAAAGACGACACTTGAGTCCGCTGCCCACCAACAAAATCCTTTTCGTCGCCCTTTTACGCTCGCTCGCCGTAAATCCTCCACGTCTGCATTTCCACGATAAGCACCAAAACAACGACTTCTACAACCATCCAAAAAAGTACCCTCTTCTGGAAAAAGCATTTTTTCCCATATTTTACATTTTAATTTCAATAAATAAATAATACATGTCTTATCTAAACAGAGAAACCCTAGCCCTTCCGCCACGTGTAGCTCTTGGCTGTCCACCCTAGACCCTTCCGGAGCGAACCGGTTTAGCTAGGACGTGAACCCGGTCGCTTACGGGCGGTTCAGAATTGCAGACGAGATCCAACGGCGGAGATTCACCCTCCGGGACCGTCTAGCTCCGACTGCTGTTGCACCTGATCCCGCCCCTCGCTCTCACGCTCCCTGCTGTCACTCTCGTCGTCCTCCTCGCCGCATCTCACGCGCTTCACGCCGATCGAAACGCCGAAAAGCCTCGCACTCGGACTCACGCTCCGGCTGGTTTCCTCAACCTTCACCGCCGCCTTACCGCTTCCGCCGGCATCGCCGCTCCCTCCGGCGGTCCGGAATCCGCTCGCGGCGGTGGCGACGGCGGCGAGCTGCTTCTCCGTGAGCAGATCCAACGGCCTCCCCGCCGGCAGGCCGCCGTTCTCCTGCTGGCCGGAGGCGAAGTTGCTCATCAGAGCTAGGATGTTGTTGCAGAGTCCTCTCAGCTGGTTGAGCTCTTGCGCTAGCGTCTGGTTCTCTCTCTTCAGCCTCTCGTTCTCCTCCGCCAGCTCCGGCGTGCCTCCGCTCACCCCGCGCTGTTGCGCCGCCGGACACGAGTTCGACGAGAGCACCTGCTCTTCTCCGGAGTTCGACGGCGATGCCGTCGCCATCGCCACCGCTGGTGGAGCCGCTACCGTCACCGCCGCCGCCGTAGCCACAACCGTCGCCTGTGAGAGCTTCCGGCGTTGGATGTCCCGGAGAAGGCCTTTCTGTCCCCGGCGGAAGCAGTCGTTGGCGAACTCCCACCGATCCGGCACCACTTTTCGGAATCCCTGGATTTTGCGCAGAGTCAGACTAAATCGGATTGGAATTCAAACCTGTAAAGAAGAGAGAGAGAGAGAGGGAGGCTCACGTAGGTGTTGAGCTGGCGGACGAAGCTGGAGAAGTTGTTGTGTTTGAAGTATTTAGGGAGCAAATCCCTAGCGAACTCGGCGGGCTTCCAAACGACGAAGCTAGATCCGTCTTCGTTCCAGGAGATGAGCTCGTCCACGGCCGGATCGTCCACCAGCTGGTACGTCTTGGTGAGGAACGGCGTCGGAAGGGAGCGCTGAGGATCGCTTCCGCCGCTCCCGCCGCTAGCGCAGGCCGCCTGCTCGACCGGCAATGGCGGCATATCGTTGTCCTCCTCTATCACCACCACCACTACCTCGCCTTCCTCCTCTTGGCGAACCAGATCGGGCCTCCTGGAAACCACGCCAGAGAATTCGACATCCATTGAATCCATTATTCATCCACAAACAAAAAAGACAACACGAAAGAGATTGATCTTTCTTCTACTACGATCCTATAAGTCAAAGTGTGTGGAAACCATGGGAGGACAAAAAGGAACAAAATCTGCACCTATCGTTCAGAGAAAAAGTCCTAATTGCGATACAGAACGCATCTAGAATGAAATCGACTGGCTTATCGAGTCGAGAGACGCGAATCGAAATCGGATCTGGGATGTGAACTGGTTGGATTAGGGGAGAGAAGGGAAGAAGGGAGAAGCGTGTTCTGGAGATTGGGATGGGGGGTTGTTAGGCTTTTGTTTGGTTTCTAGAAGGTTCGGGGGGGTAGAATGGGAAATAAGAGTGGGGAATAATGAGAAAGAGAGGGGCGGGTAACGTAAAAAACTGAGAAGATGAGGCCGGGAAAGGAAAGAGAAGAAGGTGGGGGGAAAGCGCACAGAAGGCGTGGGCCCGGGAGAGAGAGGATAGGAGTTTGGGAGTCGCCAGAAGTTATCAAAAGGTTTTACCGTCGTTTTCCAGAAGTTTCTCAACTTTCTTCGTTTTTATGGTCTCAGGATCTCGCATAAGTTATCGCTCCCTCCTAGAAATTTATTAAGAAAAAGGAAAAATATAAATTAGATAAAAAGTTGAATAAAGAAAATAATATATGAGATTTAATGAAACAATCTCATATATTATACTCATTATACAACTTTAATATTAACTTTGTCACTTTTTCTTATACAATTACGAAATTATCTTCATCCAATGTTATAGATTATTTCTCATATTCCACTTTTTTTGCGATTTCACCACTTATTCCCATCAACTATTCAACTTTCATATTTTTTTTATTAATCCGTGTGTAAATGTCCTTTATAGACGATCTTTTTGGGGAGCGGGGATATGTTACTTACAGCTTACAACGTGCTTTGTGTAAAATTTTTATTATTAATACGAGTGGATAAAATAACACATGTAATATAACCCGAGACCGATCATTCAAAAATATTAGTACAACTTCGACCAAAAAAAAATATTAGTACAACATCACTTATTGGGCCGAGATAATGGGCCCTTCGGTACACAATTGGGCCTCGAAAAAAACATGGACCAAACTTTGTAAATATAAGTACTAACAGTTCAACATAACGTAGACAGTGTACAGTGTACACACCATTACACCAAAAGATAAATTGAAGATCATGGAGCTTACCCAAGAAGAATGTTGTGTGCTGTGCGAAGCCAACAGCCAAGGGACGTGCGAAACAATGCTCAACAATGTTCTAGACTGGATTAATAACCTTCGAGTCGCAGACAAGCTTTACTATAAGACCGATGATTAGATGCCTGTGTTCGATTTTTGTGGAATGCTTGCAATTGTGCATTGACGCACTTACATTTGGATTGCAAGGAATTGGAGCATTAAACTTTATGGACCGAGACTCGCACAAATGTAAGCCCAGTACATAAGACCGATGAGATTACTAATTTACTAGGAGCCTCAACTTTAAACACCACCTCCCAGCTCTCTAAGCAAAAATGAAACGTTTGTATTTTGCAATTAACACAGATCAATTAGAAACACATTGTTCATTCTCAACTGTTAATATGCCTTGAATCTGAATCACACACTGCGACAGGTAGCACGGGGGTCTCGCTGGTTCTGGGAGGATTCAAGTCAAGGAGGAGATTTGTTAATATGCCTTGAATCTGAATCACACACTACGGTCAGCGAGTCGGGGGGTCCGGGGGGGCGGAGTCGCCCCCGGGCCACACGGTACACTATGTTTTCTGTTTGTGGGCCTATCGCAATCTGTTTTGGGTCTGCGGCCCATAATTGTAACTAGGGTTTCTTGAGTCACTATATAAGCTCTTGAAATACCTAGACCTTTGTATTCCGAATTCTGTCTTCCATAATAATATACGGTTTCTCTGCCCGTGGACGTAGGTAACACACCGTTACCGAACCACGTAAATCTGTGTGTCGTTCTTGCTTTATTGTTCTCGTTCGATCTCTCGTTACAACATCAACGCATCTAGAAACACATTGTTCATTCATCAATATCATAATATCTTAAACCACACACCATGAGTCCAGTCCATGACACCAAACATCCAAGAATGGCATGACACAAGAAAATCAGAAATTCAAATTTGTCGGCCCCATAAAATGTGAGATTGGGATGCCAATTAAGAAGCCAGAGACTTTTCTTCTTTTGAGCAAAGCAAGACTTTTCAAAGCCTTCAAAATCCTAGCCTAACTTCTTGACGTTACCTAAAATAACAAATCAATCTAACTTCCAATTTTCCACATACCCTTCCTATATAAACCCACCAAATCCCAACCCCAAAAAACCCATTAAAACCTCCCCTTAATTACCATTTCACCTTACTAATTAACCATGATTAACTTCAAATCCCTAGTCACTTTCCCGCTCCTACTCACACTCCTCACATCCACCCAAGCCGCCCAATTTGTCATCACAAACAACTGCCAATACACCGTCTGGGCCGCGGCCGTCCCAGGTGGTGGCCGCGAGCTCCCAACGGGCGCGTCCTGGACGATCTCCGCCAACCCGGGCACGACCGCAGCCCGCATCTGGGCCCGGACCGGGTGCACCCAAACCGGGCCCAACGGCCTCAAATGCACCACCGGGGACTGCGGCGGGCTCCTCCAGTGCACCGGGTACGGGTCCCCGCCCAACACCCTAGCCGAGTACGCCCTCAAGCAATACATGGACCTCGACTTCTTCGACATCTCCCTCATCCAAGGCTTCAACGTGCCCATGGCGTTCCTCCCCACCTCCGGCGGCTGCGCCAAGGGGCCCACGTGCAATGCTGACGTCACTGGCCAGTGCCCGGGCCCGCTTCGGGTCAACGGCGGGTGCGACGACCCATGCACCAAGTTCAACCAGGCTCAGTATTGTTGCCCTCCCAACGGCGGCTCGTGTGACCCGAACGACTACTCGAGGTTTTTCAAGGGCTTGTGCCCGCAGGCTTATAGTTACCCTAAGGATGATGCCACTAGCACTTTCACTTGCCCTACTGGCACTGACTATAAGGTTGTGTTTTGCCCTTAGGGTTTGCTAATCATCTTGGCATAATGATATTTTTGCATATGGAATAAAAGAAAACTAATGCATAATGCATATTATGCATGTAGCAAGAATTAAGTTTAAGTAAGATTTGTACGTTCCTTCTGAGTTAATCTCTTACAATGCTAGCTAAATAAGTTCTGAATCTCAAATGTTATTCAAACAAGTCGGCTCAGTTTAATTCACTTCATGCATCTAGTCACATATACATGCTCTATATATATATATTGTACAAAATCAATCTTAGTACTTTAAAAAAGTATCAGCCATAGTCAAGTCTTTGAAACTTGACATGCATAAACCTAATTAAGTAGCTTAAATGGTCAATTAAGTCGACCCAAGAAAAATGTTTCGATCCCAAACGACGACTGACTTTTCAAAGTTTAATAAATGAAGCCATCACCGTCTTTAATGAGAAGTTGGAAACTAAATACTGTAACTAGCAATTACTCAGTCCAAGCGTAAGAATTGGGTGATCGGAAGGTCTTAGGATCAACAAACGTTAGAACTTGCAAGGAACTGTTATGGAACAGTTCCTTGTGCAGCGGAAAAAACAAAGTATGCAGGCAATCAAACAGAAGCTAAACAAAGAGAAAAACTGTAAACAGACACGTTTTCTTATAGAGGAACCTCTATTGGATCAACTAATCCAATAGAGTAAACCTCTACCTCCCATGGAGGATTTTGAATGTCTTCCTCTCATATTATTGATCTTAGTTGTACAATTCGTCAAGATACAGCTAGCACAATCTGTTCCTAGCGATTCACTCAATCCTAGAACAATTGTCTAACTTCTCTTCCCTAGAATCTATACCAACTCTTCACAATAATACTCAGCAAAGACAAACCTCACCAAACGACTCTAGCTGGAATCGTTTCCTCTCTTCCTCAGTTGAGGATTTCCTCTCAACAACTCAGTTCATCAGAGCAGATGAACTTCGAACTCTCAATCTCTCAGATTGACTTAGCCTTCTCTCTCTCTCAGTTGGAATGGAGTTTTTTCGTGTTTGTTGTGTGTGAAGGCGTAACCTTTGAGTGTGGCGGATCATCTCCTATTTATAGGCTGCTGGAGATGTCCCTTTCAATCTTCCCAAATTTGCCTCCTAATTTGGAAGATGAGTTTTGCTTTAATCGCACCGTTGGATGAATGCCATGTGTCCTCTTTTTAATTTCATCTTAGCTTCCTTGGGAAGACTCTATCCGGATTGCTGACATGGCACAGAAAGATGACATCATGGATAAGACGTCAGCCACGTGCTTCTATCCTTAGCTGTCATCCACTAGCGTTGAACTTTCAACGCTTCCTGGCATGGGTATCCTTCCACGCATGGGTATCTTTCCAGTCATTGTTCCTGAAATACTTTTTGAACAATTTAGCTCAAGATAGTTTGTCAATCATCAAAACTAAAGATGATATTGTTCTTAATGATGTTTCCATCAATTATCACAATATTATCTCTAAGAATAAAACGTTGTTCCAGTGATATTCCTATCACTGTTCCAACAGAAGGTTACACACTTACACATATTCTCTCAAATTTCTATCTTGCATAAAATTCATTGACATCATGTTTTAAAGTCTTGTATATGAAAGTCGAACCAAAAATATTTAAATACTATACTAGAGACTTAAATCAAAATTAGTTTTTGTCATCACCAACGATGTCGATCAAGCCATCTCCGCGAAACCGGGCCTCCGCAGAAGCCCACATGTGGGCCCGGGAGGTCACCTCGTAGCAATCTAGCAGAGTATGCCTTCCAACAGTCGCGCCAGCCGAGTAAGACCGCGCTCGCCAGACCTCAGCCGAATCTTAAGTCCGGGTGCACCCAAGGGATTTCTACAACCAGATTGTTGAAGGCAGAATATATCTGTAGACCCTTTAACTTGTCACTTTTTAGTAAATGGGCCCCCAACTTTGAATATTTCCTATTGAACCCCTAAACTTTATTTTTTTTGCCTATTAAGCCCTTTTTTGCAAATAAACCCTCTTTTTTCGTAGTGTGACTAACACGCGCTGACCGGGGTCATTTTCATTCCACTCAGCAGCCACGTGACATCCCAAATATGAAAATGGGGGGATTGCGGATAGGAAGAAGATGAGGAAGAAGATGGGGTGTGAGACTCTACATGGCATATTTTTTTAGCCATGTAAGTAATTTTGGGAACTTTTACAGCCAGCAAGAGGAGTGACTTTCACGCGCCCCATCAGGTCATCAAAAGGGGCTCAATAAGAAAAAAATGTTAAGTTTGGGGGTTTGATAGATAATGTTCAAAGTTAGAGGGTCCATTTGCATAAAAGCTACAAGTTGAGGGGTCTAAACATGTATTCTGCCGATTGTTGAATATTATAGGTTCCGTTCGAGAGTAGAGTCTCAGGGCAGCGGAATCTGGAAGGGCTATTTTTATACTCCTACTTGCTATTTTTATTTCCGGACCGTTATAAGTTGTTGTACTTTGTACTTGCTATTTTTATTTGGGCCATTTCATAAGAGTAAGGCCCATATATACGAGCCCAGCCCAACTCAGAAGACTAAAAATCACCGTCTACGGAATGCTTGATTTTTTTTTTTCGATCAAGACTACGGAATGCTTGATTAACAAAACGTCTTCTCTGCAAATTCTTCCTTCCTCCTGCTTGTCTTCTCCGGTCTCATCCGACGCCGTTTCGTACGAACAACCTCGCACTCTTTTCTCACTCGCTCACTCCTTGGTCACGCGCGTCTCAAACCTACGCGCCGGCAGGGGTGACATCGAGGGGTTGAGAGAGGGGCTAGGGTTAGGGTTTTGGAGACTGTTATTGTCCATGGGCTGGGGGTTATGTCCGAAATTACTCCTGGAGGGACACAACGACGTCGTTTTAGGTGCGGATTGAGACTCTCTGAATCAGCATGAGTGATAGCAAATTTCAGATTTGTTTGTCATGTGTCCATCCATAAATGGAAAATCCAGTTGTAGACCTTTTGGTCAGCTATGCAGTTTATCAACAGTGATCTTTGTTAAGGCTCTATATGTTGAGATTTGAGTGTTTGATTGTTGGGTCCATGTATTTCATTCGATCTGTTCCAACATTGCACGGGTAGAATAGCTTGTAAGTTGGAGTATGCATACATTTGAGAGGAAATTTGGTATGGAGCCTATTTGGGGAGATTTGTGGAGTGGATAGGCGGGAACAAAAATAAAAGAGCTATCTAGTCGGTTTTCCGAAAATACCCCTGGTCAAAAAAAAAATTACACGCGTGCCACCGCGTCCCACCTGAAATCCTGTCATCGGAAATCCTGTCATCCAAAAATCCTGTCACCGGAAGATTGAAAACAACTTGTCCCCATGCATAAAAACTTGTCATCGCTTAGAAAAACTTGTCATTGCGTAGAAAACTTGTCATCTCTTATGAAAAACTTGTCAATGCGTACAAAACTTGTCATCCTTTACGAAAAACTTGTCATCGTGTAGAAAAACTTGTCATTGCTTAGAAAAACTTGTCATCGCGTAGAAAACTTGTCATTTGTTATAAAAACTTGTCATAGCGTACAAAAAACTTGTCATAACGTACAAAAAACTTGTCATAGTGTAACAAAAACGTGTCATAGCGTACAAAAACTTGTTGTCACTCAACCTATCGTTACGTACAAAAAACTTATCATCACGTACAAAACTTGTCATTACCCTAACTTGTCATCACGTATGCAACTTGTCATCAGAATTTATTAGTATGCCTATATGGGATTTGAACCCACATTATTGTGCGTTAAGCACATTGCTCTACCATTTGAGCTAATAAGCCATAATTAGAAGTAATATATAGACAAATTTGACAATGCAAAATAAATTCAACTTGTCATTACCAAAACCCGTAAAATCAACTTGTCATCATCACTAAAAACCGTAAAACCAACTTATAAAGTCAAACAAATCATTCATACACTACACGGTAAGGAGGGATCAAGGAAAGCTCAAGACTAGTGATACATGAACAGGAACCACCAAAATAAGCTACTGCCACATCACAATCACCAAAAAGCCAAGCCTAACTATAAAGCAATTAAGCAAACCACAACTCGATCGAAAAAAAAAAATTAAGCAAACCACATGCATTAGACAACAGGAACCACCAAGATGCTGTAATATATACATTTTAAGCTAGCTAAAAATATCAGATTGTTTTGTGATGCAATAAATAACCAAAACATAAAGAGTTCCTTTATAATAAAGCATCATTAAGGTCAGCCATTATCAACATCAACGTGTCACATTCAGCACTAGTAAGTAGCAAACATTATATGGTATATGGATTTACAAGAAAAACAAACAGATACACACCAAAAGGTCAGCCATTATCAACACTGTCAACACTCTACACATAGCCATGGAAGCTTCAAACTCATCTTCCACTCTTGCCTACAACTTCACTATAAGCCAGACTTATACTAATCACTCGTCTTAATTTCAAGTTCATAATTGTAATGAAATATCACATTCCAATCACATTGCAAATAGGTTAACTATCACTCCAGACCAAACAAAGTAACAAATCCGTCACTGTTTTCCTTCTTCAATTGCTACTGCTAATCATTAAATCTATCTAGATAATCTGGAAATCAATTTGCCAAAAGCTGAATAGCAATCTCATCCAATTAATCAAATGCCTAAAAATAAGAGAAATCGTTTGTAAAGTTAGACCTCAAACCTTGTGGCCGGATCTACCTCCTTGAGAAGGGAATTGTCTGGCACAACGATCTCTGAAACCGGAGTCTTCATCGCCTTCTCCTGATCCTCCAAGCACCGATTGCTCGCCAAAAACGCCACGATGTCAAGAAGATTGAGAATGCCGACGAACCTCTGTTGTCGCATCTTGCTATTCTCGATCACATTGTTCTTCTGCAACTTCCGGTTCCAAACATGGATCCGCTCTCGGTCGACACCCCGATCGCTCGGATGGCCGATTCCTCACGAATCCATCACCTCCGCGTCGTCCAAATCCATCCAGGCTCCGATCCGCCGAAACCCTAGGTTCAAACCGCCTCTTCTTAGTAGCCTGGTCGCCGTAATCCTCGTCATCCCTATCGTCTCCGTTCCCGAAACCTTCTTCGTCATCGTCGTCGTTGAAATCGTGTTGGCGATTGAGCGTGGCGACGGAGATGGGGAGGGGACAGCGCTCCATCGAGCGAAGAGGGAGATCGCGTCTCCCGTGTCTCCAGATCCAGATCTCTCAGAGAAAAGAAGAGGAGAGAGAAAGAAAGAGAAAATAAAAAAATATCCCTCTTATACCGCCTAATTAGTGATTGTTTTTTAAGAGGGGTCTAACTTGTTTGTAAATGTGAGAAAAGCGTCCCCACCGCCCCCTTCCCTCTACATTTGACCCTGGATTTGTTTGTAATGCATCTTTTGTACGTAACGGTTTTGTACAAGCTTTGTTTGATACATTTGACCCTTCTGAAAGGCAGGTGTGGCCTGAAGCCAGCATTTACGTAGTCAGCAAAACATTTTATGAGTAATTATCAAATTAACGTGTTTCACGTGGATTGTTTATTGCTTCAACCTCAACACCAGGATGATGAGGGTTGGCCATGGCCAGCACAGCACTTTGACTCGGCAATATATTTTGTCACTTTGATGGTTTGATTAGAGAAAAGAAAACATAACAAAAAGAATGAGAGATCATTATGACAGTCTCCACATATCTTGCTTATCACATGTGAATATTTTTTTTTTGGATCATTTATCACATGTGAATATTTATATAAAGTTCATCATTCGGTTTAATTTCCTTGATTGTTTATTGTTATAAACTAGCTAGCCCATATTAAAATAATATTCATCCACTTTCCTTGATTCTTCAGGTACGTGAAAACCTCTAATTAGCAAGCTACGTAGGCCGTAGGGCACGCACGATTCCCGCTTGGCAACTCATTGTTATCTTTATCATATCAAAATTGCATATTCTGTATAGCAGTTATTTATCCTAAACTTTGATTAACTTCAATTCTTATTAATCACGTTAATTATCTTGCATATCCAATTATTTATCCGATTCGATCTCTAACCTTGGGATCGATGCCGGATCATCTGCAACTAATTATACAACCATTAGACCACCTCGATCTAATTCTGTAATTAAGCAATTTGCAATGTGACCATGAGTCCATGACCCATCATTTCATACTACTTACTCCGTCCCATAATGTTCGTCCTATCTCGTTTTTACCGTCCCAATATGTTTGTCCAAACCCCTCACTTTCCATTTTTATCACTACACTTTATCACTTTTTTACCTAATCAACTTACTTTTTCATCATCTTCATTTCTCTTTCCTCCTATCACCATCAACTTTATACCTAATACATTTCACCTAAAAACCTCCATTAAAACACTATTCATTATCTTCTTTCCATTAAAATTCATAACTTCCTAACATTAAAAAAAATTAAGCCTAAGCTTAAAATTATTTTTAAACAAATAAAAAACGTTAATGTTGGGTTAGTGGCGAAATTGAGCTTCTAATCATTTTTTAACCTGCTTGAATTGGGCTAGCCCGAACCATGATCCATTTCTGTGTTTCTTGTGCAAATCCCCCATTTAAAAGTGTGAAACCCTAAATTTACATGTTTCACGCCTCCAACTTTCCTGAGATCTCCCTTCAAATCCTAAGCGCCGTTTGTTGAACACTCTCGATCCTCTCATCTTCCCGATCGATATTCCTTCATTCCTGCATTTTTGGCTCTACATCTCTTCAATATTGTTGATTTTGGCGCTTGAGCTCTTGAGCTTTCGGTCTTGTCTTTCAATTTGTCCCCAAAAAAGCACGCCTCGCTCGAAATCTCGTTGTCCCCAAATTTGTTGAGATCTTGCGATGGCTCATCATCACCCCATAATTTTGTTTTCTGTTGCAATAAAATATCTCTGTTTTTCTCTCTTTTTTATGCCATTAATGGTAATCTGAATGTTTACCTGAGAATTTCTCATGTAGGAGAAGGTGACATGGTTTTGAAAGTTCAGATCTGTAATTTGGGAGAAGGAAGAATTCGTGTACTTAGAATACTTGATTCCTATTGGTTGTTGTAAATAAAAACTCTCTTCTCATTGGATAAAACTTGTTAGCTGGCATCCTCCAACTGCCTCACCTTCTTGAATTCCTGAGCATAGTTGATGATGAAAGAGGCCCGATTACCTTGAAAAATTTCCTGCTGGAAGGTAAACAAGTTACGCCACATCCAAATCCACCATAAAGCAATAGTAAACACATCCACCCAAACGAGAACACCGTGGACTCGAAGGCGGTAAGTAATATTGATGCGAATCCAAAAGGAAAAGTCGGAGTCGAAAAAGACTTCCCTTGCAAGAGGAGGGTGAAGATCATTCCACAAACAGGTTGTAATGTCACAATCCCGCAAGAGGTGGATCAACGACTCCTCCTCAGCAGTGCACAACGAGCAAAGGGCACTTCCGGCGATATGACGCCGCACCTGCTCTTGATTCGTCAAAATTACGCCTTTGGTAGCAAGAATGAGGAAAAGACGGTTCCTCTCAGGCGCTTGAACCTTCCAAATGCTGGTGTAGATAGGCCTGTCAACAGTGTATGGAATCTGACTCGAGATAGCCCGCCGATACGCCGATTGAACCGAAAACTGGCCCGACGACGTACCGCCCCAGCTCAAGACATCATCGGTGCTCGGGTTTTCATCAAGACGCACCGCGGCAATTTTCAAGAGAATGTGCGTCGGAAGAAACGGGGTGAAGGCCGACCAATCCCACCTCACCTCCGGCAACCAGAATTTGCGAACAAAACGGCGGCGCAACTCGGCAGGCACGAGCTGGACGGCAACTTGCAGCAAAGTCTGATCGAGGAGCCAGCAATCTAACCAAAAGCGAGTCTGGAGACCCCTGTTAACGCACCACCGATACCCCAGGGCAACCACCTGCTGCGTGCCCGTCTTAATGTCTCGCCAAATATGAGAAGCATTCGCCCTCTCGCCACCCATTGGACGAACATACTTCGACCGAACCACTTTTGTCAAAAGTTTATTCGTCTCGATCGGTGAGGAAACGCCAACCAACCTTGGCGATGAGCGCCAGATTCAGGTCCTTCATACGTCTCAAGCCAAAACCCCCACAGTCCTTAGGTAAGTAGAGATCGTCCCACCCGACAAGGTGAATCCGACGCTGGGACTCCGTACCGCCCCAAATAAAACGGGCTATCATACTATCAATCTTGCAACAAACTTCGTTAGGGAGAATGACAGTAGCCATCGAATAGACCGGGAGGGACGACAACACAAACTTTGCCAACGTGACCCGACCAGCCAAGCTCAAAACGCCCTTGCCATCCACAAAGTTTGGTAGAAAATCGCTCAAGCAGGAGCTCGAATGTAACCGTTTTGACCTGATCATGAATAATCGGAACCCCGAAGTACTTCCCCATATCCGAAGTGTGTTGAAACCCGCTCTCCACTGACAAGGCTTCACGCAAATCCATCCCGACATTCTCCGACACAAAAATGCGGGACTTGGACGGGTTAACGCGTTGTCCAGAAGTTGCGCAAAACAAATCAAGCACCTCCCTAATCACGCGAACTTGATCGACTGAGGCTTCCGCAAACAAGATGATGTCGTCGGCGAAAAGGATATGGGAAAGCAAAGCCCCCCCCACCCCCCCGAGCCAGTTGAACAGGCTTCCATCGCCCTAACGATACGGATTAGTTAATAAACTGGCTCAAACGCTCAATGCAAAGTACGAAGAGATAAGGGGAAATCGGGTCTCCCTGGCGAACCCCTCTAGATGGAATAAACGGATCCAACATCTCACCATTCCAAAGGAGACGAAACGATGTAGGATGAAGACACTCTTTGATCCAGCCAGCCCTGCGACTAGAGAACCCGACGTCAAGAAGAGTGTCCACCACAAAGTCCCATCTAATGCGATCATAGACCTTCTCGAGATCAAAGTCCCACTGACATGACTATATGCTCACTTTTTCTTGTTTCATAATACTTGTCCATTTTACATTTTTTCCTATCTCTTTCCATTTATACCCCTAATAATTATCTTTATCATAATCATTACATTTTTTCATATTTCTTTAAACAAATAATTAACTCTACATTTGAGAGGGGTAATATAGGAATACTATTTTTTTCTTAATATATGTGTAATGTCCAAATAATAATGTATTTTGAAACGGAGGGAGTATAAGTTTTTATTTTGTTGACTCTATATGAGCGAGGAATTGAGGGAGCGCTATAAGCCAAATCTATTAAAAAAATCCAAACTTCTCTTCGAATATATATATTGACCCTCCACTTACACGTTCGTTGACAATTGACCATCCGTATGATAGATTATATTACCCTAAACTATCTATATATTTAAATATTATTTTAAACTATTTGTATGATGGGTTCCGTTAACAAAACACCACTCGTAGTCTGTTTCGGTTAAAAATCCGTTAAATGTGCGTGGCCACGTGGAAAACTTTAATTTTCCTTCTCAGCATACCGTCATGGAGGCGTACATTTATGAGGAACCATGCACGTTATTGTTAATCATCTTCTTCCTATATATATATTCCTGCTCTAACCATTTCAAAGATTGTCACTGATCCTCGATCCACATATAAAAGTTCCAAGCTCTTTATACAGTTTCTTTGTACCATTGATTGATCAGCTAAACCAAATGGCTAAGCATAGCTTAAATAAACCCCAAAGAATGCAACTCATAGCCACTTCTGCCCCTTATTTCATCCTTTGGACTCTTAGTCTTGTCCTGCAATCTGCTCGTTCGGAGCCTCAAACTCCTTGCTACTTTGTGTTTGGAGACTCTTTATTCGACAACGGCAACAACAATGGTCTAAAAACTAGGGCCAAAGCCAATTATCCGCCTTATGGAATCGACTATCCTGGTAAAGTGGCCACCGGAAGGTTTAGTAATGGCCTAAACATAGTTGATGTTATAGGTACGTACGTACATACATACATATATTCATGTCTAGCCAGCTAGCTACCTAATCTTTGTGCGTCTTTTAATCATTTGACCTTTATATATAAGCCTAGCTAGCTTAAAACTCCATATATTATTTGATCTTAATATGTTTATAATCGATCATTCATGTGTGCAGGTGGACATCTGGGCTTTGAAGAATCACCCCCACCATTTGCTTCAACCGCCAAGATGATGAGTCAAGAGAGCTTACTTAAAGGTGTCAACTATGCATCTGCGTCAGCTGGTATTCGCCGAGAAACCGGTGGACATTTGGTAACTAAGCTTAATCAATCATATTAATGAAGGGTTATAAATTTTAAATAAAAGTCTTACATGAGCAACTAGTGAATCACATAACGGTGGTGATCGCGCGCAGGGGGTTCGGAAACCCTTACATGAGCAACTAGTGAATCACATAAAACGGTGGTCTCAAGAATTTCCAGCAGCCTGGGGAATGAAAGCGCGACGACATCTTACTTGAAACGTTGCCTGTACATGATCAACGTCGGTAGTAGCGACTACTTGTACAACTATTACGGACCTGGAGCATACTACAATACAAGGAAGCGGTATACAGTAAACCAATATGCAAAAGAACTAATCAAACTATACTCTCAACAAGCTCATGTACGTTTAATTATTTGCAGTGTATATATATAGCCAATATGGCTTCTTCTTTTTCTGTTAACAATTAACTAATGCGTGGGAGTACTTTTGTTCGATAGATGTTGTATGAACTGGGAGCAAGAAAGGTGGCCTTGTTTGGATTGGGTCAACTCTGCGAAAATAAGCTTCATTTTAGTTTTAACGCTGCGGTCTTGCCCTTCAACAAGCAGCTACGGGATCTTGTAAACGAGCTCAATTCGGAGCTAACTGACGCGAAATTCACCTACATAAACATGGGTGCCATATCTCGTACTTATCCAAGTATGGACATGGCTTCTTGATACAATTAGTTTTATGTTTTTGTAGCTAGCTCCGGGTTTAATACTTATGGTACTTGTTCTGTGCACAGAGACTTATCGTCGTTCAAGTTCACCATGTTGTTCAGAGCGAACGGCGGCTGGGCTGTGCAAAAAAATCTCGCCAGTGTGCAAGCTCAGAGAAACATACGCGTTCTTCGATAGCATCCACCCGACGGAAGCCATGAACAAACGAGCCGGAGGCATAGCTTACGACACTCCAACTTTTTTGGGATTCGTGGATCCCAGTAATATCAGGACCCTCGTCCTGTCGTCCTAGATACACCACAAGTCGAAGATACGGGAAGGACGTCGAGACCTACAAGGGAAAGGCGTCGTCCTAGCCGTTTTAACGACTATTAGTAGTTTAAGGTTATTTCCTTAATGTAATGTAATTTTTATAAACTAGAGCTTGCTCTCTTCCCGGGTTTTCTTTGCGGTTCTTTCCTGGATCGCTTTTTTGTTGAACCGTTAGGGCTAGGTATAAATACCTTGTTAACTCACCAAAATTAATAACAAGATTATTCTTAGCCCTAATCCCTGTCTTCCTTCTCTCATCTCCCTCGCAGTACGTTGCATTCCTCTACTTCCCTCAGTATGTAACCCGATCAACTTAAGCCTACACTCAACCCATAATGATAGAACTCGACCGTTGCGGTCCATTTGACAAGTTCGATATGAATAATATTAAAATTATTTATAAATTGAATTAATATTTTGATATGCAAATATTTAATTACACAATATACTTCGTAATCCTAAACATGCATCTTTATCGTAATAATCCAAAATATTGAATATGTATGGAGATGATTTTATAATTTTATCAAAATATATCATTGTATCAAGAATCAAACTATTAATTACGTCAGTTTGATGAGTTAGTAATTTTGATTTCGGATGAAGTACAAGATTAAGATGATATATATGGAGAATAAGCTTATTGATCAAATTTGATTGGGATGTTATTAATTAGAGGTGTCATACATGTCGGGTTGGATAGATTTGGGTTCGGTCTTTCTGGGTTCGGGTTGAGTGCAGATACGGGCCAATCAGGTTACAGGTCAAGTCCGGTCGGATCTTGACAGGTTCTTGTGCGGGTTCGGGTCGACCTAACGGTTCAAGAATTTAAATTGAGTCGGTCGGGTCAGTTTCAAGTTTCAACCCAATCGGGTTCGGTTTTTTTCTTTGCTCGTTACTACTTGGGCCGGGTTTCAACCCTAAAATTTTCGGTCGGTTCGGGTCAATTTTTCGGGTCGGGTCAGGTTTTGACAACTCTAGGTGTTATATATTATCAAGAACAAACCTATTACATATAAAATTGAGATCTCACACCATCAAATTCGAATTTGTTTTATATAGGTTCATGCTACTAAAAGTAACCAATTAATAGATTCTAAATGTTGTAGTTTTTACGATACTTTTCAGATTTAAAAAAAATTGTAAATTTGATTTATAACATTTATATCATATATACATTAATATATTTTAAATTTTATTTGAAATCCCGGGCAAGGCCCGGGGTTATAACTAGTTTGTCTATATAATCAAAGTTTTAATCAAAAAAATAAAATAAATTATACTACAATTCATAATTATATTTTATCTACCTATAGACACTAAATTTGTATATGTTTTAATTATTTTTTAAATAAAATTGTAATTTGAGTTTGATTAGGGTAAACAACCACACCTTTAACCGCTTTTTAAATTAACCCATGTTAATGAAAATTAATAATATTTGTATACAATTTAATTTGCACAAATTTGACATATATTTTAGTTATCTTTAATCACAAATAGCTTTTGGTTTAGTATATATATGTAAAGCAAATTAGTAACAATTGTATATATAAAAATAAGTAGTTGTTGAGAATTGAGAAAAGTAAAAAGTGAATTTCATAGAGTTTATGGAGTTTATTGATATTCAAGTGAATGGGTGAAATAGAATTAGGGAAGGGGAGAATGATGTGAATGAGAGAAAAATGATTAAAAATAAGGATTCGTGAGGTTTATTGACATTCATGTTCTTATAGAGTTCAGGGACCTTATCCTTGTAAGGCAGCAAATACAACTCCAAGAACTTAGACTCAGCCTTGCACATAATGTAATAAAAGTCCACATTACACTCGACCAGTCGCCTCTCCTTGAGAGCCCGAACCAAAGCGGTCCGAGGCAAGATCCTCTTCTCCAAGCTAAGCGACTGCAAAACAGGATGCACCGCCAAGTAATCGGCTCCGTACCCAAGATCCTCCAAGAAATACCTCAGCTTAACACCCACCAACGCTGCGGACAGATTCAAAGTCTTGGGATGCCTCTTGAGCAACGTCGAGATTTCAACCTCACTCCATCCTTAGCCACGAAATGCTCGAAGCCACCACTCGAGCCTCTGGTCACTGATCATGCTCATCGCGGAGAAAATAATTTTAAAGTTAGTTTTATCTTTAAAGTCATACTATCTATCAGTAATTATATTTTCCTTAAATAGGCCACCACAATAATTTTAAAATTTGTAAGTTTAATCATATTTATTCTATTATCGGAAATTTCACACGATAACCCTTGAGGTTTATATAAAATTCAAATTATAACCCTATGTTATGTACAAAGTTTATCATATGTCCAAAAAAGTCAATATTAATTTACACATTAAACTTGTGAAACTTTGGGCATTTGGTATAAATTTGGGTATGGGAATAAGACAAGGTATGGGGTTGAGTTTGTATGGGTTTGGATTCCGTGGGGGTCGCCGTGACTCACGCCGTAAGACGTACCAGACTTCCGTCGATGTGACTCACTCCGTAAGACGTACCAGACTTCCGTCGCCGTGACTCACTCCGAGTTCCGGTTTTCGTCGTCGTCGCAGCAGCCGGAGAGATCTGTGGGGGTCGTCGAATCGTCACCTTGCAAAGTGACGGGAAGTGGCCTGTGGGCTGCTCGACAAACATGTGAAGACCAAAGAGAGCATAACAGCATGGATTATATTTCAGCCATAAAATGCACGTGACCAGCACATTGTGAGGAATGTAAATATATTTTATATTCAAACGAAGGCTATTTTCGTCTTTTGACATTGAAATTGTAACAATCTAGCTAGTTGTATTACCGAACACTCATTTCTATTTTACTTCCATTCCGCTACCCAAATCAGTCCCAGCTATCATCTTACGTTCAGCTTCAGCTTCAGCTTCAGTTAATATACCCGAACGGAGCCTTTAGTCTTCAAAACTGAACTAACTTAACAAACTCGCCTACCAAACTTCAACAGTGATTAAATGATGAGCATTGGTAACAAATGGTTGATTGATCGAACACCCAGAAGTTGAATTACAGTTTTGATCAATCGACAACGGTCACATGGCTTACCGACGAATTTAATGTAACAACCATTTGCAAACGAGTTGCTGCTCATTTGTTTTTCTGTAAATGTATATGTATCAACCTAAACAGAAGATTCAACTTTGCATCAGCAAATAGCCAACAGCAGAGTATGCAGATCACTCAAATAATTTCTTGAATCTTACTTTCACCATTGAGTCAACATTTGCCTCATATTCTCAAGAGAATGTTAGTAACAGAAGCACAATGCACTCAAAAACTCCAATGACATTATTATCGACAAGCAAAATGCTAGGGAGAGTTCGACACCTGACGACACGACGTCTGCTGCATATAATCCTTACAGGGGCCTTATCCTTGTAAGGCAGCAAATACAACTCCAAGAACTTAGACTCAGCCTTGCACATAAGGTTATAAAAGTCCACATTACACTCGACCAGTCGTCTCTCCTTAAGACCCTTAACCAAAGCGGTCCGAGGCAAGATCCTCTTCTCCAAGCTAAGCGACAGCAGAACAGGATGCACCGCCAAGTAATCAGCTCTGTACCCAAGACCCTCCATGAAATACCTCAGCTTAACACCCACCAACGCTGCGGACAGATTCAAAGTCTTGGGATGCCTCTTGAGCAACGTCGAGATTTCAACCTCACTCCATCCGTAGCCGCGGAATGCACGAATCCACGATTCGAGCCTCTGGTCACTGATCATGCTCATCGCGGACACCCCGTGCACGAACATAGCAGACGTCCGAGGGATCCCGAGCTTGCGCTCGGCTGCTCTCACTTTCTTTTCAAGCCACTGAGGCTTCTGGATGAACAAGAGGGGCCTCTGTAGTAACAAGTACTTGATTTTCGGGCTCGGGACGCCGTAGCTTTGCAGTAACATGAGATTATCGGGGAGGTAATTGAGGGCATTGGAGGAAAGCAAACGTTGTGATCTTGGTTTCAGCAACAGGCTAAGCAGCTCCTCATCATTATCAAACAATGACTTCAAAACCTCAATTAAAGGGGCGATGAAACCCTTTAGGCTCCGGCTTAGCAAGTACGGATGGTGTGATACGAGTAGCCCCAAATTTGAGCTGCAAAACCCTAGCTCCTGTAAAACCCTAATTTTGGGCTCTAGGGTTTTGGCGACCTTGCAACGGAGGAGCTGTGGGACATGGGTGAGCAGGATCCTGATCTGGGTTTCATCAAAACCGGTCCTTTTAAGCAAATCGACAACAAGTTTAGGCTGTTTGGCGGTGGATTTCGAGATGAGACTGACCTTGGTGGCAATGGGGATGGCTTCTTCTTCTGAGAACCCAACTGATTTGACCAGGAATTCGACCATGGGAGGACTTGTGGTCACATTCTTGGAGATGACTGATGTTGAATAGAGGGTCAAGGATCTGAATGAATGGAGGCAGGTATATACGCCATTGAAGCCCCGTTTGAGCATCCTTGGCAAGAAATCTGAGTCTTTTTTGTGTCAAATATGCCAACTTCTTCTTGTGTTTAGATGAATTTTGTAAGAGGGGTTTTGCCCATATTCATTTTTGCTCCATTTGGCTGAAATTTGTAGACATTAAACAAAAGGTCCCTTCTTTTGTTTTCTATTTAACTTTTTTTACCCGATTTGATCAGGCAATCTTGTCCAAAACACATGTAATAATTGCACGTTTCTGAATGTGAAGATAGATTCATTATAAGTTCATGGAAAGTGGTAACACATTGGTGATCATCAACTCCTTTTATTCAAGCTGAATTTTTGTCAACAGAGGATACCATATCCAGAGTCCTGACACCCAAATTGCACAAAATTATCACAAGCCCATTTGTTCTTTTGTGGATTTCAGGCGAAAGGCTACATGCTTAGTTCTACAATTTGCACAGAGAAAAAAAAAACCTACAAACAAAGCAACAATAAAACAACAAGATTCTTTTTACCCACCCTGCATAGAAGCTAGCTACTACTTTTACAGAACATGTATGCTTCTGAGGTTAAATCATTACATAGTCTTTATCTTACCTTAAATTACGGTTCCAGGAACTGAACATGGTTCCCTGCAAAGGAAAATCTGCAGCTTGAGTGTGAGGGGCTGCTGGATTAACATCTTGTTGCTGCTGCTTAGATGAAGGAGCAATCTTTTCGGAAAATCCAGGTGGCCCGTCATCTGTGAAGGCGACATTTAGATTGATACCGCTATCTAAAGGAAACCCGCTCCAGGAAAACCCAGGTGGATTGGCGTCTGGGAGGGCAGGATTTTCACTGCTGTTTGAAGGAACTCTGTTGCTGCTCCATGGAAATCCAGTCCGTCGGGCATCTGGAAGGGCAAAATTGCCATTATTGCTGTTTGAAGGAACACTGTTCCGACAAAAGTCAGGCTGTCTGGCGTCTGGAAGGGCAAAACGGTCATTATTGCTGTTTGAAGGAACACTGTTCCGACAAAAGTCAGACTGTCTGACATCTGGAAGGGAAAAATGGTCATTATTGCTGCTTGAAGGAGCGCTGTTCAACGAAAAGCCAGGCGGTCTGGCATCTGGAAGGGCAAACTGGTCAGTGTTTTTTGAAGGAGCACTATTCAATGAAAATCCATTTGATCTGGAATCTGACATGACAAAACGGTCATTGCTGTTTGAAAGAACACTGTTCCGGGAGAATCCAGGTGGTTTGTTATCTGGAATGGAAAAGTTGTTACTCCTGTTCAAAAAAACTCTGCTCTGGGAAGATCCGGTTGATCTGGCCTCTGGAAGGGCAAAATTGTCACTTCTGTTTGACGGAACGCTGCTTCGGCTAAATCCAGGTGGTGTGCCATCTGAAGTGCTAAGGTTATTACTGCTGTTCAAAGGAACATTGCACCGGGAAAAGCCAGGTGGCCCAGGATCTGGGATGGTGATACTGTTACCACAGTTTGAAGGAATATCATTCAGGGAAAATCCAGGCGGGGTGGCATCTGGGAAGGCAAGATTGCTACCCCGGCTTGCAGGAACGTCATTCAAGGAAAAGCCAGGTGGCGTGGCATCTGGGAAGGCAATACTGTTACCACAGTTTGTAGGAATGTCGTTCAGGGAGAAGCCAGGTGGCATGGCATCTGGGAAGGTGATGCTGTTACCACAGTCTGAAGGAATGTCGTTCAGGGAAAAGCCAGGTGGCCTGGCATCTGGGAGGGCGAGATTATTACCACGGTTTGAAGGGGAGGCATTAAATGAAAAGCCAGGTGGCGTGGTGTCTGGGAAGGTGGGATTGTTACAACTATTTGAAGGTTTCTGGAAGCCTGGTGGTCTGGCTTCTGGAAGGGCAAAATTGTCATTTCTGTTTGAAGGAGCACTGCCCCGGGAAAAGCCACGTGGCCCGGGATCTGGGAAGGTGATACTGTTACTGCTGTTTGAAGGAACAGTGTTGAGAGAAAAGCCAGGTGGCCTGGAATCTTGAAGGGTGAAATTGTTGTCACTGCTGTTTGAACAGGTACGGATTTGATGCTGGACGTAGTCATGTATGGCTACGGTGTCATCCAGTGGTAATGCACCAGTAAGCGTCTTGTATGCAAACTCAATGCATGGATCTGACCATGGAAAACTGAATGGAGAATCCTGCTGTTCTTTTTCCCTTCGATTAGTCAGCTCATCTGTGCTAAATCGCTCCTTGGAATTGATTTTTGGAGGTTCTTTGAACATATGATCTGTAAAATTGTTCCTTGCTGGCTCCACAGTTGTTTGACCTCCAATGTTGTTCCGTGAGAAGTCTATCATCATAGTCTGATGCGTGCCCTTGCTCCTTGGACTCGCTTTTGCTGTTTGTTCTTCAGGGAAGATGGAAGCAGCCGGGACACTATTCCCCTGTGAATTGATAACCAGAGGTGATTCTTGAGCTTGTTGGCTTTGCTCAGATCCTGAAGGCATGGCTTCTGTTCTGGGAGACTGAAGAACTCTCTGTTTGGCCATTGAATGGCTAACAGGTTCTTCTCCAATTCCTGCAAATAGCTTTGGGGACGGGTGAGGCGAAACTATCTGTTTCCTGTTTCTCCTTGGTTTCCTCTCAGCCCTCCTTTTTTCATTCTTTGAAGGTACAGTGGCAGGCTCAGTATATTGGCGGACAGTTTCTTCCTTGCCTTTTATTTGCTCCGCCCCCAAAAGTTCATACTTTGAGCGTACAGTGGCAGGCTCGGTATAGTGGCGGACGACTTCTTCTTGCAAACTAACATTGGTAGCCTGAGGCGCTTCTTGAGCTTGTTCACCTTGGTCAGATCCTAATGTTGGCATGGCTTCAGCATTTGTAGACATCTTAATTGCTGATCGAAGAACCCTCCCACTGGCCATTGGAGAGGACACAGGGTCAACTTCAATTCCTTCAAATATCTTTTTCTTGTTTCTCTTCAGTTTTCTGTCAGAGTTCTTTTTTCCAATTTCTTCCCTATCCTTTGATTGCTCTTCCCCAAAAACATCAGTAACAGACTCAGTATTATAGTGGCAGATGCTTTCTTTCTGAGATTGCTCGGCTTCAATTTTGTCAGACTTTCTATTAGCTGATCGAAGAACTTTCTCAATGGCCACTGAATGGGTCACATGGTCAATTTCAATTCCTGCAAGTCGTTTTGATGATCGGCGAGACGAATCCATTTCGTTCCTGTTTCTTTTTGGTTCCCTCTCAGTGCTCCATTTTCCTGTTTCATCCTTATCCTTTGATAGCTCCACACCTGAAAACTCATTCGTTGACAGTGGAGTTGCAGGCTTGGTCTCCACAGCTAATGTATTTGCTTTGTTTGAAACTTCATGTTTCTTCTCAAGGAAAGTATCCTTCAAAGAACTAGTAGGTTCAGTCTCTGAACGAACAACAACAGCTCCATTACCTTTAGGATTCTGGACTTCAATAGGGATGGTGTCCACATCAGCACCTAGATCTAACAAAGCATTGTTTCCAGCTTTAGAGTAGTCATAGGGCAAAGAGCTTTGTTTAGGACCTTTTTCACCTGCACGTGTTATGGATGTCAAATACAAAGAAATGCTTGTATGGTTGATTTTTGGTCAATTAGTACTTTGTACGAGCTTTACATATCGTTTATAAAATAAGAGGACTAGTAGAGAACTGACCAGTAAAAAGCTGCCTTTTGATTGAATCTTCAGTGGTATTGCTTCTTACAGTCGAATCTGATGGCTAGAACACAAGGTTGAAAAAGGAAAATCAGCATTATAAGGAATGTCAGCTGCTTGTGACATTGAGAACTCAATACGATATGAGATAATCTTGATAGGACTGAGATGGACTAATGTTCACGTAAACTGGAAATATCATTAATAGAATGTATTCTAACTTAAAGAGAGAGAAAAGTAGTGAAGGAAGAAGATTACATGTAGTATATATATTTCTATCTAATCAAGTCACACGTATTTGCAGTAGAATCTCGCTATTAAGGATGTTTTCTCACTATAGATTTGCAAGACTCACAAATCATGGAAGCAATCTGATAGAATAAATGGGGTATTGATGGCACGGAAGTGGGGGTTTCCAAGGTCCACCTTCAAGGGAGAAGATAGTAACTTGACAAATAAATAAATAGGTACTTACACTTTCTTGTGCTGGTTGTATGATACTTCTGCCACTATCCCTCCTCTTGTATGCATGTTTACTAATTTCTCCTGTTTCTAAATAGCGATGAACCTCCAATCTAGAGCGAAATACATATCCACTTGTAGGATTAAAGTAAAACTGCAGCAAATAAGACCCAAGATCAGTACAATTCTGGAGAGCAATAGCATAAGACAAAAGGAAAACATAACAGTCAAGGCCTTGTTGTAAGAACTGACAGCATGAAATTGCAGATGCATTGATGCTGGAGAGGGCAAGAGAGCTTACTGGATCTTTTCTCACACCATTAGAGGATTCCTTAATTCTGATCTCCTTAATCCACCCAGGGGGCAGTCCTTCAGCAATTTCCGTCTCGACTATAGCCTATATGTTAGTAGAAGCAAACTTAAAAAGTAAATTGCAGATTAAAGTACGCATCTACATATAGACCAAATATTCATGACAGTGTAGCACTTTGTGAGTGATGAACAGAACCCACCTTCCTCTTTTTTGATGGTTGACTTTTTTTCCCTTTGTCCAATTTTGGATCCTGGGGCACATCTCTTTTTTCTTCATCGAAGATTGGATGTTGGGGCACCTCTCCTGCTTTTCCTTCATCAAATTTTAGATGCTGGAGCACCTCTTCTTTTTTGCTTTCATCAAGTTTTGGGTGTACCACCATTTCTCTTTTTCCTTCATCAAAATTTGGATCCCAGGGCAACTCTTTTGTCTTCCCATCAAGGAAATTTGGATGCTGGGGCACCTCTTCTCTTTGTCCTTCATCGACTTTTGGATGCAGGGCAACCTCTTCTCCTTGATCAGGTTTATGACGCCTTAGTACACGAACAGATCCCTGCATCAAGACTTGGTCATTTGAGATGTTCTACAAATGAGAGATACAAACAGGACTTTTCTTATCACTATGCCTTTTAACATGTATGATTAGAGGATTCCTTAATTCAAATATACTTAAAACCAGCTAGGTGGCAGTCCTTAAGCAATTACCACCTCAGCTATAGCTAAATGTTAGTAGAAGTAAATAGTTAACTTTAAGTAAACTGTAGAATACAGTACACGTCTACATGTAGACAAAATATTCATGACAGGGTAACACTTGAATGAGTGCTGACAAAACTAACCTTCCTCTTTTTTGATGGTTGGTTTTTTTTCCCTTCATCAAGTTTTGGTTCCTGGGGCACCTCTTCTTTTTCTCTTTCGTCAAGTTTTTGATGTAATGGCACCATTTCTCCTTTTCCTTCGTCAAAATTTGGATCCTGGGGCGACTCTTTTGTCTTCTGTTCATCGGATTTCAGATGCTGGGGCATCTCTTCACTTTTTCCTTCATCAACGTTCGGATGCGGGGCCAACTCTTCAACTTGATCAGGTTTGTGACGTCTTAGTACACGAACAGGTCCCTAAAACAAATTTTGTCATTTAAGATGCTCTACAAAAGAGAGAAATTTAAGGAAAACTTTCTTAAAACTATGCCTTTTAACATATTTATGTATATATATTAGAGGATTCCTCCATTCTAATCTACTTAATCCACCCAGGTGGAAGTCCTTCAGCATTTACTGTCTCGAGTATATCCTATATGTTAGTAGAAGCAAACAGCAAACTTTAATAGTAAAATGCCGATTACAGTACACACCTACATGCAGGCAAAATTCCATGACAATATAACACTTGAATGAGTGCTGACAAAACTAACCTTTCTCTTTTTTGATGATTGGCTTTTTTTCCCTTCATTAAAATTTGGAACCTGGGGCACCTCTTCTTTTTTTCCTTCATCGAAATTTGGATCCTGGGTAACCTCTTCTGCTTTTCCTTCATCAAATTTTTGACACTGGGGCACCTCTTCTTCTTTTCTTTCATCAAGTTTTGAATCTTGTGGCACCATTTCGCTTTTTCCTTCATCGAATTTTGGATCCCAGGACAACACTTTTGTCTTCCCTTCATCACCTTTTGGATGTTGGGGCACCTCTTCACTTTTTCCTTCCTTGGATTTCGGATGTCGGGCTACCTCTACACTTTTTCCTTCATTGAATTTCGGATGTGGGGCCACCTCTTCTCCTTGATCAGGTCTGTGACGTCTTAGTATACGACCAGATCCCTAAACCAAAATTTGGTCATTTAAGATGCTCTACAAAAGAGAGGAATATGAAGGAACTTTTCTTAAAACTATGCCTTTTTACATGCACATTGATTTGTTGGTGCATCGAGTATCACACATAAAATCAGACATAAAATGAAAACCCGACAAGAACATATGGATGTATCAAACAGCCCCAAGTATTACCAAAAACAATCAATAGATAGTTATGTATGGAGTATACAGTGTCACACAAATAGAAGGATCTTTCAAGATTTGATCTTGGTCAGAGGAGTATACTTAAGAAAATCAGGATCTTAACAGAAACATACTAATCTACACCAAGCTAGAAATGGTTCATATAGGATCAGATGATATAATATTACTGAAGATAGCACTATCACTTGGACAAATGTATAACAGAATAACTATTTGATATGCGTTGCTCTTGATGATAAGAAATAAAGTGTACCTCTACAGAAGAGGCTACATGTTAAATTTAAGTATATTAACCATTTCACAATCTCTTCCAGGGTTTATATTTGAAAAGAAAAGCATCCATCTATAATCGTGAACTTCGGTTTAACTAATCACATCGATACATTTGTAAGATTTCCATTTAATAAAAAAGGTAGAAAGAACAAGGAAAAAGTCATGTTCTCACCACCAATATTTCAGAAATAGTAAAAGCCATAATAAATACAGAGATCATTGGAAGCACAAAACTCATAAATAACATTTATCAGCAGGTGATATCAAACAAACCTTAATGGAAGAATCCACCATGGCATCACTCTTCTTTCTTTCGGATAAACCAGTGCTCTGCCCTTTTCCCTTAAGATACCTTGTCACCTCTGGCTTGGAGTAAAACATTTTCCCAGTAGATGGTTCAATGTAAATCTGCACCACATAAGCAATACATTTGTAAAAAAATAAAACCATGCATACATGCACGAGCGGAAAAGACCGGATTTGTGTACCTTGTACTCCTCTCCTGCTCGTTGTCCGCTTTTTCGTTTTTTAACTTCAGTTATCCAACCAGGAGGTAACGAATCATGGCAACCATTTGGTTCCGTTGGGATCTAAATGTTCATTACGCAAACATATAAAAGGAAAGTAGCAAACAATAATGTCGGAAATAGGAAGTCTACTTACCGTTATTTCCTTATTCCTTAAACTCCTCGTCAGCGGTCCGTTCGACAACTGAGAGTGAGACCCTCGACTGTCCGCCCTTGACTTTCTTATTTCGCGAAGTACGGAAGCCTTAGAATACAGCCTCTGAGAGCTTTTCACATTGATGAAGCACTTCACAAAGGTTTTGTGAAAGGTCATTAAACAATTAAAACCAGAAACCCTAATTCACTATCAAACATTCAAACCAGTCAGTTGGACATTTTCCATTTTTAAAACAACATGGGGAATATGGCTCCTCCTACCAATAAACTGCCTAATGAACCATCAAACTTGCTCATGGAGATTGATCTACACATCCATTGTTCCACATCAATTAAAAGTGCAGGTCCCAAGGCATAAGAAACTATAGGAAATTCTAGCAACCTCTCAAAATGAGAACGTCACAAAAAAAACAACAAACTGACGATCAAGAGAAATCAACAATCAGATATAACCAACAGATACATGCAACAATCTCAATTGAGCTCACCGGTCCCAAACTCACCATCCCCCAATCATCCAAAAAGAACTCCAAACCAGGCTACAAAGCATACGAAAACCCTAATTTCGTGACAAATCGAAGAAATGGAAAGGACAAAGACAACAAACACAAGGCGAATCGAAGGAGGAGATGAGTTTATCAGCTTACCCTAACTTTGCGCCCATTTTTCACCTTGTCCTCGACTTTCCACCCCGGAGGAAGCCAATCGAGCTCGTGATTCTTCGCCACCGCCATTACAAAACTCCTCCGTAGCTCTCTCTCTCTTCGTCTCCCTCCCTCACTACCTTTTTCTCTCAGACGTGATGCAACATAGTTTCCATTTTTGTTCCGATCTCTTCTCCCTCTGGATTTTGT
This sequence comes from Polygonum aviculare, assembly GCA_934048045.1. Taxonomy (NCBI): domain Eukaryota; kingdom Viridiplantae; phylum Streptophyta; class Magnoliopsida; order Caryophyllales; family Polygonaceae; genus Polygonum; species Polygonum aviculare. Next base: position 2,493,196 of record OW204026.1, read on the forward strand.
TTATTGAAAGGGTAAAATTCGGTGATACAGGCGATAGATATGGCCAAGCTCAGGAGTTCAGACCCACGTCGACTTAATAACTTTAGGGATTTGTTTGATGTAAATTACACCAAACCACCCTTAAATTGGGTGGTTTCGAAAAAGTATCCGTAAAAGGCTGATATTGCACATAACCATTCGCATTCACCATTCGATATGTGCTATAAAAAGTTGCTTGTTCACACGTTGTAGTAAGAAAAAGCCTCGTGTGGGTAGAAGAGAAGACAATTAGTGGTGGAGTACACTGGTTGTGGGCGGTTTTGTTTAATTCCAAAACTTATTGGTGGTTTGATGAAAAGTCACATAATTAAGCGGAATTATGAGTAAACTTTTTAAATGATCAACAGTTGGTTAAATTTATTACCCTGGACAGTTAGTTAGAACTTAGAATTAGTTAAATGCATTACACTTTTGGAATTTTTATTCACTTCATTATTTCTATTATTTCTATGGCACCAAATAGTTACCGATTCAAATTTTGATCATTTTTATTTCTAAAACGATGACATGAATCGTTGGTTAAGTGCTACACTCATAAGTGATTTGGATTTGGCTTTGCTTGCATTAATATATTCAAAGTATTTACCGAATTAAAACTTCGTATCGTTGTTTATTTCTAAGAGAGATCTTATGAATTATTTTTCTTTTTAGTAATGTATTACTTTTTTTTACATTCATTTAGATATCAAAATTTATGATGGTTTGAAACTGACCTACTTAAGACTAAGAGTGACTATGAGGAGTTTTAAAATGCCTAGTAAATCTCTTCACTTTATTATTTCTCTCCTAGTATCGTCTTATTGGCGCCAAATAGTTACCGATTTAAAACTTGAGCATTTCTTATTTCTAAATGATCTTATCAATTTTCTTGTGTTTTGTTTATGTATTATTTTTTCTTGGTCAAATGCTCTAGAGTTAGTTAAATGCACTACAGTTGATAAAGTATTTTAGATTTAACTTTATTTACACTATAATTAGTAAAGGCTATTTAATTTATTGTCTCTTTTTGGTATGTTTTTATTGGTGTCAGATAGTTACCGATTCAAAACTTAATCATTACTTATTTCTGGAAGCAACCTTATAATTTTTTTCCTCTTCTTAGAAACGCATCATTATCATACATTTGTTTAAATATCAAAATTTTCAATAGTTTGGGTAGAATTAACCTTATTTCAATGGATTACGTGTAGTTTGAAAACACTATAGAGTTAGTTAAATGTATTATACTCGATAAAATGCAATAGTTTTTTAGAGTTAGTTTTTTTTACAGTATAAGGTAAGAATTTAAAATAGTTCTTGTTGATCAATAAGGTGTTAATTTCCACATTGTAAATTTGATTGGTCATTTGCAATTATGTAGTTGTATATTGCTCAATGATGTATAACTGTATAAGTAATTATCCATGCACGCAGGTGCTCACTACGAATGATGCAATTGTTCAATGGTGTGTATCAGTGCTTGTTGATCAATACGTAACTGTTTTTCAAGTGAATTTATGCATCTTCAAATATCTTGCTACGTACGTATGAACATTTAAGTATACGATTTAATTAATAAATGAAGACTCAAAAAAAATCAAAAAAATCTTGTTATCTTTCACATGACACTAACTTTTCATTTTACAAAATATTCTTTTTTTTAAGCACATTATACAAAATATTTATGAAATCATGAGCTTCGGCCTTCTTCTTTATGACATTCTTTTTTTACACTAGAAAAAAATTCAAGCATTTTTATAATAAAGTTCACCCCCCTTAGAAAAAGCTATGATGATTTATTTATCATTTAGAATTAAGAAAAGCTAGATTTATTAGGTGAAGTAATTGACAATCAAGGCACCTAAAAAGCCCAGAAACATGGCACCACCCCCCTCCCTTTTTGCTTTGCCCGTTGCTCCCCTCTAGTGTGAATGATGATTGTGGTTGTGGCTATGAGCTCCATTATATCAACGCTCATCTCTTTCTCTCAACCCTTCTTCTGATTTTTCCCAAGAAGCTGCCTTTTTTGGCCTCTTCCTCTCTCTCTCTCTCTCTCTCTCTCTCTCTCTCTCTCTTGCTAGACCCTGCATTCAGGGGTTTAGTGCTCCAATTCAAACCAGGATAAGGTATTCTACTGAGCTCTTTCTGTGCTAATTCCATTTTTCTGGGCTGAATTTGCTCAGGATTTGAACTGGGTTGAGGTTAAAAACACCTCACATTGTCTTTTACCGCTTATAGCATCTTTTTCATGTCTTCAGCTGCTACTTGCTACTACAATTTCATGGCTGACTTTGCTGCTAATGTGGGTTGCCCTTTTATAGCATCTTTTTTTAGGGTGTGTGCTATTTACATTTTCCCACTTCTGCTGCTTGTTGTGTCTTGGACTTTGGGGGTTCAGTGAAAAAGTAATTTCTCCCAAAAGCCTCATTTTGGGGTCTTTGAGAGTGAACTGATCAGAATGTTTGTTCCATCCAACCCAAATAAGCTTTTTCAGTTTCTGGATCTGTTCTTTGCTGACATTTTGTAAAGATATAGGCATGGTGATAAGAATCTCACTTTTCTGCAACGTCTTAAGCTGGTTTTCACTGATTCTTTGCTTCTATTGTAGGTTTCAAAGACATGGAGTTACCAAAATCTATTGTGACACCTATTAAGAACATCTCTTTTTCCAGTGAGACGGCAAAGCAAAAATCCATTGTCCTTGTTCTAGGCTTGAGCACTATATAGCTCTTTGCAAAATAGAAATGGCTTTAGAGGAAGACAAAAGCCTTAAGGATCTCCAATGGGTCCTTCAGCAACTCGAATCCGGCACCATATCGAACCTCCAAAACATCTCATTTCACCTCAACCATCACTCTTCAGCATGCTACCAAGAAACCGAGACCTCTTTCAAGATAACCCTCTCAAAGGACAGCCATTCACTTTTCCCTTACCTGCTTGCAGAGATGTCGACAACCACTGCCACCAAAAGCACAATCTCCTCCTCATTAAGGAATCTTGAGTTCCACCGAGTCGAATGGCAGTCAGACCAAATTCACGCCCTTGCGGAGTTGCTGTCAAACACCACAAGCATTGAGCAAATCCTGTTTTACAAGAACAAGTTCAGCTATGAGTGCTTGAAAGTGTTCTCTGAGATCTTGACAAGAAACCGGGTTATCAAAGAGATCATGTTTTCAGAGTCAAATATTGGGTCAACAGGAGCCGGGTTCTTGGCGTCTGCTCTTACAGTGAATGATAGCTTAGAAGAGCTCCAGATATGGGAAGACTCAATTGGTTTACAAGGGGCTGAGGAGCTTTCCAAGACAATTGAAGTGAATCCGTCTTTGAAACTTTTGACAATCTTTGATTCAAGCTCTAACACGGCGACTCCACTTGTCTCAGCCATCTTAGCAAGAAACCGAGCCACAGAAATTCATGTTTGGAGTAGTGAAAGTAAGGAAAACACCTCCAAAGTGGTTGAATTTGTGCCTGAAAATGGCACACTAAGAATATTCAAGATTGCATTATCCGGAGCCTGCAGAATTGCATGTGCACTCGGGTTTAACACTACCGTCAAGTCGTTTGATCTGAGTGGTGTCAGGCTGAGGTCACAGTGGGCAAAAGAGCTGAGGTGGACTCTGGAGCAGAACCAGAGTCTCAAGGAGCTTAAGCTAACCAACTGTGGGTTGAAAGACAAGGCGGTTGTGTACATAGCGGCAGCTCTCTTCAAGAACCAGCATCTGGAGAGCTTATCTCTTGATGGGAATTGCTTTTCTGGTGTTGGAGTGGAGCATTTGCTTTGCCCCTTGAGCAGATTCTCAGCTTTACAGTTCCAAGCTAACGTATCACTCAAATCCGTCGTCTTTGGAGGGTGCAGGACCAAGATAGGGAAAGATGGGCTAGCTGCAATCCTACAAATGCTGTCAACCAATCAGAGCTTGACACATTTAGGGATAAATGATGATGAGAGCTTGAAAGCTGAAGACTTTGTTAGGATCTTTAAAACGTTGGAGAAGAATGCAAGTTTGAAGCACTTGTCATTGCAGGGATGCAAAGGTGTTGGTGGAGAGGTGTTGTTTAAGGCCATCATGGGGACAGTGCAAGTGAATCCTTGGATTCAGGACATTGATTTGGCCCGGACCCCACTTCAAATTTCGGGGAAAGCTGAACAGATTTACCAGAAGCTTGGTCAGAATGAGAGGTTGGAGCCTGAGGTAGATTTGCTTAAAGACATGCCAATGACCATGCCCAAGAGCTGTAGGATTTTCTTTTGTGGACAAGACTATGCAGGTAAGCTTCCAAATTGATTAAAAACAGAGAATTTATATCTTGTATATGAGTTCATCTAAGCCCCTATTTGGATGTATAAAACATGCTGTATAAGACCTGTATTTTGCATTATAATATCTAAGCAAAAAAATGCATGTTTGGCTGCCTACAAAAATACAAAATTTTGGCTTTTAAGTGAGGCATCATAAATCAAATATGGCATTATTAAATCTAATGTCATATAATACATGAGTTCATTATACTACGCACATCCTAACAAAACCTAAGTATTTCTTTGAATTCTTTCATGGGTGCAGGGAAAACAACTCTTTGTAATTCAATATTGCACAACTTTTCACCAACAAAGGTCCCCTACCTAGACCACGTCCGGACCCTTGTAAGCCCAGTTGAGCAAGTGGTTAAGGTGGATGGAATGAAGATAAAAACATTCAAAGATGAAGACATGAAGATTTCCATGTGGAATCTGGCAGGTCAGCACGAGGTCTATTCACTGCATGATCTTATGTTTCCGGGGCATGGAAGTGCGTCGTTTTTCCTCATCATATTGAGCCTATTCCGAAAACCAAACAACAAAGAACCTAAGAATCCAACAGAGATAGAAGAAGATCTTCAGTACTGGCTCAGATACATAGTTTCCAATTCAAGAAGAGCAGTCCAGCAATGCATGTTACCAAGTGTGACTATAGTACTAACACACTATGACAAGATCAACCAATCATCACACAATCTGCAGGCAACTGTACACTCGATTCTAAGAATCAGGGATAAGTTTCATGGCTTTGTTGAGTTTTACCCATCTGTGTTTACAGTAGATGCAAGATCATCAACATCAGTGAGCAAGCTCAGTCAACACATTAAGCAAATGAGCAAAACAATTCTTCAAAGGGTGCCTCGAGTTTATCAGCTATGCAATGATCTGATCCAAATAATATCAGATTGGAGATTAGAGAACCACAACAAACCAGCAATGAGCTGGAAAGAGTTTAGTGAGCTTTGCCAGGTTAAAGTTCCACCCTTGAGAGTAAGGTCTAGGCATGACATCATTGGAAAGACCGAGATGAGAAGAAGGGCAATTGCCAGTTGCCTTCATCACATAGGTGAAGTGATTTACTTTGATGATCCTGGCTTTTTGATCTTGGATTGTGAATGGTTTTGTGAGGAAGTTCTTGGTCAACTGGTGAGATTGAGTGCCAAAAGGCAGAGCACGGAAAAGGGTGGATTTGTTAGCAGGAAGGAGTTGGAGAAAATCCTCAAAGGCAGTTTGCAGAGTCAGATTCCAGGGATGAGCTCAAAGATTTTTGGGAACTTGCAACCAGGTGATCTTGTGAGAATGATGCTTAAACTGGAGCTGTGTTATGAGCAAGACCCATCTGACCCCAATTCCACATTACTAATCCCATCACTTCTTGAAGAAGGCTGGCAAAAGCCTCAAAAGTGGCAGTTTGCTACAAATGAATGTGTCTACGTTGGGAGACATCTTCAGTGTGATGATTCAAGCCACATGTTTCTTACACCGGGCTTCTTTCCTAGACTTCAGGCAAGACTCAAAAATTTCCAAGCTTTCTTCTTCTTCTTTATTCCAGATCTAATAAAAAAAAGGTTTTTTGCATTGTGTTTTTAATTTAAAATTTGCAGGTGCAGCTCCATAATAAGATCATGACATTGGAGAATCAGTATGGAGGAATATACAACCTTGAAAAGAATCTTATTTCTATTAACATCAATGGAATCCACGTGAGAGTTGAACTTGGAGGCCAACTCGGCTATTACATTGACATCTTGGCTTGCTCAGCCAAGAGCATCACAGAAACTCTTCGGCTTTTCCAGCAGCTCATTATTCCATCAATCCAGAAACTATGTCACGGAGTGATACTGATTGAGAGTGTCATTCGTCCCGAATGCGTGAAATTACTCACTCCTCCAAGATACCGAAAAACTCAATCTGTACAGCTGTACCACCTGAAACAAGCACTTTTGTCAGTTCCAGCTGACAGCATTTATGATTATCAGCACACTTGGAGCTCAGTGTCTGATTCTGGCAGGCTTGTTCTCCAATCAGGCTTTGACTTTGCCCGAGACCTTCTCTCTGAAGACGACTTCCGTGAAGTCCTCCACAGGAGGTACAATGACCTATACAACCTTGCAACCGAGCTACAAGTCCCAGCCGAAAACAACCCAGATACTGATGTCATCGTCGAAGGCGTCAGCATAGACCCATCGTTCAACGGGATTGCAAAGGGAGTTGAACAAGTCCTACAACGACTAAAGATCATCGAGCAAGAAATAAGAGACTTGAAGCAGGAAATCCAAGGTTTAAGGTACTATGAACACAGGCTCTTGATTGAGCTTCATAGGAAAGTAGACCATTTAGTGAATTACAATGTCCAACTCGAGGAGAGGAAAGTGCCAAACATGCTTTTCTTTGTGAGGGCAGAGAATTACACGAGGCGTCTCATCACAAGCATTATTCCTGGCATGGCTGCACTCAGGCTGCACATGCTTTGTGAGTTCAGGAGAGAAATGCATGTTGTGGAGGATCAAATGGGTTGTGAACTAATGCAAGTTGACAACACAGCTGTAAAAAGCCTTGCCCCTTACATGACAAAGTTCATGACACTGCTGACTTTCGCGTTGAAAATCGGGGCCCACATGGTAGCCGGCCTGGGTGAAATGATACCTGACTTGGGTAGGGAGGTTGGGCATTTGATGGATTCTTCAATGCTCACTGGCGCTGTTGCTGCCGGAGCCGTTGGGGCGATTGCAATTGGAGCTAGTGGCAGTAGAGCAAGGCAGAATAATGCTCGGGATATCCAGCAAGAACAAAGAGCAGCTCAGCAATGGGTCTTGGATTTCTTGAGGGAAAGAGAATGCTCTACAGGAAAAGATATTGCAGAGAAATTTGGTCTTTGGAGAGTCAGGTACAGAGATAGTGGTCAGATTGCTTGGATATGTAGAAGACATTTGAGCTTAAGAGCACATGAAGTCATTGAAGTCCCCTTGTGAAGATCATTTGTGTTTGCAACTTGCAAGTGCATTATTTGGATTTGGTTAGTTCAGTTTGGTATGCTTACAGCAAATTGAAATGTTGATCCTGTGTGAATATTTTTAAAATTTGTCTTTTAGAGAAAAGTATCTACTGGTTCCTGGCCTTTCCTGCATATGAATTGTAAGGATTTCTCTATAAAAATATCATACAATACATTTCTCTTGTAAATTACCACTAGTTTACCTATTCTCCCTTTTAGTGCAGGATAATTAGCTCTGTGTGCAGATTATATTTAGAAAGCAACCCGTATCAGAATAATCTTAGCATCCTAATCAATCACATTGTTAACTATAGAAAAAGAGGTGCTTAATCACATCCAAAACAATAGCAATTTTCTGTCTACAAAATTGCTGTTTTTGGCAATTTTTTTAACTGTGGCCTGTGGGGAAGGGACTTTCTTTTTCATGGTCCCATTGGCTGACTTTACTGATGTGCCAAATGCCTAAATGCTGGTAAAATGATGACTGTCCATGTTCAGTGCATACTTTATTAGTGAGAACTTAAGCAAGTATAATCTCTGATCATGGAGCAACTCCAAACTTTAATCATGGTTTCTGGTCTTCTAGTACATATGGTGAAAAACACTATTGGTCATGATTTGTGGTTCAGTGTGTATATCACCTAAACTCTCAAATGCCTAATTAAATTATCTTGAATTCTTTTTGGTCTGTTAGAGACTAGACTTGTTTAATGAGCCAATGTAGTGGTTACCTACTATTTTTTTTTGTACTATAGTGCCTCCTCTTCCTTATCAAATTCTGATTTTGGACCATAACAAGTATGCTAAATGCTTAAAATATTCCATTGAGCCTTGCCCAAAAAGCAGAAAGAATACTGATATGGGAAAAAAAGACTGTTCTAATTGATGTATAGAACTTACCTATAGAATAACTGTATGCTTTTGTATGATACAAGGTCTGATCTGTGAAAGAAAAAAAGAATGAAACAAAATGAAACTCAATGTTCAACTATGAACAACTGAAACTGCTGAGCTAGTTGTGAAGTGGGTTTGGACCCGCCGGGACATTCCGGTATGAAGCTCCATAGATTTGATCATCCTTCTTCTTGCCATTGAATTCGATGAGCTTTCGAGTCTGAGCTTCATCATGCCATAATCTTTGAGAATACAGATGAGTTTTCCAGCTTCTATGCTCTGTTGTGTGACTTGTGTCCTTGCTTGGTGCAGACGGAATAAGGCGATAACTCGAGAACACGATTATGAGAAGGAAGAAGAAGAGAATGAGAGTTGAATGGCTCCTTTGAATGCTCATGGCTGTATGAAGGTCTATAAGGTTTAGATATGTGTTTTGTTGACCCTTTATATTATGTGACCAAGGAGAATTATAAAATCTTTTCTGGTCAAGATGAAGCCAAAACAAGAACTAATTATGAAATGACAAGACTGCCCAAACGTCCAGCGTTTGTGACTTGCGCTATACTCAACAACACTATATGGTTGCTGCAATGGGCAAGAATGCAATTAGACAAAGGGTCAAAGGGTATAAATGTCTTTTGAGCTGTGATAAGTACTAGCTTGATTGATTTAAGCTGTGGTGCTGACTCTTGCATAATTTGATATTCACTTGTGCTCAATTCCACATCTCACAATTAATGAGTTGATTGCAGCCTGCACTTGCATGACGTCAGCAATGACACGTGGTGCAGTTTTAATGCGTACACGTGTCAAGCTCTTATTGCTTGTCTCCTAATGGTATCCCCTTGTCCCTTGATCACATGTTTCTGCTGCCCAACTTCTGAAACCATGAAACTTCTGTGGAGTACGGAAGGGTTACAACTTACAAGTCCATGGTCTTTAGATGATTTCTTAAATGGTCTATTCTAATCCAAAAATAGTTCAATTAAGTTAATCAAATTGCACAGTAATTGAATGCTAGTTGTATTTTTTAAAACCAAAAAAATGGAATCTAAAAGTACTTCAATAGTTATATTTCTGACTTGAGTTACATGGGCTGTTTTTCTCATCAAATGATCATGTGGGTACTAATAAATTTCATGCCCCCAATTTAGTAAGCAAAAACTGTACTCAATGTAGGTTATAATGATGACAGTTTTCTTACAACATTTTAGGTTTTGTTTGGTTGGGGAAGAAAGAAATTGGCATTGCCTTCTACTATGATCATTGAGGGTTTTTTTGCCTGTTAATGATGAAGTTATTGTGAATTTTTCTCGTTAATTATTGTGTGTTTATTGCGTCTGTATAGTTGAAGAGTGGACTTTCAAGTACATCTATGGTGTCACTGTCTAGCTTATCAGTCTTGTTAATTTGGGCAGCAGATAAAAACAAGTCTAATTAAGAGAAATTTCAGAGTAAAGATACAAACAAGTCTTATCAAACATTACATGACTGCTCTGCATTTGACCAATAAAGTGAAAGCCATGGTGTCCTATTGCGCTTATTGAATGGTTGATGATTATTTAGATGTGTCACCAATGTCCATTTGAACTTATTGCATATCTTTCTCATTTGTACTAATGCATATGTCAATGTCATTATTTGTTACCTAGCAAGACTTTAGGGTATCTTAGACTAGACTTTATGAAAGCAAAGCATGTAAAACAAGGCACCAAAGAAGGGTTCTTTGTCTATAAGGAACTTGAGAGGGCAATGGAACAGTGAATTGATCAGCTTAAACAGAGGCCAACATAGAAACCAGAAATTGCTGAACAATTCAATTCCTGGAATTTTAATGCCCAACAAAAAACACATCTCAATCAAAAAAATACAGCACCACTCTCATATCCTTAATCATCATGAAAGTGTAAGTAATACTTTTCTTTCAGTTTCTGTGCTAAATTTTATTTCTACAAGCTAAAACCTGTATCCAGAATCAAGCAATTCATGAATTGTCATTTCTAGCAGCCCTTCATTGAACCAAGTCAATCAGAAGTAAGCTGTTTAAAAGGTAGCCAAAGGGGATTTTTTTTAGGGTATGTCTATAACCATCAATCTCCAAAACACCATTTCATTTCGGGACGAGATGATTCACAGCAAAGAAGTAACTTCCAACAATCGCAAAAGATGCGACACCACTACGAGCCATTCTCCACCAAATCCCGCGTGCCAAAAGACTCCTATCAGCAGGATGAATCCCTGTAAACCTCTCAAACATATCTCCCGGCCTCTTCCATTTCAGAAGCCTCCTCTCAAACGAAACATACCGAGGAACCACAGTACACTGCGAACGGCTTCTCGTCGTGTCAAATCCATGAGAAGCAGCAGCAGCCAATAACCCAGAAAATCCGGCTGCTAAACTAATAGAAACTGGAGACAAAGGACCTATTTCATCATCACTTTCAGGCGGAGGATTCATTCCAACTGCCTTCCAATCAAGCATCACCAAATGTAAGAATTGCCACGAAGAAAAAAACACGCCTCCAAAAACACAATCACGGGCTAGCCCCGAACGAAGATTCCTCCACAGGGTACTCAAACCTTCTAGCTTAATAATATCAATCGGCTTACTAACATCACTAACAGCCGGAGGCTTACCCGAACCAGTCATTGTCCATGGATAATTTTTCAAGCCCTTGATTAGTTCTTCACGGTTCGGAGACAGAACAGACAATAAGCTAACAGTATGATCCAGCGCCTTCAAATCCATAGCCAGTCGACCTCTGGGATTATGCACAGCCGAACTCACTTGCGCACGGAGCTTCAGAAGCTCAAACGGAGAGCTAACAACGGATTCCATAGCACCTGATGCCATACCAGCTAAAAGGGCCTCTGAAACATACACATAGTTGTCTTCGCGTCCATCTTTGCAAAACGCAGTCAGAATTTCATAGGTCCCGAATCGAGCTCCCAGACCCAAGATCCTTCCAATGGCAAGAAAGCCGAAACCGCTATACAGGCCTGAGTATCCAGAGAAAGATTGGACTCTTTTAAGAACTTCGGAAGCAGGCAAGTGTTTGCTCGGTGTCGAGCCGACTTGGATTAGGGTTTTGATTGAATCAAGAGGGTATGTTAAGGCAGTGCCAAGAGTTGCTGAGCTAGCAGCAGCAAATACATGGGTTGCAAAGATGGGATTCTTCAACAGTTCATCCATTGATGATGTTATGATGAGTTCAGCTCACATGCTAGACAACAACTCAAACACAAGCCAGAAAAAAGATGCAGAATTAAGCTTTTCCTGCAGAAATGATTGTACATATTCAGTAGTTGATAATAGAGCAAGAAAGATTAGAACTTTTGAGCTATCTCAGACCAAATCTATCAATTTCAATGGAGAAACCACTCAATCAAGACGGAAACGATAAAACAGACCAAATTCAACACTCACCTCATCTAAATACGCATCCACCAGATCGCTCGGCAACAATTATGCGAAGAGGAAACCCTAATTTGCACCACCAAGCAACTGAACGCGACCCAAATGTACGCAATTGGACCCAGCGTTCATCGGCATTACCTGAAAATGTGTAGGGTTTTGTGAGATTTGTCGTGAGAGAGAGGGTAATTTGAAAATTCTCACTCTGCTTGAAAATGGGAAATCAGAGATTGGATATTTTGTTTTCGAAGTGGGCTGTAGAGGCTTAAAAGAAAAGGGCCCAAAGAACCCTAATTTTCAGGCGAATGTGGATTATTTCATGCAATAGTTTGCACTAGAGTTCATAATGTGACCAGCCTCCTTTGTTAGTGGCACACTGGGATAACTGTAAGTTTCTTCCCTCTTTGGCTTTTGAAGGCTATAAGCACTGTTCTAAAAATGCCTTCTAGGCCCCGTCTAGGCACTAGGCGGTCTCCGTCCGCCTAGCCTTATAACCCGACTAGGCGGCATCTAGGTACCCGTTTAGACTGCCTGGGCAGCGTGGGCGCTAGGCGGTCCCTCTCCGCCTAAGATCCGCCTAGCGTTTTTTTAAAACATTGGCTATAAGTAACAAGTTGTACATATGTTCTTTTAGGGAGATCCAATTCGCTTGTTTAAAACTGAATTGCCATGATCCTAAAATCTGTTGTGCAGGAATCAAAAAAAAATAAAAAAAATCTGTTGTGCAAGGTTTTAATAATTATGATAAGTATGAAAAGCTTCTTGATTTGAAGTTTCTGTGGTAACCATCAATTTTGATGGTACTGTATATAGAGGCACCATTGAATCAAATTATTGAAAGAACAAGAAGAAAACGCATTCCACAGAGAGCACCAAATGATATACAAGCTTCCAAAAAAGTTTCACCAATTGTATGATTCTTTTGTCAGGAACAGCACAAAGAACTCAGACATTTTTTTCCTGTCAAGAAGTTGCAAGGCATTCAATCTTTGGAGTCGATGTTCACTGCGTTTCGCCTTGCACAGCAGCCGACAAAGTACACCATCGACTGTAAGAAAAGGAGGTGACGACCTAAATGAGCATCCGAAAACCATGATTGGGAAAAGAAGCCTTTTGAAAAAAAAAACAGATATTAACTTACCAGGATGACAAATAGGGCCACATTGAAGATTGCCACCACTCTCCATTCTGTCTTCATATACTGAGCAACTCCTGCCCTGCTCATTTTTCCATTTCCCATGGACAATATGACAGATTAGCCATACATGAATGGAGTGCAAATGAATGATAATTTGTAAGGTCTAGAGAATTTACTTGCAAGAATCACAATCATAACACTTGATGGCGTGTTTGTTCTTGTAGAGTTTGCAGTCTTTATTGGAGCTTGCAGGGTGATAGCTTAGATCATAATACGACGCGTTAACAGCAGGATATCCACACCTAATTGTGAACACAATCCAATCACAAGAAGGCATTAACACCAAAACTCGGAGTCTAGAGCATTCAGTTACCCGACTTTGAGTATCATTTGGGAAAAAAAATACAATGCTGAACACTTCCAAAAGGAACAGCATAGTTCTTATAAGTCAACAAGCAGTTGTGAATCTTAAGAAAGAGATTTCATCTTTAGTTTTTCATGGGCATCTCAACAAGAAAGGTGTAGGAAAGAGCACGTACTGAGATGGTGGTCGACAACAGCCGGACTCAATGGGAGTCAGTTTTGCATTCTTGTACTGCCTCAAACTCTGCACATTTGCCCATTCATCGTTAGGTATGTGCAATCAGCAAGAGCTAAGAAATCGCCTACTAGCACCCACTTGGAATGATTTTGAATTGTAAGTCCATTTTTGTTTCTGTTTGCAATAAGAAATTCAGCTTAAAAGCATTAAGCATTGAGAGGCAGACCTTGTACTTCTTTGAGAGAATTTCACAATTGTGAGATTTCACAAGACAGGTCTTGAGATGCTTCCAGTTACGACTATTGTTCAGCTGAAAGAAAACACAACAAACCAATTTGATCATGATTCTCAAAAGTTCATTTCTTGTTTCAGTTCAGACGAAACCTTTAAAGGCTTACCTCCCTTAAAAACCATGTACTGTAATCTCCAAGTTGATATTCTTTATACCTGATCAAATAGTGGAAAAGTGAACAAATCATAGTCAGACCTTGAAATGAAGACTAAGAAGATAAATCATGGATGACAAAGAGTTAAAAAGAGTAATGGTCGACGATTCTCTACCTCAATCCAGTAACTCTATGACCGGATCCATTGTTCGTGACGATAAACCTGCACAAATTACAGTACAAATCAGTTGCTAAACAAAACTTCCCAAAAACCTTTCTAAATGCACAACACGACGAACAAAAGGAAACTTCTCGCCATAAGGACTTACGCTAGTACAGTGAAGATCAAGATGGCAATCAATATTAAACACAACAGTATCAGATACTGAAGTATGAAGTCAAGGATTTTCATCTGACAAAGCCTTATCTTTCTGAACAAAGCATTTTCATTCAACTAAAATGGTAAACAATGTAGCTGAAGTGCAGCTGATTAATGTTGTTCATAAGCTGATCAGCACAGCAAAAAAAGGTGCTTATGGCCTCACCAACAAAAATGGTGATCTTTTTTATATCACAAATATCCAATGCAACATGCTAAATCATAACCGAAAAAGGATA